>AP028273.1:8537500-11037500 GCA_030269945.2 Trilocha varians | reverse complement strand
GGCTTTCAAGCAACAACGCATTGACGTCAATGATGTTCAGAGCAAGTACCTGCATTGTGAGAGATTCTAGTTGATAGAAGACAGAGTTGCCAGTGATACTGTCAGTTATAGCAAAAGAAGTTACTGCATTTGATCAATATTTATTTTTTGCAAAAAAACACTAAATTGGTAAATTTAATATAATAAGGGGCCACTTCACCACTCAAACACTCTCAAAGTCAAGGTATATAAATTAAAAAACGTCAAGAAACTGAGCTTAAGTCTGGATATTTCTACCTTCTTGAAAAACAATAATTACCTGCCTACTGGAATTGGAAGATAACTCAAGACCTATCTATTTATCTTCATTGACCATAACATAACCAAAAGACAATATTAATTTTCAACAAAACCTCCTTTTAAACAAAAAATGCAAAGTCATTTAAGCAATATTTAAACTGTGATTAGTGTGAATGTGTGTTTACTGCGCGGTGGGTCCACAGTTTCCACATGAGTAGTCGTTACCCAGGCGGCGGGCCGGCGTCGACCTGCCGACGTGTTACAGTGATCAGGTTACAGCGAACAATGTCATATTGTCAATCATCCCACCCCGGGTATTGTGTCTCCGGTAACAGTAACGTCAGGGATGAGGTTGCGTATATTTATGTGTGTTTACATCTAGGACAAAAAATAGTTTCGGAGAAAACATTTTTGATAAATCAACATTTATTAATTTATCAAAATAATTTTATTAGCCTTTAGCAAATATGCATATAAAAAACATTCTGACCCTGGGACCTTAAAACTTCTCTCTTGCTCTTACTGTATTCAGTGAAAATAATTTCATAACACAATCAATATTTCCGAGGCACAGTAATCAATGATAACAGTACAGAAGTGTGTAGGTTGTGAACGCAGCACTTTGCTGAACACTGCATTAAGGGGTTGCTAACTTATCCTAGTTCAATAATTAGTATAATTTATCTTTAAACAACATTTAACGGAGCACAAGTTTTACAAAGTGATGAAATGATTTTTCCATATTTATTTTTTCTTCTTATGTATTTTATATACATTTCGATATCTGTGGACATCTTTGACATGTCATGTCAATGAGCCCTTGAAATGTGAACTCTACTATTGATTTGAACTCCACTGAAACGTAAATATTAGTCTAGACATCTCTGCTGAATATATTTATTAAATCAAAACTTAAATTATTCGCAAAAAATACATAAATTTATTTACATCAGTTCTTACATTCATGGTTCGTTTCTTAATTGCTTCTCCCAATAACTTAAACCTTTTGGTAATAAGCAAAAAATATTAAGGTTTTAAGTCTCTAATTTATGATTAAAGAAACTGTACAGTTACCGATTGAGTGAATGTTATCTCATGGGCACATCTCTATCGGATGAGCGCGTCACTAGCGAATCGTCAAATCAATTATCCACCGTACTGAGCCGACCGTGTACTACCTGCCGACAAAAACACGACCCCCAATTTAATTAACCACACTACGTCTCGCTCGCACTTTAAAACAAAACAATACGAGAGAGAAAGACAAACAACTATCTATCGGAGAGTAAATAATTGGGTCGCAATATTTTTTGTCGCAAACTCGATCAAAATCGATCAGTCGCGCGGAACTGATGACAGATTACTATCGATAGTTACATACAATAACCACTCTCTTATATCGATGGAGATATTAAATTGCATTAAAACAGAATTTTTGAACTTAACAACTCAAAATTTTCAACAAAATGTATGATAAGTTATAAAGCTCTACGTAATCCTTGATGGAATGAATATTTTTCTAAAGGTCAAAACATTTATTGCCATTTTTAGTTAAAACTAGGTAAACAATCTATTTCAAGATTTTCAAGATTAACACTATGAAGAGCAAAGTACTTAATGTATTAAAAAAAATCATGGTATATGACAAAGTTCCAATAATAAGCCCTATACAAACTAATACAAATCCATACAATCATTGACGTTATTAATGAAACGGTCATTCACTCTACTTATGAAAGGAAAGCTAAATTCCACATACATTTGGATAATTCCATTCTATCTTAATTAAATTGAATGAATATGTTAAACTACTCGAATGTACTTTACATTAATAATGTGTAATTAGTTTAGAAAGCCGTAAATACTACTTACTTATGAAATATGGATGGATATTACCGAAATTACATTTTTTGCTAAATTATGAATATGAAAACGTAAAATAAGTTATTAAATTTCTACACTCGCGGTTATCTACATCTCTTATACTATTACTAAACGGGTTCTTACCACGATTATTTTAATTGAGCGATCCCGATATTTCAGCACTGTTTCAAGCGCCATGATCACGGGAAGACTGTGGAACTGCGGGTAGGTCATTTAAGAGCAAACAAATCTGTCTACCCTCTTTCTCGTAATCATTATCGTGGTAAGAACCCGTTTAGTAATAGTGTAAGTGAATAAGTTACTAGTTTTGATGAGTTGAGAAATCTTTGAACCAAAAAACCGTCGATCATGGAGTCATCGCTAAAGATATTGCGGAACTATTACCTACCACGATCCGCAATGACTCTGAGTAGTGAAACCCAGGAACCCGAGGGAAAGGTAACTTATCTTTGACCCCTGAAGATGATAGAAATAGGACACATCAATCGAAGTTAAGTCTTAAAAGTAACTCGTAAGTACCCCACAGTGTCCCCTGACATTCTACAAGTCTATAATGTTAGGTGACTTTTCTCTAATTCCATTTAATTGTTTGTAGAAGCGGGTATTACGTCGATTTAAAGGAAGGACTTCCGGTTGTGATGAATCATTTTATAAGAGTGTTGTTAGATTCTTTTAATTTTATTTTATGCGAACGGAAATACTAGTGGCGCCATCTGATTTATTTCTCAAGAAAGTATAAAAGGCGTGTAAGCTGTCGTTTGAATACAGTAGTCGACGTGATTTCAAAGTGAACAGAGTTGAGAGTAATTGTGACTGAGTTTTGGAGGATAATTGTACTGATTTTGGAGGATGGTTATACTGTTTTTGGAAAATGAATAAACTGTTATTGTGAACCAAGGAATTTTCATTGTGTTTCTGAACTGAACCCAATAGTTCAGAAGCGGGATCGACGGAAAAAGGTACCACTTTTTCTTGTACTGCGCCCACAGAAAACCGTAAGTCACTGATATTACATCTTTTTTAAAGTATTCATTATGGATGATACTGAGCTCAGCTTACAAAAAAAATGAGTTTCAAATGGACGCTCATTATGTATGAGAGGATCCATTTTTTTTTTTTCTATTTTATTTTCATTTCCCCACACTCTGGTTTGAATACTACTTAGTTGAATTCCGTTACATTAAAGTCTCTTTTTTTCTCTTTTTCACGTAACATCGAGTAACTATGGCTGGACTGGACTGGACTGGATTGGATTGATATATCATGGTTGCGGACGGCTCGTGGTACAGAGTCGAGTAACTATGGCTGGATTGGATTGGATTGGATTGGACTGGATTGGATTGGATTGGATTGATATGTCATGGTTGCGGGAAGGCTCGAGGTAAAGAGTCGAGTAACTATGGCTGGATTGGATTGGATTGATATGTCATGGTTGCGGGAAGGCTCGAGGTAAAGAGTCGAGTAACTATGGCTGGACTGGATTGGATTGATATGTCATGGTTGCGGGAAGGCTCGAGGTAAAGAGTCGAGTGACCATGGCTGGGACTTGGATGGACTAGGTTGATGCAGGACTAGGTTGATGCAGGACTAGGTCGATGCAGGGCTAGGTCGATGCAGGGCTAGGTCGATGCAGGGCTAGGTCGATGCAGGGCTAGGTTGATGCAGGGCTAGGTTGATGCAGGGCTAGGTTGATGCAGGGCTAGGTTGATGCAGGACTTGGGTTGATGCAGGACTTGGGTTGATGCAGGACTTGGGTTGATGCTGGACTTGGGTTGATGCTGGACTTGGGTTGATGCTGGACTTGGGTTGATGCTGGACTTGGGTTGATGCTGGACTTGGGTTGATGCTGGACTTGGGTTGATGCTGGACTTGGGTTGATGCTGGACTTGGGTTGATGCTGGACTTGGGTTGATGCTGGACTTGGGTTGATGCTGGACTTGGGTTGATGCTGGACTTGGGTTGATGCTGGACTTGGGTTGATGCTGGACTTGGGTTGATGCTGGACTTGGGTTGATGCTGGACTTGGGTTGATGCTGGACTTGGGTTGATGCTGGACTTGGGTTGATGCTGGACTTGGGTTGATGCTGGACTTGGGTTGATGCTGGACTTGGGTTGATGCTGGACTTGGGTTGATGCTGGACTTGGGTTGATGCTGGACTTGGGTTGATGCTGGACTTGGGTTGATGCTGGACTTGATTGATGCTAGACTTGATTGATGCTAGACTTGGATTAGTACTGACTAGGTTGATGCTGAATTGGATTGGTACTGACTAGGTTGATGCTGAATTGGATTGGTACTGACTAGGTTGGTGCTGAATTGGATTGGTACTGACTAGGTTGATGCTGAATTGGATTGGTACTGACTAGGTTGATGCTGGATTGATACTGGACTGGACTGCGCTGCCTTGAATTGGGGCTGGACTGGACTGCGCTACCTTGAATTGGGGCTGGACTGGACTGCGCTACCTTGAATTGGGGCTGGACTGGACTGCGCTACCTTGAATTGGGGCTGGACTAGACTGCGCTGCCTTGAATTGGGGCTGGACTGGACTGCACTGCCTTGAATTGGGGCTGGACTGGATTGCACTGGGGCTGGATTAGTATTGGACTGGACCTGGATTGGTATTGAGATTGGACTGGACCTGGATTGGTATTGAGATTGGACTGGACCTGGATTGGTATTGAGATTGGACTGGACCTGGATTGGTATTGAGATTGGACTGGACCTGGATTGGTATTGAGATTGGACTGGACCTGGATTGGTATTGAGATTGGACTGGACCTGGATTGGTATTGAGATTGGACTGGACCTGGATTGGACTGGACCGGGATTGGACTGGACCGGGATTGGACTGGACCGGGATTGGACTGGACCGGGATTGGACTGGACCGGGATTGGACTGGACCGGGATTGGACTGGACCTGGATTGGACTGGACCTGGATTGGTATTGGACTGGGCCTGTATTGGACTGGGCCTGCATTGAAGCTGGATTGGACCTGGAGCTGGATTGGACCTGGAGCTGGATTGGACCTGGAGCTGGATTGGACCTGGAGCTGGATTGGACCTGGAGCTGGACTGGACCTGGAGCTGGACTGGACCTGGAGCTGGATTGGACCTGGAGCTGGACTGGACCTGGAGCTGGATTGGACCTAGAGCTGGATTGGACCTGGAGCTGGATGGGACCTGGAGCTGGATTGGAGCTGGACCAGATTGATAGGTTGCGGGAAGGAACAAGGCCGAATGATCAGGCATATCTGATATTGGAGTAGATAAACAAAACTAGGAAATACAAAGGAAGACGCGGAGACTGTCTCCAGGATTTCGATGAATAATGGCACAAAGAGACAGATAAGGGGTAACATTCGGAAACGTTATCAGGGTTCTTAAATGATTGAACAGAACGGCGGAGCGGCAGTCACCACGAGGAATATGGACAAGTAAGCCAAATGATATTAATTCTGCCTTACATCGTTTTATGGCAAAAGATAAAACTATTCAGTTTCAACTAAACAAAGAGACCGACTGAATAAAGGAAGAAAAAAAAGGGGGAGAATAGATTTGATTCATTATGGAACATGTCTGGGAGGGATAGAAGCGAAAGTTGATGGAACCCTCTCCTTGTCGTGAGAGTTACGCCGGACTTCACACAGATTGTTGAGCAAAATAGTTGAGTTTGAAGAATCATTAGAGCATTATACACGATGACTAATCTACTATTTCGCTATAAAATCTCAGGTTAGCAGGATGTGTCTTGTTTACTTCACGGGGTGGATCATAGAGCCATTAGTGCGTAGGTGGCGTAATTTAGCGAAGAAGAACTTGCGGAACCATCAAAGTAGGGCAATTCGGGGAGTCGTGAGATACAAGTGACAGATCATTACGCAGACAACTATTCATTGGAACCTACCTGGTGCTTCTGAGGTTGATACAGTGGCGGTAATAGGTGTTTCGATTGCGAGGGAGCGATCGCCTTTTGAATTACTAGATAAGGACTGTTTCTGACCAATGCGCGTTACCAATCAAGGGAGTTTGGGTCTGGATCACTCTGGACATATCTGGTAGCAAGGGAAGGTTGGAAAGGCTTTCTGCCCTGCAAGAGTCCTAGAAATCCAAATAAATGCTTACCTACAGCATGTCAACGTTGATGTTCAGTCAAAGTTCTCCTTGATTAAAGGGTCGGACGGAACTGGCTGGATTTGTGTGAGAATGGTAGTTTCTGAACGAACAATGTTGTGAAAGATGTTTTTGGACGAAGCTCAGAGTGAAAGGGATGACAGATAAAGAAGATGGACAAAAGACGCGAAAGACGAACGTTGTGTTAAGAAGAAGTCTATTATTTTTGAGTCTTGATGGGGGACGATAACAATTTGCCTGCTTTATTGGTGCTGTTTATGCCGGTGTTGCAGGAATGTGCATTGTTGATGGCAGTGTTATTCACTCCTATGTTTTGAGTCAATACTTTTTACAGAAGGTCCGGATATAATTGTCGCTGGAATTCCAGATGAATCGAATGTTCAAACGACATGTGTAAACGCTTGCAGAGTTTGTGTCTGAAGTAGAAGGGAGTATTGTCCTAGAGAATATACGATTGGAAATTAATGTTGGAAAGGATACCATTTTGGGTTGTTGTAGAGTTGACTTCCATGAAAACGCGGTTGACCAGAGCAACAACTGTAGTGATCGACAACATCGAGCGCTTCTAGCTCCAGATATGCTGTTGTGTAGGGATTGTTTCATGTGATTTGCAAGGTCGAGAATTTACAAAAGCCTATCGGATGGTGACTGAGACGGAGGATCTGAACCCCTTATAGTGTCGGATGTGGATTGTGAACTGATGAGAGTATATTGCAGGAAATATTGGATAGTGAGAAGATGAGAGTCAGATTAATGCTTTTTGTGGACGAATGATTGTTGGCGTATCGTTCTTGGCTCTATATGATCCTGGAGCAAAATGCGACGTATGCAAGTAGAAGGCCTGGCTGGTGTACGTCTGTAACACAACTTCTGTAGTCCCTCTCTGATTACAGCTGGTATCCTGTTTTAGTCGGAGACCCATTGATAGAGCTGTTGTGGCCATTGATGACGTCGGATTGTAACTGCCCAATCGGCAGGTGCGGAAGCTCGCACTATTAGGATAACTGGGAAATTTTGTTATTGATCAAGGCCTTACGTTTTTTTTGAAGTTTATGCGAGTATTGTATTTGTATTTGGTGGGTTTTTGCTCAAAGGAGTTATCTGGTAGATTCTCGAAGTGAGGCACGATGGTGAGGATCTTGTGTTGTAAGAGACGTTGTGACCTATTCAAGATAGAAGGATAGGTATTGTTTCCCGGAGGTGCGAAGTTTCGTTCGCTTGGAGTGCGGCCGTGTCAGGGCTGGAGCATGTGGATGTGATAGAGGGACCACTTCACTTGGACCCATCATTAAAGTGTGATTAGTAGAGCTGAACAAATTCGGAGGATTTAAATAGGAAAAGTCGAAAAGTGGGAATGTGATACTGATAAAACAAGGCAATGAACAGAAGGACACAAATGGACAGAATAGAGGAAATAATTTATTTAATGAAATCGGATACTGTTAATTTCGGACAGGTCATCTCCCTAATGGATTTTGCGAGAAAAGAAGTAGGAATACGTGAGTTGGCAACGCTAGGAAGAGAAACTGGAATCTCAAGATATAGTGAAGAACAAAAACGTGAAAATGAGAAGTCTTCGAAGGCTGTATCCTTCCAATTCTCCCATCTGAATGTCAAACTCAAGACCTCATCAAATTAAACATCAAAAATGTTATCAGGCTTGCAGAATGCTATAACGGTAAAGAAATTTGAAGGGGTGGACTGACATACTATCAGATGATTCAATAAATGAAACAAACTATATGAACTGATACACCGGACAGAAGAGGAAAAGAGGTAGGCCTTTTCGATGGTGGGAATACTAAATAACAGGGATATTATAATGAAGAAACGGCTGAAGACAGGAGTGGAATGAAGGAGGCTTTTGGGCACGTAACGTTTTTTATGGCTTTCAGCTATGGTGCTACGAGGCTATAGTGTCGAGGAGTAAAATTCAACCATGGCTTTTTGTGTGGACACTTGAATTCTACGTTGCTTGATTTTTAGTTGGTTGTTTTGGTCTCCTTTTATTTATTTTTTTTTTCTCATCTTTTAGTAATGGTTGCAATTGATCGGATTTACGGAGAGTTAAACAAGCGCGAGGACTCGCTTAGTTACAGGATGGCCGAGCTGTTAGGTGACTTTTCTCTAATTCCATTTAATTGTTTGTAGAAGCGGGTATTACGTCGATTTAAAGGAAGGACTTCCGGTTGTGATGAATCATTTTATAAGAGTGTTGTTAGATTCTTTTAATTTTATTTTATGCGAACGGAAATACTAGTGGCGCCATCTGATTTATTTCTCAAGAAAGTATAAAAGGCGTGTAAGCTGTCGTTTGAATACAGTAGTCGACGTGATTTCAAAGTGAACAGAGTTGAGAGTAATTGTGACTGAGTTTTGGAGGATAATTGTACTGATTTTGGAGGATGGTTATACTGTTTTTGGAAAATGAATAAACTGTTATTGTGAACCAAGGAATTTTCATTGTGTTTCTGAACTGAACCCAATAATAAGTGATGGTCATATTAATAGCAAAAAACTTAAACAACACACCGAAGAAGAATATATTGACATGAGTCATCATTTCACTTTATCCATTATATTTTCCACTCAAATATTGGGTTATCCTCGAGTCCGCTGAGTGGTTGACAGGCTGGATGGTTGGGTGACTGGGAGGTTGGGTGAGTGACCCCAGAGCTGTAGGTATGCTAATTACAGGCAGCTTTAGATAACGTCCAACTCAATTAGTCGCTCAAACTTTCCCAGAACAAAGCCTTAATAACGAAACTCTATCGGAATCACGATGGTTATATTATTGCTATTCACTAGTAACTACGTGTATGCTACTAAACAGAAAGATACGTTGATTTCAATATGATGAAATAATTAAATCTAATATATAAAATTGTCGTGTCACGGTGTTCGAACTTGAACTCCTCCGAAACGACTCGACCGATTTTGATGAAATTTTTTGTGCTTATCCGGTACCTATGAGAATCGGCCAACATCTATTTTTCATCCCATAAATGTTAGGAGTAGTCCACCCCTAATTTTTTTTTCGGCGCAGACGAAGTTGCGCGAGTCAGCTAGTCTAATATATAAAATTCTCGTGTCACGGTGTTCGAACTTGAACTCCTCCGAAACGGCTTGACCGATTTTGTTGAAATTTTTTGTGCTTATCCGGTATCTATGAGAATCGGCCAACATCTATTTTTCATCCCCCGTAATGTTAGGGGTAGTCCACCCCTAATTTTTTTTTTTTTTTTTTCGACGCAGACGAAGTTGCGTGGGGCAGCTAGTATTATATACAATATGTATGCAGTATGTTTAAAATAGTTTGATATGCAACTTAGTCTCTATTTATAAGATCACTTAATTACTGTAGAAAATAACGTTCGTCAATTTAGAGCTATATTGATAAAAATGACAATCTTTTATTATATTTATTTTTAATATGTTTATCATTGCTATCATGAATAACGATCGCACTTGCCTTCCCATTCAGTAATAAGAGACCGGCTTATTTATCAGTGTTATTAAAGGATTTACATCCATATTTTGTTTGAGCCGAAAATATAAATAAAAGTAACGTTTTGTTAAGCAGCTTACATGAGAGTCAACGGAACATGTGTGTGTGTGTGTGTGTGTGTCGTTAAGTACCTACACATATGACTTGTCGTGTTATATAAATATATGTTGTTAATAAGTTATTTTATGTATGTTAACAGTTACTGTAGAAGTGGGATTGGCCTTGTTTACATCTTTATTCGACTTTTTATGTTTATTTTATGGCAAATCACCTTTTCGATTTCTAAAGTGGGTGATTTTGTATTAATAAAAAACATTTTGTTCTGCTATAAAAGCTTTTAAAAACTTTACTGTTCAATAAACTTCAAAACAAAAACAGTTTCTTTAAGATTATAATTCTACATTTTCTGGTATTGTACTGTAACAAAACATCACTGCCCATGGCCTTTCACAGAGCCCACCACGCTACCCTAGTTGTGAACTTCACATATCTTCAAAGAAATTTAACCCTTCTTCAATCCAGGTTTCGTCACGACATTTCCCTTCACCATTTTCAGTTATTGTTATTAATTGCACATTAGTCTAATACTTAATCTATCTTCTTTAATTTAATATTTCTAAAACTAATATATTTATGATCATATTACATTATCGTTGCGATGTAGTTGGCACGAGCAGATCGTCCATTACTATGTAAGTCCTGGATCTGGCACAGAAGGCTGTAGTGGCTGCCAGCACTGCTCTCCGTCTAATACCAACATCAATCGTAAACCTCACCCTTACGTACACTAGGCTCTATAGTCTATGGTTCTTGGTTTCCTACCTACTGTAACTAACTTTAACTAATAAATAACAGTAAGTAAAAGTAGAGTAAAGTCGTTAATAGTAGATTCCTATGAATTGTGATTACTAAGAATAAGTAAGGCTCTATCATTATTTCTTTTAAAACTTCTTTAACCCTTTCACGCTCAAGGGAAATATTTTTCCCTTCTACAAAAATCGTTATTATTATTGAATCAATATTTTTTTAATGAATGTCAAACGTTACATTTATGTACGTTGTGTTAAAATGTTTCATTTGAAATTTATAGGAAATTTGTACACCCTACTATGTTTTTCTAGTGATATCTCTTACTTTACAAAATAACTTAAATATTGTGTAGTATTCGCATATTTAGTCTCAGCCATCTTATTGTCCTGAAAGGGTTAATACAATCTATATATTTCTATATATTTCATTTAAATATTTTCATTATTTTAACAATTGTATTAGATAAAAATTAGACACTAAAGTTAGTTATTATAACTTTTAGTAATGTTCTTTGGTTGTTGTGATTTAATGATTTTCAGTAACACAATATTGCTAACTTCGATGTTGAAAAGAACGATTTATATTGTACCCCATTAAGTTTCTACCGAATTCTGTTCCATAACAACTTTTAACAATACTGAAATGTAATTTAAAGCTCTACTAAGGCAGACTAATAAAAAATAGCAATAAATAATAATATAACGAGAAACAAACAAAACACATGAGTGACATTTCAATTTATTTTCTAAATCCGTACAAAGGGGATCAGGTACCTCGTACTACCCGCTTACATGTGTGTGTCAACTGCTCTTACATGTGTATATGCTGTGTATGCATGTGTGTGTGTGTATGTGAGTGTGTATGTGTGTTGTACAAATACACTGTCAATGCATTACCATGACATGTAGGGTTTCGAATATTAATTTTAAGCAAATAGTTACGGTTAATGGATTATTTCAATTTTACAATTCAAACCCCGGCATTGTGTAGGTATGCTGGATTATAAAATAATTTTATCTAAATTTGCTATCTATGCAGATATATTCAATAAGCGACGTGTCTTGATAAACAAGAATGTTAAAGAATTATGTTTTTAAATACTTATATAATTAGACGACAAAAGAATCTTTATGTTGAGAGAAATCTTTAACTCACGACAACATTGTTTTTTCTTGAAATAAGAATCCTACTAAATACGAAATAATAACTTAAAACAAAGCTAACCTCGACTTCCTCAAGCGAGGCTTAACAAAGGTAGTTTAAGGTAGGTCGTAGGTAGCGGTCCTATAGAATCACAGACATTGCAGAGGTCCATGAGCGACGGTAACCACGCTTGATCAGGCGGCCCGTTGACTCGAATTGGCAATAAAACATTTAAAAAAACTCATTAAAATCTATTACATTATGTTATTATTAATGCTTTTCACTTAGAGTAATAATACTCATTCATTTTAATCATAAGTTTTGGGTATAAATAGTGATTAAAGTGTGCATTGTGTCTGTTTTTCGCCTCAAAGTGCGCCATATGGCTGGAATCCATTACAGCTCAACAAAAACTACACAATATATCGCTGACGACCGTCCTCTTTGCTCTATCTATACTCTATGGACGTAACACATTATCGCACGCACGATATGTTACTAAATGTCATCTATTTCACTCGTTTTTTGTTGGATTTTTTATTTGTGTGCTATGCATTTGTTATATACGAGTATACTCGTAGTAGCTATAGCTACTATTATTACTATAAATATGAAATTGTCTGTTTATTATAACGGCAAAAAATATATTTTTTGAAGTTCAAATTCATTTTTCTTACCTTCCACTTTTATCATCTTCTAAATTAAGTCTGCTTCAATACAAGTTTTTGTAGTAGCTTCACACTACCTGTCTCTAATCCCTATGTAAGTTCGTGTAGATTTTGATTCTATTTCTAACATCAACTAGTAACTAATAAGTCGATCATATTTGTACAGGACTTTTAGTATTCATTTACTTTAACATTATATTACTTTAACGATAACGTAATGATCCTCTGAAACATCTCTCTTCAGTTTAAAAAGAGCGCTTAATGTGAGATGTCCCTGACAAAATAGACTTAACATCAATTCGTCGCCTCAGTGCTTGTTTGGCCAATCTGCACTCGAGCAAATTTTACAGGAGACAGCAAACAAGCACGGAACTTTCGTTAAGTGCCGTGTTGAGAAAAAAAATTAAATGAGATTTTTATTGTTTTAGAATTGAATATTTTAAAAAAATATTTTACCAGTCGGATGGAAATTTTATTCTTTATAATACGGCATTAAAAAGTAATTTTCGTAAAAAATGTCAGATTGGCCAAACAAGCACTGAGGCGACGAATTGTAACTCAACCTTAAGCTCAAGGTAATAAAAACTCCTAACATTGATATATGATCTACCAAACGCGTCCTATATTCAGGCATGCAATGTGCAAAAAGCCGACCGTAGAGAAAGCATAATAAATAGTCCATCAGCACTCGAGTCGCGTCCGACGCTCCATGTGGTCTGAATACAGGCATACACAAAAAATACTATTTATTTGTGACTGCAGTCTATGGCTGTTAGTGTAATGTGTAGTTTGCTGCATCCCTCACTATTATTTATTGCACTTTTCGACAATCATTATTTCTAGTTTGGTTCGCTTTAGGTACAATTCGAAGCTGTCACTGAAACATAAATGACTATTATTATTGTTATTTGAAAACTTACTTTCTCACAAAATACCTGTAGCAGTAAATGATAACTCAAACTAGGAAAATGTCATTCTTATTAAAAGAAGGAAAGCCAACATAGCACAAAATGAAGACTCGAAAAATGGTTAAATATTTAATTCATATAATAAGATTATCAATCTGTCTGTTATTTTTTTTGCCTCGTATAAAGGTAACGTATGTTTATGATCCACCTAATTTTTAATTGGTGATCTAATGGACTCTTGTAATATCAGGGGACACTGTAGGTACTACCTACCGTATAGAACTATTTTCATACCTCGCTCAATTCATTACCATCACAGTCATGGTTCCCTAATTGTACCACTGAAAAACATACATACATTACTCAATGACAGTAACCATTTACCATCAGCTAGGCTCCACGGGCCACCAATAAAAAACACAAACCACGTTCCATTTTGAAGGGTGAGGTGAACAATTTTGTCTAATTAACAAACAAAAAACAGTAAACCACTATGTACTGAGCTCTCAGGGAACATAAGTCAGTAGTTATTATAGTATACACGATGTACTCACGCAAAATAATTAAATCATACAGAAATAATTTCTTACGTCCTTATGTACCACATTTGTGAACGGAACAATTGACAATATTTAATGAATTTTAACTTTACCTTTTCCTGTCCGAATAAATTCGGTGTAATATAAATACCCTTACACTACTTATTTTTAGCAAAAAAGGTGTTTCTGATATATTTAACCTATTTCTTATGACTTCGTGTTAATGAGGGCTAAGTTATTCGAACGAATTTCTAGAATTACCTCTGTAAAATAGCTATGTTGTGGACGGGTCTTCCAATATTGGTTGCAGACAAGCTCGGCGTCCAGCTGCGAGCAGAACTTAGATAAAGAAGTATTACGAAGCAGAATCCAGTTAATTGAGTCTCGCCTTCAATAACCCTGAGTAACGGCTTCGGGACACACTGAGACGGATACATTAGGCCTTTGATAAATCTACTTTATCCTAAAAGCAAATAAATGTAATCACTTACACAAGTAAGCCTACTGTACATGCTTTAAAATTAAATAATGTAAAAAGTAATAGACAAAGTTTTAGAGATTACTTTCTTTTTTTTATCAATAGTAGTTAGGAATATAAAACTGTAATAACTTTAAAGAGTACAACTGATTGCTTTGGTTTCTTCTTCTTCAGTTCGTTGACGCCTTATCCTGCACATAGAACATTCAATCATCTCTACTTATCATACCCATAGTAAATGATATAAAGCTCCAAATTATCTAAGATATAATTAAGCAATTTATAAAGTTAAGAAGCTGCTTTAAAATTCACAGTACAAGTCCACATAGATATGTATCATACTATATACTAAGTATATTCATTCCTTTTAGTTACGTAAGTTGTCGGTTACCTCGGAGTATCCAGGATTATTCAAACAGTAGGGTTCAAGGTTCGGCGACAGAATACACATTATACAGAAGATTAACTCAAGTATTACATACATCTCAGATTAGGTACCCACATATTATTATTAGTGTACTAGATTAGGTACCTATAGATGTTAGTGGGCATTCGTTCCCACAGTGTTTAAAATTGTTAGAGGAGAAGTGTTTTAAAATTTCCTATCCGTGAGAGGCGTATAAGTGCGCTTTTTTAATACGCTCATACATACGTCTCTCACATATTATGTGTAGAGTAGATAGAGTTTCTGTCTCGGCATAATTATTAAACTACCAAGAAGTTATATTAACGTATATCTATGATTTTTGGCACTTTTACGTTTCTAATTCGTTTAATTCGTTTAACATTGCCTCCGCAATAGTTTGATACGATTTGGACGTGTTGATAAGAGATGCATAACTTTATTTTTCTATAAACAATTCAATAGTCTTCCCGTAAATGATAACCGCCTTTACTGTTTGTCACAATTTGAATGAAGATTGACTTCTGTTTATTTTTATGGATCTATCTTGTTTAGTATTCGAGGACAGACAAATAAAGCACTTTGTACAATTTGTTAGTGAACTCGCCCTTACGTTAAATCCCTCTGAGCCGAGGAAGGGAAGGGAAGGGAAGGGAAGGGAAGGGAAGGGAAGGGAAGGGAAGGGAAGGGAAGGGAAGGGAAGGGAAGGGAAGGGAAGGGAAGGGAAGGGAAGGGAAGGGAAGGGAAGGGAAGGGAAGGGAAGGGAAGGGAAGGGAAGGGAAGGGAAGGGAAGGGAAGGGAAGGGAAGGGAAGGGAAGGGAAGGGAAGGGAAGGGAAGGGAAGGGAAGGGAAGGGAAGGGAAGGGAAGGGAAGGGAAGGGAAGGGAAGGGAAGGGAAGGGAAGGGAAGGGAAGGGAAGGGAAGGGAAGGGAAGGGAAGGGAAGGGAAGGGAAGGGAAGGGAAGGGAAGGGAAGGGAAGGGAAGGGAAGGGAAGGGAAGGGAAGGGAAGGGAAGGGAAGGGAAGGGAAGGGAAGGGAAGGGAAGGGAAGGGAAGGGAAGGGAAGGGAAGGGAAGGGAAGGGAAGGGAAGGGAAGGGAAGGGAAGGGAAGGGAAGGGAAGGGAAGGGAAGGGAAGGGAAGGGAAGGGAAGGGAAGGGAAGGGAAGGGAAGGGAAGGGAAGGGAAGGGAAGGGAAGGGAAGGGAAGGGAAGGGAAGGGAAGGGAAGGGAAGGGAAGGGAAGGGAAGGGAAGGGAAGGGAAGGGAAGGGAAGGAAAGGAAGGGAAGGGAAGGGAAGGGAAGGGAAGGGAAGGGAAGGGAAGGGAAGGGAAGGGAAGGGAAGGGAAGGGAAGGGAAGGGAAGGGAAGGGAAGGGAAGGGAAGGGAAGGGAAGGGAAGGGAAGGGAAGGGAAGGGAAGGGAAGGGAAGGGAAGGGAAGGGAAGGGAAGGGAAGGGGGGAAGGGAAGGGAAGGGAAGGGAAGGGAAGGGAAGGGAAGGGAAGGGAAGGGAAGGGAAGGGAAGGGAAGGCTATTCAGACGGTTGTTTGTGTTCTATACTGCTCCACACGTTATAGTTTGCGTGTATCCATCATACGTAGATTACGAGCGGGTTTTGCTATTCATATATTGTGTACAGTTTTTGAACGTAGTTTTCGGTCACAAAACAACGAATCTAACAGAAGTAAAGCTTATGTAACCCTTTGACAGGTGCCATTTCCACATTAATGTATTATTTTTGCATATAAAGGAAACTTTTGACACTCGCTCCCGCACTCGTTTGAATCCACTTTAAATTAGGTGACAACATGACGTGCGTATGTGTGATATTTGTATGAGTGTGTGTGTCATTGGAGCACTTTGTATGAGACTTTCATTCTGTACGGCTAGTTCTCGTACGACCTCATTTAAAAGGACAAGTCATAGCGCTCGGGGACTACGACAAGTGTAATTCATTCCAAAGTACGATAGTTCCTGAAACGATAGTTTTAAATAAAAACGATGAACTCTACTTTGACGACGAGCTTTGCGATGATATCATCATCATCTTAGTTCTTCCAAACATTATCTAAAAAGCATACGATGCCAAAAGTAATAAAGTCACTCAACAGCTCAATGTGTGTTGAAGTAAATTATTCTTTAGAGTTTTTGCAAAGGAACACGATCCACCTCCAACTGAACTATACTAATATCTATAATCTTACCCTTAAAAAGAAAACGAGACGTGCTCAAAATAGAAAAGAATGTTAAAGCATGTTTCTATGAAGTAAATAGAGAACCGGATTGTGTGCGCTTCGAAGTATTTTGATAATAATCGTAATCACTACAATGAATGGAGCTTATCTACCGAAAAACGTGCATGACTTCGTGCTACAACACTCTCATGCGAATATAATCCTTAGACGGATGAGGATAGAGTTGAATTTAGTTTGTAAAAACCCTGTTTTTATTACAACGAACATTTGTGCGACAAAAAGGGTCGTAAGTTCTACAATGCAGCGTTTCGTGGGATAATAAAACAAATATTTGCTTTGACATTACCAAATAAAATTGTTCTCTTCAGAAAACTTTGTATTTTATACGACAATGCATATATTTCCTAAAATTTTGTATACATAGCGATAGTTTATATCTTAATTATTGATACATCTTGGTCAAACTGAGCTGATAAATTTAGCATGACCTAGAACAAGACCCAGAAAAGAGGCAAAATCTTATATCGGAGGAGGTCAAGACTCATGTTGGGTACAGAACCAGTGTTATTTGGAGTGTGGCAGCAAAACTTGTACTATAATACCTACAGTTATTTACGCTCGTCACAGACCTGTAGTAGAAGAGCTTAGATACAGAGTTCCGGTTGTCAGCATTTCCGGCTTAGTAGCCATCCGGCATGAAGCTTGAAGACATCGGCTCTGAAAGTACCGGCGGTCGTAAAGCATTATTAAAATACCTAGCTTCTAAAAAGATAACTTTAAAAAGAATATGAAATGAAACCAACAACCTACCTCGATAAAATGGATGAGAAGTAAGTAGAGATATCAACACTACTAAGAATTTACATTAATTTAATACAAAGTTTGAAATAACGTACTTTCTAATGAATTAACTCAAAAACAATAAACATTTTGAAAGTTTTGTTCCTTTCTTTATTAAACAAAATTATTAAATCGTTAGAAGTATTGTGATATTATGAAGACGATCATTTGTAGATAACATAGAAACTTCCATTCATACTAAATCTAAATCTTCATTAATCTTAAAGAATGATGTTTAATTTGTTAAAAACGACTTGTTAAAAACAGGTAGCAAATCAGTATTAGGACCTGAAAAGGATTAAAAACTCTTGGAGATTTGCGATGGCCCGAAACCACATTAAGTGCGGATGGTGGACTATATCCTAATCCCTCTTCAGTACTGTAGAGACCCAAGCCCAGCAGTGGGCAGTAATGGGTGACTACAATATTACTAATCCTAAAGTTCTAAAGGTTCCTAAGTTATTTGCATAACAATAGGCAAAGTGGCCCGGAATTAGTTTATGTATGACGTAAGAGTTATTCCAAGCACGCCTTAGTTCCCGGCCTTCGACAAATATAGGGAGACACTCCAGGGAATCAAGATAAAAATGGCGACTAAGGACGCGACCGGAGGCCGTCCTTACTATGTATGATATTCCAATCTCATATTCAATACTCACAAAACTATGTTTTCTCCATTCACTCTATAGCGAACTAAGTTTCAATTCAAATCAAATCTCTTGAGTGAACTCACAAGGGATTTTCAACTCTATTTTGTTGCAATGTTTAAGGGTTATATTCGATTGTGTGTACGTCGTATGTTAGTGTGATGTGTTGTGCATCGAGTGGTGCATGTGTGAGTGCAAACTTGAGACCGTATCTCGGAGTATCTCGAGTCCGGTGAAGCGTACATCGATCGGCGATTCGACACCGTCTGACATAGGGCTGTCACTTACAACAAATAATTTGTTATAATTATTATAACATTATGTTTGGTTTTCATTAACCACCGACATAATTCGCAACGTTGGTAGACCCCCCACGAGATGGACCGACGATCTGGTCAAGATCGCGGGAGGTCACTGGATGCAGATGGCGCAGGACCGGTCGATGTGGCGAGGGTAGGGGGAGGCCGGCGTCCAGCAGTGGACGTCCACAGGCTGATGATGATGATGATAATTCGTAGATTCCTTCTTGGTAATTTGTAATTACAATTAATACAACAGTCACAAGCTTTTTTTGATACCTAAACATTATCGAATTCATGCTAAAATAATTAGAAAACTTTTCATAAATTTTTAATTAACTTAATTTACTAGTTCATAATAATTTATTCTCGGAAAAATCTTTCTCTCGTATGCATCCAAATACTAGAGATACCTAGTAGAGGTCATCATAATATAATTCCTCCTTATCCTTACCATACTATACGTTAATTAGATTAGACATCCCTATTAATTCAGGTGTAATCAACGCTTTCGACCTCGCCGCACACGCCCTGATGTCGAGTTGAGTCTATTTACTATTGAGGAGTACAGACACTCGCAGTCAGACTTCATTAGATAACTTCATTAGGTAGGTGGGTAGGCGGCCACGTAGGTAAAACATAGTGGCTGTTGTTTGTCTGTCCTGTGATGAGTTCACAACCTCTATAACATATTTGATCTAAGTTTGATGAGATGGTTGATTTTCAGTTTGGAAATGATTTATGTTTTGCAATCATATAATGCTTACGAAGTTTTATCAAAGGCTCAGAGTGATCAAAACAGATAGAGAAGAGATACATCAAAACATAATATTTCGTTTGCCTATAATTTAACGTTATGCTTTTCGACCCTATACAAGTTAATTAAATGTTTGTAATCTTTAACGTCAGTGTACCGACAACGAACCTCTTCAAAGCCTAACCACCAACAATAAAGCAAGATCACGCAAAAACCTTCCTTTTGTAAGAGAACAGTAGTTATATAAATTGCAGTCGTGATCATCACAACCGTGAATATAATTTCCATCCTTTCATCATAATGTTGCAGCTAATCTACAGCGCTGACCGCACTACACAAACCGCTTTATGTTTCATAATATTACATATACAATAGGAGTTAACGTGACATATAAATTAACTATTTCATTACAGAATATTAGTAGTGGTAAGGGTTTTTTTATTGTTTTTTTTTTTGCAAGATATATAAACGAGCCTAAAGCCCGTGGGTTTTTTATTGCTTTGTAGGCAGACGAGCGATTACCATTGCTAATGAACCACTGTTAGGGAACCTACAGCCTACTCTTATGGACTTTTTCAAGCCTCGTTTGAGCTCGGGAAACACCGTAGTAAAGTAGTGGAACAGTACGTTTAGCGAGATATGATGTTAGCATTAGGAGAAGAGGCAATATATGTAGTAATCATTAACCATCGTCAGCTCGTTTATCGAATGCCCTTTTGAACACAACCTCACTGTCTTATTACTCTTTAACTAGGAGGAAATTGCTCTTCTTCAACACACCTCGCAGGTGAGCTGTATGGGGATCGAAACGCATTAAAACTTACCGCTCATATTTAGCGTCCGAACCGAACACAGAGGACGCGGAACGGTATGACGCGTTACGTCGTGGTACACTCCTATTGTATACTCTCTTAGTTCATAATTAAGATTATGTCAGTCCTCATTGTCCGTCTGCGAGTTCAACTATTGTGTACAACAATGAACTTCATCTTGTTCAAACAGCTATTGTTTTTTTGTCCAACAAAAGATAATGCCGAATTGTTATTGTGAAAGGAAAAACATGAATCGACGGTATAGGGACAATAGAGAGAAGATTGGTAAACGAATTGCGGAAGTGACGTCACGGTTCACGAGACAGGGTGCTAGGGGTTAAAATCACCTACCATGTGCATTCACAAACAACACTAGTAAATAACTAAACTATGAAATTTCAATGAGAAGATGCACCTTATATAACTGCGATAGAAATTCTGGACAAATGTTCAATACAAACATACTCTTTGAATGATCGCTCAAAAATCACTCACGAAGTCTTCACGGACACACTGCTAAATTATTGTTAGTCTGAAAAATATAACCTAGAGTTATTACCATTTATTTGTTTTTATATCTTTGTACCAGGGATGTTGCGAATGTCGATTTTTGGACAAGGAAGGGGAAACTCGCCTCCCCCCACCAAATAATTGAAACCCCCCGGCAAATTATCTTGACAACGAAAGGTCGTAGACCCATCGAGTTTGGGCTCATTTTAAAGACCTTTATTTTGGCTCTGTTCTCCCTCTACATCCACACAACATACTCCTTACTTTTGTCAAAACATTCGCATTGCGAATGCGAATGCGAATATTCGTTACATCCCTACTTTGTAACAACGTGTGACAATTACAAGCTTCGACAATACCACTACATTGTAACACATGACAATATGTATTACATTACATATGATTATATATGTCGTGAGAACTAGGATACACTGTTAACTATCTTTAACTGTTCACTTCTTTATAACACGTACATTTATAACGAGTAAATTAAAACATTATATTTATTGACCGACTTTTAGAATGAGATATACAGGACGGATCTGTAACTTTGGACAATCTGACGTGGGGTGAATGACCTGTCGAAATACAACATAGCACCATTTTTGTTTTTTGAATCGATTAAACTTTTTTTTCTGACATTGTATGGAAAATGTAAGACTTCCGTATGATGATTTTTTTTTTTATCTAATTCCTAAAATAGAAGTGGTTCTAAGTTTTATTTCAACAGGTCATTCACCCCACGTCAGATTGTCCAAAATTACAGATCCACCCTGTATTGTTATTTTACTTCTTTGAGTTTCCTTTGTGAACCAATTTTGATGATTCTATTAAGTAAATGTTGTAATTACTATTATTGTTGTTACAATAAAGAATTTTCTATCTATCTAATACGTAAATGTTCCGTGTATAAATATCATTGTTTTCAATAACTTGTAGATTATGACTATAGCGTTAGTTCATGTAATAATATTGGGTAAGTACCGAGCCGGGTCCAGATCCATCACTATGATCCATTTGGCAGAGCGGTCCGCTGCAGATCGCGGATCAATCAATCAAGTACCTACAACACTAGCTAGTGCTCTCTTATGACAAATATATTTATTACTAGCTTTTGCCAGCGACTTCGTTCGCGTGGACTTCAGGTTCGTCCCGTCTAGATTATTATCAAAAATTGTAGCCTATGTGTTATTCTGATGTATAAGCTATATTGTGGTAAAGTTTCATTCAAATCCATTCAGTAGTTTTTACGTGAAAGAGTAACAAACATCCATACATCCATACTTACAAACTTTCGCCTTTATAATAGTATTATGATTCAAAACAATCTCAAGTCTAACTCAATTAATTTTAATTATTTTCTTTCTATTTTTGAAGATTCAAGTCGTCAATATTAATTCAAGTTATTTACCTAGTTTTTACAGAAGTTCTCTTCTAAGTGTACCTACCGATTTCGATCAACATCTGACAGTAGTTTTTAGTACCAATGTGGCATGAATTAATTATCTCTTAGAAAGTTATAAGTATCCAACAATCGTGCATTAACTCTTTCTATCATAAAAGGGAATCGTATTATTATTAAGCACACAATCTTAAGCTTGAAGTCGTGGTGGCCGAGTGGTCGAAGCGCTTCCTTCCGTATGGGAGGTCGCGGGTTCGAATCCGGCCGACTTGTACCTCTAAATCTAAATGTGAAAAAGATTTATGTGCAATTTTTCACGACACCACTGGCTAAAAACAGTGAAGGAAAACATCGTGAGGAAACCTGCATGTCAGAAAAGGATTCTAAAAATCCTTTGAGGATTTGTGAAGTCCCCAATCCGCACTGGGCAAGCGTGGTGGACTATGCCTAATCCCTCTTCTGAAGAGACCTGAGCCCAACAGTGGGCAGTAATGGGTTGGTACAGTACACAATCTTAAACATAATCATACTAAGTTCTAGCCTTTTTTAATTTATCATGATGATTCATCGATTTCCCCAAAATAAGTGTAATGTTTATTTAATCGCGTGTGTGGTGAACAGCGCAGTGATTTAGCATTGTCATTCTAATTACATATTGTAATTAACACATTGTTTGTCAGCGCCACACCGGTGCGGCGGCGGTGCGGGCGGTACGAAGCTCACTAGGTACATTCTGTAGGTATGTGTGGTTGGGTATTTTTAGCGTTTATGGAGTTATGAGGTAAAACATGTTTTTGTACAGATAATGTTTGAATTCCTTCCATGAGCTTGAAGAAAGTTGTTGAAGTTAGAGATCCCGCAGTGTCCCCTGACATTAAAGAGGTCCTTTAGTCACCAGTTACGATCAACTGATCCGTCAGTTACGTACTGGTTTGCATATAGCCATAAAAAACAGTATGCATAGAATGTAGCTCTGAAATTGCATAGGTACAAAATCCACATTCCTAAAATAAACTGCTTTATTCAAAAGACAAGAACTTGATTGTAAAACGATGTTTGTATGATCGGCAATCATCTTTAACTTATTAAGACAAACCTTACGTTCATACGGTCAATATCCTATTCCACTCAACGCAAATACTCCACTAGTCTACCGTAACATAGCGAGCGATCTCCACAAAAACTCAACCCAGCCTCCATATGGGGCATGTTTTTAGGAGCTTCGTGTCACGGACGCAGGATTCCCGCATGCGACCAGCTATACACGAAACGTTTTTATAGTGGTTACCATTCACCATCCACCATTTACGAAGCAGAAGTATGCCTATTATAATTAAATACACGATTGGATGTTAAAACACAACACAAGTAAAATCAAAAAGATAATATAATTTTCGATCTCAGTCGCTTTTCTTTTAGGTTTATTCTTTAGAACGAGTTCGATTGTAAAACGATATTTTCTAAAACAATCGTGAAAATAAAATGGTTCGCTCCAAAAACGTTATGTAAAAAACTGTAGCATAGTTTCGATGGAGCTGCTTGTTTATTTCTAAAAAGAAATGAAATCTAGACAAAGTCGTGCCAAGTGACAGAACTACTTACTGAATCGAACCTAGATGCTAGACGTAGTAAGGGTTCCTTACTGCCATTTGTTTTTCTATCATAGTAAATGTTATGTGACTTAGTCGTTGGAGAGTGGTTATTTAATCAACATTTTCCAAATTACAATTTTCCATTCTACGGTTCTAACGGTTTTGTCCAGACGACAGATTTGTGCAATGGTGTGAAGGAGCACCTAATTATGTACCCTCAAAGATTGATTTCTGTATAGTAATTATGTTGTGGTCTGACGGTCGACCGTTCGCCGTCCGACGGTCACCGCCTCGGGGCGTCGCTCGCAATAGGAAATCTTATTTGGAACGAATCAGATGGGAATTGACGTGCCTTCCCTTTTGAAACGTGGAACTGAACCCGCCATATTGGAACTTTAGGGCTGTCACTACGATTATATTTTGACATTTTATTCGCTTTATTGTAAAAGTATTTCAAAAAGTCATTAAACATCAAAAAAGTACTTCAAGAAGTTCTAAAACATTAAGGTGTCAAGTCAACTATAATCAGCCTACATTTTTTTTTAAATGGACTGCTCAAATGACATTGTGACATCCATGAGATGTTCATAAAATTGATAGTAAAATACATTATTCAATGATAACGTTGTTACAATATCTACATCCTGTCCCAAAACATGTGTTTACGAGTATTCTGACAACTGATCAAAATCTACATATAAAATAAAAGTCCAAAAGAATCAATCTTTTCTGTAAACTATCTTTCTAGATCTACAGTAGGTATCTAAGGTTTTCAATTCAAATTAAAAAATCAATTAAAACCGTAGTTATGAAACGACGGTCTGTTCAGAATCCAATTAGTTCAGTTAAAAGACTTTAAAGGCCTGTAATCCTATCTATACACTAAAGTACCTACAGGCACAGAATAATGTATTTACAGAAGTAAAACTGTACCATTTTTTTGACAAGAAACAATCACATTTGCACTAGGGACGTTTCTTCGATTTCTTTTTATATAAGCAGAGCTAGCGGGCCACTTGATTATAAGTGGTTAACGTCGCTCTTGGCCGCTACCTACGACTACCATTTTCTCACACACAGTAGGTTCAGTGATGATACAGTGAAATGTTTGACACTGTAGTGTTAGGTGACTTTTCTCTAATTCCATTTAATTGTTTGTAGAAGCGGGTATTACATCGATTTAAAGGACTGACTTCCGGTTGTAATGAATCATTTTATAAGAGTGTTGTTAGATTCTTTTAATTTTATTTTATGAAAACGGAAATACTAGTGGCGCCATCTGATTTATTTCTCAAGAAAGTATAAAAGGCGTGTGAACTGTCGTTTAAATACACTAGTCGACGTGATTTCAAAGTGAACAGAGTTGGGAGTAATTGTGACTGAGTTTTGGAGGATGATTATACTGTTTTTGGAAGATGAAAAAACTGTTATTGTGAACCAAGGAGTTTTCATTGTGTTTCTGTACTGAACCCCAATAGTAGAGGTTCATAAGCAACGATAATCACTAATGATCAGGTGGCCTATTCGCTTGTCTACCTACATGATAATAATAACTTCCGAACTCGTTTGAAACCTTTTTGTACTAAAAGATTCGTTAAAGTTCGTGCATCGATTTGCCTAAATATTTATTTCTGCATGTTTATTCTGTGTTGAAGTATGGTGGGTCCGTCTGGACGGCAGCGCCTCGACTTATTGATTTCGTTTCAAATATTACTTAAGAAAGTTATAAGAGTAAATTGGATCTTTTTCTTCGTCTCCCGACGGTTTATAAAATGACTATCTGAACCGTGCGACTTTGCCTACGCCACGAAAGGAATTATTACACGATTTTTTCGTGTAATTTTATTACACCTTGGATTTGTATGTAATGGATGGGCCAATCTAACGTTTGCATTTCGAACTACTGTTTATTTAGAGAATGACAGGTCAAATGTCATTCAATTTGTGTTCATAATTTAGTTAAAGGTTTGACATTTACGAAATTGGACGTTTTCGGTTCGCCCAATGGGCAGAAGATCGTTTGGCCGAAGATGAGCATTTTTACCGAAAAATCGTCTTTTCAGATGAAGCCCATGTTCACCTTGGAGGCTATGTCAATAAGCAAAATTGTCGCCAACAGTACAGTCGAACTTTTGGAAAATGCAAACTTTATATGGCCCACCCCTTATGTAGTAAAGATCTCTAATTTTTTTTAAATGTAGTCCTCCTCAATAAATGGACTTTTCAACACTGAAAGATTTTTTTGAAATTGGACCTGGAGCTACTCCTGAGATGAACGCGTTCAAACAAAAATAATATGCATTTGCTTGGATGTTTCAGTTATCAGTTGTCGAAGAAATGTGTTCCATATAATCCGTCTGGTTTGTATAAGAAAGGAAAATAATTAATATTCTTAGTATTTTAATTAGTTTTCTATTGTTCTCACATTTGTTTAAATTTTGGAAAGTGTTTAAATTATATTATCGTCATAAATATTCATTTGATCGTCGTTTCCAAAAAATGTACATAATAATTATAA
Organism: Trilocha varians; assembly: GCA_030269945.2. Classification (NCBI taxonomy): domain Eukaryota; kingdom Metazoa; phylum Arthropoda; class Insecta; order Lepidoptera; family Bombycidae; genus Trilocha; species Trilocha varians. The sequence continues at coordinate 11,011,182 of AP028273.1, read as the reverse complement.
TATTTAATTGGAACGAATTAATTTTTGATCACTTATACTGAGTCACTCCAAAACAAAGAAAAAAGTTTTATTTAAAGTTAAATATTGTAGAAATGTAATAGTAAATATTTCTCGTCTTAATCACCTATAAAAATACTATTTTTATACACTTAAAACTAATAATTTACTTAAAAACCTTTAAATAATGTTTAGACTGTATTCTGTTTTGTGTAATAATAATAAATAAATTGATTCACAAGGTTCTCGTCATGTGGAATGGTGACATCGATCAACACTGCCCGATGCGCATCCCGATCTATTATCACTATGTCAGGCTTTGAATAATAAATAAATTGATTAAAACATTTTTGATGAGCCTGTATTAGTGGTTTCTTATCACTATGACTTATTTATTTATTTATTAAAAGGAAAACCAACAGCTGTTTAAATACAATAGTTGCTGAGTTAAAAACTAAAAGCTAATTAAAGGTTTTCACGGTTAGTGCTAAATTATCATAACTAAGTAGCTGTGAGCAATACAGAAGGCAAACAAATGTATTTAACAATTAAGTACAATACAATACAAAAAAGCCTTTATTTTCTGAAAAAACTACAATATAACATACAACTACAAATTAAAACAATGTAAATAACAAAATACTTAAAAATTTAACACATACTATTATAAATTACACTAGTTTTAAATAATGTCTAATATAAAACTATTTTCAGAGTGTCTGTTGACAAAGGCCTCCTCTAGCTCTTTCCAATGATTTCTATCTTGAGCGGCACGTCTCCAGAATGGTCCAGCAGTTCTCTTTATTTCATCCTCCCATCTCTTGTGTTGTCTACCTATATTTCGCTTGCCGTCTCTGGGGTACCAATTTGTTATTATTTTGCTCCATTTCTCTTTTTTATTTCGTACGGTATGTCCTGCCCATCGCCATTTTAATTCGTCTATTTTGGCTAAAATGTCTGTAAATTTTGTCCTTTCTCTAATATTTTCGTGATTTATTTTTTCCTTTTTCTTTACTCCTATAACACTTCTCTCCATAGCTCTTTGACAGCTTTGAAGTCTATTTCTGTGTTTCTTATTTAGAGCCCATGTTTCACATCCATATGTTAGACATGGAAGTATGCACATATCGAATGTTTTTCTTTTTATAGTGAGACTGCAATCTTTGTTTTTCATTATTTCTTTCAGGCTCCAATACTTCTTCCATCCTGTCGCGATTCTCTTGTTAATTTCTTTTGTAGTTTGATCTTCGAAGCTAATGATTTGGCCTAGATATGTGTAGTCTTTTACGAATTCTAATGCTTGCTGTCTAACTGTGATTTCCATTTCCATAGCATTCGTCATCAGCTTCGTTTTCGCTTCGTTAAGTTCTAGTCCTACATTCTTGCTTACAGATGCTAGGTCATTTACCATTTTTCCTAGTTTCTGCGGGTTTTCTTCGAACAGCACCAGGTCGTCCGCAAAACGAAGATGATTTAACCGAATGCCGTTGATGTTCAAGCCATACTCTTCCCAGTCTAGTTTCCTAAATAAGCTTTCCAATACCGCTGAAAACAGTTTTGGAGAAAGAGGATCGCCTTGTCTTACTCCTTTGCTGATAGGAAATTCGTTGCCCAAAGTTTCCAGTCGTATTCTTGCCTTACTATGTGTATAGATGTTTTGGATACTGCTAATATAGGTTGGGTTTACGCCTTGTTCTCGCAGACTATCCCATACTGCTTCGTGTTTTAAACTGTCAAAAGCTTTGCTGTAGTCTATAAACGCCATGTATACTTTTTTATCGTATTCGCTATACTTTTCGAGAATTTGTTTGACGGTATGGATATGATCGATCGTACAGAAATCTTTTCGAAATCCTGCCTGTTCCATAGGCTGATTTTCGTCTAGTATGTTGGTAATACGCTGTAAGATAACTTTTGCATATACTTTATAGATGTTTGAAATCAAGCTGATTGGTCTATAGTTTTCAATATTTTCTCTATCTCCTTTTTTGTAAATTAATATTATATGCGAGTTTTGCCACTGAGTAGGAATAATACCTGTTTTCAGGATTTTGTTAAATATTTTAACCAGGATTGGACACACTTCTTCTAAAGTTCCTTTTAATATTTCGTTATTTATTCTATCCGGACCGGGTGATTTATCGGTTTTTTGGCTCAGAATTGCTTTCCTTACTTCATCATATTCAATGGTTGGCTCTTCATTTTGCTTTTCTATTATTTTGTATTCTACTTTATTTTGATTATCTTCATCTTTATATAGCGATTTATAAAAGTTGGTAGCTACTTCCTCAATATCCTTTCTTTTTGATACAATTTTGTTATTTTTCTTCATGTTTGTTAGCCATGGTGCTCCGGATTCCCTTAGTTCTTTAAGTACTTTTTTAACACCTCCTGTTTTTGTAATTATTTTTTCAAATGTTTGTAATCGTTTGACTCTTCGATGTTTTCTAATTGCTTGGTTAATCCGTTTGCTTATTGTTGCAATTTTCCTTGAATTTTCCTTTGTGCGTATTTTTGTGGTTAAAAGTTGTTTCCTGTCCTTTAAAAGATCTAGAACTTCTTGGTTGAGTTTCGGTTGTTCTTTGCTAGGGTTGTTAATTTGCTGTGTTAGGGTTTTTTCGAATTTGTTATAAATTTCTACGAGGTCGTTTTTCTCTATCTTTAGCTGTTGATCTATATCTTCTAATGTACTTATGGCTTCTGTTAACTCTTTTTCTATTTTTATGTTGGTAGATTGGTTGTTTCCAAAATTTTTCCTACTTCGTTTGGGAGGGTGTAGGTTTAATGTGCTTCGTACCATACGGTGGTTGGTGTTGAAATTGAAATTATGAACGACTTCTGTGTCTGAGAAGGCTTTACGGAAGTTACTTGTGATGAAATCTATTTCGTTTTTGTACTCTCCTCCAGGAGAAATCCATGTCCATTTTTTCTTTGTATTCTTCTTAAAACAAGTATTAAGGACAGTCATGTTAGTCTCCATCAGGAAATCAGTCAGCTTTTTACCGTTTTTGCTTCTTTTGCCATGTCCAAATTTCCCGAGGACAAATTCATTGTTATTTTCCTTTTTTTCCTATTTGAGCATTGAAGTCGCCCATAACTATTAAGTGTTTGTCTTGGTACTTGGAGATAGTTTTTCTTAGGTCCTCATAAAAGGATTCCACAACAGAAAGTTCTGCTTGTTCCGTTGGAGCATATATTTGTATTATCACCCATTCTTTTCTGTAATTTGGAACCCTAATATGAAGCACGGCTATCCTGTCTGTTACTCCAACTAGGTCAATAATATTTTTCTTTAGAGATGACTTGATCAGAAATCCTACCCCACCTTGTCCTGGGATCTCCCCTTTATGGTGGATGATTATGTTATTGCGTTCCGTGATACTTTCTCCTAATCTTCTCATCTCGCTAATTCCTAATATGTCCCACTTAAAATTCTGTAGTGCTTGTTCTATCTCCAAATAGCGTTCTTCAGTTCTTAGAGTTAAGACATTTAGTGTTGCGATGTTCCAAGTTTTACTCCTTTTTGATTGGGTTAGGTATATGTTCTTATTAGTGTTTGATATTTTTTTTCTGTCTTGGTGTTTTTGTATAGCTAGAGGGGGTTGGTCTAAATCCCCACGGGGACCAGCCGGCTTGGGGATTATTTTGCATTTATAATTTTCTGTGTTTTTCATATATTTGTTTTCTTTTTTTCGGTTTCGATTTTCCGTTCCTGATTGCTATTTGTTGGGAGTAGAGGCTGTTGTGGATGAGTTCAGTCGTGGACGCATCAAGTCGTAGGTATTTACTCGACTCACTTTGGTTGTTGGTTTGACATTTGAATGTTGGTTGTCTGGACTGTGCGTGGGTGATCTTTTCCTCTTGTCGTTGGGTCTATTTTCTTTGACTACTAATTTGTCGTAATTTATATATGCATAGTTCCCATTTCTTCTTTCCAATTTTAATTTCTCTTGAAGTGAACGTCTTATTTCCAACACTGCCTTTGGAAAGTCTTCTGTTATGTAGATATTTCTGATATTCTTTTTGTTTTTTAGTATTTCTGCTCGTTTCCAAAGTGTGGTTAGGGTGATTACCGTTGGTCTGCCGATTCCATTTTCTGTTTGTCGTCCCACTCGTCGTGCTTGACTGATATCGTTATTTTCGATCTTCAATCCCGAAAGTTTTATTTCCTTTACAACTGTTTCAATGAGCTGCATGTTTGATTTTTCGTTTTCCTTCATCCCAAAAATCATCAAGTTATTCTTCTTTTTCTCTCTTTCCAGTGTTTCAATTTTATTCTCCAAATTCTCCACTTTTTGTTTTAATTTACTGTTTTCCTCTACCAGTGGTTGTAGTTTTTGTTCCATTTTTGCTAGTAAATTATCCGATATCTCCTTGGTTTGCAAGTCTAATTGTATTTTTAATCTATCAAAAAGTTTATCAAAATTTGACTCCATTTGTCTAGTTGTAATGAATTAGTTTTGAATATTTCTAAGTGAAACGGATCGTAACCCGTTTCTGCTGTATTAGTCTGTATTATCTATGTAATGACCGCAGTGAAGTTAGCTGCGTAATAGTTTTTTATGTTGCCGGCACTGCTTACTTGTCAATATGTCGACTGATGCCGACAATATTTTCGTTATTTTTGTTGACCTTCAAAACTGTTTACGCTTTAAACTATATTTTCCACAACTATTTCCAGTCAATTTTGGTGTTTTAATGTTCAGATTCACTTTTTGTACACGAATGAAGGTTAGTTTTTAAATAACAGTCACTTTTTTCACTTGTTTTAAATATTTTTTCGAGACACACTGTTAAGAGATGTTTACACTTCAATTACCGGAAACGGATCCACAATAACAATTAAGTAATTGAGTAGAAAATTTTAAAAGAGACTACGTACTGTTGAGGTGAAGAATACAACTGTCAAGCTAACACAATTAAACAGGCAGATTATATCTAGGTAATTAGGACTAAACAAGTTTACAGATTATTAGAAATAAAAATTATTTATTAACTTAAATTCTAAAAAAATGTGAACTTATCCCTTTATATTTAAGGTAAGTTTTATATATAGCATAGACAACTGCCCCTCTATGACACATTCAAGAATTCTGTTTAGCCACGAATCATCCGACTGTGGGGTGAACCCTTCTCATCGGTGTTTCCGAACGCCATAACTTGTCCTTCTTCAAACGAGGCTTGAAGAAGGACAAGACAAAGACAGGTCGTAGGTAGCGGCCCTGCACTGTCCTTTGACAATGCATAGGTCCTTAATGATAAAACTGTAACACTTATGATCAAATGGCCCGTCGACTCGTCTACATAACCGTTTTGGATGACTAACTTCAACAAAGAGTAACCATTAATTTAACGACACAATAATGGAGTAAACAAGTTCTATTGAGTGTTGTATGATTCACGGCGAAGGTATGGGAAAGCCCTTAGCGTCTAGTTATCAACTCTTACTCATTGCCATAGAAATAGACGAAATTATATTGAATCTATAAGTATTTATGATTCAGGAACGTAATGTTTGTGACTAATGTTTTATGTCTCTTTTTGTTAGGCACTGAAACTTCTAATGAGTCACTAACAATTAAAAATGTGTTGTCTGTGTTATCTGAAAGTTTTTATTACATGTGCTAAGGTAATAGATGAAACTGTATATTATTGGAACGAAGTTCCTTATCGCGCGTTATCGAAAGGGGGCTAGACGGAAATTCTTATGAAAAAGTTGTCACGACATTTTTTTGTTTTAGATGATTATCGCTAGATGGCGCTGTGATTAAAATCTTTTAAAACAATTCCTTATTTTGTTTTATGTGATTAATGCTAGATGGCGCAGTGATCAAAATATTTTATTTAAGTTATAATAATTAGTTAGTTTAAAACGTCTGTCTCTCTCCCTTATAATAATTATATTATAAATTAAAAAAAAAAATATTACAATTCCTTCACTAATTAATCGAAAGGAACTTCGTTCCATCTGGGTGTACCTCTCAAGTTTTTTTTTTTTTATTTAAATATTCGATTTAAATACAAATACTCAAGTATATTCGGAATGTTTAATAAAGTAGTTATTTTTTTTCCACAACGACATTGACCAATGGCAAAGATTAACAATTGAAATATTCGTTATTTATCGAAGAAGTAATTATAATCACGCTCACAGAAACAGATAAAAATAAACATAGATTTTGTTTAAGATGAACAAACTAAATATCAGAATAGTCAGGCAAAAACAATATTTTAAAAACACTTTGTGATCTTTTCTACAGAATGTGTACAACACTTCTAATCAAGTAGGCCACGACCAGTACCCGCTACAATAACTAGCTTTAAAAAACATAATAGAGTACTTCAGAATTAATAATGTGTAATTACAAAGTAAACATAATAGTAACGTATCATTATACTATGGCGTATATTAGTCTCGCTCTACAAATAATACTCTGATATTATCCACATAATAATACCTATTATTTTTCATGTTCTCTTACAGCTTGTTATCGAACAACTTTAAACTTTAAGTGTCTTAGAACAGAGTCGTGTTTCATTTAGTATTTTTAAAGGTAATGAAACTGTTTTACACAAAATAAAACAGTTATTATGTGCCGAAAGAAAGACACAGCGTTGATGTGAAGAAGCTGCCCTTGTTTCTCGCATTTTTAGTGATAAAACCTTCTGAATTTACCTGTTTAGTCTTTCTTTTCGAGTTTTATTTACCATCGCCTGCAAGGAACGCCTCCTGATGTATGAAGTTGATCTGTGTGTTCGACGTGTTGCCATCTGTCGTCATAGCGTCTTCACTCGCCAGCAAGGACATTGCTCCAACGCTGTGTCTTTCTTTCGGCACATAATAACTGTTTTATTTTGTGTAAAACAGTTTCATTATATGCCTACCGGAAAGACACAGCGTTGATGTGAAGACCTGTTTGATATCTGCTGGTGATGGTAGGTAACTATAGAATAACGCTATGTGAAGCAAAACAATCTTTTAATAAGTATTGTATGTATAATAGTTGTATGTATGTATGTATGTATGTATAATATAATAGTTTTGTAAACCGAAAGTAATGTTACGGTATTGTTAGAAAATGTACTTTTTCTTTTGTATTTATACTCTCATTTAACTTAATTATAACCTCATATTGTATGTGTTAACAAATAATAAACACATGTTTTGGGCCTTTTCCTATTTATCCTTATTATAATATTATTATCATAATAATCGTTGGCACTAGTAGTTAACTACAGTAATAGATAAGAGTAGAATAATTTTTTTATAATATTATTATTATTTTTGAACAATTATTTGATGTGAGGAGTAAGTTTTGAGTTGTGTTAGAATTAAGAGCATCAGTTGAGCTCTAGATTAACATATAAACCTCCGAATTAGTAGGGAAGATAAAGATTACCACCGCTGACTAAATTACTATTAAAAATAAATTGCAGTCAAAATAAATCAAATGTTCACTTTTTTTTTTTTTTTTTTGTAGATAGAGATAAACATTAGATTAATATTCTAATATATTAATATTATAATCTTGTTTTCTTCAATCTTATTTTACCAGTTTGCTTACAATATATAATCTTTTTGATTTCTTTTTTCAATTTTTTTCTTCAAATGACATATCTTTAAACTGTACTTAATGGTACTGTTTCATTTAACTTATAAAAAAGGAATCTGATTTATCGCCAGGTGTATGTCCTTTATGCTTGTCTCACTATGCTTGAAATAAACTAATAACTAATAAAATAAGCCTTACCTGATCATTTGCTATAATGAGATAAGTTGCTTAATGAACCTCATAGGACATCTTGTTTAGCTCACCTTATTCCATTTAATTGGACCTCTAGGTCATATATGTGAATTCTTGGAGTTCTCTAACTGTTTTATCGGCACCATACCGATTGTCTGTCCTTGATGATGTCAGTTTTTTGACCCAAATCTGGTCATAATATTGTTTGTTCTCGATTATAGCATTGTCATGTGTTTAGTTCGGTCAATTCATGAACTCTACTAGAGAACTATTAGAAATATTTATAGATCCTCTGGAGGAATTAAAAGGTTAATTATTACAAGGACTGCATCTAGTTGGTTAAAATGAGTAACATCACAAGACAGGAGGCTAATTGCCTTCATATTCTTCCTTTACCTTAAAGACTTGATAGAAAAAATGGTTCAGTTGCACATAACCTGTAGCAGGTGCAGATTTATGGAGAATATTAATCACACATCAAGTGAAAATCTGCAAGAATCTAGCCAGTACTAGTAGCTGGCTTCTAAAATTGATACTGTTAATGGCTACGAACTAATTGGAGGTGCCGAACCTCTTGTAAATGACTATTCTGTTTAGTGGCTTGAATGTGCTGGTACTTACCCTGTCTTTTAATCATTAACACATTTTATTGTTATTTTAATTTGAGTCTCCATATTCAATTATTTACCAATTTGTACATCAATAATTTGAGTTATTCTCAGTAAAATTTGATAAGTTCTGCAATGCATATTTGCACTATGAACTGCCCACCACTGATTATAAGCATAGAGAATTTGTTGAAGTTGCTTGCCAACTTATTTTAATTAAATTTATTCCAGACTTGCCCTCTTGCTCTGGTCTGCCCCCCCCCCCCTGTTTTTCAGGCCTGGAAGAACATTTTGTCCGCCTGCGGAGGGGCATATTGGATCCGATCCGATCTTCCGCAGATCCCCTGTCGGGAACTGGTCCATTAAAGCTATCGAATTGAGATCGACAAGCCAAAGAATATTACTCCCGTTGTGGGATAATCAGAATATATGGACCATTGAGGCTCTCAAACTGAGGTCAACTAGCCCGAAATTTTTTCTCCCATTATGGTTATACGATCAATTTGGATCCGATCCGATCTTCCGCAGATCCCCTGTCGGGAACTGGTCCATTAAGGCTTTCGAATTGAGATCGACAAGCCAAAGTATATTGAGGCTATCGAACCCAGGTTGACTAGCCGAAATATTGCTCATAATGTAGTATTATCAGATTTTAGGAACCATTTAAGCTCTCGATCTGTGACCGCTCAGCCAAAATACTGTACTATCAATATGCAAAGTGTGAAGGAAACACCTAAAGCATTGATCCGTGAGTTTGAAAAAATTTCAACGACAACCAATCCACTGTATTTTTAAGTTGAAAGCTTCAGTTTAAGTTTAAAATATCGCAATAGATTTGCAGAGAAGCAATCCCTGCAAGTCATCATTCAAATACCTGTCTTCCGTCTGAATGACAGCCATTTCAATTCCATACAACCTCCCCGAGAGGTGAATGTCGACAGTTTTAGAACTGCTCGGTTATAGTTAGAAGAATACTAGTGAGCGCTAGGAAAAGCTAGTGTGCCTCTTTTGCTTTTGTTGAAAAGCTATCAGTTTTTTGGTTGTCTGATTGAATCAGTACAAGACCATCCTCCTCTGCGCAACATGAGGGACAACGTCATAGACACTGCAACAACTGTAGGAGTGCAACTTTCGTTGGCTTTGACTCCAATTTATCGGACACAAAGGCATATTATTTTAATGCACGCTTTCGCAGCGTCAGCTGTAAGAAATAGCTCAAACTTTGTGTTGTGTATCACCCTTTTACTAAGGTCCACTGTCTAAAATAAACTGATAAACTACAGGAGCTATCATTTATTAAATATTTGTATTTGCAACAATGCAGCACATCCTGTAGAGATCTTATTTTTGTAATGTAACCTAAAGGATAACTTTAGCTCAGAAGCTGTAAACGATCACATTATTTAGCTTCAAGAAAGCCCAGACATTCAAGGTCTATAATGTCTATATTTTTGGCATTCTTAAGGTATTTAACATTATTTTAGACTATTTTATATTATTGTTCTTCTTATTCTATACAGAAATGGACTAGCCATTTTAATGACTATGCTGTCCTAATGCAATAAAATTGTACAATTTAATGTCTTATTGATACTGCACTTCAATTCTCAAGTAACATTTTTGATCAAACTTGAAGTAATTAACTAATTATTATACATTTAGTATTTAACATCTTAGTTTCCATTATACCCAGATGGAATTTGGTTCAGTGATCCTTATTTTTCAAATAATTAACAACAATTCATAAAATAGTAGAACTGAAATGTCTATTCAAGATATTATTTTTGCTTGAAATATGTTTACATTATCTTATATTCAAATTGAAGTCAGTAATATATATATTTACTTTAAATAGATTTTTGTATATTTTTGCTATCACATTCTGATAATGAGAGTGTGATTTTGTTTAAAAGGTAACTGACAAGGTAACGGTAAGTGACTAACTTTAAAATAATAAAAGGATTAGATACTAGTTTTGCCCAGCTTGCATTTGGAATGTATCACTGAGATACTAGCTCCTTAAAGCTAATTTATACAATATTCCTAATTAAATTGATCAATAAAACTTACTATTGAGAGGAATTATTATATTAAAAGATCTATTCAATTATTAAATAACTTATAATTTGATAAAGTATTTGAATTTTAATAGATATTTATGTATGTTTTAACCACCTGGGTCACAGAATCAGTTAAGGGAATGTTTTGATGAGATTTATAAAGGCATTCTGTTCATGCTACATTTTAAATGTGAGTAATATGTATATCTATGGGGAGACAATTATCTCTAAATTATAACTAATTTAGCATTTTAAAAATAAATTTATAAGTTTTATTTTTAGAATAAGAAAGAAGCTAATACTTCAGGTATTTGTATAAATATAGGCCCCCTGCCATTTAATCTAGTAGATTTATTAGAAGCAGAAGAAGGTATGTAATTGTTATGATTGAACGAACAAACTTTGTTCAGTAAACTTCTGCCTGTATAATTTATTGTTTTATACCCCAGTATGTCTATATTTAACCGGACTTAAAACCACAGGCATTCTCCGCCAGCCTACCTTTTCAGGTAAAACCATTTGTATTACATTGTGGAGTATTGTAGTATTAGTGATAATAGGCCAAAGGAAGGTCTACGACCAGGCGAGATGTTATACATAATATGCTCGGCCAAGCCAAAGCCCCTTTTTGTACAGCATTGAAATGTAATTAGTTCGAGTAGCTTAGAATAAGATTATTCTAACCTAACTTTTCAAAGGTAAATATGACTGTTGTCTTACAATTTAAGGTGCATTTCGGAACTAAGTTTCGCCCAAGTATTTGTTTTGGCATTGAACAAATGAGTTCAGGTTGTTGTTTTAAGACATCTACACACTTGTATTTATGCTTGATTCTTATCGGATGATAGCGAGATAAGATTCTTTTGTCTTCCGCAGACGAAAGAATTTGTGTAGAGCAAGTAAGAGTATTGAGCTCTAAATCCGGCTTTCATCACGAATTAAAACAACGTTTTTAATATCTTGAACTCACGTGTTTGTAAGTCAGTATAGTACTTACCCTTCTTACTGGGTCCGCGACTGTACAAACACTGCTCACATTGCACTGTGATATTATGTTTCATTTTTAACAACAACATTTAAGGTAACAATCTTAATTAAACTTAATTTAATGTAAATGTAACTTTTACGATGTGAACACTGCAAGAAACATGGACGCTATGACGACAGATGGCAACACGTCGAACACACAGATCAACTTCATACATCAGGAGGCGTTCCTTGCAGGCGATGGTAAATAAAACTCGAAAAGAAAGACTAAACAGGTAAATTCAGAAGGTTTTATCACTAAAAATGCGAGAAACAAGGGCAGCTTCTTCACATCAACGCTGTGTCTTTCCGGTAGGCATATAATACGGCCATTTTAAATGTTTTTATTTTAATGAAATGAACATTAATGAAATGATAGCGTAATAGGGGTAATTAGTGTTTAAGTTTCAGTGCAATTAAAAATGGTGATCTTTTACGAATGAAAGAGGATAGTGCTATAATTGCTATGAAGATGAAAAATGAATTCTTCACTTGGTAAGTCTGGGAACAAAGGCACTGTGCTGAGTACCGCTCTGCATTCTTTAACTCGACGAACTTTTTGAAAAGTGATTAATTTTGCTCTTTTTAATTTAATGCTCGACGCCCGTTCGTATAAGGCTCAAAATGCACCACTACTCGTTTAAGAATAGATAAGAGATAAAGAAGTATCAGGTTGCATTTTGAGCTTTAGCTTTAGGATGTTGAGCATTCAATTGAAAAAGCTAAATTTGTAAATTAGAGTACTCAAACGGAAAATCAGTTGTGTGTTTTCGCTGTAGTTTCTTCAGCCAGAAGTCAGCTTTACCTTCGAATGAGCCATAAACACAAAAGGACAATTTACCAATTGACTCAGTCATAAGACTAGATTATCTGCAAATTTGGTTGACTTAAAATTATCTTTTGCTTATAGATTTGCTTTCGTATTCACTAGTTAAGCTACTATAGTAGTGGGGCGGCGCGACGGGAAAGAGTGCCGATGGCGTAACGCGTCGCGCCGTCCCTCATAACCCCGTGCTGGGTTCTGGCCTCAGCCGGGGTTCGAACGCTGAGTGTGAGCGGTTGGAGGTTTTAGTGCGGTTCAACCCCCACATACGGTGATCCGGTGATTTCCTCCAACTAAAAAAAAAAAAAAAAGCTACTACAGTAGTACAGAGTATTAGAAGTAGGTAGGGACGTCTGTGTATGATGGATGTCATGTGTGACACGACGCGATCGTGAATAATGACTCTCATTCTTCCTCCTTTATCACCGGATACTGACGAACTACTCGATAACTTGCTCTACACTGATTTAACACGTTATGTGTTTGTTGATAAAATATTTTGGTAAGTCAGCGTAAATATCTATGGCTTTATAGAGCTGTTAAAGATCATAGTTAAAGTTAATTTGTAAATAGTATTTGACTGCGAAACTAAATATGTAATGTTAACATCACCAAGTTTCCAAAATTTATCACATGTTAGGTTCTGCATTGTTTTTATTAAATCAAGAAATAATAAATGTATGAGTCGTAAAGATTGCAATTAATAAGTTAATTATGATGAAACTCCTGAGGTTACCAAAAATTTTCAATTTAATGTTCCAAAAGTGTCAATCAAGCGAATGACATAACTGACTGTTTTAATGGTTATCATTCCAAATTGTACTGAAAACCATAGACAAAATTTGTTTTATTTAATCGACGTCATAATACCTAAGAGCGTTTTCGTCCTTAAGAGCATGTGATATATAAACTCTCACTTCTATATATGTATTGAACTAGTTATCCATGTATGTATATAATGATGTGTTGTATATGCTAAGCGGAATAATCCGTGGTGTGACGCTCGCTCCATAATCACGTGGATTCGACTCCGGGCACGTAACACTATGTTTTACAACAATCTGTTTAGAATCCATTCTTACGAGCGCTTTTTAATGTGCGTTAAAAAAGCTACCACATAACATCAATGAGCAAAGTATTGATTGTATAATAATATTTTTGTGTTTGAATCAGCCTAATATTTTGAAATATCAATACTTTTAGCGCGCTATGGAATGGAGTTGTTCCCTTATGGGCGCATGCTAATATTTTCCGTATGCTGTCCTTCTTCAAACAAGGCTTAAAGAAAGTCCGTAGGCCGTAGGTAGCGGCCCCGCAGTGTCCGCTGACATTGCAGAGGTCCATGAGCAACGGTAACCGCTTACGATCCGGTGGCCCGTTAGCTCGTTTGCCCACAAGGCAATAAAAAAAAAAAAAATGCTGTTGTCTGTAGTTGCATGTTCATACATTTAGTTTCTTTCTATCACTTCAATTTGATTCACGATACCGCAGATGCTCAATAGCACACAACGATAACACTACCATTAATTCTACAACCAAACCTATTTTTTTTGACAAATAGTCTTAATCTGACATTACATTTAATAGAGCATTTTGTGATCAAAATTTTAAACGCGGCTTTAAAATTCGTCCCTTACGTAGCCCTGTTTTATGGTAGTTGGGTTTGGTATTGATGTCGGTAACGGCGTGGGATGAACGGGTTCCTCCTTATCTGCCCAGTTACGGACCCTTTGGGCCGGCCCTAGACGGATGAGGGTGTCACAATGATACCAACCCTATTTTTTGCCGAAAAAAACGTGATAACGTAAATTACTAAAGTTAATTGGTGTTCTACGAACGATATCTTTGAATTATTATGAAGTAGTGTTGGTTTTATAAAGTGGATTTAAAGTAGGTACTATAAAAGTATTTAATGCACTCAGATCAAAACGTGACCTAAAGATTCTTTGTATCTAATCGATAAAATGAATCATTTCATTAGAAAGTACTTTAAATACATTACTAATTTAACTAACTCGTTTTAAGATAATTTTATTAATTAAATTCAATCACTGATCTTTATAATTTAAGAACTCCGAAGACACGTGAAACTTGTTTTCGTTCTTCGTCCAAGTTGAAAATAACTTGAGCCCACTCAAACACGACTCATCAGAAGTGTGAGTACAAACGTCAAAACTTCTCGATCAATAAACTTTTATTCAAAGGTCAATTGTTGGCACATCAAATAGCGTGACTTCTCAACTTTGCAGCATTATAAATATACGAGTTATTAATGTTTATAGAAACGATTATTTCGAAGTTGAAAGCCAATATTTACGATCTCGACGTATGAGAGGCAGTGCAGCGCCCAGTTGCTACGTGAAGACGTTTTAATTCTCCTCAACAAAATATATCTCCGGCTTATACACTCCCCTGCACTCGAATATCACCCCTAAACTTAACTAGTAAAGATTAAATTTGTTTGATAGTAACTGGAGGATTTTGTAGTCGTGTTCGTGAATTAGATATGATTCCTTTCAGAGCATGTCTTTGAATACAGCATTAAAGATCCTTTGAGCGATCGTGACAGGTTTTTTGTTGCTATTTATAAGAGCTCCGTGAAGGGAAATTCCACTTATTTACGAACAAGCGAGAACGTGTTTCCATTAAATGTATTTTTAAGGATGTTGGATGCTTCAAAAGGAGCGAGACTCGCAAGCTGGTCCCCAATTACGGAGCAAGCGAGGGTAGATGACAATCGAGTCAATCACGGTTTGGTACGAGGTGTCCTGTTTGGGCGCTGGGCCGACCGGCGCGGCGTGACGAGCACCCAAATCACGGTCTTAAAGGCCCCTAATGACATTGCATTGTGGCCCGAACTGTAGCTGTGTTGTGAAACCCCCTTCGCTCCGGAACACGACCGATCCGTCGGCAAAGGCTCGCTGTCACTCGGCCGTGATGAGGCGCGTCATTCGACAGCACCATTACAATACTCCTCACAACACACGCGCTAACAACCTTACTACTACCTAATAGAGTCCAAAATCGAACGTTATCACTAGTAATGACATTACTATGAAAAGCTATGATGTTGCCATCGACGTGACCCTTAATTTAGGAACGATAAAGCTTATTTTTCTTTACTCAGCAGATGTTACATTTGCGTACGTTTTCATGGAGAGCCGTGACTGCGCGCTCGAATTGCCAATTAAGTGACATTAACCAACTACTGAATGCATTTCACTGGAGGCGAGGATGAAAGAAAGAAGTCGTTGGTCGGATGTGGCACCGTGACAATCTGTACACGGCGACGCACCGATTAGTTTTGCATAGCTCCTTGAGAGGCAGCCGGCCGTGTCCAAGTCGTAAGGACATCCATGTAAAGACACGTATTGTTTACCAGCCTCGTATGAGACGCTCCATTGTGCTCCAAATCACGAATGTGTGGAAAGTGTCACATGCACTAATAATGGAGCTTTGTGTCGACATTTCTGACAAAAATACCTTTATCGATTTCAAGTGTTAAACATGTTTAATGAGATGAGACTATCTAATTTCGTGACATCCTAATATGAATGCAAACTGAGATTCTAAAGATGTTTACCATAATAATTCTATATCCGACTGTAGGACGAGTTTTTCAAATGTTGATACTAAACATCAGAAATATTTTTCACGTCACGGAGAATAGATATTTTAGATACTACTATCAAACTATCTTATAGTAGAAAAAGTGGAAGGTCTTATGGAGAACGATAAGAAGATTGTGATAATCAAATGTCGTATCTGCTAGTTAGGTTTGGAAGTCTTAATATCGTCCTATCTACCTCGCTCAGACTACAATTTAACAAGTTAATCATTATATTACAATTCTTAAGTCGTAAAGGACCTTTTTCTTTTTCTAGGAAATATTAAGCTCTACATCTACATCATCACTGACGTATATTCAGCATGTAACATCCTGTGGTCCATGTAATACGTGCATATGTGATACATATGTGAGCGCGGGCCGTGAGACCATGTACGTGGCTAATACCGCCTGACCCACATACAGTAACCAGCTCATGTCTTTGTTAACTATGTATGCCTTAATGGCTCTTTTTAACGATTAGGGTTATGGCATATTGCCACATTAACGCACGCTTTTCAATATATTTTGTTAAATTTGTGGTCAGTTCAGCGGAAAGTTGAAATTTAAGTCCAATAGTAGGTACCTACCTAGTTAGTTATATTCACCCAGTTGAGCGAAATTTGTGTCGAATAAAATAAAAATAAAATATCCTAAGTACCTACATACTACTAAATTAATTTACAATATACTAGAAATAAAGTTTCCTATTCAAAACTGAGATGATGATGATGTTTTGAAGAACAACTTACTACTCATTCTAATATGCTAAGTAAATTAATATTTTATCAATGATTGTTGAATAGCTATAATCATTTGCGCAGCACATGCAACGGAAGCAATTAAAAGAAATGAGTGGAGTTTGCCAGTTTTTTTTGCTTACGTAAAGAACCCATTTTTCAATTAATGTAACTACTGTTTGATTTAAATATTTCCATTAGACGTTTGTTCTGTTCTGTTCTCCACCACGCTTGCCCAGTGCGGATTGGGGACTTCACATATCTTTAAAGGATTTTTAAAACCCTTTTCCGACATGCAGGTTTCCTCACGATGTATTCCTTCACTGTTTTTAGCCAGTGGTGTTGTGAAACATGCACATGATTCCTTTCCACATTTCGATTTAGAAGTAAAAGCCGGCCGGATTTGAACCAGCGACCTCCCGTTCGGAAGGAAGCGCTTCGACCACTCGACCACCACGACTTTTTAGACGTCTAGATTGGGATATTTGACACTAATCTCCAAAACTTAATAAAATACATCTTATGAGTAGACATTGAAATCATAGTTTCTGAGATTATACTAGTCGAACATAACCGACAACCAAAGACAAGTTTCTATATGTGACACCATCTCATTACCGCTATAATTTATAGGCAACAATGTAAGAGGAAGGACCGATCGCTTCCCGCCGTCATCCGTCTCCATCAATCATATTTCTTACAAAGACAAACAGATATACCAACGTATAAACCTTATGAGCCTATCTACCAAATACTGTGACACGAAAATAGAGTTATTGCTTCTGGAATAGAGTCTAATTTTCGATGCACAGAAAATTGTATAGATTCTTTATAGAATAAGCTTCAAAATGTTAGTTGAACTAGTAACTCATGTTTCTTTATGTGCAAAACATGGGTTACTTTATTTGCAGTTAGCAAAGAATTTTGATCCTTTTTTCAAAGGCATATAGCTGAATTTCCTTTAACTATATCTTGGTTAGACATTAGTGTATAATACTGAGCTTTATCATAATGTACTTTAAGGGTTATTTTTGCTTGTAAATTAACATGTTGTTGGTGTAGGGTGGCCAGGTGCGTCGCTGAAAACAAGTTGTAGGATTTTGTATCACCCCAGATTAAAATATGGATATATTTTAATGTATTTCCAGTTGAAGGACCTCAATTTCTTTAACTCTCAGGTGGTACAAAGGGAGAGAAGATTGAATATAAAATCAGACATTACTCATTGTATTATAGCTTTCAAAAAGATCGTAAGCTTTTGAATGTTTCTGTCCCTTTAAATGTTAATTTGAAAAGATCTATTTAGCAAATTATCACGACACTAACGGCTAAAACGATGAGGGGAAAAATTGTGTTGAAAACTGCATTATATACTGGAGATGGCTTAAAAACTCCGGAACCAAATTTGGCAAACGTGGCTACGCTTTATTCCTCCACTGAGGATATTTGCATCCAGATATGGACATTAATGGATTGATTGATACAGTATAGTATATTCAATATTTCATATTATATACACTCCCAAGTTAATGGTAGCTATATACTCGTACAGTTAGTGACTTCAATTCCACATAGGCTATGAACTCAAGAAGGTTGGTGCTCCGCAGTACCACTCTCGCGATAACAACGAATCAATACGAAACGACCGGAGTTACAGTCGCCTGTACACGGTACTGACGATTGTAAAACTGTTGTACAATTACATATTTACCTATGCATTTATTTCGTAAGAATAGGCAATTTTAGTCGAGAGACTTTAGATCTCTGCATCTTTTAACGACTGTAATGTGGGCAATGCTTGGAAGAACTTTTTAGATGATCCTGCTATCACCTTTCAATGGAACACACTGAAAAATCCACAGTACAAACCTTTTATTATTGGGCTAGCGTATTCAGTAATAGCTTAATTGTGCGATATATCAAGAAATTTGGAAAAATCTCTTCGTATTGGTTTATAGATGACAGTTTTGAGATTCTAGCTGTCTATGTTTGAATGTGAAAAGAGGTATTTATTATTCTTGCAATATATACAGGGTGGTGGTACTTTGGATAATCTGACGTGGGGTGAACGACCTGTTGAAATAAAACTTAGAACCACTTTTATTTTAGAAATTGGATAAAAACAATTTTTCATTATAGTATGGAAGTTCGCAACGATAGTCGTAAGTTTTCCATACAATGCCAGAAAAAAAAGTTTAACCGATCCAAAAAATAAAAATGGTGCTAAGTTGTATTTCGACAGG
Source organism: Trilocha varians (assembly GCA_030269945.2). Lineage (NCBI taxonomy): Eukaryota > Metazoa > Arthropoda > Insecta > Lepidoptera > Bombycidae > Trilocha > Trilocha varians. The sequence goes on along the minus strand of AP028273.1, from coordinate 10,992,333 downwards.
TCATTCACCCCGCGTCAGATTGTCCAAAGTTACAGATCCACCATAAATGTATGCATTTAACGACGTTGGCAAGAAGACGAGATATTGTACTCCTCCGAATTTAAAGCATTGTTAATTTATGCCTTGGTAGTCTTACTATTTAACAATTCAGGAATCAAACTAACTGCCACACCAAAAAAACTTATTATAAATGAATGCTACCACTTTTGTATTGGAGTGTATCAAGTTTTATATGATATCGTAAAATGTAAGAGGTAACTCCCACGTCGATCTGAAGCTATCGAATACAACTTCACCGAGTTACTCGCCTCATACCTCACTTATTATGTAAATTGCTGCTTCGATAACAGAGACTCTCAAACTTAGGGGCTACGGTATAATGAAATTCTGGATTAGGGGTTATTTTAATTCAGATGAGCTAACGGACCACCTGATCGTAAGCGGTTAACGTCGCTCTTGGACCTCTACATTGTTATGAGACACTGCAAGGCCGCTATCTACGGCCTAACTTTAAGGACTTACACCAAAGCCTCGTTAGAACAAGGACCAGTCATAGCACTCGGGAAACACTGAAGAGGTTTTTTTTTTGACGGGAGGAAATCGCCGGACTTCCACTCGCCTCGCGAGTGGGGTATGTGGGGGTTGAACCGCACTAAAACCTCCCGCCAATCGAGCTCGACATCCGATTAGTAGGGGTGACAGGAAACACCGAAGAGGTAGTAAAAACACAATACAAAGTACATAAAACTTGATATCGATCACAAACAGTTTCCGTTTGTAACATAAAAGGGCGTCAACCCTTTGAGAGCCTCCGTGAGAGTAATGTACCCACGCATTACTGTGTTGTATGACGCCATATTTTACTACGAGCCCTTATTTTTATTCGACTGCGGAGGAATGTCTGCCGAGCTCCATGTTTCATTACAGTGAGAGTCTCGAAAGAGCAGCCGCAGAATTGCGCTGGTTTTATTGAAATAGCTTCATAAAGTCGGATGTCACAGATAGGCCAAAAGTGGCATAGTACTCTCAAGTTTATTATCTGCCGGTATCATTGTACAGAGGTTAAACTTGTGTACATTCAGTTAACTTGCACCCAGCAATGGGTAGTCGATTAGTTAAATACATACATCTCCAACTCTGGCCCCAGTTAGGAAGTCTTAAGAAACTCGACGAAATAGCGCATTGTGTTTCTCTCTCACGACACGTGACTAAAAACCAGTGCGAAAACGAGTTGTAAACATTTCAGAAACATCAGCTTAAATTAAAACAAAATTAAAAGTTTTTGATCCTAGTGCAATAGCTAATGGCCCTTGTTTAACTACCAGAGTGTAAATGTTCATAAAATTGACATCTGTATAATGTACTGCCCGCGACGTCATCTGCGTGAAACCTACACTAAGATTATATCTTTTTTCAATCAATTATTAGATTTTTTCTCCCCATCTTGAACTTCAACGACCGTTCAAAAAAAGAATTGACCAAATTGATCCAGTTATTGTTGAGTTATGCGCTTACCAATACATTTTGCGATTCGTTTTACATAACAGAAAATAGATGATTGCAAATATTACAATCAGTACTAAAACCCGGTCGTAAATGAAAACCCTTTGATATTCATTACATAAGTTCAACATTAATTGATGTTGCCTTCGAGTACTTTCATTTCGCTCCATATTGAAACATTTTAAAGGTACAAATAAATAAAATATTGTAAGAGTAATATGAAGTGAAAGGCTTTCATGTCAGCAGCGAGGTCGAGGCTTATTGACATTTTAATGAATTCAATTAAAGTTCGATTACTTACATTGTAAATGGTTAATTTTGATGTTTTATTTGGAACATAAGGTTGTCGGCGTTCGTGCTATATTATTAACAATATTTTTGACCGACTTCCAAAAAGGAGGAGGTACTCAATTCGTGTGTATTGTTTTTTTTATGTTTGTGCCTCGATTACTTTAGTTTGGGTGGACCGATTTAAATGATTTTGGTGTCAGATGAAAGGTGATTGTTAAACTTAGGTTCTATATTTTTTTTATAAATCGAACAATTACTTTTAGATCTGTGTTTAAAAATATGTATTTGTAGACAAAATTTTACAATACATATGCTATGCGTGTATTTGTTTTTTATACGAACCGATTTCAATGATTCTTTTTTTGTTAGAAAGCAGACATTTTGAGTATTATCTCATGTATTTGATAAAGTTCTGACTGGTAGTTTTTGTGCTATGCTTGAGAAATGGAAGTCGGTCGTATTCATTTTTGTAATTAAAGTATTATTTGTGTCGAGGAATTAATAAAGTCAACATCCACTGTATTGGTTTAAATGCAGGCTGTAAATTATGACAATTGATGTTAGGATGAAGACCTACTGTAGTATAATAATATTTTGAAATAATGTCTGAATATTGTGTATCTATTTTAACCTTTTCAACACACACAATTGAAATTTATTAAGACTACAGCTTGTTGTACGGTAGCTAAAGAATAAGACATTTTTTCTTCTCCTATTTAGTGTTAATGCAAAATAAACAAGTATATCAGAGAAGAGTATTAAAAATACTTCGTAAATATGTGTAGTCTCAACCCGCATTGTGCAAGCGTCGCGTCGTGGAGTATATCTTCTAATAAGGAAATCTGTGGCCAGAAATGAGTGATTCCAGTACAGTAGATTACTATATCTATCAACGAAATGCCATACTTAGTATTGTAAGAACTGTATGTACTCAGTAGCATGCGGATATCTAACAAGATCAAGAGCTCATTCCGCTAACTCGACTATGGAGTGATCTATAAAAGGTCCCTCTCCTTATATACGACATCGTTACAATGTGAACGCATTCTGTACTACGTGTCTGATAAATCAACTCTTAACATGTACGATATATCGGATTACATATCGTACGATAAATCGTATACGTCGAGGTCGTTCTCATCGAGGTAAAGTTTGACTACACAACATTTTTCAAGCGCAGAATAGGAAAATATATTGGTAATTGAAATGCGATTAATGATTATTTTTCAATGTAAAAAATTGGTGCGATGGTAGTATTTCGAATGTATTATATTAGTGTTAAGTAGAATTTGTCCCACGGCCTTAAAATCATTTTTCTTGCCAAAATCTAACAAATCAGACATTTATTACATCGTCAACAAATAATAGTATTTCTTTGCATTATTATTTAAATGCAAAAAAGAAAATTCAAATGGTATTTGAATCATTAAGTTTGATAGAGATTGGAGAGCTATTATCAAAGCTATGGCATTTCGGAAATATATTTTGGAAACAGCTATTTCGAAAATCCATGGGAAACCAATGACATATCAATATACAGTAATCAAATACAATAGATCTGCACTATTAACAACATTTATGTTATAAAAACAAACTTTTGTAAAGACGAATAATAACAGTAATTGAAAGTAATCATTTTTTTACGTTTTTAAAGTATAGACTCATTGTATTATACAGAAACCTTACCTCTGTACTTATAACTGTGTGCTCAATAATAACTTTCATACTCCCTTACGATGACTTGATTTCTGGAATACACTACATTTTGACAAAATTACAATTACTAGTTTTGATATTTGATATTTATCACGAAAATATAAATGTTTGTTAACCATATTATCACTATGTATACCTACAAAGCATTGTGACACACTCAGATATATAGGTATTCACTCACACACACACACACACACACAAACACTTTCACAAATTATTGCATGTTAGGTTTATATGTAACTTTACGAATATCATGTTAAGTTTTACTATGAATGACGTTGGCATCCCATATTTGGTTTGACGAATGATTGTAAAAGTAACAGATCAACCGCGCTACAGGCATGTCCTAGTGCGGGGGTCACCGATAATGTTAAAGCTTTAGTACTATTGTTAAACTTTCTGTCCATAAATTATTTTCATTTCATTGTTTTGTATATGTCACCTAAAAATACGAAGAAGGGCCACTTGTTAATGTCCGTTAAGTTCCTACGGAACTTTGCAAGTTTCGTAAGATAACAAGTGGTAGGTAATTTGTGTTATTTAACTCCTCACTTCACGTCCACGCGTCATTAAATTAATTAAATAATTCAACTTAGATAGCACACGAACATATAAATGAATTATAAGAATGATAATAAAATGATTAGTGCGAAATATTCAATATTGAATGCTGAGAGAGATATACAACTGAATACTCTTTGTGGTAAACAGTATTTTGCAATACTAGCGACGGTTACCGCATACATACTATACTACTGGACTCAGGTGTCTTCAGAAGAGAGAACAAGCATACCTTTTTCATAGAATTATTACATCTGGAATCAACATCATGAACAACAGAATGAAGCCAATTTAAAGCACACCGATCACGCGTAACAACACGATATCTTGATTCAACATCACAAATAACAAAGTGAAATTTTAAAGAACTTATGTATATGTAATATTTTATTAGTGTGTTAAAGGAATTGAGTGTCATCAGTACACTAACGCCAGAATATCGTGTAGTTACGCACGATCGGTGCACTTTAAATTGGCTTCATTCTGTTGTTCATGATGTTGATTCCAGATGTAATAATTCTATGACCTTTTTAAATCCTTTTCGAACATGAAAACCTGCATGATGACCTCACGATGTTTTTCTTTTTTCGACCAGTGGTGTTGTAATTTTTTTAGAGCTACAAGCCGGGCAAACGTTACAAGTATTAAGGAATACATACACTCATACAGTGCATAATAATATGTGAGTCGTAGCCGGCATCGGTCACAGCTGTGGTGCGTTAACATTTCAATTAAAAGAAACAGCATTGTTTTATGAACAATGCGCCGTGAGAGCAATGCCTCGTGCGCTATGAGAACTAACGACTACATCCAACACGTGAAATTACGCTTTATACTCGAACAATGTCGATGTTACACGTATCCTATTAGATGATTCAGTTATTCAGGTTACGTCGGTTAGTTTTTGTATAACTTTTTATCCAGTTCTTTCGATGCTCTTGCTCCCACTTTAAGTTTAATTTAAGAGTCTGCCTGTCTATACCAACCCATTACTGCCCACTGTTGGGCTCAGGTCTCCTCAGAAGAGGGATTAGGCATAGTCCACCACGCTTGCCCAGTGCGGATTGGGGACTTCACATATCTTCAAAGGATTTTTAGAATCCTTTTCCGACATGCAGGTTTGCTCACGATGTTTTCCTTCACCGTTTTAGCCAGTGGTGTTGTGAAAAATTGCACATAAATCTTTTTCACATTTAGATTTAGAGGTACAAGTCGGCCGGATTAGAACCCGCGACCTCCCGTTCGGAAGAAAGCGCTTCGACCACTCGGCCTCCACGACTTTTTTTAAGAGTACCTACCTAATACCTATTTTCCATTTTTTTTACTTGCAATACAGGTAAAGGAGCATAAGTCTTATCTGATGGTAGGTAGTATCCGTCGCTTATGAGCCTCAGAAATGACAGGGTATAGGGGAGCTGTTAGCCATCATTCACACTACACAGAACTTTTCATTAACTTTGTTAACTTTACATCTGTACCTCTTTGTTATGTGTAACAACCCATTACTCACTGTTGGGCTCTGGGATTTTGAGTAAAAGGGTCACAAATAGTCCACCACTCCTGCCAAGTCCAAGATGTCTACGGCTACGGGGAAGAATTTTATAGTTTTCCAATACGCAGGCCGTTTTACCAGCTGTTGTGATAAATTGCACACAAACCTTTAGAAATTTAGATGAAGAGACCCGCGACTTATCAATAGGGTAGATTATTTCTCAGATTTTCGTCACTAAGTTCAATAATTCTCGTTCAAAAGAAGTTTAAATCATTTGCGAAACAGTAACAATGTAACAATGAACAAAGGATCAAAGTATACAATAGGAGTTACAATCAATAGAGTGCGTTGGTCCGGCTTCAGTCGCAGAAACCTTACACGCAGGCTCGCTAACAGTAAGCCGTACTTTGAAGTAGTGTCAATGTTGTGTAAGAGATTGGAGCAATATTATGTGGGAATAACGTATGTGTATATAGGCAAACTAAATATATAGGCCCCTATGCAATTTTACAAATGTGTGTGTGTTTGTTATTGTGTTTAATATTGTTATATAGATAAATTTTCAAGCAAATGACCATCCATAAATTCTGTCACAAGATATTCATGATTTTTTACTATGCCTGTATTTCTTATATTACATGAAAACTACACTATAGGCTAGTGTAGTTCCACTTGATAGTAAGTTGTTAGTGTTGGTCACAGTTTGCAATGTTAGGAGACACCTGCTTTTAAGGACTCTTCAAGCGTCGACTGCTAAATTTTTATTTGAAAACACCTGAATACTCAAACTTGCAGATGTTAAAATAGAAACTATAAAGTATATAATGTATAGTAATTATAGTTAACACAAGAAAAGTGTCGGTAACTGCTTATTAAAATGTCACTCGGCGTTAATTAACTTTTCTTCTATATAGTCTGCTATATTAGTTCCTCGTCGATTTCAGACTTTCGAAATGCTTGTACAGACTATATTTGTACACAAATGCTTGTACACAATATTATTTACTTTACAGAATTCAAGTACATGTATGTACTTCACTTGTTGCACTTTTTTAAACGCAAACTTAGTGATGTTAGTAAAAACCAGTTAATTGTATTATTACAAAACGTATACAAGATAGATTATATTAGTAAAAACTTTGAGTATAGACAGTACTACTTATGACTACCTATACTGTTTTCGTTCCCAATATATTTTAAGTACGTCTATCAAGCACGCTTTGTGTTAAGTAGTCATTCAAAATTGTCGACTTTTGGAAAAGCGAAAAAAAATTATAAATTCACTCTAATACTTTTTACAAACACACAGCTACTGGTTACACAAAGCACCTAGCATGTACAATTTTAATTGTTTGATTGAATTTGTTTTAAACTAATTAAGAAATATTGAATTTAATTTGTTTTATTAGATTTTAACTTAGGTAATTTTAAATTAAATTAAATATATGACTGTCTGACTTACTTCTGTCTGACGTGTGACTTTAATGTATTTAAATTCAATCAACAAAGATACAGGATTACCTAGTTTGGAGATAATTGTATTTCCTTATTATTTATCACGTTTTTGGTCAATAAAGTTATTATATTATTATACTCGTCGCAAAAGACTTAAAATGCAACACTACATCCGATAAATAAGTGTAATTTTGTACTAAGTCGTATTTTAAATTTTAACCGCAGTTCATTAATTTAAAAAGCAGAACACCTACACGCGACGAAGTTGTGGTCAGTGTGAATATGTAACTTCTGTAATGTATTTATTCTGTGGTAGAAACATGTTAACATAGAGAGAGTTGATGTGTGTACAGACATCACATGTCATGTGATAACAATACGTGTGGTGGTTTGATGTATATATGTTAAACACGCTATGACTACGAGGAATAGTCATATGAAATCAGTGTTAAATAAACAAAGAGTCCAAAAAAAAGAAATTTAAAATCAAGATAATCAGGCAAGTATAGATAACGTCATAGTAGAGTTCTATTAGACACATACTAATTCCATCATCAAATAAGGTTTATGTCACCTTAAAGTACCTACCGTACAGGATACCTGAATCACTAGGTACATTGTGAGATCAAAAAATGTCATAAAATATCAAAAAAAAAAACTTGAGAGGTGTCAAGGGACACCCGAATGGAACGAAGTTCCTTTCGATTAATTAGTGAGGGAATTGTAATAAAATATTTTGATCACAGCGCCATCTAGCATTAATCATATAAAACGAATAAGGAATTGTTTTAAAAGATTTTAATCACAGCGCCATCTAGCGATAATCATCTAAAACAAAAAAGTGTCGTGCCAACTTTTTTCTTAAGAATTTCCGTCTAGCCTCCTTTCGAAAACGCGCGATAACGAACTTCGTTCCAAAAATAACTCAATCAAACAGGAAACTAAATAAACTTAACCTTATCATAATTACTTTAAAAGCTCGTACCAAATCGTAAACCAGAGCTCCTTGTTCAATCCAATTCACAATTTGAATCTTTCATTTCAACTCATCAATTTCATGCAAAAACAACACATGCAACTCCCACACTGCCCAAATCTTCCTTAACCATCTGAAAAATGAAAGAGCAACATTGAAATTGTAAAATGACGCCCAAACAATGGTATTAGAGTAAAAACGCAACTAGAACAATAAAGATATTATAATAATGATTGTAATGTTATCATCGTACGATCTGTGAGCAGTTGTGAGCGATTGTAACAACGGCTCTGCAATAATGTCCTCCCACGATACATAGTGGAAATAATAACAGTAACTACACATTTTAAACTTGTAAAAATAAGTTAAATTAGATTAATAAAAATGCGTTATATTCTAAGACATTTAACAGAATAATTTATTCATCATCATCATCATCATCAGCCCACACTCGTACACTGCTGGACATAGGCCTCTCCAAAATACGCCATTGAGATCGATCTTCTGCTCGTCTCACCCAGTTGTTACCGGCCACCTTTCTTAGGTCATCGTTCCATCTAGCATAATTAATTAGTAATGATGATTTTTATTTGATAAGTTCAGTTCACAGTACCTAGTTTACAACAAATAGCGAAGTTTTCGATTTGGTTCAATATATTCATGGTTCCATAATACACATCATGATACAGTTTTTTGCAATTAAAGAAAGTAAATATACGCACTAGAAACAATTCATTGTTTTTAAATAAACCAATTAAATTTACATTTATAAGCAGATACGACTTGCCATCAGGTGACTGACTTAACAGAAGAAGGATTTGATATCAATTCGACTTTTTTGTTCTTCCTTAGTTAAGTTGAAGAAGATTCTTTTTTGTTGGTAAACAGATACTTTGAACATAAATTCATATTATTATTAATTTCAACAAGATTTAACCAGGAGTTTTTGTGACGGACAAATGGGAATTGGTTGTTTTCATTTTTTTGTTTAAAATACAAGACGTACCGACCTGGTCAGGATCGCGGGAAGACACTGGATGCAGACAGCGCGGTACCGGTCGTTGTGACGAGTTTTGGGGAACAACTATGTCCAGCAGTGGACTTCAACGGGTTGAAAATGGTGACAATATAATGGAATTGTTGTATACCGACTGTTGTTCCTACACTGTGGTCACTTCAGAGTTTTAATTAGTGTTCCGTTAGAAACAGTGCTGGTAATGAGCGCATGGTTCGCGAGCGTGTTTGTGTGACGGCGCAGATGACGATAAACCGACACCGGTACTGTGCATTATTATTGTACTTATCACAAACATTAAAAACAGGGAGATTAAACTCATTAAAATTAAATGTTATTTTTCCTACTAATAAAAACGATCGAGCTATATTTTTAATTTCAAACAGAAGAAATATCATCGAAATTAGTTCCTCCAACTGTGGCGACCAATAATAGCGCGCGAGATCCTGAATCGCGGTTACAACATTTGCAAAAATCTTGGCATATATACGACACCTGAAATCTACTACAGTGACCTTCGGCCTGACCACCATACACTACCTCGCCCGGTCGGAGATCTTCCTTTGGCCATAAGTCCACTGTAGATACCCACACCAACCATATGTTGTATACCTACGCACAACAAATTGTAAAATATTAATATACTCTTTTCCTATTAATTACGCAGAGCTCTCCCTCGTCGCAAATAATATTTTTGCAAAAAACGATATCGAACAACTAATCGAAGAACTAATCATCCAAATCATAACGTAAAACAGATTTTCAAAAAATACTCGTCATAACTGTCGGTCGATATAAGCCATAGTTAAGATATTGCAAGTGGTGGAGACCTCCCATAAGATGGACCGACCACCTGGTCAGGATGCCGAGATTTGGGGGAGGCCTATGTCCAGTAGTGGACGCCTATAGGCTGATGATGAAGAGGTATAGTGGTATTTGACAAAAAAAATACACTGTGCTATTTTTGGAAATAGATAAAAGACATAACGGGGTGACACAAGGAAAACCAACCTATTCACAGACATTCACCGTGCGGGTAGTTCGAAGTGGAGACTTGCTATAAATACAGGCGTTGGCCGCTGTTATTAATCATTCGTGTTTGAATTGTCGAGGCGAACGGACGTCTTGATGTAAAAATAATAAACTGTTAAAACTCGCTATTTTGAAATTTTTATTCAAAAGTATTGATAATCAAGTGTTCAAGTGGAGATTGTGACGTCATTCCTGACAAAACAAAACGAAGATCGACTATTTACAACGTCATTACACCTCAACACACTATTTACGCCGTTAGATATAATAATAAATTATAATCAAGTTATTTTCGAACTTATATAACAAGTAAAAATGGTCACAGTGAGTACTTCAAAGATGTCCATTACTTCAATAAGTACACAATAGTCGTAACGAGTCTTTTCTACCAGCTCAATGGTTCAATCTAGACATTGTATGGTCTATTGTAGTTAGATGACTAGCTAGATTTATCGATGATAATGGTATTAGTTTCAACACCGTTAGTTTCTGATTAAACATAAAAAATATATTTTACTTTGTATTTTGGCTATATATTATGAATAAACGTACATTACTATATACTATTTTATATGTTTATTTAAATAGTATATTTATGTAGATATATATCTTTATATATAAGTAAATATATAATATATATTTTTCTAAATTTACTCTGATTTTTGTAGATGCACCTACCTTCTGCTTTACTTATTTCTGCACCACCTTTGGTTGACTGGAAGAGAATGCCTTAGGCATTAAGTCCGCCATTGTACTTTCCATTGCGCATAAAGTAAAATTAATCAAAATTAGAGTTTTAAAATGGCACCATCTGAACACCATCAAAGTAAAAAAACCTATCTTTTGATTTTAGTAAGTGGGTCATTATAAATTTGGTGTCAACTTCGATGTTACTTGATTATATTATGTAACGAATTTGAACCCTTTTCGTAATGCGATAGACTTCATTTTTCAATGAATGGTGAATCTAATCTATACATATAAATAAAATTGGAGTGTCTGTTTGTAATGTTAAAATAACTTATTTCTACTTACATGCATATGAATGTTTATATGGTACACATACCTAAATACATTTTTTTTTTTCTGACTGTTTGTCTGTTCCGGCTAATCTCTGGAACGGCTGGACCGATTTTGACGGAACTTTCACTGGCAGACATCTTATGAAATCAAGAGTCAGGAGTAACTTAGACTGCTTTATATTCCCGGGAACAATTCCTATGTGACGCAGACGAAGTTGTGCGGGTCAGCTAGTTTAAAATAAATAACGTCATCATTAATGTAATATACTAACAACAGTACAATGCGACTTTTAAAATTATTTTAAAACACCCAACCGCGGCCACTAAAAAATTAACACGAAAAACAGACATCCGTATGCAAAATAACATTCCCTAACAGTGTAGTAATAACATTATTGTTATGTAGCATGCATGACAAACTATTATAACATGTGTTCATGTGAGAACCAAATGTGGCATGTTCGTATTCTGCGCTCTTCACCGCCGCTGTTTACGAGTTATGGCTGAAAACCACATAAACACAAGAATGTTACTTTGTTGCTTATCTGATACATAAACCATGCACGACAGTTTTGAGTTAAATAGCTTGAAATATGTATACAAATAAAGAGATATACATAATATAAAAAACAAGGTATAGACGCTAAAATATAATATACATGACAGGGTGATAACAAGGGAAACCAACCTATTCACAGTGTGGGTAGTTGGAAGTGGAGACTTACTATAAATACAGGCGTTGGCCGCTGTTATTATTCATTCGTGTTTGAATTGTCGAGGCGAAAGGACCTCTTGATGTAAAAGTAATAAACTGTTAAAACTCGTTATTTTGTAGTTTTTATTCAAAAGTATTGATCATCAAGTGTTCAAGTGGACATAGTGACGTCATTCCTGACAAAACCAAACGAAGATCGACTATATACAAAGTCATTACACCTCAACACACTATTTACGCCGTTATACATTATTATTTAATCTGTACTTATATACAGGGTGTGATTTTTTACGAATTGTATCAGGTTTGTTTCCCGCCGTCTTGAGAAATTTAAAAATCTATGAATGCAGTTATGTTGATTTTGTGGCGTCAGTTTTCGAACGAAAGAGTTCAAATCAGTTTTTGATTTCCGAACGAAGGCGTTAAAAAAAAGTTAATCACGAATGGCGGGATTTTGAATGGACACAAGTCAGTCAGTCTAAAAATAAAATTAAATTATAACGTGAAATGTTTGTAAACTTTTACAACATTCTTTAAGTTCATAATAAGTGACATAAGATTAATTAATGATAATATTATAATTCTTCTTATTCTTCCTGGCCGCCTTAATTGCGAGTCACGAATACAATATCTTTATGTCATCACTGTGTTTCATTTTCTATAAGTTGGGAAAGCCTGCAGATCATTTCCCACAATTGGTGACCCTCCGATAAGAATAACGCACCGTGAAGCTACTAGACATAGTCTACTGAAGTTTTCGTGGCCTTCTGGAAAGTACGGTGTTTGCACTGTTTGTCTCAGTAATTGGCGCCACTTCTTCGCACTTCGTGAATGTTATTTTTTCCATCACATCGCTGAACCAGGAGTGAACGGAAGACAAAGCTGTGGTGTGAAGTAAATATATATATATTTTTTTCATGTGTTTTTAGTGAAGTGAGAAAAGTGAAATGGTGAAAAACTAGTTTTATAATTGTAGATTACGATCTAATAATTATAAGAGTAAATCGTAAGGTATGAATGGTAAATTTATTGTATAGTGGAATAAGGAATAGATTCATTAAATAATAATATTTGATTTTTCTTTTTCGTTACTAAATATGTCTATTATATTTTACCATTCATAAATTACTTTAAACAGTGTTTGTGTAATTTTAAGAACTTAGATAAAAATATTGGTTAAGAAGGTGTAAAAATAACAATAATAATATTAATTTTGGTTTCCATATTTGCGGTTGGTTAGTCATAATATTTGTTACAACTAATATTTTATTGTAAAATTTATTTTGCAAAAGTTAATAATTATATTAAGGTCATAATTTTAAATTTCGTACATGGTTTATCCATAGACAAGTGACATAGATAGTTTTTGTTTTTTAATTTTGTTTTTCATAGTTGTAAGCAAACAAAACTAGGCCATACAGACAGTGTGTTATTTTTTTTTTTTTTTTTATTCACAATTAATTTTAACCTTTTTTTTCTGTTAAATATATTTTCTTATTATTTAAAATGGAAGATAAGGTTGAAAAGTTGCTCGAGCAAAACAATTTATTAAAGGAACAAAATGCTTTATTAACCGCCGAGCTCCAGCAATTTAAACAAACATCAACAAAATACGAGTCCATGTCTATTTGTAAAGTATCGGTCAAACTTCCAATCTTTTGGCCGGAACGACCTGCCATTTGGTTCGCACAAGCGGAGGCGCAGTTTAAAATTTCTGGTATCACCGCAGACCAAACTAAATACGATTACGTCATAGCACAATTAGATACTAGAATAATTAGTGAAATAGAAGACATAATTATTAGTCCTCCTTATGATAATAAATACACTGTATTGAAATCAGAGCTTATACGGAGATTGTCTCCTTCTGACGAGCAACGTCTTAGACAACTTCTTTCTAAAGAAGAGTTAGGTGACCGTCGTCCATCGCAATTTTTAAGATATCTTCGGGCATTATTAGGTAATTCATTTGCAAACGAAAATTTGCTTCGTCAGCTTTGGATGAACCGCCTTCCTCAACATCTACAAGCAATTTTAGCTGCCCACGGAGAATTACCTTTAGATAATATTGCAGAAATAGCTGATAAGATTGTGGACACTGCACCTGGTATAATTATTCCTTCCTCGCCTTTTGTTCATGCAACCAGTGAAGCCGAAAACTCAGTCAGGTTGCCGTTGGACGACATTTCTAAACGTATAGATAAATTAACTGAACAGGTATCCGCACTTTCATCCGCCCACAAACGATCACAAAGTCTACAACAAAATTTACAGATTCAGAATAAAAGAAAATTTTGTTTCTATCATAAAAAGTATGGTAAACGAGCTTTTAAGTGCATTCCTCCCTGTTCGTGGTCCACATCTTCGGAAAACGAAACAGACAGTCGTTAGTGGCGACAACGAACTGTCCAGCGAAAAGTCGCCGATTATTTGTCACTGAGATGGTTTCCAAACGTCCATTTCTTATTGATACTGGTTCTGACTTATCTTGTTATCCGCACCGTTGGTTGTCTAATAAACTACTTAAGACTAATTACTCTTTGGCTGCTGCGAATGGTAGTGAGATACGTACATTTGGCCATATAGAATTAACTCTGAAATTAGGGTTCGGTCAAGATTTTCGGTGGAAATTTGTAATAGCTGATGTCAGCACAGCCATATTAGGATCAGATTTCTTGGCACATTATCATCTGGTTCCAGATTGCGCAAATCATAGACTTGTTGACACTAGCACGGGATCTTATTGCGTAGCCTCTATCTCACAGTCAAAACATAACAGCATTAAAGTGGTATCTGCTCCTTCTTCTGAATTTGGGGATTTGCTGAAGGATTTTCCGAGCATTACTAAACCACCGGGCATTAATCGAGAAATTAAACATAAAACGGTCCACCACATAAACACAACAGAAGGTGCACCGGTTTCCTGTCGTCCTAGAAGATTAGCTCCCCAAAGATTACTAGAGACAAAGAAAATATTTGAGGAAATGATTCAGACCGGTACGGTTAGGCCATCAAAAAGCCCATGGTCGTCACCTCTTCACATGGTGCCTAAACGTGATGGTACATGGCGACCTTGTGGTGATTATCGGGCTCTCAATTCTCGGACAATCCCGGATAGATACCCGGTTCGTCATATATAGGTGATGTAAATACTAACATCAGTGGTTGTACCGTATTTAGTACCATTGACTTAGTCAAGGCCTATCAACAAATTCCGGTTGCTGAAGATGACATCTGTAAGACGGCTATCATCACACCATTTGGTCTCTTTGAGTCGCCATACATGACCTTCGGGCTGCGTAACGCCGGTCAAACTTTTCAAAGATTCATCGACGAAGTGGTCCAGGGGCTTGATTTTTGCTTTGCATATGTCGATGATATCTTAGTGTTCTCTCCTGACATCTCATCCCATAGAAAACATCTCCGTACTCTCTTCAAGCGACTTGAAGACTACGGGGTAGTAATAAATCCCTCGAAATGCATTTTGGGCGTGCCAGAGGTATTATTTTTAGGGAACCTTATTTCTGCAGAGGGAACTAGACCTCCATTGGAGCGCGTACAGGCCATTCAAGATTTTCCTCTACCCAAAACTGTAAAAGGACTTCGACGATTTTTGGGAATGATTAATTATTATCGTCGTTTTCTCAAAGATGCTGCCAAGCTTCAAGCGCCATTAATTACTGCAATCGTCGACTCTAAAGGAAAAGGTTCAACTCCGATTCATTGGACTCCTGATTTGGAGAAGTGTTTCCAGACATGCAAGGACAGTTTGTCAGCTGCCGTTTTACTTGTTCACCCTCTTCCTCATGTCGGTTTGGGACTTTTCACTGACGCTTCTAGTTCTCACATTGGCGCTTGCCTTCAACAAAACGTAGAAGGGAACTGGCAACCGTTGGGTTTCTTTAGTAAAAAACTGTGCCCTCGTCAGTCTCAGTGGCCAGCTTATTATAGAGAGCTTTTAGCCGTCTATGAAAGTATTCAGCACTATAGGCATATCCTGGAAGCTCAACAATTTACAGTTTTTACAGATCATAAGCCATTAGTTTACGCTTTTGCTCAACGACGTGAAAAACTTCCGCCAGCTCAGCTAAATCAGTTGTCCTTCATTTCTCAATTCACTACGGACATAGTTTACATCAAAGGAGATGAAAACATAGTAGCAGATACTATGTCCCGAGTCGAAGCTATTCGTCTTGATACAGACTATTCTGATTTAGCTTCTTATCAGCAAATGGATGACGAATTGAAAAAGTACCTAGCCACCAATGAAACTTCTCTTAAGTTAGAAAATATTGTAGTTCCCGGTACAGACATAACATTACTATGTGATGTTGCCACCGGACGGCCGCGCCCTTTTGTTCCAGAGCCATGTCGAAAAAAAGTTTTTGACCGATTACACAATTTAAGTCACCCTGGAACGAAAGCAACTATTCGTCTGGTTTCAGACCGTTTTGTTTGGCCTGGTATTGCAAAGGACTGCCGATTTTGGTGTCAAACCTGTTTGCCTTGTCAACAGAATAAAATAACCCGTCATACAAAATCTCCTCTTGGACATTTTTCTTGTCCTACATCACGTTTTAAGCACGTCCACATAGACATCATCGGTCCTTTACCTATTTGTAGTGAATACCAATATTGCTTAACTGCAGTTGACCGCTACACTCGTTGGCCAGAGGTCTGGCCCATTAAGACGATAACTGCAGAAGAGATAGTAAAGACTTTTGTTAGCGGTTGGATTTCTCGCTTTGGCGTTCCCTCGATAATAACAACTGATCAAGGCCGCCAGTTCGAATCTGATTTATTTCATCGCCTGCTAGAGTTTTTCGCAACAAGGCGCATCCGCACTACCAGCTACCACCCTTCGGCGAACGGCCTCGTAGAACGTATGCACAGGCAATTAAAAGCGGCACTTATGTGTCACGGTGGTTCCTGGGTTGAAGCACTTCCTCTTGTCTTACTTGGCATGCGTTGTGCTTTGAAAGAAGATATTAAAACCACTTCAGCTGAACTTGTATATGGTGAATCCTTGCGTCTACCAGGCGAATTTTTAAATATTTCTGGACTCGGTACAGAACTTAAAGTGAACCCTATTGACACATTATTTCAACTTCGCAAAAGTCTTGATAAAATGAGACCAGTTCCTACATCGCGTCACACGGTTCCAACTTCGTTTGTATTTAAAAATATACAAACATGTACCCACGTTTTTTTAAGGGATGATTCGGTAAAACGTTCCCTCCAGGCCCCATATACAGGCCCTTACCAAGTCATAGCTCGGAATACCAAGACTTTTACCCTTTTAGTTCGCAATAAAAACATTGAAGTGAGTATTGATAGAATAAAACCTGCATATTTGATGCCAGATGTATTAGCGTCGCCTCCGCCTGTAAAACCATTATTATCAACGCCTGAAATTGTACCTGTGCCCATTTCAAATCAACCTGAACCACCAAATTCTTCTCGTTCACCTCCTGAATACACTACTCGGTCAGGTCGTAGAGTTCATTTGCCAAAGACTTTTGATCTTTGATGTTCCCGGTTTCACCTTCTCCGTAGGGGGGTGGTGTGGCGTCAGTTTTCGAACGAAAGAGTTCAAATCAGTTTTTGATTTCCGAACGAAGGCGTTAAAAAAAAGTTAATCACGAATGGCGGGATTTTGAATGGACACAAGTCAGTCAGTCTAAAAATAAAATTAAATTATAACGTGAAATGTTTGTAAACTTTTACAACATTCTTTAAGTTCATAATAAGTGACATAAGATTAATTAATGATAATATTATAATTCTTCTTATTCTTCCTGGCCGCCTTAATTGCGAGTCACGAATACAATATCTTTATGTCATCACTGTGTTTCATTTTCTATAAGTTGGGAAAGCCTGCAGATCATTTCCCACAATTTTATAAAAAGAAAGGAACGTTTTTTCAGCAAAAATCGTTAAAATCATTTCGAATATTTTCCCTGGAAGGGGCGTTAAAAACTAGCACGCCGTATAAAGCTAAAGAGAGTACTGCAAAAGAAAGTTAACTAGAAGTAAATATCGTTCGTATCAAGTACCTATACTAATCTATGCCCATGCATGAAGTTTAATAAATTAATTATTTACGCACACACGTATTGATACATATTCAGCGCGTTTAATAAAACATGTCATATTTCCCTGGAACTGGTCCGATTCTATGTTAAGTATTATTTGCATAGTGTTCGTGTGTTACCCGGACACAGAATAAATATACAGAGAGAAGTTAAGAGTGGGCGCCATATATCCTAAGTTACTAACACGAAAAAAAACACGTCATTTCCAGTGTTTTCTCTTTTTTTCGCCGTCTATCATTCTCATGGGTGAGATATGAGGTCAAACTGCTCATACTCTGTGTCCGAAGGTGCCCGGTTAAGGCCAGAACCCAGAACGGGGTTATGCGGGTCGGCGCGACGCGTTACGCACATTCCTTATCATCGCACGGCCCCTCCAGTGGTTTTAACAAACTTTTAGGAAACCATGTAGATAAGCAAAATTAAAGGTCTGATTTGTTGACCCACGCAGTAGTGTCAAAGGCGCCTGTCAAAAATAAAGTACCTACATACGATATACTTATGTAAATTTAATTTCTGTATAGTACATTTCCTGCGGTCGGTCGTCATGCGCGTACAACATATAGTTTATGTTGTAAATTGCACAGCTGGGTACATTTGCACAGTAATGCAAACATACTGTATAATGTATGTTAGAGAGGACGTGACGTGTCTGTATGTAATATTTACAAAAAAAATACAAGTACAACTTATTGGAATTCTTTAAAAAAATATTTCTAATACATTTTTATTTTAGGGAGTTGAACCGCACTAAAACCTCCAATCGCTCACACTCAGCGTCCGAACCCCGGCTGAGGCCAGAACCCAGCACGGGGATATGAGGGGCGGCGCGACGCGTTACGCGCTACGGCACTCTAACCCGTCGCGCCGCTCCCGAATAGTAAGAAGTTTCTAAGATATCTTAGATTCTTGCTCACGAACAACAATTTTTATTTTCATGTTTTAAAATTAAATAAGTAACATAATTACTATTGCTTTTGTAATCATCATCATGAGCCCGTAGACGTCTAGTTTTGTAGTCTAGACCAGTTTGACTTTAGGTCTGCCGAGTGATCCGTGGCCGCCACTCCAGCACTTTCGACGCCATCGCCCATCCGTTCTGCGGACAGTGTGCCTTGCCTTTTTCTATAACGACTGGGGAAATTTTTATATAAGAAGAAAATTCACGTGAAATCGTTAGTAAATAAATTATAAATTTAAAACAGACGATGAGTGTTTTAATGAATTCGTCACGAATACTGTTTGTTTGTTCATCCGTGTATATACATACTGTACACATATGTGTAACATAGGTGTATGTTAATAATTCATTGTCCTACAATTGCAAAACTTATGATGCATATTATACCTATTACTCACCATAGAGATGTATAATTTTAACTCCTTATTTTAAATTTAGGAAGAAGTAAAAACTTGAAAGGTGTCAAGGGACACCCGGATGGAACGAAGTTCCTAACGATTAATTAGTGAGGCAATTGTAATAAAATTTTATTTTTTTAACTTATTATAATTAGTTAGTTTAAAATGTCTGTCTCTCTCTCTCTCTTCTATTGTTTTAAAAGATTTTAATAACAGCGCCATCTAGCGATAATCATCTAAAACAAAAAAAGTGTCGTGACCAGTTTTTCATAAGAATTTCCGTCTAGCCCCCTTTCGATAACGTGCGATAAGGAACTTCGTTCCAATAATTAAGTAAGTAAGAAATAACAATAACTTTGTGTGTGTCGCGCCGTGCCGTGAGCAGTACCTTTTAGTGCGGCTCTCACATACCACATCAGCGGACTGTCTGGCTATTTCGTCCAATTCATAAAATCCTTTTGAAAAAGATCTGTCGTTCGAACAAACAAAAACAAAATTGAATTGATATAGTATATTGGTAACCATATACAAGGCTATGTCATTGAGTTGGAAACTGGAGCAAAGTTATCACGCTATGACAGACGAAACGATTTCAATATACGCCATTCGATATTACGGACGCCCCTATATACATTTCATCATTGTACTGTTCATAGCTGCACTTAAAATAACATAGCGATATGAATTTATGAAAGAAAGTAAATATAGTTGCCACTGGGCACTTTAGGTAGTGGCCATGGTTGGACTCGGGTGTTATTTACAACCGCTTAATCGACTTTATTTCCATAAATTATCTTCATTGTGTATGTGTGTGTGTTTCATCTTGGGTAAACGACCACTGTTTAATAACCAAATCAAAGAATAGTTTGAAATTAAATTAAATTATTTGAAATGAAATTATTTATTCTCAACGTTAATGAAATTCTCATGCTTGTTGATTTATTTATTTATTTATTTATTTGGGAAACAAACAGTCATAAAGTTACAGATAGTCTTATGAATAATAATAATACAGAGACCAACAAAGTTTCCACAAATTAAAGTGACTCATAAATTTATACAGCGCAACTAATATGTTCCAATCAATTATTAAGGTTACATATAAGTAGACTAATCTAAGAAAGTCGCAAGTAAGGCTAAAGCGAAAACAAGAAAAAACAATCGAAATAACAATCGTACTTAGAGATTATTGTTATGTAAATACAAAGTAATATTTGCTTTATATGTATGTATTGAAGACTCAAATACATCAAATTTACCAAAATGATTGTTATAAGTTGAGCAAGATCTTATAATAAATCTATTTCTTGCATAATTACTTTTGCACGAAGGCATACTAAATAAATCCCGCTTACGCGTGTTTCGGGTAGAACATCTCAAATTAATATTACGTAACAAATATTGTGAATCTATATAATTGTTTAGAACTCTAAACTCTAAACTTGATGAAAAAATGATGTCAAAAGGCTACCACCAGTTCGGAAAAAGAAATAGCCACTGTCCTGAAAGAACTGCCAAGAAACTCAGCGGGCATGTCTTTTTTTGTATTATTTTTCTGTTTCTTTTTTTTTGTTTCTTCAAAACCCTTCTGATTTTGGCATTTACTATTGATTTGATACTAACATATATGTATGTAAAAGTACGTTTCTGAGTGTTATTATTCAACTCAGCGAAAATCAATTATTACAATAATTATATTTTCACACTTTCAGTTCGTGACAATAACGGATACTATTAAAATTAATCATTTCCAATAACGTTCATGTTTTGAGCACGTGAGATTTCTAATAAAAATCTAAAAAGCATTACAGATTAATTTACAACTTAATAGACCTTATTTCGTGAGCCATAAAGTTGATTTTCTCTTGTCAGTATCGGAGCGTGTTCATTCCATCGTGTCCACATGTTGGGCTGACGTGTGTGGGATTTACATACGCCTGCAAAAACATAAAGGTTGCTTGTGAATGTTTATAAACTCGCTTTTATTTCCTTTAAAACATTCCGCACGAAATTGTGTTTATATTGCAGTTTTGATTAAAACTTGCAACATAAGAAAATTTCGAAATTAATACCCGGAAACACAAATAATGACTAATTTTAGTACGTTCACTTTAACGATATATGTGAATTCCATGAAAACCTACATGATTTAAAACACCTACTTAGCACTTAAGATGACCATTTACAGATCTGAATAAACATGACGCTATCAATGATACATAACCAAATATATTTATATTTTAACTCTAATATATTATCATCTCACATGTATGGTGTCTTCATGGGATGAATGATGATGTTGCTCAGTTGAGTGTGCTTTAAATAGACACTTTTCTCTAATATTCTGTCAACAACACTAACTAAAATCATAAGTGTATAAATAAACCCATTATATATGTTTCAGAACAGAAAAGCCACGAGAGAGAAAGAGAGAGATAAAGAATATGCTTTATTTTACACCAATCATAAAAAAACATATATGTAATTGAAGAATAACAAGACCTACAAATAGAATAAGGGTAATGTAGGTACATAATAACCTACAAATAGTAAATCATAAGCAAAATAACTTACTTAAACTCCAAAAATGTTGCAAGTACTTGCTATTTAGAACACAGAATAAATATATTCTCAGCTGAATGAGGAAACCAGTTTACACTTATCATGATTCAGCCCAATTTGTTGTTTTCTAGTAGTAGTGGTTAGTAAGAAGTTTATTTTGATCATTTTATTTATTGGAATTTTGATTATATTTTTTTTTTATTTTTTTACATTATTCAATTTGCAATTGTATTGATCATTATAGAAACATATAACGTTATTGTTAATGAATATTGATATTACTTTTTATTTATAAGAGAATAAAATTGTAACAATAATTAATAAAACGGGAACTGAGTGAACCGGAGTGACAACCTTTAGTAATCGTGTTACGGTACTCACGATACAGGCTCGCCTAGTGTGAGTACTTTAGTTAAACATTATTAAAATTAAAATTAAAAATTAAAAATTTCTTTTATTTGACCGAGCCCACCGCTCGCTTGGTGGTAAGTGGTTACAGTCGCAAGTGTTCACTTGAAGTAACACCAAATAAGTTAAGTTTCATTAGTTTCATGAAGTAAGAAGATAATATTTAAACTACCACAGCTAGGTTAAGGAAAACCTCAATGTCTTCCTGGTTATCAACCACCAAGGAAATAACAGCCAAAAATAACTATTACAGCAGTTAACAACCTTAACAAAAAATCTATGTAAACAAATCTATTATTAAATACCAACTTTACGGAGAGATGACTCAAGTAGGTATGCCATACATAGGTATCTAAGTTAATTTTTCCCCAGACTTTATTTGACGGTAATGACCTTCAATCAAATATAAGTAGATACTCGCTAAGAAGTTTAAAACGGCACCAATCTAAATAACCAAAAATAGAATCCCATATTTTCATCTCACTTTCGGCATCGCCGTGTTTTTGTCAGGAAAGCATTATTTATTGTTACGCAAAAGACTTCACTTTCCAAAACTCTTCATATTTTTAGGTTTTTAATTTTCAAGACTATCATGTTAAAAGACACTATTTACTAACGCTTTAGTTGAAACTGCGTCTTTTATTCTAAGGGGTGGGCCATAATATAAAGTTTGCTTTTTCCAAAAGTTCGACTGTCATGTTGGCTGTGTGGCATGTTGCGCCATCCTGTTGAAACCAAATGTCGTCCATGTCATACTCTTCAACTTTTGGAAACAAAAATTCGTTGAGCATGGCACGGTAACGCTCGCCATTGACCGTAACGGCGGCTCCTTGATCATTTTCGAATGATGCCGCCGGACCAAAACCCACACCAAACCGTAACTCTTTGTGGGTGCATTAGCTTCTCAATGGTGACGTGTGGATTTTCTGACCCCCACATGTGACAATTTTGCTTATTGACATAGCCTCCGAGGTGAAAATGGGCTTCATCTGAAAATACGATTTTTTGGTAAAAATGTTCATCTTCGGCCAAACGATCTTCTGCCCATTGGGCGAACCGAAAACGTCCCATTCCGTAAATGTCAAACCTTTGACTAAATTATGAACACAAATTGAATGACATTTGAGCTGACATTCTCTAAATAAACAGTAGTTCAAAATGCAAACGTTAGATTGGCCCACCCATTATTTGATCAAAAGTAACTATGTGGTGAAGAACATTTTGACATAGTATCTATAAAAGCCCAAAGCATTACCAACCACCAGATATAAAATAAAAAACCCATTCGTCAACAACCCTAGAGCAGGTAAAAATATCGAATTTCATCGTGAATATCGCGTATATTCCACAATTCCAGGTATAGCATTACCTATTCGATGTCATTAGTGAGAGCGACCGCAACCCGACGGTTATTACCTAAATGCGATCGCAGGGAAATTGCTGAGCTGCTGCCACTCACGATTACATGGTACACGGCAAATGGTGAATCAGCGGTAATGGTGCACATCCTATCACATTCCAGTTTTTTAAGATTAAATAGGACCTAAGCAATCTAGTCTAGAAAATTTAATCAAGTTATCTTTCGATAGGTCTTATACTTTCGCTGGTATACGATTTCAATTCCATCCTATGTATTCAAAAAAATATAGGGATCCGTACTAAAAGTCCAATAAGAAAACTACAATATTACAAAAACTCAAAACAACTAGGTTAAAGTTATCTCCTTTTTAATAAAATTGACAAAATAATGAGACCTGAGAAAAATACATGTCTTCACATATAATATCTTGACGTACGTACTTGTACAATGTGTACACTTTTTATAGCCATGTAGGCAGATAAGTCAACGGGCCACCGGATCGTAAATGTTTACAGTCGCTCATGGACCTCTGCAATGTTAGAGGAGACCTTTTAAGAACTTTCTTAAAGCCTCATTTGAAGAATAACTTACATGTACTAATAAAACATGTAAACAGCAACAATTAAAAATAAGACCTGAATATGATTTCATTATAAGCTATAAACATATTTACATAAAACATATTTAATTGAAAACACGAGTTTTCCTTGTTCAATAATTAATACATTTTAATTACATTGTTTATTACTAAAACAAATTAGATTAAACTGAATGTTAGGCATATGTTATATTCGTTACCAATAATAATAATTATTGCTATAATACTGTTGATGTTTCTATAATAAATAAATAATGAATATTATCATCATTAAGAATAAACAATTAGAAGCTTAACACATCATGGTAACAACAGAGAAGCCAGTTGGGAATATGCCGATCGTAAATATAACTACACTGAAATTAAAGGGTGCCGATTACTCTTAGTTCATTTATAACACTAAGATATATTACACACACATAAGTTCTTTGAAACTTCACACATTCTACTCAATATATTATAGTTATTTTAACAACTATAAAGATAATTTTTCTTCTTATTCTATCTCTAAAAATAAATATATATATATATATATATCTATTGATATACGTGGTTTACGTCCTTATAAATAAAAAAATCCCAATACTGTAAGTATGACGTCACCAAAAACAACGAAATAAATAAATAGTTACAATAAATAACTTCATAATACGAGCCGGAACTCAATCCTCTTCAACTATCAAGTACTTGATCAAAGTACTGTCACAAACAAATATTGTATTACAGAAGTAAACTTAACATTAATTATTTGCATTGACACAACAAATACAAATACTTGTAAAAAAACTGAAATTTATTATTCCTAACGCAAGTGATAATGACTTTAATTTACAATTAAAATTTTACAAAAATTAAAACTAGACTATCAGTCAGATCTGTATGATTTTTTTGCGAGATTATGATAAGAAGGCCTATTTTAAAAAAAATCTTGAGTCTTCGAAATGGGTAAAGAAACGTACCTTATCATTTTCGTTGGAATTTAACAACAACTTCCGTATCATGTTATATTTGAATCAGTAACGTATTCGTCATATAAAATCATAATAAAACATGTATTATTTCTGCATAGTAAAATAGTTCAACAGTACAGTAGCACTATAGCTGCATGACGTCACATGTTTAAGAAGCCTTATGACGTCATAGGTGCTAACGACCACCGATCAGCCCACGCACTAATTACACCCACTTATCATTGCCTCGTCCTTCACTACGATTACAAAGGATTTGAAGCCAGACGTTTTTGCCGACTTCGAAAAAAGATACAAGGTTTGAGTGTAAGAAATGATGTAGTTAGTTTTGATGTAATCCTTAAATTAATTTGTAATTAACGCTAATAAGTTAAGAGTCGTCTCGTTAAAGATATGCCCAGATATAATAAGTGCCCAATCCGCAATGGGGATGAACTATGCCTGATCCCTCTACTGAAGAGATCTGATAAATAGTGCAGCAATGGTTTGTTACTTATTTGTTATTTAGACTCAATCCCTTACAAAATATGCAAACCAAAATATATATTGCAAACCTTCCTCTAATAATATTTTTTGACTACAATACAAACGACTGATCATTTTTCAAGAATAGCGTGACAATACAAGTATGGTATCAAAACCTGTAAAATTACACGTGTTTTGTTACATTATGACTGATTCTGATCCAATCCAAACTGCATCAATATTCCCGTAACACAGTTTATACTAGCCAGGGCGACTCAATATATGATGTTTTTATTATAAGATTTATTATCCATAGTACTAACAGTTGAAGAGCATAGTTAATGAGTAATGAGAGTATTTTATGGTAACGTCTGAGTCGAGCTCTGCACAGACACGGAGCCGCATTAGCCCCAGATTATCAATGCCTTTAACGATCTTTTACTCACGGTATTTTTTAATTGCAACTGCTAGGGGTGCACGTAATGTAGATTTATTTGATATTAAAGTATGGCTTTTTAGCTTGATAGATAGACGAGCCTATGGCCTACCTGATGATAAGTAGTTTGCTTATGACCCTGCCATTCCAGGGTATTAAACCTTGTTTTAAGAGAAACATGAGATAAACGTCAGAAATGTTTTTTAATCCTTATCGAATGCAAGTTTTTGACAACGTTCTCCTAGACCGTGTTCAACCAGGGGTGATTAACCACTAGGTTACCACAACAATCACCTTAAGGTTAAAAGAGAATGATCCAAATACTACACTCAGAGAAAAATCTATTAATGAAATGTATCTCATCTTAATAGCCACTTAATAACAATCGAGTTTATCTATAAATGGCGTAGTGCCAGCCCTGGCGAGGCATGACGAATACTCTGAGAATGGATCCAAATTCGTCTGCAGCGCGTAATATCAGCTAGAGACTTATCGAAAGGTTTGGAAACAGAAACTTAAATTTTCGCAAATTATTCAATGAGTTTCTAACCCACGATATGTCAAGTCGTGGTGGCCGAATAGTCGAAGCGCATCCTTCAGTACGGGAGGTAGCGGGTTCAAATCCGGCCGGCTTGTACCTCTAAATCTAAATGTGAAAAAGATTTATGTGCTATTTTTCACAACATCACTGGCTAAAAACGGTGAAGGAAAACATCGTGAGGAAACCTGCATGTCGGAAAAGGGTTTTAAAAATCCTTTGAAGATATGTGGAGTCCCCAATACGCACTGGGCAAGCGTGGTGGACTATACCTAATCCCTCTTCTGAGGAGACCTGAGCCCAACAGTGGGCAGTAATGGATTGGTACAGATATGTTATCCCATTTTTTTTTTCATGTTTACTGTAATTTCTGCGTATAATAACGGCTCATAAGGCATTTCAGGAATACTGATATTGTAGTGAGCGATGAGCGACAGTGGTTACTGTAGGTGATAACTTACGAACAGGGAGCTTGTTACTTCATCTACCTGCAGACAATTAAATAAATTGGCCAAGAGAAATATGTCAACGCGGTTCGTGGTTAGTACATACTAATGGGAGAATTATGAAACTTAGTCCCTTGAGGTACTTCTGGACTTATTATATTGAGTGCAGGTATGATTTTTTCTCTCCAAACAAAGGTCTAACAGTGATTTTGCTGAGAGAGAACATTATAGAATAAGCCAACTACATTCATTGCTTTAAATTCTCCTGCCTCAAACGAGAATAGAACCCGTACCAAAATCTCTCGACCTTCCTCGGTGGAATTAAAAAAAAAACATATGGTTTAAAAATTCCACCCTGTATATACACTTAGATATTGACCTCCTTTGTATAACAATGCAGAATCATTAAATTATAACATTGCTAACTAAAATTTCCCCCTTCCAAACTTCGGAAGTGATTGGAACTCCAATATCATTCATACCACACCCAGTCTATTCCAGGTCGTTTCATTCATTCGTCGATAACCCTGAGCCCTCAGCCCTTCTCAATAACCATTCCATTAATAACTACCGTCAAACCACTCCCTTTAGCCTTACAGATACCTATGCGATACCTATTAATGAGGATGGTATTGATTTTATTTTTATGATATATTTGTATTTTATGTCGTATATACCTTGGCAATGCTTATACCATTCGTAAATTATGGTTTTACTCACCGTACACACTAACTATTTGTTAATTTTATAAGTAGTATATGGTCCACTTGATTTTAAGTGGTAAACGTCGCTCATGAACCTATGCAATGTCTGAGCATACCTATAACCTACCATATATTGTAATATTCACACACTTTGTTTTTGTCTTTAATTAAAATATCCAAGCTCTTAAAGATATAATATAACCTTAAAGGCCGTTACAGACATAGAAAACAAAAAATACCAAAAAACAGCTGACAATTTTACCACTCTTTAGAAGCATCTACCAACATAATAAAATTTTAACAATTGGACTCTTCAAATACGCGAAAATTGATTGTTCCCGTAATTGTTATCACATTTCGTATACTGTGTAGTTAAAATGAAAACTCCTGTACAATATCTGTTAAAGTTCACTGAACTTCTGTTCGCTTCCTCGTGTTCAGCAAATTTCGTTCAACTTACCCTATTTACTCTCCCAACAGCTGACAGAGCGATTCCATCATACTCAACAACAACATGCGACAATACCCTCTACCACTTAGAGAATAAGC
The DNA here is from genome assembly GCA_030269945.2 of Trilocha varians. Taxonomy (NCBI): domain Eukaryota; kingdom Metazoa; phylum Arthropoda; class Insecta; order Lepidoptera; family Bombycidae; genus Trilocha; species Trilocha varians. Next base: position 10,964,070 of record AP028273.1, on the reverse strand, counting down.
TTCATTCTCCTGCGCAGGTCAAAGCTTCGTGTTTTATGTTTACTTCCAAAAGAGTTTAAGTTGTAAGTAGCTCTTATTGTGTTGAGCATAAGGTTGTTGTTCGCGTGTCAAATTGCGTATAAAAGAAGTTTATTGTTATGATCAGTAAATATCAGGCGTTGTCTAATCACGTTGTGATTGTGCTCAATGTTGTTCACAAGTGATGGGGGCGTACTGTGGGCCCACAAGTGGGAAGATCGTCAAAGATACCGTGTGGTAAGACCAGATATAAATAACTAGAGGTCGTCCAACGTTCAGAATTCGACCTTTATCTAGATTCTGAAAATGATGGTGATTAACCGACCGAGAAAAGATAGCTATTAAGATAAATTTGAAATTGTTTTTCATGTATGTCTTACTTTACAAAAGATTTAAAAACATATTTTAGTTACACACATAAACCTTCCTCTTAAATCGCTCTATAAACCCGCATTAAAATCCATTGCGTAGTTTTGAACATTTATTGTGAGGACAGAAAGCGGGAATCGACTTTATTTTATACTACGCTGTATGTATTGTACTGTAACAACCCATTACTGCCCATTGCTATGCTCCTCAGAAGAGTGTTTCAGCATAGTCCATCACGCTTACCAAATGCGGATTGGGGACTTCACATATCTTCAAAGGATTTTAGGATCCTTCTCCCATATGACGGTTTCCTTACGATGTTTTCTTTCACTGTTTTGTGTAATATGTATTAATGTTCAATTTAAAAACATCTTATTCATTTCTTCGTGTGTTCGTGTACAGATGTTCGTTTTTAAATTACACTTCCTATAAATAAACTTCTTGGTGGTAACTATAGCTGTGTCGTTCACTTTCTTTCGTTAATGCATCTAGTCATATTTTTATCTTAGAATTGTAGAAAAATTATGAAAATTATCCATAAAAAAGGGTTTTATTCTGCCGAAACATTCTCGAATTGTTTTTTTTTTGGTACTAACTTTTGAAAGACCGTGGATATATTGGGTTAGTTTAACATCCAAATTATCCAATTCCGCGGCATAAGTGTCAAATTCGTAATAGTTGGTTTCTACCTTAATTCTGAGTTTCCATATTGGCTCGCCAACTTCCAACTGTCATATTAGTCGGCCGTCACCGTCATTTGTTTTGTACGTGAGTTAGACGTTGGCGAACCAATGTAGAAACGCGTCATTAAATTGAAACTGTTGGTACTTTGAAATCTTCAATACAATTTAATACCTTTTAATTAAGGGTACATATAGTCATAACCTTTGATTTTATACAGAGTGATTTCTTAGTGAGGGTACATATTGAAGGTCATGGTAGCTGATAGTTATACACGACCAGTAAAAATATTATTACCAAAGAATATGGCTGAATGCCTTAGTAATGCCAGAGTACTCATCACCCTCCTGCAATATGTACCTTCTTTAAAAAATCACCCTGTATAAGTGTGCATTATTAGTGTACTCTCGTTAGTGATTCTGAAATAAATAAATAATGGTTTTAAAACCGATACACCTTAAGCTAAATAGGACAACGACCTGAATGAGCTCCTGATCAATAAACACCGCATAGAACAGGCTGATAATAATATAAAAGTCGCGTATGTTCAGTTCGAGTGTTCCTGATAACAGAGTCGTGTCAAAATATAATCTCTACTTATCGACATGACATCTTTGTCCCACAAACATGAGGTACTTTACTGAACACTATTTTATTATTGCCATGTAGATGGACGAGAGAATGGGCCATTTGACTGTGAGTAGTTACCGTCGCTCATGGACCTCTGCAATGTCAGGTGGTGCCGATACATACCACCTACCATTAAGGACTTTCTTCAAGCCTCGTTTGAAGAAGGAATGTAATCTTTGTATTCCAATAAAGAATTGAAAGAAAATAAAGAAAAATATTTATTTTGACACAAAATCATTGCAGATAGAAGTTACCCTGCATATGTAAAAAAAATATTTTGTTTTAATTAACTAACAGTAATTTAAAGTAAATCAATACATAGTATAAAACAAAGTCGCTTTCGCTGTATGTCTGTATGTATGCTTAGATCTTTAAAACTACGCAACGGATTTTGATGCGGTTTTTTTTTATAGATAGAGTGATTCTTAAGGAAGGTTTGCATGTATAATAAATGCATAATATAGTAGAGAAACACTGATAAATTTAAAGGTTTCTAATGTGATGTCGTAAATAAGCACGTTTTTTTGCGCTTATATTGCAAACGCTGGCTGAACCCTACGAGATAGACCAAAATAATGTACTACAGTATTGTTCACATTAAAAAGTTCAATAAAAAAGTCCGCGATGGTATATGTCTATCTCTTAGGGATAACCCAGCATAACCATTTTTATTCTTTACTAAACAATGGTTATTTACGAAGTGATTTTAAACAATACAGTATTAATCCTTATCCAATTAAGTACCTTAAATAAATTGTGCATTTATTATAGATCAATATGCTTTTTACAGCATGTAATTTAAGTGAATATTACCGAAGATATTACAAATTTAAAATGCAGGGTCGTAGTTGTTTGCGCCGGGCGGCGCGTGCCTATATAGCCTACAATTTTTGAACCCCTTTGTAACGCAGACGAAGTTGCGCGGGTCATCTAGTGACTTATAAGAACAAGGTAGCCATAGTAACTCCTGAACAAATAGGACTCTACTTCTAAATATCCAGGGTCTTCGAAGTTTGTATTAAAAAAGAGATTTCTTGAATTTCATAAATCCAAGATCAACTAGTTTTCAATAAAATATCTGTACCTGTTTATTTCTTAGTTATTAAAATTACTAATTCACCGTTCACTTGTACACATATTTAGCAAAGCTATTTAAAGGAATTTACCGATATTTTTGGTAAAAATAATGTATATAATTTTAAAACCACACAAGTCACCAGTATTGTTTGTGAATTTCCAAAACTCCAATTACAGAATATTACTGAACTTATATTTTTAACCGAGGAAGGTAAAACCACACAACTCGTTCGAACAAAAACAATTTAATGTATCATTTATAATTTAAACTGTAAAATTATGTTGTTTTCCTCAAGTTAATTCGATTAATTAAGTATTAACGAGGATGTTGTTTTAGTGTGCCCAATGAGGATAAGTTATTAGTTACTTAGTATAACTTAAGTAACAACAAATACAGGGTGATTTGTTAGAGAAGGTACATATTGCAGGAGGGTGATGAGTACTCTGTTCTAATACGGAATATTACAAAAAATAGGTAAATTTACTTTTTTTTTTAAATCTAATTTCGACAAAACTGCCTCAAACATAAATAATTTCGGCTAAAAGAGTGTTGACTAATGACCTCTAGTGATCTCGCGCACCCCACACCTCCGCCACACCCATCAGCTGTCGAAAAACCATCATTTTGCAAGAATTTTAGATATTACTAGCTGCCCCACGCAACTTCGTCTGCGTCGAAAAAATAAAAAAAAAAATAGGGGTGGACTACCCCTAACATTTAGGGGGATGAAAAATAGATGTTGGCCGATTCTCATAGATACCGGATAAGCACAAAAAATTTCAACAAAATCGGTCAAGCCGTTTCGGAGGAGTTCAAGTTCGAACACTGTGACACGAGAATTTTATATATTAGATTAAGTTGCGATTACTAAGGCATTAAGCCATATTCTTTGATAATAATATTTTTACTGGTCGTATATAACCATCAGCTACCATGACCTTCAATATGTACCCTCACTAGGAAATCACCCTGTATATTTTCTGTGTTATAATACATTACTGCGTCTTTGAAGTGCCCAAACACTTAGGCGGGTCGCAAGACAGCAAAACTAGTCACATTTTTTTTGTAACAAAGTCTTCTGTAGCAACCCATTACTGCCCACTGTTGGGCTCAGGTCTCCTCCGAAGAGGGATTAGGCATAGTCCACCACGCTTGCCCAGTGCGGATTGGGGACTTCACATATCTTCAAAGGATTTTTAGAATCCTTTTCCGACATGCAGGCTTCCTCACGAAGTTTTCCTTCACCGTTTTTAGCCAGTGGTGTTGTGAAAAATTGCACATAAATCTTTTTTCACATTTAGTTTTAGAGGTACAAGCCGGCCTGGATTTGAACCCGCGACCTCCCGTTCGGAAGGAGGCGCTTCGACCACTCGGCCACCACGACTTCAAACAAAGTCTTACAAGTAACTAAGTTTCGGTTCGCTAAGGAGATCGATGGGTATGAGCGAACCATTTAATACTCTTTGAATACTCCTTGAAACTGTGTAGAATAGTTCCCGTGTTGTCTAGGCTCTGGGTTTCAGATGCTGAGTACAAGCGCAACTTACTGCTTGAGGTAGGATATTTTCGTGCAGTTCGACTCATACATGCAAAACCGGATGCGGAGCGGATAGAATTTTCACAAAAAAGAACTTCTGAAACAGGTTCACTGTTAAATAAAATTCACCATTAAGTATTGTATAGAGATGATAGTGGCTCAGTGGTGCATGGTAATAACAAATACACATTCTCGTACAAAAAAAAAGATTTTTTCATTCGGGTACGGCTTAAAGTGATTGTACAATATAGGCGTCCTTACCATACAAAAGATTTCTTCCAGCCAACCTTAGGGTAAATTAGTTAAAACTAATTTATAATAATAATTAAATGTTAATTATCAACGGGTTCTTACCATGATATTTAATTAATTGAGTTGTCTCGATATTTCAACGTTGTTGCAAACGTCATGATCACGAGAAGACTGAATACTGCGGGTCGATTTAAGAGCAAACAAATCTGTCTTTTTTTTTTATTGCCTTCTACCCTCTTTCTCGTTCGTTTTTGAGTAGTACCACTGGAACTCGAACTCACATCACGACACACCACACTCACTGTATCTACAAGACTCTCTGAGCATGAACCCGCGAGTGACTGTTGTGTTTAGCACTGGATTCCACATACTCGATAATCTGAAGCCGTCACCCCTGTTAACATTGCTATATCTTCTAATATATAAAATTGTCGTGTCACGGTGTTCGAACTTGAACTCCTCCGAAACGGCTCGACCGATTTTGATGAAATTTTTTGTGCTTATCCGGTACCTATGAGAATCGGCCAACATCTATTTTTCATCCCCTAAATGTTAGGGGTAGTCCAACCCAAATTTTTTTTTTCGGCGCAGACGAAGTTGTGCGAGTCAGCTAGTCATATTATAAGTAAGAAAGTATTATAGAAAACCGCGAAGTGTCTGAATAAGTTTATAAATGTTAATTATTTTACACCGCTAGTTTCAAAAATAACCGTCATAAGAACTAATGAAACAAACCTTTCCACCTGATGGTTTCCCAGGGGTACCAGCTCCATACCGATGTTGATTTAGTGTATCTACGTGATATAAACTACAGGAAGTGGGCTCGTGTTTTTGTGCGAGCGTCGATCCACGACCGGATGTGGCGCACCCGCCATCGACAGGGGAATCACTACTCATGCGGAAATATACGATTCAGGACAAATTATTATGTACTTTTATGTGCTTATCTATGTATATATTATCTACTAGCTGACCCCCGCAACTTCGTCTGCGTCACAAAGGGGTTTAAACAGTACTCGCAATGTTGTTATTTGCGCGGATCGCGTTGGGTACATTTTTTTGTGTTTTATACTAGTCATAACTTCTCAACGAAAAATCTGATTGGAATGAAACAAAAAGTAATTACTTCTACACTGATACTCTTGATAACATAATACTTAATTTGGATAAGAATTATTATAACGATACTATTTTAACGTTATTTCAATCTTCGGATGATTTTTTTTTCTTGACCATAAAAGCGGTTATTGTGACTAAACTATGATAGATATATGCTCTCGCGGACTTTTTTTTTAGATTTGCCTAATACCTAAAAGCCCGTAGTACATCATTTTGTTCTATTGTCAATAGTTTTTGCAGCGTACGCATAAATAGGTTTTCGATTCTACACCATGTGTTACAATTCGATATTTTCATACGGATCCCTAATTTTCAATATAACCTTCCTCGATAAATGGACTTTCCAATAGTGAAAGAATTTTTGAAATCGGACCAGTAGTTCCTGAGATTAGCGCGTTCAAACAAACAAACTCTTCAGCTTTATAATATTAGTAGGTATAGATTTGAGAGGAAGACCAAATAGACACTTCTAATAATTTTAAAAGAGTTCTTATAATATTTATGAGTAGGTATTGTCATGTAGATTGTAAGATAACTCAATTCTCAACTGCTTTACTTAAATGAATTACTCTTTTAATTTCTCTTGAGCCAGTTGATTATGAAGTTTGTTTGTGATTTTAAGTTTATTACAAGGTGCATGTCATTCACAGAAATATACTTTAAATTTAAATGAGACTTAAGATATAATTATATTATATTAGTAACTGTAGCAAAATTCTATAGGGACAGGCCGTTTAAGCTATTCCAGCTTTGCCATTTACTAATAGTGAGTTTAATTTTAATACTTCTGCGATAAATTGACACAAAAAATGTATTAACCACGTTTGTGGCTGTCAATTTTCACCTGTCACAAACAAACACCAATTTTGGTTAGTTCTCTTTTGAGTAGTTTAGTTTAACAAAGAAAATTCGTAATTCTGGAACGTATTTAGTAAAGTGGTATGTCAGAGTATTATACTGTGTGATAACATATCAGCATCTCACGTCGAGGAGTGTGTGAATGAGCCGAGGGTTCAGATAACAACGTGACAGAGACATGTACAGTGATAACATACTGATCATCACTTATAATATTATCATGTATTAAGAAACCTCCCGTGTATTTGGCGATGGATCCTCCAGTGCCGTGGACGGTGGAACAACCGTCCCTCAATAAAACAGCCGTGGTGGTCCAGTGGTTGAAAGGCTTTCCTTCTGTGCGGAAGGTCGCGGGTTCGAATTGGCATGTTTGTACCTCTAAATCTTAATTTACCACTGGCTTAAAATAGTAAAGGAAAACATCGTGAGGAAACTTGTATATATATTAAAAAAAGCATTTCATAAAACCTTCGAAATTTTGTGAAATTCCTAATCCTGATTAAGTAGGTAGTAGCCTATTCGTGATCCTTCTTCTGAGGAGACTTCAACAGTAATCAGTTGCTGCAATTACTGTTGCTATTTGAAATGTACTAAAAACACCTATACAATCTACTCAATAACTTTCTAATTTTGATAAATCACTCAAAAAAGAGGTCGTTGTGACTTTAAAACATGACTTGTAATCATACACTTCATCCAATCACATTACAAGCTTCGTACTCTGTTTGTAAAAATATCGTCATTTCCGTCGTGTGTTTGTAAACGAAGGAACTGTATTGTAAGTCTCGGGAATGTCACGTTACCGGTTACAGGAAAATAACACGAACACAATGTTCTCTATATAACAGGAACCACAATTTAGTCGCACCTAGAAATTTTGCTTTATTCAATTGAATGTCTTGAACATGCAAAATGCAGAGGTCTATAAGCGACGTTAAACATTTACCATCACGTGGCTATTTTATCTGTCATGAATATTATGAATTCAGTTTGTTATAAAATAATCGATTTGTTTTGTAATTATAATATTACAGTAAACTCAATTAATATCAGGATTATGTCGTTTGTAAACTGATAACTGGCTTACTCAATTCAATCAATCACTAAATTTCAAGTTTAGCCTTTAGTGTAAGTACTTCTATAAGATGTGTCGTGTGCCTAAAACATGTATTCTTTCTTATTTCAAACATATAATATCCACTCAACTGGGAACGTCACTATTCGTTAGATGGCGAAACTGGGGACTTCGTTCGGAATCAATACCGTGTTTGAACCCCATTTTAAAAACATTTTTTTCCAATAATTTTTACTAAACGACGCTGTATTGCATTTTCAGCGAAAATATATCATCTCCGTAAAATATGAGACGATTAAAAAATGTTAACAAAACAAGTTTTAGAACTGTGCTCAATTTTGGCTCCTGCCACAGACTTGGCAAAAGTAAACAAACCAATTTGGTTGCCGATCCCAGATGAGTGGATGCAGTGTGAACAGTCCAAATTTCGTAGTAAGTATTGACAATGCTCTCTAGACTCCGTCCTCGGAACACCGTACTCTCCACAATTCCAATAACTTGGCCGAGTGGAGTCCGTCGTTTCATTCCACATTCACACCATATATACCTTCATACAGTGACTTCTTGGACACGTAATATGTGTTACTGTCCACATGAAATATGACGAATGGTACCTACTATAGATATTGGCAATCTAATATTATAGTTAGTCTTTAAACGTGTATCGTTACGTTAACTTAGCCATATTATCTCAGTGTGTACCACAATATTTGTCAAAGTTATGCCTAAATTTAAAACACTAACATGAAGATGCAAGTTGTACCTATACTCAGAGAAGCAGCAATAGGTACCACCAGGAAGAGCTAATCAATGATTTTTTTTATCAATGACTTTTTAAACACAATTAATCCGTAACGCCCATCATATTATTATGAGGCTCAAAATGTTACGTTACTCTACAAAGAGTATATTTGAGCCTTTTTTTTTTTTAGTTGGAGGAAATCACCGGATCTCCGCGGGATATGTGGGAGTTGAACCGCACTGAAACCTCCAACCGCTCACACTCAGCGTCCGAACCCCGGCTGAGGCCAGAACCCAACACGGGGTTATAAGGCACTCTTTCCCGTCGCGCCGCCCCCGTATTTGAGCCTTAGGCATAAAATTCAATAAGGAAAAGTTTCTACGTGGGGAAAAAATTGTGGTCAGTTGTTGTAGGAATTTTACTATTATTCAGTGTCAGTCATTCTCGTATTATACCTTTCTTTTTCCTACGCCTACCATCAAATGTACCGTGAGTCCATCAAGCGCAACAAAACGACGAGCATGAAATCATCGTCTACACGATTCATGGCTCCATCTAATCTTTAACAATAAAACCATTTTAATTGAACATTATCATGAAATAACTGAACTTAATTCGTGTTCAATTATATTTTATGCGCCCATTTACAAAACTTCTATCGTTTCTTATAACGTTTTAATGTAGCCTCGTGTTAGTAATGGTTTTCATAAAATATTATTACACAATGTTTTCGATTCAATTATAAAACTTGCGATAACTGTTTTATTATCCTTTTGGTAACGAGTTTAAAGTTATGATTTTGTCTGCGTGGAAAGAAAAAATAATTATGCGTAAAAAACCTTCCCAGTTCATTAGCTATTTTTTTTCAATTGGACGAAATTTAGGGGTATGTGGGAGTTGAACCGCACTAAAACCTCCAACCGCTCACACCCAACGTCCGAACTCCGGCTGAGGCTAGAACCCAGCACAGGGGTTTGGAGGGACGGCGCGACGCGTTACGCACTCGGCACTCTTTCCCGTCGCGCCGTCCCCTTAGCTATATACAAGTAAAAGTGTCCTGAAAATCGATCTAGCTGTTTCAAAGTTGACCCAACAGACAGACTTTTCTAAAAGTAGTTTTGTTCACATCCATAGTACATTTAATTAAAACCTATTATTTTGATATTACATCCAAGCACTAATTTTAATTATATCTACCGATAAATCGTCCATAATAACAAGAATATGACCTAGTCACTGTATTAGATACATAATTACAAACATCAAGAGCGAAGGTATATAGCACCAATAAATAACTTATAGGTACTGTACTCGACACTATATTAGACATTCAGAATAATCTTTAAAAGTACTCAGTATTCCTTACATGATGCAGCATTAATCAGTATCGTGTTTAGACCAAGGATAGTCAGAAATATAATACTTTAGTCATAGCATGACTACAGAAAGCGTCGTAGTATTTTTCCTCAGAGAAACTCACACGTACGCATCTTTCATCGACACTAAGTCCAAGTGGTTTCAAAACGAATTTTGTCAAACGTTTTATGTATTTTTTTACTTGGATCCTCAGTAAAGATAAGAAATACAAAAAACAAACTTAAAATACACCACATTTAAGACACCTGCGCACCGTCAATTACAGAAAACCTCAGTTAGGTACTACCTTACTAATATACATTTCTAAAGCTATGTATGCAAAATGAAGTAAAAAAAAATACCCTAGTGCAAATTCTAATAAATATTAACATCTTTATGTATATTATAGTACATTAATCTTATTAGTAGAGGTCTTCGCATATATTATTTTTGTTATTGAAAATTATAATTCATTCGTCTATGGAACGCCAATTTTGGATAGTTCTCAGTTGAGTGGTTATATAACATAGTTACGCAAGAGTGGCGAGCATTCCATACAGGCAAATATGCAGTGCATACGAATTCCTGGGGTTGCGCTCAAAATTGACGACAGGGAATTTATTGAATTATTCATTCAGTTCATGAATGTTCAATACATAATTTAATATAAACTTTTTAGTGAAAAATTACTTACTTTTTTAATAGTTCTTCTATTTTATATTTTTCTGTTTTTTTCGCTTACTTCTTAGCTTAATGAGAGGTTAGGTTTTATTATTATATTTTAATAAAAGTTTTTCTTACCGCATGTTATTTTCTTTCACCAGTGTCAATTATTTTTTTCTTATTTTTGAGTATTTCAATGATTCCATCTCTAAATTATTATTAAAGCCTAACAAATTAATTTAGTATTAACATATATTTTTGTGTTCTCGAAAAATTAAGTCACTAATAGGAATATTAACGATCCTCAAAATTAAACCTTTAGTATTCACTTTGCATTATCTCTGCATGTCCTTCTGTCAGGAAGTAATTTGGCATCCAAAAACAAAGGACAGACGTAGAACCATTTCTGTGAAAGTTACCATCTATCCGGTCGACCTCAATATTTATATTTGCGCTACTAACTAAAGAACACTATGTTTGACGATGAATTTAGCAACTTTAAATTGCTTTCACGGAAAAAAGTTGAAACGTGCGCGGAAAAACTTAATGAAATACCGTAAAAGAGAAAACTGGGTTTTAAAAAGTATTTTAACCAATTCTAAAGGAGGAAGTCTGTGTTTTTATGTTGCTTATTAACTTTGTTCTAGATAAATAAATTTCATGACTAACATTAAAAATAGTAGAACAAAAAATATTTCGAAATGATTTAAAATTGAGGAAACTCAGTGTAATGATAGATGTCGTCAAATATTACTAAGCGAGCACCAGAGTGACTAAACGACGAACACTGGACCTTCAAAGACATATTCACGGGAAAAAAATGTTCCACAAATGACATCCCTAATGATATAGCGAGCGAGCGTTCACTGTGTCGCGCTATAATTAGTGTTGGTCGTCAGCTGAGCGGCGCAGCTGTGTGCGTCGGCAGCGTGTTCACACGGCGCGCCTCCGACACGCACACACGCGCATCCACAATCAGCTGATCGCTGTAGGTCGCACTCGCGCGGTTTCGGACTCAGCACCGCACCAGAATGACCCCCCAACGTGAAATATTACCAACGATAAACTGTTTGCGTTACTATGAGTTACTGCGACGCTTCCATAAACAGTTCGGACAACGTTCATCTTCGAAATAGGTTTTCTTGTTAATAAATTAAGACATTGAACTTTTGAAGTACTGATTCGTTGTAAAACAGATAACGTATCTGTGTTTTGTCAATTCGAATGATTACTTCTGAGTAAATTATTTAAATGGGTTCTTAGAAATTTCATCAAAGGAAACATTAATAAACATTCGAAAGAGTATAGGTTCGCAGTCGTCTCTCGTATTTATTATCTGAGATCAACCAGAACGCTCCTTCTTCCGGAGCCCAAACATGAAAGGATCCCGCGCGGTCGTTTCCCGTCTCTGTCGCTCGCGGACGCGGAGTATGCGCTAGAGCGGGACGGAGAGAGGTGCGCCTGTGAGGCCGCCGCCTGTCAAGTTCGGTAAAATGGCCGATGCACGATGGTTGCTTAGTTTCGTGATCGCCTAGGGAGGGAGCGATGTCGATAATATTATGTTTTATGACGCCGGGTGGCGGCCGACATAAATTGGGTTTTCGTTTACGAGAGATAATACGAAGCGATAAATTACGTTCGCATTTCGGGAATCGAATTTCACCAGATTGTTTACCTCAATACACAAATTGTAGGTTTAACTGTTCGGTCGGCGGTCGACGGTCGATTGTCGTAGGAAGTGGCCAATTACGGATCGGGCAGCGGCGGTCGTAAACCCACGTTATCAGACCATGACTGAGGACGTCATTATATTCCGCGATCGCTATTACTAGTTGTTATCTGGACGGTGGCGGGCGGACGGTGTGCGGATCTCGACGGTTACTGTCGACGAAGCGCGCCCCCACCTTGATGTTCACATAAATTACTTTGAAAGCTATCTACATAGTTGCGAATGGGTGGCATTAAACAGTAATAGTCGGCATAAATATTAAATACGCTTAAAGTAACGCGATAGCACCGTTCGACTCTTTATTTGTTGAATCGTAAAATGATATATGAAAGAATGTGGCACGATTTGAAAGTATACCATTAAAATATAATATTTTATAACCGTCGCGAGCAATAAGAGGAGACTGTAGCTACCCCAGATAACGGCTCCGAGTACAATATAGGCCTCATAAAAAGCAACAATAAACTTTTTATTATCTCGTGATACAATAAATATGGATTTAATTCGGTCCGTCGACGAAGATTTCTTATCTGGTAGGAATGAGCCTGAGGGATGCGAAGGAACGGCGCCGACAGTCCATTAGTTTCGCCGTCCATTGCGTGTTTATTATGTGAATGCTAATTCAGCTGCCCGTATTCAGAGGTAATGGAGCGAGTGCAACTCAGTAAGAACACTGGGCCGTGAGCGTCGTGGTAATGGTCGATTTGCCTCCGGTAATGTTAGTAATGTTCTTGGCAGACTAATTTTCGGTGGTTTAATGATGGTTATTTATTCTATATGTATGCACTAACAGACATTTTAATGGACGTTATATGAAACGCCTAAATGGCTTGTGGAATTTTCTTAACGTTTACCTATTTAATAATGGATATAAAATGATGTTCGTGGGTCATAGAATCAAAAGAGCTGTTGAAACAAATTGATATTAAAGTATTAGAAACTACGAGAAACGTTTAGCTGCAGCTTTTGTATATGATAATTTGCTTTTTTTTAATAAAAAATTCGGTTACATGGTCCGTATTCATGGCAGCAACATATGGTTGATTTCATAAATATTTGCGCGACAAAAACACGCAACATATGGCTACGGTACCATGTGGTAACATCTCGACATTTTGATGCTAAAATGTAGTTTTAATACAAGTGCTACCCACCGTTCATCTTGACTCTAGCGACCAGTGAATATACCATTACTTTCAATAAAAATACACTACCGATAATCTAGACAAAGATGAACCAAATTCTATTTTACGTCCTTTAAACCTTACTCCTCATTACCTTAATTAATCCTCATACATCATAGTATAGATATTAACCGCTTACAATTTATTTTAAAATTGAACAATACGAGCTCAGTATCTCATTAACCGTCAATCACTGTGAATTCGATAGACAATGAAAAGTAACGAATGACAAATAGTAATTGTTTCATGTTCATTTTAATTCAGCTGAAATGCAATACGGTATGAATAATTTCCTTTCTCAAAGCCATTGTGTGGTCCATTGTTAACGAACGCCTTTGAAAAACTCGCAATGAATAGACCACTACGCTTTGTTTAGTTATTTTGGCGTTGTCATTGTTTCAAACAATACATTCTTCATGATATGACTAAAAGACCTAATAAGATGCAATTAATTTTTTACCTAAGAGCCAGAGTTTTTAATTGCAGTCATTAAGTAAAGTTAACACAAAACATTGTTATGGCGGCACTCAACTTGCACGACTTTCTAAAATATTTAAGTATATTTTACTCGGAATATCGGTAATTATTTTCATTGGGAAGTGGGCCAGAAACAGAGTTCTAAAGTGTTAAAGAATCTTGTGTGGTTTTTCCGATGAGGTCAACGAATAATCAGTTGGTGAAGTGATCTGAGATCAGAAGATTTAATGCATTTAAAAAGTGTGTACGATGCGTTTTTTGTTAATCTTCAGATTTCCAAAAGCTGCACAGTTCCACGTAGATTTGACGCAATCTGTGATTATATTTTAATGTTTAAAGTATTCTCACAAAACAAGTATTCGCGATTTGATATGGAATGAAACATCATCTCATGTTTCTTTTATTTCAATGCATCGTCCATAAATGTTTATTAGTTCCACCTTGAGCACGAAATCAATAAATATGCTTGAATGATTCAATATTAACATTTTGCTGCGATGATTAATGCCTACCAATGCTATAATAATATACAAATCAAGCTAGAATCGATGGCCTGCTGTGTGAGTTCTCTTTATAGCTATAATTCCAATATTATAATAGAAATTGATTGCATAAGCAAAAGGCGAAAAATTTTATAATAAAAGGGGGACTAATCAATAAAGTTTCATTAATTAAATGCTATTTAGGTAGTAATTAAAACGATTGACACATAAAAATAATATTTTAGTAATGAATAAAACATTAAGAGAAACAATTAGAATAATATTATGATAAAACGTATTATTTTTCGAATGAAACTCAAATAAACATTAAAATTATATTTAATGGAAAATAAAGAGTTATTAATTACTTCTTTAAATAAATAAAATGATGTATTCTTCACTTGATTGCACAAGAACGTGCATTGCGTTTTACTTTTAAATGTTATTAGGAAATCATTTCCATGTTAAATCTTATGAAAGAGTACTATATTGAGTTCGATGTTAATCGTAATTATTGCATTCAATAGATAAACAGTATTTCACAAATCTTTATCTTATCTCCACTAATGCACTACATTCATTTTTATTTGCACGGAAAGTTCGAAAACTTCAAAAAGTCCTTCCATTTCATAAATTGCAAACACTCAACTCGTCTAAAGATTATCTTGAAAACGGATGAATGTCCTCATTGTTTTATCGAGAAATACAATCGATTTAAAAAGCAAGTTAACTCCAAAATAATAGAAAACTATATTATGACAGTTTTATCGATAAATACCATCTCTTTCACAACATTATCAACTGACAAAGATTCTGTTACAACCACAAAGATAGCGCTTTAGACATATAGGACAAAATATGAAGTCATCTACTTATAATTTCAAATTAATAATTTCTTTCAACAGTTACTTTTATAGATTTGATGTTTAAAAAAACATAAATTCCATCAGGTACAGTTTATGGCTCAAATAATTGTAGTTAACAAAGGATCATGGTCGTTTTAAATGATAAAATTGTTAAGGAAACGGACAAAGAACATGTTTATGGCAACAATTTAGCCGTAGGCGAAGGTTAGTTCCACCATTCCGTCTATAAAGACTTTCTAAACACTTATACAAAAACTGTGGAAATTACAACTCAATATAAATTATACTTTGAACGTTAAATTATGCGATACGTTGAATAAATCATTTGTCAAATTTTGATTAATGAGCCAAGATATCCAAGATTGAAGATAGTTAATTATAGTTCCAACTAAATTGTAAATTAAGCAGACAAAACTGTTTTAATATGACTCAATTTAGATATTTTTGGAAACAAAGTAGTTTTTAGTTACTTGGAGTTTATGTAGTTTATCTATCAAAAACATGAACTAATCAATGTAATAAAGTAATAGGGACAGGCCCTAATATTGCGAAGCGTTTAGATATATTATCGTCATAAAGATATAAAATACTTGGTAGTAATATACAGTACAGGAAATATAAAGCTGATGTTGTAATGCTTTGAAGTCTGGTAAAAACGCCCATTGCTGTTTCTGATTAAAAATGTTACTCATGCACGAAACATACACGTTTTGACGTTGAATTAATAAAAACAACATTAATATCATTAACATAAACTTGTTCTTCGAAATGTTTAGTTTGTCATCTGTTAGTTGGAATCGCTAATTTGGTGTTGTAATGTCATCATTCACCGTTGGTTGGTGCGACATGGATTTCGCTGTGACATAGTTTTCATTTTTCTTTGCTTTCACTTATCAGTTATTAGAGTATTCGCAGAGCTATAGGTATATGTTGGATGTGAGCTCAGCCACGTCACATGTGAACAGTTCTGGCTTCGTTATGAAATGCAACGTCAAAGCAACTAAACACCAGTTTGCCTTCCTTTGGATTATTCGTTTTTTCATTGAAATGTTTATAAATTGCCGTTAATTGAGGAAATTTCAATGCTAAACGACATCGGGAAAATGTAAAACATGAGTTTCTCTTTCGTGTTGTACGTTACAAGGTTTTAGTTTTGAGTTTGAACTCTATACTTACGTCTTCATGCATACATTGTAATCCAAAGAGAGCTTACAGCACTAGCACTAGATCACGAGTGAGTTGAGCGCACTCAGCACTGTTCACACAGAATAACACTGCCGCACGACTGCCGCATGTCTGCCGCACGACTGCCGCACACTCGCCGCACCGACACCAATCACACACAATCAGGTTAAATAAAACGATTTCATTAGGATTTTTGTAAAAAGATAGTTATATTTTTGGCATTGGACTATGACACAATAATACTATGATATGCTAAGTAAGCGTTTTATAAAGACTTTTACATGCCGAATATTCATTAATCAGACTATTCATGAGAGGACTCTTTATATTATATAATTTTAACAAACATAACCGCTTACAAAATGAGAGTATAGATACGTTACTAATCCACCACTCGGTCGCTCTAGAGCTCATCACCTATTCCAAAACATAACTATGTCTAGTATTTATTCATAATATTATTTTCTCACTTTCATTTTTTTTAACTCTATAGGTACATATTTATATAATACAATTTTGTCGAACATATAATTATCGATATGATAATATCTTAGACAGAAACACGCAACGAATCGGCGACGGTATAATATTGAGTCGTGAAGCGTCGGGTACTGCATTAATGCGAATAAATAGTTGCGGGTCGGTGGGATGCACCGGGGCCTCGCTGACCGTCCTCGTCTCAACACATCACACGGCACGGGCACAGTACGGGAACGGTACGGGCACGGTACTATTTGGTATCGGGATCGTCCGCGGCTGACCGCAGCGCGACACTTACACTAACTAGTTACAACGAAACATCACAGACACCACCAGACACCAACTACATGTAGATCGGCAGCTGCTGCAGGGCGCGCTTGTCGAAGCGGTCGTAGGGCGCGGCCGGCGGCTGCAGCGCGCGCGCTATATCACAGTCCAGCGCCTCCGCCGGCAGGTACGGGTGAGGCTTCAGGCGGGCCCGCGCGGACACCTTGCCGCCGGCGCCCGCCTCTGCCGCGTACGACTCGAACCGGTAGCACGGCCGCACCGCCGGCGCCTGCTCCTCCACCACCGGCTGTCGCTGCCGCTGCGCCTGGGCGGGGGCGGGCGGCGGCGCGGCCGGAGCGGGGGCAGCGCGGCAGCAGCGTCGCGGAGCTCGGGGGGCCCGCGCGCGGCTCGACGGAGTCACCGCCGCCGCCGCGGCCGCGTCTCCTCGCGGCAGGTTGTTCACGAACGGAACCCGCCGCAGACTCTCGAGCCTCCGGAAGTGCGACGGGTGGATCATGAGGAGAGGCTCGATCTTGACGCCCTGCGGCGGCTTGGCACAGTCGGGAAGCTCGTATTCGATACTGCAGTCTACGTGTAAAGGCACCGAGTAGTCCCTGGGGGCTAGAGAGGCTGGACGCGCCTCCCGTCGGAAGCGGTCCGCAGCGGCGAACTCGGCCTCGCCGCGGGCGTAGCCCGTCATGGCGGCACGCGGCGCCTCACGGCATGTGCGCCGCGGGGCGCGCGCCGATCAGCTGATTGTGTTGCGAAGGAGCGCGCGCGCGAACGTGCGCACTGGTCGAGGTCGGGCGAGAGACTGAGTGCGGGTCGCGGGGCGCGTGCGCGTCTCGTCCCTCTCACGGCGGTGTCGGCGGCGGCGCGCTCATCCCGGGCCCGCCCCTCGTCCCTGGTCGCGTGGCCGTGCGCCGGGATGCTGGCTGCGTGGCGGTGGGAGCGTGCGTCGTCTGGATAGTGTCCCGGGTGGCGGGTCGCGGCGGAGTGCTCGGCGCTGGGTGGGTGGCTGGCGGCGCGGCGCGGGATCGATCGCTGGGTGTGCGCACGATGCACCGCGCACCGCTCGGCGACCGTCACTCGGAGGGCGCCGGTGACGCGACCCTCAAACAGCTGACTACAAAGAACTTCAACTGTACTAACGAGACGGCGCGCCTGCGTAATGCGCGCCTGTCATTACGTCTTACTCACAGTTTACTGAATCTTAAACGCATTCTGTTATTGTTTAATGTTCACATGTAACATTTGGTTTAAACATAATTAAAGTACCGAAAAGAAGTTATTTTTCATTTCTGAGTCATATATTATTCACTATCAGCAGAGATCTTCGTATATACAACATACCTATAAACTATGAAAAAATGCAGGTAAAAGTTTGAAGTCTGTATAATTGTTCGTCTTGAATGTGATTATAATTGTTGGTAGAGAGCGTCGGTCGGGCGACGGGCGGCAGGCGGCAGGCGGTGCTCTTGCCTGCAAGGGACGGATTAAATAACATGCACTGTACTACAAAGGAACGACTAGTTTTATGAACGTGTAACACGACTACACCAGACGTTATTAAATTTTATAACATTTTAAACACGAACACAGCTGCCAATAATATTGTTGATAATAGAATTAAACTTGTGACTTGTGACTAACATTGTACAATGAAATAAAGATGATATCAGTAGGTGTATTACTTTGTATTGTATAATCAAAATAAAATTTTATTACAGATTAGAATGTATTATCTTTGACAGAATAAAATGCAATGTTGGGATAACTACCTAAGTGCTACTTATCGTCTCATTTTTACAATAATTTTTGATTACTTTTCACCATTAACTCTATCTCAGAGATCAGATTACGGACACGAAATATTCGTAAATATATAGTAACTTTCTATAAGTTTCTATCAGTAATCTGGTATCGATTGTATCGTAAATCCGCAGTGGCTGTCCCAGTGGGATGCCGTTGCCAATGTTGCCATCCGATTGACCCTTTCCAAACTCACGCTCATTTTTATTTATTATTCGATTGACTATTGTGAAAGATTTACTTTTTATTATTTGGCTTCATTTTTCATTTTCTCTAAGGTAGACGAGATTTTGCACATGTAAGGAAAAATCATGGGCTATCTACGCTTGTTTAAAGAAGGTTCTGACAAGTCCATTCCAAAGCAAAACAGTTGGCACTAAAAGAAAGTAATGTAATAAATTTCTTTAAACACTCGCGGTTATCTACATCACTTACACTTTTACTAAACGGGTTCTTACCACGATTATTCTTAATGAGCGATCCCGATATTTCAGCACTGTTTCAAGCGCCATGATCACGGGAAGATCGGCTGCCGTCTCAAAACTAGATTTTTGTCACTACTTTTTTTCGATACGATCTGTCTGTACTCTCAAATTGACCCAAAATATAACCTTCCTCTACGGAAGCAAAAAACCTTTCTTAAAACTATAATCGTGAGATATGTAGTTTGTGGGTCAAGTTTTAATTTAATTAAAACAAATAACAGCCGATACTAGGAAATACACGTTAATTAGTACGACCGTGAATATAAAACGGTAAATATTGAAATAACACCAGTCTTAATTACTCGTAAGCCTAATTATTGGCTTTAGATCAAGAACATAATATAATTAAACCAGGCTTAGGTTAATTATCTACTGAGTCTAGTTTGGAATATGTATGACTTATACACTTACAGTTGATACTAAGTACTTATACATGTATCTATACGTGTTTATCCATACCTACTTGATGTCGATCTATAATTAAACAATACAGTGTGTTATTTCTTTGTTTTGGATCACGGTTTATTACTAAAGCAAATAATAAAGTCCAACCTGGTGGTAAGTGGTAGGTAATCATCACTCATGAACCTCTCTTATCCCAGGAACTAAAATAAATATCCTCTTAAGAACGTTATAATATATTTAGTGGCTTCTTAAGAATCCTGGGTTTTTTAACGAAGGTCACATGTGGCGGTTCTTTCAGACTTTAAAGCAGCTGCTGGACAACTTGTTTTGATACCCATTCCAACATTAACCATTATGCAAGAGCATGAATAACACACATAAAAACTTTTCAGTAAAATCCCATTACATTTTAATGTATGGTCATTTAATACATCACAATACCACGAACCGTAAAACCAGTTTACTCCGGACGTCTTTCAGTAAATCTTGTATGACGCGGTATAAAGGGCTTACCCCCCAAACGCGCTCCCAAATCCGACCCTTTTCTGTGAATCGCTCACTGCGATCGTTCGGAAATAAGTAGGTTATCTTTTGTAAAAATAATGCTTTATATTTCCTTTGTCGGTGAACAGATTTACGTTTGTAAAGAACACAATAGACTATGTTTTTAATCCGTCGCGATTCGAGCTCTCAATGTAAATAATTTGAAAAGAAACGTAATGCTTTGACGAGTATTTACGGATCCAGTTTGTTTTTTGAACGACAGTTTTTTAGTCGCGCAGATTATGGAGTTGATGTGAGTTTCTTATTACAAGTATTGATCGAAAATCGTAAAGGTGTATTGAATTCACTGTTATTGCACTACAAACGGTGTAAATCTTTACGTAATAATAAAAACTGATCGTAAGAAATATAATACATAGGTAGGTACATAAGAACGCAAATGTTAAGTGTCTAAAAAAAATCCACATAATAAAAACAAAAAAAAAATTTAAACAGCAAAACATAATATAAGAGTATTAACATTTCCAACTTAGATTATAGCTGAAACATTGTACATTTCAATAAACTACGGTAATGTTTGTCTTTTTACTTTATCCATATACCTACTCTTATTTGCACAATATTGTACAGGAAAATAAGAAAAAAAAGATATTAAACCGTAATTTATTTCTTTCAACAAATATTAAAGTGCATTCTTACATGAAAGAAATAAGGTGGATGTCTTTCGACATTGTCTTAATACAAAGCTACCTAACAATACATATAGACTACAATATACCTACCTATTAGTTTACATTGCTATTATTATATACTTCTAACAATTGCGAACAATGTTTTTTTTTTCGAATCCTCTTTGTGAACTCACCTTTGATCTAAAATTTACAAATTAAAATACTTCTTTAACTAAACAATGTCATTTGAAAGCCAAATCACAGTACAATGGGTTCGAAAGAGGTCGGGTACGGCGCGTTGTTAGTGAACGCAATCGTCATCCGTGGTAATCGATATCGATTGATGTAAATTGGTCTCGAACAAATATAACTAGATTGAACTTATTGAGACATGCATTATTGGAGCGTCGTATACCATCAACTCAATAAGTACCACAAAATTTAAACAAAATCTTTTGACCTCATTTTCGTCAAAGTTCGGTATCACATTATTCTTTTTAACGAATGTGCTCCTTCAAAAAGACTTCACTTTCCAATATTTTGGAAAAAAGAAAGATTTTTTAAGTGTTTATCTTGACGTGTCAAGAGTTTTTCATTAGACACTATTTTTTAGGAATTATTTAACTCGTTATATTTGGTCGAAGAAATTTGCATTCAGTTCAATGCATACGAGATTAATTCCCACAGAACTATATCAACCCATTAACTGCACGCTGAGCTCAAGTATGCAGTAGTGATTGGAGACTGGGCCAGTATAAGGGTTGAGGAAAGTATTACCCAAACGTGGTTTCCTAATGCGGGTTCCGGCCTTAACATATGTACGAAGGGTTTTTAGTCCTTCTCCAAAAATGAGGATCACGATATTCACATCCACTATTTTTTTACAAAATAAGTAACTATCCTATAAAAAGATGAAAAATCAAAAAGTTTAAAAGTAAATAAAGCATTTTTACTTGTTGGTCACATAAAAATCGCAATAAAAAACACTGCATGTTGTTTTTGTATTGTTGAAAAATCAGCTCATTCGTTATACAATAAAGACCATATTTTATCACGATACATTGATCTTAAAGTATAGTTTATTGTTATATTTCCACACATGTTCACCACAAACTAAATTAACGATCATGATTTATTTAAATCTGTCTATTGTTAAGAATTTCCAACAGATAGCAATAGCTATTGTAAATGAGTTTGACAATTAAGCCTCGACCTATTATCGATTTTCTAGGTTTTGTGGAACTATTGTGAATTAACAATGCCTTAAAAACACAATATCTATTTGAAAATAAAAAGATTAGTAATAGTTATTAACTAGAGTAGTTTAATCTAACCTAGGTATATACAGGGTGGGTGCGGCGCGACGTGAAAGAGTGCCGATGGCGTAACGCGTCGCGTCGTCCCTCATAACCCCGTGCTGGGTTCTGGCCTCAGCCGGGGTTCGGACGCTGAGTGTGAGGTTTTAGTGCGGTTCAACTCCCACATACCCCGGGGAATCCAGTGATTTCCTCCATCTAAAAAAAAAGGTATAAACAGGGTGTAGCTTTCTTTTATATCAAATTACGAATTAATACACACAAACATTGAAAGAACGATTATTTGCGATTATCTTTGATAACCGTAAGTACCTATTGATGCCTATTTTTACGCAGACAAACGAATCAGACAACTGTTTGATAGTAACTACTAGTTTCTTTGTTAAGTTTAAAATATTTGATATAATAGTTATAGAATAGTAAGAGTCCATATTTCAACTTAACTTATTACAATTCTAAATTATTAACGTGAAATGTAAGCGTAACTTAATGTACTTATATCAAATCTTTCTTGTACTTATATCAATTTTTGCCCCGTACGGTTCCGATTTGGAATGGACTCCCGTCCGCGGTGTTCCCGGAGCGCTATGACATGTCCCTCTTTAAACGAGGTTTAAGAAAAGTCTTGTATGGGTAGGCGGTAGATAACAGCCCCTCTTTGCCCTGGCATTGCAGAGGTTCATGAGCGACGGTGACCGCTTATCATCAGGTGAGCCTTTGCTCGTTTATCTACCTTGCAATAAAAAAAAAATCTAATCTCCAAGATACAGGATTACCTGGTTTGGAGTTAAATGTGATTCTTGATTTAATGAAACTTTATTCTTACAAAATTATTGGAAACTAGCTGTACCTAGCCACGCTGTGGCTCATTGTATGTAATTGAATCGTTGCGAAATGAGAAACAAAACAAAGAATACGTGTTTCGTCAGATGGCAGATGGCGCGGCCATAGGTCGTTAAAAAACTGTTTTTTTTTCGCGAATATATCACTGATGCAAAAGTTAGATAAAAACAATCCTTGATGCCGATTATATAATAATAAAAAAAAAGCCTTTATTTTTCCCCCTATTACAAAGATATAAAACACAATAGATTAAGTAGTATTTTGAGTAGGAACCCCTTCACGGGTATAGGCCTCCTCCAGCTTCTTCCATTGATCTCTATTCCTTGCTGCTTCCATCCACTTCCCACCTGCTACAGAAACAATATCGTCAGCCCAGCGTTGTTTATGACGCCCTCGTTTTCTCCTTTTGTGGATTATCATTCTAAAATTTCAGCTTGATCGGTGCAGGACTTTGTAAGTTATTGAAGCGTACACAAAACAACATAACATCATCATCATCGGCCTATAGACGTCCACTGCTGGACATAGGCCTCCCCTAAACAACATAACGCTCTTATATTATTGGATATACAGGGTGATTTCTTATTGAGGGTACATATTGAAGGTCATGGTAGCTGATGGTTATATACGACCAGTAAAAATATTATTACCAAAGAATATGGCTTAATGCCTTAGTAATCGCAACTTAAAAATATCTAAAATTCTTGCAAAATTATGGTTTTTCGACAGCTGATGGGTGTATCGGAGGTGTGGGGTGCGCGAGATCACTAGAGGTCGTTAGTCAACACTCTTTTAGCCGAAATTGTTTATGTTTGAGGTAGTTTTGTCGAATTAAGATTTAAAAAAAAATTTTTTTTTGTAATTTTACCTGTTTTCTGTAATATTCCGTTTTAGAACAGAGTAAGTACTCATCACCCTCCTGCAATATGTACCTTCTTTAAAAAATCACCCTGTATAATATCTTCTATTGTGCTTTTATTGGAAATCGTCTTAGTTATTTAGTTTCCATTGTATCAGTCGTCTCGCGATCCGATCGCAATGTCACGTCTAGACATATTTTATCGATCCAGTTCTCAATAGGCTTTATCTAGATTATTTTCGTTCTAGACACGAACGTATCGAAATATTACTTGTTTTATTTATGATGGTCTTTTGAAATCAGTTTCAGAGTAAAGAGCTTTGTTGTCATGTTAATTGAGGGTTGGTTTAATATTTTAGGATATTTTTAGTAGGGGGCGTTCTGCTTTTGTAATGTATAATTTTAGAAAACTACTATTATAGATTCTGTAATTTAGCCTAATTTGTTCTTAATTTTTTTATAATTTTATAGTGTTAGAATGTTATCTCTTGTTATTTTTTCAATCATTCTATTTATTTAAACCTGTACCTGTAACTGTAACAACCCATTACTGCCCACTGTTGGGCTCAGGTCTCCTTTTCCGACATGCAGGTTTCCTCACGATGTTGTCCTTCACCGTTTTTAGCCAGTGGTGTTGTGAAAAATTGCACATAAATCTTTTTTCACATTTAGATTTAGAGGTACAAGCCGGCCGGATTTGAACCCGCGACCTCCCGTTCGGAAGGACGCGCTTCGACCACTACCCTACCACGATTTATTTAAACAAAAGGCATCAAAAACCGCTACGTAGTTTTAAAGTTTAAAAATAGCTGGAAGTGTTGTTATGTACAAAACAAGTCTCATAAATAAAAATACAGAGTTTTCTCATAATCAGTATTCTTTACACGTTCCAAATTATCTTTATCTTTTTAATTGATGCACGACTTATTATGTTTTAATTGAACGACCCCCTTTGAAACCCTTTCACTCTGTGAGAACTTCACGCAACAAAAAATATGCATTTTAACAACCCTTATCGTTCACAAATTTATTTTACAAAGCAAACATTCTACTATAGCACAGTAAAACACTGTGTCACTTAACTTTGTAAATTTAGACACTGTGCTCCTATTTTATGTGTAAATTGAATTTGTTGGAATACGGTGTGGTTGTGAACCTGTCTCTTGCATAAAACTGTTTTGTATTTGCCTTTACTGGGGGAAGCTTTGAAGTTATTATTTTTGGCTTAAACTATGTATGATGATAGATAGCCCTTTTTAATGGGTAAGACTTAACATTTTAAGTATCCTTTAGCTTTCATGCATTTTCAACGGGTTCTTACCACGATATTTAATTAATTGAGTTGTCTCAATATTTCAACGTTGTTGCAAACGTCATGATCACGAGAAGACTTCACAGTCAGAAGAATTAATTAAATATCGTGGTAAGAACCCGTTGAAAATGCATGAAAGTATTATAGAAAACCGCGAGTGTCTAAATAAGTTTATACTTTAGCTTTTCTGAGAATGTAAGATAAATTATCTAATTACTACATAGTATTTAAATTAAGCCGCTTTCCGCCGTCTGTACCTATGTATGCTTAAGTCTTTATAACTATGTTGGTTTTGATGTACTTTTTCTAAATTAATAGTGATTCAAACAGAAGTTCTATACGCACAATAACTTCATATTATAGTAAAGAAGTACTGATAATGTTTTTCCCTTTGTGACGCAGAAGAAGTTCCCAGGCTCAATTTTAACTTAATGCTTGACCTATTAAGATGAAAATCTCAGTTTTTATGACAGTAACTTCGATGTTGCCATCCAAATCTTATTGCCAAAGTTAAAGCTCGTAAAAATAGATTGATCTAACATAAAGCACGTAGCCATAATTTTGTTATTGAGTTGTAGCCAGGCGAGCTATCGGGCCACCTGATCGTAAGCGATTACCGTTGCTCATGGATCTCTGCAATAACAGGGGACACTGGGAGGCCTACGGTTTACTCTTAAGGACTTTCATCAATCCTCTTCTGAAGAAGGATAGGGGCGGCGTGACGGGAAAGAGTGCCGTGGGCGCAACGCGTCGCGCCGTCCCTCATAACGCCGTGCTGGGTTCTGGCCTCAGTTGGGGTTCGGACGCTGAGTGCGAGCGGTTGGAGGTTTTAGTGCGGTTTAACTCCCACATACCGTGGGCGGGGATCCGGTGATTTCCTCCAACTAAAAACAAAAAAAAAATAAGAAGGATAAGTCATAGCCAAAGAGAGGATCTCATTCCATGGCCGGAATAATAATTCCATTCTATAATTTAAAGTAATATTTTACCCACACAACATTTACCTTCGCCATTTCCCAAGAAAGATAACAATTCGTATAATAAATTTAGTTTTCTTCTGCAGTCATTAATCATGTACCAACCATTGTGTAGTTCATAGCAGGAACCTTCGAATCAATGTTATTGTTGCAGACGATTGCACAAAAAACTGTAATTTCCAGTGCAGTGTTGGGGCGCTTTGTTCGACCCCCGACAGAATAAATATACAGAAAGAAAACATCACACAAATCATGATATTCAAAGTAATTTTAAACGAACTTTTTAGATTTGATATTAAAATTCAGAATTTATGATCACTACCGGACCCTTGCAACTTAGTTAGTTTACATCACATAAATAAATAAATATGTGTATGCCTGAGAACTGGCACCATTTTTGGGTACTCGAAGATATTTTAGGTAAGTTGAAAAGTTGGTCCATTCCTCTCCTGAGTTTTGAGTTGAAGTATAAGTATTATATAAAAAAACTGATTTATTTTCCCCAAAAATTATGTTCGAGGCATTATGCAATTTATACAATGATGTAGTTTTATGTTTAAGAAAAAATAAGTCAGACCATTAAGTCGCTTTCGTATTAAAGAGAAGATTTGGCAAGCGTCAACAATACATATCAAAAAGATGACACAAGTTTTACTGCTGTATAATAAATATGCTCTACCCCAACATTACTACGGGGTGCTATTAAGAGAAAAGGCCTTTTTTGTTCAACACGAGAGTGTTTTTTTTCGTTCGCAATTTGGCTCGCTATTCGTTTATGCAATTAGACCGCGTCTGGTTTATACAGTTTTTGCGTGTTTTTTTTTAATTGGCGTTTTTTGAATAGTGCACAGTCAACGTGGCGTGAAATTTGGAAATAATATTTTTTGTAAATAACTGTGTCTATATAACTGCAATAAAATACGAAAAGTTAGTAGTTATTATTACATTTTACCACTAGATGTACATTAGGATATTTTTCATTATTTTCTTTTGTTAACTAAATAAATTCTATAAATCTAGTTTGTGTTATTATTACCACTCGTTTTAAAATAAGTCACGGTAACTGATATTTCCTGTCTTATTTCATTTTATTTATGTTGATGTGCTACCAATTTAAATTGATGAGTTCATTGTTTTAAACAATTATTAATGTTGTCTTACGAACATACGAGCTACTTAATATTACGCCTGATTCGCAAAGAGATATTTTTGTCGCGTCTGATCTAAGGCTCAAAATGCAAGTAAAAATTCTTACTATAAAATAAGGCCGTTTTTTTTCAAGTAAAGTAGTAAGAGAGTAAGAGTAGAAAATTTACCACTAACCAGTGAGTTATTAATCCAACTAACCTTAAACATAACAATCAGAAAACGATATTTCGTCCAGAACAATGTCAGTTACATTTTAACGAGCGACAATTAAACGTGTAACGAGTCTACTTCACGAACACGATAAAAATTATCATTTTTATTGCACTACGTTTGTTCCTACTAACTTTCAGATCAGTGCTGGCAACATTCAAATAATTGGAGTTGGAAAAACATCGCGAATTTGATGACTTTGTTGACAAACGAGGTTCCTGAAGTTCTTTGACTTTTTAGGGTAATCAAGTGTAGCGTAGTAGTCACAGAAGTGAAGTTATCCGACAGAGAACTAAAGTAACCGACATAGCTCTGCGAATCAGCAAGCTGAAGTGGCTGAAGTGGGCACATATGTCGAAGAACTGATGCCCGATGGAGTAGACGAGTTCTGGAGTGGAGACGGCGATGTGGTAAACGTAGTGTTGGGCGCCCCCCTGCTAGATGGAACGATGACCTAAAGGTGGCCGGTAACAACTGGATGAGCAGAAGATCGAGCTCAGTGGCGTATTTTGGGAGAGGCCTATGTCCAGCAGTGGACGAGTGTGGGCTGATGATGATGATGAAGTGTAGTATCTGGGAAAACTTGTCTGGTTTTACAATAGAGTATATTCAAATTAGAAAGGTATTTATTGAATGTTATTAGAGTTATTATTGTTTATGAGTCTGTACAATGTCATTGGGGACCGTTCATCATCACCTATACAGAATATTTCTTAACTTTTAAACTGTAAATCATCAGCTCGTAGAACCTACTAAAATGAAGTCTACATTCAGAGCTTGATAGTTTTTTTTTTTTTTTTATTGCCATGTAGTACATAAGTGAAGTCGTGGTGGCTGAGTGGTCGAAGCGCTTCCTTCCGAACGGGAGGTCGCGGGTTCAAAACCGGCCTCTAAATCTAAATGTAAAAAAGATTTATGTGCAATTTTTCACAACACCACTGGCTAAAAGCGGTGAAGGAAAACATCGTGAGGAAACCTGCATGTCGGAAAAGGATTCTAAAAATCCTTTGAAGATATGTGAAGTCCCCAATCCGCACTGGGCTAGCGTGGTGGACTATGCCTAATCCCTCTTCTGAGGAGACCTGAGCCCAACAGTGGGCAGTAATGGGTTGGTACAGTACAGTACAGTACAGTACATAAAGGCATCAACCAAATCTATAAATAACTGGATATGTATTGTCAGACGAATTGTCACAATCGTTTTAAACAGCCATGATCAACTCCAACTTCATCTTTATAGTGAAATACTTTTGTAATATGTTAGTCTTTATATAATATCTAAAATAAGAATTTAAAATCAGTACAAAAGGCAGTTCCTAGATAGTCTTTCAAGCGAATCTTCGGACAAAAACGTAAAACTCTATTTTGTAAAGGCATGATACTACAGTTTTTAAAGTCGAAAGTAGCAGTAAGTATAGGAAATGATCCAGAACGGTGCAGCTGACTGGACGTCCGAAAAGGAAGTGGGTCGTTTAATATGGCGATGTAGCAAAGTTTCATCACGACACAGTGTAAGATACTCGCAGTAGTCTAAAACAAAAGATATAAGTATTTACTGACTTGTCTCTTTACAAGCTTTTTACTTGCACTGGATGTAACTATGCAAGTTCGGGTGCAGTCTTGCAAGCTATATTTGACAAACTACCCGGTTCCCGGATTGTGTCATCCGTGTACGAATAATAATAACTATCGCAAGAATCAGTTTATTAATTTAATAACTAACGAGATACCTAAAGTAGTACCTACTTACAAAATTCAACGCTGATACTACATTACTACTGAGATCTGTTTATCCTGTGTCAAAACGATAGCTCGTAGAAACACATTACAGCATAGCAAGTGACATAAAACAGGACAAATGGCTTAGATTTACTGTTTTGTTTTGATTCAGAAGTTTCTAGAAAAACAACCATTATATTATCGAACTGCTCAAAGTGATGGCTCGTAACGATTTTGAGTTTTACTACTTTAAATACATTGCTTCTTTTGTAAACTAGCAAGCAAACGAGAAGTAGTCATGAGAACTAGTTTAGATAAACCTCTGCTTATTCACATTAGGAAACTGTTTTTAAATTGATGACATACTAATTGTTACTTTACTTAATAGTTAAAATTGGTCCTACCATGTCTTTTACTTTTTTTCTAACTAAAAACATATTTTTTTACAAGAAGGAAAATAGTCGACCTCTATTTTTCAAAAATAGCACAACAACTACCAATCAGATCTTTATCAAATTATATGAAAAAGTGTCCAAAGTGTCTGCTTTCTGCAAAAAAAGATTCATCGATATCGGTTAACACAGAAATAAAATATTACAAACAAAAACGCACATCAAGTATTGTCCAATATGAATTGTTTCTAGCATAATATTAAGTTGCATATCAAACTGCAATACACAATAGTTCGCGCAATTGCCAATCATAAAAAATGCACGCATTAATTATTAATCCCCTGTTCAAATTAGCAATGGTTCCGGCCGTGACCTGTCCACAATACAACACACAGAATAATACACAATGTGCAGAAATAAACCTTATGCAGAAATAGCTAAGAGTCAATTTGCATTATACCAGAAAGAAGAAAGAAAGAAAGAAGAAAGAAATATGTTTAATGAAAACTCAGTACAATTATAAACTTAAAACTAGTAAACACACAATAAGATAAGGCTTCAACTCAGCACTTGCTGTGGATTACCACAGCGCTGGTTTTCAGTTGAAGCCTGTGGTGACTCACGAACGCTATCACGGCCCACCACGTTGCCTACAACAACATAACAATATTCTCGATTGCCTTCCTAGCAAGTATAAACCCACACACTGCATACACTATAATGCACTTAAAATTAGTTTTAAAACCAACAATATTACTTATAACTATACAAATCATAACATTAACTCGCCAATAGTCTAGTAATGCCATCTATAGATGTCATTTGGCCACAGATGAATGGTAATACAAGAATATTGTATTTCGTTTTCATTCATGAAATGCTCTTAAAGATAAAGTCCTTTTTGCAATGTTTTATATTGATGGAGACGCCGGTACGAATGGAGTTGTACAGACCCTTTGCCACAAGTAGATATAACCTAAGTTTTACGATGAACCGTCGACATTTACAATAGAGTAATTATAATATTAATCTAGATAAATTATTAGTTATTTTTTGCACACAAAATGTTTGCGAAGTTATGGTACGTCGGTGAGAAGTACATAAGTGTGAGATCGTCAGTTGATTTGTATAATGATTTACTTCTGTTTAATACTTATTTTGTAGACTAAGCGATTATCAAAGCAATCTACAACAGAAACTACGATCCAATGATTTTAATTACTATTTTGTAATCAAACATTGAGACATTTTAATAACAGATTTAATTAATCTCAAGGCAAACGTTACTTTTACTAGCCACTTCTACAAAATTATGCTAAATAATTTTCTCTACAAAAAATCTTTTGTGCCAATATTCAATCGTCGGCATTCGTTCAGCATCGTTCTTCAATAAGTTATAAAGAGATCTCCAATAGATTAATAATTACTAAGTATTTTTATTGAAACACGTGCAACAAAGTCACAATCTCTTGTTCCTCCCATTATTAAGTACCTTTACACTTTAAAAGAGGATTTCAGGAAAAAAATCTATAGTGGAAGTTAGGTAATGCCTTGGTATTGCAGAAGCTCACGAGCAAAACCAACCACTTACTATCAGGTAGTGCTGTAGACTTGTTAAACTATCTTACAAAAAAATATAATGTCTTTCTTCAAACGAAGCTTGAGGAGGGTCCTTAAAGTTAGGTCGTAGGTAGCGACCCCTCAATGTCCCCTGTCATTGCAGAGGTTCATGAGCGACGGTAACCACTTACGATCAGGTGGCCCGTTGGCTCGTCTGCCATGACATTGCAATAAAAAAAAAAAATATACTGTTTAAAGATGAAATCATATCGAATTACCTTACACTTCCTGTGAATATTATTTCAACAAAAAAGTTATAAAATCCCACCGCTTATAATTACATTGATGTCACACCAATCTTCAAGCTGTCTCCATGGGAAAGTCTGCATAATACGGATCAATTTTTAATCTTAACTTTACTAAACTCACCTGGGAGAGACAGCCTGTCAGGTGACAAAGGGTGCAACATCAAAGGACAGTCGACAAAGTAAGTGACAACGTGAACAAAGGTATTCAAAGCGTGTCCTTGCATTGATAGTGGTTTCACAGAAAACTACTTTTATAGTAGTGTAGTTGATAGAAAGGTGTGAAGAGAGAGAAGACTTATTACGCCCTGTCTAAATGCGATAAGGAATAGCAAAAATAAGTAGGTACAGTAGTGTTTTGTTTTGAAATGCGTAGGTATACCATAGATTTAATATTGTTAAGATGAAACCACTGAATAAATAGCATTCAATGAAATAATTAATACATTGAGGAGGGTCCTTAAAGTTAGGTCGTAGGTAGCGACCTCTAAGTGTCCCCTGACATTGTAGAGGTTCATGAGCGACGGTAACCACTTACGATCAGGTGGCCCGTTGGCTCGTCTGCCTACATGGCGATTAAAAAAAATAAAACACACTTTTTTATTTTGCTAGTCTAATATATTTTGGTTTGAATGTTACTAAGTCTTATTTGTGACTTAATTAAATTTATTTTGTCTTGAATTTAAATTAGCAGTCTTCTAACAACTCACTTAGCTGTAGTGTGTCCGCATCTAATTTGAAATAAATGATTTGACTTCATGTCTTTGTATTTATTTAAAACTGTATTTCTGTATAGAATTCTATGCTGTAATAATTTATTTCAGAGACAGGTGTGATCACAAAAGTCTTTTGTTGCATTAATCCGTAACACAACACTGTAACTTTCTTTGTTGATATTGACGAGACGATTCGGTAGCAGAGAGATTTCATGCATTTCTGAGACACTCTTTTGTCCTTTAATTTTGTAAAGCTTTGTCCGTTAAAAAACATATTTTAAAACACGGATCCAAAATTACTTGTTCGATCTTTAAATCGGACCCTATGACGACTATCGCCTTTCATCTGACACCAGAATCATTTAAATCGGTTCAGATAAACGAAAGTTATGAAGAAAGTAATACAAAAAATATACAGACGAATTGAGTAGGGGAGCGAGGGGCTTGTTGTAACAGTTTTCATGAAAATTACTATATTTTGAGATCTGTTGATTTTATTCCTACCAAATAAAGGTGGATGGATGCTATAACTCTTCCTCTACCAAACCAAGTAAAAATAATACCATAACTGTTAGTCATTACTTTACAATCAATTATTTTCTAGAAAAAGTTTTTTTTTTTTTTTAATCTTTATTTTATTTTAAAAGGAGGTTTGATCAATGATGATCATGCCACCTCCATAAGTACAACAATTACACAGTTTTTAACAAAGTAATCAATGATAATATCTAATAAAAATATAATCCTTAATCTAATGTTCTACTTTCTACGTCTACAAGCTAGCCTAATGAGATTGTAAAGCATACCAGCCTCCTTCGATAGAGGGTTGGCTAGAATGCTGTTACACCTCCCTACCTCTTTTAAGTTAACATCGAGTTTGAATTCCATTAATTTTCGTTCGGCTTCGTTCCGGAGACATTCCACCAGGACATGATATGCATCTTCGATTATGTCACATTCCGTGCAGTTTGGTGAATTCGTTTTTCCCATTAAGTAACCAAAGCTGTTCAATGGAATGTGTCCAGAGCGGAGCCGTAAAGCAATCACAAGGTCTGATCTGGAGATATGGCTACTTCCAAACCATGGGCCATTAGTAAGGCTAGGTTGTATGGTTCTATACCAGATGCCTTTGCTAGCAGATCTCTCATCAAAGTAGTTTGTCCACTCTTGTCTGCAGTGTCTTTTGACAAGATATAGGTTGTCTTGAAAAGTCGGAGAGTGTTGCAGGTCGGAACCGCAAAAAATAGCTTTTTTGGCTAGTTGATCTACTTCTTCATTGCCTTTAAGACCGACGTGTGATGGAATCCACTGTATTTTAATAGTTTTGTGTTGATTGTGGATATCGCGTATTGAGTCTAGGATATGGTAGGCTATCGGTGAACCTCGAATGTTCGAGGTACACCGAGCCAAGTGATAAAGGGAACTTTTAGAATCCGTAAATATTACAAAACTTCCAGACTCAAACGATTTTACATATGAAATTGCTTCTGATATTGCTATTAATTCCGTGTACATAATTGAAATATTATTAATAATTTTAAACTGTTTGTAGGTATTTGTTTCTGAGTCGAACCAAGCTAGCCCACTTGTTCCGTTATCGTGTTTCGAGCCATCTGTATATAACTTGTAAAAATTTGCATACTCATTGTTTAAAAATTCACTACAGATCTGTTCTATTTCTAACTTTTGATATTCATTTTTTGACTTTTGAACATTTCTAATTGTCAGTTCCACTACACAAGATAGATCCACATTGCTAACCCAAGTGTCCAACGAAAACATTCCGAATTGTTCACAAATCTGTATTGGAATATCTTTCAAATAATTATGAGTTAAAACTAACGGGGGTTTCCTTCGGTTCCAATAATTATTTTCACAGTGTGTACTAAGGTTTTCTATAATATTTATAACTGGGTTATTTTTTAAAGATTTATTGTATAGCCAGAATTTACCTGCAAGGTAAAGTCTGCGTATCTGGAGTGGTTGTAGGTATAACTCATTTTCCATAACATGGATTGCTGTAGATTTAATATAACTCCCTATAATGCGTTGGCATTGGTTTTGAATCCTATCCAATTTAGATTTTTTTTTTTTTTTTTTTTTTTTAGTTGGAGGAAATCACCGGATCCCCGCCCGCCCCGCGGGCGGGGTATGTGGGAGTTGAACCGCACTAAAACCTCCAACCGCTCACACTCAGCGTCCGAACCCCGGCTGAGGCCAGAACCCAGCACGGGATTATGAGGGACGGCGCGACGCGTTACGCCCGAGGCATTCTTTCCCGTCACGCCGCCCCCATCCAATTTAGATAGATGTGTTTTGCAACAGTTACCGTAAAGAAAACTCGCATAATCCAACCTGCTTCGAACCAATGAGATATAAATACGTCTTAAGTGGATAGGATGAATCCCCCAATCTGGACCAGATAAAACTTTGAACACATTTATTAATTTCGAACATTTTTCCGACAGTTCTGTAATATGTTTAGACCAACGAAGAGATTTATCGAGTCTTAACCCTAGGTATTTCACTTCCTCCACCACTGGTATTTGTTTTCCGTTTATTAATAGCTGTACAGTTTCTTTTTTATATCCACGTTTGAAGATACAAATTTTACTTTTACTCGATGAGATCTCCAAACCTATGTCTGATAAAAGTACAACGAGTTTATTTACTGCTTCTTGCAATTGCATTCTACCCTCTTCTATATCGTAAAATGTTTTGTAAAGTACGAAGTCATCCGCATATTGTGAAATGTAAACATTGTTGATTTCTTTACAGATATTATTAGTTACGATGTTAAAAAGCAAAGGTGCGAGGGGGTCACCTTGAGCTAACCCGCGACATGTATTTCTATAGTTAGAAGTGGAATGTGGTCCTATGATTTTTAACTTCCTCTCTTTTAGGTAATTCCAAATATATTTACAGATACTAGAACTTATTCCCAAGTGTTGCATTTTGTTAATTAAACTTTTAATGTCAACATTATTGTATGCACTATCTATATCTATAAATACTGCCATACATATTTGATTAAGGGTAAATCCGGTTTGTATAACTGATACTAAGTTTGTGAGATTCTGTAGTGTTGAGTGCCCTCTTCTGAATCCGGTTGTATTTATGGAAAGTAAACTATTCTTTTCTATATACCATTCTATACGTTTGGTTAACACACTATGGAAAGTTTTGCAGAGGCAAGAAATCATAGAAATCGGGCGGAGTGAATTTGGAGATTGAGGTAAGCGACCAGGTTTAGGTATAGGGACTATAGATATATCACGCCATTGGCATGGGATAAAATTAAGGGAGAAGATTAAATTAAACAGTGTCACTAAAAGGTTTTTTCCATTGTTAGGTAAATGGCTCAGCATTGAGTAGGATATGAGGTCGCTTCCAGGAGCTGTGTCTTTATGGTGCAAACAGCAATCAAGTTCTTGTCTTGTAATTTTAATATCTAACTCTGTTGATCTATCTATAAAGTTCGGATTATTTGAGACTACGTAATCGGGTGTCAAAGAGTGTAGAAGTTCGTCAGCAGATTTGTTATCGACGTAGGGCCTGTTAACGTTTAATCCTTTAAACCATCTCATCCTGTTCCATAGCTCACTTTGTGTGATATTGCCGTCTAATGAGGAACAATACTCTTGCCAAGATAGGTCGCGTGTTTGGCGTATTGTCTTTTGTGTGATACGTATTTTATCTTGTAGGATGTCTAGATTGTTAGGTGTGGGATTACGTCTGAATTTTGCTAAAGCTAGACGGCGCTCTGCTACAAGTTTTTTCAGTGTTTCGTTCCAATATGGTTTCGATTTGAAGTTATTACATGGATTATGGTTTATTTTAATATACGGTATAAATCTATCTGCTGCTATGTTTATGCAATTTACGAAATAGTCATACATATTTTGGGGGTTGGCAGATTGCAAGATTTTTTTAAATAGATGTTCTGTTAATTTAGTATATGATTCCCAGTCAGCCTTTTTAAAATTACGACGTTTATGAACGTTTTCATGATTAGATTCAATGTGGGTAGCTATCTTAATAATAACATGATCGCTGCCCAAAGTTTCGTTTAATGTACACCAATGAAGTCTAATAGCGATATCAGCTGTAGCAAAGGATATGTCGGGAGACGATTGTTGTAGTTGATTATTAACTAACTTGATTCGTGTAGATCTACTGCTATCATTTAATATTATAAGTGAATTTTCGGATAGTGCGTCATTTATACTTGAACCTCTAGAATCAGTTTTATTGGACCAGGTAGGATAATGGCCGTTAAAATCACCTAAAATAACAGATTTCTTTTTTTTTTTTTTGTAATGTTGAATATATTTTCCCAGTCCTTGGAACTGGTTCGAACATTAGGTGGACAGTAAATCGATGTAACGTATTCAATATGGTCGCAGTTAAAAACTTTAATACTTACAATTTCTATGCCTGGATTTAAATTAAGTGTATGAACATCGAGCAAACTAGTTTGGACCGACTTATGTGCTAGTACAGCTACCCCTCCATATGATCCGCGGTTACCGCACCGTCGCCTTTGAGGCGGCGTGCGTGCTGGCGGGGACGCCGCCCTGGGAGCTGGAGGCGGAGGCGCTCGCTGGCGACTATCGCTGGCGATGCGAACTCCGCGCCCGGGGCGTGGTGCGTCCCCTGCGGGAAGCGGTTCGCGATCGGAAGGTCCAATCTCGGCGGTCCGTAATGGAAGCGTGGAAGCGACGTCTCGCTAACCCCACCTGGGGTCTACGGACCGTCGAGGCGATCCGCCCGATCCTAGATGATTGGGTGGGTCGTGGCGAAGGACGCCTCACCTTTTGGATGGTGCAGATGCTGACCGGGCACGGGTGCTTCGGTCGGTATCTGCACCGGATCAAGGCCGAGCCGACGGCGAGGTGCCACCATTGCGTGGGATGTGACCAGGACACGGCGGAGCATACGCTCGCGCGCTGCCCCGCATGGGAGGGGCAGCGTTGTGTCCTGGTCCAACAAATAGGTCCGGACTTGTCGCTCCCGGGCGTCGCGGCGTCGATGCTCGAGAGCGGCGAGTCTTGGAAGGCGATGCTCGACTTCTGCGAGGCCACCATCTCGCAGAAGCAGGTGGCGGGGGCTGAGAGAGAGAGGCTGTACGCCGCTCTCGACTTGCCAACCCGCCGCCGTCGAGCAGGGGGCCGGAACCGGGATCTCGCCCGGATTCTGGCCCCCTAAGAGTTTCGGGTCCCCAACGCATGCGAGTGCGAGCGGGGACCCAAGAAGGTGCCGTGTCTCGCTCAACACGCCCTTAGCGCTAGAGCATCCGGGGGATGGTAGACCGCGCTCCCCGACCCACGCTGGTTCTGACCCAGCGGGGTATTCCGCGGGAGGGTGACACGCGGTCCCATCTTGGCGGGCTTCGGAAAGCCCGCCGACCGAGAGAGCCGGTGGCCGTATTCGCCGGCGGCTACCGGTTCGGCGTCCGGGGACGGAGCGACGGGAAAGCATGCCGATGGCGTAACGCGTCGCGCCGTCCCTCCAAACCCCGTGCTGGGTTCTGGCCTCAGCCGGGGTTCGGACGCTGAGTGTGAGCGGTTGGAGGTTTTAGTGAGGTTCAACTCCCACATACCCCGCCCGCGGGGCGGGCGGGGATCCGGTGATTTCCTCCAACTGAAAAAAAAAAAAAAAAAAAAAAAAAAAAAAAAAAAAACCCCTCCATATGAATCGTGCCTATCTCGTCTATAAATATTGTATCCATTGACCTTTAACTGGCTACCAGGTTCTAACCATGATTCATTGAGTGCAGCAATGTGGATTCTTTCTTGATATAGTAACTGTTCTAAATCTAATAATTTTGGTCGAATACTCTGTGCGTTCCATTGAATTATATTTAGCTTAACAATACTTTTACTAATCTTTCCTAGGTGCATAGGTACTCCAATAGATTTTGTAGTATTGGCCAGTCCGAAATATTCTCTATTAACACAAGTGTTACCCATTCTATACAATATCTGATCATTGCTTGTATCTTCTCCTGCATTGTTACTCCTCTTAAAAAAATAATCTCTTTCATTCTGTTTATTAGTTCTTCAAACTCCACTTCTCTCTTCTTCTCAGTTTTCTTTCCATTGGTTTCTTCTTGATACTCTTTTTCAGGTAAAATATCTGCCCATGATCCATTGTCGTTCTCTTTTTGATTTCTATCAGGGGTAGGGTTTTTCTGCGGTTTAGGTGTGGTCTTCTTTGTATTCACTTTATGTATGATTGCGCGTGTGACTACTTGTGCAAATGATTGGTTCTGGTTTGTAGCAGATTGAGGGGTTTCAACTGAGGCTTGTTCTTGTTTTATAGTTTCCTCATCAGGTTTGCGTCGTTCATTATGGGCAGGGCTGTTCGGAACGTACATGGTTAGAGCTCGTCGATATGTGCAGTTAAACTGTGCCATTATTTCTCTCAATTTCTTTTCTTTTAGATAGCTTGGGCAAATAGGAGCTAAGGCCATATGCTGGCCTCCACAGTTTACACAAATGTATTTGGTAATATCACAATTCGCGTGATTTTTACCACATTTAGGGCATACTATTTTTGTGTGTGGGCATTTTTTGTTTGTGTGTCCATATTTCCAACAGTTGGTGCATCGAGTAACTGGGAATACGAATGGTTCTACTCTTATTCTAAGGTCTTCTACATAGACATATCCCGGCAAAAATGACCCTTTGAAGGCTAGGCGTACGGATTCACTTGACTTCCAACCTTCTTCTGAACTGCGTCGTTTGAGTCTATTTGCGGTGACGAGTATTACTCCTTCCGGACACTTAATACTTTTCACGATATCTTCATCTGTCATCTCCAAATCCACATCTTTAATTACACCATAGGACATATTAACTTGCATCGCTCTCTGTACTTTCCATCCTTTATCCAGTAGTTCTTTACAATTTTCAATTTTTTCTATATTGATCTCCTCTTTGACGACAACTTTTATCTTAAATGGATTTAAGTACTTCAAGCTTACTATATTTGTGATACCTTGGGTTTTAAATAGTTTTGCCATGCTAAATTGTTTCGGGAGTCGTTCATTAGACGAGATATAAATCTCCATTTCGTCATCATTTTCTCTCTTTAATTTTTTCTCCTTATTTTTAACCACTGTCCACTGCTCATTTTCCTGTTGCTCCAGTTCATCGTCTTCTTCTCTCCCTCTTTTTAAACGTCGAAGTTCTTCCTCCAGCTCCTCTACAGTTTGTAGTTCATCCTCATTCAATGAGCTTGAATCGCTCATGAGCTCGGTCGTATTCTTCATTTCATATCCGCGCTCCATAATGCAACGTCCACCGGGGGTAGCCGATTGCAGCGCGGAGCGCGTAGCCGAGTATCCTAACGGTACTCGCGATCGGAACCGACGCGCGGTTATGTAAACAAATGCGCTTATTGTACTGTACTCGTGCGCCTCGTTCGAATGCCGAGACGAGACTGCTAGAAAAAGTGCCGTGTTACAACTTACCCCGTGCTTGGGGCAAGTTGTAACATCTACCGGGGCAAGTAGTAACGACAAAAAAACAACACTAATATCTCTAATCATTTCTTCTTTGTTTATTTTAAACAAAATTGACATCTTTTATATATTATATTCTGTATATATTATATAATTCTTATCAAAAATCAAAACTGCATTTTTTTCCAAAACATCAGCTGCCGCTAACTCGGACACTTCTTGGCTTTGTGTTGCCCGCTCTGACTTTCTTTTATACACCCTCATTCTAGAAGTAAGAAAAAACTAAGTAGGTATCTAAATCATAACATGGGGCATGTTACAACATGCCCCGGCATTTTGTTACAACTAACCCCATGGTATGATTTTTAATATTTTTTAAGATAACTATTTAAACAATTAAGCAATCTCAAAAACAGTTATACATTATCAGAGGTAGATAAATTTGAATGTAAATAAGTTATGGAAAGTTTATTATTAATCACATTAATAACGCAAACCAAAATTTTACTATAGTTAAATTTTATATTACCTGGCAAAAATGAAGCGCGTGCACAATTCCACTCACTGCGTCGGTCGGCGGGACACTGGCTATGGCAATACGACGCGACGTGGTTTATAGGTTAAATCAAGTAAAACAAATACGTTAATAAAGTTTAAGATCTTAGAGAAAAAAGCCTGTTACTACTTACCCCTGTTACAACAAGCCCCTCGTTCCCCTACCTCCTCTTTTTTGGAAGTCGGCTACTACTACTGACTTAGTAAAGTGGCTCGAATTGATAAACATCATGAACTATTTCAATACAACGGAGATATAAACTTAGAAACCCATTTCAATTTTACACTGAAATCAATTACAGATTTCAATTACCTAATCGCTTGATTTGGATGCTAAATAAACTAGAAAATTGGAGAAATCTACTAACTAAAGATGAGTTATATAAAAAGAACGGAGTATAATTGCTTACTGGCTCAGGTAATTCAAATTTACTGGGTTTATATTACAGACCGTAAAGTATTTAAACCACCTAACACCATTATCCATCCACACTAATATTATAAATGCGAAAGTAACTCTGTCTGTCTGTTACCTCTTAACCGATTTTGATGAAATTTGGCACAGACAATCTTTAGACCCTGAGAAAGTAGGTTACCTATTAATTGAAAATGACGTAGACGAAGTTGCGCGGACTCACTATTTAAATATATTAAGGATTAAGCAATAAAAATGCAGTCGAGTTATTGAACCCCTCTTTCAAAAAGTCGGTCAGAATCTTGGTCTTGTATTCACAACTAACTCATAACCTCTTACTATGAAACAGACCATGGAGTCCTCAACCACTTATTACTCTAGGGGGCGACGCGACGGGAAAGAGTGCCTTGGGCGTAACGCGTCGCGCCGTCCCTCATAACCCCGTGCTGGGTTCTGGCCTCAGCCAGGATTCAGACGCTGAGTGTGAGCGGTTGGAGGTTTTAGTGCGGTTCAACTCTCACTTACGGTTCGGTACGGATCCGGTGATTTCCTC
Organism: Trilocha varians; assembly: GCA_030269945.2. NCBI lineage: Eukaryota > Metazoa > Arthropoda > Insecta > Lepidoptera > Bombycidae > Trilocha > Trilocha varians. The sequence continues at coordinate 10,922,796 of AP028273.1, read as the reverse complement.
CAACTAAAAAAAAAAAAAAAACTTATTACTCTAAGACTTATCCTACAGTTATTTCCGTTTTATTATTTTTTCACCATTTCTCACCTTCAAACAGTTAAATATAGTTCAAAATAGAAGCTAACCAGGGTAGCGTCTGCAATTAACTTCAACGGAGCCATTACCACTCCACATATGGAACAATTTAGTGGTAGCTAATAGCGAGCAGTTCCCACGGTACAGACACAGAATAAAACAGAAGACAATTGTATATACAAAGTGTACATCACTATTTAGTATGTATGTTTGTTGTTTCACGTTATCTGTATTTTCGTATGATACCGCTTAATTATGTTGCTTTTTGATGTGATGTAAATAAGCATAGTTTTCTGCGTTTATTTCGCAAACTCTATCTGGACTATTCTGAACCCTCTAGGTCCAAAGTGAGCTTTGAGTTAAAATAAAATGAAATGATATGCACACATAAATAAATGTCTCATGTCTCATGAATTCTGAGACTAATTTAGATATCGAATAGATACTTTGAGCAACGTTATATGTATATCAAAATTATTCTAAGAACGTCGCAAATTTAACTATAATTAAATTTTGAGTTTTCAATCTACTTAATCTTGACGTGTTTCAAAAATCAGTCTTGAGTTCTGTATAGAAGATGTTCTGTGTTCCGTGTCTAAGTCGTTTTCCACTCGAACAAACACACCGAACATATAGAAATAGTATCTAAATTATTGCCAATAAAACTTATTTATGATTCGTTACAGTCGTTCAAGTATCCGCTATTATGAGAATTTAGACAAATTTTGAAATGAAAATTGAATTTTTTTTGCATAAAAATATTGTGCGATAAACTAGAAAAAAGGAATATTATGTTTATTGTACTGTTATTTCAAGTTATTTAACATCGTTTAATTATTAGTCCGAAAGATTTTTGGTATTCTTAGGATCGTGAGAGTGATTCTATTTGGAACCTTTAAAAAATAATATTTTAAGTAATTAGTATATAAAGAATTTTCAATATCTTTATTAGTTTCTGAAATACATTTAATATTGATAACGTTGATAAGTTACATCAGTTCTAAGTTTTACAACAATATTTGACACTCACAATTGGAACGAAATTCCTTATCGCGCGTTATCGAAAGGGGGCTAGACGGAAATTCTTATGAAAAAGTTGTCACGACACTTTTTTTTGTCATTTAAGAGCATAATAGTAATACAACGGCAGACACTGTCTTTTTCATTGCAAAATAACATATTATCACATAGTGCATTAGTCGTCTACGTATCAACAAATACTGAAATCTCTCAACAACGGACATTATGTGTGAAGTACGTGAATCAAAGCACGTCTAACAGCCGAAACAGTAGTTAATTGCGTCAATTGTCGTCCAATTACGATTGATTGTTTCAAATGTCGATACAGACACAGAATAATTTTACAGAAATAAAAAATCGTACAAATTGTTGTTACAAATTAATACTATCGATGTTACACCTGGTTTAAAAAGATTTGTAATATGAATAGAAATAAGCTTTAAAAGTAATAAATATGTAAACAATTGAAAGCAGTAGAAGCGTTTAAATTAAATACATTAAAAACTTTCGAAAAATATCATTTGTCAAGTGAGTTCTCTCTTACGCACTTTAAAAAAATAGTTTTGTAACGAGTGTCAAACTTTTCAGAATTTTTATGTGTGCAAAAATGAAATTCAAAGTAGGATTAGTTGCTCTTATTCATTTCTAAAATTTATGAGCCGTCCCTAGTGCAACGGTAACGGTACCTGTCAAAATGGTAAAACAAACATATTATACTTCTGTTGAGTATATTATTCTGTGTCACAGTGTTGCCCACGCCAACACCTATCTGGGACACTTCACACATCATACATACAATGAGGAATATAGACACAATGCAGTACTATACTGTGTGTTGATTTATAAGTGGGAGTTTCAGGAGGAGGAAGAACTTTTCCTTTTTTTTTTTATTGCCATGTAGGCAGACGAGCCAACGGCCCACTTGATAGGAAGTGGTTACCGTCGCTCATGAACCTCTGCAATGTCAGGGGACACTGAGGGGTCGCTACCTACGACCTAACTTTAAGGACCCTCTTCAAGCCTCATAACGACATTCAGGATCTCGCGCGCTATTGGTCGCAACAGTTACCATTGCTAATATGGTTACAATAGATCCGTAAGAGTCGCAGTGACCTGATGGGCTACCTGTGCCCATCGCCCCCCCCCCCCTCTCTTAATAAATACCATTGCTAATGGACCTACTGTAGTTTTTTATTGCCATGAAGGGAGACAAGTTAACGGGCATGATCGTAAGGTACTATTCTGTGCTTTGCTTGAAGGCAAGTCGAAGAGCTCGAAAACATCAAACAGCAATTATTTCATTGGCGGACTTTCAAAACTTAATAGTTTTTCTTACCCAAAAATTTTTATTATGACTTAAGCGTAAAGTATTATACTCAAAATTTATTTTTCTTTTACTACACTCCATAATAAATATAAATCGTTTGATCTATCTAATCGTGCTTAAGCTTTGTTAATAATATTAAAATATCTTAAAAATAAATAATCTTAGCCTGCAATATCTTCTTAATATATATATTTCTTGTGTACGTGTGTATGTGACTGAATTCCTCCTAAACGACTGGACCGATTTTGATGATTTTTTTTGTGTGTATTCGTGGAGATTTGAGAATGGTTTAGATTTACAGTTGGTCAAGGTCTGATGATGGAGCTGGAAGGTGGCTATGGGAACTCCGTCAATAAGCAAGATAACCTCATCGTGTTTAGGCTCTAATGAAGCGTCCTGATGAGTACTTTGCATAGAGAATGAATGTGAAGGTCTGATGATGGAGCTGGAAGGTGGCCACAGGAACTCCGTCAATAAGCAAGATAACCTCATCGTGTTTGGGCTCTAACGAAGCGTTCTGATGAGTAATTTTAGAAAATTCCCGGATACAATTCCTATACGACGCAGACGAAGTTGCGCAGGGCAGCTAGTTTTTGTATAAATTTCAAACAGGACACAAACCACCATAAATTGTCTATTTGTTACTTGATTTATCTTCCAAAAAAACTATTTTTCACCTTGATATTGATGTTTGTATTGTATAAATAACAAAAGAGTTGAAACACCACAGTCTCGTTTTCAAAAACACGTCTGCAAGATAATACAGTTGAATGCTACTATTGTATGCGCGGTTCTTTATACAATAACGACGAATATATTATACTAGCTGATCCTCGCAACTTCGTCTGCGTCAAAAAGGGCTGCACTGTTACATTGTAATAAGACCTACAAACCCAAAGTACAACATTTTGTTCTATAATCAATAGTTTTCGCAGCGCACGTATTTAAGAAAGTTTTTTGACATTTTCACACTTTGGCCTACATTATTAAAGTTTTAGTACGGATATTTATTAAAAAAAAAAAACTAAATATAGTCTGTCACTCAGGGATAGTGTAGCTTTCCCACGTTGAAATAATCTTTCAAATCAGTGCAGTAGTTTCGGAGCCTATTCGAGACAAACAAACAATCAATCAAACTCTTTATAATATTAGTATAGACTAACAACCCCGTAGAAGTCAGGCGACTCTCCTAGTCTCATATAAGCAAGGCGAAAGAAAATGAAATGAATACAATTTACATGTATGAATAACTGACGGGTCTAATGTAAAATACATAAGCTAATATTCTTAGCATTCTGTTTGTTTGTTGAAACTCGAAAAACAAGTTATAGTCGCATATTGAAGTTTTAAAATATAACACACAAAGTATCTTCGATAAATTATAACTAGATAACACTATTACAGCGATAAAAATGGCACCAACAAAACATTACGAAATTAAAGCCTAAAAATTCCATTAGGTGTCGTATTATTCATTGTCTCGAATGTGTTTCATAAAGAAATGACGATAATTAATTCATTTACCAATACGTTTGTGAAAACATGTTTCATTTCTAAATTTTAAGGCGTCTAGAGTTTTTTATTCGGAACTTTGTATCTTTAGCTATGTTTGATCGAAGTATACTATAATATAATATAATTAAAATAATTATGAGCCATTACCTTCTATTACCGTTGGACACAGAACGTGATGCTAACTTTAATAATATTGAAAATAAACGTGAATTTATATTAAAATTATAATATGAAGTAAACATTGAAATATTTATATTTTATACACGTACAATGACGTATGTCGTATAATATTTACTTTATTAAAATAATATCTACATTATTCTACTATATTCCTGTTTACCAAGGTCATCATAATGTCCTCACATGTAACGCAAGACAAGACTATATAATTACAAATTCATCCAAGTCACAAAAAAGGTGTGCTTTCAATAAAAAAAGTTGCCTAGATTACTTCCTAGTGTATAAGCTATCTGCTAGTAAAAATCTTGCGAAGATCGATTCAGTCCTTCAGATATAACCTAGGACAACCAAACTACAGATATAAAAAACAATAGATGGCGTCAGCTCGTCTGCCTACGAAGCAATAAAAATAAAAAAGTTCCATTTACAAATTGCGCTAAAATTATATGACATGAGTGTGTAGCTACATAATAGGTATATTTTAAGTCCAACAATTTTATTTATGGAACGAAGTTTCTTATCGCGCATTGTGAAAGGGGGCTAGACGGAAAAAAATCTTACGAAAAGTTGTCACAACACTTTTTTTGTCACGACACTTTTTTGTTTTAGATGATTATCGCTAGATGGCGCTGTGATCAAAATCTTTTAAAACACGTTCCTTATCGCGCGTTACTACTTCGTTCTATTCGGGTGTCCCATGACATCTCTCATTTTTTTTGTCAATTAATAATGATTTACCAACATTTAAATTCGAAAATATTATGTTTTTTGTAGAGGGAAAGTGGGAGATGAACCGCACTGAAACCTAGCGCTCACACCACTCAGCATCCGAACCTCGACTAAGGCCAGAACCCAGCCCATAGTTATGCGCGACGACACGATGCGTTACGGCATTCTTTACCGTTACACTCAAAAAAAATCATAAAAAGCAAGTAAAACCACTACAACAAACTAGTTAAACATTAATATCTAAGGTGAGAAGTCAGTCTCTGTTATTACATGTTTATATGTATAACGCAATGTAGACAAGTAGATGTCTCGATTGACGGTAGGTCACCCCAGGTCACAGACGCTCGATATATAACCTTTCACAATTGACGGTTTATAGATAAAATGTCATAAATATAGATGGTATAATATTTGGCTACCACGTCAAGGGTTATACTTGTAATATATAAGTAATATGTTACATAACATTTCTATGATCCTTTTTTTTTATTTTAGTTGTAAACCTTGACCTTTTTTTGAGGTTATAATTTATCGAAAAACTAATATTTACAAGAAAAACATTCAATTATATATTCATAATTTAATATTTTGTCGTTATTATCATCGTTTAAATACAAAAATAATGATTATTATCATAATTATATACGTTTCTTTAAACACTCGCGGTTATCTACATCACTTACACTATTACTAAACGGGTTCTTACCACGATTATTTTTAATTGAGCGGTCCCGATATTTCAGCACTGTTTCAAGCGCCATGATCACGGGAAGACTGTAGAACTGCGGGTAGGTCATTTAAGAGCAGACAAATCTGTCTACCCTCTTTCTCATTCGTTTGCCGGTACCACTGGAACTCGAACTCACATTTCGACATACAACATTGACAGTATCGGCTGCCGTCTCAAAACTAGATTTTTTGGCTTTATTTTCATCTAACACTGGATTCCACAAACAGGATAGTTTGTTCAAACCGTTGATGTTGGGACCGCTCAATTAAAAATAATCGTGGTAAGAACCCGTTTAGTGATAGTGTAAATAATATACGTATTCCACGAAAATAATAACAAATAAGTCAATTTAGTATAAAAGTTTTTAAAATCCAATCTCATTCTTTTGCAAGAAAATCCATCAAATACTCCAAGAACTCAATCAAAAACTAAAATAAAAAGATTAATCTTCACTTTAATCCAATAAACTACTTACTAAGGGTTGAAAAAACTTTCTTAAATCGAATTAATGTCTAGCAAAAAGCAAGTCCAAGTAAGTAGAAGCAAGTTATCTGTGAATAAAGCCTTCTCCGTGAGTCGAGACTGATTTAATAAGATCCGAGCTCCACCGTTTCAGTAAACGTAATCATAGAATTATTACGTCTGGAATCAACATTATGACCAACAGAATGAAGCCAACTTGAAGTACGCCAATCACGCGTTAACAACTAGACTATCTGGCGTTAGAGAGTGCCAATGACACTCAATTCGTTTAGCACACTAATCATATATATTTTATATTTACACACATGAGTTCTTTAAAACTTGACTTTGTTATTCATGATGTTGATTCTCTCTTTTCTCGATAGGTGTACTTTCAATTGGCTTCATTCTAATGTAGGTACATGATGTTTATTCCAGATTTAATAATTCTATGAACGTAATATAAAATGAAGAAACTTTCTTGCGCGGCTCCCGTGACGACTGGATGATTTTACTCTAAAAAAAATATTTTTCATTTCTTTAAAAATGCTTTATAAAATCTTTTAGATGTGAAGTTTTTGTATTTTTTAATATTGGAATATTTGAACGCATCTCAAAAGGAGTTCATTTTACATTTTATTGTTGTCCTACCATCATTTTAGTTTTGGTAAACGTCGTTGTAAAATCATATTTAGTTTTTAAAGATCGAAGAGATACTTTTGGAGCTACGTACGGTTTAAAATATTTTTTTCTCTATTTTCCGATTTCGCTGATTTTTTTAGGTTATTTATTACGTTATTTAAAAATAAACAGATTGTACAGTGTAGGAACCATTTATTTATTTCTGTTACCATCGTTAAAAAGAAAGCGTTTAACTCGAGATAGCTTTACTAATGGCTTTGCTAATGGTAAGTGGTAATCTTTAGGGCGGATGTCATAGTGTTAAACCGAGGGGCGAGTTCCTTGCGAATAGGAATGGTACGTGAGAAAATGTATCAGTCAACGGACCCTAGATTACTGCAACGGTACAGAACAATAACAGAATACAAAACCCGTGCTACTTCGTCCACGTCACACACGATAACCTACTACAAAAACTATAGCATTCACATTGTAATTAATGTTCCACTACAATTGAACCGAGGTGACAAACACAGGGAGTCGTCTATGGTACTCACGATACAGGCTTGCCTAGTGTGAGTACCACTGTTGAACGACAGTAGTGTAGATAACAACATGAACTTAGTATTAGAGTGTAAGTTTGTAATTTATTTCATGTTCATTGATGTGTTATGTATGCATATTGGAAAATAATAAAAATATTTTTGAATAAAAAAAAAAGTGATTTTAATTTCATTGGTATGTTGCCTATGAGCCTATGTACACAAGTAAGGTCCTGCTTCCTATTAGTAAGAACATTTTTGAAATCGATTTAGTGTACGACACTAACTCTTTGTGGTTCCGGATAAAATTAATTTTTATATCGCACTGCACACATTTAATAAAAATTTTCCCAACACTGAGACATACTCCAGAGTCCTCGATATTTCGTCTGCGTGTCATAAGTATTAAAATTAAGTTTAAGTTTAATTATTTTACATTTTCTTTTACATACACTAAAAAAAGTGCAGGTGCAATCGCTCAAAACTTATACGCACACACTCATTTATTACATCAGATTTGTAAGTACATAAGACCATTGTTCTACACATAAAGAGTGACCATACAATATTTCACGCTGCTTCCTAGCAACACAGGAAAGCAATTAAGAATTTCGGTAGAACGGTGTTGCCAGCATACAATATAATAGCGACCCGCGGCGTGGCTCACTAGGCCGTAATAACTGACGGCAACTACCGAACATCAAAAGAGCTTTTTCTTTATAAACTGTAGTTTAAGAGCTGTATTAATAACGTGAGATTGTGATCTTAATGCGTGAGAACATAGAGAGAGGCTTCAAGACTTTATGACTAACTATTTTTTTTTAAGATTTTTACTGCTGCTCCTTATTTGCAAAAGTATGTGATTAAGCAATTGTTTTGTTAAAGGCAGTCAACGTGTTGAATTAGTAGATAAATAACTCAATAAAACTTCAAGATTTTAATTGTTTTTAGTACTTCTTGGTCGATTCTCAAAGTAATTGTTTGATGATCTTATAGATAGTTTACTTTAAAAGTTCTGTTATTTTTATTACTTAGTATGTTATTGGAACGACGTTCCTTATCGCGCGTTGTGAAAGGGGGCTAGAGGGAAAAAAATCTTACGAAAAGTTGTCACGACACTTTTCTGTTTTAGATGATTATCGCTAGATGGCGCTGTGATTAAAATCTTTTCAAACAATTCCTTATTTTGTTTTAGATGATTATCGCTAGATGGCGCTGTGATCAAATTTTTTTAAAAAACGTTTCTTAACGCGCGTTACGTTAGAAAAAAAAAGATCTTAAAATTATAAGATATCTTTTAATCGAAAGGAACTTCGTTCTATTCGGGTGTCCCATGATACCACTCTTATTCATAGTTTTTTTATTCATGTTTGTTCCCAACTTTTACAGCACAATAGTTATACTACTAGTTTGAGACCCTGTGTTGACTCTATGTTATGTTGTAAAATGTCATAAACAAACAGACAAGAAAATAACGACAGGTACTAATTCAAAGTACTTCTTTAATTAAATAATACCGGCTTTTTGGTTTCATAGTAAATTGAATTTGTCACAATTACTTTTAACCCTGTAGTTTATTTAAAAACTCACATTTTCCATCCACCAAAACAGATACAAAAAATAACACAAAAATGATGCCGTAACCTAATTATCACCTAGCTCCTACACTATATTTCTTGGTAAGTCCCTGTCTGCGCAGTAAGGGAGTTATTCACAGGCTCTCCATTAAGTACACGACACAAAGGATAGGTATGCCTTTCAGTGTTGAACTCCTTGCCTAAGTATTTAAGTACCTCTCGATTTCAAAGGACCTTTGTCCATGGTGGAACGTTTTCTCTATAATTATTAATAATACATTGGTATTAGTATATAATTTTAAGGGCTTTGAAGGGAAAGTGATTTTCAGAGCAGTGGGTGCTATTTCGTCGTCGTCGTCGTTAAAAAGATAATATTTGGAAAAAAATAGGTATTATTGATATGTACTTAATAAACCTTCTATTTTGTTCTTCTTCTTCTTCTTTTGGACGTAACACACCATAGAACCACCAATCAAAATCCGACGTGTCTTATCGATACTTCCATAAACATGATGTAAAAAAATCGATTCTTTGTTAATATTATCGAAAATTAAACGATTTTTATTCGATATCGTCACGAGGCACAAATCTTATACGTGTGCAATCTATTATAGTATTGAAATAAACAATTAAACAATATCAATACGTGTAGGATGTTAGTAATGTACACACTACACATGTCTCATATGAAGTCTCACACACATGACTCAAACGGTTAAACTAATTGCACTTTCAATGAATTGACACGATTTGTGGATTATTTCATACGCGCAAACACAGTTTTATATTTTACTACTGAGCTCGCGCAACTTCGTCTGCGTCACTTTCAATTAAAAGGTAGACTATGTTCTTTCTCAAATTTCATCAACATCCGTTGAGATGTTTAAGCGGGAAACGTAACAGACAGACAGAGTTACTTTCGCATTTATAATATTACTAGCTGCCCTGCGCAACTTCGTCTGCGTCGCATAGGAATTGTTCCCGGCAATCTAAAGTACTCATCAGGACGCTTCATTAGAGCCTAAACACGATGAGGTTATCTTGCTTAATGACGGAGTTCCCATAGCCACCTTCCAGCTCCATCATCAGACCTTGACCAACTGTAAATCTAAACCATTCTCGAACCTCCACGAACACACACAAAAAATTTCATCAAAATCGGTCCAGTCGTTTAGGAGGAGTTCAGTCACATACAGACGAACACAACAAATATATATATATTAAGATATAGTAAGGATTAGTACCGAATTTGATACAGTGAATTTTAGAGAAGATGTTTTGATTTGTTAATAATGCTATATTGGGGAACCTTAGGTAGTATTTTCTTTTGAACGAATATTATTTTACTTATTGACGCAATACAAATTACTTGATCAAAAAAAAGCTCTCCAAGTCTTGCGTAATTAAAAAAAAATATTCAAGAAAGTTTTTTGACATTTTCACACTTTGGCCTACATTATTAAAGTTTTAGTACGGATATTTATTAAAAAAAAAAAACTAAATATAGTCTGTCACTCAGGGATAGTGTAGCTTTCCCACGTTGAAATAATCTTTCAAATCAGTGCAGTAGTTTCGGAGCCTATTCGAGACAAACAAACAATCAATCAAACTCTTTATAATATTAGTATAGACTAACAACCCCGTAGAAGTCAGGCGACTCTCCTAGTCTCATATAAGCAAGGCGAAAGAAAATGAAATGAATACAATTTACATGTATGAATAACTGACGGGTCTAATGTAAAATACATAAGCTAATATTCTTAGCATTCTGTTTGTTTGTTGAAACTCGAAAAACAAGTTATAGTCGCATATTGAAGTTTTAAAATATAACACACAAAGTATCTTCGATAAATTATAACTAGATAACACTATTACAGCGATAAAAATGGCACCAACAAAACATTACGAAATTAAAGCCTAAAAATTCCATTAGGTGTCGTATTATTCATTGTCTCGAATGTGTTTCATAAAGAAATGACGATAATTAATTCATTTACCAATACGTTTGTGAAAACATGTTTCATTTCTAAATTTTAAGGCGTCTAGAGTTTTTTATTCGGAACTTTGTATCTTTAGCTATGTTTGATCGAAGTATACTATAATATAATATAATTAAAATAATTATGAGCCATTACCTTCTATTACCGTTGGACACAGAACGTGATGCTAACTTTAATAATATTGAAAATAAACGTGAATTTATATTAAAATTATAATATGAAGTAAACATTGAAATATTTATATTTTATACACGTACAATGACGTATGTCGTATAATATTTACTTTATTAAAATAATATCTACATTATTCTACTATATTCTTGTTTACCAAGGTCATCATAATGTCCTCACATGTAACGCAAGACAAGACTATATAATTACAAATTCATCCAAGTCACAAAAAAGGTGTGCTTTCAATAAAAAAAGTTGCCTAGATTACTTCCTAGTGTATAAGCTATCTGCTAGTAAAAATCTTGCGAAGATCGATTCAGTCCTTCAGATATAACCTAGGACAACCAAACTACAGATATAAAAAACAATAGATGGCGTCAGCTCGTCTGCCTACGAAGCAATAAAAATAAAAAAGTTCCATTTACAAATTGCGCTAAAATTATATGACATGAGTGTGTAGCTACATAATAGGTATATTTTAAGTCCAACAATTTTATTTATGGAACGAAGTTTCTTATCGCGCATTGTGAAAGGGGGCTAGACGGAAAAAATTCTTACGAAAAGTTGTCACAACACTTTTTTTGTCACGACACTTTTTTGTTTTAGATGATTATCGCTAGATGGCGCTGTGATCAAAATCTTTTAAAACACGTTCCTTATCGCGCGTTACTACTTCGTTCTATTCGGGTGTCCCATGACATCTCTCATTTTTTTTGTCAATTAATAATGATTTACCAACATTTAAATTCGAAAATATTATGTTTTTTGTAGAGGGAAAGTGGGAGATGAACCGCACTGAAACCTAGCGCTCACACCACTCAGCATCCGAACCTCGACTAAGGCCAGAACCCAGCCCATAGTTATGCGCGACGACACGATGCGTTACGGCATTCTTTACCGTTACACTCAAAAAAAATCATAAAAAGCAAGTAAAACCACTACAACAAACTAGTTAAACATTAATATCTAAGGTGAGAAGTCAGTCTCTGTTATTACATGTTTATATGTATAACGCAATGTAGACAAGTAGATGTCTCGATTGACGGTAGGTCACCCCAGGTCACAGACGCTCGATATATAACCTTTCACAATTGACGGTTTATAGATAAAATGTCATAAATATAGATGGTATAATATTTGGCTACCACGTCAAGGGTTATACTTGTAATATATAAGTAATATGTTACATAACATTTCTATGATCCTTTTTTTTTATTTTAGTTGTAAACCTTGACCTTTTTTTGAGGTTATAATTTATCGAAAAACTAATATTTACAAGAAAAACATTCAATTATATATTCATAATTTAATATTTTGTCGTTATTATCATCGTTTAAATACAAAAATAATGATTATTATCATAATTATATACGTTTCTTTAAACACTCGCGGTTATCTACATCACTTACACTATTACTAAACGGGTTCTTACCACGATTATTTTTAATTGAGCGGTCCCGATATTTCAGCACTGTTTCAAGCGCCATGATCACGGGAAGACTGTAGAACTGCGGGTAGGTCATTTAAGAGCAGACAAATCTGTCTACCCTCTTTCTCATTCGTTTGCCGGTACCACTGGAACTCGAACTCACATTTCGACATACAACATTGACAGTATCGGCTGCCGTCTCAAAACTAGATTTTTTGGCTTTATTTTCATCTAACACTGGATTCCACAAACAGGATAGTTTGTTCAAACCGTTGATGTTGGGACCGCTCAATTAAAAATAATCGTGGTAAGAACCCGTTTAGTGATAGTGTAAATAATATACGTATTCCACGAAAATAATAACAAATAAGTCAATTTAGTATAAAAGTTTTTAAAATCCAATCTCATTCTTTTGCAAGAAAATCCATCAAATACTCCAAGAACTCAATCAAAAACTAAAATAAAAAGATTAATCTTCACTTTAATCCAATAAACTACTTACTAAGGGTTGAAAAAACTTTCTTAAATCGAATTAATGTCTAGCAAAAAGCAAGTCCAAGTAAGTAGAAGCAAGTTATCTGTGAATAAAGCCTTCTCCGTGAGTCGAGACTGATTTAATAAGATCCGAGCTCCACCGTTTCAGTAAACGTAATCATAGAATTATTACGTCTGGAATCAACATTATGACCAACAGAATGAAGCCAACTTGAAGTACGCCAATCACGCGTAAACAACTAGACTATCTGGCGTTAGAGAGTGCCAATGACACTCAATTCGTTTAGCACACTAATCATATATATTTTATATTTACACACATGAGTTCTTTAAAACTTGACTTTGTTATTCATGATGTTGATTCTCTCTTTTCTCGATAGGTGTACTTTCAATTGGCTTCATTCTAATGTAGGTACATGATGTTTATTCCAGATTTAATAATTCTATGAACGTAATATAAAATGAAGAAACTTTCTTGCGCGGCTCCCGTGACGACTGGATGATTTTACTCTAAAAAAATTATTTTTCATTTCTTTAAAAATGCTTTATAAAATCTTTTAGATGTGAAGTTTTTGTATTTTTTAATATTGGAATATTTGAACGCATCTCAAAAGGAGTTCATTTTACATTTTATTGTTGTCCTACCATCATTTTAGTTTTGGTAAACGTCGTTGTAAAATCATATTTAGTTTTTAAAGATCGAAGAGATACTTTTGGAGCTACGTACGGTTTAAAATATTTTTTTCTCTATTTTCCGATTTCGCTGATTTTTTTAGGTTATTTATTACGTTATTTAAAAATAAACAGATTGTACAGTGTAGGAACCATTTATTTATTTCTGTTACCATCGTTAAAAAGAAAGCGTTTAACTCGAGATAGCTTTACTAATGGCTTTGCTAATGGTAAGTGGTAATCTTTAGGGCGGATGTCATAGTGTTAAACCGAGGGGCGAGTTCCTTGCGAATAGGAATGGTACGTGAGAAAATGTATCAGTCAACGGACCCTAGATTACTGCAACGGTACAGAACAATAACAGAATACAAAACCCGTGCTACTTCGTCCACGTCACACACGATAACCTACTACAAAAACTATAGCATTCACATTGTAATTAATGTTCCACTACAATTGAACCGAGGTGACAAACACAGGGAGTCGTCTATGGTACTCACGATACAGGCTTGCCTAGTGTGAGTACCACTGTTGAACGACAGTAGTGTAGATAACAACATGAACTTAGTATTAGAGTGTAAGTTTGTAATTTATTTCATGTTCATTGATGTGTTATGTATGCATATTGGAAAATAATAAAAATATTTTTGAATAAAAAAAAAAGTGATTTTAATTTCATTGGTATGTTGCCTATGAGCCTATGTACACAAGTAAGGTCCTGCTTCCTATTAGTAAGAACATTTTTGAAATCGATTTAGTGTACGACACTAACTCTTTGTGGTTCCGGATAAAATTAATTTTTATATCGCACTGCACACATTTAATAAAAATTTTCCCAACACTGAGACATACTCCAGAGTCCTCGATATTTCGTCTGCGTGTCATAAGTATTAAAATTAAGTTTAAGTTTAATTATTTTACATTTTCTTTTACATACACTAAAAAAAGTGCAGGTGCAATCGCTCAAAACTTATACGCACACACTCATTTATTACATCAGATTTGTAAGTACATAAGACCATTGTTCTACACATAAAGAGTGACCATACAATATTTCACGCTGCTTCCTAGCAACACAGGAAAGCAATTAAGAATTTCGGTAGAACGGTGTTGCCAGCATACAATATAATAGCGACCCGCGGCGTGGCTCACTAGGCCGTAATAACTGACGGCAACTACCGAACATCAAAAGAGCTTTTTCTTTATAAACTGTAGTTTAAGAGCTGTATTAATAACGTGAGATTGTGATCTTAATGCGTGAGAACATAGAGAGAGGCTTCAAGACTTTATGACTAACTATTTTTTTTTAAGATTTTTACTGCTGCTCCTTATTTGCAAAAGTATGTGATTAAGCAATTGTTTTGTTAAAGGCAGTCAACGTGTTGAATTAGTAGATAAATAACTCAATAAAACTTCAAGATTTTAATTGTTTTTAGTACTTCTTGGTCGATTCTTAAAGTAATTGTTTGATGATCTTATAGATAGTTTACTTTAAAAGTTCTGTTATTTTTATTACTTAGTATGTTATTGGAACGACGTTCCTTATCGCGCGTTGTGAAAGGGGGCTAGAGGGAAAAAAATCTTACGAAAAGTTGTCACGACACTTTTCTGTTTTAGATGATTATCGCTAGATGGCGCTGTGATTAAAATCTTTTCAAACAATTCCTTATTTTGTTTTAGATGATTATCGCTAGATGGCGCTGTGATCAAATTTTTTTAAAAAACGTTTCTTAACGCGCGTTACGTTAGAAAAAAAAAGATCTTAAAATTATAAGATATCTTTTAATCGAAAGGAACTTCGTTCTATTCGGGTGTCCCATGATACCACTCTTATTCATAGTTTTTTTATTCATGTTTGTTCCCAACTTTTACAGCACAATAGTTATACTACTAGTTTGAGACCCTGTGTTGACTCTATGTTATGTTGTAAAATGTCATAAACAAACAGACAAGAAAATAACGACAGGTACTAATTCAAAGTACTTCTTTAATTAAATAATACCGGCTTTTTGGTTTCATAGTAAATTGAATTTGTCACAATTACTTTTAACCCTGTAGTTTATTTAAAAACTCACATTTTCCATCCACCAAAACAGATACAAAAAATAACACAAAAATGATGCCGTAACCTAATTATCACCTAGCTCCTACACTATATTTCTTGGTAAGTCCCTGTCTGCGCAGTAAGGGAGTTATTCACAGGCTCTCCATTAAGTACACGACACAAAGGATAGGTATGCCTTTCAGTGTTGAACTCCTTGCCTAAGTATTTAAGTACCTCTCGATTTCAAAGGACCTTTGTCCATGGTGGAACGTTTTCTCTATAATTATTAATAATACATTGGTATTAGTATATAATTTTAAGGGCTTTGAAGGGAAAGTGATTTTCAGAGCAGTGGGTGCTATTTCGTCGTCGTCGTCGTTAAAAAGATAATATTTGGAAAAAAATAGGTATTATTGATATGTACTTAATAAACCTTCTATTTTGTTCTTCTTCTTCTTCTTTTGGACGTAACACACCATAGAACCACCAATCAAAATCCGACGTGTCTTATCGATACTTCCATAAACATGATGTAAAAAAATCGATTCTTTGTTAATATTATCGAAAATTAAACGATTTTTATTCGATATCGTCACGAGGCACAAATCTTATACGTGTGCAATCTATTATAGTATTGAAATAAACAATTAAACAATATCAATACGTGTAGGATGTTAGTAATGTACACACTACACATGTCTCATATGAAGTCTCACACACATGACTCAAACGGTTAAACTAATTGCACTTTCAATGAATTGACACGATTTGTGGATTATTTCATACGCGCAAACACAGTTTTATATTTTACTACTGAGCTCGCGCAACTTCGTCTGCGTCACTTTCAATTAAAAGGTAGACTATGTTCTTTCTCAAATTTCATCAACATCCGTTGAGATGTTTAAGCGGGAAACGTAACAGACAGACAGAGTTACTTTCGCATTTATAATATTACTAGCTGCCCTGCGCAACTTCGTCTGCGTCGCATAGGAATTGTTCCCGGCAATCTAAAGTACTCATCAGGACGCTTCATTAGAGCCTAAACACGATGAGGTTATCTTGCTTAATGACGGAGTTCCCATAGCCACCTTCCAGCTCCATCATCAGACCTTGACCAACTGTAAATCTAAACCATTCTCGAACCTCCACGAACACACACAAAAAATTTCATCAAAATCGGTCCAGTCGTTTAGGAGGAGTTCAGTCACATACAGACGAACACAACAAATATATATATATTAAGATATAGTAAGGATTAGTACCGAATTTGATACAGTGAATTTTAGAGAAGATGTTTTGATTTGTTAATAATGCTATATTGGGGAACCTTAGGTAGTATTTTCTTTTGAACGAATATTATTTTACTTATTGACGCAATACAAATTACTTGATCAAAAAAAAGCTCTCCAAGTCTTGCGTAATTAAAAAAAAATATTCCAAATTATTTCAAAATGGCGTGCCACTCCATAATTCGCAATAACAATCAACTTAATTCTTACCCTTCATAAAGTATGACGTGGGAGCCCTAAGGACGTTATTAAGGACGCCCCCCGGCCCGTCAGCTGTTACTGACGGCGACTGACGATGGCTGACGGCGGCTGACGGTCGCTGATAGAAACAGAATCGATACAAAACACTGAACGAACCATTAACTCCGGCGAGACACAGAATAAGTTTACCATTAAGAATTAAAACTTATGTTTCTTTAAACACTCGCGGTTATCTACATCACTTACTTACGCTATAAAAACAATCGTGGTAATAACCCGTTTAGTAATAGTGTAAGTAAAGCTTATGTATTTGTAAGTCCTAATACAGGGGGCGGCGCGACGAGAAAGAGTGCCGATGGCGTAACGCGTCGCGTCGTCCCTCAAAACCCCGTGCTGGGTTCTGGCCTCAGCCGGGGTTCGGACGCTGAGTGTGAGCGGTTGGAGGTTTTAGGTTCAACTCCCACATACCCCGCCGGAAGATCCGGTGATTTCCTCCAACTAAAAAAAAAAAGTCCTAATACAGACAATACAATGACACCAGCTAGTGTTTTTAAACAAAATAATAATTTCACGATTCATTTCACCACGTACCATCAGGCAATAAAATGAAGTCTCCTCCTCAGTGTTCCCTCAGCGCTTTAAATTGTCCTTCAAACGCCTGATGACTTTTTCTACAAGATTAGATCGTAGGTAACCTCCGAATGAAAGGTCCAAGAGCGAAGGTAACCGGTGGTCCGTTGGTGTGTTTTTCTAGCAAAAAAGTATTCACACGTAAATCTTTTCTCAAATGTTTGATACTGTACTGTACTGTACTGTACTGTACCAACCCATTACTGCCCACTGTTGGGCTCAGGTCTCCTCAGAAGAGGGATTAGGCATAGTCCACCACGCTTGCCTAGTGCGGATTGGGGACTTCACATATCTTCAAAGGATTTTTAGAATACTTTTCCGACATGCAGGTTTCCTCACGATGTTTTCCTTCACCTTTTTAGCCAGTGGTGTTGTGAAAAATTGCACATAAATCTTTTTCATATTTAGATTTAGAGGTACAAGCGGATTTGAACCCGCGACCTCCCGTTCGGAAGGAAGCGCTTCGACCACTCAACCACCACGACATTAATGTTTGATAGTCACTTCGTAATTGTTTAAAACGACTTCATATTTCGTGTGAGTGAAAGATACAGAAGTGTTCTTGGTCTTCTGTGTGGTACTTATTCTGTGGTCGAGGGGTGTTTATGGGCACCTCTTTGAAGTGTCTCCGCAATTTTTTATTGATGTGTATACAATGTTGTTAGGGTGCCCGTGTTTGTTTCGGTGTAGGCGTGTCTCGTGAAATTGTTTGTCATTTTAAGTATTGAACGTCGCTGAATGTAGCTTAACTAATAGAAGTTATAAATATAACAAAATGAAGTGTGGAATAAAATTGCTTTCTTTCTTTCTTTCTTTTCTTCTTTCTAATACTTCTAAAAGCATAACACGATTTTTTAACAAATAATTTCAAACGAGGTTTCAGAAAAGTCCTGTATTGCATTGTCAGTCATCACTCATCGCCCTAGCATTACAGAGGTTCATGAACGATGGTAACCGCTTACCATCAGGTGGGCTGGAAGCTTGCAATACAAACCTCTGAACAACTATAAAGTATTTAACCTGTTTTATTAGTGCTTAATAAAATACCTAAGTGCATATTACCTTATTTACCTATGTACCTACCACCTAAAATCTTACCTAGTATTCCAATGAGCCGTGTTTTTTACAAGTAAAAAAAAATTTACCATAAAACTATCTCTAGAATATAATAGAAATTGGCTGCATTCTCACGAAGCTACATTATTATTAAATTCATATAATATTTTATATGAAATCCCCCGATGACTAGGCTGTCTGGTCTGGAACCAGAGCCCGTTCATTACGTTTCGTTATACGTGCACATCAAATGTTCTTTTGTTATTTTTTTTCGATTGTAGTCATTTCTCGTGGAACGGATCGCACGGACGTAGGGCTGTCAGTTACTGTGTTTTGTAAATTATTTAGAAAAATCCTTCGTGGTTTATGAATGCTATATTTGTTAATAACAATGGAATTCCGAATTATAAATTTCGAGAATAACAGAAAAATGATCTGATGATACATCTTAAGCAAATTGAAATTGAGATTAAAGAACAGAAAAGACAAAAAAAATCATCCCAGTCGGTTCATTCAAACTAAAGTTATGCGAGGACAAACGAAAAAAAATAAAATTAGCTTATTTGTTTCCATTTTAGTGGTTTTGAATAAAGTTATTTTCTTTCTTTAAAATTAACTTCTCTTTTGGGAAGTCGGTTAAAAAACACAAACTTACTACCATAAAAAAACGATAAAAATACACACCTGTCAACCCTACATCGCTTGTAATTCCGGAGTTTAATTACACCGTGTCCCGGCCGGCACTCGAACCCGGGCCCGATAATACCGACTGCTTCACGATTCATTGTGCGCTCCCCGGCGCTTTCCGATGAAATTAACTAACTGCCCTTAACAACCCTTTATATACGAAGAAGAAAGTGCACCCTGTGATTTTAAAGTGACATTTTAGGAAATAAAAAGCTATGTCGCCTTGCTGTGATAATGTTAGCAGTTCTTAAATTGTTGTTCTTAAGATAACCGATTAAAATAGAATAACGATTGCACCACGACTGTCATTGTTCATCTTGAAATGAGGCTTGAAGAGAGTCTTCAAGAGACTCCTGTCATTCTTCTCCTGTCATTGTAAAGACCCATGAGCGACGGCAACCACGGCCCAGCAGTGTGTCCGTTTGTTTATTTGCCTATTAAAATAATACGGTCAAATTATAACATATGATTTTTTTTTTAAACTAAACTAACAACTTAAAATAAATGCTAATATTAAAGATCTAAATCAGTCTAAATTATAGCAACGCAAAATGAAAGAGTATTTTACATAATTCCACATTTAAAAATACTATCTAGTATGTAACAACTATTACTTACCATTACAATAGTTAATTATTAGTAACGTTCATTACATACATTCTATAATGTCTTCCATACTTTCTTCTAAATACTAAAAAATAACCTACAAACATGAAAATATAAAGTTTAAGTAGCATTCTACGAAAGCTTCTTTAAGACGTAGTTTCAAATGATCCGTTTTACGAGAAACTTTAAGAGCTTTCATTCAACTTTTACATCACTTCACTTTGTAAGGAGCTTTTGTGCGCAAGCACTTGAAACTTGAGCTTTTCACGGAAACACACTTTTATTAAACTTAAAATTACTATGTGTAGCTTAAACTATTTGTAATTTAAAATGGAATACAAAGAGATTCTGAATTTGTAAGGTACCTACTAGCTGATCCGCGTAACTTCGTCTGCGTCACAAAGGAGTTCAAACAGCACTCTAGTTTTTTGGTAATTTTTTCACATTTTGGCTTACATTATTGTAATTTTAATAAGGTTCACTTAACTTTTCTCAAAATTTCATATAGCCTATGTTCATCGGATATAGTGTAGTTTCACAGTTTTCGGTCTAGTAGTTTCGGAGCCTATTCAAAACAAACAAACTTAATCAATTCTTTCATCTTTATAATATTTGTAAAGATTTAAGGTGATTCTAAAAATTAGTGCTAAAATCTTATACCATCTATTCTTTTTATGAAGCGCTCTAGTTTACTGTCGATAATCAATTTCGAGGTTACCTTTTTCATTACTTTTATCAACAGTGGAATTTTTTTAGCAAACCCCGCAGCGTGGCATCCGGTCGCGAGAGCAGACATCAAAGCGCCGCCGCCGACGTTCTTTGATGTGAAAACTTCAGCGGCACCGGCGGGGTTGACGCAAAAACTAGGCAAGAACGGTGCTTTAGTCCTATTGTTTTTGTAATACTGTTTCTGTCTACTATAACTGTGGTGTTTCAATAAACAGTTTTTGTATTGTATTGTATAACTGGACTGAGAATACCATGACAAGTAGTTTAAAAATAAAGTTTTATTTAGTAAATAGAATAGAATAAATCTTTATTTCAAGCAATTACAAATCACTGACACTAAACTATAATTAAATGACATTGCTAGGAAACGGCTACCGACTCAGCAATGTCGACAGCACCGAAAAAACGGTACTACGACGCTGGTCTTCCGTCGGCACCAAGTAAATATTTCAAACTTTCGTTGAGCACTCCCAATGGGATACTAAATTAGAAATGGCAATAAAAAAAAAAAAAAAAAAAAAAAAAAAAATCTTTACCAATCCTATCCAGTTCGAAATTCGATTAAATAGATTTGATAATTATTAATTAGCTATCTAATTCATTATTTTTTTATATTTTAATAAGCCCAGTGTAACCCGTAGGGGATGGAGAAAAACAACCAAATCATCTCGGTTAATTAATAAACTTACTCATTAACAAGAAACATTTTTTGCTATTCACAATAGCTTTAGCTCGTGAGCGAAAATTTATGTACTGATTTTCCTGCGGCAAGTATTTTGCATACAAAACTGAACCCGACAGTGACGTGCGTTTAATAGAAACAAATATGTCCCAACTAGGGTTGCCAGGTCCTCAGACGCAAAAGCCGGACAGACTTGTGAGTTTGTCCTGACATTTGGGTAAAAAATCCGGACATCTTGTTTTTTTTGTCCATTTTTTTATAAAAAGTGTAAAACTATTTTTTTTTGTCCTAACATTCGGTCGAAAAATCCAGACGCCTCACATTTTTGAAAAATTTTGGTGTTGCTTAAAAAAAATGGAGCCGGGCAGGCAGGGGCGGGCGGGTGCGACAGTGCTCGGCTGTTCTCGGGTCAACTCGGCTACTCGTTCGGCGTGATTCAATCTCGATCCGCTCGCGAATTTCGAAATTGAAAAATCCTACCTAAATCTTATTTTGGCCGGACAAGCAATCAAAAATCCTACGTATGTCCTGCTTTAGCCTAACACCTGGCAACCCTAGCCCTAACTTATCATATTCAAATAAATCAACAACAAAAATCGATCAATTGCTCTATTTGAAAGCATTTACCTAACCTGCAAGCTAAATTTGCCAGACTTCTCGGTTTTCGAGTCGGTCGGAAGGTGGATATAGCAACTCTTCTGTTAAACGTGATAGACCCGTCGTGTTTGTGCTCGTTTTACTTATATTAGCTAGCACTCTACTGCCGGGGCGGCGCGACGGGAAAGAGTGCCGATGGCGTAACGCGTCGCGTCGTCCCTCATAACCCCGTGCTGGGTTCTGGCCTCAGCCAGGGTTCGGACGCTGAGTGTGAGCGGTTGGAGGTTTTAGTGCGGTTCAACTCCCACATACGGGGACCCGGTGATTTCCTCCAACCAAAAAAAAAAAGCACTCTACTGCTACATGATTTCCGGGTTTCAAAAACTTGTATATAAAAAGTTTTCCTTAAAATTAAATTATTATTTGTAAACAATTAAGTCAAAACTTCATTGCTGATACCTCGACAAAAACATATACGTCTCTGGAGAGTACCTCTACATAAAATGTAAATTTTACAAAGTGTTAACCCATCAAAGCATGGCAACCTTCGAACAAAGCCCCGCCCATTAACCCTGCCGCTGCGGACGGTCGCTGCAATAAACTAATTTACGGTAACGTTCACTTTTATATACGTTCGTTAGCACTTTACGTTCACGTTACAATTTTATTAACGCCATTAAAAAGTATTGCTTTTGTTCCATAATGCCGTTTCTATAGCCCTCCTGTTATTACTGGGGTGACCAGCGCATAGAAATTGTTTTGGAAAAGTCCCATGTGTTATTTGTAACTTATAATTAATATACCATAATTTATATTACAGTATCAACGAACTGAATCACGCTACGTAGTCTGCGTAGGAAAAAAGTTTAGTTTGGCATATAATTCGCAACAAACAATAACAAATAGAAAGGCTATGGAATGAGCTCCCCTCTTCGGTGTTTCCCGAGCGCTATGACTTGTCCTTCTTCAAACGAGACTTGAAGAGAGAGTCCTTAAGGGTAGGCCGTAGGTAGCGGCCCCGCAATGTCTTCTGGCAATGCAGAGGTCCATGAGCGACGGTAACCGCTTACGATCAGGTGGGCCGTTAGCTCGTCTGCGAACGTGGCAATAAAAAAAAAAAAAATGGACAACAAAATCGTCAATAGATGGCGTTATATGTATTTTTGACTAACACCACTCACATATGACACGTTTCTGTGACCTGACTGCACTGTTTTTTTCTGTTTATACGAGTACCTGCAGATTACATAGCAGTTTTAAATTAATGTTAACATACGACCCTGTTCCCAAAGTGACTCTGGTCTCTAGAATAATTACTTACTCTCAGGTAAATGGGCTTACGGACCACGTGGTGATAAGAGGTTACCCATAGATTTTATTAAAGTCAGATACTTTATTGTAGGTACACATAATATATCGATTCACAACCCTTATTATAATCATACTAACAACTTAAAAGTTGTAAAAACTGTTTCATTTTTTTTAAATAAAATAATGGTGTTAGTACAGCACTGAAGCGTCAAGAGTGAACACTTAAGGAGCGATGAGGTCGGAGCACGTTCGGTTTTTATTTAGATTATTGCGCACAATTAAAATACGAATATTAACTTAGTTACAGAAAAAATATAAACTTTGTTGAGAGAGTTAACTATAGATATAATATATATAGACTAGCTGGCCCACACGATTTCGTCTGCGTCACATAAGGAAATTTCCTAACCGTTTAAACCTTCCCTGGACTTCTACGAATATTTCAAGATTAAAATAAGCCAAATCGGTTCAGTCGTTCTCGAGTTTTAGCGAGACTAACGAACAGCAATTCATTTTTATATATAAAAATTAAGTGTTCCTAAGAAATATTATACCTTTTTTATTCGATAATATTTGAATTGTTTTTATTTTAAGCTGTTGTATAGTTGGAAAAACCATTTCTTTCTTTTTTCATTTACCTCTCTCTAAATATATTTCACAGAATCAAAAATGTAACGACCATCCTACAACATCGTAAGTATAAAACAAAATGCAATGAACCATCAACAATATGTGTTGAAGTACGCATGTGTATTTTGAGTGGCCACCGCAGAGCGTTGGACCACCGCGGTCACATGTAACCGGAGCTCACATACATCACATACGGTCACATATGACCACGTCACCAGGATGTCACCCACCGCAGTGTGATAACACTCTTCATCCCACTCGTCCGGAACACGACATATTTCTTACTAAAACACAAACATTGTTCCAAAATTATTATTAAACACGTAAATAAAAGTAAGTTAAAATGTAGGATTCTATCGCGACTATGTTTTATAAGAAACAAGAAATAAAATCGGTCTACGCAAACTAAAGTTTTGCGGCGATATAGAAAGAAGAAAAAAACAGACAACTTATAACCTCCTCGTTGTCGGAATTCGGTCAAAAATGGATTCAACTATGGCGTTGTGTTTTAATTTTAACAAACTTATTCAGACACTCGCGGTTTTCTATAATACTTTCATGCATTTTCAACGAGTTCTTACGTATATATGTAAAAGCGAACGAGAAAGAGGGTAGACAGATTTGTTTGCTCTTAAATCGACCCGCAGTATCCAGTCTTCTCGTGACCATGACGTTTGCAACAACGTTGAAATATCGAGACAACTCAATTAATTAAATATCGTGGTAAGAACCCGTTGAAAATGCATGAAAGTTAAACAAAAATTGTTTCTCGCATAAAATTTGGTTCAGAAACACTTAAAAGAAAGATTAAAAATTTGAATTGATTGATATTGTTATACCTCAAAACAATTTATTTTTTATTACTAGTTTGATAAACAAGTCTACCTGATGAAAAGTGGTTACCAAGAACCTCTGCAATGTTAAGGTATTGGGAGACCTTTACTCATCAGCTACTTACTGTACAGAACTTTTCTAAAACCTTATTTATATTAGGACAGATCTAAGACGATACCAGTTCAGTTCAGTTGCGATTCTATTTTTGAGGCTAAACTTATGTAGCAAATTAAATATTAGAAAGTAAACTTCCTGAGGAAAAAATCCCATAAATAAACTTTTTAACGACATAAACAGATTTACATATTAAACGAACGTAATTTGAATAATTAAAATGAGTATTTTCCGCGGAAAATCACCGATGAACCCACATCTTGGACTAATTGGACTTGAATTAATGACGGACATAAAAGTGACATAAATTGTATATATCCAAAGTCGTGGTGAAGCTCTTGCTTTCCGTACGGTTGTAGATTCGAGCCGGCGACTTGTCTTTCTTTGTTATCTTAAGTTGAAAAAAAAAATATGTGCAATTTATCACACCACCAATGGCTAAAACCAGTAAAATAAAAAAAAAAAATATTTAATACTTTATTATACACGACAGAAAAATAAGTTATATTAAAAAAATGTTCACAAAAGGCGAGCTTAACTCAATACTGAGTTTTCTTACAGCAAACCCAAAATAAAACATACAGTAAGTAGACTAGCAGTAAGTAAATATTGTGAGGAAACCTGCTTAATGGAAACGGGTTTCAAAAATCCTTCGAAGATATGTGAAATCCCCAATCCGCATTAGACAAGTGTGTTGGTTACGCTTAAGATCCCTTTAGAAGATCTTAGTCCAGAAGTGGGTAGTAAAATTACAGAAAAATGAGTATTAAGAAAATTGAAGCTTTTTGCTTTAAAAAATCACCAATTGCAAACATCATACGATTGAAAGTCATACAAATATCTAACCAATACACATTATAAAATCATGTTGTAAGATGGCAGTCCATACGGTCAGTGTGGTGTGTCGAGATGTGAGTTCAAGTTCCAGAGGTAGACAGATTTGTCTGCTCTTAATAGGCTATTCCACCCCATTTTTTTTTCTATTTTAATATAATCTTTTGTTCATAAAAACCTATAAAAAAATAGAACAATTTTTTTTTGCCAAATTAGGCTAAAATTTGACATTTAAAATTTGGCGCAAAACCGTCGCCAAATGCACCATCTTCTAACGTCACTTTTGCGTCACTCGCAGAGTAAACAGCGGTGTAAACACTACGATTTGCTTAGGGGTTTACTGTAGAGGTGACGTTATATTACAGCCATCATGGCGGATAGCGTTTTTGACATTCGAAGCATAGATAATAAAACACGAATTTTAAAATTGGAATATAAATATATTTTGCGTTTTTATGAGTAGAAATCAACATTAATCACTTAGTTTTTCGTAAATCTATCAAAGTATGATAATTTTATAGTTTTACTAGCTGCCCCACGCAACTTCGTCTGCGTCGAAAAAAAAAAAAAAAATTAGGGGTGGACTACCCCTAACATTTAGGGGGATGAAAAATAGATGTTGGCTGATTCTCATAGATACCGGATAAGCACAAAAAATTTCAACAAAATCGGTCAAGCCGTTTCGGAGGAGTTCAAGTTCGAACACCGTGACACGAGAATTTTATATATTAGATTTGCTTGGTGCGTAATAGCCTATTAACCTACTCGTAGTAGTACTCAGTCTTCCCGTGATCATGGCGCTTGGCAACAGTGTTCAAATATCACGATCGCTTATTTTATAAAAATCGTGGTAAGAACCCGTTTAATATTTGTGTAAGCACACAGTATCTTTTATAAGTTATCATAGGCGTAGGTAATATATCTAGAGATTACAAAAAACTCTGTTCTGAACGGAGCGGTCGTAGATCGTTGCTCCTAATTACTGTTTCCAGGAACGATGTTAATGGTAGCATTCGAGTCTTCCTTTCTGCTTCCTAGAATGTTTTGGAGCTGTGTAGTGTAGGAGCTCGCGATGTTTTTACTATGAGCATTAATTTATTTCTGATGTGGACATAATAGTCGTCCAAATTACTAATCAAATATATATGCCTCTTGTTCACTAATGGGGGCTTCGAGACAGTATAAAATGCCCTAGTGTGTAACGCGTCGTGCCGCCCCGTACAACCTCATATTAGGTTCCAGCCTCAGCCGGGGTTCGGATGCTGAGTGTGAGCGTTTGGAGATTTAGTGCGGTTCAACTCCCACATATCTCACTCGGAGGGCAGGGAATCCAGCGATTCTCAACTCAAAAAATAAAAAAATAAAATCGTCAAAACAATGTATAAAATAGTATTAATAGTATGTAAATGTATGTAGTTTCAAGTAGTTTTACTTGAAACTTGTTTAAAGTGGGAAAAGTAGTTATTTGCATAGCCTACCCAATTAATCTCAAAACACAATTATTGATTTCTAAACGTAATTAAATTATTACTAGAAAAGACGAAACATTTAATTTAATCACAAACATTGCAAATTAAAAACTTTTAAATAAGAAAATCAGATAACTAAGATTTATTATTTCAATCACAAGTAAAAACACTACTAAAATTATAACCACATCCCTCTCTTAGTCTACATGAAGTGACATTAGGGTGTGTCTCGCTACCCCGTTGTTAGCTCGACTATTAATTTAACATCAAGTGTGCCGTGCACATGACAGGGTACTATAAGGCATGGCCGCTAGCATTATAGACCTTTGTCATGCAAAACATGAGATCAGTTTAAATGTAACCATTTTACGTTAATGATTTTAATAAGAAATTGTATTTAGTGTTATTTTGTTATGTATAAAGGGTTGTTTGTATTTGACTTTGATTGTTTAGGTTATTTTCCCTATTTCGAAATATTAGTACAGCACTTAACATACCTAGGAGTATAAGTAAAATTTATGAAAAAAATAAGAGCAAACTGTTTTATTCGCTCTTGCAACACTCACTTATGTAGATTAAAAATTACGCTTAACATGGATTTGAATATCTAATATATATTATAAAGGCGAAAGTTTGTAAGTATGGATGTATGTTTGTTACTCTTTCACGTAAAAACTACTGAATGGTTTTGAATGAAACTTTACCACAATATAGCTTATACATCAGAATAACACATAGGCTACAATTTTTGAACCCCTCTGTAACGCAGACGAAGTTTCGCGAGTCACCTAGTCATTCATAATTTGCAGTTACGAATCAAAATTCACACTCGTGAACGGGAAATAAAGATAAAATTTATAACAGCGTCATCTAGTTTAATATTACTGAACTGTTTACTGTTCAATGCACGCACATCAAGTCATCGGTGAAAATTTAGTTTTTGATAGTGCCGCTAGATGGATTTAACGTACAAAAAACTATGAACATCATAAAAGTGTGTATTTATTTTACGAGTTTTATAAAAGTGTAAAAGGTGTGACACACGAGCCTAACCATGGCTACATATTTGGCTGACACACGAGCGAAAAATCTCACTGAGCCAAAATCTCGACGAGTCCGTGTGTCATGAAAATGATTATTTCATTTTATTAATTGTGATAAAATAAAAGTTTTGTCATCAAAACATAGAAATCACATATCGGTATAGAATTTTAAATTGTTAGATAAGAGTTATTTTATCTATTTTAAACTAACTAGCACCTAGTTGCTAATGTACGGAAACACATTATTTCTATTTTTGTAGTTCTGACGTAAAAATATATCATTTGCAATGACACAGCTCTTTTTTAACAGTACCTAACAATTGAATTATAATAGTCTCGAAAACCAGAGAAGACTGTAATTTTTTTTTATAATATCAAAAAAAATACAGTACTGTCGCAACCCCTTTCTGCCTACTGCTGGAGTCAGGTCTCCTCAGAAGAAATAGAATATTAACTACAGTTACTTGATGATTGAAATTCCCTCTAATAAACATTCTTTTGAAGAAGATCTTCAGCCCCCAAAGAACCAATCTGAATGAATCATCAAAATAAAAAACAATAATTAAAATCACTTTATTAACTAGGTTTTAAACATAATATCACAGCCATAACCAAAGTATAAAAGTTCCTTACAC
Source organism: Trilocha varians (assembly GCA_030269945.2). Lineage (NCBI taxonomy): Eukaryota > Metazoa > Arthropoda > Insecta > Lepidoptera > Bombycidae > Trilocha > Trilocha varians. The sequence continues at coordinate 10,893,863 of AP028273.1, read as the reverse complement.
TTATTTTACATTTCAAAATTTAACTTCATTCAACCCTAACTAGGCCACCACGTGTTAATATCGAAGGGATTAAAAACCCTCAACTTAGGCTCTCGAACTACCCCACTATTCTTCGACTTGTACAAGAAAATGCCTCTAGTATCAGTAGTACAATCATATCCCAAGACTGTATCTGCTCCAGAACATTCCTCTCTTTCCAGCTCTTGCCAACTCTTGCAAGCATTGCCTACTAATGCGTTGTTGTTCACCACAGAAGCTGAGAATAACTTCCAGGCCTGTGCGTGATCACATTCAAAGGTAATACTCTTGTTCCTACATTCTGGTTGTTTCCCTGACAGACCATTGATGTACAAGTCCACATGTCCAGTGATCTCTTCAAGTCCGAGGACACCGGTACTTGCGTGGATAACTTGAACAAACATGGCGTCATTTTTATCCAACTTATTCTCGGTTTTAGCGAAACATGGCTTAGCTGGGTCCAGGGCGGTAATCTTACCGAGTCTACTGTTCAGTTTGGAGGTGATTAGCTTCCCGGTCGCTCCAGCCACGTGAGCACCAAGACTGAACCCTATTATGTGAACTGAGGACAGAGGAAACCCGTCATCATGGAGCTTCTTCATGAACGAAAATAGTGAGTTGGATATGGCGTTGATTCTTGATGCAGAATCGACGTATCCTCGACAGAAAGACAGACACGTGTCCAGCAGGAAAACTATCGAGTTTCTCTGCAGTAGTGCGGTTACTATCGCCTTGGAAGACTCGTCGTTTGGTGTGTTCCACCACCCTGGGATGTACAGGACCAAGCTCTTCAGTTTCATAGGCCGGACCTTCAGATGAGCTTTGGTGAGTTTGTATGAGCGGCGCGAGGACTTTGTGAACTCCACCATGTCCAGGTATGAAGACTCCAGGGTAACTTGTCGGGAGAATAGAATGTCCAGTGGAAGAACCTCACCTGAAACAATTGTAGTTATTTTTTCAGTAAATAACGACAAATTTCGCTCCATTCAAATTAATGCTCAAAGTCCAAAATGTAAGTCTCAAAATTCAACGCTAATGGAAAAATAAAGAAGTGACATTATAATACTAAATTGCATTTTAAGCCTTAAGCGTATAGGGCGTTAGGATTCAAATTGAATAAGGCAAAAATACTACGCGCGACGATATTGTGGTCACAGGAACGAGGGATAACTATTGTCCTTTACGTAAACTATTCATTTTATCAAACTTAAACAACTCAGTGATCTTGAGAACCCATTGAAAAGGCAACATAGTTTTAAGTTTTTAACCACTCTAAGTAAATCAATGATAAATATAGCTCAACATCGTCGTATCTATCGTATGTATCGTAAACATCGTATCTATTACATTTAAATACATTTAAATAATAATTTTACTTCAAAAATCCGCATAATCACGTCGCATTGAAAAAAATTCAATGAATGAAAACCACATCTAAATTATCACGTTCATACAAAACACATGACAATGCATGTGTGTAAGGTTGAAATGTTTAGAAGCATTTATTTAGAGATCGGTAATTGTTCGTGAGCAAAGCCTGTAAAATTAGTAGGCTTGTGTGAACTTGGTTTATAATTCAAATATGATGGAGAAGATGAAGAATGCCCACACAGCAATATGAATGATGATGCAGATTAAATGCTATAAGTGTGTATAAAAAAAACTTGAGAGGTGTCAAGGGACACCCGGATGGAACGAAGTTCCTTTCGATTTATTATTGAGGGAATTGTAATAAAATTTTATTTTTTTAAGTCTGCCTCTCTCTCTTTTATTCAAATTTAAAAACTAATGTTTTAAACTAACTAATTTTTATAACTTAAGAAAATATTTTTTTTATCACAGCGCCATCTAGCATTAATCATATAAATCAAAATAAGGAATTGTTTTATAAAATATTTTGATCACAGCGCCATCTAGCATTAATCATATAAAACAAAATAAGGAATTGTCTTAAAAGATTTTAATCAAAGCGCCATCTAGCGATAATCATCTAAAACAAAAAAAGTGTCGTGACAACTTTTTCATAAGAATTTCCGTCTAGCCCCCTTTCGATAACGCGCGATAAGGAACTTCGTTCCAATAATTATTGACAATATTTGGAATCGTTTTAAAAATTCTCAAGTCATATTGCTATAGACGACGGGTTTTTCAGCCTTATACCTCCTGTGCAGAATTGTTTTAATTACTTTACGTAACGTATTCGTATTCGCAAGAATTTATACGGCTTTTTTCAAAAAATTGTGTGGATTTAAAGAGAATCTGATAGAGCCAAATAAAGGCCTTTGCCCTTTCAAATCAACCCCTACTCAATGAGTCTACCGAGCTAGAAAAAACTTACGGGGAATTTCAATTATTTAGTAAAATGGGAAATTCTCAAGTTCCAAACAAATGCCCAAGGAATTCTTTTGGTAAAAAATGGGGTCACCAGCTATCATAATATAAAACAAGGATTCCCAAATGGGTCCACTCAAACCAAAGCTGCAGTGGGGGACATATGTCTTTTTTTTGTGAATTCGGGCAATAAGAGTATAAATAATTACCTACTCAATACATTGCGGCAAAAAAGCAGTATATTTTATAATGTCTGTCAAAGACACGTTTCTTACATAACTGTTATCATACTTAGCATGAAAACTGATATTCATTCAAATCCTAAGAGTTGTATAACATGCTATTAAACTTGACAATTGAACCGGTTTCCATTGTATGAATAAATTATTAACCGGAAGAAATTATTAAGAATAAATTATTTTATGCTCTTATTCCATGAACTTCACATTGAATAGGTCCATGAGTACTTACAATCAGGTGGCCCGTTAGCACATCTATAACTAATCTGAATAATTTGATTTTAAATTTAAATCAACGATGAAAAACCTATTTATCCAAAACTTCAATCAGACCAAAACAAAATATTTTGAGACGAGCAAATCTTCAGATAATTAAGCAAATTTAAAATGTTAACACTGCTAGCTACTTGGAATGTTATTGACAATTATAATGTCAAAAGTATTGTAAAAATTTGTAAAAAAGTAAATCATTCCTGGAATAATAATATCGGTGTGTGTGTGTGTGGACAGCCTTAGACATGATCAGAAAAAACTTTTTTTTTTATTGCAAGGTAGATAGGTAAACGAGCATACGGCCCACCTGATGGTAAGCGGTCACCGTCGCTCATGAACCTCTGCAATGCCAGGGCAAAGAGGGGCCGTTATCGTTACTGTATAATATTGTGTCTTTGTCTATTTTCAAGCACAAACATTTTCGTAAACAACTAATTAACATAAGCACAACTTTATTACATAACCATCAATGATTTAATTAATTCAAAGTCAAACACTTGGCCTTAAATTCAATAACATATCACTTAATACTCTAAATCGTTGGTAATAGTTGAGAAAACCACATTCCGAACTAAAATAGGAAGCAGCATTGAAAATCTGTTTACGTAAAGAACAACAGGAAAGACCAGTTAACGATAAGTGGCCATCTTTGCTCTTGAACGATAATATTATAAGAGTATCCAAACTTCCGAGATCTATTTCAAGGATAATTAAGGTCCCAAATAGTTCTAATCTGAATTAGGCCAGCATGGTGGATCACACCTGATCCCTCTATTGAGACCTGAGCCCAGTGAGAGTCAGGACCATATCCTACAAAAATGTATCTAAATCACAATATTTTGTTTCTTACTCAAACAAAATAAACTCGCACACATAAATAACAATTACGATTACGAATTTTCATGACGATATAATTAAGTTATCCCTGAAAGTTCACACTAATCACTCCACAGTTTATCAAAACAAAACACCTGATTATTAACCACTTTTCACCACTAATAAATTTCTCAGAATCAATGAACAAATGAATGATTTTTTTACTTTCCACTGATTTTAACGAACACTTTCATACTCATTCTATATATCACTTTATCACTATATTGATAGAACAGTAAAAATTTTGTTTTATTCACTAAAAGTCCTGCAACTAAAGCCCAAAATGAAACTAATTACCCTTGTTTACTTATTCGATTTATATACTAGCATGATGGGCTTTGAACATTAAATTGCATAGACCTCAAAATATTCCTTTTTAATTCACCATTAAAATATAATACACACACATACACGTTTGACTGACAGTTTTGAGGAGGTCATCAAAGTGATCAGCCAGCATCACGGGCAAGAAGAGAAGACACAACGCCTCACGCCTCATCACTGCAACACGTGCGTATCCAACAACCTCACTAGTCGGTGTGCCGACTCAGTGATGGACAACACTATCGGTGATCATAGCTTAACGATCTCCTTGAATTGGTTGTTTGAATTTAATGGATTGTTCACTCATTTCATGGTAAATATGTAAAGAAGCGGAAGGCGTGGAGAAAGGAGTAGCTAAGGTTCCTACTTAGTATATCATCTTCCTGAAAATCCTGTGAAAATCGATCCAGCCGTTTCAGAAATCACCGCAACTTATATAAATTTCAAAGTCATACAGGTACAGGCTGATGAGGCAACGGACTTGATCCTAATTCCAAAGTGATTACACTGTGCGGGGTCAGTTTTCTTTTTAATTTTAACCTGTAACTTAAATCAATTTTCTACTAATTGCGGAGCGTGGCAACTTTAAATACAACTCTAAACAAACGTGCAAGTAACTAAATAATTTACTGACACTTCAAATAATCCAGATTTTCGAACATACAGTTTCCCTCCGCATTTGAACCCCTACCTCGCACTGAAAGTAAACAGTCTACTATTCTGTCCCACCACTAAATACATTTAACAGTACAAGATTCTATTCTATAATAGTCTGCTAAATACAACTCGTGTATTGAATATCGGCCTTCACCTCGGTGCATCTCAATTCTCGATATAATTTCACACGACCGCAGCGGCTCTGTCATTCGATACAACCTGTTGTCACAAAATCATTTACGATACAGAAAGAAAACTTACCCACTCGTCTGGACATGTGTACAAATAAGTCCCTTCATTTCATATTTTCATACATGATAAGAAAGAAATAAAACTTTTAATGATCATCTAAAACCTACCTACCATACAGGGTGTAAACAGAGCCCTCGCGAAAACGAAGACCGGTGGTAGTACTAGTTATACCTTTGATAATAAGCCAGGACACCGGTCCATTCAGACGACTTTTCTTTGCAAAAAGCTTAATATCCCAAGTATCACTAGTACTACCCCAGCCTTCGTTATCGGGGGTGGTCTTCATACACCCTGTATAGTGTTTACAGGTTATCTATTGTGTACACAAAGACAATTGACTCTCAGGATAATGGTAAATCCCGTTATAAAAACAAGATCCAAGGCTGTTGACATTTCTTAAACTTTTAACACTCGCTCTCTGACTAGTTGACTTGACTTTATATTTTGAATCGGTTGACTTCTGTCTAGTAATTATATGTTGTTGTTACGTCAGTTCAACAATAACGAACCTTGTTCACTCATTTCATTACTAATGTTATGCTGTTGAAGGATGTTTTAGAGCGGTCGTTTAATTATTTACAATTATTAGTTTGTCTGCGGCTAAGATATTAAATACAAGTAAAATCACTGCACTGTACTACAGTGTAATGTACGTATCTATCTAGTCTGTATGTTCTGGTGGAACCTTGAGAGTTGAATATAACTAAGTTCCCGGTATCCGATTGATCCTAACTTATACATGTACTCGTATGTCAACGCTCTCTATGGTACCATATATGCTTTTTATGATACCATTATGCCAGAACTTATCTAATGATAAAGGTAGTCGTAGGAACTCCTATATTAAACTAAATAGACTCAACTTTTTTGGGATCGTTTTACTTATTAAGCATTCTACGTCTACTTGTTATCCAGGATCTTAAAACCTTTAAACTTCAATTATTTTTAAGTTCAACAACCTTTCCATCAATCTCTATTTCACAGTTTTAATCCTTTAAGTTTTTAGTTGATAAATCCATTGACATCGTTAAAGTACATCAGGACAGCTGGCTCATAATTTTTGGACGCAGCCCAATAAAGTTAGCCAAAATCGTACGATATGTAACGGTATACCAGAGCGTGTGTGCTTAGTTTTGGCAAACTGGGACCGTTGTTGACCGACTTACAAAAGAAAGAGGTATTTAATATCATGGTAGATGCCCATATTCGTGTGGAATGATTTTTTTATTGGAACGTAGTCCTTATCGCGCGTCATCGAAAGGGGGCTAGATAAAAATTCTTATGAAAATGTTGGCACGACACTTTTTTTTTTAAGGTTTGTGTTTTTAAGTGACGACGTTTTGCAGTGTTTTAATGCTTGAAAGATAAGTGAGAGCGTGGCCCACCTCACATGGTAAACGGTTAGTCGCTCATGAGTGTCTGAAACGTCTCCAATGCAATTTGGGGGCCCAGTGTCCACCACAGTTTTACATAGTTTATTTGTGACGAAAACAATTGTACTGTACTGTAACAACCCATTACTGCCCACTGCTGAGCTCAGGTCTCCTCCGAAGAGGGGTTAGGCATAGTCCACCACGCTTGCCTAGTGCGGATTGGGAACTTCACATATCTTCACAGGATTTTTAGAACCCTTTTCCGACATGCAGGTTTCCTCACGATGTTTTCCTTCACCGTTTTTAGCCAGTGGTGTTGTAAAAATTGCACATAAAACTTTTTCATATTAAGATTTAGAGGTACAAGCCGGCCGGTTTTGAACCCGCGACCTCCCGAACGGAATGCAAGCGCTTCAACCACTCGGCCACCACGACTATTACGAAAACAAAATTTTACACAAAAAAATTACATAACGTATAACTATAACTTTTTGTGAAAAGTTTTACTTAACTTTAAGAACTTGACTTACTTTCAACTTAGAAGCAAACAAAGAGTCGACTTAAGAAAAAGCTTTTGAATATTTTTCTATCATATACTTACATTTAAAAGAGTTAATGTCATGATGGTTGGATTTACTGATCTTAAAAATTCTTTTACTATTTAAAAACTATATTATTTGTGATCATAAGCTATAATAATTACAATTAAATAAAAACGACTTATTTTTGTAGCGAAGTCCAGCTAGTTTTCTATACACGAATAAACAGATTTATCTCATAATTTATTACCATAATGCACTTTTAAAAATTGTTTTTAAAGTTTAAGGAAACTCGTTGGCCTCTGTATATTATTAGCATATAAAGTATATAGGTAATTGTGTATAATTGAATAGCCGAAATGTTTTCGTGCGGTTTATAATATAATTCATCCATTACCGATGTCTGCGTCACGGAAAAACATGATTTTGATGATCTCAACTGAAATCAGGGTTCTTTTAACGAATTATTTCACGGTTTGCTGTGTGTTTTTGGGTGTATTTCTTTTCTATATGAACTGATTTCGATGATTCTTTTTTGTTAGTAGGCAGTTACTTTGGACATTAACTGCCTACTAACAAAAAAGAATCAGGATCTCGCGCGCTATTATTGGTCGCCACAATGGAAGTTGGTCGTTATCATTCTTGTATATTAGGTACATTCTTCTTTATTTCTTTATTATTATATGATTTTTTCGGTTTCTTTATAGGGTGTCCTACAAGCCCTTCATGTTGCGTATCGAAACATCCTGTATATTAAGTAAAGATGCTACAGAACCATAACGCTACTAGTTATTATCATATTAGCTACTGAATATAACTTAGTTGAGAATGAGCGCAATGACTTCGCGTTATAAGGTACTCGCAACTAATTGCATTTTTTGTTGTTCACCAATTATTCAGCAGCATGAATCTTAAAGAGCGTGAGATTTTAATAATGTCATGGTTTTTGTTGATGAATCTATTTATAAGTTAATAGATGACAGAATGTGTTATGATGAGTACCAAGGAATGATGTTAAATGGAAAACTTCTATATACGAGGTGATGACGATGATATAATGAAATAAGTAAAAAAGAACTTGAGAGGTGTCAAGGGCCACCCGGATGGAACGAAGTTCCTTTCGATTAATTAGTGAGGGAATTGTAATAAAATTTATTTTTTTTAAGTTATATTAAATAGTTAGTTTAAAACGTCTGTCTCTCTCTCTCTTTCTATTAATCATATAAAACAAAATAAGGAATTGTTTTAAAAGATTTTAATCACAGCGCCATCTAGCGATAATCATCTAAAACAAAAAAAGTGTCGTGACAACTTTTTCATAAGAATTTCCGTCTAGTCCCCTTTCGATAACGCGCAATAAGGAACTTCGTTCCGATAACTCGGTTTACGAAAGACAAAGTGATCCTGTAAAATGGCCTTATTTTACAGAACTCTAACACTAACGCAACTTCCTCTTCAGAGCCAAGTTTGTTTCCCCTGAACAAAAAATCTAAAAATAAAGGTCCCGTGAAAGTCGGTCCAGGTATTCCAGAGCTCGCCAAGAAAAACAGTCTTGAGTGTAGTTTAAATAAGTGCACACATTTATTCTCATGTAGGTAAGTATTTCTGTAGATTAACAGATGTATAATAAAATAGTTTACTATAATAATGCATTAACATCATAAAACTACTTTCTTGTTGTTTATTTCGTTAAAATCTCACGTACGGTCTCTGTTTGAGATAACTCATTGAAGTCACGTTCACAATACATACGACATACATACATCGGAATGTGAGAAAAGTAAAGATATATCGCCCATTTGCAGCTAAGTTTTATATTGAGAAGACGCTGCTTTGGTACTTAAAAGCTATAGAAACATTCTCTGTATTTATTACCTAGTAAATAAACTTTGTTCTAACGTACTAACATAAACACTGTGTGCAAAACTCATTGTTATTTTGGGTATGGAAAATAAAAGGCTTTTTATTTTATTTATTTATTTTATAAATAAACTTTGAAATCAAACACGGTTTAAATTATAACTCGATTAGAGTGTTAAAATACGAGTAATAGTCATACTAAGGTGAAGGATTTTTTTTTATTGCGTGACAGATAAACGAGCCTACGGCCCGCCTGATGTTTTGATTTTATGTTTATTGATAGTTTTAAATAATGTAGAGTAAGTTAGTCTGTTAATTAAGTAGTTTAAGGAAAAATTGTAATTGGCATTATGGGGCGACATAGTCAGAAACTGACAAAGCCCCCAAATAAAGCTGAAAAAAAAAACTTTGAAATGAAAAAAAGAACATCCTAGTAGTTCGACCAAACTAAATAATAAATTATGTGGAAGTGTTCAATACGGCTTTAACTTTAAAAGCTTGTAGACACCTGCTGTAGAAGATCTTTTAAATATCTTAGCGTAAAAACCAGAGATAATATTATGTAATGATAATAAAAATACTTAGTTTTCTCATCTTTTTCAAATAATTCCATTCAATTTCAATAAGTAAATATTATAATCCATAATATGTAAATCTTCTCGACCCAAATTGATAACCATCAATATTGAAAGCCAGTCGCTGATAATTAATTGATTTATAGAGGAAACAAATAAGACTATTAGCTTATAATATTACCTCAAACTCTATAGAATAAATATGTTTTCTAACAATGAGAACAGCCTCGGTAACATTCGGAAGTAAATCCGACATTCGACTTCGCGCAAACAATATAATCTACGGAATCTATAGTTTAGATATACTTCACATATTTTATTAACTTAAGTAGGATTCTACCTTCTGCATTAAGCAGCATTTAAAACTAGTTCTCAACAGTCTCCTTAACAATATGAAAACTTTAACAAAATTATTTTGAAAACTATAAATAATTAATATTAGATTAACTAGATCTATAAATAAATACTAATCTCGATCTAAAAAAAAAACTAGAGGGAACGATTGTCATACCTACGTATTGTAGACAAATCTTTACTATCCTCAATCCGCATTGAGCAAGCGTGGTGGACTCTCTGATCCCTTTACTGAGGAGCTCCGAGACCAGCAGCGGGTAGTGTTGGTACATAAATAAAAAATAACATTATCGCAAACTATTGAGCTGTGACTTATAAATATTTCGTATAAGGGAACCTTTTAAAAGCTACTGTTACTGTAACCATCCATTACTGCCCATTACAAGTTTAAATAAGCATGTTTGGTTAATAACATTCAGAGTGAAGTCTCAGTACTGAGGCTAGTCACCCATCCATGGGGGTCTTCGTGGCACCCCTCTGTCCGGGCTCTTTCTCTCCGCCATTGTAGGCGGAGGTGAAGGTGTGTTGTGGTGTTGAGCGTTTCTTTTTCCCCTTTCTTGGGGTTTTCCCATGGACTGGTCTCGTTTTTCTGGATTGACTGTTCTGGGCTACCACCAGCCTCGGCCGAGTCTTTGCCCATTCTGGGCAGTCTTGAACCGAAAGGCCACAGCAGCAAAGAAATGAAATGAAGGGGCTGAGGCTAGTTGTTGAACTAATTTCACTCACCTACTCAACGGGCCATCTGATCGGACGAGGTTACCGTTGTTCGTGGACTTCTCCACTGCAATGTTAAGTTACAGCGTGGCCGCTGCCTACTATCTTTTTGACTTTTTCCAAAAAGGAGGAGGTACTCAATTCGTCTGTATTTATTTTTATGTTTGTTCCTTGATAACTCTAGTTTGGGTGGACCGATTTGAATGATTCTGGTGTCAGATGAAAGGTGATTAACTTAGGTCCCATTTGATTTTTTTTTGATCGAACAAGTATCTTTGGATCTGTGTTTATTTTGAAATTTTGAAATATGTATTTTGAACGGACAAAATTCACGATTTGCTATGCGTTTTTGGGTGTATTTATTTTTTATATGAACCGATTTCGATAATTCTTTTTTTGTTAGAAAGCAGACATTTTGAGCATTATCTGATATAAATTTGATAAAGATCTGACTGAAGATGACTCGTAGTTTTTATGCTATACTTGAGAAATGGAAGTCGGTCGTTTTCATTTTTGAAAAAAAATATTATTTCTGTACCTAATAATTCACTGCATACCTCCTGTTTAGATTTTTGGCCGCTGAAAGTTAATTTAATGGTTAAAGTATAGTCTATAGTTATTGTCAGATACAGATCGTAAACATAGCTGACCTCGCCGATCATCTCTCGAGCGAGGCTGTGTTCACTACACATACGCGATGTGTTCCGTATAGATTATGAACACATAAGCTTTTGAGTAACTGAAGTAAGGAAGTATTTATGATTGTGGATTTGTTTACAAAATGAATATATTAATTTCTTTATTCATAGGTTCAAGTTATTTACAAAGTAAAATAAAAGTCAAGGTGAAAGCTATTTTTAATCGTGTTTATTTTTAAAAGCTTTTACCTATTTAACTTGCACTGGATGTAACTATTTAACACTTTAAATTAAGTTTAGCTGTATTCCTATTCAGGAACCTTACGAGTTAACTTTGACTAACTTTCCGGCTAACCATTGAGTATAAACGAGACAGACTCATCGTGTTTGCGAGTACAAATATACAATGAGGCTGATATGATGATGCTGTCGGAAGATAGCTATAAGAACCTAACCCACTAAACCCACCCACCCAGTGTACCCACTAAACAAAACCGACTCGTCGTGTTTGGGCTCGTTTTACTTGACTTAGCTAGCACTCTACTATATGATAAGTAACCAGAATCTTAAAAGCTTGTAATTAAAAATATAAAGTATTTTAATTTCTGACTATTATCATTGACATTATTATAATGAAATGCAACTCAAGACATTACATAACGCTGTCTAGCATGTCGCAACATTATTAGTAAAATATGAATATTTATTTTGTACAAACAAACATAGCGATTAAAAGATTGTTGTTGATAAAATTCGATTAAAGATTAGTTTTGGATCTTTTTAAATTAGTGGCTGTTTTAATCGCGTTTCTAGCGATCTTTTTATAAGCAGGATTTTTATTTTTGTTGCTGTATAACTTTATTTTTGACACACTTTTTCATACTATTATTATATTATATCTAGCTTGGGAACTCATTTTTTTTCAAGGCATTTTCGGTCTGCTCATTAAATATAACGACGTGATGATTTCAATTGTCCCTAGAAAAACAAAAAGGAAAATATTATAATACGTTAATTTAATTATTTTATTATGAAAATGAGTAAACAAACGAAGGTCAGTGACCTTAACCTATTGCTCGTAACCACACTCACCTTTAAATGGTCATTTTATCAAGTTTTTAATTGCCTTGTGAATATATTTTCTAAGAAATAGTAAATAGGAAGTAATAAACTAACAATATTTACCTTATATTACGTAACATTGGGAATTTTTTATTACCATTTAAGTAAACAAGCCAACAGACTACTTGGTCGTAAGTGGTTTTTTTTTCTAAATCCCCCCAACATTATCGGGGATGTTCTTTATCTAATTGTTGGTTTGTTTACTCTTTCATTCCAGTTCTCTCTTCTGTCCAACTTTCGTACCGCATACTTCACATCCATCCTTCCCATTCACACTTTCCGCTGGTGGGGTGCCAGCCTATACCTATTCTTCTAATATCTATAGTGGGGTTCTTTATTTAAATCATTACTACATCATACATTTATTGTAGTACTGGTAAGCATCACAAACAGACCTATGGAACACCTAGCAGGGAATACTCTCATTATCTCCAATAATCTATCGGAAAAATAAGAAAATCACTTTAGCTTTTCGTCGTCAAGAAACTTAAATAAATAAAATTAGAGGAAAACTACCAAGTACTAACTATAACACAATATTATACCTACTGTGGGTTGCATGTCGCAACATGGGAAATACAATGGCATAAGTAATGCGATGAAATTGATCAAAATTAGCCGATTACAGCACAATGCTTGATATAAAATGATGAATTGATTGATGGTGACTGCAAAATGTCGAAGGAAGCGCACTGTATAATACTTATTTTAGTTTTAACTCACGTGCAAGGATCTCCTACAGTGAGTATACAGACTGATTTCTTAATGTTGTACATACTGAAGGAGGCTGATGGAATATTATACAGGGTGTCCCAGGAAGTAATGATAAGCGGTGGTCCAGAGACATAGCACTTCCTGAGGTATCCGAATCACCCCCATGTATGTTCCGCGATTTTTCGTAGTTTTCGAGTTATGAACTTTTCCTTGAAATTCTGAGGTTATCATGTTTTAACTAGTTTTATATCACCATCTACTCTCATGACCTTCAATATGTAATATGATTAACAAATCACCCTGTATAAAAAATAATAAAATGAAAATTATTCTCTTCAGATTCTTCCACAGCGTGAAGCAGATTCTCGATCTCCTCACGCAGTAGTAGCAGACCTGAACTCTCGGCTCGTGTCTCACACACCGCGGCTTCAGATACAGCCGGAGACTAGACTTCCACTACCCACTCCTCAGGATCTGGAGGCCATCAAGAAAGTCGCACAGATTCTCATCATGTTGGGAGAAAAGGTACAAAGAATCTATGAAAGAAACTTTATTGATTAATTCTGTGATAGGTATTTAGTAAAACAAAATATGGTAAGGTAAGGACCTACCCCCCTGCCCCACCCTTAAGGAGAGGTATGTCGTAGAAAGGAGTCCTTCAGTGTGTCATTGCATAAGTCCATGAGCAGCAGTAACTACATACGATCAAGTGACTCGTTGGCGCGTCTCTGAATCAATGAAGAACTCTCTCTACCATCTAAGTTAAGAAACAAGAAAACGCCTGTTACTTTTCTCATAGCAATATATTTTGTAGGTAATACCAGCTATTATAGGAGAACTTCCAAAACCGTTCCAGCCGCCAGTTGATGCTCCTAATGATCCAGTGTTTGACAAACAAAATCAACTATAAACCAGTAGATGATAAAGGTTTCTAGATTATAATGGTGAATTTGTAAAAATATTAGAAGGAAAAGTGACTTTCACAAATAAATCTAGGTAAGACGAGACTATTCCGTGTACGAAGTAAAACAATGATAATGATGGTAAAAATAATAAAATGGGGATTAATTTACATTAAAAATATGTACCTTTTTAATTTAATATTTTTCGATTTTATGTTGTAAACGTTGTGTTAAAGAATAACGTGAATATATACTTTGCTTATCGAAAAACATAAGGAGTTTTATAACTGTCCTATTTAATGAGTCGACCCTTCCGACCCAGGGTTAGAAAAGAAGTGAAAACCAGACATCTCCCTTCGAACAATAGATGAAAACTCTCTAATTACAATCGTAGACAGTTATAATGAGTATCATTTAAAAAATAAAAACTTGAGAGGTGTCAAGGGACACCCGGATGGAACGAAGTTCCTTTCGATTAATTAGTGAGGGAATTGTAATAAAATTTTATTTTTTAAGTTATAATAATTAGTTAGTTTTAAACTAATTATTATTACTTAAATAAAATATTTTGATCACAGCGCCATCTAGCATTAATCATATAAAACAAAATAAGGAATTGTTTTAAAAGATTAGTCGCAGCGCCATCTAGCGTTAATCATCTAAAACAAAAAAAGTGTGACAACTTTTTCATAAGAATTTCCGTCTAGCCCCCTTTCGATAACGCGCGATAAGGAACTTCGTTCCAAAACTCTGAAGTAGGTATTTTCATGCATTTTCAACGGGTTCTTACAACGATATTTAATTAATTGAGTTGTCTCGATATTTCAACGTTGTTGCAAACGTCATCATCACGAGAAGACTCTTAAGGAGGTATTTACAAACACGTACAAATTTAGTTTTAGTTCCAGCGCAGGGTCAAGATTATGAATCTAAAAAATAAAACAATTTCAACTGTGGTAACCTTTATTATACAACTACTTCAATAAAGATCAATCATCATTATTTTAGAAGAAGACATCGAGAAGTCGATCAATAACTTATGATTGCAAATTAACATCAGAATTTGATTTATATTTACATTACAAACTTAAACTATGGTAACATTAAACTAACGCACCTTTGGCAACTAATACTGTTTAAATAAATTAAATAATAAATAACTAACAATAATGCTATAAGCCCAGAAAACTCTTAGCCAGAGTTACATATTATGTACTTTGTTATTTTAATTCAGGCGCTCAAGAGAAAAATATTGGCCATAGAAATGATTGCGTACATAATTATAAACAAAAGTATGTCTTTATATACATACACCATTATTAATACTAGGACACACAGTTAAAAATCAAGAGTATGGACTATACAGGGTGATTTGTTAGAGAGGGTACATATTGCAGGAGGGTGATGAGTACTCTGTTCTAATACGGAATATTACAAAAAAATAGGTAAAATTACAAAATATTTTTGTTTTTTTTTTAAATCTAAATTCGACAAAACTACCTCAAACATAAACAATTTCGGCTTAAAGAATGTTGACTAATGACCTCTAGTGATCTCGCGCACCCCACACCTCCGCCACACCCATCAGCTGTCGAAAAACCATAATTTTGCAAGAATTATAGATATTTTTAAGTTGCAATTACTAAGGCGTTAAGCCATATTCTTTGGTAATAATATTTTTACTGGTCGTATATAACCATCAGCTACCATGACCTTCAATATGTACCCTCACTCGGAAATCACCCTGTATAAGCATAGAAATAACATATTGAACAACATTGTGAAGCCAATTGAAAGTATGCTGATACATGACATTTAGACATTACTGGGTGCCGATGATAGTTTAGTACACTAACATAATTTGACACGTAATTTCTTTGAAACTTCTCTGTTGTTCACGATGTTTTTTCCCAGATTTTGTGGTTTGATTTCCATGCCTATGTATTATAAGAAATATTATAAAGCTGAAGAGTTTGTTTGTTTGTTTGAACGCGCTAATCTCAGGATCCGTATAAAAATATCACAAGGCGAATAATCGAAAACCTATTTATGCGTACGCTGCAAAAACTATTGACAATAGAACAAAATGATCACGGGGCACTGCGGGCCGCGCAAATAATAACTCGACGGCATTGCGAGTACTGTTTGAACCCCTTTGTAACGCAGACGAAGTTGCGCGGGTCAGCTAGTGTATTATAAGATTAGTTTGAGGTGATTTCTCTCAGTATTTAATACCAGTAAGTTATAAAGAGCACTCAGAAGAACAATATTTAGTTATGTCTTAGATATTTTAGTTAATGAATCTTAATCACTAATCACATTTTAATCATTCATCAAGAAATATTCTTATGTCTATAACTTGGCTAAGGGCATCAAAAACAAAATTAACAAACGTAACTTATAAATACATATTTGAAAAGTTCAGCCGTAAATAGTTCTTAATTTTAGTAAGTGAGAGTTCATTTTACAATAACCTTTAGGTCAATACTCATATTTAGAAAATTTGCAGATTAGGTATGCGACATAGAATACCTAAGACTATTTTAAGCAAGTGTACTAAATTATAAATTCACTGAAAAACAAAGTTATTTTTTTTGCCATGTAGGCAGATGAGCCAACGAGCAACCACGATCGTAAGCGGTCATCGTCGCTCTTGCAATGTCGGGACACACTGCCTTGCTACCTTCGACCTAATCTTGAGGACTGACGAGAAAAATCCGCCAATTTTTAACTTTTCAAAAATATTCTTATTTTTTTCCTCTTAATAATTCATCATCCCTGTACTATTCACTTTCCAAACCACCAACTTTAGTCTTACCGTTCAACCATCATTTATCTTCTACTGAAGATGAATGTAATTTTGAATATAAACTCGTCATACGTGTCATACATGTTCAATAAGGTTTAGAAACTTGAACTACAAATTGTGCATATATGTGTTTGCTTATTTCTGACTATATTTCTTTAAGACGTAATAAATTGATAAAATATTAAAAGTAAAACTCGAAGCATTACTTTCTGATAACTGTCTGTTCCTCTACTCTAATCTGTGGTTCTAGATTACATAAAATCGGCATCTAGATTACATAAAATAAGTAATTCTTTCCAGGGTTTGTCTGTAAAGCTTTATAACAAAATCCCAGTGGCCGTTCAAACATTGCCTATAAATAGGTTTAAGAGAGTTATCAAAGAACGGCTATGCAGTAAAGCATATTATAAACTTAATGATTATATAAATGACTGCACAAAATGGGAATGAGGTGCTCGTCCGGGCCATTTCAATTGATACATTTGTTAAAAACAAAAATATTGTAAAACAATATTTAAAAAAAAAGAAAAAAAAAACATATTAAATTAAAAAAAAGACATGCCCGCTGAGTTTCTTGCGCCGGTTCTTCTCAGGACGGAGGCGTAATTTTAGCGAACTGGTGGTAGAACTTTTGATTTTATTTTATTTTTGACTTTCAAAATGTATGTGTGTCCACATCTAATTTGAAATAAATGATTTGACTTTGACTTTGACTTTGGTTAAATCTTTAAGCCTAAGTTGACCGCACGCTGCCCACAATCGTCTAACATATTTACTTAACTACAAAAATATACTTAGCCCTTTTTAAATGTTAGTTTTTTACAGTAATCTTGTTTTTATTTTGTACTAGGTACATACGTTTACATACTGTACTTTCATGCATTGTAAACGGGTTCTTACCACGATATTTAATTAATTGAGTTGTCTCGATATTTCAACGTTGTTGCAAACGTCATGATCACGAGAAGACTGGATACTGCTGGTCGATTTACGAGTAAACAAATCTGTCTACACTAATTCTCATTCGCTTTTGGAATTAATGAAAGTATTATAGAAAACCGCGAGTGTTTGAATAAGTTTTTGCTTACTGTGATCTGACACGATAAAATTTCTGTTTAATCTGCGGCCTATTCAGGTGGTGGTGTATGTTGTTAGACATGTGTCGGGGCGAGGGCAGCCCGCGGCGGCAGCTGATGTCACAGGTACGACACGAAGAGCAGCATGGACAGCAGCAGGAGGGACACGCCTCCCACGCCCAGGCGAGTTGACTTTGATAGGATGCTCTTCCCTGGAATCACACCATGTATTGAATTAAGACGACTGACTTTTAAAGAATAGCATATGAGCTTTCAAATCTTTAGTTAATCGGTACAGGGTGTCCCAGGACTATGTGATAGGAACGTAAGGTATGAATGTTGGAGATAGGATGCTTTGCTGAAAGAAAATATCATTTTATCTTCGATATTATATTGTGCATTCAAAGATTTTACGTAATTTTTTTGGTTTGTCTGAACATCGAGCTTACAAAACCGGAGAAAATAAACAATGTATTTTTGTGCTGCCAATCAAAAGAACAGTTAATAGCGAATAATCTCTCATAACAAACATAGTGTCTTGAACAAAAGGGTCCCTTAGTTCATCGATTACTTAAAACGACCTACCAATTCGCCAAGATAGTGAACCAACTTACATCGATCAGCCAGCTTCCTGAAACAGCAGCAATCCCTGAGCCTGGCATACCGCGCGCAGTCATGAGCCAGTGGTCGGCACCGGTTGGGCCCGAGGTAGCACGTGTGCGGTAACCATGGAAACGGCTCGGGGAGGAACCGACGTTCGCAACAGCAGTGGTCAGCCAGCACTCGCGTCTCGCAGTACTCTAGCTCCTTCTTACTGCATGTACCGCAGCCGGGACGGGTTGCTGGAACTGAAGATGGAGTGGTTAGAAGCTTAAACTTAGGGTTAGGAAATGGTAACTTCAAGTGGACTGTGTGCTCGTCTGCTCGTAAACTAAGAAGCGGTCCGACGTTAAAAAA
Source organism: Trilocha varians (assembly GCA_030269945.2). Lineage (NCBI taxonomy): Eukaryota > Metazoa > Arthropoda > Insecta > Lepidoptera > Bombycidae > Trilocha > Trilocha varians. The sequence continues at coordinate 10,875,260 of AP028273.1, read as the reverse complement.
GGCGTCGTGCGTAACGCATCCTGTTTACCGGCAATTTCCTACAGCTCACATTCAACGTCCGAACTCCGGTTGAGGCCAGAACTCCACACGGACACGACGCGTTACGCACTACGGCATTCTTTGCACTATTACCCTTAAGGTGTGCGCGTTTTACCTACACAAAAAGTAAAATGTTACTTGCGGCTCGCCCTGTTTAAATCCCTTCCATAAACCGCAGTATGACTAAGACTAAGTTAAGGGATACAATTACACGTGATTTTACGATTAATAGTACTGTTTAAAATGTAGAATGAGCCCAATGACATCCGCTGACGTCATACAATTTGCAAAATCAATGTATTGGCTTTCATATCACGAACTAATGATCATTGTGGCGACTAGTGACTGGTAGGTAGGCAAAATAGATTTTTTATGGTACTAAATGGCACATAGTTTAAAAAGTTCAACGGTTCCTCTAGAACCTTCCATTGTAGAGGTTCATGAGCAGCGCAACCACTAATCATTAGGTAGGTCGTACGCTCGTTTATACACAGTAAAAGGAAAAAAATAAAACGTTACAATTAACATGATTGTTTTTATACAGAGTTTCCTTATGAAGACAGTTATTATATGAGAGATAATTCTTTATCGATTCCTTTCATGTTTGAAATTATAAAGATACAAGATGTTTTGTTTCAAAATTTGTTCCAAGGAAGTTATCGAATACATCCAATACATTCCGTAGAATAGGTCGGAATAGGTAGAGTTGATTAACTTCGATTATTTTTAAGAACACTTAAGATTAGCCCTTATTGGACGATAAGTCGTGGTGGCCGAGTGGTCGAAACGCTTCCTTCCATACAGGTCGCGGGTTCAAATTCGGCCGGCTTCTACCTCTAAATCTAAATGTGATAAAGATTTATGTGCAATTTTTCACAACACCACTGGCTATAAACGGTGAAGGAAAACATCGTGAGGAAACCTGCATGTCGGACAAGGGTTCTAAAAATCCTTTGAAGATATGTGAAGTCCCCAATCCGCACTAGGCAAGCGTGGTGGACTATGCCCAATCTCTCTTCTGAGGAGACCTGAGCCCAACAGTGGGCAGTAATGGGTTGGTACAGGACGATAAGTCTTTCAGTGCCTTTGACAACACGAGAGGTCTATAAGCAACGGTGACCACATAACGCTAAGTATCCCATCGTCTATTAAGATAACCATCAATTAACAAGTATTTGCAATGATATGACGAAACGTAATGACTATGAGCTGCATCGAACTATTACATCAAGGTCTCGGTTCGTCACAGTATTGTAAACATCGCATTGTCACGGCCATAAGATACCAATGTCATTGTTATAGGAACATGGAAAAAATGCATTTCGTTTTATGTTCAATAGTCGCCATAATATGTGTATGGTTACAGTAGCAGATTACAGACATTCGTATTGTAAAGTATCTTCTGTAAAATATAATTATAATTAGTTTAATGTAATGGGTAGGACATGTCATCAGAAATAAGCAAGAAAAATGGACAAAAGCTATTACGGAATGGATACCGAGACAAAACCATAAGAGGAATAGAGGAAGGCAGACTACGAGATGGGCGGATGAAATAAAGCAAACAGCTGCGAATTGTTGGACTAGGGTTGCTTTGGACAGAGAAACGTGGGGAAATCTGGAGGAGGCCTTTACATCACAAGGATGTGCTGGAACCTGATGTGCAACTTTTAACATGATATTGTATATGAAATATTTTTTCCAGTAATAAAAGGCAAATAAATAAATAAATAATGGGTAGTAATTTTAGAACACGCTGTAGGTATGTTTTTGCTTTTAAATTGATTACGAGAAACTTGAAAGCTAATTAGGTAAATAAGTAATTTCCATCAATTAATTTTGATTTTAAATTGAGTGTTAAAAAACTAAGCAAGGATTTTTTTTGTAATAAATAAGCTATTACTTTTTTTCCTCACATGAAAACCACCTCTAAATGATACTCGTCATTTGTTCTAAAATTTAAGCACGTTATTTATCGTAACAAAGCAATAAGTAAAATATGTAAGAATTTGTATTATAAAATCTTGCTAAATCCAGTAGGTTCTCAACTAATCTTGTTAATAAATTCTCTGAAGCTGTTGATTGCTCCTTGATGAGGGTTACTCATTAAAACAATCAGACACTATTTATAGTTAAACCCAGTTAGTAATGGAATGATCAACTAAGAGTAGGTATTAAACTAAACACTCTTCTGAGGGGACTTGAGCTCATTAGTAGATAATGGATTGTTAAAATACAGTACTAAACATTACGAAATACATGGTACAGAGGGAGGAGGTCTAGCCTGCCTCCACCAAAAATTTAAATCCCCCTGCAAATTATCTTAAGAAGGAAAAGTCATAAATCCATCGTGTATGGGCTCATTTAAAGAGCTGGAAGAGGCCTTTATTTTGGCTTTGTCTGGTTCGCTCTAGATTTTGAATGTGAAAGCATTCGGTCCGAATATTTCTTACATCCATCTTTCTAAACCCTCATACGAACGGAGTTTTTTTGTTGCTCGTTGAAATTTTTTATTTAATGCTTAACAACGGTCAACGTGATTGTTACCAGTCGTCACTTCAGACTTGGTCATTTTCTTTTTCTACAATTTTAAAGCATGTATTAAAATCCGTATAAATATCACATGCCTTACAATTAACCTAAATTATTATCCAAAATTACTTTTGTCCAATTTTCTTCTCTTAAATTTTCTATAACCCCTTACTCTCATAAAAAGCCCCAAAAGCAGATTTAATTATGAAGTAGCAACACTGTCATTCAGTAATGCATGTCTAATTATTCGGTCGGGTAACCAGTAAGGCGCGGTCTCTCGCCTTGGTCCATCCACGATTACACGTATGACGCCGGATACTATTGTCACTTATACAATGTATCCGAATAGGTAGTTATGTCGTTAAGTCGATATGAGTAATTAAACTAATTAACTTGTTTAGGTTGTCTTGTGTAATTTGTCTGAATGTAACATTGTAAGGTCGTGTAGAATTTACTATGGAAGTTTGTATTCGCACACAACATGGCAATTATAATTTTAGGATGTGAAACACGAGGTTAAAAATTGGATTATTCAAAACTACAAAAGATACTACAACTCCAAGTTTTTTTATAATAAACATAAAATTAGTTGAGATTTTGCCGTTAACAATTATTGGTTTTGTTGACGTTCGTTTGCTTACTCACCATCATACCGTTCATACTTGCCGTGATTTGTGATAAAAATCCGTTATCATGAAAGCTTTTATTCAAATCTTAATGTCTATGTCATATTTTAAATCATATCAGAGACACCGATATAAAATACCTACCGTAACACAAACGAATATATTAAACTAACCAGTTTTACGACATTCGTTCTAGTTTATATAATATCATAGTTTTAATTGTAAGATTCTTAACATAACAATAAATATTTAATCACATTATAAACATACATCAGTCGTGGTGGCCGAGTGGTTGAAGCGCTTGCCTTCCGTACGGGAGATCGCGGGTTCAAAACCGGCCAGCTTGTACCTCTAAATCTTAATACGAAAAAGATTTATGTGCAATTTTTCACAACACCACTGGCTAAAAACGGTGAAGGAAGACATCGTGAGGAAACCTGCATATCGGAAAAGGGTTCTAAAAATCCTTTGAAGATATGTGAAGTCCCCAATCCGCATAACCCACACCAAAGAAATTTATTTCCAACCCGCATTAGGCAAGCGCGGTGGACTATGCCTAACCCCTCTTGGGAGGAGACCTGAGCTCAGCAGTGGGCAATAATGGGTTGTTACAGTATAAACATACATTCGCGAACCTCTGACCTCCCAATTGGGGCTGTAATCCCGTCTTAAGTCCTAACCTTGTCTCCGTGACGTCACTACACTAATTGATGACTCGAATTCGTTTCATTCAATTACTTGAAGGGCCATACAGTACGGGTATTGTTTACTAAAACTCTCAAGTGTTATATGTCTATAAGTAGGAGAGAACTGTTGAATGATTGGAGTTCTGGGACTCTCTGGACTGTTTTGAAGTGTTGATAGAAAGTGTATTTCGTTTTTGTTTTGTTTTTTCTTAGAAAAATAACCTGACAGTCCACTGGATGATACATTGGTTTTTTCATTGGTTTGGAGACAAATGAGACGTCAGCATTTGATGGTAGTAGGTCAGTGTTATTTGGAATAACCTTTACAGAACTTTTCATTTGCAATAAGAGAAAACTGCTACAAAACTATAGTTAGGGTTTTCACATGAATTTATGGTATTAAAATATGCAATTAAAATCAGATTATTTCCAAGAATTCAGGATGTTTCACTTTACTTCAATTTCTGAAATCGTATTAATTAACACTTTATCCAATCCATCAACAGTTCCAGTACATACCAACTTAGGTACCTTCGATTTAAAACTCCTGCAGTATAATACCTACTATCTACCGCTGGAGGCGTCGAGTTGGTAAAGAACGTCGTAGTGAGTTCTGGCCTCAGCCGGGATTCGGACGCTGAATGTAAGCGGGTGATTAGAGTTGTAGTTCTTAGTTACATCGTTACATCGTGAATATACTCACTATCCTCAACATTCAAGGCATGTGCTGCCTTCCTGGCGTCAGCTGTCGACACGTCATGCTCCACGAAGTACTCCTCATAGCGCACCTCCAGTAACGTGTCAGCCCACTGCTCCGTGTCATTGTTGCGGGACACGTTAGCTCTTACTGTGCCGACTGGCTTTGAAGCTGCTGCGTGACGTACCTATGAAAGATAGCCTTATATTTTATGTTTATCTGATTGTCGTACTATCCTGGTGGGTGCTCAGACGTAGTCTCACACAATGGGTCCAGCTGAAAATCAGCGCTGTAGTTCCTCGAGCTGCGGCATTATGCTGAGCTGGTCACCATTCCATTGCCACTCTTGCATAGATACGAATCATCCATAGATTTTTTTTTGTTATTTTTTATTTTACTTTTGTTATCTTTTATATTATTGCATCTTCTATGGAAATTGTTGTTTTTTTTTTAAATTGAACGTTTTTTTCATGTAAGATTGTGGCACGAATAAATGTATTTTCTTTCTTTCTTCTTATGGAGATTAAACGAATATTTAAAGAGGGAAGAAGCTCAATATATTTCTGTTTAATTAACTCTTTCTAGACGAACCACTTTATGATGATGATCTGTATTATCCAAAGCAAGTACTTTCATTTATTTTTTATTTAAGGTCTACGGCATTCTTTACCAGTTAAAGGTTTTCGTTTAGTGTTTCTTATCATCAACGATCAATTCCTGAGTTATCCTAAAAAGAATGATGATACTTCTAATGCAGAAACTCCGGGACGTTAAAATAAATCTGTGTATATCTGTTAATGCTCATTTAAAGCTTAATGCGTATTGCTATTTTAAATGATGTAAACAGTACTCACCAATACTTCAGGCACTCTGAAGATCACATCGCAGCAAACAGGATGGAACAGTCCCAGCAGTACGGCGATGAAGCTGGACAGGAGAACTCCTCTTGCCCACATACCATCCCTTGTCTTCCACGGCTCCTTAACTGCACAGAACAACAATATCATAAGCAGTACCGGACGGAGAAGACCGAGACACGGAAATTGTGGGTGTGAGGAATTGGAAAACGGACTCTCTGGAGGAAGAAACTGGAGCAGTTTTAGGTCCACAAGGGGCTGTAGTTACCGTTGGTAATGGCGATGAGTCTGCATTACCTCGTTCATACGGCCGTCAAATAAGTCGCGCGTAGAAATTTACCTTTATTCAATTTAAACCCAATGCCCTGCACCTAAAGCTTAAAATACTACTTAATATTATAAAGAAGTATGTATTTCTTTTTGAGCCTTAAATGATGGACGTAGAACATTTATTTGAATAGTTTAAAATTTCTCGCTATATAAAAGTTGCCGACTGCATCTAATCGAATTGGCAATGATGCAGTTTTGGATGACACAATAACTACAGTTTAATTTTAGCCGATTGGCATTATAGATTTAGATTTATTAGCAGTTAAAACTTTTCGTGTGAATCGATTTTGATAACACTTTCTTTAATTAATGAATTAGCCTCGAAAGAAAAACTCGTTTAATACGATTGCATTTCGAACTTTTAAAATCTTATTTTTATCGCTATACTTTATTATATTCAAATGGGGTCGACTCCATATATTTTTAATAAAAATTGTAACATTATACCTAACTTTGATCATTTTTCGACCCGATTTCTCGTAACAAACATTACCTACAGTGTGAACTATTTCACATACTGACACACGACACTGTTAGTACTCCACACACGTGCTCGAGTCCTCATATGGAATTCCTAATGAATGGAATGGAACGCAAGGAGCTGCGAAACTGCACGTATATATCGGCGCGAGCCATAAAACATAAGAATAATTTAATAATAATTCAATAAAACTCACTACATAATAGTTCCTAATAAGAAAATGTAACTAGAAACTACGCATACGAGATACTTAACAAAACTATCAATGTTATGGTTTGTGTAAATGAAATGTAAAACGTTCCCGTAGATGTTGTATTTGCGAGACTTAACGTTAGTATAAATAGAGGCCGATCGACGGCTTGCATGCAGTCGAGTTCGAGCCGCCTTACGAGTAACACATACGCAAATTGTGAACAATAAACATCAAGTAACTCAAGAAGTCTTTTATTGGAAATGGACCTCAACTTTATGGAAGATACTGACGTCAGCAGGGCTGACGTCATCTATTTTAAAAACCCGTCGGGGCTTCGGACTTCGTCATCAGAAGTGGGATCGGAAGAGATCCTTATCTGAAACGCTCCACGCAACAAGCAGGCTACATCCAGACAATCAACCAAACAGTTTAACCAGAAGTATCACGCCGCAGCACCTTTCTCCGCGACCGGGTGCTGAGCAAAAATATCAAGCTACAGAATCTAATAGAAGTCAAACCGAAGTACCACTGCAATTCTTGACGCAGACGATGTCGGAATGTTTGTGTATTCCACTAGCACAAGCAAGAATGAAAATTCAGGATATCTGCCTTCCGTTGTTTGACCCGGATACTGATATCAGGAAAAGAGAATGATGTCAACACATTGATCAAGCAATTGAAAGATATCTCGACTCCGAGACATGCATGAAGGTGTGTGCACTATTAAAAGGAAGAACAAAAATGTGGACTGATAACTGGTTGAGCACCTCATAAAAACCTTTGAACCTGAAAATCAATATTCACGGGACGTAATACTACTGCGAGAGCACACGTATGACTAGTCCAAGGACATCGAGCATCCTATGGAAGAGAGTGACTCAAAATAAGTTGGATGGCGACGTATCGGCGACAAACGCCTACGCATCGAACTACTGAATGTAAAGGCAACAACAGTGGCAGAGCGGTGCAAGCGCCCTTTGTGAATGTGACTGCATCAATCAAAACACGCTATTCCGATGGGACGCACTCGGCGACGGGATGGCTGTATCGGCTAGAAAATGAATTACTCAACAAAGACTGCAGGTTAAGGCAAATCAAAACAAGAAGGTACGAATGTCTCATCAATTACACGTACTGCAAGAAATCAGGGCATGCATATGAAGCGTGTTTCAATCGACAACGAGCGCTGACCTCTAACGTCACAATGTAACTTCAATTGTGTATCTTGAACGACACAAGCATCTATAATCATCAAAATCGGACAAAGAAGAATAAAAGCAGTGTTCGATTATCGAGTGCAGATAAAATAATGTGATCTTTCTATGTGTGAACCCGGGACGTCGATCGAGGAGCGTCGTGACTACAAGCTTGGTGACGTCGAGCGGCTGGACGAGAGCGGGTGACGAGAACACTCGTATACACCTACTTCATCTCACCGTATGCCAGCTTCATGGAGTTAATCCGGTGATGTCATTTGCTTTTTACACAATTTCATTTTGGTATGTTGCAAAACTTTTATAATTCATCTTTAAATTTTACCTAATGTTACTTGTCTGAAAAGTTAGTTTAGCAAGTATCTAAGTTTAGCAAACCAAAATACTTCACTCCATTTTCACTGAGCCTGATAAAAAATTGGATTCTAATAATTTCAAAGATTTTTCAATCACTCTTTGCATCAATTTTATTAGTTTCAAGTTTTATTGACAATTAACAATTTAAAGGAATAAACTTATTCAAACACTCGCGGTTTTCTATGATACAACGTTGAAATATCGAGACCACTCAATTAAGTAAATATCGTGGTAAGAACCCGTTCAAAATGCATGAAAGTAACTTATAGAATGATTGAAACTTGATTATCATTGGAATCAATTGAAATCAAATTAGATTAACACGTTTTCAACAGACAAAGTTTATTTTAAAGAGAACTCTTTAAATGCAAGCTTTTAAGATTCTGAATCTCATATAGCGGTAGAGTGCTAGCTAATACAAGTAAAACAAGCCCAAACACGACGAGTCTATCATGTTTAGCACAAGAGTTCCTAATACCATCTTCCAAATCCATTATCAAGTCAATGCAATTTTGTCAAATTATTGCATTGTCATACATCTGTGTGTAAAATGTAATTTCAATTGGAAACCGGGAAGTTTGTCAAATTTAGCTTGCAAGGTTCCATCCGATGTGAAGGCTTGTAAAATAATCTCTCTATCGATAAACAAACATACATTCTCCTACAAAAAGCAACTATTCTGAACACTTGTAGAATAGTAAAGAAATTTTTATCGATTACTTAACTAGGTTAATTTTTGTCATTAATCATCATCATCATTCTAACATTGTTAAACTCACTTTTGGCCAAAAGCCTGCTGAAGTGGTGACATACCTCCAACTAACGAAAATAATAATAATAATTACTCTAAGTAATCATAACCTGAGTACTCTAGATTCAACGTGCAATCTTTACTTACTCGCGTTAATCTAATTACATTACGAATAGCATACTCGCATACATTTGCTTTGTTTCCAGCCTATCTACCGTCTTGACCAAAACCAATACCAGAAGCCGACACTCGAGGACGCGTGTCCCGCAGGACGGTCGAGGCATAGCCGATCATTGGCAGAGGCAGAACAGTCAAAGCATTGTGTTAACCAACGCTGCTGACATCCAGAACCTGAGCACCAGCAGCAGTGACTCTTCACACACCAATAATCAAGATACTACAGCGAGCTAAGCAGAGGGCAGGGCTCCGCTTTATCAACGAAAGACTTTCACGAAGGAGTGGCCGAACAGTACACTAATCCGGTGATTGATTTACTTATTATTTCAAAGCGCTTGTCGCTCATTTAAATTAAAAGGTTGTTTGTGTAACCAGCCTGTTGTTTTAAACTATTCTGGTTGTAAAATTACTGTTGTCACTATCGGGACTTCTCTGATGGATGTCGGAACCCCTCTAGTGGTTATTACGAATAAGAAACAGTAAAAGCCAGGCCTTTCCCAAGCGGAGACAGCGGGACCCCCCGAGCGGAGATAATGGGGCCCCCCGAAAAGGTCATCGGAACGAGAGGTTACCGTACACCAGGGTAGGAGTCACTGTTACACGCCGGAGAGGAGTTACCGTCTGCACGATGGGAGGAGTCACCTGTGCTATAATAAATTGATAAACTATTGCACCCTCAGAGTGGAGTTACCGTCACCTCAGAGCAGAATAACCGTTACCGTAATGAAAAAGAATACATGTAGAGTCATGTAAAGCTATAAAACAGGCTGTTGCACAACCAGCAATATAAAACCTACAAATATCAAAATTGATCACACTCATATAACACTTACAAAACAAATGTAGTGAATCTCTGAGACCATCTGAGATCCTACAATTATCTACGAGACGCACCGAGAACCTACAATTATCTACGAGACGCACCGAGAACCTACAATTATCTACGAGACTTATAAAACAAATGTAGTGAATCTCTGAGATCCTCTAAGATCCTACATTATCTACGAGACCCTCCGATAACCTACAATTATCTACGAGACGCACCGAGAACCTACAATTATCTACGAGACTTATAAAACAAATGTAGTGAATCTCTGAGATCCTCTAAGATCCTACATTATCTACGAGACCCTCCGATAACCTACAATCATCTACGAGAACCGCCGAGAAATTACAATAACATACACTACACATTCACTCACAACTATAAACAAAGTAAAGGTGGACTTTACTTTACAAATAACCTTAAACAAAAAATAACAATTCATTTACAACTTTAAACAAAGTAAAGGTGGACTTTACTTTACAAATAACCTTAAAACCAAAAATAACAACTTACAAATAAGCAACCGAGGTTGCTTACAGATACCAATCTCAAAGGAGTTTATATCTTCATTACAGATCAACTGGAGTCAGGCAAGTGTCGAGCATGCACTGTTTGTCATCCTGAAACCACCGAGAACCTCCAAGAGTCTCCGAGAAACTCCAAGAACCTCCAAGAGTCTCCGAGAAACTCCAAGAACCTCCAAGAGTCTCCGAGAAACTCCAAGAACCTCCAAGAGTCTCCGAGAAACTCCAAGAACCTCCAAGAGTCTCCGAGAAACTCCAAGAACCTCCAAGAGTCTCCGAGAAACTCCAAGAACCTCCGAAAACTTAGACTTACTTAGATTTACTTAAAACTTCAAATATTGAACTAGAACTCATTCATAAATTAGAATAAAATTAACTAGTTAGGCAGGTGCAGAGCGCGCACCGCCTATCAGCATGGCCGTATCGGCGCGAGCCATAAAACATAAGAATAATTTAATAATAATTCAATAAAACTCACTACATAATAGTTCCTAATAAGAAAATGTAACTAGAAACTACGCATACGAGATACTTAACAAAACTATCAATGTTATGGTTTGTGTAAATGAAATGTAAAACGTTCCCGTAGATGTTGTATTTGCGAGACTTAACGTTAGTATAAATAGAGGCCGATCGACGGCTTGCATGCAGTCGAGTTCGAGCCGCCTTACGAGTAACACATACGCAAATTGTGAACAATAAACATCAAGTAACTCAAGAAGTCTTTTATTGGAAATGGACCTCAACTTTATGGAAGATACTGACGTCAGCAGGGCTGACGTCATCTATTTTAAAAACCCGTCGGGGCTTCGGACTTCGTCATATATAATTCTAGAAATCTGTCGCATCATTTTGATGACTTTAATGTTGGAGAAATCAAGTTATATAAATTTATAATAGTAAGACATAAATAAGCCTCTTTTAGTCTCAGTATGATCGATTCTATTTCTGTGGATTTCGTATTGTATCATCATCATTATCAGCCTGTAGACGTCCATTGCTGGACATAGGTCTCCCCCAAAGATTTCCAATGCGACCGGTTGGTAGCGGCCTGCATCCAGCGTGTTCCTGCGATCTGAACATGATCATCCGTCCACCTTGCAGCTGGTCGTCCCACCGCTGGCCGTTTCGTGTTGTAGTTGTTTTAGATCTGCTCCACTCGTAATTGTCTGTTGTCATATTAAAATCCTTATATTCCTAATGCTATTTGACTATTGAGAATCAAATAGCCTTATTACAAAATACAAGGATACATCATAAAATACCAAGTACTTACAGTTTTCACTAGGTGTTTAAGATTTAAGTTATTTTTCTTCACTGTCGCATAAATAGTAACACCCATTTCTCTATTTCCAAATTACGTTTCAAATCATAACATAGTTTCTGCATTTACCTACATATTGTTTTGTCATTATGTTATAGAGACAGTAATTAGTATGTAAGACACGTGCGAAGGGTTGTCGTGTGTTGTCAGTTATTGGGCTACTGGCACGGCGACCATCGGGACATGTCTTGTGAACTGCACTGAAACTACTTTTCTTATTGGTTTACGAGTTCTCCTGATTACTATTTCGTCTTATTTAAAAAAGATTTCTGGTTATAACTGACTAAATATATATTAGAATATCTGCCGTCTTCATATCTCTATCACATCATAATATGTTGTACTAGTACACTAGCATTAATGATATTAAAAGTCTGTCTCTTAACAGTATTTATTTATTTATTTGGGAAACCAACAGAAACATACAAATTATAAACAACACATACAATCATCCTCAGTCATACAATCAGTTTGCTAGTAAACTTTCATCAACAATTTCTCGAAACCAAAGTAATTAGTAACTAAAAAAACTAGTATTTACAGTAGTAACTGTAACTACGAATGTAGGAAATGATTTACTTTCAACAAAAACTAAGTAGGTACAAAAGTTGTTCGTTTTACGTGATTCCTTAGAATTTCCAGTGAAGGTTAGTTTTTGCCTGACAACACGATCGATAGTTTATTCGATTCGTTACGCTTGAGCGAGTATTTACAAGAAATAGGAGTTATTTCTTAGTCATTTGTATTGTATCGGCTCAGAAGAATTGATAATTTTAGTGTTAGAGCTTTGAAATATGGTGTTTGTTGTATTGAGATTGTAGATAACAAAAGGGTATCTACCTTCGAAGCGAAGGAAAAGTCGTTCAATCTGAAGCAATAAAGATACGGAGAGGTATATTTCACGGAGATGCCCTTAGTCCACTGTGGTTCTGCCTAGCTTTGAATCCACTCTCACATCTACTTATTAAATCCGATAACGGCTTTTCCCTATCTAGTACTACAAGTAACTATACCCTATCTCATTTGCTCTATATGGATGATATAAAACTATATGCAAACACTCAACATCAGTTGAACTCATTAGTAGACATAATCGAACAATTTCCTAAAGACATTCATATGTAATTTGGTTTCGATAAATGTAGAATACAATCCGTCAGAAAAGTTAAATTAGTGCCAAATAATTATAAACTTAATGATGATCAAACAATAGACTCAATAGATATCATAACGGGTTACAAATATTTAGGCTTTCAACAACCGCAGCAAATACAAATGTATACTTAAATGTTTTAGTATTACGGAATACATAGTATTTGGATGGATTTCTGCAATGCCATGGTATTGAGGAGTCGTTATCCATCACTCACAATACTTTTTACAACCCTAATATTAATTTGCACTGGATGTAACTATGTAAGTTCGGGTGGAATCCTGCAAGCTAAATTTGACAAACTTCCCGGTTTCCGATTGAGCTTTCATTTGCTGACACGCAGATGTATATCGCGTGACAATGCAATAATATGACAAAATGACGCTGACCTGATGATGGATTCCGAAGGTTATAGAAACTCTTCAGCTAAACAAGATAGACCTGTCGTGTTTGGGCTCGTTTTGGTTTTGGTCATGTGATCCAGGATATTAAAAGCTTTCTTTAAAATACAGTTTTTTTATTAAACCTTAATACGATCTAAAGTAACCATTAAAAACAACTGCCATTGATGGTCAGCTTATAAATTATTCTCAAATAGAAACAGAACGCAGAAATAGATGTTATTGTAAAGTATGACTACATTGTTCCACAGTCCTACTCCAGTTTCTAAACTTTTTTATTGCGTACAAAAATATATTTTCGTATATTCATCACTCCATAAATTTGAGTGTAGATAGATTTATAGCGATATGCCAATAATATTTATCTGCTTTTTATATAGGTTATTTATAGATGAGTAGTAAATTATTGTGTTAGATCTTGTATTGATAGCTCTAGCTGAGAGTGGTCTTGTTAAACTAGATTTTACATATGTTTTTTTTATGATCTGAAAAGCTATTTTTGCAGAGGAATTGATCTGACTCTTTTTATGTTTACTGATATAAAAATTGGTAACTCTTAGTAGTCTTCTTTGAGCAATCTTACATTAACTATATTGCATAGATAAATGCAATTACGGTCCACCTGATGATAAGCGGTCACGACTATTTCCTATTTTGTCCTGCAAACAAAGATTGATAACTTTTTACATCAGTATCAGTCTTCATGCAAAATTTGAGGACAACTGGTCTTTGATTGTTCTCAATTTTATTTTATTGCCTCTAACCAGACCAGTTAATGGGCCTCCTGGTCGTAAGTCACTGTATTTTGACTGCATGATAGATAAACAAGCGTGTGATCTATCTGGTGGAAACTAGTTACCGTTACATTGAAGGGCCGTTACCTACAGCAACTCAACACTAAAGTAAAACCACATATCAATCACACGTGAGTTTCCATCACATATCAATTAGCGGTCTACAAACATAACTGAAAGCATTGCGGCATAACAACATAATGTAGGTCCAAGGCCGACATTTTAACTGAAAATATCGCGAGATACAAGAGTGTGGTGCTCGTCATATTAGTGATATATCAGAGACGAGGATTTCACAAGCATTGTTAGATCTTTCTTAAATAGCAACGGGTATTTGACAGAACAATGGAGAATTGATTTATCCGTTTGGAGGCGAAAATAATCGGGAGTTTGAAGCGAAGATAATCATTTTGTAAGAATATTTGTTTTTTTTTTATATTTCTTAGGTAGGTGCAATTTATAGGTAGGTAGAGCTTGCGGCCCATGGACTCTTGCTATCATGTCTAGCTACCTAAGATGGATCGACTAAACCACATGCACGTGCCTTTTAAATTAAATTAATCATTAAAATTAGTTCATTAAATTTGTAACTTAGAAGCTTTTTACTTATTTAATTTACCAAACGATTTTCACTCTTTTCCTTGTTAAGTCTCTAAAGCTTAATTTTCAACACCGGCTTTTAAATGTGTTTTTCGATATGAAACTGGAGCTTATCAGAGGACGCTTTTACCGGAATGTGTCAACAAGGTACTCTGTATCTAGGTGATGTTTGTTCGTTGATAACATCACTACACCGGTTACTCTATTCAAGTACACCGTACATACTTTCCGCTTACTTGATACTTAATTTCAAGTAACTTTTATAGTTTTGACTTGTTTACAATAGTTTTAGAGTCCCATTAAAATTCAAAAGTCAATTTATTAATTCCAAAATCTCTGTATGAATCCTTGGGTCTTCATTCATCTACTGTCCATTGCTGGGTTCAGGTCTCCTCCGAAGAGGGATTAAGCATAATCAATGTGGATTGGAGACTTCACATATCTTCGAAGGATTTTTACAATCCTTTTCCGATTTTCCGACATGCAGGTTTCCTCACGATGTTTTCCTTCATCGTTTTTAGCCAGTGGTGTTGTGAATTGCACATAAATCTATTATATTAAGATTCTCTACACCTATAATTTTATTCCTAAATTATACTAAAATTTGACTTCCATAAAGATCGAATTACGTTCTTAATAACAGTTAACTGAAATGAAGTAAGAACTAGCTTCACTAAATAGTTATAATTTTAAATTTAAATGCACACATTAAATACATTTACATGCAAATTATTGCAAATACTAAGTTTATTTCTGGGAAAATTTAAAATAATACTCTTTTAAAGCGTAATGTTTCTACAAACGATTTACTAGTTAATAAAGATATTTTGAGATGTTTAATGGAATGTAATTTTGCACTGAGTTTAGTGTTACAATATAATTATGGTTATTCTTGGGAATGACAAGTTTTAGTAAATCGATTTCGTTATTTAATTGGTTTAATCTGATGATTTTTTTTTTTTATTAATGGTGGCCCCATTTTGTAGCAAGAAGAAACTGTTAGTGCTTTGCAGTGGCGATAGCTCTATACAACCCCATTCCTACCGACTTTCCTTTTGATATTCGTAGACTTAGGACTACTCTTATATCTGCTTCACCATTAATACCTTGAAATTAAACTTAACCAACGAAAAGTCTCTAAACAGGTCTTACAGTTTTTCTTTAGGTTAACATTCATTTCCAAAAACAACAAGTATTTCTAGCGCTTTATCCTGGGGACGGAGCGACGGGAAAAAGTGCCGAGCGCGTAACGCGTCGCGCCGTCCCTCCAAACCCCGTGCTGGGTTCTGGCCTCAGCCGGGGTTCGGACGCTGAGTGTGAGCAGTTGGAGGTTTTAGTGCGGTTCAACTCCCACATACCGAGGGATCCGGTGATTTCCTCCAACTGAAAAAAAAAGAGTGCTTTACCCTTAATCATAACTATACATTTTCAAGTAATTATTAACGTTAAATCAATGAATAATCTAGACATCGAGCTGCAGTAATCCGATCTCTCTTGAGGTCAGTAGTTAGTACCTGCTGTACCGTGACCGTTTCTTGGACAAATAATAATGCAACAGTTACTGTTGCTTGCAACTGAGAGTGAAACTAATTGTAACTACGTTTATTTATGAAATTTGAAAGTTTTTGTAAGAGGATAAATGAGTTAGAATATTATTGATTCTTTTTTTCTGCTCTTCTTTGTCTCATTATGTTATTACTGCGTCCAAAAAGATGTTGAAAAGTTTGCCTATCTCTCAATCCCACCACTGTATCTCCTGTGCTGCCAGGAGCCACCATCGTCATGATTGAAAAAAGTCAAGAATCCGAGGGTAAACGGACTTGTCTTGGACAACGAATTAAATCAGAAGATGATAGAAGCTGCAAATTTGAGTTCTAACTTCCCTTAAAAAAGATAATATACCTACTAGTGCTTATTACTACCTACAGATAATCTGCTATACTGTAGCGACCAATAATAGCGTGTGAGATCCTGAATCGCGGTTACAACATTTGCAAAAATCTTCGCCTATATACGACATCTGAAATCTACTACAGTGGGATTCGGCCTGACCGGGCATACACTACCTCGCGATCTCCCTTTGGCCATAAGTCCACTGTTTCCACAATACCTACCCAGAACAACGATAACAAATAAAATAATATTCGTATGAAACTATGAAAATACCCGTAACTTAATATTACTCAAACATAAATACGATTAAGTAAGTAAATACTGATAGAAGCAAGATTTTGCACAATCGTTCAATGACCTTGAGACGAAAGGTGAACGACCTGCGCCCTTCGTCTTGAAGGGCTCGAGACGGGGCCAGGTGGGCCCTATCCCAATTGTGGAAATAGGTCATCCGGTTCCCGCTGCTTTTGTGTTTCGCGTGTTCAGTGAAGTTATTTTTATTAGTTTTACATAATTATCATGATATTAAATACAAAATTTATGTTTTCAAGAAGTTATTTAAAGTTGAAAATAGGTCTCTGACAGTAAACAGTTACCATGAATTTCATCAATATAGTCATCTACTGCAAAAGTCTTATTCTAAATCTCGTTTGTAAAATAAGTCACATCTTTGATCAAATAAAAGACACAGTTTCATACAAAACGTAAGAAAATAATGTCTCCGATAATGAAACACTGGACAAGTAAAACCTATCAATAACTTAACTTTACAAGTGTATTGGTAAATGAAGACTATGGGTATCCACTCAAATGGGAACGTCACTATTCGCTAGATGGCGAAACTGGGGACTTCGTTCGGAATCAATACCGTGTTTGAGCCGTAATTTTGATTTTTAATTAAACCTTATATTTTTGTAAATCTTTATTACTAAACGACGTTGTATTGTATTTTCAGCGAAAATGTATTATCTCCGTAAAATATGAGACGATTAAAAAATGTAAACAAAATAAGTTTTAGAACTGTGCTCAATTTTGGCTCCTGCCACAAACTTGGCAAAAGTAAACAAACCAATTTGGTTGCCGATCCCAGTTGAGTGGTTATAATCAATAAGTAATGCGAATAAATGACGGTCAGTAAGTGAGTTAAAATACGGAATTTTGATGATATTTAGTTAATGCTATGTTTACGCTTTGTGTTTCTAATCAAATTTGAAGTGTCTCACGATGTTCATAAGCAGAGTTTGCATTGATAAAAACGTTTGCAATGTATAAAACATACATTTGTTGCGATGAATGCAAAACGCCGCGTCCGGTCAGCTGTCACAGAACTCCCCACCTGATAACTGGGACAGACAGCCATTGTTGAAGTTTGTGTATAGCACTGAGGGGTGTTTATATCTCTGCTCATTCTGTATTCAAACCTGTATACTAATATAGTTTGAAAGCTAAAACAGTATGAGACAAAATGTGGATGTGTGTTTGTCATTTTCTTTTATTGCTATCTGGTGGTAAGTGGTCATCTTTGGGCATGTTAGGGATATCTACGATCTACATATAAAAATTGGTTAGTGAACACTTTCTTAGTTCAATAAATAAAACCAAGACTAGGTATGTTACGAATAGCATATGCATCTTGGAACTTTCCCTAAGTGTTTATGTACCCCATCTTGGCGGGCTTCGGAAAGCCCGCCGACCGAGAGAGCCGGTGGCCGTATTCGCCGGCGGCTACCGGTTCGGCGTCCGGGGACGGAGCGACGGGAAAGCATGCCGATGGCGTAACGCGTCGCGCCGTCCCTCCAAACCTCGTGCTGGGTTCTGGCCTCAGCCGGGGTTCGGACGCTGAGTGTGAGCGGTTGGAGGTTTTAGTGCGGTTCAACTCCCACATACCCGGGCGGGCGGGGATCCGGTGATTTCCTCCAACTGAAAAAAAAAAAAAAAAAAAAAATAGGAAATAATTTTAAATTACCACAATTCAACTAGAGAACTTGCCTATACAGAAGCAGAGAGATCATGATCTCAACCGAGCAACTCCATAACATGCCCTGGTCTTTCCTTAAACAACCTTGTCCTTCTGTAATTAAAAATAACGAGGTACTTAAGAGCAGAGCACGTGTCACAGTAATATTTGGTATAAAACAACTTAGTGGGATGATTTGTAGTTTGGTTAGCCTTCACAGTCGGACCACCGCCCACAGGTCGAACTAAAACCAACATACATAGTTAAATTTGTTTAAAAAGTAACAAAGATTGTAGTAATAACTAAAGGTATATAAAATTTAAAAGAGTTTTTTAAATTGTTATTTGTGTTATGAAGCATGCAGACGAGCATACGGACTACTTGGTCGTCAATGATTACCAAGTCGGGGTCATTACGGGTCCACTACTTACATCTATACTTATAATAAAATCGTAGAGAGGTCAATTCTGTACATTGAAAATATCAAAAAAAAAACTAGCAGGGGGTGTTTGGTTATCGATTCTGATGCCAAAAATGCAATTAGATTTTTTTTTGTCTGTTTGTCTGTTTATCTGTTTGTCTGTTTGTCTTTATCTTTGTGCACGCTAATCTCCGAACCGGCTGAACCAATTTAGTTGGGGTTTTTTGTAATGTATTATGGCAAGTCTCACTTAACATTTAGTCGTTGTTTTATCAAAATCGGTTCAGTAATAAAAAAGTTATAAGCAAAATAACGTCGATGGGTATTACGTTTACTTGGCCAACATAGAGAGATCTCCAATTTATACGGTGAATCGTCGCAACTGGAGCTCTGACTAAAGTGGCCGGCGGAACCAGTCATATTGAGTAATTCGTATTTCGACTTGAAAGAGTGCCGAGCGCGTAACGCGTCGCGCCGTCCCTACAAACCCCGTGCTGGGTTCTGGCCTCAGCCGGGGTTTGGACGATGAGTGTGAGCGGTTGGAGGTTTTAGTGCAGTTCAACTCCCACATATCCGGTGATTTCCTACAACTGAAAAAAAAAGTTAGTCTTTATTACATAAGCTCGGCCATTGAAAGTCCCATCCAAATCGACCCAGCCAATCATGTTTAGGCTCTAATGAAGCGTCCTGATGAGATCTTTGTGTAGAGGATGAATGTCAAGGTCTGATGATGGAGCTGGAAGGTGGCTATGGGAACTCCGTCATTAAGCAAGATAACCTCATCGTGTTCAGGCTCTAATGAAGCGTCCTGACGAGATCTTTGCGTAGAGGATGAATGTCAAGGTCTGATGATGGAGCTGGAACGTGGCTATGGGAATTCCGTCATTAAGCAAGATAACCTCATCGTGTTCAGGCTCTAATGAAGCGTCCTGACGAGATCTTTGCGTAGAGGATGAATGTCAAGGTCTGATGATGGAGCTGGTAGGTGGCTATGGGAACTCCGTCATTAAGCAAGATAACCTCATCGTGTTCAGGCTCTAATGAAGCGTCCTGACGAGATCTTTGCGTAGAGGATGAATGTCAAGGTCTGATGATGGAGCTGGAAGGTGGCTATGGGAACTTCGTCATTAAGCAAGATAACCTCATCGTGTTCAGGCTCTAATGAAGCGTCCTGACGAGATCTTTGCGTAGAGGATGAATGTCAAGGTCTGATGATGGAGCTGGAACGTGGCTATGGGAACTCCGTCATTAAGCAAGATAACCTCATCGTGTTCAGGCTCTAATGAAGCGTCCTGACGAGATCTTTGCGAAGAGGATGAATGTCAAGGTCTGATGATGGAGCTGGAAGGTGGCTATGGGAACTTCGTAATTAAGCAAGATAACCTCATCGTGTCCAGGCTCTAATGAAGCGTCCTGACGAGATCTTTGCGTAGAGGATGAATGTCAAGGTCTGATGATGGAGCTGGAAGGTGGCTATGGGAACTCCGTCATTAAGCAAGATAACCTCATCGTGTTCAGGCTCTAATGAAGCGTCCTGACGAGATCTTTGCGTAGAGGATGAATGTCAAGGTCTGATGATGGAGCTGGAAGGTGGCTATGGGAACTCCGTCATTAAGCAAGATAACCTCATCGTCTTCAGGCTCTAATGAAGCGTCCTGATTGGTTCTTTGCGTAGAGGATGAATGTCAAGGTCTGATGATGGAGCTGGAAGGTGGCTATGGGAACTCCGTCATTAAGCAAGATAACCTCATCGTCTTCAGGCTCTAATGAAGCGTCCTGATTAGTTCTTTGCGTAGAGGATGAATGTCAAAGTCTGATGATGGAGCTGGAAGGTGGCCACTGTCTGTCTGGCTAATCTCTGGAATGGCTAGACCGATTCGGACGGGCTGACTTTCAATGACTGATAGTTTATGTTATGAGGAGTAACTTAGGCTATATTCATTTTAGAAATTGTTGTTTTTTTGAAATTCTCGATGAAGTTCAAGGATGGTATTTACAGCGAGAAAAAAATCGAATAGTTGACATTTAATTGAGATTGGCGTAGACGAAGTTGCGCAGGGCAGCTAGTCTATACTAATATTATAAAGCTGAAGAGTTTGTTTGTTTGTTTGAACGCGCTAATCTCAGAAACTACCGGTCCGATTTCAAAAATTCTTTCACTGTTGGAAAGTCTATTTATCGAGGAAGGTTATAGGCTATATTTTATTTTCAAAAAAATTAGGGATCCGCATGAAAATATCGAATATGTAACAAAAGGTGAAAAATCAAAAACCTATTTATGCGTACGCTGCAAAAACTATTGACAATGGAACAAAATGATATACTACGGGTTTTTAGGTCTTTTAAAGACAAACAAAAAAGTCCGCGACAGCATATATCTAACTATCATAGTTTAGTCACAATAACCGCTTTTATGTTTATAAAAATAAAAAAAATGTCCGAAAAATTAATTTAACGTTAAATGAGTATCGTTATATTAACCCTTATCCAAATTAAGTATTATATTATTAAGAGTATTAATGTAGAAGTAAATTACTTTTTGTTTTATTCCAATCGGACTTTTCGTTTAGAAGTTATCACGAGTATAAAACGCAATTTTATTAATACACCCACAGCGGGCGGCGAAAATAATATCGCGACGACATAACGAGTACTGTTTGAACCCCTTTGTAACGCAGACGAAGTTGCGCGGGTCAGCTAGTCTGCTATATGGAACGATGACCTAAGAAAGGTGGCCGGCAACAACTGGACGAGACGAGCAGAAGATCGGACTCAGTGGCTTAGTTTAGGAGAGGCCTGTATCCAGCAGTGGATGAGCGTGGGCTGATGATGATGATGACTTACATCTCACTGAACTTAGGGATCTCTTCAAGCCTACCTAAGTCTTAAGTCTCATTCTAATAATCACGATGGATATTTACAAGTAAATGAAGTGAAGTCGTGGTGGTCGAGTGGTCGAAGCGCTTTCTTCCGAACGGGAGGTCGCGGGTTAAAAACCGGCCGGCTTGTACCTCTAAATCTAAATGAGAAAAAGATTTATGTGCAATTTTTCACAAAACCACTAGCTAAAAACGGTGAAGGAAAACATCGTGAGGAAACCTGCATGTCGGAAAAGGATTCTAAAAATCCTTTGAAAATATGTGAAGTCCCCAATCCGCACTGGGCAAGCATGGTGGACTATGCCTAATCCCTCTTCTGAGGAGACCTGAGCCCAAAAGTGGGCAGTGGTGGAAACAGAAGTATAAGTAGTACTAGCTGTTATCGCGTGATGAACGTTAATAAAATTTTAATAATTTGATGAAAATCTTACTTGTGTTTGTAAAATGTCTAAGCTTCTAACGATATAAACTGAAGGTGATTATTAGTATTTCGCTTAGATAATTAGTGTTCCTACGTACCTAGCTTATTACATTAGAAGCCCATATTTAAAGCTTTAAAATAAGTACATCCAAGTGCCTACAAAGTAGTTAGTACTACTAAATTTATTCAAAAAGGTGCGGTCCTACAAAGAGATGTTTGTACGAGTAGGCGCGGCATTTAAATAGTGAAATTTTAGGCGTGTACTACATTGAAGTTTGTATACTAACTAAACACTGCATTAAGTAATCTACCAACAATAATTAAGTATTTGAAAGATGTTAAAGAAGTCTATTCAAGTAACTGAAGGTGATAGCGCTCTTTATGCTCTAGCTTTGTAGAGGTCCATGAGTCGCATGCGTTCGCATACATTACATAAACACAAATTTAGCATAACATGCTCGAGGAAGAAGAAGGGGACGGCGCGACGGGAAAGAGTGCCGAGCGCGTAACGCGTCGCGCCGTCCCTCCAAACCCCGTGTTGGGTTCTGGCCTCAGCCGGGGTTCGGACGCTGAGTGTGAGCGGTTGGAGGTTTTAGTGCGGTTCAACTCTCACATACCCCGATGCGGTGATTCCCTCTAACTGAAAAAAAAAAGGGAGAAGAAAGTAATGTAACCTATTAAAGATGGGCAATAGATGAGTAAGGTCTTTTAGACCATTAGAGTTCGTCAGTATTCAAGAAATTTAGTGTAAAACTATTGAGCTATAAAGGTATAAGGTATCTTCAAGTTATGCGACGCAAATACTAGTCGTTACATAACATGATTAACACACGTGTCGCTTATCCTCGCTAATCCAGTAATCTGGTCCATCATTCCCGGTAGTAATCATAGACACGGCCATCACCGGTGTTCATCTGACAATCTACGACTACAGTAGGATATCCTCCTTACGTCCTATGATTATGATTCTTATTACCGCACTTGATGGCCTATTATTGCATGATGGGGTAAATTATGAGTGTAAGCTGCGTATGAATGGGATGTTGTGGGTATATGGGCACTACAAGGTACTTATAGGTACATAGGTGATAAAAATGATAATAAATGGAATTGAATAAGTAGATAATGCCAATTTTGAAAGAACTTCATTGAACAGTTTGTAAACACACGCTAATATACCGCAGCTGCCTTGGCTCAGGTCTTAGTAGACACTAGACGGATAAGGTACCTATAGTTCACCATACATGCCCAATGCGAGTTTGGGACTTGACATATTATATTATAGGAGTTTAACCCTTCTCCAATATGCAGGTGAGTATGATTACGAAAAAACAGTTTCTTTCTCTTTCTCAAACTAAGATTTAGAGGAAAGCTATCGTAGGCGGTTCGATACTTCACATTATATTTTCCTTCGCTAATATTGTCTATTCTTTATTCCAAAGGACCTATGTTTTCCTCGAAAATCCAGTCACGAATTACCTTCTTAAAGTACGTAGCTCTAAAAAGAAATTACGATTCCTTACTACACTAATGATGTCACAGTTATTTATAACAGTTTGCAATATTCCGAATGCGGTTGGCACCAGACTTCCGTTGGTAAAGTAAAGAAATTCACAGAAGTGAACCGTAAGCCATCGTAATACCTAATTAACACACAATGAGCGCTCCTCGATGAAGCAATCAACTTGTCACACAACCTTCTTAAACTACATTATACCAATTCAATGAGTTCATGATAATGTATCGCTTGTTTTTCTAGTGCTAGTAAGTTTTCAGTTTGTTGGTATATTAGTGAAGAAATAGGGATATATTACACAAATACACGACGTATGTGGAAAATAACCATGACAATTTTTGTGATAAACTTTAGTTACTTCTCAATAGCAGAGAATCCACGACTTATATCACAAACGACGGAAAGATGCATTTAAATCACAGCATTTGTATTTACATAGTTTCAAAAAAAGATATCGATTTTCGTCTCATTGTGTTAGAATTAAGACAAAAAAAGTTAATTAAACTGAGCTCAAAAACGACTTATCAACGTAATTTAGTAATTACTAGTCGTAGATTTAAATTAAAATAACAGTAGCACCACTAGTAGTACAAAAACCTAATTAAGTTTCAACTGGAGCGAGGCGCATAAATTTTATCGTTAACATAACGCTATCTTTCCCAATAAGTATAAAACAATACTCCCACGTAGATTACTCAATAAACCTAATGAATGAAAAAGCAGTAAAGTGCGTGTCGTGGAAAAGGTAGGATTGGGTTCCGTAGTTATTATACTTTACTCTGTGTAAGCCAGTAATAACTGGATCGTTTCTTAATGGTACTTTTCTTAGGACCATGTATTTGTCACGATTACCTAAGTTAAATGAGTGTAAGAGTCTCCAAAATTACTTACCAAACTATCTAAACTGTTGGCAGAAATAAAAAAGTTTTCCTTGGAATATACCTTAGTCTTACATAGTAAAAAGTCAGGGTTTTGTTATGTAAACTACGGGATCCTAATAACGGTGTCTTTGTGAATTAGTTCAATTAAAAACTGACGATGTATGTGAGACAGATTGCCCGTAACACGCACAGGACGGTTCATTTTTACTTGAGACTAAATAGTCACAATAGTATTTTTAATGCCATGTAGGTAGACAAGCTAACAAGACACCTGATCCTAAGTGAGATAGAGAATATAGAAGTATGTACTTGGAAACCAATTTATGATTTTGTAGAGCAGACGAAGTTCCGTCGGTCTGTTAGTAATATTAATTTCCTTAATCTTAGATTTGAAAATCGTTTCTCTTATTAGATTGGTCTATAAAACTATATACAACAGAACCAAAGTAGCACATTTAAATAAAATGAGGTTTAAAATAAATAAAGTAACAATTTCAGACTTTTGTCGTAATCTCTCTTAAGTTTTAATTATTTCCTAAAATAACATTTCAATGTTCCCATAAAACTACAGTTTAGTAATTAATTAAAGAAACAGTTACATGATCTACTTAAAGCTATCTAGTTAAATTAAATATTACATCTTAAAGTTAAAAGAAACATTTATTTTTACATAAAATATTGTAAATGTGGAAATTTTTAAGCATCAATAAAGCTTTAAGGGCGTAGCACTAGGGACCTAACTGTAAGACCTAGATTTCAGATCGGACATTTTGTAATACTAGGTACTGTTCACATCGATTTCCTGTCTTCTTGATAGATTGATACACTTAAATATAGTACATACCTACCTAATCTAGGTAAAATAATAAAATTTGTTTTGTAACGAAATTCATGTTAGGCATTACTTTGTATTTTTCGACTAAAACACTTAAAGCAACGAGTGATTCTAATATTTTTATTCAATCAAAAAAGCAATTACTGATGTAAATAAATTTACTTCTAATTTTATTACTGCATTGAAATTTATTTAAATAAGAAACGTAAACTGAAAGTAAAGATATATGAAAAAAAAAAACTTACAAACACTCCGACGTCACAGTAACTTTCACTCTGTATCCAGCACAATAAATTTAATAACATTCACGGCACTATTTAGTTGAAATAAGAATATTTAGTTCGTTTCAGCGCAAGTCGTGAGTCAATACTGTGGATAGTAAACAAAGAGACGGCGTCAGTACGCATGCGCACGACGCGGCGATGGCCGCTCGACTGACGATTGGCCCGACTACATTGACATAGAATGGAAAACGCGGGAAAATTGTTATGTAGTTTCCTAGATTAGTATTGAAGTTCTATGAGTAGTAATCTTTGATATTATGATGAACTGTCCTCGGGTTTTCCCTATGACTCATTATTATACTTTGTTCGAGAAGTCTCAAAGGTAGATTGTAGCTAGAGGTCCATAAGCTTAAATAAGGTGGCTTGTTAGCTCGTCCGCTCAAAATAAACTTAAGAGGAGTAAGAGGAGGTGGGTGTATACCTGACCATTTACACATTTACCTGTCGAACTTGAATATTGTAGTTAAACTGATGGAATCATATTACTCTTCAAAACGCTGTTTAAAAATATAAATTTTCAAAAATACTTACTTAGAAATAAAAGAGTGAATAAAATAGAACAAACATTTTTGCATCTTTTTAATCTACATCACATACACATTTTGGTTATTCTCACTACACACATTTACTGATTAAATCTAAACGAGATTAATCTTAAATCCTTATATTAGAAGCAGTCCAAATAGGATAATAATTAATCTATTCTACTTATTAGCATAAATTACAAGTTTTTAGTAATTAATTTCTAGTTATATTAGGGATACCTGCTCCCTCTACAAAGACCCTAGCCCAACAGTGGGCAGTAATGGGTTGATAGGGTACAACCAGCCTCATTAGTGAATGCTCATTGTCAATGCCGTATAGCATGAGCGCAAGTACATATTGGACCACCAACGTCCAATGCACGTAAAACAAATGACTTTGCATTGGTCGACATTTCACAGTTGGCCTACCAATTGTCACTTACGTGCATTGGAAGATGGTGATCTAATATTTAGAGGCAACAAACATTCACAAATCACTTGCTGCTGCATTGTCGTGCGATTTTCGCATTTCTGGTAAATAAGTTCTAATGAGGAGACTATACATGTTAATAATAACAACAAAACTACGATTTCAGATATTTATCTTAACACTAAAAAAGCTAACAAACTTGCCTATCCTAATGTATAATTTGAAGTTGTAATGTTATTTTTGTACTACATGTAATAAAAAGCTTCAATAAGAGCCGTCCTGAAAAACAACTACAAGATGAAAACTATTCACACACAATAATTTTATTAAAATTCACATTTTACACTTGTACTATTATGATATTTAATTTATAGTAATTAGTTATGTTGCGACTACAGATATTAACTGAACTACATGCCCAATAAATCTTGTTTTCTATGTTTTAAAATATTTTTTGTAAAATGTCGTTCAAATGCACTGTTGCTTTGTCAGTTTTTGTTGAATAATATTAAGATTAGTACACAACAGTACGACGACACCAAACGCATCACATAGAAAACGTCTAACTTTAAGATACACTTGCTACAGAGATCTTCCCGTAGATTATTCAGTGATATACCTATAGTTTATCTTACATTCCTATTAATATATATAACAAAGCAAAAACATGAAAAATAACAAAACGATGTTACAACAACTACTTATAATTTAGAAACAAACTAATTTCTAACCTTACTATATTTAGGTTTAAACTTTATAATGTGATTTCTTTCACTTGGGATCTTGGACTATGACTGAGAAAGCCTACTATAAGGTCAATGATTACCTGGACGATTGCACAAAGTGGGAATGAGTTGCTCGCCAAGGTCATTTCATTATCGTAATCGTTTTTTTTTTGTATCTTTAATGTAGAATTGTATATTGTACAAATACTTAAAAAAAATGCTCATTATACAAAAAGACATGCCCGCTGAGTTTCTTGCCAGTTCTTCTCAGGACGGTGGCTACAATTATTATTTTTTGTGTCCGAACTGGTGGTAGCTTGTAACTTTTGACGTCAACAAGAATGAGAATGTCATCAATGTTGAAAATGAAGTATTTCATTTCATATCACTAAAATGTATATTTGAACTCACAGAAATAAACTCTCGATAAGCACTCAAATATCTTCTATTTCCATGTTATTTAAGTTTTGAGACTAAATAAAATTAAACAGAGGAAAATTGACAAGATTGAAAATCTAAGAAAGAATAATAATTTAGTGAAGTTGATATCAGTCTAGTAAAGCTTAACTAGTCAAAAGCGAGATTCTACATAAAATTACAGTTAATTATGTTAAACTCTTACAGTAAACTTACAGTTAAATCAGTCTGACTGAACATCATCGAATGGTGAGTTTAGTTTCCTTATTATTAACATTTTCTTACATTAATTACGATATTGTGGAGTTTACGATATAGTTACAAGGATGTTAGTTCATATTTAACGCTTTCCATTGAACTATGTTTCTTGTTGGAACAAAGTTCCTTATCGCGCGTTATCGAAAGGGGGCTAGACGGAAATTCTTATGAAAAAGTTGTCACGACACTTTTTTGTTTTAGATGATTATCGCTAGATGGCGCTGTAATCAAAATATTTCATAAAAAAATTCCTTATTTTGTTTTATATGATTAATGCTAGATGGCGCTGTGATCAAAATATTTTACTTAAGTTATTAAATAAAAAATAAAATTTTATTACAATTCCCTCACTAATTAATCGAAAGGAACTTCGTTACATTCGGGTGTCCCTTGACACCTCTCAAGTTTTTTAAATTTATTTGAAGAATTCGACAGTAAACTTCACTTTCTTTTGGTGAATTTAATTGTATTATTTAGAATCCATGTAACAATTTCGAAAATTTCCACATTACCCACATTTAAAACTAAACCCGTATACAGACAGGAGTTCTTTATTATTATTTAATCACTAACTAGTTCTTAGTTCAACAATATTTTATCCCAGAAACATAGGGATATCGATTTTATACGAACTGTACTTAATACAGGGTGTCCCAAAACTATGCGACATGAACGGAAAGTACCTTAAATATTACAGATAGGATGTTTTGCTGAAACGAAACATCATTTTATTTTTAATGTTTAATAATACTGCATTCACAGATTTTTCGTAAATTGCGTGGTTTGTCTGAAAATCGAGCTAACAAAATCGGCAAAAATCAACACCCTGTGTTTTTATGATGCTAATCGAAAGAACAGTTACTTACAAATATTTTTTGCTAGCAAACATAGGGTCTGAAATAAAAGGAACAAAGTTATAATCGTTATTCAAGATTTTAAGAACATTATTTTCCGCTATTCAAGGTGCTCGTTTGACAAAAACTTATGCTATAATTATTCCGAGGATAACTTACTTCCCATTCATGTCGCATAGTTTTGGGACACCCTGTATACTTGGGATGTAACGAATACTTGCATTCGTTATAAACGATGCGAATATTCTGACAGAAATTAAGTTGATGTATAGAGAATCTGACAGCCAAAATAATGGTTCCTTCATGTCCTTTCAATGAGCCCAAACTCTATGACTTTATGTTCTACCGTACTCAAGATTATTTGCGGATGGATTTCAATAGTTTTGTGGGGTAGGCTAAGTACTCCTCCCTTCCTAGTAGTATAGGTCTACGGCTGAGGGCTTAACAGTTAAATTTCAATTAGGCCAAAATTATTTCTATGTTACCATAATTCTGAACCGGTTTTGTTGCTACAAAATCCTCTTATCCTACAGCCTTATTATGTAAAACTTATACTACAATAACTTTCCTAACGCCCTATTTCTTAATATTATAATGAATGTTAAGTTATTAATATTTTCAGTCAAAAACACAAAATCAACAACAAATTAATTTCAAATAACAATCTTTTCTAACAGGATTTCAATGTTCAAACTGAACACATAGATCTGAAACATCAGGAATGAACACCACGAACAAACTGAGCGAGATATACAGGGTGGTACTATTTAATGTATTTTTTTGGAAATCAATTTTTTTTTTGGATTTACTTAATTAAATCTTCTTATATATAAAAAATGAATTGCTGTTCGTTAGTCTCGCTAAAATTCGAGAACGACTGAACCGATTTGGCTTATTTTAATCTTGAAATATTCGTAGAAGTCCAGGGAAGGTTTAAACGGTGAGAAAATTTCCTTATGTGACACAGACGAAGTTGTGTAGGCCAACTAGTTATTATCAATTTTCTAAGTGTAATATAATAGCGATCGTGGTTAAATAGTAAATACACAACATGTTGATATTGCTATTAGTAGCTGCACACTGACATATTACACACACACACATACAATTAATTCAAGAAGCTTCACTCTGTAATCCATGGTTTTTCTAGTTTAGTTCTAAAACTGAACCACGATT
Organism: Trilocha varians; assembly: GCA_030269945.2. Lineage (NCBI taxonomy): Eukaryota > Metazoa > Arthropoda > Insecta > Lepidoptera > Bombycidae > Trilocha > Trilocha varians. Next base: position 10,845,227 of record AP028273.1, on the reverse strand, counting down.
TGATTGTCTATACAAAATTTCATGATTAATATTTTTCGACCCGACCCAAGAATATTCTAAAATTAACCAAATCAAAATCTCATTGTGAACAGCTCTATGTTATGCAACGTGATGGTGAACAGTTACCATTAGTCGTGGTGCATGAGTCGCGTGTGCAGACACTCGTAGCCGTACTTGAGGATGTAGTGGATGTTGGGATCCTCAGCGAGCTCGGCCAGCTCGGGGCTGGTGATCAACTCTTCGAATTCCGGTAGCAGTACCTCTAGGTCACCACCTGTAGTACAAATGGTGTTGGAGTAGACGAATTGATGGTATTTCTTTGCTGTTTTTACTTTTTGGTAATTTTTCATGAAATGTGCTATGTATTTATTTACTGTCATGTGTGTGCGTAAAAACGGCGAAAATATTTTTACGAAAATAAAAATTGTCCGGATATTCAGCTTATCATCACCGGTATAACTATTTCTACCACCAGTCTTCGTTTTGGAGAGTGCTCTTTTAACACCCTGTATAGTACTACAGCGTAATAGCTTCCATAAATGGACTGTTTAATACTGAGAGGTTTATCAAATGAAATTCGCAATTCACTTGAGATTAGCTTGTTTACTCTTTAGCTTTATATTTCTATAGATTGTTTTAGAATTTTTAGTTTTCCTTTCATATAACATGTTTCATAGACAAATTAAATTCTTATAGGTCACTATTGATTGAAGCAATAAAAAATGCAGTACCAAGATTTTGTTTAAAATCTATGAATAGTTGTTTCCTTTCAAAAAAATGAGAGGGTTCATGGGACACCCGAATAGAACGAAGTTCTTTTCGATTAAAAGATAAAGTGCGATAAGGAACGTGTTTTAAAAGATTTTGATTACAGCGCCATCTAGCGATACTCATCTAAAACAAAAAAGTGTCGTGTCAACTTTTCGTAAGATTTTTTTCCATCTAGCCCCCTTTCACAACGCGCGATAAGGAACTTCGTTCCAATAAAGGTTTGTTTCCTTTCAAAAAAAATTAGCTAAAATCATCATTTCGAGTGGTTTCCACCCTGTATAATACATTACCCATAACATTGACGAGGTCTATGAGCCTGAAGAACGTTTTGTTCATGATGTCATCGTTGACGGTCTCCGCCGAGCACGCGGACCAGTCGTCGCGGAGGATGCTCGCTATCCATATCTGCACGAATAGACACACACTTTGTATTACAATTTAAATAAGCCTGTTCTTTTATTGATGTAGGCAGATAAGCGGACGGGTCTCCTGATCGTATGTGAGTAATGCTTCCTGATAGACTCACGACCTTCTTTTTACAAGATAATTGAAGAGATATTTCAATTATTTGGAGCGGAGGTAAGTAGTTAAGTACCATCTCGATACCTATTAGATTTAGTATAAGAAAAATAAAGGAATTTATTTTATAGTACCTATAAATGATAATGACTTTAGAAAGAAGGAAATGAGAGTAACTTTAAGGAGGAGATACTTCTTTTTTTAATGTTTGTTACCTTATAACTTCAGTTTGGGTGTAATTTCACGATATACTGTGCTTGTTTTATATGCATTAAAGTGTATTCATTTATTAATTCATTCTTTTTTATATGATTTTGATATTTTTTTTTTTTGCTATAAAGCAGACAGTTTGGACATTAATTATCACACATAAATGAAATATTATGGTTGTTGATGTGAACTGACCCTGATTCTGAGCACTTCCTTCTGGTTGTGATCCTGTATGTAGTCGGTGAGGTCCAGCGCCTTCTTGTAGTCGTACTCCGTCACGCCGCTACTGTCGCAGTCCACGTACATCTGACGACATGCAGCATCGTTATACTTACACTTTTGTAACAGGAAAGTGTAACGCGTCGTGCCACCACACATCACATTCACATTTTTTCCAAATCTGTGGCAGGAGTCAAATGAGCATGACGTCACGTTAGTACGAAATCTCGTTTTGTTTACATTTTATTATCGTCTCGTATTTTGTGGAGATAATATATATTTTGGTCGAAAGTGTATTACAGCGTAAACCAAAATATTTTAGTAAAAAACCATTTTTAAAAGATAGTCAAACAAGGTGGTGATTCTGAACGGGCTTCGGGCTCAGTTCCACTACGGCGTGTGTATGACGTCACGAGGGCTAGGTCCTCACCATCGCCAGGTCCTCGGGGTCCAGCACGGGCATGCTCTCGGCGCGCAGGCCGTGGTGCGCCAGCACGTCGCGGGGCACGGCCGCGTGCTGCTCCACCAGGGCGAGGCGCCGCTCCACGTCGCGCCGGGTGCTGGACTCCGGGTCGTCCTCCGACACCAGCAGGCACAGCTTGCTGAGGGACGCCAGGGTCTGGAAGTAGACAACTATAGTATTACGATGTGTGATGTTGGTATATAAAGGGTGTCCCAAAACTGTGCAATACGAACGGGAAGTACCTTAAATTTTACAGATAGGACATTTTGCTGAAACGAAACATCATTTTATTTTTGATGTTCAATAATACTGCATTCACAGATTTTTCGTAAATAGCTTGGTTTATTTGAAAATCGAACTAAACAAAATCGATAAAAATAACACTATATATTTTTACAATTCCAATCGAAAGAACAATGAAACAGTGTGTTAAGCAAAAGGAACAATATGCAATGATTGTGTACGTACGGCCATGCGGTCGAGGTTGTCGGTCTCCCTGTGCGCGAGGTTGCAGAGGGCGGCGGCGGCGCCGGAGTGCTCCCCGCGCTGCACGTGGTGCAGGGCCAGCAGGTCGGGGCGCTGGTTGCGGAGCCACGCCGACAGGCGCACGCCGCCCCCCACTCCTGAGGGTAACACACCAACGTGAATATCGACATGACAAACATATTTTGAAGTGATATTTCCAAGCACGAGTGAGGTACATTCGCATTTAACGTCCTAAAGTCAAAGTAATGACGACCCCTCTTTGGACAGCGTTGTGTGCTACAACGTGTGTAATGAGTGTTCCGCACCTTGTGTGGCCCGGTCAGATCTTCAAAGAGAGACCTCCCTCCTCATCAAACAAGCTGACAACCCAGTTGCTGACACGAAGATGCTTCGATAGAAGTACCTTATGCCAGACCCTATTGAGAGCCTTGAGACATTGAAACTAATCCACCAATGGGTGAGATATGCTAGGAGGTCGCCTACAGACCGTTCATAGCCAAAGCCGTATTGATGATAACTGATTAGTTGAAAGCGTCCAGGTAGTTGAAGAGTTGATGTTTATAACGTGTTCCATCATCTTGAAAAGCAAGGAGGTTATAGCGATAGACCTATAGTTTTATGGATCTGACCGCCCGACGAAAGAGATATTTCTTTTCAATTTCTCTAAGTCACGAATTCAATTATAGCCATTTTTTGTCCTACGATATAATTGACATTAGCAGTAGGGGTGTGCGAATAATCCTAACTTGAAATTGAAGAAGATATTAAGCTCGAAATTGGGAGATTCTTGATGCCAAATGATGATTCTCAAGAACTTAATGTTTTGACCAGAGAACGTAAGTTTTTACAATCACACAAACAAAAAACACAAAATCTGACATCTAGCCCATTCAAGATATTATCTACAAAATACAAAATTTTTAACCTATTTCCGATGCATCGTCGTAGTCAAATTCGATACTATTCGAAATTTCGGATTATTCGAAACTTTTCCTAATTAGCAGTCCTGTAATATCCCCCGTGTGAGTGCTACGTACTGACCTTTAACGAGTGCGGCGGCGGGACGGCCTCCCTTGCTGGACAGCCACTCGTACGTGATCTCCGCCATGCCCTGACGACAACACACATTATACTACTTTATACATTATAAAAAAAACTTGAGAGGTGTCAAGGGACACCCGGATGGAACGAAGTTCCTTTCGATTAATTAGTGAGGGAATTGTATTAAAATTTTATTTTTTTAAGTTAAAATATTTTTTTTTATCACAGCGCCATCTAACATTAATCATATAAAACAAAATAAGGAATTGTTTTATAAAATATTTTGAACACAGCGCCATCTAGCATTAATCATGTAAAACAAAATAAGGAATTGTTTTCAAAGATTTTAATCACAGCGCCATCTAGCGATAATAATCTAAAACAAAAAAAGTGTCGTGACAACTTTTTCATAAGAATTTCCGTTTCCGTTATCGAAAGGGGGCTACCCTTTCGATAACGCGCAATAAGGAACTTCGTTCCAATAACAATCATTTATGTTATCTTGCAACCAGATTGTGCTTTTTAATTTGAGTTCATATTATTTTTTATGCACCATATAGTGTGGTAACGGACGTTCGTGAACCACTGCAATGTACTATACCTACCTACAGTATACCTAAGATCTTGTTTGAAGAAAGACTAGACCATTCAAATCAGAAAAATATACACATGAAAATGAAAATAACCTTGAATAAGTATGGAGTTACCATTATTTGTACATACCTCTTCTGCGTATTTATCGACGTAGTTGGTGAGTTTCTCCATATCGTTGTTGTTGACGCATATCTCGACGAGCAGCTCGAAGTCCTTGAACTTCTCTGCGAGTGAGGCCGCGCGCTCCCACTCTTTTTCGTCAACTGCACAGTAATAAATCAACATTTTAGTAATATTGGAACGAAGTTCCTTATCGCGCGTTGTGAAAGGAGGCTAGACGGAAAAAATTCTTCCGAAAAGTTTTCACGACACTTTTTTGTTTTAGACGATTATCGCTAGATGGCGCTGTGATCAAAACATTTTAAAACACGTTCCTTATCGCGCGTTACGTTAGGAAAAAAATATATAAGATATGTTTTAATCGAAAGGAACTTCGTTCTATTCGGGTGTCCCATGACACCTCTCAAGTTTTTTTTTCTTCTTTAAGCATATTCCTAATGAGTGCTGTTTAAGAAATTAGTAATAATTCATGCAAGAATAAACCTACTTTTTATGAAGTCATAAAACAGAATCATCGAAATCGGTTCAACCAGAGAAATATACGCAAACACGCACGCAAAATCTTGCTCGTACAAAAAAAAATAGAAGAGACCCCTTGACTCGGTCGCTCTTCATTTGGAATAAGAATCAGCTAAATTCATCCAAAGTTGTGCGAGAATAAACATAAACTACAGGGTGTTACAAAACGTGTTATAAAACATAAAATACAGGGTGTTGAAGACGCACTCCCTAAAACTAAAACTGGTGTTTGTACTAGTGACGATAAGCTGAGAAACCGAATTTTAGTTTTTCTATCAAAATAAGTTTTTTAAAGGTGAAATATCATTTAAATAAAAAATGTGTGAAAATGAATAATGCGTATAATGTTGTTACCGAAAGGCCTAATAAGTTCCCTCCTCAGTTTACAGTAGAGGTGGTGCGCGTGCGGCTCCTCGCTGAGCGAGTGCGCGCCGCCCAGCACCACCTCCGCCAGCGACGCCGCGTGCTCCGACATCTGCGCCCGCAGCGTCGGCTCGCCCGTCTTGTTCTCGAACTCGCTGTGTGTGTGTATAGGGGGTCTCAAGCATAGCGCGACAACTACCAGGAGAAGATAATATAACAAAACAAACTTGAAAGGTGTCAAGGGACACCCGGATGGAACGAAGTTCCTTTCGATTAATTAGTGAGGGCATTGTAAAAAAAAAATAATTTTTTAAGAAAGAGAGAGAGAGACAGACGTTTTAAACTAACTAATTATTATAACTGAAGTTAAATATTTTAATCACAGCGCCATCTAGCATTAATCATATAAAACACAATAAGGAATTGTTTTATAAAATATTTTGATCACAGCGCCATCTAGCATTAATCATATACAACAAAAAAAGTGTCGTGATAACTTTTTTATAAGAATTTCCGTCTAGCCCCCTTTCGATAACGCGCGATAAGGAACTTCGTTCCAATATAAAAAAGAAAAAATACCATAGCAAATTGTGAAATGTTGTCTGTTAAAAATATGCATTTTTAAACACAAATCCAAAATACCATTGATCTTAACACTGACACCAGAACCGTTCAAATGGATCCACCCTCTAAACTAAAGTTATTGAGGAACAAATATAAAAAAAACATACATTTCTTTAAACACTCACGGTTATCTACATCACTTACATTATTACTAAACGGGTTCTTACCACGATTATTTTTAATTGAGCGGTCCCGATATTTCAGCACTGTTTCAACCGCCATGATCACGGGAAGACTGAGGAACTACGGGTAGGTCATTTAAGAGCAGACAAATCTGTCTACCCTCTTTCAAACAAACGAACGAGAGATCATGGCGCTTGAAACAGTGCTGAAACATCGGGACATCTCAATTAAAAATAATCGTGGTAAAAACCCGTTTAGTGATAATGTAAGTGAAAAAAAAACATAGACGAATTGAGTACCTCCTCTTTGAATCTCCTTTTTGGAAGTCGATCAAAAATGAGCTAATTAATCTTAATTAATACTAGCTGTTATTTTGACATATTGGAGAATAATTTACAATGAAGGTAAACAGATGGTAGCAGATATTGTTCTAGAAGTTTTGATTCTCACAATAATGTTTTTTTCGAATAGTGTGAACAATACGACAGAGATAGAGTAGTATATGTCTCAATCATACATTGTTCTAGAACATTCTGAGTGAGAGAGACAGCACTATACACCCGCATCGTCGTGTGTACTCACGTGAAGCTCTTGTGTATGAGTTGTATGACGGGCGCGAACAGAGCCTCGCCGCCCAGCGGAGGGGGGGACACCGCGCGCCACGACGAACGACCCTTCAGCATCTCCAGCAGGACGCTCTGGACGTAAACAAGGGGGGTTAATAACAAAGAAATTAACAATTACAAAGTATGTGTACGCATTGCTTATTGATTTATATGCAGTGCACGCCATTATTTTGTGGTCCTAGCAGGGAGGGTCGGTACTCACGCTCAGCACGGCGAGCGCGTTGGGTCTGTCGGTGGGCACGGGGCGCGCCAGCACCAGCAGCACGTCGTTGAGCCGCGACACGCGCCGGTAGCACACGTCCGAGGGGGACAGCACGCCGCTCTCCGCGTCGCGCCATCCGCGGACCGTCTACACACGTGAACATACACAATCAACACGCTTGTAAACGGCGCGTTAAATAAATATTGTAATATTTTTTAAGTTAGTTGTATAAGGGTAAATTTCATTTTAGTTTTGTTCTATTTTATTATTTTTTATTAATAAACCCCTTACGCTCGCGTGACCGTGCGCTTGCTTGACATTGCATAGACGCTTGGCTCCGCGTAGACGAGTTTCGCTAGCAGCGCGACCCGCAGTCGCGGGCCGTCAACTAAACGTTTCGCACGTATGCACGCTTGCCACGCTCGCGCACCGCTTTGTGTTCAAAACTGTGTTTTTTTATTTAACAACCACATCCTCTTGCACGCCTCCTTAACAAGGCTAATACCGACTTCACGGTAACACGCTCTCATCGTGCCCTTGTGACTGTACCTCGCATATGACGGAGTCTATGAAGGCGGCGTGCGGTCCGTGCTGCAGACGCCTGAGTCCGGCGGCTCCCAGCGCGCGCTCCCACGCGGTGCACAACACACTTTCACTGCTGCACACGCCTTCGTTCTCTGAAATGTACAATAAACTGTGTAGATTACTGTCTAGTATTAAACTTGCGACTTATGTTTAGGAGCAGTTGTCATACTACTTGATATACAGGGTGGTGGTAAAAATGGTGCTAAGTTGTATTTCGACAGGTCATTCACCCCACTTCAGCCGGGACAAAGTTACAGATCCACCCTGTAATGTAATACATGTTTGTGTAGCACAGTACCGACAGTGACGAGCCCCAGTCTCTGCCACAGCCCCGTGGCGCGCAGGAACTCGTAGAACAAGGCGAGCGCGCGCTGCTTGTCGCGGAGCTGCGCCTCTATCTGCAGCGCCGTGGAGCTGCCTAGCGGGATGTTGGTGGCCTGACCGCTTTGACGCTTCCATCTGAATAAATAACACTTTATTTAAAACTTCCGTCTGGGTGGGGGGGGGGGTGGGATTAGTGCACGAATAAAAAGTACAAAAACGAAAAAAACAGGCTTTGTTACTGCTATAGTCTGCTCTAATGAGCACTCTGAGGTTTGCGTGCGACGGCGAGAGGAACGCGCTTACCTCAAAGTGTGCAGCAGTCATGCCCAGACATCAAATATCTGCCAGTGAAAATTCCGTGAGAATAGATTTAGTAATAATTCTTCGTAGTCTAGATTCGTTTCACATTTCAAAGATTACCAGAAACAGACATATATACATAATTGCAGGGTTTTTTAAACATTAGAGTCGTACCCACCTCGGGTCCCCGGCCGGCATGTCGTCCAGTATCTCCATGGCGACGGTGACGACGGCGCGGTCGAGCGTGGCGTCCACGTCGTGGTGGTGGTGGGGGGGCAGCGCGTCGTCCAGCGCCGCGCGACACGCGTCCGCCTCGCGCCGCACGTGGTGCAGGAACGCGACCTTCACGCGCCCGCACACGTCCGTCGCTACGGAGCTCACCTGTACAACCGGCATGTACAGTAGGGATGGTGCGAATGAGAATATTCATTTTTGATTTTCACAAAAGTGGGTCTTTGTAACAAAAAGTTCAAAGGTTTTGATTGATAAATTAGCAGCATCTAGTTTACGACAGAAAAAGGGATTCTTACCCCTCCCTCGCCAAATAATTGAAACCCCCCTCCGAATTATCTTGAGAACGGAAAGTCGTAGACCTATCGTGTTTGAGCTCATTTGCAAGACCTTTATTTGATTTTACTATACTTTACTACACAAGTTGGAATATTTAAATGACAATAAAAAAAAATAAATGCAATATCAAAATTAAGATTAAATAAGAATTCAGTAATTATCTAAGAACTCACCTCACGTGGATCAATTTCATAAAGGGCCAAGTTTCCTTCGTACAAGTCGGCTTGACTCGACGTACTGATGGGACTATCACAAACCGTTCTGAAAACATTACTTTAGTAATTATTCCACTAGTTGATGAATTGAATAAGCTGTTATTGATTGTTGCTGTGATTATTGTGTATTAGTCGTGGTGGCCGAGTGGTTGAAGCGTTTGCCTTCCGTACGGGAGGTCGCGGGTTCAAAACCGGCCGGCTTGTACCTCTAAATATATGTAATTATTTTCTTTGTTAATTAGAGTTATAAGTAGTGTTATTTGCAACGTTTTGGTCAATCCGCGACAAATAATTTTTACAAAACGTTGCCTTCGCTAAACCTGACATAGGCTGGACCGCCCACAAAAGCGGTGGCAATAAAGCCATTAAAAAAAAATGTGTTAAAATATGAGTATGTTTGCACACACTAGAATGTGTGCGTTATAGGAATGTTCCGAATATCGGCATTACGTGTGTGTGTGTGTGTGTGTGTGTGCGTGTGTGTGTGTGCGTGTGTGTACTCACGCGGCGTGCGAGTGCAAGGAGAGCGCGAGCAGGCCGTGCGCGGTCGTGAAGAGCGCGGGGCCATGAGGACAGCGAGCCGCGCTCAGCACGCGGTCCCCGCTACCCACCTCCATCACCTCCGTGTCGGATGTACCAGACACTGTAACGTGACAATGGTTACAACTAATTTAATAACAAAACCTATTTCAGCTGGAACATAGTTACAGATCCACCCTGTATAACCGCTCTATACCTTCAGCATTGCTTTATACAACAATACTGACAGTTGACAGGAAAGATCATCATGAATCTTGTTATTATTTTCTGTACCGAGAGATCTGGAGGTTTTAAATAGTAGCATAAGCTCGTAAATAACTGAGATATTCATTCAGGACACAATTGAGGTATATTCAAAGTCTAATTAATGAATTATAACAATGTGAATAATGCTATCTCGGATGTTTTGCCCTGTTTATTATTTTCGTTTCAGAATTTGAGTTTAGGTTTAACATATACATAGTCCACTAGCCAAACCCCAATTTTGGTAAGGTCCCAGCTAAGTACTACTCACGTGACGTCAGCGCGATGTACTTCGAGGTGTATAACAGAGCCCTATTGTTGAAGGGCAGGAAACGCGGCGGCTCCTCCGCCTCTGAAGGGAAGCTGCGGACAGGGACCAGTGACGTCACGCGCGGAGCAGACGGATCCTCTACGTTGATGTGCGCTGTATAACATGGATTGTGGACCGTTAGAAATGTGTACTAATAAATATTGAAGATAGTGTTTATACGACCAGAGATTCGGGATAAGTAATGACTAATGAAACGCGGTTTTGACCTTAGAAAGACTCAAATTTATTCAATTCACAAGTTTAGCTTAAAATTTTTTTAAAAATTAACACTGTATTTTTCATGCCAATAGATAGAACAGTTAATTATAAGTAATCTTCCCTAATTCAATGTTGTCTTGAAGAATACGTAAAAAAAATGAGTTGGATAATCCAAAGGATCTCCGACCGGGCGAGATAGTGTGTGTCCGGTCAGACTGAAGCCCTATTTATGTCGTCGAACGTTGCTAACATCGATAGCACCATTCAAGATCTCGCACGCCATTAGTCCGCCACAAAAAATAGATTCGTTAGATGAAATAGAGGTTACCTTCACTCTTTAGCCTCTGAAATGCCAGGTCATCAGAGGTTATTATCCATCACCCACTAAATTTTCTAAAAATAATCCACGTACGCAAATGAGAAGTTAATCAGTTCCGTAAATATGATTGTAACTGACCTATAGCGTATCTCATGTCGGGTGAGCGGGTGACGTTGACGGCCGCGATGAGCAGCAGGATGCTGTCCTTGCCGCCGCTCTGCACGTCCAGCGCCATTATCTCTAGGCTGTTTAGGTCTCCAGCTAAACAAAGTCAATTAAAACTTTTTAGATCTACGTATTTTACTATGATAATATAAAGGTGTGTTCATTGCAGTGTGGTATTGTTGTTTGTTATATAAGGGGTGTTGTTTCTATAGTCTTATATTTGCAAATTCACTTCAATGTGTGAATACACATTTGTGTTTTCAGCCGTAAACACAATGTGTCGGGTTGTTGTGTTAGCTTGTTGGGTGTCTCTGTATATTATGTGCGTGTTACCGTGCGGCTGTAGATGCGGCCTGGCGGCGAGTGCGAGCGGCGTCCTGAGCGAGTGCTGATGCAGCAGCGCGGGCGGCCGCCACACCTGCAGCACGGGGCCGCGCGCCACCAGCCACACGCACTCACCCGCCCATACTGCTCCTACTAGACGCTGGCATAAAAAAAAAAACACTGAGGATTTTTTACATATTTATTGAAGTAAAAGATTCTTCCAAAAAAATACACAAAAATCAAGATCAAGGTCTGTCATATAAAGTTCAGAATATGCTACACAAAAAACCAGATATATACAGGGTGATTTCTTAGTGAGGGTACATATTGAAGGTCATGGTAGCTGATGGTTATATACGACCAGTAAAAATATTATTACCAAAGAATATGGCTTAATGCCTTAGTAATCGCAACTTAAAAATATCTAAAATTCTTGCAAAATGATGATTTTTCGACAGCTGATGGGTGTGGCGGAGGTGTGGGTTGCGCGAGATCACTAGAGGTCGTTAGTCAACACTCTTTTAGCCGAAATTGTTTATGTTTGAGGTAGTTTTGTCGAATTTAGATTTAAAAAAAAAAAAAAAAAATTGTATGTTTACCTATTTTTTGTAATATTCCGTTTTAGACCAGAGTACTCATCATCCTCCTGCAATATGTACCCTGTCTAACAAATCACCCTGTATATGCATGTTTAAGATATAAAATTTTTCACTTTGAACCTTAAGTGCAAGTATTAACTCATAACACAGTTCGTGCATAATAGGCGATGCGAGTGCACGTATTTTTTGAATCTGAATTAACAAATCATAAATACTCATCCATGGTTCTCAAAGTTGTGAAATTAGTGTTACATTTAACTTAATCTCCGTCTTATAAAATGTTTGTCTGTTATTCTTGCAAACAAGAAGCTAGAGACGGTGTGCAGCGCTCCCAATGTCATAATAGATATGACTTCCCTTGTTCAGGTGTCTCTGAGGTCGGATATCGGAGATTAGGTACATAAATTATATTTTGAACTTGTGAAGCACTCTCAATTTCTAAATTTAGCTGTAGAAACTTTTAATTGGCTCTCTGAACTATATTGTTTTCTAATTTAGTGTTAGCTGTAAGTTTCTTTGAAATGTAAAATAAATTAAATAAATTTATTATCACTACTTAAACTTTCAATTAACAGTTTCTTGATCACCACATTATTTTAGAATATATACTAAGTACTCACAGTATCTGTATGTGCCGGCATAGATCCAAAGAACAGCAGTGACACTCTTCGTCCGATGCCACCGAGCCAACCACTTGGAGGTCGCAGTGTGCAACAATTCACTGTTGCTCGGCCATCTGACATTAAACATTCACTTCAGTAATATATCCATCATAGCAGGGGTTAAGAAATTGAAACATAGGAAAGTTTTATTCAAGTGCAGTTAGGTTTATAGAAATGCTATATTTGTAAAATTAATGACTGCCATGCAACCAAAAAAAATATTATCCAAGAAAGCTATACTAAGTACTTCAGACTTTAGAATGGGCAAAATTTTTCTTTTATTTACATTTTCAAATTTATAGCCATTTAAATAATTTCATTGAACAAAAATCTTACAGCCAAACCATATTTTCACATACTTCCAAGTTGGACATAGGAGTTACATATGAATTCAAACTAAAACATCTTACATACCAACAACAGCAGGAGTCAACAGCACCACAGTACAAGTCGTAGTAGCCAGTATGAGGCCGGAGCTGGTGTACTCGCCCAGCTTCTCACACTCCTGGCCCGCCAGCTCACACGTCACGTCCACGTACACCTCCTCCTGACCGACTGACGGCCAGTAGCGGATCACACCTTCCGGTGATACTCCAATGCATGATGGCATCTGAAATTATTATTAGTAGTGATGTATTATAATGAGTTCCTGATATTTGAGAGACAGTGAGCAATCAAGAAGGGTTTTTAATTATTATTTTTTTTTTGGGAAAAGTACACTTGTCCTTTTGTGAAATTTTAATTCTATTAAACATTTTTATTCAACAGTTTTACTTAAAAGACGTTTTTTTGTGTATGAAACATAATAACTATATTTCTGATTCATCATTTTACTTACTACCTTCTAAAATAATTTAAATAAAAAAGTGATTTTCCAGACCATGTATACCTGTGAATCATTTTCGTAAAACACTACAACTAAATCTGCTTTATGAGCTAGGTCAGTCTGCGGTAGTGTTAGTTCCCGAGCAGCTGATATCCCGGTCACATTCCCCGCATCTTCATCATCGTCCAGCGATGATTGTTCCCAGGCCAGGATACGTCTTCCTGATACCACCCAGCACCAACCGCAGGGGGAGATGCGAACTGAGATGTCTCCGCTTGCTGGAAACCAGTTATTTGATGAAATTTAGTCTTTTTATTTTTAAGAAAAATATTTGTTCTGCCCTCATTCTAAAATATTGGTAGAAAATGAGATGCATCTGTTATCTTATTGGAATAACTCTTTTCTAATTCAATTTAAAATGGAAAATCAATATTTACCGAAGGCAAGAGCCTCTGTAACCGTCACAGGCATAGGAGCGCCGTAAGTCTCAAGAGTCATCGTAGGAGTTTTGTAGATCACATCGCCGGTTGGTTCGCTTTGTGACTGCATAAATTTACTACAAAAACACACATTAAAATATTAAGAAAGGCGTTCAATTTGTAAAAACATAAGATCTATAGGTTAGGCACACACCTTTGGCTCTTTTTTGCCGTTGACAAACCACCGGGCCTTCTACTTGACAAAGATTGCCTAACTCGAGGTGAGAATGGGCTCCTCATAGCTCCTGTGCTACTAAAATCCATTATTATAAATGTAAAACTAAAGTTAAATGCAAATTAATTGACCCAACACCAAGCAAAATATTTCAAAACGTCAAATGAAAAATCGTTTTTGTAATCAGTATTTTTTACCAAAATCGATGGATAAAGCTTTGACCTCCGTACTGCCTAAGTCGAAAACCACTCTACAGTCTATGAAAATTAAATTTTACTCAAAAACTTGCAAGTATGATTTTATACTGGTAATTTGGGTTTAAATATACCTTTACTATGGAAGTCTATCATTATTCATTATCAAAATTCTTTCTCTTTCAGTAAATCAAAAACTTAATTGAAAAAGTTTTTAAATAACATACTTAAAAGTCTATAAACCAAAAACCATATTCCATTATTTAAAAAAATCGTAGCCTTCTGTCAACTGTCAAAAGAAAAAAAAAACAAATGTCAACATTTGATTTTCAACGGATCGGATTTTGCTTGTAAACCTTTATTCTGTTTTATTTTACTGTGATTTTACTGTACTTTTGTAATAATTACAATATAGGTAGCTGTAAAACTATATTTTTTCTGTCTTCAAAAAGTGTACTTTGATGATTCGAAAATGTTTATTAAATCCATAGTATTGGATGGTTTCAAATCCTACGGGAATCGAGTGGAAATTACTGGTTTTGATCCCGAATTTAATGCTATTACCGGTTTAAATGGCACTGGGAAATCAAACATTCTGGATTCAATATGTTTCGTGCTTGGAATCACCAACTTATCCAATGTAAGTCCATTTTTACAATATATTTCCAAAATTCTGTCTCAAATAGTTTCCCGCCAAAGTTTTGTTATAGATGTTGAAACAATTAAATAAATAACAATGTATAATTTAGTAACTTATACAGTACTGTGATATTTATACAGATTTTCAGCTCTGTTTTGTTTATCATCACACTGCTTAACATTATTAATAATACATGAATGCGTGGTTAACATGTATGTGTTTGTGAAAAGTTTGAAAAAAAATGTGGAATTCTGATAAAACTGTAAGTAATGAAAATGCTAATTTAAAACTTATAATATTACTATTGTAGGTGCGAGCCGGTAGCTTACAAGAGCTGATCTACAAGCATGGTCAAGCTGGTATCACGAAGGCCACCGTTAGCATCACATTTGACAACAGAGATAAAAGACAATGTCCTATTGGTTATGAGAACCATGATGAGATCACTGTTACAAGACAGGTATGAGTTTAAAACAATGTTATTAATTATTATATTGTAAAAGAAAAGAAAGAAAGTTGTTTCTCGTAATTTCAATAAAGAAATATTAATTTATTGAGAAATTATTCTACTGTGTTTGTTCTGCCACTTAAATATAGTCATCATTTAATTGTGAAACAAAAGTTACAAAATAAAAACTACATACTTCTTCCAATTCAATCTTCGAACAACATTCTGTACACATTTGCATTTTTGACATGGCAAAAAACTAGCAACATTTTTGGTATAAATTAAAATTCATATTACATCTATCATTTGTATCATAATTCCAGGTGGTGATGGGTGGTAAAAATAAGTACCTCATCAACGGCATCAATGTACAGAACAAGAGAGTCAGTGATCTGTTCTGCTCCGTCCAGCTCAATGTGAACAACCCACACTTTCTGATCATGCAGGGACGGATCACTAAAGTATTGAACATGAAACCTCCGGAGGTATGACCATATCATACTGTCTTTGAAAAAAAAAATCTATTTTACAAATCTGAAAATAATTACTTAGTTCAAGAATATCTTAAAAATATCTAAATGAGATTATGAAGTCACAATTATTTTGTAAATCAATCATACAATACTTACTATTTAGATCTTTTAAAGAAAAGCATAAATTACATTTTAAATTACAAAAAATTACAGTTTATATTTTCTATTCTATTGTTTTAATAAGAGATAATTTTGTCAGATCCTATCAATGGTGGAAGAAGCAGCCGGTACAAGAATGTATGAAGCTAAGAAGCAAGCTGCACAGAAAACTATTGAGAAGAAAGATGCTAAACTAAGGGAACTTAATGATGTAAGCTAGTTCTATAATTATTATACTTAGAATAGTCTTGTTTGTCTATTAAACAATACTAATTTGGAGGTATTCAGTATCAGATGCAATAGGAGTTGAATGAAACACCCTAGTACTGTATAATATGCAGAGTATTTAATTACTGATACATGCTATGTGTACAGGCAACTGACTATGACTAACTTAATAAGTACTAAGACGGACACCCGTCGATCCTGTGCGGCGTCAGCACTAATATCATGGATATTTGGTTTCTAAGTTTACACAGTACAGTAACAAACAGATTAAAATACCCTTTTTTAGGACTCCTATTTATCATGTGGTTTTATACCTTACATTTTTAGGGAATGTGAGGTCCTCTTGTAAAAAATACAGCAGTAGAAATAATTGAATAGTAATATGTTACATTAGTGAAAATTCTGTGAAAATCTGTCCATGTGTATGATTTACATTGTTACCAGATAATAAGGGAAGACATAGCTCCCAAACTACAAAAGCTGCAGGACGAGAGGTCACAGTTCCAGGAGTACCAGAAGGTCGTTCGAGAACTGGAGAATATCACCAGACTTTATGTTGCTTTCAAGTAAGTATCAGGTGGGCTACTTGCCATTAGTTGGGCCGCTTACCATCAGGTGGTGGGGTAAGCTTGTTAATTTATCTGAAAAAAAAACTTACATTTATCACTCAGAGAGCAATGGTGTGATTTTTTGAATTTAAATTTTAATTTTTTTTAAGGTATGTCTCAGCAGAGCAGCAGACTAAAATAGCAGAAGGAAAGGTCACGGAGGTACAGGACGATATTAAGACTAAGAAGGAAAATATTAAAAGTAACGAGAAAGAAATGAAAGATCTCGACAAGCAAGTGGCTGAACTTAATAAGAAACTTGATGAGGTATTTGAAATATTAAATAGTTAGTTAGTTTTAACGCTTAAGTTGTTTGTCTATCTATGAGATATTAAATAAAACAGGATAGACATTGTAATATTAAGTTATTACAGCCATACATGTAGGGTGTTGAGAATGGAATTTAATTGATCTAAATTTCCCATTGTCATTACACTGCTGTGTGAATGAGGACTAAACATTGATCAAATCTGTTATTTGTAGTGTAATTTCAGCTATTTGATAAATGGCATCATCTAAACACCACTAAAATAAAAAAACAAGAATTACAAAGTCTACCTTTTAGCTTTTGGTATTTAATGCTATTTTCGCTCTTGTATTTACATTGTATTTATTTGAAGCATATACATGTATCTGTTGTACCCAGGAAAGCGGTAACATCCTCAAAAACCTGGAAACTGAACTACATGAACTAGAGAAGGTAGAAGCAGCCGCCTCCTCACAGTACAAGGGATGCAAGGACAGTGTGAGTGGACACGACAAGAGAGCTCGTCTGCTGGAGAAGGCGCTCGCTGATGATGAACAGGCGCTGAGGAGTAAACAGCAGGTGCTCAGCGAGGTTAGTAAGAGGTTGTATTTTAGATATAGTGTGATTATTTTTTCTAGAAAAATAAGCTTATACATCTTTCAAGCAAATATTTTCCAAGATTAGTATTTGAACCAAACCGTTTGAGTTTTATTGTTATAGTATACAGCAGGTGTCACCAAATTGCGGCCCGCAGACCATTTAAGGATGTATTTATATGGTATCGTAATCATGGTCGGCGGTGGTGTGACTACACATAGACTACACATTTTCATAGGAAACATCAAATGGTTTATAGTCAATCGATTTACTGACTGTCGAAAAAACCGCGTTGTCAACGTGTCACCTAATTCTTTAACTTACATAGATACTGTGATCTAATAAGATGATATCTAAATTATGTTTGAAATACAAAATTAATAAATCATAATCACACTTAAAATAATCATTAATTCCCCCTCTAAATAAATTGTACATTGACTTGTAGGTGTCGTCAACATTCGAGAACCTTCGTTCGTCGAGTGAGAGCAGCGAGAAGGCGCTGGCGGAGGCGCAGCAGAAGTTCCTGGCCGTCAGCACGGGGAAGGAAGACGCTTCGGACTCACTACAGGACCAGCTGATGGGTAACAGTTTTACTAAAATGGGAACAGCATTTTTGAAGACATAAAATTAAAAAAGCTGTTGCCATGGATGAAGTGGCTTATAAACATGCATAATTTGTGTGATGATAAAGATTATAAAGAGGATTCTTTACAAAAATGAGCAATTAAATCGGTTCATAAACAAACTGACAACCCTTTCCTTCTTATCAAAGTAGATTAAAAAGTCATTTCAAAAATTGAATTACTTTAACTTAATAACTTAGTCACTGTATGCCCTCTTAACTACATTTCCCCTGTAGCTGCTAAACAGCAAGCTTCAGAAGCATCCACCCGCATCACGGCCAGCATGATGGACAAGAAACACGCCGAAGAACGACTGAGGACCTTGGAGAAGGAGTTCGCGACCTCCAGCAAGCAGTACCGCGCTGACCAGGACAACATAGGCAGGCAGCAGGCACAGTTAGACCGATTAGAGGTACATACAATTCAAATTGCTTCATTTCCGGTGGTAATTAAAAAATACCAAACTAAATCTACTAATAATTCTGCTTAAAACTGGCGAAAATCAACAATCAAGTTTTAATTTAATTTGCTTTCTTTTTATAATCATCAACTGGGAACTACACCATAATTGGTTCGTCCACTTATGCCAATTGTGCGGAGGAAGTTTCAATCACAATGAAAACTTTTCAAATTTTTATATGTACTGTAGCGAGAGTTATCAACAATGGGCTACTCAGAGAGTCGTGTATCAGAGCTACAAACAGCGGTCAGGGGAGCGCAACAGGCGGCCCGCAGCGCCCGGGACCGGCACGACGCGCTGGGCGCCACGCTGCAGCGGTGCCACTTCCGGTACACGCCACCCGAACCCAACTTCGACCACTCCAGGGTCGCAGGTACTAACGTACAGAGGTGCATAACTCCTGGCCCGTAGCGTGCTGTCACATGTGGGGTGGGGGATTTAATAACATAATTTTTTTATTCCAGCACATTCTCCAATATTGTTGTCAAAAACATTCTCTGTATTTTAAAATATTCTTTCCTATTTGATATTTCAACAAAGTGGATTACAAATAGGTAGTGGTCTGCCTCTATATTATTTTCAATAATCATAATATTGACAATACAATTGTGGTTTGAGGCTATGAAACGCAGCGATATATACAAAAGTTTAATTATGTACGTGTATGTAATGGGTATGTGTGATTGACAGGTACTGTATGCAGATTGATAGATGTATGTGATCCCAAATACTGCACGGCTTTGGAAACAGCGGCCGGAGGTAGAGTGAGTATTTATAATTCGGATATGGAATCGAATGATTTTTCAAAGTATTTTGGAAGTGTTTAATTGGGTATTTGAAAAAAAAAAATTTTATAATAAATGGAAAGATCATATAAAAATTTGTTATACTACATTTTTTTTTTATTTCAAAAGATAGGTAAATTAAAGTAAAATTCAAATTTTTCAATTCAGTACCGTAAATACACGGACAGATCCCGAGCGTGTGTGACGTCATAATGTTAGTTTTCACTCATCACTTGTCATTAGTATTTATACCAAATTCAAATTTCGATCCTCAGAACTACTCAGAAGTTAACAATTTGACGTCACAGTCAATCACGGTGCACACCTTCACATTCTCAAAAAAATATGCTAGAATAATGTAGAGAGATTCTAATAGAGTTAAAGTAAAGGCACCTTCATGCTCTTCCACACAAACACAAGCACAAACATGATAGGTCTACAATCTTCTATTCTTAAGATAATTGGTGTTTTCTAAATTCAATTATTTGGTGGGGGGGGGGGGGGGGGGCTGGGGCAAATACTCTACGTTCTCTGATAGACCTAGATGTAGTAGGACAACATTGCAACATTAACATGAACTTATTCAGACACTCGCGGTTTTCTATAATACTTTCATGCATTTTCAACGGGTTCTTACCACGATATTTAATTAACTAAGTTGTCTCGATATTTCAACGTTGTTGCAAACGTCATGATCACGAGAAGACTGGATACTGCGGGTCGATTTAAGAGCAAACAAATCTGTCTACCCTCGCACTCGTTCGCTTTTGGGTCGTACCACTGGGACTCGAACTCACATCACGACACACCACACTCACTGTATCTACAAGACTATCTGAGTTCGAATTAATTAAATATCGTGGAAAGAACCCGTTGAAATTGCATGAAAAGATCAACATGTCTAAAAACCGACATAATTTGCAACATCCGTAGTAATAACAAACTATATTCAACAGACATGACGACAGTATCAAAGTATCGAAGATTTAATGATATTGTAGGAAACTACATATTAAAAAAATGTAAAACAATAATTTGGTTTTACTTAAAAATCTGAGATTAAAAAGATTTTTAATAAATGAAAACATTAAAATATTACAGTCTGCCATTTTGGCTGAAACGCCAACTACATCGGATTATGTCACTAATAAACTATTGTAAACAATATGAAATTGATCTCTATTGGTTGCGCCATGACACTTTAGCGTTTGTTTACATAAGAGTGAAATCAAACGCGACGTCATCACACTACGGGCGGTTTTCGCGCACTATTTGAAATAAATGGCTTGAAACCTAGTTAAACGTATGTAACGTTATTACCGAAATAGGTGTTTTCGTAAATAATGTTACGTGCTGAGGTTCGGGATAAGTAATGAAACACGGTTTTATCCTTAGGAAGACTCAAATTTATTCAATTCACTTCTAGATTGTTCTGGAATAGTCCCGAATGGAGCGACTAACAATGTTCTAGAAAGTTCTCGATGACTCTGGAAAGTTGTTCTAGGAACTTTGCGACTAGCCTCGAACCTTCTCGAACAGTCTCGAATACTGTTCTATAAGCTTCTCGACTAGTCTCGAAGGGTGTGAAAGAGATAGCAATATATCTCTGTCTTGCTCACACACTTTCTAGAACATTCCCGAACAGTCTCGTGTGAGTGAGAGAGATAGCACTATATATTTCTTCACTTATCTCACTCACACACTTTTCTGGATGTTTCTAGAACATTCTCGTAACAATAATAAACCTGTACCCACAATATGGAAGAGGATTTCAAAATCTTTCATCATGCCTGACTTGGACAAACTTATATAATTTGAATTTTGTTTCAGCTTTACAATGTGGTGGTAGACACAGAAGTGACCAGTAAGTTGTTACTACAAAAAGGCAACCTTCAAACCAGAACCACCATCATACCTCTCAACAAGATATCCGGACAAGTCATAGACAAGAAGACTGTCAAATTAGCTCAGGATATTGTAAGTATTACAATTATTGTTTTAATTGTATTTGGAACGCATTCAACCTTATTTTGTAGTCGCGCGTTCCCCCCTTATCTCGTCGCGCATACCTCAGAGAGTGCGCTGCAGTCATGGCTAGACTATAACGTGCATGTAAACGACGCGCCAAATAATTGTTGTAATATTTTTAAGTTAGCTTGATAAGCGTAAATTTTGTTTTGTTTAAACATATTTTTTAAATAAATCATTTATGCTCGTGAACCCGCGCTTAGTTTTGCATAGACGCGCTCGGCTTCGCGATGTGACGTTGTAGTTGAGTTCCGCTAGACGCGGCGCGAGAGACCCGCGCCGCGCTGCTCGCCCGACCCCGCGAACTTGTTTAATTTTTTTGTCCTTTTTTTTTTAAATATGGTTGTTAAGTACATTGTGGTTGTTTCAGGGTGGCGGTCCGGAGAACGTGCAGCTGGCCCTGGACCTGATATCGTACTCCAGCGAGTTGAGGGCCGCCATGAGCTGGGTGTTCGGGTCGACGCTGGTGTGCAGCGACCTGGACACCGCCAAGCGCGTCACGTTCCACCCCGGCGTGCGGCGCCGCTGCGTCACGCTCGACGGAGACGTGTTCGACCCCTCCGGCACGCTGTCCGGGGGCGCCTGCGTGCAGGTACAGTACTATAGTACAGTATAGTACAGCACAGTACAGCACAGTACAGCACAGTACAGCACAGTACAGCACAGTACAGTATAGTACAGCGACCTGGACACCGCCAAGCGCGTCACGTTCCACCCCGGCGTGCGGCGCCGCTGCGTCACGCTCGACGGAGACGTGTTCGACCCCTCCGGCACGCTGTCCGGGGGCGCCTGCGTGCAGGTACAGTACTATAGTACAGTATAGTACAGCACAGTACAGCACAGTACAGCACAGTACAGCACAGTACAGCACAGTGCAGCACAGTACAGTATAGTACAGCGACCTGGACACCGCCAAGCGCGTCACGTTCCACCCCGGCGTGCGGCGCCGCTGCGTCACGCTCGACGGAGACGTGTTCGACCCCTCCGGCACGCTGTCCGGGGGCGCCTGCGTGCAGGTACAGTACTATAGTACAGTATAGTACAGCACAGTACAGCACAGTACAGCACAGTACAGCACAGTACAGCACAGTACAGCACAGTACAGCACAGTGCAGCACAGTACAGTATAGTACAGCGACCTGGACACCGCCAAGCGCGTCACGTTCCACCCCGGCGTGCGGCGCCGCTGCGTCACGCTCGACGGAGACGTGTTCGACCCCTCCGGCACGCTGTCCGGGGGCGCCTGCGTGCAGGTACAGTACTATAGTACAGTATAGTACAGCACAGTACAGCACAGTACAGCACAGTACAGCACAGTACAGCACAGTGCAGCACAGTACAGTATAGTACAGCGACCTGGACACCGCCAAGCGCGTCACGTTCCACCCCGGCGTGCGGCGCCGCTGCGTCACGCTCGACGGAGACGTGTTCGACCCCTCCGGCACGCTGTCCGGGGGCGCCTGCGTGCAGGTAAAGTACTATAGTACAGTATAGTACAGCACAGTACAGCACAGTACAGCACAGTACAGCACAGTGCAGCACAGTACAGTATAGTACAGCGACCTGGACACCGCCAAGCGCGTCACGTTCCACGCCGGCGTGCGGCGCCGCTGCGTCACGCTCGACGGAGACGTGTTCGACCCCTCCGGCACGCTGTCCGGGGGCGCCTGCGTGCAGGTACAGTACTATAGTACAGTATAGTACAGCACAGTACAGCACAGTACAGCACAGTACAGCACAGTACAGCACAGTGCAGCACAGTACAGTATAGTACAGCGACCTGGACACCGCCAAGCGCGTCACGTTCCACCCCGGCGTGCGGCGCCGCTGCGTCACGCTCGACGGAGACGTGTTCGACCCCTCCGGCACGCTGTCCGGGGGCGCCTGCGTGCAGGTACAGTACTATAGTACAGTATAGTACAGCACAGTACAGCACAGTACAGCACAGTACAGCACAGTACAGCACAGTACAGCACAGTGCAGCACAGTACAGTATAGTACAGCGACCTGGACACCGCCAAGCGCGTCACGTTCCACCCCGGCGTGCGGCGCCGCTGCGTCACGCTCGACGGAGACGTGTTCGACCCCTCCGGCACGCTGTCCGGGGGCGCCTGCGTGCAGGTACAGTACTATAGTACAGTATAGTACAGCACAGTACAGCACAGTACAGCACAGTACAGCACAGTGCAGCACAGTACAGTATAGTACAGCGACCTGGACACCGCCAAGCGCGTCACGTTCCACCCCGGCGTGCGGCGCCGCTGCGTCACGCTCGACGGAGACGTGTTCGACCCCTCCGGCACGCTGTCCGGGGGCGCCTGCGTGCAGGTACAGTACTATAGTACAGTATAGTACAGCACAGTACAGCACAGTACAGCACAGTACAGCACAGTGCAGCACAGTACAGTATAGTACAGCGACCTGGACACCGCCAAGCGCGTCACGTTCCACCCCGGCGTGCGGCGCCGCTGCGTCACGCTCGACGGAGACGTGTTCGACCCCTCCGGCACGCTGTCCGGGGGCGCCTGCGTGCAGGTACAGTACTATAGTACAGTATAGTACAGCACAGTACAGCACAGTACAGCACAGTACAGCACAGTACAGCACAGTGCAGCACAGTACAGTATAGTACAGCGACCTGGACACCGCCAAGCGCGTCACGTTCCACGCCGGCGTGTGGCGCCGCTGCGTCACGCTCGACGGAGACGTGTTCGACCCCTCCGGCACGCTGTCCGGGGGCGCCTGCGTGCAGGTACAGTACTATAGTACAGTATAGTACAGCACAGTACAGCACAGTACAGCACAGTACAGCACAGTACAGCACAGTACAGCACAGTGCAGCACAGTACAGTATAGTACAGCGACCTGGACACCGCCAAGCGCGTCACGTTCCACGCCGGCGTGTGGCGCCGCTGCGTCACGCTCGACGGAGACGTGTTCGACCCCTCCGGCACGCTGTCCGGGGGCGCCTGCGTGCAGGTACAGTACTATAGTACAGTATAGTACAGCACAGTACAGCACAGTACAGCACAGTACAGCACAGTACAGCACAGTGCAGCACAGTACAGTATAGTACAGCGACCTGGACACCGCCAAGCGCGTCACGTTCCACCCCGGCGTGCGGCGCCGCTGCGTCACGCTCGACGGAGACGTGTTCGACCCCTCCGGCACGCTGTCCGGGGGCGCCTGCGTGCAGGTACAGTACTATAGTACAGTATAGTACAGCACAGTACAGCACAGTACAGCACAGTACAGCACAGTACAGCACAGTACAGCACAGTACAGCACAGTGCAGCACAGTACAGTATAGTACAGCGACCTGGACACCGCCAAGCGCGTCACGTTCCACCCCGGCGTGCGGCGCCGCTGCGTCACGCTCGACGGAGACGTGTTCGACCCCTCCGGCACGCTGTCCGGGGGCGCCTGCGTGCAGGTACAGTACTATAGTACAGTATAGTACAGCACAGTACAGCACAGTACAGCACAGTACAGCACAGTACAGCACAGTACAGCACAGTGCAGCACAGTACAGTATAGTACAGCGACCTGGACACCGCCAAGCGCGTCACGTTCCACCCCGGCGTGCGGCGCCGCTGCGTCACGCTCGACGGAGACGTGTTCGACCCCTCCGGCACGCTGTCCGGGGGCGCCTGCGTGCAGGTACAGTACTATAGTACAGTATAGTACAGCACAGTACAGCACAGTACAGCACAGTACAGCACAGTACAGCACAGTACAGCACAGTGCAGCACAGTACAGTATAGTACAGCGACCTGGACACCGCCAAGCGCGTCACGTTCCACCCCGGCGTGCGGCGCCGCTGCGTCACGCTCGACGGAGACGTGTTCGACCCCTCCGGCACGCTGTCCGGGGGCGCCTGCGTGCAGGTACAGTACTATAGTACAGTATAGTACAGCACAGTACAGCACAGTACAGCACAGTACAGCACAGTACAGCACAGTACAGCACAGTACAGCACAGTACAGCACAGTGCAGCACAGTACAGTATAGTACAGCGACCTGGACACCGCCAAGCGCGTCACGTTCCACCCCGGCGTGCGGCGCCGCTGCGTCACGCTCGACGGAGACGTGTTCGACCCCTCCGGCACGCTGTCCGGGGGCGCCTGCGTGCAGGTACAGTACTATAGTACAGTATAGTACAGCACAGTACAGCACAGTACAGCACAGTACAGCACAGTACAGCACAGTGCAGCACAGTACAGTATAGTACAGCGACCTGGACACCGCCAAGCGCGTCACGTTCCACCCCGGCGTGCGGCGCCGCTGCGTCACGCTCGACGGAGACGTGTTCGACCCCTCCGGCACGCTGTCCGGGGGCGCCTGCGTGCAGGTACAGTACTATAGTACAGTATAGTACAGCACAGTACAGCACAGTACAGCACAGTACAGCACAGTACAGCACAGTACAGCACAGTGCAGCACAGTACAGTATAGTACAGCGACCTGGACACCGCCAAGCGCGTCACGTTCCACCCCGGCGTGCGGCGCCGCTGCGTCACGCTCGACGGAGACGTGTTCGACCCCTCCGGCACGCTGTCCGGGGGCGCCTGCGTGCAGGTACAGTACTATAGTACAGTATAGTACAGCACAGTACAGCACAGTACAGCACAGTACAGCACAGTGCAGCACAGTACAGTATAGTACAGCGACCTGGACACCGCCAAGCGCGTCACGTTCCACCCCGGCGTGCGGCGCCGCTGCGTCACGCTCGACGGAGACGTGTTCGACCCCTCCGGCACGCTGTCCGGGGGCGCCTGCGTGCAGGTACAGTACTATAGTACAGTATAGTACAGCACAGTACAGCACAGTACAGCACAGTACAGCACAGTACAGCACAGTGCAGCACAGTACAGTATAGTACAGCGACCTGGACACCGCCAAGCGCGTCACGTTCCACGCCGGCGTGTGGCGCCGCTGCGTCACGCTCGACGGAGACGTGTTCGACCCCTCCGGCACGCTGTCCGGGGGCGCCTGCGTGCAGGTACAGTACTATAGTACAGTATAGTACAGCACAGTACAGCACAGTACAGCACAGTACAGCACAGTACAGCACAGTACAGCACAGTGCAGCACAGTACAGTATAGTACAGCGACCTGGACACCGCCAAGCGCGTCACGTTCCACGCCGGCGTGTGGCGCCGCTGCGTCACGCTCGACGGAGACGTGTTCGACCCCTCCGGCACGCTGTCCGGGGGCGCCTGCGTGCAGGTACAGTACTATAGTACAGTATAGTACAGCACAGTACAGCACAGTACAGCACAGTACAGCACAGTACAGCACAGTGCAGCACAGTACAGTATAGTACAGCGACCTGGACACCGCCAAGCGCGTCACGTTCCACCCCGGCGTGCGGCGCCGCTGCGTCACGCTCGACGGAGACGTGTTCGACCCCTCCGGCACGCTGTCCGGGGGCGCCTGCGTGCAGGTACAGTACTATAGTACAGTATAGTACAGCACAGTACAGCACAGTACAGCACAGTGCAGCACAGTACAGTATAGTACAGCGACCTGGACACCGCCAAGCGCGTCACGTTCCACGCCGGCGTGCGGCGCCGCTGCGTCACGCTCGACGGAGACGTGTTCGACCCCTCCGGCACGCTGTCCGGGGGCGCCTGCGTGCAGGTACAGTACTATAGTACAGTATAGTACAGCACAGTACAGCACAGTACAGCACAGTGCAGCACAGTACAGTATAGTACAGCGACCTGGACACCGCCAAGCGCGTCACGTTCCACCCCGGCGTGCGGCGCCGCTGCGTCACGCTCGACGGAGACGTGTTCGACCCCTCCGGCACGCTGTCCGGGGGCGCCTGCGTGCAGGTACAGTACTATAGTACAGTATAGTACAGCACAGTACAGCACAGTACAGCACAGTACAGCACAGTACAGCACAGTACAGCACAGTGCAGCACAGTACAGTATAGTACAGCGACCTGGACACCGCCAAGCGCGTCACGTTCCACCCCGGCGTGCGGCGCCGCTGCGTCACGCTCGACGGAGACGTGTTCGACCCCTCCGGCACGCTGTCCGGGGGCGCCTGCGTGCAGGTACAGTATTATAGTACAGTATAGTACAGCACAGTACAGCACAGTACAGCACAGTACAGCACAGTACAGCACAGTGCAGCACAGTACAGTATAGTACAGCGACCTGGACACCGCCAAGCGCGTCACGTTCCACGCCGGCGTGCGGCGCCGCTGCGTCACGCTCGACGGAGACGTGTTCGACCCCTCCGGCACGCTGTCCGGGGGCGCCTGCGTGCAGGTACAGTACTATAGTACAGTATAGTACAGCACAGTACAGCACAGTACAGCACAGTACAGCACAGTACAGCACAGTACAGCACAGTGCAGCACAGTACAGTATAGTACAGCGACCTGGACACCGCCAAGCGCGTCACGTTCCACCCCGGCGTGCGGCGCCGCTGCGTCACGCTCGACGGAGACGTGTTCGACCCCTCCGGCACGCTGTCCGGGGGCGCCTGCGTGCAGGTACAGTACTATAGTACAGTATAGTACAGCACAGTACAGCACAGTACAGCACAGTACAGCACAGTGCAGCACAGTACAGTATAGTACAGCGACCTGGACACCGCCAAGCGCGTCACGTTCCACGCCGGCGTGTGGCGCCGCTGCGTCACGCTCGACGGAGACGTGTTCGACCCCTCCGGCACGCTGTCCGGGGGCGCCTGCGTGCAGGTACAGTACTATAGTACAGTATAGTACAGCACAGTACAGCACAGTACAGCACAGTACAGCACAGTGCAGCACAGTACAGTATAGTACAGCGACCTGGACACCGCCAAGCGCGTCACGTTCCACGCCGGCGTGTGGCGCCGCTGCGTCACGCTCGACGGAGACGTGTTCGACCCCTCCGGCACGCTGTCCGGGGGCGCCTGCGTGCAGGTACAGTACTATAGTACAGTATAGTACAGCACAGTACAGCACAGTACAGCACAGTACAGCACAGTACAGCACAGTGCAGCACAGTACAGTATAGTACAGCGACCTGGACACCGCCAAGCGCGTCACGTTCCACCCCGGCGTGCGGCGCCGCTGCGTCACGCTCGACGGAGACGTGTTCGACCCCTCCGGCACGCTGTCCGGGGGCGCCTGCGTGCAGGTACAGTACTATAGTACAGTATAGTACAGCATAGTACAGCACAGTACAGCACAGTACAGCACAGTACAGCACAGTACAGCACAGTACAGCACAGTACAGCACAGTGCAGCACAGTACAGTATAGTACAGCGACCTGGACACCGCCAAGCGCGTCACGTTCCACGCCGGCGTGTGGCGCCGCTGCGTCACGCTCGACGGAGACGTGTTCGACCCCTCCGGCACGCTGTCCGGGGGCGCCTGCGTGCAGGTACAGTACTATAGTACAGTATAGTACAGCACAGTACAGCACAGTACAGCACAGTACAGCACAGTGCAGCACAGTACAGTATAGTACAGCGACCTGGACACCGCCAAGCGCGTCACGTTCCACGCCGGCGTGCGGCGCCGCTGCGTCACGCTCGACGGAGACGTGTTCGACCCCTCCGGCACGCTGTCCGGGGGCGCCTGCGTGCAGGTACAGTACTATAGTACAGTATAGTACAGCACAGTACAGCACAGTACAGCACAGTACAGCACAGTACAGCACAGTGCAGCACAGTACAGTATAGTACAGCGACCTGGACACCGCCAAGCGCGTCACGTTCCACGCCGGCGTGTGGCGCCGCTGCGTCACGCTCGACGGAGACGTGTTCGACCCCTCCGGCACGCTGTCCGGGGGCGCCTGCGTGCAGGTACAGTACTATAGTACAGTATAGTACAGCACAGTACAGCACAGTACAGCACAGTGCAGCACAGTACAGTATAGTACAGCGACCTGGACACCGCCAAGCGCGTCACGTTCCACGCCGGCGTGCGGCGCCGCTGCGTCACGCTCGACGGAGACGTGTTCGACCCCTCCGGCACGCTGTCCGGGGGCGCCTGCGTGCAGGTACAGTACTATAGTACAGTATAGTACAGCACAGTACAGCACAGTACAGCACAGTACAGCACAGTACAGCACAGTACAGTATAGTACAGCGACCTGGACACCGCCAAGCGCGTCACGTTCCACACCGGCGTGCGGCGCCGCTGCGTCACGCTCGACGGAGACGTGTTCGACCCCTCCGGCACGCTGTCCGGGGGCGCCTGCGTGCAGGTACAGTACTATAGTACAGTATAGTACAGCACAGTACAGCACAGTACAGCACAGTACAGTATAGTACAGCACAGTACAGCACAGTACAGCACAGTACAGCACAGTACAGCACAGTACAGCACAGTACAGCACAGCACAGTACAGTACAGTACAGCACAGCACAGCACAGTACAGCACAGCACAGTACAGCACAGTACAGCACAGTACAGCACAGTACAGCACAGTACAGCACAGTACAGCACAGTACAGCACAGTACAGCTCAGTACAGCACAGTACAGCACAGTACAGCACAGTGCAGCACAGTACAGTATAGTACAGCGACCTGGACACCGCCAAGCGCGTCACGTTCCACCCCGGCGTGCGGCGCCGCTGCGTCACGCTCGACGGAGACGTGTTCGACCCCTCCGGCACGCTGTCCGGGGGCGCCTGCGTGCAGGTACAGTACTATAGTACAGTATAGTACAGCACAGTACAGCACAGTACAGCTCAGTACAGCACAGTACAGCACAGTACAGCACAGTACAGTATAGTACAGCGACCTGGACACCGCCAAGCGCGTCACGTTCCACCCCGGCGTGCGGCGCCGCTGCGTCACGCTCGACGGAGACGTGTTCGACCCCTCCGGCACGCTGTCCGGGGGCGCCTGCGTGCAGGTACAGTACTATAGTACAGTATAGTACAGCACAGTACAGCACAGTACAGCACAGTACAGCACAGTACAGCACAGTACAGCACAGTACAGCACAGTACAGCACAGTACAGCACAGTACAGTACAGTATAGTACAGTACAGCACAGTACAGCACAGTACAGCACAGTACAGCACAGTATAGTACAGTATAGTACAGTATAGTACAGTATAGTACAGTATAGTACAGTATAGTACAGTATAGTACAGTATAGTACAGTATAGTACAGTATAGTACAGTATAGTACAGTATAGTACAGTATAGTACAGTATAGTACAGTATAGTACAGTATAGTACAGTATT
Source organism: Trilocha varians (assembly GCA_030269945.2). Lineage (NCBI taxonomy): Eukaryota > Metazoa > Arthropoda > Insecta > Lepidoptera > Bombycidae > Trilocha > Trilocha varians. The sequence continues at coordinate 10,814,790 of AP028273.1, read as the reverse complement.
GTACAGTATAGTACAGTATAGTACAGTATAGCACAGTATTTTATTAATTATTTTCAATTTTAATGTTTTATTTTTACAATGTTCTAGTGTTTTTGATTTATCAAAAATTTTTAAGGACTTTTAATTTGCATGTGTCAATCTTAAATCTTAAATTACTGATAAATTATTGTTTTTAATTTTTTAATACTATTTGATGTTAAATTATAACGTACCTAATGATATGAATATGATGTTATGAATTAATATTTCTTATTTTGATTTCATTTGGAACATTGTATTTTAAATTTTATTTTCATAATTGCATGCAGTAGTTTTCTGTAAGTAAAGATGCACATGTTCCTTTTTATTATTGCTTGTATAATCAATGTGTGAATTAGTGTATTCTTTGTAGAAAACTCTTAAATAAATAAATAAATAAATAAATATGTATATAGTATAGTACAGCGACCTGCGCCCGCACGGAATCCCTGTTAGATCAGAACCAGCGTGGTTCGGGGAGCTCGACCGGGGCGGATCGCCTCGCCGGTCCGCAGACCCGAAGTGGGGTTGGGGAGTCGTCGGACACAATTACGGACCGTCGTCACTGGTGTGCCTCGTTACATCACATACAGATCATCGATCTCGGTTAATTCGATAAATTATTCTAATAAGAAATTTCAAAAAAAATAATCTTTTAAAAATCAATACTGGAAGAAACGTAAAATTCAAGTAAAACTAAAATGTCTGTAAAGTCGTAATAAGAATATCAATATCCAGGGTGGTTCAGTCCTCCTGCAGCTACAAGAGCTGAAGAAGCTGGAACAACAGCTGCAAACCTCAGAGGGTCAGCTGTCGCAGATGACGTCAGAGCTGAACTCGCTGCAACAAGCGTCTGAGAAGTACACCACTACGCAGCAGAAGTGAGTAGGGTGATATGCCCAGATCTTTGATAGTGCATTTTTTTTTCAAATTATGGACAAACTAGATTATTTGAGCAAAATTCGTATTTTATAAGGAACATGATAACTTGTAAATTTTATAGAATTTTGACTTTGTTAAAGAGAAGTTAGTGTTGGTTTGAAAACTGACGCAGGACCCAGTTGTTAGTAGAAAGAGCGTTTTGTATGTAGATATTCAGATTAAGAATAATTTTGAATCAAAATTTCAAATTGTATCTAGAACTTATTTACACCAAATATAAGAAAATAGTTGCAATTAAATACAATTTCGAAGCTTCATAAATGTCATCTCCTACCAATATTTCCTCCTCAGATACGAAATGATGCGTCACGAGCTCGAGATGGTGAAGGCTCGCCTGGCCACCACCTCGCACGCACAACTGCACCACGAGATACAGGCGCTTAAAGAACAGGTACACACACAATATATCCTTAGTTGAGTTTTAGGTACACATTGTGCGAAGAAAGAATGGTTGATAAGATAAAAAATGGTAACGCATAGGTGCAGCGTGATTAGACCACTCACCAGGTCAGTCGGTACCTGGTCGGTACCTGGTCGGTACCTGGTCGGTACCTGGTCGCGGGAGATCACTGGATGCAGTCAGCGCAGGACTGTGACTTGTGACGAGGTTTAGGGAAGCAGTGGACGTCAAATGCTGATGATGATCAGTTTTAATTGTTATCAAACCAAAGCCTTGATTAAAGTGTCAAAACATGAATAGCGTTGACTACATTTATTTCAATCTTCTACTAATTTTTTAAATGAATAGCTTTAATAGTAAAAAAACGATTTAACGTATGATTTCATGATAAATTTGTGTTTAGTTGTCAGAGTTGACGTCGAGTATAGAACAAGATAAGACGCTGCAGAAAGAAGCAGCTGACAGAGCCAAAGAACTGGAAGCTAAAGTCAAGGACATCAAGGGACACAGGGAAAGGTACGAATAATTACATTAAATTAAATTTGTCTATGAGTATGATCACGGTCAGCAAGGTAGTTCACCTTCAAGTTTTGTTTAGTATTTGTGGGTTAAAATTATAACTAGTGCTGTACAATTTGGCCGTTTAAACCGGCCACAAAGTTTAACCAGGTTAATTAGTTCAGCAGCCAGTTAGTTAATTTAAATTAACCGGTTAAATAAATTTAATTAACTAGTTAACCGGTTAAATTAATTAAACGGTTAACTGATTAAGCGGTTAATCGGTTAAAAAAAAAATTCAAATTTCCTTTCTTGGCAAAATTAGCAAAAAAATACTTATGCATTCCTGCAACAAGCACTCCGTCTGAGCGGGTATTTTCAACAGCGGGAAACGTGATTTCCTCAAAAAGAAGTTGCTTATCGTCGCAATCAGCAAACTTACTGATATTTCTATATCAAAATCGCGATATTTCTTGTAAATATAATTAAAATATTTTATCATTTTAGAATTTTAATTGTATGATTTGTTAATATTTATTATTTATAACAGAACAAGTCTTCCGTGTGGTAGACAGGTGATAGTTCCTTTCTGAAATCACTTTCATAATAAATGGGCGGGTGGTAGTCTGGCGATACCCACCTCAGACAAAAGATTAGAATTTTGGTTCGTTTCTCACTAAGAGCGCCATCTTACTCCACAGAGAATACAAGAAAGCAGAAGAAGCGTTAAAGAAGGCCAAGCGCGACGTGGAGGTACACGGCTCGGCCTGGAAGCAACGGGAACAGGAGCTGGAGACCTTGAAGCTGGAGGTGCAGGAGCTGGAGCACGCTGTCGCCACCAGCACGCAGCAGCTCCAGGAGAACAGGGGGGCGGCTGCTGCGCTCAAGGAGGCCATGGAAGATGCTGCTAAGGAACATACGAAGGCGATGGTAATTAATAATTATTATATCTAAATACTTTACTATTATAAACTTGAAATGTTTCTTTGAACGCGTTAATGCCAGGAACCCTTCTCCGATCAGAAAAACTATTTCACTGTTGGAATGTCCATTTTTCGAAGAAGGCTATTATAGGCTATATTATGTCTTGTTTTTGTGTTTGTGTTATTTTGTTTTCTTATAAAGTTGCTACTGGTCAAAGTGATTAACAGATAATTAGTAATTAGCTGTGCGTATTTGTATACAGGGTGTCTCAGAACTATGCCACACGAATGGGAAGTACCTACCCAAGTACCTTCGGGGACGGAGCGACGGGAAAGCATGCCGATGGCGTAACGCGTCGCGCCGTCCCTCCAAACCCCGTGCTGGGTTCTGGCCTCAGCCGGGGTTCCGACGCTGAGTGTGAGCGGTTGGAGGTTTTAGTGAGGTTCAACTCCCACATATACCGGCCCGCGGGGCGGGCGGGGATCCGGTGATTTCCTCCAACTAAAAAAAAAAAAAAAAAAACCCAAGTACCTTAAATATCAGAGATAGAATGTTTGGTTGAAAGGAAATATCATTTTATTTTTGATATCCACTCAACTGGGATCGGCAACCAAATTGGTTTGTTTACTTTTGCCAAGTCTATGGCAGAAACCAAAATTGAGCACAGTTGAAAAACTTGTTTTGTTTACACTTTTTAATCGTCTCATATTTTACGGAGAAACTATATTTCTGCTGAAAATGCAATACACCGTCATTTAATAATAAAGATTTACTAAAATATAAGGTTTAATTAAAAATCGAAATTAAAATTTATTGGAAAAATTGTTTTTAAAAAGAGGCTCAAACACGGTAGTGATTCCGAACGAAGTCTCCAGTTTCGCCATCTAGCGAAAAGTGACGTTCCCAGTTGAGTGGATATTTAACAATACTGCATTCAAAGATATTTCATAAAACTGTATTTTTATACCGTCAATTAGTTATTATCCAGTTTTCTCCATAGGAAGAAGTAAAAGCCATGCAGTCCCGCATCAAGCAGCAGAAGGCTTCAATAGCCGCTCGCAGCACCGACATAGCGCGACTCCAGCACGCGCGGGACCAGCTGCACACCAACAACGAACAGCTGCAGCTCAACATCAAGGAGCTGGACTATAACATTAAGGAGATGCAGAATGAGGCCAATGATTCTGTTAAGAGGGTGTGTATTGTAATAGGAATGAAGGTGTGAAATCGTCGGATGTAGATAGATATTTCAATGCTTAGAGAATCATTAGGATACACATATGAGGTAGATACATACATACCTATCGTCCGTAGCCAATATAGAGGTTGAAGGTAGTAGAGTCTAGTTTTATCAACACATTTGAATTGTAGTACGATAGCAGTGCACGTCCATATCTGCGTCTGCGATCTCCTACACATCACGACAAGCTTTAGAGCATAGACTACTCTAAGCATTGAAACCCTTTGCTCAAAGACCCATAATCCACCATCCATAAATTACGTCACATGAATTTCATGATTTTTTACTATTTGTCACAGCTAGTCACATTTGTAATAAAACAAAAAATAAATTCTCTGACACGTCTAATAACTCTTTTCGTAAATTAAATCGAATATTAAAATTCGATTCGAAAGCCGAATCTTCGAATTATTCGAAGTTCGACGAATATTCGAAAAATTTCGAATAATTCGAAAAGTTTCGAATATTCGTTGAATCTCGAATAGTATCGAATTTGACTACAACGAATTAAAAAATGTAAACAAAACAAGTTTTGGAACTGCTCAATTTTGACTCCTGCCACAGACTTGGCTAAAGTAAACAAACCAATTTGGTTGCCGATCCCAGTTGAGTGGTTATTGTGTAAAGTTTTCAATTTTATGAGGTTAAATTACAAATGCAATACATTGCTATTTAATAGGGGTGTGCGAATAATTCGAACTCACGAATTATTCGTTACGAATCGAATACGAATATTCGAATCTTCGAATTATTCGAAATTCGACGAATATTCGAAACTTTTCGAATTATTCGAAAATTGAAAACTTTACACAATAACCACTCAACTGGGATCGGCAACCAAATTGGTTTGTTTACTTTTGCCAAGTCTGTGGCAGGAGTCAAAATTGAGCACAGTTCTAAAACTTGTTTTGTTTACATTTTTTAAAAGTCCGTTTCGCTGAAAATGCAATACAGCGTCGTTTACTAATAAAGATTTACAAAAATATAAGGTTTAATTAAAAATCTAAATTAACAAATATCGGAAAAAACAAGTTTTTAAAAGGGGCTCAAACACGGTATTGATACCGAACGAAGTCCCCAGTTTCACCATCTAGCGAATAGTGACGTTCCCAGTTAAGTGGATAATCGACCTCCCCCCTTAGGTGTGACGTCATTTATCAATAACCCTAAAGTATAAGTAAAGTAGGCTAAATGAACATTGGCATACTACAGATGAAGCAGCTAGAAACAGAGAACCCGTGGATCCCGTCCGAGCGGCAGTACTTCGGCGCGTCGGGAGGACTCTACGACTTCGAGGGACGACACGCCTCCGTCGCGGGGAGCCGCCTGCAGCAGCTGCAGGAACGGAAGGACCGCCTCGCCAGGGGACTCAACGCACGCGCGCACACGCTGCTGGGCAAGGAGGAGGAACAGGTACACTAACATACCGTCACGGAGCCGGCTGCAGCAGCTGCAGGGGAGGGAGGAGGAACAGGTACACTAACATACCGTCACGGAGCCGGCTGCAGCAGCTGCAGGGGAGGGAGGAGGAACAGGTACACTAACATACCGTCACGGAGCCGGCTGCAGCAGCTGCAGGGGAGGGAGGAGGAACAGGTACACTAACATACCGTCACGGAGCCGGCTGCAGCAGCTGCAGGGGAGGGAGGAGGAACAGGTACACTAACATACCGTCACGGAGCCGGCTGCAGCAGCTGCAGGGGAGGGAGGAGGAACAGGTACACTAACATACCGTCACGGAGCCGGCTGCAGCAGCTGCAGGGGAGGGAGGAGGAACAGGTACACTAACATACCGTCACGGAGCCGGCTGCAGCAGCTGCAGGGGAGGGAGGAGGAACAGGTACACTAACATACCGTCACGGAGCCGGCTGCAGCAGCTGCAGGGGAGGGAGGAGGAACAGGTACACTAACATACCGTCACGGAGCCGGCTGCAGCAGCTGCAGGGGAGGGAGGAGGAACAGGTACACTAACATACCGTCACGGAGCCGGCTGCAGCAGCTGCAGGGGAGGGAGGAGGAACAGGTACACTAACATACCGTCACGGAGCCGGCTGCAGCAGCTGCAGGGGAGGGAGGAGGAACAGGTACACTAACATACCGTCACGGAGCCGGCTGCAGCAGCTGCAGGGGAGGGAGGAGGAACAGGTACACTAACATACCGTCACGGAGCCGGCTGCAGCAGCTGCAGGGGAGGGAGGAGGAACAGGTACACTAACATACCGTCACGGAGCCGGCTGCAGCAGCTGCAGGGGAGGGAGGGAGGAGGAACAGGTACACTAACATACCGTCACGGAGCCGGCTGCAGCAGCTGCAGGGGAGGGAGGAGGAACAGGTACACTAACATACCGTCACGGAGCCGGCTGCAGCAGCTGCAGGGGAGGGAGGGAGGAGGAACAGGTACACTAACATACCGTCACGGAGCCGGCTGCAGCAGCTGCAGGGGAGGGAGGGAGGAGGAACAGGTACACTAACATACCGTCACGGAGCCGGCTGCAGCAGCTGCAGGGGAGGGAGGAGGAACAGGTACACTAACATACCGTCACGGAGCCGGCTGCAGCAGCTGCAGGGGAGGGAGGAGGAACAGGTACACTAACATACCGTCACGGAGCCGGCTGCAGCAGCTGCAGGGGAGGGAGGGAGGAGGAACAGGTACACTAACATACCGTCACGGAGCCGGCTGCAGCAGCTGCAGGGGAGGGAGGGAGGAGGAACAGGTACACTAACATACCGTCACGGAGCCGGCTGCAGCAGCTGCAGGGGAGGGAGGAGGAACACTTCATCTAGTAATACCCCCATCTAATCCCTACAGTACCAAGACGTAATGAGCAAGAAGAAGATAGTAGAAGCGGACCGCGCCAAGCTGGTGCAGGTGATGGCCGAGCTGGACGAGAAGAAGAAGCGGACCCTCGTCACGGCGTGCGAGCAGGTCAACAGGGACTTCGGCTCCATCTTCAGCACGCTGCTGCCCGGCGCGCAGGCCCGGCTGCAGCCGCCGCCCGGACGGAACGTGCTGGACGGACTCGAGGTGCGTGCTGGGGACGTAGTGGGCTTCGGCCTGACCATCATACACTACCTCGCCCGCAAGGACCTTAAGCCTCACTTGAATATTATACAGTTCAATTATATTTTTAATAGTTCCTGAAGTTAAATTACCATTTTTATGATCGATAAGTAGCATAGGTTTAAAGATTTGTAGCAAGAATCCAAAAATAAATATTGTCATTTGACGGCATTTTATGCATAGCACAGCATCATTTTAGCCTTATCACAGCACAGCAGCTGTCGAACATCATAGACGATGCGTTATACCTAGTATGAGTAAAACGTATTTACTGGAACAGTTATGACGACCAGGTTTCAACAAAGGAGTATTTGTAACAGGTTTCTATTTGAAGGAGTATTGGTAACGCGTATTTGTACGAGTACGACTCAGTATCAGTATCAAGTAACTTGTTGGTGTGTAAATGATTTGTATTATATTGGATCCAGGTTAAAGTAGGGTTCAACATGACGTGGAAGGAGTCCCTGGGCGAGCTGTCGGGCGGACAACGCTCGCTGGTGGCGCTGGCGCTGGTGCTCGCCATGCTGCTGTTCAAGCCGGCGCCGCTCTACATCCTCGACGAGGTGGACGCCGCGCTCGACCTCTCGCACACGCAGAACATCGGCATCATGCTCAAGGAACACTTCCGACACTCGCAGGTACCGTGCTGTACCGTGCTGTACTGTACTATACTGTACTGTACTACACTATACTACAGCTCGCTCCACATCCTCGACGAGGTGGACGCCGCGCTCGACCTCTCGCACACGCAGAACATCGGCATCATGCTCAAGGAACACTTCCGACACTCGCAGGTACCGTGCTGTACCGTGCTGTACTGTACTATACTGTACTGTACTACACTATACTACAGCTCGCTCCACATCCTCGACGAGGTGGACGCCGCGCTCGACCTCTCGCACACGCAGAACATCGGCATCATGCTCAAGGAACACTTCCGACACTCGCAGGTACCGTGCTGTACCGTGCTGTACTGTACTATACTGTACTGTACTACACTATACTACAGCTCGCTCCACATCCTCGACGAGGTGGACGCCGCGCTCGACCTCTCGCACACGCAGAACATCGGCATCATGCTCAAGGAACACTTCCGACACTCGCAGGTACCGTGCTGTACCGTGCTGTACTGTACTATACTGTACTGTACTACACTATACTACAGCTCGCTCCACATCCTCGACGAGGTGGACGCCGCGCTCGACCTCTCGCACACGCAGAACATCGGCATCATGCTCAAGGAACACTTCCGACACTCGCAGGTACCGTGCTGTACCGTGCTGTACTGTACTATACTGTACTGTACTACACTATACTACAGCTCGCTCCACATCCTCGACGTTGTTGTTGCGTATCTCACCGCCAACACGTCGGTGCGGTAGGCGCGGTAGGGGCGCTGTGGCCGGCGCCGGTACCGGCAACAGTAGTCCGACTCGCTCGGCACCGCACACACCGAGCGCACCACTGCGCACCACTGCGCACCACTGCGCACCACTGCGCACCACTGCGCACTACTCCCGCCGCCCGCGTAGAGGCATCGGCCCGCGCGGCTGGTCCCCTTATGTTCGGAAATAACCGACTTCGGGATAGACGAATTTAATGCGCCTTTTTATTGAAATATCGGTTTCGAAACGAAAGTGTATAAAACATAATCCTGCTAGCTAAATCTACCCCTTGTTACGCAGACGAAGTTGCGTCGATTAGCTAGAATAAAAATAAAACAATGTTAACCACCTACAATACTTAGAATACCTCCCAATCCTATAATAGAATTATCTAGAACATTCCTAGCAATAGAACTAAACCGACATACAGTTGTAAGTAATATCGTGTTCCGTCTCAAGGGGCTGTCCGCCATTACTGTATCGACTGCACGGAGCTAACGTCTTCCTCTGTGCACTTGATATTAATACGAACATATCTATACAATATTGTTAATATTATTGTTCATGTATAGTGAATTTGTAACTTTATCCAAGTCGAAATAAACTTGACCAATATTGAAATCTGCGTATTCAAATTGACTCTTAATTTTAGTACTAGATATCACTCTGCTCCACGCGATACTGACAATTTCGAATCTATACTAATATTATAAAGCTGAAGAGTTTGTTTGTTTGAACGCGCTAATCTCAGGATCTACTGGTCCGATTTCAAAAATTCTTTTACTGTTGGAAAGCCCATTTTCAGGAAGGTTATAGGCTATATTTTATTTTCAAAAAAATTAGGGATCCGCATGAAAATATCGAATATATAACACAAGGTGAATAATCGAAAACCTATTTATGCGTACGCTGCAAAAACTATTGACAATAGAACAAAATGATGTACTACGGATTTTTAGATCTTTTGAAGACAAACAAACAAGTCCGCGACAGCATATATCTAACTATCATAGTTTAGTCACAATAACTGCTTTTATGTTTATGAAAAATATTTTTTCGTCCCGAGATTGAATTTAACGTTAAATGAGTATCGTTATATTAACCCTTATCCAAATTAAGTATTTTGTTATCAATGTAGAAGTCAATTACTTTTTGTTTTATTCCAATCGGACATTTCATTTAGAAGTTATTACGAGTATAAAACAATGACTATGTGGTGCATAGCGGGCCGCGCAAATAATAACTCGACGGCATTGCGAGTACTGTTTGAACCCCTTTGTAACGCAGACGAAGTTGCGCGGGTCAGCTAGTCTTTAATATCATTCATCCGTTTTTGATTGAGAAATGCAACAATAGTAAAAATATATCTCTCTTAATATATTAGTAAAGAAGTAAAAATGAAGATTATCGATTGAAACTAGCTAATGTATCTAACTTCCGACACCTACCACTGAAAACCACTGTTTTTTATACAATTCTACCAAAACAAAGTAGCAATAACAATAATAATTACAAGTTCTCACCAGTAGTAGGTACCCTAGAGAGAACGTTCCAACTTGTATTATATCTATTGTGCAATGCGCCGTGCTGTACAATATTTTACACTCTGATATTCTGTTCTAAGACATTACCTAATTCCGTTTTGAAATGGCTCGCTTTTGAACTGCACTTATGATTGTGCTAAAATCTTTTGATGTTTTAAAGTTAAATATAATCTTTTAGATTTTAATGTCGATGTAAAATTGTTTTTACTAAGACTATTTTTCCATAATTATTGCCTGAAAAGACCGAAATAAATAACCAGTCGACAATAGCGTGCTTAAATATTTTAGCCAGGGTATTCAGAAGTAAGATTTTGACGTAATTGATCATAAATTACATGCTACTATCCATTTGATTACATTTTTAAGCAACAATAGTAACTAAATACGTGCAAATAATAAAGATGCAGAGTGTATATCAATGAAAGAAACTGTATTTGATCGATTTTTGTTGTTATTTTAATAGAATTTGAAGAGCTAGGGTATGCAATGCATATTTGCTTCTATAGACTGCACGCCACTCCGCACAACTTTCGCACAATTTCGTCTGTGTCACTACCAATTTAAAGGTAGCCTTTATTCTTTCACAGGGTCAGAAGACTACCAAATTTCATCAAAATCGGTTGAGAGGTTTAGGCGGGAAAGCGTAACAGACAGACAGCTACTTTCGTATTTATAATATTAGTAGGGATTATAGTTTCAAGTAAAAGTTCTGAAAGATGAAGTCTCGTGATAATATTTTTCACTGACTTTTATATCAATTTAACCAGTAATTGCCAAGTCATGTGCAATAATGTATTTTTTGTATTATTTTCAGTTCATAATAGTATCGTTAAAGGACGGCATGTTCAACAACGCTAACGTGCTGTTCAGGACTCGCTTCGTGGACGGCATGTCGTCGGTACAACGCACAGTCAACGCACGGAGATAGATTACAGTTCATATACCTACTGTGGTCGTTCTCGGCCTTGAAAATGTTGAACTTATAGATTTGATGGTATAAAATGTAGGGTTTTTAGTAAATGTTCAAGTCCGAGTATTCTTAATAAAATAGTTGTTACCAGTCGTCGCCTCAGTTCTTGTTTGGGTGACATTTTTTACGAAAGTTACTTTTTAATGCAGTATTATAAAGAATAAAATTTCCATCCGACTGGTAAAATATTTTTTTAAAATATTCAATTCTAAAACAATAAAAATCTCATTTCAATTTTTTTCTCAACACGGCACTTAACGTAAATTCCGTGTTTGTTTGCTGTCTCCTGTAAAATTAGCTCGAGTGCAGATTGGCCAAACAAGCACTGAGACGACGCAGTGTTAAAAATCTATTATTACCTCTACTGACCCTTTAGTCTTACAATATGAAACAGTTTTATTTTTGTGAAAAAAGAGAGTTCAGGATTTTCGGGTCGAAATGACCTCTATGGTGTGTGGTACAGTATTACTGAAGAAAATTCAAAACATCGAGGATAAATGTCATTTATTCAGATAAAATTTTACAATTTTCGGTACTAACAACGAAAACTACACTATGTGCAAGAAAAATCTTAAGCTTTAAAGTTTAAACTAAAATGATACGGTGCAAATAATGTGATTTAGAGTAGTTTTCGTTTTGTTATTGTAATAGTTATTTTTTAGATAGTAAATAGTTTAAATCTAGTTTTTAATGTATGTTAAAATATGTGTAATAATAAATACATTTGATCAGTCATGATACATAGTTGTTCTTTGGTAAGACATAAAATAAACAAATCCTTGTAAATAACTCTCTGTTAATTCTTAGCATAAATTTAACCATTCTCCTTATATGAAATGTTATTTTTGTAAAAAAATACACACATACACAAAAGTTTTAAGAAAATATCAAAAATGGAATATGCATGCTTAGACAAAGTATTTCTTTTCGCATTTAACTAAACGCGAACTTCCACAATTTTAAGGAATTAGGATGGAAATTCTTATTCTTTAGAAACAGAAAAAGTCAAGAACTTTTACCATTAATATTTAGTTACGTTGGAGTAGAAAATATTTTTGTGAGTTTTACATTGCTGGTTTTACAAATTTGTTGAAAATTATATTTTTTCTTGTACTTCAACCTTTTCAGTTTTAGGATATTGCTGTATGCTTTATTTCTTTAGAATTATGAATGAATTTTTTGTGTATAGGGTAATGATGGAGGTACAAAAATAAATGATATTTTCTCAAAATATGTTTTTTTATTTATTTAAATGTTCTTCTGTTTGCTATCATTATAATATTATATCGTTTATTTATAACTAGTTTTGAGGACAGATGTAATATACAAGTGTTTTGGAGTCACTGTCCTGTCATACTTTTTTAATTTTCGCATCATAATCTAATATCATAATCATAATCAATACATAGTATAAAACAAAGTCGCTTTCGCTGTATGTCTGTATGTATGCTTAGATCTTTAAAACTACGCAACGGATTTTGATGCGGTTTTTTTTAATAGATGGAGTGATTTTTAAGGAAGGTTTGTATGTATAATAAATGCATAATATAGTAGAGAAACACTGATAAATTTAAAGGTTTCTAATGTGATGTCGTAAATAAGCACGTTTTTTTGCGCTTATATTGCAAACGCTGGCTGAACCCTACGAGATAGACCAAAATAATGTATTACAGTATTGTTCACCTAAAAAGTTCAACAAAAAAGTCTGCGATGGTATATGTCTATCTCTTAGGGATAACCCAGCATAACCATTTTTATTCTTTACTAAAAATGGTTATTTACGAAGTGATTTTAAACAATACAGCATTAATCCTTATCCAATTAAGTACCTTAAATAAATTGTGCATTTATTATAGATCATGCATTACATGCTTTTTACAGCATGTAATTTAAGTGAATATTACCGAAGATATTACAAATTTAAAATGCAGGGTCGTAGTTGTTTGCGCCGGGCGGCGCGTGCCTATATAGGCTACAATTTTTGAACCCCTTTGTAACGCAGACGAAGTTGCGCGGGTCATCTAGTAATATTATAAAGGCGAAAGTTTGTATGTATGGATGTATGTTTGTTACTCTTTCACGTAAAAACTACTGAATGGATTTGAATGAAACTTTACCACAATATAGCTTATACATCAGAATAACACATAGGCTATACGACTAGACGGGACGAACCTGAAGTCCACGCGAACGAAGTCGCAGGCAAAAGCTAGTAAATAATAAATCTAAATTGTTGCCAAGCTTAAAACTGAAGAATTTTGTTTTTCAAATATTGTTCTTCAAACAATTGTTTACAACAAAAGTAATATTTTCACAGTACCAGTGCGATGGCCGAGTAAGTCAGCCGCTCGCGATCGAGAATAGAATATTAAACGCAATTCGCGAAGGAATAAAACGATACAAAGAGTTTCCTTTCTCAGTAAAAATTCTATTACGTTGGCGCGATATACTAATACCGGTATTCCGGTACTATGAAGATCTTTAATCGCACTTGGTTTATAGTTTTTTACCTTTCTACTGATGAAAGGTAATATTATCTTGTACATAAAAAAACTTGAGAGGTGTCAAGGGACACTTGGATGGAACGAAGTTCCTTTCGTTTAATTAGTGAGGGAATTGTAATAAAATTTTATTTTTTTAAGTTATAATAATTAGTTAGAATAAGTAAATAAAATATTTTTACCACAGCGCCATCTAGCGATAATTATCTAAAACAAAAAAAATGTCGTGACATCTTTTCATAAGAATTTCCGTCTAGCCCCCTTTCGATAACGCGCGATAAGGAACTTCGTTCCAATAGCTTTCTGTGATCTGAGCCTAGCAGCAATGGGTGGTTACAGTACAGTAGAGCTGATGTTGCATTGAGTAAACAAACAATCAAATAATAAAGGCAAAAAGGCCATATTCTTTTTGCTTTTGAATCTCACATAATAGTAGGTATTAAAGTGACTACAATAATAATATCAATATAAAAGCCAATACAAAATAGGTTAGGTTAGCACCTGTGCTAACTATGTTTTAATAATATTAATTCATTGCCACGCTCGTCACACCCCTTGATACTCGTAGTTTGTGACTACCATCGCTCATTGAGAGTACATCAGTATTGTCATCGGTTCAAGATTATTATTTATAGGGAGATAGTAAAGTTGACCCCACTAAAGAAGATTGCATGTAATAAAAATTTAATTAAATTGCATTAAACCTGCGACCGCAGTTCCTCGGTCATTAATTGTACAACAGTAACTCATGGTAGAGGTTCAGAAAAATATAAAACTTTTACTATTTCAAGTCAAGCTTTTTAATATCCGGAATTGATCTGACTGGATGTTCAGTTTTATTGGCGTCTCGTAAACCTGCTTGGTTGAACGTTAGTGCTCGATATATCATATGATTCACCTATGTGTGTCTCAGAAAAATTCAGTTGAAAAATTCGCGATTTTAAATTTAATCCGTTGGTCCATTCGAACCTGACTCGAAGGACCATAAAATGAGAACGATATTTTTGTGGTATTTTAAAAATATTTTACCTGTATTTTAAGTATCATATATACAATTAGGTAAGTAATTTAAGTTGAGTTCCAACTACTACCAGTTCACAAGAATTAGCCTCCGTTCTGAGAAGATCCGGGAAAGAAACTCGGCGAATATTTTATTTAAATTACAATTGGTTTGCAGTTAATTTTAATTTATAATAATTAAAGAAGTAGCAGAAAATTAGAGGAAGCAGACAATTTTCTTCAGCGCAGTTTAAGAAATTGTCATAACTGACTCACTGACGGTTTACAGTAAAATAATTCCACAGTACCCTCTTCATAAGGAATCGAAGTTGTCACGTAGACGCCATCAGTTACACCAGGAACTATTTGCTATTTCCTGAACACGTTCCTTTTGCGTTGGTGCCAATATTTACGACAGGTCCGACCTATTACTGCTTTCTGTGTCTGCTTTATAGACGTAGTGTGATCTAATACTCTACTTTAGAGCAGTTTGGAGCAGAAGCTAGAAACTATTGTGAAATTAAATTGGCTTGAAATATAGTTTTATTCTTAGTTACTTTTGTTGCAGTATGTGGCGAAGAATAATAGCGCGCGAGATCCTGAATCGCGGTTACGACATTTACAAAAATCTTCGCATATATACGACATCTGAAAATCTACTACAGTGGGCTTCGGGCTGACCGGGCATACACTAACTCACCCGGTCGGAGATCTCCCTTTGGTCATAACTCATAAGTCCACTGTACTATAAACGACAGAAATTACCTATCAACAAGAGGATCGTCAGTTCGATTACTAGAAATATAACAACAAAGTACTCCGTGAGCAAAGTATCTAGGTAGACTGTTTGGCATTAGCAACTTTTTTAAGTTATTGAAATAGCAGGTACCTAAATGAGCAAAGGGTCACCTGATGAGCAGTTATCGTTGCCAATGATTCTCCGTAAAGCCAAAGCCCAGCGAAGCCGTTATCTACCCTATACAATATTCTTAAACCTCGTTTCAAGAACGACATGTCATAGCAGAACGACCATATCATTGAAAACTGAGACTAAATAATGAAAAAGGATCCAAGAAGTTTATGTATAATACTAAGTTGTAGGTACCTAGTAATTAAGTTTAAGACCTGTTCTCGTTGAGGTTGAGCGAAGTTAAACCCTCAAACTTTACATTAAACAGTACGATGCGCGTGAATTCGTTTACCAAGTTTCCATACTTGCTTAACAAATAAAACTTAAGCCTCAAGGAAATTCGTACTTCTTATGAATTTATAACAAAATATTATGATTATTTCTCGGGTAAGGATGAGTGTTTCAAAGTTCATAGAAAATAAGAAATATCTAGCTAACAGTTTGTAGGTTGGAGATGTAAGTCTGCTATGTACTTAGGATGTAATTTTTGTTTTACTTATTCTGCTGTTTTTTTTTACTCTTTAGTCTTTTATAATTTTGTCTTTGTAATTTTGAACTGTATTCCAAATATTAATTTTAAGTTGTGTTGTTTAAAAAAAAATGTCGTGTATACCTGTAATAGGCAGTCATATAAGATATGTTATCATGTAACTTACACATATGTATAACCCTTTTATGTCTGCTGTTGGTGTACCTAAATAAATAAATTCTATAGGTATCCGATGTTTTTATAACCACAGCGAACTCTCGCTTAATTACTGTTATGTTCATGTTTTATTTATGTTTCATAATTAACTCAATTTTAGGTATCAGAACGTATATCATATTTAAAATGTTCCATTCTTAAGGCACGTCTGGTTACAAATTGATTAATCAGATACCTAATCCGATACTTGAAAAGATAATATCTGTCTAGGTATGTTAAATATGAATATCTTCATATAAATTGTTCGCTACAGAACTGTAAAAACAAAAATAGCTGAGATTAGAATTATTTCATTTATATTCGAATAATTTACGGTTCATGAATATAACAATAAATTTTCAAAATGAATAAGTCATAAAGCAGACTTCGAACTGAAATAATTTGAGCTAAACGTCACAAGCACTCGAAAATAAAACTGAAAATATGAATAGTTTCTATAAAGTTCTGCGACCTCAAGTATTCATTAGCGCAAAAAGCGGTCTAAGCAAAAACCCGCCCACGTTTCCAATGTCAATAGAAGTAAAAGGACAGACGCATCCACACTACTTGGTCTGTATAGTGTTCTCTCCTGCTCACACCTACCTGTCCCACCTTTGGCTGAAGCAGGACAGGTAGCAAGGGTACTCACTCTAAGTTTGATTGATGTTATACTCTACTATCGCGTTGACCTGGGCACACATTTTTTATGATTTACGTAAGAATGATTTTGGTATTACTGAGAGCTTGATTTATTGAGTTGACGTCGAGGTCGAGGGCTGAGAAATCACTTGCCGCTCCATTATGAATAGTTCCATCATTTGTGGCAAGTTCTGTGAACTAACGAATCCATTAAAGTGTTTATTTATAGGTAGAAATATTATCCAAAGTGCCCATTTCCTCGTCATTGAATTCATAATAGCTAAATCGCGCTGCAAAGTTTTTATTGCCAAGTTGTGGACGAGCTAATGGGTCATGTGATCGTAAGCATGTAGATAAGTACTTAATTATTCTATGTTTTAAGAGAATTCTAAGTAGGTTAGTACCTAACTACTTCGGAGACGTGGCAATTGAAAATCAAAGTCAGTTGATTCGATAGTACCTAATAGTGTCTGAATGATTCTTATTTATCTTTCTAAATTAAGAGAAACCCGTACAGCAATTAACAGTAAAATAAGTAGGTACAATAATAAGAATATCTTAGAAATAAAAAAGTCATCATTTACATCGAATTCTCGTATTATCTCATCCGAATCACTAGACCGTATATTTGATAGATGCTAATTTCACGACCAAAAAATAAGGTCATAATTTTTATTGTGCGAAAATAGAAAGATTTATGTTATTCCGTCTTTATTGTTTACGAGAGAAAATGTAAGGGGAAGCCATTGTCATTGGCGAGTTATTATACCGCTCGAAATACTGTTTATTTTTAGATGATTCCATTGTTACATACTTACAAGAAAAGCTTGTTATATACTTATAAGAAAACGTCAGTCACGTTTAGTTTTATCGTCACTTCTTAGGTAGTTGAAGTTTATAACGATTATGACTTGATAGTTTATACTTCATTCTAGAGTATTCTAGACAATTAAGAGAAGAGACCTTACAAGGGGGTGGTTGCTGGTTCAAACTTGGTGGCTTGTACTTCCAAAGGTAGGTAAATTCGTATAAAACTTAAGCTAAAATGGTAAAATGAAACGTGAGAAAACGTTCACGTTGGAGAATTAAAACCCTTGGAAGATATAATGAGGTCGCCAAACCGCACTATGGTTGCATGATGATCTATCTGAGCAGTCTTTAGTTTTGGTTGGTTTGGTTTTCCTGGTTGTAATGGGTTATTAAAATCCAGAACAGGTACAGGTACTCTTCGGGAACTGTATGTTACTATATCTTAGATTTATGCAGGTAAGTTTAGTTTACAAATCGAATTATGCTTTCTTTTAGGTTTTTATTACCAGGGAAAACGAAAAAAACGCAATGATTACAAGAAAATATTCACTACTGCTGAAAAATGAAAGATACAAACAGTACGAACAGCTCCATACATTATTAACATCTAATTTCGTAAGACAATAAAACAAAACAGGAAAACAGAATTAAATTTCTTTTCCGTATAAATTAGGGAATGTGTGAAAGAATCATCCGCGTTTAAATTGTATTTCCTTGTATATTTTTTGTCTGTTTTTAAAAAGGTACCTATTCAAGTTAATTAATCAAACGAAGTTAGAAATCAGAGAAGAATTAGTGACGAGAACAATCGCAAATGGATATGTCTTGTAAAGCTGAGACCGGGATGCTTCGTTCGCGGAAATCTCTAATTGTTTTTTTGGAGAGGTTTTCATTATTCACTGTGTATTAGGTTTCGAATTAGAATACAGGAATAATAGGACAAGTTAAATGTGTGATTAATTTTCTTAAAAGCGTATCTGTGTTACCTTTTCTTAATTTATTTCATACTGTTATTTTAGAGATTTACTTCTCTTAAGTTCCTTTCTTCCTTACTTTAAGTTTTAAATCTAAGTAAAAATCTATCCAACACGTAGATTTTTGGTACATTATCAAATTTAAATACATTAATAGAACAAGATTTTAAATGATTGCTTTCAAAGTCCAATGCAGAACTCATAGTCTATAGTTTAATTAACTACCAAATATCAGAAAATTATATCTCAAAACTAGTTGACCCGCGCAATTTCGTCTGCATCACAGAGGGATAAAATGTAGTCTTCCTCGATAAATGGACTATCTAACACTTCAATAATTTTTCAAAGCAGACCAGTGGTTCCTTAGACTAGCGCGTTCAAACAAATGAAATGAAATACTTTATTTTCAACATTGATGCTCATTCTTGTTGACGTCAATATTTAAAAGCTACCACCAGTTCGGACACAAAAAATAATTATTATAGCCACCGTCCTGAGAAGCACAGCGGGCATGTTTTTTTTGTATTATTATTATGTGCATTATCTTTTGTAATTATTTTAGCATTATTATACAAAAGATGAAATAGACAAAATAAAAAAAAAAAACGAAAAAACTCTTCAGCTTCATAATATTAGTATAGATACAAACTGCACTGAACGAAATAACAAATCTTTAAAGGTTCTAAATTTAATAAAGCGCCCGTTAACAAACTGCTTTTGAATATTACATCCCGTCACATAATTACTGAATTCATTTATACTTGTAACTATCTCGACGGTATTCCAATTACTGTCTACACATCCAGGCGGAGTACTAACACGAAATAATTTATATTTTGATTGAAACCGAGTAAATACCTAGCCTATCTGGCTTAATAATAAATTACACGTGTTTGTACAGAGTTGGGAGACCCGTGCGATTACCGGACACTATTATAATGAAGATAAATTTATATGAGGTTAGGTCAGACTATTTGTGAATTTAGCTTAGGAATTAGGCCTTAGTGCTTGGTAAGATCGATCTATGATTTTAGTCTAATTGATTGTGATCGTGATAGGGAAGTAATTATATACTTTTTATACTCTTTTCTAATTTAAAAGTGTGATTGTATTTTTTTTCTTTGTAAGCCATAGTTAGAAGGGATCGAAGAGAACTAAGCACGGCCTATAAGATATTTAGTTATTATATTTTTTTAAAAGAAAATTTCTAATTAATTTACTAATGATATCAATGACAAGTGTATCTTGATCTGCACATAATCGTTTAGATCATCGTTATAATGCAATGAACTCTACCTCGCTTCTTATTCAAATTCAAATTCAAATTCAAAATTCATTTATTCAAGTAGGCTTTGAAAAAGCACTTTTGAACGTCATTACAGGAGTAAAATACATATAACAATATATAATAGTGTAAAAAATCAGTACAAAATTTAAAAATATGTTGTGATTACATTGTCACATAATTATACATAATAATAATAATATAAGCCTTTATTCCAAAAAAAGAGAACAATCAAAACAAGTAATAACACCTATAGAATAATAGAATAAAAAAACACACAAAATTACACTTTAACATTATTCCTAAAACTATATCCTAAATCCTATATATTACATTGTGTCTTAAATAATATCTCTTATTTCGGAGTGCCTTTTGGCAAAGGCCTCCTCTAGTCGCTTCCACTCCTGGCGGTCTAGACAAGCTCTTCTCCAGTAAGGGCCAGCTGCTAGTCTGATTTCGTCTTCCCATCTCTTATGTTGTCTACCTTGGGAGCGTTTGCCATCTCTCGGGTACCAGTTTGTGACTACTTTACTCCACTTTTCTGTTTTGCCTCTGAGAGTATGGCCTGCCCATCTCCACTTCTGTTGGTCGATCTTTGTTAGGATGTCCGTTACTTTTGTTCTAGCTCGTATAGTTTGACATTTAACTTTGTCACTTTTCTTTATACCAAGCATGCTTCTCTCCATAGACCTTTGACACGTTCTCAGCCTCTCCCTGTGGACTCGGCCCAGAGCCCAGGTTTCGCATCCATAAGTGAGACATGGTAGAATGCAGGTATTAAATGTTTTTCTTTTTATGTTCATGCTATAGTCTTTGTTTTTCATAATTTCTTTTAGGCTCCAATATTTAGCCCACCCTGCTGCGATTCTTTTGTTGATCTCTTTGGTTGTTTGTTCTTTGGGAGAAATTATTTGCCCAAGGTACGTATATTCTGTAACAAATTCTAGCTGAGTCCCATTTACTATGATTTCTGTTTGGAGAGAGTTTGTCATCAGCTTTGTTTTAGATGCGTTCATTTCTAGGCCGATAGCCTTGCTTTTATTAAGAAGTTCGCTTATCAGCATTTGTAGTCGCTCTGGGCTCTCCTCAAACAGCACAATATCGTCTGCAAAACGAAGGTGGTTTAGTTGGACACCATTAATGTTGAGACCCATCTCATCCCATTGCATATCTCTAAATATCCCTTCCAATGCTGCAGAAAACAATTTCGGAGACAAAGGATCACCCTGGCGAACTCCTCTGCACACTGGAAATTCTTCACCAATTTTTTCTAGCTGGATCCTAGCTTTACAGTCTCTATAGATGTTTTTAATACATCGAATGTAGGTTGAGCTAATACCTTGTTTCTGTAGGGTCATCCATAGACTACTGTGGTAGATACTATCAAATGCTTTGCTGTAATCTATGAAGGCCAAGTAGACGACTTTTCCATATTCATTGTATTTTTCCAATATCTGCTTGACTGTATGTACATGATCAATAGTTGAAAAACCTTTCCTGAAACCGGCCTGCTCCACTGGCTGATTTTCGTCTAGAATGCCGCTTATCCTGTCAAGGATGACTTTTGCAAATACCTTGTATATATTAGATATAAGACTGATAGGTCTATAGTTTCCCATTTCTTCTTTATCTCCTTTTTTGTATATTAAAATAATGTTTGACTCACACCATTGATGAGGGATGATTCCTGATTTCAGTATGCTATTAAATAGTTTAGTTAGAATAAGACAGATTTCATCCATTGTTCCGCGTAGTAGCTCATTATTAATGCAGTCCGGTCCCGGGGACTTGTCCAATTTTTGTGATTTTATAGCACGTTCAATCTCCCAGGCAAGTATATTGGGTTCTTCTGGAAAAATATTTTCCTTTGATTTCTCGCCAAGTTGTTCCTTTCCATTACTTGAGTAGAGAGACCGATAGAAATTAGTAGCTGAATTTTGAATGTCGACTCTTTTCAATAGCGTTGTTCCGTTTCTTTTTAGTTTAGTGATCCATTGTTTATTGTTTCTGTTTAGTATCTTATAAGCTTTTTTTAAGCCACCTGATTTTAAGATGTGTTCTTCTATGATTTTTGATCTTTTCAATTTCCGTTGTCGTCTGATTTTCGATCTGATTTCTTTACTTAGTTCAGTTACTTTATACATAATTTCCTTTCTGCTATAGCATGAGGACATTAGTTGCTTTCTCTTTAAGAGAAGGGATCTTATCTCGGGGTTAAAGCTGGGTGTCATGTTTGCTGTGTTTACAGCCTTACTATTCTGCAGAGATTTTTCAAGATCGTTATACAGAATTAACGGGTTGTGATAAGTATTTTTTGTTTGTTCCAGTAGTTGTTTAATTTCTTCCTTTGCTACAGTTGCATGGCAGCGGCTCTCAGGTGTATTATTTACTTTAAATGCTCTTCTGCTTCCTTGTGGTAGTTTTGTCTTGAGCTCACTGCGTATCATACGATGATCAGTGTGGAAGTTGATGTTTTGAATGACGTCCATGTTTATAAAAGCTTTGGGATTGCTGGTCACAATGTAATCTATTTCAGTTTTGTATATCCCACCCGGGGATAGCCATGTCCACCTTTTTTGCATTTTCTTCTTGAACATGGTATTAAGAATTGTGAGTTTATTCTCCATCAAGAATTCTACGAGTTTCTGGCCATTATGACTTCTTTTACCGAAACCATAATTTCCAATGACGAACTCATAACTGCTCTGTTTCTTCCCAATCTGGGCATTAAAGTCCCCCATCACTACCATATTCTTGTTGCCATATAAATTAATAGTTTGTCTAAGATCGTTATAAAAGCGATCAATATTCTTAGCATCAGATTGCTCTGTGGGTGCGTAGATTTGGATAAAGACCCAGTTCTGCCTGTACTTTGGCATATTTATCTGGAGAACTGCAATTCTATCGGAAACTCCTCGGAATTCGACTATATGGGTTTTAATATGAGGTTTTACTAGGAAGCCTACGCCTCTTTGTCCTGGTGTCTCGCCTTTATGATACAAAATGAAG
This sequence comes from Trilocha varians, assembly GCA_030269945.2. NCBI lineage: Eukaryota > Metazoa > Arthropoda > Insecta > Lepidoptera > Bombycidae > Trilocha > Trilocha varians. The sequence goes on along the minus strand of AP028273.1, from coordinate 10,791,996 downwards.
TTTTCCCTTTCGCTGATAGTTTCTCCCATTCTTCTTGTTTCGCTCAATCCAATAATGTCCCATTTGATTTCCCGTAAGGCGTAGTCTAGTTCCGACAGATGATCATCAGATTTTAATGTTCTTACATTAAGTGCTGCAATATTCCAGGTTGATAATTCAGTTTTGTTCTGATTCTTAAGGTTTGTTGTTTGGTTTGTTTGGGCAACCTTTTCGACTAGAGGGATTTGGTCAACTACCCCACGGCGACCACCCGGCTTGGGGTTTAAGTGTGTGTTATGTATGTTTTTGTTTGAGATATGTTCAGAGTTCCGGTATTGATCCGTTAGTTGCTATTGTTTATTAATCTTGCTTGCAGTATAATTTTTCCTAGGTTTAATAAGATCAAATGCATTTTGTTTATTGATCTTAGGTGTAGTTTTTACGATGTGAGATGTGGCGCTTCCTCCATCCTGTGGACTGCATGTCGGAGACCTTTTTCGCTTTTCACTTTGCCTGTTTTCCTTCACAATTAGTTTATCATACCTAATATACGCCAGGTTGCCATTCTTCCTTTCTTCTCTTAACTTTTCCTGAAGTGATTTTCTTGTTTCCAGTACTTGTTTCGGAAAGTCTTCCGTAAGTTTTATCTTTTTGGCTTTTCTCTTATTTTTTAATATCTCGTTTCTTTTCCAGATTGTACTAAGCGTTAGAAGTACAGGCCTAATTTTTTCACCTTCGCGTTTCCCAATTCGATGAGCTTTACTAATATCGTGAGCTTCTATTTCAATGTCCAGGCCTCGTATTTCCCTTGTCAGTTGTGCCAGAAGCTCCAAGGTAGAATTTTCTGTTTCTTCAAGTCCGAATATAATCAAATTGTTCTTCCTTCTCTCCTTTTCTAGAAAATTAACTTTGTTTTCCAGCACCTCGATTTTGTTTTTGAGTGTAGAATTTTCTTCAATCAATGTTTGTAGTTTTTCGTTGATTTTTATCATAACGTTTTCAGTTATTTCTTTAGTTTGCAGTTGCATTTGGTTTTTGATTTTTTCAAAAAGAATGTCGAGATCTTGTTGCATTTTGATAGATTTCTATTTTTTGCTTTTTATACACGACTAACTATACTATACTATATATATATATTGTTTTATTTTTTATGTAGAAGTGCGTAAAACGGAACGCAAGAAGAACAGTATAATTTCCACTCTCGTTAGGTTGGTACGCCTGTCTGTCAAATATGTTGTCTCTGTCTGAATCACTTGCTTTAGAACTATCTCTGTGCCGTTCTAACTTGACACATAACCTCTTCAAAGCAAGTATTGTAAAATATATTTACCGGCGTTTCGATGTGTTTAGCCGAGTTTCTTACACCATAATTCGTGAAAAAACAATACGCGTACCGTGTAACAGTGTTTTTAGGTTGAGCGTACTATCTTCCAGCAGTTCTTCTATTTGATTTCTTATTTTAACTGCACGAGCAAACGAAACGGTTTGTTGTTATTATTATGACCGGAAACGGGTCATAATTATACAAAATCAATTCAAATAAATTAAAAAAATAGGCATAATTACAATATTCAACAAAAAAGAAAAAATATATATACAAATAGAAAAACAAAAATCAGTAAAAATAAATAAATCTTGCAAGGTCATACTGTGGTCCATGCGCCCTTGTTATTTAAATGATCATTTATGCAGTAATATGCTTTCTTTAACAGTAAAGATTTTATATGATTTTTAAATTGTATCAGTGGTAATTGTTGTATATGTACCGGAATTTTATTGTAAAAATTTATGCTTTGTCCACAAAAGGAATTACGAACTTTACTGAGACGGAACCGAGGTATACGTAATTTGTTTTTATTTCTGGTATTGAAAACGTGAATATCCGTACCTACGGTAAATAATGTAAGATTTTGTCGGACATACATAATATTGGCATAAATGTATTGAGAGGCAACAGTAAGAATACCTACTTCCTTGAACAACTGTCGCAAGGAGTCTCGAGGTTTCAGGCCGTAAATGAATCGTATCGCTCTCTTCTGCAGTACAAAAATACTTTCCAAGTCTGATGCATTTCCCCAAAGCAGAATTCCATAAGACATAATACTGTGAAAGTAACTGAAGTACACTAGTCTGGCCGTATCCACATCGGTTAAGCGTCTCACCTTCCTAATTGCAAATGCTGCTGAACTAAGTCTCCGAGATAGAATGTTTAGATGACAACTCCATTGCAATCTACTATCCAAAGTTATCCCTAAAAAGGTAGTTGACTCAATAATGTCAACAACTTCCCCATTCAATAAAAGAGAGGCATTTTTTTTTTGAATTAAGAAGTAAATTATTTACTGTAAACCAAGAATTTATCTTTAATAAGGCATCATTTATTTTGTCAAAATTGGTAACGTATCGATTCATTTTAAATATTAGCGATGTGTCATCAGCAAACAAAACAATGTCACAATATTTATTCAATTTTCTTAAACTCAAAACATCGTCATTTCCAAAAATTTGCACGTCACACAATATTCAAACAAAACACGTGAATTACGATTGAGAGTGAAACAAAGAAAGCCATTATCGCAGACGATCGCTCGACGACACCAAGTGAAGAGTTTAAACAAAAGATATATTACACGCGCCAGAACAAATAGCAATCATATGGAACGCTGATCGCGACTCGTTGTAAATGTACTCCTGTGTGTTATTGTACTGTTCGATACGGTGTAGAAACATATATGGTTTTGTTGGGTTGCTGGAAAAAAATACCGCTAAAAATGTTATTTGTTTAAACGTATCGTATGTGGTAGTCGAACCGCATTAAAACCTGCCACTCACACTCAGCGTACGAACTTTGGCTGAAAATTTCAGGGCTTCGCTCAGCACGGAATTGTGCGGGGTGACACGACGCGTTGTGTGCTGTTATATCCCTACATATAACCCTAAAACTCTGACGCCTTCGATTTGCTGACTACACGATTCAAGGCAGAGTCTTAGTTAGAGATCGGATGCCAGTCAGTTGGTAGAGAACTTTGATAGAGTACGGGCGCGGCTGCCGGGGTTGATCTAGGGCTTCTCCAGTAAATTAATAAAACCATCCAATAACGTTTAAGAATCCTTTTTTTTAACAGCTTAGAACTTTTTATAACTGTGACATGGCTTACGTAGGGGTATTGAGACAGATGTCCAAATGAAAACCACATCATGAACAACAGAGTGAAACTAATTCAAGTACCTATATTTTGAAGTAAGAGGTTGCCAATTATTCTCAGTTCGTTTACTATATTTTAATTTTTTACACAAATTAAATTCTTTGAATTTTTGCTTTGTTGTTTTCAGATACTTTTACAGTTAAATTTAACGAACTTTACATGTTTAAACAATTCAAATTGTACAATGTTAAAATATTACCCAAAATTAAATTCCCAGTTTAATATTTTGATATTATGAAACAATACAATTTGAAATGGAATTAAACCAGTAACGAGTAAACATGATTTTAATAAAAAAGCAAATAGCGAACCCAAACATCAATAATGAAGCTACATTATACATTTTAATTAAAATTATACCACATTTAAACTCGTAGAATTTTATATAAAACATTTATACCAGGAATTTGTAACATCAGAGAGAACCCGTGTAATTCAATCTGTTTAGGTAATGATGCGTAAAACTAAAAATCGTGTAATCAAGTTACATTTAGGAGTTCGGCACATCTCGTTACCTGTTGCCGGCCTTTGATGGGTGAGGGGGGTTCACACTGGGATCACAAAATGACTACAGGAGGTACGCTTCTCAACTACGAACTACCCAAAATTAGCTTTTACTATTGTCTAGTACAAGGTCTAGTAGAGCCATTATTATAAAGAGGAAAGGTTTGATTGTTTGTCTCGAATAGGCTTGGAAAATACTGGTCCGATTTCAAAAAACCTGTCAGTTTTGGAAAGTTAATTTTTCGAGGAAGGCTATAAGATATATTGTACAGGTACTGTTTACACTTGCATTAGGGAGGGTCAACAAATATTTGCATACAACATGTTTGTTATACTTAAAAGCGCACGAGCGCTTTTATCTAAATCCATGCTTATGGCGTGGGTAGTCCAATAAAGATGATTTGAATGAAACGGATTGTATTCAAAACGTAAACCGTTTACTTCTCCGAAATAACTTTACAGTTTAATAGTCTTTTGCAAACAATATTCTAATTAACGTTAATCAGTTTAAAATAATCAAAGATTGAGGCGACAGATAGCGATTCGTCGACAGAGTGATGCGCCGATGACCGCTCTCAAATAATTCAGTTTCTAAGATGGCCGCCCCGCTACCATAGACTCGACGCTCTGCTAGAGTGACCATAACAACTGTCACTCTTGTCAAAGTCATTTTTCATACGCGCCGACACACTTATACTTCTAAGACTGAAAGGAGAACTAGTATTTTGTGCGGCATTACGAGCGTTCTTCGACATGTAACTTATTAAACGAAGTATAATAAGAGTCTTGTGCAAAGAACGTCTTTCGGGATATTTGAGGCCATAGTATGAGTGACCATTTAGTAGAATTCAATTACAATGTCCGAATAATAATGGGAATTTTTAAGCAGTTTCACAATATGTTCAACCAACAGTCATTTCGTAACAAATACTTATATTAACATTATTCAAGATTTATTAGGATTTAGACAGAAGCTTAATCTCCAGATATCCAATTCCTATCTGTCCCAAGTCATGTTCAATATTTGATTCCCATGTGTACCGACCTTTACCAAAATGGCGGCACTCATCCGTGAATAATCGGATAGAATCTTTTCAGTGCGATTTCAATATTTTTTGGATACTTTTTAGGTTTTCTGATTAAAAGTTCTTTTAACTAATGAAATTATAGAGTTAATTAATATTATTTGATACAGCAGATATTGCTTTTGTTATTCTCAAGGTTGGTTTTCTATAAGGGAACAAAAGTCAATAGACAGTTGGAAAATTTAAACATTTAAGTTAAAGTTATTTTCATTACAGCATTTAGTACATAAGTTTCTGATTTGCTCCTTAGTCGAGGGGTGGAAGCCTGGTGATCTATAACAGAGGTTTATCATAGCTTAGACAACAGTCTCCTACGAGCATCATTAGTTTTAAGCCATTTTATGTACTATTTCTACTTTATTATAATTTTGTGATTGTGGGAAAAAATAAAGAAATTCATTCATTCATTAAAGTTAAGTTTTATTAACACATCTGCAACATTATAGTCTACATCAATTAATAATAACAAATCTACATCGTACATCTGCAACATTATAGTCTACATCAATTAATAATAATAACAAAAATTTTAGAAAAAAATAAATTCTCATGTGTTACTTGTACAACTTCATCTATGTCACAAAAAGAAACATATTTTTCTGTTTTTGCAACCAAAAGCAAACCGAGGCTCATAGCTTAAGCATCCTATTCATTTATGTTCAGAAAACATCTCAATTCTCAAATAAATAAAACGAATTTCAATAACATTGGTCACTTTAGCTCCCGTTCTTATTCGCCAAACAAACAAACTTTTCAAATTCATAATTTTAGTATGGATATCATTGTGCTTACAAAACCCTCGATATATCCTAATTATTATTACATATTGTGTGCTAATATCTTAATTAATGAGAAATTATTATCACATGTAAAGCTCAGAGCAAATTTGAATAAGCTCGAGACGATGCGAGCTTTTGAACATTATACCCGAGTAATGTTTATATGAAATTCAAATTAACCGTTACTAAATATGGTAATTACGGTTCAGTGACGGTAACCGCTTACTGTCGGGCATGTCGCGTCAAGAATGCCGTAGTGCGTAACGCGTAAAACATCGTGCTGGGTTTTAGTTTCAGTCGGGGTTTGGACGCTGAGTGATTGGAGGTTTTAGTGTGGTTGAACTTCCACATATCCTAATTGACCTAGATCCTAGAATACATTTAAGAAATTTTATAATACATTACGAATTAGGATTATAAGACCATTATACAGGGTGATTTTTTAAAGAAGATACATATTGCAGGAGGGTGATGAGTACTCTGTTCTAATACGGAATATTACAAAAAATAGGTAAAACTACTTTTTTTTTTCAAGTCTATCAATAGATATTTGATTATTATTTAAATGAAGCTTGAATAAATCCTAAAGGTAGATTGTAAGTCGTAGTATCTCTAACATTGCAGAGGTCCATGAGTGACGGAAACCATTTACCATCAGGTAGACAGTATGCTCACCTATCTACGGTGCACTAAAAAAAGATAACAAGTAATAATAAACCTGTAAAAAAAAGGAATGTAAATCTATATTCATAAGTTACAATATGTTGAAACTTAAGTTAAATTTCAATTAAAGCTTAAAACGAAAACACATTAATTTTAAACCGAACCGTGCAATAGCTTCATGAATTTTTGTAACGTTATCAAAACAGTTGAAAATTAATTGTGTTAGGTCGTTTTCACAGTGAATGCTATAATTTACATAATTCTATTTTCCTGAAATTTCATTATTAGATTTGTTTATCTTTAGTTCATTCCTACATTTACTGTTCTGATTCATTACTGCCCACTGCTGAACTCATGTCTCCTGAGTTGAGAGATCAGGCATAGTTCACCATCACTCCAATATGCAGGTTTCCAAACGGTATTTTACTTCACCATTTTCAGCTATTGTGATAAATTGCACATAAATCTTTTCCAAACTAAGATTTAGAGATACTTACCGACTGGGTTTGAACAGCGACCTCTATTCGTAAATGTCTATATTTATTATTATTATTGTCTATATCCAATCCTCGTCTATGGTATCCTCGAAGGTATGGTATGCAAAAATATAAGAATATATCGCTTAGCTCCCTTTATGTATAGCATACTTTAAATTCGTAATTATTTTGTGTTGAAGCCTTAAAGTATGTTCCCAAATGAGTTTTGTAATTACTGTGTCATCAGCGATTTTAGTTCACCGTTAGTACAGTTTAGTTTATTTAGTGATTAGTAAGTTTTCTAATTCATTCAGGATCGGGCGACGTAAATAAAAAAAAAATTAAGACTTAATTTATATCTGAAGTTTGTTCTAGAAGATCACGGGAAGAATTTGAAGGATTTTATTGAGACGACATTTCGTCTACAACTAGTCTTTGCACGAACGGCTATTATAATAGTAGCTTTGTTTTTTGTTTGGGTCCATAATTTGCTTCAGGTTAAAAAAACCAATTTGTCAAAACAGTGGTTTCGTCTGAGGTTCAGTTTCAGTTTTTAGTGAGCTTTGCCCTTTCCATCTGAAACCTCAAATGGAGGACGGAGAGGAAATAGTTCATATTATTCTTGTCGTGCTTTTGCGTTATTTGTCATCCTGATCGTTAGTTATCCTCATTCATGAACCTCTGCAATGTCACAGAACACGTCGGCTGATGCTCATGACTTACACTTTAATATTCCCTTAAAGCTTGAGTAGAAGAAGGACGCGTTTAAATACTTTGGGAATATCGAGGTATTAAGGCGTAATTATACCTACAAAATAAAACAGTTTTGGAAAAAATGTTTGGCACTAAATCATAATAATATTATAAAGGTGAAAGTTTGTATGTATGGATGTATGGATGTATGTATGTATGGATGTATGTTTGTTACTCTTTCACGTAAAAACTACTGAATGGATTTGAATGAAACTTAACCACAATATAGCTTATATATCAGAATAACACATAGGCTACAATTTTTGAACCCCTTTGTAACGCAGACGAAGTTGCGCGAGTCACCTAGTAATATATATTTTTTTTCAATCAGTACTATGGATTCAATTCTCCGTACCAGTGGCCGAAGCAATCCCACGGAAAATCAAACATGGTGCTCTTCGAGACAATGTCAGGAACAATTTAAATAAAATGCTTGATCTTAGTAACAACTGGAGAAGGTGAGGATAATACTTCATTTATGTAACCTAACTAGACACCCTGTAGTTACTTAAATCAAAGAGTGTGATGATGCCTTTTTTAGTAAAAAGTTTAAATAGATTACCGAATAATATACGGAAATAGGCTCTACCAAATTCAAAGGACATACCATTACTCTTAATGATTCCTATTTTCAGAGCCGCAACAACTCACCATGGTAATACCACTCGTAACAGCACAGCTAGTACCAATATCACTACCATACTTGTGGGTCCTCCCAGGAACCCGTGGTATGACCCCACTTGGGGTTACGAGCCGTATTGGGAAGGGGGTGATTGGGTGTTCGATACTAAACCAGATAAGTACAAAGACGATGCTTGTGGGACACAGTGCCCTCCTCAGTACTTAAAGTGAGTCGTAGTTTTGATTTAATAATATCTAGCCGTAGTTGATGTGTCAGATTTTAAGGCAGTGCAAAGAGCCGCATTTTTTTGACGTGACAAAGTCTTATAAATTGGTTTGCCGGGTGACACTTCAAGAAACTGCGTTACGCTCCGCTCACGTTATGCGCTCACAATGAGAGCGAGTGAGAGGCACGCGTCCCTTGCACTTTTTATGTCTGTCTCTCTCGCTCTTAGGCGGGCTAACCATGCCCGAGTCGTTGTCACGTAAAACTTTTTTTTTGTTGTTGGTCTTGTACCTCAACAATGACATTTTATTACTTGGTAATTTACTAATTTAGGTCTTAATTTTTTTTTATTGCCTTGTAGACGGGCCACCTGATCGTAAGCGATTACAGTTGCTCATGGACTTCTGCACTGCTGCGAGGCCGCTACCTAGGTTAGTAGCATAGAGCTATTACGCTACCTTGGTAATAGTTCTGAGGTTACCTGAGAACTTCTAAATACCTACAACGTTTAATTATGTCATGTCGAAAACTCAATTTGATATTTAAAAATGATGAAGTTGATGATGATGATGATCTGCAATAATGTGATAATAACCTTTTCCTTTCAGATATGGAACCATTTGTGGTCGTATGAGAACATTTCATTTTGATAATTTGGTTCATAAAACATTTACCAGTTTCTGCGAGATGGCCAAAGAAAACTGTTCCAAAAAATATAGTAATAGAAGTTCTTAAGTTTACTTGTCGTGGTAGCCGAGTGGTCGAAGCGCTTCCTTCCGTACGGGTCGCGGGTTCAAATCCGGCCGGCTTGTACCTCTAAATCTAAATGTGAAACAGATTTATGTGCAATTTTTCACAACACCACTACTACGACTATAAACGGTGAAGGAAAACATCGTGAGGAAACCTGCATATCGGAAAAGGGTTCTAAAAATCCTTTGAAGATATGTGAAGTCCCCAATCCGCACTGGGCAAGCGTGGTGGACTATGCCTAATCCCTCTTCTGAGGAGACCTGAGCCCAACAGTGGGCAGTAATGGGTTGGCACAGAGTTTACTTGAGTATTATTTGTTTTCAGATCTAAGCTAAATATATTTTTTTCTACTTTTCATTCGGAATACCACACCAGATTTTCGATTACTCAGTCCACTTTTTTTCTAGTATGGCTGGTGGCCTACCATGGTCCTTGCCAAGCTGATCTGAAGACATATCCAACAAAGGGAGACCTGTTGAACAGTCGAGCAATTTGGTATATCACGGCATGGTATTCCAGATCACCAAGAACCACCAGAATTTCAACCACGACCAAACGTCACTCAGGTCGATAGCGGTATACTTTACTATCGAGGAGAAAGAAAAAAAGATATTCGTTTGTTATGAAAAGTGTACTTAGATCCGACGTCATCATAAACCTTATGTATAAGAACTTAGGGATTATTTTACAGCATTGAAATAACTACTTTAAAATTAAATTTGAACCTCCTAGCTTTAAAAATACATTTCCATACAACCTTTGATCCCTTTCAAAGTATATTTTTTTTAATTTACAATGACAAGTAGTCCTACGGCTCAGGTCTAGAAATTTTGTTGGTACTTACCAAATTTCATTTTAATCGGTCTAGTAGTTCTACGTGTATGACTTTGGTACTTTTAGAATAAGGATTGTAACATTGAAATTGTTATTGATTTTATAACGTTCTTTAAATAAATTTGGCAAATAAACGGTTAAATAGGTAATTGTTACTTTTGAATTAAATAAACAATCTCGACAATTCACAATATAATTAAGGTAATTCTAGTTGCAAACTACTCTTACAAATTAGGTACTATACAAATTTGAGAATTTAGAGCAATTCCCAGGTCACAAAATTGCTTTGAGGATTATGAACTAAATAAACAATCTCAACAATTCACAATATAATTAAGGTAATTCTAGTTGCAAACTACTCTTACAAATTACTATACAAATTTGTGAATTTAGAGCAATTCCAGGTCACAAAATTGCTTTGAGGACCAGCATACGTACAATGTGAGTTCGTACCTAGTCTGTGAGCGCCTTCGATCAAGTATACTAGATATACTATTAGAGTAATACGGCATTAAATGCAATGCAACGAGCAATGGAAAGGGCTATGCTCGGTATCACACTGCGTGATCGGGTTAGAAACGAGAATATTCGCAGAAGAACCCAAGTAACTGACATAGCCCAAAGAATAAGCGAGTTGAAGTGGCAGTGGGCGGGCCACATAGCACGTAGAACCGATGGTCGTTGGAGCACGAAGGTTCTAGAGTGGCGCTCACGTCAAGGCAAGCGCAGTGTGGGACGACCAGCTGCTTGGTGGACGGATGATCTTGTTAAGCAGATGCAGGCTGCTACCAACCGGTCGCATTGGAAGCCTATGTCCAGCAGTGGACGTCTCATCATCATCATCATCATCATCATCATCAGCCTATAGACGTCCACTGCTGGACATAGGCCTCCCCCAAACCTCGCCATAGCGACCGGTCCTGCGCCGTCTGCATCCAGTGACCTCCCGCGATCTTGACCAGATCGTCGGTCCATCTCGTGGGGGGTCTACCAACGTTGGACGTCTACAGGCTGATAATTATGATGATGATGACGGCATTAAATAAACCCTGCACATATTAAAACTTTTTAGTTTTTTGATTTTGCTTGGTCACCGTGTCATATAAGAAATTACACATCTAAATTGCAACTCACTTACGTCTTAAACTGAAGACTCTTAAAGACGTTTCGTAAAACACTTGCTGTGTTGATAATTTATTTACAGACAACTACTTCGTAATGTTTTGTTCGGTACAGTGTATCTGGTAATATTAGATCGATGGCCAGTGCAAATAGTTCCTAAGTCCTCGTGACAAATTGAAAGCAAACGTAACCCTCGGAGACTACTTAAACTGAGGGTTGACCTCTACCAAGTCGCTTTAGAGAATAATATATCATATGAAATACTGAATGGCTGTTTCATTTATTATCACTAGGGACCTTGCGATGAGATTTTAAAAGGGTTAAAAATCTTGCTAGCGAAAGTCTTGTTGTAAAGTCAATTAAATTATTGGAACAAAGTTCCTTATCGACTAGACGGAAAAAAATTCTTACGAAAAGTTGTCACGACAATTTTTTGTTTTAGATGATTATCGCTAGATGGCGCTGTGATCAAATTTTTACTAAAGCACGTTCCTTATCGCGCGTTACGTTAGGAAAAAAAATAAGATATCTTTTAATCGAAAGGAACTTCGTTCTATTCGGCTGCCCATGACACCTCTCAAGTGTTTTGTTAGACAAAGAAAGTACAGGTCGAGGTGGAAAATATTACACATCAGCATTTAGAAAGAGCAGCAGTTCGACTTAAAGTGAGCCTATAACTGAAATTGGTAGTGAGCGACAGATAGCGCTCTATAAAACCGAATCTGTGAACTGCTCTCTTTCCAAAAACCGAAGTATTTAATTCACTACCTCGAACTGTATTTATCGTATGATCTATTAATTGTAATTAATTCTGCTAGTATGATATAATTCACACATTTCCGTGACTGAATTAATAAATTGAAAATCAAAGGAAAGACATTGCGGCAACTCCATTTAAATAGAATGAGGCGTAATATAAAGACAGACAAAGCTAATTTTAATAATGTTTATTAAATGTACAGTGTATTGGTTATCCCGGCGTACAACGAGGCGGCTTCAGACAGATATAATTGAAATTATAATTACATTTTCGTGAAATACGTCGATAAGGTTCAGGTCGCGATGTCTGAAGGTTGAAAGTTAATTTAACTTTTATGGCCTCGAGTTCTGGTAATCTCATTTTTTCGTATTGAAACGATATGATTGAGAAATTACGTATTGTTTTGTGTGAGTATGATTGTTTTTCTAAATCTATGATGGAGTTCGTTGTTTAATTTAGAAGCAGTGGGATTATCTCAGTGATTGGATTTTACTATTCTGTGTTGGATTTAAATCAGCCTATCAGTTACTGTTATTATAATGGGGAATGATTAGGTTATTAATGTTTATTCATTTTCAGTTATATTTCAATTAATTTTGTATGAAGCATCAGGATACACCACACCGTAACGTATTATATTATTTATATTACTATTCTTACTGTAAGAAATCTAACGTTGCCAGTGCAGAAGAAACATAAAAACAATCAATTAAAAACGATAAAAAATAAAAGTTGAGAAAAAATATGACGAAATCTGTGTTTGACAATGTTCACACCACATTCGAAATTTAAAAAGCGCGCCAACATGAATCGTACATTTAAAAAGTATATTTATAAATGAGGTTTTAATCACTGTTAATAAAACTATTTAATAGATGGCGCTTTAGTTGCTAGTAGTTTTGCCTTTATAATGTTTGTTAACATTCAGTCGCCTACACTTACTTTAGTCCTATTCGTAGCCGACCACAATACTACTATGAGGTAGTGTCTGGAGACACGTTTTATGATAGACTAACGGTCTGATTAAATAATGGGAACTCGCTGAATGGAAACAGTAGAAGTAAAGGAGATACAGTAGTGAATGTTTTCATGGTGATGCAATGTTAGTTTTTTACGATAGTGCCATAGAAAAGGAAAAAGTAAAGACACGACATTAAAGATATCCAAATACTAACACTATAAGTAAATTTACAGAATGATTTGACCATAGGATTTAAAAATTAATGATTGAACAGCCTATTTGTTTGGCAGCCTAATTTTTGATAGTTTTTTTTTTAATTTTAGGACTGGATTGGAAGACCAACATGTAGAAAATTTACTTGACAAAGGGAAATGGGTGAATCGAACCTATAACCCTAATTATGGTTATGAACCTTACTGGCCACTGGGTCAGTGGGTGTTTGAGCTGCCTCGGGATAGGAACATGAGTATATCTACAACTAAAGTTCCTCTGGTTTGCGGGGAAGAGTGTAACTATTTATATACCAGGTACAATTATTTCCGCATGATTATTCACGTGGCACGAATTTAAAATGTCACTTTCATTCTCTATGTCTGTACTGTACTGATATAACCCATTACTGCCCAGTGCTGGGCACAAGTTTCCTCAGATGGGTGAGGACTTCACGAATCAACAAACTTCAAAAATTTAGTAACCTTATCCAATATGCATGTCCTCACGATGTTTTCCTTCACTATTTTAGCCAGTGGTGTTCTAAAAATTTTAAAGACACAACTCTCTATGACCCAATAGTATATAATCTGTTAGTCGATGGCGAATGGTGCTTCCATTTTTCATAATTTACTGTATGGAATTTCTGGCCTTCATAGAAGAAGGAAGGGAGGACAAGTAAAACGAGCTCAAATACGTGAAGTTCCTATGACATTTTTCCAACATCATCTATAAAAAAAATCTGCTTTATCTAAAACCGGGAAGATACTCAAATACTTATATCATTCAATCTTTAGTTCCTCAATGTATTTTTTGTTAGGATAGGTAAAGTATGCGGTCACAAGTCAGACAACATCATGAACCATGGATGCTGGAAAGATGTATGGTGGGAAGACTGTACAGGAAAGATAGTTGATGACTTGACAGGATATGTCACCTTTCCAACTTACTGCAAGTTCCTTGACACTCAATGCAGGACGAATCTGACGTCTAGTAAGTAGTAGTAGCTCTAGAAGATCTGGTTTTACGTAGATGGACCATTTTAGATCTAGAGAGATTTTTTGGTTGCAACTAGGTAGACGAGCTTACGGTCCACCTGATGGCTAAGGTTGTTGTCGCTCATTGACTCCTGCATTTTCTGCAAAAACTACAGAAATGACTTGCCAAACTTGTCTTAAACTTCGTTTAAAGAAGGACAAGTCAGTCTTTTTTTGCTAGGAGGAAATCGTAAGAGTTCCAACTGGGGGTGGCTAGTAGGACTCGAATCGCAATAAAACCTCCTGCCGCACACACTCAGCATCGGAAACCCCGCTGATTGTGCAGTGCGACGCGACACATTGCACGCCAAGGCTTATCGCGTCATTACCCCCACGAGATGCACTCTTTAAGTTTTATCTCACAGGATGGGTGTTCGTTCACGTCGGCGCGTGTATAGAAGACCAGGATCTGATCTACAAACCGATGTTCTTCGCTGCGCAGCCCGTCAGCAGGATGAAGAGCTACCTGGCCACTCTCTACGCTGTTTACAGCACTATGAAGATAAAGAAACCTGCTTTTGGAGGAAAATATGGAGGGAAATTTGGAGGACAATTTGGAAAAAAATAATTGATTTTTTATGCTTGGTTTTTTGGAAATAAATCTATTGGTTGTTGGTTTGTTAACGCTATAAACACTGCACTGATCGAGTTGAAATTTTACCATGAAACCCGTATCAAGGATTGTTTTTATCCAAGTTTTGCATCAGAATCCGCAACCGCGAAAAACCATTTTTTAACGATCTTTTTATAAATTTATTTTGTGTGTGACAATTCATTTGGTTAACTTTAACATTATTGAGTATAAATATTACCTCAGTTATATTAGTAGGATTTAGGTACTTTGTTTATTTTACCGAAGATTCTTCCTAAAAGTTCTTAGTATTCCAACAATTGGCACGTGGCAAGGATTTGCTCTCGTAATACAACACACAATGTTTTCTTTTTCAAATAATAGTTTTTCTTATCCAGTAAATCTAATATATTATAGTCGAAGTAATTTTGACGCTCATCGTCAATTTGTAAAGGTAGAAGTAATTATTTTTGTTGTATTTAATTATCGGTAGTAACGTTGAACATTAGATTATAATCCTTTTTGTGTTCTGGAATTTTTCATAACTGATTAAAAGTCGTGGTGGCCGAGTGGTCGAAGCGCTTCCTTCCGAACGGGAGGTCGCGGGTTCAAATCCGGCCGGCTCGTACGTCTAAATCTAAATGTGAAAAAAGATTTATGTGCAATTTTTCACAACACCACTGGCTAAAAACGGTGAAGGAAAACATCGTGAGGAAACCTGCATGTCGGAAAAGGGTTCTAAATAATCCTTTGAAGATATGTGAAGTCCCCAATCCGTACTGGGCAAGCGTGGTGGACTATGCCTAATCCCTCCTCTGAGGAGACCTGTGCCCAACAGTGGGCAGTAATGGGTTGGTACAGAGTAAAATTCTACACGTACACTATCGTGGGCAAGGCGACTATATAGAATGCCGTGGTGCGTTTTTCAACACGGAGCGTGTTAGGTTCTAGCCAACCCATGAAACTTTGTCTGTCAGAACACCACATCTCATTTTGTGTATAGGCACTATATTCCTTCCGAAATTGACTTAATAATGATTCATTTTTGAAGGAAACCAAACAAAAGAGAGGCTTGATAAATTGAGGATCTCAAGACACCCTGTCCATCTTGTATTAGTTCCGCCATGATTCTTGGATAATGAAACGCCGTGGAAACAAAAAATAACGCATGATCATTGCAATGTGATGGATGGTGCGAGTGATGAATGAAATACAATGGGAGAATTATGTCAAATGTTAAAATTAAGATGGATGCTTTGTAAGAGGACTTTACTCGTCTTTCTTATTTCGTAGTATTTGCATTGCGAGTTTGAACAAAAATCATAATTAGTAAGATAGTGAACCAATATTTTTTTAACAGGGGTGATGAAAAGGGGTGCTAAGCACAACAGTCACTAAGGGTTCATGCTCAGAGAGTCTTGTAGATACAGTGAGTGTGGTGTATCGTGATATTATGAGTTCGAGTTCCAGTGGTACCACCCAAAAGCGAACGAGAAAGAGGGTAGACAGATTTGTCTGCTCGTAAATCGACCCGCAGTATCCAGTCTTCTCGTGATCATGACGTTTGCAACAACGTTGAAATGTCGAGACAACTCAAATAATTAAATATCGTGGTAAGAACCCGTTAAAAATGCATGAAAATATTTTTAGTTGTTTCGTGTTCTCAGCCGTGAAAGCCGTGCCGTGGTGGCTTAAAGCCTACGTAAATCCAGCTTGTAAATCTTTAATTGTACCTTTAAAAACATCGTCAAAAACTTACCTACTAAATTTACTTGTTTTCAATGTTACTTTAATGAGACACAAATCAAAACAACAACCATTTTGTATGTGTGCAAAAAACACTCATAAAACATAAATCCTTTTGGAGGAACCTTGTTAACACCTTTAAACGCCTCACCCCGTTGCAAAGCTAAAGCTCCTAGATTTTTCACATTTACAGCAAAATATTATTAGCTTTTGACGGGCTGTGGCTCATTAGAGGAAAGCTCCCGGCTCCAACGTTACCTAGCTTTTATTTTACAAGCTTTTATTTTCATATTTTGAAGGAAAAGTGGCTTTCTGGGGACGCATTTCGTGAACCGTATGAAACGTGCTTTTTAAACTTTTTCGTTTTGCTTTGTACAGTGAAATAATACTGGAATATGAAGTTATTATTTTAACTCGTTGGTTGTATTTATTTAGTGGAAATGGCAAGATAAATCAGAGAGAATCTGTGTTATGATAACTGGGGAAAGGTGGGATACTGATTTACTCGAAATACGAATATTTTTAGTTTATTTCTTGGACTTTTAGGGTTTTTCATCTCTCGTCGCTTTGCTGTAGCAATTCCTCAGAGAAAAACCGCATTTGCAAGACGTTTCGGCACATTTCTGCCTGCCTGCCTGTTTCTAATCTTCTGTGTACTTATTATTGTTAATCGTATCGGTCTCCCGCGATACAGGTATTACCTAGTGCGGGGTCCATTGTTAATTCCTTAAGTGTGTGTTGTTATTTGATAATAAGGATTTTTAACTTTACTTTACTTTTATTACAATTAAAATAATTATATACGACTTTTAGTAACAGTCAATATTGGCCAACGATCAGATCCCAAGTTTTAAAGTATCAAGACTGTTACATTTCAATACTAAAACACGCTAGAGGTATACTTTAGTGCCTGCCTGTAGTCAGATGAGCAAAGAGGCAACTTGATCATTCTATGGTATTGGTTGTTTATGTCTTCAAGGACAGGTGATTCCTACGACCTAGACTTGAGGACTCTCTGCAAGCTTCTTGAAGATGGACAAATCTAGCGCCCAAAGAACACTAAAGAGAGGAGCTCATTCCATAGCCTGACGGTGCGGAAGAAACATGAATTCCTAAAATAATCCGTGAAAGATTGAAAAAGTATAATACAAACGAATTAATACTTTATCTCTTATATCTTCTTCTTATATATAAAAATGAATTGCTGTTCGTTAGTCTCGCTAAAACTCGAGAACGACTGAACCGATTTGGCTTATTTTAATCTTGAAATATTTGTAGAAGTCCAGGGAAGGTTTAAACGGTAAGAAAATTTCCTTATGTGACGCAGACGAAGTTGTGTGGGTCAACTAGTCTTCTTATATATAAGAATGAATTGCTGTTCGTTAGTCTCGCTAAAACTCGAGAACGACTGAACCGATTTGGCTTATTTTAATTTTGAAATATTCGTACAAGTCCAGGGAAGGTTTAAACGGTGAGAAAATTTCGTTATGTGACGCAGACGAAGTTGTGTGGGCCTGCTAGTCTTCACTATTTTTAGTCCATCAAATATTACCCACTGACATACACTAAGAGGCATATTTCAGATCTCATAAAACCTCATTCCCACTAACATTCCCAAGCATAATATTAGAGATATAAATATTGGCACAAAGTGTTCTGGTTAACCCAATTCCACACATGAAGGAGCCGCCATTGTGTGTGTAATACGGGCCGTCGATCAGACCCACTCGTTAGTAGAACACAAAAACTACACACGAACATCGCTGGCTCTAATCGTTACAATAATTCATATTAATAGAGATTTACCTTATTAAAAGTGGCTCTTTGATAACGCTGACTGTTTTCACATTTTTATTAGTAGAGTATGGTTTTGCTTAAGAGGATCAGTAAAAAACATTCGCTAGTTTTTGCGACGAAGATGTCGAACTATTGGTAAATTTACTATTGATGACAGGAAATATGCAATATGGCCTCACGAAACCTTTTTACCATATTTAGTTTGTTGTGTTGTAATGCATATAAATATTTTTAAGAATTAAGATATTTTTTTTTGTCATTGCCATGCAGGCAGACGAGCCAACGGGCCACCTGGTCGTAAATAATTTAAAAGTGCGAGCCGACTTTTTGAAATATATCTCCTGTATAGGTATAGATAGACATGGAGCAAGGCAAGCAGTTTCATCGCACCGCTTACCATTTTGTTAACTTAAATATAAGTACTTTATTTTTTTAAATTAATATATTAAATAAAATAATATATTAAAAAAATAAGTAATAATAATAAAAAAAGGACTGGGTAAAGGGCCTGATTCAGAAGGCGGTCGTTCTTGACACGGCACGTATTGTAAGGAAGTTCCTCTCTCTTGAGCCATGACCACTGATGGCTTGAGTCGTAGACCCCGTCTCCAGTGGCCCTCTGTTTATTTATATTGTATTTTTAAATATTTTTTTGTGATTGTTTTTCTTTAAATATAACGTAAAAAATGAGCAAATAAATGAATACCCAATGAAATCACCGGATACCCAATGTGGGGGTTGAACCGCTCTAAAACCTCCAACCGTTCACACTCAGCGTCTGAACCCCGGCTGAGGCCAGAACCAAGCACGGGGTTTTGAGGGTCGGCGCGACGCGTTACGCGCTCCGTACTCTTTCCCGTCGCGCCGCCCCCAGTCATAGGCTTGATATTGCAGAGGTCCATGAGGGACGGTAAATACAAACAGTCATGTGGTAGTTGACTTGTCTACATAGCAATAAAAAAAAAATACACCTATACTTTCTGATCTGTGAAACCTAGTGTTTACGACAGTCATTTGCAATCCACCAAAAAAACACAAAACTATATAGATCACATCCTAACCTGTCTAACAAGTAGCTCGGATCCCCGGACCTCCAGATAAAGGATAGACGTATGACCGGTCATTATGGACCCTCAGAAAAACGAGCAGGGAATTACTACGGACCTGCCATTGTACTGATAAAAGCATATTAATGTTGCCACTGATCGAACGACTAGGTTAGTTCACGTCTAAATATATTTTAAGTGGGGTTTGTATGAGAAGGTTTTGATTAAAAGTAAGCGAGATTTTTTTAGGGCAACTTCGCTTAGGTATAACCTTACTATGGGACTATATTTTCATTTTGCAATTTTATGGTTAAAATTCAATGAAATTATAGTTGATTTTTTCATTAAAAGACCTTCTATTCTACAAAAAAGTCTTTATGGCGTCATAATGTTAAGTAGATATATTGACGTTTAAAAATAGAATTATAACAATAGAGTAACGATTATTTTTGTAGTTTCTTACGACCAAAGTAAAGCATGTAGATTATTAATTTATCAATTGATCTTTGACCTTTTATCTTTTGTTATGAAAAATATATCAGTTGTTTAATATTATCTTTATAACACATAATTCAATCACAGTTTATTTGGACATCTTCATCGAATCATATTTTTTTATTATTATTTACTTCAACAAGTTTAACAGGAAAACATATTATATTGGTAGTGTATATTTTTTAAACAATGGTACATTTAAATGAAGAACAGAAAAAGTTTTACGAAGAAAACGGTTTCATAGTTTTGAAGAATGTGCTATCGGAGACAGAACTGTCTGCTATTTCCACGGAATATGACAAGTTGTTCCAGAGGAAAAACCAGGAGAAGATGGAGAGCTCCTGGGTCGGCTCCGATGAGAATGATAGGAAACATGATAGTGCTGCTACTGTGAGTATTAATATAAGTTTTCTTAAGAAAAGTGTCACAGTAGTATTTTAAGATCTCGTAGTCCAAGGAACTGTTGCGGTTTCATCAAGTGTGTGTATTTCAAGAAGGTTATGAGTAGAGTAGTATTTCAAGAAGGTACTGCCCACTGCTGAGCTCAGGTCTCCTCCGAATAGGGGTTAGACATAGTCCACCTCGCTTGCCTAATGCGGATTGGGGACTTCACATATCTTCAAAGGATTTTAAGAACACTTTTCCGATACGCAGGTTTCCTCACGATGTTCTCCTTCACCGTTTTTAGCCAGTCGTCGCCTCAGTACTTGTTTGGCCTATCTGCACTCGAGCAAATTTTACAGGAGACAGCAAACAAGCACGGAATTTTCTTTAAGTGCCGTGTTGAGAAAAAAATTGAAATGAGATTATTATTGTTTTAGAATTGAATATTTAAAAAAAAAAAATTACCAGTCGGATGGAAATTTTATTCTTTATAATACTGCATTAAAAAGTCATTTTCGTAAAAAATGTCAGATAGGCCAAACAAGCACTGAGGCGACGCAGTGGTGTTGTGAAAAATTGCACATAAATCTTTTTCATATTAAGATTTAGAGGTACAAGCCGGCCGGTTTTGAACCCGCGACCTCCCGTACGGAAGGCAAGCGCCTCAACCACTCGGCCACCACGACTATGAGTAAGTACTGTAATAGAAATTGGTAGAAAAACAAAGAGTTTGTTATTATAATTCATACACTGTTTACAAATACAAGGCTTGAAGGTGATTTCATTTCATTTAGTATCTAAACCATCGTGTGGCATATCGATAGATGAGCCTTTTAAAATTGCTATTGTTGTGGGTATTTAGACTATTTAAATTAATTTGTTTGTGAAATATTTAACTTTAAAATTTTTACGTTGCTAAAGTTAAATTACCTCAAAATCAAGAAATCGTGACTTGAATTATTTGGGAAAATATCAAAAGAAAAAGAACATTTCTAGGTGAAAGGAATCCACAACCTCCAGTACCACCACGCCGTTTTCTCGAAGTTCATCTTTAACGACAACCTGCTTGATGCTCTCGAGGATGTGATGAAGACGAAGAACATAATCCTTCATCACACGAAGGCACACTTCAAACCACCTGAGAAGGGAGCTCCTTATCCAATGCATCAGGTAACAGATGAATAGAATATTAGTAAAAAAGTCAGTGTAAAATGTTTGAAAATATAAATTAACAGCTACATAGGTTTCCTTTCAGTCTAGATATCTCAAACCTCCAGCCAAAGTCTAACATTTAAGTAATACAGGACACATTGCACCAGCTTATTACGACCATGTGAATTTAATAATAGTCTCATTTCTCATAAACCGCCACTGTCAAATCTATTTAAAAATGTATATGTAAACTTATTCAGACACTCGCGGTTTTCCGTAATACTTTCATGCATTTTCAACGGGTTCTTACCACGATTTTTAATTAATTGAGTTGTCTCGATATTTCAACGTTGTTGCAAACGTCATGATCACGAGAAGTCTTCTCATGATCATCATTTAATTAAATATCGTGGTAAGAACCCGTTGAAAATGCATGAAAGTATTAATGTATATGTAGTCAATTGGATTAGGAATTTGAAAGTGGATGGATGTAAGACGAGAGGAAGGTCTAAGAACAGATTGTGTGAAAGAAGATGTATTTGTAAGCCTGCGAGAGGCCAGATTAGGAATTAATGGAAGATAAAACTATTTAAGAGCTAAAAAAGAAAATAGTATTGATGATGATGATGATGATTGAT
Source organism: Trilocha varians (assembly GCA_030269945.2). Classification (NCBI taxonomy): domain Eukaryota; kingdom Metazoa; phylum Arthropoda; class Insecta; order Lepidoptera; family Bombycidae; genus Trilocha; species Trilocha varians. The sequence goes on along the minus strand of AP028273.1, from coordinate 10,770,198 downwards.
TGGTGTGGTGTTTGCTTAGTCTTTTATCGACTTGATATGAGACTGATATTCTTAGCCCCCCTTGAGTTAAGTAAAATTCTCGTCAAATATGGAAACAACGATGTTTCTCTTCCTCGTCTATTTTAACTTGTTAATTCTAAATCTTCAGGACTACCACTACTTTCCATATGAAAAGGACTCTGTAGTTGCATCCTTCTTGCATCTAGACGCTGCTGATCCTGAGAATGGATGTCTTCATGTATACCCTGGCTCTCACAAACTTGGACCTCAAGACGATGTTGGCGCAAGAGAAGGGAATTTCCACTACGTTGATCAGGTGAAAACACAGAAATTTATAAAATTAGCCTGACTAATAGCATTATTCTTTGCCAGTGGAGATTTGGTAGAGATCAATTCTTAAATATTGTTTTCTTGTGGTAAAATCATACTCACTTTAAGAGGGTGTTGAGTTCCCGCACAATCGTCAGATTCACAAGGGGGTTTAAAAGAAACACACCTTCAAGCGAAGACATTTATTGTAGATTGTGTCATTCCAAGTCAATCGATCGGAACTCATTTCAGTGGCGCGATTCAGGAATACAACTATTGACATCTATTGACAATAATGTTAATTAATACTACATTATGTACAAAAACAAAAAATATATAAAAATCAATCCTTAACATACCGCCCACCATGGACAGAATGGCCATAACAATTACATATTATGTACACTTGAACAATAATTTACAACAATGAAATGACACTCACTAAAACTCAATCACAAAACAAAAAATATAAGCAAAAACACAAATTAAAGATAACCGCCCACCATGAATAAATTTATAACAAAACTAGTGGGCTTTATCAGAGCAGTGGACTGTATAAATTTAAAAACAAGAAAAAGACTATAAACTATAAAGCTGTAACAAAATACCAAACTGAGTCATGGAACCTTGAAACTCATCAGTGACTTTATCCGAACCATTATGCTTCAACCTGCCATTTTTCCAATGCTCGAAATCTATGAACTCTGAGGAGTTCCGAACAGGTCCAGACAAAATCCAGCCGAGTCTGGTATTTTGTGCAATTGGTGTATCTGGAGGACCCTTCACCAAACCATCCAATATGATTTTACCAACCACGCTGGTACCCAAAAGTAAGTCAATTTTACCAGGTGTGTGGAATGTTGGGTCAGCTAGTTTTATAGATGAAGACGGTGATTCAAACCGAAGAATCTTCCGTTTAGGAAGACTTGATGTAAATTTACTTACAACATACGCATCGACATCTACAACAAAAGTGGGATCTAGGCGCGATTGCAACTTGAATGTCACCATCCATCTAGAAGGCATCAGTGAGCCCTCATCGTCGCCTAGTCTGAGTATGTCGATGCGTGCAGGTGTTTTCCTAAGGCCGAGCAATTGTACTGTTTTCTGCGTGATGAAGGAGACCTGCGAACCCTGATCTATCAGAGCTCGTAAGGTAACTCCAGTACCTGTACTTGTCTCGACATTGACCAAGGCCGTCGCTAGTAGGCCATGGCTGTGAACATCTGCTGAATTTGTGGTACATTCGCTTGTGCTTGAGGCGATTGCTGTAGCTGTTACAGCAAACTCCTTTTCTACTGAACCGCTGCAAGGTTCAGTAGCCTTGACAATTTGTTTGGGATGGAGTAATGTGTGGTGCTTTTTCTTACAAATTTTGCATTTGGTAGACTGGCGACAAAAATGAACAGTGTGATTCTTACAAAGGCAATTGAAGCATAAATGGTTGGTTCGGACAAACTCTCGACGACTCTCTAGATTCCTTTTTGCGAACTGTTTGCAGTGGCACAATTTATGTTCCTGCGAGCATAAAATACAATTGGGTTGTAAAAATGTATAAAAAGATTTGGCAACATTACGACGATTATTATATACATTGGGCTCACTTAATCTATTATCGATGTTTTCAAGAGAACGGAATCTATATTCTAAAAATGATTTAAAACTTTCAAAAGTAGGCAGTTCAGCAGAATAACTAATCTCCCGTTCCCACAGCTTGAAAGATTCTATGTCTAATTTTGTACATAGAATAAAGATTATAATAGTGTCCCATGAGTTCACGTCTATTCCCAAATTATGCAACGCGTGCAGGCAATCCATTGAGTTGTCCAAAAGATTTTTAATTGAGTTTGACGACTCCTTTACTGCTGGCTGGTTCATAAAACGTTTCAGGATGCAATTGACTAAATATTTCTTATTGTCGTAACGTTTTGTTAATATCGACCAAGCTTGCTTGTAATTAGCCGCAGTAATTGTAGTGTGACTTAGCAAGTGAGCTGCTTCGCCAGAGAGATGAGCTTTGAGGTAATGTATCTTTTGGACTTCGTCAATGGTATCATTATTGTCTATCAAAGATATGAATAAGTCGCGGAAACTGATCCATTCGGTGTATAAACCAGAAAATGTCGGGAGAGTTATCTTCGGCAACTTCACGTTGAAACTATTCGTGGCTGTTTTTCTCCTTAATATTTCCTTAAGTTCCGATTTATACATGATGTACGTGTCTTCCGTATGGTCATAAATTTCTCGAATAAAATATGCATGATTCATATCAGTTGCAGTTTCAATGATTCTGCCATGTGTCTTTACAAATCGATCCCATTGACTCTCTAATGTTTCCAATCTCGTTTCAATATATGCCTGAGTGAGTATATCTTTGGGCGATTTTCTGAAAATATCTTGGCCCTTTTCAATTCTGCATTTGATATCATTTTGTAATTTCACTAAAGTCTCCATAGTAAACTCTTGAAAATTTATAAGTGTTTGAGATTCACTTTTGAAGTTTGTAGAAATCGGGCATAGGTTCCCCGTCTCAACCACTTTCCACTTAAAATTTTACAAGTCTAGTTTTCTACCAATACTCACAGTTTTACTCACTCGGTAACTTGAATGATTTCGTCTATGTCCACAGTTTTTGCTCTCTCTGGTCCTTAATTCCTCTGTTACTTTTGATTTTCCAATTTCCATATAACACACTGCACCAAATTGTCCTTATCGTCACAACACTATTTACACTATGTACACACACACTCCTGCCTCTTCAACGGCGTACATGTAGGCGCACACCTCCTTCAGCACCAGTGGCGATCCACCACTGCTTCCCGTGCTGTTTCCGAAAAAATATCCGGCTCGAAGGACCAAATGTTGAGTTCCCGCACAATCGTCAGATTCACAAGGGGGTTTAAAAGAAACACACCTTCAAGCGAAGACATTTATTGTAGATTGTGTCATTCCAAGTCAATCGATCGGAACTCATTTCAGTGGCGCGATTCAGGAATACAACTATTGACATCTATTGACAATAATGTTAATTAATACTACATTATGTACAAAAACAAAAAATATATAAAAATCAATCCTTAACAGAGGGTGTCAAGCACCGGATTGTATCAAAATTGCAGGGGACCGATCCGAATCATCAAAAATTAGGGAAAAGACTATATATTATACAGGGTGGATCTGTAACCTTGGACAATCGGACGTGGGGTGAATGACCTGTCGAAATACAACGTAGAACCACTTTTATTTTTTGGATCAGTTAAACTTTTTTTTCTGACATTGTATGGAAAACGTACGAGTATCGTTGCGGACTTCCATACAATGATGATAATTTTTTTCATCCAATTCCTAAATTAAAAGTGGTTCTAAGTTGTATTTCAACAGGTCATTCACCCCACGTCAGATTGTCCAAAGTTAAAGATCCACCCTGTATATTCAAGATAATAAAACTAATAAAATAAATCCACATTAAGTTATTCTGCCTTCAAACTCAGCAACATTATAATCAAAGAGGCGATAGCCATATTTCACTGAACAGGAAACAAATAAATTATAATAAAAAAATAAAAGATCCTCATCAAGTACCATCCGATTCATTTCCGTGTTTTCTCTCATTTTGATTTCAACATCCTCAAATTAATACGGGTAATATTATTTTATTGTATGTAATGAATAATTGATGAGCCAACGAAATAAGAATGATGGTAAATATAAAGATGGTACTGTAAAAATATTGGCTTTATTGACGTACTTCCGGTTTATTTGGTTTATATTGGGTTGTTTCCGGTCGATCTATGAGCTTGATAGACTATGGTTTGTGTAATCAGAAGAAATATTCATGGCTTAGAAATGTAGTTGGAATTAAGTAACGCAGAACTAATTTGGAATTTACACTGAAATTGATAGAAGAACGAGACTTAATAAAAATATTGTGGTAAAATAAAATCTGACCTGATTGTTCCAGATAATATTTGAGTATGGTAATGGTTCATTCCCTGACAAATGCTAGTTTTTATTGATTATCCACTATGATGTCGTTAGGAACCACTGGCGTAAACGGTAAAGGAAACACATCATAAGGAAACCTGCATATTGGAGTAGAATTTAAAAACTCTTGTTCCAATAAATTTCTTTAAACACTCGCGGTTATCTACATCACTTATACTATAACTAAACGGGTTCTTACCACGATTATTTTCAATTGAGCGATCCCGATATTTCGGCACTGTTTCAAGCGCCATGATCAACTCTTGTTCCTTCTACTGATCAGTAATGGGTTGTTTTAGTGCAGTTTTATATGGTGTCACTGCAGTATCTACTGACATTTCAGGAGTCCATGATCAACGGTAACCACTTACCATTAGATGAGCTAAGAAAAGTAAGGGCCTTTATCTCTCACCTACATCACAATTTAAATACCGTTTTATTTCAGCAAAAATTCCCCATATCCAAAGCAACGCCAGTGATCGCAGACCGAGGTGACGTGGTCATCTTCTCGTACCTCCTCATCCACGGCAGCACCCCCAACTCCTCACAGCGCCCTCGTCGGATGCTCCTCATGCAGATGGCTGGTGCTGAGGACCGCAGGCTGACGGTTGGGGAACGGATGAAGCCAGGGTATGGCTGGTTACTTAGAGGAGTTAATCTTGACAGAGATGCTAGTATCTCGAAGAGATTTGATGATTGATGGGTTGTGATTGTTACTTGTTAATAAATTAAATTGTTTTGTCGAAGTCTTATTTTAACTAAAAATGACAACTATTAGATTTTATAACCATCCAATAAAATAATCATGCAAATTGGTCCACCTTAAAGTTAAACGAGGACAAACAATAAAAATTGATAACTTGATAGAGATGGTTTTTTTTGAAAGACGGTTAAAAGAAGAAACCATTAAGGTTTTAACTGTATTTTTCCTTCTCTTATCTTTCAATTCTTATCAAAATTTTACCATCGTTTTCCCGTAGTAGGTAAACAATTCCTACAATACAATAACCAATTTATATAATTTACTCATACAGTGGAAGGGGCGGCGCGACGGGAAAGAGTGCCGTGGGCGTAACGCGTCACGCCGTCCCTCATAACCCCGTGCTGGGTTCTGGCCTCAGCCGGGGTTCGGACGCTGAGTGTGAGCGGTTGGAGGTTTTAGTGCGGTTCAACTCCCACATACGGTGATTTACTCCAACTAAAAAAAAAAATCATAAAGTGGAACCAATATGATGTTTTTCTCTAATATTTTGCAAGTGCTGATACAACATCTAATTAGGATAGCAAATGTTTGTTTTATATTCGGAAGAGAAACAGGAAGTCATATCGCGAGTGCATAACACAAGACAAACTGCAATAAGATGCTTCAGTACGGAAAGACGCGCGCCACTTCAAACCGCTGTAGATAGATAAGGCGAGCTATTTGTTATACGATCTTCATTCATTCACGGATATAAAAAAAAACAGCTTAAATAATTGTACGTGAAAAAACTGAACTGGCAACCGTGACTTTAATTGGAATCGGTAAAAACATAATTAGTTTATAGGAGTAATTTGTGTTTGTAAATGGATGAAAGTACAACAAATAAGTGGTAGTATGTACTTACTGAAAAAGAACAATGGTTTTCAAAAAATTTGAATTACAGATGGTACATAACAACATTACAGGTGGTCATTGTTTAATAAGAGAGCTGAAGAGAGTTTTCATATAGGTACCAACCTAATACTCTATTGTCAAAAAACTGGTACCTAAATGTATCACTTTTTTTTCATTTTTCATTTCACGCGGTATGAAATAAGACCTGCCCAATGTTGATGCTAGGCTCAGGTCTCCTCAAAAAGGACCAGGCAAAGTTCACTACACTTCCCTAATGGATTCAGAACTCCATAATAATATTATATCGTTGACAGATTTTGGAATCCTTTTCCATACTACACGTTTCCTCAAGTCATAAACTGCATATAAATCTTTTTCAAATATCCTTAACCTTCGCTTCTAAATCATTCTGTCGTGTCTTGAACAGCCAGCTTCCTACCACACGTACAGCAAGCGTGTGTTTGCTAATTACGAGACGCTGGAGCTCGAGCACAGAGCAACCATCGCCCGGCTATTTGTTTAACTTGCTCGTTAACTGAGGAAATTGCTTTATTATATTACAAATTAATTCGTTGCTGCGCATTTTGTCTGCAGCTTTGGATGGGGATAAGATTTTAGAGTTTTTGTATAGAAGTTTGAAGAGAGTGCTCAAAGATTGGTCGTAGATAGGGTTGCCAGGTCCTCAGACGCAACAGGACAGACTTGTGAGTTTGTCCTGACATTTGGGTAAAAAATCCGGACATATTGTTTATTTTGTCCATTTTTTTATAAAAAGTGTAAAAATTATTTTTTTCGGGTCAACTCGTCTACTCGTTCGGCGTGATTCAATCTCGATCCGCGCGCGAATTTCGAAATTGAAAAATCCTACCTAAATCCTAACAGGCCGGATGCCGCTTATTTTGGCCGGACAAGCAATCAAAAATCCTACGTATGTCCTGCTTTATTCTAACACCTGGCAACCCTAGTCGTAGGTAGCGGAACAGTGTCTCCTGATATTGCAGAGGTCTATGAGTGACGGTAATCATGCACTGTTGGTCGGTTATCATGCACCTTTGAAGTATTTGTCTTTGCTATTATGATTATTAATACTCCTTCCGGTATTAGGCAGTGGTGTTGTATTTTACAGATAAAATTTCTAATTAAGATGAACTTGATTTGAAGTCACGACCTGACACACGAAAGGTAGTGTACTCTCTTATTAACTACTGTAGAGTGTGCTCTTATACGTGACAGTAAAGATAATATAATCGTACTAAAACCCGCTGCAGCTGACATTCAACATCTTAACCAAGACTGGAACAGAACCTCAATTAAAGTTTTGGTACATGACGTGACACGTTACGCGCTGTTGTTTCTTGAAGTCTAAGTTTTTTTTTTTGTATGTATGAGTATGTGGGAGTTGAACCGCACTTAAACCTCCAACCGCTCACACTCGGCGTTCGAACCCCGGCTGAGGCCAGAACCCAGCACGGGGTTTTACACTTTCCCGTCGCGCCGCCCCCTGAAGTCTAAGGTGGAAAACATACAATGCATACGCCGTACGCGACGTAGGCCATAGAAAAAAATGCCAAAAATGAATGAAAATCTGTCAAATTTTCGAAAAATACATTGAAGTACACACGCTTTTTTCTGCTCTAGCTCTACGATACGACGAGTAACGCGTAGCAGTGTGCCACAGCCCTAAGTCCCATGGTGCTGATGGAAACACGTTTAATCCTCTCTATAACATTATTACCAACAGTATACAATAGTACATAGACGCTAACGCATATATCATGTTTACGAGACTACATTTGTCAAGTTATGTAGTCTGGAGAGTGCCCTAGGGCAGTAGGTTCTAGTCTCGGCCGTACGTCTTGTCGATTTGTCTATTTCTAGATAACATTTGGAATAGTTCTAGAATATTTGTTTGATATAACTCAAGTATAGTTTAGTAATCGTATAATAGACAGGGTGGATATGTAACCTAGTACCTACCAGCTAAAATGGGGTTGAATGACTTGTCGAAATACAATGCAGAATCATTTTATTTTTGGTTGCAGTTTACAGATTTGGTTTTCCATTAAAGTTGCAGATCCATCCTGTATAGTAAATTGACTTCTTATTGGAACGAAGTTCCTTATCGCGCGCTATCGAAAGGGGGCTAGACGGAAATTATTATGAAAAAGTTGTCACGACACTTTTTTTGTTTTAGATGATTAATGCTAGATGGCGCTGCGATCAAAATATTTTATAAAACAATTCCTTACTTTGTTTTATATGATTAATGCTAGATGGGCTGTGATCAAAATATTTTATTTAATTTATAATATAAAAGAGAAAGAGAGACAGACGTTTTAAACTAACTAATTATTATAACTTAAAAAAATAAAATTTTATTACAATTCCCTCACTAATTAATCGAAAGGAACTTCGTTCCATCCGGGTGTCCTTTGACACCTCTCAAGTTTTTGATTTTTTACAGGCAAGAATAAGCACTAAAACTAATCAGAACTGCATCAAATATAATCAAAGAATACCACAACTACAAACGACTACATCTTTCTCATGTGACACATTTACTTATCTTATTTCTAGTTCAATAAAAAACAAACAATATACCGAATTGACCATAACTCAGCCTCCACAACATTCGGTTGACCATTTTCCTGGAGCACATTTTTTGCATCTATTATCTTATAAATATTTGTGGACCTTTTACTGAAGACTGGAGAGCGGGTGTCGGAATAAAGAATTGCTTTTCCGTGTTTGCAGTTGTTTATCTATTTCGCGAGTTCTGCACAGAGTAAAAAACTTGCAGGCGGATCGGACGAAGAATTATAAATGAACTAGCTGCCCTGCGCAATTTCGTCTGCGTCGCATAGGAATTGTTCCCGGGAATTTTCTAAAACTACTGATCAGGACGCTTCATTAGAGCCCAAAAACGATGAGGTTATCTTGCTTATTGACGGGTTTCCTGTGGCCACCTTCCAGCTCCATCATCAGACCTTGATCTAAGATATCCTATCTCTCAAGTTGGATCGAACTGCACATGGTGTGCAAATTTTATTATAATCGGTTAAGTGGTTTAGGAGAGGGGACCCTCGTCACTGGCGTCCGTGGGACTACCACCTTCCTAGAAGGCTAACCCCACACGTGGTCCCCGGGTGGTGCCAAACAGTGACGGGAGAGCGACCGCGAGGCTGAGCGTGTTCACATTTATGTGAACATTCCCTCGGCTTCGCGGTGAGTGATGGACGTTGAGTCCATCACTGAGGTCCGCACGGGGGTGGGCGACCAGGCCCCCGTGACGGAGGATGCTACTGGCGCAGGACCGGAGCGGGCGTCGCTCGCGAGTACCGTCGCGAGCGACGCCTGCTCTGGGGAGCAGATAGGAGGCACACGGCGCAAGCGGAAGTCCGCAGCGCGCCGGAGCTCGGAAACGAGCGAGTCCTCCGACGACGAGACGTCGTGGAAGGCGAGGCTCGTCAGACGGGCGGCCACCACGGCCAAGCCCTACACCGAGCCGACAAAGACCGGGAGGGTCCCGAAGGTGGACGCTCCGGCAACGCCTGCCCCGAGGCAGAAGAAAAGGACCGTTGTCTCGCCGGCGCGCTCGACGACGTCCTTTGCGTCGGCCCGTACGACTGACGGGGAGCTCGACGGGGAGCTCGACGTGAGCCCTGTCGTCGCTCTCGAGGCCCTGAGACGGCAGGTCACCGCTACGTCTTATAGATATAAGGCTAAGGGGTACACGACCTACGCGCAGATGCTGCGTAAGGTGGCCCAGGAGACTGGCAAAATTATGCCGGTCATCTCGGAGGCCATTAGCCGAGACGCGGAGATGCGCACGGACCTGGAGAGATCCAGGGCCGAGGTGGCTCTCCTGAGGGCAAGGCTGACGGCCTTTGAACAGGCCGAGACCGGGCGCGAGGTGGCGCGTACCCCGCGGACGGCGCGACCCATGCCGCCGCCTCCACCTCCTTCTCCGCCGTCGGCCAAGCCGCCGGCGCGGGCCAGGGAGGCCGACGGCGAGTGGCTGCCGGGACAGAAAGGGACGCGACTCGCGTCGCCGCGGGACAGGGCGCGGCAGGCCGAGGAATCGCCGGCTGAGATGGCTGCCCATATTAGGCGAGAGCTGACGGCGGAGTTCGGCAAACAGATTGCCGAACTCAAGGCTGAAATTACAGCCTTACGCGGTGCTAAAACACCTGCGCCGCGTCCCGTCGCTCTCGCCTCACCGGACGCACGCCCGGGTCCGGGACCAGCCGGCCCGACCCGGAACAAGAAGAGAAACGGGGGTGGCGGTGTCAAAACCGCTACGCCAACCCCACAGCCTCGCCCACTTCCTCCGGCCCCGTCCAATATGGACGAGGGTTGGACCGAGGTGGTCAAGAAAGGCGCCAAACGGGCCAGGGTCGTGGCTACCCCGGCCCAACCACTACAAAATGAGGCGAGGGCAGCGGCCAAAGCCAACCGGGAAGAGCGCCGACTGCCCGAAACCCGAATGCGACTCCGGCGGCCGCGGTTGCTCCCCAACCGGGTCGAGCACCCGCCGCCGGAAAGAAGAAGAGGGGCAAGAAGTCCAAGAAAAAGTCGCGCGCGCCGCGGCGGGCTGCAGTGGTGGTGACACTGCTGCCGGCCGGCCAGGCGAAGGGGATGACGTACCCCGACGTCATGGCAAAGGCGCGCGCGGCCATTGACTTGGCACAGATAGGGGCGGAGGACGGCCTCCGCATCCGGCATACGGCCAACGGGGCCCGATTGCTGGAGTGTCCAGGCGGCGCCGACAGTGGCGACGTCGCGGACCGCCTAGCGTCGGGCCTCCGGGTCGTCTGGCCGGAGGAGGAGGTCAGAGTGCACAGGCCGGTCAAGATGGCCGAGTTGCGAGTGACCGGCCTGGATGACTGCACCACCAGGGAGGAGGTGGTGGCGGCCATCGCTGCCCAGGGCAAATGTGCCCCGGAGAATGTGGCCGTAGGCGAGCTTCGCCGAGGCTACACCGGGGCCAGCTCTGTCTGGGTGCGGTGCCCGCTGGAGACCGCCAACTCCCTGGCCACCCCTCCGCCCGGAAGGCCAGCTGGGGACCCCGGTAGACTGCGCGTGGGCTGGGTCGCAGCCCACGTGCGGCTACTTGAATCGCGCGCCTGGCGATGCCTCAAATGCTTCGGCACGGGGCATAGCGTCGCCAGGTGCACCAGCACTGTTGACCGCAGCGGGCTATGCTTCCGCTGCGGTCAGACCGGACATAAAGCGGCCACGTGCTCGGCCGCGCCGCACTGTGCGCTGTGCGCGGCGGCCGGGCGCAGGGCCGATCACCGGGCGGGGGGCAAGGCTTGCTCCCCGTCCGGTGTTAACACCGAACGGAATAGGCGCCGCAAAGCCAAGCGGCGCCAACAGAGGAAGTCGGCCGGGGGAGTACCGGCCGGCGGTTCGGACCCCGCCGTGGCGACTAGTGCGCCCGAGGGCGGGGGCGGCGGAGAAGGAGAGGGAGCGATGGATGTGGTCCAACCTTAATGGACTGCACCCGTCGCTTCCTCCAAGGTAATTTGAACCACTCCGTCAGGGCTCAGGACATGTTAGTCCAGAGCATGGCGGAGTGGTCCATTGACGTGGCTGTGGTCGCCGAGCCGTACTTTGTTCCTCCAGCGGACGACTGCTGGTTCGGGGACGAGAGCGGCTTGGCGGCCATACATATAAGGAGATCCGCGGCGATCCCGCCCCTGGAAATGGTGGCCAGGGGACCCGGGTTCGTCGCGGTAAAGATAGAAGGTACCGTCGTGATCGGGGTGTACTTCTCTCCAAATCGGCCTACTCACGAGTTCGAGCAGTTCCTGGACGGGCTCGGAGCGATTACTCAGCGCTCCGCTCCCCGTCCTGTGATACTTGCGGGGGACCTCAATGCGAAGTCAGTCGCTTGGGGGTCCCCCCGCTCGGACGTTCAGGGTAGGCTGTTGGAAGAGTGGGCGGTCGCGGCCGGGCTCTGTGTCATAAACAGAGGGTCGGTCGCGACATGCGTGCGGTGGCAGGGCGAGTCCATCGTGGACGTAACGTTCGCGAGCTCTGTCATCGCACAGCGCATCCGCGGTTGGGAAGTGTTGGTGGAGGCGGAATCCTTGTCGGATCACCGGTACATCCGGTTCGATCTTTCCGCCTCCACGGCAACCGCGGTCGCCCAGGGGACTGCACCCCGGTCACTCCCCAGGTGGGCATTGAAGCTCCTGAATAAGGAGCGCTTGGTGGAAGCCTCCACGGTGGCGGCGTGGACGCCTATGCGTCCACATCCAGTCGATGTCGAGGTAGAGGCGCTGTGGCTCCGGGACACGATGCATCGCATTAGTGATGCATCGATGCCCCGGGTCGGCCCTCGGCCTCCGGATAGAGCGGCGTACTGGTGGTCGCCCGAGATAGCGCAGCTTCGTGCTGTATGCGTCCGGGCGAGGCGCCGGTGCGCCAGACACCGCCGCCGCATCCTCGCGCGTCGCGACGATCCTGTCGCGTTCGCGGAGGAGGAGGCCCGGCTGTATGGCGAGTACGCGGAAGCGAGGACTGCCATGCGGCTGGCCATCAAGCAGGCCAAGGAAAGGAGCATGGAGGCTCTCTTGGAGACGCTCGACGACGACCCGTGGGGGCGCCCGTACAAGTTGGTGCGCGGAAAGTTGCGCCAGTGGGCGCCTCCCCTGACCGAGCGTCTCCCGCCTCAGCAGCTGCGGGACATCGTCTCGACGTTGTTCCCGCAGGAGCAGGACGGATTTATTCCGCCTGCTATGGGTGAGCCGCCGGATCACACCGGCGGTGAAGCCACTGCTGAGGTGCCTCACATTACGAGAGATGAGCTCCATGTGGCCGTGGTCAAAATGAGCGCGAAAGACACGGCCCCCGGCCCGGACGGCATCCACGGCCGGGTCCTGGCCTTGGCCATCAATGCCCTAGGGGACCGACTCCTCAGGCTATTTAATTCCTGCCTGGAGTCGGGACGGTTTCCCTCGCTCTGGAGGACGGGCAGACTGGTCCTCCTACGTAAGGAGGGGCGCCCGGCGGACTCAGCCGCCGGTTACCGTCCCATCGTGCTGCTGGACGAGGTGGGCAAATTGTTGGAACGCGTTCTGGCAGCCCGCATCGTTCAGCACCTGGTCGGGGTTGGACCCGATCTGTCGGCGGAGCAGTACGGTTTCCGGGAGGGTCGTTCGACCGTAGATGCCATTCTGCGTGTCCGGGCCCTCTCGGAGGAGGCCGTCTCCCAGGGTGGGGTGGCCTTGGCGGTGTCGCTCGACATCGCCAATGCCTTTAACACCCTGCCCTGGTCCGTGATTGGGGGGGCACTGGAGAGGCATGGAGTGCCCCTCTATCTCCGCCGGCTGATCGGCTCCTACCTGGAGGCCAGGTCGGTCGAATGTGCCGGGTACGGTGGGACCTTGCACCGGTTCCAGGTCGTGCGCGGTGTTCCACAGGGGTCCGTTCTCGGACCTCTCCTGTGGAATATCGGGTACGACTGGGTGCTGAGGGGCGCCCTCCTCCCGGGCCTTAGCGTCGTGTGTTACGCAGACGACACTTTGGTCGTGGCCCGGGGGGATGACTTCGGAGAGTCTGCCCGTCTTGCCACAGCGGGGGCGGCCCTCGTCGTCGGCAGAATAAGGAGGTTGGGCCTCGACGTGGCGCTAAACAAATCCCAGGCCCTGATGTTTCGGGGGCCTCGGACGGCGCCACCAGTCGACGCCCACATAATGGTTGGAGGCGTCCAGATTGAGGTCGGGGTGCAGCTGAAGTACCTCGGCCTCTTGTTGGATAGCCGTTGGACCTTTCGAGCCCATTTCGCGGACCTGGTCCCCCGATTGGTGAGGGCGGCCGGCCATTTGGGTCGGTTGCTCCCGAACATCGGGGGGCCCAGCCACGCAGTGCGCCGCCTCTATGCGGGGGTGGTGCGCTCGATGGCCCTATACGGTGCGCCCGTCTGGGCCGAGCCTCGCGTTCCGGCAAATCTTGCCCGACGCCTGCGCCGGCCACAGCGCATCGTAGCCATTAGGGTCATCCGTGGGTACCACACCGTCGCTTTTGAGGCGGCGTGTGTGCTGGCGGGGACGCCGCCCTGGGATCTGGAGGCGGAGGCGATCACCGGCGATTATCGCTGGCGATGCGACCTCCGCGCCCGGGGCGTAGTGCGTCCCCTGCGGGAAGCGGTCCGCGATCGGAAGGTCCAATCTCGGCGGTTCGTAATGGAGTCGTGGGAGAGACGGCTGGCCAACCCCACCTGGGGTCTACGGACCGTCGAGGCGATCCGCCCCGTCCTAAAGGATTGGGTGGGTCGTGGCAAGGGACGCCTCACCTTTTGGATGGTGCAGATGCTGACCGGGCACGGGTGTTTCGGTCGGTATCTGCACCGGATTCAGGTAGAGCCGACGACGAGATGCCATCACTGTGTAGAGTGTGACCAGGACACACCAGAGCATACGCTCGCGCTGTGCCCCGCTTGGGAGCGGCAGCGTTGTGTCCTGGTCATGCAAATAAAACAAAAACAATCACAGGCGATCGTTATCGCAACGCAATTAATGCGTTTGAGCCGAGCATTGAAAGACAAACGGCCGCAATACAACGAGAGACATGATAAAGTGATTTTACAGTACGACAATGCTCGACCCCATGCGAAAGTGGTCAAGACATGCTTGGAAACGTTGAAATGGGAAGTCCTACCCCACCCGCTGTATTCTCCAGACGTTGCTCCCTCGGACTATCACTTGTTTCGACCAATGGCACACGGCCTGGCTGACCAGCACTTCCGATCTTATGAAGAAGTAAAAAATTGAATCGATTCGTAGATCACTTCAAAAGATGACCAGTTTTTTCAACGCGGGATTCGTACGCTGCCGAAAGATGGAAGAAAGTAGTGACCAGCGATGGACAATACTTTGAATCATAAATATATAACCAGTTTTTTACAATAAAGCCTCAAATTTCGGAAAAAAACGGCGGAAGCAAAGTTGTACACCTGTGTATATTAAGATCGAAGAAGAGATATAATACAGTAAAAGTCAAAAAGCTTTTTTTAATATCTAGGTTTTAAGATCCTATTCTGTAGAAGTTAAGTGCCGAAACAAGGAAAATGAGCCAACGATCAGTCTATATCGTTTAGTACAGGAATTTCTATACTTCATTTCATTTCAAGTATATTATCAGATCAGCTGCATCCTTAACCTTATTCTAGGTTTTAGCGTAAATCAGGGTTCGGACACTAAGTGTGATCGGTAGAAGGTTTAGTGTCGTTCGACTCTAACATGCCTCACTTGCGGGAAATTTAGAAGTTGGGCAATTATTATTGTCTCCTATTTTAAAAAGCCTCAAGCCAACTTACTTTTTTTTAAAACTTTGGGTTTCATTAGCCTATTCCAATAGAGGTTTCTTCACACTTTTCTTTATTATTTTAGTTAAATGTATGAAAATGTGCATTGCTCTGCAGCTTGCATAAAATACCGCTGAACATTATCCATTAAGTTTTAAAAGAAAGAAAGAAAGCTTTAATCGACACACAAATAAGGGACACAATATTACAATATAGCTTATTCGAATAGGTGTATAAAGTAAAACTAAAATTGAAAAAATAAAATAAAAATACAGTTTAACTTTAGGGAAAAAAAACAAGAACAATAACTAATTAAACCTAGCAAAACTTAATAGTATAAATAACAAAAGGTAAATTGTACACAAACTACCTACTTATATTCATTGCGTGCCCCACACTGCGTGCCGAAATGGTCACTACTCAGCCATTGTAAAAGTATTTCGCCATGGTCAGTACGAGTTCTATTACTGCATAATATTACACTGTGTGGCTGCAAATCACTGAGTAGAAAAAAATCGATCAGAGAAAGTGATTCAGTTAACATAAATCTTTTTGTATTGTTTTGCGGGTTTTTTTGTTATTTAACCCTATTTTATGGTTTTCTTTTCCTTAAAGATAAATAAAAGTGAAGTATCTTTTTCAAATGTGAAATAAATGGGCGATTTCTAAATTAAGGTGGGATTTTTGTTGCTTTATGTTAATGAGGCAACGGATCATCTGATTTTTTATCGACCTTTGAGACACCATGTAGTAGATATTTCTTTTTTACACTGATTTTCTTTATTTTACCGCTATGACTTGTCCTTCTTCAAACGAGGCTTGAGGAGGGTCCTTAAAGTTAGGTCGTAGGTAGCGACCCCTCAATGTCCCCTGACATTGCAGAGGTTCATGAGCGAGGGTAACCACTTACGATCAGGTGGCCCGTTGGCTCGTCTGCCTACTTGGCAATAAAAAAAAATGGTTTTGAGTTTGGCACTCTATGTTTACAAACTTATTTTTTTACATTAAATTGTTTGCTATTTCATATTTTATTTATATTATCTTATTTTTCTTTAAATTATTTTTGTATTAGTTAGATATTTTTTGAATTAGCAAATTAAAATACTCATAAAGATAAGACCTACGATAATATTATATTCCAATACAAGTCTAGACAACTTCAATCATAAATATAGTAATCAAAGAAAATCATATTTACAAACGTATTGAAGCAAAACTCTTTGAATCATAATATCTTCATATTTCATAATAAAGATTTATGATAAAGATTTACTGGCGGAGTTGTTTGTTTGTAAATAGCGATGAGCGGACGATTACGAGTGAATTCATTATATTTGCTTATCAAATTATTGATCATTTTCTTACTTAACTCACAAACAAACTCCAATATTAATATTACGATTTTTGGTAATTAAATGTAGATGAAATTACTTAGATTAGAAGTAATTAATGTCTTAATTATTTTGAGATATCTTAGAGTTTTATAGTAGTTTGAGATTAATTTATAGTATCAAAGCATTTTATATATTGAAACGAAACCAATTATCAGAGATAATGACTTAATATTGACTCAAATTATTTCTTAAATTTTAATTATAAAATTGAGAGCCATTAAAGAAAATATGAGAATTAAAAATGACATCATTAGGACTAAATCTAATATCACTATCACCTGTAGAACATACTACAACATACATAGACATTTAATTCATAAAAGTTGTGTAGTGTACATAAAATATCGTGTAGTTCTCGAAATTCTATAGATATACAGGGTGTCCCAAAATTATGCGACATGAACGGGAAGTCATGTCGTATAGTTTTGTTTTTAATGTTTAATAATACTGCATTCCGACTGGTCCTCGTGGGGGATAGAGACTAAAACCCTCCAACAACAATAAAGAACAGCAATCGACAGGAAACAAAACTATATATAGCAACTCTAAATGTATTATCACTGAAGAATGAAGAAAACCTTACAGAACTTAGGTTTGCATTAAATCATATTAAATGGGACATTTTAGGAATGAGCGAAGTCAGAAGAATGGGCGAAAACATTAACTCATATCAAGATTTTTTAATGTATCATATAGGATCGACCCCAGGAAGACACGGAGTTGGTTTTATTATAAAGAAGCATTTAGAAGACTACATCGAAGGGTTCGTAGGAATTTCAGAAAGAATTGCCATTGTTAATTTAAAACTACCAGACTATAAAGATTCTTGGTCTATAATACAAGTATATTCACCAACAGAACAGTCAGATTTAGACACAATAGAAAAGTTTTATTTCGATCTGAACGCAGCTATTCAATTGCATGCTAATAAAAATCTTATTGTAATGGGAGATTACAATGGTCAGATTGGAGAAAGACTCCAAGGAGAAAATGTAATACTTGGTCCATTTATCTATAAAAATAAAACCAGAAGTAGAAATGGTGAAAAACTAACAAATTTTGCGTTACAGAATAACCTAACGATTTTAAACACCTTATACATGAAGAATAAGAACAGGATGTGGACATGGTCATCACCAGATGGGAAAGTAAAGAACGAAATTGATTTTATATTAACAAATAAGAAAAGTTATTTTACGAATTTCAGTGTTATAAATAAATTCAATTTTAACACTAACCACCGATTAATAAGAGCCGAACTGAGAATAAAACAACCGAGTGGTACGGGAGCTACCAACGTCGGGAAAACAAGCATTTTAGTAGTACCAGTTTTTATGTATGTTATTTCTCACACACTCCCGGACGTCATACGGGCAGTCTGGCTGCTGCTAGTGGTTGCGTTTATCAGTGCGCATCATATTTGTGCAGGTAGAAAAGTGATTTTTCAAATCATTTTAAGACATTTTATTTCATTTGTATTATGTTTATTGAACTTTTTGCTACATGAATTTATTATTGCCAGACATGTTAGGTGCTGTTTAATTAGTGCCAGACGCTAATTCTGAATGAAAAAAAAAACATTTTTTCAAAGTATTTCAGTATGGCTGAAATTTTTACATTATGTTATTTAAGCATCTACAAAACGAAATTTAATTTGCCAGACTGTAATTCGATTGTTAAACAACAGCCAGATCGATCTAAAGTTGAAAATTTATTTTAATTAAATCTTTATATACAACTCTTTAAGGGACTGAATATCAAAGTTATGGCAAATTAAATTTATTTTTGTAGATGCTTAACACGTTCACTGCGAAACATTATTTAGTGTACTTTCAGCTGGTGCGTCAAGAGGTCATCTTGGCACATAGAAGACTTTCCTGCCGTGCATCGTGTGGTCTGATTGACCCTCAATCGTTTCTGTTTTAATATGGGTTTATTCAGTACCTCATATTAGTATAGGAGCTAGCAACGTTTTCGAGAAAGAATTTTAGGTCAGCTGATTTTGTGATATGTCGTCCTTCTTGCACTTTCGGTTAGAATCTGGGCTATCTGGCTGGTGGTAGCGGTTGCGTTCATTAGTGCGCATCCTACCTGTCCAGGTAATAATCCTGGATTTTATAAATATTTTAGAAGGTGTAATTTTTAATTTTTTGTTTTTAAATAAGTCTACCTGACATACTTTTTTTGGATGCCAAAACTACAGAAAAACGGGAAATATATAAACAAACGACCTGAGATAATTTCAGAAGCTACAGATTTCTTTCGAAAACTATACTCGAGCAATTTCAATGCTCCAGAAGTTGAATTAAACGAGGAAGATGAAGTGCCCGAGATACTTTCCAGAGAAGTCGAGAAAGCTGTCGAAACCCAAAAGAAAAATAGGGCACCAGGCTCAGACAATGTCACTAACGAGCTACTCATTAAAGTAAAAGATGATATTGTCAAAATCCTGAAAGACATATTCAATGAGGTAATAAAAAGCGAATTTATACCAGAACAATGGCTTACATCTACCATAAGTCTAATACATAAAAAGGGAAACAAAAATGATATAAATAACTACAGGCCAATCAGCCTGATGTCCAACATATATAAAATTTTCTCGAAAGTAATTCTCAATCGAATAACAAAAAAGTTGGATGAAAACCAGCCCAAGGAACAAGCGGGTTTTAGAACGGGCTACTCAACAATAGACCATATCCATGTGATTAAACAAGTCGTTGAAAAAAGCAAAGAATATAACATGCCCTTTTATTTCTGTTTTGTAGACTTCAACAAGGCATTCGACTCATTAGAACACCGGAAAATTTGGCAGGCTCTTAAAAATCAAGGAATAGAGCATAAATATATAAGGATCATCAGAAATATTTACAGATACAGTACTGCAAAGATAAAATTAGAAAGGGAAGGACAAGAATTTAGAATACAGAGAGGAGTACGGCAGGGGGATCCTCTATCACCTAAACTGTTTTCAGCAGTATTGGAAGAAATTTTTCGAGGTATGGAGTGGGAAACATATGGCTTAAAAATAAATGGAGAAAATCTGAATCATTTGAGATTTGCCGATGATCTCGTGATTCTATCGGATAATCCAACTGATCTGACGAATATGATACAAGATCTTGACAATGAAAGTCGCAAGGCTGGATTGTCAATGAATTCTCTCAAAACTAAAGTCATGACTAACAATGAAGAAGTACCTATAGTAGTGAATGGAAAACCAATCGAATACGTTGAAGAATATACGTATCTCGGCCAGGTTATCTCGCCATTAAATCAAACTCAGAAAGAAATGGAAACAAGAATAGGGAAAGCTTGGAAGAGATATTGGACTTTTAAAGAAATAATGAAAAACAAAAAGACGAGTGTCCAGATTAAAAGGAAACTTTACAATACATGCATTCTTCCAGTGTTGACGTATGGATGCCAAACATGGGCCCTAACAAAAACTCATTGTAGAATGTTAGAAGTGTGCCAGAGTTCAATGGAACGAAGCATGTTAAACATCAAAAAAAGCGAAAAAATACGGAAAACAAATATAAGAAGATAAGAAATACTACGAAAATAGATGACGTCCGAGTAGTAATAAAGAAGAACAAATGGAGGTGGACAGGCCACATGCTAAGAGGTAGTGAAAAATGGAACAAGAAAATTACAAACTGGTATCCTATACACAAAAAACGAAAGTGTGGAAGACCTTTTCAGAGATGGGAAGACGAAATTAAAGCTATAGCAGGAAATTTATGGTCAAGAAAGGCAAGAGACAGAGACGAATGGAGAAAGTTGGAAGAGGCCTTTGCCAAATTAAGGCAAACGGATCAAATTACAAACTAGTATTAGTATATAAGTTAGTATAGTAAGTTTTGTATATCCGAAATAAAGGCTTTATTATTATTATTATATTATTATTATTACTAATTAAACAGCACCTAACATGTCTGGCAATAATAAATTCATGTAGCAAAAAGTTCAATAAACATAATACAAATGAAATAAAATGTCTTAAAATGATTTGAAAAATCACTTTTCTACCTGCACAAATATGATGCGCACTGATAAACGCAACCACTAGCAGTAGCCAGACTACCCGTATGACGTCCGGGAGTGTGTGAGAAATAACATACATAAAAACTGGCAATACTAAAATGCTCTCTCAAAAATGTTGCTAGCTCCTATACTAGAGTAAACCCAGACCAAGACAAGAGTTGAAAAATGTTAAACTTGAAAGATGCCAAATGGAACAACTAGCGACCGTCTTGAGAGATAAATTTTCACATTTTAAAGATAGTACAAGCAATTTACAAACACAAGAAAAATATAATTGGATCGAAAACATCATTAAAACTGAGGCACAAAAGATTACAAATAGCAAAACTAACTCAAAGAATTGGATGTCAGTTGACACTTTAAATTTACTAGATAGAACAAAGAAAAAATTTAACCACTACAAAGAACACAAAAGTTAACAGAAATGAAATAACAAAAATTAGTAAGAAAATCAAAGAATCCATAAGAAAAGACAGGAAAAAACGGAGAACAGAAATAATTGAAAACCACATCATAAAATCAGGTGGAGTTAAAAAAGCTAATAGAGAACTAACCGATTCAAAGGACTGGATAGTAAAAATTAATAATGACAAAGGAGTTAACAAACAAAACAGAAAGGAAATACTGGAAATAGCGTCTACGTACTACAAAAAACTATATGAACGAAACATATCACAAGAAGTAGATGTTAAAGATAATTCCGAGATCCCCGACTTTTTATATGACGAAATAGAGAAAGCCATAGACACACAGAAAAATGAAAAAGCTCCTGGTCCTGACGGAATAAGTAATGAAATTTTAAAACAAAACAAACAAATTCTAACACCTATTCTGACAGAAATGTTTAATGAAATCTTAAACACAGAAATCATCCCACATCAATGGACGGAGACTAATATTATTCTGCTTTATAAAAAAGGTAACAAATATGATATTGGAAACTATCGTCCTATTAGTCTAATGTCCAACATTTACAAAATATTTGCTAAAGTTATACTAAGACGAATAGAAGAAAAGTTAGACGAACATCAGCCCATTGAACAAGCCGGATTCCGTAAGAATTATTCAGTCATTGACCACATTCACGTGGTGCGACAAGTACTAGAGAAATACAATGAATACCATCTTAAATACTATATTGCATTTATCGATTACAGTAAGGCATTTGATTCTTTGTTCCACGAAAAGATATGGGAATCACTCAAGTCACAGGGTATTGAACATAAATACATTCGTTTAATAAAAAACGTATATAGCCAAAGTACGGCCAGAATAAAACTAGAAAAGAAAAGTGATCCATTCAGAGTTAGCAAAGGTGTAAGACAGGGAGACCCCTTATCCCCGAAACTGTTTTCGGCAGTGCTCGAAGCAATTTTCAGAAATCTAAATTGGGAAAACCTCGGCATCAATGTAGACGGAGTTCCACTAACACACTTGAGATTCGCAGACGATATAGTGTTATTCGCTAAAACATCAGAAGAACTAAGTAGAATGATAAGCGAACTCTCAATAGAAAGTAAGAAAGTTGGACTAAAACTAAACCCAGAAAAGACAAAGGCAATAACTAATGGAGAAAAAAATGCTATAAAAATTGAAAATGTTCCCATTGATTATGTAGAAGAATATGTCTATCTTGGACAAATAATTAAGCAACAAGACTCAGTGAACAAAGAGGTAGAGAGAAGAATAATTAAAGGATGGGGTAAATACTGGAGTTTAAAAGAAATTTTTAAAGACAACAATTTAAATTTAAATCTCAAAACCAAAATATTCAATACTTGTGTACTACCTGTTCTCATGTATGGTAGCCAAACATGGCCATTAACACAAAACAATATGCAAAAATTAGCAACATGTCAACACTCTATGGAAAGAAGTATGCTTAACATTAAAAAGCGAGATAAAATTAGAACCTGTACCATAAGAAAAAAGACCAAGGTCACTGATGTAATATACAAAATAAAAAAACTTAAATGGAAATGGACAGGACATATGATGAGAGGACCTGATAAATGGAATAAAATAATAACACGTTGGTATCCTAGAGAAGGAAAAAGAAAAAGAGGAAGACAGATTAAGAGATGGGACGACGACATAAGGAAGGTGGCTGGAGTTATGTGGAACAGGGTAGCGCAGGAAAGGAAGGAATGGAAAAGGTTGGAGGAGGCCTTTGCCAATTGGCAAACGGATCTACAAAGGGTTACAAAAAATCAAATACTAGGTTAAGTTCATATTATTAAGCGTACAAAATGTTAAACAATTCTACATGTAGATTCAGAATAAAAGGCAATTTTATTTTATTTAATACTGCATTCATAATTTTTTCGTAAATTGCTTGATTTGTCTGAAAATGGAGCTAACAAAATCGGCTTAAATCAATACATACACCCTGTATGTGTTGATTTTTGCCGATTTTGTTTATGATGTCTATCGAAAGAACAGTTAATTACAAATAATCTTTGTTAACAAACATAGTGTTTTAAACAATAGGAACAAGGTGAAAATCGTGATTCAAGATTTAAAGAATCTTATTATCCACTATTCAAGCTGCTCGTTTAACACTTCCCGTTCATGTCGCATAGTTTTGTGACACCCTGTATACAGATACAAATTTACGACACGTACATACAGAACAAATACAACTTATTGAAATTATTTCATAACTAACAATAAAATAACTAATTTTGTTTAAAAATTGATAAACCGAAATATCAACTATATTTAATGACGAAAACGAACAGCGAACCGCGAATCATTGTTACAGTAGTTTTCCCTAAAAAGAGAAAATAATTATTTTTTGGCACAAGTCCTGTTGGTATCATAATGCATAAATAATGATGTGCTCTTCACGGTGTCAAGGCGGCTGTAATTAGCCGAGCTGTGCGCCCGCTCATTTGTCACGCTACGACGCGACGTCTCAATGACGACCTACACTTACACCGTAGTGTAACATGCGAGGGATGTTTTTTGGTTCGTTTTTGTTGATAAGTAAGGATTTTTATAAGGTTAATTGAAAGGTAAATAAGCTTTGATAGTGACAGACTAGGAAAGTGGAAATTCAATTATTGAAATAATTAACTGCTACTTTTTAAACTTGTTACAAAATAGCAGTTTAAACAAAAGAAGGGTTTACTGGTTAATTTTGGTGAAAGATAACTTTGTGCTTGTTTGGTGTTATCATAGAATTATTCTATGGGTGTTATAAATAAAATACGTTTTCAAAAAAAGTAGTGTTAATAATACACTGATTTAATTTTGAATAATTATAACTCCTCTCTATTTATCAATTGAGCGTCATATTTCAGATTTGCTGTCGCTGTCGCTGTCTTTTTGCAAAGAATTATAAATCTGATTTAGATTTCATCATATTATAACAATGATTGAACAATGCTATAAAAATTATTAACTATGCTCTAACAGCAAAAAAACATAATAAAAGTGTATTTGTATCAAAATAAAGTTCGCAGTGGTGTAACCATCGGATCTGCTAATACACGTTTTTGCGTGACTGTGCGCGGGTTCTTTTATTGAATTACTGCGAAGGCGACAGGCTGTGTCTTAACGACTCAACTGTGTACGTCACTAGATTAAATCGAAACCCACTTTACAGAAAAACCACTTCATATTGTTTTGTACGACTTTTTATTATGAAGACATTTAACTGTCTTGATTACTGATATTTCTAAGGGGATTTATAAGTGGCTTTGAATAATTTGGGCGAATTTATAAGAAGAATGTACTTTACTGTAATAACCTATTACTGTCCACTGCTGGGCTCAGGTCCACTACGCTTGCGGATTGGGAACTTGACATATCTTCGAAGGATTTTTAGATAGAAGGATTTTGTTCATGAGCGACGGTAACCACTTGCTATCAGGTGGGCCGTTGGCTCGTCTGCGTACATGGCAATAAAAAAAAAAGAATTCTTTTCCAATATGCAGGCTCACGATGTTTTTTTTCACCGTTTTTAGCCTGTGAAGTAAAAAATACACAAATCTTTTTCATATCCCACGACTTCCCGTATAAAAGGCAAGCGCATCGACCACTCGGCCACCACGACTGTGAATGAAGATAAAAATATCCTTCAAATGTTGGAGCAAAAAGTCTATTATCCAAGGAACAGTGTGGTGGAAAAAAAGAGCCCTAAGTCTAACAAGTCACGTCATCTCCGAATCACAGCAACACCGAAATTTTATTAAGGGCATAGACAAAAGTCTCTCCCATTTTCTTATATTAAAAACACTTTTCCAACTTAATAAAGCAACATGCCCGCATCACAAGTTCCACGACATACCACACCTACTTTGTATTCTAACACAAGCAAGAAATGTTACTACAAGGACCAGTTAGACTGTCACAAGTTTCCAACTAAGTTAACTTGTTCTGGCGCAAAATAAAACATGTTAAAAACCGATAAAGGTCCCTACAAACTTCGGAGGTCGTATGCCTGTTGTGTTCTGTATTCTGGTGCCTTCTCACGACCTAACGGTTTCGAGGTAGTTTTTTATTGCGTTGGAAGGCTTGTTAAAGAATTCAGTATGTAGATCTGGACTGAAGTCGTGGTGGCCGAGTGGTCGAAGCGCTTCCTTCCGAACGGGAGGTCGTGGGTTCAAATCCGGCCGGCTTGTACCTCTAAATCTAAATGTGAAAAAAGATTTATGTGCAATTTTTCACAACACTACTGGTTAAAAACGGTGAAGGAAAACATCGTGAGGAAACTTGCATGTCGGAGAAGGTATCTAAAAATCCTTTGAAGATATGTGAAGTCTTTAATCCGCACTAGGCAAGCGTGGTGGACTATGCTCTTCTGAGGAGACCTGAGCCCAACAGTGGGCAGTAATGGGTTGGTACAGATCTGGACTTGGAAGGTAGCTTCTTTGTGACGTGGTATTGTTAATGTTTGTTATGGCAACAGCTTCTTTGTCAGGTGAAACTGTATCTGGAATATTAAGACAAAAGGTCTTAAAAGTTTGATTCGGTGATTGATTTTGTTTTATTTCACCGAAGGATAAGTGTTATCGGCGCTTGTGGATCCCTGGTATGTTATGGAACTTTGCAGGGCCGCTACCTATGATATAACCGACAGAATCCTGATGTCAGTTGAGAAAATATGCCTCAATAATGCATTTAGTAGCCGACAGGGTTTTCCACGTGTAGGAAAAGTACTCTCTTATTTCACTATATTATCCTACAAAGGGCTTATTGGAACGAAGTTCCTTATCGTGCGTTGTGAAAGGGAGCTAGACGGAAAAAATTCTTACGAAAAGTTGTCACGACACTTTTTTTGTTTTAGATGATTATCGCTAGACAGCGCTGTGATCAAAATCTTTTAAAACACGTTCCTTATCGCGCGTTATGAAAGGAAATATTTTTTATAAGATATCTTATAATCGAAAGGAACTTCGTTCTATTCGGGTGTCCCATGACACCTCTGAAGTTTTTTATTTTCGGTTTCTCTTTATCAGGAACCTTTCCAATGTAAAGCGATAATGCAGAGCTGTTACGGCCTACTCGAACTCTCTTAAAATCCAGTGTAATCTAACAAAGAACTATAGGTATTTCCACTTGAAAATCATGAATTCCTGTCCCCAGTCAGTGACCTAAATACAACAGTACATTGTCGAGCATTTGTCACGTATTGTGTTAGTTTATCGAATATGTTAACAATATCATTAATTCTGCAACAAGCGCTATAATTGGACACGCTTGTTCCGAATACTGTTTGTAATTCAATTTACAATTTAACTTACTTAAAGTACTGTGTTGTTGATGTTTTTGAAAATTTAACATAATGTTGGGCGAATTTTGTGGCGTTTATTACGAAAAATAAGAATTGAATTGGTTTCAGGATTAGAGACTTCAGATATGTTAAAGGATAGGAAGGATTTTTATAGTTAGAGGAAATCACCGGATCCACCCCGCCCCGCGGATGGGGTATGTGGGAGTTAAACCGCACTAAAACCTCCAACCGCTCACACTCGTTCAAACCCCGGCTGAGTCCAGAACCCAGCATGGGGTTATGAGGGACGGCGCGACGCGTTACGCCCAAGGCACTCTTTCCCGTCGCGCCGTCCCCAAGCATTCTTCAATAGATAAGTTTTATGAAAGTGATTCAAATTGCACATATTAATTCACAAATGATCTTAGCTGCATGCCTAATTTGAAATTACTCTTTAAGATCAGAAATAAGTATATCCGCAGTATCCAACAATATGTTTAGTCTCGGCTGGTTCGTGGAATCTTTACTTGTCTATATCATGTTTATCCCAAACAAAATATATCTAATCCGCAGTCTACGATTAGTTTAACTAAATCATCACATACAAAGGGTCATATTATTATAACAAATTAATCTATAGTAAGTGTGGTCGGTTCTCGAACACAACACAAACAATAAACAAAGCATATTTACATAAATTCCGCATACCTCCTCTGTTTCTCAGAATATCTGTATTCAATAACGAAGATAAATCAAAATCGAAGCCTTAGTATGTCTTGGTGTAGTACATGTAAAACTCAGTAGGGAAAGTCATAAGTTGAACGATAAGTGGATGGAAGAGATGAGCTTTGAACATGACTTTATTTAACTATACACTAATAAAAGATATGCTCTCTCTCTCTGGATCTGCTAGACACTACTTTCTGGGACACCCTGTATAATCAGAGTACAAAAGGTACGCTTACCATCAGGTGGGCCGTAGGCTCGTTTATCTATCATGCAATAAAAAAAAAAAAGTATAAAATGTAACATTACTCTAATAACATTCTCCAAAAAGAAATATTTATTTATTTTATTTATTTATATCAGACCTTATAATGAGTCCATAGTTGTTAGTAGACATACTAAAGGTTTTAGTAGACAATACTAGTAGTCACTGATCCCAGTTCGTACAAGTTATATCAAATTAACAATGTGATTATTGGGCAATAACGTACATCTAAATGATAATGGACAGTTCAGCCTCACGGATAATGTGGTCAGGATAGTGTTGCCGCTGCCACGGACACGACTCAGCAGGGAGGCGGACCTAGCTCTCATGATGGCGTGAAAGTCATTGACTCGAGCTAAAGCAAAAATTACTGAGGCGCTTTAGTCACGTGGCAACCCCATCAGTATCCTGAACCCATTATTATGTTTGAAGAGAGTCCTAAAAGGGAGATTATAGGTAGCGGGCCACAGAGTCACCTGACATTGCAAAATTGTCGTTAATATTTGTTAGATATGTTTTAGTCTATCAATTTCACAGAATGTACTACAGACGTAAAGTATTCAACTTCAACTCTAAGAAAAACAAAGAGCAATACTAAAATCACAGAACAGACATTTTACAAACCAACTTTAATCTACGACTACCAAATATTCCACACACTGTGCACATACTCAAACACTCCCATAACCCTAATAACACAAAAACCAAACCAAAATACACCTTATGTCAATGAAAATAAAAGTCATAAATATCTCTCAGACAGCAGAAACGTGTTCTTCAGAATCCGTTGAAAGGGAACAAATAGTTGGAGGTACAATTACAATAATGGTCGGTATGGGTCAGCCATGGTGCTCTTGAGGCTGTGAAGAATGGTAATGTTCTGAAATAGTTTATGGCACTATAATATTATTGTTAATATCGTATATGTTTTTCTCACTGGGTTGATAGAGGTCTGGAGGTGTTTTGTGATCGTCGAGCAAAACCATGGTTTAAGTCGCGTTGGTTTTAAAACCTTCTATTGAAGGAGATGTTTAAATTAAAGTATTTGATTGAAATGGACGAGGATTTTTGGTTTGGCTCCATTTGGTTGCAGCAACAACTCAAATTATTCTGAAGTTATTCAGAATATTAAATTATTCAAACCCTATTTACAAATTTATTTATTTCAATCAATTGTAGATCATATTATTTGGCAATTACAAAAATTCATTAAATTAAATTAAATTACATTTATTATGCTAACTAAAATAGCTATGACTTGTCCTTCTTCAAACGAGGCTTGACCCTCCGTCCTTAAAGTTAGGTTGTAGGTAGCGACCTCTCAGTGTCCCCTGACATTGCAGAGGTTCATGAGCGACGGTAACCACTTACGATCAGGTGGCCCGTTGACTCGTCTGCCTACATGGCAATAAAAACAAATTGTTAAAGAAAAGTGGAGTTAAGATGACCCTATACTTTTGAAAACTTACTTTAATGTATTCCATAGATTTCGTAACCGTACTTGGAAAATGACCTGTGTCAAAGAAAGTCGCTTTAAAAAGCATTTTGAAACAAAGTCGTGCATTTCATTCATCTACCGCAGAGGGTGTTTAAGCATAAACGCAAAGACAAAACAATTGTGAAAAACCTACAACAGAATCTTTAACTGAATTTCAACCTTACACTTCAGTCATAAGACTTATTATTGTGTGGCAATTTATTCCTGCTATTGTTCGTAGTTTTATTTACCCTCGCTCTGGGTCCGAATAGTTTTTTAGTCAAATTTCCGTTGCACTTTTGTCTTTTGTTGATTTATTTAAAAACGTTTGGCTGGTTTAACTTTTAAAAACTGGAACACGAATATCGTATTTTTAGATTATGTTTGAACAGGTTTTTTGGTTTGGAGTATTATTTTTTGTGAATGCATTCAGTGTTATTTCTATTTAATTGTAAAATATGTAGGTTTAATAGAATGTCTTCGATCTGATTACAATTCGAGGTTTGAACAAAGTCCTTAGAGGTCGTAAGCGACCCCGCAGTTTTCCCTGGAATTGTAGAGTTCTATGAGCAACGGTAATCACTTAGGGTTTAGATGGCCCATTGGTTCGTCTCCCTACATGGTATTCCTCACTCCTTAGATCACAAAAGATTTTGATAGAAAGAGGTGACAAATATGAATTTATGGAATATGATCAAAATCATATTACCACACAGCTAAAAATAAAATAAATTAACGGTAAATTATGTTTGTCATATTCCAATAAAACATCACGAATCTTGTTTTTTAAATATAATTCAAGCTTTTAGTTGTAGTTTAGGAGATATCGATTATCGAACTTCACCCATCTATATATTATCGTAAATTTAGATTTCATTAACAAAGTTTACATGTTTTTTATTACCTTAGTTATTTGCTAACCAATGATTTGCCAAAATCTTAGTAGCAACGGTCGCTCATAAACTCGTGCGATTTTGAAAATTATGAGAGGCTATTTAATAAATTATATCGACATAGTCCTACATCAGTGGTCAGTGTCAAGTAGTCAGAGCAGTATTTCTAGAGACAGAACCACTGTGTTGTAACTGAGGACTTATCTCAAACCTTCTCTCTTTGTATTATGTACCGAATTACATCGAAATTTAATTTCAACTGACATTTTTCATCAATAACTTGACAAATAAAAAAAATATATATCTTAATACTATTACTATTTCACTTGGTTTAACGATGGGTGAAAGTTGAAAATCCACGTCTCTTGGACTAATCTTTAGGCTTTCTAGAATACGTAGTAATAAAAACTAGGATTTAGACGAAGCCTTATTTTGTTTATTGCCTACGAAAATACCGTTTTGTTGTTTTCGTGGCTTTTCTTACTTTGTACTTTAAATAGATTTGGAATAGAAATGAATTTTATTTTTATAAGTACGCCTGATTGATTGGAGTCTGGAAAGTTTGTCGTTAATTCCAAGTAAAGTCTAGAAAACTAAGTATTAATATAAAGTTTTTTTTTTACCAACTTTTGTGCATCACTCACCGACGATGACTAGAAGTGTAGACAATTTAATATTAGACCGAATTTCTAAGGCTGTCTGTCCACTCTTACGCAATTTTTTTTACAATATAACGTGTAAAGGCGGCATATTATTGATATGTGCTAGATATTTTTAATAGGTACAGGGCTGTGATGTCATCGATATGTATACTAAATGTGTTAAGGAAAGTTTGTTTGTATGATTTGCTAGGTGACCAGCGGAAGTTTTCCTAAAGGGAATTTTTATCAATTTTTACACCTTGGATTACTACTATGGTCTTTGAGGATAGATCCGTTTTTTTTAAATAACTTTCCTCGATAAATGATCTATACAACTTTGAAAGATTTTTCGAATTGCATTAGTGGTTCCTGGTTCCTGAGATTAGCGCGTTCAACAAAAAAACTCTTAAGCTTTATGTTTCTGTACATAAATCTAGGCTGTGGCAGTATTTGACAATGTGTGTTAATGATGTTTGTATGTGTGTGTATGTGATACGTACACACAGAATATAGTAATAAAATAATAATAATAATAAAAAAGCCTTTTATTTCTTGCTTAAACTTAATTACATTGACAATTAATATGATTTAAAAAAATAAAAAATATTATCTAAAAAATGTTGTCTTAAAATACAATTTAAAAAACTAAAAAATAAATATAAATAAAATAATAAAAAATAACTTATCTATATTTAATTATTTTGAATTATTATTTACATTAATACATATTTTTAATATTTTCCATTTAAGTATCTGTGAGAACCTGAGAGCGTCGGTAACTTATAATATGAAACGGTAGAATATAGTATGAAACCGAAATGTCAAACTGCATCAATGATTGTAGAACCAAGAATTAAGAATCTCAAATGAAACAAAGCCGTGTGGGTCAGCTAGTGTTACAATAAAATTAGTAATAGCACTCTGTTTTGTGGTCCAATTATATGGGTATTGCTTTGAGAAAGTCGCTTTCTTAGTTTGAGGTTAAGTATTGGAATAACTAGTTAAACCACGGAATTGTATTCTTGTCAAAGAATATAATTTTTATGTAAGGACTGTTTTTCTTTTAATAAGAATATATGAGTACAACCATCTTCGATAATAATATCATCTAAATCAGTTCACTAACAGAAAAGTCAGCAGATAAAACAACATTAGATAAAAAACTTGAACACCAGTTTTTTTAATAATTATTTAGGGCATTCTTTGATCAAATTTAGCGTAAAATTGTCACCAACTAAATACTACCAAAACAAAAAATTGGTAGTCATTTGATGTCATTGGCGACCGCGTGTCTTGTAATGTAAAATTTTCGAAATTACACACAATATCTTTCGCTTAAATTAAAATTATTTTTAACTGATTCTTTAATGCCGCGTTTCCATATTGAATTAGCTCAACGATGTCACTAAACAGAACTATGTGAAACACTGTTTGGCAGTTGGTCTACCAGTTGTCACTTACGCGTATTGGAAGTTGGCCAATATGGAAACTGCGGCATAAGGTAGTTTTTTTTTTATTTTTTTATTGCAAGGTATTTTACTTTATTTTCTAAAACATTGAATTGTCATAATATAATATTAATAAGTTTAGGTTAAGTCAAAAACGCTGAATTGAATACAAACGATCAACAAATTGAAGATATCTTAAAGCGGTTCCATTATTCCGTGACAATAAATTGGATGTTCAAGTTAATTGTTCGAGATTCCTGTGGAGTCCAGGACTATTCGGGACCCACTCGACAAAAGGACAGGAATTCAGTGTCGACTGTTGTTCGATGGTATTCCGGTATTAGTTTGTGTTGTGCGAGATTAATACGCTTTGTTATCGTAATTTCTGTTCGTCTTTTAAGATCTTCTTTTATTGCTTGGTTACAGTTTTGGACAAACCTTTTTTATTAGCACAAAAGTAGGTAGCTTACGTCAATACAGCGGTAGGAGGTTTTAGTGCGGTTTGACTTCCAGATAGTCCAGCGATTGTCTCCTACTCAAAAAAAAGAAAAGTAACTGTAGGTAGGTACTTAATAAATAAAACTTGAGAGGTGTCATGGGACACCCGAATAGAACGAAGTTCCTTTCGATTAAAAGATATCTTATATTTTTTTTTCCTAGCGTAACGCGCGATAAGGAACGTGTTTAAAAGATTTTTATCACAGCGCCATCTAGCGATAATCATCTAAAACAAATAAGGAACGTGTTTTAAAAGATTTTGATCACAGCGCCATCTAGCGATAATCATCTAAAACAAAAAAAGTGTCATGACAATTTTTCTTAAGAATTTTTTCCGTCTAGCCCCCTTTCACAACGCGCGATAAGAAACTTCGTTCCAATACTCCTATAATGTAGTAAAAGTTTAACAAGTTATCTCCTTAATCTGGCTTTCAGGAACCCTGGCGTAACTTGCAAACTTTATAAATAAAATTGTAAATTAATTAGTATGGTGTATGCGATGAAATCGGTTCGTAAAGTTACGTGTAAAGGCTCGAGTTTGGTTCGGGATGGTACGGTCTATTCGCACGTTAAAATATCGAGGTCCCTAAAGTGTTTCGTGTGACGATGAATTTTATAACAAAATCGGGATATTTCTGCTTTACATACAAAAACTTAAAAACTTGTAAAATTACTGGCACAATTGAAAATAGAGGCAGAGATTAAACTGTTATATCCTACCCCTGCTAGGTATATTTGCTGACTTCAGCGACTCTTTTTCGGAGCTGTCATCTTGGCTAAGAGAGTGAACGTAGTTGAGTTCGATCTTCCGACCAGAGAGGTTGTGCACAGATAAATATTTTTTTACCAATTTACAAAAAAGTGTATCATAATTAAATAAATAAACGTGTAAAATAAAAACCCTTTTTTAAAAAGAGGATTTTCATTCGTCGCGTAACAGAACACAGGCAAAGGTTAGTATTGATAGACAAGTCCCACTAACACAATAACGATACAGCAATGTAGTATCATAGAAATTGCTCTGATGAACGCATAAATATACACCTATCACCGACATTAAATTCTAATTAGAGGTTTCTAATACATACTTAAATAAAAAAAAAACTTATTTTTTTGAGTGCAAAATAAATGTCAAATGTACCTATCAAATGTAGGTTTATGTCTGAAGTTCGAAGAACTGAAAAAGACTTATACAAAGTGACAGTTCCACTTGTTACTGACTGAAACGAACAATCGTACTTTACAAGTATTTGTATACCTCTGTCTACTATACAGGGTGATTTTTAGTGAGGGTACATATTGAAGGTCATGATAGCTGATGGCTATATACGACCAGTAAAAATATTATTACCAAAGAATGTGGTATAATGCCTTAGTAATCGCAACTTAAATATATCTAAAATTCTTGCAAAATTATGGTTTTTCGACAGCTGATGGGTGTGGCTGAGGTGGGGGGTGCGCGAGATCACTAGAGGTCGTTAATCAACACTCTTTTAGCCAAAATTGTTTATGTTTGAGGTAGTTTTGTAGAAATAGATTTAAAAAAAAATGAAATTTTACCTATTTTTTGTAATATTCAGTATTAGAACAGAGTACTCATCACCCTTCTGCAATATGTACCATTTTTAAAAAATCACCCTGTATAGGCCATTTTTTTTAATACTGATATATCATTATAGAACCTCTAAATCTGAAAAATTCACAAAATGTCTAATCTAAAAACTAAATCATAGTCACAGCACTTCCACTGTGTTTAAGTGTACTGCAATTTGCAAACCAACTTGTATTGACCACGTAAAACGTATGAGAAGTGAGATTGCACGGAATACACGTAATGTACGTGTTTTACACTCAAATGAACTCTACATAATATACTTAATAAGGGGAAGCATGTAAGGGTGCACATCTGGGATGAGGCGGAGTGCAAATTACAATCAATGCATTCTTAAGTACATCAGTATAAATTTATGTTACGTTTAGCGTTAGACTGGTAATAATTGGAACGAAGTTCCTTATCGCGCGTTATCGAAAGGGGGCTAGACGGAAATTCTTATGAAAAAGTGGTCACGACACTTATTTTGTTTTATATGATTAATGCTAGATGGCGCTGTGATCAAATTATTATAACTTAAAAAAATAAAATTTTATTACAATTCCCACTAATTAATCAAAAGAAACTTCATTCCATCCGGGTGTCCCTTGTCACCTCTCAAGTTTTTATATTATTGTATAATAATTTTAAAATAACCGTTTTTCATTAAAATAACATTCTGTATAAAATATATTGTCTGTCTGTATGTTCCGGGTAATCTCTGCTGGTAATTTTTCATTATAATTTCATCGTCATATTGTTAATGGACTGGGTAGTAGCATAGTAAGCGACTTCTTTCACCTTTATTTTTTTTACATAAAGTTTTTCATTCCTAATAAACTAGGTGTGGTCATATCATAATAAAAATACTTCATCCATTCAAATTATTTCAAAGTTATTTAAACACACAATACACATATCATAAAGCCTCGTGCACACTCAAGCGGCGGCTGTGAAAGGGCGAGCGAGATAATTATGTGCACCTCGCTTTATACACATACTCGTATGAATAGTTATTATGGAGTCTATTTGTTACTCGTTATGTTGACTGGTGTTTAATTAGTGTTGTGTTTGAGGCAGTTCTGTACTTTCAATAATATTGTTTAGGTGTTATTAAGGTTTGTAAGAAGAAAGAATTTAATTTATTAAGTTTTATTTGTACTAATGGTACATTTTAAAACATACTCAGACACTCGCGGTTTTATATAATACTTTCATGCATTTTTAACGGGTTTGGGTACTTCCCTAAAGCGAACGAGAAAGAGGGTAGACAGGTTTGTTTGCTCTTAAATCTACCCACAGTATCCAGTCTTCTCGTTATCATGACGTTTACAACAACGTTGAAATATCGAGACAACTCAATTAATTAAATATCGTGGTAAGAACCCGTTGATAATGCATGAAAGTATTTTAAAACACTTGGACGGACCTATAAAATTATTTCAAGTGATCAGGGATGGGCGGTAATGGTAATTTAAAGTACAGTTTTTTTTTAATTTTGGGAATTTGTTTTATATGTGATAATGTTTTATTGGATAGCATATTTACTGAAATTGTTTAAGATTTGACGGGGTGATAACAAGGGAAACCAACCTATTCACCGTGCAGGTAGTTGGAAGTGGAGACTTGCTATAAATACAGGCGCTGGCCGCTGTTATTATTCATTCGTGTTCGAATTGTCGAGGCGAACGGACCTCTTGATTTAAAAATAATAAACTGTTAAAACTCACTATTTTGAAGTTTTTATTCAAAAGTGGTGATCATCAAGTGTTCAAGTGTACATTGTGACGTCATTCTTGACAAAACCAAACGAAAATCGACTAATTACAACGTCAACACCGTCATTACACCTCAACACACTATTTACGCCGTTAGATATAATATTATAGAATAAGAAATTAGATCTGCTCTATCAATAATATATGACGCAGCCGAAGTATCTTATTTACTATAATTTAAAAACCTTGAAATAAATATTTTGTAATAATCTTCGAAGTACTGTTCTTAACTAGATATTCAAACAGCTCTTTGTAATAGATTCTAAGATTTTAATTACACGCGAATATATATTACACGGAAAGTTTAATTAGAATATTGTTTAATACCATTTATTAATTATTAACGAGATTTTATTACAGAAGATTATGTTTTTAGAACGTTTACGTCACGTTATAATTATTAGAATAATATATTTTACTTGATTATAACAAGTAAAATATATTATTAATAACATAACATATATATTAACAATAAATAAATAAATAAAAGATTTGTTTGTCTATCCGTCTGTTTATTAAGAATAATTTTAGAAATTTGAAGATTTGGAAGGGGAACCCTTTCTTACTATGGAGTAACAAAGTACTAGGGGTCAGCAATTAATCAAATAATCATACAAAAAAAAAAATACCCTGGAGGTTCCTCTCTCTTAAGCCCTGACCACTGATGGCTTGGGTCGTAGACCCCGTCTCCAGTGGCCCTCTGTTTTTTTTATATTGTATTTTTAAATTTATTTTTTGTGATTGTTTTTTTTTAAATATAATGTAAAAAATGAGCAAATAAATGAATACTGAAAAAAAAATACAAAGATCAAAATATTTTAAACTAAGCTATAAGATCATGTAACCAATGTGCACAAAATCATAAATCATAAAAAAAAGTTAAAATGAATCAGCGCACTATATTTGCCAATAATCGACACGATTTTCAGAAAGTATGAAAACATTGTAGTAATAAAAATAAATGAGTGTAACAGGAAAATATATTATGTTCGCTAATATATACAGAGTGTCCCAAAACTATGCGTATCGAACTAGATTTTCAGACAAACCAATTAATGTACGAAAAACATGTGAATGCAGTATTATTCAATAAACATCAAAAATAAAATGATGTTTCCTTTCAACAAAACATCCTATCTGTAATATTTAAGGTACTTCCCGTTCATGTCGCATAGTTTTAGAACATCCTGTATATTAGATACGAGGTACAAATGGTACAAGGTTGTTGCCCAAGGACATCAGCAAGATTTTAAAAGTATTCCTCACGAAAGATAATAATACATTAACAAAATAATTACGTATACATCTTTTTAAAGTGGGACGAAATCACCTCACGGTGTCTGTGGAAGTTAAACCGCACTAAAACCTACCTTTACACTCAATATCTACCCTCTGAGGTCAAAACTCAGTACGGAGTTACGCGGAGTGGCGCGACGCGTTACACACATGGTCACTTTTTTAAAGCTCTATTTATTTTAATGCATTACGTTCATCATAAGAGTCTTAATTTATTTAAAATTGTATGTAAAAACATTGCAAAAGATTCATTCCCATGTTAAATAAAATCAAAGATCCAAGCGTTTTATTGTTTCTTCAAATAAAACAAAAGGTCGAACGAAAACATTGAATAGAAATTAACCAAAAACATTCATAAATTTATCTTAAATTACACCGTCCATGAATGGTAATGAGGCATATTGTTGCAGGAGAAAGCTCTGTTGTGTAAAACGAAGCTTTTAACCCGTTTCCGGTACTGCATTAATTAATTCGTAGCGCTTTCGTAGACTTCGTAGCGCTACGGTTATCGTAGATGTTCTACGGGAGGCGTAGCTCTTGTTGGTTTTATTTTTGGTGTAAAAAATAGATGATTTTAAACGCAAATTTATCATACAGTATTATTCTTAAGTTTTTCAGTCACAGAGTGCTATGTTATAATGCTACAAAACTAAGTCTTCTCTGAATAGTTTTCCTCTCAATGTATTTTGGAACGAAGTTCCTTATCGCGCGTTATCGAAAGAAGGCTAGACGGAAAAAAATCTTACAAAAAGTTGTCACGACACTTTTTTGTTTTAGATGATTATCGTTAAATGGCGCTGTGATCAGAATCTTTTAAAACACGTTCCTTATCGCGTTACGTTAGGAAAAAAAATATAAGATATCTTTTAATCGAAAGGAACTTCGTTCTATTCGGGTGTCCCATGACACCTCTCAAGTTTTTTTATATTTTTTTTTATTTTGAATTAATACAGAAAATGAAGTAAATAGAAATATATTCTAGCAAGACAAGTTAGTTAAGAGTTTCTCGTTTTACCGCAGTACATATCTTGTTAACGCCTCTGTAGTGTTTGCATCTTTCTGCAATGTGCAGCCTGTAGCGGACCAGTCGTTCTCAAACTTTGTAATTATTGACTTATAAAAACTATTAGTATTTTGATACGTTTGAAGTGATAGTACGAAATACATTTTAAAAATGATTGAGTAACTAATTATCTATTACTAAATAATAGAAAACAAGGAAAATCAAGTAAATCGATGTTCAATTCAAAATAATAATATATGACGGGGTGATAACAAGGGAAACCAACCTATTCACCGTGCGGGTAGTTGGAAGTGGACACTTGCTATAAATACAGGCGTTGGCCGCTGTTATTATTCATTCGTGATTGAATTGTCGAGGCGAACGGACCTCTTGATGTAAAAGTAATAAACTATTAAAACTCGTTATTTTGAAGTTTTTATTAAAAAGTATTGATCATCAAGTGTTCAAGTGGATATTGTGACGTCATTCCTGACAAAACAAAACGAAGATCGACTATTTACAACGTCATTACACCTCAACACACTATTTACGCCGTTATATACCATATGCATAAATACATATTTCTTTTGTTAATAGTAAATACACCTCTAGTTTCAACCTATGTCTTAGTTCTGAGAAGATCTGGTGAACCAACTCAGCGGGCATTTTTTTAAATATTAAAGTATATTACGTATCTATACTAATATAATAAAGCTGAAGAGTTTGTTTGTTTGTTTGTTTGTTTGAACGCGCTAATCTCAGGATCTACTGGTCCGATTTCAAAAATTCTTTCACTGTTGGAAAGTCCATTTATCGAGGAAGATTATAGGCTATATTTTATTTTCAAAAAAATTAGGGATCCGCATGAAAATATCGAATATGTAACAAAAGGTGAAAAATCGAAAACCTATTTATGCGTACGCTGCAAAAAGTATTGACAATAGAACAAAATGATGTACTACGGGTTTTTAGGTCTTTTGGAGACAAACAAAAAAGTCCGCGACAGCATATATCTAACTATCATAGTTTAGTCACAATAACCACTTTTATGTTTTTAAAATTTAATATTTCGTTCCGAGATTGAATTTAACGTTAAATGAGTATCGTTATATTAACCCTTATCCAAATTAAGTATTTTGTTATCAAGAGTATTAATGTAGAATTAAACTACTTTTTGTTTTATTCCAATCGGACTTTTCGTTTAGAAGTTATTACGAGTATAAAACGCAATGAATATGTGGGACTCAGCGAGCCGCGAAAATAATAACTCGACGGCATTGCGAGTACTGTTTGAACCCCTTTATGACGCAGTCGAAGTTGCGAGGGTCATCTAGTTATTCATAAATACAAAATTACTTCTATGTGACATGACCTACAATAAAACTTTATCCCCACTTAGAAGTTTCTTATCTCTATCAAAACGACACTAGTTTGAGAGCCACTGTCTGTTGAGTGTCGAGTGTATGGCTAATGAGGGCGCGTGCCAAGACGCGTCTAATGATCATCTCTCAAAGTCTAGTAACTTAAAACCGCTCGCTTTGTTCAAAGTCATGTTCACTAGAAAAACTTATAAAGATACTTTTATAGCTCGTTATGAGAAGAGAAAATAGCAAAGATATTTGTATAGCAGTCTGGTTTCAGTACTTTTTGACCGACTTCTAAAATGAAAGAGGTACTCAATTCGTCTCCATTTTTGAAATGAATCGAATGAATGTTCCTTATCGCGCGTTCTGAAAGGGGGCTAGACGGAAAAAAATCTTACGAAAAGTTGCCACAACACTTTTTTGTTTTACATGATTATCGCTAGATGGCGCTGTGATCAAAATCTTTTAAAACACGTTCCTTAATTTTGTTTTAGATGATTATCGCTAGATGGCGCAGTGATCAAAATCTTTTAAAACACGTTCCTTATCGCGCGTTACGTTAGGAAAAAAATGATAAGATATCTTTTAATCGAAAGGAACTTCGTTCTATTCGGGTGTTCCATGACACTTCTCAAGTTTTTTATTGTACCTAATTCTTTCTATGTGGTCTATCAACACGTTTCTAGGACAAGCTGTCATCAATCCTTCGATTCTTTCTACCCCTGAAGGTCTTTGTAATATTAAGGAAGTTGGCATTTATCACTTTAATACTTAAATAAAGAATGTCTCTTCAATTTTATGGTCTCCTACTTAACGAGAACAAAAATGAGAACTCATAATATATGACGGGGTGACAACAAAGGAAACCAACCTATTCACCTTGCGGGTAGTTGGAAGTGGAGACTTGATATAAATTGGCCGCTGTTATTATTCATTCGTGTTTGAATTGTCGAAGCGAACGGACCTCTTGATGTAAAAGTAATAAACTATTAAAACTCGTTACTTTGAAGTTTTATTCAAAGTATTGATCATCAAGTGGTCAAGTGGATATTGGACTAGTTATAACGTTATTACACCTCAACACACTATTTACGCCGTTATATACCTATTCTTCTACTATCCGCTTCTGCTTAATTAGGTTGCAAAGCCTAAGACAGAAGTTCCTGAGCTTCCCTTCTCACAGTCATTACGATGGTCGCCGCTGTGGATCCTGGCTACACAGGAGTTACAGTGGTGGGAGTGAGAGGTGGGCAAACACCCAATAAGTAAATAAATAAAAAGTGCCTTATCCAACATCTGAGCTCTTGGCTTCAAAATAGTCTCGAATTGCGCCATGCTGGTGCTAGATAAGGTGCTAGCAGTTCAAGTTGTATAAAAACAATGTTACGATTCTTGTTAGAAAGGGACAGAGAACAGTTAGATCACACCGTCCATCCTTTTCATAGGAAACGATAATATACTTTATATCCTCTCTCACCTCACTTTATTTCTGAGCCGTATTTATTTATTTTTGTACTCTTGAGTATTTCACTGTTTTCCATTCAGCGCGGCACTTCTGATAAATCACGGAATATTGGCTATCCCCGCTCCATACTCAATATTGGAGGCTATACTCCAATCTATATTCAACCTTATTATTAAAACGTAGAGTCGATAATGAAATGGCATGATGTCGTTGTGTTATTGTCTCGCTAGGGAACGAAGCGTACTATGAATTTGTTAGTTCAGTATGTGGTTATATATTTATTTATGTGGGTATCGTATGTGAAAATAATTCGGACCTGATAAATGTACTATTTTGATTTTATATTAGTTGTGTGAGAATCATATTGAAAGCTAATTAAATTGTGTTTGCTTTATGTAAGTTCAGGTGGAATCTTACGAGTTGATTTTGTAGCGTTGAAATGAAATGAAATACTTTATTTTCAACATTGATGATATACTCATTTTTGTTGGGCACAAAAAAATATAGCCACCGTCTTGAGAAGAACTGGCAAGAAACTCAGCGGGCATGTCTTTTTTGTAATATTATGAGCATTTTTTTAAAGTGTATTTTAACTGTATTATAATATATAAAAACATTAACGTTGCTTTCGGCCCTCAAATTCCACTACAATATGATCAACTCCCTGGTTTCCGATTGAGTTGTAAATATTTATCACATGATAATAAATAATATAGCACCACTGAGTTGATCTGATGTAGGATTCCGGAGCCATTGGACTTCATGGGAGGTCCTTTGGTTTTATTGTACTACATAGGATAGAGCTGTCGTGTGCTCGTTTTACTTGACTTGTACTCTACTTCTATCTCAGAAGCTTAAATTTAATTAGTAAAATAATATTATTTAAATTAAACTCACCAATTTGTGAAATTCTTCTTCTTCCTGTGACATCTTCTATCGAAGGTCGGCGATCATTAAGGCGATCTGTACTTTTGACGCAGCAGCGCGAAACAGAGCACGAGTGCTTTTGTTGAACCCCTAGCGCAAGTTCTTCAGCCAAGATGTTCTCCTTCTACCTACAGCTCTCTTCCCTTGGATCTTGCCCTGTACGATCAAGTGCAGCAAATCGTACTTCGGGCTTCTCATGATATGCCCCAGATACTCCAATTTCCTTCTTTTTATGGTTTTCAGCTGTTGTTTTTCTGTGTTGGCACGTCGCAAGACTTTTTTTTACGCCACAATCATACATTTCAGTAACCATTTTTAATTTTACAACTAGTTCATTTTTCTTCCTATTGATATTCATATTCGAATATAAAAGAAAGTATAAAGTATAATAAAGAACTGAACTCAAAGGTTTGTGATCGTCTTTTATACGTTTCGTTTTACGTTTTCTGAGCTTATGGGAAATACCTTTCGATATGAATAACATAAATTTAACTACAGGCTTAAGAAATATCTGGATATCTGGCGTCACCCTTACCGGAAGAAGCTAAAATGCTAGTCGATCTGTATAATACTGTCGTTGAATGTACAACCTAGTTAAGATTAATAGGAAAGATTAATTAGATTATAATTATATTAATTAGAATTGAGTTATGATAACTATCACACTTGTACCTTGTATATCCATAAGTCAATTGTTACGGGGGTGGCATCGTCATTGCAATGACAAAACTCCTTTTCAAATGAAGAGAAAAAAATATATATATCTGGATTTCATTCTTTAAATCTATATTATTTATATCTATATTATTAGTATATTATTTAGTTCAAAGAGAAGCATGCTTATTAAGAACACAGAAAGTACGTGTTAAGGATTAATTTTTATATAGTTTTGTTTTTGTACATAATGTACTATTAATTTACATTGTTGTCAACAGATGTCAGTACTTGTATTTGTGAATCGCGCGACTGAAATGAGTTCCGCTTGATTGACCTGAAGTGGTACAAATTCGAATAAATGTCTTCGCTTAAAGGTGTGTTTTGATTTCAAACCCCCTCGTGAATCAGACGATTGTTCGAAAACTCTACAGTACGTAATATCTAAAAATAATAATACATACATACTATGATAAAAAGTAGCATCTAGGTCGAATATTTTATACTAATAATCAACAATTTGATACAAGCAGATAATTGATTGTTTAATGACGACACAGCCACTTGCCATCAAAGCTTTGAAATCTTGTAATAAAATCATTAGTATCTTAAAAAACATATAGCATTACGAAACGTAAAGGAAAGAAATTTGATTAATTGTAAATGTACAGGAAAATATTGCTGAAAGACATTCTGAAATTGGAAAAAAGGAAGAAAATACGTAGATTGGATTTTTTAGATCAACGATAGAAGCTCATTATAAAAGGTATCGCTTAATGCAGTAACTCAA
The DNA here is from genome assembly GCA_030269945.2 of Trilocha varians. Taxonomy (NCBI): domain Eukaryota; kingdom Metazoa; phylum Arthropoda; class Insecta; order Lepidoptera; family Bombycidae; genus Trilocha; species Trilocha varians. The sequence continues at coordinate 10,727,019 of AP028273.1, read as the reverse complement.
TGAACACCCAGTATTGCCTCAATATTTTATACCGTCTACGATAGCGAGCTACAACGAATATTCGTGGTAACCCGATTAGAGCAGATGAGTAGCTATATGATTTTGTACTGTCTCTGTCCGTATGCGATGTATTTAGCGTGCCAATGCGATACGAATGTGTCGTTTAGTCACACTCATGTAAATAATTATGCACGAGACGGTATTGATGAGGAATTGTTAAAATATTAAAATTTTAATCTATTTATTACTTTACGCAAATATCAAATTACTAAACTACCTGTGGCGAACATTTCCGTCTCGTGTGAAACGCATCGCGTGAGACGGAGTTTTGCGTTGTTCTACGCGCGCAGCTTCGTCTCATGAGTTTCACACGAGACGGAAATGTTCGCCACATACCTATTAATTTAATGTAGTGAATGATGATGGTTTTGTTCGAACCGATACGCACAAAATTAAAAGTATAATTAATATTTCATTAAAACTAAAGTCGCTCATAAACTTTACTGAAAATCATTACTTCCCAAAATTTGTTCGAAAAAAATAATATTAAGCCGATCTGCCTTTTTAAATGTAAATGTGTGTCTGTTAATGCCTCTTCTGAGGAGACCTGAGCCCAACAGTGGGCAGTAATGGTACAGACTCGTCTCTTGGCAAAATTTGTGACACGTAAATAATTTTGAACGTAGACATTAATAACTGGAGCTGGAGGGATCGTGGGAAAATCATCACTTCTTAATGTTTATTCGGAGTGAAACTTGTTTCTCTTGAAAAGTAATTTATTCATTATTCTTCGTAAATTTGAACCGTTGACTTACACGTGCTACGGAATACTTCGGACAAAGTTTACTGAAATGTTTTTAATTGAAATTCTACTTTTAATATTCGTTTAATTAAATTATATTTTACTAAGTTATAATGACGAAATAATGTTTGATTTAACTCTTCAGTGTGATGAGTAGTTTTGAAAGAAGCCTTCCTTGTTTTGAGAGAGGAATATTTATTACTAGGAATTAGGCTATGAATAACATAATATAACATTGTGGTGTTTTTGTCGCAAAATGAGTCCATCCAGCATTACTCAACTCCAATAACTTATCGCGTTTGTCTACCGATTTAAATTAATTACTCAGCTTAACGTAAGATTTTACATTTTTTTTAAACACTAGTGGTTATCTACAAAACTTACACAACTAGACAAGAGAAAAATAAAAAACCTTATTGTGAGACGGCAGTCGATATTGTCAGTGTGGAAAACAAACAAGAAAGAGGGTAGATAAATTAGTCTGCTCTTAAGTAATATAGTTTAATCTACCCGCAGTAGTTAGCTTTCCTGTGATCATGGCGCTTGCAATAGTGTTGAAATATCGGGATCGCTAATTTATTAAAATCGTGGTAAAAACCCGTTTAATATTTGCAAAAGTGATAAGATTTTACCTTATGTAACGTTAAAAATTCAAATTCAAGATAAGTACATACAAAGTACTTGGAAAAAATCGTCACGAAGCCCCGTGTTTCACAGCCAAGTAAACAAAAAGCTTACTGTCGTAGAAATTTATTCTTGTCGCGTTCTCCTTGAACCGTTTTAAAGTAAACTCGGTAAAAAGCGAAACATCGAGACACAGAATATCTTCTTATACAATTGTTGTTCGTTAGCTCGCGAACCGATTTGGCTAATTAGTTTTGGTATATTCGTGGAAGTTAAAGGTTTTCAAGCAACATTCTTGTTTATCTCGTGTTATGTGATGTAAACGAAGTTGCGGGGAGCAGCTAGTTTCCACCATTAGTTGTAAGCTCCTCTACTTACGAGGCAACGAAAACGCTGAAACTATCTGAAACCAATGGATATTAAATTTGTGTCGCTGAGAAGTAATAAATGTGTTTATTTATTTATTTAAGAAACATCAACAGTATGACATATTACACGGGTCAACATGAAATTTGACTTTGATTGCAAAGCATTAAATTTCGGTAGTTTAGGTCGTATTTAGACGGAAAAAAAATATATGGCATGAAAAACTTTGCTTCTGTGCTTAGAAGACTGATTGAAGGAAATTTTAAAAAATCTCTGATTTTCATTTTTGATTGAAAATAAAACTATTGAAATAAAAATGTTTATTATTTTTATTAAGTTTTACTATCAAATAAGCTTACAGAAAATTGGAAAATAACTTAAAAGTGCACACTTTTACTTTTTCTTTTATGTTCATAGCTACTTTCTCTCAATAAACCCCAAATATAGTCGCTCATCATGTTTTCAATTCTTTTACAATAACTACAAGCAACATGTGGAGCCCATGGCTTATCTTGATTCCATACAGAACAGTCAAAATATGCTTCATAGGCTTCACAGAGAACGTGAGATGTCTTTAGTTCATATTTCACGTCTCGATCTTTAATAAATTGACCACATATAAAACAAAATGCATCAGCATCGTATTTGCACTTTCGTGACGACATTTTAAGTTATTCTGGGCTTGTAAATAACACCTGATGGTTGTTTATCACTCGGGTGCCATCTAGCGGCATAGTGTAAACGTTAATATCACACTCTCACAGCGCGGTCTTTTTAAAAATATTAAAATCAATTAAAATTTATGAAAAAATACTCGTTTTTCAATTTTTTCATATTATTGTTTTAACTATCACAAAAGCAAACTTTATACCGAAAAAAGGTATTTTCTTTTCGTTTTTGTGCATAACTTACTGGAAAATAATAGTATAAACTTTAGGACAAAGAACGAAATTTTTTTTGTAGAGTCGTGTTATTATTCAACAATCATTCTTAACATATTACAAAATAATTTCTACTATGTATACCCATTACAGATGTTTACAACATTCAATATAATTAATTAATTAATTAATGTGCTCCAAAATAGCAAAAATAACGTAATTCAAAAATAAAATAACATTAATTAAATTAAACATTACAAAATAAAAAGCAATAAAATTCAATAAAAGTAAGTAAGATGAATATAATAATTATCTGATTATGAATAGAATTGATTTCACTTTAAAAAATTAAATAAAATAAATTAAACTACACTTTAAAATACAAACAACAATTCAATCATCACCTAAAACTATTTTTTTCAAATGTAAAATGTTCTTTCGCGTTTTGTTGCTGCTTTCCTTCTACCTATTTATTCTGTGATCAAAGTGTCATCCTGAGGTTCCTTTATAATTTCCTTACAATCCGTTTGACAATTAATTATTTTTGTTTGTTGTCTTTTCCTCAATGCCTTTTGAAAGTTAAAATACGTATTAATATGCGAAGTGTATGCCGAGGACGACCTTTGAAACTTTCAAATGAATTCAAGGTAAAATGACATGTTCCTTTTCATGTTTAAAGTAGCTAGTCATTGGGATCGTTTAATGTTTTCTTTGAAATTATCTAATGTAGAATAATGTAACGGGTATAATAAATGTGGTAATTCTATTCTCCTAGATCTATAAAAATTGGTCATTAATATAAAATACCATATATTATGCTATATGACTTGTCCTTCTTCAAACGAGGCTTGAGGAGGGTCCTTAAAGTTAGGTCGTAGGTAGCGACCCCTCAATGTCCCCTGATATTACAGAGGTTCATGAGCGACGGTAACCACTTACGATCAGGTGGCCCGTTGGCTCGACTGCCTACATGGCAATAATAAAAAAAAATATTATTGATTTCGCTTGCTTCTTTGCTGTATTAATCTGGGTTGTCAAGATTAAGCAAAAAGTATGAAAATGAGAAAGTTGGCTTGGCTCTCACAGTTTTCAATTTCAGATGTCAGCTTCTCTTTCAGCATTTTAATCAAATGTATTTTTTGACCCGTTAATCAACAAGCTTACGATTGATTGATGGTAAATGGTGTCTCATGGACTTCTTGCAATACAGACCGTTTCGCAAACCTCCTCTCAAGAAAGACAAGTCAAGGACGTCAAGGGGATACATTTCTGAGCAAGCACATAATTTAATTCCCACTATACCCTTGGTCACGAGACAAATTAATTCCTATTTACATGTTAGTCAAAGGTCCCGTATCTATGCATCAACCGCGAGCATATCACGTGTTCTGTGAGTGTCAATGCGAGCCCGAGATTTGCATCAATATTCAACCAGCCGCGCGGAATAGCACTGCAGGTGCTATATTTTACGAGGTGAATGGTTTTAGGCCATTAAAAACGCGTTAATATTGGCTTAGTAAAGTAATAAATAAGTTGTTAGGCTGCTCACACACGTAATCGCAAGCATACACGCTGTGCGAGGGAATTACTGGAAGAGTAGTGAATTTTTTATCGAGCAATTTTTGGGTAATTCAATACTACGTAGTCTATTTAAAATGTCGGTTTAGCCCTTAACCCTAATCTTTGTTCCTTCTGTACGAATTTACAGTGTATTTACCTGTTTTATTAATATAACTGGTTTGATAATTTCGATAATATGCCTTTAACACACGCTGGAATATCGTAAATAATTTGTCGTGTATGGCCTTTAATTATATCTTACAACAAAGGTTTTTGTACAGAAGAGGGGACGGTTCTCGACAGTGCAGCAATGATACATTACGTCCTCATTTTACATTATATCACGAGGTTCAAAAATAAGCTCCAACATTCTCTTAAACGTACTTAGATCATTGTCTTTTAAATCGCTAGCTAAAAATATTCTATCATAATATGTTATCAAACCAAATCTTTAACTTCATGTTCTCCATCATCATCCTTCCATAGTCCTGATAAATGTTAATTAATTAAATTTCAGCTCCATCTGTATTAGTGGCCCAACACAAAGTTGGCAGCCATTCCTACGTATGACGTATTTCATATTTAAATTTCAGAGTTACGACTTCTTGTTGCGAGGGAATGCATACAGAGCTTTTTTGTGAGAAACAAATTAAAAAATAAAGTTGAGAGTAATAAAACTGAGATTGGGGTTCGTTAAATTACCTAAATATACTACTGGGTAGTTGATTCACGCTTTTGATAAAAATTTACACCGCTTCTAAACTATCTTTGTCACTTGCATTGTCAAAGGTCTACCCATAAACATAGGGGATGTCGCGATGGGAAAGAGTGCCGAGGGCGTAACGCGTCGTGCCGTCCCTCATAACCCCGTGCCTCAGCCGGGGTTCGGGAGCTGAGTGTGAGCGGTTGGAGGTTTTAGTGAGGTTCAACTCCCACATACCACACATAGGGATCCGGCGATTTCCTCCAACTAAATCAAAAATTTAAAACCTTTTCCTGATGATAACAAATACAAGAAAAAAAGAATTATCCAAAACCGTTCGCGTGATATCACGGTCAATAGAAATTCATTGTGACATTTAAGACAATTTCTAAATGATTAATTATTAGTCCTGTAAATAAACAATTTCACTTAACAAATACAACCCACAATTTCGAATAATTTCCCTCATGTTTTCGTGGAATCCAAAAACAAGATAATGTATAGTGAGTGAATAATAAAAGATAGGAAATTACATTATCATGTAACATCAATGAAGATGTGATACATTGTAAACATTAGCCGTAATACAAACAAGTGCCTGCTTAGACAAGTCTCAAAATATAATAAGGTTAAGGCGGATTTTCGAGGTGTGCGATTGCGACTTTGATTTTTTGTAAATTTTAAACATTCTTCTTTTTTTTTTCATTGCCACGCAGGCAGACGAGCTAACGGCCCACCTGATCGTAAGCGGTTACCGTCGCTCATAGACCTCTGCATTGCCAGAAGACATTGCGGGGACTTGTCCTTCTTCAAACGAGGCTTGAGGAGGGTCCTTAAAGTTAGGTCAGAGGTAGCGACCCCTCAATGTCCCCTGACATTGCAGAGGTTCATGAGCGACGGTAACCACTTACAATCAGGTGGCCCGTTGGCTCGTCTGCCTACATGGCAATAATAAAAAAAAAAAACATTCTCTTAGTAATCTCAAGATGGAACTTGAAGTCCTTAAAGGTAGATCATAGGAAGCCCGAAGTGGCCTCACAGTGTCTGCTGTCATTGCAAAGGTCTATAAACCATTAGATGGCCTCGTCAGCATACATGGAAATGAAAAAACTTTTGGAACTCATATAAATGACAATAATTACCTAACGTCGGGAATAATAAATCCCAACTGAAATCGAGATTTGAAGTATTGATCTATGGTGTTGTCGATTATAACAATTTATAGTAGAAAACGACTCCAACTGTTCAGGTCTTCTCAGATGAAGGATCAGACATAATCCATCACGCTTGCCTACTGCAGTTTAAGAACATAATATCTTTGGTTGGATCTTACTCCAATATGCAGGTTCCCCCGATATTTATCTTCACCGTATTTAGCCATTAGCCATAGGTACTTAAGAAACATTTTCTTAGAAATATACCTCATGTTTTTTTTTGTTGGAGGGAATCACCAAGTTCGACTGTGGTAGGTGGGATATGGGGGAGTTAAACCGCAATAAAACCTACAACCGCTCAGACTCAGCGTCCGAACCCCGACTGAGGCCAGAATCCAGCACGGGGTTATAAGGAACGGCACGACGCGTTACGCCCTCGGCCTTTCCCGTCGCGCCGTTGAAATGTACCTAGTACCGTTTTCAGTTTTTCCATTGTTGTTTCTTTGTGCTTAATCAGCAAGGTGTATCGTACTACGCAGTCGCAAATCCAGAATGCAACCTTAACATTAAACAAAGCATCACTAATGGATCTCCCTGAATTAATTGCGTGAGATGGAACGGAGTATAATAACATATTTACTGCAATCTCATCTCATTTAATTTGTCTTCGAACATTCGAGAGTTCTCATCGCTTTGAGCAAAATATCTTTGATCTGGATTTAGATACGATACAAACCTGATATCTATTTTATTAACATTTAGAGGGTTTGTCTGTATGTGGTTTAGATCAAAGATTGTAATGTAATTGGTTGGTCATCTCTTTTATATTTCAGAATATCAGATATTATTTGTGCTACTTCAAATGATTCTACCGGAATCTAGGATCATGTTTTTTTATTTTAGAAATATTTTGACGCATTGTCGTATTACTTATATTATTACTAAACGGGTTCTTACCACGATTATTTTTAATTGAGAGGTACTGTCAGTGTGGTATGTCGAAATGTGAGTTCGAGTTCCAGTGGTACCACAAACGAACGAGAAAGAGGGTAGACAGATTTGTCTGCTCTTAAATGACCTACCCGCAGTTCTTCAGTCTTCCCGTGATCATGGCGCTTGAAACAGTGCTGAAATATCGGGACCTCTCAATTAAAAATAATCGTGGTAAGAACCTGTTTAGTAATAATGTAAGTGATGTAGATAACCTAGAGTGTTTAAAGAAATTCATTGTCGTATTAATGTTTATCTTTAAGCGTTTTGATCTTCTTTTGTTTGTTAAGCAATTAAGTTCCTGCTTCAGTGCGTAGCGTAAGTAAAAATCCCATAAAATGAACCGACGACCTGGTCAGGATCGCGGAAAGTCACTGGATGCAAATAGCGTAGGACCTGTCATTGTGAAATATTTGGAAGACACCTATATCCAGTGTGGGTACCTACAGTGGCTATAAGGCCAAAGGGAGATCTCCGACCGGGCGAGGTAGTGTATGCCCGGTCAGGCCGAAGCCCTTTGTAGTAGATTTCAGATGTCGTATAGCGAAGATTTTTGCCAATGTTGTAACCGCAATTTAGGATCTCGCGCGCTATTATTGGTCGCCACATCCAGTAGTAGACGTTGATGATGATGATTAGTCTTGTCATAAGAAAGTAACAGCAATATTAAAATGTATAAGTTAGTCAGAGCGATGTTAATGAAGCTTGCTTTATAATATCTACTATTATTCCAATTACAAAAAACACATATACCTGGAACACTCACAAACTATATCGACCACCTTCAATGAGTCTATAAACAGTGAGGTAAATGTGGATGAGGTAATTTTCTGGTCCAACGCACACGACCTCGATCCACGTTAGTTTACAGGAACTATAGATATACTATTGATCCTGTATTAATGATGTTAAATATTATTATATACTCAAGTAGGGCGGCGCAATGGGAAAGAGTGCCGTAGTGCGTAACACATGTCGTCCCATATAACCTGTGTTCTGGCCTTGCAAATTAGTTATGTTAAAGCCATGTATTTTGGGTGATGTGTAGTTCAATTGTACCCTAGATATGAATCGTTCATCTTCAGGAAGATTTGACAGGTCTTAGAGTGTCGTAGGTAGCGGCCTCGACCTGTGATTACAGTGGTCTATGAGGGATGGTTATCACTAATGACCAGGTGGTCTATTGGCTCGTCTATCTGCGTGGCAATGAAATCCGTTTTACAGTTAATCTTTCAATAAGTTATAGCGCTCGGAAAACAATGAGTAGAAGCAAACTATCACATTTGCAAGTTAATTTTAATAGTATACTTTTAAATGTCTCCCGCTTTGCGAAAAGGGAAGTCGAAACTTATGTTTTCCTACTGCTTCTATCACCTTCTGATTAAATTCGTTGCGGGGTCCAAGACAAGTCAGCTTTCCCTCGGGTTCCTGGGCTTCACTGCTCAGAGTCATAAAGATGGTCGCCGCTGTGGATCCTGGCTAAACAGGAGTTACAGTGGTTGGAGTGAGATATGGGCAAATACCCGAAAAAAAAGGTATACTTTTAACTCTAATAAAACAAGATCAGGATTATGGATTTATGAAGCCTGGTAGACAGGTAAGAAAAATAAGAATGAATACAATTAACTTTAATATAACGTTTTTAAATATTGAATAAACAATATCGAGATTCAAAAAATATTGGTGCATTAAATAGTAATGAAGGTGATAGAACTGCGTGAATGGTGATTGGATAGAACTCATGACAGTTACGATAATACGGTTTTAAGATTAAATCTACATCGATTACAAGTTAAATTTTACTGCGACGTAAATTAACGATGAAATTACATTTTCTGTGCTTACTTTGGTAAGTAGAATATTTTTAAATCAAGTTTGAAAAAATGGTTATAAGATCAAATATAACTTTATAATTGGAATGTAAAATGGCACAAATTAAACAACCCCAAAATTAAAGTCTTTTGACCTCCGTCTTTTGGTCAAAGTCAAATCATTTATTTCAAAGTTGATGTGGACACATACGTTTTGAAAGTCAAAAAAAAAAAAAGTTCTACCACCAGTTCACTAAAATTACGCCTCCGTCCTGAGAAGAACCGGCGCAAGAAACTCAGCGGGCGTGTCTTTTTTTTTTATTTCAATTGTTTTTTTTTTCAATATTGTTTTACAATGTTTTTGTTTTTGAGAAATGTATCAATTGAAACGGCCCGGGACGAGCACCTCAATCCCATTTTGAGCAGTCATTTATATAATCATTAAGTTTATATGGTGACCGATATTTCGAATTCGGAGTCAAATTCGAAATTTCTATTCCTTAAAACGAATGTGTTTCTTATTGTAATGCAATAGCCTTCAATTTCTGATACATTGATGTGAAATTGATAAACATTCACTTAACGACAGTGTTAAATTATCCTTCAAAATAATGAGGAAAGAGATATTTTAAAATGCAAATTTCAAACTAAAATTTTCTCAATATTTTCCACCATTTTGCGAGTGCATTTCCTAGAAGCCTTTATTGGGTGTCTCTACGCCTCTACATAGAGCCATGTATCTCTACAAAGGCTCTATCAATAGTTATTGTGTATTCACGGTAATAATGGCGCATCTCGTAGATAATTGTATTGAGAGCGACCAAACGTGACTGACTCTATGTAGAGACGTAGATGATTATGTAGAGACGTTGCTTGAGTTAATTATAATGTGTTGTATTGTTGCAATGGATTATTGTGCTTCGTTGCAATTGGGCTTGTTTGATTGTGTTCTTGTTATTGGCAATTTATGTGGAAGTTCACTATTGTTTTATAAGACTATGACTTGTCTTCAAACGAGGCTTAAGGAGGGTCCTTAAAGTTAGGTCGTAGGTAGCGACCCCTCAGTGTCCCCTGACATTGCAGAGGTCCACGGTAACCACTTACTATGAGGTGGGCCGTCTCGTCTGCTCGTATGGCTCGTCTGCCTACATGGCAATAAAAAAATAATAATAAGAATTGATGCTATATAACATTAAATTTACGTAATATTTTAGCGGCCGGTTGCAAGATTACCTTTTAATCTGAAATTGAAAAATATAAGCATTATGTGCGACCTTACTGGCTCGAAAACAGTGAAGGACTATTGCATGTTAAGGATTCAAAAACACCATGTACAGTAGGCTGCACACACAATACTGGTAGAATTTAAAATTTAGCCATAGTTTTCGTCATTAGGAATGTTTGCAGAAGCCCGAGAGGATTGTTTCCATGCCACCATTCGAAAACGATGCGCATCGCTGCTCTGCAGAGTGCGGGACAGTCCAAACAGTATCATGGCGATGATAGCCCAACGTTACGACTCACCATACATAGCCCATTGCGTGGATGCTCATGTCGGACGAGTCGAATGGAAGCGTGGCCTATGATATATTGCTTAGGCCACGTTCTGTTTTGTCACTAACACTTAGATTAAGATTTACAAACACTTTTATGTATTGTAATGTGGGCCCTTGTAGCCACTATGTTTAAAACTAAATAAAAAAAAAATGTCAATAGAATTGTAAACAGTGGCACCCCGAGCTCCCGTATACCCCTAAATATAAAACCCTAAGTCTTTTAACTGTTAAGGCTAATCCGGACACCACCATAGAAAATCGGATAAGGTAATTAAAATAGAAATACGATATCCGAATCCACTGCACGGATATCCGACAATTCGGACATTTATCGCGTCCACCGCGGGAACATCGAGCACACAACCATTCGACAACCAACCTTAACTCTATAGCTTTAGAGCTCATTTTACTAATCAAGTTTTAGGATATACAGTCTTTTGTTTTTGGGAATATCTGAATTTGTTCAAATTTAAACGGTTTTGTGGCGATGGAGTGCATTTATATCGTTTTGAATTTATGAAAGATAATAAAGGATATTTTGTTTTGTGAATCTTGAAACATCGCTTATGTTTCTTAATAACTGGACCTTTTTTATGTTATTTTCGTGTATATTGTGTGAGGGTTATATGATTTCAGGCTGACGGGTATTTACCTGGTAGTAAATTATGACTTAGATTAGATAGTGGGATTCGTCGGCAAATAGAAAGAACACTATTGGTTCTCAAAATAGAAAATTTTCATATCAACTTCTATATTTTACATACACCTGAGAGTTCGAGTTCCATTGGTACTACCCAAAAGCGAACGAGAAAGAGGGTAGACAGATTTGTTTGTTCTTAAATTGACCCGCAGTATCCAGTCTTCTCGTGCACATGACGTTTGCAACAACGTTGAAATATCGAGACAACTCAATTAATTAAATATCGTGGTAAGAACCCGTTGAAAATGCATGAAAGTATTACATACAACTATCTATATTATAATATGTATTCATTGTAAGATGAAGATGATTGAAGAAAGTCCATAAGCAACGGTAACTGCTTACGATCAGGTGGCCCGTTAGCTAGTCTGCCTACAGGGCAATAAAAAAAGAGATGTTATTGCCACTTTTCAGATTTTCAGGCCAAGTACGTAAACGAGCCGATAGGTCACTTGATCGGGTAAAGTTACTGTGACTCATGCACCTGTACAATCTAGACTAACTTCGGGATTGCTATTTAGTTACATTGTAAAAATGAGTTTGATCTCGACCGTCATATAAAATAAACTTTTTTGTTTCTATTTTAGTGAATAAGCATACGGTACACACCAAATAATTTCAGACTTGCACAACTTTAATACCCGGAACAAACACAAGCTTGCTTTACCAGCAACTCGGTTACGCAAAATCAATAAATCATTTGTGAGTTTGTCGATATGCCTTTACAACAAGATTCCACTTAACGTTCAAAGTCTAAATACACATACTTTTTAAAAAATTGTGAAAAATCGTTTGTGCAGTAAAGCTTATTATACAATTAGTGATTTTCTAGATGACTGCACTAAGTGGGAATGAAGCTTTCGGTTTAGGTCAACATTGTAACAAAAAATTGTTATATTGAGTTCAAAAGAAAAAAACAACAGAAAAATAATACAAAAAAAGACATGCCCGCTGAGTTTCTTGCCAGTTCTTCTCAGGACGGTGGCTATTTCTTTTTTCCGAACTGGTGGTCTTTTGACATCAACAAGCATGATAATTTCATTAACGTCGAGAATAAATAATTTCATTTCATTTCAATATTATTTATTTAATTTACATATAAAGAAGCGTACAAATAATGACTTGTAAATACAAATAAAATCTTAACGATTTATTTGTAATATAATGAAAAACAAATATATTTTCCAATGATGAAATGAGAACGATCTGAGTAATAACGCAAATAAGAAAATTAAGTAAACAAATCATGAGAGAGGAGCTCTATAACTGAGACATTAGGAAGGAAATAAACTAGATAATATTATGGAGTGGAGGGAGGACGTACTTGGAGGTTATTGAGGATTTTATAGTATAAGATACTTGAGGAGGGTCCTTAAAGTTAGATCGTAGGTAGCGACCCCTCAGTATCCCCTGACATTGCAGAGGTTCATGAGCGACGGTAACCACTTACTATCAGGTGGGCCGTTGGCTCGTCTGCCTACATGGCAATAAAAAACAAAAACAAAAAAAAGATATTATTTTAATGATGCGGTAAGAAAGAAATGAACATTCGAAATTCGTTTATTATTAATTTTGAACCGAGGTGACCAACACAGGGAGTCGTCTTTGGTACTCACGATACAGGCTTGCCTAGTGTGAGTATCACTGTTTAAACTTCTGTTATGTCAATACCAACATGATCTTATGTATTAGCGTGTAAGTTTTTAATTTATTTTATGATTGTTTGTTGAATATGTGGAATATGTTTGGAAATAATAATAATAATTAGAAAGTGGCTGTGTTCCTGACATTGCAAAGGTTCATGCGCGTCGGTAACCACATAAGATCATGGAGCCCGTTAGTTCGGCTACCTATATGATAATAATAGAACTACTCACGGTTCTAATAGCGAAAAGCTTCGACCGTCATCTAGAGAAGCTTTCGCTCCCCGGCTGGGTAAAGGGCCTGATTCAGAAGGCGGTCGTTCTTGACACAGCGCGTATTGTGAGGAGGTTCCTCTCTCTTGAGCCCTGACCACTGATGGCTTGGGTCGTAGACCCCGTCTCCAGTGGCCCTCTGTTTTTTATATTGTATTTTTAAATTCTTTTTTTGTGATTGTTTTTTTTTAAATATAATGTAAAAAATGAGCAAATAAATGAATATGGAACTACTCACACCTTTAATACGAAAATATGTAACACGTACTTGTCTAAAAAAGACTATAGATAAATCGGTGCTTGTAGAAATTAAAAGGAAAATTTCAATTTGCAGCGAAAACCGAAAAAAAGCCTTTGTTTTCAGAACTTCTAAACAGTAATATATTATTATGTATATACTATCAACACAGCAGCGTTTATTTCATTCAACAAATTTATAAATATTGTTGTTATAAAATGTGTTGCCAACCTTCACATAATAGCTACGAAAACGACACGACTACAGCGCGACTAAGAACCAGATCGTAAACCAGAATTTTCAACAATTATACTAATCAACCCAAAAATAAGGCTAAATATAATCCACTTAACATATAAAGTACTTATTTGAATGTTTAATTCCGACCCTGTATTTGGCTGGATCTGTGCAAAATAAAATACTGTGTGTAAGCAAAAACGGGTATAAAGGCGTATCCTTGGTCCTGCGATTATTAGCATAGACAAGCCTTTACCCAGATGTCGCTCGCTATTATTGTATCGTGTCAGATTTCCGCACCATTCTAGCCGTTTAAGTTCTGGAGCGGTGTGACCAGGAATTTTTGGGAATCCTTTGATTTTTATTAGTGTGGTTTATTATTTGTATTAGTGATGTGTGTTTATTAATTAGTAATTAGTACATAGATAACTTTTAGATGATGCATTAAATCTAAATGTAACATTACATTACTTATTTGAAGTGAATAAATTGAAGTGAAGTTTTGTTATTAATTAAACAATCTTCTCATGTTTTATCTTTAAAAGATAGATAGATACTTTATTTGTGGTTAAAATGGGACATAGGAACACAAAAGAAATCACATCACACAAGCCAGCAGAGACTCAGTACATTTAGATAGATTTAATAAAAAAAAAAAATTATTAAGCCAAATATGATCTAGCGCCAGTTTTTGATATTACTCAAAATCAACCTAAAACCAAAATACTTTAAACGAATTCCCACTTACTCAGCTAGAAATGATTAATTAATTAGTAGTTCATTCAGTTCTAAAACTCAGTAGCTTTAAATATAAAGTTTTATCAATATCAATATTTACTTCATTTCTTCTCTCTTTATCGTGCAACATACACCTACTATTTGCTTGGTCACAAGTGCGCAAATTGTATTTTAAACTCCTGTTAAACCATTAAAAATCCTCAATATTTGTTTCGGCTATGGCGACTAAATTTTTCTCTTTTATTGTTAGTTGAAAACCTTGAAAATAGTAGCTTATAATAACAGTGATAATTTTATAATTCCGAATAATGTCCGTGGTCTGGCAACCCTGTTTAGCGTTCAGCCGGCACATGTCGCCGGAATGGTCCCATTTGAATTCATAATGGCGGCGTCGGCCTCGGATTATTCACAATAACACGGACAGAGGACGATACTGTACACAGATACAGCTGAGGAAACTTCACACGGTTCTTCGATAGTTTACTATATTTCGGGTGACTGTTGGAGACGTATTTATGAATTTTCGTATTTGTCCTTAGATTTGCTGGAACAAAAGTCAGATCTAAAGTAATCTTCATTAATAGCTCAGCGGTGATGATCACCGGACTTTCGTCTGTCTTGCAGGTAGAAAAGAAAAATTGGTTCCGAATTGGTAGAGAGAATTTACTTATTTATTGAGTTGTACCAACAAAGTAACACCAAAACACATACAAATATAAGAATTGAAGGGATTCTTATTTCATTTAGGTATGTACTACGTGTAGGTAGGTACTACTACTATTGTAATTTTTAATTTCAATGTTTTTTTCTTTGTTTCTGGAAGTTGATATCTATACTCTATAAAAAAAAACAGAAAAATAATACAAAAAAAGACATGCCCGCTGAGTTTCTTGCCAGTTCTTCTCAGGACAGTGGCTTTTTCTTTTCCGAACTGGTGGTAGCCTTTTGACATCAACAAGCATGAAAATTTCATTAACGTTGAGAATAAATAATTTCAATAATTTCATTTCATTTCATTTCTATACTTTATTATTATTTTTTATATTTAATCTATACTGGGTCATTCCATGTCAAATCGACAAATAGTTGGACGCGACCCCCACCGATTCGGATGATTTTTGGTGGAGAGTTTTGTATCATTATAAAACGAAGTTCTGTCAAAGGAAAAAAAAATTAAAAAAATTTCCTAAGAGATATTCAATATCAAAAATTTCATTGTTTTTCCGATTTTATGAGTTTAGTTATTTAATATTTCAGAGACTACTGAGTATTAAAAAAAACTCTGGTATATTTTCAGAGGATACTTAGAGGTATGAGAAAAAAAAATTTTTGAAAAAAAATTTTGAAAATTATCCAAATTAAAAAATTTTGAATTTTTCAAAATCGTGATAAGTATCCATCGCGGGAAAATTTTGGCCTGAAAATTTTTTATATTATACTTATAACATACCTAAAGATTTCTTTAAACACTCGCGGTTATCTACATCACTTAAACTATTACTAAACCTCTCTTACGAACAGAGCAACTGATCTTTGTGATGACGAGCATCTCATTGAGGAGCTGAACCACGTACAGAAGGTGCTTCGGCGAAATGGGTATCACAGAGACCAATGCAGAGGTACACCTAATAAACGTCGGCTGCCGATGGTTCAAGTTGAGCGCCTTCCGCTGTTCTTACCATACGTTAAGGGTATCACAGATAGAATTCAGAAGATTATGGATAGGTATAGTGTAAGAACAATATTCACAACTACAAAAAAGGTCTCACAATATCTGAGATCTCCGAAGGACAATTGCGCACTAGAACATCAGGGCATTTATAAAATCGAGTGTAGTTGTGGAGATTCATACATAGGCCAGACGAAGCGTGCCGTCTCAACAAGGATTAAAGAACACATTAGGGCTATCAAAAACAACGAACCCCATAAGTCAGCAATCGCTGAGCATGTGCTGGACTCAGGGACGAATCACTGGATGCAGTTTCACAAAGCCAGGGTTTTGTCATCTGAACGCCGTTACATACCAAGACTGGTTAAGGAAGCTATTGAAATTTCGAGGAATAGCACTTTTAATCGGGGTGACGGCTTCAAACTATCCTGTATGTGGAATCCAGTGTTAGACGAAAATAAAGCCAAAAAATCTAGTTTTGAGACGGCAGCCGATACTGTCAGTGTGGTATGTCGAAATGTGAGTTCGAGTTCTAGTGGTACCGGTAAACGAACGAGAAAGAGGGTAGACAGATTTGTCTGCTCTTAAATGACCTACCCGCAGTTCTTCAGTCTTCCCGTGATCATGGCGCTTGAAACAGTGCTGAAATATCGGGACCTCTCAAATAAAAATAATCGTGGTAAGAACCCGTTTAGTAATAGTTTAAGTGATATCTAAAGATATTCTGAAATTTTTAGAGGGGTGTTTTTCTTCGTTTCATAGATATGAATTTTTGAATTTTGACAAAATATTTTTTTTCTATTTTTACAATTTTTTTTTGTTAAATATCTTTATTCTACTACATGATTACTAAAATTTGAGGTCTAAAATATTTTTTTTATGTTAATGGGATGTGAAAACAAAAATATTTCAAAATATATTATAGATTCAACTTTAAATAAAAACTTAAATAATGTGTCACACTCTGCCATCTATGTTTCCATCTGTGAAATCATTATTATCGATAGAGCCCACTTCTATAATACCTACTTCTATAATATAAAAATGAATCGCAAAATGTGTTGGTAAGCGCATAACTAAACAACGCCTGGACCAATTTGGCCAAATCTTTTTTTTAAATGTTCGTTGAAGTTCAAGGATGGTTACGACGTCGCGGGCAGCAGCTAGTAATATTATAAAGCTGAAGAGTTTATTTGTTTGTACGCACCAATTTCAAGAACCACTGGTCCGATTTGAAAAATTATTTCAGTGTTGTATAGTCTATTTATCGAGTAAGACTATAGACTATATTATATCCCTCTGTGATGCAAACAAAGTTGTGCGAGTCAAATAATAGAATCCAACAGTTTCTATTCAAAAACAACTATAAAATCACAGTAAACAAATAGAACATTCAACAACAAAGTAACCAAGTCTCGGAGATTCAGTATTGTCCGTTCAAAGAATCAACACTTGCTCGAGAACGCATTGTGATTGGACTTCTCCGGATGACGTCACATGTGGTGACGTCACCACTACGGTGAACAGTGTCAGCTCTTTGTGTTTCTCAAGAAGACTGGTTTCATTCCTTTGAATAGAACTTTAATGTGAAAAGATAAAAAAACCATTGTTGTAAACGGTGTGTAATCTTCGTGATATCATTTGAAGGTTGAACTTAGATATCCCATAAATAAGTGTTTGGTGTTCCCATAACTAGTAGTGGAAGGTGTTAATTAACTTCTACCTGTTTCAGATACGACTTGAAACTAACTAACAGATAGGTATTTAAATTAAGCATTGATATTATTGTAACAAAAAAGGGAAATCTGTCAGAAATAGGTATATAGAAAAGCTATATGTTCTTTTCCGCATAGGTAGGAGGATAGGTATGATAGTCCACCACACTTTGTTTCACATTTCTTTATGTTTCAAGTATCTTTAATCTTTTTCTGTATAGGTTTCTTTTATTCACAGTCTGATACACTAGAAAACTACAGTTTAAGGTACAGGCCGGACTAATTTGGACAAAATATTTCTTGCACGAGAAGCAAAGTCCCCAACCTTAGTAAAACCCAGTCGAACATGACGAATAAAACTACAGAACAAATTGCCTCAATTTTCGTTGATTTTTTTCCTTTAAAGCCTCCATATTGACAGGGCAAATAGCGTTTGATGTAAAGCATAAACATTTTTCTCCAGACGAATGTAATAAACGTGGAGAAGATCGTAACTCATGTAATATTTATAAAATAACAGAGGACGCCATTTTCGGGCCTCAGAATACTGGAAGTTGGAGTTAACGAAACTTTTTGTTTAGGTTGGTTTCACAAGTTTTTTCCGTTTTGTTGCGAAGCTGGTCTTACTTCTTAGATAGGAAAGTTTGTGTTAAATTATGTATTTTTGTGGATGGAAATAGAGTATTTATTTTATTGCGATCAAAAGTACAAAGTTGCGAACAAAGAAACTGTTCAAATTAAGAAACAAGTAACATTCTAAATTTCATTCAATAAACTTCATTCGCTTACTATATCCCGCAGTGTAGCAAATGGCGTCTACAGTGATCCGCTATTTGGTTTTGTCCTTGAGTTGTAGAAAATCACCGGATCACACTCAGCGTCCGAACTCCGGCTGAAGCCAGAACCCAGCTTTGGGTTTTGAGGGACGACGCGACGCGTTACGCTCTCGGCACTCTTTCCCGTCGCGCCACCCGCCTGGTTCTGTCCTAGGCTATGCGTTTTGTTCTGCCCAGGTTAATTTTGTAGGACTTTCAAGGCTTCTCTGGGTACCTATTTGTCTTGTGTATTTTTATGTATGTGCTCCAATCCATACCCATTTAGTGCAAAATTCGATGTGAAGTTCCTCGCATTTCTGAAACCAAACTGGTCTTCGCAATTTTTGTTTTTCCAAAATTTTAATTCAACTAGCCTAAGGCTTATCTGATCGTATCGACGGCAGCAAAGAATAAACAGATATCTACAAAATCGTTAGTTTCCAAGAGAGCGTTTTTTGTGAGAAAGTTTGATAACTTTTACTATAAGAATGCCAGGTTTTTCAAATTTGGAATGTGTAAATAAAATAATGTTTCGCAGCAGATAGCGACATATTTTAAATAAATTATTGTTTTATTTTCGTATTACTGCAGATGTCTTTTTCTACATCGCATAGAAAAATAAATAAGATGAGTCAACTGCCATGTATTCGTTTCTACGTAAGACTTTTTCCTTAGAAAAGAAGTAAAAAGTGAAGAACGCATCCAGATCGCGAAATATAATTTCACACCATTTCCATCAACATCATACCAATCGAATAAAGAAGGTAAAGAACCTACAGCAAACGTTTTTTCTAACTGATATCTTTGTTTATACTAAGTGGCTTGCTAAATTGTACGACGCACACACGGTTATCCGGTAGATGTGCGGGTGTACTTCGTTTTTTTTCAAAAAAATAGTGTATATGTCTTTATTTACGCAACAAAAAACACATAAAAAAACACTTTTTGTTTGAAAAAAAAATTTACCAGATAAAATAAAGAATTCTGGATTCAAATATCCATAAAAGTTAAATTCGGCAAAATGCAGATGTCTTCTTGTTCTTTGCTGCCGTCGGTATGTGGTTTCTATATGCTCATATTATATCAACGATCTCTCAATGTGGTAGAGACAAATCCTTAAATAATTCGAATCATTCAAAAGAATCCTGACAAAGAGAATTCCACATTCCTCCTATACATCAAAAATTATCTCTTACAGCAGACGAAACGAACGTCAAAACATTTACTTTTAAAATATGCCTAAAATATTACATTTAAAAGCTGACAGTGAAGCTTATCTACTCAGCTTTTACGAGTAATAAAGTAAGCTTTCAGTCTCTCCACTATGTCAGTTTATTCTCGAGCCTTAATTTTTAGTCTCTGATGTATGAGACCTATTTAGTTGAATAAATGTATTTTATTTAGTAGGTGATGTTGTTATCTAGTTAGTTTCCGTATTTATTTATTTACACTTATTTTTTACATTATATTTTAAAAAAAAATAACAAAGGAATAAAATTTAAAAATACAATATAAAAAACAGAGGGCCACTGAAGACGAGGTCTACGACCCAAGCCATCAGTGGTCAGGGCTCAAAAGAGAGGAACCTCCTCTCAATACGTGTCGTGTCAAGAACGACCGCCGCGTTATCTAGTTTATTATTAAAAACTTATTCAAACACTCACGGTTTTTACATATTTTTTTAAGTAGAAGTAATGGGTTCTTAAAAATATTTTTATTTAATTGTGTAGTCTTGGTATTTAGACGTTGCGTACGTCATGATCACGAGAAGACTGGATTCTGTGGATTTAAGAGCAAACAAATCTATCTACCCTCTCGATTATCACCTTGGTCTTGAACTCTTGATATCGATCGTAAATTAAATACCTATCGTTGCAAAAATCTTGATGTAAGGTCTGTTAAAGTTTCATCTAAATTCATGGTCACTTACGTGAGTAGGCTGTATGCTTTGTACCTAAAAGACTATACCTTAAAAAAGCCAAAGAACGCAAGGATTAACTAAAAGTACACTTTTCTTTGAAATCGTTGGACTTTCATCCACCTCACAGTTGCTGTATATGGGAATTGAATCTCACTAAAACCTCCAACCGCTCACACTCAGCATCCGAACCCCGGCTAAGGCCAGAACCCACAGAACCCAGCACGGGGTTATGAGGGCTGGCGCGACGCGTTACGCACTGCGGCACACTTTCCCGTTGCGACAACCACTATGGTGGATAGTCGAGTTTCAATTCCCGTAAATTATCGACGGGCTTCTAATCCGGAAACAACACGAAAGATAAGTTCCATTAAATGAAAAACCTACTTGAAAAACGGCGTAATATCGAGAACTAATATTAAATCGCTGACATCAAACGCTTGAATAAACCAATATAGGGCCCTTCGGATGCCTAATATTAAAACGGTGGTGCTTGAAGCGACGGTCCTCTACAAATAAGGGTTGTAAACACAATTCTAGTTGTAACAGGAATGGCGTAATTGCTTGGAACATTATTGAAATGTTTGGGGATTATGTTGGAGTTTTATTTTGAGGTTAAGGCAGAGTCTGTAGTTATGTGAAGTTTAAAGTGTGGTTAAATTACATAAATAATTTTGGAACGAAGTTCCTTATCGCGCGTTATCGAAAGGGGGCTAGACGGAAATTCTTATGAAAAAGTTGACACGACCCTTTTTTGTTTTAGATGATTATCGCTAGATGGCGCTGTGATAAAAAAATATTTTTTTAAGCTATAATAATTAGTTAGTTTAAAATCTGTCTCAGATCTTTATTAAATTTTATTACAATTCCCTCACTAATTAATCGAAAGGAACTTCGTTCCATCCGGGTGTCCCTTGACACCTCAAGTTTTTGTTATTAAATGTGTAATTATTAGGTGAAAAATTGCCGCGCTTTGCTAGATTAGAAATGATTTATTTTGACGAAAACTTTAAATACAAGCTTTTAAGATTCTGATTATCATGTATCAGTAGAGTGCTAGCTAATACAAGTAAAATGAGCCCAAACACGACGCGTCTATCTTGTTTAGTACATGTGTTCCTATGCCCGCTTTCCGAATCCATTATCAGATCAGCGCCATTTTGTCATATTATTGTCACGCAATATTCTACAAAATGTCAGCTACTTCGAAAAACGGGATGTTTGTCAAATTTAAATCGCAAGATTGCACCAAAACATTAGTAGGTATATATAGCTACAGTACAAATTAATAAAGCTTGTAATATTAAATTATAGTTTCACTAAGACACATGTCTGTGGCCGCCGAAGCGTGGCTCAGAAGTGGCGGCCACGTCAAAGCAGCACCGCGGCGACCTAATTATTCCCGCGGGAAGCTCGTTGCAAGCTTTGAGAAACTTTCCAAGCTGATTACGGGTGGATTTTTTACTTAACTTTGTCAGTAACTTTAAAAGTTTAGCTTTTAATTACTTAGATAAGATTTTTAAGAAGAGATGATCAATATGAGTGTTTTTATGCCCTTACCGTTACTCTGACTAAGTAAGTATCTTTAAATAACAATGTTGTTGTCAATCTGTTCGGTTTCCTGCGATACAGGCTTCACCTAGTGCGGGGATCATTGTATTTGTTGTAATGTGTAAAATGTATTCTTGGACAATAAACTATTTCATTTCATTTCATTTCATTTCCTTAATTTTGGAGTGGACTGATTTGGATGATTTTTATAATGAAAGGAGGTGTTTGTTGTGGTGTTCTGTGGTAACTTTATCAGGCAAAATGTTTTACAACTATGCTTAAAAAGTTATTTTGTTTATTGTGAAAAGATTTTCATGATATTCATGCGTATTGCGTATGCGAATAATTCTGAGTGAACCTATTTTGATGATTTACTCTGAGCAATATACAGGGTGTTGTTGCCCGGTGAAACAATACTTTAAGGGCTTAATCTATATCACATTTCAAATCATATACACATACTTTTGAAACTGAGATAGTTACTTTATTTTCCCATACAAAGTTGAAAAAATATTTTTTTGTATTATATTTGACAACCCTACTCTGACCTACATTTAGCGTACTATATCTATATGCTATTTTCACGCACACAGGCGCATCCGATCACCAATTTTAGAGTTCTGTACTATAATAATCACCTACTAATAGAAAATTTATACTAGTTTTGATTAGTTATAACTTATGATATATTATGCCTAGAAAACCCAGACTTGGTGGATGGCTTCTACATTAAGTATACTATTTGTTTGTAATGAAACATAAATCATTTCTAACAAACTTTTATTGTATTTAATAACAATTACTCTGTAAATTTGATATACTTTGGTTGATCGGATCTCAAACGTGACCGGTCTCTGCGCGTGTGTCAGCCTCGGTGTCGTCGACGGAAAAAGGGGGGCGCCGCTCGCGCTGTGGTATTTATAGACTGTGGGCGGGGCATCGCCCCTGCTGCGGGCGACGGGGCTTCCAGCTGTGATCATGCGTTGCACGCGTGAACACTATTTGCTGTGAAAGTATTGTTTCATCGGATTTTAACACTCTGTATATCATGTAACTTTAACTAAAGTGCTCCGTTGATGTAATTTTACGTTAATGCAAATTAGTATGCAAGTGCCAGTGATTTCCTCCAATGAAAAAAAAACTATTTTTTTATTTTGACTTATAAAATGTACAGATTTGTTACTACCGTTGTTAAAGTCTTACAATATAAATGAGACAATGATTGTTAAATTAAATAAACAAGGTATAATCAAGTTCATTGTTCCGTAAAACTAATTTAGGTTTTCATCACGCAACCACTCGTCAACGATTTAATACGATATGAGCATAGTATAAGACAGAAGGCAAACTATTATTTATTTTAAAGAATACTTTTGAAATACAAGCTTTGTTTGATATGTTATAGTTTTATTCACACTTTTTTTTATTGTACTTAATTGGGTGTTTACATTGTTTTCTTTTAGTTTTTAATTAGTTTTTTCTTTTACCTTTAAAAACATAAAACCATTGGGATAGATCTAATATAAGACCAACATTGTTAAGTTACAAAATGTACCCTGTGTCTTAGATATAAGGTAAATAATTAAATAATAAATAAATAAATATTGTTAGTACAGGAGTTCTTTTGGCTTCTTTGACTCCATCATCAGATCAGATCTAAAGCACCATTGTCATGCTTAGTACATAGGTAATGAATACATTGGTTGGTTGGCAGAAATAATTCTTGTGTTCAAACGTAAAACTTGTAGTTACTACACTTTTTCATACAATGTGTTACTAAAACATTTAATTTTGACTCCAGTTATACTTTGAAACTACATTAGAGTGTTTCGTTAAATTAAATTTTTAAAACTTTATTTCTACAACCATCTTGTGCTTCTGCATAGATATTATTCTGTGGTATGAGGTAAAACACAAGCTCAGACATTAGTCTTGATGAGTACTGGTGAGCTCATAAGTGATTTGAAATATTAATAGGCTCGGGAGTGACGTCATCGATTAGTGTAACGCTTTCAAAGGTCCTTCATTGCGGTACTGGCTTGAACGAAAGTGTTTGGAATTTATTTATAGCATTTTTAATGGGAAACCTAGTATTACCTTTGCAATAGGGGTAGAAGGATTAAAGTAACCGACATAGTCCACAGAATTGTATCTTTGAAGTGGCAATGGGCAGGACACATTGTGCGAAGAACGGATGGCCGATGGGGCCGAAAAATTCTGGAGTGGCGGCCACGAACCGGTAGGCGCAATGAAGACCCTCCACAAGATGGACCGACGATCTGGTCAAGATCGCGGGAGGTCACTGGATGCAGATGGCCCAGGACCGGTCGATGTGGCGAGGTTTGGGAGAAGCACTCTGTCCAGCAGTGGACGTCTATAGGCTGATGATGATGATGATGAATAGGGGTAGGTGTAGGCTTCGCTTTTTATCAAAATCAAATCAAAATTTATTTATTCTGAACATACAATAATTAAAAAGAAACACATGCATAATATAATAAAGAAACACTGTTCAGAAATGGTCTCCGACTCAGCATGTGTCGTCGGAGCGTCGATCATAATAATAGACGTCCGCGACGCTGGTATTCTGTCGGTACCACGCTGAGTGACGTTCACATTACACTTAATTACGATAAATTAAAAAATTAAAAAAAAAAACTTTACACACAGTGCTGCAGTACTAAACATATCAAATAATGAAATAAAAATAATAATAATTAAATAATAAAAAATAATAATCATAATAATAATTCAGCATTAAATAAAAATTAAATAAAACTATTTGTGAAAACAATTTAAAATTTTGAAATTTAAATGTTAGACAATAAAAAGTAATATAATATCAATAAACTGTGTCGTATCACCATAACAATAAATTGATACACCACTATAAAATCGATATTTCACATCGTCTACCCTCAAAAGCAACTTGATGCTCCAGAAGATACTTTTTTAATTTTGTTCTGAATGATGCGACTGCTTTATGTGCTATTGATCCATAGGCCTACAAATTTATCCATTTATTTATTTATCTGCTAATTTAATGTAATAGTTCTCACTCACACTCTCAGTCGTTACGGCGAAATTTATGGCTATAATACTTTCATGCATTTTACCACCCAAAAGCGAACGAGAAAGAGGGTAGACAGATTTGTTTGCTCTTAAATTCAACCCGCAGTATCCAGTCTTCTCGTGATCATGACGTTTGCAACAACGTTGAAATATCGAGACAACTCAATTAATTAAATATCGTGGTAAGAACCCGTTGAAAATGCATGAAAGTATTATAGAAAACCGCGAGTGTCTGAATAAGTTTATATATGGCTATGTTCAGCAGTGGAGTGGTACACGTTGATGATGATATTAGGTCTTCTTACAACATACAGTGCGTTAAATTATTTATTTAGAACAACTTAGGACCAGTCGTAATGACAAAACTTGAAGTAGACTTATTCCAGAAATGGACGACAACGGGCTAATGCTGATTAGAGTCAGGCCTCGGAACAGCACTAATCTACATCTTGAACCATAATAATATTATGATAGAGATATAATAGGAAACAAATTTTTAATCGTTTTTATAGTTTGTTTTCTTTTTTTTTATTTAATGCTGAATTGTTATTTTTCTTATTCATTTATTTGCTCATTTTTTACATTATTTGTAAAAAACAATCACAAAACAATAAATTTAAAATTACAATATAAGTATTTTTATTATTTTACTAGCTGACTCGCGCAACTTCGTCTGCGCCGAAAAAAAAATTTAGGGGTGGACTACCCCTAACATTTAGGGGATGAAAAATAGATGTTGGCCGATTCTCATAGGTACCGATAAGCACAAAAAATTTCATCAAAATCGGTCGAGCCGTTTCGGAGGAGTTCAAGTTCGAACACCGTGACACGACAATTTTATATATTAGATTTTTTTTCTTTATTTGATGTGTTTAGTAATGCAGCACTGTGTGTAGTTTTTAATTTAATAAATTGTAATTAAGTAATTGTAATGTGAACGTCACTCAGTGTGGTACCGACAGAATACCAGCGTCGCGGACGTCGTTTATTATGATCGACGCTCCGACGACACATGCTGAGTCGGAGACCATTTCTGAACTGATGTTCAAAATAAATGAATTTTGATTTGATTTGATATACTCTTTCCACAAAATCCAAACCAATGAGACAATATTAACACGGCACATTACCTATTATTTTACCTCAGATAAATCATATTAATCAATGCAGAATCTAATTTAGACAACGCACCGACGCCGTGTGCCCCAGCACGGAAACACACAATTTACGACATAATTTGAAACTGAATATTTATAGCGTTTCGTACGCTCTTCCTTTGGTTAATAACGTACTATAGTTATTCATGTTTTGTTTGTAAATGTTTTCGTTTTATTGACTAGAGAAGGTTTCTTGCTTTAAGAGAAGATATTTTTTAAGAGCTGAACAATAGTGTTGCTTAAGTTACCTGAGCGCTTTTTCTTGCAAGCGAAAGTTTGTAAGTGGTGGGTTGTAGACAGATCTAAGACCTTTTGACATTGCAGAGGTCCATGGATTATCCGAAGACCCGTTGGCTTGTCTTCTGCTTGTATGGCTACAAAGAAAGATATATCTTTAAAAATGCATTTTATTGTAACTGTGATACAGTCATCGAAGTTGCAATTTGCCTTTCATTTGAATGAGTACTGTGGCGATCAATAATAACGCGCGAGATCCTGAATCGCGGTTACGACATTTGCAGAAATCTTCGCATATATACGACGTCTGAAATCTACTACAGGGGCTTCGACCTGACTGGGCATACACTACTTCGCCCGGTCGGAGATATCCCTTTGGCCTAATACCATCTATACCCACATGTACTAATACTACAGTAGATAAACAGCCAGTATGTTAAGATACTGATTAACATTTCCAGTAAATATGAAAAAATCAAAAGTACCAATAAACGCAAACCACGAAAAAAGTACAAATATTCTAAACAAATAAAATCTTAGCACCTCGAAAACTGCACGTAATCTTACGTAACAAGAAAAACCCGACGCGAAAACCGGTACTGATGACTCGAAAATTGAACGAAACAACGTCAAAAACAGTAAACCGGAAAACCGGTTCGGTAATGACCGGGCCGGCGAGCGTCCAACCGGAAACGCACGGAACGACGCAATGTTCCCGTCTCGATGGAAAACCGATTTTGATCCGGGGTTCATGTTTTACGGTAAACGACACTTGTTATGAATTTATTTACATCACTAACATACATTGTACCATGTATTCAACGGTTTACCACTAAAATTATCCGTCTCTACTAACTCCCCAAACTTTTAAGACCTATTGTAAATCCTCTAAGTGCTATGTCTATGGCTTAAGTAGTCACTATCGGTCCTTTGTAAGGCCAGGACATGTTGAATCCATTCAAGCATAAATCGTGTATGTAAAGAATTATGTAGTTAAACTAGCTGACTCGCGCAACTTCGTCTGCGCCGAAAAAAAAAATTAGGGGTGGACTACCCCTAACATTTAGGGGATGAAAAATAGATGTTGGCCGATTCTCATAGGTACCGGATAAGCACAAAAAATTGCATCAAAATCGGTCGAGCCGTTTCGAAGGAGTTCAAGTTCGAACACCGTGACACGACAATTTTATATATTAGATGTAGTTTAATTGAGTACTACTAAATGAAGACTATCATCAAAAAATATGACCACGTTATTTCTAACATCGAAAAAGTGACTCTTAGTACTAAGGATAAGTTTTTTGGAACGAAGTTCCTTATCACGCGTTATCGAAAGGGGGCTAGACGGAAATTCTTATGAAAAAGTTGTCACGACACTTTTTTTGTTTTAGATGATTATCGCTAGATGGCGCTGTGATTAAAATCTTTTAAAACAATTCCTTATTTTGTTTTATATGATTAATGCTAGATGGCGCTGTGATCAAAATATTTTATTTAAGTTATAATAATTACTTAGTTTATAACGTCTCTCTCTCTCTCTCTCTCTTCTATTAAAAAAATAATATTTTATTATAATTCCCTCACTAATTAACCGAAAGGAACTTCGTTCCATCCGGGAGTCCCTTGACACCTCTCAAGTTTTTTTTTTACTCAAAATGTACCCGAGCCTTTACTTTGCAGTAAGTGATAACCGCTCATTGACCCCTGCAATGACAACACACACTTTTTACCTAAAGCTTTCTGAATACCTACAACTCTTCAGAAACGTCATCTAAAGAAGTTTAAAATGTATTAAAACTTTAATTTAACATTTTTTTATTAATACAGTTGAAATTGCATCAGTATTGAATGTTGTTAGTTGTAGTCTGTGGTGAAATTTATTACGCTGAGTTTCAGTTTGTGGTCAAAATATACTGTTGTTTTTGCGTCACAAATAAAGGATGTTCGTAACTCTATTTCAATGTTTGCGGTTATTTTCATCTAATATATAAAATTGTCGTGTCACGGTGTTCGAACTTGAACTCCTCCGAAACGGCTCTACCGATTTTGATGAAATTTTTTGTGCTTATCCGGTACCTATGAGAATCGGCCAACATCTATTTTTCATCCCCTAAATGTTAGGGGTAGTCCACCCCTAATTATTTTTTTCGGCGCAGACGAAGTTGCGCGAGTCAGCTAGTAGCTAACATAATAATATTTAACATCAAACAGATGCATCTAATCTAGATAACAAAATGCTGGATATTGATGATATTAAAATCTACCATGAAAGAACCCATGATATAAAAAAGTCATCTGTATCGAAAAACTTAATGTGAACTGTGGGTATCTACAGTGGACTTATGGCCAAAGGGAGATCTCCGACCGGGCGAGGTAGCGTATGCCTGGTCAGGCCGAAGCCCACTGTAGTAGATTTCAGATGTCGTATATTTCTGCAAATGTCGGTACCGCGATTCAGGATCTCGCGCGTTATTATTGGTCGCCACATGGACGTTCGTTGTTGAAACCTGATTCCCAAACTGCGAAAGCAATTTTTACATATTTACCTTACAGTGCGACACGAGGTGCTATCAGTCCGTACTACGACCAGACGTTAGCGCGACACGTGGTCTATTAGACCCCACCTCCTTTTGTCAGTAAAGTTGCAAGAGGGATCATTTAGGCTTCGTTTATCAGCGAACGTGTTAAATGAATTATCATTTAATCCAATTCCAACAAAAAAAAAATATATAAAATTTCAAAGTATTTAACAATAATAATAAGTCACTTTTCTTGTCAACGGTACATTACCATAACTCGCTATGTTTAGATGCCGGATAGAGATCTCTGTCCTCATAGAGGCGAGAAATAATGACGTACAGCGGTGTACCTTCAAGGACATCCCTTCATATACTTCAATTATGAGGATGGGGATGTGGGGTGTCTTGTTTGCATGTTAACCTTTTTTGAGGAATCTCTGCAGTTATTCTGTAGTGTTGTTGTTATTTAAAAGTGCGTCAAAATTATATCTACATTATACTTTTAAATTAAAGTATTTCTGGATTCAGAGAACTTTGAAAGAAAACTACAGTAAATTTCTTTAAACACTCGCGGTTATCTACATCACTTACACTATTACTAAACGGGTTCTTTCCACGATTATTTTTAATTGAGCGGTCCTGATTTTCAGCATTGTTTCAAGCGCCATGATCACGGGAAGACTGAGGAACTGCGGGTAGGTCCTTTAAGAACCGACAAATCTGTCTACCCTCTTTCTCGTTCGTTTGCCGGTACCACTGGAACTCGAACTCACATTTCGACATACCACACTGACAGTATCGGCTGCCGTCTCAAAACTAGATTGTTTTGGCTTTATTTTCGTCTAACACTGGATTCCACATACAGTTGAAACAGTGCTGAAATATCGGGACCGCTCAATTAAAAATAATCGTGGTAAGAACCCGTTTAGTAAAACTACAGTAGTAAAAGTACATAATATGGGTTTTGAGTAATAGTGGTGGAGAATATTGTGTAGTTGGTTAATAGATAGATAGATAGAAAATTCTTTACTGTAACACTACATAGCAACAACAATAATGGCAAGAGGAATAGTAATGAATGACAAGGTTAATGTGTCGAGACTAATACTTACATTGACGTACTGTACTGTACTATAACAACCCATTACTGCCCACTGCTGAGCTCGGGTCTCCTCCGAAGAGGGGTTAGGCATAGTCCACCACGCTTGCCCAGTGCGGATTGGGGACTTCACATATCTTCAAAGGATTTTTAGAACCTTTTTCCGACATGCAGGTTTCCTCACGATGTTTTCCTTCACCGTTTTTAGCCAGTGGTGTTATGAAAAATTGCACATAAATCTTTTTCATATTAAGATTTAGAGGTTTAGAGGACATTGACGTACGCTATACACTAAATAGGTTTTTATCAGCATAGTGATTTTGAAGAATGCTTTTCATATTGAGGATCGAAGCTTTTCGTTATAAGACCGTGCACACAACGATCTGAACAAAAATGGTCGATGAAAATGTCGGTGTTGTAAATAGGTTGTATTTATTTGGAATTTTTGTTTAATCTTGAAAATCATTTGTCATAAAAACAAGATGACTTTTATATGTAAAAAATGTACAGTTTTAGTTTGGTATTTATTGTAAAAGAGAAAACATGGAATATATATTTTATTTGACCAAGCTCCATAGTTTCATTATTTAAAGTGCACCTTGAGGGATTTCCAACAGTCGGCCTCAATGGGCCGTATTACAATGAAATATCCAGCATTTCAAGAAAAAAAAAATACTATAAATATTTAAACTTGAATATTAACTTCATTCAACATTATTTCCAAATAAAGCATGTCTTTGTCAAAGCAAAGATGCGATTAAAGCCCACTCACAAAAAAACAATGCTTAATTTTCATTTGTCAAACAAAAGGCACAAATTTTAATACACTCCGGCTGATTCCCAAGCGGGTTGATTCAACAAATATTTTCCATTGTCGGATTATACGTCGTTGCTTGATAAATGGAATAATTCAGCCGTTGACACGAAGCTGTTTGGTTTGCGGTCCTGGACAAATTAATTACACTAATACAACAACATCGATGAACTTTGTATGACTTTGTTAAAATTTGTAGCTTAATATGGTTGTAGCTTAATATGGTTGTAGCTTAATAGGGCTGTTGTATTGTTGACGATCCCAGGCTCACGGACCACCTGGAACCTTTTGGCTTGCGAAGAGACTTCGGGTCTCTTTGCATATTGTACCGGCTGTTCCACGGGGAGTATTCTGAGGAATTGTTCGAGATGATACCAAAATCTCCCTTCTATCATCGCACCACTCGTCGTCGAGGTGGAGTTCATCCCTATTATTTGGAACCACCGCGGTCATCCACGGTCCGTTTCAAGAATACTTTTTTGCCACGCACCATCCGGCTATGGAATAAGCTCCCCTTTCGGTGTTTCCCGAGCGCTATGACTTGTCCTTCTTCAAACGAGGCTTGAAGAGAGTCCTTAAAGGTAGGCCCCACAGTGTCTTCTGGCAATGCAGAGGTCCATTAGCGACGGTAACCGCTTACGATCAGGTGGGCCGTTAACTCGTCTGCCTGCGTGGCAATAAAAAGAAAAAAAACGTCTAGTATGGATCAATGATCTTATAAACCTATGGATATATTATACTTTTACGAAATCTTGTTTAAAAAAGAATTCCGAGTCGTCGTCATTTAATTTTAACTTAAATTTACCCTCTATTGTCAAAAAGCGTTTAAAAAAATGTACTAATCGCAGGAAAATAATCATACAATCTATAGGTCTACATTACATTTAAAACTATTTTTTTGTCTTGTAAAAAGAAGAGCCAACGGGCCACCTGATCGTAAACTGCTATCGTCACTTATGGAACTTTACAATTTTTGTTAAGCTTAACTCATCACCAAAGCACATATATTTCCCAAAAGCACCTCAGCATAAATCATCCAATCTTTGCAACGCAGACGAAGTATCACAAAATACAAATCCAAACATAAAATACCAAACAACATAAAGGTTAACATTACAAGTAAGTATCGATCCGCCCTTAATCAATTAGAAAAAATACATGGAAGTAATCTACCGGAGTACCTCAGGTTATTTTCTTTAGATTAAGCTCGTGGCATTTCTGTGTCGTACCGTGGTCTGATTAGATTCTAAATAATTGATCGTGGACAGCTAAACGCAAATTGATTGACAACTGTTCCAGCTCTTTGTTTTCCTTTGATTCGGATTGCGTTAATTGATTGGGTTTTTATTGTTATAGGATTTTAAATCGTAATGGATTTAGCAGTCATGCAAATGTCGGGGATGTGTTGTTGGTAAGCTTGAGATGTGGAATGAGTATGTTGATCATTATATATGTAGATAGCTAAGGTGAGTGAAGGTTACCACATACCATTAGGTGAGCCCTGAGTTCGTTTGTCTGTCTGGCAAAAAAGTAGAAGGTGTTTGAAAATGGCACCTATTTGAGACAAAATTAGGAGTAAAGGTTGGCGTGTTTGGACATGTGATGAGATCAGATAGTGCAAATGTGCGTAAACCTCCTTTGAGGGAATACTGTTTATGCCTACTATAGAAGGAAGCATCAATATTTAACTCCCTTTTAAGTTGTATGATAATAATATGTTTTTAACTAAAGGAAAATCTGATGAAGGTGGTTACCATCGTTCTGAACCTCTGCATTGTAAGCAACAAATTGACGACTGTATTTTAAAGCTTTTTGTGGGGTATTTCTTACTTTCTCTGCTAGCCGAATACAAATTTAAATTTCAATATCTTGAAAATAGAACAACTTATTTCGTTCCACAAGTTGAATTACATATGTCGACTGAATATCAAACGAAATTACTTCTGAGAGACTTCGAGAACAATATTTTCATAACGACTCAGGTCCCAGTGTTAATCTAGTTCTGTTCGACTCATATCTATCCCCGTGGAATCGAAGTCGGCGCCTAAACTTATTGCTGCGAAGACTATTCAGATAAGGACTATTTCATATTCAACACGGTAAACTTAGAACGATAAATTCCAGGAAAGGGTTTATGAGACAAACATTTGAATAAGTGTGGAATGAACTAGTTTTTAGCTTGTAGGTACCTCTAAATCTAAATGTGAAAAAGCTTTATGTGCAATTTTTCACAACACCACTGGCTGAAAACGGTGAAGGAAAACATCGTGAGGAAACCTGCATGTCGGAAAAGGGTTCTAAAAATCCTTTGTAGATATGTGAAGTCCCCAATCCGCACTGGGCAAGCGTGGTGGACTATGCCTAATCCCTCTTCTGAGGAGACCTGAGCCCAACAGTGGGCAGTAATAGGTTGGTACAGGAACTAGTTTTGGCATGAACGTATGTTATTACTAGAATTCTCTGGAGCCATTTTTCATTTTATGATGTAGTGGGAATATTTGTTTAATTGTATATCAACACGAATGTACCAATCAAGTTGGTTTGTTGTTTTTAATTTACTTTAAAAATGAATGTTATAGTTAATTCGACTATAGTAAAGTTATTTGTTAAGCTTAAATATTCGAGGAATATCGGTTTCAAAGGTATTAAGTATTTCTGGGAACATTGATTTCGATAATATAATTATAATAATATCTGGAACAACGTTTTCAATTTTTTGCCTAAAAACATTATTGAGTCAAATTATAATTTTCCATTTCATCAGGATAACTAGGTTTTGTTTTTAATTATGATTTGGGTCAAAATTAATAGTCTGAAAGTATCTTTTGTTATCTCTTATAGGTTTTAGTAACACGGATTGTGTTTTCTTTTCCTTCTTTAGTTTGTTGTTCTATCTGTTCTAAGCTGTCTCCTCTGATATCTTTCAATTAATTTAATAATATTTAAAACGTAACGGTCTCCTGCGATACAGGCCTAGCCTAGTGCAGGGGCCACTGCTATATTTTTTCTGTACTGTGTATTTTGTTTGAAAATAAATTGTTTTGTATTTTGTTTAATGAGTCTCCAGATATGTAGGTAAGTGGTAGGCAGCAACTACCGTGGTGAACACGAGATTGCAGTTTATGATTAACGATGGATACTTACCACAAGAAAACCAGCTTGTGTACCTACCGAGCATGTAAATCACAAACAAATTTAATTCCATTCGATGGTTCGAGATGCTAAATGTGGGTATCTACAGTGGCCTTATGGCCAAAGGGAGATCTTCGACCGGGCGGGGTAGTGTATGGTGGTCAGGCCGAAGCCCACTGTAGTAGATTTCAGATGTCGTATATATATGCGAAAATTTCTGCAAATGTCATGACCGCGATTCAGGATCTCGCGCGTTATTATAAACTATAGTACATCTATACTTATAAAGAGTCGTCATGATGTTTGTGACGTTGTGGGAGATACTCTTTGAATCCAATGAACTGATGTCGAAAATTATTTTACTAAAGCAAAGTTACATAATTTTTAATTGTAACAGGCTATATAATTGTTTAAACATTTCACTGTTTATGGCACTACAACTTGGCAACTGTTTACTCTACATTTACAAAAAAAACAAATTCTCTTACTACTAATACGAGCTACATAACCCTTTCAAAAATTCTCTAAAACAACTCCAGTTTACCAAGATCAGGTTCGAAACAGATCGAGGGCTCATTAAAAAGTAAAGATCTCGAAAAACATCCATTTGTTGAATGATTAAAGTTCCTCGTCCGATTCCTGACAGACGTCTGTAATTTTGAAGTTTGGCTTCGAAGACACTCCCCGAAAGGGCCTTAAGAGTTATTCGCTCTGTTCTACTTGGAATAACGGTTACGTGGTATTATTTTTACGATTTTAGAGCTCATTTTTATTGGATAATCTTAAAAAAATCAAAACAAATATATTTTATTGTCAAACAAATATAGGTGAATTTACACTAGCGGGCCCACGCAACTTCGTCTGCGTCACTTTCAATTAAAAAGTAGCCTATGCTCTTTTTCTAGGTTTAAAAATTGTCTGTGCCAAATTTCTTCAAAATCGGTTGAGAGGTTTAAGCGGGAAAGCGTAACAGACACACAGACAGAGTTACTTTCGCATTTATAATATTAGTAAGGATTTACTCGTAGGTCTTGTGTGTGATAGTCAGATCCACCAAGTTGGGGTGTTTTAGGTTTACAATAAATTGCAAATGATGTCATTGATACAAAGCGACAAAGCGTTGGAGTTAAGAAGTTGAACGCACCCCAACTTGAGTAGTCTATGGAATGTCACAGCCGTGTCAATTTTCTTGTCTCTCGCTAGTCTCTGTACTGTACTGTTTTATGAATAAATACACTTATTATTTAAAGGCTCTATTTAATTACTATAGTTGGTATAAATAAAGTGTCTCAATAAACTAAATTTTTGACACCTAAAAACTTATAAGAAAACGATACGTGTAGTCCGGTCAATTTAGACATCCAAGGTTACAATAATTCGCACTAGGCTGAATTTTGGTAGGATTGTTCAATACACTATTATAAAGGAAATGTGAAAAGTCCTCATCGATCCGGCACGTGCAAAAAAAGTTACTCGGGGTCAAAGGTCCCAAAAACGGGTTTTTCGCGTTTTTCTGCAAAATGGTAAGTTTTATCATAAAATTAGCTCAGACAAAAATTGTAGATCAGATAATTATCAATAAAAAATATCTTAATACTAGGGGTGTGCGAATAATTCGAACTTACGAATTATTCTGGAGTGAAAACACGTGTTTAAAACTGTTCTTTCTCGAGTAGAATACGAATACGATTTAGTTGCTGCAGAGGCTAAGTATCATTATGACTGCTTAAATTCCTTCTTAAGACCTAAAACTGGGGTTAAAGTCGGTCGACCGTAAGATGAATCTACGAATCTGGCAATGGAGGAAATATTATATATCTTATAATGATACAATAAGGTACGAAGCAGCTGCAATTTTTCCTCGTCCTCCTCATGTCCTACGACCAGAAAGTGGCATACTTATTGAATACGTTGTAGACAATGCTGATATTAATGTAAATACGCTAGACGGTAATAATACGCTCCACGTAATGGGTATTATTCAAATTGTTACTCCAAAAGATTCCGTTTTACTAGAAGAACTTATGCCACGAGTAAGAGAAGCTTTTTCAGCAAAAGATTTTCAGGCAAAAGCTCATGTGCCGATCCAGATCTATCAAAATGATGATATCTTTCAACTTTTTGAATCGTTATATCTCAAAAACGGTGGCTCTTGGGAAAAAAAGTAATTAGACATTTTTTATTGATAATTATCTGATCTTCATTTTTGTCTGAGCTAATTTTATGATAAAACTTACCATTTTGCTGAAAAACGCGAAAAACCCGTTTTTGGGACCTTAGACCCCGAGTAAATTTTTTTGCACGTGCCGGATCGATGAGGACTTTTCACATTTCCTTTATAATAGTGTATTGAACAATCCTACCAAAATTCAGCCTAGTGCGAATTATTGTAACCTTACCCCTATTTTTTAGTCTAATTTGACCGGACTAGTGTGTGTTCAACTGTTTTGAAATTACATTCTTATTACATCAAGGTGTACCGAATTTTGACAATCGAAAATGAAACGACGCCGCGACGTTCGCTATTAAGTACCTTCCCAACATTATCGGGGTCTAAAGATGTAGTAAGGGAAGTCTATTTTCTTTTCTCTACAATTTCTGGTCTGCTTGTTAAGAACAACAGTTTAATTTGTGTAACTTAATTATTGGGCACTTGTTATGAAGTGGACCATTTCTCCTTTTTTTTTATTCTGTTCTTCAATCTGAATTTCAAAACCAACGTGGTGGTTTGGTCAACATACTTTAGCAACTAACAGAAGAAACATTTTATAGAAAAAAAAACTTGTGAGGTGTCATGGGACACCCGAATAGAATGAAGTTCCTTTCGATTAAAAGATATCTTATATTTTTTTTTCCTAACGTAACGCGCGATAAGGAACGTGTTTTAAAAGATTTTGATCACAGCACCATCTAGCGATAATCATCTAAAACAAAAAAGTGTCGTGACAACTTTTCATAACATTTTTTTCCGTCTAGCCCCCTTTCGATAACGCGCGATAAGGAACTTCGTTCCAACATTGCAAAGCAAACTCGGGTGTCCAGCTTGTAATGTAATGTAACCGACAAATCTTGTCGTACTATTAAATCACAACTCGTAGTACTTCACTAAGAAAGTTTTTTATTAATGTTTTAGTAACTTTAATAATGTTCAATTATGGTTTTTCATAAACGTATCTTTCTTTGAATTAGTTTTGACATAATGTTATTTACTTTGTGAATAGTTAGACTTATCATTGAGGAAAATAATACCTTTTGAGTAATGACGTAATCATAATGGACCTACTCCGTAACGATCAATTTTCATTATTATTTTTGTTAAGAATAAATACAAGTGTAAAAAGAAAACTATAGTAAAACTAGAGGTTCCTAAATTCAATATTATCTTATATATAAAAATGAATCGCAAAATGTGTTGGTAAGCGCATAACTCAACAACGCCTGGTCCAATTTGGCCAAATCTTTTTTTAAAATGTTCGTTGAAGTTCAAGGATGGATCGAATAGTTGCCGAGAAGAATTGAAAAAAGCGGGTCATAGGGTTCACGCAGACGACGTTGCGGGCAGCAGCTAGTAGATAATATTAGAGCTCGAGAACGCGAGCCGTTACACCCAAGATAATATTACGTACTATTTGACCAGTGCAACTTCGTCTGTGTCACATAAGGTGTAAAGATTCCCTAGGACGTAAGAAAACACAGGACGCAAACAGCGCAGGACCAGTTGTTATAATGAGATTACCAGGAAACCTACATCTATCATTGACGTCACTGTCACTTGAGGTTGAAAACCAGCGCTCGATGTTGGCTGTGGTTAATCTCCAGCAAACACCCAACATCTAGCTCGCGACTGGTTTGTAGTGGAAACTTTTATTTTGTACCAACCCATTACAGTCCACTGTTGGGCTCAAGTCTCCTCAGAAGAAGGATTAGGCATCCACCACGCTTGCCCAATGCGGATTGGGTACTTCACATATCTTCTAAGGATTTTTAGAACCCTTTTCCGACATGCAGGTTTCCTCACGATGTTTTCCTTCACCGATTTTAGCCAGTGGTGTTGTGAAAAATTGCACATAAATCTTTTTTCACATTTAGATTTAGAGGTACAAGCCGGCTGGATTTGAACCCGCGACCTCCCGTACGGAAGGAATCGCTTCGACCACTCGGCCACCACGACTTTTATTTTGTTGTATTGTTTGTTCTAGTGTTTTTTATTGCTTCGCAGGCAGACAAGCTAATGGGCCATCTCGTCGTAAGCGGTTACCGTCGTTCATGGACCTCTGCATTGCCAGAAGACACTTCGGGGCCGCTACCTTAAGGACTCTCTTCAAGTTCCACTATGATAAAAGAAATATCTTTGTCTATATTAGTGATCATATTTTCCTGTTAAATTTTCAAAAAAAATATTTTCTTTGCCTGAAATATTGTACAATGAAAAATTAATCGATTTTTTCGTCCAATTTAGTAAACCAGTTCGAACAATCTTCTTTAATAAGTAGGCTGTACAGTGGAGATACCTTGGCGCCGCGAATTTAAATATTTGATGAGATTGAATTTGTCAAGGACCACAGTTTCGGCCGGATTCCATAGAATGGTTCATTTCGTTTTTATATAAACAATATTTTGGGAAAATACCCGATTACATGGAATATTGGCGCCGAAATTCTTGAGGTTTCTTAAAAGGTATATTTGGGCAAATACCGCGTCATTTGTATGGCATCTGTGTTTACGTTGGTTTTATAATATTCTGAGTGGTTGTTTTTTCATTGCCTTGTAGACCGATGTACTATTGGACCACCTAATCATAAGCGCTATAACTTGTCGTTCTTCAAACTAGACTTAAAAAGTCTCCTTAAAGGTTAGGTTAGTTTAGGTTAGGTTAGGTTAGGTTAGGTTAGGTTAGGTTAGGTTTTTTTTACCAAGTATTTGATTTCGATTTTGGGTGTTTCGAAACTGCTATTTGATACAGTTTCATGTTTTACTTTTCAGGACGAAATTCGTGTTTCAAAGTTTGAGCTTCTTTACTAACGAAGGTGAAAATAATGTATAATATAGAAATATATAGATTGATATATACATATATATATATATATATATATATATATATATATATATATATATTTTTTTTATTCTTCGCTGTTGTTGTATGATTTGAGATTAAGGAATACGTGTGTAATGAATTTAAGATAGGATTTACAGGTCGATGCCTGTTTGGTCACATCCATCGTGTTGTATGGGGACACCTTCTTTGCTTCACACAATATTTCATGTTCAATTCTTTTCTGGGTAAACCTCTGACAATGCTGGGTAAGATTCTCGATCGTTTGTACACTATTTCCGTCGCAAGGGCAGCGATCGGATTCTGTGATTTTAAAACGATGGAGATATTGCAGGTGGTATCCATGTCCGGTTAATTAGGTTAGGTTAGGTTAGGTTAGGTTAGGTTAGGTTATGTCTTATTGCCATTGTTCGTTTATTTATGAAATCTACGTTACAAAAAACGAAACTCTTTAATTCAATTTTATTGTTATGTAGGTAGACGAGCTAACGGACCATTTGATTGTTAGTGGTGACCGTCGCTCATGGATCTCTGCAACTCTCTCTTCAAGCCTCATTTGAAGTAGTATAAATCATAGCACTCAAGAAACACTCGAGAAGAACTTATTACACAGTCGGAAAATAAACATTTAATTATATTTTATATTTGTATTTGATATTTTAATTACAGTGGTTTTAGATATTCATACGTATATAAATTTATCATAAGCTAAAAGGAATCTCCGTTACTATATCTATTTAGTCTACAATCTAGGGGACCGATGGGAATAGAGTTGTATCAACCCTTCGCCATTGTTGAGTTCATCTGTAGACACGTGACCCTGAACCTCGAATCCGAAATCCATTCTCGATTTAAGCCAATATCTTTGACATATGATATTGGTTTTCGAGATTTGTGTATCCCTCATACCTGTACTAAGGATTTCAATGGGATCCCGAATCGTGGGGTAATTCGAGTGAATTTGTGAAATAATTTGACACCCTTTTGTTATAGCAACAAAACCGATTTATATAAAAAAAATGCTATGGAATTATTTTCGAATAGGATATAGTTGATGATCAAAATTATAATAAAACTAGCTGCCCCGCGTAACTTCGTCTGCGTCGCATAGGAATTGTTCCTTGGAATTTTTTAAAAGTACTCATCAGAATGCTTCATTAGAGCCCAAACACGATGAGGTTATCTTGCTTATTGACGAAGTTCCTGTGGCCACCTTCCAGCTCCATCATCAGACCTTGATCTAAGATATCCTATCTCTCAAGTTGGATCGAACTGCACATGGTGTGCAAATTTTATTATAATCGGTTAAGTGGTTTAGGAGTCCATTGAGGACAAACATTGTGACACGAGATTTATATATATGTATTAAGATTAGTACATAAGTCCTCAATCCGAACTAGACAAGTATGGTGGAATATGCTTGATTCTATTGAGGATTAACTTTTTCAAAAATTATAGAGGGAGTAATACAGTTATTTGTAATTTCGAGTATCTATATTGTAGTAACTTCTTCTATCAACAGTAACCTTTAAAGATTCCCTTTGAAGGCGGAGAAGCCATAACTGCACGTAGATCCTAACAAATGTAAGTGGTGGGCCATATAAAGTTTGCATTTTCCAAAAGTTCAACTGTCATGTTGGCTGTGTGGCATGTTGCGCCATCCTGTTGAAAACAAATGTCGTCCATGTCATACTCTTCAACTTTTGGAAACAAAAATTCGTTGAGCATGGCACGGTAAAGCTCGCCATTGACCGTAACGGCGGCTCCTTGTCCATTTTCGAATGATGCCGCCGGACCAAAACCCACACCAAACCGTAACTCTTTGTGGGTGCATTGGCTTCTCAATGGTGACGTGTGGATTTTCCGACCCCCAGATGCGACAATTTTGCTTATTGACATAGCCTCCGAGGTGAAAATGGGCTTCATCTGAAAAGACGATTTTTCGGTAAAAATGCTCATCTTCGGCCAAACGATCTTCTGCCCATTGGGCGAACCGAAAACGTCCCATTTCGTAAATGTCAAACCTTTAACTAAATTATGAACACAAATTGAATGACATTTGAGCTGTCATCCTCTAAATAAACAGTAGTTCAAAATGCAAACGTTAGATTGCCCACCCTATAGATGTAGAAACACAATTTCACCATATCTTTATTTCCCCTCTATATCTTCCCTCTCTTTTATTTTTCCTTGTTTACTCAACTTTACTAAACGTCCAAAACTTTTTCAATTACACAGTCATAGATTAAAAAATAAATAAAAGGTAAACGCTAGAATGTATTAAAGGGCATATCAGTCGTCCTTAATAGGGTTAAGAGCCGTCGTACATCAGACCTTTGAGCTGAAGGGCCCTTGAGGGAGTTTCGTTTTGAGGAAAAACTCCACAAAAACGAATGCGACTGAACATTCCTCATGTGTTATTACTTTCATTTAAAACTTACTTCCTGGTTTAAAAAAGGTATATGTTTATCACCAAATATGGGAGAAATCGAAGTTTCCTCTGATGTTGTAAAGATCCACTAGAGATTCCAACCACTTTCTTTATATCATCTAAATACGGTCGATCGTTGGACTTGAGAGTATTCTCTCAAAGCTCGTTGCAATGCTCCGTGATCAAAGTACACTTAGCAGTAGATGAACCGTACCTATAAGGAAATACAAAGCAAAACTATTGATCCGGGCTTAAAAATCTTCAAGATATGTGTTCCAGCGCTTGCGAGGTGGTATGGTATCATCTTCCTGATAGATTCTTCTAGATTTTGTATGACGGATAAACAAGCTTATGGCCCATCTGATGGCAAACTACCATAGCTCATGACTCTTTTTTTTTGGTCGGGAGGAAATCGCCAGACTTCCACTCGGCCCGCGAATGGGGTATGTGGGGGTTGAACCGCACTATAACCTCTCGCC
This sequence comes from Trilocha varians, assembly GCA_030269945.2. Lineage (NCBI taxonomy): Eukaryota > Metazoa > Arthropoda > Insecta > Lepidoptera > Bombycidae > Trilocha > Trilocha varians. Next base: position 10,685,082 of record AP028273.1, on the reverse strand, counting down.
GTTCACGCTCGACGTCCAATCCCCGGCCGGGACAGAACCCGGCACGAGGCTGGTAGGGGTGACAGGACGCGTTCGCGATTTCGCTCACGTATCGCCCCGTCAACCCCGAGCTCATTACACACAGTAAAAAAATGTGTCAGATTTAAATTAAGAAACTTACCATAAGTCTTGTCTACCTACGTGCTCAAAAAATCGGAACGTATACTCTTTCGTTTGACGAAAAACTTGTAAAAATGTAATAAAAATAGCTAATAAATGTCAAAGAACCACCAATATGTTTCAGTGGCAATAAAAAAGGCCTGGTGTCCGTTAATACCTCCGATCCATCATGCATAAATTTAATCATGTAACAATGTAAGTACAGTACGCTAACCCATCAACAGTACGGTCATAACTCAAAGCTTTTCATGCGATACTTTTGTTATAATATTACCGCGGAGAGGAGCAACTTTCACGAATTGTTCGACGTACATTACCGTGCGAGTAGCGGAAGTATGTGAAGCTGAAGTATTTCACGGTTTTTAGTTTGCACGTTAGGTGATAGTTTTAATATTGTTGAAGTAGTTGGAATAGTTTATACCACGGTTCGTTTCAGGAACACTTTTTTGCCACGCACCATACGGCTATGGAATGAGCTCCCCTCCTCGGTATTCCCTGAGCGCTATGACTTGTCCTTCTTCAAACGAGGCTTGAGGAGGGTCCTTAACGTTAGGTCGTAGGTAGCGACCCCTCAGTGTCCACTTCTTATCAGGTGGGCCGTTGGCTCGTCTACCTACATAACAATAAAAAAAAAAGTTTGTAACTACAAAGTAGCAGGTAAAAATTATATTTATTTTTTAATAGTGTGCATATCAATTAATTTACAATTAAGAAAATTGATCCTATTAGTAGAGTTTTGTTAAAGCGACGCTAAAACCTCTACAACACTTTATTACAAAAAAGTACAGTAAGAATATAGTATTAAATTACTGTACTAAATTATTTGTAAATCAAAAATTGTAAAAAATGTGGTATTTTGAAAATCCTCAAATCCTGTAGCCAATTTCCCTCAAATATGCCATGAAACGCCCATTCGTGCGAAACAGGGAAATAAATGCAACTCTTTACGAAAAATATCTTTCCCCTAAAACACTATTCAAAATGTCCTAATGCATTCAATACAAACAAAGCAATGTAAAACAAACAAAGCAATAAAACACAAAATAATTGTATTAGCATAGTACCGGTCTCCCTTAACGCAAGTAATACGTAAGGCTGCCAAATTAAGATGAGATGTTCGCGTATTATTTATTTAACGCGATACCAGCCTTCTGTGTATGTTCCAGATTTTATGCCCTTGTACTTGGTTAGGTTTTTATGGGACCAGGATGGGGCAGGCCGGGTCATTCTTGGTGTAACGATGATGGAAGCAGGGGAAGTGAAAACTATTGTCAGACTGAATGGGGAAACTCATAAAACAAGCTCGTTTTTCTCGTGTTTTTGTTAGGAGTAGATGTTACTTCGACATCATGTTTGAGGGGTTTATGGTAAGATCGACATTTGGTTATGAGTTTGGTGCTTTGTGAGAAGAATGGTTTAGCTCATGCTTTTTGTGCATCAGGTCGAGGGTTCCAACCGGCCGGCGTGTTCCTCTAAATGGTGCAAGCTATATACAATGTTGGTTACACATCAATATTTTAGTATGAAATTAAAGTTACAAGTAAAGTTTTTTTTTTTTCTTCTTTAGTTGTCGGTCTGTTTGTTTTATCTCTGTTTAGTACTTTCCTAGTCCAGGTTTTTCCAGCTATTTCCTGTATCTCGTCTGCCCATCTCCGTTTTTGTCTGCCTCGATTTCTTTTACCATTTCTAGGGTACCAGAAAATTAAGTTTTTATTCCATTTTTCTTTGTGATGATTAATGGTGATTAAGTGAGTGCAATTCATCACGTAGAGCTAAATGGGAAGAAAATCTATGCCTAATCTAAGCAGTGCATAGTTCCCTAAGGATTTTATAAAGATGACAATCAAACTTAATAGCAGTTCAATTTTAACAAGAAATAGTTCAAAAACAGATTAAAAACTTAATTTCAAGAGTCTCCGATGTCAGCACAAGTTTGTTTTTGAAATAAGACCGAGCTTCGCTAACCCTTACGAGCTTAGACAAAGCTCTGCTCGAGTCAGGAACCGGTAAAAGCCCTTCGGAGTACATCCGATACTGTTTGTACTTTGGGAAAATAAGTTTGCTTATAAGTAGAAATGCAACTGCATATTATACATTATTTTGGATGTAATGTAATTGTGTTTTCATAATGTTTGAAAATATTCCAAGTAAAATAGGCTTTTCAGCAGTAATGGGTAAAGTTAAGGTAAGGAAAGTTATCTTCGGGGCTGTGAGACGGTAAAGAATGCCGTAGTGCGTAACGCTTAGTGTCATCCCGTATAACCCCGTGCTAAGTGCTGGCCTCAGCAGGAGTTCGAACTCTGAATGCGAGCAGTGAGAGGTTTTAGTACGGCTGGAATCTCACATAACCCAACCGCGGATCAGGTCAAAACAAAGTAACGCTATCATGATACAATGGGGCCATTTCATAAAAGGACTGTATTAATCACTTTACAAAGCTTAATTAAAAAACATCCTCAAGCTCCAGTAAGCTCCAGCAAAGGGCAGCTGTAGTTTAATAAAGTACAGGACAAAGTCAAACAAATCTGATCAGACTAGTAAGTTGAAGAAACCGCAGATTACGAATCACGACCAGTCTTGTCTCATCATTGTTCTAGTTATCACTTTCATAAATATTTATTGGTACTAATATCCTTGGAGATTTGAGCAGCGTCTTCGAATGTTGACAAAGTAATGAAATTTTCATTTTCTACAAAATTTTATGTAGCGCTTTTTCTTGAGATAGTATAAGACTATACGCGAGGAGTATGGGAGCGGTCTGGATGAAGAGACAAGACGTGGCTAAGACTTCTGGAAGACACTTGGCGATAAAGTCAGTAAATGAGACGATAATTTTTTTTAGCAAGACAGGCAGGCTTATCGTCGTTCATGAAACTTTATAATACCAATGCATTCATTGGGTTTATCATAACAAATAAAATAGTCGACGACCCACCTGATAGAACGTAGTTATCGTTGCTCATAGGCGTCAGCAATGCCAGAGCGTTGGGGGGCAGTTATTACCTACCACCTACCACCTACCACCTACCACCTACCACCTACCACCTACCACCTACCACACACCACCTACCACCTACCACCTACCACACACCACACAATTTTTTTCTCACATTTTATACGGTATTTAATTCCTTAATTTAAGATACGATAGCAGCCCTCCAGTATGTCTTTACATTGCATAGGTCCGTCAACAACAGTAACCATTCACGATCGGGTGGCCCATTGGCGCGTCTGTCTAGTAAAAAAACAAGACAAGTCATAGTGCCCATCGTAATCTCGCCTTTTTCTTGTAACCGCTCCTCTATAGATTGGTTTTCCGATAATTTCGTCATGAATTTATTATTGAAAAGGATGTTAAGCTCCCAATATGACAGCAAGAAAATTACTGACATTCGTTTCGGCGACAGGCCACTAAAAATATTCTGGCGTGGGAACTGTTTCTATTGGTGATAGTTTTTTGTTTTACACGAAATTCGGTGTATTTATTGTAAGAAAGGAGTTTAGTTTTGTATGTTTATGTAAGGGTATTTATATGATTAAGGTAATACGGTGATATGGAGATTATTAACATGGAAACGATTGAAGCAATTTTCAATAGGTTAGATATATAACGGCGTAAATAGTGTGTTGAGGTGTAATGACGTTGTAAATAGTCGATCTTCGTTTGGTTTTGTCAGGAATGACGTCACAATGTCCACATGAACACTTGATGATCAATACTTTTGAATAAAAACGTGTTTTGTTATTCAAAATAACGTGTTTTAACAGTTTATTACTTTTACATCCGAGAGGTCCGTTCGCCTCGACAATTCAAACACGAATGAAATATAACAGCGGCCAACGTCTGTATTTATAGCAATTCTCCACTTCCAACTACCCGCACTGTGAATAGGTTGGTTTCCTTTGTCACCCCGTCGTATAATATAATTGGTGTTCTTTATTGGTGCGTAGTGTCTATAGATAATTTAAGGCGCATTTATTATAAATATATGTTAAAATAAACAAAGGATAAAATTTCGAAAAAAAACCATGAAATAAAAAGTAAATTTGAAGTTATTTAATTTTACAATGTTGAGTGCGTTTTCTAGTTTTTATTTTCTAGTGAGTTTTATGAAGTGGTAAAAAACTAATTAAGAGTAACAAGTATCGTTGTTAACTATCCTCACCCTGACTATATCGTTTCAAATTATAAACAAGTAACGAAAACAAAAGTAATATAATTTTAAAACAAACTCAACGAGCCGACAATAAAGGTTTTACCGAAAGTTTGTGACCATAGTTCCCGGGGGAGTTTTTGTTTAAAGTTTCAAGTTTCATATACATTTCGTTATAGTTTCATTATTTCTGTATATTTATTAATTAAATTATTTTTAAATTCTTTATATTTTAATTGCCATTTCAATAACGAGCCACCTGATCGCAAGTGACTACCGTCGCTTACCTTTGCAATGTCGGGGAACACTGAAGCGTTACCTACGACCTAACTTTCAGGAGCAAGCCTAGTTTAAAGAAGATTTCCTAAGAAATAAATTTTAAAAATACAATAAAAAACAGAGAGAAACTGGAGGTGGAATGAAATGAAATTATTTAATGAAATGAAATGAAATGAAATGAAATGAAATGAAATGAAATGAAATGAAATGAAATGAAATGAAATGAAATGAAATGAAATGAAATGAAATGAAATGAAATGAAATGAAATGAAATGAAATGAAATGAAATGAAATGAAATGAAATGAAATGAAATGAAATGAAATGAAATGAAATGAAATGAAATGAAATGAAATGAAATGAAATGAAATGAAATGAAATGAAATGAAATGAAATGAAATGAAATGAAATGAAATGAAATGAAATGAAATGAAATGAAATGAAATGAAATGAAATGAAATGAAATGAAATGAAATGAAATGAAATGAAATGAAATGAAATGAAATGAAATGAAATGAAATGAAATGAAATGAAATGAAATGAAATGAAATGAAATGAAATGAAATGAAATGAAATGAAATGAAATGAAATGAAATGAAATGAAATGAAATGAAATGAAATGAAATGAAATGAAATGAAATGAAATGAAATGAAATGAAATGAAATGAAACGAAATGAAATTATTTATTCTCAACGTTAATGAAATTTTCATGCTTGTTGATGTCAAAAGGCTACCACCAGTTCGGAAAAAGAAATAGCCACTGTCCTGAGAAGAACTGGCAAGAAACTCAGCGGGCATGTCTTTTTTTTTGTATTATTTTTCTGTTTTTTTTTATCTTTTCAACTCAATATTACAATTTTTTATTACAATTTTTGTTACAATGTTGACCTAAAACGAAAGCTTCATTCCCACTTAGTGCAGTCATCTAGAAAATCACTAATTGTATAATAAGCTTTACTGCACAAACGATTTTTCACAACTTTTTTAAATGTATGCGTATTAAGACTTTGAACGTTAAGTGGAATCTTGTTGTAAAGGCATATCGACAAACTCACAAATGATTTATTGATTTTGCGTAACCGAGTTGCTGGTAAAGCAAGCTTGTGTTTGTTCCGGGTATTAAAGTTGTGCAAGTCTGAAACTTTGGGGAAATCATCAATATTTTTCCTTACAAACATTACGTTCTCTAAAATGTATTGGGATGCAAACGTTAGAATATTTATTTCTTTAAACTTGTCCCTCAAGGATTCTCTTGGGTGCATATTATAGATTGCTCGAATGGCTCTTTTCTGTAGAACAAAAATCATTTGAACGTCGGCAGCATTACCCCATAATAAAATACCATAGGACATTACACTATGAAAATAACTAAAATAAACTAAACGAGCTGTATTTTCATTTGTATATAATCTTATTTTTTTAACCGCGTATGCTGCTGAGCTAAGCCTACTAGCCAACTTACATATGTGAGGGCCCCACTGTAATTTGGAATCTACTGTTATACCAAGAAAAACTGTAGACTCAACAAGCTCCAATGCCTCCCCACTCACCATAACATTACTTTCGACTTGTTTTACATTTGGCAACGTGAATTTAATACATTTAGTTTTCTTACTGTTCAACAAAAGATTATTGACGCTAAACCAGTTCAGTATGCGGGAGATAGCATTATTCACGTCGTCATAGTCATTCATCTGACGTTTGATTTTGAAAAGTAAAGATGTATCATCAGCAAATAATACTATCTCATGCCGGCATTCCACAAAACTAGGTAAGTCGTTTATATAAACAAGAAACAAGAAAGGACCCAGAATAGATCCCTGAGGGACTCCCATTTTCAAAGGTACGCCAGAAGACCGCTTTCCTTTAACATCAACTTTCTGTATTCTCCCGAATAAATATGAACCAATAAGAGCCAACGAAGAATCCCTAATTCCATAATGGCGTAGTTTCCTTAATAATATGTCGTGATCAACGCAATCAAAAGCCTTAGATAAATCGCAAAAGACTCCAAGAGCATCATGCGACTCTTCCCAAGCCTCAAAAATATGTCTTATTAAATTTGTACCTGCGCCTATAGTAGAACGTCCCCTAGTAAAACCGTGTTGTTTACTGTGTAGAAGGTTATTTAAATTGAAATGATTAAGTAGCTGTTCTAAGATCACTTTTTCAAAAATTTTACTAAACGAAGGTAGCACTGAAATTGGTCTAAAGTTGGAGGGATCCGAGGTGCTACCGGATTTAAATAATGGTATCACTTTACTATATTTCATTAGATCAGGAAACACACCCAATTTTATACAGTCATTAAATATTGTTGCAAGGTATGGTGCAATTACATCAATAATAGGTTTTATTACTTTGACCGATATTCCCCAAAGATCAGGAGTTTTTTTAACATTAATTTGTTTAAAATTTCTCATTATGTCCATAGCACTAATATTTGTAAATTGAAAACTAACACTACATTTATCAACATGTTCTTTTAATAACGATTCAGCAATAGTGGGAGAAGAAATAAGAGACTTTGTAGTGGAAACTGGAATATCTGCAAAATAATTTTCAAATATATTAGCAATTTCTTGTTGCGTGTTTATTATTTTATCATTAATTTTTAACGCAAATTTAGTATCATCGTTTCTTACATTTCCTGTTTCCCGATTAATTATATTCCAAGTCATTTTAATTTTGTCTGATGCATTGTTAATCAGATTAGATAAATGTAGCGACTTAGCCATAGCACAAACTTTTCTAAAAATTTTTGAATAATTACGAACATATTTTTTAAAAGATTCACTACTATTATATGCTTTTTCAGAATAAAGATCATATAATTTTTGTCTACTTCTATGAATTCCAACAGTCGCCCATTCATTAAAAGAACTTTTACCTTTTAAGTTAATCATTTTTGGTTTAAAAACAACACTAAATTCTTCGTTAATCATATTAAAGAAATTTTTATAGAAAACGTCTGGATTTTTATTGTAATTTAAATATGACATTTTCTTAACAATGTTAATTCTAAAACTTTCCATGCGACCCTCGCTGATTGGAACAAACTTAAGCTTTTTTATGTCATCAGTATCTGAACATGATTTAGTTGTAAAAGATAGATACTGTCCACTGTGATCTGAAGTCAGCTGATTAATTACATTATAATTTCGTATTTTTTTTAAATTTGTGAAGATATTATCTATAAAAGTTGCCGTTGATTCAGTAACTCGTGTTGGCTCAAGAAATAAATTTGTAAGGTTATATGACTTTAACAATGTTGTGAACCTAATGGTGGTATTAGTATTTTCTAAAAGGTTAATGTTGAAGTCACCACAAATGCAAATACTCTTACTAGTTGCAGAGAGTTTTACTAGAATATTTTCCATTATATTTTCAAAGTTATCGTAATGTGAATTAGGAGGTCGATATGCAGTTACTAAAATGAAGCTATCGAATTCAACCGAGGCCACTTCAATGGTTCGTTCTTCAGAGAGATCGACAATATCGGAGCGTTCTTTACATTTGATATCCTCACTGACAATAATAAGTGACCCGCCACGAATTGCTTTCTCCCTGCAGAAAGAACTTACAACCTTATAACTATCAAAATTAAATAACAGTTCATATTTTCGAAACCAATGTTCAGTTACACATAGAATATTAATTTTATTGTGCTTTAAAAACAAATCAATTTCAAGGTCTTTGCCCTTCATACCCTGTATGTTTTGATGAACCAAATTTATTACATTAGTTTTACATGAAGAATTGTTGGTAGTTGGGCTGTGTCTAGTATCATTTATTATGATGCCAGAGCTTAACTCTTTTGTCTTTAAATGAAGTTTAAATTTGTTGAGTCAGATTTCAACTTGTCAATAACATTAACTTTCCCCTGCTCAATAGAAGCAGGCTGTGGGTGAATTAATTTTAAAGAAGAACTATTAGTACTAATAGTAACTTGGTCATTAATATTATATGCTACCAAAGTAGCTAAATGTCGCTGTGTAAATTTGGATACATACATGGTATCTTGTGTCAATTTAAATCTATTAACAAATTTAGCAATGTCTATTAATAAGATTGCGCTACAATTATGTGTAGCATTGTACATGAACATATTTATGTTAAAAATACACTGATTATGTGCTTTGTCTAGGTTACTACAGTATGGGAATGTACATAAAATAATTTTACATTTTTTCTCCGATTGCAAATCAACCAGAAATCGAATACTGTAGTCCAATGATTTTTTGCTAACATTGGCATGACTACCTACCATTATTACAATTGTAGTTAGAGCGTCACAATGAATTGACTTCAATTTAGCAACTATATTACAGAAGGGCATACCTGGGTAACACATATTAACAACCTTTTGTTTAAGGCTCATTGCTAACATTGGACCAAAACTAACACCTATCTTATCGGATAATACTACAGTCTTTCTACACGATGTCGACGTCGGAGTATCGGTGACAACCGGCACCACTTCCTGTCGCGTCAGAGGCGAGCACGGTTCCTCCTCTGCTGCGATGTGGTGCTCAGGCGATGCAGGGTGGAGACACGCAACCGGTACCTGCGCGGCAGGCGGCGCGTCCGCGGCGTCGTAGGGCGCCGACGCAGGTGTAGGGGAGGCGCGGCGACGGCGACGGCGAGTACGACGGGAACGACTCGCTGCTGGACGTGCTTCATCAGTCGTGTGTGGCACACATCCCGAGTGGTCAGAATCGATCGGGGTGGTGTGGTTTTTCGTCATGTTAGATTCATCATCGACTTGCACTGTGTAGGTGATATCAGTGCAGTCGACCTCTGTAGTTCCGGCGATGCTGGTCCTCATCGTCTCCAGCCTCGTGGTGTTGTTGTCAATCAGCTGATCCATTTCTAAGCCCAAATCATGTATTTGCATAATTGATAAATTGAACTCATGCAATTCGGCAGTTAACTTGTCAATGTCAGCTTTGTCTTTGTCCCAATCTCTCTTGTTCTCTTTAATTTCTTGCTCTAACAATTTTATCTTGTTTTCTAAATTGATTTTATTTTGTTTCAGCTTAATAACATGTTTATTTTTCTTATGTGAGTGTTTAGTCTTCATTATAATTTTGTTCATTTTAAGGATCGACTTTCTGCTAGCTTGACCTTGATCTTTTTTTTTTGCACAAATTTTATCAGCATTGGTGTGTAATGTATCCAGGTCCATGTTTTCTAATTCCTCATACAAACTTCTGGTCCTCGTGACAGTTGGCTCAGTAAGTTGCTGTGCTTGTCCTGCTTGCAGTCTTTGCATGTCATTATGGGCATCAGCAAGTTGATCTTCCAGTTGAGATATTTTTTGTAGTGCTTTTTCGTACTGACTACTGAACTCATCGTAGTGTTCCAGTATGTGCTGCAACTTGTCTCTCTCCTCTCGGACACCTTCAAGTTGCTCGTCAAGTTCAGTCAGGGTACTTTTCAATGTTAAATAACGATTGTTAACATTTTCAATTTCGAGCTCGCTTTCGTCACGTTCTTGGAGAAGCATTTCATTCAACTCTCTGCTGGCTCTGAGGTCCTCCATTGTAGTCCTCAATTTGAGCTCCAGCTCCTGAACGTGCGTCTGACGTGTGGTCACTGGCATGTTTATGTTTTGTGAGCTGAAACACAAAGAAGAATGATAATCCACAGTACAGAAAATAATTTTACAGAGGAAAATAAGCTTTAGATTTATAAAAAAAAGTAATTTTCACTTTTAATTTAGTAGAAATAGAGAACAAAAAAGAATATAATTTTATTTAAAAAAATATAAAAATTGAAAAATTTACTTAATGATTAAATTAAATTTATCAATACCAACTTCAAAAAAAAAACTAAACTAAATTTACCAATTAAAATTTATTTGTCAATATTAATTTATGAGTATTAGTCTTGCTATTATTATTATATATATTTGAAATTTTATATATGTTTCACAGTTGTAAGTATAAACAAATGAGTGTTGTAAATTTCAATTTATAATATGTAGCTGTCAATTGAGAAACAATGGAATACTGGGCCCCCACAAGTAGCACCCGTTCACGAGTTAACGTGAGAGTCAGCCATCACCTTCCTCAACCACTATAGAGGGAAGAAAGTGACCCGGCTCCCAACGCTACCACAAACAAAGACCGTCCAGTGAGCAAACCAATGTCTCCGTCCCGACAACCACACGCCAAAACGTTTTTTATTTATACAAACAACAATGGTTATTATGATATTATAAAGTATATTATACGAATATTATGTAGGATTGAAGATATAATAACACGATGTACTTTATAGTGTTTGTTATATTTTATTAGATCATTTATTTATTATAACACACTAAGATTTAATCGAAATGAGCAGTAAATTAATAGTAAATACAACAGGGATAAGAATAAAAGTAGTGAATAGATAGGAAATATGAAACTGAATTTAATAGAAGTTAGAGTAGAAAGTAAGATTGAGATTAGATTGAAAGCGTAATACAATTACTCTCAGAGTGTTTCACAAATATAATTCTAAATGGTTATTTGCTATTCTTTTTAACAAATTAAAACGGTTTTTGTTTTTTTTTTTTTCTGCAAATGTGGGTAGATTTTTTTAAAATTCTTTATATTTCAAATTGATTTTGTTTAAAATTTCTTGATATATATACTAAAAAGCAACTAAAAATAGTTATTATATCGACTACGTAATAAATAAAACAAATACTCCCCCGGTTTTATGAAGTCTTCGTTAAAAAGCCGGTAACCTCCAGGCGAACACCGTTGATGTTTTTCCTATTCAATTATCTTCACAAAACTTGCTCCAATAGCCGAGATAACAATAACAACACTTCATTTACTTGTAATAAATTACTTAATATGCAATACGACTTAATTAAACACGTTACTGGGTTTATTTTGATTTAAATTACGGAGCGTTTAAAATACTGTGTTAACACAACAAGCGCCACCTAGCGGATCTACGACCTAAGTCATCAGTAGTCAGGGCTCTAGAGAGACGAACCTCCTCACGATACGTGTCGTATCAAGAACGACTGCGTTCTGAAACCGGCCCTAGCTGAAAAGCAAAAGCTTTTAGTTGCAGTATTATTATAATTTCAATTATTTTTTTTAGAATGACTGAGATTAAGATTAAGATAAAATACAGTGATCGGTTATTCCTATGAGACGTTCTTAAATCAACACTTGAAAATAAGTTTTAAGCACTTTAATTTTAGGTTTAAAATGGTAAAGCAGATATAGAAAGAGCTGTTTTTGGATGTAAATTTAACTGAAATGCAAATAAACACAACAGTTATACAGGGTGCTTTCTTAGTGAGGGTACATATTGAAGGTCATGGTAGCTGATGGTTATATACGACCAGTAAAAATATTATTACCAAAGAATATGGCTTAATACCTTAATAATAATCCCAACTTATAGCCTCCGTGGCTTGGCTACGATACAGTAACCTCTTCGGAGAGACTGAAGGTTTTGTCTTAGCAATTATGGACGAAGTTATCATGACGAACAACTACCGCAAATATATTCTAAAGGATGGGACGGTCGACATTTGTCGGGCATGTCACCGTCCGGGAGAGTCTATTAGACATATCGTTTCCGGTTGTTCCCGTCTTGCTAACGGCGAGTACTTGCACAGACATAACCAAGTAGCTAAGATCATTCATCAGCAACTTGCTCTGAAATACGACCTTGTTGAAGCCGCCGTACCTTATTACCAGTATTGGCCTCAGCCGGTTCTCGATAATGGTCATGTAACGCTCTACTGGGACCGATCTATTATCACTGACAGGACTATTGCTGCTAATAAGCCTGACATAGTGATAATAGATCGGGATGCGCATCGGGCAGTGTTGATCGATGTCACCATTCCACATGACGAGAACCTTGTGAAGGCAGAAAAAGAAAAACTGCTAAAATATTTGGACCTGGCCCACGAGGTGACCGACATGTGGCGTGTTGAATCGACCATCATTGTTCCGATCGTTGTATCTGTGCACGGTCTAATAGCGAAAAGCTTCGACCGTCATCTAGAGAAGCTTTCGCTCCCCGGCTGGGTAAAGGGCCTGATTCAGAAGGCGGTCGTTCTTGACACGGCGCGTATTGTGAGGAGGTTCCTCTCTCTTGAGCCCTGACCACTGATGGCTTGGGTCGTAGACTCCGCCTGCAGTGGCCCTCTGTTTTTTATATTGTATTTTTAAATTTATTTTTTTGTAATGTTTTTTTAAAAATATAATGTAAAAAATAAGCTAATAAATGGATAGAGACAATCCCAACTTAAAAATATCTAAATTTTTTGCAAAATGATGGTTTTTACGACAGCTGATGGGTGTGGCGGAGGTGTGGGGTGCGCGAGATCACTAGAGGTCGTTAGTCAACACTCTTTTAGAAGAAATTGTTTATGTTTGAGGTAGTTTTGTCGAATTTAGATTTAAAAAAAAAAGTAATTTTACCTAATTTTTCTAATATTCCGTATTAGAACAGAGTAATCATCACTCTCCTGCAATATGTACCTTCTTTAAAAAAATCACCCTGTATCAATCTCTGTAGATATCTTAGATGTTCTGATTATTAAGCTAGGATCCAAAAGAAACTAAACAGCGCAAAGAATTTTCAAGCTTTTCATAGTCAGCGTTTTCTGGCATAAGGGAATGTAACGTCCAGCGTAATTAGATACGCATAACAGTAGAAAAAAGATTATTAGTAATGCAAATCACAGTAAAGTCAAAACAAGTTCTATTATTAGTAATTACGCATTATTTAGTTTCGATAAACACTTATCATTGCAGATGATAAGACTGTTTATGTTATACTGTAAATTTATTCTTTTATTATTTTCGCTATCTAAAACTAAGTGAACACGCAGATCTCATTACTATCGTTTAATTAAAAGAGAATCGTGCAGAAATAAACCTAAGAGTTTAATTTGAAAAATCTCGTTTAGAAACACAAATTATGATCTCAGTTTCAACCTGTAAAGTCTAGGACTAACGTAACTTACGAGCACCCCTTAATTGCTTCGTGCGTAAAAAACCTTTGAGGTGACTTAAAATGTATAAAATAAATATAAAATATAAATGTAATTTAGAACTAAAACTGCAATAAAAGTTTTTAGAAATTTCATTTTTAAATGTGGAGTCAGCCATTGCGATTTCAGCACGATCTGTCAAATTCGAACTTCGAATATTACAGCTTTGGATTTTCAAAAAAATAAAATAGTATTCGTTTTTCGAACTATCGCCGTCGTCTATCGGTTTTCGATCAGTGTGCCCCGCGGCGTCGGCATGAACGCACGTCGCGTACATCGCACTGTTCCCGAATTCGGTTGATTTGTTTACAGTGCGTGCGTCGTCCTCATCCAATTTTTATATTACCTTGTTACTGTGGAATCTTTGAAGTAAATTACTCCCACATCTCAATAAAGGAATTTTTTCTCGGAATATGTCTGTTTAAAAATTATAATGTGGTTTTCGAGTAGATTTCGTGAATTAAGTCGTTTTGTTAATGAAATGGGTAAAGTTTTGTGGTTCCTTCTTATCCTGGGCTGTGAGATCCATGGATATGTGGAGACCGAGGAGTTTATCAGCGATTTAGATAAGCCGAGTGAGTAGAAACATTGTTAAAGAGCTTCGTAACAATTATACTTGCTTTTATCAATTAGTTAATTTTAGTTGCTGTTGTAGAATAATTTTAACAATAAGATAAGATAAGATAAATTTATTTTTTTCAAACACAACTATAACAAAAACTTACAGTACTTTACAAATATTTATACGAATAGGAACAAATTAAAATAAACTTAGGTCCCCGTACTAGGATACCCTGTGTTACGGGTGACCTAGCCTTCCTCTTACAAAAATATACAGCTTAATATTTGTGTACAGTGATCAAAAAATCAAAAGTTGAATACAGTTCAAAAAATAAAAACAATAATTAGCCTAAGTAGTGATTGAGCGCACGACTGCATGCAAAAGACCGAGCGCGTAGGTGTGGAGTGTTTCAGTGTCTGGGTGTGTGTATGTGTGTTTGTGTGTGTGTGTGTGTGTGTGTGTGTGTGTGTGAGTGAGAGTGTGTGAGTGTATGTGCTTGTATGCCCAAGTATATGCAAATTATTGCGTTGTTATAAAAAAGTAATATTATATTATCAGATCCTCAGTTTCTTGGTAATTAAGATTTTTCAGCCACTCAAAGGCCATAGATCTACATCTGTGAGAATTCATCGAAAAAATGTCTAGAGTATCATTGGCATAGTTATATAGGCGGGCACTAATAGAATTGTAGCTGCTTCTAGCCAATTTAGTTCTGCAAGGAGTTATCGAGCAAGTTTTAGCCTTTCTTCTTCTTTTAACACCAGAGGAAGGAACATACGGTGTATACCTGTGTACTCGCAGAATCATTTGCAACACAAACAGCTGCCGGACTGTGAGGACATCGCATTCTTTGTACAGAAGGACGGTAGGAAACCTTTTAGGTTTTCTCACTAGAACCTTCAACACAGCCCTCTGTGCTCTTTCGAGCCTTAGCATCTGCGTTCTACCTGATCCACCCCAAATCGGAATGCAATAGGAAATCAACGATTGTGCAAGCGCCAGGTACACTATTTTTAAGGTATGCCAACTTGCAACCGGTCTCAATTTCCTGAAGACAAACATTAATTTCCTTATGCGTGGGATAAGTGACTCAATGTGCTTACTCCAGTTTAGTGTAGGATCCAAAAATACGCCAAGATATTTGATATATTGAGTCCTCGATAAGACGGGACAAACACAAGTACTTCGGTCAGGACATTCATGAAAGCCAAGCTCCATCAACTCAGGTTGACTTTTGGTACTGGGTGAGAACGTGAGGAACTTGGATTTATCAACATTTATGGTAAGTAGATTATTTGTCATCCAATTCTTGACCACAGACATGGCTGTTTCGGCATTGATTGTTGCTTGTTTCCAATCTGTCCCGTGAGTGATGAGCACAGTATCATCAGCGTATGCAAGGATTTTGGTATTTAAAAGTGATAGGCGGCAGAGGTCGTTGACATAAATCAAAAACAGAGTTGGACCTAGTACGCTGCCTTGAGGCACTCCGTAATTGATTTTCGCATACTCACTAACGTGTTGACCGATCTTAACACACTGGCTACGTTTCGTCAGATAATCACAAAAGATGTTCAAGGAAGTTCCCCTGATTCCAATGGATTCCATTCTGCTCACTAGAATGGGTATCGAAACCGTGTCGAAAGCTTTGGAAAGATCTAGAAAGACGCCAATGACCTTCTTTCTCCCTTCAAGATTTTCGACAATAGTAGAAGTGAGCTCTACGAGAGCATCCTCAGTTGATTTCCCCTTTAAGAAACCGAACTGATTGGCGGCAATTATGTTATACTTAGTAAGATAACTAACTAGACGGAAATTTAGAATTTTTTCAAAGATTTTGGATAATGTACTCAAAACAGATATGGGCCTATAATTGACAATTTTACTTTTATCTCCACTCTTATAAATTGGGTGCACAATCGCTTTTTTGAACACAGAAGGAAAAACACCCTGTGTCATACATAAATTGATTACGTAAACCAAAGGGCTAACTATTGCAGATCGGGATTCCTTCAAAATTCTGGACGTGATGCCGTCCCAGCCAACCGCACAGTTATTACGTAAATTCATTATTACTCTTTCTATTTCCGCATTGTCCACACTGGACATCAGCATGGAGTTGCCGAGCATGTTGTTCTGTATAGAATCGGAGGATTGAGCAGAACGGGCTGTAAGCTGTTGTTTAGCTATAAGGGGCTTGGCTAGTTTTTCACCAATATTGGCAAAAAAGCTATTTACTTGATTAACGGAATTCAATTGATTCTCCCCGATTTTAAGAAGTTCATCTGCTGTGTTGGAATTAGTGTTCAAGTTAGTAATATTTTTAATGATCTTCCAAGTTTCTTTAGAATTTCCTTTGGCGTTTTCTAATTCAGATTTCTCATACTGTTGTTTCAGGTTTTTTAAAATTTCATTGCAATAATTTCTATATCGTGTGTAGGTTGTCCTATATATCAAATTGGAGGGGTATTTGTCACATTTCAAGTGTAGGTTATCACGATTGCGGATACACTTCAGTAGGCCAGGGGTCATCCACGGTTTTATATTACGGCTTTTACTTGAGACTTTAACAAGTTTGGAGTTGTTATTAATGCAAGAAGAAATTAGATTTACTAGATGTTCAGCAGCCTTGTCAGCAGCAGCAATCTATGCAGTATTTTAAAAGGATATTGGATCACCAGACAGCAATGCAAACGAATTTCACGAAAACTTTCTACCAAAATATATAGTCACTTTATAAATACATATTATTACAGGACATATATTATATTTATGATAAATAAGAAAAGCACTTCGACTGAAAGATAAAACATTAAATTTTACTTTACTAGCACTTTTATAAGAGATTAACTGCGAAATCAACAAAAGCTTTTAACATTAAGCACAAATACATAATGTTTCACTACATACAATCCCATCCACACAATGTTCCGCCTCAAACACAAAGAGACGTAATATCTTTACTTAGTTTATTGTATTTTCTACTAAAATGCTGCGTTTACATATTGCACTATTTAGAAAAAAAGTCGTAACTTGAAAACATGAAGTTTTCATGAGAGCAAAAAAACGTTTTGTTTTAAGAACTGGGAAACTATAAATATTATGTCAAAAAATAATAAAATAAAGATACGTAAAATATTTTTTTGAATATTTCTGGCAATAATAAAGGTAATTATTGAAATTTTGTCATAATATTTTTATGGGTTATTTTGATATTCTGTTTCTGCAATAAAAATAAATAAATAATTCTAATTTTTGACATGACAACGTCTTATAAATTGGTTTGCCGGGTGACACTTCAACAAACTGCGTTACGCTCCGCTCACGTTATGCGCTCACAATGAGAGCGAGTGAGAGGCACGCGTGCCTTTCACTTTTTATGTCTGTCTCTCTCGCTCTTAGGCGGGCTAACTATGCCCGAGTCGTTGTCACGTAAAACTTTCGCCCGTATACCGACTTTACAGGCAACCAATTTTTTACGAATGGTGCGATATTAGCACACTAACGTACACATACGTAAAAAACAAATGACGGTGACGGCCGACCAACATGTGAACAGGACGTTTGTATGCATTGGCCGGCATTTAAATTATGTGAAGAATTGTTTGACAGTTGGCCTAC
Source organism: Trilocha varians (assembly GCA_030269945.2). Classification (NCBI taxonomy): domain Eukaryota; kingdom Metazoa; phylum Arthropoda; class Insecta; order Lepidoptera; family Bombycidae; genus Trilocha; species Trilocha varians. Next base: position 10,667,286 of record AP028273.1, on the reverse strand, counting down.
CAGTTGACATTTTCGTGCATTGGAAGTTGGCGAGTATAATAATATTATGTAAACGTCTCTAATACATACAATGTAGTACATTCTCACTCACATGAATTATTTAGTAATCGTCTGAAAGAAATGAAGTAGAGCTAGATGCGTTAGTCAATTGTTTTTGTAGACAAAGTGTTGTAGTTATCATATCATTGAATATCTCATAAGCTGTAATATCAGTGTTTCCCGAGCAGTATAATTTGTCCTTCAAACGAGGCTAGTAGAGTGCTGAACGGTAAGTTGAAGGTAGAAATTCCATAGTATTCCTTTGACAAGGAATAAGCTACTTTTAATCCAGATGAGTTTAATTGGAACGAAGTTCCTTATCGCGCGTTGCGAAAGGGAGCTACACGGAAAAAATTCTTACGAAAAGTTGTCACGACACTTTTTTGTTTTAGATGATTATCGCTAGATGACGTTGTGATCAAAATCTTTTAAAACACGTTCCTTATCGCGCGTTACGAAAGGAAATATTTCTTATAAGATATCTTTTAATCGAAAGGAACTTCGTTCTATTCGGGTGTACCATAACACCTTTCAAGTTTTTTAAATATAAATATTCTTTCTAATCAACTAGGGAGTTAATTAAATGCATTAAAATTGTGTACTTTAGATCTTGCTTTCCACTACAATATAACTAGGTGTATAACAAGAGGGTAAAATTGGCATCAATTAACATCAATATTTCAACGCTACCTACGATTAAGGACACCCTTTCAGCCTCGTTTGAAGAAGAACATATGACGATGAAGAACTACATGCATTAGCTTCAATTAGTTTTCGTGGAATAAGTCCATATTTCCTTATATTCCATACACTTTCGATTACTTGGGCTTTGAATAAATTTAACAAGGAAATTAAGTCAAAGAACGTCAAGTGTTAAAATGAGATGGGCAATTACACAACAAGATCTGTTCTTGAAGCTCCAGGAAAATTAATTGAGAAAACGATAATCATAGTCCTCAATAATACAGGTCCTCGTATTTTTACAAGCTTTAGGATAACCTTTTTTTTTAGTTGGAGGAAATCACCGGATCCCCGTATGTATGTGGAAGTTGAACCGCACTAAAACCTCGAAACGCTCACACTCAGCGTCCAAACCCCGGCTAAGGCCAGAACCCAGCACGGGGTTATGAGGGACGGTGCGACGCGTTACGCCCACGGCACTCTTTCCCGTCGCGCCGCCCCCTTTTATGATAACCTGCACTAGGTGTAACTATGTACCTATGTCAGTTCAGGTGGAATCTTGCGAATTGAATCATCGCGTGACAATGTTATGACAAAATGGCGCTCATCTGATGGTGGATTCGCAAGGCCATAAGAACTCCCGTACCAAATAATATACACTTTTGATGTTTAGGCTCGTTTTTTTTGTTACATACCACTTTAATACTATATCATCCAGGATCTAAAAGAAGCTTGTATTTAAAATTTTCTTTAAAACTACGGCTTACCTGATGGTAAGTGGTTACCATCGCTTGTTCACTTAACAATGCCAGGGCACTGAATGACCGTTACAATAAAATTTAAATGTTTTTTAAAGTTTTACTGTTTATTACAATACATTATAGTTCTGTTATTTAAGTCTGTTGTAAATGCGAGAGTTTGTGAGTAGTTTCGTTGTTTGTGTCTCCATGCGTGAACAGATTAGGATAAAATTTCGCACATATGTATGATACAGTGTTCTCTGGATTAATTATGTATAACAATATGTAATTTGAAGTTTGTTTGAACGCGATCAGACGCTGGTCTGATTCGATAATTACTGTCAGTCTTCGTAGTCCTTGGTCGAAGGAATTTATTAAAGGATATTTTTTTTATTGCAAGGTAGATAAACGAGCATACGGCCCACTTGATGGTAAGCGGTCATCGTCGCTCATGAACCTCTGCAATGCCAGGGCAAAGAGGGACCGTTATCTACCGCCTACCCATGCAAGACTTTTCTTAAACCTCGTTTAAAGAGGGACATGTCATAGCGCTCCGGGAACACCGCGGACGGGGGTCCATTCCAAATCGGAATGGTACGGGGCAAAAATGATCTTCTGATCCATACTAAAAGTTCAATAATGTAAATTTATGAAACAAGCTGCAATATAATCAACCGAAAAAATATGTAAAAACTTTGAGGCACAAGTCACAACCAAAGTTGCGGTTAGCTAATAAACATACATAGATAAAAGATAAATAATTTAACGAATTCGAAGTCTTGTAAATACAGTGAGTGTGGTGTGTCGTGATATGAGTTTGAGTTCCAGTTGTACTTCCCAAAAGCGAACGAGAAAGAGGGTAGACATATTTGTTTGCTCTTAAATCTACCCGCAGTATCCAGTCTTCTCGTGATCATGACGTTTGCAACAACGTTGAAATATCGAGACTCAATTAATTAAATATCGTGGTAAGAAACCGTTGAAAACGCATGAAAGTAATGAATGAATTAGATTTGATTAGTATATGAATTCAAAAAAATAATTTGGTCAGAATCTAAGCCAGAATACAATTATCTAACTTAGTTTCATTTCTTCTACATTCTTATTATACACATAAGGAAATAAATAGGTTCTACAGAGAAGGAAGTATTTAATCGAATACCTGCTTCATATTCCACAAAGCTGAAATAGGAAACTACTAGATAATTATCTTGTATGAGAAAATGCCTTGGAGTATTCATTTTAATAATTCAAATTTATATAGTGCTTTGAAAGTGGTAGCTGTCTCTCGCTTTAAAAATATGTGGGTACCTACAGTGGACTTATGGCCAAAGGGAGATCTCCGACCGGGCGAGGTAGTGTATGGTGGTCAGGCCGAAGCCCCACTGTAGTAGATTTCAGATGTCGTATATATGCGAAAATTTCTGGAAATGTCGTAACCGCGATTCAGGATCTCGCGCGTTATTATTGGTCGCCACAAATACATTGATGAATAAAACACATATCATATAGCGAGGAAGGCTTGTGTCCTGCTGTGGACGTCTACCGGCTGCGTAGTCACATTGCTGGTTTTCGCCAGTTGTTAGAACGGTGGCTAAATTTAGGAAGCAGCCTCAAGATGTGTATTGAAAAAATAAAATATTTTATTTCATAGATACTGCAGTGATAAGGCATAGTAAATAGAGATAGACTATAATAATTGTAAGGGGTTGGTCACACTGAATTGGACTTAAGAGGAGCGAACCGTGTTACAGTTTATGGTGTTGTCACTGATACGAAGGTCAGGAGATTTGAAGCACAGTGTTTGAATTTTGACGTACAAGGATGAGGATGAAGCATTAGGAAATTTCTTTAAAAATAGAAAATTCTACGATTATTTGCTTTGATTAAGTATGTGTCTTTATTGCGCCTTAATATAGATAGAAGAACATCGATTTAATTGCAACTTTTATCATTAATAAAGAGCTTGTTAAAACTTGTGTCTTCACTAGAAAACTTTCGTAATTAGGTTTATTATTTTTACAATCAATATTTTTGTATTTCATGTAATTGGACTACTCTAGAAAAGGTTCATTAAAATAACTATGACATATTTTACTGAATATTTTTTGTTTCATCACTTTAGAGTTCAGTGATATTAGGCCAAAGGGCGAGGTAGCGTATGCCCGGTCAGGCCGAAGCCCACTGTAGTTTCAGATGTCAGATACTGCAAATGTGGATACGGCAATTCAGGATCTCGCACGAAATTATCCATTTAGCAGCATTTCCATTTAGAAGAGCATCGTGATTCGACCAATCACAGTATTTGAAAACTTCAGTAAAGAGAAACAGTTTGTCAGTATTAAAATTTTACTCCACTCCATTCACCTACTCTGCAGTGTGAACGCCCCCTTACAGTATAACGAAAGTTAAGCTTCTAAAAGAAAAATATAATTGTTTTCCCAAGATCAGTTCAGAAACTCGACCTGGCTTAGAAATAAATGAAAATATCTGAACGTTCAGAACGTTTTCATAGGATTCGCTTTCAAGAGTGTAATGGAAAAACAAGATATACCTGCCGTTGAATTTAATTAAATTATTTACGATATAGACAATGGGAATTGTTGTACTATATTTTGATTTGTTTTATTGCAAAAACAGGTTAGGTCTTAGGATTTTTTTGCATTCAACGTCATACACTAACTCAATAAGAATTAAATAAGAAATTAAATAGTTTATTTTCAACGTTGAATAAGGATCAGTTGATGTCCAAAACTTTGTACCAATGCAGAACATGATGTAGCAGAGAGAATTGAGATATAGCAGAAGAATTTGAAATAATCTGCGTCCTAATATTCTCTTCGGACATCTTCATAAAAAACGTCGTGGTGGCCGAGTGGTCGAAGCGCTTCCTTCCGTACGGGAGGTCGCGGGTTCAAATCCGGCCGGCTTGTACATCTAAATCTAAATGTGAAGAAGATTTATGTGCAATTTTTCACAACACCACTGGCGATAAACGGTGAAGGAAAACATCGTGAGGAAACCTGCATATCGGAGAATGATTCTAAAAATCCTTTGCAGATATGTGAAGTCCCCAATCCGCACTGGGCAAGCGTGGTGGACTATGCCTAAGCCCTCTTCGCAGGAGATCTGAGCCCAGCAGTGGGTAGTAATGGGTTGGTACATTTCATTTCATTATATTTTCATAATAATTTATAATCCCTGTATTTTGATTCCTTCTTCAAATTCATGAGACATTTTAAAAGCAATTTAAAGAGGAGTTTTTTTAAAATCCACATAAATCTTCAAATTAAGATTTAGCGACACACCATGAGTTTCTAAAACATCTACACAAACTTTGCATTTAAGAACAAAAACCTTTATCAAAACAACCTTTCGACCATTACCTTCCCAAAGCGGATTTCGTTTAGTTAAGCTTAAACTCAAAGCATTAGACTATAGACAAACGGTATACGCGCATCTTATACCAACTCCTCTGGGGATCAATTTGCATCGCTACCGTGATACACTCGCTGAAATTGGATCAGCTTAGTTCCTTTAGTGAACCAGAACGGAATCCACGGAATCTATACAGATTGGATTGCACTCGTATTCGGAGCGAGTACAGAATACTTTACAGAAAGAAAGGTTTGTACAAATCGCTTTGACGAACTGACAGGATGTTCTAAGTGGATTTAAATGAAGGGCTTAGGATATGGAGAATAGAAGAAGTATAATGTCGTCTGGTACAGGACTTTAAAAAGTATCGAGCTGTAAACTATAATAACAGTTCAAAAATCTTTCTGCCTGGCGTTTGTGAAGACAAAAATAATAATAATATACCAATGAAACGAATTGTACTTGTTAATTAGTTGGTAATATTTGGCGTTTCCTTTTATCTTAATGCAAAAATAGTATCACCTTAATTTAATGATTTTTGATGGATCCCCGTTCTTTTCTAGTCTTCATGCCCTAACGCACCCATTAATATAAGTTTGATCTCTGTATAGTATATTAATCTATGCAGGAAGTCTGTTATAAGGATCGATATATGGAACATGTTGCCTCAAAGGGTTGATGACGTCTTTGAGCCAGAAATGGTTTTGACGGTGTCAATTTGGCTGCTACAGTAGGATTATTGGATGGGAATTAAGTCATTTGAGGCATTGTAAATTGAACTTTATAGTTTAATGAGAAAGTTGTTAGTTGAATAGAAGGATACTTTTCATCTTTTAAACGAATCCACCTTTTAAACAAAAATAGCCAACCGTAAAATATTCTATAGAAACCACATAAGGAAACGTCAAAGGAAAGCGCTAGGGAAATCGCAAGGGGAGTTTACATAACTTGCTCAGTATAGTAAATAGCGCAAAAATATCTCGAAACGCACTGGGGAATACGAAAAAAGGAACGTAGAAAAAAAACATGGTATATGAAACAATACCTCCCAATCATCTTGGATGAATATAAATAATTTCATATTGGAGAAAACAAGTGGATTTTCGCCGAACATAATCCCATTTCACAAGTTAGGATACTTCAAAATGCTTTCAAACATACAGAACACTCAATTTTGGTACACAACAAAGAAAATATATACCAGCTAATAAAATATTACACAATTATTCCGTTACAAAACTCAAGTATTCCATCTCGAGTACTCATGTTTAACTCTAAGCATGTTAACATGCAAACCGCTCGCTAACTCTTCAGGAATGCTTCAGTATCGGCATTTTGTTGGAAACTTTACCTTCGAGTTGTTCCTTTGAAATATACGACAGCCGTTGGAGAGTATTTTCACGTTTTCTGAGAAGATCGTACCGTTTATTGATAGTAGATTTGGTTCGTGAGAGGACAAGGTTATGGGGTATAAAATTATGGGAAGTTTGCGCGACGTTAGGCTTAGTTTGTGTGTAATAATTCCTACTTAAGCCACAGTCTAGGTTCTCTACGCTATTGACTCACATACAAATAACATTCTTATCCAGGTTTGGCTATCGCTTAAGCAGCATCACCACATTTTCTTTTGGTATGAAAGGATTAGAAGTGATACTATTAACCCTCATTCCATTTGTAGTTATTGTTACTATTTTTCTAAGGATTCTTTAGAACTAATATCTCCTATGAAGATCCTGAGTTGACAATCTATGACACAAAATAAGTAATGCCATACACCAGTCACTAACATTATTTTGTCCTTATATATGGTTTCAAAGAACGCTGGTTATTTTACGATAGGTAAGTAAATTTTGTTTATATCCGTCTATGGAATAAGTTCCCCTCTTCGGTATTTTCAGAGCGCTATGACTTTTCCTTCTTGAAACGAGGCTTGAGGAGGGTCCTTAAAGTTAGGTCGTAGGTAGTGACCCCTCAGTGTCCCCTGACATTGCATAGGTTCATGAGCGACGGTAACCACTTACGATCAGGTGGCCCCTTGGCTCGTCTGCCAACATGGCAATAAAAAATTAAAAAAATATTTTGGCCAAAAGTAGGCTGACTTTGGAGGTGGCCAAGCAAAAATAGGTGGACTGATAACCAAGCCACTAGTGAGTAGTGCACTGGGTGCAAACAGCGCAGAACTGGGCGTTATGGTGAAATCTGGAGGATACTTGATGATGATGATTTTATTCAGGTATTTTATAACAATAATTAGGCTCTTTGTAACTAGATTTCGAAATTGTCAAAATATATTAAGAATTGTTAGTAACTTTAGCCTTGAAATAGATTTAGACAGACAAAGAGCTCAGTTCTAGTTTGTCAACTCTCGAGAAGTCTAGTCAAATTACGATGGAAGTCAATAACTTTATTGGATTTGTGAATCAGTTTACTTATCTTTATTTACGTTTATTATTTGTACTGGACAAGTTTAATAGTTTATTCATATCAGTGGCGAAGGCTCTATATAACTCCATTCCTACAAGCTTCCCATTCGATATTCCCATCCCATTCATAGACTAACAAGAGATTGTAATTTACAACCAGATACTATGACAAGATATGATAATTCAATGAAAACTAAATATACCTATTTTGCAAGACCATATATTGACTTTCCCCCTACTATGGATTGGGACTTCGCCACTAATTCATATGCAGCAAACATAATTTTAATTTAAACTTCATTACATCAACTAATTATTAATTACAGTCAGTAAATTGACAAGTAACTGACATAGCCCAAATAATAAGCAAGTTGAAGTGGCAGTGGGCGGGCCACATAGCACGTAGAACCGAAGACCGTTGGAGCACGAAGGTTCTGGTGTAGCGCCCGCGTCAAGGCAAGCGCAGTGTGCGATGACCAGCTGCAAGGTGGACGGATGATCTTGTTAAGATGCAGGAACACGCTGGATGCAGGCCGCGACCAACCGGTCGAATTGGAAATCCTTGGGGTAGGCCTATGTCCAGCAGAGGACGTCTACAGGCTGATAATGATGATGATGAAATTGACAAGTGCAACTGTCATTGATACAAATAACTAATTAATAAGGTTTAAGCAGAATTTCATTAAAATTTCGCTCTAAGTATTCTTTGTCGTTTAAATTGTAGAATTGTACTTGTAAAATTTGAAAAATGCAAAAGCTTTTAAAATTAGACGGTTCACTATTTGGTGATTTGATTTTATAAATATTGTCATTTCAACCAGAAAGACATTACCAATAGTTTCAAATAAACAACAGCTGACTACCCACGATCCGGAGGTAGTTTAGAAAATGGCGTTCAATGGCAAATTTTATCACTATGTGCATATAAAATTTGATGAGTATAATATTCAACGAGAATTCAACCTTAAATTTAAGACGATAAGGCTTATATTAATATAATAATAGTTTTGCTAAGATCACTATTTAGAGGTTGTTTTCGAAAGGGTTATTTACCTTTCTGAACAAATGCTGGGTACAATGTTCGGGGATTCTGTTTGTTTGTTTGTTTGATTGATTGATTGTATAGGTACTTGGCGAACGACCCGCAACTTGATAAGATATCAGCCTTAACCCGTTGAATGCGGACAAGTATTATCTATTATAACCCGTTGACTGCGGACGAGGGAATTTCCATGAAAGGAGGAAAAATATTACTTAAGATGTTTGAAGAAATACTTTTATTTATCTTTAGGCGATGAATATAAAATAACAGTGTCACCAGTCTTTACTACTACTTACTGTTAGGTGACTTTTCTCTGATTCCATTTAATTGTTTGTAGAAGCGGGTATTACATCGATTTAAAGGAAAGTCTTCCGGTTGTGATGAATCATTTTATAAGGGTGTTGTTAAATTCTTTTAATTTCATTACAATTTACATGTTTATGAAAACGGAAATACTAGTGGCGCCATCTGATTTATTTCTCAAGAAAATATAAAAGGCGTGTGAACTATCGTTTAAACACAGTAGTCGACGTGATCTCAAAGTGAACAGAGTCGGGAGTAATTGTGACTGAGTTTTGGAGGATGATTACACTGATTTTGGAAGATGAATAAACTGTTATTGTGAACCAAGGAGTTTTCATTGTGTTTCTGAACTGAACCCCAATATTAAGTCCTCTACCTTTAGTAAAATGCTTTGTTCTTTTATATTTTATTGAACTAAGGACAGTTGGCTTTACAATAGTGTCAAAATAGTTACGTATAAAAGCAACAAAGAAAACTGAATCATTAATTTAATTTACAAAAATAGAACAAAGAATAGACAAAGCAAGTATTTTCATATTTTAAATTAGATGATCATGCGTTCCAGAAACCTTTTGCCATCAATCACTATAATATTTCAAGGAAATATCGATCGTTTTGCTTCGTAAATAAATCACAATTTCGTGTAAAATGCCCAACTCATTACACGGTAGCATTTTAACACAATAATGATATATTCGTACACCATTATACGTCCACACTGGAAATGTCACTTTGTCACATCCAAGTAAAAAACACCCTAAAACTCATGAGAATAAAGTCCAAAATCGCGTGTAAACAAAATATGTAGCCAGTCATTTCCCGCGCTAGAAAATTTAAGTTTCGAATAATGTATAGTCTTAACAATTTACCTCTTAGCGATAAAATCTGATAACCAAGCAATAATGGCTCTTATCGCGAACGTAATAGGTTGTAGTATTGGCTGGGGTTGGATTACGCAAGAGGGCATTGTAAGACGCACGTGGTTGCAATGTAAAATGGGGCTAATCTATTTAACTAAGTACTTGAACACGTTATGGTCTTCGCTTTAGCGTTTTCTGAAAGATAATTGAATTGTTCGAAGGGTTCTGTATCATTTTTGTTATGGGCACTAGATTGGAGATACGGAACCCTATTTTACGTAGATTTTATCTAGTTTATTGCTGAAAGTAATGAAGTTTGTGTCGCTTAGGGACAAAAGCATTTAACGGTTTTTTTTGCATGAATAGGTGCTGGATCTTAGTAATATATAATTTAAATGCATATTCAGCTTTTATTATCACTAGTTTTTGTTTAATGCACTGTGATTCCAGTGGTACCTACTATCCAAAAAGGAGAACGAAAAGGACAAATTTATTTGCTTTTACATTACATTGAGAGAGGCTAGATTGCCGACCTTCGTTAGAAGATGACACAGAAAGAAGAAGAAAATCCGGAATGTTCCCTGACAATGCAGAGGTCTATGAACAACGGTTTTTTTTTTTAGATGGAGGAAATCACCGGATCCCATGTGGGAGTTGAACCGCACTTAAACCTCCAACCGCTCACACTCAGCGTCCGAACCCCGGCTGAGGCCAGAACCCAACAAGGGGTTATGAGGGACGACGCGACGCGTTACGCCATCGGCACTCTTTCCCGTCGCGCATGAACAATGGTAACCGCTAACGATCAGGTGGCCCGGTAGCTCGTCTGCCTACAAGGCAATAAAAAAACAAGAAAATAAGATAGTAAAATACTGATATATTCAGTCACTTGTTTACATAATAAAAGCAAATAAAATAAATTAACAACAAATACCTATATTTTTTACGAAAATAACTTTCAAATAAAATTTATTACATTTCGATACTAAAATTAGACGAAATCGTATCAATATTTTTCTATACAATATTATATTTCGAAGTTCGACCTTTACCCTTGAACCGTGAGGGTTAATTACTCATCCCTTTTCTAAGGAATTTACCAAAATTATTGTATTACACGAAATTGTTTTTAGTGTAAGAAACCTTAGTCTTATAATATGAATACCTACAATCTACACTAATATAAAGCTGAAGAATTTGTTTGTTTGGATTTGAAAAATGTAGGGTTGCATAGTAAATTTAACGAGGAAGGCTGTATATTATTATTTTTAAATAATGGATCCGTAATTAAAGTCCATAGTAGGTTCAACGGGTTCTTACGGGTGATGTGAGTTCGAGTTCCAGTAGTACCACCCAAAAGCGAACCAGAAAGAGGGTAGACAGATTTGTTTGCTCTTAAATCGACCCGCAGTATCCAGTCTTCTCGTGATCATGACGTTTGCAACAACGTTGAAATATCGAGACAACTCAATTAATTAAATATCGTGGTAAGAACCCGTTGAAAATGCGTGAAAGTATTTAGTAGGCTTATGAAAAGTATTAGTAAACAGCACTATAGTTCACACAAAGTATAACAAAATTATCACTGTGCATAAACATACACCTATTTGATAATAATGGGCATTCAACACACAGATAACGTGGGCAGGATAGTGTCAGTGCTGCTCAAAAATAAAATAATAAAATGTAATTAAATTACCCGAAATAATTTATTTCAAACAAAACTTTAAATACAAGCTTTAAGATCCTAGATATCATGTATTAGTAGAGTGCTAGCCTAGACAAGTAAAATGAGCCCAAAAACGACAGGTCTATCTTACTTAGTGCAAGAGTTCCTATGACCATCTTCCGAATCCATCATCAGATCAGCGCCATTTTGTTATATTATTGCATTGTTACGCGATCTACATCTGCGTGCAAAATGGCAGCTCAATCGGAAACTGGGAAGTTTGTTAAATTTAGCTTGAAGATTCCACCCGAACTTACATAGTTACATCCAGTGCAAGTTAATATAAAGCTTGTAAAATATCTACCTTTTATAGCGTTGACAAAGTTGGGTCGGTTCAGCTAGTGTCTTATAAATCCAAAGAAAAAAATAACCTAAGTGCCCCGGGGTCTTGGGTTTAGCCCAGAAATAATATTACTATAACGAATTTCGGCTATTTTGAATAGTGAAAGCCTTACGCTGGATATATTTTTAACTTTTTTATTGCCTTGTGGATATTAGGCCACAGGTTCTCTTTGTTATTGCTTAAATAGGCCGAGTTATTTTTTTTGTAAAAACAGGTAAACGAGCGTAATTTCAGTTATTTGAGATAGATAAGATCTTACATTTTTATTGCAAAGCACTAAAATTTTACGTGGTGAAATTTAAATAGTGTGTTATTTTTGACTGACTTTCCAAAAGGTAAATGTTGTTAATTTGACTTAATATTTTTATATCTGTTTCTTTAGTTTGGGTGAACCGATTCAAATGACTCCTTTTTGATGTTGACTCACTATTTTTTTCTAGTTCTTCTTTTGGAACAAACTGAATAAAATGTATGACAAAATTTTGTTGCTTTCAAACATATAATTATTACTAAAATTATTTATATTCACATCTAGTTCAAATTCAACTGTAAAAACCTCACAAAAAAAATCATAAAACAACCTCATCCTTTTAAAAAAGTCGGCTAAAAAGGTCAACATTAATACCTCATATTTTGATTTCGGTGCGGAGTTCTTCAACGCGGTCACAGGAACAGAGGTAGAGTCTTTCTAAGTTGTGCTTCCAAGTGCTGTGCAAACGTGGACCCAGAGCTTTCGTTTGCTCAGCATAAAAGCTTTACATACCGTATATTGAATGTGGAAAAATTCAGTTTCAGATACATAGTTTTGCTTTAGTTTCCAAATGACTGCGCTGGAGCTTTCCTTGTGGTAGGTATTTTATTACAAGATAGATAAACGAGCTTACGACTCACCTGATGGTAAGTGGTCACCGTAGTTCTTGAACCTCTGTGATACCAGGGCAATGAGGGGCCGATATCTATCACCTACCCATACAGGACTTTTCTTAAACCTCGTTTGAAGAGGGACATGTCATAGCGCTTTTTGTAAAGAAAAAATAATAATGCTGTAATTGCCAGAATTATGATTTTATGTCAGAAATAATATGTTGTGAAAGCTAAATAAAATATTAAATTATAAAAATTAGGTCACGTGAAACGATTGAATTTATTCTTCAATATTTTAGGTTCATCAATAAAGTCATCACCTAAAAATATAACTCCAAAATGTATATTTATCCTTATACCTTCACCTAATACAATGCAGAGACGTCACATAATATTATTTATAATAGAAAATGCTTCCAATTTTAATCATAAGCTTGGTAAGAAATTACACAAAAATAACAAAATTCATGAATGCCAAAAAACTTACTTTAAAGAGCCATTTAGACGGCGACATTTTGTCGCCTCGAAAATATTTCTATCGTCTAAATATTCACTCTTCTCGCTCGTTACCTTGGGCGACAATTGCCTCGCCATGGAATACTATTGCCTCCCTGTAAACAGAATTTCAAAGCAATAATCGTATAATGTCATATTAAGCGAATCTCGTATGATATTATCGTAGGCGAGATTTTAATTCTTGCCTCTGTGCAAACATTCTGATACGATTATGTTATGGCGATTATTGCTTGTCATAGTTGCGTATTATTTCTCGCACCAAACGTACGAGAAATGTCTGCATCTAAATGGCTCTTAAGTCTCTACTTCAACTAGAACAAAAATCAACTCCAAACAATAATATATAAAGACGTATATTAATACTATCTAACATAATAGAGCGCAACTTGATATTCTGAAACAATGCAATGTTATCAGCAAAGTTAGCACGCTTGTAAGGAACCCGCGCATCTGATACTTGGCTTACCCAAGCTACCTGAACGTCGGAAGAATTCAACAACTACGCTTAACGGGGTGTGTGGCGCGAGTGATAGCGATTTTATGATTTATTTGAGCTTATTTATTTTGTAGTATTTTTTTGCCATGTAGTTAGACCAGCCAACAGGCCAGGAAACACTTCAGAGCCTTTCCTTTCACCTTGTTTGAGTCCTAGCACTCGGGTAATACCGAATGGAAGAGCTCATTCCATAACCGAACTTTAATTTGGCCTGTAGTGCCCTAACATTGCAGAGGTTATTGAACGACTGTAACCACGTCTAATCAGGTGTCATTAGCTGTGATGCAATAAAAAAACATACGTTGTAAAGTAGCGGGGCGATAAGGGACCTTCCGCATACTATAAAAGAAAAGTATGTACTACCATTTTAACAGTTTTTTTTTAGTTGGAGGAAATCACCAGATCCCGGTATGTGGGAGTTGAACCGTACTAAAACCTCCAACCGCTCACGCTCAGCGTCCTAACCCCGGCTGAGGCCAGAACCCAGCACGGGGTTATGAGGGACGACGCGACGCGTTACGCCATCGGCACTCTTTCCCGTCGCCACCATTTTCACAGTTAACTTTCAAACTAGCACTATGGTCAACTAATCTAACATTTAATTTCATTTTTTATATGAGAAGTTACTCTTTTCAAACTATTTGGCATTTCGTGTTAGTAATAGGTGTATAAGTGTGAGTCTAGTTATGATAATAAAACAACCTCTTTTTAATTTATAATAACTGAAATTACATTATAGTAATGGTAAAACATTCCGAAAATCCCAGCTTTAATCAAAATGATGTTAGGAAGATTATGCAAAGCGAAAACCCTTTAGTAATAGACAATTAATTACTGAAAACTGTTCCATAATCCATTTGCATCCTATTTCATAACTTAACACAGAAACGTAAATCATTTCGCTCTAATTCTCGTGGCAGGTATATTTTTAGATCACTATAAGTGTGACCACACACCTCTTATACAGATCGGTAGACGGTCCATTAATCTGCGTTGGCTAGACGCGACGGTCGTAACTGAGTAATGTTTAAAAATATTTAAATTTTAAACTTTGGATGCTCTGTTTTATAGGCAGTGGTTTAATTATTACTGAATAAGTAACTATCTAACAGTTTCAAGGTCGTTTGCTTTTTTTTATTTTACGGTACGTTATAGGTATTGACATTGATGAGGATCTGAGGATAACTACTTACCATCAGGTGGGCGGTAGGCTCATTTGTCTTTCATGCAAAAGTAAAATAATCATAAAAATAATTTCTAGATACTTTTTGCTTTGATAACTCACTTTATCGTTTTAAAACGGAAATTGATTAAACAAAAAGGGAAATTATTGTAAAGTTAAATGATTACCATTAATTTTATAAAGAGTTAATGTCATAATATTTATAATATGATCTTTGGATCTACGAAACCCATTCCGAAAATTATATTTATTTTGGAAGCAATTTATAACCTAAATATACTAAACTTTTTTTTAAATTCACACTGACGCCATTGCACCGATCCGCACTAATATTATTCCTAGCTCGCTGTAAGTGTGACCCCACAGTTTTACTAGGACAGTCGGCGCATTATTCCACGACCCGAGCTGTATTATCGCGACCGGTGTCTGTTGCGTTAAGCTCTTTTAAGGGCATCTTGAACTGAATACGTTAAAATACTTCTTATCGTTGCAGTGAACTAAAAACGGTGATGAAATCTGTTTATCGGAAAATGATTCTGAAATCCTTCGAAGATATGTGAAGTCCCCAATCCGTCATTGAGCAAGCGTGGTGAACATTGCTTAACCCCTCTTTAGTTAGCACTTAGAACAAAACTACTTTACCTAGAAATGAGTCCAAAATCATCATTCGCAACCTTCCTAGTTTATGCACGGCTTCACGTATCATGACATCGTTTATTCATAACTAGATGACCCGCGCAACTTCGTCTGCGTTACAAAGGGCTTCAAAAATTGTAGCCTATATAGGCACGCGCCGCCCGGCGCAACCAAATACGACCCTGCATTTTAAATTTGTAATATCTTCGGTAATATTCACTTAAATTACATGCTGTAAAAAACATATTGATCTATAATAAATGCACAATTTATTTAAGGTACTAAATTGGATAAGGATTAATGCTGTATTGTTTAAAATCACTTCGTAAATAACCATTTTTTAGTAAAGAATAAAAATGGTTATGCTGGGTTATCCCTAAGAGATAGACATATACCATCGCAGACTTTTTTGTTGAACTTTTTAAGGTGAACAATACTGTAGTACATTATTTTGGTCTATCTCGTAGGGTTCAGCCAGCGTTTGCAATATAAGCGCAAAAAAACGTGCTTATTTACGACATCACATTAGAAACCTTTAAATTTATCAGTGTTTCTCTACTATATTATGCATTTATTATACATACAAACCTTCCTTAAGAATCACTCTATCTATTAAAAAAAACCGCATCAAAATCCGTAGCGTAGTTTTAAAGATCTAAGCATACATACAGACATACAGCGAAAGCAACTTTGTTTTATACTATGTATTGATATGATTTTTTCTTCAATCCGCATGGTATCGCAACCAGTACAAACATATCACTGTAGTGGTGAGCATTTTGATAATATTTTATTTTCCTTCATGTTCCACGGCTGCACGTGTCATTATATCGTGTATGCATAATATGTTCTTTCCTTGAATTCTCGTTGTCTTGCGACTGGTATGTTTGTTGCATTAAACAGTTTTACGCGCGTGAACTAAATACCATAAAAGACGGTTAATGTTTAACTTCCTTAATAAACTAGTTTTCGTATTAATTGTTTTACGAATTTTTGGGTTTGTTTTGATGTAGTATTCTGGTTTTGCGATGTAACTTTTTATTCCTTTTATTTAAAATGATGATCGTTTTTTAAACTGTTGATTTTATTTTAGATAACCTAACCTATCAATATTCATCATTAAGGATATCAATAAGTTTTTCTTTTTTATTGCCTCGCAAGCAGCCGAGCCCAAGGCCCACCTGATCGTAAGCGGTTACCATTGCTTATGGACCTCTGCATTCCAATCAAATCTATTTAAAATTGAGAATCAGAAACCTTATCTAATTTTAAATTAAATAATGAGACTTCTCTTCAATGAGGTCAGTTACTATTACAGTTCTACTCTGCCTGACCTCTTTATTGAGGAGACCATGACCCCAGCCAGACAATAATGAATTACTACGGTACACTAGTACTACACAGCGAAAAAAAAGTAACCAATTGTAAAGCAAAAACTCCCACCTGAATTATTCAAACAGCGATAGTTGTTATAATAAAACACGTAGTTTCATAAACACCGATCCCGACCCTCGGCATAGTACGTGACGCTGGAATAAAACAGCTGATCCGGCAATATATAGCTTTTGACGTCCGATAGAATGATAACTTGTCGAGAAAACGATTGTTGCTGTGTTTAAATGTACAGGATGGAATTTCGAAATGCAAAATTTAGGGAAAGTTCTTCAAATCTTGACGAAATTTTTTAAAAGTATTCGTTTATTTTCAAAAATGATAAAATTCAGTAAATTTAAATCCTATACTTTTATAGCATCAGATATATAGATAGAAAATTTTTTACTGTAACATCACATGACAACAACAATAATAGTAATACTAAGGCAGCCTTATTGCTTGAAGCATCGTTATCGGTAGCACCAATAAATAAAGTGTCTTAAAAGATATTGGAATGAAATTCTTATAAAAAAGTTGTCACGACACTTTTTTTGTTTTAGATGATTATCGCTAGATGGCGCTGTGATTAAAATATTTTATTACAATTCCCTCGAATATATAGTCCCTTAATCGAAAGGAACTTCGTTCTGTTACGCGACGAAGAAAAGTTCCTTTTTTAAAAAAAGATTTTATTTCACACATAAAATAAACTATGTTTAGGATACACTTTTATATATTGGAAATCGCTTTTCTGGATAAAATAACACAACCTCTCGGGTTGGAAGATCGGCCTGAACTGATTAATCTCTCAGCTAAGATATTAATTCCGAAAGATAGTTGCTGGAGTCAGCAATATCCCTATTGCTAGGGTCAGCAATATCCCTAACAGGGGTAGGATGTAACAACCCCCCGATTAAGAGTAAACTTACCCTAATGTAAGTTTACGAAGGTTATTCTCAATCTATGCGGAGTCTAGGTGGAGGAATAGAAGTGACTGATTTTAGTGAGGTATTTTCGATATCGGTATTAGGGATCTCATTCTGTGGTTTACTTTTCCAATTAGATAAACAACTTCCAATTCTTACATAATATAAAACTAAACCTAAAGCGACTAACAAAACTAAAATACTAAAACTTATATTAACGCTAAATAGGGTAGTGGATACAATATTATTATCGTAGGATTTTGAAAACAGTGAAATATCATTAAGAGTCTTATCAGCTAGGTTGTTTATATACTTAAGGTTATCCAGATTGACATCTGTGATTTTCACATTTGAAATATTTAGTTTGAGTTTAGAGAATGTTTCAATATTACAACAAGAGTCTGTTATTATATTAAAATCTGATACAATAGGTTTTAATATGGTTTTAAAGTCATTCATGGCATTTAATTCAATATCTTTACAAAAGGCATTACAACTAGGTTTGAGAGTGAGTATACCGGTTCCGCTAATGATAGTGTCAAAGGTTTCGGAATTACAGTCAATTGAAAGTTTAACAGGTTCAGATTGGGTGTAAATCCATCTATTGCCGTTTAATTTATGCCATATGTTTATCTTTCCGTAGATGAATTTAGTTATACAAGTATTTGGTAAACTTTTCACAGCTTTGGTCATTATATCAACTTCACAATTTGGATTACTTACAACATTAAATATATCAATGTTCTTACATAGATACAACTTATCAACTACTGGTTTACAATTGTTAAGGTTATTAATATTAAAATATGATTTTCTATCAGAACTTATACCAACATAGGATTTCGTAGGAATAATTAAGGAAAATGAACTGGATTCGGTACCATTATGTGGTACTGGTATAGGTATAGTTTTATATAAACTATAATTAATTATATCTACTAATGGAATCTTAACAACTATTACAATTTGATCGTTATTAAAGTACGATATCAAATCAGCTAAGCTTAATAATAAGTGGATATTCTCCAGACTTAAATCTACAGGAAATTCCTCAAATTTGGGTAAATTTTTAAAGTTACTAAGAATATCGTTATATAGTTGACGAGGTGTAACAATCGACGGATGTAGAGTATTAGTATTTACAAATAATATACTATTAACTATATCTTCGAGTTTGAATAAAAGAGTGAGCAAATTAGCTTGTAAGACATTCAGTATTTCGTTTAGTTTAACTTCAAAGTTGACAGAATCTATGATTTCTGAAATATTACTGATACTGGTAGATAATTTATTCATTTCGCTGTTCAGTAAGAGTTCATTTTTATTTAATTCTTGTACTGATTTATTGAAATTCGTAATCACTGATTTAGAAATCATAATATTTTCCTTAACACTTGATATCAAAGTTTTGTCAGAGTTTTGAAGATTTTGTATGAGCTTATCGTATTTTCCCGCATCGTCTTCATTCAGAGTACCAAAGATATGCTTAAACACAGTGCTTACGGCTGAGAACCATGCTGACCTTTTAAATCTATTATTATTGCCAACGAGATGGGAAATGGATGCATAATCTCGAATAATGTCTCGAAGGAGAGAATCAAGTGGTTGAACTATGTTTTGACATTCTACATTTTTGATAGCTTTACTTTGTTGACAAAGGTAACGAATTGTAGCAAAGGTGATTTTAACATTGTCAATGTGTTTCCGAATAAATGATATTTCTAAGGGCATAACAACGTGGATATAATCGTTAATTATTTTTATTGTTCCTGAAGGATCATAGAAGACACCCGGGCTTTGGTTAATGGTTTGTAAATATTCGCCGTCATTATGGGCCAATGCTGAATAGCAGAGTATAAGTCTGAAAATAATAAAAATGATTGTATAATATAAAATATTTGTAAATGTTGTTGTAAATATTATCTTTATATATGTATACTATGCTAAGTTCTACTTTCCGATGCGAGCTTGACTTCATCGAAGTGGTGTTTTACGTGTCGACGATTAATTAGCAGAGATAGGGTATTATTCCCGTGGACTTTGATAACTTTATATGGACCTTTCCAAATGGGGGACATAGCCTTTCGTAGTCTGAGATGATTTTTTAAATAAACTAAGTCTCCAATCTTATATTTTACAGGTCTAGTGAATCGATCATAATAATCTTTTGATCTCTGTTTGGATGCCCTAATGTTTTCTAAGGCTTTCTCTCTGGATAATTTCAAACGGTGATGTAACATTTTTAAGTATTCGGGATAGGTTACGTCTGTACGGAGTTCGTAAATTGAATCTGGAATGAAAGGTTTGTGGCCAAATAGGAGTTCATACGGAGTGAATTGTGTTGTACTGTGTATGTTAGTGTTGTATGACAACATCGCTGTGTACACATATCTGTGCCAATTGGTTTGGTTTTCGTTTACAAATGAACGCAGGTACTCTTTGAGAGTTGAGTGGCTGCGTTCAAGAGCACCTTGAGTCTGAGGATGGTAGGGAGAAGCCCATAGTTGTTTAATTTTCAGGAATTCACAAGTTTTCTTAAACAGGTCTGCTGTAAAGTTTGTGCCTTGATCGGTGACTATGATTTTGGGAATTCCGAATATCGATATAAAATGAACTATGCACTCGCATGATTCTTCGGCGGTTGCATTTGAGATGGGATATGAAACAGAATATTTAGTTAAATCATCTTGTATAGTAAGTATAAATCTCAGCTTTTCTGTACCAGCTTCTGGTAATGGCCCTACTATGTCAATACTAATTTTATCGAAAGGTCGAGTTGAGGATGTCGTTATCTGCATTGGAGCTTTATTAGTGTGTCTGTATGGTTTGTTAGTTTGGCAGAGGTTACAGTTCTTCACGAAGTTTTCTATTTCGGATTTCATATTTTTCCAATAATATTTTTCTTTTATTCGTTTGTACATCCTAGTTGAACCTAGGTGTCCAGCTATCGGTATGTCGTGATTTTCTTTCATTATCTTTGGAATTTCCGTTGGGGTAGGATAAATTATGTTATTATGGTAGAGTTTTATAGTTATATTCGTGTGGTGGAAGATATATGTTAGTATATTATAAAGTTTTGTGAAGGAGAGTTTTTCGAAGTTGTTTTTGAAATCGGATATGGATAATTCGGTGGTGTTTTCAAAGAGTAAGATTTCATTTCTTACCTTTTTTATTACATCGAATATATCTTTGTACGAGCACTCGTCGAAATGATGAACCTTAGTGTATAGGATATAATAAGTTTTATTGTTATATTTTATAGCTTGGAATGAATGCAATTGTTTTTCTTTATAGATAATTTCATCGGAATTCGGTATATTACTTAGGAGTTCTTCTATGTAGGGGTTTGATTCGTCCAAATCGATTGATGAAGGGATTAATATTGTGTTTGAAGAACTTTTCATTAAACTTTCATTATACTCTATTATCTTAGTGTCGAATTGTGTATCTTTTTCGTTCATGGATTTAAGAAATTGCGAATAGTCATTATTAGTTTGTTCTATGTTGGATAAGGGATCTACGGGAGTATCTGCCGTTCCCGCTAAGGGTGAAAGGGGACTAAGGTCGTGAAATAGATTGTCTGAAGGACCGAGTTCTACCAAGTCGTCGGAATTTAATTCAGGAAGTGGACTGAGAGTATTAGGATCATTGTTAGGGTTCAGGAAGTCTAAATTTTGATTAGGGGTTTCAGGATTGAGTAGAGTATCTTGTATGGGGTTCACAGGAAACCGGGATAGAGCGTCAGCGTTGCAATTAGTTTTACCCTTTTTGTATTCAATTTCGTAATCGAATTCCTCTAGTTTCAATCTCCATCTTACGAGTTTTGATCCTGGATCTTTACAATTGAAAAGCCATTTAAGTGGTTTGTGATCGGTAACTATTTTAAAGCGTCGCCCGTACAAATATGGGCGGAACGTTTTTGTGCCAAATAGGATTGCTAAACATTCTTTCTCAGTAACACTATAATTTGTTTCAGCTTTGTTTAAAGTGCGAGATGCATACGCTATTGGTTTATCTTTTCCTATAGGCCCTTGTGATAGGATTGCTGATATCGCGAAGTTAGATGCATCACAGGTTAATACAAATGGTTGAGAGAAATCTGGATAGATGAGGAGTGGGGCGGATATTAATTCTTGTTTTAAGGATTCGAAGGCAAGTTGTTGTTCGTGAGTCCATTCGAAAGGCGTATCTTTCTTTAGTAGGTTTGATAACGGTTTCGCTATTTTTGAGAATTCTGGTATAAAGCGACGATAATATGAAACAAGTCCAAGGAATGATTTTATATCTTTGGGGTTTTGTGGTCTGGGAAAGTCCTTGACGGCTTTTATTTTATCAGGATTGGGTTTGACCCCTTCGTCGGTGACTAAATGTCCTAAGTATGAAACTTCTCTTCTAAGGAACTCACACTTATCAGGTTGTAGTTTTAAATTAAAATCTCGGAGTCTTGTAAACACTGATTCTAAGTTTTTAATATGGGTTTGAAGGTCATAGGAGTAAATAACGATATCATCTAAGTATACAAAACACTTTATACCTTGGAGGCCGGATAGGGCTGTGTTCGTCAGTCGCTGAAATGTGGAGGGCGCTGTTTTTAAACCGAATGGCATTCTACAGAATTGATAGGATCCTTGGGGAACGGAAAAGGCTGTTTTAGGAGCGTCTTCTTTATTCATTGGAATTTGATGGAATCCTGACGCGAGATCGAGTGTACTAAAATATTTGCTACGACCTAGTTGGTCGAGGATTTCGGAAATGTTAGGAATGGGGTAGGAGTCGCCTATTGTAATATCGTTTAATTTCCTGTAATCGATTACTACACGCCATTTCCTCTTACCTGAGGCGTCTATCTTCTTCGGGACTATCCATATAGGTGATGACCAAGGTGATGATGATGGTTCGATTATGTTCTGTTCTAACATTTTATTTATTTGGGTTTCGACCTCTTGTTTATGACACTCTGGGAAGCGGTATGATTTGGTGTGGATAGGTGTCGAGGATGTGGTTTTGATTTCATGCTGGATGGCGTTAGTGAAAGAGAGTTTATCTCCAGGTAGATAAAAGATGTCAGAGAATTTTGTACAAATATCAAAGAGTGCTTGGGTTTCTTCGTTATTCAAATGAGACGCGCGGAGTTGGTCAATTACATTTTTTGTTCTAGATAGAGCATTTTCGTGGATATATTTTTGGTTTAATTGGAAAATGTGTCGTGTTGCATGATCAGGTTTAGTTTTGTTTTCAAGTGGAAGTAATGTTAATTTCAGGTCGGAGTTGACGTTAATCGATTTTTCGGACGTGTTTATTACAGAGATATTAATCCTAGAATTACTTTTAACCGAAACAATACAGTTAGCTACCAATAAATGATCTGTTAAATGTTGATCGAGTATTAACCCTTCTTTTATTTCAGGATTGGAGACAGTACATTCAATTATCATTTCAGTTCTAGCTGGAATTGCGTAAATTGGTTGTTGAAAGAATAAAGGAAATACAATTTTATTTATGAGCAAAATCTGATGGATATAATCTATGTGACTTCTTTGTGTACTAAATAAATCATTACCCATAATTCCATCGTATGGTAAATCAATATTGTCTACTACATGGAAGTAATGTTTCACAGTATCTACGTTGTCTTGGATCACGATTTGAATTTGGCCTAGAGTTGTAATGCTACTATCACGATTGGAATCTATTCCTGTGATTTCGATTTTTTTATTAATTATTTCGGGATAGTCTTCAATACATGATTCTTTTATTAAACTTACCGAAGCACCGGTGTCTACTAGGAGATTTAATGGCTTTGAGGATATAGATGTTGAAACTTTAACATAAGGTAGATATTTTTTATTTGTATTTCTTGAGATTTCATATATAACATTTTTTTTATTATTATTTTCAGGATTCGAATTTACTTTATTTATTATTGGAATAGGATTACTACGATTATATGATGAAATACTTTCGGTTTGGGGCTGGTTACCCTGTTGCATAGTATTTTCATTAAAGGATCGGGCATTTCCTTTTTGGGGCTGGTTACCCTGTCGTATAATGCCGTTGGTGGATTTATTTTCATTTAAGGATCGGGCATTTCCTTTTTGGGGCTGGTTACCCTGTCGTATAATGCCGTTGGTGGATTTATTTTCATTTAAGGATCGGGCATTTCCTTTTTGGGGCTGGTTACCCTGTCGTATAATGCCGTTGGTGGATTTATTTTCATTTAAGGATCGGGCATTTCCTTTTTGGGGCTGGTTACCCTGTCGTATAATGCCGTTGGTGGATTTACTTAGTGAACTAGAATATGTTTGGGTGTCGGTTTTATATTTTAGACCCGGACGACACCAACGCAGGCCAGGACTCAGTTTAAATTAACATGATCAACTTCATCGCGGGATTCAATTATTTGAGGTTCACTTGTGTTAGTATAGAAAATTTCATTATTATCATTAAAGTTTACTCTGTTTTGACGCGGTTGGAACCGTTGTTGGTAATTTTGGGATTGATTTTGGAAACGTTTGTTGTTATATTCTCTCCTGAGACAATTTTCAAGAATATGACCGTTACTCTTACAATATCTACAAAAGAGTTGTCCGTTGGTACTAGGATTTACTGCATTAGGTTGTGTAATATTAATTCTAGGCCGATATTGGAACCGTGGTTGCATTTGTTGTTGATATCTGTTTGGAAATTGCGGATTTTTGAATGGATATCCGGATGAAGACGAGGGAAATTTTCTATTAGTCGTTTGTAAAATTTTCTCTTCTGAGACAGCGATATTAATAGCTTGGTTTAATGTATCAGGATCTCGGCATCGAACAGCCATAGATAATTTAGGATCTAATCCAGTTACAAAAGTGTATAAGGCTAAGTCCTGCATTGCAGCGATACGGCCTGTCAGTTCGCCTTTGTTTCGTGACGGGATGGATATATTTATTTCGGCCAACAGCCGTGATAAACAAGATTCTATACGTAAAGAGAACTGATTGACCGGCTCGTTGTAATTTTGTTTGCAACTTTGCAGGTCAGAGAGTAATGCAGCGTAGTGTTTTTTATCACCAAATTGGGCTCGTAGGAATTCAGATAACTGTTCCCAAGATTCAAAGTCGCGGATGGTACATGCTGATTCTGCCTTACCCTCTAACTGGCTTAATATATACTTTAATAATACAGGTTTTTGTTGGATATTTGCTAAATTAATCGCATTTTGACAGTTTGTCAGAAATGAGTTTAGATTTTCGCGGTTGCCGTCGAAACTTTTAATAAACTTCAATAGGATATTAAGGTCTATTCTTTCTTCGCTTTCCGATTTTTGTCCTCTTTGTCTAGTCTCCTCCTTAGTGGTCATTTTGATGGATTTCCGAGAATTATTTGTTGCGATAAAGTTCAAGGTTTAATGCAGGTGAGCGGATGCGTCGCGTTAGATAAGGATTCTCGGTACTGGATGTCTCGAACAATAATTAGAGATGATTTTGAATGTTAATTATTACACTTTCGGATTTTAATAGTATTTTTAAGAGTTTTTGGAATCGCGCCACCAGTGAGTTTTTTGGATAGATTATCACTTACGTGTAGATGGAGTTCAGGAGCATGTTATAACTTGTTTTGTACAAATACACGTATTTTCACTTTTCACTGTTTTCACTGCACTGGGTCATTGATTTTCCACAATCGAAGGCGTTTCCTGGATTTTAGAAATCCCTTGAGCTGCCACCAAATATGTTACGCGACGAAGAAAAGTTCCTTTTTTAAAAAAAGATTTTATTTCACACATAAAATAAACTATGTTTAGGATACACTTTTATATATTGGAAATCGCTTTTCTGGATAAAATAACACAACCTCTCGGGTTGGAAGATCGGCCTGAACTGATTAATCTCTCAGCTAAGATATTAATTCCGAAAGATAGTTGCTGGAGTCAGCAATATCCCTATTGCTAGGGTCAGCAATATCCCTAACAGGGGTAGGATGTAACAGTTCCATCCGGGTGTCCCTTGACACCTCTCAAGTTTTTTTTCTCTAAGAAACAAGTTTAATTAAACCTTTAAAATTAGAAATCTAAGATTAAATATTTCTCTTCTAAATGAAATTTAAAATTTGTTCTAATCTACACCACCAACCGGAGAATTTGTATGTTTTATCTTGGATCCTTATAATATCATCTCATATTAAAATATCATTTCAACCCATAAGTAGCCACTCTAAATCTTCTATATCTCTGTATATACAAAAAGTAATAATAATAACAAATCGTACTTGGCATTAAATAACATAACGTATATTACTTTGTGTGTTTTTTCTTAAGGCCCTTTTTATTTCCCCGAAGATAAATGTACACGCAGAGAAAAACGATCCAATTACTCAAATATCACGGACCGTAAAATGTAAGTTAGGAATCTGACCAAGTTTCTTATTAATCGTATACTTTTCCTTATCAAATCTTAGTAATTATTAAAGAATTTGTCGGATTAATAAGATTAATAGTGGCTATAGAGGAAATCAACAAAAAATTGAAGAAATTCCTTAACGTTAACTTCGTTAAACTGGAACTTCTCTATAATCCATCATCATTCTAATAAATATTTAAGCCAAAGTTGATTCCTGTCTTGGGATGTGTGCTTAAATCTTCAAAACTATTTCATGCACTTTGATGTGGTTTCATAGACTGATTCTAGAGGAAGGATTATATGTATAATGCATACGTAATATCTACTATATTCGGAACACTGAAAATCTTAGAGGTATTTGATGTGATGCTGTAAAATAAGCACATAGTTCTGAGTTCACATCATAGATAATTCTAAAATAATAACTGCAAAAAATATGAATAATCTAATAATGCATTTTCACTTTTTTTAAAAATAATCCCTAAATCAAGACATCCACAACACATACACTAATTATAAAAGGTTTATACTACCTTGAACTGCGTGACAATGCAATAACATGGTACTATGTAAGCTGTAAGTTGATCATATTATCATGGATTTAGAAGGTGGCCATAGGAACGAAACAAGATGGTTCCGTCAAGTTTAGGCTCGTTTTACTTATATTTTGTTACTATATGATTTACATGATCTTAAAAGTTTGTATTTAATTTTTTTTTTTAATAATTTATTACCCTCTTGGATCTTTAACCGAGGATATTATATATAAAAATTGCAATTTTTTCCCCATCTCACGGTTAAGGCACCTTTACCAAAACAGTAATGTGATGCCGGTATCATAGTCATGCAATATTGAAACTTTACGCCCTCGTGGGCTTCGGGCATTGCTCCATTAAACTATACGTGATAAGGGTAGCCACAATTTATTGCCATCCGTTGTAGGCACGCCGTATAAATCTTACATATTTGTATTGTAAGTTTAACTAAAGGCCTTGCTTCTAAGTGAATTCCGATTTTTCATCCAATTACTTGGAAAAGGATAGCTTCAAAGAAGTTATTTGACTTTCACTGTTTCTTTAGGGCGACCTTGTTTCCGAATGCTTGAAAAGTGGGTATGATATTTCTCCATTAACACGGAACTGTGGGGACCTATACTATTCAGAGAGTCCACTGACATTTTGCTTCAAGGTCTCTTTGTCTCTGTTATGTTCTTATGATGACATTCCTTGGTAAGAGGAATCAACTCAAACAGTAGGAGGATTTTTTTGACTCGTGACAATGACGATGAGGCGTCGTATTTTTTATCTGTGCATGTATGTTTGTGTGCCGATATAAGTGTTTGTGGTGTAACTCCTAAAGGCCGAAAAGTTCTGAAGTGGCGGCCACTACCGCTTCGGTAGGCGCAACGTGGTCAAACCCCCACAAGATGGACCGACGACCTAATCAAGTTCGCGGGAGGTCACCGCGTGGCGAGGTTTGGGGAAACCTTACTCTAGTAATGGACGTCTATGGGCTGATGAACTCCGAAAAAGACAATTGTTCCGTATATGTGATGTGTTCCTTAATAGACCAATTAATGTTCTTTTGTACTGGTTTAGTTTCAGTCCTGTATTTATTTCTGAAATATCACTTGTTTGTATCAGCAATAACTTTAACTTAACGCCTTGAACTAATTGTCTTCAACGTTTAATAAAAGAAACAAAACACTTGAAGAAGCAAAGTAAATTTTTCACGAGAAGTGAACAGTTAACTTTACCAACTACAGAGGAAAGAGAAATGTTCTTCGTTATCATAAAAGACTTAACAATGTTACACTTTGTATACTTCGTGCCTTTGTTTTAAAACAGATAGTTATTTAGTTTAACTCTCGACGAAAAATGGGTAGTTTCTTACGTATGCTTCAAGTCGACTCAAAACAGCGTAGGTACAAAATGGCGGATAAAGTCTTTTGTTTCACAACGCTCTCAAGTAAACCAACTGAAAGAGCTTAACTAGACTACCATAACTAACTCATTCAATTCAAAAACTATTTCAATTTCATAAATTTCATTTTATTTCAATTTCTTTTTCTGTGTCACATAGGTACTACCTATTACAAATGAACTGTAGACTTATTTAAGAAAAACAATTCTGTCACAAATAATCATGGCAGAGCTTCAAATAAAATAAACAGTTCGCGTTATTTTTTATTTCATTGTTAGAGAATATGTTTTTTTTTTAAAGATTAAAAATATTTGTTCAGCCAAAAATTTACAGTGGTAATATACAATTAACCATTAGATCTCCACACTAGGTGTCTCCACGAGACAGGCTTGACCTAGATATACAACACGGGAGTGGAATATTGTACTGCGAAGAACATAAAAAGCGATGATTGCAATCAGGTAGGCGTAGTTACAGCTCAACCGATGATAAATTGTTATGATTATCTTCGCCCATGGATTTCTGCAATGACAGGAAACACTGTGGATTATGACATAATAATATGTAAAACTACTAAATCTCTTAAAGTCTCTGTTAAAATCATGCGATTCCAAGCTTATAAACATAAATGAGGAAACTCCTCAATAATATTTGTAGATCATGATATACCTCAGCAGTTTCCGATTCCGGAATCTAATAACGAATTCGCAAGAATTCAAATTTTGATCAACTTTGTGAAAGTGAAATGACATTTTTATGTTTTATTGAAGTTTTAAACAAGTTCCCTGGAGATGATTGGGAGCGGTCACGTTGGACGAATGAATTTTAATTCCTTAACTTTTTGTTTACTGTTTTTAATTTGATATGAGTTTTATTTCTCGCTTTTAAAAGTAGTGCTGTACTATAGAGTAACAATCCAACTGCTGAGCTCAGGTCTCCTTAGTAGATCAAACACGGAGGTCAAGGAGGAGGTACTGAATTCGTCTATATGATTTTTTTATGTTCATTCCTTATAACTTTAGTTTGGGTTGGCTGATTTGAATGATTCTGATGTCAGATAAAAGGTAGTGGTCGTCATAATAGTGTCCCATTTTTTAAGGATCGAATTAGTACTTTAGGATCCGTGTTTATTCCTAGAAAGATTTATCAAATTTGAGCAACAACATCTCAGCATTGCGGCGTCGCCTCAACAAACCAGCTTCATTCAATTTGATATAAATTAATACACGATAAAATCATGTAAAACCGCAGTAAACACTAGTATTTGCGTAAATATTAGTCCCAAGTTTCGACACTCAAAGTTTGAACATTTCGATATTTAAAGCGTTTCTTGGAAAACTAAATGAGGCTGATGAATGAGTAATGAGCCCAAGGGAATACCAACACTGGTTCTAAGGAGTACTTATCTCCTGATAATGAATATTTAATATTGTTGTAACGTGCAAGTACGGGTGCTAAGATTAACACGGAAATGTTAATTTTAATAATTTTATCAACATCAGTATCATCATTAGATAGTATAGAGAAACAAATTATAAAGAAACCTTCTTCATACAAGCTTTTGAGATCGTGGATATCATGTAGCAGTACAGTGCTAGCTTATACACGTAAAACGAGCTCAAACACATTTTGTATCTATAGGAGTTCCTATGATCTACCGAATCCATCATAAGATGAGCGCTATTTTGTGTGTGTGTGTATGTACTATAGGCAAAATATAGTAGAGAAACACTGATAACTTTAGAGCTTTGTGATGTCGTAAATTCATTTTTCTGTGCTTACATTGCAAGAAAGTTTTTGTTTTATAGGTATTGTAGATAGAACGACAAACCATTGTTATAATCACATTATAAAACTTACAAACTATTATAACATTTTTATACATATTTTCTTACATAACTTAGTTTAATTACTTAAATAATTATTAACACCCATTAAAACACTACTCAAATCAAAGAAACCATCAAACATCTCACAAGCGTTAAAATGTGAAGGTTTTCTTTTGTTCTGTACCTAACCGTTACTGCCCACTGTTGGGCTCAGGTCTCCGCAGAAGAGGGATATGAAAGGAACAGTATTAATTAAATCTCCAACGAAATTTCCGCGAAAACCTTCAAGTAACTTTTCCTTCGATATGTTCAGATCCTGTGTCACTCCAACGAGTCCAATTAAATACTTGTACTTTGAAAATAATATTAATTGAAATCATTTTTCGATGTGATGTCAAAGTTTTGTTTTGGTAATTTTATCAATTTACCTAATATTCGCAGTTGGGCAGGGTAACGCGTCGTGCCGTCCTCCATAAGCCTCAGGTTCGGTCTCTGAGTGCGGTTGGAGATTTCTGCGGCGATTTTCTCCAACTCAAAAAAAAGTATATCTAATATTAGAGGAACTTTGAAAGTTGCATAACCTTGAATCGAACACGAATTTTTGGAACGAAGTTCCTTATTGCGCGTTATCGAAAGGGGGCTAGACGGAAATTCTTATGAAAAAGTTGTCACGACACTTTTTTTGTTTTAGATGATTATAGCTAGATGGCGCTGTGATTAAAATCTTTTAAAACAATTCCTTATTTTGTTTTATATGATTAATGCTAGATGATACTGTGATCAAAATCTTTTAAAACACGTTCCTTATTTGTTTTAGATGATTATCGCTAGATGGCGCTGTGATCAAATCTTAAAACACGTTCCTTATCACGCGTTACGTTAGGAAAAAAAAATTAAGATATCTTTTAATCGAAAGGAACTTCATTCTATTCGGGTGTCCCAAGACACCTCTCAAGTTTTTTTTTATTTATTTAGTCTATGTCGCAACAGACGAATATCACAGGACCTTAATAATACACACTATTACCATGTAATCAGACTTCTACAGTTACTATTTACTACCAGGTTCATTTAATTGCAACAAATATCCAGAATATACACATGTACGTATTTTAGTGCAATCCAATCAATTTCGTTTGTCAATGTAATTGAAATCGGACACGGTGAATGTGGCATAGTTGCCGCTTAGGACGATGTTACAGAATATAGGTATACAGAAGTTTGGACTGAATGCAACACAATCATCATCGTCATCATTGTAATAGTCGTGGTGGCCGAGTGGTTGAAGCGCTTGCCTTCCGTACGGGAGGTCGCGGGTTCAAAACCGGCCGGCTTGTACCTCTAAATCTTAATATGAAATTTATGTGCAATTTTTCACAACACCACTGGCTAAAATCGGTGAAGGAAAACATCGTGAGGAAACCTGCATATCGGAAAAGGGTTCTAAAAATCCTTTGAAGATATGTGAAGTCCCCAATCCGCATTAGGCAAGCGTGGTGGATTATGCCTAACCCCTCTTCGGAGGAAACCTGAGCTCAGCAGTGGGGAGTAATGGGTTGTTACAGTACAGTACATCATCGTCATCAGCCTATAGACGTCCACTGCTGGACATAGGCCTCCCCCAAACTTTTCCAACGACCGGTCCTGTGCTATCTGTATCCATTGATCTGCGATCTTGACCAGATCGTCAGTCCATCTTCCAACACACAACCAACACAAAAGTACTCTTTAATCGTTCTGAAAAATAAGCGGTAACAGAATAAAGCATTTACCTATTTGTAGCTAATATCTTGAGCAACAGAACAAAATTAAAAAGAATGAATATTTGTATGAGAAAACATGTTAGTGTGCAAAACGAATTGAGAACAATCAGCCCTTTAACAATATTAAAATTATTAATACGAGTGTGTTCTACAAAAATGTATAAGGGAGATAGTGATATATAGCTATCTCCGTCACACAATTCAAGACTATTCGAGAAGATTTCTGAGCATCATTTGAAAAGATTCGACACTATTCTAGAACAATATTTCGGAGTTTTCGAAAAGGTTTTACAACATTGTAAGTCACTTTATGCGAGACTATTCGAGAAGCTTCTAGAACATACCCTTGTAACCGATTTTATCATTTCTACTCCCGAAGTTCAGCTTGGGATAAAATGATTATAAATTATAATTGTCTTCTGTCTTAGTCTGTAGTGTAGTGCACTATCCCATGACTGGATACAAACGTACACTGCGTTCCTCGCGCGTCGCATCGCTATAGAGATTGGTAATAGTCGATGTTTTAATGTCGATAATTATAAACTTATTCAGACACTCGCGGTTTTCTATAATACTTTCATGCATTTTCAACGGGTTCTTACCACGATATTTAATTAATTGAGTTGTTGCAAACGTCATGATCACGAGAAGACTGGATACTGCGGGTCGATTTAAGAGCAAACAAATCTGTCTACCCTCTTTCTCGTTCGCTTTTGATAATTATAGTTCTGTTTGGCAATTTAATATTGCAAAGGTCTATGTGAGATTTGCTCTAGCGTGACTGTGAAAATGTGTGTTTAAAATGAGACCGCTTTAGTATTTGTTGCTCTTTAATAAAAATGATTACTATTTTTATGCTTCAATTATTTCGCCTCGATTAACGGCGTAGCGTAGAAAAAACAAACATTAAAATAAATTTCTACAATCGCAATCAACGAAGCTATCTGTAAATCGATAACTTGTTTTGTAAATCGATACGCTGAATTAATTGAATCGTAACATCGATAGCTCGGGGCATCACTAGAGGCTGTAATTTGGGACGCCTCTGAAATTCCGAGTGTCGTGTCAATCTTGCACGGTTGAGCACGTTAGCCGTTTTTGAACGGTTCCACTGTGACTTACTGCTGGAGTGTTTTCACTTTATTCCTTTTTGGAATCGTATTAAGGTCGACAGAGTTTGCATAGAATAAAAAATACAGACAAAAACTTTTGTACAAATGTATCTGTCACCAGATACTCATCGACTCTCTCTCATCGACAAAAATCAACTTAATTATGAAAAGGGCGGTATATCCTTAATATAGGCAGAAAAGCTAAGTAAGAGGTTACCATCGCTCGTGGACCTCAGCAATGCTAGAGGACATACAACTTGTCTTTAACGACTCTATTCAAGATGTCAACTGATCTTCTACTTGAAAGAACTACCCCATAAAATAAAGCCCAAACGAATAAAGTAGCAAGTCTATATTAATAGCCATCAAATAATTAATGAGACAATTATCACGGTGAAACTGGGTATTAACCAAAACGACGAACAGGCCTACAGAATGCCACCAAAAATAGCAGAGTCCAAATGTTGAACAAAGGGATATTTGACGTCTAATTGGAATGCTTATTGATACAGAATGGATCCTCTTCCCAGAAATTAGTTTGTGTTCACGAAATTAATACATTTCCATTTTGAATGTACTACGTGGCTCTGTATATTGATTCGGATAAATTTGTTATTTTTAACATAATACAAAATGATAGAATACTACACTACACTCTCACTCACTCTACACAATGACATGCCCATGTAGTGCGGCGGTAGGTAAAGGATAAAGTTCAGCATAGCTCCTTGCTGAGATCTGGCCTCAGTCGGGGTTTGGACGATGAGTGTGAGATATAGAAGGTTTAAGTGCGATTCGACTCTCTCAAACCTCACCTGAGTGACAAGTGATGTCCAGTGATTTCTGGCTACTCTAATCAAAAAACAACACTGTTGGGCTGAGGTTTCCAAGTAAATTGGTACTTCTTGATGTCCCATAATATTCTTAATAGGTTACTGATTTAAATCTATCTGATCAGAGTTCTTAGTCAGGAAATTATCCAAGCCGTAGCTAAAAATAATTTAATCCGGATCCTCATGACATTTAATCTCTTTTCAAGATGACGACTTAAAATAAATTGACTTCACACTAAACCTTGTCAAGATACCTTCGAGTTATCCGCAAATCTCACAGAGGGCTTTGAAAGCTTAATAGAAATATATTTTTGGTGGATACTCATTCTTGTAAGAACGAATTACTTGACGTTTATTGGATTTCCAGGAATCGGCTATTGAGTTTTGAAGTTTATAGAAAATTTTATGTGTAACGAGAATGTAATGGTTTTTTTATGGTAGGATTGGAGTTGGCGGAATTTAGCGTATGTTAGAGGTTGTAATGTGAATTTGAAGTGGCAATGTGTTATCAGAATAGAGCCAATGAGATCAAATAGTTTTAGAGCCCCGAAAATCGTAGTAGGCTTGCTTCCAAGAGGTCGATGAAGTGTTCAAAGTCGTTGGCAGTTACTAAATGTTCCAACAGTACTTTGACACAAAATGTGTAGATCGCTTACTGCTCTGAGATGAGTCCCACCTTGGTGTTTCCCGAGCGCTATGGACTTTAAACTAGGACTTGTAGGTACTTCTCCAAACGAAGCTTGGGAAGAGTTCTTGAGAGTAGGCCCCACGTGGCGGCCTGGCACTGTTGAAGTCATTGGAGACGTCCATAAGCGACGATAACAACATAGAATTAATTGGTTCATTTTCCCTGCCTATTGCTATGGTAATAACTAAAAGACCACTCAAAAAAGACTTGCCGATGACAAAACGTACCCAGAAAACTTAAATCGACAGATTCGTCTTTCGTGTCGTCTTTTATGGGAAGCCATAGTCACGAGGGAATTACCGAACATTGTGACCGTATAACAATCGATTCCTAATCCCGGATATCTTAATTGGTACTTGAAGACGAATTTACAGCGTCGATCTGGTTAATACCACAGTAATTTTTGGCTGATAACAGGTCGAATCTTGTAATGTAGCCTAAAATATGGTACATTAGCATTGCTGGGTTTGTCCAATCGTATTTTAAGTTGGTCTTAATTGTTTTGTGAATATATTTTGATGGTCGTTCGGTTATGTGAGAATTAGCATTAAATGATGCTTAGTTATCGAAATATTGTTAGGTTATGTTCTAAGAGAAATTATATCAAATGTAGAGTTATAAAAGGAAGGTAAATGATTAGATGTAAAGATGGAAACTTTTATATTGATAATCGAATAATTTGCCATTAAGATTGGTAGTTAAGGTATGACCAAATAGCAAATTAAATATTAACTGAGTGGTGTATTCCACCATGCCATTAACTAACCGCACGTAACCGCACGTAACCTCAGGCCTCCCACACTATTTTGCCTCCTTCTTGTGGACTCATACTCCTACATAAGAATTTTAGGCTACTAATAATTGTAGACTAGTTTAAAATCAATAGCCAACTCTGTTATTTCATAACCTCGACAAGATATTTTAAATAACCTCACAAGCAATTGTTGGAGTTTATGCCAGTAAAATAACACGGAAAATATGCCTTTGTCCAAAACGTCGACGTAAAACGCGTCTTAAAAACTTAAATCTTAAACGCAATACCGTTTAAAGTATTCATCGCGCGGATACTTAAGGCATCACTCACGGTACCTGATAAATATTTCATTCGTCGACATTTTGAACGCGCTGAGAATGGAACGTGCCGCCAAAATGAGCCATAAACGACAAGATTAGACCCCAACCTGCCGTGATACTGCGTGGACGTGAAAAGGAAGGGTTCCGGACTTCAATTGGTGAAAACCTTTATAGGATCACTTGTCTGTCTTATCCAACATCTCGATTTGGTTTGTTTGAGGTAGTTGAAAGCGTCAGGCAACACAGGAGAATAAGATGAATGTCCAATTTCTATTTATAGTAACAAAATGGATTTCCTTTGTAAAAATCCTACTTAACATTATTTCATATTCATACTAGCTGACCCGCGTAACTTTGTCTGCGTTACAAAGGAGTTCAAACAGTACTCGCAATGCCATCGAGTTATTATTTTCGCGGCCCGCAGTGTCCCACATATTCATTGCGGTTTATACTCGTAATAACTTCTAAACGAAAAGTCCGATTGGAATAAAACAAAAAGTAATTTACTTCTACATTAATACTCTTGATAACAAAATATTTAATTTGGGTAAGGGTTAATATAACGATACTCATTTAACGTTAAATTCAATCTTGGGACGAAAAAATATTTTTCATAACCATAAAAGCGGTTATTGTGACTAAACTATGATAGTTAGGTATATGCCCTCGCGAACTTTTTTGTAGGTCTTACTAACACCTAAAATCCCGTAGTACATCATTTTGTTCTATTGTCAATAGTCTTTGCAGCGTACGCATAAATAGGTTTTCGATTATTCGCCTTGTGTTACATATTCGATATTTTCATACGGATCCCTTTTTTAATAAAATATAGCCTATAACCTTCCTCGATAAATGGGCTTTCCAACAGTGAAAGAATTTTTGAAATCGGACCAGTAGATCCTGAGATTAGCGCGTTCAAACAAACAAACAAACAAACAAACAAACTCTTCAGCTTCATAATATTAATATAGATTAGTATAGACTAGTAGTGCGAGTATTCTATTATGACACTTTTCCCTCTAAAATGAGACGGCAAGCCACGATGCTGCTTCATGATCGTAAAAAGTTAATTTCCCCAACTATAAAGTTTTATCTATGTAGGTATTTTTTTATTGTTATTATACTTCTGTCATGAACGAAAGAAATTGTTGAAATTTGTTGTGACACTTCACATTTCTTCTTGATTAATGCTTAGTTGAATGATAATGTTTTTATCTCGGAAATACACTGAAATGAGATATATACTGCTCTATATAATAATCCCCTCCCCTACTAATACAGCTAGGTTTATCCTTACCTACTCCTATACCTAGTATTTTCAAAATGCTGTTGTACTCTTTATTTCGCAAATTTCTTAATCTTCATTCATTCCTAATTTTTAAACACTGTCCAACGCTTCTTCCATGTCTGTTATTAAAATATAATATTAAAGTATTATGATAATATCATCCACATAATACAAAGTTATATTTAACATAAAAAACATTAATTAATGATAAAAATCTACCAGAAATACTCCCAAAATGGGCTATAAACACGAAGATTAGAACCTTGTGACACCGCATGGACGTGAAAAGGTTCTTCGGGACAAAAAGGACCAAGTTAAACAGGTAGCAGTCCTCGGTCAATGTGTCGACAAACTCGGGTCAGGAAATTAGTTCGCTCTGGCTTTTTTTGTGTTTGGTGATTTTCAATTGATGGATCGACAGGGAAGTTTCAAGATTAGGTTTGTATGGTAGTTTTATAAAGCTGTATAGGATCTTTGCTATATTTAGAATGGGAAAATTATAAAGGAACTATTCAAGAAAACTTCATATGAATGAACGAAGGAATCACGACTTATGCACCTGTCACTAACACGATAATCCAAGAAGGTTTTCAACGAGTTCCAATGTAATTTCCGAAGCACAAAGATACTAGGAAGGCTGACTGCAGTATTATTTTAGCTTATTGGGATACATAAGAATATGAGAAGAAAGAACATGAAATAATAACTAAAGCAGAAGTGAGCTTAGAAAGAAGAACAGTCAAAAATAAAGAAGCACTAGTAATTAATTTCCCAAAGTAAATTGCCTTTTACAAAGAACTGAGATACTTGAAAGAACAGAATAAAATAACAGTCAAAACAAAGTAGTACTGACTTGTGAAATAATATTGAAACTATGTACCAGGGAGTCATATTTAAGAGGAGTTCAATAAGTATAATGTTGTTCAAATTTGTACTTAACAATTAAAACCTTAGCTGGGCTATTACTAAAGAAAGTAAAGTACTCGAAACGAAGGGAATTGTTAATAAAAACGCAAGATTAAACCATAAAAGAGTACTAAATCATGGGCCGTAGCTCTTGTTGTTTAAATCTTTTATTTTTATTGCCTCAGGCGGGTTGTACCTTAACGGAGGTAAATGCTTTGAGTTTGCGAAAAATTGTGTCAAAGAATTGGCTTTTTTCGTGTCTCAACAAGATTTTAGTAGTTCTAGGAATTCGAACAAGCCACGTTTAAAGAAGGGTTGCTTGTTCTGACAGTAGGAAAGACGAAATTAAATCATTCAATACTCGGGGTTTGGAATATGAACTTCTCAGGTTTAGAGCACGAAGAAAGATCATACGTATCTTGTAAGGTTACTTATACATACAACCTTATCTTCTAGGTTTAAGAGTCCCTAACAGTTAGTGTTTTCCCAATTCCTAACGGACATGTTTGGTCTTGCACTTTTGATAGTAATAAAAAATTATGAATCTCAACACGCCATGCATGTATCTGCAACATTTTTTTATTGCCATGTAGGCGTATCAGGTAATGAGCCACCTGATCGTAAGTGACTACCGTCGCTCTTGGACCTCTGCAATATCAGGGGCCACTGCGGGGACTCTACCTACGACCCACCTTTAAGCCTCATTTGAAGAAGGACAAATCATAGACCTGGTATTAAATTTATAAACGAAAACTGATAATTGACAATACCTTCCATTACTGAAATTTTAGTATATAATTAAAGACTTTTAAAGTAATTAGGAGTCGTTTAATTAAATCTAATTATGGAAATACGCTCGTTTCACACTTCTGTCGAGAGCTTGTTTAATTTTGTTTTGTTCGTTTTGTTTATAATTGTTTCTTTGTGATTTCGGAATATTCAGTTTTATCTTTGCTTCGGGCTTCTCATATGTTACGAGTGCTGGCTGTGTCACGGTTTTTGTTATTTTAGAATAACATTTATGAATATACAGGGTGATTTTTTAGAGAGGGTACATATTGCAGGAGGGTGATGAGTACTCTGTTCTAATACGGAATATTACAAAAAATAGGTAAAATTACAAAATATTTTTTTTTTAAATCTAAATTCGACAAAACTGCCTCAAACATAAACAATTTCGGCTAAAAGAGTGTTGACTAACGACCTCTAGTGATCGCACACCCCACACCTCCGCCACACCCATCAGCTGTCGAAAAACCATCATTTTGCAAGAATTTTAGATATTTTTAAGTTGCAATTACTAAGGCATTAAGCCATATTCTTTGGTAATAATATTTTTACTGGTCGTAAATAACCATCACCTACCATGACCTTCAATACGTACCCTCACTAGGAAATCACCCTGTATTTTTTAAATGTTGCCTCTAAGCGAAGAAGCTGACACGGTTCACTAGATGTTACATGATCACTGTATTTCGCAATCGTCATTGATTTCAATGGAATGGTATTTGAAAAACGGGAGACTTTTTGATGATTTGATGAAAATCATCATCATCATCAGCCTATAGACGTCCACTGCTGAACATAGGCCTCCCCCAAACCTCGCCACATCGACCGGTTCTACGCCATCTGCATTCAGAGGCCTTTTTTTTGTGACGGGAGGAAATCGCCGGACTTCCACTCGCCCCGAGTGGGGTACGTGGGAGTTGATCCAGTGACCTCCCGCGGTAAGCGCAACGTTGATAGACCCCCCACAAGATGGACCGACGATCTGGTCAGGATCGCGAGAGGTCACTGGATGTTGATGAAAATCTAATATATAAAATTCTCGTGTCACGGTGTTCGAACTTGAACTCCTCCGAAACGGCTTGACCGATTTTGTTGAAATTTTTTGTGCTTATCCGGTATCTATGAGAATCGGCCAACATCTATTTTTCATCCCCCTAAATGTTAGGGGTAGTCCACCCCTAATTTTTTTTTTATTTTTTCGACGCAGACGAAGTTGCGTGGGGCAGCTAGTATTACTATATTACTATCAACTGAACCAAAGCTGCGACGTTGTGTTACAATTCCATCAGTGCGCTACATAGTGTATCTTCTGTAGGAAATTGTTGGCGATCATTTTCTTTTACAACTTTATGTGAGCACACTATTGAGTAGGCTTGAAGAGAGTCCTTAAGGGTAGGCCGTAGTTGGCGGCCCTGCAATGTCTTCTGGCAATGCAGAGGTCCCTGAGCGACGGTAACCGCTTACGATCAGGTGGGCCTAGCTCGTCTGCCTGCGTGGCATAAAAAAAGGTACTAATTTTACGCTGTTCGGCGAATATTCGCGAACATTAATGCCACACAAAATTTTAGCTAGAACCACGCTAATACGATAATCTGTAATTAAATGAGAAAAGAACAAAAAATGGCACAATTTTTAATCATGATAATAGTTCAACGATCGACTTGATTAGGTAAATCAGAAGTTAAAGGTTATCTTCAATTAGGTTAATATCGATCTAATTTCAATTAGGACCGTAACTCAATCGCTTATAGTTCAATTTTAGTTAATTAACTAATTTCGATAGATGTCGGTGTTTCTTTGTAGTTATTATAAATAGCGGTAATTGACCTTTATAGGTATTAATTAATTTAGGCTAGGCAGACAGGCTCAAGACAGGCCGAGTGGTCGAAGCGCTTCCTTCCGAACAGAAGGTCGTGGGTTCAAATCCGGCCGGCTTGTACCTCTAAATTTAAATGTGAAAAAGATTTTTGTGCAATTTTTCACAACACTACTGGCTAAAAACGGTGAAGGAAAACATCGTGAAGAAACCTGCATGTCGGAAAAGAGTTCTAAAAATCCTTTGAAGATATGTGAAGTTCCCAATCCGCACTGGGCAAGCGTGGTGGACTATGCCTAATCCCTTTTCTGAGGAGGCCCTTACAATTATAATTAAACCATTGCTTACCAAAAAATATAAATGAAAAACCAACAATAAATTTAATAAAAATAATAAAATTGCTCCTAGGCAGCTATATCCAAGCCTAGAAAATGATAACAAAACAAACTACAAATACCAAAAAAAGAAATAGAAAAGTTAATCTGTAAATAAATGTCAGAATCCTAGAGATATTTTTATTTAATCCAGGCTTTGTGTCAAGCTTAGAAGTCTAAAGGGCAAGCATTAGGAGTTCCAGACGATTTGTGACTTAGCAAT
Organism: Trilocha varians; assembly: GCA_030269945.2. Taxonomy (NCBI): domain Eukaryota; kingdom Metazoa; phylum Arthropoda; class Insecta; order Lepidoptera; family Bombycidae; genus Trilocha; species Trilocha varians. The sequence continues at coordinate 10,626,754 of AP028273.1, read as the reverse complement.
AGATTTATCTGTAATTTCACTTGACTGTTTCAAATCCATGATTGATTTGGGTTGAAAGGATTAGCGTTTGTTTGGCTTTTTTCGACTGAAAATTGGCAAAAAACTGACTATTGGTACGTTTTAGACGGTTTTTTTTTATTGCCATGAAGGCTGACGAGCCAACGGGCCACCTGATCGTTAGTGGTTACCGTCGCTCATGAACCTCTGCAATGTCATTGAGGGGTCGCTCCCTACGACCTAACTTTAAGGACCCTCCTCAAGCCTCGTTTGAAGAAGGACAAGTCATAGCGCTATGATGTTAGAAGTATTTCCTTTTTTTACAATTCAACGATTAAAAAATCTAATAATCAACAATGAAAAAAAAAATAGTTAGTGAACCTCTGTACTATCTCTGACACATCACTATCCATGGCCTACTCGATCGGAGTCTTGCCATGACCAACTCGATTTGGATTTGAAACAAAATGGCGGCAATGACGACCATGAACGCGAACACGAAGATTTAGTTTTCTTAAGTGTATGAAATTACTAATGTAATTAAATAATGTAAACAACGTTTTCTTGTTATGTTAGAGAGGAGAAGATTGAAAACATTTGGTAAGTAACTAACTATGTATTAACTATTAAGTTGTGTGACGTAAATTCCAATATTGGAATCTTTTTTACAAGCTTTATATTAATATTTATATGAGGTATATATATATAGTGTTTTGTTTCTTTCTTTTTATTTTTTTTTATTTTTAATTTTATTTTCTTATTAAATAGTTTAAATTCTTAGTATTGTCTCTGGCTGTACAAACCATTTGTAATCTCTTATTATGGTCTCCCGCGATACAGGTCTGACCTAGTGCGGGGACCTTTGTTAAATATGTATCAGTTGTCTGTAAAATTCTGTTAATAAACTATTTTGTATATTTTTTTTGTAATTTTCACTGGATGTAACTATGTTTTTTTTTTTTTTTTTTTTTTACTTGTCTTGGCCAGCACTACTAATACATGATAGTCAGGATCTTAAAGGCTTGTATTTTAAGTTTTCTTTAAAATAAATTATTATCGATGCCATTTGCGTTTTACCAGTACCTATATTGCTAATTGGATGTGCTTCAGAAAATCAATATTGTCTGATAACTTTTATTGTGATTAAAATTTACTGTGTTCTCCATTAACATTTTATAGTTAAAATGAGAGCATAGTTCTTTTTTAAATATCAGGTATCTGTATCTGTACCAACTCATTACTGCCCACTGTTGGGCTCAGGTCTCCTCAGAAGAGGGATTAGGCATAGTCCACCACGCTTGCCCAGAGCGGATTGGGGACTTCACATATCTTCAAAGGATTTTTAGAACCCTTTTCCGATATGCAGGTTTCCTCACGATGTTTTCCGTCACCGTTAAATATCAGGTGGTAGTTAACAATAAAAGGTATTTAATAATTATTTTAATAATTATTAAAATAATTATTAAATGATCTACATCGGGGCTCATAAGGGCCCGGTGGAACCGTCCGTGTAGTTCCTTGCTCTTCCATACGTCCGTGCGTTCTGCCACACTCATTACCTTTAGCGTCCGCCAATTCTCGTTCGCTTAGGACAGCGGAGTGAGTCCCTTATCAACTGCTGCTACATTACGGTACATACCCACGCTTACCTTAAGGAAATATTCCCGAAGGTTGTTTACCTCTCGGTTGTGTAGGTCCTTGACATTTAACATGCCACGACCCCCACACTTCCGAGGAATATACAACCTCATAACAGATGAACGTGGGTAGTGCATCCTGTATGCCGTCAGCAGTCGCCGAACTTTTCTATCCAGGGCATCTAGTTCTGATTGCGTCCACTTTAGAATGCCAAAGGAGTACGTCAGTACAGGCATGACCCAACCATTGAAGGCTCGGATCTTGTTTCCGCCAGATAAGAGGCTTTTCAAAACCTTTACCAAGCGGCCGAAGAAACGATCCTTCACCGATTGTTTCATATCTGCATCGACTATACTCAAAGCTTCGAACATTCCAAGGTATTTGTAGGTTTCCGACTCAGAAAGAGATCTGAGCACCTCACATTGGCTAAGTTGCAAACTCTCCGAGTTTACAATTTTACCTCTCTGTATATCTATGACCGCACACTTATCTACTCCGAATTCCATTCCAATAGCTTTACTAAAATTGTCGGTTATTTTGAGTAAAGATATTAGGTCAGATTTTTTAGAAGCAAATAATTTTAGATCATCCATGTACAAGAGATGTGAAATGGGCTCACCCCCTCTCTTGAGTCGGTAGCCTAGCGTTGAATCTCCAAGCAACGTGCTTAGAGGATTAAGCGCCAGACAAAACCACAAAGGACTCAGACTGTCACCCTGGAAGATACCCCGCCTTATCCTTATCAAGCTCGGGGAGGCCGGAGATCCAATATGTCCTGGTTGACGAAGAAACGTAGACCACTGACCCATGCATGAGCTAAGAAAGGAGCGTAGAGTGGGATGTATTTTATAAAGCTCTAAAACTCTCATTAGCCATGAATGGGGCACCGAATCGTACGCTTTCTTATAGTCAATCCAAGCCATATGGACACCCTTTTTGCTTCGCCGAACTTGTTGCGTAATAGTCATGTCAATGAGGAGCAAATCCTTTGTACCCCGGGACCCTATCTTACACCCATTTTGAGAAGGTGACATTATGTCATTTGCCGAGATATGTATTTGAATTTTGTTTCTCAGAATGGATGTAAGTAGCTTATAGATGGTGGGTAAGCAAGTTATTGGTCTATAGTTTTTAGGGTCCGAGGTATTGCCAGATTTGTATATCAGATGAGTGACTCCTGATGTCATGAAATCTGGGAGGGTTCCCGACTCAAGGGCTTGTTGAAACTGAGCAGCCATGCGCCCGTGCGAGTTGCGTATCCATTTCAGCCAGTAGCTGTGCAGCCCATCCGGTCCCGGACTTTTCCAGTTCGGGGCCGAACGCACCGCACAAGCTACGTCAATCGGCGTGATCGCTACGATGTTCATGTCTCTGATAGACTCGCACGCGCGCCCGACCGTCTCAGTCCACTCCCCCTCGGAGTGACCGATGGGCACCGACCAGATATTTTTCCAAAATGAGGTCATCACATCCTCATCAACTGGTGGGTGTCCATCGGTAACTCTTCCTCGAGAAGCCTCCCAATTTCTATAGACACTCCTCTGATTACTCTGGAAGACTCTATTCAAGCGGTACCGCTCCGATCTTATTCGGTACCGACGAATACGGTTCGCCCATGCGCAAACTTTTTGCTTCCAGTAGTCAACACGCTCGACGACACGAGCCAGGTAGTCGTTCCTGCTGACACCGGTGTCAGCGAAGGCTCGGTCGACGAATCGCATTACGCGCGGGCGCGTGTTGCCTGCCTGGAAGCAAATAAGCTTCGCTATAAGGGTCCTGGCTGCATCTATGCGCTTCTCGATTCTGCACTGCCACTGCGGCTTACCATCATGTCGGCGGTATGTCTGGTTCGGGTTTGGAAATTTTACTCCTGCCACACGACAGACAGCAACCGCACCGCAGTACAGAACCGAGTGGGTGTCAACAAGGTCTACAGTTGACTCAAAGTAAGGTTTTAATATGCAGTCCAGGGCCAATACTAGCGAAACATTGCGTTTACACATGGGCAACCGCGGTAAACGTGGCCGCGAGCATGGCGGGACAAACCTAAACTCTTGCATAGCGTCCTCCAGAGCGCTCCTCAAACGCTCATCATCCTGGATATTTGCACATGCCTGCACCTGAAGTTCCTCCGCTGGTGGTGTAGGTTGGGTGACGGTGACATTTACCACATGTGTTGGTAGTGGTTCAGGAGGAGCAGGCAGTGCTTCGTTGCGCAATCGGTCAAGTAGAGACTCATCCAACAACTTTAGTCGCTGAATGGCCCGCACCTGATCCGCTAATCGTTGCACCGTGACGTCGACAGCTGGGCACAAAACCTGAAACAGAGGCACCATTCTTGAGCGATACGCAGTGAGGTTAGTTCCTCCCTCCGTAGCCCTGTAGTACGCCCGCATGACATTTTTATTGATTTCTTGTGTCCATCTCATGCGTGGGCGCACTGCACCACTGGTAGCGGGGGCCGTAGACGGACCATTTCGATCCGCTGGTCCCAAGCGAGCCGGTGGGCGTCCCCGCCGCGCAGTTGTTGTTGGCGCAGCGGGAGTCTCGTCGTCGGGTGTTCTTGGTCTCGTCGTGTGCTCACTCGACGATCGCGACGAGTCTAGCGTAGGTGGTAATTGTGCGCTTTTCTCTCGGCACTGGCACTGACGTTTCGGATTTCGTCTCATATTATTTTAATTATTTTTCAGTAATATTTGGCCAAACTGTTTTACCATATATATTTGCAGTCCATATTTTATCTTGTTTTGCTGAATTCATGTTTAATTTAGTAATTTTTCGCAATTTTATTTAAAATTTTAATTTTTAGAATTTTGGCATGTTATTTTCGTGACAGTTGCCATAGAGTTATATTAGTTTTTTTTTTTTTTTTTTTTTTTTTTTTTTTTTTTTTTTTTTTTTTTTTTTTTTTTTTTTTTTTTTTTTCTAAATTGATTTTGAAAAAGATCATCGTCGTCTCAGCAATTTATATTAAAGAGTGAATATATTAAAAATAAGATATTTTAATAATACTTCTGAAGAAGCGAGAACACGAAAATAACATGCCAAAATTCTAAAAATTAAAATATTAAATACAATTGCGAAAAATGTCGAAATTAAACATGAATTCAGCAAAACAATATAAAATATGGACTGCAAATATATATGGTAAAACAGTTTGGCCAAATATTACTGAAAATTAATTAAAACAGTTATGAGACGAAATCTGAAACGTCAGTGCCAGTGCCGAGAGAAAAGCGCACGATTACCACCTACTCAAGACTCGTCGCGATCGTCGAGTGAACACACGACGAGACCAAGAACACCCGACGACGAGACTCCCGCTGCGCCAACAACAACTGCGCGGCGGGGACGCCCACCGGCTCGCTTGGGACCAGCGGATCGAAATGGTCCGTCTACGGCCCCCGCTACCAGTGGTGCAGTGCGCCCACGCATGAGATGGACACAAGAAATCAATAAAAATGTCATGCGGGCGTACTACAGGGCTACGGAGGGAGGAACTAACCTCACTGCGTATCGCTCAAGAATGGTGCCTCTGTTTCAGGTTTTGTGCCCAGCTGTCGACGTCACGGTGCAACGATTAGCGGATCAGGTGCGGGCCATTCAGCGACTAAAGTTGTTGGATGAGTCTCTACTTGACCGATTGCGCAACGAAGCACTGCCTGCTCCTCCTGAACCACTACCAACACATGTGGTAAATGTCACCGTCACCCAACCTACACCACCAGCGGAGGAACTTCAGGTGCAGGCATGTGCAAATATCCAGGATGATGAGCGTTTGAGGAGCGCTCTGGAGGACTCTATGCAAGAGTTTAGGTTTGTCTCGCCATGCTCGCGGCCACGTTTACCGCGGTTGCCCATGTGTAAACGCAATGTTTCGCTAGTATTGGCCCTGGACTGCATATTAAAACCTTACTTTGAGTCAACTGTAGACCTTGTTGACACCCACTCGGTTCTGTACTGCGGTGCGGTTGCTGTCTGTCGTGTGGCAGGAGTAAAATTTCCAAACCCGAACCAGACATACCGCCGACATGATGGTAAGCCGCAGTGGCAGTGCAGAATCGAGAAGCGCATAGATGCAGCCAGGACCCTTATAGCGAAGCTTATTTGCTTCCAGGCAGGCAACACGCGCCCGCGCGTAATGCGATTCGTCGACCGAGCCTTCGCTGACACCGGTGTCAGCAGGAACGACTACCTGGCTCGTGTCGTCGAGCGTGTTGACTACTGGAAGCAAAAAGTTTGCGCGTGGGCGAACCGTATTCGTCGGTACCGAATAAGATCGGAGCGGTACCGCTTGAATAGAGTCTTCCAGAGTAATCAGAGGAGTGTCTACAGAAATTGGGAGGCTTCTCGAGGAAGAGTTACCGATGGACACCCACCAGTTGATGAGGATGTCATGACCTCATTTTGGAAAAATATCTGGTCGGTGCCCATCGGTCACTCCGAGGGGGAGTGGACTGAGACGGTCGGGCGCTCGTGCGAGTCTATTACAGACATGAACACCGTAGCGATCACGCCGATTGACGTAGCTTGTGCGGTGCGTTCGGCCCCGAACTGGAAAAGTCCGGGACCGGATGGGCTGCACAGCTACTGGCTGAAATGGATACGCAACTCGCACGGGCGCATGGCTGCTCAGTTTCAACAAGCCCTTGAGTCGGGAACCCTCCCAGATTTCATGACATCAGGAGTCACTCATCTGATATACAAATCTGGCAATACCTCGGACCCAAAAAACTATAGACCAATAACATGCTTACCCACCATCTATAAGCTACTTACATCCATTCTGAGAAACAAAATTCAAATACATATCTCGGCAAACGACATAATGTCACCTTCTCAGAATGGGTGTAAGATAGGGTCTCGGGGTACAAAGGATTTGCTCCTCATTGACATGGCTATTACGCAACAAGTTCGTCGAGGCAAAAAGGGTGTCCATATGGCTTGGATAGACTATAAGAAAGCGTATGATTCGGTGCCCCATTCATGGCTAATGAGAGTTTTAGAGCTTTATAAAGTACATCCCACTCTACGCTCCTTTCTTAGCTCATGCATGGGTCAGTGGTCTACGTTTCTTCGTCAACCAGGACATATTGGATCTCCGGCCTCCCCGAGCTTGATAAGGATAAGGCGGGGTATCTTCCAGGGTGACAGTCTGAGTCCTTTGTGGTTCTGTCTGGCGCTTAATCCTCTAAGCACGTTGCTTGGAGATTCAACGCTAGGCTACCGACTCAAGAGAGGGGGTGAGCCCATTTCACATCTCTTGTACATGGATGATCTAAAATTATTTGCTTCTAAAAAATCTGACCTAATAACTTTACTCAAAATAACCGACAATTTTAGTAAAGCTATTGGAATGGAATTCGGAGTAGATAAGTGTGCGGTCATAGATATACAGAGAGGAAAAATTGTAAACTCTGAGAGTTTGCAACTTAGCCAAAGTGAGGTGCTCAGATCTCTTTCTGAGTCGGAAACTTACAAATACCTTGGAATGTTCGAAGCTTTGAGTATAGTCGATGCAGATATGAAACAATCGGTGAGGGATCGTTTCTTCGGCCGCTTGGTAAAGGTTTTGAAAAGCCTCTTATCTGGCGGAAACAAGATCCGAGCCTTCAATGGTTGGGTCATGCCTGTACTGACGTACTCCTTTGGCATTCTAAAGTGGACGCAATCGGAACTAGATGCCCTGGATAGAAAAGTTCGGCGACTGCTGACGGCATACAGGATGCACCACCCACGTTCATCTGTTATGAGGTTGTATATTCCTCGGAAGTGTGGGGGTCGTGGCATGTTAAATGTCAAGGACCTACACAACCGAGAGGTAAACAACCTTCGGGAATATTTCCTTAAGGTAAGCGTGGGTATGTACCGTAATGTAGCAGCAGTTGATAAGGGACTCACTCCGCTGTCCTTAGCGAACGAGAATTGGCGGACGCTAAAGGTAATGAGTGTGACGGATCGCACGGACGTATGGAAGAGCAAGGAACTACACGGACGGTTCTACCGGGCCCTTATGAGCCCCGATGTAGATCAGTTAGCCTCTGTATCTTGGCTACGGTACAGTAACCTCTTCGGAGAGACTGAAGGTTTTGTCTTTGCAATTATGGACGAAGTTATCATGACGAACAACTACCGAAAATATATTCTAAAGGATGGGACGGTCGACATTTGTCGGGCATGTCACCGTCCGGGAGAGTCTATTAGACATATCGTTTCCGGTTGTTCTCGTCTTGCTAACGGCGAGTACTTGCACAGGCATAACCAGGTAGCTAAGATTATCCACCAACAACTTGCTCTGAAATACGACCTTGTTGAAGCCGCTGTACCTTATTACCAGTATTGGCCTCAGCCGGTTCTCGATAATGGTCATGTAACGCTCTACTGGGACCGATCTATTATCACTGACAGGACTATTGTTGCCAATAAACCTGACATAGTGATAATAGATCGGGACGCGCATCGGGCAGTGCTGATCGATGTCACCATTCCGCATGACGAGAACCTTGTGAAGGCAGAAAAAGAAAAACAGCTAAAATATTTGGACTTGGCCCACGAGGTGACCGACATGTGGCGTGTTGAATCGACCATCATTGTTCCGATCGTTGTATCTGTGCACGGTCTAATAGCGAAAAGCTTCGACCGTCATCTTGAGAAGCTTTCGCTCCCCAGCTGGGTAAAGGGCTTGATTCAGAAGGCGGTCGTTCTTGACACGACACGTATTGTGAGGAGGTTCCTCTCTTTTGAGCCCTGACCACTGATGGCTTGGGTCGTAGACCTCGTCTTCAGTGGGCCTCTGTTTTTTATATTGTATTTTTAAATTTTATTCCTTTGTTAATTTTTTTAAAAATATAATGTAAAAAATAAGTGTAAATAAATGAATACATGATTTTAATAATTTATTTGACAGTGCAGAGGTCCATGATATCCGGTAACCGTTGGCTCGTCAGCCTACGAGGCAATTAAAAAAAAAACAATTAAACTTTTACCTGATTTTGTTGCAATGTTTTTGCTAAACTATACTTTTTTAAGAATGAATCACAATTTATGCAATATTTAACGAAACAAACTCAGAAACTGTTATTAACATAGTTTTGTCCTGTGAAATTGTTTCAGTGTTTTCTCGGTACTCGCAGAAACTAGTATTTCGAAACTAAAATACCTAGTATTATAGCTAGTACCTAGTATAACCTTTTTTTTTTTTTTTTTTTTTTTTTTTTTTGACGGGAGGAAATCGCCGGACTTCCACTCGCCCCGCGAGTGGGGTATGTGGGTGTCGAACCGCACTAAAACCTCCCGCCAATCACGCTCGACATCCGATGATGTAGGGGTGACAGGACGCGTTCGCGGTTGTCGCTCACGTATCGCCCCGTCACCCCCGGACGTCGAACCGGCAGCCGTCTGTGGAACGACCACCGGCTCACTCGGTAGGCGAACCAAAAGTCCACCGAGATGGGGCCGTGTGTTGGAGGGTCTCCCTCGGCTCAGGGCGGCCCAGGACCAGCCCGGGTCGGGGAGCACGGCTTGCCATCCCCCGGATAGATGGCACGGAGGGTGTGCGCTGATGCCTAGCGCAGCACCCCTCGGGTCCGGTGTTGTTGGACCCGGTACTCTTAGGGGGCCAGATCCCGGGACACATCCCGAGGCCGGCCCCCCGCTCGACGTCGGCGGCGGCGGGGTCGGTCGGGGAGGGAAGAGCTCTCCCTCTCCCGTCCCGCCGCCTCCTTCTGCGAGATGGTGGACTCGCAGAAGTCGAGCATAGCTTTCCAGGACTCGTCGTCGTCGAGCATCGATGCCACGACGCCCGGCAACGACAAGTCCCGTCCTACTTGTGCGACCAGGACACGGCGCTGCTCCTCCCATGCGGGGCAGACAGCGAGCGTATGCTCTGCCGTGTCCAGGTCGCTTGTGCAATGATGGCACCTCGTCGTCGGCTCGACCTGTATCCGATGCAGGTACTTCCCGAAGCAACCATGCCCGGTCAGCACCTGCACCAGACGAAAGGTGAGACGTCCCTCGCCGCGACTCACCCAGTCCTCCAGGACAGGGCGAATCGCCTCGACGGTCCTTAGGCCCCAGCTGGGGTTGGCCAAGCGCCTTGACCAAGCCTCCAGCACGGACCGCCGAGATTGGGCCTTCCGGTCCCGTACCGCGGCTCTGAGGGGACGCACAACGCCCAGAGCACGGAGGTCGCAACGCCAACGATAGTCGTCGGCGAGCGCCTCCGCCTCTAGATCCCAGGGCGGCGTCCCCGCCAGCACGCACGCCGCCTCGAAGGAGACGGTGCGGTATCCGCGGATGACCCTGGTAGCTACGACGCGCTGCGGCCGGTGCAGGAGCCGGACAACGGTTGCTGTCCGGTTTCCCGGTCCGGCCCAAACGGGCGCGCCGTACAGGGCCATCGAACGCACCACCCCCGCGTAGAGGCGGCGCACGACACGGTTTGGTCCCCCGACATTCGGAAGCAACCGGCTCAGTGCGCCGGCTGTCCTTATCAATCGGGGGACGAGTTCCGTAAAGTGGGCCCGGAAGGTCCAACGGCTGTCCAGTATGAGGCCGAGGTACTTCAATCGCACCCCGACCTCTATTGGGACGCCTCCTACCACGATCTGGGCCCCTGCAGGTGGCGTCACCCGAGCCCTGTGGAACCACAGGGCCTGGGATTTATTGAGCGCCACAGCGAGACCCAATCTCCTAATGCGACCGACGACGAGGGCCACCCCCGCTGTGGCGAGACGGGTAGCCTCTCTAAAGTCTTGTCCCCGGGCCATGACCAACGTGTCATCAGCGTAACAAATTACGCTCAGGCCCGGGAGCAGGGCGCCTCTCAGCACCCAGTCGTACCCGACATTCCAAAGGAGGGGTCCGAGGACCGACCCCTGAGGAACCCCGCATACGACCGGAAACCGGTACACAGTCCCATCGTGCCCAGTGCACACTACCGACCTGGCCTCCAAGTAGGAGCCGACCAGCCGGCGGAGGTAGGGGGGAACTCCATGTCTCTCGAGTGCCCCCCCTATCACGGACCAGGGCAAGGTGTTGAATGCGTTGGCGATGTCGAGCGACACCGCCAAGGCCACCCCGCCCTGTGATACGGCGTCATTTGAGAGGGTCCGCACGCGAAGGATCGCGTCCACGGTTGAGCGGCCCTCTCTGAAGCCGTACTGCTCCGCCGACAGGTCGGGTCCAACCCCGACCAGGTGCTGGACGATGCGGGCAGCCAGAATGCGTTCCAGCAATTTGCCCACCTCGTCCAGCAGCACGATAGGACGGTAACCGGCGGCTGTATCCGCCGGGCGCCCCTCCTTCCTGAGAAGGACGAGTCTACCCTCTCGCCACAGCGAGGGAAACCGTCCCGACTCGAGGCAAGAGTCGTAAAGCCTCAAGAGTCGGTCCCCTAGGGCATTGATGGCCAAGGCCAGGACCCGGCCATGGATGCCGTCCGGTCCGCGTGCCGTGTCTTTGGCACTCATCCTGACTACGGCCACACGAAGCTCCTCCCCGGTGATGTGGGGAACCTCAGCAGGGGCCTCGCCGCCGGTGTCCTCCGGCGGCTCACCCATAGCAGGGGGGATAAATCCCTCCTGCTCCTGCGGGAACAATGTCGTGACAATGTCCCGCAGCTGCTGAGGCGGTAGACGCTCGGTTATGGGGGGCGCCCATGGGCGCACCTTGCCGCGCACCATCTTGTATGGGCGCCCCCAAGGGTCGTCATCGAGCGTCTCCAAAAGGCGCTCCGTGTGCTGCTCCTTGGCCATCTTGATGGCCAGCCGCATGGCTCCCCTCGCCTCCTTGTACAAGCCATGCAGCCGGGCCTCCTCCTCCGCGAATGCAACGGGATCGTTGCGACGCGGAAGGCGGCGACGGCGGTGCCGAGCGCACTGGCGCCTCGCCCGGACGCATACAGTTCTCAACTGCGCTATCTCGGGCGACCACCAGTACGTCGACCTCGTGGGAGACCAAGGGCCGACCCGGGGCATCGAAGCGTCGCTAATGCGACGCATCGCGTCCCGGAGCCAGAGCGCCTCGGCCTCCACGTCTACTGGGTGTGGACGCATGGGCGTCCACGCCGCCACCGTAGAGGCTTCCATCAAGAGCTCCTTGTTCAGGAGCTTCAATGCCCATCTGGGGAATGACCGGGTCGTACTCCCGCGGGCGTCCGCAGCCGGCGTGGGGACGGAAAGATCGAACCGAATGTAGCGGTGATCTGACAACGATTCCGCCCCCACCAACACTCTCCAGCCGCGGATGCGATCCGCGATGGCAGAGCTCGCGAACGTAACGTCCACGATGGACTCGCCCTGCCATCGCACGCAAGTCGCGACCGAACCCCTGTTGAGTACACAGAGGCCAGTCGCGACCGCCCACTCCTCCAGCAGCTTACTGCGAATCGTAGAGCGGGGGGAGCCCCAAGCGACCGATTTCGCATTGAGGTCCCCCGCGAGTATCACTGGACGGGGGGCGAGGCGGTGAGCAATCGCCTCGAGCCCGTCCAGGAACTGCTCAAACTCGACAGTAGGCCGATTTGGAGAGAAATACGCCCCGATCACGACGGTGTCCCAAATTGTTACCGCGACGAACCCAGAACCCTTGGCCACCATTACCAAAGGCGGGATCGCCGCGGCTCTCCTGATGTGTATGGCCGCCAGGCCGCAATCGTCCCCGAACCAACAATCGTCAGCTGGGGGAACGAAATACGACTCGGCGACCACGGCAATATCAATGGACCACTCCGCCATGCTCTGGAGCAACATGTCCTGAGCTCTGACGGAGTGGTTCAAGTTACCTTGGAGGAGGCGAAGGGTGCGGTCCATTAAGGTCGAACCACATCCATCGCCTCCCCCCTTCCTCCATCGCCCCCGCTATCGGGCGCCTGTGGCGCCACAGCGGGGTCTGAAACGCCGGCCGGTGCTCCTCCGGCCGACTTCTTCTTTTGGCGCCGCTTTTGTTTGCGGCGCCTGTTTCGTTCCGTGTTGGAACCGGACGGGGAGCAAGCCTTGCCCCCCGCCCGGTGATCGGCCCTGCGCCCGGCCGCCGCGCACAGAGCGCAGTGCGGTGCAGCCGAGCACACGGCCGCTTTGTGTCCAGGTTGACCGCAGCGGAAACAAAGTTCCCTGCGGTCAACCGTGCTGGTGCACCTGGCGATGCTGTGCCCCGTACCGAAGCACCTGAGGCATCGCCAGGCGCGCGACTCCAGCAGGCGCACGTGGGCTGCAATCCAGCCCACGCGCAACCTGCCGGGATATCCTGCCGGTCTACCGGGCGGGGGAGTGGCCAGGGAGGTGGCCGTCTCCACTGGACATCGCGCCCACGCCGAGCTGGCCCCGGAGTAGCCGGGGCGAAGCTCGCCCACGACTACGTTTTCCGGGGCGCATTTGCCCTGGGCAGCGATAGCCGCCGCCACCTCCTCCTTGGTGGTGCAGTCATCCAGGCCGGTAACCCTAATCTCCGCCATCTTTACCGGCCTGTGGACTCGCACCACCTCCTCCGGCCAGACCGCCCGGAGGCCCGCCATCAGACGGTCCGCGATGCCGGAACTTTCGGCACCGGGACACTCCAATAGACGAGCCCCGTTGGCAGTCGTCCGGAAGCGGAGGCCCTCCCCCGCTCCAATCTCTCCAAGATCAATGGCCGCGCGCGCCTGGGCCATGACGTTGGGATACGTCATGCCCTTGGCCTCGCCGGCTGGCAGCAGAGTAACCACCACTGCCGCCGACCGCGGCGCGCGCGGCCCCTTCTTCTTCTTGGTCTTTTTTGTCTTTTTCTTCTTCTTGTTGGCGGCCGGTGCTCGACCCTGCTGGGGAGCAGCCACGGCCGCCTTTGCCGTAATCCGATTGGTGGGGGCGGTAGGCGCTCTACCCGTCTGGGGAGCCTGAGCCACCGCCCGCGTCATAGTCCGTTGAGAGGGGGCCGCAGCCCCTCCAGATGGTGAGGCCTCCGCCGCCATCGAAGGGACCGCGATCCTGGCCCTCTTATTACCCCGCCGTACTACCTCTGTCCAGCCGTCGTCCATACTGGACGGCGCTGGCGGCAGCAGGCGGGGCTCCGGTGTTGGTGCGATCGTCGCACTAGCACCGCGTCCCTTCCGGGTTGGCCCCGTAGGGGGCTGCCGAGCCGACTGGCGAGTGGTGGGACGCGACGGGGCGATGGAAGGTGGCACTGCCGGAGCAGTGCCACGCAGGGCTGCAACTGCCGCCCTGAGTTCGGCAATTTCCCTGCCGAACACTTCCATCAGCTCCCGTCTGATGCGCCCCTCCACCTCAGTCGCCTCCCGTATCCCCGCCCTTGTGCGGGGCGAGGGTTGCCGCCTGGGCCTCGTCGCCTCCCCAGGAGGCAAGGCCGGCCGTTCGTCCCTGGTTGGAGCTCGAGGAGCCCGATGCGCGGCCGCATCCTCCGGCCGAGCGGTCGGTGGCGGCGTGCGCCGCTCCCTCCGTGGCGAGCGCGATGGCTCCCTCCGCTCCAACGCCGCCAGCCTCGCCCTGAGGACGGCGACTTCCTTCTTTTGTTGAGCGTTCTCCGCTCGAATCCGCTCAACTTCCTTTTCCAGTGCCGATGCTCGGCTGGTGGCCGCCGAGAACACCGGCACTAGTTTTTTGGCATCGGCTGCGATCTCACGCAGCCTTTGCCCTTCCGCCTTCTGTCCTTTTCCAGAGGCCCGGTTCGACGCGTAAAGCACCCTGCGGCTCAGGCTCCCGAGAACGAAGGAGGGGCTCTCACAGAGCTCCCCGCCGCTCACCGAAGCCGAGGCCGCAGACGCCGCCGAAGGTGGTGGTGAGACGGAGTCGTCTCGACCGGGCCCAGGATCGCCGCCCTTGGCGGCCCGACGTTTGGAGTGTCTCGTCCTCTGCGGCATCTCACCGCCAGAGGAAGATACACTCCCCGAGTCTCTCCGCGCAACGGATTTCCGTTTGCGGAGGACCCTCCCCGCCTTCCCAGAGCCGATGTCGCTTGCCAGCGACATCGAGCTCTCACTCCCAAGTTCGACGGGTTTTCCGCTGCCCGTCGCACAGCCCCCTTCGTCTAAGCACTTGATGCCCGCCTCAGAATACGAACGCGGGCTGCGTGTACCGGACGTAGCAATCCCTGCTTCGTCCGGTACACGAAGGGAGTCTCCACACGTTCCACGTGTGGTACCCTCCTGAGTAGGTTCTCTTATGCTTGTCATATTCATTATGATGTTTCCCCCTTTTGTTTAGCCAGGAGGGGGGAGGTCCCCTGGGACGACCTAATGACTGGAATCCCTCCAGCCATTCATCCCATCGCCGGGCGTCAAAACTTAGGATTAGGGCTTTTTTATAGAGGTTTTTCCTCCTCGCGGCCCCTGCATGTAGTTCTACGACAGTAGAAGATGGAAAAAATTTAGAGATGCAGCGGCCCCCGTCTCCCACACAGCCGGTGGGAGTTACGGTATGCTACTCCGAAGCCACGCCGGTAGACCGGTACCCTCCTCTGGAAGGCTTGCCCCTGCAGCCACCGTGAGGCAGCTACAGGCGCCGTGGCAGCCGGCGACCGGGAGGAAAGATCCCCCGGTTTACCCAACAGCTCCAGGCGGAGTCCTTTGCCCTTGCGGGCCTTGGCCCCCGTTTTGTCGCTACGCCCAAGGGCGCAGCCAATCCTTCTCCGGTGGCCCAGCCACCCTTCTCATCCCCAGGGGCATCGTTTGCCTGGCAAACAATGTGGAGAGAGAAGCTCCAGTGTGGTCTTCTTAGTTCGCGGCACCCTCTTGCCAACAAAACACCTTGCGGGGTGCGAGGGTGCTCGCTTAAGCCCCACCGCCGCGACAAGGCGAGACCACAAGGTGGGGACCTAGTATAACCTAGATGATTATTTGAGTAGTGCTTTAAATTACTTGTTGGATAAACTCAGACATAGCTCAGAATATTGGTCCGTTCTCAGAATTATGAATATTTAGTGTAAATAAAATGCTGTGTTCAGAAAGTTTTATTAATAAATTTTCAAATTAACATTATCTTAAGGTTGAGTTCTTTTAAGAGTCCTACTACATTTTAATATCTCTAAACTAGATAATTCCGCATAATTTGGTCTGCATCACAAAACGAGAAAAGCCTGATTCCCATGTAAAAAGTTTTCAATAAGATATTGATATTGAAACGATTAACCTATCCCAAAAACAAAAGTTCAACTAACTTCGGCTTCTAGAAGACATTATGTAACATTCTGTATTTTCCAATTTAAAAGATTTACTTTGTGTAATTTCCACTACCTGTTAAGAAAGTAGTGGAGAAGTCGTGGTCTAAAATATGAAAAAGATTTATGTGCAATTTTTCACAACACCACTGGCTAAAAACGAAGGAAAACATCGTGAGGAAACCTGCATGTCGGAAAAAGATTCTAAAAATCCTTTGAAGATATGTGAAGTCCCCAATCCGCACTGGGCAAGCGTGGTGGACTATGCCTAATCCCTCTTCTGAGGAGACCTGAGCCCAACAGTGGGCAGTAATGGGTTGATACAGTTCTTTCTCTCCAAAATGTCTTTTTATGGTTTTGGTCACTCGACCATTCGATGGTTCCATAGCTATTTGAAGGACAGGTCTCAAATTGTTAAACTTCAAAAAAGTGATGGTACTCATGTTTTTTCGAAAGCTGGAACAGTAAATAGAGGTGTTCCCCAGGGATCAATCCTGGGTCCACTTCTCTTTATTTTATACACATCTGACATGATACATCAAATTCAATTTTCAAATTTCCACATCTATGCTGATGACGTCCAAATTTACTTGCCTGTCAATCCTAAAGGTGGTGTTGACGATGCTGTTAGAAAAATAACTTCAGATTTAAATAGAATCGCTGAGTGGTCCAAGCAAAATGCCTTATCTTTAAATCCCAACAAGTCTAAGTACATGATCTTGGGATCTAAGAAACAAAGAGAGACTATTCTGTCACATCAACTGTGCATCTCCATACAGGGACATCCTGTAGAGTATGTAACAGAGGCGCGGAATCTTGGCTTGCTGATGGATGATAAACTGCGTTTCGAGAGACATGTTTTAAATATAGCACAAAATTGTTTTTTTCGTCTTAAAGTGCTGTATAAAATTAGAAATCTTCTCACTGAAAAGGTTCGACTTATGCTATGTGAATCCCTTATTTTGTCAAAATTAAATTATGCCGATATTGTGATAGGTCCCTGTTTGTTATCCAGCAGTAAGCGTATCATTCAGAGAGTGCAAAATGCATGCATTCGTTTCTGTTACCACGTGCCGCCCAGGAGTCATATAACACCGTACCTAGACAAGGCCAATCTGCTCAATATGGAATCTCGACGATTACTTCATTTCGCAAGTTTAGTGCAGAACATAATTCGTTCCAAAAAGCCAAAGTACCTTTTTGACAAATTGCAATGGTATACACGCCATAAAACTTTTAATTCCAGACGAAATGATTGCATAATATTAAAGACACCGTATCACAAAACAAGAGCATTTGAAGGCAGTTTCCGTTATCAGGCCACTAAATGTTGGAATAATCTACCTCCACCATTGAAATTGAATCTGTCAAAAATTTCTTTCAAGAAAAAATTAAAAAACTGGCTACTGCAGCGGAATACTGACTGATAGGACCTCTGTTTTTTTGAGGATAAATGTGGGACTTTTGATTACAGTTTTCATTTTTTACAGTTTTCATTTTTCATTCTTTTTTTCTTTATATAGTTGTATTTTTCCTCTTCTTTTAATTAGTATTAAATTTTTATTTTGTTTTAAACTCTATTGCACTTCGTATTTTAACGATGTTTATGCGTGTTTGGAGAGTTTTTGTCTGTTCGTGATTTCCTATTATTAATTGAAAAAATCGTAGGAGCGACAGAAAATCAGCGCCTCAAGTGTCAGTACCGCACTTGGGGTAATCATGCTGAGTCGTGACCTTTTCACCACTACAGCAATTCTTTTAATTTTTATTTGTTAATCCTTTTTTTTTCTTACTTTAATTTTAAACTAATTGTGTTAATCTTTATTATTAGTTGTAGTTCTGAATAAAGTTATTTTCTTTCTTTCTTCTTTCTTTACAGTTAAGAAAGTCCTCGTACACGAATATTCAATGACACATCTTAAAACTTTATTCCCATTTCTTATTCCCATCTCTCAAGAAACACAATTTAAAGTATGATATTGTCCCAAAGTCCGAATAACAGTGCAGCCTCCGGGTCACGTGAGGTCCGTTCGTGACGTCATAAACCGCACGCCGTTGAGAATTATTAACAGCCCCGTTTTATTATTAAAACGTGAGACAGTAAAGTTTTGTAAGTTTCATAACGTCGCAAAGAATTGTATACAAAGAAAATTTTGTTTTTTTTATTATCAGCTAGAAATAATGAAGAAAATTATGCGTCTGTAAAAAAACGCGAAAAACTGATTTTTGTATCCTTAAAGCATAAAATTAGAAATTATGATAGGTATAGTGTCGAGTATCAGAGATATTGTAAAATGTATTTTATTGATTACCTTCACTATTGAAGGTTTTCGTCTCGGGAATGTAATGGTAGGATCAACTCTGTTTGATAAATTTTTGAGTTGACTCCCTTCAGATCTAGATGTTAGACTTTTTTTTAATTGGAGGATGTGAGGGAGTTGAACCGTACTAAAACCTCCAACTGCTCACACTTAGCGTCCGAATCCTGGCAGAGGCCAGATCACAGCACGGGTTATGAGGGACGGCGCGACGCGTTACGCCCTCGGCACTCTTTCTTGTCGCGCCGTCTCCGTCGGACGCCGAACCGGCAGCGGTCGGCGATACGGCCATTGGCTCTTTCACGGGCTTTCCAAAGCCCGCCAAGATAGGACCGCGTGTCACTCTCGCACGGAATACCCCACTGGGTCGGAAGAAGTTAGACTTAGGATTTCATGTCGGTAGTTGTATGTGTGATTACATCAGAACAATTTCTGTGAAACTTTTTATATTCGAGCTGTTTGTATGGTCAATTCAAACTCACAAAACCAAGTTGAGATAACAATGAAAATCAATTACAAATCAATTTAAGCTTCAATCACCTCAAACAACTTAATTTCAAGTCTATAAATCAGGAGTTGTGGAATCATTAATCGTATTCTGTCTTCGGGTGCGCGTTGCCATGGTAACCAAGATGTTTCTCGTCTAGGCTGGACCAATCAATCAAACTACACGATTAAGGACTATCATTTATCGAGAACCAGTCGTAAAGTTACGCCCATCAATTGTTTTTATAGTGTACGATTTTGGGTACGATTTTTGAAATACAAGTGTAGCATTAGACTATAGAGTATCGGGTGGAAAGCGTTACGCGTCACACCAACTTTCAATAGCATTATAATATCTCTTTTCTGCATGTTGTGAGTATTCCAACCCAAGTCAAGTTGTGAATCTAACTTAAAGACTAAAGTTAATGGTAGTAGATAATAAACTTTTTGTTTACATTTTCATGTGCAATATTAAGTATTAAATACTCTATCAGTCCCTCTATTTACCACCAGTTCCATTCAACGTCACTGATCTGATCAGAATTGATAAAACACACTTAGCAGGCATGCCATTTTTATCTTAGTTACAACCACTATATTTTATGCTGCGTTTCCACATTCCACAAATGGTGGTGACGACCGATCAATATGAAGGTCGGAAGTTGGCAAGCCAATGTGGAAACACAGCATTTAATAAGGTATACGATTTAACGGTCCAATATCGTGTCGTACGATATAAATGTCACTCGAAACTCTATTCTAATGTCCGTCTAAGGACATCGTTTCTCAGTCGCAGAGATAGCGGCCCACCCTCAAATCTCTCAGTGAAATATTGCGATAAGAAATGAAAAGTAACTTCTCGAGATATTTAAGGGTTGTGCCGATTTTAAAATAAATTTATTGAAGGGAAAACCGTTCATTGTTAGATTCGGTTTTTGTCTTATTGTTATCGTTCTTAGAATTGTGGACCACTTTCTTTTGGTGAATATTGTGGCAATTAGGGTATTTGCTCCACTATAACTCCTGTGTGGCCAGAATCCACAGCAGCGAATGACTTTGTGCAGTGAAGCTCAGGAACCAGGAAAGCCTTGGAGTGAAATCTTTGGAGTATCTTGAGCCCCGTAATGAATTTAATCAGAAGATGATAGAAGCAGTAGGAAAAGAATATTAAATAATAGTGTGATGTGGTATGGAAGTCGTGGTGGCCGAGTAGTCGAAGCGCTTCCTTCCGAATGGGAGTTCGCGGGTTCAAAACCGGCTGGCTTGTACCTCTAAATGTAACAAAGATTTATGTGCAATTTCACAACACCACTGGCTAAAAACGGTGAAGGAAAACATCGTGAGGACACCTGCATGTCGGAGAAGGATTCTAAAAATCCTTTGAAGATATGTGAAGTCCCCAATTCGCACTGGGCAAGCGTGGTGGACTATGCCTAATCCTTCTTCTGAGGAGACCTGAGCCCAACAGTTGGCAGTAATGGGTTGGTACAGTACAGTGATGTGGTATTAATATAGTTCTTCCAGTGGACCTTTTCGGGTATTTGCTCACCTCTTACTGTAACGCCTGTATAGCCAGGATCCACAGCGGCGACCACCGTAATGACTCTGAGAAGTGAAGCCCATGAACCCGAAGGAAAGCTAAATTGTCCTGGGTCCCGCAACGAATTCAATCAGAAGATGATAGAAGGAGTAGGAGGAATATTATGGAATGTGAAGTCTAGGTGTAATGTGGTGTTGTACTTTAAAAAAAAACTCGGCCATTTTCAAACAAACATTTACTGTTGCTAAATAAAACGTTTCATTATTTTTCCACTATTTCTTGACAATCATAATCATAATAATATTATAAAGGCGAAAGTTTGTATGTATGGATGTATGGATGGATGTATGTTTGTTACTCTTTCACGTAAAAACTACTAAATGGATTTGAATGAAACTTTACCACAATATAGCTTATACATCAGAATAACACATAGGCTACAATTTTTGAACCCCTTTGTAACGCAGACGAAGTTGCGCGGGTTACCTAGTTAGGTATATAAAAATGACATGGTTTCTAACCTCTAATTGTACAAATAAGTCACTTGTACTGGTAATTATCTAATAATGTTCTAAGTGCTTGTTCATTTAATGATGTGATGTAATGTACTTGACTATAATTGGGATAAAACATAGTAACAGATGTTATGCGTGGATGTTATGATCTGGGTAATAAAGGTTATTTTTGCTTAACATTGTCTTTTTAAGAATTTGAAAATAGTGAAGTCCAATTAGGTTATTTCGTTGTTTTTTCTTTATGACGGCTAAATATAAAAAAAAATATTACAACAGTAGAACACTTACATATTTCTGAAAAAGAGATTTAACGAGGTAAAGTTCGGTATCCTAAATTTGCACGTGATAGGCTGCGTTAGAATTTGGTAAAATAATATATGGGATATAACGGGGTGATAATACACCTATTTACCGTGCGGGTAGTTGGAAGTGGAGACTTGCTATAAATACAAATAATTGCTATATAGTGTGTATTATTAGTGTACTCTTGTTAGTGATTCTTAAATAAATAAATAAATAAATACAGGCGCTAGCCGCTGTTATTATTCATTCATGTCTGAATTGTCGAGGCGAACGGACCTCTTGATGTAAAAGTAATAAACTGTTAAAACTCGTTATTTTGAAGTTTTTATTCAAAAGTGTTGATCATCGAGTGTTCAAGTGGACATCGTGAAGTCATTCCTGACAAAACCAAACGAAGATCAACTCTTTACAACGTCATTACACTTCAACACACTATTTACGCCGTCAGATACATAAAAATCGAATATAAAAACAATTCCCAAACACCACAGAAAACCAGCCAAAAGAATAAAATTGAGAATTTTTAGGGGTCGCAACCCCTGAAATTCAGGTCAAATTGTTTTTCAGTTTTCCCAGGATCGATCCTGAAAACAGGGAAGGTGTTCTTTGTGAAAATTATACATAATAGATTTCTTAAAGTTTGCTTGAAGGGGTGAATTCTTGTTGTTGAAAAGTTGTTCAGTTGTTTCAATACAACTCACAATAGGTACTAACGAGTTTCGACTTTGTAGGTAAAATTACTTTGTTTGTTGTGATTTTTAAAGTATTTTTTTGTTGGAAGTGGTTTTAAAATAAATTGCGTAAAGTTGTTGAAGATGGTTTGAGGTTTTGTTTGAGATTGGGTTAAGTTATACACCAGTTAAGTGTGATGGTGTCCACGGTATCGTCTTGGCGAGCTTCGGATAGCCCGACGTCCGGAATAGCTGGTGGTCGAATTGCTGTTGCCGGTTTGGTATGGTGGTAATATCGTTTGGTAGGGATGGTTTTTTTTTTTTTTTAGTTGGAGGAAATCACCGTATATGTGGGAGTTGATCCGCACTAAAACTTCCAACCGCTCACACTCAGCGTCCGAAGCCAGAACCCAGCACGGGGTTATGGGGGACGGCGCGACGCGTTACGCCCAAGGCACTCTTTCCCGTCGCGCCGCCCCTGGTGGGGATGGTAAAGAAAGCTATAGTAGTTTATAATGCCACATAACCCCTTACTGAGTTCTGGCATTCATTCATACTCCGCTTGTGGAACAGGTGAAAGTCCGGTGTATTCTTTCTTCGATGTGGGGAGGGGAGAACTATTTAGTATTAAGTTTTTTTACTAGTTTATATGTGTATATTCATACATCATTCATTCTTATTTTCGTTGTTATAAATCTATCTACTTTTACCTTTTCTCAATTCCGGTGTAATGCATCTTCAAATGTTATTTTATTGCCTCCCGCTTTTGCTAGAAGGGAAGTTGAAACTCATGTTTTTCCTACTCCTTCTATCATCTTCTGATTAAATTCGTTGCGGGGTCCAAAACAAGTTAGCCTTCCCTCGGGTTTTCCTGAGCTTCACTGCTCAGAGTCATTACGATGGTCGCCGCTGTGGATCCTGGCTACACAGGAGTTACAGTGGTGGGAGTGAGAGGTGGGCAAATACCCGAAACCTATCTACTATCATATTATGTATTTAAACTAATAGTCCTCAACTGT
Organism: Trilocha varians; assembly: GCA_030269945.2. Lineage (NCBI taxonomy): Eukaryota > Metazoa > Arthropoda > Insecta > Lepidoptera > Bombycidae > Trilocha > Trilocha varians. Next base: position 10,604,122 of record AP028273.1, on the reverse strand, counting down.
TCACATACGAGTCTGTTACTGTATGCACTCGAAGTACCTCACACTCGTACCTACTTAGTAACAGCAATACGCTTCTTTTAATACCATATACTCAATACCACCATATATTATACCCAATTATATTTTACACAAAATAAAGTATCCTCAAAAATAATTAAGACATCCCACTCTCCGAAATTAAAAAATAAAAACCACAGTATATAATTTTTTCGGTGAGTCAACTCATTAACTTTGTTTGTGCGTAGACGTTTCATACGGATGACAGTGTAAACAAACTCTGGTAAGGGCAACGAAAATTAAAAGGAATTCGTCCTCCCTCGTAAACATAATTATTTTAATGTCAATATCAACATTGAAATTGTCCATTCACAACTGCGGTAATGTATTCTCGACGTTGCGGAGGTCACTAGTGTAAACACGACCTTATGTAGTGTTTTAATTACTGAGCTGAAGCGGGGGATGTAGCGGTAGCGATTATCGAAGTTGTAAAATTCGATTTTTATTAATAAAACAAGTTTGCATTGGTATTTGTGAATATTCGCATGGTTTTGAATATTCACAATCGCATTTGCAAGAAATAATGCGAATATTTTGAAAGTTTCGTGGAAGTAGAGAGAATCTGACAGTTCTACAAACGCCACCTCATGCGCTTTCAAATGTTCCCAAACACGCTGGGTCTACGTTCTTCCGTTTCATAAGATAATTTTGGAGGGGAGTAAATTTAATTATTTGGTGCAGAAGTGGCAAGTCCTTTCCCTCTGTTAGATTCTAAAGCAGCTAATTTGTAATTTAAAAAAACTTGAGAGGTGTTAAGGGACACCCGGATGGAACGAAGTTCCTTTAGATTAATTAGTGAGGGAATTGTAATAAGCAGCGCTATTTAGCATTAATCATATAAAACAAAATAAGGAATTGTTTTATAAAATATTTTGGTCACAGCGCCATCTAGCATTAATCACATAAAACAAAATGAGGAATTGTTTTAAAAGATTTTAACCACAGCGCCATCTAGCGATAATCATCTAAAACAAAAAAAGTGTCGTGACAACTTTTTCATAAGAATTTCCGTCTAGCCCCTTTTCGATAACGCGCGATAAGGAACTTCATTCCAAAAAGCTTAAACTTTTTCTTTGAAGGTTAAACATTCATTCGCGGATGATAAAAAAATGCCAATCCCAAAATCGACATTGCCAATACCCCTAATAGGCAAATACATCTAATGCAAGCTAAATAAAAGACTGCCACAAATCGCTAAATGTTTTAATCCACACCAATCACTAATCCAGACATTTGTATAAACACAAATTCTTACAGCGCCAGTTGGATGCAGCTGTTTGTTTTCACTGCGACTTGCTTGACGATGACCAGTCTGGTTTCTGGAAGGCCAACGTAAATACTGATGGACGACTTTTGATCTGCACTGTGTGAGCTCAAAGGTCGGCAGTTTCAAGAACACGTTAATTTTAATGAGGATCGAGTGGTATTTTTAGGTTTGAAGTCATTTATGTAGTTGCAAATGAGCTGTTAAGATATTTGAAGAGCTTTGAACGAGTACGTGTGAAGAAAAATGTGTTCAAAAATATTGTTGATTTCATTACACTAAAATATTCTTTTTAGTCTAAAGATTACTAACGATTTTAAAAGACGTTGTATTCCAGTCGAAAACACTCTAATCATAAAATATTATTCAATAAAAACCCAACAAATAATCACACCAAATAAAACACAAAAGTGTGAAAATAACAAAGTGACAACACAAATCGGTCGAACATCAGTCCCACATTTTCCGCAAGAGGATTATCAACAATACATCCCTTACATCCCCCATCTGGGCTGTAAACATCACATTTTCCCCACGTTCCACCTGTCAATGACTGCAACATGTGACATCTCATGACATTTACTCGAGCACGCCAATTGTACAAGTCTATCGAGGTGCCACGAACTTTGTCAAAGGAAAAAAACAGCCTTTATTCCTTGACACTTAATCAGATTGTGCCTCAATTTTGTTGTGTACCAATAAAAGGTTTTATATTTTGGTCGGATAAATTTGGCGATGTTTTTTTTTGGGAGGGTTGGCGAGAAAATCATAAAAATCATGTTCCGAACGATGGGTTTATTGGTTGGGGGTAAGTAGATGTAGCTGTCGGATGATCGTGTTTTACGCTGTTCTTATTATACTGTATTATGTTGATGGTGTCAGTGATGGCATACGGATTAATGACTTGACTGCTCAAACATGTGCGAAGGATTGGCAATGGGTGGAACGGTTCGAAGTATGAATGGCTAACGGGGTCGAAAGCCACACACCAGCAGGCATAACTTAGGTGGATTATTATAAGACTTTAAAGTCACTGTACGCAAATAGTATAAGACCGACCGTGCCATGATATTTAAAGAAAGCCTATGTCTAACATTGATGCCAATTGATGAGATGCCGATTGTTTTAATCACAATGAAATCAATAGTATTGCAGCATATAATTGTAATATTTATGTTTATCAAAATAAACAATAGTCAGCATGATGTTACAAAAACTAAATTTAATATATTGTCAATTTAGGCATTCTTATTCATCACGAATTCAGTTTTATCTTAAAACTGTATTTATTTGTGGGATCAGTGATATTAGGCCAAAGGGAGATCTCCGACCTGGCGAGGTAGTGTATGCCCGGTCAGGCCGAAACTCACTGTAGTAGATTTCAGATGCCGTATATATGCGAAGATTTCTGCAAATGTCGTAACCGCGACTCATGATCTTGCGCGTTATTATTGGTCGCCACACTATACTATGTATACTTCTCTCCAACAATAATTGGTTATGTATAGAAAAATTAAATCATCTTCAATAAGAATTCTTTCCACATCAAAGCCCTCAAAGTGCTTTGAATGTATCCCGCTTATTTCTAAACATTTATATTTCTTTGATTAAAAGCTATATTTAAAAATACGGCGATCCCGCGAACTACTAAGTTATTATAATAAGTTAACCTTCCACGAACATCTCGTTTCCTTTTTGTAACTTAGCTCAAAGCTATAACTCCAATCGTGCATTCAACCATAAATTTTCTGCGTAAACTTTCATCCTTTTACCATCCTTTCAACCGCATATTGAAAGATCCAGAATATTAGCAAATAATATTGTAAAGCTGCAGAGTTTGTTTGTATGTTTGTTTAAACGCACTAATCTCAGGAACCACTGCTCCGATTTCAAAATTTATTTCAGTGTTGGAAAGTCCATTTATTGAGGAAGATTATAGGCTATATTGGCAATAGAACAAACTGAATAAGCTCAAAGACGTTCACACAAAATATTAAATCGTCTGAAGAATGAAACGACGTGAAATTAGTATCGTAATATTAATCCTTATCCAAATTAAGCGTTATGTTATCAAAAGTATTAATGTAAAAGTAAAATAGATTTTGTTTCATTCCAATGAGACATTTCGTTGAGACATAATCACGAGTATAAAACGCATTGTATATGCCCGCTGTCCGCAACAAAATCGCGACAATATCGCATATGCTCTTTGAATTCTTTTATGACCCAGACAAAGTAGCTAACTAGATAGCTAATAAAGTTAATACATCGAGTAGCATTAATTTAGTGAGGGTACTTACAATAATTGCACGATTAACCCAAACAAAACAGAATTTAAGTGAAAAGGGTTCACTACCCCGTCAAAAATTTCACGTAAAGCGTTTACGGAAGCACACCTCTACCACAATTCATAAATATATATGAGTCAATTCCCTTATGCAAATTTTTGGCCCGCGGTATCAACAATCTTCCTATTATGCTGGCCTTCGAGGCAGAGGATCAAAAAACGCGTTCTACCTGACAGGTGGTGATTTTTCGGTAAATTGCTTTTGGGTTAGATAACCTTTGATTCACGCAGTTTTGGGTGTTAGATGTTTTCCGTGGATGCGATAAGATCTGCTTGTTCGGAATATTGGAGATTTGTATTGAACTTTCTTGATATTATAGTTGAGATACTTTCATGGGTTTTGGGGTTGATATAAATTTATGTCTGAATCTGTCTTGTTATGTATCTAGGAGTTCTTATGACTTCCAATTTCATGATCAGATCACGGCCATTATACCGCATAATTCGGCTCATTTTTGTTTCCACTGTTGTATGAGCAAATCCTGCGGAGATGCAACTGTGAACCTACGTCGTCTTCATATGTTTTTAAAAAACAAGTTCGTAACTGGCTTTTGACTAAAAACTACGATTATACAGAACAGCTGTTAATTGTCCTTGTGTAGTATTTAACTGTTTTTGACACTATCTTTTTTTTTCACATTGTTTTTGATTTTCACTTTTTATTTTATTTGATTTTTTTTTGCTTTGTGTGCTTAATTAGTTATAAGTAATTTGTTACTCTGTCTCGATCGGTACTATCTTGTAAATCGTAAAGGTCTCCCGCAATACAGGTCTGACCTAGTGCGGGGAAGCAATAGTCAAAAAAATTGTAACTACTGACTATATAAAAAAAAAAATTGCATTGTGACATTCAAATGTGTACGAAATTTCAGTTCAATCGGAAACTTAAAAACTCGTAAGATTTTGCATAGATAAATAACTGATTGGTTATATAGCAACAAAAAAAAAGTCTTGTAAAATATAATTTAGGCTTAGGTGTATTAAAGCTTGGCAAGATTATTTCTTATTCATTCGTATCTGCTTAAGTCTTTAATTCTTTTATTTCAGTGAAAAGAAAGTTTTATTCTTTGTACATCTCACTGCCCATGCCTTAATTCCTCCTCTGTTTCTCAGTAAATTATTTGGGCACATTTCACGATTAATTATTACTTTTCTCTATAGTGTCTTATATTCCAAGAAACATTTCACCCAAGATAGTTCAGAGTCTAGACAAAACCGATTCCCGAAAGTACTTTAAAGAGACATTGCTCTAAAACAGCCACTTAATCCATATATCTCAGAGATAGGAGACACGAAATGTTAGCAGTAAACGCATTGAGTTTATAGATTCAAATGGACGTCACGACCCGACTCATTAGCTATTAGTCTAATTACTGTAGCGGTCTCAACCCTGCTGTTACCCATGTGTAATGGGCCATATGTCCGTGGCTTCTAAGAACCTCGATCGATAGCATACATTGTTTTGGCTAAACGCTTATTGCCTGGATTTCTTTTGGGTCTCTGATTGCACAAACGAATCTGTACTTTACCCCATCGGATTACGCATTATGATTGTATCCTGAAAAACGTAATTCGATTTCGGATTTGAACGACGTGTTAACGCTATCTGCTATGTACTTCTGCTGATCGTGATCGTGCGTTCTTATTGTTAAAGCGATAAGGTCGAGATTGGCATTTGTAAACGAGTTTCTCTAGATCTTGTGATAAGGAAATAACAAAATATTTTTGGTACATATTGATTTTCCCTTTTTTGTTTGGCTTTTTGTTAAAGGATATTGAGGTTAAAGAAGTCCTCCCGGTTTCATTGTATTCAATATATTTACTAAGGTTGACTTTTATTCGTATTTTGTTTTGAAGTTTTTTCGCTTTTACCTTAAAAGGAGAACAGCAAAATACTTTCAGTTTTAAAGGTCACCGATATGAAAATATTTTTTGGAGTGTTTTCCTTATACCAATGTTTGTATTCTATTTAAAACACCATACTTATAATACGTGTATTTTTGTACAAGATACTTTAAGAAATAATAGAGTAAATCAAAATTGAATGAAATCTCAGACAAAACAGAGTTTAAACTTGAAATAGTAAAAGATTAGAAGATGCACTTTGTGTTTAAAGTTCAGTTAAATGCAAGTCCCGAGGGGCGGTCAGATTGTTTATTTATTAAAGCGTAACCACACGTGGTGAATGCTTGAAGTGATACACACGAGTTACAAGAATGGTCAACAAACAAATAAATAGGGTGTTCTTTAAATTTCTTTGTTGTAGTTGAAAATATAGTTTTCATCAGTGTCTTTTTGGAATTGGAAATGATTTATGGAATTGTTGTAATGTTTTTGATGTCCCAAGTTCGTTTAGATAGTCCTATATTTCTTGTTTTGGTAGAAAGTATCAGATAGTCAATTATAAACCCTATTTAAATCCTCTAGAAGCTATTGCAACTAATAATGAAGTGACAAAAAATCTGACAAGTTAGACGAACATAAAACCTGTGTGTATCACATCTTGCGGTAAAGCTCTAACACAGTACACTTGTTAAATGATAACCGAACGGTTAACTAATGAACGACCGTATTCCTTTGTTATTATTAGATTCTAAACCAAGATTAAAAGATATATTTAGAACTTCGTAATAAAATATATACTTTTTCATCGACTCTCAAAAGTGCAATTTCCAAGCAGCGGTTTTTAGGTTTATGTCTAGAAAAATTTGATAATATTTTTTTTGGATAATAGGAGGTTTGGGTATCATGTAACGATAGAAACCTAAGACATGTAAAACGAGCCCAAACACGACGTGTCTATGATGTTTAGTATGAGAGTTCCTATGGCCTTCCGAATCCACCATCAGATCGCCTCATATTATCATGCGCACACATGCAAACTTTTGTCTTAATCTCGGAAAGGTTAGTTTATCAAATTCTACTCACAACATTTCAACCTAACTTACATAAGAACATTGATCAATACAGTGCAAGTTAATATAAAGCTTGTAAAAAAAATAAAATAAATTGAAAACACGTAAATTATTTGCATATAAATACTCAACCAAATAAAATGTCGAAACATTGACAAAATCTTAAATGAGTTCTAAATGAAGATGTATCAAGATATTTAAAATTTAGGTACGACTTCGCTTGAATGAAATGACGACGCTCCTTGAATTTTAATTAAGATTCGAGAAAATTAAAATACTTTGAATATTTGGGGTAGTTATTATATTATACGAGCTTTTTATATATAATCTATACTATATCTTCTTATATATAAAAATGAATCGCAAAATGTGTTGGTAAGCGCATAACTCAACAACGCCTGGACCGATTTGGCCAAATCTTTTTTTAAATGTTCGTTGAAGTTCAAGGATGGTTTTTAAGAAAAAATCTAATAGTTGCCGGGAAGAATTGAAAAAAAACAGGTCATAGGGTTCACGCAGACGACGTCGCGGGCAGCAGATAGTATAATATTACTAGCTGCCCCACGCAACTTCGTCTGCGTCGAAAAAATAAAAAAAAAATTAGGGGTGGACTACCCCTAACATTTAGGGGGATGAAAAATAGATGTTGGCCGATTCTCATAGATACCGGATAAGCACAAAAAATTTCAACAAAATCGGTCAAGCCGTTTCGGAGGAGTTCAAGTTCGAACACCGTGACACGAGAATTTTATATATTAGATATATTAGATAAAGAGGAAAGATTTGTTTGTTTGTAATGAATAGGATCCGAAACTACTGGACCGATTTCAAGAATTCTTTCACCTTTGGAAAGCCACATTATCCCCGAGTAACATAGGCATTATTATATTTAAAAAAAAGTAGGGATCCTTACTAAAACTCCAATAATGTAATATAAGGTGTAAAAAAATGACTTGAAAAATTCCTTACGTCGCGTGCGCTGCGAAAACTATTGATGATAGAACATAATTATGTACTACGGGTTTTTAGGTCTTAGTAAGATAAACAAAAAAGTTCGCGACAGCATATGTCTAACTATCATAGTTTAGTCACAATAACCGATTTAATGTTTATAAAAATAATATTTCGTCCCGAGATTGAATTTAACGTTAAATGAGTATTGTTATATTAACCCTTATCCAAATTAAGTTTTATGTTATCAAGAGTATTTATGTAGAAGTAAATTACTTTTTGTTTTATTCCAATCGGACTTTTCGTTTAGAAGTTATCACGAGTATAAAACGCAATGAATATGTGGATGCACTTCGGGCCGCGCAAATAAAAACGCGACGGCCTTGTGAGTACTGTTTGAACCCCTTTGTAACGCAGACAAAGTTGCGCGGGTCAGCTAGTGAAATATATTGCTTGTGTCACTCATAAATAACTTAGCTTTTTATTACTTTTTATCCAAAGATTACCCCTACAACTTTAAAACATCATCTTTCCCTTCTCTTCATGTTTATAATATTAGTATTTATACATATATTAAGGTAGGGGCACTTTTAGTTGACGTTTTCTTCTCATTCCTCTTGTTTGACTAATCACCAGTTTGCTAAGCCTCGGTTCAAGACACAAACTGGTTTCCAAGGTCCAAATCTTAGTATATTTGTTCTGTTTTTACTTAACTTTGTTTGAAAAAGAGGCATGAAGAAAGTTCTAGGAGCTACTTCGCAGTGTCTCCTAACATTTTAGAGGTCCATGAGCGATGGTAACTTCTTAAGATCAGGTGTCCCGTTAGCTCGTCTGGCAACAAGGGCAACATACTCGTACCTTCAGAACGCAGTAAGGTTTTTACAATGCTAAAGCAGTCTAATCTCGGTTTTGTTTATCACATTATGGAACCCTAAAATACGATACACATGCTAGCTTTACAATCCAATTAAAATACAAAATAATATATTTAACATTTGAAGTATTATAATTACAAAAACAGTTATTTCGGTTCAGACAAAAGGTGGAACTCTGTATTTAATTCACATTCAAAAGAGCTTGTTTCTGTAATAATATTTGTTTTATCAGTACAATGGATTACTGTGGTCATTCACAATTTTAATCATTTCATTTGCTTTGTTTGTAATAATACTTCTATCATTATAGACATGACGCACGATTTTGAAATTCTCTTTCGTTTTTTTTTTTTAGTTAGAGGAAATCACTGGATCCCCGCCCGCGGGTATGTAGGAGTTGAACCGCATTAAAACCTCCAACCGCTCACACTCAGCGTCCGAACCCCGGCTGAGGCCAGAACCCAGCACGGGGTTATGAGGGACGGCGCGACGCGTTACGCCCACGGCATTCTTTCCCGTCGCGCCGCCCCCATTCTCTTTCGTAATGTGTACACATTTACTATTTCACTAAGCTTAACTAGGTTTCAATTTTCAATAATTATTTAAAATAGTGCGCGAAAACAACCCACAGTGTCATGGCGTCGCGTTTGATGTCACGCTTAAGTAAACAAATGTCGAAACGGAACCAGAAAAGGAAGTAAATTTCATTTTGTTTACCTAATCGTGACATCATCTGGAATGATTGGCGTTTCAGCGAAAATGTATGATTGCAACATTTCAATGTTTTGATTTACTAAAAATCATATTAATTTGAAATTGTTAATTAAAGCCAAATCATTCCTTTTAATATTCAGTATCCTCTTATGTCATTAAATCTTGGATTACTTATTTCACCACACTCACTGTATTTACAAGACTCTCTGAGCCTGAAGACCTTTAGTGATGTGAGTTCGAGTTCCAGTGGTACTACCCAAAAGCAAACGAGAAAGAGGGTACACAGATTTGTTTGCTCTTAAATCGACCCGCTGTATCCAGTCTTCTCGTGATCATGACGTTAACAACAACGTTGAAATATCGAGACAATTTAATTAATTAAATATCGGGGTAAGAACCCGTTGATAATGCATGAAAGTATTAAAGAAAACCGCGAGTGTCTGAATAAGTTTACTGTCATACATATTGCTGATCATCGCCAACTAAAATAAATGAGAGATATTTTTTGAATGTATCCTTTCTTGACTAGTTTTATTATTATTCGTTAATTATTCCTCTTGGAGTCTCTTTTGTAAAGAGATCAGGCACAGTCCAATTCGCTTGTCTAATTAATAAAGATTTCCATACAGTTTTTGTCCTTGATCACTTCATAGTTTTTTATACTTTGTCATTCTAGATTTTAAATGATCTCAGTAACAGGATACGAGTGACCGGTGGTCTCATGACTTGATATTTGATGCCGTGGGACCATTGTGTGACACGCTTCACCGATTGTAATGAAGTAACAATGAGAGTTTTTACGAAATAATTTTTATTCTGAGATAAAAAAAAATAACTAATGACAGTAGTGGAAGTACACTGAACTCTTTTCTTAATAATATTTTGAGAATCAGTTCGGTTTGATTCGAAATCGCTATCTTCCACACTTAAAGCAAGCAATATAGGCCGACTCTCATACTGCGTACGCCCTACGCGTCGTAGCGCGTAGTAAAACATGTCAGAAATGTATGAAAATCTGCCAAATTGTTCTAAAAATATGCTGAAGTGCACATACGCCCTACGACGCACGCGTATTTAGGGATCCGTATCACAAAATGAAAAAGCCCTTGAACATGATTCTTTGAAGTAGTTTAGGTATAACGTGTCCTGCTGATACAGTATGTATAGGCTCAGCCGCGATGCGGCTCGGTCGCCTGAAGTTAATACTACACTTAACGTAAATCATTATTTTAATCTTAAAATAATTGTATTGGCATAGACACAAAATGGTATCGATGAGTGTAGTATGTAGTTTCGGGAATTCTTTCAAAAGTAGGTTTAAATGCTAGCGAAACAAAAATCAATCCTTGTCCGGCATCCACAGTTGTGTGTGGGTTGCCTTCTGATGTTTTTCTGTGACAGAATTCTGCTCTACGACGCGTAGCGCGTAGCAGTGTGCTAGACGCCATAATCTTTCAGACACCAAAACATTCTCAATAATCATCGGGAAATATCAAACAATATATTCATCTAGTTTTAGACTTTATCTACTTACATTCTAGTCAGTATTACCTTTAGTCCAAAACTGAGGATGAGAATCATAAATGTCAACTGTACATAATGTTTATCTTCTTGTTACAGTACCCACCGCGCACGCGCAAGGTGTTTTAGGAAAGAAAGCTTCCTTACCTTGCGACATCCAGCCTCTTGCTGCAGAAGACCACGTCTCCATGGTCTTGTGGTTCAAGGAGACTGATGGAGAACCTCTTTACAGGTATTTAATTCATCCTTAATTAACTAATGGTAATAGGTAAGCCAATGGGCCACTTATGGTAAATGGATTGTCGCAAGGACCTCTGCAATGTCAGGGAACAAAGCAGGACCGCTACATACGACCTCTTTTAAAGACTCTGTTCAAACCTCATTTGAAGTAGGGAGAAATTTAAGAAATTGTAGAAAAATAAAGAAGTAGACCTATGACTGGTCGTCGTCTCACGTATGTCCGTGCGTTCTACGACGAAGTAAAATGGGAGTTTTTCAACCATCACGCTGCTCTAAAAAATACACTAAAAATAAATACCTTTATCGTAGCACTAAACTACATAACGATGAGTTCACTAATTTAGATATATTTTTTATCACTTACGATACCTTAAAAAAGCAAATCTATTTGAATATCTATAGAATAATGATGACCACTTTTCTTCCTAGCTATGACGTCCGAGGCCGTCTTGCCAACCAGCCGAAGCTCTGGTCAGCACCATCAGGGTTCGGATCCAGAGCCTACTTCAGAGCAGCAGCGTCCCCGGCGGTGCTGTTCGTTGATAGCGTGGTCTCTACTGATGCCGGGGTCTACCGCTGCAGGGTGGACTTCAAGAACTCACCTACTAGAAACTTGAGGGTCAACTTTACTGTTATAAGTAAGTGTTTTTTGCAAGATAATTATTAAGCTTAGGATTAACTACCCGCCTGATATTAAGTGGTTGCATTGCTCACGATTCTTGTAGTGCTGATGAAATCAATATATGAGGTAAATATTGAAGGGCTTGTGGAGTGGTATTAATGAACGATTTTTAAGATTGTATAAAGTATATTTAGAAGTATTTACAAGAAAACAGATAAAATTAATTAATAAAGAAAAACTAGTTTAGTTGCCGAGGACACGTAGTTGACGTCTCTCGTCTGTCTTTGTTCGACCCGCCATCGCGCGAACTCGTGAGACGAAGCTGCACGCGCAGAACATCGCAAAACTCCGTCTCGCGCGATGCGTTTTACGTGAGACGGAAAGTTCGCCACAGGCTGCTACCTAGTGCCTTCTATATAGGACATTTCTTAAACCTCGTTTACAATCCTTTTTGTCCCCACAATTAATAGTCCTTTGGGAACATCGTGGACAGGAATTCATTCTAAATTGAAATGGTAAAAGATCTTTTGGAGATAATAAACATAGCGGTTCCAAATAAAAGCAATGCACTACTCCTGCGGTGTATGGTGCGATGGTAAAAATGTTCCTCAGAGCATTCCTTCAAAGCACATGGTGTGAACTGCACAAGGAACTTTTAGTCAAGTCCTTTCGTTTTGTTATGCGGCTAACCCCAAAGTTTTTTTTTAAAAAAAACGCGATTCACAATTCACACTTTTATTATAGGTTTACTACACTTTTACTGATTTGTATGACTCCTTAGACTTCCAGATTATGACTAACTTATTGTCCAGTGAATTCGCTTTTATATGTCGTGTTGCGAATTCACTGGAAAACTCCGTTCAAATGAAATTTGTATACATTGCAATTTAAGCTTTGATTATAGGGTTGTAACAGTTTGACACACATATTGATTAACATCAGGTGGGCCGTAGGCTCGTGTATCTATTAAGCAATAAAAAAAAATCGTGAAAAAATTCGCCATTTTATAAAGGCCAGACCGAATGCTAATAAACCTGCTCCTCAAATATTCCAGTTCAATTTTAAAATAGTAATAGTATGGAATTGTAATACATATAAAAAAAATCGTTGATGACATGTTCTAAAACTTTGCGTTCGGCTTAACAAAATGAATTGAAAAAATAAAATACTTTGAAAAAGTTTTCATAGTCAGTAGTTTTTGACTTCATCAAAGTAATTTCTTTTGACCAATGAACCAAGGATCCATTTGAGAATATTACATCAGTTTTTATAGTGGTCTTTAGAGTAGAGTACTCGTAGCACAGGACAAATAAACAGACAATAAGCTTGATACAAAATATTTTATTTTTCGGAACTTTCATAACTGATGCGACTCTTACCAAAATGATATTAAAAGTCAGATTTGTTAACTCTAATCCTACTACTATTATAAAGGCGAAAGTTTGTAAGTATGGATGTATGGATGTATGTTTGTTACTCTTTCACGTAAAAACTACTGAATGGATTTGAATGAAACCACAATATAGCTTATACATCAGAATAACACATAGGCTACAATTTTTGAGGTTTCTAATGTGAGGTCGTAAAAAACCACATTTTTTGCGCTTACATTGCAAACGCTGACTGACTGTTTGAACCCCTTTGTAACGCAGACGAAGTTGCGCGGGTCAGCTAGTACAAAATATAAAAAAGACAAAGAAAGCATGAGCTCAACTTATGTGGAATATTGTATTAAACTGTGATAATCCATTCACCCAACTGCTTGGCTCAAGTAGTAGGCTCAGGCATAGTCCACCCTTGTCTATTATTAGGAAGTCACATATTTTCCAAGGGTTTATACATCCTTCTAGCTTAACAAAGCTAAGCAGTTTGTAATTTCACATCTTTTTATAAATTAAGATTCTATAATCCAATACTAACATCAAACACGTGTTTAACTAATCACTACATGCGTAGATCAAAGTCTGCGGTTATTGTAATTTTTCTCCAGACATCAGTTAACCTTATTTGCTGGATTCTTACGGAATATTAATACGTTTGGCAACTTGTTTGTGTGAGTGAAGTTAAGCATGTACGAGTATATACGCGACTTTTTGCCTGTCACACAACAAACCATCATATTCTTCACACTATCAGACCATATTCTTTCTTCTCTTCTAACAACCATTCAGTTACTATTAAATCCATCATTCGTCTTGAGGACGGTGCGACGGGAAAGTGCCGTAGTGCGTAACGCGTCGCGCCGTCTCACATAACCCCGTGCTGGGTTCTGGCCTCAGCCGAGGTTCGGACGCCGAAAGTGAGCGATTGGAGGTCTTAGTACGGTTTATCTATTTGTTTGAACAAAATATGTTTCTTTGTTTAAAAGCTAGTATTCTCATCATTTTAATAGTACAGACAAAATAACGAGGGTGTAAGTCTCATGATGAAGAAAAGTTTTACACTGTATCAAGTTATTACCGTCCACTACTGATGTCAGAGGTAGACAGACACTTAATAAAGACATCTATTAGACTCTTTTTTCAACTTTAATTAAAAGTTAATTCCAAAGAGGCAGACATAGTTTATATATTTAAGAAAAAATGTAACCAACACACTTTGTCTTACAAAAGAAAAATTAATTTAACTTAAGACTTACATAAATAAAACACGCACCGATCCAGGACAAGTTTCTCGATAAATCTTTGAGACGTGTAGAACAAAGTTTTATATGTACACACATATTTTGAGACGGTTAAATGGATTGGAGGTCCCTACAGAGCTAGGTCGGAGCGGTCAGTGTAGTCCACTTTGACATCTTACGGCGTAACCTTATTCAAATAAGTTATTGGTATAATATAATTTATTATTTTATCGAGATTTATTTTATTTCTTTTATCATCTTTTAATAAAATTCATTGCGGGGTCTAAGCTTTTCCGCGGGTTCCTCGGCTTCATTGCTCAGAGTCATTATGATGGTCGCCACTTTGGATTCTAGTTACACAGGAGTTACAATAGTGGTGAGAGGTGGGCAAATACTTGTAGATATTGAAATGAAAATGAAATGAAAATAATTTATTAACGGAAAGTTTACATGCGCTTTAACATTATCGGCGACCCCCGCACTAGGACATGCCTGTATCGCGAGTGATCTGTTGTTTTTACAATCATTCGTTAAACCAAATATGGTACGCCAACGTCATTCATAGTAAAACTAAACATGATTGATTGATGAATAATTCGTAAAGTTACATACATATAAACCTGAGATGCAATAATTTGTGTAAGTGTATGTGCGTGTGTGCGTGTGTGTGGGTGTGAGTGAATACTTGTTGATACTTGTGATATAATAAACATCTATCTCAATCCCACCATTCGAGAAGGTTCGCGTAAGTTCTAGACGCCAGTGCAAAGACATATATTATTATTATTAGACATATATATTATATTATTATACCTAATAGAAAACACTCAATCAATATGATAACCGTATCGAAACCGATAGATGAAAAAAATACCAAAAATTTAATGCCACATAATGATTCTTGTAGTAATAAGATGGGTTAATTCAGTAAGTTTGTCCTTAAAATTGCTATTATTGCTGATTTTTTTAATTTTTATTATGTAATAAAAACCAACGTGTGTACAAATAATAATATAATGTCCCAAAAGACTGTGACTCAACGGGAACTCTTAAAAAAAAGAAGAACCTTCAATCTTAGTGTAAAATTATTAAATGCGTATAAAACCACGAAGAATCACAGTATTTGATATTAAATGTTAATTAACCAGGCTTTAGTGTCCCCGAAGGCGAAGTGCTTTATCAATTATTCATCATTGAAACCGGTTATCAATTAATAACGAGCTGGGATATCAATGCGTACCACCGTGTATAATCTTCACGCTTTTATGCACAATTTGGGGGTATAGTGAAATAGGTGACATGGATCTGAATTTGATATTTAGTTGTGAAGATATGTAGGTCGTATAGTTGTGGTGGCCGAGTGGTCGAAGCGCGTCCTTCCAAATGGGAGATTGCGGGTTCAAATCCGGCCGGCTTGTACCTCTAAATATAAATGTGAAACAGATTTACGTGCAGTTTTCACAACACTACTGGCTAAAAACGGTGAACGAAAACATCGTGAGGAAACCTGCATGTCGGAAAAGGGTTCTAAAAATCCTTTGAAGATATGTGAAGTCCCCAATCCGTACTGGACAAGCGTGGTGGACTATGACTAATCCCTCTTCTGAGGAGACCTGAGCCCAACAGTGGGCAGTAATGGGTTGGTACAGATACAGGACATGTAGGTGTTTTAAATGTTATTTACTGTTGGAATTTTATTTTATCACATACTAGTTGACCCGCGCAGCTTCGTCTACGTCTCACAAAGGGAACAATATAATATCCTATAGTCTTCCTCGATTAATGAACTTTCCAAAACTGAAAGAATTTTTGAAATTGGACTAGTAGTTTCGGAGTCTATTCGAGACAAACAAACAATCAAACTTTTCCTCTTTATAATATTAGTATAGGACAAAAAACCTTCGTTGTTTAAAGTTTAAAAAAATTTGTTTATAACTTTCTTTGAGAAAGAACAAAAATTATCAAGAGCTTACCTACACTTATATTATGTGCACATTTAAGTATGTTCCTGTGGGGACGAAAGAGTGCCTCGGGCGTAACGCGTCGCGCCGTCCCTCAAAACCCCATGCTGGGTTCTGGCCTCCGCCGGGGTTCGGACGCTGAGTGTGAGCGGTTGGAGTTTTAGTGCGGTACAACTCCCACATGCCACGTCCGCGGGGTGGGCGGGGATCCGGTGATTTCCTCCAACTAAAAAAAAAAAGTATGTTCCTGTTGTTCATTATTCATTGATGATTACTGTCGCTTTTAAACCTGAAAGGTGAAGTTTAAGAACCTAAATTACAGTTTAATAATAATAAATTCAGCCATTATAAACAAAACAATAATTAAAGCAGTGTTTTTTTATTTGCGGATAAAATCTCGATCCAGAAACATTCGAAAAATGAAAATAAATTTTAGTTAAACGTTTCCTTTTGTCTGAAATATGGAGCGGTCCTTGATTGAGTTTTGTTGAGTTTCCGTGGAACTGAAATTTAAGTGTCAGACCAAAGTTTTTTCTGTGAAACTGACTGTGAGTAAATTCATAAAATTTGGTATAACAAAACAACGATTCATATAATACTTGTGTGGCGACCAATAATAACGCGCGAGATCCTGAATCGCGGTTACAACATTTGCAAAAATCTTCGCATATATACGACATCTGAAATCTACTACAGGGGCTTCGGCCTGTCCAGGTATACACTACCTCGCCCGGTCGGATATCTCCCTTTGGCCATAAGTCCACTGTAGGTACCCACACTTGACATGTTGTTATTCTTTATTGCAAATAAGTGAGTATATGGCTCCACCTGATGGTAACTGGTTCCTGTCGCTCATGAACCTCTAAAATGGCTGGAAATGGCAGTGAATTTGGGGGGCCGTTAACTATCGCTCATCACTCACTGAACGGAATACTTTAAACATTTTCTTTCTCGAATTTTACGATATGTAATTAATTGATTTGTCTCGATATTTCAATGTTGTTGCAAACGTCATGATCACGAGAAGACTGGATACTGCGGGTCGATTTAAGAGCAAACAAATCTGTCTACCCTCTCTCTCGTTCGCTTTTGTGTAGTACCACTGGAACTCGAACTCACATCACGACACACCACACTCACTGTATCTACAAGACTCTCTGAGCATGAACCCTTAGTGACTGTTGTGTTTAGCACTGGATTCCACATACTCGATAATCTGAAGCCGTCACCCCTGTCACAACTCAATTAATTAAATATCGTGGTAAGAACCCGTTGAAAATGCATGAATACTTTAAATTGTTATATTTGATCTATTATTAGATTTTTGCTTCGTAGTCAGATGAGCGAACAGGCCACCTCATTGTAATCGGTTACGGTTGCTCATGGACTTTGTAGTGTCAGGTGACACTGCGAGGCCGGATTCGGTTGAATATTTTTTTTTGATATTAAGGCCGTATTATCATGCAAGTTAATTCAGCCATATTTGACTTACGTCTAGACCAAAATTATAAGACAGACAAATTTAATGAGTTTCTTTGAGATAACATACATAATATAATATCATCATTAGCACTTTTTTCACCTATGTTAATACACTGATTACGCTGTAAATTATGTGAATAATTCAAAGTTAATAAATGTAATTATAAAGATAAGTAAAACCGATATAATTTAATGTGTTTGTGTGCCCTTTGTGAATTAGAATTGAGTTATAAAAACAAAGAACTGCTAAATAAATGCTTCGAGTCCCCAACGCATGTGAGTGCGAGCGGGGACCCAAGAAGGTGTCGTGTCTCGCTCAGCACGCCCTTACGTCAGAGCTTCGGAAAGCCCGCCGACCGAGAAGCCGGTGGCCGTATTGCCGGCGGCTGCCGGTTCGGCGTCCGAGGGCGGCGCGACGGGAAAGTGTGCCGAGAGCGTAACGCGTCGCGTCGTCCCTCAAAACCCCGTGCTGGGTTCTGGCCTCAGCCGGGGTTCGGACGCTGAGTGTGAGCGATTGAAGGTTTTAGTTCGGTTCAACTCCCACATACCCGGTGATATCCTCCAGAAAAAAAACTAAATAAACAAAGGTAGACTGGCAGAGAATGCCTACGGCATTAAGTCCGCCTATGTACACATTTGTGCATGAAGCAATAAATAAATGCGACATGGTTAGCAAAAGACTAAGTATTACTGTAAGTTATCAAAAAAATCTAGTCTTATCTACCATTATCAAATCATGACTTTTTAACCACGGAATCACCTTGAAATATCTTTCAAACAAAAAAGTATCATTAAAACAAGTTAAGAAACTAAAAATTAAAACATACGGCCGAATTGAAAAACGTCTTTTTTGAAGTCAGTTCAAAAAGTTGTAGAAACTATACATTGTTTAAATCCAGTGATTTTACGGCTCTAGTGATCGATGATCATGTGTGACCACCGGCCATTCCTTAAAGTGCCAATACACAAACCTATTGCTAACACTAATCTTGCAATCTTCATTTTCAAATCTTTCCGAACTGGTGGTAGATTTTAATTTTTGACGTAAGCAAGAATGAGCATATCATCAATGTGGAAAATAAAGTATTTCATTTCGATAAGCATACTTCATTCCCTGCAATTCCCTCGAAGAAAGATATAACACAAAAATAATTCTCCACTGAAATTTCTTTCCTTTTTTTTTTAATTTATGATCCGCTTGCGACTCGGACTGTAATGGAAAAAGTTTTGGCAGTCACCGTTAGACTATCCCTTCCAGAAATTCATCCTGCGGAGTTCTTGCTGAAAATCTATAATTTATATGCATTCTGAGTTACTTTTTTAAGTATTAACTCTTAAAGCGTTTGTATGGCTCATTTATGTTATACAGGGTGTCTCAGGATATATTCCTAGTAGAAGACACACGTTTCAGCAAAACATGCTTTCTCTGATATTTAAGGTTATTCACATTCATGTCTCATAGTTCTAAAACACCCTGTTTATCAGATGTAGGGTGAATAACCAAGATGTTCGACCTATAGTGTATCATTCATTTTCAAATTCGTTTTTTGTTAATAAATACTATTAGAATAAACAAATAACTAACTTTTTGAAATTAGAAAATATTAAAGTTGTCATTAATTGGTCTAGATACCTAATTGGTTTAGTGCAGGCAGACAAGCCAATGGGCCACCTGACCTCAGTTACCACTGTTCATCGGCTGCTGTCTCAAAACTAGATTTTTTGGCTTTATTTTCGTCTAACACTGGATTCCACATACAGGATAGCTTGAAGACGTCACCCCGACTAAAAGTGCTATTCCTCGAAATTTCAATAGCTTCCTTAACCAGTCTTGGTATGTAACGGCGTTCAGATGACAAAACCCTGGCTTTGTGAGAAATAGTGTAAGTGATGTAGATAACCGCGAGTGTTTAAAGAAATTTATCTCAGCAGAAGTGTTACAAACTTTTTAACATCACAAGCACGAAATAACTGGTGATTTGGTTTGATTAATTTAGTATTTATTTCCGAAAATTTACATTCTACCTTCACAGTGTCGTAAGTAGAGGTTCCTAAAAGGCAGTTTTTTCCAAAACAATAAAACAGCAATTACAACCTTAAGCCAAAATCACATTAGGTTCATAATCCCTTTAAAACTACGCCATTACGTGAAACCGAGACGCACGTTTTCTTAACAACTTATCTAATTAAATTTAACTTAAGTTTGAACAAAAATTTGCTCTGGAAATGCTCCAAAGTACTTAAGCTAGACTTCAAGTGAACTAAGTTTACTTAAGAATTATGTCATTTAATCAAAGTTATTATCGCCATTTGTGGAGATTCAGGTCAAAACTGATTTTCTTGAAAACGAGAATTTTCAAGAAACAAATTCTTATAATATTTATCGTCACTAGTGTCTCGTAAGTCGGAGCATAAAAACTACATATATGTTTAGAAAAGAAAAACTTGAGAGGTGATACGGGACACCCGAATAGAACGATTTTCGATTAAAAGATATCTGTTTTTTTTTTCTTAACGTAACGCGCGATAAGAAACGTGTTTTAAAAGATAATCATCTAAAACAAAAATAAGGAACGTTTTTTAATAGATTTTGATCACTGCGCCATCTAGCGATAACCATCTAAAACAAAAAAGTGTCGTGACAACTAAAAAAGTGTCGTGACAACTTTTCGTAAGATTTTTTTCCGTCTAGCCCCCTTTCGATAACGCGCGATAAGGAACTTCGTTCCAAAAACACTTTCACCGAGATATGACTGAGAAAAAAAATATCAAAGAACTGGGCAGATACGTACCTTTCAGTGAATTAGGATTAATTCCAGTATACCACAGAATTGTATAAATATTGAACACAACACCGGTGTTGCAACTGGTTGTAAAAATAAAAAGTTTTGTATGTTCAATATGGTTTGAACAGTAGGTTAAACCCCCTTCGATGAAATTAAGTACCCAAGTCGCTTATTAAGCTTATACCTAACCATTACTCAGTAATACCCCATTTTTTTAATAGGAATAAATTGCCAAACTCCTTCTCCACAGATGGGGTATGTGGGAATCGAACTGCACTAAAACCACGCACAGCGCCCACTCAGTGTCCCAACGCAATGCGCGATAAGGCCTACATATCGCCCCGTAATAACAGCCCTGGTCTGAAATACGTTTATTAACTCATCTCTAGGCTATGCGTCTCATAATAAATCAGACATTGTTTACCTTAGAGAATTCTCTGGAATTAACAACGGCTCGATCCTGGAGAATATTGGAATATAGCTGAAAGGGTCTCTTAATTCCAGTTCACTTTATCAGTTGAATATTATATAGCGCTTCTTAGTATGCTCTTTGAGAGGAATCTGGGAATCGTATTGTAATATGAGAGTGTTTTAATTAGAATTGAAATGTTATTGGAGCGAATTTTGAGATAATATTAGGGAAAATATTGTTTTAAAACTTATGAGAAATAATAATGGTTTGGGATAGCCGAATTGAGAAGGTCTTAGTGGAAGTAGAAGTCAATAACTTGCAAGGACTGTAATAATGAAGTATGAACATTCCAGTAGTTAAAAAACTTGAGAGGTGTGAAGCGACACCCGTATGGAAGAAGTTCCTTTCGATTAATTAGTGAGGGAATTGTAATAAAATTTTATTTTTTTAAGTTATTTACAACTTAAATAAAATATTTTGATCACAGCGCCATCTAGCATTAATCATATAAAACAAAATAAGTAATTGTTTTTAAAGGTTTTAATCACAACGCCATTTAGCGTTAATCATCTAAAACAAAAAAAGTGTCGTGACAACTTTTTCACAAGAATTTCCGTCTAGCCCCCTTTCGATAACGCGCGATAAGGAACTTCGTTCCAAAAAAATAAAGTAACTGATCATGAACATTAAAACTGCAAGTATTCAGTTTTAGAAAAGTGGTATAGTTTGTGCTAGAGTTATTATAATATTTTTAATCTAAAATGTATGATTGGAAGGTCGTAATGTTTTCCGCAATGACCAGTCTTACTCTATTAGCGATCTATAGTCGTGGTGGCCGAGTGGTTGAAGCGCTTGCCTTCCGTACGGGAGGTCGCGGGTTCAAAACCGGCCGGCTTGTACCTCTAAATCTTAATATGAAAAAGATTACATTTTTCACAACACCACTGGCTAAACACGGTGAAGGAAAACATCGTGAAGAAAACCTGCATATCGGAAAAGGGTTTTAAAAAAAAATCCTTTGAAGATATGTGAAGTCCCCAATCCGCATAAGGTAAGCGTGGTGGACTATGCCTAACCCCTCTTCCGAGGAGACCTGAGCTCAGCAGTGGGCAGTAATGAGATGTTACAGTACAGTACTCTATTAATTAGCATTCCGTTGATTTCCACGATCAATTTCATAATCATATTCAGAAAGTACTATTAAGCCATTGACCGCTAAAAGCGTTAGTACCAGTTAATTTTGAATCATTGAGTTTCTTTGATATTTCTTCCTTACAATCACGCAACATCACTGAAAGTACGAACCTTAAGTAATCTCAATAAACACACGTCCCATATAAAAACATAGACAAAAAATACCAACGTGTTTCTTTATTTACAAACTCACCATTGCCTCGTTAAACGTCTCTGAACTACGAAGAGCGACTGATAATCCGCAATCTCCACTAAACTGTATGTTTTTTCTCGAAAGCTTGTCGTCGAAGTCTGAGAACAAAAGTTGGGAACTGTATATCGGTGCCCCAATCAGCGTTAAGACGAGAACTGAAAATAAACTGGATACGTTGCATTTAAGTTGAGAATTTTCGTTTAATAAACCTCGTTTTTGTTTTGCTGAAGGATAATCAACTTTATTTACAGTGAGTGTGAAATGAAATTGCATTTTGGAAAGTGATTCTTCAACTTGTGTTAGTGGAAAATTGTTGAACGCTTTTTTAAATAAAATTGGCATTATATTTGGGTTTCAACAGATGTTGAAAAGAACTACTTTAATAGTATAATAATCGAATATCATTATTTTAAGTTTTCAAAAAATTCAATAGGCCAATTCAATTCAATTCACACCTTTTAATATTAAATATTATTATCATTAACTTTTCTGCTCTAATGTATCATAAAAAAACTTGATAGGTGTCATGGAACACCCGAATAGAACGAAGTTCCTTTCAATTAAAAGATGTCCTATATTTTTTTTTCCTAACGTAACGCACGATAAGGAACGTGTTTTAAAAGATTTTGATCACAGCGCCATCTAGTGATTATCATCTAAAACAAAATAAGGAACGTGTTTTAAGAGATTTTGATCACAGCACCATCTAGCGATAATCATCTAATACAAAAAAGTGTCGTGACAACTTTTCGTAAGATTTTTTTCCGTCTAGCCCCCTTTCGATAACGCGCGATAAGGAACTTCGTTCCAACAATACTTTTATAAAGATTTTATTTAACTTACTTTTGCAATAAAATCGTATTATGTGATGATGGAGTTGAAATATAGCCATAAGAACACCTGTACTAAACAAGATAGATTCATCGTGTGTGGCTTGGTTAATACTACTGCTACATCATATTCAGGTTTTTTAAATATTTTTTATTGCCATGTAGGTAGACGAGACAACAGACCACCTGATCGTAAGTGGTTACCGTCGCTCTGCGGATATCCTCATTTCTGATTTGATCACTTAAAGGTCGTTACCACCTAACTTTAAAGACTCTCTTAAATAGTTCTTTTTTTGAATAAATCTTCATTTTGGAAGACACTCAAACACATTCCAATATATTTCCATAAGTTTTGACACTTAGCTTGGCGACAGAGCATGACGTGTTCTCAGTTGGTGGTCTCGACCTACTAGATCATCCCCTGCTGAGATAAAGGGTGAGTAGGTCACCAATCTGTAAAGCCTACACATACGTTATACTATTGAAAAGATTTACAGTATTGTCACGACCATTGCGTGTGTGTGTGGCATACCGTCAATATTTTTTTATATTTTGAGTGTTGAACATTTTTTAAATTTTATTTCAAGATACATAAACGAGCTTATAGCCTACCTGATGATAAGCGGTCAGCGTCAGCTCATGAACCTCTGCAATGCCAGGGCAATAAGGGGCCGTTATCTATTACCTACCCATACAGGACTTACTGGATACATATACTTTTAGAACGACTTCAGCTGCTTCAGACCTTAATTAAATTTTATACCTCTTTTTAGGAAAAAACGATAGTAAGATAACGCCCGCTCATTTCGGAGTAAAAAAATTCTAATATCATAGTATACAAGATAAAGTTTTATGCAGTCTTAGTCTTGGTTTTCGTGGAGTTAGACACACGTTGAGGGCGTTGTGCTTTTTGAAATTTGTCAATGTATTCTACCTCAACCTTTCCAATTTGTTACACATATTAAATTAGGTACTTAACCTCCCAATTTGAACCAACCGCCATCTTGAAAAAAATCAGACCGCTAGCGAGATCAAAACGCTATAGGCACACACACAACACTAAGTCGTTTTTCGTCACGGTTTAAACAATGCAATTTATATTCATTTCGTACAAGAAAGATGAAAGTAATCCATAAGCGAAGCATCTGTTTACCATAAATTTAATTATTTTCGTTGGTAGAAGTGACGTGACGTTCGCTCACAAATCCCTCAACCATAAGAAATTGTAATAAAAGATTTTTCAGTGAAATTAAAATTTGGCACGCATTTTGATAAAACTCTTTCAGCATTTAATCCGAGTTGAGGTCTCGGTTAAGACCCGCCTTAACAATACGGTGTTGTGCAGGATAGAGGCATTATATTTTAGTAACTTTGGCTCTGTAATTGAAAACTTTGGAGAGCTCAGTTATTTTATGGTCGACCCCAAAATTCTGGACATTCAATCGACTGTTAACTATCATGAAACTGTTGTATTTTTCAATTAAATGTAAAAAAAGATGTCGTGTTTATCGTAATATGTAAGTCGTGGTGGCCGAGTGGTCGAAGAGCTTCCTTCCGAAAGGGAGGTCGCGGGTTCAAATCCGGCCGGCTTATACCTCTAAATCTAAATTTGAAAAAGATTTATGTGCAATTTTTCACAACACCACTGGCTAAAAACGGTGAAGGAAAACATCGCGAGGAAACCTGCATGTCGGAAAAAGGTTCTAAAAATCCTTTGAAGATATGTGAAGTCCCCAATCCGCACTGGACAAGCGTGGTGGACTATGCCTAATCCCTCTTCTGAGGAGACCTGAGCTCAGCAGTGGGCAGTAATGATTTGTTACAGTACAGTACTGTTTATTTTGCATGGTAAGTTTTGTCTTTATCTACGTAGATGAAATATATACTTGTTGACTTAAACACATTTTGCCTTAACATCTAACTTTTTATTGAAAGACGAACATCCTTTTCACCTAATATATGTAAATCCTCAAATCAACACGCTCGAACAAAATGTATTTTAAAAATTGAGATTAAATTTATCCGTAATTATTAAACTTACTTTAAAATATTCATCGTATCAAATATTTGAACGGCATAGTCCACCACGCTTGCCTAATGCGGATTGGGGACTTCACATATCTTCAAAGGATTTTTAGAACCCTTTTCCGATATACAGGTTTCCTCACGATGTTTTCCTTCACCGTTTTTAGCCAGTGGTGTTGTGAAAAATTGCACATAAATCTTTTTCATATTAAGATTTAGAGGTACAAGCCAGCCGGTTTTGAACCCGCGACCTCCCGTACGGAAGGCAAGCGCTTCAACCACTCGGCCACCACGACTACATAAACAGTGGTGGTCTCTTAAGAGTTCCATCCCACTATTTGTCCAGAGCGTATTTCTTTGAGCTTGAACTTTGGCTGTCTTCTACACGTCTCTGGTTTCTAATTTAAGCCCATCAGAAATCTCCAAACCTCCAGTAAAAGTTTCTCTGTGATTGACATTAAGATTTCAAACAATATCTATAAAATTCTGGCTTATGCTTACACTACAATAAACGTATATTCCTGGAAGAACACTTGAGAGTATTGTTCAATTATAATCCATATTATTTGTTCCAGCCCCCCCGAACCGTCCAAGCATCATGGATGCCAAGACCAGAAGCAACACTCGGCTTTTGGAGCCATATAATGAAGGAGACACCCTCGAACTCACATGTGAAACTTATGGTGGTAAGTACACCTTAAATCAAAGAAATCTAGTCAAGTACTAACAACTCCATCATTATTCTTGAGGTCATTTAAATGACGATCTCTTTTGTAAAGAATAATATTCTTATTGAATCCAAACAAACCTAATATTCCTCACTATCATCATCATCATCATCAGACTGTAGACCATTGTGAACCATAGGTATCCCTAGAATGTCACCACAACGACCAGACCTGTTTGCCTTAAATGTCTTCTTGTGCCATACCATAGGTGACCCTCGACCAAGTGTAACATGGTACTTAGAAAATACAGTCATCGATGACTCATACGAGCAGCGTCCTGACGGCGTGACGGTAAACACCCTGACCTTCCCCAACGTTGGGCGCCAACATCTCAATGCAAGACTTGTGTGTCAGGCTTCTAACACAAACTTGGCACCACCGGAGACTAAGTTGCTGATTCTTGATATAAATTGTGAGTATGTTAATATACTTTATGCACATGGTAGGCCTTAAAAGGTAGGCCGTAGGTAGCGGCCCCGCAGTGTCCGCTGACATTGCAGAGGTCCATGAGCAACGGTAACCGCTTACGATCAGGTGGCCCGTTGGCTCGTCTGCCTACAAGGCAATAAAAAAAAAAACATGGCACTTGGAAAATGGAGTCATACCCTGAACTTCCCCAACGTTGGGCGCCAATGTATTATTTTTAACGAGAAGCTAGTCTGTCAGTGAAAATAGAAATATAAGAAAGAAATAATCGGAAAATTAGAGGTTTTAGAAATAAAAGAGTACTTTCCTGAAACCTAATTAGTTTCTTAGTGAATAAATTATTTTATTTGCGTTTATTACTATGACCAGATACTTAGACTAGCTATATGTAAAAGTCGTGATCGAATATTGTACAGTACTAAGTACTTGTATATAATTTTGTTTTTGTACATAATGTACTGTTAATTTACATTGTTGTCAACAGATGACAGTATGTACTTGTAGTTGTGAATCGCGCCACCGAAATGTGTTCCACCGAAATTAGATTAGATTGTCTTTGCTTGAAGGTGTGTTTCTTTTAAACCCCCTCGTGAACCTGACGATTGTTCGGGAACTCAACAAATATTGTAACACAAATAGATTTTCATGGAAAGAACCTGAATATATACGGATAATCGTATCGATTAATAAATAAGTTGCCAATTATTTCAGGTTAAATTGATCATGAAAAAATAACTAAACCTAATTGAAACGAAACATTTTTAAAAATATTGGATACATTTTTGTAATAGAACACCGATTGCTAAGTACTCAATATGGGATTACACTTTAATTTTTTATCGTTGAAAGCTATCTAGATTTTACATTAATTTCAATAACCTAACTAAAATGATGGTTTTCAATATAGTACACTATAGTACATATACTTTAGCTATTATTTAGTATCAGAAATAGTTTTTATCTAGTCATCATTTTTACATCGAATGATTTAAAAAGGACGAAGGAATTTAACAATCTCACATAATATTTTGGTTAAATCTAAATATACGATAATGTATAATAATGTTCAATTTGGCCTTAAATGCTCTGTTGGGTAAACATGAGACCCACAGAGTTCACTTCATATCACTCTACTTTCCCTACCACTAAAGTCCAGTCTATTGCAGTAAGGCCACTCAGCGTGCAGATCCTGAACAAGAGGTCGCAACTCTCAGCAGACAGAACATATGAGGTGGAATGCAAAACCACTGGCTCAAGACCTGAAGCCCAAGTCACCTGGTGGAAAGGTGGAAGACAGTATAAAAGAAGTGCAGCTAAAAATGTAAGTTTGTTTGTTACTCTACTTACTTTAGTTGTGATGCTGATGGCTCATTTTACGGTAAGTACAATAGTGGCGAAACTAGCAAAGAACTCGATTCCTGACGAGTGACCGGAATATTTTGGTATTTTAATGGTGGGTGGTTTGTATCTAAGGCGAGAACAGTTTTCCAATATTTATCAAATTGCTCTCGTCTGATATTATGACTATCAGAAGGAACCTTGAAGGGACTTCAAATATCTTCGATAGGGTTTAGACCTTCTCCAGGTGCAGGTTTTCTTATGATATTTCCTACGCTAATTGGTGTGATTGGCTTTGAGAAGACAAGCGTTTTAACCTCGGGTAAGTAGTAAGATAGTAAACAGTGGTCATCATCGCCAATCAACGTCAGCCATGATAGAAATAGACTACCTACCATAATTGTATCACCAAAGATATATCTAATATATATAAATCTCGTGTCACAATGTTTGTCCGCGATGGACTCCTAAATTACTGAACCGATTTTAAATTAAATTGGCACACCGTGAGCAGTCTGGTCCAACTTGAGAGAGAGGGTAGCTTAGATCAAGGTCTGATGATAGAGCTGGAAAATGACCACAGGAACTTCTTTGCGTAGAGGATGAATGTCAAGGTCTGATGATGGACCTGGAATGTGGCCACAGGAACTCCGTCAATAAGCAAGATAGCCTCATCGTGTTTAGGCTCTAATGAAGCGTTCTGAGGAGTACTTTTAGAAAATTCCCGGGAACAATTCCTATGAGACGCAGACGAAGTTGCGCTAGTATCCTATAAAAACAAGTCATAGATAAAATATTAACGCAGTCGAATCGAGTAATTTATCTGCTTTAGAAGTTAGTTAAATAGTGTATATTCCACGAGAAACCGGAAAACTCCTCATTTTTCTCAGAAACATCATTAAACTTCGCGAAGATTTTCAAGTTAAGAGGAAAAACTCCCTCTTGAGTCGCTTATCAAATTATTGGCCTTCCTTTGTTGCAGGAGGACTTTCCTTATAGCTCATCGCAGAGTTAGTTTCAGCTCAAGATGCTTTTTATTGAATTTTGGCAATGAAATTAAAATTTGTAGAGGTGACAAAAAATGTGAGATGTTACCAATTTGGTAAATAGTGAATAATGTGCTTTAGAATGCTGTAAGGTTAAGTCGATGTATTTAAATTTGCTTTATACAAAATAACTGATTTAGATTATGTCAGGTGGGGTTTTAGTACCTTAGAGTTTGACGCTGTGTTCTTTATCTCGTTTAAAGTATGTTTTTTTAAGAATTTTATATACCTTTATCTGATATTCTACTTTGCTAAAAATATCTCAAAAGCAAATGTTTGTAAAATGTTACCTTCAATATCTTCTTTATTCTTTTTTTAAAATCAATTGGTGTTTTTTGGTACAATAAAGTATATTCTATTCTTTTTTTTCTTTCTTTCAAATATTGTTGGTGTCAAAATAAATAAACAAACTACATAACTAGACACCAATATAAAACACTGTCTCTACTCTTAGTTCAACAAAATAAATAATTCAACTTCGCTATACTGTCCATTCTATTTTCTCAAACCTCTTTGGTACACAGCAATCGAGTTTCAAGTTGTCTAGACTGAAACAGAATAGTATATCACTCTATAGAGCTAGTTGAAGTAATAACTTCCAGTTCATCCTTTGTAAAGAGATAACATTAATTCATAATATTATAGTAATGAAGTTTTGCAGATAAATATACAATTAAAACATGCTAATTTAAGTAATGATTATAAATATTTTTTAAAAAATATTAAGAAATAATGAAGTGCTACGTATATACAAATAGTGTGGAACGAGAATGTGCTAGAAAACTGTGTGACACAGAGATATTGTGCTCTTTTCCTGAATCAAGACTGAAAATGTTATAGAAACATGAATTGTAGACAAAGAGATATATTGATATCTCTGTCACTCCTTTTAAAACAATTACAAAAGTTTCTAGTACAATATTCAAGGCTGTTCCAGAAGAATCTAGAATAATGTATGATAAGGGTCTCCCGCGATGCAGGTTCGACCTAGTGCGGGGATCAATGATTTAGTGTTTTTATCTGTAGTGCAACTTTAGTGGTTAATAAAGAATTTGAATTTGAATTTTTGAATGAGACAGAGACATAAACTAGAAGTATCATTAAGTTAATATAGAAAAAGCAGCTGAATGCATTCAGTTCTGCTCTCAATACAAAATCGATCGGGTGGGAACGAAGTATCTACTTGACATACAATTTTATCCTTCTCTTGTTTTGACTTTGAATTAGCTCTTTACCTAGTTACCAGTATAATTTTCAACCAGTATAATCTTTTTGTTCTAACGTTCCAAAGTAAATCTCAATTGTACAATCCTCGTTTACACAGAACATTTCCCAATCAAATCGAAATAATAATTAAATATTAAATTCAATTCCAACAATACATACCTTTGTTTAAATCCGAGTTTCGTTCCTATTTAAATTAATTATGTTTTATTAATCACAGCGTCTCGTTGTAAGGTGACGTTGTGTCAAAGGCAACAAAGAGCTCTTTGTCCCGTCTATCACTTTGTATTCTTTGTCAAAGAAAGGGTTTAGCTATTCAAATATTTGTATGTGATTTGTGTGTTGTTAATTTTCCGGGGGTTGTTGAACTTGTTCTGTAGGTGTATGCGTAGGCTTGCTAAAAGATGTAAAACGAGTGTGTAGGATTTAAACGGATTGCGAGAGACTTGTATCAAGCTATTTCATTTTTTTTTGAGTAACAGAATCGTAGGTTTTCCACCTGGGGGCCTACCACGACGTCTTATTGCGATCCAATTTAGGACCTAAACTGAATTGTTTTGTTATTTCGTACCACAACGTCTTCAATTCTCGTATAGCAATACACCGCCATGTTTATTTCATTCGTTCAAACGCGCTAAATCTATACCGTGACCTCTTTTTAAAACCTACACTGAGTCGCTATTCTGTCAAAATTAGCGATTCAATAAAAGTTACTACTTTATTATCGTAAACTGAATCGTTATTGTAAAGGTGGTGGTAAGGCCGCTGTCCTGTAAGTAGGGTATGTGGGAGTCGGACTGCACTAAAATCTCCTACGCAGCATCCCTGACAGAGTACGGGGTTACTCAGCACGGGGTTGCATTATGATGTGAAGCATTGCAATTTGTACACTAAGGGTTACGTATCGCCCCTGTACTGTACCAATCCGTTGCTGCCCACTGCTAGGCTATGCTTACATCGGTAGAAGAATAAGATTCAGGTAAGGATTCAGTATGCGATCCCAATGCTGGTTGGGGACTTGACATATCTTCGAAGTATTTTGGAACACTTTAACAAAATGCAGGATTCCTTACGACGTTTTGCTTTAGGCAGTGGTGTTGTGATAAAAAAACCTATTAATCATTTACAACATTAGATTTAGAGGTACAAGCTGGTTTGGCCCCATGACCTCCCGTACGGAAAGCAAGCGCTTCAACCACTACTCCATCACAACTATATCTCGCCCCTCTACCTCCTAAAAGTACATAATGATTTCTTCCCTAGTTCTCGGAGAGCAATGCTACAACCAGCGTGTTGACCTTCGTGCCGGTAGCTGAAGACCACGAGAAGAGTTTGGTCTGTCGCTCAGAGAACCCAAGCGTCGCTGACTCCGCTATTGAAGATAGGTGGAAAATGAATGTGCATTGTAAGTACATAATATTTTACTAAATAATATTAGAGATTAATGGGTTTATTACTATAATTTTTGTGAAACAATGAAACCATTTAAAAATCGTCATTCAAATATAAATACGAATAGGTGTAGTAGAGTCCCTACATTGACCCCAATGTCAATGCAGAGGTCAATGAGAGGCTTACGTAGTCCATAGGTAGTAAACCTACGAAGTAATAAAACAAAAAAAAAACCACCCTGAAATGGAGTGAGAGGTGGGCAAATACCCGAAAAAAACTACCTTTTAATTGAAAGTAAAGCAGACGAAGTTGCGCGGGCCCGCTAGTATAGAATAAAAACAACTCACGAATTCCGTATGATATAAGTAAAAAAAATCCAATAATTACCCCCTACTACCCCATAAACATACTATAAATCTCAGTTCTCTTATAATCAACAGTAATACACTTCAAAAACTATAATTCCCATAATATTAAAACATTAAGAGAACACGTTCTGCTCAAAAACAGCTCGAAATGAACTCTCTTAATTAGAAGTGGCTCATTCTAATTAAATTTCTTCAATCTTATGCCAATTTACTGGAGATGTTTTAAAAACGTTATAAAGACTTAATGTCTTAACTTCCAAGCGAAGTGATGACGGGTAACATTTTATGTTTATTTTTGCAAAGTAATGGCTGGAGTGTCAGATAATAACTTGAGATATTAAGTTTAGATACAACAGAGTATTGAGAAATCAATTTATAATATTTTACTTTTGTTTGGCCTTTATTGACCGACTTCAAAAAAGAAGAAGGTACTCAATTCATCTGTTGGAACGAAGTTCCTTATCGCGCTATCGAAAGGGGGCTAGATGGAAAAAATCTTACGAAAAGTTGTCACGACACTTTTTTTGTTTTAGATGATTATCACTAGATGGCGCTGTGATCAAAATCTTTTAAAACACGTTCCTTATTTGTTTTAGATGATTATCGCTAGATAGCGCTGTGATCAAAATCTTTTAAAACACGCTCCTTATCGCGTGTTACGTTAGGAAAAAAAATATAAGATATCTTTTAATCGAAAGGAACTTCGTTCTATTCTGGTGTCCCATGACACCTCTCAAGTTCTCTTTTTTTTTAAGGATAGAACAAGAACTTTTCGATCTGTGTTTAAAAATGTGTATTTTCAACGGACAAAATTTCACGATTTGCTATGCGTTTTTGCGTGTTTTTCCTTTTTATATGAACCGATTTCAATGATTCTTTTTTTTTAGAAAGCAGACATTTTGAGCATTATCTCATATAAATTTGATAAAGATCTGGTAAACGAAAAGCGGTATTATCTAACAACTGTAAAGGGATATCTTCTTACAGTAAATCTTCTTTTAAAGCTGAAAAAACTATTATTCACCATAGGTACTTCATATCACGGCCAGGCAGTTAATCAGTATTGGAACAGAACTTGTTTGACAGAATGTAAAAACAAATTTATTCAAACACTCGCGGTTTTCTATAATACTTTCATGCATTATTTTCAACGGGTTCTTAGCACGATATTTAATTAATTGAGTTGTCTCTATATTTCAACGTTGTTGCAAACGTCATGATCACGAGAAGAATACTGCTGGTCGATTTAATAGCAAACAAATCTGTCTACCCTCTCCGCTTTTGGGTAGTACCACTGGAACTCGAACTCACATCACGACACACCACACTCACTCTCGAGACAACTCAATTAATTAAATATCGTGGTAAGAACCCGTTGAAAATGCATGAAAGTATTGTAAAAACAAAGTGGACGCTTGAAACATGCTTAAATAATAATTTATTATATGAGTAGGTATATGTTTTTCTGTAAAACGTATTTTTTTCCAAACTCAAACAAAGCCTTATAGATTCAGAGAATCGATACAGATTTATGTTGAAAAGTTGAAATCGCATTACACTCTTCAACGCGCCACCAACAGAAAAATATACAAAAAGAAAGACTCATAAATCGATTCCATTGCACAACAAAATGCTTTTTAAATCATTGTTTATTAATTCCAAAATTCCTTGTTATAGATGCTGCAAAGAGACATTGTTATAGATGCCATGAAGAATTAAAATATACGTATTAATTCTTGTATGTACCAACTTATGTCGACTTGAAACGGGAAGGAACTGTCCCTTAAGACACAGGCGATAAGCCTACTTTAAGGAACAGGGAATTCAAATTAATATTGTATCAACAAAAGTGGTTGATAAAGTTATTTTTCATTTTTCATATGAAAGAATAATCCTATAAATCGATCAACACAAACTTATGGTCAAATAAACTTAAAAAAAACAATCGAATTTCATACCCTTTTGAAAATCAATCTAGTGGTACATCAAAAGAATTACATTCTCTATATTTATTCTGTAGCACAAACCCACACGATTTCACAATAAAAATTTATAAGTGTCGTTTATTCCACGCTCAGGTGTCGAGACCAAGTTTACACTCCAACTCATATTTACTAACTTTAAAAAGCACTTTTATTTCATTTTATATCGTTTTCGCGTATATTTAGTACTTTAGGAACTGGAATTCTTGCTATTTATTTTATTTGTATCAAAAGATATAGATATGTAGGTTTATTACCTTACATTTACCTTATTTGCGTTTTATTGGTATTGTTTTGATCTATAAAGTTAGTGGTATTTTAAAATAGGGGTTGTTATTGTAAAATGATGATGGTAAAGATTTCAGGTCTAAATGATGAAATTACAATTAATCAGCTTCTTCGGAACCTATCTCCTCCAAAGTTGTGTAACGGGATCCGCCTTAAAGTCATCTCGCTCCACAAACACACAATTGAGGCGGAAATTCTTACGTTCTGTCCGGACTCTCTTTACATTTTGGCTGCGGAGAACAAAACCACTATTGTGGTTTATCGAGAAGTTCTATAAGCATGTTTTTTTTACGCTATCTTCTAATCTTATCTTATAATTGTCTTAATTTGATTATTTTCTACATCTGCTTTAGTCACAACTTTTCACTTAATTCAGCAAAATCACTTTAAAGTCATTTATTCGAAGAGGTTCGAAATTAGCACTTTTTGCACTTCAATTTAAAAAAAACAGTCTTATTCTGTTACTCTACTTAGTGTAGATATGAAAGGTAAAAAAGAGAACCAGTAAAATAATGTTATTTTAAAAGATATAATTGTTGGTATATTATTATGGTGCTGTACATAGCATTCACGCAGACGACGTCGCGGGCAAAAGCTAGTTAATATATATAAAAATGAATTGCTGTTCGTTAGTCTCGCTAAAACTCGAGAACGACTAAACCGATTTGGCTTATTTTAATATTGAAATATTCGTAGAAGTCCAGGGAAGGTTTAAACGGTGAGAAAATTTCCTTATGTGACGCAAACGAAGTTGTGTGGGTCAGCTAGTTAATCAATAAAATGGTTAAGCAGATAAATTACATTTTTGGCAGTTCCGTTGCTTTATACTTAACTTGAAGTTAAACTAAACGAGTCATCCTCAATGGTGGCGATCTGTGCCCTGAAAGTGCAAGGGTTTGTGAGCGACGGTGATCACTCACCACGAGGTAGGTCGTCAGTGTTCTGTGTAAAAAGTGCCTGTCAAATTCGGAGAATCACGAACGAACAGAAAATGATGTATTTTAATATATTCCGCTACGTAAATTATTCATTAAATAGGAATATTTTAAGACTTAATTAGAAGATGCTCAGTGAAAAGCTATTTACTGTTAAGGCTTCGATTCTTAATTGGTACATAGAGCAGTGTATTTTTGTAATTAACAAGATAATTTCCAAAAACTGCAAAATTCTAATTTGTCTTTTTATGATCCTTAATTGAAAAATTGATAGTTTTAGATCATAATTATGTTAAGTACTTTAATATATATTTTCAAGACGTTCTTTGAATGAAAACTAAGCTTTTATGGCGCAGGCAAAGTTACTCATCATCATCAGCCTATAGACGTCCACTGCTGGACATAGGCCTCCCCTAAACCTCGCCACAACGACCGGTACTGCGCTGTCTGCATCCAGTGATCGCGATCCTGACCAAGTCGTCAATCCATCTTGTGGAAGGTCTACCCACGTTGCTCCTACTCCAGAACTTTTCGGCCCCTCGCTTGCTCAATTCGGTTAGCTAGATTTAGAATGAGACAAATCTTATTTCCAGCCCATTCTTTATGTTAAGAAAATATAGGGGACACCGTAAGGCGCGTGATAGTTGCGAGCAAGATAAAATCCTCATAATAACCACGACCGCTCTGACAAGAGTGTACCGACAGAGAAGAAGAAGATAGATAACATTGTCTCTGAATAGCCAACGATAACCGCGATAATGATAACGCAAACTAAGTATATAAAACAACGATATATTATTAAAAAGATACTCAGACTAAGCATATAATAACTTTTATAATACAAAAGCTCTTCTGACGCTTTTAAGCTCAAACAAAGGCTTTCGAACTTACGTAGTTTTTCTTCAGAAACTTTAGTTTCTCGTTTCAATACTAGTTAAGTTCGTGACATTGTTATAACTTTGAAAATGTGCTCTAATTAAACTGAGGGTTTTAGTAAAAATACGCTGTGAAAAATTGAGTTTTTAACCAGATTTTCTTAACGTTAAGTTTACCATTGAACTGGGAACTGAGCCATAATTGGATTGTTTTATTTATTTGCCTTTTATTACTGGAAAAACTATTTTATATACAATATCATGTTAAAAGTTAATTCTGCACATCAGGTTCCAGCACATCCTTGTGATGTAAAGGCCTACCTCCAGGTTTCCCCACGTTTCACTGTCCAAAGCAACCCTAGTCCAACAATTCCCTGCTGTTTGCTTTATTTCATCCGCCCATCTCGTAGTCTGTCTTCCTCTATTCCTCTTATGGTTTTGTCTCGGTATCCATTCCGTAATAGCTTCTGTCCATTTTTCTTGCTTATCTCTGATGACATGCCCTGCCCACTTCCATTTGAGGCATTTAGTTTTGATTGGATTGTTTACTGAAGTATTTAAAATTGATCACGACGTAACTTATGTTGGTGTACATTTCATTTTCGTCTCACATTTAACGAAGATAATATTTTTATCAAACTCTTATTTTGTTAATAACACAGTACCAAAAAACAATTAGGTTTATAACACACTTTTTACATTTTTTTTGTCGTATACGATGACTCTCGTATTCCATTTTAGACGGTTCTAGAGTGACTTCAAATATAGGGTGCGCAATCTAACGTTTGCATTTTGAACTACTGTTTATTTAGAGAATGACAGCTCAAATGTCATTCAATTTGTGTTCATAATTTAGTTAAAAGTTTGACATTTACGAAATGGGACGCTATACGCTTGAACAAAATTGAAAAATAATGAAAAGTTACTTCCAAAGTGGTGAGTGTTCAGTCCAAACTGTAAGAAATGTGTGTGTGTGTGTCAGATGAAGCCCATTTTCACCTCGGAGGCTATGTCAATAAGCAAAATTGTCGCATCTGGGGGTCGGAAAATCCACATGTCACCATTGAGAAGCCAATGTACCCACAAAGATTTACGGTTTGGTGTGGGTTTTGGTCCGGCGGCATCATTGGAAAATGGGCAAGGAGCCGCCGTTACGGTCAATGACGAGCGTTACCGTGCCATGCTCAACGAATTTTTGTTTTCAAAAGTTGAAAAGTATGACATGGACGACATTTGGTTTCAACAGGATGGCGCAACATGCCAGACAGCCAACATGACAGTCGAACTTTTGAAAAATGCAAACTTTATATGGCCCACCCCTTATAATCTCTTAAGTTTATCGCGAAGCAGTTTTCGACTTTAAATTGAAAAAAAAAACCATTCTTAACAGCGTTGTAGACGAGCCTATTTCAATTACCGATGACAAAGAAATTCTAATTTTGCCCCAATTTTAACTACTTCAATAGAACAGAAAGCTAATAGTTTTGTTAACGATGTTTTTGTTCACAGATGTGCCCATAGTGACCTTGAAGCTGGGCTCCATTCTCAGTCCTTCAGCCATTAAGGAGGGAGAAGACGTTTACTTCGAATGTTTGGTCAAAGCGAATCCGAAGATACACAAACTGACGTGGTATAAGGGAGTAAGTATACTAGTTTTTAACACATTCCTGGCATAACGGGCTTATTTTGACCCACTGTGTAACTAAAGGTGATGTGGACGAACATGTCCTTGTGAAAGGCCTGGTAGCCTGATCTGATGGGTTGGAAAAGGCCTGGTGGCATTAGTGGGAATGTCATTGGATTGTATCGCTCATTTTTCAAGTCGTGGTGGCCGAGTGGTCGAAGCGCGTCCTTCCGTACGGGAGGTCGCGGGTTCAAATCCGGCCGGCTTGTACCTCTAAATCTAAATGTGAAAAGATTTATGTGCAATTTTTCACAACACCACTGGCTAAAAACGGTGAAAGAAAACATCGTGAGGAAACCTGTATGTCGGAAAAATTCTAAAAATCCTTTGAAGATATGTGAAGTCCCCAATCCGCACTCGGCAAGCGTGGTGGACTATGCCTAATCCCTCTTCTTAGGAGACCTGAGCCTAACAGTGGGCAGTAATGGGTTGGTACAGTACAGTACAGTACCTGATTGTAAGCGGTTACTATCAGTAGATCTCTGCGACGACAAGACATAGGGTCACTACGTATATTTTGTCTTCTATACTTTTCACAAACCTAGTTTGAAGAGGAAAAAAAATCAAATCACTAACATAACTGAATAAAGTGGCAAATAAGTTATACAACAGCATCAAAACTCAACTTACTATCTAGTTTAATTTTAACAGCATCTCATCAATTTTAAGAGGACATCAGATAACATCTTGAAATATGCTTTTGGCTCAAATCCTGTTCAATTTATAGACACTTAACCCGCATAGGGTAAAGTGCGTAGTCAAAATCGCAAGTCGTAAACCTTTTATATGCGCTTTTTACTGCCCCAGGAGACATTGCTGAACTGCTGATGCTGTTCAGAATGGTCTCGCTAATTTGCCATTGATATACTTGGCTTTACGACTAGTTGGAATGGGGTGATGAATATTTGAACGTATTGGCAAAGATTCTGGCTGATGTTGTGTCTGTTTTATGGCAATCTTTAGGAGTAGAGTTCATGACAATTTGGATGTTTGATGCGATAGTAATAGGCGGCATAGGTTTAACCAAAGTAATCCTTGTTTGGGATCCCCATTTTAGAGATGTGTATTGTATTAACGCTTTATAGCTCTGTAAATGAAAATAATGTCTTCAGACGATAAGTAGTGATTTTACAGCGTTCCTTACAATAAAAAGATCCGCAAATGATCACAACCACAAAACATCGAAAGGCGGTATACTTATTAATCTGACACGGTTACAAAGATCCTGGTTAATTT
Organism: Trilocha varians; assembly: GCA_030269945.2. Taxonomy (NCBI): domain Eukaryota; kingdom Metazoa; phylum Arthropoda; class Insecta; order Lepidoptera; family Bombycidae; genus Trilocha; species Trilocha varians. Next base: position 10,565,588 of record AP028273.1, on the reverse strand, counting down.
TTCATATTGTCTTTAGTGATTACCGTCGCCCATAAGCACTTGATATTTTTAGGACAAACCTAGATTTCCAGTAGCTTCTACAAACATATATTTTCTAGACCAAAGAGATCCAGCACAATGCGAGTTCTGGTGTCATTCTGAGCGATCAGAGTCTGGTGTTACAATACGTCAGCCGAGCAGCTGCTGGGGACTACAGCTGTTTGGCTTACAACAGCGAGGGCAGTGCCACTAGCAACCCTGTGTCTCTACAGATAAGGTGTAAGTTACTTTAATTGTAGGTGTTACATTAAATTTATCAATAGCAATAACTATTTCCCCATCTTTCTATTATACAGTTCTCTTTTTATTTTATCGATGATTTCCAATGTTACCAGTTGATAGAAGTCCTTAATTAGTCTTCTGTCCTTTTGTAGGTTATCCTAAATTTTGCTTGCTTTATTTTTGACACTAGTTCTCGTCTTCAACCAGCAATTGATGTGTGTTAAATTTATGAAAAGGTGACAAGATGTAAAGAGTGTCAACATAAATCTTTTACTGTCATCAGCACTACAAAAACCAAAGCAAATATAAAAATATAAAACTTTATACAACCTTCGTCTCGTGACAGATGCTCCTCTCTGCAAGACAGTGAATGAAGGTGAAGTGTATGGAGCTATGAAACAAGAGACAGTCACTTTGAACTGTGCTGTTGACTCCAGTCCTCCACCTACTAGCTTCAGCTGGATCTTCAACAGCTCTGGAGATCAGACAGAACTGGCTGCTAAGTGAGTTGATGTTACTTATTTAATTACACACACCCATACACACACATGCATAATATATACTTCAGCGACTTGTGATAATAATTGTTAATGTAATAACAATAAAATGTATAAATAGTACGGGAGGACGCGGGTTCAAATCCGGCCGGCTTGTACCTCTAAAACTAAATGTGAAAAAATCTATGTGGAATTTTTCACAACACTGGCTATAAGCGGTGAAGTAGCTTATAGCGGTAATCGTGAAGAAACCTGCATATCGGAAAAGGGTTCTTAAAATAATTTGAAGATATGTGAGGTCCCTAATCCGCACTGGATGAGCGTGGTGGACAATGCCTAATCCCTCTTCCGAGGAGACCTGAGCCCAACAGTGGGCAGTAATGGGTTGGTACAGTACAGTACAGATAAAAGAATTTCATGGTAATGGGGGATTGCTTGCTAGCAAAGCTGTGTAGTTTTATTTTTTATCAATATACCTATTCCATGTCCATCTTTAAATGAACCATTGACCACCATTGAACCATTGAGTAACCATTTACCATCACACCATCAACTCCTGCATCTAAATCTCAATAAGACAAATACTACTTATGATCGGAACTTGATCAGGGTACATGAAATATCTTGCTTTCAGTACATTTACCTCCACTGGTTTTACTTCGAAACTCCACTATACGCCCACTTCTGAGATGGACTTCGGTACAATATTGTGCGTCGCCAGCAACATGGTCGGAGAACAGAAGGTTCCCTGCATCTACAAGCTCATTGCTGCTGGTGAGTCTTAGCAAGATAAGTGGTTTCATTATGGTTCCAATAGGTACACTAGTCGTTTATTACACAGATCTTGTGACATCTAGCGCAAATTTCCGTGCATTCAGACGTTTTTGCCATAACTACTATTGGCATCCAAAATAGTACAACAGCTCACCGCATAGGCCCAATCAATTTAATAAAATCAATGTCCGTGGTGCTTTTCTCAATTCTGGCGTAATGCTTTTTCAATCTTATTTTATTGTCTCCCGCTTTGCGAAACTCATGTTTTCCTACTCCTTCTATTATCTTCTGATTAAATATGTTGCGGGGCCCAAGACAAGTTAGCTTTCCCTCGGGTTCCTGGGCTTGACTGCTCAGAGTCATTACGATGGTCGCCACTGTGGATCCTGGCTACACAGGAGTTATAGTGGTGGGAGTGAGAGGTGGGCAAATACCCGAAGGTACACTAGTATTTCCAGATCTATCATCTGGTTTAGAAGATTGATTTTCAAAGGTGATTTTAAGAAGTTTATTACAAGAGATGGTGACTTTCCTACGGTTAAGAAATATCTAAAAAGATCTTAACAAAAACTGCTCATAAACTACTGCCATTTTAAAGATACTACAAAACTGCTAAATACTAAGAAACTCCATATCCACAAGGTATGAAAAAAGAATAATATTACTTGGTATTAGGTATAAAGTAGCTCTATGGCTTGTCCTTCTTTGAATGAGGTTTAAGAAAATTTCTGAACAGTGCGATACCATTGTAAATTTTATAAGAGAAGGTAACCACTTACCAACGAGCAGGCCGTATACTCTTTTATTTTTTTTTATTGCCTTGTAGGCAGACGAGCTAACGGGCCACCTGGCCTCTTTAAACGAAGTTTAAGAAAAGTCCTGTATCGGTAGGTGATAGATAACAGCCCCTCATTGCCCTGGCATTGCAGAGGTTCATGAGCGACGGTGACCGCTTACCATCAGGTGGGCCGTAGGCTCGTTTATCTATCAAACAATAAAAAATAAAAAACCTGATCGTAAGCGGTTACCGTTGCTCATGGACCTCTGCAAAGGCAGGAGACACTTCAGGGCCTATCTTTAAGAACCTTGTTCAATCTGTGTCTAGGTCAACCAATGGTACTGCAGAACTGCTCTGTAGTCAACCAGAGCTCGGAGAGTCTCCAGGTGGAATGCGTGGAAGGCTTCGACGGTGGACTTCCTCAGGTGTTCTATATGGAAGTACTAGAACTGCCTGCTATGACTGTAAGTCTTAATATCTTAGTGACTATTGCTGGGCTTAAACTTTTTGCAAGGGATGTCTGGAGGGAGTGTGTTAGAATTAGTTCATTTTTAAACTATGTATTACTGGTGGATTTGTAACTTTGTGCCCATCGAAATAAAACGTAGAACCACTTTTATTTTGGGACCGTACCATTCCGATTTGGAATGGACTCCCGTCCGCGGTGTTCCCGGAGCGCTATGACATGTCCCTCTTTAAACGAGGTTTAAGAAAAGTCCTGTATCGGTAGGCGATAGATAACAGCCCTTCATTGCCCTGGCATTGCAGAGGTTCGTGAGCGACGGTGACCGCTTACCATTAGGTGGGCCGTAGGCTCCTTTATCTATTTCGCAATAAAAAATAAAAAAAGGTTCGGTTGTTTTTTCTTCAATATCACATGGCAGGTCAATAATAGTCGTACATACACAAAGTTATTTACCCCACTTCTGGCAAAAGGTAGAAACCATCATGTATATTCATCGCAACAATTAAATTTTACCTCGTTTAGGATAGTGGTAATTTATTGTATTGTAAACCGATGTAGATGATATTTTTTCCATAAATTTTGAAAGGTAATGTATGCACAGGACGAGGAGATTTTAAGTTAATTTATAATGAACTTTAATCCTGAAAACTGTAGCATCTAAGATTGAAAATTTAAGGATACAATCAAAATTTTAACCACATACGAAAACCAATCATATTTCCTTAGTAACTCATCACTCAATACTCGCCCTTCACACTTACATCATAAAGTCAAAATTCCCCTGAAAGTTCCATTATACGGAACCACTTACGTGCTATAGAGATTTTAATGAAATGCTAATGCTTGTTAAGCGTCTTTCATCGGTGATTATTAAAATGTGAATTATTAAATTGTTGTAAAGTGCTTCAGTCGAAGTGAGTTAATGGGATGCTGAGATATCCCATGGGTACGGTGATCGACATGGTAATCAAAATAAATGAGATTTAGTATTGATTTAACATCTTCTGACTAAATTCGTCGTAATAGTCGTGGTTGCCTTCCGTACGGGAGGTCGCGGGTTCAAATCCGGCCGACTTGTACCTCTAAAATCTTAATATGAAAAAGATTTATGTGCAATTTTTCACAACACCACTGGCTAAAAACGGTCACTGGGTAAAAACATCGTGAGGAAACCTGCATATCGGAAAAGGGTTCTAAAAATCCTTTGAAAATATGTGAAGTCCCCAATCCGCATTAGGCAATCCCCAATGAACGCGTGGTGGACTATGCCTAATCCCTCTTCGGAGGAGACCTGAGCTCAGCAGTGGACAGTAATGGGTTGTTACAGTACAGTACAGTATAGACTAAATTCGTTGCGGGACAAGTTAGATTTCCTTCGTGTTCTTGGGCTTCACTGCTCAGAGTCATAACGATGGTCGCTGCTGTGGATCCTGGTTACACAGGAGCTACAGTGGTGGGAGTGAGAGGTGGACAAATACCTCAAAAAACTATACTGGGTGTGATTTTTGTAATTTTAGTAGGTTCAATTCTCGATTTGAAAAATTGTCCTTGACCTTCTTCAAAAAGGGCTTGAAGAGGGTCCTTTTAGTTAGGTTCCTTTAGTTAGTTAGGTTAGATCCTTCAGTGTCCCCTGACATTGCAGAGGTCCATGAGAGACGGTAACCATTTACAATAAGGTGACCTATTGCTTCATCAGCTTACATGTTGATAAAAAACATTATCTAACAATAAATCTAATATATAAAATTTCGTTGCCATACTCCTCCGAAACGGCTTGACCGATTTTAATGATTTTTTTGTGCTTATCCGGTATATATGAGAATCGACCAACATCTATTTTTCATCCCCCTGAATGTTAGGGGTAGTCCACCCATTTTTTTTTACGAAGTTGCGCGGGGCAGCTAGTTATCTATAAAGATTACATTTCTCTGGTTAACAAAAAGCAACAAAGGACTCCAATAACATCTTTCCTTTATAAATTTCAAAACAACTGTCCTACCTCGAAATCGTCGCTAATTACTCTTGTAACTACCAATTAACAGTGAAAACTGTCGTCGTAACAGACATTAGTGTCACAAAATTTGTGTTATGATGTATTAATGGAGTGTACTTCGCTATTTATTGTATTGTTTTGACTTAAGAGTTAATTTGGTAGTGTCTTGTTTTATGTTGTTGTTATACGATTAGTGATTTTTAAATGAGTGCACCAAGTGGGAATGAAGCTTTCGACTTTTTTTTTTGAGTTAGAGGAAATCACCGGTTTAATGGGATATGTGGGAGTTGAACCGCACTTAAACCTCCAACTGCTCACGCTCAGCGTCCGAACCGCGATTGAAGCCAGAACCCAGCACGGGGTTATGAGGGACGGCGCGACGTGTTACGCACACGGCACTCTTTTCCGTCGCGTCACCGAACCGGCAACCACCGGCGATACGGCCACCGGCTCAAGCTTTTGACTTCGGCTTTAAAATTGTATGTCAAAATTGTAATATTGATTTAAAAAAGAAAAAAAAATTAAAAAAAATAGGTTTCCGCTGTGTTACTTGTCAGTTATTTTCAGGACGGTGGCTATAATTTCGTTTTGTGGTACCTAGCATTTCCACATCAGCAAGCATGATAATTTTTCATTGTCGCTGAGGATAAAGTATTGTATTTCATTTCATTTCTTAATAGGTGTTAATTGACAATAATGTTGGTTGGTACGAGCGTGGGTATAATTTTATTTATATTGCTATTAGTAGACTAATTGATGAGGTATCTGGCAATTTTGAAACATACATAATAATGAGTTTATAATTAAAATATGTTTGCTAATACTAGATGCTTATTTTAGTTTTGATGTTAAATAATACTGCAATTCAAAGATTTTTTGTTAATTATTTGGTTTGTATGAAAATTGAAAAAAAAGTAAAAATACCACCCTGTATTTTCATAGCAACAATCGAAACCGAATCAAAACAAATTAAGAAAAATCTTTCTATTCAATATTATTATCAAATATCCAGTGTTTCCTTTCAGCAAAACATCTTAAATACAATACTTAATCCAGTTAACAAAGAACACCCTGTATATAAAATACTTCCTTAGGTCCGAGCAAACATCTCATCGAACCACACACCAAGCTTCGAAGTCCGTGGTTTGGACAGCAGAGTCAGTTACAGTCTAGTTTTGTTCGCCGCCAACGCTAAGGGGAGGAGCGAAGAGGTGACATTGTACACTGTGGCGATACGACCTCCTGATAAGTATACTGGTAAGTTTAGTAAAGTAGAGATTGACCACTCGTTTATGCCTGTTACATGTCATCTATACTGCCCACTGTTGGGCTCAGGTCTCCTCAGAAGAGGGATTAGGCATAGTCCACCACGCTTGCACAGTGCGGATTCGGAACTTCACATATCTTCAAATTATTTTTAGAACCCTTTTCCGACATGCAGGTTTCCTCACGACTTTTTCCTTCACCGTTTATAGCCAGTGGTGTTGTGAAAAATTGCACATAAATTCACCTATACAGGGTGGAATTTTAAACGCCCCTTCCAGAAAAAGTACTCGAAAATCATTAATTTTATCGAATTTTGCTAAAAAGAACCGTTCCTTTATTTTTGAAAAGTAACACAACTGCATTCATAGATATTTTTTTTAATTATTGGTATATCTGGGAATCGAATCTGCCGAACACACATGGCAATGCGTGTTTTGGTATTATTTGATTAGTACTTTCATTACGTGTGATTGTGATTTGTGAAAATTAAAGCCTCTCATTTTTTATAAGCAAACGAGCATAAAACCTACGTGATGGTGTATCATTACCGTCGCTTATGAACCTATTACCTACTAATATTATATTTTATTTTCGAAATACCACAATTAATTAAGCATAGTCATCACTTACACTATTACTAAACGGGTTCTTACCACGATTATTCAACAACAAATCTCTTTCTTTCTTTGTCTGCTCTTAAATGACCTACCCGCAGTTCCTCAGTCACAACAGTGTTCAAATATCGGGACCGCTCAATTAAAAATAATCGTGGTAAGAACCCGTTTAGTAATAGTGTAAGTGATGTAGATAACCACGAGTGTTTAAAGAATTTTTTTAAGCAGTCTCTTCAATAACAATAATTACGAGTTTTATCTTAGATCTTCCGTTTCTTGAAAATAGCTTCCCAAATCCATAGCTTACAATTTCAAAGCTATCAAATCCTTCCATCAAAGACCGTAATGAAATCTGTTTGTAAATGATTTCCATTTAACGTATGAGAATAACTTTTCAAAGATTTTCCTTTTAAATGTTCAAATCTTTGAAATGTTTACGTAAAGGGTTTTTGAAATCTCAATGAAGGGTGTGCGTACTTTGAAGAGTTTCTTAGTAAAAATGTTATATGGTATTTCTGCTTTAGCGGCATTTTAAAAATAGAGTTTTGTTGATGTTAGTTAACCATCGTATGAGTGTTGTTGGTTATTTAAAGTTGTTTAAAATTACCGATTTGGAATGAACTCTGTGATCCCGGAGCGCTATGACATTGCTCTTTAAACGAGGTTTAAGAAAGGTCGTGTATAGGTAATGGGTATGCAGTAGAGGCTCATAATATTACTGAAAGCTTTTAAAATATTTACAATAATAAATAAAATAAAATAAAAATAAAAATAGCCTTTATTACTGAGTTATTATTTACATACAAATTTGTCAACACAAAATATCGCGCATCTCAGTGTGCCTTTCAGCATAGGCCTCCTCCAGCTCTTTCCACTGCTTTCTGTCGTCGGCTACTCTCCGCCAGTATGGTCCCGCTGTCTTCTTTATATCGTCCGCCCATATACAAGGAGGTCGACCTCTGCTTCTCGTAAATATTTACAATATTCAAATACTATCCCTGCTACTATTTCTCAAATACAGTGTCCGTGCAAAAAACAATATTCTAATTCTCACATAACACTAGAATATGTTCCCAAAATATCAATATTGTCAAAAATATTGCGCGATTGCAGAGAAACACCAACACGGTATACTACTTTCATACATTATCAACAGGTTCTTACCACGATATTTAATTAATTGAGTTGTCTCGATATTTCAACGTTGTTGCAAACGTCATGATCACGAGAAAACTGGATACTGCGGGTAAATTAACGAGCAAACAAATCTGTCTACCCTCTTTGTCGTTCGCTTTTGGGTAGTACCACTGGAGCTGGAACTCACATCACGACACACCACACTCACTGTATTTACAAGACTCTTCGAGCATGAACCCTTAATTATATAAGTTAGAATAAGGTTATAACATGCTATACATCCAAATATATTACAAAAGTGTCATGTCAACAAACTCTTCTACGCACAGGAGTAAGCACCGCCATCCCCTGGTCACCGATGCTGGTGACTCTGCTGTCGGTGACGGCAATGCTGTGCTCCGGGATATGCGCCGTCATCACCGCCTTGTACAGACGTCATGCTGTCAGAAGACATGACCTAGACAAGCATCCACCTTCAGCGTGAGTAGATTAATAGATTGGCTGTAATTTGGGAGGTAGTTTTGTAGGATTTAAATGCGGACTTCTGAAATAGTTTAGGCATTAATGGAGGCTGGCTGAACCGATTAAAGTCTTTATCGAATGTAAGTTAAGGGGTGGGCCATATAAAGTTTGTATTTTTCAAAAGTTCGACTGTCATGTTGGCTGTGTGGCATGTTGCGCCATCCTGTTGAAACCAAATGTCGTCCATGTCATACTCTTCAACTTTTGGAAACAAAAATTCGTTGAGCATGGCACGGTAACGCTCGTCATTAACCGTAACGGCGGCTCCTTGCTCATTGTCGAATGATGCCGCCGGACCAAAACCCACACCAAACTGTAACTCTTTGTGGGTGCATTGGCTTCTCAATGGTGACGTGTGGATTTTCCGACCGCCAGATGCGACAATTTTGCACAATTTTGATGCAAAACCTTTAACTAAATTTTAAACACAAATTGAATGACATTTGAGCTGTCATTCTCTAAATAAACAGTAGTTCGAAATGCAAACGTTAGATTGCCCACCCTATATGATATTTTTATCAAGGTTTGGAATGTATTGAGTTACAGATACTGTACTTCAATTTTTTTTTATTTTAGTGCGTAATCGCTTGATGATCACAACGTGAAATGTCATATCTATTTTGTACGAGGTTTTTCCCACACTTGTCAGTGTGTGTAAGAGAAAAGTATGTTTCCTATAGAAAACACCTAAGTAAAAGGCCTATGTTACTCTCTGTCAAGTCAGTCCAGTCGTTTCATAGATCACCCGAAATAAACAAACAGACTGATAGACAAAAATATCATCTATAGATGGCGTTACTTATATTTCTGATGCGCCACCGTTATGTGATCAGACAAAAGTTCTAAGATTTTATTTATCTCTATAATTTAAGCAATTACAGCACACATTATATGTTGCGACTTGATCCAAATAATATCCAGGAGTGGCCTCTACATGGAACACAGCGTGGAGTCCCTCTCGAAGCAGGACAACCTGAACACGTACTGCGGCTCGCCCAAGCTGGAGTACTGCTCCCAGTACGAGCTGAAGGTGGACACGGGAGAGGACACGGACCCTGACATCATACCCTGCCATCATGGTGAGGAGCATACAATGTGGTTTATTCAACAGGCCGTTATATGTGAGCGAGCGTATGAACGGGAGAGAGTTTATGTATGTGTGTGTAAGCAAATTTGTATGATTTGTGTAGAAGTAATTTTAATTAAATTATTGTAATTGAAAGTCCGGTGTCCCTGAAATAACGGAAATGAGTGACGAGCGTAACCCCGCCTGATCAGTTGGACCGTTAGTCCACCCGCTAGTACATGACAATCAGAAAAAGAACATAGAAAATGCTTTATGAATACTTCATAAAGCAGAATATTCATGAATACTTCAGGGTTATAAATGTATTTGATTGTTTCAGATAAAAGAGCAATAAATGATTATAACAAGTTAGGTATCGGCGTCGATTGTGATGCTCATAGTATGTACAGCGAAAAAACTAGTATACCTGCTAGTGCCGTAAGTATTCATACTACTACTACTATTCTGGTGTATACCAGACATACATGCCTATTTATAATTTCTTAGTTAATTCTTCAGTTTTCTACTTCATATAGTTTTTTTTCCTAATATTACTTAGAGTTACTAATCCTTCATACGACTATTTTTTCTTCTACCAGTTTATCTTACTTCTTATTAAATCTATAATGTTTCTGCATACAACTTTTACAACACATTCGCGCGCGGGCGCCTCGTATGGTTTGACGCGTACACGGCTACATAGCAAACCGGTTCTGATTGCGCTCGCTTCAACTATCCTTTTGTGTTTATTGAACACGATGCTATTTACTAATGAATAGCGACGTAACTAATCATTGTGTTGTAAGAAATGGAAGTAATATTATGAACGGTACGACAAGTGAAAATAGCGAGATGACAAGTAGAATGGAGAACATTAATCAAGGAATTCAGACAGAAGAGAACAGACAAAGTACAATGTTGGTGCAATCTGAAGAAGTATCAAAAAACAAGCGAAGCAGGGATTTGGATCAAGATGAAATTTGGAAAACAGTTACTAGAAAAGGAAAAAGATATGCAAGAGGAAGCCAAATAAATGACTTGTTGAGGATTCCGGATGATAAAATCGAAGTATGTGTAACATCTCCAGACATCTTACTACCAAAACAATTTAAATTAGCCAAAATACTCAAAACTGAAAACATTTGCGATATCACACGAATTAAATATGTTCACCCTCGCAAAGTTCTCATATTGTTCAGCAATGATGACAGTTGCGAACGCTTGATAAACTCACAATACTTTAAGAAAGAAGGTTTTATATGTCAAAGAACACTAGAAACTACTAAATCTTATGGAGTCGTAAAGAATATTGACATAGATTTATCGGAAGGAGAAATCTTGGAGGGCTTATCTAGCGAAACTCAAATTTTAAGCGTGAAACGACTCAATCGAAGAAGCAGTCTTGACGGTCGATGGACGCCATCCGAAGCAGTACGTGTATGTTTTGCAGGTTCATCCCTCCCAGCATACATTTACATTTTTGATTCGAGGGTGGAGATCACATCCTTTAAATACCCTGTAACTCAGTGTTCACGTTGTTGGAGATTCGGACATACTGTTAAGCTGTGTCCCTCCAACAAGGTTATATGTCCAAAATGTACCGGAAATCATGATAACTGCTGCACCAAAAGCTTTAAGTGTAATAACTGCAATGGCCGACACATGTCTTTCTATAAAGATTGTCCGGTATATTTGAAAGAGAAGAAAATCAGAGATCTCATGTCGGAATTTAACTGTTCTTACAAGAGAGCATTGACATTGTATGTACCTCCTTCCGACGATACGCCGTCTGATATGTCACTTGAAGATGTACCACAGAATTTATATAACACGGACATAGATGACTCATCAGAAATAGAAATTACCCTTAAAGATGCTTGCCATACTGAAGGGAATTCAACGGTAATAAAGTCAATGGATACGGTCACACGTAAAAAGAAGAAAGGTAAGAAGAAGAAGTCTGGAGCCAAAAAACTATCTCAACAGCAGGAAAATATTTCAAGGGAAGTCAATATGGAAGTTGAAAATGAGAGTGATGTTACTCATGAATCAGAAGAAGACAATCAGAGGAAAAATAAAAAACCTAGAAAGAAAACAAACAATATAGAAATTATTGAACAAATAAAAGAAATAGTACTAGATAAACAAACTTCTTGGGATGTGAAAATGAAAAGAGGAACGGATTTAATCTTTGAATGGTTATTATCACTTATCAAGCATTATATTTTAAACTTTCCTTTTACCGATTATTTTAACCAATGGATACACGCCGAACGAAACAGTCAATAATAAATATTTTACAATGGAATGCCCAAAGCTTACGACCTAAGTCTACAGAATTTGAAACCCTACTGAATCAAGAGAAAGTTCACATAGCCCTTGTCAATGAAACATGGCTGGTCCCTGATAGTCATTTTCGAATAAGCAACTACAACGTCTTTAGAAGCGACCGCGACGACGGTTATGGCGGAGTTGCAGTATTGACACATTGGTCACTGAAGGCAAGATGCTGTAACATTACTATTAGGAATATTGGTATTCAAATCCTACATGTTAAAATTACAAATTGCCAACATCTCGAAAACATCATCACTATTTACTGCCCATCCTCTGTACAAACTAGCATAACGGATTGGGAAGAAATTTTCAGTCAATTTCGTGAAAAATCACTCATAGCTGGAGACTTCAACGGGCACCATTTGGACTGGTCGACTAAGACAGATACACGAGGCTCTCAACTATATGATGCTATCTTAGATAGTAATTTCATTTCACTTAATGACGGAACACCTACGCGAGTCAAACTAGTAAACGGCGTGGTCCAAAAAACATCTCCCGATCTAACGTTGGTTTCTACTGACTTAGCTATGAAGTTCACATGGAAAGTTATGAATGAAAACTTGGGCAGTGACCATCTTATTATGAAAATCAGTACAGAATTAAATCAGTCAAGAAATTTTAGAACTAAGAGAAATTTTAAAAAGGCGGACTGGCTTGGATACAGAAAAAAAATTGAAGAGTATCTCAAAGAATTTCATCTTCTTTCGGACAACCAATTGGCGTACGATAGCTTCATTCACATTTTAAATGCAGCTGCTGATGAGACTATCCCTATGATCAAAACATGCAACGACCCCATCCGACAGTCACAGTTTAAACCAAAACCTTACTGGGGCCCTGATATAGCATGTGCGGTAGCAGAAAGACGCCTGGCCCTAGCTCAATTCAGAAAGAATCCCACTCCACAAAATCTGAGTTTACTGCAGGCCAAGATCACCACTGCACAAAGACTTATACGAAATAGTAAACTTACATCCTTCAGAAACTTTTGTGATAGTATAGACAACAAAATGTCTACAACGGAAATGTACAATCGTATGAAATGGCTAAAAGGCAGTAGATTTATGAGAAAAACAATAGACTACGCGACAGCAGCGACTTTGGCGTGTGGACTAGCACCTGATTACGTCTCTCCACCTACACCGACTTTCGTGTCCACAAATACACAGCTGTGCGATCCGATATCCGTCCAAGAACTAAAGAACTGTATTAAACAGAGTGACACCGCCCCTGGCGTGGACAACATTTCTTACTCGATGATTAAATATCTTCCTGATTCCGGCAAAGAAGTGCTTGTCTCTCTATATAGTCGTTTTCTGATTTCGGGATTTGTACCAGAGCAGTGGAGGGAAATAAATATAGTGCCGATCCCAAAAAACACTGTAAACATTGCGTCCAGTTCTAGTGTCAGACCGATTGCATTACTTTCAGTCCCATGCAAAATTCTGCACACGATTATTAACCGGAGATTAGAGTGGTACTTTGAGAAGAATAGCCTGTTCTCTTCGGAAACAACTGGTTTCAGGAGAGGAAAGTCCTGCCATGACAATCTATCCAGGTTAGTCACACGGATACAAGTTGGATTTTCTAACGGAGTCAATACTCTTGGGTGCTTCGTGGACATCGATAACGCTTACAACAATGTAAATATATCCGTTTTATTGAAGTTGTTGGACGAATTTGGGGTTGGTTTACACATTTGTAGATACCTTTGGAAATTTCTTCATGAAAGACATCTATCGATAGAGATTGACGACTCGAATACAATTCACCGTACCACAGGGATGGGGATTGCTCAGGGAGATCCGTTATCGCCAATATTATTTAACATTGCCACTTCAAAGATCTGTCTCGGTATCACTGGGGTGTGTGTGTCGCAATATGCGGATGATTTTGTTTTGTACGTCAGCAGACCTAATATCTTAGATGCGATTCATGACATTCAACGGGCCTTAGATGTATTTCAGACAATAATCGAAGAAATAGGTTTAAAAATATCTGTTAGCAAAACCAAAATCTGTCTATTTAGTAGAGGTAAGAACAGAGCCAATTTTACTTTAGATATCGATGGCTATAGCGTCCAACGAGTTGATGAAGTCAAGTACTTGGGCATGTGGTTAGACAGATCTTTGAAATGGAATAAACATATTGTCGAAACACAGCTAAGGGTAAACAAATTTTTGAACATTTTGAAAATTCTAGCGGGCTCATCTTGGGGCATGCATCCTATACACTTACGACGACTATATATTTCAGTAATTCGTAGCAGACTGGATTACTGTTGTTTTCTCTATAACAACTGTAGCAAAAATCAATCAGTCAAACTGGATAGATTGCAAAACTCATGTCTTAGGATAATAGGAGGTTATATCAGAACTACGCCGATACATGTTATGGAAACGGAGCTGTGCATACAACCACTTCACATTCGAAGGCGCTATTTGGCTGGCAAGTACTGGTTGAAAGCCAAAGTCGAAGAAAACAGCACCTCTATTAACGTCCTCAATGATTTGACTGCTTTAAGTGGAAACTTATACTGGAGAAATAAAAGAATCCCACTACTTGTAGAAATTCATAAGATGCTGAAGGATTTGCCTATTCGCTCCGAAGCCGTGCCGGGAGTATTTGCACTTGATACTTGGATAAGCAACATCAATATATGCCAAATAATAGTCACTAGTGTCGAAGGAGTGACAGTCGCTAAAAAATATATCGACGCAGCGGAGCTGAGATCAAAGTGTTGCCAATATTTTGACGGCAAGTACAGTTTGTTTTACCGTTTATTTACAGATGGCTCTAAGTTCAGCTGTGATGGATCTGGAGCAGCAATATTTGATCCCCAAGTAAATTGCGTGATCAAGTTCCAGATAAATCAATCTAGTATCTCCGTGATGTACTGTGAGCTGATAGCGATATCGGAAGCACTTAGTTACGCATTGTCGTTGCAGGCTGACCACATAGTCATCCTATCAGACTCTAAGAGTGCGTTACACCATTTAGCTCGGCTACCCTCGAGATGTCGAGGCTCCCCGATAGCATTTGAGATAGCAAACACTTTAAACGAGCTTCGTAAGAACGGCAAAATGGTTTTCATTCAATGGTTGCCATCACACATAGGTATAAGAGGCAATGAGATTGCAGATCGAGCGGCTAAGATGGCTACTACAGAGGGAATCCCTTATGCATATACCCCAATACATACTGACCACCTACGTTCATTAAGAAATATTTGCAAAGACATGTGGCACGAGTACTTTGACGAAAGATCGCTGTCTAAGGGCATATGGTACCGAACGATGCAGACTTCACCCCCTCCATGTCCATGGTTCCAGAGCGTCGTCATCCCTAGGGCACAAATTGTGGCATTGTTAAGACTGCGGGCCGGACATATTCCTTCCAACAAGTTCACACACATGATGGGAAAAACCAACTCACCTAGATGTTCGTATTGTGACCACAGCATAGAAGACTTACTACATGTCTTAGGTGAATGTATCAGGACTGAACTAAAACGAATACAGCTTGGGGTGAGATCCCAATACAATATAGGCCAGATCAACACCGCTTTAGCTGAACCCCAGGAAGAGGCTGCAAAAACTTTAGCAGCGATTTACTTGTCGTGGTCTAAAGATAGAACCTAAATCATAAATAGTAAGTAAGGAGTAATAGTCATATGTGGAGGATTTTTTATTTTATGTTTAGCTGTATTATTTTACTAATAGTTTTAAATAATGTAGTGTAAGTTAATTAATTAGTTTAAGGAAAAATTGTAATTGACATTATGGGGCGACATAGTCAGAAATTGACAAAGCCCCCAAATAAAGATTAAAAAAAAAAAAAAAAAACTTTTACAAACCCCAGGTACACTTTTTCTATAAGAAATGCACCTTAATCCCTTTTACTGGGACGTAAACAATAATGGATTTTTTTGACATTTGAAATCCACAACGAGTAAATACAGGAACTGTAATGTCACTATAGATTAAATTCGAGGTTCCTTCAAAGTGGGGAGCATGTTTAGGATGATTTCAATGTGGGTTCGGGACTTTACAAACTGTCGTAGTTTGTTAAATTCTTCTCCAATATGTAGGTTTCCTCTCGGTGTTTCCTTTTCTACTTCATCGTACACGATTTTTGCAAAATTATAATTAACTTAAATTAATTAAAAGTATATGTGTTAATGTTTTTCATTACATTCTTCATAAATATCCTGTTTTATTCTCAAATAAATTTTTAGGATGCTTAAACATAAAAACAGATATTTTTTAATATACATAAAGATTTACCTTAATATTTCAACGTTAAAAGAATAACGGTGGAAACAAAAACTCCACTTCGTACTATAAAGAGTCGGTTTCACTGAAATTGTTTTTCTGATAGCATTTTCATTTCAATACAGGAGAAAACAATACAAACGAAAAATATTGTTTTTTATTAAATGAAGCGAAGAAATACATGCATAATATTTTACTAGTTTTAGTTCCTGACTTCGTTTGCATGGAGTCGTATTTTGCATGACAAATTTACAATTGTTCGAATGGATTTGAGTTTTACTGCACCACGAACTCAAATTTACTGTAGTTCTATAAAACGTAGAGAATTTTAGCTTTTGTAGTTTTTTCTTGTTGAAGTCAAAAATGATGATATATACGAGTATTTTTCATCTTAAAGTACAACAGTCACGCAGTGAACACTATACAAACAAAGAATATTGTAATATTTTTTTTTATACACTCGCGGTTATCTACATCACTTACACTATTACTAAACGGGTTCCTTCCACGATTATTTTCAATTGAGCGATCCCGATATTTCGGCACTGTTTCAAGCGCCATGATCACGGGAAGACTGAGGAACTGCGGGTAGGTCATTTAAGAGCAGACAAATCTGCCTACCCTCTTTCTCGTTCGTTTGCCGGTACCACTGGAATTGAAAATAATCGTGGAAAGAACCCGTTTAGTAATAGTGTAAGTGATGAAAGAATATTATACAATGAATGAAAAAATTCAACTTATATTTAACAAAAAAAAACCTCTAGTTATGATGCATTTTCAAAAGACACTACTAGAAAGATTAAAAAATATATTTCAAGAAATCTAACGCTGCCGGTGTAAAACTTCAGAACTAAATAAATAACTTGGAAAAAAATTAAAGTTGAGATAAAATTACATGTTAAATTGTTTAATCAGCATTTCAGTTATCATTTAATCGCTAGTAAACTTCGTCTTTTTTTATTGCAAGGTAGATAAACGAGCATACGGCCCACCTGATGGTAAGCGGTCACCGTCGCTCATGAACCTCTGCAATGGCAGGTCAAAGAGGGGTCGTTATCTATCGCCATACAAGACTTTTCTTAAACCTCGTTTATAACATTTGTCACATTCAGTCGCCCCGGACTTGTCGCTCCCGAGCGTCGCGGCGTCGATGCTCGAGAGCGACGAGTCCTGGAAGGCGATGCTCGACTTCTGCGAGTCCACCATCTCGCAGAAGAGGGTGGCGGGGAGTGCGAGGGAGAGAATTTATTCTTCTCTCCGTCCCGCAACAACCCGCCGCCGTCGAGCAAGGGGCCGGAACCGGGATCTCGCCCGGAATCTGGCCCCTTAAGAGTTTCGGGTCCCCAACGCATGTGAGTGCGAGCGGGGACCCAAGAAGGTGTCGTGTCTCGCTCAGCACGCCCTTGCGTCAGAGCATCCGGAGGATGGCGGACCGCGCTCCCCGACCCACGCTGGTTCTGACCCAGCGGGGTATTCCGTGGGAGGGTGACACGCGGTCCAGCCATCTTGGCGGGCTTCGGATAGCCCGCCGACCGAGAGAGCCGGTGGCCGTATTCGCCGGCGGCTACCGGTTCGGCGTCCGGGGACGGAGCGACGGAAAAGTGTGCCGAGAGCGTTACGCGTCGCGCCGTCCCTCAAAACCCCGTGCTGGGTTCTGGCCTCAGCCGGAGTTCGGACGCTGAGTGTGAGCGGTTGGAGGTTTTAGTGCGGTTCAACTCCCACACACCCCGCCCGCGGGGCGGGCGGGGATCCGGTGATTTCCTCCAACTGAAAAAAAAAAAAAAAAACATTCAGTCGCCAACTATACGGCTACCTCACTTACAATATTACTAAACGGGTTCTTTCCACGATTATTTTAAGTAGAACTGTCAGTGTGGTATATCGAAATGTGAGTTCGAGTTCCAGTTGTACCGGCAAACGAACGAGAAAGAGGATAGACAGATTTGTCTGCTCTTAAATGACCTACCCGCAGTTCTTCAGTCTTCCCGTGATCATGACGCTTGAAACAGTGCTGAAATATCGGGACCTCTCAATTAAAAATAATCGTGGTAAGAACCCGTTTAGTAATAGTGTAAGTGATGTAGATAACCGCGAGTGTTTAAAGAAATTTATACGGCTACCTTCTGTTACTTACTAAAATACCGCTCTCAATCTCTCGCTCGATATTAAAACCAGTGATTTCGGTGTAAATGTTTTTCCCAAACGATCTCAGTTATTATCCCGCTGTATTTACGTTACACTGAGTGTTCCGACCCCATTTCAACAATGACTCGGCTATGCATTCAGCAAAACGCTCCACAAAAGAGGTATACACACTTTTTGTTTTTAACTCTCATTGTTTTAGTGAGATTTATAGCTTTTGAGGTGTTCTATCTATAGTATAGTGCGAAAGGTTGCATTTTTGATGTTAAAGTGTGAGAAACTTTTTACGTTTATGCAGTTAAAAAAACGACTCATTGTCACAATTTTTTTGCCCCTTGCCATTCCGATCTATAATGGACATGGTATTATAAAAAATATGTATGGGTAGGTGATAGATAACGACCCCTCACTGCCCTGGCATTGCAGAGGTTCATGCGACGGCAACCGCTTACCATCAGATGGGTCGTAGGCTCGTTTATATATCTTGCAATACAAAAACATTATTAGCAATGAATAGTAATAATAGAAGTTCAGATAAATTCTTTGTCTATTTTTGGAAAAGGAGATAGTAGTTCAAATTGGTTGTATTTTTTTAGCATGTTTAAATCTTACCATTACCTTTGTGTAAATCGATTTCAGAGGTACTTTCTCCACATTTTATGAAATATAAAACTGGGTTACGTTTTGTGCAACGCTCAAAGGGTATGTATTTTGAAGAAGATTTTATTATTTTATACTCGTTTTAACTTCGATCATTTTCTATTATTAGAAAACAGCTCTAATGCCGCGTTAAAAGAAACTTACAACTTTCATAATTGGACGACTGTCACCGTCTTTTGTTTTGTACGTGTGTTGGACGTTGGCAACCAATACGAAAAAGCGACACACATAGAATTTTTATTACTCATGAAAAATATATCCTATATCGTACAAAAATGATCAATTTTACCATTCGTCATCTACCCTCATCTGCTAATGAGTTCCAATGTATATTTATAAAAAATGATTTTAAAATATGGATGAGGGTAGGGATGATTGATACGACACGCAGTTCCTGGGGGAATTAAGACGGTGTTTACGCACTGGCTTTGTTTACGGATATCTTTGTGATGAAGGGGGGAAATTAATCGAGTTTTCGTGAAATATTTCTGTATATTGTAAGGTCGTTAGGGAGTGATTCGTGGAGATATTTTGGGAGATTACATTAAATTTAAGAGTAGCATCATAAGTTATGTTGCCAACTCATTAATGTGTTAGTAAACTTCAAAAACTGATAGTGTAGTTATTGCTAAACTGGAAAACATATAGTTGAAGACTTTATTAAACAGCATTTTGGTGAAAGTGTAACAATTTTTGCCAGTGGCTACTGTTACTTCACCAGCTGGCTCAGGGTAAAGAAGAATGAGACTGCTCAGGGAATGGGTTTATAAAATAACACACTTAGCAACAGGCCATAGACATATATTCAAGAATACACACACAAGTTATAAAATTAGATTAACATAAAGAGTTAAATTAAGGTATTAATATATTAAAATACGCTTATAATAGGGAACTGGCTTCATAAAATTAAATGGTGAGATGGTCATAGGTTACATAATAAAAAAATGATACGTAACTTAATAGGTACGATCAGGATGGTGTGATCCCGAGACAATTCACATCTTATCATCCATTCCAGGACGTCCACGTACGCTCCATGGAAGGCAATTCACAAATACACTTGTCTCGTATAGTGTGAGACCTATGGGTGGAACCCTAAAATAAAATTATGACATGGTTGTACATCTCACATATTTGAATACACACTTTAAATATACTGCCAGTTAAATATATAATAAAACAATAACTCACCGAAGGATCCACGGGCACACTGAATTTACCAACCCATCACGGGTGTATACTGAAGACTATTTAACCATTTTAAAAATTATCTCGGAATGAGAAATTGATGAAGCGGGTCAACGTGGCCCTCGAAGAGGGACACGGCATGGGCGTCGGGGAAATCCCCCGCTGCCCGAGCGTAACACTGCCCGCCTTACGAGGCGGGGGTAATCGGGATATAGCAAGCCCCAAAGCCAGCCACCGAAAGCCAGTCACAGACAAAGCCGATACACGGCTACAACATTCTACTGGCATTGACAAATGCCGTTAGTTCCCGGCCGTAGACGCCGGCCGGCGCGACGTCCCCCCTCCTCTTCTTTCTTCTCCCTCTTGTAGGGAACAAGTAATTTTTTTTTTTTTTTTTTTTTTTTTTTTTTTTTTTTTTTTTTTTTTTTTTTTTTTTTTTTTTTTTTTTTTTTTTATATATTTTTTTTAATCATTTTGTATATTTTTAGTTTCTTTTTTTTTTTTTTTTAAATGCTTTTATGATTTTTTTTTTTTTTTTTTTTTTTTTTTTTTTTTTTTTTTAATATATAAACTATTTACAATATATATTATAAACTATTTACAACTTAAATTAAATTAAATTAAATTACATTCGAAACTTAAATTAGACAAAAATGACAACACACAATATTTACAATAGTTGAAGATATGAGAAAAAGAAGAAAGAGAACGAAAAGATTTAGTACGAGGAGCTGGGACTGTTTAGGAACGGGAAGGCAAGATTGCAATTATCTCCCCTCTCGTTCCAGGGGTCGTCAGTCCCAGCTCACTCCGGTTAGAGATGAAATGAAAAGAAGAACATAGTGGACAGAAAGAAGATAAGAAGAAAAAGAGGTGAAGGGGGTGGCCAGCCTTATATCTATGGCGGGGACACCTGTTTATAATTGTAACAACGGTAAATTTGAATTTAAAGTTGAGATTATTTTTTTTTTTTTTTTTTTTTTAAATTAGTCAAGTTAAATTAAAAGTTAAATTAAAACCCCCAAGGTAAACCCTCCGATATAGAGGGGGTCCCTGAGGGGGGACTTAAGACCTCCTAAGGAGGTGACATGACCCCACTAGTGTGGGGGGTCCCTTAAGGGGACATGCCCCTGAAGGGGGAGTAGAGATAGGTGGTGCGTGGACGATGTAGGAGGGTCAGCTCCGCGGGGGGCACTCGTAGTCCCTTCCCGCGACCCGCTTGCTGACCTACGTGTTTCCGACCAAAGTCGGGGGACCGAGGAGCTCACGCGGCAACGCACGGCCGTCAGGTGGCCGGGCGTGCAGCGGAGCTATCCCTTGGAGGTGGACGTGGGGTCCGTGATCAGCCCGCTCGAACATATTCCGAGCGAGCCTCTCGACGAACCCCTTTATGGACTCCACCTCGAGGTCCCGGGCTATTACGTCATTCCTGACGTAATAGACTGCTCCGGCTATGGTACGGAGGGCCAGATTTTGGGGTACCTGGAGCCGTTCTCTCAACGCGGTCGAGAGAAGTTGGTACCAGGCACCCGCTGCGTATGTCAAGCGGGAACGAACGTACGTCTTATAGACAGCGAGCTTCGTCCCCACCGGCAAACTGGAAGCGAGAATCGGCCGCAACAAAAAGCTGGCCGCCCTGGCCAGGCCAGTCAAACGATTGACATGCCTGGTCATGGTCAGCCGGCGGTCGATCACGACTCCCAGATACCTAATGTGGGGCTGAAGCCCGAGTTCGGTTCCGCGGAGACTGAGCCTCCTCTTGATGGCCGTATTGCGGGGTGGACCGAAGAGTATTGCGGCGGTCTTATCCACGTTGACCGCCACTCTCCATCGGTCCAACCACTGGGGCAGCACATCCAAGACCCTTTGCATCCTAACAAAGGCGGCATTGAGAAGCTTGGAAGACGCGAGGTAGGCGCTGTCGTCGGCAAACAGCGCCAACATCACGTCAGTTTCCCACTCGCGGAGGCGCCCCTCAAGTGTGGGAATGTCGTTGGTGTATAGTGCGTAGAGGATCGGAGACAGGACACTTCCCTGCGGGACTCCGGCCGAGATCGGGCGTACCGACGATCTTTGGCCCTCGACCGCGACATAGAAGGAGCGACCGTCCAGATAAGACCCGATGAGTCGCACGTAGGCCAGCGGCAGGCCCGTTTCCCGCAACTTGTGGACCAGCCCCTCGTGCCAGACCCGGTCGAAGGCCTTCTCGATATCGAGAAATACTCCGACCGTGTACTGGTTTGAGTTACGGCAGTCCGCCAAGTGGTGCAGGACCCGGGCCAACTGAAGAGTCGTCGAGTGGCCGGCTCTAAACCCGAATTGTTCGGGTCTGAGGTGGATGTGCGGTGACATCCTCCTCAGGAGCAGCCGCTCGAACAACTTGCCCACGTGCGACAACAACGTAATCGGTCTGTAACTGGACGGCCGGCGCCTATCCTTGCCGGGCTTGGGCAAGGCAATTACCTTGCCCAATTTCCAAATCCCCGGGAAGTGTCCAGTGGCCAGTATGCCGTTGAATAGCCGCGCCATTTCTGCCACGACTATTCCCGGCAAATGGCTGAGGGCCAAGGGAGGAATGTCATCCTCTCCCGGGGCCTTCCGCTTGTTGAGGGACTTGATGACCTCGCGGATCTCCTCGGGCGTGATGAGTGCATCGTCACCCAAGAGTGGCACCGGAGAGGACATGATCTCCTCCGCACTCTGGTACACCGTCTGATGAAAAGCCGCCTCAGTAGGTGCAGGGTCATTAGGTGTAAACTGCCGCTCCAGCGAAGCGGCCAGGATTTCAGCGCGAGCCTGGGCCGAATAGCAGCGGTTCCCCTGCTCGTCCACTAGCGGACAGACAGGGGGACGCTTGTTGGAGAGCTGTCGGCAAAGTCTGTGCAGGGACGTGGCGGTAAAATCGTCCCTGCACTGCTCTATCCTGTCCTCCCAGGCGTAGCCTCGGAAGGACTTGACTTGTGCCGACAAACTCTCCTCCAGCTTGTTCAGCTCGCGCTTGACATCTGGGCAACGAGTTCTTGCCCAGAGCCTCCTGAGCGACCTCTTCCGGCGGATAAGCGCCTGAAGGCGCGCCGGGAGGCCGCCTTTGAACCCTCCGCTGGGCAATACGGTCACCGAATTAGCGATCGCCCCCTTAATGGAGCCGATGAGCCGTTCGGCCGACTCATCGATCCCGCCAGGGGCGATCGGGTCAGGCATGGCGTTGCTTGTGTCCCGGAGCTGTGACTGGTCGGCCAGGAGGCTAGTAAAAGTCTCCCAGTCGACCCTCGTCCTCCGGGGGGCGGCCTCGACATGAGCACCGCTCACGTCCAGTGTGACCAGCACCGGAAGGTGTACGGTGCTCAAGTCGTACAGCACCTCTATAGTTAGAGGATGCCGTAGCCCCTTGTGAACGCACACGTCCAACACGTCCGGCCTGCAGGCCGGATTCGTCGGAACGTGCGTTGGTTCACTGGGGCCGACCACACAATAGTCCCCATCATCGGAGTCACAATACAACCGGCGCCCCGCTTGCGATACCAGCCGGGAACCCCACGCGGTATGTTTCGCGTTGAGGTCCCCGACCACCATCACGGGGGACCGGTCGTGCTCCAGGACGTGACGTAAGTCCTCGAGGCAGATTCCACCCTCCGGGGGGCGATATGCGGAATAAATCCTAATATCCCCCCCCGGCAGGCCCACCCTCACCCCGACCGTTCTGATCTGAGTAAAGGCGAGCCTGTCCAACTCATCATGTACTACGTCTCTCCGGACGAGCGCCGCAGTGCCCCTGAACGAATACCCGGAAGCCGGAGAGATCTCGTCGCGACGGTAGACATGATAGTTGGGGATCAGGAATCTGTCCCGAGGTGCAAGCTTGGTCTCCCCCAGGAGCATGACATGAGGTCGATACTCCTGGAGGAGAGTGATGAGTTCCTGTTTGTGGGGCTTGATCCCACCGGGGTTCCAATATATGACCTTAAGATTGTTGGTCATAATTGGAACCCCGATAGAACTGGAGTAGCCCCGACCAGATTGCGTCTCCGGGACTGTTCCCGGAGACAATGTCCTGGAGGACCGCAGTCACCGCCAGCGACAATCTGTTCCACGACTCCAGCAGCATTGCGGCGAATAAGGCCGCCTCTTGAGGCGACTGTTCACCGCGCCGCTGGCGCCGTGGAAGGGGTGGCGGGAGAGGCAGTCCTCCCACCAGTGGTGTAGTGACGTTGATTGTGGTCGGGGCCACCCCCGTAGGCTGCCCCACAGGCGCGGAAATCGAGGGCTCATCCTCGACCACCTCCATAGGAGAAGGTTGGGAGACGAGAACAGGGGCGGGTTCCGCCGTAGCCCCTGGGGCATTCCCCGCCCGAGCCTTCCCTTTCTTTTTTTTTTTGTTTTTAGCCTTGGTAGGCGGAGGGCCAGTTTCGAGGTCTGGGGCTGATGACCCAGGTTGCAAGGTCGGGAGCGGAGCCTTGGCCGTTACCGGAGGGGGCTCGGGGGCCACAACCGGGACCGGGGGCTCGGTAGTAGGTTGTGACTGCGTAATCGCAGTCGCAGCCCTCTTTTTTTTCTTTTTTTTCTTTTTCTTCTGGTTCCTCTTATTTGAAGAGGAACCAGAAGCAACGGGACGTGGCAGGTTGGCCTCTGCCATAAGGTTGGGGGCCGAGGCTGCTGCCTCGACCGTGTTAATCGCGGCTGATGGGGGCGTAGGGAGAACCGGGTGGGATGATTTACCCTTACCCTTCCCTTTGCCCCCCGTTGTCAGGGTCTTGGGTTGTTGGGGCCTTTGGGGCCCAGGCAGGTTGATGTTCACCCTGCTGGGGACACCGGCACGCACCGGGGCAGACGCTGGGGGAGGTACACCCATAGCCCTGGCCTTCTTGCGGTACACGGGGCACTGGCGGCTACTTGCCGCGTGTGCCCCACCGCAATTGGCGCAGGTAGGGGTGTCCTCCCTTGCCCTTGGGCAGTCCGCTATGATGTGCTCACCCGCACATCGCACACAGCGGACCGCTCTGTGGCAGTTCGAGGAGGAGTGGCCGAAGGCCTGGCAGCGGTGACACTGCGAGGGGCCTCCGACCGGTCTCCACGTCCTCACTGCCACACCAGGCAGGCAGAGGAGTTCCTCCACCTGGTATAACCTGGCAAGGTCGTCCTTTGAGAGGTGGTCGAATTTGGCGAAGAATACTCCGCCCCTTCGACCACCCCCTCCCCGGTATGTACTTCGCGTACGTGGCCGGAAAACCCAACTGGGTGAATTCGCGGACTATTTCCGCCGGGTCAGTGTCCGCCGGCAGGCCCCTGATCGAGACCTTGGACGGGACCTCAGTGGCAAGCGAAAAGCAATGCCACTGGATGGAGCTGTCCACAGCCGAGGCCTCGACCAGATAGGCTTGGACCAGCCGGAATTCGGACTCCGTTTCCGGAGCGAAGCGGAACCCCTTTTGAAGGGCCTTCACTGGCGGAGCCCTGCCGAGCCTGTCCTTAAGGATCGCCAAATGGCGAGTCCAGTTGGGCAGGTGCTCGACATTGATCGGTGGGGGACGTTTGTGTCTCCCCGCCCCTCCGCCAGTGGATGCCTGGTTCGCTTGTACGCCGTTCGTACTTGCTTGGGCCCCTGACGGGCCGGGTGTAGGTCCAGTCCCAGTGGGGGCTGGAGTAGGCCTTGCCCCAGAAGGGCCAGGCAAAGAGTCCGCTCCCGAGTGACCGGGAGGCGGGCGAGCTGGGGTCAGGGATACGGCCGCCCTCTGCCCAGAAGTGGGGTGAGAGGGTGGGCCGATCCGAGAGGGACCCGTTATGGGTCTCAATTGTATTCCCGCAGAGGGAGGCGGCGCCCTAGGCGTGCCCAGGGGTGGCCATTCCCTCTGCGGGTCGTGGGTGAACAAGGGCCTCTGCAGGGCCAGGGTGTCTCGACCCACCGAGGGTCTCGGACGAAGCCGGGGATCCCTCGGCGGGGAGGTCGAAATGGGTAAGGTCGGATGCGACCCTCCTGCCCGCGGGGTAACCTCCCTCCTCAACTCCTGCGGAGTGGAGTCAGGAAGCTCCGCGTAACGCGTCGAGTCCAGGGGACCCGATGACCCGCGGGTCAAGGGGATCCTCCCAGACCCGTCAGCGATCGCGGACAGTTGGGTCGCATCCGCGGGAACCAACGTCGCACGGCCACCGGTCGGTGGTGAGCGAATGGGCGTGGTAGGTGAGGGCCTCACCTCCCCCTTTCCTCCTCAGAGGAGGATGAGGGAGAGGAGGAGGAGTCGTCCCCCTCGCCCTCGGCGTCTCCGGTCTCGTATTCGGTCACCTCCGAATCCTCCGCCAGCCTATAAGGTCTGGGGAGGTCCAGATCCTCTAAGGACCTGGAGGAGGGACCGATACGAGGGGCCTTGTCCGGTTCGACCTCCGGGGAAGAACCGGATCCGGATATGACCAATACCCTGGCCTTCCTCTTCCGGCGCCGCGGACCGACCGACAGATCGGCCGGTAAAGGAAACCGAGTTTCCCCCGAACCGATCGACGGCGAATCCGGGGCCCCGGAAGAGGGGCCAGGCATGGCGGACACACTTATTTGTGTGTCCGAATGAGCACGGCCAGTTCCTGGCGGGCGGCCCATAAGTTGGGCGGCTCCTTCCGAACGTCCTCTACGGGACGGGGCAGGGGTGTTAATTATCGGGGG
Source organism: Trilocha varians (assembly GCA_030269945.2). Classification (NCBI taxonomy): domain Eukaryota; kingdom Metazoa; phylum Arthropoda; class Insecta; order Lepidoptera; family Bombycidae; genus Trilocha; species Trilocha varians. The sequence continues at coordinate 10,538,958 of AP028273.1, read as the reverse complement.
TGAATCCCCCGATCGCGATCTTCCCGCCATGAGTAGGTAGACTTAAACTAATTTAACTATGGCATACATTAGAATTAAAAATAAAATAAGAGTCATACCTACCTGCAAATAAATTAAACTAAAACTAAAACTAACATTAAGAGAGAAGAAAAATATAGCACCAAATGGAGGTAGGAAATAAATTTACAAAAAGAGGGTAGATTGAAATTTGGAATATAAAAATTTAAAATTTACAAATTTAATTAACCTAGTCCTAGCCTACTACTAAGCGGTTAGCTTAGGGCTATTGGCACCCCCTGATCCCGAAGGACAGGGGGGAAGACTGGACACTGGTGGCCAGGCACTATCGGCGCGCAATGCCCGATTATTATTTAAATAAAATAATAACGGGCAGTCGCTATCAGGCTGAGACACCCGCCCGTTAAACTACCGAAGTAATAAGGAAGTGTCTCTTGCTTACCTGGTCCGGCTCCTCGGTGCTGTCGGGCGGCACGGCAATACGGAGATCACCCCGCCGTCACGACCACCAGGACTGGGGCGACGCTTCAGTCGTCACGTGGGGAGCGCGCGGCGCAGCGCACCAGGACCCCCTCGCAGGCGACGGATTGGTGGTGTGATCCACCAAAACACACCCGCAAACGGGAACCGATCACTACACCGGCACACTCACACACACACGCACAGGGCACTTGAAACACCGATCAAGGTGCTGTGTGAGGTGCAGGGTGAATGAGAAATTAATGTGTGCGCTCGGATTTTATACCTTCGGAGACAAAAGAATGCAACATACATCTATAACTACGTACCGGTTTAGTGAGGAGACACGGAACCTAGTGAAGCAGAAAGGGGTCGATAATCGATATCGATAAAGTTTGTGTATTTAATTAAAATATATAAAAAAATATGTTACACAACCCCTTTCGCTATATAAAAAAAAATAATTTAATTCGTTAAATTATTTTTTTTTGTGCTTATTATAAGTTACAAACTTAAGAATAATACAGGAAAACTTTAAATCTAAGTCATTTCAACTTAGGTATACAAAACAAAATAACTAACTTACGTCATATAAGTTATACAAAAAAAAAAACAGTAGGTTAAAGTTAAATTTAAAATTAAAAAAATGAACAATATAAATTACACTAATTATAACAATGCAACATCCTACACAATAAATTACCACCAAGATTTCGAAACCGAAATCTCAGCCCGCACCGAAGATAACTTCGGGACAAAGAAATGGCATGTGGAGTGTTGTTGTAGGGTGAATAGTCTAATAAAATACGTAAATAAATTTGACTAAATAAATAGACAAATGTATATTGAAAATTATCAGCTTACAAACCACTCGGTTATTAAAACCGTAATCCTGATAATTTTCAAAAATAAAAAATAAATAATGTAGTGTGTAAATAATAAATACAAATAAAGTAATGATACATACACTACATTTTATAAAAAAAATACGTGTCTTGAAAAGAACACAATAAACAAAAAATTACAACTGATGGTCAATGCAAATGACTCATCAGGCTGCATAATAAGTAACCGATTTTCAAATCGGTGGGTTCGTGTAACCCAAGAACAAGGTAAACAATTACGTGTCTAAATATAGAACACGAAATAAAAAGTTAAATGAATTTAAGTTAATAAAAAAATTTTAAAAAATTATGTTTCAAAAAAATTCAAGTGTCTATTTTAAAGATCACATGTAAAAGTTAAATTTAATCTGACGGTCTTTATTAGGACTCGATCAGTTTGCAATGGGACTAAGTTAAAAGTATTCTATTTATCTACACTGAAGCTATCGGCATGTGTCTATAAAATAGTAGACACATATAACTGTAGATGCACCAGCCCGTGGAATCTTGTGCTTACGTCAACGACGCAAAAAATCGATTGTGACTATTCAAAAGATCACGAATCTAAATAGGTCATTAGCGTGCCTCATAAGAGGAACACAAAAAAATTACATCTGATGGATCACATCAGAATGCCTATAAAATTAATGACCTAAAAAGCACAAGTCAACGGATGCGCCTTATAGAAAAAGGAACGCACAAAATACATCTGCCGGTCATTCAACGACACAAAGCAGAATGTATATGCAACTACATATATATAAAACCTCAAACTTAAACAGCGAGATATAATAATAGATACGTTGTAAAGTAAATACGTAAATGTATTGCATAAATAAAATAAACAGATACATACATCTAGGATACATATTGTGTGATGATTATATAATGTGAAATGATCGTGTACATCTTTCATCCTTCACTTTCGCTTATTTCATCCTTCGCCTTAAAACTTCTTTCATTCTTCCCACACAGAGATACCATAGTACTTTCATTCTTCCACTCTCACATACTTTCAAAATTATGCACACAAACACTTCATCCATCAGATTTTAGGATTCCTAGACGCAAAAGTTATCCGAATATATCCCATGCAAAACAAAAAATATTACGCACACTAAGTAGCAAATACATAATAAAAAAATGTGTGCGAATATAAATTAAATATTTGACCTTCATCGAGTACGATGTTAAGTTGCTTTAAAGTGGACACTACGAGTGGTATTTGAGGAATATCTACCCTCGCTAATTGATATCCACTCGTACGATATGACGTCGCGTAACAACTTAACGAACGAAACATCGAACCGAGTAATAATAACGTGGTCATTATATAACAATAATGCAGTTTGAACAATTGTAATGATTTGATTAAAATACTGCATTAAAAGAAATACATATTGAAGTTAATTAATAAATTGGATTGATATACCATTGTGCTTTAAAATGTAAAAAATAAAAAATAAGTTAAAAAAAAACACAACGATATTCAATCCTTTGACGAATGACATTATAAAAAAATTAAAAAAGTCTTATTTCGTCAAATAGAAAAATAACACCATCCTATTACGTTATGTAACCGGTATAAAAGAATGGGGTTACTTTCACAAAACGCATAGGAATATATTCAGATAACTGAAATCCTAAAATACGTTCCACGAAAGACCCATACATACTTTTGTGGAGTATTTGATAAAATACGACCATACTCCAGTCCCTCTGCCATCGCCGATGTAGACCTTGACGTCGGCTTCTCAATCCCGATGGCAATCTTCATCACATCAACAAATGTATGGGGTTCAGAGTTTGGGCCATATGCCACAAAAATTACGCTGAAAACACCCAAATACATATTAATAAATTATTTAAATAAAATGCATTGAGATGTAGATGAAGATAAAAAATACAAAGCTATAAAATTGAGAAATTAAATAAAACAATAAAAAATATTAAGTGCGCTTGAATATTGCAGCCGTGTTGCTAAGCGAGAATCACGCGATCATGACCTTCACAAGGGCATGTCACCGAGCCTCGAAGATGGGCGCCATTTTGTAACAATTTTTGCCAGTGGCTACTGTTACTTCACCAGCTGGCTCAGGGTAAAGAAGAATGAGACTGCTCAGGGAATGGGTTTATAAAATAACACACTTAGCAACAGGCCATAGACATATATTCAAGAATACACACACAAGTTATAAAATTAGATTAACATAAAGAGTTAAATTAAGGTATTAATATATTAAAATACGCTTATAATAGGGAACTGGCTTCATAAAATTAAATGGTGAGATGGTCATAGGTTACATAATAAAAAAATGATACGTAACTTAATAGGTACGATCAGGATGGTGTGATCCCGAGACAATTCACATCTTATCATCCATTCCAGGACGTCCACGTACGCTCCATGGAAGGCAATTCACAAATACACTTGTCTCGTATAGTGTGAGACCTATGGGTGGAACCCTAAAATAAAATTATGACATGGTTGTACATCTCACATATTTGAATACACACTTTAAATATACTGCCAGTTAAATATATAATAAAACAATAACTCACCGAAGGATCCACGGGCACACTGAATTTACCAACCCATCACGGGTGTATACTGAAGACTATTTAACCATTTTAAAAATTATCTCGGAATGAGAAATTAATGTGTGCGCTCGGATTTTATACCTTCGGAGACAAAAGAATGCAACATACATCTATAACTACGTACCGGTTTAGTGAGGAGACACGGAACCTAGTGAAGCAGAAAGGGGTCGATAATCGATATCGATAAAGTTTGTGTATTTAATTAAAATATATAAAAAAATATGTTACAAAAGTATTAAAGAATTACTGACCAATACAATATCAGACACTAAATGTGATTCTACGTGCAGTTTTCATTGCATATACAGGGTGTTAAAATCCAATGAAACAATACTTTCACAGCAAATAGTATACTTGATGTAACGGGTGATTTTTTAAGAGCTTGAGAACTTTTTTAAACAATAAAACGCATAAAATTTGCAAAATCTCATCGGTTCTTTATTTTAAACGTTAGATTGGTACATGACATTTACTTTTTGAAGATAATTTCATTTAAATGTTGACCGCGGCTGCGTCTTAGGTGGTCCATTCGGAAAGTCCAATTTTGGGCAACTTTTTCGAGCATTTCGGCCGGAATAGCCCGAATTTCTTCGGAAATGTTGTCTTCCAAAGCTGGAATAGTTACTGGCTTATTTCTGTAGACTTTAGACTTGACGTAGCCCCACAAAAAATAGTCTAAAGGCGTCAAATCGCATGATCTTGGTGGCCAACTTACCGGTCCATTTCTTGAGATGAATTGTTCTCCGAAGTTTTCCCTCAAAATGGCCATAGAATCGCGAGCTGTGTGGCATGTAGCGCCATCTTGTTGAAACCACATGTCAACCAAGTTCAGTTCTTCCATTTTTGGCAACAAAAAGTTTGTTAGCATCGAACGATAGCGATCGCCATTCACTGTAACTTTGCGTCCAACAGCATCTTTGAAAAAATACGGTCCAATGATTCCACCAGCGTACAAACCACACCAAACAGTGCATTTTTCGGGATGCATGGGCAGTTCTTGAACGGCTTCTGGTTGCTCTTCACTCCAAATGCGGCAATTTTGCTTATTTACGTAGCCATTCAACCAGAAATGAGCCTCATCGCTGAACAAAATTTGTCGATAAAAAAGAGGATTTTCTGCAAACTTTTCTAGGGCCCATTCACTGAAAATTCGACGTTGTGGCAGATCGTTCGGCTTCAGTTCTTGCAGGAGCTGTATTTTATACGGTTTTACACCAAGATCTTTGCGTAAAATCTTCCATGTGGTCAAATAACACAAACCCAATTGCTGCGAACGGCGACGAATAGACATTTCACGGTCTTCAGCAACACTCTCAGAAACAGACGCAATATTCTCTTCTGTACGCACTGTACGCATTCGTGTGGTTGGTTTAATGTCCAATAAAGTAAACTGAGTGCGAAACTTGGTCATAATCGCATTAATTGTTTGCTCACTTGGTCGATTATGTAGACCATAAATCGGGCGTAAAGCGCGAAACACATTTCGAACCGAACACTGATTTTGGTAATAAAATTCAATGATTTGCAAGCGTTGCTCGTTAGTAAGTCTATTCATGATGAAATGTCAAAGCATACTGAGCAAATAATAATGTGCGTTAAAATAGATATAGCACGCTAAATGTAGGTCAGGGTAGTGTTGTCAAAAATAATACAAAATAATAATTTTTGAACTTTGTATGGGAAAATAAAGTAACTATCTCCGTTTCAAAAGTATATGTGAATGATTTGAAATGTGATATAGATGAAGCCCTTAACGTATTGTTTCACCGGGCACCAACACCTTGTATACCTATATACAAAAAATGGTAAAGCAAAAAATTATTTGAAAAGTTTTAAATTGGCTGACGCAGATAATACTATGTGAAGTCTCTAACCCAGTAGGTAAGCTTGGTGAACTAATCATGCTCCCTTCCACGGCGAAAACAGTAATTCAGTTGATACAATACAAAAAAGCCAGTAAATATTGGTCAGATATTTATGCAAGGAAATTTATGAGTCTACAATTAATTATTATCTTTTCAGTCATCAATAAGCATAAGAGTGAACAGGGGTGTGACGGCGCGGAGTTCAGATATATCGAGTGCGTGCAGTGCGACTGTTGCGCAACTGCGACGCGACAGTCTCGCGACTATCGGGAAAGTGCGAGAGAGCTGCATATAATGCAACTTAGGTAGCTCATAGGGGGAGATACTTTAGATTAGATTCATTTGATGATTTTTGTTCTTTGAGTATTTTTTCATATTCATTCAAAACAGGAAAAAAAAAGTGCATTTCGGCGACCGAAACACACGTGTTTGAAGTCGAATATACCAAAAACGCTTTTTTTCAATTAATGTTTTTATTCAATTTTAAAATGAAAATTCAAAGGCTTCTTGAATGTTGTAATGTAAAGTAAAGCTTTTCAACGGTAATACTATTACTATTTTCAACTAAAGTCGAACCAAAAATTTGTCATAGATAAACCAGTCATAAGGAAATGATAAATTGAAATATCAGAATTACTAAAAAAAAATGTTGCTTAGTTTTAAATAAAATCTAAATATTATTTTTTTTTGTTTTTTTTTTATTATGAAACGAAAATAATAAATAACAAAGAAACAAACCCACATTTACATTATCGTAAGGATTGAAACAAAAACTACCAAAGTTTAGTCGTTTGTTCAGCCATTACTCTTTCCTGATATTTTTTACAAGAAACAAAGGGATACGTAAGACCATAAAGAAAGAAGATAAATGTCCGATTCCACCGCTGTCAGTTAACAGTTTTTTTAAATATAAGTAAAAGTAAAAAACAGTTTATCCAAATTTCTTAATTGTTCATGGGAAGTAAATTTTTGATTGCTGGTATTGCAGAGTTCTATGAATGAAGGTTGTATTAGGTGGAGTGTAAAAAATTATAACCATTTTTGTCGAAATATATTTTAATTGTATTTTATTTTAAGTATTCGGTACAATTCGTAGTGGAACATTTTTTTTTTGTTCTTTTCACTATTCAAATAAAGATTTTAAAGTATCTCCTCCGATTCTGTTTGATTTTAAATAATGTATGAAACATGGTTGTCAAAATTACAAATTGTTAAATAGGACTTTATTCTTAAACGCATAAAGTATAAATTGTAATGTAGATTAAGATAAATTAAGAATATCTTGATTAAATGTTTTAAACTAAATGTTAATACGTTGTTTTAGTATTACGAGTAATTTTAATGAGTAACAAAAACTTAACACCTTAATTAACCACTTAACTGAGAATGAACCAAAATTGGCGTGGGTGATATTTGGCAATCTTAAACAAGTTGAGTAAATTAATGTATTTTATTTCACATTCCCAATTTTACTAATGACAATTAACTATTTTTATATTAAAACATTATTAAAAGTTATTTAAATAATCTATGGTTATATTAAGCAGATTGGTGAAACTGGAACTTATAGGTTTGATTCTAAAATAGTAAAATGTATTGAAGTTACTCTAATTTGTGAGAATGTTGTTAGTTTCAGTATTATTATAATGTTTATTTTTATATTCTCTTCTTTAATATTTCGTGACTGTCTTCTTTCTAGATAGGTCCACCTAGGTATTTTTTCCCAATAAATTTAAATGCGTATTTTGTCACCAAAATTCTCAAAAATAGTTTCATCATGAGATTTTTTTTTAAAACCAAATGATATGTTATAATATTATTAGACTATTATAATATGTAAGTGTGAAATACTCTAAACTGTGTATATTATTATAAGTAAATGTATTTAAAATTTATTGTCCTAAGTATTAAAATTTTGTAAAATAAATGTACATACGTCCTTTCGAGTTTAAGGTATGTTTTAATGTATGTTACAGTCAATTCGCGTTTTCGGACTAATTTTAAAATGCCTAGTTTTAATTGTTGCACGCATGTTTTAAATAATTGTTATGGTCACACAAACTTTGCAATGGAAGTTTTTTTACTGACCTACAACTTCATCTGCGTCACTATGGAAGAATGCATTTGCAATATAAGCACAGAAAAAATATTTATTTACGACCTAATAAAAAAACTCTAGAGTTGTTGTGTTGTTCCACTATATTTTAGACACACATACACACAGATAGTTTAAAACGACTTTTCTTACATAGGTATTTGAAAATTAAACAAGTGTTCACCCGAACTAACTACCAAAGAAAACATACACATCAAAGCAACGTATTGATTTATTCTTTAGTAGATATCCGGATGTAATCATAACAGGATAATAAATACGATAACATGGACCACGGTATACAAAGGTTTACAACATAATTACAACATTACTAACAATTACAAGCTTTTCAGTGTTCGGGTAATGAGGTGCCTCGTCGTAGGATGTTTAAAAAAAATTGTTTGGTAATAATATGTTAGATTTTGTACAATTTGTAATTATTTTACAACAAAAGAAAAAAATGGAAGTTGTATAAGATAGTAGGAGTTATAAGTATTGATAATGTTACGTGATGAGTATTTAGTAAAAAGATCACATTAGGTATATTTACAATATATAACTTAACTGCAAATTGAAGTCTCCTATATTTTGATTTTAATGACTGAATCCTTGTTTGAAAAATCTGTAACATTTTTGTTAAATTGTAAAGAAAAGGTAAACAATTTTTTAGGCGATTTACGGAATGTCAATAATTGCATTGTTTCTCTAACAATGTAACTTATTTTGCATAATAATATAATGTGTATTATTCTGTAAATCAGTCTATACATTGCTTCATATTTGCCGATGTTATTGTTAACAAAAAACCTCATCACAATTGTTACTGCATTTTCAAATGAGGTGAAATAAAAATTTAACAAACGAATCTGACTGAGATTTAATGTAATTAAGGAAATGTATAAATGAAATTATTAAATTAATTATTGTAATGATTTTAATAAATGATTAATTAAAATTGTGTTTCTTTTCAATCATTATTAGGTATTTTATCGTTAAATTCTTCTTCTAAAGGAAAGGTTATGAACGATCTCATATTTAACCACAATTGATAGTTTAAGTGATGGTAAAGAATTACTGTAGTTCAAACAGTCCTATGCTCAAAAAATCCAAGATGACCACTCAACTAGGTTCTAACCAAAATGGCGCTTTGTCTACATGTGTTGACATTTGACAACCAAAAACTTAAACGTTTCCAATTTTTTTTTAATGTCATGTAAGCAACCGAGCTATCGTACCTTACGACTCATGGACTTTTGTAATGTCTTAAAGACACTCGTCAAGTTTCGTTTAAAGAAGAATAAAGAAGTAAGTCTCAGGATATTAAAACAGGATTTTATTCGGATAAAATAGCGAGAATTCATGACAGGAAGTTATTATCAATTCATCATCATCATCAGCCTATAATTATCAATTGATATCAGATAATAGCACTATGGTTACTGAAATGTTTATTTTATTTATTAGGCACAAGTAATTAGATTAGGGGCCGAAAAGTTCTAGAGTGGCGACCACAAACTGGTAGGCGCAGCGTAGGCAGACCTCCCACAAGGTGAACCGATGACCTGGGCAGGACCGCGAGAGGTGGCTGGATGCGGACAGCACAGGACCGATCAATGTGGCGAAGTTTGGGGGAGGCCTATGTCCAGCAGTGAACGTCTACAGGCTGATGATGATGAATTAGATTAGATAAATGACCTAAATGAAAATAAAGTTCAATAATCCTTCTTAAATCCAAACGAAGAGGAATCTTTAAAAGTATATCGTCTTGCCCTTCTTTGGTATAATGAAAATAACTCTGCTTATATGAAGTTTCAGACACTCCAATTTTATATATTTCTATCAATAATTATTTCCTCAATCGTTAACTTACCCCATTCCATTTCTTAAATAAGAATACCGTCATTTACATATAGCAGAAAACAGCACATTTTCTAAAAATGAAAATTGCATTTTGTATGATATTTTCATTGGAGGTTTTTTCATTCAGCCCCTGGTTCCCCGTCGCTATAATGAGCCATTTCCTTTCCAATTTCGCTTGAATGGTCTCGAGTCTTGATTTTTTAAATGAAATTCATTTAATTTTACTTTAACTGAATAGAACTTTGAGACTGTTAAATAATGTTGCTACTTCTTTTTTTTTTTTTTTTTTTTTAGTTGGAGGAAATCACCGGATCCCCGCCCGCCCCGCGGGCGGGGTATGTGGGAGTTGAACCTCACTAAAACCTCCAACCGCTCACACTCAGCGTCCGAACCCCGGCTGAGGCCAGAACCCAGCACGGGGTTTGGAGGGACGGCGCGACGCGTTACGCCATCGGCATGCTTTCCCGTCGCTCCGTCCCCAATGTTGCTACTTAGTAATTGTTTCAGAAATTTATGGTGAAATTCTTGTAGGCTATCTAGCTTGAAATCTCTTTCACTAAAGACACTAGATAATGTTCCTTTACGAGACAAAACTAACTAATTAACTGTGTATTATACATTCTGACCTATTTCTGAAATAGCTGAACCTATTTTGATGTTACAAGGAGTATCTTATCTAATGCTTTGGTATCCGTGGTGGCAAAGCAATGTCTAAGCGTGTTACTTATCGCGCAACTCTGCATAACTTCGTGCTGGTTTTGGTCTCAGCCAGGGTTAGCAGGTTTGAAATGAGGTTGGAAGTTGGAAGAAGAAATAGAAGAGAAGAATATAAATTGAACTTATCAATTTATATTTATACTAGCTGCCCTGCGCAACTTCGTCTGCGTCGCATAGGAATTGTTCCCGGCAATTTAAAGTACTCATCAGGACGCTGCATTAGAGCCTAAACACGATGAGGTTATCTTGCTTAATGACGGAGTTCCCATAGCCACCTTCCAGCTCCATCATCAGACCTTGACCAACTGTAAATCTAAACCATTCTCGAATCTCCACGAACACACACAAAAAAAATCATCAAAATCGGTCCAGTCGTTTAGGAGGAGTTCAGTCACATACACACGTACACAAGAAATATATATATATATTAAGATGCACTTTCTCCTAACATCACTTGCTACTCAAACGGTAAAGGAAAATATCGTCAGGAAACATTGGAAAGTAATTCTAAAATCCTTCGAAGATATGTGAACTCCATAATCCACATTAGACAAGCGTGGTGGACTTTACCTGACGCTCCACGCTCCTGAGGAGACCTGTGGTCAGCCATGGGGTTCGTCGTGTCCCCCGGGGGACGGACGGGCCTTGGGGAAACCCCGTTGCCTGTGCTTGATATCCCCGCCCTTTCTGAGCGGGGGTGATGGTATGTTGTGGTGTTGTGTTAATACCCTTCTTGGAGTTTTGCCATGGGCTGGCGTTGTTGCGTCAGCGCGCCCGTCGGGTTGAATCAGCAAGACCTGAGGTTTGATTGCGTGTGGTTGGACTACACCATATTCACACATTTTGAGCTGGACGGAGATTCAGCAATATATTTAGCTAAAAATGTTTAATCTAAAAAAAAAGGCTCATTTGCTAATGAATTGCTGTTTATTGTGATGCAGATGAAGTTAGTCAACTGGTAAAGAATTAAAAAAACTTGAGAGGTGACAATTCGATTCATTAGTGAGGGAATTGTAATAAAATTTTATTTTTTTAAGTTATCATAATTGGTTAGTTTAAAACGTCTGTCTCTCTCTCTCTTCTATAATAGAGAGTTTTAAACTAAATTATTATTACTTAAATAAAATATTTTGATGACAGCGCCTTCTAGTATTAATCATATAAAACAAAATAAGGAATTGTTTTAAAAGATTTTAACAACAGCGCCATCTAGCGATAATCATCTAAAACAAAAAAAGTTGGCACGACCAACTTTTTCATAAGAATTTCCGTCTAGCCCCCTTTCGATAACGCGAGATAAGGAACTTCGTTCCAAAAGAAATATAAGGACACAGACGTCCAATCAATACGAGTGATAATCGACAAATGATCCCCATGTCCGCTACACAACAGTTTTAATACTAGTCGGTATGACGTCATACACTCAGTGTGAACAAACAAATAGAAATTAATAAAACATAGAAACGAATTGACTACCTCCTCATTTTTTGGAAGTCGGTCAAACAACATTTAAATAGTATGAATGTTATTTTGAAAGTCGGATGTTTTCTTTCCATTCACGGTTTGTAATTGCTACTTTCTAATAAGGTTTCCTGATGGAATCGTACCTTTGGGCCCTCAATTAGCTTACAAACTCCAGAGCGGTACTGAGGGACTTAGGTAGATGAGATAAATATACCTATAGTTTAAAGCTATACAGGGTGATTTCCTAGTGAGGGTAAATATTGAAGGTCATGGTAGCTGATGGTTATATACGACCAGTAAAAATATTATTACCAAAGAATATGGCTTAATGCCTTAGTAATCGCAACTTAAGAATATCTAAAATTCTTGCAAAATAATGGCTTTTCGACAGCTGGTGGCGGAGGTGTGGGGTGCGGGAAATGACTAGAGGACATTAGTCAACACTCTTTAAGCCGAAATTGTTTATGTTTGAGGTAGTTTTGTCGAATTTAGTCTTAAAAAAAAATGTAATTTTACCTATTTTTTGTAATATTACGTATTAGAACAGAGTACTCATCACCCTCCTGCAATATGTACCCTCTCTAAAAAATCACCCTGTAGATTGAATTTCAAATATAGTCGGTAAAGACCTTTTTTGACAAGTCATAGTTCCTAAGGTACTCTTTTTTGAGTTAGATGAATTGTCGGTTTCCTAGCAGTTCCAGATATGTGGGAGTTGAACCGCACTAAAACCTCCACGGGGTTATGGAGGGCGGCGCTATTAATTAAAGAAACTGAAGCTATTAATTTTTGAATATAAATTATATGGGGGTTTGACCTCCCATATATTTTCTAATTCCATTTCACATGAATGCATATATGTTTAAGCATTCAACCATGTTCCGGGCCAGTACGTGACGATCCCATACTGATAACAAGACGGGACACCTTTACCTGTTTCAATGGGAAACGGATATTCATAATTTGACTTTTTGATGTAGGTTAAAGGAGCCAAAGGTTTTTTCTTGTGTTAACTTGCACTTTTATATATTGAGAATAACAGCGTAAATAGTGTGTTGAGGTGTAATGACGTTGTAAATAGTCGATCTTCGTTTGGTTTTGTCATGAATGTTTTGAATGACGTCACAATGTCCACTTGAACACTTCATGATCAATACTTTTGAATAAAAACTTCAAAATAACGAGTTTTAACAGTTTATTACTTTTACATCCGCGGGGTCCGTTCGCCTCAACAATTTAGACACGAATGAATAATAACAGCGGCCAACGCCTGTATTTTTAGCAAGTCTCCATTTCCAACTACCCGCACGGTGAATAGGTTGGTTTCCCTTGTTATCACCCCGTCAAGTTTAATATAATTTAAGTGTATATATAAGGCATTGAAAATGACTGTTGTTGAGCAGTAGTTTTGTAGTCAATTTCATCATGATTGTTTCTTATCTAGATAGTTCCTTTGTCATTACTTTTATGCATAATTAACGGGTTCTGACCACGATATTTTATTAACTGAGTTGTCTCGATATTTCAACGTTGTTGCAAACGTCATGATCACGAGAAGACTGAATACTGCGGGTAGATTTAAGAGCAAACAAATCTGTCCTCTTTCTCGTTCGTTTTTGGGTAGTACCACTGGAACTCAAACTCACATCACGACACACCTGTGAACCTTTAATAAATTAATTATGCATGAAAGTAATGAAAAAAATCTCTAGTTTGAATACGTTTGACAAATCGATTCTCATATTAATTGGATTGATTTGTGTTTAATAACTTTACAACTATTCTTCATAACCACTCAACTGGGATCGGCAACAAAATTGGTTTGTTTACTTTTGCCAAGTCTGTGGCAGGAGCCAAAATTGAGCACAGTTCTAAAACTTGTTTCGTTTACATTTTTTAATCGTCTCATATTTTATGGAGATAACATATTTTCGCTATAAATGCAATACAGCGTCGTTTAATAATAAAGATTTACAAAAATACAAGGTTTACTTAAAAATCGAAATTAAAATTTATTGGAAAATAAATGTTTTTAAAAAGGGGCTCAAACACGGTATTGATTCCGAACGAAGTCCCCAGTTTCGCCATCTAGCGAATAGTGACGTTCCTAGTTAAGTGGATATTATCATTTTAAATTTACCGACAAAATTTTACTAAAATCACATCATTCTCCATAAAATTCATACACAAACACTCTTAACCCTGGAAGGCTTTAAAGGCTTATATACTCACGATTTTTCTTCATTTCAGAGAATAATATATTATTTCGTAGGTGACGTCACCATTTGTCATGTCGTCCGTCGTGACGTTGACAGGGTAAGGACTGGTTTTTTGAAAGGAATTATAAAGTAATGTATCAAAATACATTTTAGAACCACTGAGCAGATGTGGAAGTCAGTTTTGGGATTGTGATGTGTATTGTACTGTTGACCGACTTCAAAAAACGAGGAGGTACTTTATTCGCCTTTTTTTTTCGATCGAACGAATCGTGTTTTTTATATGAACCGATTTCAATGATTCTTTTTTGTTATGAGAGAGAAATGGAAGTCAGTCGTTTTCATTTTTGTAATAAAAATATTATTTATACCTTTATTGTAGAATGGCCTAAGGCTTGGCCACTTGGTGGTCACCGTCAGGCATAGTGCGACGGTACATAGTGCAATGGTTATCCTGCTTCGCATAACTCCGTGCCGAGTAATGGCCTCAGACGGAGCTTGATGCTGAGTTTGTGGAGTTGGAGGTTTTAGTGCAGTTCAGGTCTCACATACTACTCCGGCGGGATAATTAATACGTGCAAATTATTGGAGCCCAGTTCAGAAACACAATTATAACTCTTTGGTTCTCAATAACAGTTTATTCATCTTCCAAAACTCAGTCTGTTCACTTTGAAATCACGTCGACTACTGTATTTAAACGATAGTTCACACGCCTTTTATACCTTCTTCACAAATAAGTCAGATGGCACCACTAGTATTTCCGTTTTCGCAAAAAATGTCACAACCGGAAGTCTTTCCTTTAAATTGATACAATTAAATAGAATTAGAGTCAAATGATATTGTGTAGTAAAATTTATAGCTGTAGCTTTATGCTATTTATATACCAGCAAATCATCTCATCGTGGGTGTTGGAACGAAGTTCCTTATCGCGCGTTATCGAAAGGGGGCTAGACGGAAATTCTTATGAAAAAGTTGTCACGACACTTTTTTTGTTTTAGATGATTATCGCTAGATGGCGCTGTGATCAAAATATTTTATAAGAGAGAGAGAGAGACAGACGTTTTAAACTAACTAATTATTATAACTTAAAAAATAACATTTTATTAGAATTCCCTCACTAATTAATCGAAAGGAACTTCGTTCCATCCGGGTGTCCCTTGACACCTCTCAAGTTTTTTTTTATAGCGTTCGGGATGATGACCTTGAATAAAAAACACACACGTCAAACACATAACATAAATTGAAAATTGTGAATGACTTACTCCTGACGTTCCAATTCTCTTCAACCAGAGACCATCTATAAGCCTCAATGAAAGTAAATCTTCCTTTGAAATTGCTTATAAATCTACATACAAAATACTATTAGCGTCTTTTAAATTAAATCGTCTAATAAAATGGTAAAACTAATTCCACGAACTACCTTTCAGGTAAATTTCAATTTTCTTCTGACCTAGATATTTTCTTTGATCTTTAACTATTTCTAACTAGTGGTTATACATAACGTAGCTTAAGTTTGAGGATTTAAGTAAGTATAATAAAATTCAGTATTAACGATTTTATGTTTAATAATTTATTATAAAAAAAACTTTAAATACAAGCTTTTAATATCCTGGATATGTATCAGTAGAGTGCTAGCCAAGACAAGTAAAATGAGATAAATCTTATTTAGTACAGGAGATCCTATCACCACCTTCCGAATCCATCATCAGATCAGCGCCATTTTGTCATATTATTGCATTGTCACGCGATATACATCTGTGTGCGAAATGTCAGTCCAATCAGACAACGAAAAGTTTGTCAAATTTGACTGCAAGATTCCACCCGAACTTACATAGGTACATTCTCTTCGGTGTTTCCCGAGCGCTATGACTTGTCCTTCTTCAAACGAGGCTTAAAGAAAGTCCTTAAAAGGTAGGCCGTAGGTAGCGGCCCCGCAGTGTCCGCTGACATTGCAGAGGTCCATGAGCGACGGTAACCGCTTACGATCAGGCCCGTTAGCTCGTCTACCTACAAGGCAATAAAAAAAAATACATTAATACATAGTTACATAGCTACATCCAATGCAAGTTAATAAAAAGCTTGTAAAAAATAACTTTAATTAGGTAAATGAGGCTATGAAAAAATCATAATAAAATGATACTCCACCGACCAAGTCCACCCATAACAGGAGTGAAGTCTGATCCCACTGCAAAAGTAATTAGGGCCTTGCAGTACCGTTTATACAGTTCGATATCCATTGTCTAATTCACGAGTGGTTTAAAATCAAACACACCTTCAAGCAAAGAGACTTTATTGTGTCACTTCAAGTCGACCATAACTTATTTCAGAAGCGCGATTTAGTCATACCAGTAATATCATCTATTGACGACAATGTGAATCAATAGTACATTATGTACTGTACTGTACAAACCATTACTGCCCTTTTTGGGCTCAGGTCTCCTCAGAAGAGGGATTAGGCATAGTCCACCACGCTTGCCCAGTGCGGATTGGGGACTTCACATATCTTCAAAAGATTTTTAGAATCCTTTTCCAACATGCAGGTTTCCTCACAATGTTTTCCTTCACCGGTTTTAGCCAGTGGTGTTGTGAAAAATTGCACATAAATCTGGGTGGATCTTACAGATCAAATCTTTGGACAATCTGACGTGGGGTGAATGACCTATTGAAATAAAACTTAGAACCACTTTTATTGTAGAAATTGGATATAAAACTAAAATTTGAGAGGTGACATGGGACACCCGAATAGAACGAAGTTCCTTTCGATTTAAAGATATCTTATAATTTTTCTTTTCTAACGTAACGCGCGATAAGGAACGTGTTTTAAAATATTTTGATCACAGTGTCATCTAGCGATAATCACCTAAAACAAATAAGGAACGTTTTTTAAATGATTTTGATCACAGCGCCATCTAGCGATAATCATCTAAAACAAAAAAAGTGTCGTGACAACCTTTCGTAAGATTTTTTTTTCCGTCTAGCCAACTTTCACAATGCGCGATAAGGAAATTCGTTCCAAAAATCATCATAGTATGGAAGTCCGCAACGATAGTCGTACATTTTCCATACAATGTAAAAAAAAATGGTGCTAAGTTGCATTTCGACAGGTCATTCACCCACTTCAGCTGGGACAAAGTTATAGATCCACCCTGTATACTCAAATCTAAGCTAAAACACAAAAAAATCCAAACACGTTTTAATCCAATGCATGTTATGAATTCAAAGTGCAGGTTTCGTATAACCTAATGGACATACGAGTATATCCGATGAACGGAATCACTAATCAAGAGGAATCAGTCTGTCAAAGGATTGTACACCATTGTGTTATATGAACAGTTCAGTTTCAAAATGATATGTACGGAATTTTTTAATGAGAGATAAGCCTTAATTGAAGTGTAATACGAGTAACAAACAATCCATACACCCATCCATGGATTTTTATACACATATTTTTACTAATACACCAATAGCGTATTTATAAGCCTATAATTTAACTACTTTTACTACTACTATTTATTAAACATTCTCTAATAAACATGATAAAACAATAAAATTGGTTGCCTGTAAAGTCGGTATACGGGCGAAAGTTTTACGTGGCAACGACTCGGGCATGGTTAGCCCGCCTAAGAGCGAGAGAGACAGACATAAAAAGTGAAAGGCACGCGTGCCTCTCACTCGCTCTCATTGTGAGCGCATAACGTGTGCGGAGCGTAACGCAGTTTCTTGAAGTGTCACCCGGCAAACCAATTTATAAGACATTGTCACGTCAAAAATATCAATAATTCTCTGTCTCATCTCAGTCTGTTGTCCAAACAAAAGAGTCTTGACTTCAACTTTAAGATACTTTAACGCGTTACAGAATTGTAGTATACCTAATTTATCTATACGCCAAATAAATCTGAAACAAAAATTCATAATTTAAATCGACATCGTGATTATCATAAACCTGCATCTACTATTGAATGTTAGTCTCATTTATTAATTTGAGTTCTGCATACAAAAGAGAAAATAATTTTGACATTGATGATCATGCATTAGTTTTATAATTCTCGACTTATTTTAAGGGAATGATACAAGATGAGACAAAGAAGTCAGTTCAACTTCTTTGATAGTTGATACATCTTCATTTCGGAAATCATCATGTCCTGACATGCAATGATTCTTTTAACATATTTAGAAAACTTAGCTTGGCGTTCTGGCTTACGTCTTTTTCTTTTTTTTTGCTTCCTTACATGTCAATTTTATAGAAGCTATCATAGACTACTCTATCTATTCTTAGAAGTATCTTTGAACTAGTCTCTTCAAACAATCAATTTGACTGATTCTGGTGTCAGATAAAAGGTGAGTCGTCATGGTTCCATTTAATTTTTAACGGACAAGATTTCAATGGAAGTCGGTCATTATAATTTTTGTTATAAAAATATTATTTTTAAGATTAATTAAGATTAAGATTAAAAAATATTCATTCAGCCAAAATTTATCAGTCAAATTAACCGTTTGCATCGATACCAGATTACAATCTTGAAAAACAGAAAATAACTACTTAGTGGCTAGTGAGACAAAATATAGGCAATTATTAATTTTAAAAGCAAAACGGTGAGTAGTCTGTGTATGATGAGTGTATGTAGTGTTTGTAGGTGTTGTGAGTGTGTGTGTGTGTTTTAAATACTACAGAATTCATTTCAACGTACCTGAACAATGATGAGCATGTAATTGATGCTGAGGTCAATCAAATTGAGAGGTACATGAAGTCCGAGCGTCATTATGGAACTGCTGATGTACCTTGGTCTCGTTGTTATTATAACTGTGTACCAGCGGTGCATAGCTTTGTAGGGCTTGGATTTAACTGTCAAAAATACATAATTTAGTAGTATTTGTAGTTGTGTGGTAATGAAACAGTGAACGAAAAGTGTATGTCAATAGTTAATGCTAAATTATTTGTCTTTTAAAGTATGCGATGAAAATTAATTATGAATATAAGCATGATATTATTATAGGAATGTTGATACTATTATTTTTATATTTTTGCTAAAAGGCATCGAAAAAAAATTCCATATAATACCTACAACTAGGTAATATTAGTAAGTGATTACAGTGTTTCAAATACAGGCAGAATATTATGAATCCAGATCTTTTATTAATATTATTGAACAGCCTTATGACTTGTGCTTCTTCAAATGAAGCTAAACATCATTAAGCGTAGGTCCTATCTCTCCTAACATTGCTATGTATGTCTAGTAATCACTTATGATTAGATTGTTGTTTTATCTGCCTAAATAAAATAGAATAGAAACTCTTTATTGAACACCACCAAAACATGCAAAAGAAACACATAAAAAACCAGTACAGTAAAGTGTAACAATGGGCGGCCTTATCGCTTAAAGCGATCTCTTCCAGGCAACCAATTATACATGTGTAAAAAGTAAGTTTGCTAGGAAGGTGGTATCAATAGAAGAAGTATTTTTTTATATTTTGACAAAATTAAATATACACTTTTATAATATTGCATTCAATGCATCCTAAATGTCAATAATAAATCGGATATCTCTTAATACCACTGTAACGCCTGACGCGGATCCACAGCGGCGATCATCGTAATGACTCTGAGCAATGAAGTCCAGGAACCCGAGGGAAAGCTGACTTGAATTTAAGATAGAGGAAGATAGAAGGAGTAGGACATATAAATTCCACCAGCTATACTAGTACATGATAAACTTAGAAACCAACTCCAAATATCTCCTCAAAAATCACGACCCTATTTCTGAGTTATGCAAAATCAATATAAGATTACTCAATAAATTTCGCTTCATAATCGGATATTTACTCCAGCTCCAATTTTCCGTTCCCCCCTAATACCCACAGTAATTAGCACAGAACAAAGTGCTCCCTCGGAAATTTCATCAAGTATTTCTTGTCGCATCTTTGAAACCTGCAACTTTTGAATTAATTATCGTCGAATGTTAATTTTGTAGCGCTAAAACGATTTCCTTGGAGTAATCGGATATAATGGTTGTATGCCATTTTGTATTTTTAATTACTGGTAAATTAAATTTGTGCATTTGTTTGCTTATAATTTGATTTACATTCTTGAAGACTAATATAAGCATTAAATATATGTGGTGCATAATATAATGTATGTTATCATTAAGGTCCATCTCAGGTGTGGAAATCACTGGATGCAGCTGGCTCGAGAAAGAGATGCCTGGAAAAGTTTAGGAAAGGTCTATGCCGCAGAGGCAACTACTACAATAAAAATATAATAGTTTAATTTTTTATCATTTTTTAACATAATTAGTTGTATAAAACAAATGAAATGTAAATATTAATGTAAGTAGTAAGTAAATAAAGGCTATTTTTATTTTATTTTATTTTTATCATTAAGGTAATTCCACAAATTAAATGACAAGAAATGTATGCACTAATGACCATCATTCTTAGATAGAACTGTGCACATGATTGTATATAATAATATGACCTCATAAGAATTACTACATATTATATTGATTGCATAAAAATGAAACGTCAATAAATCAATCGAAAAATCCACACAACATATTATTATCTATAAATACATGTATCAATCACAAAAATATGCAACTCGAAATTCAAGAAAACGTGAATGTGACAAGTGATTTTACCATTCACGACATCCCGGACGAGTCTTGAAGCGAGAGAAAATGCCAATTTTTGACATATTGCTTCTGCATTCGCTACTTCAGAGCATAAAGTCCATAGAGTATATAGAGATTTTATTTCGCGCCACGCTAGGTATATGAGCAGAACTAGATTCTGAAAAAAATATTTATACTAGGAACATATAAAATATAAAACCTTGGTAATGTAAAATACTTAAATACTACCTAATAAAAAACAATTAGGATGCTATTAGTAAGTATCATCAAATAACCTATGATACTAAATGTGAAATAACTACAACGACGACTATTCCCAGTCTTGTACCAACCCATTACTGCCCACTGTTGGACTCAGGACTCCTCAGAAGAGGGATTAGGTATAGTCCACCACGCTTGACCAGTGCGAATTGGGGACTTCACATATCTTCAAAGGATTTTTAGAACCCTTTTCCGATATGCAGGTTTCCTCACGATGTTTTTCTTCACCGTTTTTAGCCAGTGGTGTCGTGAAAAATTGCACATAAATCTATTTCACATTTAGATTTAGAGGTACAAGCCGGCCGGATTTGAACCCGCGACCTCCCGTTCGGAAGGACGCGCTTCGACGACTCGGCCACCACGACTTCTACAGTTACAGTTACTCTTCCCAGTCTTACAACAGTAAAAATAATAGTTGATACAAAAGAAAATAGTGCGCCTATTGGCAATTAGACTACAAAAGAAAGTCTAAAACTATAGTCAAATCTAAAACTACTAACTTAACCATAAAAGATAGCTAACAAAGTACTAATTACACTGAAATTAAACTCAAAGATAAAAGTTTACAAGAAAACTATAAAATACTTACAATAGTTCTACCAGCTAAGATCACAACGAACGCGTATACAACTGTTGTCACTAAACTCACGCCTAACATTACATAAACCTGTAACATAACATCTTAAGATAAACATAATTAATCATTATTTAATTAAAACTGATTTGAGCGTAATTACATTAAAGATATTATAAATTA
The DNA here is from genome assembly GCA_030269945.2 of Trilocha varians. Taxonomy (NCBI): domain Eukaryota; kingdom Metazoa; phylum Arthropoda; class Insecta; order Lepidoptera; family Bombycidae; genus Trilocha; species Trilocha varians. The sequence continues at coordinate 10,517,132 of AP028273.1, read as the reverse complement.
AGATGTCAGACTCAGAGGATTGGTTTTATGCTATTAATTTTGGTTAAGATCCTGTATTTTTTAAACTGCATATAACAGATAAATATATCTTTTAAAAATACCTAAAGCACACATAAAAATATCATTACCAAATCTTAGTATATGCAAAATCAAAATACATACCCTGGTTCCAAATACATCATTCATAAAAGAAGCAGTAATTAATGCATGTCTATACACTTTAGATCCCACACTAGTGCTCATATTCTTAAGATCAGCCAGCCTCATATTAATAGCTTCAGCCAATAGACCAATAAAAGTTATTTCGGCATCATGCGCAGAGAAAGCCACAGTCAAAACTATTATCTCTGCTGGATCAACTTCAAGATATACTAAGCCTATAACATCGACCATCATTGAAACAACACTTAAAATACAGGCTCTAGTGACTTTCAATTTTACTTGTCCCACATATTGGTCATCTTCTCCGCATTTTTCATCCATTCGTGTTAGACAATCAAAGAAGACCCCATCGAATCTTGCTATAATTGCCAAATAAATATATTCCATTAAAAGTGCGGTTTCCAGCACATTTTTCCCCAACTCCGTATATACCGTGGTGTATATAATATAGATCAAACAGCCAGTTATGGAAATTAAAATGAATAAACATGTCGTGTTGCTTACAAGCTTCTGTTTCGGACTGAGAAGGAGGAAGTTCCTGTTGATTCCGTAAAGGTTTTCCAGGAAAATCAAATTCATGAAACAGTTCCGTGTATAAGACATTATCTTATCTTTCTTTGATGTGTCTGAGAAATATTAAGTGCTATTTAGTTAGATTCGACTATAATATGATTAGAAAGATACTGAGGGGAAAGATGTATTAGAAAATAAATATTCGTTTTTATTGTCTCATTCCAATGACTATATCTATTTGAATTTAGAATACTTATTAGAATTACGAATATTGTGAACTCTTATTTATACATTGCATAGTAATTATTCAATAATTTAAATCAAATTAAAAATCAATTTAGATCAATTAAATTACCCGATTAGTATAATATTTATAACAACATAAAAATTGATTCAAAAATATAGTTAAAACTTATGAGATAAAAAATAATTAAAACCATATCATAACATAATTTAATGATAAATCTGTAAGCAGTTTTTAAATATTATTCAGAGACCGATCTTACCTTGAAATTGATCAAAGACATCCAAATCGCCCAATTTACTTCCTTTAACGGGGATCATGATATAAGATAATCCATTTACCATGTATTTAATTTAGATTAGAAATTTTTAAGCTTGAGCTAGGATTAAGAAAATGTAGGTTAAGCATATAAATTAATCTTTTTCAAAAAATATTTTTAAAACTTTTCAAGAATAGTACAAAAGCTACTACTGCTTTGCAACAAAATAAACATCATTGAATCAGTTCTACCACAAAGGAATTTACAAAGCACGGACAGCGAATCCTGGAATGATAAACTACATTTGAAAAAATATCTTCTAAGATACTAATTCGATCTAAAAAAAATTATATCCCATGACTACCATGACCTTTCATATGAAATAAGAATTATCCAAATCGGTTCACCTTAACTAAAATTATCCCATATAATAACAACAAACCAGTCAACCTAATTTTTTTTTTCCTTTTTAAACCATTTTTACTCTTGAAAATTCATACAAAAATACCAACATTTCTAGGTTTTAGAGAGAATTCTGTCGTAAAGTCGTTTACCACAAAACGTGTTCAGTTTCCTAAGCTGATAAGACAATTAGTACTCGAGTGATGGTCTTAGTCTAGAGTAAATTTAAATGCAGTTAGATGTATGTCCAACTTTAACCCTGTTAGTGCGAAATGGGGTCTGTGTTACCAAGAAAATGAATTATTTATGGGTGGAATTAGAAGAGAATGTTCTCAGAATTTTGTTAAATAATTTATTTTAAAGAAAGCTTTTTAAATACAAGTGTTTAAGGTCCTAGCTAATACAAGTAAACAGAGCCCAAACACGACGGGTCTATCTTATTCAGTACAGGAGTTCCTATGACCACCTTCCGAACACATCAGATCAGCGCCATTTTGTCATAATATTGCATTGTCAAGCGATATACATCTGCGTGCAAAATGTCAGCTCAATCGAAAATGTCAAATTAGCTTGCAAGATTCCACCCGAAGTTACACAGTTACATCCAATGCAAGTTAATATAAAGCTTGTAAAAATACAGAAATGACTATCAAAATTCAAATTTAAATTCAAATTTATTTATTTCACTCAGCATGCATAACAATAATTACAATTAAATAAAACATAATAAATGGTATTTCAGGCTAGAAGCATGTTGATCACGACATAACAATAATGCTTAACTATAGTACTCACACTAGGCGAGCCTGTATCGTGAGTACCTTAAAAAATAAATTCGAATTCTTTTTTGGTTTGTAAGTTATAAATACTTACCAAAGACGTATTAAAACTTGAGTTTCTAAAGAAGTAAGTATTCTAAAGTCGATTAGAAATAAATAGTAGATTTTCCTCTACACAAAAATAACTTTCTTTTGAGCTGGTGCCGTTGCTGATTGCTTTCGGAAAATGAGGAGGTATGTATGGATTCAGGAAAATTGATTTTTAATGCTTCCTTTGGGAAATTAAAATTATTTAGGTTCAAATAGGGCTTGATTACTATTGGTGATGTAATATTCGTTTTGGAACGAAGTTCCTTATCGCGCGTTATCGAAGGGCTAGACGGAAATTATTATGAAAAAGTTGGCACGACACTTTTTTTGTTTTAGATGATTATCGCTAGATGGCGCTGTTCTTAAAATATTTTATAAAACAATTCCTTATTTTGTTTTATATGATTAATGCTAGATGGCGCTGTGATCAAAATATTTTATTTAAGTTATTAAATAAAAATAAAAAAATATTACAATTCCCTCACTAATTAATTGAAAGGAACTTCGTTCCTTCCCTTGACACCTCACAAGTTGTTTTTTTGATGATTCAATGGAGTCAAGTATATGTAATATGCAGTATTTTTTTTATTGCCTTGTAGGCAGACGAGCTGACGGGCCACCTGATCGTTAGCGGTTACCTTTGCTCATGGACATCTTTGTTGTCAAGTCAAACAGCTACACCGACAAAGATGTATATTTTCTTGATTTTTAAATGGTTACAATTTCTAAAACAAGTAGTTACGATATATTTGTATTCTGAGAACGGGTATGTCTTGAGTTATCCCTTATTTGTGGTTTGACGAAAACATGACAGACACTCTTAGTATCTCTCGCACCTCTCACCGAAATCTCAAGTGTCCCATATGTCCCCTATTTTTTTGTCCGGCATAAACTATAACATATTCAGCATAATATAAAACAACAGTCTAAACTCAGTCGTTTTGCAAATTCCACATTCGCAGGAACCGACGATGTGTGAAGAAAAACCGGGTAAAACTCGGCGCATTATTTAATATTTTTTGGTAAAACGTGTCAGTCGGATTATATTCTTTGTTTTAACCGGAACCGGTAAATAAACGGTTTATCCGTAAAGAATTTAACTGACCGGTTAAATGAAAGGATTTAGGTTTTTCTGAAAGCGTTTTGACCGGATTTTTATTTAATCTTCGCTTGTGGGGATGAAGGCTTCTGATTATTAAATACCCGGATTTTTTGGATTATTTTTAGTGGTGACCTTTAGGCGGTGCTCGAGGTTGACAGCTGTGATGAAAAGTAATCTTTATGAGGATTTAATTGTATGTATATTTTCGGTATAGAGAAATATTAAATGTGGATGTAATTGAAAGGCCTTAGTTGATAAGAATTTAAATGAATGAAAAGAATGTCTACGTGTTTCACCGATACCTGTTTTGCTGGAAGAAAACTATGAGTTAAGCTCGCCATTGTCACCTGCTTTTTTTTCATGTTAATGTGTTAAATATCTGTTATGTGCACAATAAAAAATAAGGAATGTATTAATGTAAATATTGCAATGAGTCCATATGAATGGGATAAGGTGGAGCTTAAGCATTTTAATAAAATTTTAGCAAATTATAATTGGTAATATGAGTATTTAATCGTAAAAAATAATAGTTTTATTTTTATTTTCACACTACACGATTTCATGGGTCAAAACTGATTTCACACACTGTCAATATAGTCCCGGCTTTGGTTCGCTAGAATGAAAAACTATTTCCTTGTTTAAGCAATATTTGCGATTTGATTTTTTTTTTCAGTGCAGTTGAGTAGTTTTTCCGTTTATTGATGTGAAAAATGCAGTACTGTTTCAAAGGAATTGTATACTGTTTGAAAACAAACGGAAGGTTTTATTTATTTATACCAAGAATTGTTTAATAGGTACCTGTACCAACCCATTACTGCCCACTGTTGGGGTCAGGTCTCCTCAGAAGAGGGATTAGGCATAGTCCACCACGCTTGCCCAGTGCGGATTGGGGACTTCACATATCTTCAAAGAATTTTAAGAATCCTTTTCCGACATGCAGGTTTCCTCACGATGTTTTCCTTCACCGTTTTTAGCCAGTGGTGTTGTGAAAAATTGCAAATAAATCTTTTTCACATTTAGATTTAGAGGTACAAGCCGGATTTGAACGCGCGACCTCCCGTTCGGAAGGACGCGCTTCGACCACTCGGCCACCAAGACTTCAATAGGTACGAAGAAACATTTATGGAAGTAGGTAATTCCTAGTATTCTTAGCAAGTGGTTTTTTTTAAATGATTTGATATTTTTAATGATTACTGTACTATAATGTCCACTGCTGGGCTCAGAACTCATTAGTAGACTAAAATAGGTAAAAAAAGTTGAGAGGTGTCAAGGGACACCCGGATGGAACGAAGTTCCTTTCGATTAATTAGTGAGGATTTTATTTTTTTAAGTTATAATAATTAGTTAGTTTTAAACGTCTCTTTCTTGAAAAAAAATAAAATATTTTGATCACAGCGTCATCTAGCGATATTCATCTAAAACAAAAAAAGTGTTGTGACAACTTTTTCAAAAGAATTTCCGTCTAGCCCCCTTTCGATAACGCGCGATAAGGAACTTCGTTCCAAAAGAATACCTGCATAGGGACAAAACCTGCAAAGTCAATTGTCAATTCGTTTAAGGTAAGTAAACTTCTGATCTATCTACTAATGGTACGGGAGCTACCAACGTCGGGAAAACAAGCATTTTAGTATTGCCAGTTTTTATGTATGTTATTTCTCACACACTCCCGGACGTCATACGGGCAGTCTGGCTGCTGCTAGTGGTTGCGTTTATCAGTGCGCATCATATTTGTGCAGGTAGAAAAGTGATTTTTCAAATCATTTTAAGACATTTTATTTCATTTGTATTATGTTTATTGAACTTTTTGCTACATGAATTTATTATTGCCAGACATGTTAGGTGCTGTTTAATTAGTGCCAGACGCTAATTCTGAATGAAAAAAAAAAAAACATTTTTTCAAAGTATTTCAGTATGGCTGAAATTTTTACATTATGTTATTTAAGCATCTACAAAACGAAATTTAATTTGCCAGACTGTAATTCGATTGTTAAACAACAGCCAGATCGATCTAAAGTTGAAAATTTATTTTAATTAAATCTTTATATACAACTCTTTAAGGGACTGAATATCAAAGTTATGGCAAATTAAATTTATTTTTGTAGATGCTTAACACGTTCACTGCGAAACATTTTTTAGTGTACTTTCAGCTGGTGCGTCAAGAGGTCATCTTGGCACATAGAAGACTTTCCTGCCGTGCATCGTGTGGTCTGATTGACCCTCAATCGTTTCTGTTTTAATATGGGTTTATTCAGTACCTCATATTAGTATAGGAGCTAGCAACGTTTTCGAGAAAGAATTTTAGGTCAGCTGATTTTGTGATATGTCGTGCTTCTTGCACTTTCGGTTAGAATCTGGGCTATCTGGCTGGTGGCTTAACAATCGAATTAATGTCTGGCAAATTTATTTTAAGTTTTTGTTATCTTTAAATAACATAATATTAAAATTATAGACGTTATAAAATACTTTGAAATTTTAATTAAAAAAAAAAAAATCGTGTATGGCACATAGTTAGCATTGTCAAAAATGTCTGGCAATAAAAAAAGTATGTCAGGTAGACTTATTTAAAAACAAAAAATTAAAAATTACACCTTCTAAAATATTTATAAAATCCAGGATTATTACCTGGACAGGTAGGATGCGCACTAATGAACGCAACCGCTACCACCAGCCAGATAGCCCAGATTCTAACCGAAAGTGCAAGAAGGACGACATATCACAAAATCAGCTGACCTAAAATTCTTTCTCGAAAACGTTGCTAGCTCCTATACTAATATGAGGTACTGAATAAACCCATATTAAAACAGAAACGATTGAGGGTCAATCAGACCACACGATGCACGGCAGGAAAGTCTTCTATGTGCCAAGATGACCTCTTGACGCACCAGCTGAAAGTACACTAAAAAATGTTTCGCAGTGAACGTGTTAAGCATCTACAAAAATAAATTTAATTTGCCATAACTTTGATATTCAGTCCCTTAAAGAGTTGTATATAAAGATTTAATTAAAATAAATTTTCAACTTTAGATCGATCTGGCTGTTGTTTAACAATCGAATTACAGTCTGGCAAATTAAATTTCGTTTTGTAGATGCTTAAATAACATAATGTAAAAATTTCAGCCATACTGAAATACTTTGAAAAAATGTTTTTTTTTTTTTCATTCAGAATTAGCGTCTGGCACTAATTAAACAGCACCTAACATGTCTGGCAATAATAAATTCATGTAGCAAAAAGTTCAATAAACATAATACAAATGAAATAAAATGTCTTAAAATGATTTGAAAAATCACTTTTCTACCTGCACAAATATGATGCGCACTGATAAACGCAACCACTAGCAGCAGCCAGACTGCCCGTATGACGTCCGGGAGTGTGTGAGAAATAACATACATAAAAACTGGCAATACTAAAATGCTCTCTCAAAAATGTTGCTAGCTCCTATACTATAAGTACTCTATAAAACTCTCTAACTAGCCCAGCAGTGGGCAGTAATGAGTTAATACTACAGGGTGATTTTTTAAAGAAGGTACATATTGCAGGAGGGTGATGAGTACTCTGTTCTAATACGGATTATTACAAAAAATAGGTAAAATGACAATTTTTTTTTTTTAAGTCTAAATTTGACATAACTACCTCAAACATAAACAATTTCAGATAAAAGAGTGTTGACCAACGACCTCTAGTGATCTCGTGCACCCCACACCTCCGCCACATCCATCAGCTGTCGAAAAACCATCATTTTGCAAGAATTTTAGATATTTTTAAGTTGCGATTACTAAGGCATTAAACCATATTCTTTGGTAATAATATTTTTACTGGTCGTATATAACCATCAGCTACCATGACCTTCAATATGTACCCTCGAGAAGAAATCACCCTGTATATACAAATCTTTAAACTCTACAACTTCAAAGAAGCAATAATCTTATTACCAACTCAATTCTTCATGATAATACCTCATAATAATGATGACTTCTAAAGAATGATTTTTATTACAGAAATGGTGATTCATCATATTTTAAGTTACAATCAGCATGACGTGAAGATTCTTAAATATAACGAGGTTTAAGCCAACGACGGTAATCCGCTGGCTTATAAAGAGGGTAGTTGAAAATTTGAGTGACTAATTTTTCAAGTGTTTTGTGGCGATACGTGAGCGACAATCGCGAACGCGTCCTGTCACCCCTACTAATCGGATGTCGAGCGCGATGGCGGGAGGTTTTAGTGCGGTTCAACCCCCACATACCACACTCGCGGGGCGAGTGGAAGTCCGGCGATTTCCTCCCGTCAAAAAAAAAAAGTTTTTGTGTGTGTGTGTTTTGTGGAGTACACGTTGTGTGTTTGTGTGTGTGTGTCTGTAGGTACCAAGTAATATTTTTATTACAAAAAGGAAAATACTCAAGCATAGCACAAAAACTACAAGTCAGATATATATCAAATTTATATGTGACTAGCTGCTGCCCGCGACGTCATCTGCGTGAATGCTATACAGCACCAAAAATACCTACAATGATACCTTTATGACCTTAATTTACCCATTTCCTCTTTAAATTTCATATACACAGAAAGTGCAGTAATAGAGAAAAGATTGTCATTTGTAAAATCGGACTTCAAAATTTGTTGACTTTCAGCCTGATTTGAATAAATGACTTTATGGTGACTACTGAATTAAGTCATAAGTCGTGACTGAACCGGATGTTTTATCACGCGATATGAGGATGTTGAACCGCATTAAAACTTCCAAAAATTTACGATCACTCACACATAGCGTCCGAACGCCGACTGAGGCCAGAACCCAACACGGGGATTATGTGGGACGGCGCGACGCGTTATGCACTACAGCATTCTTTCACGCCGCGCCGCCCCCAGAACACTGAACCGGCAGCTGCCGGTGATACGACCACCGGCTCTCTAGATCAGCGGGCTTTCCGTTACCCCTCAAGATGGGATCAAGTAAGAACACCCCGTTGAGTCAGTACCGGGGCTGCGTCGGGGAGCGCGGCCTTCCATCCCCCGGTTGCTCTGACACAATGGGCCCAGCGATACCCAAGAAGAAAGGGTTGTTTAACACGAAGCAAACGCTGGTAAACTGTACGCGCTTATGGTAGGTATGAGAAGTACGCGTTTTAGTAATACTGTCTCGCCGATGCTTCAACCCATTTTTCTTAAGTTGGAGAATAAGTTGGAATTGGAACTAAAATCTCCAAACGCTCACACTCAGCGTCCAAACCTCAGCTGAGGACAGAACCCAGCACAGGCTTATCCGGAGATCCGCGGGGCGACGCGTTACGCATTTCAGCACTTTTTACCATCGCTAACGCCTCAACCTGTAAGAAGTAGCCAACGGTGTTGAGATGACTTTAAGGCAGATCCCGTTACACAACTTCAGAGATAAATAGGTTCCAAAGGCGCATTATTGGGACACAGACCTTCAGCTTGATGGTATGCGCTGAAAGTCCACTGACTGCTGACATAGAATTCAGAAATTCCACGGGATTATGTGTGGCGTCAGCTTGCTCTACGACAGTATATTTATAGAGATCATTTGCACTTCATTCGTCTCAATTTCTGAGAAAATGCATTCGTCAATAGTTGCACCCTGATCTTTTTGGGCGTCAAAATGCGCTTTTGCACACCCAAGGATTCTGCTGGTGCGATCTGCTTAGTTTTACTCTTTCTTCACTATTTAGCTCAAAGTTCTTTTTGAGTTCTGTTTGTTATTACAGACAGACAACCTCGAGTAATTTTAAAAGATATGAAGTACTTCAAAACTCGTGTAAAACATTTATTTATTTGTCTTGCTAATCTCTGAAACGAATTAACGATACATTTTTTAAGAAGAAAAGGCACACAGCTCCATCTATCTATGACAATTAGAAAACAATTATTGAAGTCGTCAAAAATGTCATAGTCAAATTTAAATTATGGTATAAGAGCTAGCAACGTTTTTGACAGAGTATTTCAGTAAGTCCAAGGCTGAAGGCAAGTAGTTTTTATGTATGCTACATCTCACACAGTCCCGGACGTCATACGGGCTGTCTGGCTGCTGGTCGTGGTTGCGTTAATCAGTGCGCGTCTTATTTGTGCAGGTGAAAAATCGATTTACAAATTATTTTAAGACATTTTTACTTTAATTAATTTCATTAACCATATTGCTTCGTAAATTTGTTATTGCGAGATATTTTTATTGTTGTTAAATTGCCTGCCTTGCCTTGCGCTTATTCTATAAATAAAAAAAACATTTTTTTTCTTCAAAGTATTTCATTATGTTTGTAATTTTTAAGTGATAGTATTAAAGCACCTACAAACCTAAAATGAATTTGCCAAGCGACAATTCGGTTGTGAAACTTCAGACAGATATAAAAGTGAAAGAGTATGAGAGATAGCAATTTAAAAACTGGCCTTACTGAGATGCTTGTTTTCCCGACGTTGCTAGCTCTCGTACCAACAAAAATGCTTCCACGGGAAATTTGATTTGACGATAGATGTCGGTGCTCTAAAATTGTTTAATGAAATTTATTATATTTATATCCCGTTCCTCGGAGATGATAGTACCATAATATATAGCCTATGTGTTGACCCGACCTCTAAGCAATATTCTTGCCAAATATGAAGTAAATCCGTGCAGTAGTTTTCTAGTTTACCCCGGACAAAGCTGAATTTTATACCAAACTAAATGTATTGATTCTGCATCGCGGTGACTTTATGTGCAACGGTTGCTTGACTTGGAAGAGTGTATTTTGAAGTGTTGACTTTTCTATCATTTTATTATATGTATAGATTATGTACTAATTATTGCATTGTCACGTGCGATATACACTTGCATGCAAAATATCAGTTTAATCGTTAACCGGGAAATTGTCAAATTTAGCTTACAAGATTCCACCCAAACCATAGTTACATCTAGTGCAAGTTAATATAAAGCTTGTAAAAGACACAAAAATAACTACGAAGCAAGTATAGTTATACAGAATACAATTATTTAATGTAGCAACATGTTAATAGTCGTAACAGCAACTAGACCGTATTTGGCTCGATAGTTTGTACTGTCTTTAATGGCGCGTCAAAGTTGGTTGGACACTAAAATTTGTGATTCCAACTTATCCACTTGCGTACACTTCAAAACTCGAATAAATTTAATTTAAGATTTACTCGAAGGAAAGTCATTATTTTCCAACCTTCATTTTCTTTTAACTGTGACGTTTTTATGTGACGACACGATTTTGTTATGATATTTTGAAATGTCGTGCACGAACATGTAGTTGTGTGAAACTACTTTCTTTTTTTTTTTTATTGCCATGTAGGCAGACGAGCCAACGGGCCACCTGATCGTAAGTGGTTACCGTCGCTCACGAACCTCTGCAATGTCAGGGTACATTGAGGGGTCGCCTCGTTTGAAGAAGGACAAGTCATAGCGCTCTGGGAATACCGAATACTTATTAAGTTTTATTGTTTTTTATGAATAATAAATTTTGTGTACTGTGGCGACCAATAGTAGCGCGCGAGGTCCTGACTCGCGGTTACGACATTTGCAAGAATCTTCGCATATATACGACATCTCAAATCTACTACAGTGGGCTACAACTACCTCGCCCGGTCGGAGATCTCCCTTTGGCCATAAGTCCACTGTACCCACATGTACTAAGAGTTGATTATACTGAGAAATATTTGTCTTCTAGAAATGCAGAGATCTTTGAGCAACGGTAACCGCCTACAATCAAGTGGCCCGTTAGCTCTACAATATTAAAAACAGATCTAATTAAATGGTGAAAGAATACATCGTGAAGAAACCAGTAAATTGAAGGATTTAAAAATTCAAATATTTAAATTGAGAAGTTCCCAAACCGCATTGAGGACACCTGAGTCCAGCACTGGTTTGTTATGGGTTATTGCAGCACAAAAGTCCGTTCCTTATTGGGCATATGAAATTTTTCGACATTCACATTTTTTTACTTCTTTTCTCCCTTTCTTGTGAAGCTACTGTACGCACTTCGAAATACTAAACAAAGTTCAGCCTTGTGAATTAACCTATTATTTTTAGACGAAGTAGTTATTTAAACTTTGTATGATCAATATATAAATTAAAAATGGAATATTTTTGGTTTATGTCCTATAACATTGAGCGCTATGACATGTCCCTCTTTAAACGAGGTTTAAGAAAAGTCCTGTATAAGTAGGTGATAGATAACAGCCCCTCATTGCCCTGGCATTGTAGAGGTTCATGAGTGACGGTGACCGCTTACCATTGGGTGGGCCGTAGGCTCGTTTACCCACCTTGCAATAAAAAAAAAACTTTTGTTTTCTTTATAAAAACAGTGAAGATTTAAGAAGAAGAGGCTATATGACACGTTTATGTACAAAAGTTATTAATTTATAATCAAACTATTTTTGTTATTGTCGTCAAATACCGGCATGAGATGAAATTGAAACATCGAAGGTGAAAGTCGAAAAATAATGAGGTAAAATAATCGCCAGAGTTATGTTTTTAAACTGTGATGAATGGGTTCCTTCGGGACAGCAATAAAACTATCATAATATATTTACAAGAATTCTTTAATCATAACTAATAACATAAAATAGAAAGTAAACTTATCAATTCTGAAGTTATTCAGAGTGCGTGTCCGTATCCACAAAATCTATTCTGATCTTCTATAATACAAAAAGGGCATGTCTGCAAGCTGAAATAAATATTTTCTGCACTGAGTAAATGACGACATGATAATAAGTTTCTCATTTTAATATAGTCAGTTCATTAACTCACCCCATGTCCGTTTCAAAAACAAAACCAAAAAATATTATTTTACTAATTGTCCAATGCATAAAATCATATAATGTTCGATAATTTCATAATATTTAATTCTATTATTTTCCAACATTACATATCTTAAATTTTATTTCCAAAAGTGACAACAAATTCTTTTTTTTTTTTTATTCTATCAATTCGCGGTTTACGAAAAAAGGTTGCATTCACATTAAATAAATCCTCCGTACGTTACTAGCGCCACCTACAAAGTAGGATCATTACAAAACATAGAAATAATCATCTGAATTTTGAACGTAATTTTAATGTAAAAAATAAAATAGTAAAAAACACATCACGACACGACATCGTCACGACAAATCGTAAGATATAAACGTTCACTTTTATATTATTCGTGATTAAATTTAAGTCACTATCTAGCGGACGGTGCCTTGCAATTTCACCTGAAAGCCTTAATTTTACATAAGGGATCGCGGAACGAAACGATTTTCCAAATTCTAAAGTAAATTATTAGATTTAAATTTGGCAGATTACTTCATTTACATTTTTCCTCGGATTTATTTTTTTGGTGACATTTTTTCTTATTTACTGTGTCAATTTTGTTTCATCAATATTTAGTCTGTTATTTAGCTTAAAGCAAGATTCACGTTACGCCCTGTCACAATATTTTTTATGAAGCAGTTTATATTACACTGTTTTTTTTAGTTGGAAGAAATTGTTTGACTTCTACCTGCTCCACAAGTAACGTATATGGGACTTGAACCGCACTAAAACCTCCAAACGCTCACACTCAACGTCCAAGCCCCAGCTTATGCCAGAAACCAGCACGGGGTTATGCGGGACGGCGCGACGCGTTAAGCACTACGGCACTCGTTCCCGTCACGCCTCTACCAATACTAGTAAACGTAGGGACCCGTCAATTTGATATACAGTTGTGGGTACAGTGGACTTATGGCCAAAGGGAGATCTCCTTGCGGGCGAGGTAGTGTATGCCCGGTCAGGCCGAAGCCCACTGTAGATTTCAGATGTCGTATATATGCGAAGATTCTTGCAAATGTCGTAACCGCGAGTCAGGATCTCGCGCGCTATTATTGGTCGCCACACAGTAAGTATTCTTTGTGATTCAAATTGAGTTTGTCCGTTCATCTTTACACCATTTTGCATACATAATTAAACTTGCTTTACACAGTGCACGAGACATGTTACGGGAAAGATGTGAACGTGAGGACATGGTACTTTATTGTTGGAACGAAGTTCCTTATCGCGCGTTATCGAAAGGGGGCAGACGGAAATTCTTATGAAAAAGTTGTCACGACACTTTTTTTGTTTTAGATGATTATCGCTAGATGGCGCTGTGATTAAAATCTATTAAAACAATTCCTTATTTTGTTTTATATGATTAATGCTAGATGGCGCTGTGATCAAAATATTTTAAGAGAGAGAGAGACTGACGTTTTAAACTTACTAATTATTATAACTTAAAAAAAAAAAGTTTTATTACATTTACTTCACTAATTAATCGAAAGGAACTTTGTTCCATCCGGGTGTCCCTTGATGCCTCTCAAGTTTTTTATTAACCGATTTCAAAAATGGAGAAGGTTTCAATATTCGACTGTATATTAGTATGCTTTTTATGTTTGTTCGGGGATACCTTTTTTATGTGGTTAACGTCGCACATACACCTCTGCATGGGTGTCTAAAACTTATTTCAATGATTACTTTTGCTGAAATTATTACATTTCAAAAGTAGTTCTAAACTCATTCAGACACTCGCGGTTTTCTATAATACTTTCATGCATATTGAACGGGTTCTTACTACGATATTTAATTAATTGAGTTGTCTCGATATTTCAACGTTGTTGCAAATGTCATGATCACGAGAAGACTGGATACTGCGGGTCGATTTTAGAGCAAACAAATATGTTTACCCTCTTTCTCGTTCGCTTTTGGGTAGTACCACTGGAACTCGAACTCCGAACTCACATCACACCACATTCACTGTATCTACAAGACTCTCTGAGCATGAACCCTTAGTAACTGTTGTGTTTAGCACTGGCTTCCACATACTCGATAATCTGAAGCCGTCACCCCTGTTAAAAGTGCTATGTCTTGAAATCTCGATAGCTTCTTTAACCATCCTTGGTACGTAACGACGTTCAGAAGACAGTACCTGAGGATAATGTAACAACGTTGAAATATCGAGACAATTAATTAAATATCGTGGTAAGAACCCGTTTGAAATGCATGAAAGTATTAAAAGTAGTTCTGTGACAAGGAAATAAGTGTTTGATAGACTAGACAAATCGAGTTTTTTTTTTGTTTTTGTGCTCAAAAAAGGTACGCTTTTATTTCTGTAAAAAAAATACTTGTATATCACTGCATCTACTGTGTGATTAAGGATCATGCTTACAGACAAAACGCCTCGTAAAAGCTTTTTGTGATGCAAAACACCCGCGCCCCTGAAACACGATGTTATATGACGATGAAAAATACTTTTTTTACGAGATAAACCCTCGCCATATTATACCATAAAATTTTCTTTAACATGATGTAGTTTTAAAAAAAATATATATTTTTTTTCGTTTATTTGCGATCTGTATTAATAACATTCAGCAAATGGTCAAAAAAGTGTAGGTTGGCGTGCAGGGTAGGCGGTCCAGTGACACGCACCCTTTTTATTCACTGCTGTTCTGCAGGATGCTCAATGGAGTTTTTCTTTTGATGAAAAAAATATGATTTACAAGGTTTTTTATTTATTTAATTCAGACCACACAGTGAGTCCATAGGTTTTAGTAAACATTAAAACATGAAGTTCATCCGTAGGACTAAATTAAACCACCATCCATCCACAATTCGTTTTAAGAATTATTTTTTGCCCCGCACTATTCGGCCATGGAATGAGCCCTTCTTGGTATTCCGAGCGCTATGACGTGTCCTTCTTCAAAATAGGCTTGAAGATATACCTTAATTAAAGGTAAGTCATAGGTAGCGGTGCCGAGTGGTCGAAGGGGAGGTCGTGGGTTCAAATCCGGCCGGCTTGTACCTCTAAATCTAAATGTGAAAAAGATTTATGTGCAATTTTTCACAACACCACTGGCTAAAAACAGTGATGGAAAACATCGTGAGGAAACCTGCATGTCGGAAGGATTCTAAAAATCCTTTGTAGATATGTGAAGTCCCCGATCCGCGTGTTAATACAGGTTTTACGTAGTGCGGGGATCAATGTTAATCCCTAAACTAAAGTTATAAAGTTATAAGTAAAATTAATAGACTTATCTTTCCACTATTTGCAGTTTTCCGCACGGTGTTTTCATTCAGTTACATTTTATAATAAATATCCTGCTCACAATTTTACTGATAAAAAGTCACAATGTTTTCCTCAATGGACAGCACTAAACCCTTTTAAAAGTTTAAAAACAATCGAATGGACAAAGTAAATAGAGCACTGTTCCTCAAACAGCCCTTATATAAGCAGTTTTAGCGACGTCGACGTATAAATTGAAATAAGTGTCTGAGAGTGAATATAGCATAGAGGAACAGTGTTGAGAAAATACTATTTTTCTATTTATGTATAAAAAGTGTAATTAGAAGTGAAAACAGACAGTGTCTTATAACTATCTCGAAAACTTAGTTTGTATTAATTTATTTTAAAGAAAACTTTAAATACAAGCTTTTAAGATCCTGTATATCATGTAGTAGTGCTAGTTAATACAAGTACAATGAGCCCAAACACGACAGGTGTATCTTATTTATTACAGGAGTTCCTATGGCCACCTTCCGAATCCATTATCAGAACAGTGCTATTTTATCATATTATTTTAGTATATATTATAGTATACAGTGGCAAAATTACAGCGCAATCGGAAACCGGAAAGATTGTCAAATTTAGCTTCAAAGATTATACCCATACTTACACAGTTACATCCAGTGCAAGTTTATATTATAAAGCTTGTAAAAAGATGGTATTATGTGGCTGTGCAAATTATCACAACACTTATATGGCTCAACTGACTGCATGGCAATGAAAAAAAAAACACCACTTTTTAACTCCCACAACTTTTAAATATTCAGATATTACGTTTACAATGAAATTTCAAGAAATATATCTCTTTGTCTTATATCTAAGTCAACGATAAACCTAAACCACTCATTAACAGGTCATTAATAATTAAATTTTGCAAATTAAAAATTGTAATTTTTTTTTTGTTTCATCTCTGAACCACGAACCAAAGAATAAACTTCAATATCAACCTCGACTCTGCATTGTTTCTCACTCACTGTGCTTTTGACAGCAAATGAGACCTTCTGTTTCTCAACAGAACGTAGTTCAAGTGTGTTCCGCTAGATGGAGCTATTCTCAATAATATTAAATTGTAGAAAAAATGAAGAACTTTAATATTTATTTCGTAAAATTAACGCAGTTAAATTTATTTAAAATGGGAATTTATTTCTACAGTACGTAGTTTTAAAAAAATGTAATTGAGTTTTTTTAATGATAGTTTTTAGTAATCTTTTTTTTTTTATTGCAAGGTAGATAAACGAGCATACGGCCCACCTGATGGTAAGCGGTCACCGTCGCTCATGAACCTCTGCAATGCCAGGGCAAAGAGGGACCGTTATCTATCACCTACCCATACAAGACTTTTCTTAAACCTCGTTTATCTATGCTTATATAGGATGTCTCAGGCTTTTCCGACATTAACGGAAGTACACAATTTTATTTTAAATGTTAAATAATATTTACAGATTTTTCCTGAATTGGTTAGTTTGAAAATCGAACTAACAAAATCGGAAAAATCATCATTCTTTATTCTTACGATGTCAATCGAAAGAACAGTTTACGAATAATCTTTTCTAACAGAACACTATGTAGTGATCCAAATCCAAATTTCATTTTAAAACAAGTACCCAAAAATATTCAACTACATTAATTTCCAGTACATTCCATTCAAATAAAACAGTAATTAGTATAGAACTCTCAAATACTCGTAGAGTCTCTGTAACATGTGTGTCTAATGTGGCAACTTTATATGAAACATATGTAGAGTCCAGTTGAAATATTGGTAGAGCCGTTTAATGGTAGTCATTTGCGAGTCTGTTTAGGTTATATATTGTTAATTTTGTCTGAAGGAAGCCGGAAGGAAGAATATTAAGTAGACTCTATACAGGGTGATTTATTAGTGAGGGTACATATTGAAGGTCATGGTAGCTGATTGTTATATACGACCAGTAAAAATATTATTACCAAAGAATATGGCTTAATGCCTTAGTAATCGCAACTTAAAATATCTAAAATTCATGCAAAATTATGGTTTTTCGACAGCTGATGGGTGTGGCGGAGGTGTGGGGTGCGCGAGATCACTAGAGGTCGTTAGTCAACACTCTTTTAGCCGAAATCGTTTATTTTTGAGGTAGTTTTGTCGAATTTAGATTTAAAATAAATTTTTTTTTTTTTGTATTTTTACCTATTTTTTGTAATATTCCGTTTTAGAACAGAGTACTCATCACCCTCCTTCTTTAAAAAATCACCCTGTATATTTTTTTAAAATCTTGATTTCTTGAACTAAATTTAAGGCATTACTGTGCGTGTTTATATACGTGGTTATATATACTGCCCACTGCTGGGGTTAGGCCTCCTTAACAGTCCATCATGCTTGCCCAATAGGATCAATCAGACATAGTCCGCCTTGTTTGTGCAATGTGGATTGAGGTTTGACATATCTTCGAAGAGTTTCTTCACCGTTTTTAGACAGATGATCATGATTTTTACAAATTAAAAATTTACAGTTTCGAACTTGCAACCTCCCGTACGGAAGACAAGAGATTCAACCACTCAGCCACCACGACTTCAAAAAACAAGAAATTAGGTCAAACTCACATTAAGTGTAATTGTGGTTGTTTTTTTAAATAATTGTAATTAAATTCGTTGTTATTTTTACAAATTGCTCAGTTGCTTCGGGGTGGTGTTTATGAAATCGCGCGAGGTGCCCATGAGTTGAGATAATTAAATTAACACCAAACTTATAGCGTGGTTTAAGTCATACACTTATGATTTTATTATATACAGGATGTATGCAGACCACTCCCGAAAACAAAATCTGGGTTAGTACTAGTGATACTTGGGATGTTAAGCTTTTGACGTGACAACGTCTTATAAATTGGTTTGCCGGGTGACACTTCAAGAAACTGCGTTACGCTCCGTTCACGTTATGCGCTCACAGTGAGAGCGAGTGAGAGGCACGCGTGCCTTTCACTTTTTATGTCTGTCTCTCTCGCTCTTAGGCGGGCTAACCATGCCCGAGTCGTTGTCACGTAAAACTTTCGCCCGTATACCGACTTTACAGGCAACCAATTTTTTTCCAATAAAAAATAGTCTGAATGGACTGATTTCTTGGCTTATCATCACAGGTATCACTAGTACTACCACCAGTCTTCGTTTTCGCGTTCTGTTTACACCCTGCATAATATTAACTTGCACTGGATGTTGCTATGTACTAATGTACCTATGTAAGTTCGGGTGGAATCTTGCGAGTTAAATTTGACAAACTTCCCGTTGTCTTATTGAGCTGACATTTTGCACGCAGATGTACATCGCGTAACAATGCAATAATATGACAAAATAGCGCTGATCTGATGATGGATTCGGAAAGTGGTCATAGGAACTCTTGTACTAAATAAGATAGTCCTATCGTGTTTGGGCTCATTTTACTTGTCTTGGCTAGCACTCTACTGATACATGGTATTCAGGATCTTAAAAGCTTGTAATTAAAATATTAATTCATTATCATCATCATCATCATCATCATCAGCCTATAGACGTCCACTGCTGGACATAAGCCTCTCCCAAACCCCGCCACATCGACCGGTCCTGCGCCATCTGCATCCAGTGACCTCCCGCGATCTTGACCAGATCGTCGGTCCATCTTGTGGGGGGTCTACCAACATTGCGCCTACCGGTTCGTGGCCGCCACTCCAGAACTTTTCGGCTCCATCGACCATCCGTTCTTCGCACAATGTGTTCTGCCACAGTAAATATTATTTAAAATTAATTATTGTTATTTCACTTATGACTTAAACCTGTAACAGTAACAGCGCTGTTCTATGAATTCAAAGTGCGTCTCCGAGGTAATTGTCGAGCGAATTAAGGTCTTTCATACGAACTCAGCTCCAGCGAGTAATTACTGGAGCCTTCAAATTATACTTTTTATGTAACTTGCAGTTTTAATCTTTTTTGTTGTTGGGAAGAAAGTTATTGTATAGTCACTGTTACTGTTGCTTTTGAGGTCTAAGAGGTTATCCCTCTTCTGAGGAGACCTGAGACCAGCAGTGAGCAGTAATGGGTTGGTACAGGATAGGATTGGTTATACTTTCATGCATTTAATTAATTGAGTGGTTTCGATTTTTCAACGTTGTTGCAAACGTCACGATCACAAGAAGACTGGATACTGTGGGTCGATTTACGAGCAAACAAATCTGTCTACCCTCTTTCTAATAGGTTATGTTTAGTTGTGTACCTCATGTCATATACAGGATGGAATTTAGAGATGTTCAGTCCAGGGTACGGGAAGGTCCGGGTACCTCAGAAAGGAAACAATTCAATCAAATGAAACTAATACTTATTAATATCAGTTCTCTTATGACAATTTGCAAGAGGGAAAATTCCACCCTGTAATATAAATTACAAAGTATTTTTATTTACTATCATTATAAATGGTTAAACACCCTCATGATCGGATAAAGAGCATCAATAAATATGTTGAAAAGCTTTACTGACAAGTTCACGTCGAGGACAAGAAAAAACTTGAGAGGTGTCAAGGGACACCCGGATGGAACGTAGTACCTTTCGATTAATTAGTGAGGGAATTGTAATAAAATTTAGTTAGTTTAAAACGTCGTTTAGACGAATTATTATAAGTTAACAAAACAACATTTTTATCACAGCGCCATCTAGCATTAATCATATAAAACAAAATAAGGAATTGTTTTAAAAGATTTTAACAACAGCGCCATCTAGCGATAATCATCTAAAACAAAAAAGTGTCGTGACAAATTTGTCATAAGAATTTTCGTCTAGCCCCCTTACGATAACGCGCCGTAAGGAACTTCGTTCCAAAATAACTACTGACTTTACAAGTAAACTCATGTAAACTAGAATATTACGATATTCTTACAAGGATCGTGGCAAAAGGCTTATTTCCCAGAAGTGACGGATTTCCGACGACACAACATACATATTTTTGCAAAATATTATTATGAAAGAAGATCCGCGGTGTTCCCAGAGCGCTATGACTTGTGCTTCTAACAATTCATGGATATAATCTTTAAATCATAATATTTATTTTAAAGATATGGTGTGGGGTAATGGGCTACAGTAAGTGTAACCAATTGTGTTAGTCTGACCAGATTAGCCCTAAACTTTTCTATGTCCAAAGTATTAGGTACATACTGATCAAGATCGGACCTTATGGCAGGAAATCTGTCGGACGGATGGAACGAAGTTCCTTTCGATTAAAAGATATCTTATATTTTTTTTCCAATTTTTTTTTTTACCTTTTTTTTATCGCGCGATAAGGAACACGTTCCTTTTTAAAAGATTTTGATCACAGCGCCATCTAGCGATAATAATATATCTAAAAAAATAAATCATCTAAAAAAAAAAAGTGTCGTGACAACTTTTCGTAAGAATTTTTTCCGTCTAGCCCCCTTTCACAACGCGCGATAAGGAACTTCGATCTAACTACGAAATAAGGTGATCCCGACTCTCAGATATGAGGAATATGACAATTACAATAAAACCCAATCCATATTAAACAAGCATGGTGGAACCCTCTAAAATGATCTAAGCCCAGCAGTTGACAGCAATGGGTGCTTATTTGTCTCCCTCTCACATACTTCATTAAACAGTGTCAAAAATTCCAAAGAAACACATAATCTACATAACGCGAACAAAATAAATATTATGTAACAATAAATAATTTATTCATACGCAGAAGAGGCAAACGGAAAATATAACGGTTATTCACGCTCTGGTGAGGTGTATTACACACGGATAAATTGACTTATACGCGTGTCGACCGGCATGAGATTAACGTAACGGAGCTGTGAAACTTAGATGTGGTAGTTTTAATTTTGACGTGACAACGTCTTATAAATTGGTTTGCCGGGTGACACTTCAAGAAACTGCGTTACGCTCCGCTCACGTTATGCGCTCATAATGAGAGCGAGTGAGAGGCACGCGTCCCTTCCACTTTTTATGTCTGTCTCTCTCGCTCTTAGGCGGGCTAACCATGCCCAAGTCGTTGTCACGTAAAACTTTCGCCCGTATACCGACTTTACAGGCAACCAATTTTTTTTTTGTTTTTTTTTTTAGTTTGTGCAAGAATATTTTAAGTCACAGATCTCAATAAATCGAACTTAGTTTTGGAACCAGTTTAGTCTGTGCCTTTGGCAAGTTGTTTTGTAATCTTAGTTTCTGTAGTGAAGAATAAAAATCAAATCAATTAAACTATTTTCACAGACTGACGAAGTACTATGTTGTCATGCAGTAAATATATTATGTAGGTCAACTCAAATTCGTAGGTCAAGTCAACTCAAAGGTCTAAAAATATGTTGAACCTTAAAATTGGGAAGATCATCGTATTAAGCGAGCCTTAGTGTGTAACGCGTCATCCCTCATGGTTTAGCATTAGTAGAGATTTGGACATTCAGTGTAGGAGATTTTAGTGTATACCTCTCATGCATGAAAATCTACAGATTTCTTCATAAAAATATCTATAAGTGCGATTGTCCTTTTTATTGCGACAAAAAAAGCAGAAAAAACCACATCCAAATTTCTAAGTTGAACGTCACCCACCCTTCGGCGGGCATTCGTCGACGATTACCACGCCATTTTTGAGTCATTCCCGTCTGTTCTGTATGCAAATTTAAGCGTGGACCGCGAGGGTTAAAAATGTTTTACTATTAACCCTTCTCGGGGGTAATTAAGGTGAGATCGCAGTACTATTATAACATACAGAGGCAAATATCCAAACAAATCCAAAAATCTGACTTGTAAAATCATTTTTATAAGAATTTTCTAAAAGCACTGACACTTTTTCTCATTACTAACTATAAGACAATAATCTATAATACCAAGTCACTGTGACTCAGAAGACTTTTCTTAAACCTCGTTTCGTTAGACCTTGCCCTGGAATATTTAGACAAAAACTTCACATTTCGTGTCGGTGAGACGTCTATCAGTCCAACACATAAAAAACAAATGACGACCGACCAACATATAAACTGGGGTACTGTATGGCTGGCATTCAAACTATGTGAAACATCATCATCATCATCATTATCATCATCACCATCATCAGCCTATAGACGTCCACTGCTGGACATAGGCCTATCCCAAACCTCGCCACATCGACCGGTCCATGCCATCTGCATCCAGTGACCTCCCGCGATCTTGACCAGATCGTCGGTCCATCTTGTGAGGGGTCTACCAACATTGTGCCTACCGGTTCGTGGCCACCACTCCAGAACTTATGAAAAATGGAAACATTGTCTGTCATTGGGCCTACCAGTTGTCATTTCACAAATCACATACTTCGCTGCATTGTCGTGCAAGCGAATGGTGCTTTTATTGTTTTACTTATGAGGTTGTTTTTACTTCTGTATCGATATTATTTTGTGGTGAGATTGTGAATTACACGGCGCCCTTCCCTGTTAAGTCGTCGACGATGGAATTTTTCGTTGGGTTTATGTGGATTAGGTTTATGAGCAAATTTTTTGATGGTGTTGACATGGTCAAATTTATTTTTGTTACTTTGATTAAGTGTATTTTTTTTAGTAGAAGGAAATATTGGACTTCCACTTGCCTCGCAGGTGGGGTATGTGAGAGTTTGACTGCAATAGAACCTTCAGTTCACACTCATAGTCCGAGTCTAACTTGAGCTCAAAACCCACGAAGTTGTATGGGGTGACGCGACGTGTTGCACACGAAGGTTTATGTTAAGATATCGCTCTGAAACTTAAACGTTTTTCACATTGAGGTCTAAAGAGCGCAAAGTCTAAAGAGCGCTTCAAAAGTAAGATAACTCTCAGTATTCAAGCCTTATATAATCAACAGCAAAGATACACCCAACAATACGACCTTATCACTTGGTTCCTGTGCATCATTAATTGAATCCCAGCATCTCAAGTATGGTGATTGAAATAACGACCATCCATTGTACTGGTTCTCATTAGAGCTCGCTCATTAAATGTTTCCTGAAACGTGAAAATATTTTCAATGAGATCTCCATTTTCCTTACATTTTATTGTGTTGGATTTTTATTTATTTTCGTTGTTTTGTAGTATCTGTCTAGGTAAACAGGGTGAGAGGTGGAATATAGGATGTATTGATGGACGACCTTGTTCAAGTTCCAGAAAGCTATTGGACAACAGTGCAGGACTGGTCATTGTGGCGAAATTTGGGAGAGGCCAATTGAGCAGTGGACGTCCGTCAGCTGATGATGATGCTAATGACCCACATTATACCAAGGTTAGCTGGTAGATAATGCTGTTTAGCATTAAGTTCGCCCATGTATATTTTTTTTCGTGTGCAATAAAGAATTTTCTATCTATCTATCTATATCGATGATGATTAAAGGAGGAGGACGATACGTAAAATAGGTAAACTAGAGAAAGAAATGAGCAGTAGATATAGTGTATTTTAAATACGACTACTCATATGGCAGTTGAACTACACTGGAATTTGGTTGCCGCCATTCGTGATCTGTACTTAGTTGAGGCCTAAAATTGCATTATGCTACGGTACTGGACCACTTTGGAAGCATTCCTGGTAATGCCTTTAATTACTGAGATCTATGGATGTTAGTGACCAGTCACGGTTAGTTAATCTATAATATAAAAATGAATCGCAAAATGTGTTGGTAAGCGCATAACTCCACAACGCCTGGACCAATTTGGCCAAATTTTTTTTAAAATGTTTGTTGAAGTTCAAGGATGGTTTTTACGGTGAGAAAAAATCGAATAGTTGCCGGGAAAAATGAAAAAAAACGGGTCATAGGGTTCACGCCGGCGACGTCGCGGGTAGCAGCTAGTAAATTGATAAAAAGGTAGTAATGTAACGTAGCTTAGAGCCCTATTAGGCTCAACCAAGCGCAAATGTGATCCAACTTCCGCCTATCATAAACATCCCCAAGTCCAATTATTCCTACCAAAACAAAAAATACCAAGACACTATCCATATTTTTCACCAAAATACCCAACAAGTCAGTTAAGCACCACGCCACATAGCAAAGCGAACAATTAATCAGTTTGTCAGTAATTAATACCCGTTGCTTAGTAATAAGGCTTTTACCGGTAGCTTTGCCTGTGTCTGTGTTACCGCTAATTTGTTGCGGGTCCTTGATTTCTGAGATATAGAGACTTTACTTATCTTGATAGATGCTGGGAGTTAATGAGGAATGCGTGGTGATGAGGTTGGTTTAATTGATAAATTTTCTACTAGTCTTCTTGCGAATTCCTGTAATTTATTACATGACCGCTTACTGTTGAAAACGCCATAGTAGTTTTATATCTTCATCTAAAAATAGCCTAATATAGTCTTCATCAATGGTGTAACTACACAATATAAACTTTTATAAATTATTTCCAGATAATATGCCATTTGTATTTGAATCTTTGACCCTCAGGGAAGGCAATACAATCTGGGGGATTGTATTGCCTTCCCTTGTTCTTTTACCAAACATTATCCTCTGTACTGCATTGCCCACTACTGGGCTCAGATCTTTCCAAAAGAAGGATTAGGCATAGGGTTGCCCAGTGCAAATTGGGTACTTCACATATCTTCGAATATTATCATCTACTACTGACATAATATGAAAAATTTGGTATTATCACAAGCCCCTTTACACCAAGGCTTATTCCCAAGAAACCCTCTATACTAAGATCTTGAATATAATAAATAGAACAAGCCATCACTACCTAGTTGCAAGCTATCAATATTCCCCTAACAGAAGCTATATCTCGTCATTCTTAAGTAGATAATCATTTTCACTTACACTCGGTTACAGTGAAGGGTGTTCGCTATTCGTTGTGGGTCGTAGACAAACGCGTGAAGGATTTATCCACTAGTCATCATATGTTTATAGTGGACACATGGTTCAATAAAACTGGCAACATTGCCCAAAAATTAGGTGAGCTTCATAGTTTTAGTGACCAGAAGTTCTAAGAAAAGATGATTGGCTAAAATGTATGAAAGCAGGTACCAGTTCCAGAAATTTTCGGTTACCACAGCCATTCATTTTGCCCTGTTTATTTTTACATCAAGGTCGCAATTCTTTAGGCTATGTATGGCTCATCTCATTGGATATTCTAACATGCACAGAATAACCTCTCTATTACTGAGCCTTCTAATAGCCTAGAAAACTCATTATAAGCAGCCAATTCTTTGATCCATATTTCATCACTGGTTACACACACTGGTCCATGATTTTCGCAGCGTGGGCAGAATTCCCACAAGACGAAATGACGTCCTGGTCAGGGTCGCGAAAAGTCATTGATACAAACAGCGCAGGGCCGGTCGTTGAGACAAGGTTTGGGGTAGGCTTATGTATGTCCAGCAGAGGACATTTATGAGCTGATGATAATGATGATGAAACTATGATCTCTGCCTAAGTAGGACCTACCGAGTCGAATTAAGCCTTCAAAGCTGTCCATTCTCCCCCACCGTGTGTCTCCGGTTATCACAAGCTCCGCTCGAGTGAACACTCGCGATGACGTCATAATGTGACGTATCACCATAGAACGTAGCAAACGTGCCGTCTCGTCATTGTCGTGCCATCTCGTCGAGTACGTGATTCGGGGAATTGATTCGTTTTCATAGTAACATTGATTGACGTTCGGAGGGGAGATACAGGGTGATCGAACTATGTGACAAGTGCTTAATCACTTAGGGGTTGGTAGACGGAGATAGTATTTTGTTTAACTTATGGTAAGTCGTGGTAATATCAGGTTTGCTTGTCACTACCATAATTATTTATATCTTACATTATTATCTTAAGTGTGTATCGGTAATAGAACTGCATTGAAACATAACAACACAAAAATGGTAATAAGAATATAAAGAGTTGGTGTTCTTTTTTGTCGCACAATTACCATACTATTTTAAAACACTAAACTTAAGAACGGTTGCTAAATCAAAATATTGAATCAAAAAAAAATGAGAGGTATCAAGGGACACCCAGATGGAACGAAGTTCCTTTCGGTTAATTAGTGAGGGAATTGTAATAAAATTTTATTTTTAATAACTTAAAAATAAAATATTTTGATCACAGCGCCATCTAGCGATAATCACCTAAAACAAAAAAAAGTGTGGTGACAACTTTTTCATAAGAATTTCCGTCTTTCGATAACGCGCGATAAGGAACTCCGTTCCAAAAATTTAATTGATTTTTTACTAGGTAACTGATGTACTAGCCACTAGCCTAGATTACTTTTTTCATGGAAACAAACCTCTCCCATAGAGACGCTGACGATGTTATACAAGTTCCCCCGTATTTCCATAACAGTTCCCGCTTGGGATCAATGAGACATCACATATTGTGATGGATACCCGTAATAACTGATCGTTGTCCCGGGAAATGTACCAATTAGATACGCTTCAAGAGTTAATGAATTTATGGCTTATCCCTTTGGAAGTGATGTTTGAGTTGAATTATTAGTGTCAAATCACTTCAGACAACGAAACACTCTGAAGTGGCGACCACGACAGATTCAATATTTCTACTTTGATTTTGACCTAAAACGTAAGTCTCATTCCCACATTCTCATTTAGTGCAGTCATTTAGAAAATCACTGATCGTTTTAGCTTTACTGTTCAAACGATTTCTCACAAATTTTTAAATGTATGCCTTTTTTTTTCAGTTGGACGAAATCGCCGGATCCCTGCCCGTGGGATATGTAGGAGTTAAACCGCACTAAAACCTGCAACCGCTCACACTCAGCGTCCGAACCCCGGCTGAGGCCAGAACCCAGCATGGGGTTTGGAGGGACGGCGCGACGCGTTACGCGCTCGGCACTCTTTCCGGCGCGCCATCCCCTAAATGTATACCTAGGTGGACTTTGAACGTTAGGTGGATCTTGTAAAGGCATTATTCCCTTCAAAACAAAAGAAAACAATGTTAAAACAGAAAATACAATGTGACACAAAATAGCTCTTCAAACTCCAACTAAAGAATTTAATAAGTGCTGACAGCTAAAATAAAAAAAGACTCCAAAAAAGTCCGTTCAAAATCTCGTTGAAAGTTGTTAAGCTGGAGGACCGCGTAAACTCCACGGGCATAAAAATAGTGAAGGTATGCATAATATCGACGATTTATATACTGCTAGTCGAAGCGAGCCTCGAGAGCGAGTGTTGTACGGTAATTTGTATGCAAATACCTATGGCACTGGGATCCTTGATCGGTGGGTTAAGCCATGAGAGATGGGTTCGATTTATGTAGCTGTACCAACCCATTACTGCCCACTGTTGGGCTCAGGTCTCCTCAGAAGAGAGATTAGGCATAGTCGACCATGCTTGCCCAGTGCGGATTGGGGACTTCACATATCTTCAAAGAATTTTTAGAACCCTTTTCCGATATGCAGGTTTCCTCACTATGTTTTCCTTCACTGTTTATAGTCAGTGGTGTTGTGAAAATTTTCCATAAATCTTTTTCATATTTAGATTTAGAGGTACAAGCCGGCCGGATTTGAATCCGCGACCTCCCGTTCGGAAGGAAGCGCTTCGACCACTCGGCCACCACGACTACTACTACACGATTTATGTGTTATTTTTTAATGGAGGACAGATAAAAGAGGCAACAATGGTAAAGGTTACTGTCATTCGTAAGATTCTGCAATGACAGGATATTGAGGGCATTATCTATCATCCAATTGCTGAAAAGGATTTTTCGTAAACTTTGGTTAAAGGAAAACATTATAGTGGTCTAAAAACACCGAGGACGGTCCATTTCAAATCGGAGGGACATGGAGCAGAAATAACACAAAACACCTAGCATGTACAATTTTAATTATTTAATTGAATTTGTTTTAAACTAATTAAGTAATACAGAATTTAATTTGTTTCATTGTTTTATTAGATTTTAACTTAGGTAATTTTAGATTAATTTAATTATATTTTGATTTGTTTTTTCTTTTGTATTATAAATAATTATTAATTTCACTTATTTAATTACTATTTTAATGTTAATGTGAAATGTAAGCGTGACTTTAATGTATTTAAATTGAATCTCCAAGATACAGGATTACCTAGTTTGGAGATAAATGTAATTCCTTACTATTTAAATGCAGCGGTACCAAGATGAAACGATGAACTTTATCCCCACGCTGCGCAGGTAATTTTAAAAAGTTTAATTGGTAACAAGATTGAATACTGAAGTATTTACTAAATCTGAAGCTCTTGAGGATTGGTGTATAAATGATTATTATCATTCTGCTATTGAAAACCAAAAAGTTTTACCGTTTCCAACAATAAAAGTTTTTCCAAGTTATATTTTAAAGACCTGGTTCCTGGGCTTCACTGCTCAGAGTCATTACGATGGTCGCCGCTGTGGATCCCACATACACAGGAGTTACAGTGGTGGGAGTGAGAGGTGGACAAATACCTGAAAGACCAACCCACTTTCGCTTGCATACGGTTTAAAATCCAACCTCTATAGTATAATTATAGATAATACAATTATTATAAATCGCTACAGTTCATGCTCTATACCAAACTAATATGTATATTACGAGATAAACTTTGTTCAGTGGTCATATATTTCAAGACTGAGTTATGCCTCGTTTACTGATTAAATTTTTCTGAAAATATTGCTTAGCGAAATTATTTATTGAATGACTCTTATTAAAAAACGTTACGACCTATTCTTCTTTGAAGGTTTGAGAGGAGTTCTTTAGGAAGAAAATTACAGCTCCGTTTTATTATTAGCGACAGTTACCATTTACCATTTGGTTCCTTTTTTTCTGTTATATTAGCAAATGAACTAGCATGCCACTTGATCAAGTAGTTATCATTGCTAATGAACGTCTGCTATGAAAGACATCTAGGACCTGCCTATTGGATTTATGTGGTGGTTCAATTACAAAACTGAATCAAAGTGGTATTAATAAATACTCTGTTGATTTTATTATATTAACTGATAAAAATTCGCACTAAAAATTTATTTGACGTCATCTAGTTGAGTTAGTTTTCTTTTTGGATTAATTTAATTCCGATGACTCTTTATTCGTTTGAAAGCTTACAACTTGTTTTAATTTGATAAAAATAATTTTAGTACAAAAAACTTGACAGGTGTCAAGGGACACCGGGATGGAACGAAGTTCCTTTCGATAAGACAGAGAGAGAGAGACAGACGTTTTAAACTAATTATTATAACTTAAATAAAATATTTTAATCACAGCGCCATCTAGCATTAATCATATAAAACAAAATAAGGACTTGTTTTAAAAGATTTTAATCACAGTGCCATCTAGCGATAATCATCTAAAACAAAAAAAGTGTCGTGACAACTTTTTCATAAGAAATTCCGCGCGATAAGGAACTTCGTTCCAATTATTACAAAACGCAAATCTGTCTTTCATTTGTAAATATGCTTGTAAACTAAAACAACGAAAATAAAAAAACTAACTGAACGTATCGTATTCAATCGTAACGAAACAAAATTGAATCAAAAGAAATCGGAAAATATGTTGTCGTGTAGAGCACAGTGTTCGACAGCTCGACATCTCATTTACATGTGTTGATATCACACGTGGCTATTCAGGCGAATGCTTTTGACAGCACATTTTCAATTTTGTCTACGATTTGTACGGGCTACTATTTGTATATGTTTTGGAGAGGAGAAAAATAAATGCTCTGGTGTATATATTTTGATCGACTTCCGAAATTTTGCACTGGATGTAACTACAGTACGCATGGTGTAAGAACTGTAGCATGCGATGGGATAGAAAGAAGAAAGAAAGAAAGAAAATACATTTATTCGTACCACAATCTTAAATGAAAAAATGTTCAATTTAAAAAAAAAACAACAATGTCCATAGAAGATAAGAAAAGTGTATTTTAACAATAAATAAACATTTTTTCTATATACCGCTTCCTTTTTTTTTTAATCAATCCACTAAATATGAAATTTCTTTTGAGACACCCTGCGCTAACCTTGGACTCCAATGTTAAATACCCTGAGAAACTCTGAGAAACTCAGATGGTCCGTTATGCCTTCCTTTTGCAATTGCAATGCATGACATTTGACTTTTCGTCGAAAACTGTAGACGGAATTAGTCTCTCTCAATAGGTATAGGGTAGTAACTCCTGTACTGAATAAAATAGATGCATCGTGTTTAGGTTTGTTTTAATTATCTTGGTCAGGACTTCACTGCTACCATGTAGCTAGAAACTCAATCAAAAAAAAACTTTAAAAAGAGAGACTGTAAATTCAGAGTTAAGCCTTACAGCCTATGTCCATTCAAATGTCTACTGGAGGTTGATGTTACAGTTTTGATGGCAGTGACGTGCATACATATTTAAGTCAGGGTATGCAGAAATGTAAATGTGAGTAATTTTCCAAATATTTACGCCATATAATCAATTTATTTAATTTTTACGTTAAATATACGCAAATAATAGTAATAAGAAGTATATTTTGTTAAAAATTTTTAATCAAATCTTAAAGTTAAGGGTATGCAGTGCAGATTTGCCTGTATGAACTGCACGCCACAGTTTGATGGAAAGTATCAATTCAAAAAATCTTACCCAATATATCCTTCACAATTTTCACAAATACTGTTATAATCTACACATTAATCTTTACCAACAAACCCCTTTCTTTGCAGGCATACCAAAGGGTCGTTATTTTAATATTTGGATAATAATTTACTGTCACCACCTTATAAAAATTACCATTCCCGAATTAATCACTCGTTGTATGTTATTGAGCTAAAGGCAAAATTGTCTTGGCCATATATCAGTTCAAGGAGGTACCGTTATAAATTTTTTGGTCAAGAAATTGGTCCGTCCTTGATATATATGGGGTCCGTCACGGTAAATACCTACTCAATATATACGGGAGACAGGGCCGAAGTTAGGTTTGTTTTGGAATTAATGTTGAGCGGTTTTTTTTATTATGGGTAAATTTATATCCTTTTTAGTTCAAAAGACTATACATTTTTGATTTAAGTTTTAGTTGGTGCCATTTACATAAACGAGCTTACGGTCCAACTGATGGTAAGCGGTCACCGTCGCTCATGAACCTCTGCAATGGCAGGGCAATGATCACCTACTTATTCAGGACTTTTCTTAAACCTCGAATAAAGAGGGACATGTCATAACGCTCCGATTTTTACAAGTTTTTTATTAACTTGCATTGGATGTAGCTATGTAACTATGTAAGTTAGTAGTTAGCTAGTAAGTTCGGCTGGAATCTTGCGAATTAAATTTGACAACCAACAAACCTTCAGCGCCATTTTGTCATATAATATGCCAAAATGGCGCTGATCTCATGATGGATTCGGAAGGTGGTCATAGAAACTCCTGTACTAAATAAGATAGACCTGTAGTGTTTGGGCTCATTTTACTTGTCTTGGCTAGCACTCTACTGTTACCTACATGAAACTCAGGATCTTAAAAGCTTATATTTAAAGTTCTCTTTAAAATAAATTATTTTTTTCCATCCGTACATTTACATTACCGTACCTCCCGGCGTCGCGGTGGAGTTCATCCTTACTATATGGAACCGCCGCGGTCATCACGGTTCGTTTCAGGAACCCTTTTTTGCCACGCACCATCCGGCTATGGAATGAGCTCCCCTCTTCGGTATTCCCAGAGCGCTATGACTTGTCCTTCTTCAAACGAGGCTTGAGGAGGGTCCTTAAAGTTAGGTCGTAGGTAGCGACCCCTCATTGTCCCCTGACATTGCAGGTTCATGAGCGACGGTAACCACTTACGATCAGGTGGCCCGTTGGCTCATTTGCCTACATGGCAATAAAAAAAAATCCGACTATTTAGTACCTATATTAAATCAAAGCTTCACATATAAACAATTATTTTTCCCAATTCCTGCCCTGTGTAAGTAGCATGAGAAATTTATGGTTGGCAATATGCGACTTGATGAAACTTGTGAGAAGGACGTCGGTCTACCGGATGGCTGGGTCCGAACCTGTTTTGTATGTAAAAATGTATGATCGCTGAAAAATGTAGGAAATATGTTAAGTTTTCGGGCCTGTAATAAATGTTATGGGGCGATAGGTCGACTGTAGCGCTGAAATTGACAGTTATTTATCAACATACGGATTTATGACCGTTAGTGTAAGAGGTATATTGAATTATTTAGTTATACTAAAATTATTGAGTGGTAATGTCGTGATGTTTGTGATGATGATGTGATGTTGCAAGGGTTACCTCCTTTGCCAAAATATATATCGAAAATTATGTAACTAATAGGAAGCTACGTTATTTGTCATTGTCTTAGGTAACAGTACTTGTAAAATTAATACTTTCGTGCATTTTCCACATACTCGATAATCTGAAGCCGTCACCTCTGTTAAAAGTGTTATATCTTGAAATCTCGATAGCTTCGATAGAATCCAGTGCTAAACACAACAGTCACTAAGGGTTCATGCTCAGAGAGTCTTGTAGATACGGTGAGTGTGGTGTGTCGTGATGTGAGTTCGAGTTCCAGTGGTACTACCCAAAAGCGAACGAGAAAGAGGGTAGACAGATTTGTTTGCTCTTAAATCGACCCGCAGTATCTAGTCTTCTCGTGATCATGACGTTTGCAACAATGTTGAAATATCGAGACAACTCAATTAATTAAATATCGTGGTAAGAACCCGTTGAAAGAATGAAAGTATTATACAGCGAAAATTATGTTACTTATAGCAAGCTATGTTATTTGTCAGTGTCTAAGGTTAGAATATTTGTAAAATTAGGTAGAAATACGTCCATTTGTTTGTGGTACAGGAAAAGTTAGTGTCTGCTTGATATTTTGTTAAAACGTATTAATTTTATGTAAATTTTTAAGTAAAATCAACCATTAGATACGAATTGTATTTTTTTAAAGTAATAAAAGATACACGTATTGATTTCGAGCGGTCATTTGTATCTTTAGAATCAATAGTCAAACTTATTTATTGTACCAAATCCGAGTTACTCGAGCTTGAGTTTCTTTTGTAAATAAATCATACATAATAAAGAAGCAAATACCACCGCGGTCATCCACGGTTCGTTTCAGGAACACTTTTCCACTCCACCGCCACGCACCATCCGGCTATGGAATGAGCTCCCCTCCTCGGTATTCCCTGAGCGCTATGACTTGTCCTTCTCCAAACGAGGCTTGAGGAGGGTCCTTAAAGTTAGGTCGTAGGTAGCGACCCCTCAGTGTCCCCTGACATTGCAGAGGTTCATGAGCGACGGTAACCACTTCCTATCAGGTGGGCCGTTGGCTCGTCTGCCTACATGGCAATAAAAAAAAAATATAAAGGTCTACCTATAGCTATTTGTAATATGAACAGAACTTTTTTCTCTTTTTGGTACCTAGTCTTTTCAAACCAAAAGTCTCATTAATATTCGACACCACCTAATGCAATAAAAACACCCTTGTTTTCATAATCTCACGAAAATCATTAGAGCACAAACATAGACGTTAAACCTTATTATTGTGCCTTCACAGCCCTTAGATAGGGGTCTGAGACCTTATTCAGATCACGTAGGGCCTCTGTTATCAGCGTATCCCTTTATGTGGCAATTTCTGATATTAAATCGAGCTTTGGGCTTTTATTTTATAAATAGGAAAGCTTTGGGACTCCACTTTGTTTGATGTAATCGGAAATTTTAGGGCGATTCTCGTTTTAGGGCGATTCTTTGACATAGATTCTGGGTTGGTTTAGGATTTTGTTTGTGTTTTGTCCCTTGAACTTTTATTAAGGTAACTTAGGGTTTTAATGTGGAACTCACGGTTCAATTTTTATTGCGTCGATTTGTGACTTAAAATTAAATTTTGTCACTAATAACCTTTTCAGATTGACTTACAACTTTTTTCTAAGTGGACCGATTCAGATGATTGTTTTCTCATGATATGAATCATCGTCACCCATTCTAATTTTGTTTGCTTTTCATGCGATTCCAAATTTTTCTTATTTAAAATTCACCACTTTTCTCGTCTCTATATTTTAATCTTCTTATATATAAAAATGAATTGCTGTACGTTAGTCTCGCTAAAACTCGAGAACGACTGAACCGATTTGGCTTATTTTAATCTTGAAATATTCGTAGAAGTCCAGGGAAGGTTTAAACGGTGAGAAAATTTCCTTATGTGACGTAGACGAAGTTGTGTGGGCCAACTAGTAAAAAATAAAAATAGATACACTATTTTTCTCATCTCCACATTTTAATAAAAATCTCATTATTATCAATTTTATCTACCGGTTTTTTATTACAGAAAAAATCCTAAGAAACTAAAAATCTGAAATAGTTTGTTTCTCCATTCAGTTCAGCGTATAGTGACGCAAGCTACAATATAAATGACGGCCATTTTGTTTCTCCAGCCCCTCAGGTTTATCACCGTTACTTCGGATAGAAACGTCAATTTGTTACCGATACAGAATCCTTATAGGAACAAGAAACTTACGAAAGAAATGTTGGAAATAAAAAACAAGTGTTATGCTAGACAGTCGTTCTTTTTTTAATGAAATGATGTCTAGATGAACCGATTATCATGATCTCTTTAAACTATTTTATCTATACTAATATTATAAAGCTGGAGTGTTTGTTTGTTTTTTTGTTTGAACGCGCTTATCTCAGGAATTTTGAAATCCGATTTCAAAAATTATTTCAGTGTTGGAAAGTCCATTTATCGAGGTAGGTAGGCTATATTTTATTTTCAAAAAAATAGGGATCCGCATGAAAATATCGAATATGTAACACAACGTGACAAATCGAAAACCTATTCATGCGTACGCTGTAAAAACTATTGACAATAGAACAAAATGATGTACTACGGCCAGCTAGCCATGGGGGTCGTCGAGTCACGGACGGGCCTAGGGGTAACCCCGCTGCCCGGGCTTAATCTCTCCGCCATTCTAGGCGGAGGTGAAAGTTGGTGTGTGGCGTTGAGTTTTCCCATTCTTGGGGTTATCCATGGTCTGGCAATAATCGTGGTTCGAGTGTGCAATCTCAGCTGTCACCAGCCCCGGCCGAAATCTTCCCATTCTGGGTGATCTTCAAGTCGAAAGCAACGAAGAAGTGAAGACAACAAACGATTTCTTGTACTACGGGTTTTTAGGTCTTAGTAAGACCAATAAAAAAGTCCGAGAGCGAGAGCATATATATATATAACTATAATATAATAATATAACTATCTATAATAGTTTAGTCACAATAACCGTTTTTATGATTATGAAATATAGTATTTCTTCCCAAGATTGAATTTAACGTTAAATGAGTATCGTTATGAACCCTTATCCAAATTAAGTATTATATTATCAAGAGTATTATTGTAGAAGTAAATTACTTTTTGTTTTATTCCAATCGGACTTTTCGTTTAGAAGTTATCACGAGTATAAAACGCAATGAATATGTGGGTGCACTTCGGACCGCGCAAATAATAACGCGATGGCATTGCGAGTACTATTTGAATCCCTTTGTAACGCAGACGAAGTTGCGCGGGTCAGCTAGTCTTTAAATACATTGACTATGCAATAGTAAATTTTCTTTTTTATTAAATACTTTGTTGTACTGAACACAAGACAAAACACACAGAGACGTATAATAACTAAACATCAAGCACGAAAAAGAGTATAACATAACTCAGGCATGAGTTTTCTTATAGCAAACATTTTTATTTTTTTACAACATAAATTGATTGCTTTTGCATTGCAGAGGTTCATGGGCGACGCTGCAGATGCGGTAACCGCTAACAATCATCTAAATTCTAAAAT
This sequence comes from Trilocha varians, assembly GCA_030269945.2. Lineage (NCBI taxonomy): Eukaryota > Metazoa > Arthropoda > Insecta > Lepidoptera > Bombycidae > Trilocha > Trilocha varians. The sequence continues at coordinate 10,480,843 of AP028273.1, read as the reverse complement.
CTTAATTATTTCCTTAAATACCTACAAGCAGTATCTACAAATTCTACCAAACATCAGTCGTGTCCGTTTGTCACAGAAAAACACTTTTTTTGCAAGAGAAGCTTCGTGCGATACTTGTGACGATACGTAAACACTCCGCCCTGAGAGCTCACTTGTAAGCCACAAAGACAGCGTATCACACCGTACTGTAACACTTGATATTTAATGAAAATTTTTATGCATGATACACGAGCCTACGGTCTACCTGATGGTAAGCGGTTACCGTCGCTCATGAACCTCTGCAATGCCAGGGCAATTTATCACCTACCCATACAGGACTTTTCTAAATCCTCGTTTAAAGATTTAGTAATCTACTTTACTCTCGATAGCTGTCAAAGATTTGATGACTAGTGGTGATTTTACACCATAATAGCATAGCTTACTAGATAAAAATCATCATAAACTCTCACAGTTTTCTCCATTACTTTCATACTTACCAAGACCGTTTAAGGAAGCTATCGAGATTTCAAGACGTGACACTTTTAACAGGGGTGACGGCAAGCTGTTTAAGATTGCCGAATATATGGAATCCAGTGCTAAACACTCTGTTTATTAAGGGTTCATGTTCGGAGAGTTTTGTAGATACAGTAAATGTGGAGTGGCATGATGCGAGTTTGAGTTCCAGTGGTACTACCCAAAAGCGAACGAGAAAGAAAGTAGACAGATTTGTTTGTTCTTAAATCTACCCGCAGTATCCAGTCTTCTCGTAATTATGACGTTTGCAGCAAAGTTGAAATATTGAGACCAAGATATATCACGAACTAACGAACATATCCTAGAAATATCAAGCTCTTAACCACTTTGTAAGGTAGACGAATTTGCGCGGATAAACTGGTAAAAATATAAATGTTACGACATGGTGTAACAGTGCCCCATTAAAGGCAGGCTCACAGGTTTTTCTGACACGCAGGTCGGGGCGTACATACAACGTGTTAGCCAAAGGATTTCCAGCAGCACTCGTCACCTGTAAATTGGATCGGTCAGCTACCTCTGTCTTCATTAACTAGGAAAAATATGTTAGAAATGTTACTCTTAATAATTAAGTTTCATCGTGTGGAAATTTTTGTGGTTTTTAGCTAAAAAGGTGGGGGTTTTTGGAACGAAGTTCCTTATCGCGCGTTATCGAAAGGGGGCTAGACGGAAATTCTCACGAAACAGTTGTCACGACCCTTTTTTTGTTTTAGATGATTATCGCTAGATGGTGCTGTGATTAAAATCTTTTAAAACGTCTGTCTCTCTCTCTTATAGAAAGAGACTACCATCGATGCAGTTTTTCCCAAATCAATCCCAAACATATGTTTCCTACTTCAGTTACCACAAGCCAATTATTACGAAAATTGAGCCTACTGATGAAGTTTATATAACATTATATTTGTTAATAATAAAAATACTTTTTTGAACACCTTAAAAAATTAAATTTTATTACAATTCCCTCACTAATTAATCGAAAGGAACTTCGTTCCATCCGGGTGTCCCTTGACATCTCTCAAGTTTTTTCTTTTTTTTGCATGTCAAAATGATGGTCGCTTTTTTAGATTAGATAATGAACACTTTGATATGATTGGTCTCGACGTTGGTTGATACTTTAGCTGTATGTGGTATTAATACAGCTACTGTTATAGTTACTGTTTAAATCTATCTCCTTGCTTCTTCTATGTGCTGTGCTTATTACTGCTTCTTTCTCTGTGTATCTTCTTCTGTGCTGTGTGAATAAACTGTTGATGTACCGTGTACGGAGTTGCATCATTTTACAACCACCTACTGAACTACCACGGCCGAGAAGGTATTTATTTCTTATATTCCTCATAACCCCGTGTTGGGTTCTGGCCTCAGCCGGGGTTCGGACGCTGAGTGTGAGCGGTTGGAGGATTTAGTGCGGTTCAACTCCCACATACCCCGCCGGGGAGGATCCGGTGATTTACTCCAAATAAAAAAAATAAAATTGTACGTGACAATATACAAAAAAAAAAACAAATTATAACATTGAAAAACATAAAGCTGAATTTGTTTTGATTTTTCTATCTCTTTCTATATTAATGTCTTCACTCTTCACTCGAATCAAGGAAAACCGACTGTTGTACAAGTGAAACTAAAAACTGGGAGAAAATTAAATATTAAGAATCATCTAATTGGATTCAAGTCCACATTTCTTTAAAGCGTTCTAGTCTAATGCATTTAGTTGGCAGCTCGTGATGTGAATGGTCGCTGCAAAACAGAAATTCAAAGATTATGTATAGGTTAATAGTAACTTCGATATTGTTCTGCCTAAATTTCATTGTCTCTCAGAAGTTTTTCAGAGTTATTGTAATTCTCAAATTCAAAATGAGTGATTATGCGCACAAATAGATATTATTGCTTCGTTTATTTAAACACTAATCAATCCATTAGTCTCTGCACCATCGGCCACCATTTCATGACTGCAGTTATTAGATATATTATGCTCACAAGCTTCATGGAATAAATATTGCACTGTTAGTATTTTTTTTTTCTAGATAAATGACTATGATTATTTTTCTAAAAGGTACAAAAATAAAAGTTACCTTAAACATTCCCAGTTGAAGTGTCAATCAATGTATCAATTTTATACATACCTTCTTCTTCAAAGTAAAACTTAAAATACAAACGAGTCTCTAAACATCTCACGTTGATTTCCACGTCAAAACTAAAAACCCATAAATTACTAGCCACCTCTTCTACTAAACAGCATAATCTTTGCCACACCTCGGCTCCACGTTAGTAACTTACCTTAAACATTCCCAATTGAAGTTAAAGCAATTTTACAATTTTTACATACCTAGTTTTTCAAACTAAAACTAAAAACACAAAGGAGTTTTTTAAATATCCTATATTTACATCAACTATAAACCTGAATAATTTATTTTAAAGAAAACTTTATATATGACGGGGTGATAACAAGGGAAACCAACCTATTCACAGTGCGGGTAGTTGGAAGTGGAGACTTGCTATAAATACAGGCGTTGGCCGCTGTTATCATTCATTCGTGTTTGAATTGTCGAGGCGAACGGACCTCTTGATGTAAAAGTAATAAACTGTTAAAACTCGTTATTTTGAAGTTTTTATTCAAAAGTATTGATAATCAAGTGTTCAAGTGGAGATTGTGACGTCATTCCTGACAGAACCAAATAAACATCAATTATTTACAACGTCATTACACCTTAACACACTATTTACGCCGTTATATAGAAACTTTTAAGAACCTGAATATCAATTATCATCTAGGTACTGCTAGCCAAGACGAGTGGGGGCGGCGCGATGGGAAAGAGTGCCGATGGCGTAACGCGTCGCGTCGTCTCTCATAACCCCGTGCTGGGTTCTGGCCTCAGCCGGGGTTCGGACGCGGAGTGTGAGCGGTTGGAGGTTTTAGTGCGGTTCAACTCCCACATACCCCACCCGCCCCGGATCCGGAGATTTCCTCCAACTAAAAAAAAAAAAACCAAGACGAGTAAAATGAGGTACAGTAGTCTCTATGACCACCTTCCGAATCCATCATTAGATCAGCGCCATTTTGTCATATTATTGCATTGTCACGCGATAGACATCGGCTTGCAAAATGTCAGCTCAATCAGACAGCGGAAAATTTGTCAAATTTAACTCGCAAGATTCCACCCGAACTTACATAGGTACATTATTACATAGTTACATCCAGTGGAAGTTAATTAAAAGTTGTAAAAAAACTTGAGGGGTGTCAAAGGACACCCGGATGGAACGAAGTTCCTTTCGATTAATTAGTGAGGGAATTGTAACAAAATTTTATTTCTCTCTCTCTTTCTACTACGTTTTAAACTAACTAATTATTATAACTTAAATAAAATATTTTGATCACAGCGCCATCTAGCGATAATCATCTAAAAAAAAAAGTGTCGTGACAACTTTTTCATAAGAATTCCGTCTAGCGCGTTATTGAAAGGGTTCAATAACACGCAATAAGGAACTTCGTTCCAAATACCGTAAAGAAGTTATTCCTAGCTGCCACTTCTATGTATACAACAACATAATCTTTGCCACACCCCGGGTCCACGTTAGTATTCAGGCCTATTACTGTAATCCGGGGACGGTTCGCGCGCTCACAGCATCACAATACCTTTGTCACACTTGGCTGTTATTATATTTATTTTTTATCTCGTTTCTTGCAAGTGCTCGTGTGTGTTATAATGGTGTTTGTATGATTGTAGTTTTTTGACGTTGGCTTTAAGAGAAAAACAACTTTATGACTCTTGTTTTAGATGGTACTGTACCAACCCATTACTGCCCACTGCTGGGCTAAGGCCTCCTCAGAAGAGGGATTAGGCATAGTCCACCACGCTTGCCCAGTGCAGATTGGGGACTTCACATATCGTCAAAGGATTTTTAGAATCCTTTTCCGACATGCAAGTTTCCTCACGATGTTTTCCTTCACCGTTTTTAGTCAGTGGTGTTGTGAAAAATTGCACATAATTCTTTTTCACATTTAGATTTAGAGGTAGTAGCCGGCCGGTTTCGAACCCGCGATCTCCCGTTCGGAAGGAAGCGCTTCGACCACTCGGCCACCACGACTTCAGATGGTAATGATAATAAATTACTAGCCTAATACATAATTACATATTAAACTTACTGCCATTGTAGACAATATTACAAAAATTTTAAATACTTTAACTTTAAAAGAATTTTACGAAAAGTCCTATATGTGTATGTAACGGCCCCCCAGTGCCCTGTCATTGCAGAGGCTTATGAGCTTACCATTTATTTTTAGGTGTACCTTAGATTTGTTCATTTGCTAAACAATAAAACAAATTCTAAAATCTTACAAGTTTCAATATACCAAAACCAGTTTGCCACCGAAACGTTTTCGCGCATCGTACAATTTCTTATTTTACGACGTCGCCTCTCAATAGATCCGAATCAATCCGGTTCGCGGCGGTTTCGACCGGTGAAATCCCGATAGAACCGGTACAAAAACCTTACGAAGCGAGCGATAACCGCGCCAAACATATTGAACCGATCGAATAAAACCCGATATCTCGACTATTGAAGCTGTTGTCTGCTTCTGAAAGGTTTCTTCGGCTATTCTCAGTTGCATTCGATTTTAAAGATTTATTTTTGATTCGTTTCATGAAATCTTTGCAATTTGTACGTTGGATTTGAAAGATTTGAGTTTTCTTAAATTATGATTAGACATTCATTTAATTGGATGGACACAAGATGGACCGACGATCTGGTTAAGATCGCGGGAGGTCACTGGATGCAGATGGCGCAGGACCGGTCGGTGGTGAAGTTTGGGGAGGCCTATGTCCAGCAGTGGACGTCTATAGGCTGATGATGATTCATTTAATTTATGCCTTACAGAAACAGTGAAAAATATAAATTATGTGATTCTAATTCGAAAGTAGACCCAAAAATCAACGTAACTTGACTCAAAGCAATAAATGTACCAGGATATCAGAATCAACGTGGAGTAATTTAAACAATGATTGCTCTAAAAACATTTATTAACTTTGTAGGCGCGTATGAAAAATGATATTGACAAGAGTGACAGTTGTTGTGGTCACTCTAGCGGAGCGTCGAGTCTGTGGTAGCGGGGCGGCCATCTTAAAAACTCACTTATTTGAGAGCGGTCGCCGGCGCACCACTCTGACGACGAATCGCGATCTGTCGCCTCAATCTTTAATTATTTTAAACTGATTAACGTTAATTAGAATATTGTTTGTAAAAGATTATTCAACTGTAAAGTTATTTCGAAGAAGTAAATGGTTTAAGTTTTGAAGACCAACCGTTTCATTCAAATCATCTTTACGGGACTACCCACGTCATAAGCATGGATTTAGATAAAAGCGCTTGTGCGCTTTTAACTTTATAAAATTATTTCTATTTTTATTATCCTTTAAATTATTCAATTTTGACCCGTGAACGTACCAGTATATCAGAATCTAAAGACAGTATAGCCCATAACCTTACCTTGAATTAAACTCCCATCCAAGCGACAAATGTATGTACCAGGATCACAGAATCAGTGTGGAGTAATTTTTACTCCAGGAATATATATTTTTTAAGTTATTCAAACTCTCGCGGTTTTCTATGATACTTTCATGCATTTTGAACGGGTTTTTACCACGATATTTAATTAATTGAGTTGTCTCGATATTTCAACGTTGTTGCAAACGTCATGATCACGAGAAGACTGGATACTGCGGGTCGATTTACGAGCAAACAAATCTGTCTACCCTCTTTAGCTCTAGGAACATAATTTAATTTTAAAACTCTAAAATTCACCTCTAACTAACTCTTAAATTAACTAGAATATCAGAATCTAAAGGAGGTATACCAAATAATCAACCTCTTAACTTGAATTAAACTCCCATCCGAGCGATAAAATACCAAGATCACAGAATCAGTGTGGAGTAACTTTTACTCCAAGAAGTGTATTTTTACTTAAAAATCTCAAAAAAATTTCGTCTAACTAACCAGGACATCAGAATTTAAAGGCGGTATACCTAATAAACACGGGCTCTTACAATCACAGATCAAAGCTACAAATATGTCTAAGAGCCATGGAGAGAAGTATGTTGGGAGTGAAGCTCAAAGACAAGATAAATAATTATCTTATCAGATCAAAGACCAGGATCTCAGACATACTCGCATTGATCACCAAAAATGTGTATGGACTGGTCACATGTTACGGTGTAGTCTGAACAAGTGGAGCAAACAGGTATCTCTTTGGTACCCAAGAAACGGTACTAGAAGCCAGGCTCGTCCAGCAAGAAGGTGGGAAGATGATGTTCGCTTAACCTTGGGACCGCTTTGGACACGGGTTGCTTTGGACAGACAACAGTGGAGGCAGTTGGAGGAGGCCTATGCTACAAGGCATTACGAATTGAGGGACATACTGTAATCGTAAATATTGTTAATTTCTACTATTTTTTTTTTTTGTCTTGAACTTTAACCCTTAACTTTGTATTTTATAGGCTAAATAAATAAATAATATTTAACGGGGTGATAACAAGGGAAACCAACCTATTCACCGTGCGGGTAGTTGGAAGTGGAAAATTGCTATAAATACAGGCGCTGGCTGCTGTTATCATTCATTCGTGTTTGAATTGTCGAGGTGAACGGACCTTTTGATGTAAAAGGTATAAACTGTTAAAACTCGTTATTTTGAAGTTGTTATTCAAAAGTATTGATCATAAAGTGTCCAAGTGGACATTGTGACGTCATTCATGACAAAACAAAACGAAGATCGACTAATTACAACGTCATTACACCTCAGCACACTATTTACGCCGTCATACCTAATAATCAACCTCTTAAATTAAACCCAATCCAAAGCGACAAAAGTACCAGGACAACAGAATCAATGTGGAGTTCGTTTAAACGCTAGGGTTGGATGCAAACAGTACCCATGGGCACTGAAGACCGCGTTTAAAATAATACAGACCGGCTCTGGGTCCCGAAGGTGCTTTTCAGTAATACCGAAACTCGAATAAGTTTTTATTAAAATATTTCATGTTTATTGCCATTTGTTTTTGTATGTTTTTGAGTAGATTATACTTTTTTGTTGTAGATTATAATGAAATCGATTATTTAATTCAGCACTAAAATAATTGACAAAGTTAAACACTTGTGTGGTCGTATTTTTCAGTTGGAACGAAGTTCCGTATCGCGCGTTGTGAAAGGGGGCTAAACGGAAAAAAATCTTACGAAAAGTTGTCACGACACTTTTTTGTTTTAGATGATTCTCGCTAGATGGCGCTGTGATCAAAATCTTTTAAAACACGTTCCTTATCGCGCGTTACGTTAGGAAAAAAAATATAAGATATCTTTTAATCGAAAGGAACTTCGTTCTCTTCGGGTGTCACACGACACCTCTCAAGTTTTTTTTTATTCACGATGTTTTCTATGCATTAAAATAGATAAATTAACTATGAATGCTGAAATGGTGGTCAAACAAAAATACTAAAATAGCCTGAGGAAGGTGATGCTGCAATTTGAATTAAAATGCTAACTATAATATTATTATAAGGATCTTTATAAATTAAGATTTAATGTGAAGAAACACCAGGTTCAAACTTTGGCCTTTTTTTAAAGTTTGAATGAATTGCCCCACCTTCCCCTCCGTGGGTGGAATATGTGGGAGTTGAACCGCACTAAAACCTCCAACACTTCACACTCCGCATCCGAACAACAGCTGCGACCAGAACCCAGTACAAGGTTACGCGCACTCATTCCCGCCCGGGCCTTATAACAATGCTTACAGTAAAATCTCATACGAAAATCCACGGAGTAATATCCAAAGAGTGACGTCACACTATCAATCAGGCTTATATTGAAAAGTGCCAATGTAAAAAGATAAAAGTCAAACATATCGTTTGCCTGACGTGTAATTGATCAGGAGTTTTTGAAACGCGCCGTGCTGATTTCAGTGCAGAATGGTAAGATATAGTGTCAGGTGAAAAAAAATATTCAAGAAACAAACAGTAAATTATTATTGATAGTAATTTTCATAATATAATACAGTACTGCATCAAAATCAGCATCTCAAATGTTTTTTTGTAAGTGTGCCTGCTGTCCACCTTATGGTAAGTAGTCATCAGTTTCTGAAATGTAAATTGGGGGCCGTTATTCTTCACTATCGAGGACTTGTTATTGGAGTTCCATAACATTTCTTTTGTTTAAAATAAAAGATTGAAGTGTCGAGAATAATTTGTTAACAAGTGTTAACTGACTGTATTTAGAAAAAAAACACTCATTTTTAAATATCACAGAAAAAACAAATATTAATTAATTAATCTGCAGTTATAGAAATGTTAATTAAACTAAAACAATTAGGGTGTTTCTCACTTTGTTTTTTTTTTAGGTTATAATTATTATAACTTACAAAAAAATATTTTTTTATCACAGCGCCATCTAGCAATAATCATATAAAACAAAATAAGGAATTGTTTTAAAAGATTTTAATCACAGCGCCATCTAGCGATAATCATCTAAAACAAAAAAGTGTCGTGACAACTTTTTCATAAGTTTTTCCGTCTAGCCCCCTTTCGATAACGCGCGATAAGGAACTTCGTTCCAAAATATAAAAAATAATAGAGCGTAAAATTCAGTTCATAAATAATTATTGGAATTATTATACTTTGGTTGACTGGAAGAGAATGCCTTAGGCATTAAGTCCGCCATTGTACTATCCATTGTGCATAAAGTATAATAAATAAATAAATAAAAATAAAATTATAAATGTCACTTTAATTAAGCAAAAAAAAAAATGAAAGGTGTCAAAGTTTTCCTACACCTTCAGATCCACGTGTTATCACATGACGGATTATATGCCTACACAATAATAATTATGAAAATTCACTTCAAGCTTTGGTACCTATCAAACTTAGTTGTTGACTCAGGTTATTGTTAAGCTATCTGTAATTACTTACGTAAGTTAGAGACATTATTTAATGAATTTCGTTTAGTTTTTAAAATCCTTGATATTATATAGCAGTACAGTGCTAGCTAATACAAGTAAAAAGAGGCTAAACAACGACGAGTCTATCTTGTTTAGCACAAGTGTTGTTCCTATATTTCCTACTTTTTTTCCACGCACCATCCGGCTATGGAATGAGATCCCCTCTTCAGTATTTCCAGAGCGCTATGACTTCTTCTTCTTCAAACGAGACTTGAGAAGGGAAATTTAGGTCGTAGGTAGCGACCCCTCAGTGTCCCCTGACATTGCAGAGGTTTATGCACTCTCGTCTGCCTAAATAGCAAAAAAAAAAATGGGCAAAAAGTCAGCACAATCGAAAACCGGGAAATTTGTCAAATTTAACACGGAAGATTTCAGCTGAACTTACATCCAGTGCATGTTAATACATGATATAAATAAATAAATAAATAAAGATAAATACATAAAACAGATAAAGCTTGTAAAAAAAAAAATGGTGGTATTTCCCACAGTTGCCTACCTCTACGCAACCGGCATCGAAGTCCAGTATTGCAAAGTTAATTAAATCGAAGCGTGAAGGTGTAATATTTCTCGCTCATAGTTCAATAGTACTCGCAATAAGCTTCGTTTTATGCTCTTTTTAAGCTCAAGAGTTGCAGCGTTTATTAAATAGTTCCTAGAATTTAGTTATGTAAAAGGAATAAATATGCAAATGATTTAAATATCGATGAATCAAAATATCATCTTTTAAACAAACCATCCTTTTCTTAGGACTTTCAAATTCAACATTGGTTTGATAATTGATTGGTCCTAATCTATCCTCATCAGATGTCATCGTGCTAACCTTTTACTTCTCGGTTTGTCACAAATATGACACAATTTGCTGCTTTATACGAGGATTAGTGGTATCCATGTGATATTAAGATGACGAGTCTATGTTGTTTAGTACAAGAGTTCCTATGATCACCGTCAGATCAGCGCTATTTCGATATATTGTCACGCGATATACAAAACCAATCAACTCTATCGGAAACCTTGCAAGATACTCGAACTTACATAGTTACATCCAGTGCAAGTTAATATATGTAAAGCTTGTAAAAAGTGTTACAAAATGCATTTCAAATAATTAATGCATTTTTTAAAACACAACAGTCGCGAACACAAGTGTTAAACAAATTGGACGAGAACGAAATGAGGGATGACACTCATATTTCCGCGTCATTGGCCCTCGCAACACGAAATTTAAATAACCGTTGAACACGATTTCAAAATTTGAATTTCAAATGCGAAAAAAAAACGTTACCATTCAAATATAATTAACATAAAGAAAAAAACGCCGGGAATAAACACTTTGGATTCTTATTCCTTTTGTTCCCGGACGATTTTCCACTTGCATTTACATAATTAGGCGAGTTTCTTTTTGATTTATCGGGTTCGTTCGCCGGCGACTGAATTACGTGTTTTTGATTATGAAAACAATCGTTCGTTGCGATGTTTCTCTTTGATTTGAAGAACGAGATTTGTACATTAAGTATTCGGGATTGATGTTTTTATGATCGAGTCAAATGGTATGCTTAAGGGTTTGTGATTGGAGAGTTTTTTTATTGCCTTGTAAGCACCTGATCAAAGCAAAGTCGTAGTGGCCGAGTGGTAAGTCGTGGTGGCCGAGTGGTCGAAGCGCGTCCTTTCGAACGGGAGGGCGCGGGTTCAAATCCGGCCGGCTTGTACCTCTAAATCTAAATGTGAAACAGATTTAAGTGCAATTTTTCACAACACCACTGGCTAAAAACGGTGAAGGAAAACATCGTGAGGAAACCTGCACGTCGGAAAAGGGTTCAAAAAATCCGCACTGGGCAAGCTTGGTGGACTATGCCTAATCCCTCTTCTGAGAAGATCTGAGCCCAACAGTGGGCAGTAATGGGTTGGTACAGCAGGCACCTGATCGTAAGCGGTTACCGTTGCTCATGGACCTCTGCTTTGTCAGAAGACACTGCGAGGCCGCTACCTACGACCTACCCTTAAGGACTTTCTTCAAGCCTCGTTTCAGGAAGGACAAGTCATAGGGCTTGGGACGTGGTGATACGCCTTAATGTACAACTCGTCAATCTGCATAACTCCGTGCTGGGTTTTGGCTTCAGCGAGGGGAACGCGGTGTGTAGTGCGATTCCTTCGTTCGGAGCAAGTGGAAGACTGGCAATTTTATGGTCGAACAGAAACTATTTGTTATATGAATTCTAGAGATGATAAAATCACTAATGTTTGTGCTGAAGTAGGCTATCGTGCATACAGCTAGCGTTATTGTAAGTGGAGATCTAGACCCTGTAATCGGCTGTAATGTATTGCCTTTTCATGTGCTGAATATCACATTCATTTTGTATGAAGTAGTTTATAATACAACGTTCACATTTCATGTCAGAGAAAGTACAGGCCTGGCTATATCGAACGTCCATAACGGTTCTCGTGCGATCACCGAAGTCAAGCAACGTCGGGCGTGGTCAGTACTTGGATGGGTGACCGCCTGGGAACACCACAATGATGTTGGCTTTTAGGGGGCGGCGCGACGGGAAAGAGTGCCGAAAGCGTAACGCATCGCGACGTCCCTCAAAACCCGTGCTGGGTTCTGGCCTCAGCCGGGGTTCGGACGCTGAGTGCAGTTCAACTCCCACAAACCCCACCCGCCCCGGATCCCGTAATTTCATCCACCTTAAAAAACAAAAAAGGTCTGGCTATAATTCGTTGCAACTTGTGTCATGCTTTAAAACATTAAAAGACATTTACAAACATTGCAAACTAGTGTCTACACTGAGTGTCGAGTGTATCGGTGTTCCAAACGATTTAGCAGACACTACTATACGACACTACGACATTCTGTATCTACTGTTATAATAGTTTTTTGGTGGTAATGTTAAGAGATAATGGAGATACAGTATTGATATTGTTTTTTTTTTGGAGTTTGGATTAGTGAGAAAAAATATCTTTTAAACTCAATTAACATTGAACAAATCTTACAATAAGTAATCTTAGTGTATTATTTTAGAAGTTGGTTAAACACCTCGGTTATGTTTGAAAATTTCCGAAAAGAAAATAATTCAGTCAAAGAAAATATTATACAGGGTGTCCTTACCTAAAAGAAGATAGTATGATAGTATGTTCCGCTGAAAGGAAAAAAAAAATTTTTAAGATTAAATAATACTGTATTCAAACATTCTTCAACAAAACATCCTTCAATATTTAAAGTACTTCCCATTCACGTCGCATACATGCTACACCCTGTATATCTACCTATAAAAGTCTCCTACTGTTCTCTCTTACTCTTACAGTGGAAAAACGGCGCGGTTATGTCTATGCAAACGGTTGTAACCAAACCATTTACCCGGTTTATGAACCGGTTTCTCCTGGAACAGCTGGTTTGTTCCGGACAACCGGATAAACAGGTGTTCAGCGAAATTATAGTTTTGAATATTCTGAGTGGTATTTTGTTACGGGAAATTTTGTTTTGATGTTTAATAGAGAGATTTCAAGAACAAGGTTTTTTTGAAATTGAAATAGTTGGTTTGCCTTTTTCTAAGAATTACACAATAACAATAATATACATCATATTAATAAAACAATGGATGTTATGAGATGCAGATAACATTGTAAAAAGTGTTTTTATTATCTACATAGTTAAGTTAATAGTCGTGGTGGCCGAGTGGTTGAAGCGCTTGCGCTCCGTCCGGGCGGTCGCGGGTTCAAAACCGGCCGGCTTGTACCTCTAAATCTTAACATTAAAAAGATTTATGTGCAATTTCTCACAACACCACTGGCTAAAAACGGTGAAGGAAAACATCGTGAGGAAACCTGCATATCGGAAAAGGGTTCTAAAAAAAATCCTTTGAAGATATGTGAAGTCCCCAATCCGCATTAGGCAAGCGTGGTGGACTATGCCTAACCCCTCTTCGGAGAAGACCTGAGCTCAGCAGTGGGCAGTAATGGGTTGTTACAGTACAGTACATAGTTAAGTATGGTTATACTGATCAGACTTTGAAAATGATTTTACCAATAGAAGTTCACTTCTGCTATTAGACTGATTCCGCTAAACCCACACTACATTGGAAAAAACAACAGCTGCAAAGTAGTTCATGAATTACTTACCAACCTTAAAGGACAGCGCATACCTATGTGCCGTAACGCATCGCATCCTGCCATGACAATTTCTACGTCAAAATCCCATCCAAGTGCGTTAGGACACTGCGTGGTGCTGTACACCATAATTTGGACTCCTTTATCCAGCACGAAATGAAGTAATAACAACGACTTAACGTAAAACGGAACGTAATCAAAAACGAATGAAAGTTAATTAAATCAGACGTAAAACGGAACTGCGATGGAGTAATTAAGTCTAAGGTAGAGAAGCTTCCAGAACGATTTTGGAGCCATCAAAATAAGGGGACGTTAATTAAAAAGCTGTATTGAACGCGAAGGGTGTTTCCGATTGTTTACTCTTGTATTGATATTAGGCGATAGTCTATGTGGGACAGTGGGTTAATTCAAATTCAAATTTCAAATTCAAATATATTTATTATTTCCAACATGCACATATTCAACAAACAATCATAAAATAAATTAAAAACTTACACGCTAATACATAGGATCATGTTGGTATTGACATAACAGAAGTTTAACAGTGGTACTCACACTAGGCAAGCCTGTATCGTGAGTACTATAGACGTCTCCCCGTGTTTGTCACCTCGGTTCAATTGGATAACATTAATAAATCACAATGTGGATACTATAGTTTGACATTATAATCGTATCGTTCGTTTAGCATACAACAATTGATTACTTAGATCCACACGATTAATTATTTATGAATAGTGTTATAATGATCCTCAGCCTGTAAAGGTCCACTGCTGGATAAAAGAACAGTAACAGGTCTTGCGCTGTTTGCATCTCCATGACCATGAAATTCTGTCCATGATGTGACCGATTGATGGCGCTCCAGTATCGGTCGCAAAAATTTTCGTTGCCCATTGCCACCTCAAAGACGCAATTCTTGGAATATGTCGATCATTTTAGTCCTTTTGCGAATCCCTTAATTTCTGATTCCAACACTTAAGAAACACCTAGCATAGTCCTTACAGGAGTTTTACATAATTCAAAATATAGGTACTCTGGGCCTTTAGTACACTACTACGCCTTACGACGCGTAAGGCCGATTTAGACGTCCTGTTTTACAGGCAGAGGTTTCTCTGAAATGTTCACGAAATGCATGAGGTAATTGTCTACTTCAACTTTATTATTCGTATATAGATTGTTGAATATACCATCTGTTCGACACTAAACTGTGTGCCGCCATAATGTGTCTGAGACGTTTCATCGCTCGTCGGGGTACACCAGAAGTCCTCTACTCCGACAACGGCACATCATTCGTTGGCGCCAACAGAGAGTTGAGAAATTTGCTCAGCCGCGAAGGAAGGAACTGCAGCGTTGTACAAATTTCTCAGACACATTATGGCGGCATCCGATGACAAGCTGGCTACGGTCTCCAAATGTACCGCTCTGGTAACGAGGCATGTGTACAGAGCGACCCACCGTTTCTCCCTTCTTCGACCGACCGTAATGATAACAGGTCCAAAATAATGTAACCCGGTGAATGTAAATGCCCGCCTATGATGAGCGATTCTTACATCTGGCAAGTCTGCCCTAGGTGGTTATAGTGCAGGACTCTTTAATAATTTGCAAAATTGGCACTTACGGACAACGGAGCGTACTGTGTTTCTTAACCCGAGAATCCAGTATTCTTGTCGTAGTTCGTTTATAACAGTCTCCGTATTTGCGTGGGCGAACTTTGCGTGAAAATGTCCAATCAATAGTAGAGTTTCCGGTTGTTTACCGTCCAAAATGATTATTTTTTTCTTAAATAAAGCCGACGTTATCCCGACCATGACTAATAAACCCTCCTTGTATTCGGGACTCAGCGTTTGTAGGCGACTCTTCTTAGGCATAGCCCGTCCCTGACTGCAGCAAATAATCTCTTCTCGAAACGCGTTATGCTGACTCTGACTCAAGATGTGTCGCTCTGCACGAATAATATCTTCAGCTTCAAGAACAGGAGCAAGAGGCGCGGGAGTAGCAGGAGCGGCAGGAGTGGCACTGAAAAAATTAAAGTTTTTTGAAGAACAAATGTCACGAATCCAAAAATTATTAAAAATAAAAACATGAAATATCTCATCAAACAGTGACAGTTGTTTGGCGATAGCTTTCGGCTTCGTCGTCGGAAATCATCAATACGACGTAACGAAGTGTTTGGTTAGGAATCCGGTAGGAATGGGGTTATATATTACCTTCGCCTATTCAACTTTAATTTCGTAAAAATGGAATATACCATCTGTTCGCCACTACACTGTGTGCAAGTCATCAAACAGCGACAATTGTTTGGCGATAGCTTTCGGCTTCGTCGTCGGAAATCATCAATACGACGTAACGAAGTGTTTGGATATGATACAGAGGGATGTCAGATATTACTCTACCTATGTCGGTGGCGGTGTTCGATGCGTAGTTCTAATGGAAGGCTTTATGTAATGATATAACTACAGATTAGTAGAGATATATTTTAATTCGCATTTTTAAGGAAATTCCTTATTGGCAGGTCGTAGGCAGAGGCCTTTTAGTGTCTCCAAACATTACACAGGTCCATGGCTGGTTTGACTACATAACAATAAAAAATGTGTATCTGTATGAAAAAAACCATTATAGGATCACTTTTTTGTCCGTTTGTCTGTCCTGCGTCTTGGTTTAATGTCTGTAATTTGTCTAAAACATATAATATACCATTTTTAAATAATTATCCATTTTACTACCCATCTCTATCAAAATCAATGACAAGAATATTCCGTGTATACAGAAAGCCAATTTTTATACAATTGACACTCTATGACGTCATCTCATAAAAACTCGCACTCTATGACGTCATCCCATAAAAACTGAATATCAATTTTACTGCATTTGTTCTACAAAATGAAACCAATTATAAACTTATTCAGACACTCGCGGCTTTCTATAATATTTTCATGCATTTTTAATTAATTAAATATCGTGGTAAGAACCCGTTAAAAATGCATGAAAACCAATTATATTCTCAAATTGAGTCCATAAAGGACATAACCCCGGAGGCTCAATTAAACATATGATTTATGTAATGAAACCCTGAAAATATATCGATAACGGTCAATTAAATCGATTAAAATGTCATTATCGAGTTACAGTATTCGTTTAGGGACATCGATATTTTAAAATAGGGTCGTGTTTTTATTATTGAGTATCATTTTGAAAAACAAAAAATTAGGATTTTCGAAAGAGAGTTCATTTTTTTTCTAATTATTAATATATTTTAGTACTGTAACAACCCATTACTGCCCACTGTTGGGCTCCTACGAAGAGGGGTTAGGTATAGTCCACCACATTTGCTTTGATTGGGGCTTCACATATTGTTGAAAGATTTTTAGAATCCTTTCCGATATGCAGGTTTCCTCAATATTATGTTTTTCTCCACCGTTTTTAACCAGTGCCAAAATCGCACATAATTTTTTTTCACTTTAATATTTATAGGTACAAGCCGGCCGGTTTTGAACCTGCGACCTCTCGTACGGAAGGCAAGCGCTTCAACCAATACCCCACCACGTATTTGACTACTTTTCATTTGAGTAGTCCTAGATAAATTATACATTAGGTACATAGAGAAAAAAGTGAACAATTTACACCGCAGTGTCCTCTAATTTGCAATAATCCATGAGCATAACCACTTATGATCAAGTGACCCGTTAGCTCGCTACATGGATATAATAAAATATAGTTTAGAATCCATCGTGTTGATAGAAATACAGCATACGCCCACCCTCTACAAGGAGTAAAAGATAGTATGAAAAATTTCTTGCATGTCACGTCTTTGGATCTCATGGGACATACTGCTAGCCACAGTGTAGAAATATAACTGTAGGTTCAATTGATATTTTATGATAAAGATGCTCAATGGACGTATTATGATGAAAATAATCTTTGAGTCAAAATTTGTTTGAAAGGAATAAACTAATTAATACGATTTTATTAAATAACGTTTGTTAAAAATCCAAGGGGGCGGCGCGACGGTAAAGAGTGCCGTGGGCGTAACGCGTCGCGCCGTCCCTCATAACCCCGTGCTGGGTTCTGGCCTCAGCCTGGGTTCGGACGCTGAGTGTGAGCGGTTGGAGGTTTTAGTGCGGTTCAACTCCCACATACCCCGCCCCAAAAAACAAAAGTTAAAAATCCACACATGACTCTTAGTTTTATTTTAATGCTACGTAGATTAGGGTTAAAAAGGCCCACTTGATGGTTGGAGTGTTAATTATTATTAGATATTTATTTTATTTAGTTTTAAACATAGTGGCTACAAGGGCCCATATTACAATACATAAAAGGCATGTAGGCAAAGGCTTTATTGCATGGCAGAAAAACGAAATCAACCAGCCCTCCTGGTGACTTGTGAGTCTCTTATCTGATGGTAGACTATTACCATCGCTCATCGCAAGGATATTGGAGGGTCACTACCCTACTATTCAACAGGATTTTTTTTAAACCTCGTTTAAAGCGAACTATCGCTCATAGATTTCTGCAATGACAAGAGACACTTAAATACTTTCATGCATTTTCAACGGGTTCTTACCACGATATTTAATTAATTGAGTTGTCTCGATATGTCAACGCTGTTGCAAACGTCATGATCACGAGAAGACTGGATACTGCGGGTCGATTTATGAGCAAACAAATCTGTCTACCCTCTTTCTCGTTCGCTTTTGGGTAGTACCACTGGAACTCGAACTCACTTCTCGACACACCACACTCACTGTATGTACAAGACTCTCTGAGCATGAACCCTTAGTGACTGTTGTGTTTAGCACTAGATTCCACATACTCGATAATCTGAAGCCGTCACCCCTCTTAAAAGTGCTAATTAAATATCGTGGTAAGAACCCGTTGAAAATGCATGAAAGTATTATAAAAAACCGCGAGTGTCTAAATAAGTTTAGAGACACTTTAGTACCTAACAGTTCAGTGATCGTTCGACCTCCTTTGCGAACGCTTGTCACTGAGACTTACGCGAAAAAGTGCATGCGCATCATTATATCGCATTGCACAAGTTGTGTAGTGCTATACATTAAGTTTAATGAACTATAATGTGGCGACCTAGATAATGACGTTCCGAACGTGACTAACATTGTTAAGGCGAATACACACGTATAGCTCTAATAATGGCGTCAGGCTCACCCGGGAAGGATCAGCAGATCAAGTTAAAAACCGATCTCGAGCACGAACTATACAGCTACTACAGAGCTGAAAGAGAAGAGAGAAAAAAACTAGAAACTCTAGTAGGCGATTTAAAATGCCAAATAGAGATTCTGCAAGAACAGTTGCAATGCTTGGCAAAGAGCCAACCTGCACCAACTGCTACAGAATCAAATTCAATGGATTACCACACTGACGAGGAAGAACTCGCAAAAGAAACAGAGTGGATCCGGACGAAGTCTCGGAAGAAAAGAAAACTGAACACTTCACCCTCCCAAGATGTAAAATCACAGCGACATACTGAGCACTCTACTCAAGAAAAAAAGAAGAAAAAAATAAAAAAATCTCCATTACCACCACCAATAATAGTGGACGAAGTAATGGAATATCAAAAATTATACGACCTGTTAACAGCTACCCAGTCGGCTGATACATTTACAACCAAAATGCTCAGCGGTAACTCTTTGAAGATAAATACAAGCACTGAAGACTCGTATAGATCAATAACGGAGTTATTGAATAATAAGCAGTGTTCCTGGCACTCATATGAAAACAAACAGCACAGACCCATTAGAGTCATGGCAAAAAAACTACACTTTTCGTGTAAACCAGAGAGAATTGTTGAAGATCTACAAAATAAAGGGCTAAAAATAACTGAAGCAATCAATAAGCTAAGCTGGAGAAGAAAAGAACCTTTAAATATGTTTATGCTCACATTTTCTAATGATGAAGATGTAAATAAAATTTACAAAATAAATACAATTTTGGGCTGTAAAGTTGAAATACAGGCAATTAAAACTAATAGGTTAGTTCCCCAGTGCAAGAGATGTCAAGCATATGGACATACACAAAAGTTCTGTTCCAAAGAACCTAGGTGTGTAAAATGCACTGGGAAACACCTAACGAGTGATTGCAAAAAATCTAAAGAAGAAAAACCTAAATGTGTCCACTGTGGCGATAACCACCCTGCAAACTATCGAGGGTGTTTCGTTGCCAAAGAAATACAAATGCTACGCAACAAAAGTAGAACAAGAAGTGCTAAGCCAGGAGAACCAGCGAGATCGACGAATCAAGAATCAGAAACACATAATAAAAAAAGTGCAATTAAATCTAGTTCAAATAAAGCTAGTTACACCAAAACCACAAAAAATACATTATCTTATGCCCAGGTAACGAGCAGAAATAATTCAAATATTATCAAAAATGTCGATAGTACTGATAAGAAGTTAAACGATATCTTAAAACTTATGCTATCGTTTGACGAACGTCTCCAAAAAATCGAAAGTAGCACCAAAATGTCTACTATTGCCAAGCCACAAAAATGAATAACATAATTAAAATAATGGTATGGAATTCAAATGGATTACTAAAGCATAAAAATGAACTGCAAGTTATCCTAGACATGGAAAAAGTGGATGTGTGTCTTATATCTGAAACACATTTTACTAAACAATGTCACATTAAATTTAAGGGCTACAAAATTTATCACGCACTACATCCGGATAATACATCAAGAGGAGGAAGTGCTGTCATCATCAAGGAACAAATAGATCACCATGAGTACTATACTTACGAAGAAAAAGAGATACAAGCTGTGGCGATCAGTCTGAGAACAAAAAGACAAGTGGTGGTGGTTTCGTCTATTTACAGTCCACCCAGATATAACATAAAAAAAGATCAGTATATGAATTTCTTACGATGCCTTGGTAATCGATTTATACTTGGAGGGGACTTCAACGCCAAGCACACATATTGGGGCTCAAGGCTATCAACAACTAAGGGCAAAGAACTTATGAGTGCTATTAAAGAAATGAAATGTGATACTACATCAACGGGAACTCCAACATATTGGCCAACCGATCCAAATAAAATACCTGACCTTATAGATTTTTTTATTGTCAAGAATTGTTCGAGCATGCAACCTCTTTGGTGTTCGAAATTTGAAAAATTAAAAAGTTAGTGTTAGCTGTCAGATTTGTTTTAAGCGCCAAATGTAAAATTAATAAAACAATTATTGTAAACCTAAAAAGTCACATATTATTTATTTCCATTGGTATTTCTGCAATTTACTCCCACATGATGGTCCATAATCGAACCGGATAATATTGGAAAATATTAATCTACGTTTATTGGGAGTTATTCAAGAAGTTAATATTGAATACCAATAAAAACCTGTGCCGTTGATGCATCGTGGATGTGAAGATTGAAGATCTAGCTTGTGGTGTCATCTATTATTAATATCATTAGAATATCTACCCAGCACTCGCAAAAGGTTGTATAAATTAATTCTTTATTGAAGAATCTCAAGATCACATCTTGTTTAATACTGCCTATCATAATTACGTTGTGAGAAGTTAGGGTTAAGATATTAATATAGGTTTTTTATTGAACACTAAACTATTTCTAAAAGGTTTGCAATTTGATTTACTGTATCAGTACTTATTGTTAAATTTTATAATACTAGTAGGATTATTAGTTAACACATTGGTATATGTGACCTATTAGTAATTACCTCAGTAAATCAGTCATTTCATTAAAAAGTGTTAATTTTATTGATAACGTAACTTTTAAACTTAGTTATTTTATTATATTAATTGGTAGACTTTATTATTAATTCTCTGTTAATAATATTACTGGTGTATTTCTTGTACTAATTTTGGTTTGTATAAATTCCATATTGACGACACTCCCTTCCCAAAATGGCAGAGACAAGAGATCTTATTAAGAAGCGTGCAAGTTTCAAGGGTCGCTTGACTATGTTTATGAATTACCTCGATCAACTGAGTGACGGAGCTTTAAGCAATGATGATGTGACCGAACTACAGTTACGTATTGGGAAAATGGAAGCGTTATACGAGAAATATGATGAGGTACAGTTACGGTTGGAGTGCATCACAGATGATCTTAAGGTACAATCGAATGAGCGTTCTGAGTTTGAGACCTCATATTATAAATATGTGTCTAGAGCACAAACCTTATTAAGTAATTTTAACAAAGATAATGAATCTGTCATCAGTGATAAACCTCCACGTAGCAATCACAATCTAGTTAAGTTACCTACCATACAGTTGCCTAAATTTAGTGGTTCCTACTGTAACTGGTTGGAATTCCATGATACTTTTACCAGCCTCGTCCATTGCAATGATGATATTGACAAAGTTAACAAGTTTCATTATTTGAGGGCGTGTTTGGAAAGGTCTGCTGCCGTGGTAATTAATTCTGTTGAGTTCTCTGCTAACAACTACAACGTGGCCTGGCAGTTGTTGTGTGATCGTTTTAATAATAAAAGATTGTTAGTGCAAAACCATCTTTCAGAACTATTTACTTTAGACTCCATTACTAAGGAGAGTTCTGTTAGTTTAAAGGGCCTCATAGACCAACTCAATAAAAATCTACGAGCTCTTGAGTCATTGGGTGAGCCGGTCTCTTATTGGGATACTCTTTTAATTTACATAGTTACTCGTAAACTTGATCAGAAGTCGTATCGCGAGTGGGAAGAGTATAAGGGTCGGTTAGATAAGGATATCACAATAACATTTAACAAGTTCATAGAGTTCTTACGTGCCCGCGCTAACTTGATGGAAACTATAGAATTGTCTCGTAATCAGACTCATGTTAGTCAGTCAAACAAGTCAGGTACTAGTCCTCTTCCTAAGATTAAGTCAATGTTAATTACGCAAACTCCTCATAATGTAGGCTCAGAGTTAACACCTAAGGTATGTCCGAAGTGTGCGTGTGATCATAATTTACAAGACTGTCCGCAATTTCTTGCATTAAATATTGATGAGCGTTTTAAGTTAATTCCTAAATATAAGGTTTGTTTTAATTGTTTTAAACAAGGTCATTTCGCGAATCACTGCAGGAAATCTGGTTGCAAATTATGCAAACGTAAGCATAACACACTTGTACACATATCGGATTTTAAACGCTTTATGAACGGTAATA
Source organism: Trilocha varians (assembly GCA_030269945.2). Lineage (NCBI taxonomy): Eukaryota > Metazoa > Arthropoda > Insecta > Lepidoptera > Bombycidae > Trilocha > Trilocha varians. The sequence goes on along the minus strand of AP028273.1, from coordinate 10,458,138 downwards.
GCGAGAATAAACCTGACATTCCATCATCGGAATCATCCTCATCCTCTGAGTCAAATAATATTGTATTATCAGCCAGTATTTGTGGTGCAAAGCGTAGACATCAAGATGTTTTGTTGCCCACTGTTTTAATTAAATTATATGATGCTAATCATCGAGCTCATGTAGTTCGTGCAATACTTGATAGTGGAAGCACTTCGAGTTTTATGACTGAAAAGCTATGTAAGCTATTATCATTAAATACAGATCAGGTAGACAGGTCAATACTAGGCATAAATAACGTGTCCTCTCACGTAGGCAAGATGTGTCATGTCCGCATGACATCATTAAATGATAGTTTTAACTGCAAGCTTCATTGTTTCATTTTGCCATCAATTACAAGTACCGTGCCATATTGTGAAATTAATATGGCTGACCTGAACTTACCATCAGATATATCATTGGCCGACCCAACTTTCAACAAGCCCAGTGATGTAAATTTATTAATCGGTGCTGATCTCTTTTGGGACTTGTTATTATCGGAAAGAATCAAATTAGGTGTTGGTAAACCCATACTTTATAAAACAAGATTGGGTTGGGTTGTCGCTGGTCCAATGAGTTATAATCATTCTGTATCACGATCAAATAATAATCAATGTTATTTTACTAAGATTAATAATTGTAATATTAAAGAAAACTTAAGTGGGGATTATTTCAATACGACACGGTTAAGTAACAGCCGATATAATGATCCTATACCTCTTAAACAATATTCGTCAGTTCCAGGAGATTCCTTTAAAAGGACTAAATGTTTCTTCTCCTTGGAACATAAGTTAAAGAACTGCTCGAAATTTAGAGGTTTCGTTAACCAGTAGATAGAAGGTACTGTTGTACATATTAAAATTGAAGCAGTTTAATTATTAATTATTTTATTACCCTATGTTATATTTTAATACAGTCCACTCAAGAATTTTATATATTATTATTTAATAAGCATAAGAGATTGATGAATGAATGCGATCTTAATTATAAGATGATTCTATTAGGTTTTATTAGGTTAAGTAACATCAATTAGATTCGCAACTTTGTAAATATGTTCAATTACGTTTTCGTAGGATTAAAAGGAACGTAGTGACTCCTTTTATGGGGAACTCACCATGGCAGCGATTTATTCTAGGTTGACCCTTTAAAACAACAGATTCAAATTATTTTGGTCAATATTATGTGCTAGTCGTTAAAGCTATGGATGTAGGCTGGAGAAAGTAGGTATACATGGACATATTAGTTTTCGTTTGTGTCTCTACTAAGACAGTCCAATTGCAGCAGGTGTGTGACTTAACTGGCAATTATTAACTATTTACTGGCCTTATTAAGATTTATTTCTCGTAGAGACAACTTTGTTAACATGTACTTACTCTGATAACGGTACTTCGTTCTTCGACCGTAACTCTCCTCATTTTTAGTCTCATCTATGGTCTCCTTATGTAATATTGAAGTCAATGAAGGTTTAGTTTTATATCATTTTTACGGATTTTGGGAAGCGAGTGTGAAGTCATTTATCATCATCTTCAGCGAGAGTTGGGAAATTGTCATTTAACAATTAAAGCGTTATAAGTAAACTTTCGTCTATTAACACCACAAACAGAAGAAGATGACACACCATCCAAACCTGGACACTTTGTTAATAGCCGACCTCTTAGTGCACTACCACATCCTACCTTCAAGATCAACCAATTAAGAACATATCTCGTTATCGTCGAATATTCGTACAGCAACTCTGTCTGCACTGCTGAACAGGATGGAGTAGAGAAAATGTTTTGGAACTTATGCAAAGAATAAAATGGCGATCTTTTAAGGATATTAAAATTGAGTAAGCTGGTTGTGGTAAAAGAGGATTATTTGTCAACGGCTAAAGTGAAGACTCAAAAGAATTCTAGAAATTCACCCAGAATCGTTTGGGTTGCTGATCTTCGCATGAATGGTGTCATTAGAAGGACTTTTAATTGAATTTGCCCATTGCCCGTTCCTTCGGATAACAGTTTGGTTGAAGACAAAGTCTTCAACGCCCGGGGGTATGTTCGAGCATGCAACCTCTTTGGTGTTCGAAATTTGAAAAATTAAAAAGTTAGTGTTAGCTGTCAGATTTGTTTTAAGCGCCAAATGTAAAATTAATAAAACAATTATTGTAAACCTAAAAAGTCACATATTATTTATTTCCATTGGTATTTCTGCAATTTACTCCCACAAGAATATATCTACAAATTATCTAAAAACGTACCAGAGTTATGATATGAACTCTGACCACTCTGCAATATTTTTAGAAGTTAATGACAAAATTATACTAAAAGAAAAACCTCCTGCTTTGGTTAACAAGCAAACTGATTGGGAAGGCTTTAGAACAGACTTAGACCGCAATATAAACTTGAGAACTCCACTCAAGACAACTGAGCAATTAAATAGCGAATTGGAAAATTTTATAAAACTTATACAACAGTCACTCTGGAAACACACACCTGTAGCCAATAAAGGAACTAGAGGAAATGTCTATCCTAGAGAAATCAAGATATTAATTGAGCAAAAAAGGAAACAACGCAAAGTGTGGCATTATACTAGATGTCCAGAAGATAAAAGAATTCTCAACAATTTGGCAAAAAAAATTAACAGAAAAATACAACACTATAACGACGAACTCACTGAAAATTATCTTGAAAAATTAACAGGTAACCGTTGTACAGACTACGCTTTATGGAAAGCTACAAAAAGTATAAATAAAAACAACTTTACAATTCCTCCGATCAGAGAAAGCCGCAATAATAAATGGGCAATTAATAATGAACAAAAAGCGAAGCGGTTTGCAGAATACCTTGAATCTATTTTCCAACCTGATGAAAATGGAACAGGTGAACCGACTCTCCCTCAAACGAATTCTCACCATTTATGTGACGATATCATGCTTGTTACACCTAAAGAGGTTGAAAAGGAAATAAAAATCAGTATACGCCCGAAAAAAGCACCGGGTTATGATCTGATAACAGGTGAAATTCTACACAAATTTCCTAGAAAAGGTATTGTGAAATTGACAACATTAATCAATGCAGCGTTTCGATTACATTGCGTACCAGACCTATGGAAAGTTGCAGAGGTAATCATGATTGCTAAGCCGGGAAAACCGCCTCATGAAGCATCATCATATAGACCTATCTCTCTCTTGCCCGTTATGTCCAAACTTTTCGAGAAACTACTACTAAAAAGGTTAAAACCTATCATAGAGAGGGCTGAATTAGTACCTAATCATCAGTTTGGTTTCCGAGAAAAACACTCAACGATAGATCAAATACATCGCATTACAAGCATCATCGAGAATACCCTAGAAGAAAAAAAAGTATGTTCTACTATTTTTCTTGATGTGGCGCAAGCGTTTGACAAAGTATGGCATGCAGGCCTCGTGTTCAAACTCAGAAAAACATTACCAAAAAGGTATGCAGACATACTTCAATCATACATCTCAAACAGAATGTTTAGAATAAGGCAGGAAGATGCATACTCAGAATTAAAAGTAATAAAAGCTGGAGTACCTCAGGGGAGTGTATTAGGTCCGGTCCTGTACCTCATATACACTGCTGATATTCCAAATCTAAAAAACTGTACTATTGCTACATTTGCTGACGATACAGCAATAATGGCAGTAGATAATACGCACACGCAGGCTATTACAAAATTGCAAAGTGCAGTTGATCAAATATACAACTGGACAAAAAAATGGAACATCAAATTAAATGAATCCAAATCGATTCATATAAATTTTACTAATAAACAGCACGAACAGCATGACGTATTCCTTAATGGTAAAATTATACCATATGCGAATACGGCGAAATATCTTGGCATGACGCTGGACACGAAATTGCGCTGGAAAGCCCATGTTAAGAAAAAAAGAGAGGAACTAGAACTCCGATATCAAAAACTGCGTTGGCTACTCGGAAGACAATCTAAACTGTCAATTCACAACAAAATACTAGTTTACAAACAAGTCCTGATGCCTATTTGGACTTATGGCGCGACACTATGGGGTTGCACCAAACAGAGTAATATTGCTATTCTGCAAAGATTCCAAAACAAAGTACTGAGAGAAGCAGTAGGGGCTCCCTGGTACACCCGAAACAGTGACCTCCACCGGGACCTACAAATGGAGGTTGTTACTAGCATCATAAGGAATTGCGCAGAAGCCCATGAACGGAGGCTTCACCATCATGTCAACGTAGAAGCAATACAGCTTCTTGACATCACAGACATTAAAAGAAGACTCAAAAGAACGAAACCGTTCGAATTAGTGTAGTGTACTTAATAATACAATTAGTGTATAAAATCAGTGAAGTGTAATAATAAAGACCCCATGAACATTGTGTCTACACCTTAATAATAGAGACAATAAGAAAAGTGCCAATGGACACATTCTTAGCATAAAATCATATAGTAATTTAGGTTAAAACAAAATTGCTTATTAGTCTGATTTAGACTAGATTGTAATTATAATAGTGTGCGATATAAAATTACGTATACTAAATAAAAAAAAAAAAAAACTTTAGTACCATAGCCTACGACAAAATTAAATCTGCTTGAGGGTTACATACTATGTGAAGTCAACACTATTCAAGAATAGAATACAATAGAGATACTAAATGATGAAATAAGATTCTAAGGTAGGAACAAAATATGGGTTGACTATAGAAACAAGCTTTTTAGGACCCAGGAAGCGCAGCTTACTTCGTGGGAGATTCTTTGGTGTATTAACAAAATTTTATGACTGACTTTTTGCCATATTTTTTGGAACGAAATTCTTATGAAAAAATTGTCACGACACTTTTTTTATTTTAGATGATTATCGCTAGATGGAGCTGTGATTAAAATATTTTATAAAACAATTCCTTATTTTGTTTTATATGATTAATGCTAGATGGCGCTGTGATAAAATATTTTATTTAAGTTATAATAATTAGTTAGTTTAAAACGTCTGTCTCTCTCTCTGAAAGAGAACTTAAAAAAATACAATTACAATTCCCTCACTAACTAATCGAAAGGAACTTCGTTCCATCCGGGTGTCCCTTGACACCTCTCAAGTTTTTTTTACAATATTTTTCCAACTTGTATCACTAAAACATATTTAAACTGTGTTATTTCTTTTACACGCAGACATCTCAGACGTTTCGAGGAAGGTCGGGTAAATCAGACAAGTGAAAGACATGTAGAAACACGTGTATGCTGTACCAAAAATTACTTTGCTATCATGATATCCACAGTTTTAAATAAAGGGAACGATTCGCACCAAGTCAGTATTCTTTTATGAATGCATTGAATAAAGGATCAAATAGGGATGTTGAGCGTATATTGCAAAATGTATGTTTCTCAGGAGGAAATAGTCGAAAACTAGATCTACTAGGGAGGAAGGTATACTTGCATCCTTCGATCAAATAGTGAAATTTCATCAGTAAAAATATACATTTTAAACACAGATCCAAAAGTACCTGTTGACCCCACGATGATATTACCTCTGATCTGAAATAAGAATAATCCCAATGGGTCCACCCAAACTAAAGTTATGAGGTTACAAACATAAAAAATAAAAACGAATTAAGAACCTCCTTATTTGAAGTAGCTCAATCCTACTACTATACCTAAACCTTATAAAGGCGAAAGTTTGTAAGTATGGATGTATGGATGTTTGTTACTTTACCGCAATATAGCTTATACATCAGAATAACACAGGCTATACGACTAGACGGGACGAACCTGAAGTCCACGCGAACGAAGTCGCGGGCAAAAGCTAGTAAATAATAAGCTCCATCAACATTAACTATAAAAATACTCAAAAAACCGTAGTAGCAAAACAGAAATAGTACCACTGGAACTCGAACTCACATCACATCATCAAAAGCGAACGAGAAAGAGGGTAGACAGATTTGTTTGCTCTTAAATCGACCCGCAGTATCCAGTCTTCTCATCATCATGACGTTTGCAACAACGTTAAAATATCGAGATAACTCAATTAATTAAATATCGTGGTAAGAACCCGTTGAAAATGCATGAAAGTATTATAGAAAACCGCGAGTGTCTGAATAAGTTCAAAAAACTATCATTTCAAAATCTTGCAATTCCATTTATTTTTACATCACAAGTAGACACAATCACATAAGTACATTCACTTCATAATAATCTTTCTTTATCTGTCACTCGCGCTCCGTTTGACGTCAATAAAAGAATGAAGCTACTTTGGGCCGCTGTAAATCTCTGCAATGAGTCAAATTTATAGGTTACGATTTATGTTTGTTTTTGTTTACGATTATCGTATCGTAGAGTGAAAATGGTTGATAATTTGACTTTGGGTTGATAAATTGTAATAATATAAAAAATTACCACATAGACAAACAGCCCAGAAAAACTTTTATGTTGTTTTAATAATCAATTCCATAAATAAGTTAAAAAAACAATTTTACTGATTTTACTCCAGTCATTGTAAAATCTTGTTATTAACGCGACACTTTCTGTATATATGATATGTTGCCAAAATTATTATTATTTTTTTTTTATTTGGCAATAAAAAAAAAATAATAATAAGTAGGCAAACGAGCTAACGGCCCACCTGATCGTAAGCGGTTACCGTCGCTAATGGACCTCTGCATTGCCAGAAGACATTTGAATCATTAAATACAGTCTTGCGTGATAATTTAAGCAGTACATACTAACTTAAATTACCTAAATAACATGCGTAGATTTACCCAGTTTAAAGTCCATCTGAATGGGTATTATGTCTATTCTAATTGAAAAACTCTCCAGGTTTGAACAATTGATAAATCTACATTCAACCCAATCAATTATTATTATTGACACCAGTTTTGGCATTAATCGATTGATTTTTCAATCGAATGGTTAATTTGATTAATTTAATCGAATAAAATTGAATCGTGATTGAATTAATCGTAATTAAAATTTTAATTGTAATCGTGATTAAATAAATTAATCATTAATCGTTAATTTGATTAAGCAGATGATGACGATTGATAATCGTAATCGTGAAAAACAGATTACAATTAATTAATTTTAATCGTAGTCATGTCGATTACGATTTTAATCGTAATTTTTAATCGTTAATCAGATTAAATTTCTGCCAACACTGATTAACACACAACATATTGTTATCATGATTTGCAGCTTTAAGTAAAAATATATTGTATTAAACAACTAAATACACTAAAAATATTATTTAATAAAATGTAAACGACAAAATAATCGTAACAACACAAAAACCTTTGTTACGACAAATCGTATCGTATGTTATAAAGATGTAAAACGTTAGCTGACTCGACGCCACGGCGCGTGTGCTTTACGACGAACCCCCAAAATATCGCGTTTATTTGAATCGTAACGTTATCATCAAGCTCTATTGTGAGCTTTATAAGTTATGCTTTTGGTAACGTAACGTAAATTAAAGCTTTTTTTAGCACTCTACGTAGAGTTTTAGTCTTTTTACAAGCTTTATATTAACTTGCGCTGGATGTAACTATGAATGTAGTTATGTAAGTTTGAATGGAATCTCGCAAGCAAAATTTGATAATAACGCAATAATATCGAAGTCGTGGTGGCCGAGTGGTCGAACCGCTTCCTTCCGAACGGGAGGTCGCGGGTTCAAAACCGGCTTGTACCTCTAAATTTTAATATGAAAAAGATTTATGTGCAATTTTTCACAACACCACTGGCTAAAAACGGTGAAGGAACGGTGAACATCGTGAGGAAACCTGCATGTCGGAAAAGGATTTTAAAAATCCTTTGAAGATATGTGAAGTCCCCAATCGGCACTAGGCAAGCGTGATGGACTATGCCTAATCTCTTCCGAACATTGGGGGACCCAGCCACGCGGTGCGCCGCCTCTACGCGGGGGTAGTGCGCTCGATGGCCCTGTACGGTGCGCCCGTTTGGGCCGAGCCTCGTACTCGGGCAACTTTTGCCCGATACTTGCGCCGGCCACAGCGCATCGTAGCCATCAGGGTCATCCGCGGGTACCGCACCGTCGCGTTTGAGGCGGCGTGCGTGCTGGCGGGGACGCCGCCCTGGGAGTTGGAGGCGGAGGCGCTCGCTGACGATTATCGTTGGCGATGCGACCTCCGGGCCCGGGGCGTAGTGCGTCCCCTGCGGGAAGCTGTTCGGGATCGGAAGGCCCAATCTCGGCGGTCCGTAATGGAGTCGTGGGAGCGACGTATCGCTAACCCCACTTGGGGTCTGCGGACCGTCGAGGCGATCCGCCCCGTCCTAAAGGATTGGGTGGGTCGTGGCGAAGGACGCCTCACCTTTTGGGCGGTGCAGATGCTGACCGGGCACGGATGCTTCGGGCGGTATCTGCACCGCATTCAGGTGGAGCCGACGACGAGGTGCCATCACTGTGTAGGATGCGACCAGGACACACCGGAGCATACGCTCGCTGTCTGCCCCGCATGGGAGCAGCAGCGGTGTGTCCTGGTCCGACAAATAGGACCGGACTTGTCGCTCCCGGGCGTCGTGGCGTCGATGCTCGAGAGCGACGAGTCCTGGAAGGCGATGCTCGACTTCTGCGAGTCCACCATCTCGCAGAAGAGGGTGGCGGGGAGTGCGAGGGAGAGAATTTATTCTTCTCTCCGCCCCGCAACAACCCGCCGCCGTCGAGCAAGGGGCCGGAACCGGGATCTCGCCCGGAATCTGGCCCCTTAAGAGTTTCGGGTCCCCAACGCATGTGAGTGCGAGCGGGGACCCAAGAAGGTGTCGTGTCTCGCTCAGCACGCCCTTAACGTTAGAGCATCCGGGGGATGGCGGACCGCGCTCCCCGACCCACGCTGGTTCTGACCCAGCGGGGTATTCCGTGGGAGGGTGACACGCGGTCCAGCCATCTTGGCGGGCTTCGGATAGCCCGCCGACCGAGAGAGCCGGTGGCCGTATTCGCCGGCGGCTACCGGTTCGGCGTCCGGGGGCGGCGTGACGGAAAAGTGTGCCGAGAGCGTTACGCGTCGCGCCGTCCCTCAAAACCCCGTGCTGGGTTCTGGCCTCAGCCGGGGTTCGGACGCTGAGTGTGAGCGGTTGGAGGTTTTAGTGCGGTTCAACTCCCACATACCCCGCCCGCGGGGCGAGCGGGGATCCGGTGATTTCCTCCAACTGAAAAAAAAAAAAAAAAAAAAAAAAAATGCCTAATCTCTCTTCTGAGGAGACCTGAGCCCAACAGTGGGTAGTAATGGGTTGGTACAGTACAGCAATAATATCCGAAATTGACGCTGATCTGGTGGTGGATTTTGAAGGTGGTCATAGGAACATTAGTCTAGATAGACCAGTCGTTTTTGGGCTCGTCTTACTTGTATTAAGCTAACACTCTACTGATACATGATATTCAGGATCTTAAAAGCTTGTATTTAAAGTTTTCTTCAAAATAAATTATTTGAGCTTCGATTAAATATAGAATTAGAGTTGAGTAAAAATGGCGCTAAATTGACATCACCAAAGTAAAAAACATTGTTGGAACGAAGTTCCTTATCGCGCGTTATCGAAAGGGGGCTAGACGGAAATTCTTATGAAAAAGTTGGCACGACACTTTTTTGTTTCAGATGATTATCGCTAGATGGTGCTGTGATTAAAATCTTTTAAAACAATTCCTTATTTTGTTTTCTATGATTAATGCTAGATGGCGCTGTGATCAAATATAAGAGAGAGAGACATACGTTTTAAACTAACTAATTATTATAACTTATAAAAATAAAATTTTATTACAATTCCCTCACTAATTAATCGAAAGGAACTTTGTTCCATCCGGGTGTGCCTTGACACCTCTCAAGACTTTTTTGAGTTTTTTTTGCGACCGATATTTATATTCGTTTTATTTTGTTTATAGCGATTGTGTACCTTATTTTCCTTTAAATCATTTTTAAATTTTGTGGTAAAACACATACACAAAACCGAATATGCATTTACCACGACTGAAAAGGTAAAGCAAACCAAAGGACCGCAGACTCATAGTGTCACCACAACACCAAATTACAGGATAACCAGTCAACCATCGCATTGACTGCTGGTTGCATTGTTTTGTGGTATTCTCCATACATATTTATGATGTTCTTTATTTACTACTACTATGAGTAGAAATACAATCGAGTTGGCATCGAGAAAGTCAAAGTCAAATCATTTATTTCAAATTAGCTGAATTAATGAATGAATGAATGAATGAATGTAGACACACATACATTTTGAATGTCAAAAATAAAATCAAAAGTTCTACCACCAGTTCGCTAAAATTACGCCTCCGTCCTGAGAAGAACCGGCGCAAGAAACTCAGCGGGCATGTCTTTTTTTAATTTATTATGTTTTTTTTAGCGTTCACGTTAAATTAACAAATTTAATTTGGGTAATTTATCCCCGCATTAAATTGCTTTAATTTGGGTAATTTAACGTGGGTGGTGAAAAGTAAGAGCTCTGGTGGCTCCGACCTGGTCAGGGTCGCGGGCAGTCACTGGATATAAATAGCATAGGACCGGTCTTCCTGGCGAAGTTAAGGAGACTTAATATTATGTCTAGCAGTGGGTGATGATCGTAAATTTGCTTTCATGCCATCGAATAATGCCAATGCCATACTGATTCGAAATCAGTACATAAATTGTCTTAGCAGATTTTCGTTTGGTACGATAAATGGTATGTCTTTAACAATGCACACACACGTCTAATCTGGCTGAAACGAGGCAACTTATTACGAATTGGAGTAAGTTATTATGTTAAACTAGGTGAAGTAGTTTTTGCAGGAGATAATAAAAAAGTATTTCGAAAAAAAAGAGACAGGCTTGATTAGAAAATCATTTTATCTCAATACAGGACTTCTACTAGTTTTACTGGTAATTTATAAACAATTAAATCTAATATGTTCCTAATCATTGCATTTTGGAACGAAGTTCCTTATCGCGCGTTATCGAAAGGGGGCTAGACGGAAAAACATCTTACGAAAAGTTGTCACGACACTTTTTAGTTGTCACGACACTGTTTTTGTTTTAGATGATTATCGCTAGATGGCGCTGTGATCAAAATCTTTTAAAACACGTTCCTTATTGAGCGTTACGTTAGGAAAAAAAAATATAAGATATCTTTTAATCGAAAGGAACTTTGTTCTATTCGGGTGTCCCATGACACCTCTCAAGTTTTTATTGATTTTACTAATCATAAAGAAGCTGGCCTACCCACAGAAATAAAAAATACTTTCGAATTTAAAGTGAGAACCAACGGTAACTCCAAACAACGGTTAGACTGTTAAATGGCGCGACAAATTATTGGGAAAACAGCCATTAACACAATTAAAAGTGATTTAGGAGTAAATGACGATATTATTTTAAGGGCTCTTGCTTTAAAACATTTGAATATGAATTCGGGCACCATTTTCATTTAAAATTTAGGATTGGAATGATTCTTGTTCATTAATTCCTACTGCTGTGATTTGGTCTTCTCCTTAGAGGGATCAGGCATTACCAGCAGTAATGGGTTGTTACAGTATTTACTTCATCTATCGCAGAATAAATCAATTATTATACAATATTTAACAATTGATGCTAAAATTATGGTTAAGAATCAACTGAGATGAAAATCAACAGAGTTTTGGAAAAAAAATCTTACATACGAAAAGTTGTCACGACACTTTTTTGGTCACGACACTTTTTGGTTTTAGATGATTATCGCTAGATGGCGCTGTGATCAAAATCTTTTAAAACACGTTCCTTATTTTTGTTTTAGATGATTATCGCTAGATGGCGCTGTGATCAAAATCTTTTAAAACACGTTCCTTATCGCGCGTTACGTTAGGAAAATAAATTACAAGATATCTTTTAATCGAAAGGAACTTCGTTCTATTCGGGTGTCCCATGACACCTCTCAAGTTTTTTTTTTAATTTTGTGATATACTATACTTCTATATCAAGTTATACTTGATCCAAGAATGAGAACTGAAATATGAAACTTGTATAAGACATTATTCGTGTTTTTTTCCTATTTGCAATTCCACTAAATGTAAAACGATGTAAATGAAGACTTAAATAAACGTTAGTCCTAACAGCTGCTTAAAGTTACAAGCTTTTAGCTGTTTAAGTTATTTTTTTATTGCCATGCAGGCAGACGAGCCAACGGGCCACCTGATCGTAAGTGGTTACCGTCGCTCATGAACCTCTGCAATGTCAGGGGACATTGAGGGGTCGCTACCTACGACCTAACTTTAAGCACCCTCCTCAAGCCTCGTTTGAAGAAGGACAAGTCATAGCGCTCTAGGAATACCGAAGAGGGGAGCTCATTCCATAGCCGGATGGTGCGTGGCAAAAAAGTGTTCCTGAAACGGACCGTTGATGACCGTGGTGGTTCCATATTTACTGTCATTATAATTTGTTTGTTTGTTATGTCTTGTCATTATGCCAAATTAAATTGTCTGAAGATCGATACGTTAAATGTGTATCGTAATATTAATTCTTATTCAAATGGAGAATTTCATTATCAAGGGTTGTAGTCCAATCGGGCACGTTGAGAAATTATCACAAGTTTAAAACGCAAAGAATTGGTACGCTTGCTGTATGCTTCTAAAAAAATCGTGACAGCAGCGCAAGTGCTGTTTGAACCCCTTTGTGACGCAGACAAAATTGCAGAGTGAGTTACAATGTGTAAAACAAACGAAACATATACGCTTAAAGCTTGTAACTTAAATCCATACTACAGAAAATCATTGACTTTAAACGACGTGTTAAAAATCGTAGACTATTACAGTAAATAAAGTACATTTAAGAGACAAGTTAATAGACAGGGACCCTATTATCTGAGTTTTGTACCAATATTCTAGTATAGGTTCACTACGGGAGCGAAAATATATTTAAACAAATGAAAGAAAGAAAATAACTGTATTCAGATCTACAACAATAATAAAGATTTACATAATTAGTCTAAATTAAGCTAAAAAAAAAGATTAACAAATAAAAATTAAAAGAATTGCTGTAGTGGTGAAAAGGTCACGACTCAGCATGATTACCCCAAGTGTGGTACTGACACTTGAGGTGCTGGTTTTCTGTCGCTCCTACGATTTTTACAATTAATAATAGGAGATCACGAACACGACAAAAACTCTCCAAACACGCATAAACATCGTTAAAATACGTGTTCTTTATCGAGGGTCATCAGTTGTGGGTATAGATGATATTAGGCCAAAGTGATATCTCCGACCGAGCGAGGTAGTGAATGCCCGGTCAGGCCGAAGCCCACTGTAGTAGATTTCAGATGTCGTATAAATGCGCCGACCGTTGCAAATGTCATCACCGCGATTCAGGATCTCGCGCGCTATTATGGTCGCCACAAGGTTTTAGTGCGTTTCGACTGACGCATACCCCACCTGTGGGGCGGGTGAAAGTTCGGCGATTTCCCCATGTCACAAAAAAAGAGGTAATATTTTAACACTTTTTTTAAGGCTACCGAGACCGCATCATTACTGCTTGTTTACTCTTCCTTAATGGGCACGTGTTTGTCCTGATACCTTTAACGATATTACACGACATTGCCTTAGGGTAGGTTTGTTTAGCTTTTTAAAGTACAGCTTAAAGGATAATCTGTATAAATTGGTGTTTTATTGAAGGATTTGAAACTTTTTTAGTGCTTTGTACAGTAAAATGGACAGTGGTGACTCGTTAGCTCTTGTTACAAAGGAATAAAGTAAAAAAATGATGAATTCATTACAACTTTAATAGACTTCTCAGTAGAAAATTCAGGTTTAGTCTACTACGAGTCTAATGAATTTAGAAACTTAATTTATTTTTTCATATCAACTAACCAATCACATATTTTTCTTTCCTCTTTTACCTGTCCTCTTAAACTTTATCTATTTTCATATGGCCACAAGAATAACCTCTATAAAAGTGAACCATTTCAGATAGCATTGCATACCGCCACTTTAAAAACATGCTTACTTTCGCAATAATATGAATATTAAAACTTTTAAACAATAGAATTTTTATCGGTTTCTTCCTTAAAAGTAATTCTATTAAACCAAGGAAACAACCATTCCATTTTTAAATATTCCATGCTTTTGTTTTGTACTATCGTTAGGTGTTGCAAGCCAATTAAGACTTAATTATTGCCTTAACGACGCGCCGTGTGAAAACAGAAATAGTGAGGTAATTTAATGGAATATACGGGAACTTATTTTAATGAAAACTGCCGCGTTTTATAATTTAAATCAATCTGTAATAAGCTAAACATGATCCATGGGCTGCTGCAAAATGTTATTTTTCAAACGATGTTTAAGAGAGGTTTTGTGGGGTACGAAAAGATCATGTTCTTCTAATATCATGGTTAACCTTATATATTACCTACGATCATAGCTAAAAAACTAAAACCTCTCTCTTTTTTTTACAGAGCACACCAGTTCAGCTATCTTTTGATAAGTTAAAAATCGTAATGTTATTATATTATATCTTATTTCGCCACTTATAATATTTAATCGTAAATAATCAAAAAATTGTATGATCCAAAAAAAATAATTTTAAACAAAATCAAATAAGTTCAAGACTTCACATACACGGAAAATAAAGTGTTAAAATAAGGGTTGAGAGTAGAAATTTTTCTGTAATAACGTAGCTCATTTGTTACTGAAAACTAAATAGTTATTAGAGTATGGACAATTTTTACTAAACTACATCAAATAATGCAAAAAAATAGCCGTTTAGCGATAATCATCTAAAACAAAAATAAGGAACGTGTTTTAAAAGATTTTGATGACAGCGCCATCTAGCGATAATCATCTTAAACAATAAGGAACTTCGTTCCAAAACCGCTACGATTACTAACGCAACACATACCCGTATGTTTTCAATCGAACATTGAAACGTGGGGCATTTCTTTTAATTGCCCCACGTCCCTGAGGGGTGGGGGGTAATCTCGATAGGGGGTAGAAATTGGACCCATTTAAAGTTTTTCGATTTGCCGTTCAGACATGTCTGGTACGAGTTAGTTTGAGCTGAAAACTTTGAAGATTTCAGTTTTGTTAATACGTTTGTATAGTTACAGTGATTTATTTTAAATATTGTTAAAACTATTTATTTTGTTTATTTATTTACAATAAGAAGAACACAAACAAATTGTACAAGTTTTTTTTAACAAACTAAATTTAAGATTAGTTTCATACAATTCAAACGACATGTTCCATAAGTTTTCAGATATACGCACTTATCAGCACTTAATTAGATGTAAAATAACAATAAGTATGTGAGAGTATTTAGGATATGAATATGATTAGGATATACATAAAATCATTCCTCTTAATTATTATTTCACAGGTGATGTTAAACTATAAGTGTATGTAATTTTGCAATAACCTCTCTCTCTTAAAAGTACCTATATTAAGGTGTAGTATGTGAATGTCACTAAAATACTGGCAACATATCCCACAATTGACGAAAATTTTAATTAGCATAGATTTTTGTTCACATTATTAGTTACCATAAAGAGTGAATGAAAAAGGCGTAAGACTTTAATGAAATGAAATACTTTATTTTCAACATTGATGACGTACTCATTCTTGTTGACGTCAGAAGTTAAAAGCTACCACCAGTTCGGACACAAAAATTATAATTATAGTCACCGTTCTGAGAAGAACTGGCATGAAACTCAGCGGGCATGTCTTTTTTTTGTATAATGAGCATTTTTTTATGTATTTGTACAATATTTTACATTAAATATAAAAAAAAAAACGATTATGAAATGACCTTGGCGAGCAACTCATTTCCACTTTGTGCAATCGTCCAGGTAATCATTGACCTTATAGTCGGCTCTCTTGCACAGACGTTCTTTAATAGTTTTCTTAAACCTATGTATAGGTAAGTTTTGAACATCTAGTGGGATTTTGTTGTACAAGCATACAGACAAACATCTTTTTTTTTTCTTATTGGAGAAGACATGAGTTCCTCATCCTAATTAGGCAATTTTGGTATAAGAAACGACCTCGTTCCATTACTAATGAGCAGGTACACTTTGTTATAGTTTAGGGCGTCTTAGAAGTTGTTTTCCTATGTCAATCTTTACAACTATTTTTGATCAGCATTAATCACCCTGGAGCGTCATAAGACCGTATTCATAATTTTAATGTTTTTTTTTGTAATGTTTAGTTTAATTAATGCCATTTTATTTATGAGATACTTAATTTCTTGCTATTTTGGAGCACATTACTTAATTATATTGAATGCTGTGAATATCTTTAATAGGTATACATATTAGAAATTAAGTTGTGAATTGTTAATGAATGATTATTTAGTATGTCATACTGTAGATGTTCCTAAAATAAAAAAATAAAAAAATTAAGTATCTTCGAAGGTGAATGTTTCAAGAAGTCTAGGAGAGAGACTACACCAAAATGTTCCCAATGGATTCTCATTCACGTTGAATAAAACTTTTGACTAATGCTACATGACATACGATGCATGTAAATTCTGTATCACGAGTTTTGATCACTAATCGTATCAGTTATTAAGCTCAGTAACTATACAGTATAAGTCGGAGGTGCTCAAACAGAAGTTGCATGCCTCCGGTCCCATGATAGGTTAGTCCGGAACTACACTACTGTTTGTGTCCAATGTTATACGAGAAGTCGGTGTGTTAGGTAAACTACTTGTTTCCATGCCACAGGGTTTAAATCTTGGATATGATGGACAAGAGTCGAGGCCAGTTGATTGTCAGTGATCAACACTGTATTTAGGTCTCTGTTGTTCACTGCACTGAATTGTAGATATCGCATTTTTTTTAAATAGATAAACAAGCCTGTGGTCTACGGTTACCGCTTCTGTTTATTAAACTACGTTTAAAGACTCTTTTGTCGTAAAATGTGCAGTTTGATACATAGTATTTGGCTACCATACAGCCTAGAGTATTGCCCTAAAAGTAAGTATATTGGATTGGAGTTCT
This sequence comes from Trilocha varians, assembly GCA_030269945.2. Taxonomy (NCBI): domain Eukaryota; kingdom Metazoa; phylum Arthropoda; class Insecta; order Lepidoptera; family Bombycidae; genus Trilocha; species Trilocha varians. The sequence continues at coordinate 10,441,194 of AP028273.1, read as the reverse complement.
TACTCCATATTCATTTATTTGCTCATTATTTCATTATAATTAAAAAAAAAATCACAAAAAAAAATACAATATAAAAACAGATGGCCACTGGAGACGGGGTCTACGACCCAAGCCATCAGTGATCAGGGCCCAAGAGTGAGGAACCTCTTCACAATACGTGCCGTGTCAAGAACGACCGCCTTCTGAATCAGGCCCTTTACCTAGCCGGGGAGCGAAAGCTTCTCTAGATGACGTTCGAAGCTTTTCGCTATTAGACCGTGCACAGATACAACGATCGGAACAATGATGGTCGATTCAACACGCCACATGTCGGTCACCTCGTGGGCCAGGTCTAAATATTTTAGCAGTTTTTCTTTTTCTGCCTTCACAAGGTTCTCGTCATGTGGAATGGTGACATCGATCAGCACCGCCCGATGCGCATCCCGATCCTGTCAGTGATAATAGATCGGTCCCAGTAGAGCGTTACATGACCATTATCGACCGGCTGAGGCCAATACTGGTAATAAGGTACAGCGGCTTCAACAAGGTCGTATTTCAGAGCAAGTTGTTGGTGGATAATCTTAGCTACCTGGTTATGCCTGTGCAAGTACTCGCCGTTAGCAAGACGAGAACAACCGGAAACGATATGTCTAATAGACTCTCCCGGACGTTGACATGCCCGACAAATGTCGACTTAGATTGGAGTTATTTTTATTAGGTAATAAAACGTGTAATTACCTAACCTACAGATCTCCTCAGTAGAGAGATCAGACATAGTCCACCACACTTGTCTAATGCGAGTTGGAGACTTAAACTATGTTTATAGAATTATTAATTCTTGTTCAATCCTTTTATAAAAAATCACAGTAATGTGTAAATAATATCGAAAATCAAAAACGATTTATCAGATCCCAGATGTGCGAAACTAAGAAACAATCTAATAAAGTATTTGTTGAACACAACGAGTTTTTGAAGATATATTTTCAAAGTAATTTACAGTTGCAAAGCAGTTTTCTATTCGATGAAAATATTTTTCAAAAACGTTGTCAAAATACCAATATTGTAGAACTATTTTTAGCGAATGAAGAATTGGATATTGTGTCTCTGGAGATGAATAGTAAAATTTAAGATTTTGAACTTTGATTTCTAGAAAATAGTTTTCAAAATTGTTTGCAGTCTGAAGAATGAGAAACGTAAGATAAACTCAGCGTGAAAATTACGACTTTACTTAGGTATTTCCAATTATTAAAACTTGCTTTGTAGTCACAATATTTGGAAATGATAATTAACATAATATAAAGGGTAACATAATACGATAAATTACCTATATTATTTAGAATACAATAACCTAAATAATATTCCACAATTACTGTATGAGTTTCCATTATAATTATATTAGTTGAGAGATTTTTTTTGTTATTATGTATTAGGATTTTAGGTTGATGGAGTTTTGTTTAATTGGATATGTTGGATTGGATATCGGAGCGGCGCGACGCGTTACGCACTTCGGCACTGTTTCCCGTTGGTAGGAGTGGGGTATGAAAAAAATCTTTGTGTTTACATTTAAAACCCATTGTGATTTTTATATACTAACTAACTCTCTCGAGATCATGACGTTTGCAACAAAGTTGAAACAAAGAGACCACTTTTAATTAATTAAGTAACGAGGTAAGAAACCGTTAATTATGAAAGTAATGTAGAAAACCGCGAGTGTGTTTGACCTTTATAATATTACTATTACTCTATTTCATCATCACCATCAGCCTATAGACGTCCAAACATGCTGAACATAGGCCTCCCCCAAACTTCGCCATATCGACCGGTCCTGCGCCATCTGCATCCAGTGACCTCCCGCGATCTTCTCGTCGGATGGATAGACTGGATGCTCTCTGATTACTACAACATTTTTCCCGTACGTCATTCCCGTTTATAAACGGACACACACTCTTCAGAACGTAAGCCCGCCTTTAGAACTTCACCAGTCGGTTAATTAACTTTGACTTGTGAACGCCTGAGGCCGACCTTTCAATGCATTCGGCGTCTGTGCCAGATTGCTGGAATCCTGCTAGATTTCAGACTAAATCTTGATATTTTGACTGTTATTTTTGGTTGAAAGCGTAATGAGGTTTTATTACTTGGTTATATGCTACTAGCTGCCCCACGCAACTTAGTCTGCGTCGAAAAAATAAAAAAAAAATTAGTGGTGGACTACCCCTAACATTTAGGGGGATGAAAAATAGATGTTGGCCGATTCTCATAGATACCGGATAAGCACAAAAAATTTCATCAAAATCGGTCAAGCCGTTTCGGAGGAGTTCAAGTTCGAACACCGTGACATGAGAATTTTATATATTAGATTGTCTATTATTTATTTATTTATTAATGATGCACCAACAAGACTTACATCAAAAACGTTATACAGAAAACACTTAAACATACACATGGTTAATGCAGTCTTAATTACATGTGAATAACAAATCTATTATCGGTTGGTTTGTGATGAAAACTAATAAGCTCTGATAAATTCATAGTAGTAATTGTAAATCACACCGGTATGATATTCCAAGTAGTTTCAAACGAGTTGAGGAACGAGTACCCAATATTATACTTCTCTTTTTTGTTTAAGTATATCACTTACGTCCACATGCCCCACAGGCCTACCTGTCTCAGTATTATGGAGTTAAATAGCACTAAAACTTATACCATTTATTTTCAACGTCAGTAAACTCAACCTATGTCTGAACCAAGCCTGTTCAATAAAGAAATTAATGTGAATAGTACATGTTATAAGGCTGGTTTATTCATCATCAACAGTCCGTAAATGCCCACTGCTGGATATGCCTCCCCCAACTTCGTTACAATGATTGGTTCTACTCTATTTTGATCTAGTGGCTTTCAGGTTAATGATCAACCTTGTCAGAGACCCACGCTTCGCATACCATGGTAGTAGTGCTTTTCAAGCTTTGACCGTCATCTAGAAGCTTTCGCTCCCTGGCTGGGTAAAGGGCTTGATTCAGAAGGCGGTCGTTCTTGACACGGCACGTATTGTGAGGAGGTTCCTCTCTCTTGAGCCCTGACCACTGATGGCTTCGGTCGTAGACTCTGTGTCCAGTGGCCTTCTGTTTTTTATATGGCATTTTTAATTATTGTTTTGGAGATGAAAAAATAAGTAAATAAATGAATAGCAGTGGTGCTTTATTATTAAGTTTTATTTCTGTACATCAAATATTTTGTGTCCAAAATGATGACAATATTATTTTTGAACAATTATAAATTGACATAATGATAATAGAAGAGTGTCGTTATTCGATGATGGCCAGCAAATTGTACTTGTGATAACATCCGAACATAACGAGGTGTCATTGTACTGAAAAGATTGATTATTATAATAGGGATGGGCGATTATCGATAGGTAAGCATGTCGATAAATCGTATTCAGTTTTTTATTGGAAATATACTATCAATTAAATGACAAAAAGTCTATGACATATTTTCGTAGAATCTTAAAATGCTGGGAAAGTACTCCAAAAATGATTTTAGTAAATTTAACAGAAAATCAACATTTGTTTTATCTTCGGAAAGAATTACAACTGTTAAATACTCATGACACACCTGGGAATTGAACCTGCTATATTTGAAAATGATCACACCCTTTATATTATCGTTGTTTATGACATCATTTTAAAAGTCCACACACCCATGCACATTCACATTATGAACACTCTATACACACACACACACACACACATACACACACACCCACGTGATAACTAACACTGGCATATTTTAAAATGAGGTTGGGAACTTTAAATATTATAATCAAAATCTAAATCATTTTTAACATAAAATTTAAATAATTTTTTAACGCTTTTTGTTTTAAGCAATCATCTAATACATAAAATTCTCGTGTCACAGTTTTCGTTGCCTCCTCCGAAACGGCTTGACCGATTTTGTTGAAATTTTTTGTGTTTATCCGGTATCTATGAGAATCGGCCAACATCTATTTTTCAACCCCTAAATGTTAGGGGTAGTCCACCCCTAACATTTTTTTATTTCGACGCAGACGAAGTTACGCAGGGCAGCTAATATAATAATAAATTTCAATCCTAATTATTTTTAATCGTAAAATTATACCTATATCGATAATGATCCTCGATCCCATCCCTAAACAGGGGCTTCAAAAGGCAGTTTTGATGAATGAAGCCCGGGGTGAAATGTGCTAGATGATGTATTGTCCGTACGGTCGCCCTAATCAGATTACCACGTCGAAATTAGTTGAAAACTCATTCAAATGTGGAAATAAATAAGGAACTTGATAATATAATAATATGGATTTGTTGTAGTCTAAAAAAATAGTAAAGTATTCGGAATTACATATTATTGTCATAAATTCATTTTGTAATGCTTAAAACTTCAATTTTATAAAGATTAATAATTAAATTTAAAGAACTATTTGCCTAGAATGGTAAAGGAAATCATACTGAGAAAACCTGCAAATTGAAGATATATTTAAAAATCTTGCTTTTTGACGTGACAACGTCTTATAAATTGGTTTGCCGGGTGACACTTCAAGAAACTGCGTTACGCTCCGCTCACGTAATGCGCTCACAGTGAGAGCGAGTGAGAGGCACGCGTGCCTTTCACTTTTTATGTCTGTCTCTTCGCTCTTAGGCGGGCTAACCATGCCCGAGTCGTTGTCACGTAAAACTTTCGCCCGTATACCGACTTTACAGGCAACCAATTTTATGTGAATTTTTCAAACCGCAATGGACAAGCGTGAAAAGTACCCCTTAGCGTATACAGAATAACACTGTAAGAAGAAAGCGTCATAGAAATATTTTTTTACTCATAACGATTTTGGATTTCTCGCTAACTCCACATTGTAATGTAAGTGGATTTGACTTTTTTTTATGACAGAAGGAAATCGCTGGACTCCCATCTGCCCCGCGAGTGGGGTGGTGGGAGTCGAACCGCACCAAAATCTCCTGTCGCTCACGCTTAGCGTCCGAATCCCGGCCGAGGACAGAATCCGGCACGAGACTGGGGTTACGGGATGCGTTCGCGATCTACGCTCACAATATCTCGCTCTCACAGTATCTGGCTAATAACATTGACCAGATACTAAATATTATAAGTAAAGATACTTATCTTAATATGTATAAATCTCGTGTCACAATGTTTGTCCTCAATGGACTCCTAAACCACTTAACCGATTATAATAAAATTTGCACACCATGTGCAGTTCGATCCAACTTGAGAGATGTGATATTTTAGATCGAGGTCTGATGATGGAGCTGGAAGGTGGCCACAGGAACTCCGTCAATAAGCAAGATAACCTCATCGTGTTTGGGCTCTAATGAAGCATCCTAATGAGTAGTTTTAGAAAATTCCCGGAAACAATTCCTATACGACGCAGACGAAGTTGCGCAGGGCGGCTAGTAATATTATGAAGTTGAAGAATTTGTTTGTTTGAATGCGCTAATATCAGGAACCACTGGTCCGATTTGAAAAATTATTTCGTCGATAGTCCATTTATTGAGGAACGCTATATCATATTCCTCTGTGACGCAGACGAAGTTGCGTGTCAACTAGTTTTGAATAACACTAAACTAACACATGTTGAAACTTTATTTTCTATCGATGTGTACCAACGCCGCGTTTTCAAATCGAATTACCGCGAGTTTGTGACCACACGACGCCTCGTCTCGGGCATTACTCGCTCTTTAGATGCAACTTCTTAACACTGTTATCGAGTTTACGCGACCACATCACTAGTGTTTGTTAGGGATGCCCTGTGTTGGTTTTAGATGTCGATGATTTGAAAATATTTCATAATAACACCTGTAACAACACATGGTGCTCAAATCCATTAACGTGTATAATTTTTGATTTGCATGTTGTTTCTACATCTATAGCAGGTCATTCATATTTCGCGCAACAGAAATTAAGTTAGCTCCTAGTGTCTAATGTTTGTAATGACCAGTTTTGTAGTCCAATAATTCAAAAAAAACCGAGTTCCGTTCTCCTCAGAGTAATTTGAGCAACTCAAAGTCAACGTTCATTTAAGGTGTAACAAATTTTAGTAGGCTAAAGAATTAATGTTTAATGCTCTTTGTTTGTTGAGAATGATCATAATCACCAAGTCAAATGCAAAAAAGACTTCTGTGAAATTATTTTTAACCTAACTCTCCGTCGTCAAGTGAAATAAGAAAAGAAAGAAAGAAAGAAAAACATATAATGAACACACAATACACGTTTACAAATATACATTTTAAGTAAGACAAACACAATGTTAACATACAGTGCAGTGTGCCCATAAGGCCACAGCTCAGCATATGCCGCAGATTACTGCAGCGCTGATTTTCAGCTGAAGCCCAATTCCACTATTAAATTACAATTAAATTAACCCAATTAAATTAAACTTTAGCCGGATTGTCACGCCCAGCTTTAGGAACTTTCTGCATTCCGCTTCACAAGTGATCAGTTGGGTTGTACTGGCTGTAGTGTTTATTTTGTAGCAGTGGAAAGAAATTGTTTTGACTTTTCAATTTATCAACGCAAATTTAACAAAACGCAGTAACGTAGAGTCTCATCGCGACGGAAAGAAATTGCTAAATTAATGTAAAAAGAAAGATTTAATTCCAAAATGTTATCCATATATCGATACTTGTTGTGGTACATCACTACAATGCAGTGCTGTGACAGGATTCGCGTAAGACAATATCATCGGAGTCAACTTCCGAAGTGCAGTTCACTAAATTACTCTGCAGCTTAACTCTAACTGAACTCAGAAGCCAATGATTAGATCCAGCTTCTTATTTATGCTTTGTCTGAGCTTCAAAAAAGGAGGTGTCTCAATTCGATGTTGTATTTACTTTTTTAATTTTTGTTCGCGGATATTCTCTTTTGTTATAAACATAGTATTTCCTAAAGAAAAATCGAGCGATAATTTGTTGAAAAAAAAACGCAATCAACAATGTTATTAATTTTCAGAACTCCCTAGATCTAGCTTAAACACTGTTTTATACATTTATCGTACTATAAGTGAATTAAGTGCGTAACGCGTCGTACCGCCTCGCATAATTCCATGTTGTGTTCTATCTACAGCTTGAGTTCGGACGCTGAGTGTCAATTTGGAGGTGGTAGTGCGACTTAACTCCCATACATCCAGTCACTCAATTCCGTGCTGGGTTCTGTCCACAGCCTGGGTTTAGAAGCTGAGTGTGAGTGGTTGAAGATTTTAGTTCGACTCAACTCCCACATCTCACATCCAACTGAAAAAGACAAACCATCTTTAACATACCCTGTATAAAATTTCCATGCACATTCACAGTCCATTTTCAACTTAAACCAATTTATCACTAAAGTAACAATTAGCCTAGCAACTTGCAAGTATTTAATAAACCGTCGCGAGCTCTATAATCCGGCTGAAACCGGTTCGGGGCGGATAAATGCGACGCGAACCGGGTATATCCGCATTGAACCAGTTTCAACCAGCTTTTACACTGTCTTTGAGAGATTTGCATCGGTATTGGTACTTTCAGAGTGTTTGCTGTTGGTTATCTTTTTAAATCACTTGTCTACAGTGTGCGTGTTTGTGTGTGTGTTTGTGAAAGACTTTATTTGACTGTATTTGGTTTATTCGTTTAATTATGAAACAATCTTCTTCTTTCTTAGGGTCTAAAGATTGTCTGTGTCAAATTTCATCAAAATCGGTTGAGAGGTTTAAGCGGAAAGTGTAACAGACAGACAGAGTTACTTTCGCATTTATAATATTAGTAGGGATAATGTAATGACACATATTGTAATACTTTTGTTGTTACAAGTGAATCTACCTCTAATTTGCAAGTCATCGCGATTGTATAGAATGCCATAGTGCGAAACGCGACGTGCCGCTCTGCATAACCCCGTGCTGGTCCGGACGTCAAGTGTGAGCAGTTGGAGGTTTAAGTACGGTTCAACTACCACATCATATTTGAGGTGGGTGGTTCAATTAAAAATTATACCAATTTCTACCTGCGCGTCTGAGAAAAACTAGCGAAACAAACTCAGGGAACGTTTTGTTTTCGTACAACAGCTAACCGGATAGGTCCAATATATTTAATAAAATCAATGTCCGTGGTGCTTTTCTCAATTCTGGCGTAATGCTTTTTCAATCTTATTTTATTGTCTCCCACTTTGCGAGAAGGGAAGTCAAAATTCATGTTTTCCTACTCCTTCTATTATCTTCTGATTAAATTCGTTGCGGGGTCCAAGACAAGCTAGTTTTCCCTCGGGTTCCTGGGCTTCACTGCTCAGAGTCATTACGATGGTCGCCGCTATGGATCCCACATACACAGGAGTTATAGTGGTGGGAGTGAGAGAGACTAATTATTTGAAATCTTTGCTTTTAAACACCGGAAAGATGTTCTCAAAAACAATATAATACAAAGTGTAGCATAGTAATCATGATATAGAAAGGGTATGGATTCTTGTTTCCTTATTTCCCAAAATAATCAAATTTGAAACAAACTGAAGGATAATTGAACTATCTAAAACGGTTAAGCCAGAACACAGTACATTATCTTAACGGTTCACAATAAAACAGAAACATAAAAAAACTAGTAATTACAAACAAATGTTCTTTAATTTCGCGCTGTTGTTAACATGGGACACAGTCTAGAGATATTTGGAACATTTTGAAAATTTCATTCTCGTTTTTGTAGAGGTTTTTTTAGACTGTGACTGTGAAGTCAATGAAGAGGGTTCTTTTTACGACTTTTTCTTTTGTGATATAGTTTATTTTTTATTGAACTTTTTTATTTAATTTATTATCTAGTTCCTAAACTAGCCTACTGAAACTATATATAATGTAATCGTGTCTTTTCGTTCGTGACATGGAATTGGGCTTCAGCTGAAAATCAGCGCTGCAGTAATCTGCAACATATGCTGAGCTGTGGCCTTATGGGCACACTGCATTGTTTGTTAGCATTGTTTTTGTCTTTCTTAAAATGTATATTTGTAAACGTGTATTGTGTGTTCATTAAATGTTTTTCTTTCTTTCTTAAGTTTTTTTTTATATTTTGATAACAATTTGAAACTTACGTCTCGATGTTTTTTGTTATGAGAATATTCTAGAAACTCTTGAGTCAATAAATGACCTTACCGATCAAATTTAGCCACAATTACAAAGAAAATTAAATATTCCATTACAAAAACACGCCAAAAAACGAAGTCAAATCACAAAACGAGTCGAAAATGAATGAAATCCGTTTAAATTAATCCAATTTGTACACAAAAGAATCCAAATGGTTCCGCCTCGATCCGGCCTAAACCAGTTACGGTGCTCAATATGAGCCTTTAAAAAATATTTTAGTGTCTAAACCAATTATTTGCGTAAAACGGAACGTATACGAACACGTCACGGGATTATTGTTGAGAGTGTTAAGACCTTATCTTAAAGACATAAGGTTTACAATCATGTCTGTCTTCTGGCAATGCAGAGGTCTATGAGCGACAGTAACCGCTTACGGTCAGGTGGGCCGTTAGCTTGTCTGCCTGCGTGGAAATAAAAAAAAAAAAACTCGAGAGGTGTCAAGGGACACCCGGATGGAACGAAGTTCCTTTCGATTAATTATTGAGGGAATTGTAATAAAATTCAGTTAACTAATTATTATAACTTACAAAAATATTTTTTTTATCACAGCACCATCTAGCATTAATCATATAAAACAAAATAAGGAATTGTTTTAAAAGATTTTAATCACAGCGCCATCTAGCGATAATCATCTAAAACAAAAAAGTGTCGTGACAACTTTTTCATAAGAATTTCCGTCTAGCCCCCTTTCGATAACGCGCGATAAGGAACTTCACTCCAAAAAAAAAACGTTGTATTGGTAGACAAATGACTATACGATTAGCCAAATTTGACCAAATCAACATTCTTGACATACCAATTTCAGTGGTTAATATTAAAAGGGACACTTTAATTATATTTAAGTGTCTACGTGAAACGGAACGTATATGAACACGTCGAGTTTATTACTAAGACTGATAAGACCTTATGTTAAGGAGGTAAGGTCGAAAATAGCGTGTTTTTGACATCTGTATCGGTGGACAAATTACTGTGATATTGGTAGTTTAAATTGGGGCTCAGTTTTGGCCGGTTCCACAACGTGCAGTTGCATGCAAATTTGATCTTTTAATATGAAACTGTGAAGTGATTTTTCATCGGATTTTTTTGGTTTTGAACGATTTATAGAAAAATATTACTAGATGTCGCTATTGTAGTGTGTGCATAGAGTCCGTTCTCTTGTTTGAATATCTTTAAAAATGATTTCCGAAAAGGAGGAGATAAATGTTTTAAAATGTATTATTTAGAGCATATTATGTTGATGATTAAAATTACACAGTTTTAAAATTTGCGTAAAATTACGAAAAATCTCCATATGAAAAGTCCTCTGTAACGAAACGAGAGGAAAATTCCAGTTGTGGTGGTATTCCAGAACTTGTGTATTATTAAAAGATATCTACTTCAATTTCATTTATTTGTATCGAATAATTTACAGTTCACTTATTTGTATAACAAGATTGCGGGAGGTCACTGGATGCAGATGGCGCAGGACCGGTCGATGTGGCGAGGTTTGGGGGAGGCCTATGTCCAGCAGTGGACGTCTATAGGCTGATGATGATGATTTGTATAACTATAAAATGGACATAAATCATCATCATCAGCCCACACTCGTCCAATGCTGGACACAGGCCTCTCCCAAAATACGCCACTGAGCTCGATCTTCTGCTCGTCTCATCCAGTTGTTACCGGCCACCTTTCTTAGGTCATCGTTCCATCCAGCAGGGAGGCGCCTAACACTACGTTTACCACATCGCGGTCTCCACACGGTCGGACATAAATAATACCAACAAATATCAGATTAAAAGCATTGATTTATAACGTGTACTGAACAAAGCATAACTCATGCTAATGAATCATTACACGACTAAAATACACCGCTCGTGTGCAAACAGCTAATTAACGACGCCAATTAACTTTGAATTTGTTTAGGAAATTAAATTTATATTGATCATTTCGTGATGTTAAGTGATTCTTGTATGTATTTCTGGTAAAGAATCATTTATATTTGAACGAAGTTCCTTATCGCGCGTTATCGAAAGGGGGCTAGACGGAAAAAAATCTTACGAAAAGTTGTCACGACACTTTTTTAGTTGTCACGACACTTTTTTGTTTTAGATGACTATCGCTAGATGGCGCTAGGAAAAAAAATATAAGATATCTTTTAATCGAAAGGAACTTCGTTCTATTCAGGTGTCCCATGACACCTCTCATGTTTTTTTTTCATCAATTTTTGGCCGAAAGGAGAAGGTACTCTGTTTTTTTTTGTACTGTACTGTACGTAACAGCTCATTACTGCTCACTGCTATGCTCAGGTCTCCTCTGAAGAGTTGTTAAGTATAGTCCACCTCGCTTGCCCAATGCGGATTGGGGACTTCACATATCTTCAAAGGATTTTTAGAACCCTTTTCCGATATGCAGGTTTCCTCACGATGTTTTCCTTTACCGTTTTTAGCTAGTGGTGTTGAGAAACATTACACAAATCTTTTTTCACATTAAGTATTAGAGGTACAAGCCGATTTTGAATTCGCGACCTCCCGTGCAAGCAAGCGCTTCAACCACTCGGCCACCACGACTCGACTTTTTTTTTGTTCATCATCATCATCATCAGCCTATAGACGTCCACTGCTGGACATAGGCCTCTCGCCACGTCGACCGGTCCTGTGCCATCTGCATCCAGTGACCTCCCGCGATCTTGACCAGATCGTCGGTCCATCTTGTGGGGGATCTACGAACATTGCGCCTACTGGTTCGTGGCTGCCACTCCAGAACTTTTTTTTTGTTCGCAAGGTCCCATTTTTTATGACCGACGATACAACAAACCATCACCTTTCACCTGACACAAGAAAAAAATTAGTCCAGCAAAACCAAAGTGATGAATAAAACAGTACAGACTGAAATTCCGTCATAAATATACGAAGTATTTATTAAATTTCATATATTTAAGTAAGCACGGTTCTCAGCTAAATCACTGTACGTACTATTAAATAAAAATGTCCACCAGTAAATCTACAGTGGAGTTAAACCTGAGAAAATTGTTCTGTCCAAGACATTGAGAAACGACCTGGAACTACTATAATGTGGAAATGTACTTCTTTTGATTTAATACTTTGCTGTAAATGTAGTATTGCTTATCCTTTTTACAAGCTTTATATTAACTTTTATACTAACTAAGAAAATCAAAAACAATGAAAAGTCCAGGTAGCGATCGAATAACAGCCGATATACTAAAAGCAATCGAGGAACCTTTAACACCAGCTTTAACACAAGTATTCAACATTATACTTACTCAAGAAACTATACCACAACAATGGGAGACATCCATAATCAAATTACTGTATAAAAAGAGAGACCCATTGAACATAAATAACTACAGGCCAATAAGCCTCTTATCAGCAATATACAAAATATTTACAAACTGTATTTTGAACAGGATGAAGGAAGATTTAGAGTTTCAACAACCTCGGGAACAAGCGGGATTCAGACGTAACTTCTTCACACTGGACCATATATTCACACTTAGACAAATAGTTCAAAATTACCAAGAGTACAAAAAACCATTGTACATTGCTTTCGTTGATTACACTAAAGCCTTCGACTCGATATCTCATCAACAACTCTGGAAGGCTCTGGAAGAGCAAGGAATCAATAATCTATACATATAATAAAATCGTAGAATAGTCAACATTGCAAAATACACTCTCCCAAGTCTAACAACCGTTGAACATCTTGATGGCGCGATTTAGAATCCATACATTTAATCAGTCAGCTTTGTGCGCGATAAACTCGAAAACTGCTGCACCGATGTACTTGAAACTTGGCAATAATATTGCTTAGAAGTCGGATCAACACATAGGCTATATATTATAGTGCTATCATGTCCGAGGAACGGGATATAAAAATAATAAATTCCATTAAACATTTTTAGAGCAACGCCATCTATCGGCATTCAGTCAAATTACATGTGGAAGCATTTTTTATTAGTACGAGAGCTAGCAACGTCGGGAAAACAAACGCGCTAATCTCAGGAACTACTGAACCGATTTAAAAAATTCTTTCACTGTTGGAAAGTCCATTTATCGAGGAAGGTTATAGGCTATATTTTATTTTGAAAAAAAATAGGGATCCGTATGAAAATATCGAATTTGTAACACAAGGTATATAATAGAAAACCTATTTATGCGTACGCTGCAAAAACTATTGAGAATAGAAAAATATGATGTACTACGGGTTTTTAGGTCATAAGAAGATCTAAAAAAAAGTCCGCGAGAGCATATATCTAACTATCATAGTTCAGTCACAATAACCGCTATAAAAGCGGTTCACGAAAAAATAATAATCGTCCGAAGATAAAAATCGTTAAAATAGTATCGTTATATTAATCCTTATCCAAATTAAGTATTATGTTATCAAGATTATTAATGTAGAAGTAAATTACTTTTTGTTTTATTCCAATCGGACTTTTCGTTGAGAAGTTATGACGGTATAAAACGCAAAAAAATATACCCAACGCGATCCGCGCAAATAACAACATTGCGAGTACTGTTTGAACCACTTTGTGACGCAGACGAAGTTGCGGGAGTCATCTAGTAAATACATAAATATTTTGAAGGAAATATATGGGAAAGGAAAAGCAATTGTAAAATTGGAGAGAAAGGGGAAGGAGTTCCCGCTTAAAAGAGGTGTAAGACAAGGAGACCCCATTTCCCCGAACCTTTTTAATGCTGTTCTAGAGTATATCTTCAGAAGGGTGGAATGGAGCGAGTTGGGTATAAATGTCAATGGCGAGACACTCAGCCATCTTAGGTTTGCTGACGACATAGCTATTCTTTCAGAATCGCACGAGAGCTTGCAGCAAATGATAGAATCTCTTAACCTCTACAGCAAAAAATGTGGCCTTCTTATGAATCCTGAAAAAACTTGTATAATGACTAATGCAGATCAAAAATTAACTACAATAGATGGAGAAAACCTGAAGTATCTAACAGAGTACATTTATTTAGGACAGACTATTACGTTTGACGGGCACTATGAAGAAGAGGTTGAGAGACGAATTAAGAAAGCGTGGAATGCTTACTGGTCTCTAAAACACATATTCAAATCCAAGTTAAGTATAAAATTAAAAAAGAGAGCGTTCGATTCTGTCGTCACACCGACGCTACTATATGGTTGCCAGACGTGGCCTATTACAAAACAAATTATTATCAACAGACTAACAACATTCCAAAGATCAGCAGAACGGAGTATGCTGGGTCTAAAACTTAAAGATAGGGCCAGGAGCACAGATATTCGCAAACAAACAGAACTCATGGATGTAGCTGCAATGTTCTGCCGTCTGAAATGGCGGTGGGCTGGACACACTGCTAGAGCAAACGATGGAAGATGGAGCGAAAGGGTTTTACACTGGTATCCTCGAGGAGTACAGCGCATACGAGGCCGACCACGAAGGCGCTGGCGAGACGACATCACGATGTTCGCGGGGCTCACCTGGACAAGACTTGCTGCAGACAGAAACACCTGGAATTCCATGGAGGAGGCCTTTGTCCAGAAATGGACAACCCATTGACAAAACTCGGCGTTTACGCCTGAGCGGCTTCAGTTTAGTGAGTTTGCTCTAATTTCTAATAATGATTTTAAATTGTAATACTATCTAATCTTAATTAATTTTTAATGTAATGTTCGAAATGGGTCAATAAAGGCTATTTTATTTTATTTTATTTTATATTAACTTAACAGAATAAGATCACAATCACAAGCACACTCCTCCTAAGCACAATCATCCTAATACACTTGCAAGAAACGTGAACAAGAAAAGTAACTCTGCTTTGGTCCGGTTAAAAAGACAAACTCCATTGAGTATCCTGCAGAAGAGCACTGGATAAAAAGGGTGCGTGTCACTGGACCTACCCTTCACGCCAACCTACACTTTTTTGACCATTTGCTGAATGTTATTAAGACAGATCGCAAATAAACGAAAAAAAAATATTAGCTTGCACTGGATATAACTATGTATCTGTATAAATTTCAATGGAAGTCGGTCGTTTTAATTTTTTTTTTCAGACCTTCTCGTTTTGTAATGTGGGAAACGGATATCTAGTGTCCTGGTCTTGTAGATTCTTTATTGATAGTAACAATTAACCAATAGGTGGACTTTCCAAAAAAAATATAGGCTATAAAACATCCATTATTAAAAGCAAAAAAAAATCGTCATGTCCTTATGACACCGATAAAGTTATCAAAAAACCGCATTACACCTTACGACACAAACATAAATTAAAAAAAACTTGAGAGGTGTCAAGGGACACCCGGATGGAACGAAGTTCCTTTCGATTAATTAGTGAGGGAATTGTAAAAAAACTTTATTTTTTTAAGTTATAATAATTAGTTAGTTGAAAACGACAGACGTTTTAAAATATTTTGATCACAGTGCCATCTAGCGATAATCATCTAAAAGAAAAAAGTGTCGTGACAACTTTTCCATAAGAATTTCCTTCTAGCTTCCTTTCGATAACGTTCCAAAAATTTATTTAATAGTCTTGGTTCCTCCCGCATAACACATTCATATATAAAGGTACGTGCACACGATATGCGCTCAGTACACGACCGGTAACATTACAGCGGTGAATCACAAGCGGTTTGGCTCGTCGACAAATCGGCAAATAAATCAAACTGCGCACAGCCTGTGATAGTCGAAATGGTGCGAAACCTACCTTAAATGATCTATATTATAAATCTATAGCAATATTATGTAGAGGAAAACTTTGTATGTTATGAATAAGCTCAAAAACTACTGGACCGTTTTTGAAAATAGTTTCACCATTCGTTAGCTACATCCGTACTAAACTCCAATAGTGTAAGCCAAAGTGTTAAAAAAATATTCAAAAATTTTCTTACATCGCGTACACTGCGAAAACTATTAATTACAGAACAAAATAATGTACTACGGATTTGTAGATCTTATTAAAATCTATCAGTGCTGCCTGAACCCCTTTTTGACGCAGACGAAGTTGCGAGGATCGGCTAGTCTTTTATACTAATACTAGCTGACTCGCGCAACTTCGTCTGCGCCGAAAAAAAAAATTAGGGGTGGACTACCCCTAACATTTAGGGGATGAAAAATAGATGTTGGCCGATTCTCATAGGTACCGGATAAGCAAAAAAAATTTCATCAAAATCGGTCGAGCCGTTTCGGAGGAGTTCAAGTTCGAACACCGTGACACGACAATTTTATATATTAGATTATAAAGAGGAAAGATTTGTTTGTTTGTAATGAATAGGCTCCGAAACTACTAGACTGATTTCAAAAATTCTTTCACCTTTGGAAAGCTACATTATCCCCGAGTAACATAGGCTATATTATATTTAAAAAAATTAAGGGTCCTTACTAAAACTCCAATAATGTAACATAAGTCGTAAAAAAATGACCTGAAAAATTCCTTACGTCGCGTGCGCTGCGAAAACTATTGATGATAGAACATAATAATGTAGGTTTAGGTCTTAGTAAGACAAACAAAAAAGTTCGCAACAGCATATATCTAACTATCATAGTTTAGTCACAATAACCGCTTTTATGTTTATAAAAATAATATTTCGTCCCGAGATTGAATTTAACGTTAAATGAGTATCGTTATATTAACCCTTATCCAAATTAAGTATTATATTACATTTACTAGCTATTGCCCGCGACGTCGTCTGCGTGAATGCTATGTACAGCGCCATAATAATATACCAACAAATGTTATCTTTTAAACTAACATTAATTTACTGGTTTTCTTCTTTACCTTTCATATCTACAATAAGCACTAACAGTAACAGAATAAGACTGTTTTTTTGTAAAATTGAAGTGCAAAAAGTGCTAATTTCGACCCGCTTCGAATAAATGACTTTAAGGTGATTTTTCTGAACTAAGGCAAAAGTTGTGACTAAAGCAGATGTAGAAAATAATCAAATTAAGACAAATATAAGATAAGATTATAAGACAACATGCTTATAGAACTTCTCAATGAACCACAATAGTGGTTTGGCTCTCCGCAGCCAAAATATAAAGAGATGTACCGGTGCCCGTGTGAGAAGCAGCCAGTCCTGTGGTCGACACCCGCTGTCCCCAGTTTCTGCCCCAGCGACTTATTGATAGTTATCGCGAAGTAAACACTCACAGGGAACTGTACGCGCTTGAACTGGAACGGAAAGTTCAGGAACATACCTCATGGTATGAGAGGAATGAGTCATATAAATACTGCGTCGCCGACGCCAGAACCCGTAAGGATTTCCGCCTCAATTGTGTGTTTGTGGAGCGAGATGACTTTAAGGCGGGTCCCGTTACACAACTTCGGAGGAGATAGGTTCCGAAGAAACATAATCGGGACACTGACCTTCAGCTTGACAGTATGCGCTGGAAAACCACTTGCTGACAGAGAGTTCAAAAATTCTACAGGATAATGTGTAGCATCATCTTGCTCGACGACAGTTCATTTCCCTCAATTTCTGAGAGAATTCGTTAATTGCTGTAGCTTGGTCATTTTAGGGTGTCAAAATGGCTCGCTCACACACCCAAGAATTCTGCTGGTGTGATATACGACTGATGTCGTTGTACACACAGCGAATGAGTTCTTCTAAGCTGGATACAACTCTACCGAGAGACATTGGAAGCAACACTTGTCCACCTCTCTCTTCTGGTAGAGTACCTTCACCAAGACTTAGAAGGACATCGGAGAATTCTTGAGTCTAAATTGGGGATGAATCTACTTCGTAGGTTTGCTTGTTCTTCAAAATCACTCACAAATAAATTTGCAAAAATTTTGAAATATCTGTAGGTAGCAGCGAACCAATTTGATGGTAAACTTGTCCCTGGATCTTGAATGTCGGCATGAACCCTGTTTCAACGATTTGATTTGCACCAAACGAAGTCATCTGTAAGGCGCTATTATAGGCTCGAATGTTTTTTAAAAAATGGCTGGACCCGGATGTTCGCCGCTTAGTAAGAGTTGCAACAGTTCTGGTGGGTCTTGCATAGACTCCAAGCGTCCCTTACCAGATGCACAACACATCCCATTGGGCTCCCCTCTCCATTTACGGGCTCGACAAAGGGCGCACACTTCTTCTAAGATTGCTAATATCTCCGTGTGCGGCGTAGTTAATCGCAACATTGTACATGAATCCACTTCCCTCTTTATTTAGCCATGGTTGTTCTTGCAACTCCTGCATTCTGTCCTGGTCTTGCGATACATGAGCAGAAGTATCGTCACGTACGTTCTGATAACTTTGCTGAGCAGCTGTACTACGCTCTTCAAGCTACTCATCAGTCTCCAACGACCGTGAAAGAGCAGGCTGAGAGTGATCTCTCCTTAACTGAGTATCCTGCTCTTCAAGATATTCGATCGACTGAGTTTCCGCAATGTGTTCTTTAAGAGTAGCGATTAGCCAACCTAGCTTCATGCTCAACGGCGGTTTCTAGACATCGAGCTATCCTTTTCCTTCGAGTATCGTTTGAACATTGGGATAAATTAGATCGTTATCCAGGCATTTTAAGTATTTTAAGTAGAAACTAAATAATAATAAAATGATAGCTAAAGAGTTCAATTTGACTAACCACACGATGACATATAGCAAAGCAGGTAACCTCAGTTTTGACATTTGGTGTACGAAATGATAGCGCGATTCAGAATAACTCAAATTTATACGCCAACGCCATCTAGTTAGCAAATAGGAAACATTGTCCCACAATGACATAATCAAATTTAAATTATTTATATCAACAAAAAAATGCTTCCATATGTAATTCGACTTGAAGACCAATAGATGTCGTTGCTCTAAAATTGCTTAATGAAATTTATTTATATGTATAGATCTTGCTAATCTCTGAAACGAATTAAATACACATTTTTTAAGAAGAAACAGAACTCTTTGTATCTATGACAATTAAAAAAATAACCATTGACAGTGCCAAAAATGACACAATCAAATTTTAATTATGGTATAAGAGCTAGCAACGTTTTTGACAAAGTATTTACCGATACGGACTGTCTAGTAGTAGCCTCCAGCCGGTAGTTTTAGTTTAAATTTTTTTTTAAGATATTTTTCTTTAAATTATTTTTATTGTACTTTTTGCTGCATGAATTTATTATTGCCAGATATTTTTTGTTGTTTTTCTGTGCCAGACGCTAACTCTGAATGATTTTTTTTAATGAATCTTTTTAAGCACTTAAAAACCTAAAATTAATTTGCCAACTGATATAAAAGTGAAAGAGTATGAGAGATAGCATATATAAAAATAAAAACTGGCTTTACTGAAAGGTTTGTTTTCCCGACGTTGCTAGCTCTTGTACTAATAAAAAAATGCTTCCACATGAAATTTGACTTAAACGCCGATAGATGTCGGTGCTCTAAAATTTTTGAATGAAATTTATTATATTTATATCCCGTTCCTCGGAAATGATAGTACCATAATATATAGCCTATGTGTTGACCCGACCTCTAAGCAATATTCTTGCCAAATATGAAGTAAATCCGTGCAGTAGTTTTCTAGTTTACCCCGGACAAAGCTGAATTTTGTACCATACTAAATGTATTGATTCTGCATCGCGGTGACTTTATGTGCAACGGTTGTATGACTTGGGGGAGTGTATTTTGAAGTTTTGACTTTTCTATCATTTTATTATATGTATATATAGATAATGTAGAAGTAAATTACTTTTTATTTTATTCTAATCGGACTTTTCGTTTAGAAGTTATCACGAATATAAAACGCAATGAATATGTGGATGCACTGCGGGCCGCGCAAATAATAATGAGACGGCATTGCGAGTACTGTTTGAACCCCTTTGTAACGCAGACGAAGTTGCGCGGGTTAGCTAGTATATTATATAGTAAATCGGTTGTATTTTAGATTGTGATTAAGGTTTTGAAAGCTAACTTTTTCTGGGTCAACATTTATCTAAATTTTAATTGAACCTAACCGAATAAGCAATTGATGTTAATTTAATTGAACCTACGTAAGCGTACCTGTTACAGAGGTTCATGAACGGTGGCTGGCTTGGCTTGTTGACTAAGTGGCTACAAAAAATATTAATATTGTGAAGACAAACATTGTGTTACAAGATCATTAAGGAAGGCTTAATACCTACTATTCTAAGACATGTGTAGGCAATTGTAACAACAATCGCGGTTCCTCAATTAACAATGAGTTGTAATGCATAAACATATTTTTAATGAAAATCGTTGAAGTTGGTCCCGTCTAAGATTGCCTCGCTTCGTATCTCGATTTGTTCATGAAGCGACAATGCTGGAGTTGAATTGACATAATGAGCGTCAACCGTAAATCGTATCGTCTAAACAGACCTTCCGATAAATCGTGTCGTCGACACTAAATGTCTCTATTTATTTTATAATTCAGTAGGGGTAGTGCACACGGCGTTGTGGTCGTCTAGTGATAAATAGTCAAATTACAGGCGGCGATACCTCGTGTCCGCTCGTGTGCACACGGTTTTATTGTTTGCAATTAATGTTTGCATTTATTGTAATAGCTCCGTTTTGTATTAAGCTATTTGAAGTTAATGAAAGTTAAAAAAATATTGTTTTTTTTTTTTTTTAAACTTAGTTCGAACGAAGTTCCTTTCGATTAAAATGTATCTCATAAAAAATATTTCCTTTCGTAACGCGCGATAAGGAACGCGTTTTGAAAGATTTTGATCACAGCGCCATCTAGCGATAATCATCTACAACAAAAAAGTGTCGTGACAACTTTTCGGAAGAATTTTTTTCCGTCTAGCCCCCTTTCACAACGCGCGATAAGGAACTTCGTTCCAAATGTTTTGGTACAAATATAATAAAACTGTGGTTAGTAGGATGTGATCGAAAATGCAATACTGCGTAATAATTTTTTAGGTATTTTATTACTAGCTACTGCCCGCGATGTCGGCTGTGTGAAAAGTATACAGATCAAAAAAAATTGGTTGCCTGTAAAGTCGGTATACGGGCGAAAGTTTTACGTGACAACGACTCGGGCATGGTTAGCCCGCCTAAGAGCGAGAGAGACAGACATAAGAAGTGAAAGGCACGCGTGCCTCTCACTCGCTCTCATTGTGAGCGCATAACGTGAGTGAAGCGTAACGCAGTTTCTTGAAGTGTCACCCGGCAAACCAATTTATAAGACGTTGTCACGTCAAAAATAGGGATTGGTGATAAGTAAAAATTTGGGTAGTATTTATTTTTATGTTATTTAGGATGTGTGTGTGTGTGTGTGTGTGTGTGTGTGTGACCACCATATTAGAAAAGGATTCTAAAGATCCTTCGAAGATATGTGAAGTCCCCAATCCGTATTAGGCAAGCGTCGTGGACTATGCCTAATCCCTCTTCGGAGGAGACCTGAGCCAAGCAGTGAACAGTAATGGGTTAAGTACAGTACAAATATAAATGCAATTTGACATGTACAAGCTTAAGCTGCTACATGCATTTATTATGTATGTAAAATATGAAATTTAATATTAACATTATATTCGATATTGGTTTGATCGTGTGAAATCACCGACGAATCATTTGTCCGGTCCGTGACGTTCATTAATGCGATTAAATGAAATGAGACGAGTAATTTATTTCATGTTATTAAATTTTAAATCGCCATTTTGTTTTTATTCGAAAATCAAAGTATTGGGATAAAAGATTCGTTTTGGGAAGTCCTCTTTGCTGCTGGGATCATCTATCAGAAGAGAAATTAGGCATAGTCTAATCTTGGCGGGCTTCGGAAAGCCCGCCGACAGAGAGCGCCGGTGGCCGTATCGCCGGCGGCGCGATGGGAAAAAGTGCCGATGGCGTAACGCGTCGCGTTGTCCCTCATAACCCCGTGATGGGTTCTAGCCTCAGCCAGGGTTCGGACGCTGAGTGTGAGCGGTTGGAGGTTTTAGTGCGGTTCAACTCCCACATATCCGGTAGGGATCCGGTGATTACCTCCAACTGAAAAAAAAAAGGCATAGTCTACTGTATACCGCATACGCCACCTCAATGCGAATTTTACACGTCTTCAACGGAATTTGAAACTATTTTTCCATATTGTGTGCTCTCACGATGTTTCCCTTCACTGTTGTGATAATTATCTTTTTTTTCTAATTGCGTAAGATTTAGAAGTACAAGCCGACTGGTTCAAACGCGCGACCTCGCACACAAGCAAGTGATTTAACCACTCAGCCACAACGACTTTTTGAATCAACAATACAATATTAAAAACCAATAAAGCAAAATCAACATCGTAGCTCGCACACCCATAGTGTCCTATTACAGGAGTCCATGATGAGTGAAAGTCGTGGAGGCCGAGTGGTCGAAGCGCTTCCTGCCGTACGGGAGGTCGAGGGTTCAAATCCGGCCGGATTGTACCTCTAAATCTAAAATGTGAAAAAGATTTATGTGCAATTTTTCACAACACCACTGGCTAAAAACGGTGAAGGAAAACATCGTGAGGAAACCTGCATGTCGGAAAAGGGTTCTAAAAATCCTTTGAAGATATGTGAAGTCCCCAATTCGCATTGGGCAAGCGTGGACTATGTCTAATCCCTCTTCCGAGGAGACCTAGGCCAACAGTGGGCAGCAATGGGTTGGTACAGATACAGATGATAAGCGAAAGTAACCACGCACCATCAGGTAGGCCATAATAACCAACTTAAAAAATGACAAGCCTAAACACAATTTATTCTACAAAATATCCTACACAGTTAAATTACGAGCAAACAAAAATATTTCGACACGTCAAGCCCCCGTCAAGCCACCGTCAGTCCAGCCTGACGTCCCTCGGCGCTGACAGTGTGCAGTTGTCACGTTGTCAACCACGTGTTGACGTCAACATTCTTGACAGTTTGTTGAATAGGAAAATGTATAATGTTTTTTCGTTGTTTAGATTTAAATTTTTAATTGGATTAATTCTTTAAATGTTAACTACAACACTTACATTTGTAATATTCAACGGGTTTTAGCACGATTTTTATTGCAGACAAGCCAACGGGTCACCTGATCGTAAGTGGTTACCGTAACTCATGGACCTCTGCAATGTCAGGGGACACTGAAGGGCTATATAGTTATAAGCCTATTTTGGACATTACCTTGTATCAGAAGATTTCCACATATTACTACTACTTACTATTTGGTCGAAAAGCATCCATTTTTCGTTCGGAGCCCAAAGTCGGCAGCATTTAACATTAATTACCGCAGTGCAATCCACATTTTGTAGCATTACCCTTTAGACATACAGTCTTGAAGAATAGACAACATAGAGACACACATTTGAGACGTTTTTGGTATAGAATACTACAGAAGATTAAGACATCAATCAGAAGGTCTATCAAATCAATAAGGAACTGTAATTTATTTTAGTAATATTTCGTTTCCTTTCCGAGAGCTAGCTAATCCAAGTAAAACGAGCTCAAACGACTGATCTATCTTATTCAGCACAAGAGTCCCTATGACCTTTCAAATTCATCATCGGATCAGCGACATTTTGTCATTTTATTGCATTGTCACGCGATATACATCAACTCGGAATCCGGGAAGTTTGTCAAATTTAGCTTACAAGATTCCACCCAAACTTACATAGTAACATCCAGTGTGTAATATAAAGCTTTTTTTTTATTGCCTTGTAGGCAGACGAGCTAACAGGCCAACTGATCGTAAGCGGTTACCGTTGCTCATGGACCTCTGCAATGGCAGCGGACACTGCGCTACCTACGGCCTACCTTTTAAGCACTTTCTTTAAGCCTCGTTTGAAGAAAGACAAGTCATAGCGCTCGGGAAACACCGAAGAGGGGAGCTCATAAGCTTGTAAAAATGCTCGCCAACAAGTTGGTAACCCAGCTCGACATCCCCAACAGCAGTGTGTACAAAGCCAGCCCACTGCGGTGCACTCAGCCGAATTTATAGCCAGCATTTACTTCACATACTTTACACGTAGCCCTCTTAACGGGACACTAAATTACTACAATGCTACATTGTTGTTACACTTGTGACGTCATTGATGATTTTTGAGGAAAATTTGGAGCTTGTACAACAGGAGAGAGCACTGCGTGAGTATTGAGATTAGGTTTTTGTGCTATAGGTACCTGATGGTAAAAGGTACTCATAAGCCTCTATAATGCCAAAAAATGGAAATATCGATATGTCACCTACCTGGAAAAATGTTTTAATGGGCTTATTAGCACATATAGAATTGCGATTGTTATAAATAAAATACGATTAAAAAAACAAGAAGGAGGAGAAGGAGGATGAAAGAAGAAGGAGAAAGAGGATGAAAGAAGAAGGAGAAGAAGGATGAAAGTTATACCGATTCCAAAAATAAAAATGGTTTTAAGTTGTATTTCGATAGGTCATTCACCCCACTTCAGCTGGTCCAAAGTTACAGATCCACCCTGTATGTTGTAAGGGTTGGTTATACATCAATTTGCGATAAATATCGCTTATCTTACTGGTTTGTATGCCGACCGCGACGCATCGCACGCTCGGATGAACCTTTGTACTAGGGTTGTCACTTTTTGAAAGTTTTTATTTAATACTAGCTGGCCCACACAACTTCGTCTGCGTCACATAAGTAAATTTATTCACCGTTTAAACCTTTTATGGACTTCTACGAATATTTCAAGATTAAAATAAGCCAAATCAGTTCAGTCGTTCTCGAGTTTTAGCGAGACTAACGAACAGCAATTCATTTTTATATATAAGAAGATTTCTTTCATTTTAGGTGGTCATATTATGACTGAAGAGTTTATTTGCTTCATCTACAGAAAAAAAACCGGGGAGGAATAGTCCATTTACCGAGAAAAACCATAATCTAAATTGTATAAAAAAAGGGATGCGTACTAAAAGTCTAATAATGTAAAGGTGTAATAAAATTACCCAAAAAATTTGCCCTTTTGTGGTGCAGGCAGAGTTGCAGTTCATCGTTAAATAAGGTCTTAAAAAAATATATTGTCGCTTTATACTTCAAAGTATTTTTTGTTATAAGTGGAAACTGTTTTGGATAATGCTTTAATTATTTGTGTTATTTTATAATTTGTTTACTTCTGTTAGTTTCCCAAATAAATAAATAAATAAATACTTATTGACCCTTGTCACTACAGAGGTCAATAAGCAACCGTGACCATTAAGAGTAAAGTATAAACTAGCTAGTCTTAACTCAAAAGAAGACAATAAAAAACTTAACACTGTCAACCCTAATCCGTATCGTCCGCTCATTCGTCTAGATTCGAGCTCTGATTGAAAGGTGTTCCTTAACGTCCAATAAGATTTAAATTGTTTGTTTGTTGGCTTTAATAAATCGTACGCAGCGGGTCACAGGATTTGTTTTTACTATACTTTACTTAGTGTTGAAGTTTATAATAATACTAGAGGGCCCGCGTGACTTCATCTGCGTCACTCTTAGTTAAAAGGTAGTCTATGTTCTTTCTCAAGGTCTAAAGAAGACAGACAGACAGTCACGAGATTGTATTATTTGCAGATGATACATCTTTATTATTTAGACTTAAACGTCAAGAACTTGACTATGACGATGTGAATGATGCCATCTCGCGTGTAGTTCATTGGTTTAGTGTTAACAATTTATTATTAAATAGTAAGAAAACTAAATGCATAAAATTTACGTTACCTAACGTTAAACAAGTTAAGAGTAATGTTATTATTAGTGGTGAAACATTGGAACTTGTTGAGTCAACTGTCTTTCTTGGTATAACGGTGGATTCCAAGCTCCAGTGGGGCCCCCATATTACTAGGTTAGCGGGAAGGCTCAGTTCTGCAGCTTACGCGGTTAAAAAGATAAGAACATACACTGATGTGGACACAGCTCGCCTTGTGTATTTTAGTTATTTTCATAGTGTTATGTCTTATGGTATTCTATTATGGGGCAATGCTGCCGACGTAGAAACAATATTTATTCTGCAGAAGAGAGCTATTCGTGCAATCTATAATATGAACCCAAGGGAGTCTTTGCGGGACAAATTCAAGGAAATTAAGATTCTAACTTTAGCGTCCCAATACATTTATGAAAATTTAATGTATGTGCATAAAAATATTCATGAATTTCCTAAAGTCTCGGATATTCATAATTTTAACACTAGGAACAAACACAAGCTTGCGTTGCCAGCATCTAGATTACATAAAATAAGTAATTCTTTCCAGGGTTTGTCTGTAAAGCTTTATAACAAAATCCCAGTGGCCGTTCAAACATTGCCTATAAATAGGTTTAAGAGAGTTATCAAAGAACGGTTATGCAGTAAAGCGTATTATAAACTTAATGATTATATAAATGACTGCACAAATTGGGAATGAGGCGCTCGTCCCGGGCCATTTCAATTGATACATTTGTAAAAAACAAAAATATTTAAAAAAAAAAACAAGAAAAAAAAAAACAATATATTTAAATTAAAAAAAAAGACATGCCCGCTGAGTTTCTTGCGCCGGTTCTTCTCAGGACGGAGGCGTAATTTTAGCGAACTGGTGGTAGAACTTTTGATTTTATTTTTGACTTTCAAAATGTATGTGTGTCCACATCTACTTTGAAAATAAATGATTTGACTTGACTTTGACTTTGACAGACATACAGACAGACATACAGACAGACATACAGACAGACAGACAGACAGACAGACAGACAGACAGACAGACAGACAGACAGACAGACAGACAGACAGACAGACAGACAGACAGACAGACAGACAGACAGACAGACAGACAGACAGACAGACAGACAGACAGACAGACAGACAGACAGACAGACAGACAGACAGACAGACAGACAGACAGACAGACAGACAGACAGACAGACAGACAGACAGACAGACAGACAGACAGACAGACAGACAGACAGACAGACAGACAGACAGACAGACAGACAGACAGACAGACAGACAGACAGACAGACAGACAGACAGACAGACAGACAGACAGACAGACAGACAGACAGACAGACAGACAGACAGACAGACAGACAGACAGACAGACAGACAGACAGACAGACAGACAGACAGACAGACAGACAGACAGACAGACAGACAGACAGACAGACAGACAGACAGACAGACAGACAGACAGACAGACAGACAGACAGACAGACAGACAGACAGACAGACAGACAGACAGACAGACAGACAGACAGACAGACAGACAGACAGACAGACAGACAGACAGACAGACAGACAGACAGACAGACAGACAGACAGACAGACAGACAGACAGACAGACAGACAGACAGACAGACAGACAGACAGACAGACAGACAGACAGACAGACAGACAGACAGACAGACAGACAGACAGACAGACAGACAGACAGACAGACAGACAGACAGACAGACAGACAGACAGACAGACAGACAGACAGACAGACAGACAGACAGACAGACAGACAGACAGACAGACAGACAGACAGACAGACAGACAGACAGACAGACAGACAGACAGACAGACAGACAGACAGACAGACAGACAGACAGACAGACAGACAGACAGACAGACAGACAGACAGACAGACAGACAGACAGACAGACAGACAGACAGACAGACAGACAGACAGACAGACAGACAGACAGACAGACAGACAGACAGACAGACAGACAGACAGACAGACAGACAGACAGACAGACAGACAGACAGACAGACAGACAGACAGACAGACAGACAGACAGACAGACAGACAGACAGACAGACAGACAGACAGACAGACAGACAGACAGACAGACAGACAGACAGACAGACAGACAGACAGACAGACAGACAGACAGACAGACAGACAGACAGACAGACAGACAGACAGACAGACAGACAGACAGACAGACAGACAGACAGACAGACAGACAGACAGACAGACAGACAGACAGACAGACAGACAGACAGACAGACAGACAGACAGACAGACAGACAGACAGACAGACAGACAGACAGACAGACAGACAGACAGACAGACAGACAGACAGACAGACAGACAGACAGACAGACAGACAGACAGACAGACAGACAGACAGACAGACAGACAGACAGACAGACAGACAGACAGACAGACAGACAGACAGACAGACAGACAGACAGACAGACAGACAGACAGACAGACAGACAGACAGACAGACAGACAGACAGACAGACAGACAGACAGACAGACAGACAGACAGACAGACAGACAGACAGACAGACAGACAGACAGACAGACAGACAGACAGACAGACAGACAGACAGACAGACAGACAGACAGACAGACAGACAGACAGACAGACAGACAGACAGACAGACAGACAGACAGACAGACAGACAGACAGACAGACAGACAGACAGACAGACAGACAGACAGACAGACAGACAGACAGACAGACAGACAGACAGACAGACAGACAGACAGACAGACAGACAGACAGACAGACAGACAGACAGACAGACAGACAGACAGACAGACAGACAGACAGACAGACAGACAGACAGACAGACAGACAGACAGACAGACAGACAGACAGACAGACAGACAGACAGACAGACAGACAGACAGACAGACAGACAGACAGACAGACAGACAGACAGACAGACAGACAGACAGACAGACAGACAGACAGACAGACAGACAGACAGACAGACAGACAGACAGACAGACAGACAGACAGACAGACAGACAGACAGACAGACAGACAGACAGACAGACAGACAGACAGACAGACAGACAGACAGACAGACAGACAGACAGACAGACAGACAGACAGACAGACAGACAGACAGACAGACAGACAGACAGACAGACAGACAGACAGACAGACAGACAGACAGACAGACAGACAGACAGACAGACAGACAGACAGACAGACAGACAGACAGACAGACAGACAGACAGACAGACAGACAGACAGACAGACAGACAGACAGACAGACAGACAGACAGACAGACAGACAGACAGACAGACAGACAGACAGACAGACAGACAGACAGACAGACAGACTGACAGACTGACAGACTGACAGACTGACAGACTGACAGACTGACAGACTGACAGACTGACAGACTGACAGACTGACAGACTGACAGACTGACAGACTGACAGACTGACAGACTGACAGACTGACAGACTGACAGACTGACAGACTGACAGACTGACAGACTGACAGACTGACAGACTGACAGACTGACAGACTGACAGACTGACAGACTGACAGACTGACAGACTGACAGACTGACTGACTGACTGACTGACTGACTGACTGACTGACTGACTGACTGACTGACTGACTGACTGACTGACTGACTGACTGACTGACTGACTGACTGACTGACTGACTGACTGACTGACTGACTGACTGACTGACAAACTACTAAACAAGATATTCTCATCATGTTTGGGCTGGCAAGCACTCTAGAGATACATAATGTTTAGGAACTTAAATTATTGGCTATTTATTTTTTTGCAATTAGATCGCAAACTAGAAATAAAACCTCAGTTTCTGATGCAAACAAAGTTGCAAATAAAATTCCATTTCTACAAAAACCTTGTCATTCAAACTTAAGCTTAATTTCTGTGTTAATTAACAGGAAACGAAAAAAACAAGTGGAAGTCTAAACGTAGCATTCACTGCAAAATTCTATTGTTCAAAATTTTCAAGCCTCGACGCGCTCACGAAGAGAGACTTTTTAAACACAAAACATGGTATTTTTTTATTGTAATGCCATTTCTTTACTGCCTTTTTGCATTTTATAAGACTATTTTTTTTAGTTTTTGTAAAAAGTAGGTCCCTGTAAGGTAAGAAGCTCATACCAAACAAGATAATACAATTATAGAAATTCAAAATCAAGTTTAGAATAATTCTTGAATTATTTTTGAACTGAAGACAACTGACTACGATATTTTCAATGACAATGACAATTCAATGACATACAAATTACTAATTGTATTATGATAAAAATAGCTCACTATTTCAAACTAATCTAAATTCATCCAGAATAAAAGTTAAACCACAAATATAATACCTATTTTTCAAAATCGGGACACGACATAAATGAATTCTTTTTCATAATTAAATTTCTCTCTAAAACATTTTGTGTTCCACTAAACTCGCTAAAATGGCGCACCATTTAGTCATTATAAGTGAAGTAGCCATTGTTGGCTCGTTGACACGACCCAGCTTCAGTACAACAATTATAACTGAGAAACGCTTACAAAACTGCAATTATGAAAATATAATTTTGTAACACGTTTAATGCGTGTGGTGGTCAATTTTGACCCGATAAATTAACTTTTTTTTTTTTTTAATGCATGACAGATAAACGAGCCTATAAGTTATAGTAATATGGGTAAGTCATAAATGTGGAATTGCTTAGTAGAAAATAATATTAAAATTAAAACAACACACTTTAAACTACATTTAAGAAAAGTCCTGTATAGTAGAAGATAGGTAGGTAACGGCTCCTTTCCATAATTCCTTAGCACTGTGCCTATTTTGGAAACGTATTGGCTCAGAATTGACCTCTGTTACTTCTCTGTATTTTTTCTCTTTCTTGTAAAAGTTTTACACATAGAAGGCAAAGGGTAGCTTTGTAATACGTACCTACCTCTAACATTTCAGAAGTTTAGGCTATTTATTTTATCAAATTACCATAAAATTTACAGTTTTAGATATTAAAAGTGCTTAAAGGTATGCCCCGCAGTGTTTTTTAACAGTGCAGAAGTCCATGAACGGTAGCCAACGGTAACCGCTTACGATCAGGTTGCACGTCAGCTTGTCTGCTGTAGGCAATAAAAAAAATTTACTAATAACACTTTTTTTTACATATTTACCAATATAGTCGAAAGACTTCGTTTCATATGCTTTGTCTTTATTTATTGTATTGCTTACCAGTGCAGTTTTATACAATGTTTTCACAACAAACAACACATTAAGAGCAATCCTAGAATGCACGTACTTACTTTATTCTTGTCTCTGGGTACAAGGTTCTTTATGAGTGTCGTTAAACCTAGTAACTCGGAGATTGCAGTGGCAATCATAATAATATTGTGTACATTTGATATTGCTTTTTTACCACGCAGAGTTTTTTAGTTAATTGTTTTGTTGGATGAACCGATTTTGATAGTTTTATTGTTTAAAGTTTGATTGAGTTATGATGAAAGTTACTTTTAAAATAAAGAATTGCATCTTTGAAGTGGCAATGGGCAGGACACATTGTGCGAAGAACGGATGGCCGATGGGGCCCCAAAAGTTCTGGAGTGGCGGCCACGAATCGTTAAGCGTAATGTTGGTAGACCCCTACAAGATGGACCGACGATCTGGTCAAGATCGCGGGAGGTCACTGGATGCAGATGGCGCAGAACCGGTCGATGTGGCGAGGTTAGGGGGAGGTCTATGTCCAGGAGAGGACGTCTATAGGCTGATGATGATGATGAAAGTTACTTTTTGTGTTGGGTAATTGTGAAATACTATGCTGGTGGTAGATGATTTTTTGATGTCAAATTCTTTTTTCATTAACTACAATTAATTAAATAGTAGGTATCTCTCTAAAAATCACTAAAAACACTTGACATTACCTAATCCGGAATTGGTCAAATTCAACCTCATTTGGACGTGTTTAAAATTCTATAAAAACATGCCGCGTTCAACGTGTTAAGATATAACTCATAAACTCAAACGTCTGTATTGAAAGTTCGAACACATTTTCAATATGTATAGCAAAAACACGCGGTTCAAAGTTAAATACGGTACGGTTTTGCAAATATTTTGTTTCAATTTCCTTCCTCGAACGCATGCAATATTGCCATAGAATATTACATACAGAAGTCAAGTCAATTTCAGTCAAATAATAACTCAACAGAAATCATTATTAATCACTTGTCTGTGGATATATTGGCTCGCCAACTTCCAACTGGTAGGCCAACTGTCCAATAGTGAATTTCTTTAAACACTCGCGGTTATCTACATCACTTTCATTATGGTATGTCGAAATTTGAGTTCTAGTTCAAGTGGTACCGGTAAACGAACAAAAAAGAGGGTAGACAGTTTTGTCTGCTGTTATATGACCTACCCGCAGTTCTTCAGTCTTCCCGTGATCATGGCGCTTGAAACAGTGCTGAAATATCGGGACCTCTCAATTAAAAATAATCGTGGTAAGAACCCGTTTAGTAATAATGTAAGTGATGTCCAATAGTGGTTCACATAGTTTTAATGACGGTCAATGCATACAAAACCTTCGTTTACAGGTCGACAGGCCGTCACCATTGTTTGCTTTTTATGTGAATTGGACGTTTGGTGAGCCAATATGGAAAAGCAGTTTAAGAGTCGACATTTTTTTCAAAATGCGAAAAACTGATCACTGTCTATAATATGCACTGTAAAAGAGTTCTGACTGATTTAAATATTTTTCAGTTTAAATCCATTTAACTTCATTGATTCATACTTTGCACTGTACATGTATGATTTCTAAACGACACGTGCACTCTCCGAGCCAATCATATCACAAAGCTACATTTTTATTATTATTTGATGTTATCTGTAATTAACTTATTCAGACACTCGCGGTTTTCTATAATACTTTCATGCATTTTCAACGGGTTCTTACCACAATATCGAGACAACTCAATTAAATAAATATCGTGGTAAGAACCCGTTGAAAATTCATGAAAGTTATCTGTAATTCTTATCTTCTATGTATAATATATTTGAGCAAAGGCAAACAATTTGTATTAAACAAGAAAACTTGACTTCTGGTATTGTATGTATTCTGTAACATGAATATTTATATTCAAATGCTTGTGTGTGTTGTATGAAACAGTAAAATATATTTAAATAGAGACAAATTTTAATATTTTTTTAACCGACTTAAGAAGAAGGAGTTATTTTACTGTTGATAGAAAGAAAGACATAAATCGACTGGTCCTACGTTCATTGATTCAACCAACAAAATGACAAAAATAGTTTTGCATAGTCTTTGCCTATTGCCTAACCCTATAATTCTGAAATTTTCATTTTAATATCCAATTATTTTCAGAGAACCTACTAAACTGGCATAAGTCCTAACAAAGTTACAAGTTTAGGACATTCGAAAATGGCTCTCCTGTAAATTTATGTAGAATCCGTCGAAATGAGATATTAAAATATTTAAAATTAGTAATGAAAAAGTGACCTTTCTAAAAGCTAGAGATCAGGTATCTTTTTTTTTACTGCCTTGTAGGCAGACGAGCCAACGGCCCACCTGATAGTAAGTGGTTACCGTCGCTCATGAACCTCTGCAATGTCAGGGGACACTGAGAGGTCGCTACCTACGACCTAACTTTAAGGATCCTCTTCAAGCCTCGTTTGAAGAAGGACAAGTCATAGCGCTCAGGGAATACCGAGGAAATAGAAACCGATTTTGATACTAAACAATTGACTGTTTCGAAATTTGATAAATTAAATTTTGTGAAAAATCTATTAGTTATGAAAATTGTATCTTTAACACGTTCACTGCGAAGCTAAAAAAAGAAAAAAAAAATATGTTTCTAACACAAACTGTAAACCAATATATTACAAACGTGGGCTAGAATATAAATGAGTTAGTTTGTACTAAGAAAATTTTTATCAAACAAAATTGAGAAAATCACAATTTATGCCTCAATATCGTATCTTTATAGTTGAAATTAAAGAAAGTCTTTCTGAACTCGTTTTCATATAAATTGCTTACGCTGCGTTAAATTTTAGTTTAAGAGCTAGACATACATTTAGTTTTTCTTACTGTTTTTGGAACGAAGTGCCTTATTGCGCGTTATCGAAAGGGGGCTAGACGGAAATTCTTATGAAAAAGTTGTCACGACACTTTTTTGTTTTAGATGATTAATGCTAGACGGCGCTGTGATTAAAATCTTTTAAATCAATTCCTAATTTTATTTTATATGATTAATGCTAGATGGCGCTGTGATCAAAATATTTTATTTAAGTTATAGTTTTTTTAAGTGATTAAGATTTCGCTGTACTACTCAGTTTTTAAGTCACAATGTCATTGATTCGTCATTTAATTTTTTCACCTAAAAAAAATCCTAGACAAACACATTGTTTTTCCCAGCCTAAGGCATAAAATTGTGATTTTTACTATTTAAGATATCGCTATATTACTCAGTTTTTAAGACAGACAACTATTTGAGTCCTCGTTCAGATTTTCACCTAAGAAAAAACTCCTAGACAAAAATGTTGTTACTCCTAGTCTAAGTTGTAAAATTATGTTTTATTAATTAACTAGCTGACCCGCGCAACTTCGTCTGCGTTACAAAGGGGTTCAAACAGTACTCGCAATGCCGTCGAGTTATTATTTTCGCGGCCCGCAGTGCCCCACATATTCATTGCGATTTATACTCGTAATAACTTCTAAATGAAAAGTCCGATTGGAATAAAACAAAAAGTAATTTACTTCTACATTAATACTCTTGATAATATAATACTTAATTTGGATAAGGGTTAATATAACGATACTCATTTAACGTTAAATTCAATCTTGGGACGAAAAAATATTTTTCATAACCATAAAAGCGGTTATTGTGACTAAACTATGATAGTTAGATATATGCTGTTGCGGACTTTTTTGTTTGTCTTCAAAAGACCTAAAAATCCGTAGTACATCATTTTGTTCTATTGTCAATAGTTTTTGCAGCGTACGCATAAATAGGTTTTCGATTTTTCGCCTTGTGTTACATATTCGATATTTTCATACGGATCCCTATTTTTTTTTGAAAATAAAATATAGCCTATAACCTTCATCGATAAATGGGCTTTCCAACAGTGAAAGAATTTTTGAAATCGGACTGGCAGTTTCTGAGATTAGCGCGTTCAAACAAACAAACAAACAAACTCTGCAGCTTTATAATATTAGTATAGATAATATAAATATATAATATATTAGTATAGATTAAAATATCGCTGTACTTCCCAATCTGCAAGAAGTATATTAATCCTAAAACTAAATGAGATTTTCAGAAGAAACTCCCAAACAAAAACATTGCTATTCCCAGCCTAACATCACCTGGGCGAGGACACGCGAAAAATTCTAATCTGCAAACTTGAGCCATGACTGTTATTCATATAGGTCAATATCTATAAAAGAATTTATCGTTATTTGAAAAGTACGGAACGACCCCCGTCTGAAAAGGTTACTTATTCACCCCAAGGGATGTTTGTTAGTTTTTTACGACGAAAACTATTGAAAGTCTATAGTTTTAGATGGAGTTTTTTTTGACAACCACTTGTCTTTGGGTAAAAGTTAAATTGCACTAGATGGTCAACTGTGGCGCAGTTTTTTTATAGTTGGAGAAAATCACCAGATCCCCACACACATTGAACCGCACTAAAACATTCAACAAATCAAATCCGGCCGGCTTGTACCTCTAAAATCTAAATGTGAAAAAGATTTATGTGCAATTTTTCACAACACCACTGGCTAAAAACGGTGAAGGAAAACATCGTGAGGAAACCTGCATGTCGGAAAAGTGTTCTAAAAATCCTTTGAAGATATGTGAAGTCCTCAATCCGCACTGGGCAAGCGTGGTGGACTATGCCTAATTCCTCTTCTGAGGAGACCTGAGCCCAACAGTGGGCAGTAATGGGTTGGTACAGAAAACATTCAACCGCTCACACTCAGCGTCCGAACCCCGGCTGAGACTAAAACCCAGCATGAGGTTATGTGGGACGGCGAGATGCGCACTATGGCATTGTGTGCATACCTGAAGAGGTTTCTTTTTAGAAATCATTTTAATTCAAAATTTTAAATACGTGTTGAATTAAAACAAAAATTATGCTTAAGTCTTTATTTTACAGTATGCTTTTGTTATAGATTGTGGTGTGAACTACTGGTCAGTGGTTGTTAAATGTCACCTATAGATGGCGCTACTAGACAAACGCCAATTCCGTTGGTACCCACACGCATAAAGTGTTAACAAAACTTTGAGAACTAATATTATGTTTTTTTTTTTTAGTTGGAGGAAATCACCGGATCCGGGCTGGGTGGGGTATGTGGGAGTTAAACCGCACTAAAACCTCCAACCGCTCACACTCCGAACCCCGACTGAGGCCAGAACCCAGCACGGGGTTATGAGGGACGGCGCGGCGCGTTACGCCCACGGCACTCTTTCCCGTCGCGCCGCCCCCTGATGTAATGATCAATTTTGGCTACTGCCATATACTTGGTACAAGTAAACAAACCAATTTTGGTACATATTCCAGTTGAACAAGCTTGACATCTGTATAGAACATTGTTTTAGGCTCAGACATTAAAATTTAAGCATGTCACTTCCGCGATTTTCCTCAAACCGAAACGGTCCAAGATTACTTACTAAACAACTTCATTTTAATTTATGAACGAAGTTCCGTATAAATAATTTTTAAAGGTAAAAGTCAGTGGGCAGGTGTCTCTTAATATATTTTTTATGAGGCACCACCCACGGCTTGGGGTAATGCAATTATGCAAATGTAGGCCTATTGTTAGATAGAGTAAGGATGAGTTTTGATTGGTGATTTTATCTTTTTTTCTTCAGGAGAAAAAATGATGACTTTATACAGAGTGGATCTGTAACTTTGGACAATCTGACGTGGGGTGAATGACCTGTTGAAATACAACTTAGCACCATTTTTATTTTTTGGATCGGTTTAACTTTTTTTTTTGACGTTGTATGGAAAACGTACAACTATCGTTGCGAACTCCCAGACTACGATGTTAACTTTTTTTATACAATTTCTAAAATAAAAGTGATTTCAGATTGTCCAAAGTTACAGATCCACCCTGTATTTATAGTTAGATGACCAAGTCACAAAACAAAGTGAGACTGAAATTCAAGTAACGCCATCTATTGACCACAATGGAATTTTGTCCATCTAATTGTCCGGAGTAAGGATATTGCGTGATATTCATTTTTGGATATTTCTCAACGCGAATGCTAAAGCGAATGCGAATATTTAAAAAAAATCGAATGCAAAATTTCGTTACATCTCTAGTATTTAATATCTGAAATTGTTGCAAGATTTTCACGAGACTTTCACTAGGAAATAGCTCATGTACTGAGGCGTTTTTTTTTTCAATGGTATGTGGGACTTGAACCGCACTAAAACCTCCAACCGCTCACACTCAGCGTCCGAACCCCGGCTGAGGCCAGAACCCAGCACGGGGTTTTGAGGGACTACGCGACGCGTTACGCTCTCGGCACACTTTCCCGTCGCGCCGCCTCATGTACTGGGGCGTAGCTTCTTTTTTTAAAGGAAAAAATCCTTTTTGTGTTACAATATTGTAATTATGCGTCCTATGTACTTTAAATATCGGTTTTTTTAATTAAGTTTTTGCCAACATCTCTATATTATTCGTGATTTTGTCAACATAAACATTCAATAATCTCCCGTAGAACCACATCTTATTAATATCATTACGAACTTCATTTTTTTTTTCATCTGAACACAGCTTTACTTTGGCCTAAGATTTTTGAGGAAAAACATAAAGTACTCGAGATGTCGTTATGAGAAAAGTTTTTCGCTGTTCAAACGGGTCTTTGAGTCTAAAAAATTACAACTGTCGTAAGATGATTCCAAAATTCCGCATTTGAAAAAATTTTGATTGTCGGTATCGATGGACGATGGTTACTTTGAATGGGTTTCTTAATAATTTCATGCATTTTCAACGGGTTCTTACCACGATATTTAATTATCCAGTCTTCTCGTGATCATGACGTTTGCAACATCGTTGAAATATCGAGACAACACAATTAATTAAATATCGTGGTAAGAACCCGTTGAAAATGCATGAAAGTATTATAGAAAACCGCGAGTGTCTGAATGGGTTTCTTAATGGTTTAAATTAAACAAAAATAGCCTTAAATACTTAAAACAATCTAAATTTGATCTTGACTGTCAGATTTTTGCTATTCTTGAAAAAAGTAAATTTATTTTGTAAAAATATTCATTGTTACATATTATATTTTGATCCAGTGGGCTTAAATCAAAAGCCTAGAAAATATAAGCAAAAAAGCAGCGTTACATAATTATATCAAGAAATAAACACAAAATTAAAAAATACGTTTATATTTGTGCGTAAATTGTAAAGATTAACGTCTGGGTCTAGAAATGAAGGTCACTAGTAAAGGGTGCGGATGACCTCGGTTTCAAGCTCCGTAACTTTTTTACGCTTTTTCATTATATTTTTACGTTAATTTCCAGAATTAAGTTCTGAAACTTGGTGAAATAAATAAACAGTAAAGCTAAAAGGAATATTTACTTTACACCTAATCAATAAACCACAGAAAGTTAAGGCTTTGCTTTCATAACGGTTTTAGTGAAGTTGGTCTCCCACATACCACTCCATGCCACTCCACCACCACATGTCATCTGAAAATCAGCGCTGCAGCTGGCTTTCTGCTTGCTTGTGGCATTCAGCTGAGATGGGTACCTTTTTGTGGCAAATAAGTGCTTCTTTTTCGTGTGAAAATTGTAAAGAATATTTTTCTTTTTCTGTCACAAATAAATGTTTTTCTTTCTTTCTTTACATACCTCACCTGGTCAGGTGGAAGTCCGGCGATTTTCTTCTACTAAATAATAATATTAAAAAAAATTCAAACTGGTGATGGATGACTTCAATTTTTTAAGAATAGCACAATTCCATTTGAAATCGTATGTGATATTATGTCCAAAATGTCTGCATTGTAACAAAAATAGTCATCGAAATCAATTCATCTAGAAAAGATATTTACGCAAAAATATTGTGCCTGGTAGAGAATGCCTTAGGCATTAAATCCGCCATTGTACCATTTATGTGCATAAAGTTTAATAAATTAAAAAAAAATCTAAAAACCGACCTATAAATACTTGTTCGTTCTTTAAATAAAAAAAACGTGAGAGGTGTCATGGGACACCCGAATAGAACGAAGTTCCTTCGATTAAAAGATATCTTATATTTTTTTCCTAACGTAACGCGCGGTAAGGAACGTGTTTTAAAAGATTTTGATCACAGCGCAATCTAGCGATAATCATCTAAAACAAAAAGTGTCGTGACAACTAAAAAAGTGTCGTGACAACTTTTCGTAAGATTTTTTTCCGTCTAGCCCCCTTTCGATCCCACCCGGTGGTCCCGCCTTGTCGTGGCGGTGGGCTGGAGCGTGCACCCTCGCACCCCGCAAGGTGTTTAGTTGGCAAGAGGGTGCCGCGACCAAGAGGACCACACGGAGCTCCTCTCCCCACACCGCTTGTTAAGCAAGCGGTGCCCTCGGGGACGAGGAGGGTGGCTAGTGGGCCACCGGAGGAGGACGCCGAATCGCAGGCGGCGTATAACCTGCACCCAGGCGATCGCGAGCCTTGGGGGACTAAATCCCCCCCAGAAAGAGCGACCGCACCACCTTGGGTAAGTGGTGTGAGTAATCACCCAAACTATCGTAAAAATAAAATGGACAATACAAATAACGAGGATGCCTTGCCGGACGGTCCGGCCCCAGGCACCCGGCGCTCGCGGGTATCCGGGCCCGCGAGTGTAAAGACTCCCACCGATGCCCACGTAGGGGTAGGCAACCAGGCCCCTACGATGGATGTAGAAACTGGAAGGCGCTCGCAGGTAGCCGGGCCTGCGAGTAGCAAAGTCACCGATGCCCGGGCCCAGATCGTCCCGTTCAATTGGGCGGACGAGATGGGCTCGGAGGAAGAGGAGCCAATTGATGCGGGACCGGAGCCGACATGGAGCACCACCCCCAGTGATGGTGATGTCGACTCCGGAGAGCAACAGGCGGGGAGGGTCCTCCGCAAGCGGAAGTCCGCTGCGCGGAGGACCTCGATGAGCGGCTCGTCCTCTCGCGGTGAGGGGCCGCAGAGGGCGAGACGCTCGGGGAGGCTGGCCGCCAAGGGCGCCGGGCCGGCTCAACCGGAGCTGGATGACTCGCTCATCCTCCAGAGCCTGGGGCGTAGGGCGCTCTATGCGGCCGCCCGGGCCTCGGGAAAGGGGGCCAAGGAGGAGGGGCAGCGGCTGCGAGCGATCGCCTCCGATGCCCGCAAACTGGTGCCGGTGCTTTCGGCGGCTGTCAGCCGGGCATCGGCGCTGGAAGCGGAGGCCGAGCGGTCTTGTAAAGAGACCGCTCGGCAGTCGGAGGAGATCGCCGCCCTCAAAGTGAGGCTGGCGGCGTTGGAGCGGAGGGGCCATCGCGCGTGCTCCGAAAGCGGCGCACGCCTACACCAGGCCCTAGCCCGGGGGATGCGTCTGCGCATCTGTCCCCTCCCGCCCCAACTAGTGCAGAGCAGCCGGCCCTGCCCCCTCCTGGGGAGGCTACAGGGCCCAAGCGCCACCCTTCACCCCGCTCGAGGGCGGAGATAAGGGAGGCGATGGAGTTGGAGGGGCGCATCAGGCGGGAGCTGATGGAGGAGTTCGGCAAGGAGATTCAGGGCAGAAGTCACTGCCCTGCGTGGTGCTGCGTCGGCTGCAGCTGCAACTGCGGCTGCTGACGCGGCGCCACCCTCCACCACCCCGCCTGGCCCCACCACTCGCCGGTCGGCCCGTCGGCCCCCCGCAGGGCCAACCCAAAAGGGACGTGGTGCTGGTGCGGCTGCTAAAGCCCCAGCACCAAAGCCCCGTCCGCTGCGGCCAGCGCCGTCCAATATGGACGACGCTTGGACGGAGGTGGTGCGGCGGGGCAATAAAAGGGCCAGGGTTGCGGCTCCTTCGGTGGCGGCGGAGGCCTCACCACCTGGAGGGCCTGCAGCCCCCCCACAGGCGAAGACGCGGGCGGTGGCGGAAGCTCCCCAGAGGGGTAGAGCGCCCGCCACCCCCACCAACCGGACTACGACCTCGGCGGCCGTGGCTGCTCCCCAGGAGGGTCGAGCACCGGCCGCCAAAAAGAAGAAGAAGCCCAAGAAGAAGGGCCCGCGCGCGCCGAAGTCGGCAGTGGTGGTAACACTGCTGCCAGCCGGCGAGGAAAAGGGCATGACGTACCCTAACGTCATGGCCCAGGCGCGCGCGGCCATCGACTTGGGCGAGATTGGAGCGGGGGAGGGCCTCCGCTTCCGGACGACCGCCAACGGGGCTCGTCTGCTGGAGTGTCCCGGTGCCGATAGTTCCGGCATCGCGGACCTCCTGATGGCGGGCCTCCGGGCGGTCTGGCCGGAGGAGGTGGTGCGGGTCCACAGGCCGGTGAAGATGGCGGAAGTCAGAATCACCGGTCTGGACGACTGCGCCACCAAGGAGGAGGTGGCAGCAGCAATCGCTGCCCAAGGCAAATGCGCCCTGGAGAACGTAGTCGTGGGCGAACTTCGCTCCGGCTACTCCGGGGCCAGATCGGCATGGGCGCGATGCCCTGTTGAGGCGGCCACCTCCCTGGCCACTCCCCCGCCGGGACGACCGGCTGAACACCCTGGCAGGTTGCGCGTGGGCTGGATAGCGGCCCACGTGCGCCTGCTAGAGTCGCGCGCCTGGCGGTGCCTCCGGTGCTTCGGCACCGGACACAGCATCGCCAGGTGCACGAGTACGGTTGACCGCAGGGAACTTTGTTTCCGCTGCGGTCAACCGGGACACAAGGCGGCCATGTGCTCGGCCGCACCACACTGCGCTTTGTGCGCGGCGGCCAGGCGCAAGGCTGATCACCGGGCGGGGGGCAAAGCTTGCTCCCCGTCCGGCTCCAACACGGAGCGGAATAGGCGCCGCAAACAAAAGCGGCGCCTAAAGAAGAAGTCGGCCGGAGGAGCACCGGCCGGCGTTTCGGCCCCCGCTGTGGCGTCACAGACGCCCGATAGCGGGGGCGATGGAGGAAGGGGGGAGGCGATGGATGTGGTTCGACCTTAATTGACCACACCCTTCGCCTCCTCCAAGGTAACTTGAACCACTCCGCCAGGGCTCAGGACATGTTGCTCCAGAGCATGGCGGAGTGGTCAATTGACGTTGCCGTGGTCGCCGAGCCGTACTTCGTTCCCCCAGCCGACGATTGTTGGTTCGGGGACGATTGCGGCTTGGCGGCCATACACATCAGGAGGGCCGCGGCGATCCCGCCCTTGGTAATGGTGGCCAAGGCTTCTGGGTTCGTCGCGGTGTCGGTTCTGGATACCGTCGTGATCGGGGCGTACTTCTCTCCGAGCCGGCCTACCGTCGAGTTTGAGCAGTTCCTGGACGGGCTCGAGGCGATTACTCACCGCCTCGCCCCTCGTCCAGTGATACTCGCGGGGGACCTCAATGCGAAATCCGTCGCTTGGGGCTCCCCCCGCTCTACAATTCGCGGTAGGCTGCTGGAGGAGTGGGCGGTCGCGACTGGCCTCTGTGTACTCAACAGGGGTTCGGTCGCGACTTGCGTGCGATGGCAGGGCGAGTCCATCGTGGACGTTACGTTCGCGAGCTCTGCCATCGCGGATCGCATCCGCGGCTGGAGAGTGTTGGTGGGGGCGGAATCGTTATCGGATCACCGCTACATTCGGTTTGATCTTTCCGTCCCCACACCGGCTGCGGACGCCCGCGGGAGTACGACCCGGTC
Source organism: Trilocha varians (assembly GCA_030269945.2). Lineage (NCBI taxonomy): Eukaryota > Metazoa > Arthropoda > Insecta > Lepidoptera > Bombycidae > Trilocha > Trilocha varians. The sequence goes on along the minus strand of AP028273.1, from coordinate 10,398,688 downwards.
ATTCCCCAGATGGGCATTGAAGCTCCTGAACAAGGAGCTCTTGATGGAAGCCTCTACGGTGGCGGCGTGGACGCCCATGCGTCCACACCCAGTAGACGTGGAGGCCGAGGCACTCTGGCTCCGGGACGCGATGCGTCGCATTAGCGACGCTTCGATGCCCCGGGTCGGCCCTTGGTCTCCCACGAGGTCGACGTACTGGTGGTCGCCCGAGATAGCGCAGTTGAGAACTGTATGCGTCCGGGCGAGGCGCCAGTGCGCTCGGCACCGCCGTCGCCGCCTTCCGCGTGGCAACGACCCCGTTGCATTCGCGGAGGAGGAGGCCCGGCTGCATGGCTTGTACAAGAAGGCGAGGGGAGCCATGCGGCTGGCCATCAAGATGGCCAAGGAGCAGCACACGGAGCGCCTTTTGGAGACGCTCGATGACGACCCTTGGGGGCGCCCATACAAGATGGTGCGCGGCAAGGTGCGCCCATGGGCGCCCCCCATAACCGAGCGTCTACCGCCTCAGCAGCTGCGGGACATTGTCACGACATTGTTCCCGCAGGAGCAGGAGGGATTTATCCCCCCTGCTATGGGTGAGCCGCCGGAGGATACCGGCGGCGAGGCCCCTGCTGAGGTTCCCCACATCACCAGGGAGGAGCTTCGTGTGGCCGTAGTCAGGATGAGTGCTAAAGACACGGCACCCGGCCCGGATGGCATCCATGGCCGGGTCCTGGCCTTGGCCCTCAATGCCCTATAGGACCGACTCTTGAGGCTTTACGATTCTTGCCTCGAGTCGGGACGGTTTCCCTCGCTGTGGCGAGAGGGTAGACTCGTCCTTCTCAGGAAGGAGGGGCGCCCGGCGGATACAGCCGCCGGTTACCGTCCTATCGTGCTGCTGGACGAGGTGGGCAAATTGCTGAAACGCATTCTGGCTGCCCGCATCGTCCAGCACCTGGTCGGGGTGGGACCCGACCTGTCGGCGGAGCAGTACGGCTTCAGAGAGGGCCGCTCAACCGTGGACGCGATCCTTCGCGTGCGGGCCCTCTCAAATAAAGCCGTATCACAGGGCGGGGTGGCCTTGGCGGTGTCGCTTGATATCGCCAACGCATTTAACACCTTGCCCTGGTCCGTGATAGGGGGGGCACTCGAGAGACATGGAGTTCCCCCCTACCTCCGCCGGCTGGTCGGCTCCTACTTGGAGGCCAGGTCGGTAGTATGCACCGGGCACGATGGGACCGTTTACCGGTTTCCGGTCGTATGCGGGGTTCCTCAGGGGTCGGTCCTCGGACCTCTCCTTTGGAATGTCGGGTACGACTGGGTGCTGAGAGGCGCCCTGACCCCGGGCCTGAGCGTGATTTGTTACGCTGACGACACGCTCGTCATGGCCCGGGGTCAAGACTTCAGAGAGGCTACCCATCTCGCCACAGCGGGGGTGGCCCTCGTCGTTGGTCGTATAAGGAGATTGGGCCTCGCGGTGGCGCTCAATAAATCCCAGGCCCTGTGGTTCCACAGGGCTGGGGTGACGCCACCTGCAGGGGCCCAAATCGTGGTTGGAGGCGTCCCAATAGAGGTCGGGGTGCGATTGAAGTACCTCGGCCTCATACTGGACAGCCGTTGGACCTTCCGGGCCCACTTTACGGAGCTCGTCCCCCGACTGATGAGGACGGCCGGCGCTCTGAGCCGGCTGCTTCCGAATCTCGGGGGACCAAACCGTGTCGTGCGCCGTCTCTACGCGGGGGTGGTGCGTTCGATGGCCCTATACGGCGCGCCCGTTTTGGCCGGACCGGGAAACCGGACAGCAACTGTTGTCCGGCTCCTGTACCGGCCGCAGCGCGTCGTAGCTATCAGGGTCATCCGCGGATACCGCACCGTCTCCTTTGAGGCGGCGTGCGTGCTGGCTGGGACGCCACCTTGGGACCTGGAGGCGGAGGCGCTCGCCGACGATTATCGTTGGCGTTGCGACCTCCGCGCTCTGGGCGTTGTGCGTCCCATCAGAGCCGCGGTACGGGACCGGAAGGCCCAATCTCGACGGTCCGTGCTGGAGGCGTGGTCAAGACGCTTGGCCAACCCCAGCTGGGGTCTAAGGACCGTCGAGGCGATTCGCCCTGTCCTGGAGGACTGGGTGAGTCGTGGCGAGGGACGTCTCACCTTTCGTCTGGTGCAGGTGCTGACCGGGCATGGTTGCTTCGGGAAGTACCTGCATCGGATACAGGTCGAGCCGACGACGAGGTGCCATCATTGCACAAGCGACCTGGACACGGCAGAGCATACGCTCGCTGTCTGCCCCGTATGGGAGGAGCAGCGCCGTGTCCTGGTCGCACAAGTAGGGCAGGACTTGTCGTTGCCGAGCGTCGTGGCATCGATGCTCGACGACGACGAGTCCTGGAAAGCTATGCTCGACTTCTGCGAGTCCACCATCTCGCAGAAGGAGGCGGCGGGGCGGGAGAGGGAGAGCTCTTCCCTCCCCGACCAACCCCGTCGCCGCCGACGTCGAGCGGGGGGCCGACCTCGGGAGTTGTCCCGGGACCTGGCCCCCTAAGACTACCGGGTCCAACAACATCGGACCCGAGGGGTGCTGCGCTAGGCTTCAGCGCGCACCCTCCGTGTCATCTGTACGGGGGATGGCAAGCCGTGCTCCCCGACCCGGGCTGGCCCTGGGCCGGCCTGGGCCGAGGGAGACCCTACACCACACGGCCCCATCTTGGCGGGCCTGAATTGGCCCGTCCACCGAGCGAGCCGGTGGTCGTTTCACCGACGGCTGCCGGTTCGACGTCCGGGGGTGACGGGGCGATACGTAAGCGACAATCGCGAACGCGTCCCGTGTCACCCCTACTACATCGGATGTCGAGCGTGAGAGGCGGGAGGTTTTGGTGCGGTTCGACACCCACATACACCACTCGCGGGGCGAGTGGAAGTCCGGCGATTTCCTCCCGTCCAAAAAAAAAAAAAAAAGCCCCCTTTCGATAACGCGCGATAAGGAACTTCATTCCAATAAGTGTAAACCCATTTTCCCATCACTTCATAACAAACAAAACATAGCCAAATTGATAACCTCCTTCTTTTGGGAAGGCGGTCAAAAACCACAAGAAAACCCCATGACTAACATATTTTATGTTTGTATAAAAAGTCAAAGAAAGTGCACTTCATTTTGCAATAGATACTTAACTAGTCTAAAAGCTCCCATGCGCGAGATCGTATCGCTTCCGAGCTTTCAACAGTGTTTTAAAGCTAAACTAAATTATTATTCAACCAGTGCTTTGCGTTAAAGCTATCTCCGGGAAAGCTATATTGATAATATCTACAGTTGATTTAAATGGGGAGTTTATGGAAAAAAAAATGTTTTGAAAATTTTAAGTAGTGACTTTTTGACGGACCCTTTTTTGATAATGTCTATAACAGTAAATTTAACTGAGGAGTTCATTGAAAAAAAAAATGATTAAAAAAAAATTGAATACTGGCTTTTTAACGGGACACCTTATAGTAGGGGTGGAAAGAAGGGATGACGGGGTGAGACGTAAGTCACCTCGCCCAATCTCGTGCTGGGTCCTCAGCCTGGATTCGGAAGCTGAACGTGAACGGTAAAGTCAAAGTCAAAGTCAAAGTCAAAGTCAAATGCAAAGTCAAAGTCAAAGTCAAAGTCAAATCATTTATTTCAAATTAGATGTGGACACATATACATTTTGAATGTCAAAAATTAAATCAAAAGTTCTACCACCAGTTCGCTAAAATTACGCCTCCGTCCTGAGAAGAACCGGCGCAAGAAAATCAGCGGGCATGTCTTTTTTTAATTTAATATGATTTTTTTTCTTTTTTTTTTTAATATTGTTTTACAATATTTTTGCAGGAGGTTTTAGTGCGTTCGACTTCCACATACCCCATCTGCGAGACAGATGAAAATGTCTAAAAAGCGGGTATATAAAAATGTTAATATTTTAACAAAGAATGGATCTTGAGGGAATCTGATCAGCTAGTAAAGTCTTCTACTTGCCCTTTTAAATGTACATTTCGACATTTTCAAGATTCATGACAGTAAGTGGTTACCGTCGCTCATAGACCTCTGCAATGTCAGGGGACATTGAGTAACCAACTAAGATGATTTATGTTTGGTTTGAAGAAGTTATTGAAAAAAAAATGCAGTATAATTCCTATGTTTTTTTTTGTTAGTTCAAATGACTGTAAACTCATTTGTAACTTTTGCAATAAAACTTATTATTAAAGACCATGTTTTTGGAACGAAGTTCCTTATCGCGCGTTGTGAAAGGAAATAATTTTTATGAGATACGTTTTAATCAACAGGAACTTCGTTCCATCCGGGTGTCCCTTGACACCTCTCAAGTTTTTTTTAATTTATTCTCTCGACGCTACCATGAAAATAGTAGTCATCTTAATTTTAAGCGTGGTTAAAAATAAATACACTATTTAACTACGCAGTTAGTTCTGTCGTAGACGTCGCTACGTTCGTAGCAAAGTCGCAAACGTGCTACGAATATCGTAGACAAGAGGTCCTTGACCGTTTTATATAAGATTTCTTTAAAAATTTACGAACAATTTTTTTTGCAAATTGACATCTCCAAAACTTGTCCACTTACATTTTTTTGTTATTTTCAAAGTTTCAGCATTTTAGTTTTGTAACTTAGTTGGTTTTTTGTGAACGGATTATTTAAATTAAGAAAACTTTTTACATTTTAATTCAATAATTTTTAATTTGATTTCTTTTTTAGATGTATTTATTTTTATTACTTTTATATAATGTAAGACCAAGTTACTCAAGCATACATTTTATGTTACATGTATTCGGATTCATTCATAAATTCTAACTCCTTCGTCACAACAGTAAAAAAAACTCAAAATTAATGAAATAAAAATCATTAAATTATGAGTATAAACAATTTGGCGTCGAAAGTGTTTTAATACGATCTGGATGTCCATTTGGCCCGGATCATCTTTTGACTAATAATAAACATTAAATAAAAATCACTTTTGTATTATAATAAGTAAGATATTAATATATATTCATGCATCCATTGTTAATTCGGTGATGCTTTTAGCTCTGTATGGACCCACAAGCAAAATTTAACATTCGTCGCAACAGCAAAAAAATACAAATTAAAATGCATTCAATTACGAGTCTAAACAATTTGGCGCAGAAAGAGTTTTAATACGATCCAGGCGTCCATTTTGCCCGGATGATCCGGTCTAAGCCGGTTCCAGATGCTCCTTGCTATTCACGCGACGTTCACAAGACGAGCGAAATGAAACTGTCCGGGATCTAATCTTGGTGCAGCGATTGCCGGGTTAAGTCTTAACTGAGATGCATTTGAAGTGTTTTAAAACGGTGTAAAGTTTTACGAATATAAATAAAAAAAAGAATGTGTTAAAAAAAATGTCTCTGAAAAAGTAGAAAAAATATGCTTGTTTTTATGAGGGTATGTAATAATGTAGTGACTGACAGAGAAGAAGCATTAAAACATTCAAGATCCTATTACTAAATTACATTGATCTTGATGGGGACATGATAGTAATATTTAATCTGAGTAAAACCTGAATTACTGTTATCTTACTCTGTATATTCATTTATTCACTTATTTTTTACATTCTATTTTTAAAAATACATTTACAAGAAAATAAAATTTAAAAATACAATATAAAAAACAGAGGCCACTGCAGGCGCAGTCTACCACCCAAGCCATCAGTAGTCAGGGCTCCAGAGAAAGGAACCTCCTCACAATACGCGCCGTGTCAAGTACGACCGCCTTCTTACTTATCATTAACATTCCAAAAGTACCAATTAAGATGTGTCTGAAAATCACCTACAAAACAATAAAATATTAGTCCAACAATCATAAAAATAACATTTCAGAATAAAAACAAACGAACCAAAAAAATCTGCGATAGAATAAAAAATTCAAAAACAAAGCGAAAACAAAAAAGATAAAACTTTAACTCGCAAAGCTTCGGTTTCCTCAAAGAAAAAGTTCCTGGACTTTTTCCTCCGAGGATCTTTCATTAGTCTACTTTCCGCCTCCTAATTGGTCAGGAAAGCTAAGATTGATTAGTTCCGATACCATATTTAAGTTGTGGAGCTTTTAAGTCCATTTTCTTGTTTAGGGAAATGATTTTTATGTTTTTGTTTTGATTTTTATAGAAAATCATATATAGGGTATTTGGTTATAACTAGGATGAATTTTAGTGAAATATTTTGGTAGAATTATTTTGTAAAAAAAAATCCTTTCGTTTAATTAGTGAGGGAATTGTAATAAAATTTTATTTTTTTAAGTTATAATAATTAGTTAGTTTAAAACGTCTGTCTCTCTCTAAATATTTTAATCACAGCGTCATCTAGCGATAATCATCTAAAACAAAAAAGTGTCGTGACAACTTTTTCATACGAATTTCCGTCTAGCCCCCTTTCGATAAAGCGCGATAAGAAACTTCGTTCCAATACCTTGTAAATGTAACTCATTCCTCTCGTGTTTTCGCTTGACTGTCTGTCTGTCTGTTTATGAGAAACAACAGAAACGATTTTCACGAGATCCGACTAAATTGTCTGATATTAATAAGACTTTAGAAGATAGCTGATTCACTGTGAAACAGACCTGATGCAAACGACGACGACGCTCATCTCAGATAAGTATAGATAATGTTTTTAATAAAATAACAAAAAATGTTAGAGAGTCGCGGTGGCCGAGTGGTCGAAACGCTTCCTTCCGAACGGGAGGTCGCGGGTTCAAATCCGGCCGGCTTGTACCTCTAAATCTAAATGTGAAAAAGATTTATGTGCAATTTTTCACAACACCACTGGCTAAAAACGGTGAAGGAAAACATCGCGAGGAAACCTGCATGTCGGAAAAAGGTTCTAAAAATCCTTTGAAGATATGTGAAGTCCCTAATCCGCACTGGGCAAGCGTGGTGGACTATGCTTAATCCCTCTTCTGAGGAGACCTGAGCCCAGCAGTGGGCAGTAAGGGGTTGGTGCAGTACAGTACTGTTAAAGAGTAATTCCAACATTTTTTTTATCTACATTACACTCATTCTCAGTCATTTTTGACCACACGCAGCACACATGTTAACATACACCAATAATAGCATATAAACCTAATTTATAAAACTAATTACATTAGTCCACGCCTGACAGATTCTAGTTGAAGTTCCCAATTAATTCCTACTGCAACTTTTGGAAGTTCCTGCATCGTCCAGGTGCTGGATATTAAAAGCTCGCCAACTACGCGGAGCTTCCTCTAAGCTAAATTGACGGTAGTTCGCAGTTTAAGCTCTGCTTTGTAAATTTAATTATTACGGTAAGATCATAAGACTGGATGTATAGATTAAATAATGTTTGACGAATGGTTGGCCAACGTCCACACAAAACAAATGACGGTGACGGTTCACTGATATGAAAAATTGGAAGTTGAAGTCAATGTGGAAAGGCACCATTACACATAGTTTCAATGCCGACCAATGCATACAAAACCCCGTTTACATGTTGGTAGGCCGTCACTGTTATTTGTTTTTTACAGGTTTTCGTATGTATTGACCGGCACTGAAATTGTGTGAAACACCATTTGACAGTTGGCCTAGCTGTTATCATTTGCGTACATTGAAACTTGGCGAACCAATATGTAAACGCAACATACGGTGAAGGAAAACATCGTGTGAAGTCAGCATTTTGGAGAAATATATTTTTTTTTATTGCAGGATATGCCTACGAACCACTTGATGGTAAGCGGTCTCCGTCACTCATGAACCTCTGCAATACCAGGTCAATGAGGGGCTGTTATCTATCGCCTACCCATACAGGACTTTTCTTATACCTCGTTTAAAGAGGGACATGTCATAGCACTCTCGCTACTGAAAACACACTTAGCATTGGGCAGTTTAAATTTTTAGAACTTCAATTCCAAACAAACAATAGATAGTTTTGAAATTCAAGTAGTTCCTCAGTTTTATCATTAGCAGAAAATTGTCCGAGCATCGAGTAGCGTGCTATTGTAGTGAGTTTACTAGCGTCTGAATATGTTCATAGGCGGAAGCGTTTTAAATGGTTTATGTTGTTTCATCATCATCATCAGCCTATAGACGTCCACTGCTGGACATAGGCCCAAACTTCACTACAACGGCCGGTCCTGCGTTATCTCCAGTGACCTCCCGCGATCTTGACCAGGTCGTCTGTCCATCGTGTGGGCTAGTCACTATTTAATACCTTTAAATATGTGTGTTTCCGTGCATGTGACTTTAAATTTAGTTTGCAAGAAGTGTAATCCCAGTACTTAATTTGAATAATTTTATTTAATTTTTTTAATTAATTACAAGATAAGTGTGTTAAATAATTAGTAGCTACTAAGGCATATGGAATATGCATATTAATGTGTATACAGTGGAATCTTTAAATTATTGTAATACATTATAAGTCTTTGTGAAACCTTATACATTGTTATTTTTTTAAAATTGTGAAGCACCACAATTCTGACAAGTCGTAGTTTCATATTTGTCAAAGTTTGCTAAAGTAATTTTTGTATTAAACTTGAAAATCTTCAGGTGTTTGTCTGTATGCTTGTACAACAAAATCTAAGGTCAATGATTACCTGGACGATTGCGCAAAGTGGGAATGAGTTGCTCGCCAAGGTCATTTCATTATCGTAATCGTATTTTTATATATTTTTTTTGTATATTCAATGTAAATTTATGTAATACTGTACAAATTTATAAAAAAAATGCTCATTATACAGAAAAAAGACATGCCCGCTGAGTTTCTTGCCAGTTCTTCTCAGGATGGTGGCTATAATTATTATTTTTTGTGTCCGAACTGGTGGTAGCTTGTAACTTTTGACGTCAGCAAGAATGAGTACGTCATCAATGTTGAAAATAAAGTATTTCATTTGATTAAAGTATTTCGTATCATTCCATTTCATTTCAATCACTTTCATCTTCATCTTGCAATTCAATGATGATCTTAGGAACTCTTGTGTTAAACAAGATAGACCCGTCGAGTTTGTGCTCGTTTAACTTGTATTAGCTATGACTCTACTGCTTTTTTTTGTGAAAGGGGAATAACGCCGGACTTCAACCCACCTCGCAGGTGGTGTATGTGGTAGTTGAACTGCACTAAAATCTCATGCCACTTACACTCAGCGTCCGAACCCCGGCTGAAGACAGAACCCAGCACGAGATTGGGCGAGTTGACGGGATGCGTCAACGCTCACGTCTCGCCCCGTCACCCCATCACTCTACTGCTAAAAAGTTTTCTTTAAATAAATTATTTAAAACGCCTTGCTCACTCAACATAAACACAATCTTAAAGTAATTTGCAGTGAAACAGGGCAGCAGGTGTAGTCCACGAGCGACGGATGCGCCTCTACACGAGACGGGTCCGTACTCCGAATCAAATCACTTTAACGTCCACTTTGGAACTTGAAACTCTAAAGAATTTCACAATATGGCTCTTGAGAAGTTGTAGTTCTTTTGTCAGTGGACCGATTTTGATGACGATTTTTTTGTATCACCGGAGCGCTATGACACGTCTCTCTTTTAACGAGGCTTAAGAAAAGTCCTGTATAATTAGATGACAGATAACGGCATTGCTCTGGCATTGCAGAGGTTCATGAGCGACGGTGACCGCTTACCATCAAGTGGGCCGTAAGTTCATGTATCTATAAAAAGGTAGAGCGGATCTGATGGTGTATACTGTTGCTTATGGATTCCTGATTTAGAAAACAATAGAAAAGGTAATGCTAATTATCTTTTGTGATGAGGATTTATTGTTGGGTGTAAGGTTTTAGTGCGATGTAACTCCCTCACGGGTTTTAAAGTGATAGCAGATTACCTTCCAATATCATATTTGTATTTAAAGCCTTCTATGATATTATTAAGCAGGTTTCCTCATCGTTCTTCTAAAGTAACTTAACACGTGCTGTCACTGAGCAAATACATCAAAAACCAGTCTTTGATTTTGATAGTGTTTAGTTATCCACTATTTACTGTTAGGTGACTTGTCTCTAATTCCATTTAATTGTTTGTAGAAGCGGGTATTACATCGATTTAAAGGAAAGACTTCCGGTTGTGATGAATCATTTTTTAAGAGTGTTGTTAAATTCTTTTAATTTTATTACAATTTACATTTTTATGAAAACGGAAATACTAGTGGCGTCATCTGATTTATTTCTCAAGAAAGTATAAAAGGCGTGTGAACTATCGTTTAAATACAGTAGTCGACGTGATTTCAAAGTGAACAGAGTTGGGAGTAATTGTGACTGAGTTTTGGAGGATGATTATACTGATTTTAGAAGATGAATAAACTGTTATTGTGAACCAAGGAGTTTTCATTGTGTTACTAAACTGAACCCCAATATTACGTTCTAATAGTGTACTTAGTATTTGTCGAAGATATATATTTTTATTTCCAAAAAACCTCTTCAAATCTTATAACATTATAAGAAACTATCTCACTTGCAAAAGGCTTACACACAGAATAAGTCAGAAGATATAGAATAATATTTTTTTTGCCACGCATCATCTGGCTATGGAATGAACTCTCCTTGGTATTCCCTGAGCGCCATTAATTTTCCTTCTTCAAACGAGGCTTTAGTCCTCAAAAGGTAGATCGTAGATAGCGGCTCATCATTGTCCCCTGACATTGCAGAGGTTAATGAGCGATGGTACCCACTTACGATCAAGTGTCAAGCTTGTCTGGCTACATTAATTTAACATACAATAAGTGACTGAAGATTTTTGAGCTATTTTAATATTTTTTTTATTAATTAAACCTGTACCAACCCATTACTGCCCACTGTTGGACTCAGGTCTCCTCAGAAGAGGGATTAGGCATAGTCTACCACGCTTGCCCAATGCGGGTTGGGGACTTCACATATCTTCAAAGAATTTTTAGAATCCTTTTCCGACATGCAGGTTTCCTCACGATGTTTTCCTTCACCGTTTTTAGCCAGTGGTGTTGTGAAAAATTGGACATAAATCTTTTTCACATTTAAATTTAGAGGTACAAGCCGGCCGGATTTGAACCCGCGACCTCCCGTTCGGAAGGAAGCGCTTCGACCACCACGACTTTCGAAACTAAACCAAAAAAAGCAAAATATAATTTAATGAAAATGTTGTGTTGTTTTGAAATTTATCTCAGAATATTTTTGGCCTTATTTTGAGTCAATATGTAAATATAACTTCTGTTTCATAAATATTCTGTGGCCTCAAAGGATCATCTTAGAATGAAAAAGAGGGATTACTGCCCTTTCTCGTTCGAACACAATTTAATATTTTGATGGATTAGGTCAAAAGGTTTGAGAATGTCTAAAGCCTTTCTGAGTTAAAACAGTTTTAAAGGTTGAGTAATTTTAAAGAGAGCTTTTCCAAGTTACAAGAACTTTTTCGGTGCTTTAAATAATGCACTGATCTGTATTAGTATTGAAGAGCTTTTGATTTCGTTAATCTTCGACTATTATTTGGAATTAAGAAGCAGTTGTGGTAAAAACTTTTGGTAATAAAAATTAAGGGGGTAAAACACAGATGAGCTATTTAATATTTATTTTTTGAGCGATTGCAAAATTAAATAGAACGTAAGATTATACAATTTTACAAAGTACATAAATTATACAGGGTGGTTCTGTAACTTTGGACAATCTAACGTGGGGTGAATGACCTGTCGAAATAAAACTTAGAACCACTTTTATTTAAGGAATATGATAAATAAAATTTTCATCATAGTATGGAAGTCCGCAACGATAGTCGTACGTTTTCCATACAATGTCAGAAAAAAAAGTTTAACCGATCCAAAAAATAAAAATGGTGCTATGTTGTATTTCGACAGGTCATTCACCCCACGTCAGATTGTCCAAAGTTACAGATCCACCTTATATAATTTATGTACTTTGTAAAATTGATTATTACTGCGTACGTCATTCAAAGCTTCTCTCTATAAAAAACTAAAAGATATTAACAATAATTCACTCATTGTTTTTTTCAAATATAATACCAAAACTTATTCAGACACTCGCGGTTTTCTATAATAATTTCATGCATTTTGGACACAACTACATAATCCTCAGGTATTATCTTCTGAACGTCGTTACGTACCAAGGATGGTTAAAGAAGCTATCGAGATTTCAAGACATAGCACTTTTAACAGGGGTGACGGCTTCAGATTATCGAGTATGTGGAATCCAGTGCTAAACACAACAATCACTAAGGGTTCATGCTCAGAGAGTCTTGTAGATACAGTGAATGTGGTGTGTCGTGATGTGAGTTCGAGTTCCAGTGGTACTACTCAAAAGCGAACGAGAAAGATGGTAGACAGATTTGTTTGCTCTTAAATCGACCCGCAGTATCCAATCTACTCGTGATCATGAAGTTTGCAACAACGTTGAAATATCGAGACAACTCAATTAATTAAATATCGTGGTAAGAACCCGTTGAAAATGCATGAAAGTATAATACCAAGAATCGATAAAGCATACAAGCTTCGTCAGTTTCTCAGCCACACTTATCACAATAACAAACATATCCACCACAACCAATAGTTAAAAACAAAAAACTCCTTTCAAATCAACAGTGATTCATTCGAATTAGCCTCTACCAATCCACACTTCTCTCTGAAGCCCTCAGAACATTGATACAGTTCCTATCAGATCTTCGAAGTAGGCCTAACAGGGATGAAGTGAATCTTAGGCCTATTCATGTTTCCTAGTACTACGCTTGTCGCAGCATTTAATTGGCTTTGAGTCTCAAAAGAGGTAGAGATAGTGGCCTGTTTCCATTGGTGTACGTCAAAATCGTTACGGAGTAAAAAGTATTTAATACTTTATCAATTTAGCATTGTCTTACTTCAAGCGAGTCGATGATGAATTAAAAAAAAAACAAAGTTTTTAATAAATTAATAAACGTAGAAATGGTGCTTATAACATATTGAAGAGATTGTTAAAAAAAGAGTACAGAAAGTAATTTTGGAACATGCAACGCATTTCCAATTTTAAATTCTTAAACAATAAAATGCAATAAAGTGAAAGTGTATCCATTTATTGGAACGACGTTCCTTATCGCGCGTTATCGAAAGGAAGCTAGACGGAAAAAAATCTTACGAAAAGTTGTCACGACACTTTTTTTGTTTTAGATGATTAATTATCGCTAGATGGCGCTGTAATCAAAATCTTTTAAAACACGTTCCTTATCGCGCGTTACGTTAGGAAAAAAATATACAAGATATCTTTTAATCGAAAGGAACTTCGTTCTATTCGGGTGTCCCATGACACCTCTCAAGTTTTTTTTTAAATACGTTAATTAGCAATATCAATAACATTACTGTACAAAATATAGTTTTATCATAATCACCTGATTATTAACAAAAACCTAATTTCGAAATCGATTGCCAATAAAAAACTCGGAGCAAAATTTTATTTCAACTACTATACAAATAACAAAGTTGTCAATAACTATAATGGCAATTTACAAAAATGACCTCCATTTTTGATTACTAAAATCGAAAAAAAAAACTTCTAAACCAATTCCTACAATGGACATCAACATTACACTCAAGACTCCCCGAGTACAGAGCCTATTCACAGCGCTGAAAATATTGACAGCCTCATTCACGTCATGAAAGCCTCCCGAAGAACACAGGGCCGATTTCGCCCTCTTCAATAGACGCACGGAACCCAAACAAGGTATTCGCTCGCAACTCGGTTCTGGGAGAGCGTATACATCAGTACACATACCGTAAAGCTATGGACTCTCGTCGAAGCGTGGCGACGGTAGAGACTCTCGTAGTGCGTAATGCCATGGTCAATAACCGCAAAATGGGAGACAATATCACACCAAACCCCACCTCCGCCCAGAATGTCGGCAGCAGGGTTACCCCAAGGTCCTGCAGGGGATACAACGACCCCATGACTCCGGCTGAGTGTGAGTGAGGGTTTAATGCGGTTCTACTTACATGTAAGGGAATCCAGCGATTTTCTCCAAATAACAAAAATGGCTTCATTCCTCGGTGTTTGATTCTATGACTTGTCTTCATTCAAGGCTTGAAGAAAGTTCGTAATAGTATATCAGCGCGCTAATCGTGAATTTGACGAGATTGGGGTCCCTAATACCTTAGGCTTTTGGGAGAGGCCTATGTCCAGAAATGAACGTCCTTAGGCTGATGATGATGGGCACCCCTTCTCGGTGTTTTTCGGGTGCTATAACTTGTCGAAAGGAGTGAAAAAAAGGAGTGAAAGGTAGCTAGGCAGTGTCTCCTGACATTGCAGAGGTCCATGAGTCACCTCTTCTTACAATCACGTGGTCTGTTGGCTCATTAGTATACGAGGCAATTAAAAAAATAAAAACTTGAGATGTGTTATGGGACACCCGAATAGAACGAAGTTCTTTTTGATTAAAAGAATCTTATAATTTTTTCCCTTACGTAACGCGCGATAAGGAACGTGTTTTAAAAGATATTGATCACACGCGCCATCTAGCGATAATCATTTAAAAAGCATTTAAGATGATGCAAGTCACATCCTCCTGTTGTATACGTTCTATGATTCCTCAAATAAGGAACAGTATTTTCGTTTTAAATTGCGAGAGAGGCGCTCTTGACGAAAAAGGACTTGCATTTGTTTAGTCCTCCAATGTTTGACTGCAGTGCATTTAATGGCTTCTCTGAGCGTTTTGTGGAGATTCTTGTTGTGAAATGACTGCACTAAGTGGAAAGTGGTTTTGTTTTAGGTTCCATTAGATAATTATTTATGTAGGTCTTATAAACCATATTTGTGGCTTGTTTTTTTGTTAAATCTTATAATTGGTACGAAGTTCCTTATCGTGCGTTATCGAAAGGGGGTTAGACGGAAAAAAATGTTACGAAAAGTTGTCACGACACTTTTTTGTTTTAGTTGATTATCGCTAGATGGCGCTGTGATCAAAATCTTTTAAAACACGTTCCTTATCGCCGTTACGTTAGGAAAAAAAAAATATAAGATATCATTTAATCGAAAGGAACTTCGTTCTATTCGGGTGTCCGATGACACCTGTCAAGTTTTTATATTTAGGGTATTTGTTTTGCAATATAAATATCTCACCTGTGAAAATTTCAACTGTATGTATTACCGTTCGTAGTAGTTCTGCTTTTACTCTTTAAGTATGGAGCCCTTAAAAGTACATGTCTGCTGGGTTTCCTCTTGGTATCTTTGAGTTGAGTAAAATACCCTGAACACCAATAAATCTTACTGAATAATAAACAACTTATTTCCGCCTATTTCATCACAGACAAAAACTGAAAATAATCGTAAACTTTTAAGTTTTTTTGTTGAATCGTTAAACAAGCGAAAAGCCCACCTGATGGGGAAGGATTACCATTACTACTTATGTATTCCCGCAATGCCAAGCTACAGCGAAGCCGTTACCTACCCTTAAGAGTGCCGTAGTGCGTAACGCGTCGCGCCGCCCCGCATAATCCCGTGCTGTGTTCTATCCTCAGACGGGGTTCGCACTGATTGTGAACGGCTGGAGGTTTGAATGCGGCTCAACTTCCACATATCCCATCCTCCAAATAAAAAAAAAAAACACTGTAATACTCTTTTTGCAATCAAAAGCATATTTTATTTACGACGAATCTGTTACCCTTCAAAACTGAAGTCAATTTTCAACCTGAAACCGTCACTATTTTCCATGAGACTGGAATTCTGATTGTAGATAGTAAAATGGATCGCATATTGCTCGTAAAATCCTCGAATCTTTGACCAGAGTATTTTTCACAGCTTGAAAACATTATCATAGATGGTAAATCTATAAAATTCAGTAGTTTTATAAAAATAGATTTAATCAATCATACTTAACGGATATACTTTTCGAATTATGCTGACATATATAAAAGTTAGACAAAAAAATGCATTGCCACAGAAAATAATGCACTATACTATCCTGTCAAATTACTCATTGGCTCACCAACTTCCAATGCACGCAATTAACAACTGGTAGGCCAACTGTCAAACGGTGTTTCACGTAATTTCAATGCCGGCTTACCCACGTTTACATGTCGGCCGTCACCTTCATTTGTGTTTTTAAGTTTGTTGGACTGTCTTTAAACACTCGCGGTTCTATCTACATCACTTACACAATTACTAAACGGGTTCTTACCACGATTTTTATTAAATGAGCGATAAAATATCATAGCGCTTGTAACAGTGCTGACGTATCGGGATCGCTCATTTAATAAAAATCGTGGTAAAAACCCGTTTAGTAATTGTGTAAGTTAGTGAGCTAATCTGTAGACGTACCATTAAACAGAGTAACCAGTCTTTTGAAACTATGAGAAGAAATAATGAAAAAAAATGCATTATAAAATAATTATTCTAGAGTGTCAAAATATTTGGAAAATAATTTAATCAATTATGTACCAAGATGTCAATAAATTAATTAGTAAATAGGTAATTAGAGCATAATAAGTTACACTGGAAATCCCACCAGTAAAAAGATTGACTGAGATGAATGGATGTGTAGTGTGAGGTATGAAAGGATGTAAAAAAGCGAGAACTATTTTTATTAGTTTGTATCTAATTTATTTATATGATAAACTGTAGGCAGATGGCATCGGGTTTTGTAGGTTTCAACTGAAAATCAGTGCTTTTGGTCTTCTTTGAGACCATAAGCTTTTGCTGAACTGAAACCTATTCGCACGCCACTGAGGACAAGCCTCTATCTTGTTCGGGTTTATTTTATTTTTTATTTTTTTTGTCCTTGTTTAAATAGGTATTATACTGTTTAAATGTTATAATAATATGAATGTCCTCTATGTGCGTGTTGAATAAATGTTTTTTCTTTCTTTCTTTCAACTAGAAACTGTAGATAAGGACCCCGATTATGATGGGGGGTAAGATTAAAAAAAAACAGCGCAATCTGAATCATGCTTTTCACAAAAAATATTTACACATTTCTCCAGAAAGTCATGTTTACGATAGATTAAGACGCCACGTAGCGGCCATTTTTCTTTCGGCGGAGACAAGATGGACTGCCGAGATGTCGTGTAAATAAAAACACGAAAAAAACGTTAAATTTGTGGCTATTTATGGGTTCTGCTAATCTATTGTTGATAAGATTTATTGAGGGTCTATTGTGGTCCGGTATGTTTTGATTAGATTTGTGATAAGTTTTGGTAAAATTTATACCTATTAATTTTGTAATAGGTAATGTTTGTGACGGATCTTTGGATCTACTGAACCGATTTTGAAGATTATTTTATTATTAGGATGCAAAATATATTAAGAATCTTTTTGTCTATAATATTTTTCCTACTTCGGTCAGATTTTATGTTCTGTTTACATATAGGCTGGCCAACTTGCAATGTACGCAAATGACAACTAGTAGGACAAATTTCAAACGGTTCACATACTTTTAATGCCGGGCAAAGCTTACAAAACCTCGTTTTACACGTTGGTCGGCCGTCACCGTCATTTGTTTATATCTAACTAGGTGACCCGCGCAACTTCGTCTGCGTCACAGAGGGATACAACATAGCCTTCCTCAATAAATGAACGTTACAACAGTGAAATAATTTTTCAAATCGGACCAGTAGTTTGTGACATTAGCGCGTTCAAACAAACAAACTCTGCAGCTTTATAATATTAGTATAGATTTACTAGAAACCTAGTTTTGGGCACAACCATTACGTGACGCAGACGAAGTTCAGCTCGTTTATACACATACTTCAAAGAATCTCATGTAAAATTGTTAAGAATATATGTACCAACAATTTACAGAGTCGTTTGCTTAGCAAAGCGTGCAGGCGCTCTCCACCTGTCGTTTATTCTCGTTGTGCTCGCAGACGCTCTCACGCCCTGAACTGCGGTGGTTGGAAAATGACATAACCCAAAAAAATAAAAAACTTGAGAGGTGTCATGGGATACCCGAATAGAACGAAGTTCCTTTCGATTAAAAGTGTGAACGTGTTTTAAAGATTTTGATCACAGCGCCATCTAGCGATAATCTTCTAAATCAAAAATAAGGAACGTGTTTTAAAAGATTTTGATCACAGCGCCATCTAGCGATAATCATCTAAAACAAAAAAAGTGTCGTGTCAACTAAAAAAGTGTCGTGACAACTTTTCGTAAGATTTTTTTCCGTCTAGCCCCCTTTCGATAAAGCGCGATACGGAACTTCGTTCCAATATTTTTTAGGAATGAATAATATTTTGTATTTTAGTTATGGTGTATAAAAGAGCATATTTAGGGTATTTATGGGGTAAAACTGCTCTAAATCCTCCTGCCGCTTGAATTTAGTGTTCAAACTAAATCTTAAATCAGAGAATCAATTATGGTCTGCAATCGAGGTAATAGCAATCTAAAACAAAATAACAATTCTAGTTATCAACAAACAAACCATTTAAAATACTAATTAGGTCATTTAAGTAGTACAAAAAACCTTGAGAGATGTCAAGGGACACCTGGATGGAACGAAGTTCCTTTCGATTAATTAGTCAGGGAATTGTAATAAAATTTTCGTTCCAATAACCAAATTATTAAACTAATAAAATAATTTAGAAAGACTGAATAAGTATGAAATGAAATAAAATAAATTTTATTGAAACAATTTTTACAATTAGTATTAGGGCAAACCCGGCTCTCAAACAAGTAATAAAAATACTGTGCTATGGGAGCGAGTGCTCTCCCAACAAAACATAGGAGCATTAAATTTACAAGATACTTCTGCCATTCAAAAAAGTCAATGTAACAAACATCTATACAATTCTATACTATTAGTAAAATGCTTATCACTATGTTAAGGTCATGGTAAGGTCACATCATCATTTTCATCTCCTAGATTTCCACAGCTCGACATACTGTACTGTACTGTAATAACCCATTACTGCCCACTTCTGAGCTCAGGTCTCCTTCGAAGAGGGGTTAGGCAAAGTCCACCACGCTTGCCTAATGCGGATTGGGGACTTCACATATCTTCAAAGGATTTTTAGAACCCTTTTCCGATATGCAGGTTTCCTCACGATGTTTCCCTTCACCGTTTTTAGCCAGTGGTGTTGGGAAAAATTGCACATAGCTGGACATAGCTTTCCGTCAAATCTCGCCACAACGACCGCACCCCTGCGCTGTAAGTATCCAGAGATTTCCCGCGACCCTAATAGGTCGTCACTCCATTTTGTCAAAGATCTATCCAGTATCCACACTACGAACTCTTTTGGGGGCGGCGTGACGGAAAAGTGTGCCGAGAGCGTTACGCGTCGCGCCGTCCCACAAAACCCCGTGCTGGGTTCTGACCTCAGCCGGGGTTCGGACGCTGAGTGTGAGCGGTTGGAGATTTTAGTGCGGTTCAACTCCCTCATACCGCCCCGCGGGCGGGGATCCGGTGATTCGCTCCAACTGAAAAAAAAAACACTACGAACACAAAAACTATTGAAACTAAAAATTGTGGTTTTCAAGTTGTGCGATTTTCCCTTCAAGTTTTCAGTAAAGGGGCGAAAGTGTAATTCTACACTCTGAGATGCTATCCGGCCCATCGCTGAATAATGTATGGGCTCCCAGCTCGAGTGCTTTATTGATTATCGCGTGCTTTGATTACCTGAAGCTTGTTATTGTACAGTTTTTAAATAAGGTCTTGGAATATTTATTTAGGTTTTGATTTTTTTTCTTTTTTCAGCTTTTTGGTGAGATCATGCTAAAAAGTATGAATTTTCTTGCTACATTATTTTTTTTTTTATTGCCATGTAGGCAGACGAGCCAACGGGCCACCTGATCGTAAGTGGTTACCGTCGCTCATGAACCTCTGCAATGTCAGGGGACAATGATGGGCCGCTATCTACGATCTACCTTTTGAGGACTATAGCCTCGTTTGAAGAAGGAAAAGTAATGGCGCTCAGGGAATACCAAGGAGAGCTCATTCCATAGCCAGATGATGCGTGGCAGAAAAATATTATTCTATATCTTCTGACTTATTCTGTGTGTAAGGCTTTTGCTAGTGAGATAGTTTCTATAATATAATGTTATAAGATTTGAAGAGGTTTTTAGCAAATAAAAACACATTTACACTTAAAATGAAGAATTCGAACCCACGACTAAGACCAATCAGTCTTTCTCTCAACAGGATCAAAATACTTCAAATCGTCCACCTAGAACTATATCCAGTATAAATAATATATGTAGTATTTTACGACGTTGTCTACGAAGTTTAGAGGCAATTCATAATAAATAAGCGTCCGTTGTCCCGCGGGAGAGTTGACCGGAATAAACGGAGGGATACGAGCCAACTATTTCCGACCATGTAATAATTCCGAATGAATAATTACAAGTAGTCCAATAAGACTGAATACAGGGTGATGTTTTAGTGAGGGTACATATTGAAGGTCATGATAGCTGATGGTTACAACCAGTAAAAATATTATTACCAACGAATGTGGTATAATGCCTTAGTAATCGCAACTTAAAAATATCTAGAATTCTTGCTGATGGTTGTGGCGGAGGTGTGGGGTGCGCGAGATCACTAGAGGTCGTTAGTCAACACTCTTTTGGCCGAAATTCTTTAAGTTTGAGGTAGTTTTGTCGAATTTAGACTTCACCAATATTTTTCTTTATATTCCGTATTAGAACAGAGTACCCATCACCTTCCTTCAATATGTACAATCTTTAAAAATCACCCTGTATAGACTAAGTTTGGACAAGGATAAAAGATAAAAAGTTTTTGTTTTGCGTTTTAATTTTAGGTCAGAAGATACCCTTGTAAAATACTCCTTAACGTTCGATGAAGGTCTTATGTCTCCTCAGTAGAGAGATCAGGTAAACATGATTATCTAATTATTAGGGACTTCATTTATTATAACCTGTACTATGTAAGAGTGATGGAATACTTGAGCTCTATACTGGTGTAGGGACGCGATTGCATGCTTGCACTTTTGAGATAATATATAAGTGCAGTGCGTAGCGCGACTCCCCAGTCGTTCCGTAATCAGCAAAGCGTACACTCGCGTCCACACATTATTGTAATCATATTCATTATTGTATATTGGAAAGAGTGACAATAAATAATATCACTAGAATCAGTTGTTCATTTTAATTCTATGGTATCTACTAATCAGATACACAAGTAATATTATAAAGGGATACTCTTCCGTTATAAAGACACTAAAGCCTAGCCAAACCATAAACAGAAGCACAAAATTTTCACTAGAAAATGAGCTTATCCCCGGAGGCAATAAGAAGACAACTGCACTGTACCAACCCATTACTGCCCACTGTTGGGCTCAGGTCTCCTCCGAAGAGGGATTAGGCATAGTCCACCACGCTTGCCTAGTACGGATTGGGGACTTCACATATCTTCAAAGGATTTTTAGAATCCTTTTCCGGCATGCAGGTTTCCTCACGATGTTTTCCTTCACCGTTTTTAGCCAGTGGTGTTGTGAAAAATTGCACATAAATCTTTTTCGCATTTAGATTTAGAGGTACAAGCCGGCCGGATTTGAACCCGCGACCTCCCGTTCGGAAGGACGCGCTTCGACCACTCGGCCACCACGAGTCGATAAACAGAAGCACAAAATTTTCACTAGAAAATGAGCTTATCCCCGGAGGCAATAAGAAGACAACACAGCGTATGAATGTCCAATATTTCGATCTAATCTGGCGAAATGCATCGCTAAAGAAAACTGATCACGGCGTTATCCCTAATAACAGTACGGAAAACCCGAACTATAGGGCAGGTGTCACGCGACAAAGCAGCGGTCCCTTAGGACGACCCTTTAGTTTACAAGTCATAAACTTGTAGCGATTTTTGTCAAAATAGCATGTTTTTGGGGCTCGAAAGGGGGCTAGACGGAAAAAAATCTTACGAAAAGTTGTCACGACTCTTTTTTTGTTTTAGATGATTATCAGATGGCGCTGTGATCAAAATCTTTTGAAACATGTTCCTTATTTTTGTTTTAGATGATTATCGCTAGATGGCGCTGTGATCAAAATCTTTTGAAACATTTTCCTTATCGCGCGTTACGAAAGGAAATATTTTTTATAAGATCTTTTAATCGAAAGGAACTTCGTTCTATTCGGGTGTCCCATGACACCTCTCAAGTTTTTGTTTATGGAGGAGAATGTTGGTGATTGGGATGCATACAGAACATCCTACAGTACACATTTTTATTTAATAGAAGACAAAAAAAAATGTCTGGCTAATTATACAAATTACCACTTATAAATAAATTCCAATTTTCTTCCTGTGTCATCTTCTATCGAAGGTTGGCGATCATTAAGGCGATCTGTACTTTTAAGACAGCAGCACGAAACAGAGCCACTGTCGCAAGTTCTTCAGCCAAGATGTTCTACTTCTACCTATAGCTCTCTTCCTCTTACCCTGTACGATCAAGTGCAGCAAATCGTACTTCGGGCTTCTCATCATATACGTCAGATACTACTATTTAAAGAACTTTTTCAAAACTAACAGATTAATGGTTCAATGAATCGTGTACCATTAAATACCACGTATATATCAGCCTGACGCGATATGAACGATAATGACGACATGGAAAACAGAGAGTATCAGTTTTCGCGACAATATTTATGAAAAAGTCTACCTCCAGAATTACACATCATCATCATCAGCCCACACTCGTTCACTGATGGACATAGGCCTCTCCCAAAATACGACACTGAGCTCGATCTTCTGCTCGTCTCATCCAGTTGGCTTACCGACCACCTTTCTCAAGTCATCGTTCCATCTAGCAGGGGGGCGCCCAATACTACGTTTACCACATCGCTGAAGTGGCAATGGGCTGGGCACATATGTCGAAGAACTGATGCCCGATGGAGTAGACGAGTTCTAGAGTGGAGACCGCGATGTGGTAAACGTAGTATTGGGCGCCCCCCTGCTATATGGAGAATTACACAGGTAAGGTGAAAAATAAATACCAAACATAACCGCTTACTCCTCTATTTTAGACCAGATGCTGATTCGTGACAAATTGAATCCAACTTGTCCGCTCTGGGCGAGACAAAGGGTCGATTCACATTTTATTTTCCATCTGATTCCTTCGGTCCGGACCCTGATTTTCATCACGACGTCTAATGGGATTCCAGTTATAGGTCCGCGTTAATTTTGAAAGGAAATTTTAGGATGATTATAATTTACTCAAAAGATTTTTAAAATAATATTTTAAAATTATTCCAAGTTATTTTATCAAAATTGGTTGGTTATTCGTCAACAGAATATCTAAGTGCACAAAATTATGAAAAATATCCCAAAACGCACTCTTCAGATCTATTACTAAATTATTTTAAATTACTTACGTTTCTGTTTGTTGCTTAACAGTCATCATAATTGGTTTACTCAAACAATAAAAATATACGCAAACAAGAATAGTAAATCATGATCTCGTTCACAAAAAACAAAGTATTGGTTGTCAAATATATCCTTTCCGGTTTTTTGCTTCTTATTCAATGCTTTATAAAAAGTGTTACAGTGATCGGATTTTGTTCAAATATGCGCCGTTTTATTAAATAATCTGTTTCCATCTAGACGGCAACTTCATAACACCTCCCTCGTAGAAGCCCCCCTCCTTATTTGCGAAGAACTCAGCCACTTTTCACAAGTCTCTTTTGAGTTCAACTTTACCCATGCTCCCATTTGGCCAGACGCTTAATTCTTCCATCTACTGCGAACCACTGGACCGCTTGAAGCAGGCGATCGACCAGAAGCGTCCAGAATTGGGACCAAATTGGAACAGGACCTTTTATTTAAGGTAACCCCAAAACTATTACTGTCAGATTTTAACAAAAATTAAATGGGATTTCACGAAGTCTATCACCTATCTTTATAGAAAAAGCATCAATCGAATTGTTCGTCCCAAGCTTATGTCATATAATTACAAACACAAAAAAAAAAACATTTGGAGTATCTCCTTTTGAGAAGTTGGTCAAAAACACAGTCGACTTGAATTTATTCTTTTGAAAGTTGGCCAAAAGACCTTTATCTAAAACTCGGCGTTACTTGCAGTCCCTACTGAATATTTCATTAAGACATTTTTTCAAGCAAAAGAATTTGCATGTTATGAGTTCAGTTCGAAGCCTTATGAGACCTCTACATATTGGATCACCAACCTCCAATGCACATAAGTGACAACTGGTAAACCAACTGTCACATTGGGCCAATGTATACAACCTCCTCACATACATTGTCATATTGGTCGGCCAACACCTTCATTTGTTTTTTGGGTGTGTTGGACGTTGGTGATCCAATGTGTACACGTACATTAGGACGTGTTGCGATCGTATAGGCTTTGTATGTAAAGTTTGTACGAGATAGGTTTATTGCGTATCTGGGATTTATAACAGTATGTAGTGGCGTGCAGTATGTAGAATTCAATAAGCAGTGCATACAGTTTTGAAATAACAATAAAATTTACATTACAAAATTGATGACAACTAGATGTTGTATATTGTTTTAAAAACTATTTGCACCTGTTATCTTTTCAAATGTAAATGTTTTTCAGAATATCGCTGATCAAAAAACGTGAAGGTACAATTTGCAGAAGGATTAATTCAACAAAAGAAACTTGAACCCAGTAGTAGACAAGTAATAAGTAGAAATCTATAATTATCAAATTATTTTCTCAATCTGAAATGACCAGTAGAATATATTCCTGACAAAGTTAAAGCTCCAATATTTAACGATCTCATTATTCAATGAATTTCTTATTCATGTACCAAAGTTAGTGCTAGACTCAACTTAATAACTAACTCGTGACCTAGTTCGCTACACTTTACTCGTTAAAATTATTCGTATCATATTCTAGACCGAAATTAATTCTCTAGACCGATATAAAAGAAAGATTTTCAAAGTAGGTCGTTGAGTATCCTTGATATTGCAGTAGTCTATGAGTGGTAACCACTTATTATCGGGGGCGGCGCGACGGGAAAGCGTGCCGTGAGCGTAACGCGTCGCGCCGTCCCTCATAACCCCGTGCTGGATTCTGGCCTCAGCCGGGGTTCGGACGCTGAGTGTGGGCGGTCGGAGGTTTTAGTGCGGTTTAACTTCCACATATCACACAATCCGGTGATTTTCTCCAACAAAAAAAAAAACCACTGACTATCAGGTTGCCTTTTAGATCATCTTCATACATGACAATTAAAAAAAAAAATCAAATAACAAAAATACCTTCCTATGATCCGCCATATTGTGACGTCACAGGTGGCCATATTGGATCGAAAAAGCTAAGAACTATACTGTACTTGCCCATACTGCCTACTGCTAGGCTCAGGTCTTCTCAAAAGAGAGATCATCATATAGTCCACCACGCTTGCCTAATACGGATGAGGATCCTTCAAGATATTTTACTTCACTGTTTTAGCCACTGAATTATACAATTTGTTTTTAATTTTCCCATATTATAAACACGAAAGTAACTATATTTGTTTGTCTGTTACGCTTTCCTATTTAAACCTGTCAACCGCTCTTGATGAAATTTGGCACACACAATCTTTAGACCCTGAGAAAGAACATAGTTTACCTTTTAATTGAAAGTGACCCAGATGAAGTTGCGCGTCAACTAATCTCTTATGTATAAAAATGAATTGCTGTTCGTTAGTCTCGCTAAAACTCGAGAACGACTGAACCGATTTGGCTTATTTTAATCTTGAAATATTCGTAGAAGCCCAGGGAAGGTTTAAACAGTGAAAAAATGTCCTTATGTGACGCAGACGAAGTAGTGTGGGCCAGCTAGTTATAATATAAAAGTCGATCAAAAATCTTTTCAACACGTTAAATTAATGAAAACGCTCGACAGAATACATTTTTCAATAACAGCTAAAAGCCCGCGCATTGATTACACGTTTATAAATATTCATGAAGTTGCAACACAGGCGGACATCATATGATAATTTCCCCCCTTTTTATAGGGAAATATGGGATTAATTATGCGGCATAAATGATTTGTGGCTGAGCTGAATATTATTGCTCATTTCATGTAGGTATTGTGGTGATGTATTTTGGTTTTAAGCTTGGTTCACTATGAAACGGTAAAGTGTATTTTTTATAGATGAAAGCTGATATACATTTCATTTTTTTTTATTTATTTATTTATTGTTTACACACTTATTATAGAGAATGTTTCCAGTGGCCCTCACACTAGGCCTAGCCTGTATCGTGAGGACCTGATGGGTTCATATATCGATTATGATATATGATGGCGTAAATAGTGTGTTGAGGTGTAATGACGTTGTAAACAGTCGATCTTCATTTGGTTTTGTCAGGAATGACGTCACAATGTCCACTTGAACACTTGATGATCAACACTTTTGAATGAAAACTTCAAAATAACGATCTTTAACAGTTTATTACCTTTACATCAAGAGGTCCCTTCGCCTTGACAATTCAAACATGAATGAATAATAACAGCGGCCAACGCCTGTATTTATAGCGAGTCTCCACTTCCAACTACCCGCACGGTGAATAGGTTGGTTTCCCTTGTTACCACCCCGTTATATACATATATTTTTGTTTTTAAACTAGAGTAGTTTGATGACACTAGTAATACAGGACCAAAAAGGAAATAAATTACTTTAGTGTTACTAATGAAGTGAGCTATTATTAGTATGAATAAAACCACGAAATTATGAATCGGATTCCAATCACTGTAACGAATCAAATATCCTCTCAGTTTCGCTGTAGGAAATATATATTGCTATATATTTATTCTTGTAGGAATCTCTTTCTTACAAGAATAGATACAGAGAAAGTCCTATCAATTGTCCTAGTATATGAATACCAAGGGAAGCCGATAGGAATGGACTTATATATGCTCTTCGCTACTGCCTATGAATGCAGAGAAAATCAAAGGTACATTGTATCAATATCAACTTACACTGGATGTAACTATGTAAGTTTGGGTGGAATCTTGAGAGTAGAATCTGACAAACTTCTCCGATTGAGATGAGCTGATCTGATGATGCTGTCGAAAGGTAGGCAAAGCAACTCCTAAACCAGATAGACTCGTCGTGTTTGGGCGCGTTTTAATTGTCTTGGTACACCATACTTTTATATTATTTCCAAGAATTAGAAAAGCTTATTAATTTTGTAATAGAGAAAAGACTCTATCTTATAATAGTTAAGGTCTAGTTCTATAAATTACTCTAAGTATATCTTAAAAATGGTTTTCATCCCACAGTTTCATTCCACGCATCTCTAAAACACCAAAGCAATCGTTTCGAGACACTTTAGCGCAAATTACTGGCCCGAGGCGATAATAATGCGTTATCGCAGTAAATCGATCGCCAGTTAAGCGATAGCAACAGGTTCTTGTTATAATACGATCGATCGATGCGGGAGAGACAATTGCTTGACATGAAATAATGTTTCATATTTTAGTATTGAGCCGGCCATAGTATACCTAATAGTTTACCGGCATAGTAATACCTGTTGGGTATATTTGAGGTAATTAGTGTTACATATTTGCACAGTTTGGTACACGCTGAGGTTTATTGGAACGAAGTTCCTTATCGCGCGTTATCGAAAGGAGGCTAGATGGAAATTCTTATGAAAAAGTTGTCACGACACTTTTTTTGTTATAGATGATTATCGCTAGATGGCGCTGTAATTAAAATCTTTTGAAACAATTCCTTATTTTGTTTTATATGATCAATGCTAGATGACGCTGTGATCAAAATGTTTTATAAACAATTCGCTCACTAATTAATCGAAAGGAACTTCGTTCCATCCGGGTGTCCCTTGACTCCTCTCAAGTTTTTTGTTGGTAAAGGTAAAGTTGAACTGTTTAAAGAATACCTGTCTGGTATTGAAATTTTTCAACCGTCAGTTTTTACAATAACTGAATCAAAATTGGCTGTTTTATTTGCTTCTTATAACTAGAAGACTATATTAGGTATGGCAATACTATTTTACAATTGGCTAGCAAACAATTATGCAATGTCAGGGAACACTGTATGGCCGTTATTTACGACCTTAGGGCTTGAAGCCTGATTTGAAGAAAGGCAAATCTATGGCACACAGCTTTTACCAGAAGTAAACAATCTCTACTAATATTATAAATGCGAAATTAACTCTGTCTATTAAGCTTTCCCGCTTAAACCACTCATCCGGTTTTGATGAAATTTGGCACAGACCATCTTTAGACTCTGAGAAAGAACATAGGCTACCTTTTAAGTAAAATTGACGCAGACGAAGTCCCATTAGTATATCATAAAAATATCAACATTAATCGCACACTAAAATACCGTATCGACTATATAAACTTTAAACTGCATTAATATGATATAAATGCTTATAAGTCCACGTTTATAACTCTGAGGCGTGAAATGTAAAGACTAGTAATCAGCTGATCGTCTTGTCAACCATTAACGGATCGTTAACTGATCAATGGTGAAACCGGGCTTGTTAACGTAATTGAGACGGTGAGTGGAAAAATCGGTTAACTAAATTTTTGGAAAAAAAAAACGTTGGATTTTTTCTTTTTTATTGTAAGATAAATAAACGAGTCTACGACCTATCTGATATAACCGATAATATTATAAGTTAAGGCTCTGCGGTGTTAGTTGAATGTGCTTTTTATTACTATTAGTTTGAATTAAATAACGACTTCAGTGATCACTACTGTAACAACCCGATACTGACGACTGATAGACTAACATTTTTTATGTTTCTGCTAGACTTGTTCTGCCTACCATTAATTATCTCTCCATGACCTAAAACTAGACTGACAGAGAATACCTATGGCATTAAGTCCGTCTATGTACACTGTACTGGGCATGAAGTTTAAATAAATAATAAAACTTGAGAGGTGACATGGGACACCCGAGTAGAACGAAGTTCCTTTAGATTTTTTATTTTTTTATTTTTTTTTATTGCAAAGTAGATAAACGAGCATACGGCCCACCTGATGGTAAGCGGTCACCGTCGCTCATGAACCTCTGCAATGCCAGGGCAAAGAGGGATTAAAACATATCTTTTTTTTTCCTAACGTAACGCGCGATAAGGAACGTGTTTTAAAAGATTTTGATCACAGCGCCATCTAGCGATAATCATCTAAAACAAAAAACGTGTCGTGACAACTTTTCATAAGATTTTTTCCGTCTAGCCCCTTTTCACAACGCGCGATAAGGAACTTCGTTCCAATAAATAATGTGACTTAAAAATTCACGTTTTTTGTCTCAAAATATTATCCAACCATTTTACAGCAGCACTATTTCTTTATTATCTTTGACGACAGTAAAAGAATGTAAAAAAAGCCGTTTTTCCTTTGTTAAACACCCGTATTTAGATCGACGAAGAATAATTTCGTTCCGAGTCGGTTAATTTTAATTTAAAACGAGGCACTGTTTTGCAT
This sequence comes from Trilocha varians, assembly GCA_030269945.2. Classification (NCBI taxonomy): domain Eukaryota; kingdom Metazoa; phylum Arthropoda; class Insecta; order Lepidoptera; family Bombycidae; genus Trilocha; species Trilocha varians. The sequence continues at coordinate 10,369,410 of AP028273.1, read as the reverse complement.
TTTATTTATGTTAAAGCTCGTGGATTTTCTTTTCACGAAAACGATTAATTTATTGCCGTTTTACCATTTTATTTGAAATCTGGAGTTTGGGCCTTTTAACTGAAGAATTTAAAAAGTTTTTTAATAAATATTATTTAGCATTTTTTTAACTTTTGACCAAATTGTACAGAAGCTTCAATGATGATTATCATGATGATGGTTACTGGGGGTACAGATGATATTAGGCCAAAGGGCGAGGTAGTGTATGCCCGGTCAGGCCGAAGCCCTCTGTAGTAGATTTGAGATGTCGTATATATGCGAAGATTTCTGCAAATATCGTAACCGCGATTCAGGATCTCGCGCGCTATTATTGGTCGCCACAGTTACTGTCATCGAAATCGGTTCAACTGGACTAAGTTGTACTTTTATAAACCACTAGATACCGTAGGCTCTAGTACCGGAGAACTAATCTTTTATTTTATCAGTATGTAGCTTAAATACTACATTAATTGTTAAATAGTATTAAATACATCTTTTTAATTGCTCGCAGCAGCTACTATTTTTCCTTTAAACAAATAATTGGTACCTACGGTATAGTGCTAACTGCACCAACCCATTACTGCCCATTGTTGGGCTCAGGTCTCCTCAGGAGATTGGACATAGTCCACCACGCTTGCCTAGTGCGGATTGGAGACTTCACATATCTTCAAAGGATTTTTAGAACCCTTTTCCGATATGCAGGTTTCCTCACGATGTTTTCCTTCACCGTTTTTAACCAGTGGTGTTGGGAAAAATTGCACATAAATCTTTGTCACATTTAGATTTAGAGGTACAAGCCGGCCGGATTTGAACCCGCGACCTCCCGTACGGAAGGAAGCGCTTCGACCACTCGGCCACCACGACTTAACAGTGCTAACTAATGTAAGTAAACGAGCCCAAACACGACAAGTCTATCTTATTTAGTACAGGAGTTCCTATGACCACCTTCCGAACCCATAATCAGATTAGCGCCATTTTATCATATTATTGCATTGTCACGCGATATACATCTGCGTGCAAAATGTAAGCTCAATCAGAAACCGGGAAGTTTGTCAAATTTAGTTGCAAGATTCCACCCGAACTGACATAATCCAGTGCAAGTTAATATAAAGCTTGTAATAGAAACTGCATTTTCTTCGAAAACGAGCCCTTAAGATCACCCTTTTAAAGGCAGTAAAGTCAACTATGCAACCATTCTTCAAAGTACATCGTGTAGTAAACTAATGAACGAAATTATCAGACCCTCTTGTACTGGACAGATCGTATTAAACTTGGTTCCGTTGTTAATCAAATACTTAGTTTAGAGACAGAACCCGTAATCGAGGTGTACACAGATTTAGTGAGGGTAGAACTTCCACTGTTAGAACAGGCTGATTTTGAAGAGATTGGCGACTTTTTGATATTGATAAACTATGTAATTTTAACGAAATTTCATTATTAACGTTCGTGTTTGCGTGGATGAACCAATTTCGATGGATGTTTAATTTTTATTAAGTATACACTTTAGAAAAGTACTTATAGTTTTTTGTTTTTTATTTATTATTTGTTTACCTACATATGAAAATATGAGTTTGTAATAAAGTTAAATGAGAGTATAAATACAAAAGAGAAAGTACATTTTCTAACAATACCGTAACATCACTTTCGTTTTACAAAACTATTATACAAATAATATGTTTCCAGTGGCCCTCACACTAGGCCTGGCCTGTATCGTGAAGACCTGATAGGGTCATAATATCAATCAATATCAGTAGTGCTAGTCTTGTTTTTAAAATGATTACTTGTATTGATTACCATGCACATTATCACCATCATCATCAGCCTGTAGATGTCTACTATTGGAAAAAGGTCGCCTGCGACCCTGACCAGGTCGTCGGTCCATCTTGTTCGTGGCTACTCCAGAACTTTTAGTACAATATTTCCTACTCATAGATACTTCAAAGACGCAATGGGCTATGTCGGTTACGTTGATTTTTCTGCGGATCTCCTCATTTCCGATCACTGTTCTGTACCAACCCATTACTGCCCACTGTTGGGCTCAGGTCTCCTGAGAAGAGGGATTAGGCATAATCTATCACGTTTGGCCAGTGCGGATTGGGGACTTCACATATCTTCAAAGGATTTTTAGAACCCTTTTCCGACATGCAGGTTTCCTCACGATGTTTTCCTTCACCGTTTTTAGCCAGTGGTGTTGTGAAAAATTGCACATAAATCTTTTTTCACATTTAGATTTAGAGGTACAAGCCGGCCGGATTTGTAACCGCGACCTTCCGTTCGGAAGGAAGCGCTTCGACCGCTCGGCCACCACGACTTGTATCGATCACTGTACATTTTCATTATCAACATCATCATCATCATCAGCCCATACATAATAAGTAGTGGCAAAATTATCCCTTCTATCTCAATGTCTATTCTATGATACAAAGCGGTCCTTTGTCGGTAGCAACAAAAACACGGTCGGACCTGCATTAGATCGTCTAATTAGTTTAGAACGAACACAGTTTAATGTGTTACTACTGAGTTTCATATTTATTTACGAACGGAACGAGGTTCCCTATCGCGCGTTGTGAAAGGCGGCTAGACGGAAAAAAATCTTACGAAAAGTTGTCACGACACTTTTTTTGTTTTAGATGATTATCGCTAGATGGCGCTGTGATCAAAATCTTTTAAAACACGTTCCTTATCGCGCGTTACGTTAGGAAAAAAATATATAAGATATCTTGTAATCGAAAGGAACTTCGTTCTATTCGGGTGTCCCATGACACCTCTCAAGTTTTTTTATTACAATATTAGTAAAGGTCACTCAGGAAAGAATGGAAAAAGTACATTACCTTTTGAGGCTTTTGATAGATACCTATTGGGTACTTGCCACTCATCACTGTAGCTGGGATCAAACAATCTGTCATTTTTTTCAAATAATAACTATCTTTTGGCAATTGAAGAATTGAAATTGAATAAGGTAGGTACTTGAAATAGAGTGTACAATTTACTATTCGAAATGAAACCTCTGTGGAATTTTGTAAATCCCTTCATTGGTTTTTGATGAATTAGAGATTTAAAGTCTTCTTAAACTGAAAGTGTGTTTAGATGACTGTTGTATGATAGAATATAAACCAATGTAATTCGAAAAGAAGCAAGAAGAATTCGTCAAGAATCATCCAATATTCGCTAGACAAAAATCATTAGAAATTGGTTATATTTTCAAGAAAAGCTACACATGTCATGTTAACCAAGGTATATAAGACGGAATCGGAAATTACCTTATTATTATTTTTACTTCAAAATTAATAGAAATAAATTTTCTTAACTTCACTGAATACAAAAACTAAATGAAAGTAAACTTTAATAAATTAACATTAAATTGAAAGTAGATTTTGAATGAGGCCTATTTTAATTACGTTTACCTTTTTGTTCACTACATAACGTACGCATTTCTATTAACGAAAATTCAATATCAACTTGGGAGTTATACATAATATTATACTTTTCATCATACGGTTGTGACGTCAGTAGAAAAACAAAAAGATAGTCATAGGTTCGGTTACTTATTAGGTCATAACCAAAGTTCATTTAAGAAATAATAACTATATTTGACATCGTACTCATTTGAAACTTGACATTTCTCCACGAGATAATATGCAGATTAAATTCCATAAACTAGATTTTTACTTCTGTAGTTATTCTGTAATCATCGATATATCGTCAAGAACAAGTAATAATCGATTAGATCCGTGTCTATCGAAGGTACAACTTCAGAAACATGCTGAAACGACCCTTAAGTTAGGAGGGGGCGCGTGACAAGCTTGCCTGATGCTTGCATGATGTGCAGTAGTGATGTTACGGATTGGCGTATTTTTAGTTTATTGGCAAAGGAGTTTTACTTAAAGCCTAAATGTTGGGCGAACATGAATTGTCAAGACGAATAAAGGCAGAATAAAAGTATGAAGAAAAAATAAAAATAAAAATGTGAAGAATGAAGGAGGACCGTTTTTAGAAATCAATCTAAAATAAAACATTTTCGTAGTTTTTTTTCGTTGACAAGTTAAGCGCAGATTGCAGTATGCATGTTTGTCAAGTTTTACACAAAAATCAAATGCTGCCGTACTATATACATCTATACTAATATTATAAAGCTGAAGAGTTTGTTTGAACGCGCTAATATCAGGATCTACTGGTTCGATTTCAAAAATTCTTTCACTGTTGGAAATTCCATTTATCGAAGAAGGTTATAGGTTATACTTGTTTTCAAAAAATTAGGGATCCGTATGAAAATATCGAATATGTAACAAAAGGTGAAAAATCGAAAGCCTATTTATGCGTACGCTGCAAAAACTATTGACAATAGAACAAAATGATGTACTACGGGTTTTTAGGTCTTTTGAAGACAAACAAAAAAGTCCGCGACAGCATATATCTAACTATCATAGTTTAGTCACAACAACCGCTTTTATGTTAATGAAAAATATTTTTTCGCCCCACGATTGAATTTAACGTTAAATGAGTATCTTTATATTAACCCTTATCCAAATTAAGTATTTTGTTATCAAGAGTATTAATGTAGAAGTAAATTACTTTTTGTTTTATTCCAATCGGACTTTTCGTTTAGAAGTTATTACGAGTATAAAACGTAATGAATAATATGTGGGTCACAGCGGGCCGCGAAACTAATAATTCGACGGCATTGCGAGTACCGTTTCAACCCCTTTGTAGCGCAGACGAGCCTACGGCCCACCTGATGGTAAGCGGTAGCGCAGGTCACTCGCTAATATATAGCTACAGTCACTACAAAACTTTAAAATAAAATTTCACAACATAAACAATAACACTTAATATAAAGCTATTGTGAAAACTATCTGTAGAGAGATTTGAACTGTAATAAAAAAACAAAATCATATTTTTTTAATCCAGGCAATTTGTAACATAAAAGTTCCTCTAAATCGAATACAATTTATTTCAAGTGAATCATTAAATTGACTGTAAATTCGATATCAAAAACTATCAAACAGCCAATTCGCAAGCTTCCTACTATACTACCCATTTTGTACGGTCAGCATGTAACGTACCCTGTTTCTATTGTTAACTTCGGAATTTAATTGTATCGGGCACAAAATTTAGTTACAGGTAGTACAGTGTCATTTTATAAACATTATAGCCCAAGAGCTAGTGGTAATTTTTGGCTAGGTAGGTATTTGAGGCAAGCTGAAAACTTGTTCCATAGTTATTGGAACGAAGTTCCTTATCGCGCGTTATCGAAAGGGGGCTAGACGGAAATTCTTATGAAAAAGTTATCACGACACTTTTTTTGTTTTAGATGATTATCGCTAGATGGCGCTGTGATTAAAATCTTTTAAAACAATTCCTTATTTTGTTTTATATGATTAATGCTAGATGGCGCTGTGATCAAAATATTTTATTTATCTCTTATCTATAAGAGAGAGAGAGAGAGACAGACGTTTTAAACTAACTAATTATTATAACTTAAAAAATTAAATTTTATTACAATTCCTTCACTAATTAATCGAAAGGAACTTCGTTCCATCCGGGTGTCCCTTGACACCTCTCAAGTCTTTTTGCGTATTATTCTGATAAAACCCGGATTCGAAATTGAAAACCTGACTACTGAGTACTTTTAAACCGACTTTAATGAAAAGCGGTTCACATTTTGAACCGATTTTTTTTAGCAATTATTCTTGGATGAGCAATTTTAATGTATATTTAACGGTTATCGTTTTTTTCTGAACGAACCGATTTCGATAGGAAATTTTACATTTCTTAAACACAAAACACTTCTAAATATTCCGTCATCATCATCTCATCATCAGCCCACACTCGTCCACTGCTGGACATAGGCCTCTCCCAAAATACGCCACTGAGCTCGATCTTCTGTTCGTCTCATCCAGTTGTTACCGGCCACCTTTCTTAGGTCATCGTTCCATCTAGCAGGTGGCGCCCAACACTACGTTTACCACATCGCGGTCTCCACTCTAGAACCCGTCTACTCCAAATATTCCATAGGTAATTACAAAAACTATCTTCAACAAATTTTCCATACATATTTTACGAAAATACTCGCACCGGAAGTAGAATTTCATATGTTTTCCCTTCGAACCTCGTACACCGGAAACCGGAATCGATCCCACCTCTGGGCTAATGGATAGACATTCCCCGATTTATTATGACGATATCCCGACTAAAATAATTCATGGTCGACGCGTGAACACGTATCAATAATTGATAGGGAAAAGCCGGATTTTCCTTGAAGATGAAAATATTGCTTAACACGTCGTGCAAAGTCGTGGCTGTGTTTATGTTGCCTTTTGTGAGATCGTGGGTTCGAACTGACGGATCGTTATTGACGATGATGAATTTTAATGTATGGAAAAAAAAACTTAAGAGGTGTCAAGGGACACCCGGATGGAACGAGGTTCCTTTCGATTAATTAGTGAGGGAATCGTAATATTTTTTTTTTAGAAAGAGAAAGAGAGAGAGACAGACGTTTTAAACTAACTAATTATAACTATAACTTAAATTAAAATATTTTGATCACAGCGCCATCTAGCATTAATCATATAAAACAAAATAAGGAATTGTTTTAAAAGATTTAATCACAGCGCCATCTAGCGATAATCATCTAAAACAAAAAAAATGCGTCGTGACAACTTTTTCGTCAGAATTTCCGTCTAGCCCCCTTTCGATAACGCGCAATAAGGAACTTCGTTCCAATTATGTGCAATTTGTCATAACTTCACTGGTTAAACGGTTAAGGGAAAAAATATGTGAGGAATTGCATTATTGAAAAAGAAATAAGAACCTGTGGATACAGTGGACTTATGGCCAAAGGGAGATCTCCGACCGGGCGAGGCAGTGTATGCCCGGTCAGGCCGAAGCCCACTGTAGTAGATTTCAGATGTCGTATACAGGGTGATTTCCTAGTGAGGGTACATATTGAAGGTCATGGTAGCTGATGGTTATATACGACCAGTAAAAATATTATTACCAAAGAATATGGCTTAATGCCTTAGTAATCGCAATTTCAAAATACCTAAAATTCTTGCAAAATTATGGTTTTTCGACAGCTGATGGGTGTGGCGGAGGTGTGGGGTGCGCGAGATCACTAGAGGTCATTAGTCAACACTCTTTAAGCCGAAATTGCTTATGTTTGAGGTAGTTTTGTCGAATTTAGATTAAAAAAAAAAAAAATGTAATTTTACTTATTTTTTGTAATATTCCGTATTAGAACGGAGTACTCATCACCCTCCTGCAATATGTACCCTGTCTAACAAATCACCCTGTATATGCGAAGATTTCTGCAAAGGTCGTAACCGCGATTCAGGATCTCGCGCGTTATTATTGGTCACCACAAACCTTACAAAGATAGTATTTAAAGGCCTCGAACCGTTTTACATCGCTAATATTATAAAGAAGAAATCTTTGTTTTGTTGTAATGAATAGGCCCAAAATCTCCTGGACCGTTTTTAAAAATTCGAAAACGACATTATCCACGAGTAACATAGACTAGATTTTATATTGGAAAAAAATAAGGTTCAAGCGATTAAAAAAATACTTTTCCGTACTATTTCGTGGTTAAGTCGTTGCTAAATTTAATTTGACTTTCATAGCACCTAACAAAGTGGTTATGGAATCTACAGCGGGTTCCACTTACCGTGGGCGGGGCGGTCGTGACGTCAGATAATGGACATCCGCGGATTTGTGAAAGGAGACAAATTTATCGCGGAACGTGCATCGTTTCACGTGGGAGGTCTTTATGCCCCCTACCATTTGTTCAAGAGATTTTACATGTTAACTATTTTTGTGCCTGATGATAGTACTACACATTTGGTCCAAAATACATTAAAAACCTCATTCAAATCGATAATAGAGATATAGAGAAACTAAAGATATGTAGACGCGATTGTTATCAATAGATGGCGTTACATATACTTCTAACTTGCATTACTTAATTGAAATATTACTCAATGGTTGTACATTTAATGGTTGTAATGGTTGTCACATTTGTGAGAGCATTTTTCTCGACTTTTTGATAACTAGTATAAATAAACTAACAACGACTTACGACGAAGCAATATTTTTTTCTACTGCTGGTAATCTAAAAAATGAAATAAGATATTTCAGCAGTTATACAACTTGAATACAACAACATGAACAAAGTTAAACATTATTTTAAGGTTAAAAATGAACATAAATCATAAAGCTTTCTCTTTAATCGCCAATATCGTCAGTCGGCTTTCGGCCTAGTATTGGATTCAATTTTTGATTGATATAATAATATGTACATTGTATAATACTTACAACTACCTACAGTTACAAAACCAGCTTGCATTTGAGGGCAGTGTTTACTTTCAGTTCGTTTAGTTGTATAATAACATAATATTACAGACTTCTTCTCAAAGAAGAATTTCCTCTGTTCTCATGATGATGTTTCCAGGAGACATAGTTCCACGTAATAAAGTTCAAGAGACCTTAACGAGTCGTTTAGGTTAATCCAATAGTAGGGGTTTTATTCTACGTGGATTCAGACTAAAATGCGGGCTACGGAATTAATTCAAGATCCACCATCCTGATCCTTTGTTCGCTCTTTTTGCTAACGACAGATAAATTTCGTACTGGGTTATCTGAAATTAGGTCGAGAGCCGACGGACGATATTTGTGATTTAATAGATGTGGTTTATGATTGTGTGATTCGATCAAATAAATTTTTTGAAAAAATACAAAGCAAAAAAATGAAATGACAAAATATTTATTAACTAAAAAAGGTAAAGATAAAAAAAACTTAACTGGTGGTTACCTCACTAGGCAAGCCTGTATCGAGGCAACCTAAGAACCAAGTTAAACATATTTAAGAGAATTGTTTTGCCTCTAAACAGTTACAATATTATTTTTAACCAAAATACATGAGATATTCACTAATTTGTAGATAAAAAGGAAAAAGCTATAGATAATAGTGTTCTAGGCATCTAAAAACTTCGAAATGAAATAATTTTTTTTACAAGTATATTGGAAAATGAAGACTATTTTATTACAATAAGGCACTTTTTAGCTAAGCGTCTTTTTTATAACTAATCTACTAGAATATAACGTATACACCTTTTTTCTAGAGAAAAAAAAAACTTGAGAGGTGTCATGGGACACCCGAATAGAATGAAGTTCCTTTAGATTAAAAGATATCTTATAATTTTTTCCTAACGTAACGTGCGATAAGGAACGTGTTTTAAAAGATTTTGATCACAGCGCCATCTAGCGATAATCATCTAAAATAAAAAAAAGTGTCATGACAACTTTTCGTAAGAATTTTTTCCGTCCCTTTCACAACGCGCGATAAGGAACTTCGTTCCAATATATTTTTCTCCCTACAGTACTATCAGTTCAAAATCTATTAAACGCTTATTTCTTAGCGAAAGACCCATTTAAAATCTCTCAATTTTGCTGAAACCACACAGTAACTAAATTGAAATCACAAACTCATAACCGTAGCACACATTTGTATGATATTAATAAATCTTTTAGCCCCGAGACCGCAGGGAATATAAATTGTAAACCGGAATTAGTATTGCTTAATTCATAAAGACCAGGGGACGTAATTAAGTTAAAGAATTCTGAGGTTTAAAAAGTTGGATGCGAAATCAATTTTTGCATATTTACTGTTCGACACGAGGTGCTATGGGCCTGAACCATGACCAGATGTTAAGGCGATACGCGGTCTATTAAACCTCACCTCCTTTAACAAAGTTATACTCTTTGCACCGTGCTCTTTGCAAGTGAAGATAAAATTTTACCTTGCCTTCCGTTCCCAATCTGCATTGGACAAGCGTGGTGGACTATGCTTGATCTGAGGCGACCGGACCCCATCAGTGGGCAGTAATGGGTTGGTACAGTACAGTATGTTTGATGAAAATCGGTCCAAGATGGCTGCTACAAAAATGGCGGATTGCATACACACACATTAATACCTACATAGTGTACCTACATTTTTTTGTTTCAGCTCAATTGGAAATCAAGAATTGCCAGGATGCAAGACAAATTCTACCCAAACTAATAAGTAGTGTGCATAATTACATACAGATCAAGATACATAAATGCTTTAAAAACGCGTGACATAGAACCACCAAAATCTAGAGCTACCAAAATTACATCTTCATTAGTGTGACCACTCACTAAATATCCCTAAAATTGTCCCCAAATCTTCCACTGAAACATCTGTTCTTACAAATTGAGCTCGTTATCGACCCCAAAAATAATAAACGTTAAGCAATTACGTAATTATCCCTTTCACGATGCCAGAACTCAATTAGCGAATTGAAATTATCGCGAGATACCGCTTAAATGCGTCATCGGTGGCTCTTGGCATCTGGCAGAGCTACATTCGTTGATTAACTCAATGTTGCCAGACTTTATTTTTATAATGTCTTTATAGCCAAAAAGCTATTACTTAATTAGTAATGTAACTATGTACCTTTATAAGTGGTGGAATCTTAGAGGTTAGAGTAACTGAACAGGATAGACTCGTTTATTTTACTTGTCTTGGATGATTTAGAATTATTTTTTGATTAATTTTCAAAAAGTGATCAAGATGATGGTTAATAAGGATTACTGTATTGACCTGTATGAACCGATGTAGATGATTCTCCCTTCGAATAAGAGGTCAAACTTGCGGATTCCATATACATTTTACCAAAATCTAACCTAACCTTTTCAGTAACCTAAAATCTGAAGTTTTTTATCAGCGTATTTTCACTATTTTGCTATATGTGAGTGTTGTCGATAACAGTGTGAACTGATTTCTATAATGCATTTTTAAAAAATGGCTGCCACACGACCTTCTATTTTCTTTAAAAAAAAAAAACTTGAGAGGTGTCAAGGGACACCCGGATGGAACGAAGTTCCTTTCGATTAATTAGTGAGGGAATGGTAATAGAATTTTATTTTTTTAAGTTATAATATTATTAGAACTTATATAAAATATTTTGATCACAGCGCCATCTTGATAATCATCTAAAACAAAAAAAGTGTCGTGCCAACTTTTTCGTAAGAATTTCCGTCTAGCCCCCTTTCGATAACGCGCGATAAGGAACTTCGTTCCAATTAAAGTAAAAGATAAAATGATACTTGTTTACAAATATGCATTAAAATTCAATTTGTCCACCGTCGTTGTGTTAAACAGGCCGAATCGTGCAATAAGCTTATCGCACCGTTCAGGATTCGACCGCGCCCCTAATTACTGAGTTTTCCCGAAACTTAATTTATGGAGGTGAACATTTATTTGTGTCTTAATGTCGTTAAAATTTGGATAATTTCGTTGGCAAATTGCTGTGCTTGTTTGTCGATTACTTGGGCTTGAGAAAAGTGGTATTTGGTAAACAACTCCTCTGTAACTTGGAATTGCTGATGTTGGTGAGGTATGGTAGTCTCTTACTGTCGGGAACACCATCTAGGTAATCAGTCACTAGTTGATCAGTGTAAATTTATCTGCGTCACAAAAGAAGACTTCCGAGACTTGGCTATGTAAGTGCTAAAAACAAATTCATCTGCTCTTAAATAACTTACTTAACCTGAGTATTCATACTTCAGATCATGGCGCTTCCATCCTGTACCTTTTTTTTGAGTTGGAGGAAATCACCGGATGGGGTATGTGGGAGTTGAACCGCACTAAAACCTCCAACCGCTCACACTGAGGCCAGAACCCAGCACGGGGTTTTGAGGGTCGGAGCGACGCTATACGCCCACGGCACTCTTACCCGACGCGCCGCCTCCGTCCTTCCATCCTGTACCTTAAAATAACAAAGGAAAACATCTTGAAGAAACCTACACATTCGTTTAAGGTTTTGAAAATCTAAGATCAGATGTGAAGTCTACAATCTCCATGCAAGTATAGAACTATACCTGCTCCCATCTACCAAAGAGTCTTGAGTTCAGTACTAGAACTATAATAAGTGTAGATGCTAAACTACCACCAGCAAACTCCTTAACTAATTCATCTGATATACCATTTATTGAACCACTATTACAACTTTATGTTAAAATCCATGCAGCAGGTGAAACATTCAAGTGGTATAAAAATTTAATGCGTTTCCAAGTATTGTTTGTATTCTTCCAAGTGTTCAAGCTTTATGAGAACACCATCCACTTGTTATTATCACGAGCCCCGGTACGAAGGTATAAACAAAACGGGTACTTCAGGAGCACTAAAACCGGGCTCATTTTTAAATTTTACTGGATTTTTAGTGGAGGAAATATGGGTAAAGTTCTGGAATAGGAAGCAGCTGGGGCTTATGTTTTAATGAGATTTGAATAGATTTCTTAGGTGGCTGTTTGGAATAAATATCTCGGATGGTAAAATTGTGGTTAGGTGTATAGGGACAGCTTTCTGACGCAAAAAAAACTAGAAACATTGATACTTGATAACGTTACCTTGTCGGATGCAAGGACTTTTTTCTGGCTTAAGGTTTATAGGTGTTGATGTAGTATGGATTCTATAAAATGGACCAATGATTTCATGAAGATAATGGAAATTGTGTGTACAGAGCAAGACTTGGTAATCTTTCATAGCTCACAGTGATGTATCCCAATAATTTGGTAGTCCTAAGGAGATTATTTATTCTACACAGGGTTTCGTATTGTCTTTGTCCTTTTTTTTATAAAATAAGTTGTTTCCATCACAACCAACGATGAAATATCTAGGATGGAAAATTTATAGTGGTTAGGTGTATAGAAACATTTTTCTGACACAAAAAACTAGATGCATTCAGACTTGATTAACGTTACTTTTTGCTGGGCTGATTGGTGATGATGAAGGTGATGTTCCACAAGAAGAAAAAATGAGTTGATGAAGATCATGGAAATTTGGTGTACGGAGGAAGATTTAAGGTAATCTTTCAGAGAAGCTCATTGCTCAGCTTAATATAGGCTTTAGTGATGATCCTAAAATGAACGTTGGTTAATAAAATCATAATCATTTTGGTTTTGTGATGGAATATAATGATTTTGTAGAAGTAACGACTTTCTATTTAAAAACAAAAGTTGTTTCCATCACAACCCTCCAATTTTATCGCTCCAGCCGATGTTCCTTAATCTTTTAAAAGGAACCACTTAAGCAAACATTTTCGACAAGTCAAGGCCTCAAAGCGCACGCACTTAAGTTAAGAAAAACAGTAATACCCCTAGATTATCCGAAACCTTCCTACTCCCCAGGTGATCGTTGCTCGAATGAGTGAACGGAAGGCCGAATGAATGGGCGGGCCCAGTTAATGTTCCACGTCAAGTCTGCTTTGTGCAATAAAACAAAACGGTACCATTATGTTGGGAGTAGGTATTAATCATGGACCCTTTTCTTAGTTGCGTACTTTTTCAGATGGGACCACGTGATGTATGTAGGTCTAGAATGTTGTACGGTTGTGTTTTGTTTTTATTTTCCTATATTGCCAATCTTGTGTTGTGTTATGGGTGTGTGTGTATTTATGGAGGAAGGCTACAACGTAACGCTTTGGCCAGAACTACGTAACGTCTGCTGGGCTTAAACAGTATTTCGTCCTAAAGAAACGTTTGGCATTGCAGAGTCAACAGTAAGCTCGTTTATCTATCTAGCAATAAAAAAACAACGACCAGTCTTCTGCTTTTGGTATCCGAGGTCTTGACCAAATCGTCTATCGCCTATTTGTTAGGAATTGATTGAGTTGTATAGTCTTCGCCACTGTAAGACAACCATCATCACCATCATCAGCCCACAGACGTCCACCTCTGGACACAGGCCTCCCCCAAACCTCGCCACATTGACCGGTCCTGCGGCATCTGCATACAGTGACCTCCCGCGATCCTGACCAGATCGTCGGTCCATCTTGTTGGGGGTCTACCAACGTTGCGCTTAACGGTTCGTAGCCGCCACGCCACAACTTTTCGGCCCCATCGGCCATCCGTTCTTCGCACAATGTGTCCTGCCCATTGTCACTTCAAAGATGCAATTCTTTGGGCTATGTCGGTTACTTAGGTCAGACAATAGGTGAACTAAGACAGCGATAGGACAGGAGGAGGAATTAACCATCGTTTTACCTACAGTACTGTATTTTAAAAGATAAAGCAATTTCTAGAATCTTCGATACATCAAAAATCGCAACCCAAGAATAACCAGAAAGAAATCCTTACAGAGAACATTTGTCAATGTCGTACAGACGTCAAATTATTGCACCGCTCGTCGAAACGTGACATCGGATCTGATATGTCATCGATCACGTGGAGTTGTGACGTCACCTTGTTTTCGATACCCGGGATCTTTTTAGGACTGATAAATACCTTCGATGTGATTTTTGAGGTTATGTGGAATTATTTTTATTGGAGATAGACGACGGTTACTAGTTGCTGTAAGTGGTCACTGGTTACTGTCGCCCATGAAGCTCGGCAATGCTACTATACAGGGTGTCCCAAAACTATGCAACATGGGGAAGTACCTTAAATATTAGAGATAGGATGTTTTGCTGAAACGAAATATCATTTTATTTTTGATTTTTAATAATACTGTATTCACCGATTTTTCTTGGTTTGTCTGAAAATCAAACTAACCAAATCGGCACAAATCAACACTCAGTATTTTTATAATGCCAATTGAAAGAACAGTTAATTACGAATATTTTTGGCTAACAAACATAGTGTCATTCAATCAATCATAGTGTGTGATTCAAGATTATAAGTACCTTATTTTCCACCATTTACTGTCACTTAAGCTATCACTAAACGGGTTCTTACCACGGCGGAATTTTAAACATCTCTCCCTGGGAAAGTATCCGAAATAATGATATTAGCGAATGAAAAGGAACATTCCTATATTTTTGAAAAGAAACATAACTGCACTCATACATTTTAAAAAGATCTTTGTTCACCCAGAAAATGAATTGGAAAAAAAACGCTTAATTTTTTTAAGAAAAGTGTGTATCAACGAAATCAAAAAGTCATTTTTTGGTGAGGCATTTCGTTCGGACAATGGTACGTCTGTCCTCTTCTGGTGGTCGTTAGCATGAGGAGCATCGCAAGTGTAGGGCTTCTTATTTATTTCAGTTTTGTTTATGTTTACTCATTTTATTCCATTCTTATGTCTTACTAACACCTAGTTTTTAAGTTATTTTTGTTAATACTAACAACTTGGAGTGTCGCGACGGGAAAGTGTGCCGCAGTGCGTAACACGTCGCGCCACCCCGCATAACCAATTGCAGGGTTTTGGCCTCAGCCGGGATTCGGACGCTGAGTGTGAGCGGTTGGAGGTTTTAGTGAGGTTCAACTCCCACATACCCCAACCGCGGGGCGGGTGAGGATCCGGCGGTTTCCTCCAACTAAAACAAAGAAGAAATACTAACAATTTGGACCACTGATGTCCGAATAAAGAAATTTTGAATTTGAATTTGAAAAAGTACATTTATCAACATTATGTTTTCCTGTTTATAACGCCTATTTTCAAAATGTCATCATAATGTTTTCGTATCTTTTATGTATTTCATTTACTTTGTCCCAATTACATCTATACTTATAATAAAATCGTAGAGAGGTCAATTCTGTACATTGAAAATATCAAAAAAAAAACTAGCAGGGGGTGTTTGGTTATCGATTCTGATGCCAAAAATGCAATTAGAAATTTTTTTGTCTGTTTGTCTGTTTGTCTGTTTGTCTGTTTATCTGTTTGTCTGTTTGTCTGTTTGTCTGTATCTTTGTGCACGCTAATCTCCGAACCGGCTGAACCAATTTATTTGGGGTTTTTTGTAATGTATTATGGCAAGTCTCACTTAACATTTAGTCGTTGTTTTATCAAAATCGGTTCAGTATTTAAAAAGTTATAAGCGAAATAACGTCGATGGGTATTACGTTCGGAGGGGCCAACATAAAGAGATCTCCAATTTATATGGTGAATCGTCGCAACTGGAGCTCTGACTAAAGTGGCCGGCGGAACCAGTCATATTGAGTAATTCGTATTTCGACTGGAAAGAGTGCCGAGCGCATAACGCGTCGCGCCGTCCCTACAAACCCCGTGCTGGGTTCTGGCCTCAGCCGGGGTTTGGACGATGAGTGTGAGCGGTTGGAGGTTTTAGTGCGGTTCAACTCCCACATATCCGGTGATTTCCTACAACTGAAAAAAAAAAAGTTAGTCTTTATTACGACCCAGCCAATCATGTTTAGGCTCTACTGAAGCGTCCTGATGAGATCTTTGTGTAGAGGATGAATGTCAAGGTCTGATGATGGAGCTGGAAGGTGGCTATGGGTGGCTATGGGTGGTGGTGGGAACTCCGTCATTAAGAAAGATAACCTCATCGTGTTTAGGCTCTAATGAAGCGTCTTGATGAGTTCTTTGCGTAGAGCATGGATTTCAAGGTCTGATGATGGAACTGGAAGGTGGCTATGGGAACTCCGTCACTAAGCAAGATAACCTCATCGTGTTTAGGCTCTAATGAAGCGTTTTGATGAGTTCTTTGCGTAGAGCATGGATGTCAAGGTCTGATGATGGAGCTGGTAGGTGGCTATGGGAACTCCGTCATTAAGCAAGATAACCTCATCGTGTTCAGGCTCTAATGAAGCGTCCTGATGAGATCTTTGCGTAGAGGATGAATGTCAAGGTCTGATGATGGAGCTGGTAGGTGGCTATGGGAACTCCGTCATTAAGCAAGATAACCTCATCGTGTTCAGGCTCTAATGAAGCGTCCTGATGAGATCTTTGCGTAGAGGATGAATGTCAAGGTCTGATGATGGAGCTGGAAGGTGGCTATGGGAACTCCATCATTAAGCAAGATAACCTCATCGTGTTCAGGCTCTAATGAAGCGTCCTGATGAGATCTCTGCGTAGAGGATGAATGTCAAGGTCTGATGATGGAGCTGGTAGGTGGCTATGGGAACTCCGTCATTAAGCAAGATAACCTCATCGTGTTCAGGCTCTAATGAAGCGTCCTGATGAGATCTCTGCGTAGAGGATGAATGTCAAGGTCTGATGATGGAGCTGGTAGGTGGCTATGGGAACTCCGTCATTAAGCAAGATAACCTCATCGTGTTCAGGCTCTAATGAAGCGTCCTGATGAGATCTTTGCGTAGAGGTTGAATGTCAAGGTCTGATGATGGAGCTGGTAGGTGGCTATGGGAACTCCGTCATTAAGCAAGATAACCTCATCGTGTTCAGGCTCTAATGAAGCGTCCTGATGAGATCTTTGCGTAGAGGATGAATGTTAAGGTCTGATGATGGAGCTCTAAGATGGCTATGTGAACTCTGTCAATAAGCAAGATAACCTCATCGCGTTTAGACTCTAATGAAGCGTCTTTATGAGTTCTTTGCGTAGAGGATGAATGTCAAGGTCTAATGATGGAGCTGGAAGGTGGCCACTGTCTGTCTGGCTAATCTCTGGAATGGCTAGACCGATTCGGACGGGCTGACTTTCAATGACTGATAGTTTATGTTATAAGGAGTAACTTAGACTATAATAATTTTAGAAATTGTTGTTTTTTTTTAATTCTCGATGAAGTTCAAGGATTGTATTTACAGTGAGAAAAAAATCGAATAGTTGACATTTAATTGAGATTGGCGCAGACGAAGTTGCGCGGGGCAGCTAGTTAAGTAATAAAATCCTCCAATATCAAGTATCAAGGACAACCGTAATAAATCGAGAGGGGTAGGTACTATGATTTGTAAAACTTAAATATGCTGGTTCAAACAAGGTTTTCATGACCGACTTCTTAATCATCATCATCATCATCATCATCAGCCTATAGACGTCCACTGCTGGACATAGGCCTCCCCCAAACCTCGCCACATCGACCGGTCCTGCGCCATCTGCATCCAGTGACCTCCCGCGATCTTGACCAGATCGTCGGTCCATCTTGTGGGGGGTCTACCAACATTGCGCCTACGGGTTCGTGGCCGCCACTCCAGAACTTTTCGGCCCCATCGGCCATCCGTT
This sequence comes from Trilocha varians, assembly GCA_030269945.2. NCBI lineage: Eukaryota > Metazoa > Arthropoda > Insecta > Lepidoptera > Bombycidae > Trilocha > Trilocha varians. The sequence goes on along the minus strand of AP028273.1, from coordinate 10,351,459 downwards.
CTTCGCACAATGTGTCCTGCCCATTGCCACTTCAAAGATGCAATTCTTCGGGCTATGTCGGTTACTTTAGTCCTTCTGCGGATCTCCTCATTTCTGACTTCTTAATAGAAAGAGTTTATCTAGTAGACTGTATACAGGGTGGATCTGTAACTTTGGACAATGTGACGTGGGGTGAATGACCTGTTGAAATAAAACTTAGAACCACTTTTATTTTAGGAATTGGATAAATTTTTCATCATAGTATGGAAGTCCACAACGATAGTCTTACGTTTTCCACACAGTGTCAAAAAAAAGTTAAACCGGTCCGAAAAATGAAAATGGTGCTATGTTGTATTTCGTGAGGTCATTCACCCCACGTCAGATTGTCCAAAGTTACACTGTACTGTGCCAACCCATTACTACCCACTGCTGGGCTCAGGTCTCCTCAGAAGAGGCAAAGTTACACATCTACCCTGTATTTTTCTTTTAAATTTTGTATTATATTTTATTTTATTTAATTGTTGTTTATCATTAACAAGATATCACGTGTTGCTGTGCGTTGTGCACACATTTATTTTCTAGGTGAACTGATTTTGATGGTTCTTATTCTATTAAAAAGCTATGGACGTGCTTTCGTTTAAAATTTATAAGAATCGCAGAAGAAGTTCTTGTTTGGTTTGGTGGTTTAAATTTGTTTTGTGGTTTAAACACAAAACACCTACCTATGACATACCCTAAAGGACATTGAATGCCTCTTTTTAGCATTGCTTAAAAATGCTAAACAATTAAATACATAGTAATATAATTCAGCATTTATATTTAAACCATAATAAATCATAGTAGAGGTAAAAAGCAGGCTGTGTCGAGTTTTTCCGAATAGGATACTACATCCGGTTTCCGGTCGCTAGTACCGGAAGTTTACGTTACGAGTCGCTGGGGTAGACTTCCTGTGACGTCACTGCGGCAACCGCTCCGATTTTTATTTGCCAAAAATATTATTATTGTGTTAATGTATAATGTATAACGATTGCACAAAATAAGGAGCTGATCAAGTTATGTTATTATATCTAAATTTGTTTTCGTATACTTTTAATTAAAGTTTTATTTTTTTTTATTGCCATGTAGTCGGACGAACCAACGGCCCACCTGATAGGAAGTGGTTACCGTCGCTCATGAACCTCTGCAATGTCAGGGGACACTGAGGGGTCGCTACCTACGACCTAACTTTAAGGACCCTCCTCAAGCCTCGTTTGAAGAAGGACAAGTCATAGCACTCAGGGATACCCATGAGGGGAGCTCATTCCATAGCTGGATGGTGGTAAACCGATTTTTACACTTATCATATTAACTGTTTGTACATTTTTTATTGTAGAAGTTAGTCGTAGATTGATATATGTATTTAGTAAATAATTAAAAATACATGTCATCTCATATTGGCAAAGTTGTAACACACATACATACACACACATACGCTATCGCTTTACCTAAACAAGTCTTTCAAAAATTCCGGTTCATGGTACACACCCACTAATTTCCAGTACAAAAATGCCATTAATTTCAGCATTTCTCAGTACTTGCATGTCTTGTAAGCATTAAGTTTAAAACATAAAGCCACGTCTCAATTGAACACCAATTTGCATAATGACGGTTATTTCGTACCAATTTGTTCTTAAAGTGCTGACTCACTCAGGAGGGTTTAACACCATTGATAGTTCAAGGTTGGGATTATCATCAGTTCGTTAATGTTTACTGTTAGACATAGGTCGAACCCAAAACTTGTCACAGTGGCCTTTCCTGCGCTATTTCCTGCCGTTTTGTGGCCACCACTCCAGAACTTTTTTGCCCCTGCACAACTCTGTACAGGCATTCAGACGGGGTTCAGACGCTGAGTGTGAGAACCAGGAGGTTTAAGTACGACTCGACTCTCAGATACCCAGTAAGTGTAAATCCGGCAATTAACGTCCAAAAATGAGAACACTAGAGTCTTCAATTTATTTATCAACGAGTTTCACGAAATCGGTCATTCGTCTTCCACACAGGCAATCTCATAAGGCCTATGAGAGCCAATTCCACCACTTCTTTTCATGTGGTCTTTTTATTGTATCGTAGGTAGACGAAGCTTAGCTAGTGGTATCGCTTATGCACGACTGCAATGTCAAAGCCACCTACGATTGGCGTCACCAACGACCTACCAGAACTCTTCTCAGACTTTATTAAAGAAGGACAAATCACAGTACTTCGAGTCATCATCATCAGTTCATAGACGTCCACTGGACCTAGGCCTCCCCCAAACCATACAACGACCGATATTTTTTTCTAAATAAGTATTTTAAACCTCGAAATCCTTAATGAAAAAACCATAATTTCTGGAAACCTATTTCACGCCAGTTTTTATACCGATAATATGTTAATGTCGGATCGATAGTCGTTATGTTCTGCGGTCGCCAATTACCGCGATTATATCGTTAAAGGAACGTGTTCTTGGCTTTCGTATTTTATGGTGGAATTGAAGGAATTTTTGATTCTTGATATTTTTAGTAATAGTCGTGGTGGCCGAGTGGTTAAAGCGTTTGCCTTCCGTACGGGAGGTCGCGGGTTCAAAACCGGCCGGCTTGTACCTCTAAATCTTAATATGAAAAATATTTATGTGTAATTTTTCACATCACCACTGGCTAAAAATACCCAATACACATTAGACAAGCATAGACTATGCCTGATTTACTGACGAGATATGAGTCCAGCAGTAATGAGGTATTACAGTACATTACGATTTACGTGATTTTTTTTAAATTAGGGTATGAAAACTGACGTACATCTCACTACACTTACACTAAACGGGTTCTTACCACGATTATTCTTAACTGAGCGGTCCCGATATTTCAGCACTGTTTCAAGCGCCATGATCACGGGAAGACTGAGGAACTGCGGGTAGGTCATTTAAGAGCAGACAAATCTGTCTACCCTCTTTCTCGTTCGTTTGCCGGTACCACTGGAACTCGAACTCACATTTCGACATATGACAGTATCGGACAGTAAGAACCCGTTTAGTAATAGTGTAAGTGATGAGGTACATCTACTACAATTTAAATAAAAGCTTGTAAAAACAATCCCTAAGATCTTATATACAAAGAAACAAAGTAGTAAAATGTCGATGTTCCCGAAGGCGACATAAAATAATACTCGAGCAATGAAATGAAAACTGTTCGGAGTGAATCGAGAGAACCAATGAATTTTTATGTTTTCTTTCTGATAGATAGTGAATTTATGGAGCTTGTTGTTTCATATATGATTTCTGTTTGTGTAGGAAGTATGTATGGTAGCTTGCGTATGGGTAGTTGTAGCTTTGAATTTACTGGTTTGTACCTTTAAATCTTAATGTGGAATTTACTTTGTGCATTGTGACACACTCAGCTACATAGGTATTCACTCACACACACATACACACACGCACACACACACTTACACAAATTATTGCATCTCAGTTTTATATGTAACTTTACGAACATTATGTTAAGTTTTACTATGAATGACGTTGGCGTCCCATATTTGGTTTAACGAGTGATTGTAAAAGTAACAGATCACCCGCGATACAGGCATGTCCTAGTGCGGGGGTCGCCGATAATGTTAAAGCGCATGTAAACTTTTTGTTAATAAATTATTTTCATTTCATTATTTTCAATTCTTATTAAATCACGCTGAAACGATGAATGAAAACATCGTGAGGAAACTTGCATATTGGAGAAAGATTGAAAATCCTTCAAAGACAAGTGAAGTCCCCTGCTAGGAGACTACGCCTGGCCTACTTTGGATACCTATCCTACAGGGGACAGTAATAGATTGTTACAGAAGGTCTTTTATCGGTAGGTATTATTAAGACTTGTGGCGGTTGCCGTTTGCCAACAGATGAGCAGTGAACTTGTTTATCCACTTGTGTGAATGACAAAATGTAGTCCCAATAAAAGCTATTTTAAGTATGTAAATGACATTGAGTGAACTTCTTAAACCACACTTTAAAAGAGTTTTGCTAAAACACAAAGTTGCGCAATGATCCTACAGTATCAGACACTGCGAGCGCAGTGAGTGGTCCATAAGCGACTTTTTTTTTATTGCCATGTTGGCAGAGGAGCCAACGGGCCACCTGATCGTAAGTGGTTACCGTCGCTGATGAACCTCTGCAATGTCAGGGGACATCGAGGGGTCGCTACCTACGACCTAAATTTAAGGACCATCCTCAAGCCTCGTTTGAAGAAGGACAAGTCATAGCGCTCTGGGAATACCGAAGAGACTGTAACCACTTACGAACAGATGACACGTTTACTTGTCTGTCTCTAGAAATAAATTAAATAGGACCCTACAACGACTATCTCCTTCTATTCCTTCTTTTAGGAAGTCAGAGAAAAGCAAACATTATATCATCTTCATATCACTGAACATCAAAAGCTAATGAACCAACAAACCAATTTTAAATCGTTTAATGTAACGTTAATAAAACGGGCCGGTTTTTAACCCCCCCGATGCAAATCAAGCGGAAAGCAAGCGACAGTTATTCGACATGAGATCGCGGGTCGGATCGGGCACGGATGAAGAGACGGGTTACACGCATCGATGTACATGTGTTTTTGCAAGGTCATTTTTGGCCGGTGGTGGAGTTTGAGTAATTTTGGCTAGTTTTCTCTCGCGCTACTGTATCTCCCGTGTAGGTGGGATCCACAGCGGCGACCACCGTAATGACTCTGAGCAATGAAGCCTAGAAATCGCCAGTGAATGACGTTAAAGGGAAATTTGGTCTTAGACGAGTGTTAGTCTACCTTTCACTCCCATCACTGCAACTCCTGTGTAGCCAGAATCCACAGAGGCGACTATCGTAATGACTCTGAGCAGTGAAGCCCAGGAAGCACCGTTGCTAAAGTAAGAAAAAAGTTGCCTCAAGCACAAATATTGAATAATATTTTTAAAAAACATCAAAACATTTTTATAAAAATGCAGGGTTCCGCTTAGTCCCGCTAATCAGCAACCAAGTCTATAGTTCCGAGTTAGGGTATATCAGGAGAACTATGGCCCAAGTTTTCAGCTTCGCACCCAAAAAATGGGCAAGCTCTCGGTCCATATAAGTAGATAAATTTCAAAAAGTTGTCATAATATCTTCACCTGCTGCATTTATTATTAAACTAGCTTTTGCCCGCGACTTCGTTCGCGTGGACTTCAGGTTCGTCCCGTATTATCGAAAATTGTAGCCTATGTGTTATTCTGATGTATAAGCTATATTGTGGTAAAGTTTCATTCAAATCCATTCAGTAGTTTTTACGTATACATCCATACTTACAAACTTTCGCCCTTTTAATATATATTAGATAATACGTAATTACCGAAAATATCTACTAATTCTGATAATAAAGCGACTAACAATGAATAGTTTCACAAATTAACTGGGCTCGGTCACCGTAAGTCCTTACTCACGGGGCATACTTCCGTCCGCTCTGTAGCTCCAAGGGATGATATTTGCTACTAGAGGAGGAGTATTCGCTATTATATATGTCTCTAGATATTATTTAAATGGTAGTTAGAAAAATAATTTATCTGTTTTTGTTTCTTTTATGGTGTTAGTCTTCCATATACATCTGGATACAGATAGCTTAGGTCTGGTCATTGTGCCGAGATATGGGGGAGGCCTATTTCCAATGTGTGTAATTTGCCGGGAGTATTATTATTCTATGTCAAGTACATTTAATCAAATTCTTTAACTTAAAAACATTAACAAGATTTCTAAACTAAGAAAACATTTAACAAAAAAACTAATCCAATTTAAATCCAAACCGCAAATTAACATTGAAAGAATAAATCTGCTTAAACATTTTAATTTCGCTAAACAAAACCCAGTTGTAATCCTTGATAATCTCGAAAATAGAATGAAAAATAAATGAGAATAACTGAAGAAACTTGAAGTTAAAAGATCTAGTACAAATTCACAATTTGTCCGTCTGTCTGCTTTCCTTAAGTTGAGTAGCTCATTGTTTTAATGCACACCTGGGGAACTATGGTTGGGAACATACGGGAGACTATGTTGAGAAGAATCGTTATAGAATTTTGAGCTGTTTTTTCAATCCTCTTTTATTTTTTAAAAGGATAACTGACTAGTAAAAGTACAAAATAGTACTTTGACGCTGAATAAATATGACCTAAAGTAGCTACCTAATCATAAGTGGTTACAGTGGCTCATGGACCTCGAAAATGTTAGGGGACACTGAAGGACAACTATCTAAGACTTACACTATTACTAAACGGGTTCTTACCACGATTATTTTTACTTGAGCGGTCCCAATACTTCAGCACCGTTTCAAGCGCCATGATCACGGGAAGACTGAGGAACTGCGAGTAGGTGACTAATCACTGGATGCAGTTTCACAAAGCCAGGGTTTTGTCATCTGAACGCCGTTACATCGTTCTACCAGCGTCGAACTCCAGTATTAGCGACCGTATGTTCAGTCTAATACTAGCCCTTGCTCTGCCTCTCAGTTCAAATGAGATTAGATTAAACGGTTGAACTCGTAACAATGCGTGCGGGACCACATTTTGTGTTTAAATGTTTTTTGTTTGCACTTCAACTAATCTTAATCGCGGTCAATCATTTAGTTAGAAGATTTTTTGAGGTTATGTGTAGGATTGAAGTTTTTAAATTTAAAAGTAAAATAAAAGTTTCATCGGCGTGTCCCTTGACCCCTCTCAAGTTTTTTTTAATACAGGGTGGATCAGTCACTTTGTTCCAGCTGAAATGGGGCGAATGACCTGTTGAAGTACAACTCAGCACTATTTTTATTTTTTAGATTGGGAATTTTTTTCTAAACGTACGACTATCGTTGCGGAGTTCCATACTATGACGAAAATTTTTTTTATCCAATTCCTAAAATAAAAGTGGTTTTAAGTTTTATTTCAACAGGTCATTCGCCTCACTTCAGCTGCGACAAAGTTACAGATCCACCCTGTATAACATCAGCACCTCCGACGTAAAAGGTCTTACGCATATTGGAAAAGGACTCTATCCTCCGAAGATATGTGCAGTCTCCAACCCGCATTGAGCAAGCATGATGAACGATGCCTAATCCCTCTTCTGATGAGACCTGAGCCCAGCAGTAGGCAGTAATGGGTTGGTTCAGTAGTATATTTCAACTCTACTTAGCCAACAGGTGAAACCTCATTAAAACCAGACACAGCTTATTAAAGGAGTTAAAACAAGTTTTTCTTCTTGTCTCAAACATAAAAGTCACTGAGTTTTACATCTAGGAAGTAATTATCTCGAAGTTCGCGTCACGGAAAGTTTGGTCGCGGAGTCAGAAGCCGTCGCTTCGTACTATGCGATTTTTACTGATATTTAATTAGGTGAATTTTCTATAAAATACAGCGTGGATCTGCAACTTTGGACAATCTGACGTGGTCTGAATGACCTGTTGAAATGAAACTTGGAACCTCTTTTATTTTAGAAATTGGATAAAAAAAAAATTTCATCATAGGAAGTCCGCAACGATAGTCCTACGTTTTCCATACAATGTCAGAAAAAAAAATTAAACGATCCAAAAAATAAAAATGGTGCTAAGTTTTATGTTAACAGGTCATTCACCTCACGTCAGATTGTCCAAAGTTACAAATCCACCCTGTATACTAGATGATCCGCGTACTTTTGTCTGCGTCATAAAGGTTTAAACAGCACTTGTGATACTGTGACGCTATTTAATGTAGCACACAGCGGTGGGCGTATCAATTCTTTGCTCCTGAAAATTTATTAACGAAATGCCTGAATTAAACAAAAAGTATTTAACTCTGTATTAGTAATCTTTATCATAAACTAGCTGGCCCACACAACTTCGTCTGCGTCACATATGGAAATTTTCTCACCGTTTAAACCTTCCCTGGACTTGTACGAATATTTCAAGATGAAAATAAGCCAAATCGGTTCAGTCGTTCTCGAGTTTTAGCGAGACTAACGAACAGCAATTCATTTTTATATATAAGAAAGAAGATGAACTTTCTAACACTGAAAGATTTTTTGAAATCGGACTAGTTGTTTCTGACATTAGAGTGTTCAAACAAATAAATAATCAAACTCTGCAGCTTTGTAATATTAGTATAGATACTGTAATACTATATTGAACATACGAGTGCTAAACAAACTCCTTAGCGTTATAATATTAGCGAAAATTAGTATTTTAACAATTTCGTGACCCACATCTTCGCCACAACCATCGGATCTCTTCATCTCTTTTTGAAATTTTAACTGATGTTTTTTAGGCTTTCCTTAGTCGTGTATGACCAATTATGACATTCCCAAATATCCAAAATGAAAAAAAAACTGTTAATATATCATTAATTATTTGTAGTATTCTTTCTATAGGAACTAGGTATAACATCATCATCAGTGGCGCTACAGCCCCTTGTGGGCCTTACCCTGCTCTAGTTTCTTCCTCCAGACCTTTCTATCTAGAGACACCGTTCTCCAATTTCTCACACCAACAATTTCCACGTCTCAGTCCACTCCATCCAACCACCTGAGCCTTGGTCTGCCCCTGCTTCACGGCCCTCAGGTTTTGTAATCAGCAGTTTTTGGGAATGCGATAATCTTCCATCCGGACTAGAATAAGTAGATATATATAAGATAGAAAAAAAGAACGTAAAACTAAAATAAATATGAAACGTAGAAAGAGGAAAATACAAGTTATACAGCTTAATGAGCTAATTATTACTAGGAGAAATATACAAAAATAAAACCATTTAAAATGTAATCGTTACTAGCGGTAAGGAAATAAATGCACAACATACAGTACTTACTTAAATTAAGCACCCTATATAGAACAGCAAAAATTAGAAGATTAGGGAGTAGGCCGGCAACCCACCGGCGGAAAGTGTGAATGGGAAGGATGAATGTGAGGTATGCGGTATGACAGTAGAATAGCAGCGAGAACTGGAATGAGAGAGAAGACTAATATTAAACAATAGAGTAAGAACATCCCCGATCATGTTGGGGGGGTTTTAGGAAAAAAAAATATTCCATCCGTAGGACATGCCCACTCCTGTCGCTTATTTTCACATACTGAGCTCTAAAAAGTTCGTTCAACTCATAAAAAAATAATGTATAAAATACTGCTGTGTAAATCCGCAGTCCTGTCCGGCCGGAAAGCGAGCGATCATTTGACGAACTTTTTTCATTATCTCAACGTACTGGTACTTTTATAGTAGTGCCACAACATATTATATAGAGAAGTAAAATTAATGTATTGATTTAAATTTTGAAAATAAATGACAATGGAAAAAAAAATATAATATTATATTTTGCACATTTTGCGTGATTGTAAAATTTCGTGATTTCAGGAACTAAATATTTGAAGAATTTTCTAAGTTTCACTAAATTGGAAAAATAATTTTATAACACGCCAAAATGGCTTGTCAATTTACTGGTCTATTAATGTCATCATTAGGGGATACTGCCCCGCCACCAAAGACCTATCTTTAAGGACTCGCTTTGAGACTAGTTTGAGCAAGTGATAGCGCTCGGGAAACACCGAGGAGAGGATTCCATGGCCGGATAGTGTATGGCAAAATTAAGTGAAATGAACTGTGGATGGATTGTGGACCAGTTGAAGTGAGATAGTTGACACCATAAAACGTCAGAAAAAAGGTTCAACCGATTCAACAACAACCGTTGTATTTAACAAGTCATTTACCCTTCGGCTGTTTCAAAGTTACAAATCCACCCGAAATCGACGCTGTGTAATGCGATTAATTTACTTCTGTAAACTGAATATTCTGTGGCAGTACTGCTTCGCTGTAGTTTTGATTTTCTTTCGGCTTTTTCTCTTGTTAACTTCAGTCGTTAACTCTTAGTGAACCATTATAGTACAAATGGGACCTTTTTTATACTTTAGTTTTGTAATTAAATGATTACGCGATTTGGTTAGACTTCATTTGATTGTTTTTGATACGGTTTTTGGAATAAAAGCTAATTTGAAAACAATTAGTTTTTACAAGCTTTATATTAACTTGTAATGGATGTAACTATGTAAGTTCGGTTTGAAACTTTGCAAACTCAATTTCACAAACCCGGTTTCCGATTGTGCTGATATTTTGCTCGAAGTGACAATGCAATAATATTATGACAAAATGGAGCTGATCTGATGATGGATTCGGAAGGTGGTCTTTTTTTTTTCAGTTGGAGGAAAACACCGGATGCCCGTCCGCGGGCGGGGTATGTGGGAGTTGGGAACCGCACTAAAAGCTCCAACCGCTCACACTCAGCGTCCGAACCCCGGCTGAGGCCAGAACCCAGCACGGGGTTTGGAGGGACGGCGCGACGCGTTACGCACTCGGCACTCTTTCCCGTCGCGCCGTCCCCCGGCAGGTGGTCTTAGGAACTCTTCTGCTAAATAAGATAGACCCGTCGTGTTTGGTCTCGTTTTACTTGTATTAGCTAGCACTCTTCTGCTACATTATATACTAAATCAACTAGAATGTTAAAATCTTGTATTTAAAAGTTTTCTTTAAAATAAATGATTTAATAATTTACTCGTACATCAAAAAATACTTTGCTACTTTTAAAAATATTTTCACAATAAAAATACCAAAACGCTGAAATAGATTCTCCGAACGAGAATCTATGTTTAGTCTGACATTTAGTGTTTCCGGTGAGCGGACATAGCGCCGGAAGTTTACTTACAAGTACACAAAATATCAAGTATTCGAGTGTTAGATACTAAAATTTATACGTTTATTTGTAGTAATAAATATAGCAAATAATAAAGAGACTTTTGTTAAATCTTAACAACTAAAAATTATTTATGAATATTAGAAAATTCAATTAAGAATACTTTCATACATTTTCAACGGGTTCTTACCACGATATTTAATTAATTGAGATGTCTCGATATTTCAACTTTGTTGCAAACGTCATGATCACGAGAAGACTGGATACTGCGGGTCGATTTAAGAGCAAACATATCTGTCTACCCTCTTTCTCGTTCGCTTTTGGGTAGTACCACTTGAACTCGAACTCACATCACGACACACCACACTTACTGTATCTATAAGACTCTCTGAGCATGAAAGTATTATAGGAAACCGCGAGTGTCTGAATAAGTCAATTAAGAATATCTATAAAAAAACACTCGTCATAAAGACCGTATGAAAATGTCTGTAAAATATCGTTTGAGATTTTTAAAAGTTTTTTTTGCCATATCATGTAAATAAACGAACGGCTCACTTGATGGGAAGTGATACCGTTATCCTTGGGATCTTCGCAATGAAATGTCACAGTAATGTTGTTACTACCTACCATTTAGGAACGAGTGCGACAGGAAAGAGTGCTGTTTCAACTTCATAAAATTCAAATTGCTGCAAAATTGTGTACTTTAAATGTGAAATTCGAATTTCGAACAAGGGCAACATTTTTGTTGTTCTATGCGCGTGTATCCATAAATCGGTGACCGCAAGAAGAAAAAAAAAAAAAAGACTCTCGTCGTCGGCCATTACGCGCCATATTCAAATATCGTACGGAGCACATTTTTCGAACGTAATCTTTACCAAAACGATTAATTTAATGAAATTCATCAAGACCATCTTACAAGTTGTATTTTGTGTTAATATATCGGCCAGTGTATTATTCAAATATTGCGGTCACTACGAGTGGAGCCAGGCTGTAAAAACATTAAAACGTTATTGTGTCGCGGTCACCACGTCGTGGAGAACCAGGAGCCGTCATCGTAATTCATCCAGGTACGTGCGCATTATATGTTACGGATTTGGATTTCCACACGAACGTACATTTAATTAAGCGGCGATAGTCATATTATTCTATAATAATTGATTTTCGACCCTGTGTTCGAGAACGGGTCTCAGTACGCTCTTTCTCCAACATATTTTTGGTGCCGAAACCCGGGACGGTAAACCTAGTGCATACATAATACATAATATTGGTATTTTCTTAATGCATTCATTGATATAAATTGTAACATTCGTTGGGTAAACTTATATTTATATAGGTTGACAACTTAAATTCGAGTGCCCCGTGCTTCCGAATTATCATAACAATTTCATAGAATCGTCAAAAATACGATAGGATTATTTCTTTATTTCAAGATCATATAAACAATCAAATATTAATCTGTGTTTATATAATTTATCGGCTTGGAATAATTTAGTATCCTTAAATATTCTTTTTTCTAACGAATTTAAACGAAACAAAATCCTTCTCATCGAGTTATTGTCTGCGGTAGTCAAGCGGTCAGTGTTTAGTGTATTGTTGTCTTTACTTTGAATTTAAAAGATTTTTTTTTTTTTTTTTTTTATTGCAACAACAATTATCGATTAACTATGTCATTCTGTACTAAGTCAAAACGGAAATCTATTCAAGGTAAATCGAAATCGGTTGAGGAAGCCTTTTCATTAAGTGATTTGCCATCATTGCGTAGGAAACGTACAATTATTTTCAACCGCGTTGCTAAAGCGTTAGAGGTAGGCTCTTCGGCTTTGCTCGACCTTTCGAATCGTGAATTGTTCCTTTCGCACTATGATGATGTAAAAACCAATGCGAATAAATTTGAAGAATTGCATTTTTTCATTATTGACCTGTCTGATCGATCCGACGAAGATCAGAATATACAAGAAACGTTTGATGAAATGTATTTTAAAATAAAGTCAATTTATCGTAACTTAACAAAAGGAGAATCTGAATTTTCGAACTCATCTAACCTTGTGAACGAACGGTCAAATATAAAATTACCAAAAATTTCTTTACCTACCTTTTCAGGTGACATAAAAAAATGGCCTGAATTTATAGATAAATATAATTCGTTAATTCACAATTGCACTTCGCTCACTGATACCGACCGTTTTCACTACCTTGTATCTTCATTACGCGACGACGCTTCTAGCGTAATTCGAAGGTTTCCTGTCAATAAAGAACATTATCAAGACGCATATGACTGCTTAGTTTCTCGTTATCAAAACGAGCGTGAACTTGCCTTTACTTGTTGGCGGGATATTTTAAACATTAACTTGAAACTCAATAACGCTCACGAATTTCGTCGCTCGCTTGACTCTATCGAAGAGAACTTATGTATTCTGAAGCGATTGAATCTACCAGTTAATCAATGGGAGTTTATCTTAAATTATCACGTTCTCTCTAAGTTAGACTCTAAGATACGTTGTGAATATGAACAACAGCAACCAAGCGGTGTCATATCTAATTATAACGAACTTACGATTTTTTTAAAACAAAAGTGCGATGCCCTCAAAAGAGATACTCATTTTACCGATTCAATAAAATCTACTTCTACTACTTCGAAAGATAATTATACTTCAAATAACAGTCATTTCACGCCTAAACGTATTTATTCATCTCATGCTCTGTTCGCATCGACTTCAGATCACAAGGATGGTCCTATTAATGTTGCTAGGATTGGGTTTAAGTGTTCTTATTGTAGTGAACCACATAGTATAACGCACTGCAAAGACTTTTTATTAAAAACTGTTGACGAACGTAGGGATATAGCCACATCAAAGCAGTGGTGTTACAACTGTTTGAAAGCATCGCATCAGATCAAAAACTGTAATTCTATATTCACGTGCCAAAAATGCAAACGTAAACATCACACTTTATTGCACAATGATGAAAATAAATCAACGCAATCGAACTCCAGTTTGATAACTAATAGCGACAATACGTTTTCTACCTCTAACACTACTGTTTTGTTGGCTACAGCTTTAATACAACTAATGAATTCCGACGGGCATTTTTTAAATTTCCGCGCTTTGTTTGACACTGGAAGTCAAAATAATTTTATAACTGAACGTGCGGCTCAATCGTTAAACGTTGAAACTTTACCAACATCGAACCATGTTAGTGGTTTAGGTGGAGTGACTGCAGCAATAAAAGGTCATATAAATTGCATTCTAGGCACCGGTGATCAACCCCTGTTCAAATTAAATTTACAAACAATTCAAAACATTTGTGGCGATCAGCCAATCGCCAAGCTAAATCGTGCTAGCGCAACACAACTAAACGATATGAAATTAGCTGATCCTGGGTTTGATATACCTGGACCAATCGATGTGTTGCTGGGTGCTGACGTTTTTGCAGAGTGTGTTCTACCAGAAAGAATAAAGGGCATGTCATCACAACCCCCAGCGTTTAATTCAATATTTGGATGGTTATTGTTGGGTCGGGCTCCTTTAGCTACCAACTCTCTACTAACAGTGCAGCCAGGTACAGATGGGGATCTCAGCAATCTTGTGCAGCGTTTTTGGGAAATCGATAGTCCTCCTCAATCCGTAACATTGTCTCCAGACGACCAATTATGTGAGAAAAAATTTAAAACTGAACACTCTCGTGATGATTCTGGTCGATATATGGTGAAACTTCCTTTCAAAGCTGATAGTGAGCCTGTCTTCTTCGGTATTCGTGACATAGCGTTGAGACGATTTCACGCGATGGAACGACGTTTAGGTCGCGATCCAGAACTGCATAAACAATATTCCGAATTTATGGCCGATTATCTTGACAAAGGTCACATGAGCTTGGTGCCAATGGAAGATATTGGAAACGGTAAATATTACATACCCCACCACTGTGTAATCAGGCCAGAAAGTCACACTACAAAACTTCGTGTAGTTTTTGACGCCTCGGCGCAGGATTCAAATCATATTTCTCTCAATGATACATTGTTAAAGGGAGCCAAGTTACAAGCTAACATAAACGAAATACTTCTCCGCTTTCGTGAAAGCTCTATAGTGTTCATGGCAGACATTCAACAGATGTTTCGTCAAATCTTAGTCGATCCCTGTCATCGTGATTATCAACGTATTCTGTGGAGATTTAATGAGAATTCTCCTATCCAAGAATATAGATTAAACACCGTCACTTATGGTACAGCATCTGCACCATTTCAAGCTTGCAGAGTAATTCAACAGCTTGTACATGACGAAGGTAGCGCGTATCCTATAGCAAAAGAGATATTGTCATCAGGAGTGGGGATCTATGTTGATGACATCGTGTCTGGAAAAAACACGCTGGCTGACGCACTTTCGGCTAAGTCTGAAATCGTTGACTTAATGAAATTGGGTCAATTTCATTTACGTAAGTGGGCCAGTAATAATTCTCAAGTTTTGGCTGATATACCACAAGAAGATCGCCTCTTGGATCCAATTTCCCTAGACGAAGTGACAACTCCGACACTTAAAGTTCTCGGGCTAAAGTGGGATCCTGTCTCTGATTGTTTCCTATTCGACGTAACTACTTCTGATCGACCTTGCACTAAGCGTACAATTCTCAGTGAAATCGCAAAGGTATTTGATCCACTAGGATTTTTGTCTCCCCTCACAGTAAAAATTAAATGCCTGATTCAACAGTTATGGATAGCAGGTATCGGTTGGGATGACAGGCCTCCATCAAATATTGTTGAGTTATGGAATAATTATCAGTCAGAACTTCATTTAATAAAAGGTTTAAAGATCCCGCGACGTCTCACTGTTAATGACGCTACGTCATATGAGGTTCACGGTTTTTGTGATAGCTCCGAGCTTGCTTATGGAGCGACATTGTATATGAAAATTACTAACAAACATGATGAAGTTCATATTATTCCTATCGTTTCCAAGGCTCGCGTAGCTCCTATAAAGCAGCTATCTCTACCACGCTTGGAATTGTGTGCAGCTGTACTGCTAGCAAACTTGTACGACTTCTTTAAAAATACCTATAAGGTATCTACGGGACAGTCTCTCAATGTTTATTTTTGGTGCGACTCCACCATTGTGTTGTCTTGGTTACACTCTCATTCTTCTCGATGGGCAACTTTCGTAGCAAATCGTGTTAGTCTAATCCAGGATAAAACTCCGGTTGAATGGTGGCATCATATCTCATCCGCGGATAATCCTGCAGATGTTTGTTCACGAGGTCAACTTCCTAAAGATTTAATGCAGAGCGGTTTATGGTGGGTAGGACCTTTGTGGTTACCTTTGAAAACGTATCCAAAACTAGATTCAGAAATGGGACATACAGATCCGCTTGCACTCAGTGAAATTAAACGTTCTGCACCAATAGCTTTACTAGTTCAAAATTTACCACAATCGTTACAAAATGATGACACCTTCCTCGACATACTATTGAACAAATTCTCGTCGATAGAAAAGATCATTCGAATTGTATCATACTGTAATCGTTTTATAAAAGGAGCAAAAAAACAGACTTTAGGTACAAATACTTATATAACTTCAAAGGAACGTCAAGAATCATTGTTAATTATTGTCAAATTTGTTCAACTTAAATCATTTCACGATAAAATTTTGAAATTAAATTCTGGCCAAATCCTTCCTAAACCGTTTCGCAAATTAAACCCATTTCTCGATGAACGCGGTGTTCTTAGAGTAGGTGGACGTATCCGTCACGCGGGATTAAGTTTTGAGCAAAAGCATCCAGCCCTACTACCCTCAGATTCTCCTTTGACAATGAAACTTATTGAATCCATCCATCGAACACATTGCCACGCCGGAATAAATACAACTCATTATTTATTACTTCAACAATTTTGGATCATATCGGCCAAACGAAAGATAAGACACTGTCTCTCAAAATGCATTCGTTGTTACCGCGTGAAACCTCAGCCACTTCAACCATATATGAGTGATTTACCTAAATACCGTGTCAATCAAGTCAAACCATTTTCCATCGTAGGTGTCGACTACGGTGGACCATTTCGAATTAAGTTAGGTACCCATCGTGGTGCAAAAATCGATAAAGCCTATCTTTGTCTTTTCGTATGCCTGACAACGAAGGCAGTGCACCTAGAAGTTGTATCAAGTCTTTCGTCAGAAGGATTCATCGCCGCACTGCGACGTTTTGTAGCGCGTCGAGGTAGATGCAACATTATCCATGCGGATTGCGGAACGAACTTTGTGGGGGCGCGAAATTTCTTCTCATCTCTCATGGAGAACGCTGCAGGAACACAACAAATCGAATTTAAATTTAACGTTCCTTCTGCACCACATTTCGGAGGTGTTTGGGAAATACAAATTAAAGCCGCAAAGACACATTTATATCGCATAGTTGGTGACCAAGTGACCAAGTGTTAACCTTCGAAGAATTAACTACCCTCTTTAGTCAAATCGAAGCAGTCCTTAATTCTCGCCCATTATGCCCACTGAGTTCTGATCCGAACGATATGAACGTTCCAACTCCTGGTCATTTCTTAACCTTAGAACCACTGACTACCGTTCCAGACAATGATCTATTAGATATCAACATTAACCGTCTTAATAGATGGCAACTTATCCAATCCTTTCAACAAAACTTTTGGTTACGTTGGAAAAACGAATATTTACACGGTTTAATTCAAAGAGCAAAATGGACAGAAATGTCCAAACCATTACAAATCGATACAATGGTCCTTATTAAGGATGATAATCGTACACCGTTACATTGGTCACTCGGGAGAGTTGTCGATCTGCATCCCGGAGCTGATAACGAAATCCGCGTAGCCACGGTCAAGACAGCGAACAATAGTCTCATTAAGAGACCGCTGGTTAAACTCTGCCCACTTCCAATTTCATCTTAGCTCTAAACTGTAATAGTTTAAGCTAAAATTTAATTGTATATATTGTATAGTATCGTATTTTTTTTTTATATATTAACGTCTACTCTACCTAATTGAATCGACACTATCGTATCGCTGTTATTGCGTACTTCTAATTGAGAAAATACCAATAGTATTTTGGCCGGCGGGATGTTTCAACTTCATAAAATTCAAATTGCTGCAAAATTGTGTACTTTAAATGTGAAATTCGAATTTCGAACAAGGGCAACATTTTTGTTGTTCTATGCGCGTGTATCCATAAATCGGTGACCGCAAGAAGAAAAAAAAAAAAAGACTCTCGTCGTCGGCCATTACGCGCCATATTCAAATATCGTACGGAGCACATTTTTCGAACGTAATCTTTACCAAAACGATTAATTTAATGAAATTCATCAAGACCATCTTACAAGTTGTATTTTGTGTTAATATATCGGCCAGTGTATTATTCAAATATTGCGGTCACTACGAGTGGAGCCAGGCTGTAAAAACATTAAAACGTTATTGTGTCGCGGTCACCACGTCGTGGAGAACCAGGAGCCGTCATCGTAATTCATCCAGGTACGTGCGCATTATATGTTACGGATTTGGATTTCCACACGAACGTACATTTAATTAAGCGGCGATAGTCATATTATTCTATAATAATTGATTTTCGACCCTGTGTTCGAGAACGGGTCTCAGTACGCTCTTTCTCCAACAAGTGCTGTAGTGCGTAACGCACCGTGCCGTCTCTCATAACCCCATGCTGAGTTACGTATGGAATGAGCTCCCCTCTTCGGTATTCCCAGAGCGCTATGACTTGTCCTTCTTCAAACGAGGCTTGAGGAGGGTCCTTAAAGTTAGGTTGTAGGTAGCGACCCCTCAGTGTCCCCTGACATTGCAGAGGTTCTTGAGCGACGGTAACCACTTACGATCAGGTGGCCCGTTGGGTCGTCTACATGGCAATAAAAAAAAAGACGTAATATTAGCTGAGGTAGTAGCCTTTTGGACACATATGGTCACTTTTTAACTAATTCTGTTTTATTTTATTTTTTTGTGTGTTCAATAAATACATTTTCTTTCTTTCTAATATTTTTTTTTTTTAACCAAACCTAATTTAAATTCAAACCATTAGTTTTTTCTTTAGTAAAAAATGTCATAAACATTTAAATACTTTTCATGGTTCCATTCACATCCATTCAGCAAGTTGAAATCAGACATTCTTTCAGAAATACTCGTAGATTTTTATTTTTATTCGTTGAAAAGAAATGGTTATTTGTATATTGGAACGAAGTTCCTTATCGCGCGTTACGTTAGGAAAAAAAATAAGATATCTTTTAATCGAAAGGAACTTCGTTCTATTCGGGTGTCCCATGACACCTCTCAAGATTTTTTTTTAAATTAACTTCTTATAGGAATACGTTAAAACCGAACTATTGTTTATCACTAACCGAAGCAATTTTCTACACTTGAAAAAATAATCATCTAAATTGGTTCACTTAGCGATAATATGTAAAAAATAGAGCCGACATGATTTTCATCTTTTTGGAAATCATTTAATAAGCTTCTACTATTAATTCCAAAACATTTTGAGGTCTAAATCCTTTATGACAATATTCCTGGAGCCCACACGATATATACCGAACTAGTGAATGCGAACTGCGTAGGATGTAGAACTAAAACATCAGGAATGATAATTGAAAAAAGCTATTTCACATTCATTTACTTTACATGACATGCTGACATAATATTATTTGAGTCTACAGGCTGATTGGTTAATGAAGGTACATATTGAAATGAGTGTGTTCAATACAAATATGGACATAAACTTTTGGGACGAAGTTTGGACGCGCGTTGTGAAAGGGGGCTAGACGGAAAAAAATCTTACGAAAAGTTGTCACGACACTTTTTTTGTTTTAGATGATTATCGCTAGATGGCGCTGTGATTAAAATCTTTTAAAACAATTCCTTATTTTGTTTTATATGATTAATGCTAGATGGCGCTGTGATCAAAATATTTTAAAACACGTTCCTTATCGCGCGTTACGTTAGGAAAAAAAATATAATCTGAGGGGCATTCCATCGAAAACAGGAAAACTACATAAATTTTAAAATTCAATTAATTATACTTATTTCATTAATATCCTATATCCAAATAACTATATTTCATGAACCTGTACAGAAATTTAAAATAAAAAGAAAATAATGTCACTTTTCTTTATGGAAACTTTCACTTCCCTCCATAATTGCTTTGGGGTCAAATTTGTATTAGGTTGGCGAAACTGTTTTCGGCTATTGTGGTGGTTATAAGAACTCGACGCTTGTAATTTAGTGAAAACATAGGATAAACTCAATTGCTATATCAAAATATTGTGTAAAGGTATGTTATTTTTTGTGTATTCTTCCTTTAAACAAAGTCATTTCGCCTGTCCCACCAGTCACGCAAAAAAAGATAAAAGTTGTTTTCCTAAACTCAAATTTGACTTTCTATGTTCCGTTTTTTCCAGAAGTAACAATAAAGACGTGGTGTACTATTAAAGCATATTTTAATGGTTAAAAAGTAAATTGTATGGTGTCCTTACAGTTTTAAAGTAAGTCCCACCAGTCACAGTGACTGGTGGGACTTACTTTAACCTGGCTAACAATTGATTTGTAACGAAAGTTAGCATGCAGATTTCTTATTGAACTTGTGTTTTTTTCTGCAGACCTTAAACGGGATGGTTTTGTGCTTCTCCTTAATTAAAATTAATATTAACTAGGTGATTTTTTGCTTATCTTCTCTATGAGCTTTACATGAATGCATGCCTTTGCGGTGATGTGAACTGGGTGTTTGTCTCCTCAATCAAAAAAGTTTTTGATGACGCAAGACGGACGATTAAACTATTCAGATGTTTTTTCGAGTGACAGTGAACATGAAGTGGATGTTGACCCAGAAGAAATAGTTGGGTAAAGTACATACCCAGAACCAAAACTCGATTCAGACACTTCATGTTTGCATAAATCCTCTGGTACAAAAGACATCAAGAACGGTACTTACGTCGTAGTCAAACTGGAGGCAAGGGGAAGAAGACGACATGTCAAGGAGCACAGATATGTAGCAGTGTGTCAAAATGATAAAGACGAAGACATCAAGGTCATGTTCCTAAAAGCCATTCCAGGTGACGAACCAAAGCTGTTCACCATAAATGAAACGGATGTTTCTTATATTAAAATGAACCAAATAGCGGATATCCTACCTGATCCTGAAATAAGGCTGATGGGTGACAGAATATTTTACGAATTTAAAAATATCATTAACATTTTTTAAGTTATTTTTCTTTTTTCCTTGTTTTAGACTACTGTCTTGTAATGCTGATGACTGAATTTATAAATAAAACATTGTTAACGTTCAGAATAATAATAAAACTAAATTTATACAACTACTATTTTCCACATAATTTTGACTTGTCCCACCAGTCACAAAGAGCTGTCCCACCAGTCACAAATCTGAACACATATATTTTCATTCCAGTAAAGGTCATCAGTCTACTTATTCATAAGCACGATAGTGTATTTAATATATTTTATTCCACAGAGAAAGCTAACTTGAAAATTAAGTAGTTGGGCTGAAATTCATTCCTAAGTGCATAGAGACAGCAGAGAGGGATTTTTCAGTGTCCCACCAGTCACATTCATTCAAAAGATAATTACAAAGAAGTTTCAAATTATTTGGGTTTTATTTTTATGGGATCGTGATCATTAACTATCTATCTACGTTATAAAATAAATTATATCATCGTATCACTTCTGAGTACATAATTATCATTCACAGTTAGTCAAATTCTGGAGTCAAATGTCCCACCAGTCACAATGGAATGCCCCAAGATATCTTTTAATCGAAAGGAACTAAGTAATAAATAATTTCATTCTAATAATTTCGAAATAGATTTTTGCTTCATTCCTCGTAAAATTCTCGACGATTTCAATTCGAAAATTATAAAAAAAATTAAACCTTAAAATTATTAAATACAAAGAATCTTCAAAATATTATCGTTGGTACTTTATTCATGTTGTCTCCTGAAGTATTAGCTCAATGAGGATCAAACTGACGGCCATTCCGGGTGACGGCTCGCCTGGTCGAAATGTACCTGTCAAAGATTAGCAACTGTCAATATAAGGCTTTGAGATATTGACATATGAGGAAACTAGGTGCTGTGTTTTTTTATTTTATCTTTGATCAAATATACCTAGATATAAAGAAAAAAAATTGTCAAAATAAAAAGTTGGAAAGTCGAACATTTCATATTCGGTGTTAAAAATGTCCTATTTTATTTTTTTGGAACTAATGCGTTTCTTAGTGCTATCTTATAAGAACGAAGTTCCTTATCACGCGTTGTGAAAGGGGGCTAGACGGAAAAAAATCTTACGAAAAGTTGTTACGACACTTTTTTGTCACGACACTTTTTTTGTCATGACACTTTTTTTTGTTTTAGATGATTATCGCTAGATGGCGCTGTGATCAAAATCTTTTAAAACACGTTCCTTATTTTTGTTTTAGATGATTATTGCTAGATGGCGCTGTGATCAAAATCTTTTAAAACACGTTCCTTATCGCGCGTTTCGTTAGGAAAAGAATTATAAGATATCTTTTAATCGAAAGGAACTTCGTTCTATTCGGGTGTCCCATGACACCTCTCAAGTTTTTTTTTTCTAACATAGTTATGAAAGTATGTAGAGTATTGTAGAGTTTAATTTTTAGGTTTATAAATGGAAATTACATTGAAATACGTCATCACCTAGATGTCCACTGCTGGAAATAAGTCTTCGAATTGCGCCACAGGAATTATGCTACACGTTTGGAATGGACTCCCATTCGCGGTGTTCCCGGAGCGCTATGACATGTCCCTCTTTAAATGAGGTTTCAGAAAAGTCCTGTATCGGTAGGCAATAGATAACAGCCCCTCATTGCGCTGGCATTACAGAGGTTCATAAGTGACGGTGACCACTTACCATCAGGTTGGCCGTAAGCTCGTTTATCTATCACGCAATAAAAAAAAAAAACACGTAGATTTTCATTACAAGAAACATAGTTTTCTCCTTTGTGACGCAGACGAAGTTGCAAGGTCCGTACAATAAAAATCGATGTTTAAAGTTGTAAATCAGCGGCATACGCTTTAATGGCTCAGAAATTGGTTCAGACCACCCTCACGCACTTGTATTATAAAAATGACTAATGGAATTAATGGCATATTTTTGTGTAGAACATGATTTAGACCCAGAACTGTAGAAAGAAGTACAATTATAAATCTTTAATTCAATACATAGACACTATAGATCGCCACAAATTTCACTCATTATCAGCCTGTAGACGTCCACTGCTGGACATAGGCCTCCCCCAAAGATTTCCAATGCGACCGGAAATGCCACAAATTTAATATTTCAAAAATCACCTCTCACTCCCACCACTGTAACTCCTGTGTAGCCAGGATCCACAGCGGCGACCATCGTAATGACTCTGAACAGTGAAGGTCAGGAACCCGAGGGAAAGCTAACTTGTTTTGTATGAAGGTATGTATAATAGGTGGAATTTTTACTGAGGTTACTGGCCACCTGATTGTAAGCTAACGTCGCTCATTTTCCTGTGTAATGTCAGAAGAAGAATTCAATTGATGAAAAGTTAATGATTATCTGTCAAAAAAAGCTTAGAATTAACAGAGAGCTTAAGAATAGGTAGTGACTAGGTAAACTTCTGCAGCCATGAACGGTATACCATCACCACCACCAACCAACCCATTACTGCCCACGGCTCCTCAGAAGAGGGATTAGGCATAGTCCACCACACTTGCCCAGTGCGGATTGCGGACTTCACACATCTTCAAAGGAGTTTTAGAACCCTTTTCCGATATGCAGGTTTCCTCACGATGTTTTCCTTCACCGTTTTTAGCCAGTGGTGTTGTGAAAAATTGCACATAATTCTTTTTTCACATTTATATTTAGAGGTACAAGCCGTCCGGATTTGAACCCGCGATCTCCCGTACGCAAGGAAGCGCTTCGACCACTCGGCCACCACGACTGCTATACCATCAGGCATGATCCAGAAAAAACACATTTAAATTACAAAAAAAGATCTTAACAGAATTAAACTAAAATTGTTCTCAGCTAAGTCTCCGCCTTTTTAGTTTTAAGTTAATTAGACTCGACATCGGAATACAAATTAGATTTAATTACGCTCCTTGGATTAACTTCTGTAGTGAGAACTTTAATTGTGTAGGGTCAACTTGTGCTTGGAATGATTATTAGAATTGTGGAATCAAGTTTACTGGTCAACTGATGTTAAGTGGGACAATTTAAGAACGTATAGAGCAAAAAAAACGAAAATTCAAATTACAAATACAAATTGGGTAGGTGACAGATAACGAGCCTGGCATTGCAGAGGTTCATGAGCGACGGTGATTGCTTACCATCAGGTGGGCCGTAGGCTCTATATCTGTTTTGCAATAAAAAAAAACCTAAATCAACCAAAATATAGGAAGGTTATGACCAAATTACACTACTGTTTTCAGGCAAAAATAAATCCATTGCTGCTCACTGTTGGAGTCAGGACTCTTCAAAAGAGAGATCAGGCATAGTCCACCACACCTGCGAATTGGAGACTTCACAATAAATAAAATTCTTTTCCAACGTACAGGTTTCGTCAAGATTTTTTTTTCACCGTTTTTAGCCAGTGTGAATATTGCACATAGATCTTTTTTTTAGACAATTTAGAGGTATAAGCAGAAGGATCGAACTCGCGACCTCCCGCACGGAAAGCAAGCGCTTCAACAACTCGGCCACCACGACACAAAAATACAATACCTCTTTTTTTGGAATTTGACTAAAACTTTCATTACCAAGACCTTCATCAATGACTCCATAGCGTGCACAGGGTGATAAACCAGTGACTTGATCGCGTAAAGATTGCCTCGCGTGTACGGGGTGTTTGAAATTGAATTAACGTCAGCAATTATGTGGTCGGGGTGCTCTACTGAGGCTTTTATGTAGGAAAATGAACCTTAAGGTCGTTGGGATAAGTGTTAATGTTGCTTGTGGAACGTGGATGTTTATAATTGTATTGAGATTTTCTTTATTGATTGGTTTAAGTTGAAGTGATTGAGTACTTATCTATATACAAAAAACGTTATATTGGATTGTGTACGACCTGAAAATTTTGAATGTTATATAATCTGCATCAATGAGTATTTTTATCTAATTTTCGCCATAGAATTATTACATCTGGAATCAACATCATGAACTGTATGTATGAGTATGAAGCAATTTAAAGCAAACCGATCGCGCGTAACAATACGATATTTTGATTCAACATCAGAAATAACAAAGTGAATTTTTAAAGAACTTATGTGTATGTAATATTTTATTAGTATGTTAAACGAATTGAGTGTCATCAGTACACTAACGCCAGAATATCGTTTAGTTACGCGCGATCGGTGCACTCTAAATTGGCTTCATTCTGTTGTTCATGATGTTGATTCCAGATGTAATTATTCTATGATTTTTGCATCACATATCCGCGAAAATACAGTTTTTTTACCTTGCGGTGGACTATGATTGATCCGTCTATTGAGGAGCCCAACAGTGGGCAGTAATGGGTTACAGTTACAAAAGTAGCCACAAATCAGTAACCACAGATCCCCACAAGGTGGATTAATGGTCTGGTCAAGGAAGTCACTGGATGCAGACAGCGCAAACCGGTCATTGTGCCGAAATTTGGAGGAGGTCTATGTCCAGCAATGGACGTCTACGGACTGATGATGATGTAAACGAAAGAATAACATACCTTTTACTATTTAGTTACTTAAGATAGACAAATATTTTTTGTTTTATTACTTACATTAATTGTATTTAGCACATATCTTGTGAAGCACTTTCTTTTTCTATTTCAAAATTTAGCTGTAGAAACTTTTAATTGGCTATCTAAATAATAAAATAAAATAAAATAAAATAGCTTTTAATTCCGAGACAACAAAGTTCATCAATTTAACTTAAAACTACTTATAATATATCACGCAGCTCGGTGTGCCTTTTGGCATAGGCCTCCTCCAACTCCTTCCAGTATACTCGATCTGCAGCGACCCTGGTCCAGTACGGTCCCAGAGTGAGCTTCAACTCGTCCTCCCATCTTAAAGTTTGGCGTCCTCTGTTTCGGTTTCCATCTCTGGGATACCAGAGAGTTACCTGCTTACTCCACTTATTGGTACTGCTATCTAAATTACGTAGTTTTCATTAAATAAGTGTTAGCTGTAAGTTTCTGTGGAATATTAAAATAAAATAAAATTAAAAAAAACAAGTCAAACTATTACTATACAGTTTTTTGCCTAACTCTTATATAACAGGTATTTGTACAAAGACTTCAAATATGACTGCAACGGATTTCGACATTGTGACCTCAAAGCAAACAGTTAAAAACAAAACAAATATTTGGATAACTAACCGATCAAAAACATGTTTTCAACTGAAACAATTCATGCTGAACGTTGATTGTCGATTTGTTTACAAACCAATTTTCTATTGCAGTTATAAATGGTTGGTTAGTGGAGGATTTTCGAAGGTGTGACAACAAGCGATAATATCAAAGTTTAGGCATTGTACTTTACTTTTACTGTACTTTAAAAATATTAAATTATTTGAGATAATTCCAACATCTCCCTTCTATTACCGTACCACCCGGCGTTGAGGTGGAGTTCATCCTTACTATATGGAACCACCGTCCATCCACGGTCCGTTTCAGGAACACTTTTTTGCCACGCACAGTCCGGCTGTGGAATAAGCTCCCCTCTTCGTTATTCCCTGAGCGCTATGACTTGTCCTTCTTTAAACAAGGCTTGAGGAGGGTCCTTAAAGTTAGGTCGTAGGTAGCGACCCCTCAATGTCCCCTGACATTGCAGAGGTTCATGAGCGACGGTAACCACTTACGATCAGGTGGCCCGTTGGCTCATCTGCTCATCAAAAAAAAAGAATACTATGTTATCGTAAGAAATCATCTGGGAGTGCAATCTATGGCATATGGAACGCGCCACTATGTTAAACTCCTTACATGTTGTATCTGGAGTTGTTTATTACACGGATCTTGTAGCATCTAGCGCAAAGTTCCGTGCATTCAAGCGTTTTTGCCATAACTATTATTGGCATCCTAAATAACACAACAGCTCATCGCATAGGTCCAATTAATTTCATAAAATCAATGTCCGTGGTGGTTTCTCAATTCAGGCGTAATGCTCAAACTCATGTTTTCCTACTCCCTCTATTATCTTCTGATTAAATTCGTTGCGGGGCCCAAGACAAGTTAGCTTTCCCTCGGGTTCCTGGGTTTCACTGCTAAGAATCATTACGATGGTCGCCGCAGTGGATCCCACATACAGAGGAGTTACAGTGGTCGGAGTGAGAGGTGGGTAAATACCAGAAAAAAAAATATCGTATGAAAGTAATTTATTTTCAATTCAATGTTTTACTCATTTTCACCTTTATATCACAAAACCTAAACTAAAAAACCGTCGTTAGACCAAAAAACAACATCAAAACTGGTTCACAGACGCGCAAACACCCCTATAAAATCCGCTTAAGCCATAGCATCCCATAAAAACGAACACGAAGAGAATAACAATAATTTATCATACAGTCATTCGGCATTTCCACTCGTACACTAATGCTGCTAGGATTATCGGGGGGGATCCATGGATATCTCACAAATGCGTACAAATGATTCTGTAATATGAAGAAATATGGATGGACGAGTTTTGACCGATTTCCAAATAGGAGGTACTCAATTCATCTGTTTTTTTTTGTTTGTTCATAACTTTTGGGTGAATATTAAAAAAAAAAAAAAACAATATATTAAATAAAAAAAAAGACATGCCCGCTGAGTTTCTTGCGCCGGTTCTTCTCAGGACGGAGGCGTAATTTTAGCGAACTGGTGGTAGAACTTTTGATTTTATTTTTGACATTCAAAATGTATGTGTGCCCACATCTACTTTGAAATAAATGATTTGACTTTGGACCGATTTGAATGATGAAAGGTGATAGTTGTCATGAGGTTCCCATTCATAAGATCGAACAAAATAAGATACTTTTGGATATTTGCATGTAATTATTTTCGTATCTACAGTATTTAGTATTTAAGTTGCTTTCCCACTGACTATTCCTATGTATGATTTTTTGTAGTGGAGGAAATTGCCACTTCTAACCACAAGTCCGATATGTAATAGTCGAACCGCACTAAAACCTCCAACCGCACCGACAAAGAGTTACGGTTTGGTGTGGGTTTTGGTCCGGCGGCATCATTTGAAAATGAGCAAGGAGCCGCCGTTACGGTCAATGGCGAGCGTTACCGTGCCATGCTCGACGAATTTTTGTTTCCAAAAGTTGAAGAGTATGACATGGACAACATTTGGTTTCAACAGGATGGCGCAACATGCCACACAGCCAACATGACACTCGAACTTTTGGAAAATGCAAACTTTATATGGCCCACCTCTTATATTAGTCTGTGCTAATTTAATTTGCAAATAAATATAACCACTTATCATTCATACAGAGAAAGTAAAAATACAGTTTTATTAAATAGTACAGAAGACTAATCTTTACTAACAAAATATTAAGTTATTAATTTTAATAATTCCCAAAAAAATACTAATAAAATATTCTACAACTCACAAACCCTAAATAGAAACGACAGCCCATATTTCAAGAGTTCTAGTTAGTGCCACAGAATATATAACATACAGAAGTAAAACCCATTTGGTGAGCTAAGAAAGTTGCGAATGTCGGTTTGGATAACGCATTAAAAATAAGGATTTGAATCGCATTACTAATTAATTTAAATTCCTCCATTTTTTATTGTCATGTATGTAGCGGCTACCATGAAAATTTTGGCCAGGGTATAATAATATATAATAACTTTAATGACCAAAAAACGTGATAAACAGTAAGGAATTACATTTATCTCCAAACTAGGTAATCCTGTATCTTGGAGATTCAATTTAAATACATTAAAGTCATGCTTACATTTCACATTAACATTAAAATAGTAATTAAATAAGTGGAATTGATAATTATATATAATACAAAAGAAAAAACAAAATAAAATATAATTAAATTAATCTAGAATTACCTAATCTAATAAAACAAAATTAAATTCTGTATTACTTAATCAGTTTAAATCAAATTAAAATTAAAATTGTTACATGCTAGGTATTTTGTGTTATCGGTAGTTGTGTGTTTGTAAAAAGGTGTGTATGTTTGTGTATATGCGTGTGTGAGAAATGTAAATAAAATTATAAGCTAATATAAATATTTTAGAAAATTACACTTACCAATCAAGTTTATTGGATACACTTTTACGCTCAATACACGCCACGCCAATAATAGGAAGGATTAGTGGATCTCTATCAAACTTACAGCATTAACCCGTTTTTTATTCTATTTTTAAATCCAATTTAAAAAGTTTGAGTATGCAATGCGTATTTGCTTCTATGGACTGCACGCCACTAGAAGTTGGAAACAGGCCACCTGATCATAAGTGGTTATCATCGTTAACGGACTTTAACACACTGCATGGGTGCTATCTACGATCTACCTTTATACCTACTTACCATTTGTGAAGAAAATAGTTTAAATTTTCAATAGTTCATAAGTATCAAGATGTTTTAGTGCTAAAGAGAATTCAAAGAGAAGCCGATAGGAATGGGCTTGTATAGACACTTCGCCGCTCCTACCAGCCCACTTTCTTCAAGCCTCGTTTGAATTTCGCCGTTTTTCTTTCTGTTTCGGGTATTTGCCCACCTCTCACTCCCACCACTGTAACTCCTGTGTAGCCAGGATCCACAGCGGCGACCATCGTAATGACTCTGAGCAGTGAAGCCCAGGAACCCGAGAGAAAGCTAACTCGTCTAACCTCGCAACGAATTTAATCAGAAGATAATAGAAGGAGTAGGAAAACATGAGTTTCGACTGTGGGCTATCAGTGGTATTAGGCCAAAGGGAGATCTCCGACCGTACGAGGTAGTGCATGCCCGGTCAGGCCGAAGCCCACTGTAGTAGATTTCAGATATATTCGCGATTCAGGATCTCGCGCGCAAAGCGGGAGACAATAAAATAAAATTGAAAAAGCATTACGCCAGAATTGAGGAAAGCACCACGGACATTTCTTTCTGTATATTTATTATGTTAATTTCTAAAAATCTAGGCATTATATTTAAGTGCTATAACACTATTAGGCAGATCGCGTGAGGTACATTGTAACGGTCCTGAATTAATACTAACAATTACTTCGGTGGCACGCACAAAAAAATGTATACAAATTGCTTGTGTGCGTGATGGTATTAGGTTTGTTGTAAGTTATAAGCGAAAGCGTTTTTAATTAAATTTGTTTATTAAAAAATTGTGGATGATAAATTTAAAAATGGCAATCAAATATTTAATTAAAAACGATACATAATCAATCCATCCCATCCCATCACTGTAACTCCTGTGTGGGATCCACAGCGGCGACCATCGTAATGACTCTGAGCAGTGAAACCCTAGAGAAAGGTAACTTTCAAAATATCAATAAATTACAACCAAGATTGATGAGAAATGTTGTTAAAAACTAACTAGTACTTAACTAATAAGAAAAGCAAACAAAAATTTCTCAGTCGTTAAGAGCGATTTTTCAGAAAATATTAGCGTTGGTTTAATCAGCTTAAGCCAAAGTCTACTTCGACTGATCGATTTTAATTTTTAAGCAAGAGAAAGAGCAACCCCTTAAAATGGGGGCGACGCGACGGGAAAGAGTGCCGATGGCGTAACGCGTCGCGTCGTCCCTCATAACCCCGTGCTGGGTTCTGGTCTCAGCCGGGGTTCGGACGCAGAGTATGAGCGGTTGGAGGTTTTAGTGCGGTTCAACTCCCTGTGATTGTGGTGATTTTCTCCAACTAAAATAAAAAAAAAACCTCTTAAAATATAGATCTTTATAAAAACATTGTAAAGATTTATAAACAACGGTTTCCATCAGCTAAATCTGTTCCACTCCAATCTAAATCTCTGTAAAATAAATTCCGCTTATGAATCAAAACGCTAATTGCCTCCGCTCCGTCCTACATCTTGACACCGTTTTATTGAATTACTCATGAATCTATATAAATCGCTCTGTAAAATTCATTTATATAAGTTTTCAAACAATCGTAACTCATTACGCTGGGTACACAAATCGCGGGTTCAAAATCGCATTAAGGGTTGTTAAGGCATTTATTAACAAACTAACTCACACGACTTCGTCTGCATCAAATTTATAAGATTTTGTAGGTAGCTGCCCCGCAGTGTCCCCTGACATCACAGAGGTCCATGAGCAACGGTAACCGCTTACGATCAGGTGGCACAAGGCAATAAAAAAAAACTTCATTGAAAATTGTACACTGAAAAGTTTATTTCTGATACTATTCCAAATTGTCCAGTTATGTGACGCAGGTGAAGAAATGAAAAAAAAAATCAAAGGAGTATGCAGTTAAGTGATTAAATATTTTTATATGTATATCCCTGCATAACGTTAGTTTGGATCGATTTGGATAATTTTTTTCTACATGAACCGATTTTGATGCTTCTTTTTTAGAAAGCAGATAGATCTGATTGGTAATTTTTATGATTTTACTTGAACAATGACAGTCATTTTTGGTTTACTACATCATAATTTTAAGTTCAAAATTGAACTGAACATTGTACTTCCATAAAGCAATTACATAACCCTTTCACACGATAATACTTTAAGTATTATATTAAAATCACTTCAATATCGGTAGCGGTCAATGAATAAAAAATAATTAATAGACTGGACATTCTTAACATCTTTTTTCACTTCTAATTCTCAGCTGAACACAAAATTTCATGAATATAAATACTTTCATCAACTTAAACTATTACCAATATTCAAGTTATTAGAGAAGCACTATTTTGCTTATGGCATACTAGAAATTTGACGTAATAAATCACAGTATAAAATCAATGAAACCTTGACAGTACAGAGATTCATGATAATCACTTAAGATCAAGTAACCTATAACTAAAAATAAAAAACTTGAAAGGTGTCATGGGACACCCGAATAGAACGAAGTTCCTTTCGATTAAAAGATATCTTATATTTTTCTTAACGTAACGCGCGATAAGGAACGTGTTTTAAAACACTCTATCACAACGCCATCTAGCAATAATCATCTTAAACAAAAAAAGTGTCGTGACAATTTTTATTAAGATTTTTTTCCGTCTAGCCCCCTTTCGATAACGCGCGATAAGGAACTTCGTTCCAAAAACTTTTCAACAAAGTAAAATGTCCATTCTACCCATAATCTTTGACAACACAATAATAAAATAATTTCAATATCAGTAGCGACATCCAAACGCTCATAAAGTGGGCATGATACCCCATTGACTGGGGTGCCCATAATTTATGGTCCCATAAAGAGGTTCCGTAGCTACAATAAGTAAAATGAATAAAAAATGCAATCCGATCGAACTGTCACAACAATAAGCTTGTGTTATGAATATTTATGTATGGAGTAGGGTGACAATGTTTACCAATGTTGATGGTGGGGATTCAAATGCATGTATGTTTTTTTGCTTGCTAGAGGAGGTAATAGATCAAATAGTATTAAGTAGATACGAGTATTTCGAATTTTTAAATTGTAACGCTTAATTTGTATTATATATGTATATTTGTATGTAACATATATGTAATTATTTTCTTTCTTAATTACAGTTATAAGTAGTGTTATTTGCGACGTTTTGGTCAATCCGCAACAAATAATATTTTTTACGAAACGTGGCCTTCACTATTAAACCTGACATTCGCTGGGCCGCCCACAAAAGCGGTGGCAATAAAGCCATTAAAAAAAGATACGAGTATCTTCAGCTTTGAATTTACGGAAGAGAAGAACAACAGTTCTGATTACTTAATTTATGTTGCGGGTCTTAAACCAAATCTTCTTCGTAATATTATAAGCAACGGGAATGTGTGCCGCAGTGCGTAACGCGTCATGCCATCCCGCATAACCCCGTGCTGGGTTCTGGCCTCAGCTGGGGTTCGGACGCTGAGTGTGAGCGGTTGGAGGTTTTAGTGAGGTTCAATTCCCACATACGCCCCGCGGGTGGGGAACCGGCGATTTCCTCCAACTAAAACAAAAAAAAAAAGTAATATTATACCACCTTACCTCTTCATCGTCGTTTCTCTACTTATAATTAGATTAATCTTATCGGTTTTCTGAGGCATAGGTATTACCTTTTTTTTGAGTTTGCGGAAATCGCTGAATCGCGAGTTGAACCGCACTAAAACCTCCAACCCTCTCTCCCGTCGCGCCACAATCGGACGTCAAACCGGTACCCACAGCGATACGGCCACCAGCTAGTGCGATCCGATATAAATTCGTTAAATTTTAATATCTGTTCATTGTTAATTTTCATAGTAACATTTGTTGCTTTTTCTTATCTGTTTTGTCTTTCACGGCAAAGAAATTGCAACAAGCACAGTTTCTGTGGGCCCATCTCGCGAACTTGATATTTTCTCAGGTTGTCCATTTACATTCAAGAGAGATTTGGCTCAAGTTCTTGATTAATTTTCAAAACATTGTTTTCATTTTTGTATTATTGCTCAATTTTTTATTATTTTCTTATCTCATTATATTTTAATATAAGTGTTTTGTATCGTTTAATATTAATTTTATAATTCAATGATTTACTTTTCATACAACATGTTTTTTTTTTCTAATTATAAATTATTATTCTTTTTCGTACTTAGTGTAGCTTTCAATTCCGATGTTCTATTAGCATGCTGTTTGTACCTATTATTTAAGTGACATTTACTCATGTGTACTTTGATTGCTTCTCTATTTGTATGTGTTTTGGTGTTACTTTGTTGGTACAATTCAATAAATAACTAAATAAATCTGTTACCCTTTTTTACATGACGTGCCTGCAACCCACCTCATAGGAAGTGGACCGTTACCCCTACATACAGGACTTTTCTTAAACCTCATTAAATGGTCATGTCATAGCGCTTTGGGAATACTATGAACCTGTTCAAGCACCTGAGTTTCCATATACAACTTCTTCCATAACTCCTGGTCACCCTACTGACCTATAGGTGGGAGGCAAAAATGCGATTACTATGTTGAGCAACAGCTGACAGTCGCCATTGTTCTGATCACCGTCGGACGCGGGGGCGTGGTCATAATCCGATCTGACGTATGCCGGATATCTGTATTAACACTTTTTATACTTTATTATATCGACAAAAGAAAGGTCAAGAGGTTTTTTCAAATAAAAAACTTTTAGAAACTTTTAATAGTTCTAACATCTTTTGTTAAAAAATAAAAACCGATAAAAAAAATGACCACCAAAATTACGCCTTGGTCTTGAAAAGAAATACGCAAGAAATTGAGCGGGCATGTGTGGCGACTAATAATAACGCGCGAGATCCTGAATCGCGGTTACGACATTTGCAGAAATCTTCGTATATATACGACATCTGAAATCTACTACAGTGGGCTTCGGTCTGGGCATACACTACCTCGCCCGCAAGGAGATCTCCCTTAGGCCTAATACCATCTATACCCAGACATGTCTTTTCTTTTAATTTAATTTTATGTTTTTTTATATTGTTTTACAAATACTTTTTAAAACAAATGTATCAATTGAAACGTACCGGGACGAGCGCCATTTTTCCCATTTTGTGCAGTCATTAACTTTATAATATTATGCTCTACTGCACCATTATTTATTAAAAACGGTGAAGGAAAACATCGTGAGGAAACCTGCATGTCGGAAAAGGGTTCTAAAAATCCTTTGAAGATATGTGAAGTCCCCAATCCGCACTGGGCAAGCGTGGTGGACTATGCCTAATCCCTCTTCGGAGGAGACCTGAGCCCAACAGTGGGCAGTAATGGGTTGGTACAGGCACCATTATTATTTTATAAAGTTGTTGAACCTATTTAAGACAATTAATTTGTTGTAGGTTTTCAATTAATTTGTTATTTGTTTTAAATTCAAACGATCAATCTTTGTGGCCGTAATTGTTGTCTACAAACATTGTTATTGACATAAGTCTTATGATTGATGACTTTGAACTTCGGAGTTTCACGCAAAATCACAATTTGCGTTTCGTAATTGCATAATTTAACGAAAATTAGAGTTTCCGTATCGAATGAGAAATTAAAAAAACTATTATATAACTATGTAGGTAGGCAGTAGATATGTTCGATCCTTAATTCACAATTCAAAAGGGCAGACGAGCTCACGAGTCACCTGATCGTAAGCGGTTACCTTTGCTTATGGATTTGCTGGCTCGCCAAGGTCATTTTATTATCGTAATCGTTTTATTTTGTATATTTAAGGTAAAATTGTATACTGTACAAATATAAAAAAAAATGTTCATTATACAAAAAAAAGACATGCCCGCTGAGTTTCTTGGCAGTTCTTCTTAAGACGGTGGCTATAATAATTATTCTTTGTGTCCGAACTGGTGGTAGCTTTTAACTTTTGACGTCAACAAGTATGAGTACGTCATCAATGTTGAAAATAAAGTATTTCATTTCATTTCATTTCACCTCTGCATTGCCAGAAGACACTGCGGGCCGCTACCTACGGTCTACCCTTAAGGACTTTCTTTAAGCCTCGTTTGAAGAAGGACTAGTCATAGTGCTCAAGTTAGATTATTTTATATAGGTATGTTGGTCCACGTCGGACTTTTAAATGGCTGGACCATATTGGGTGTTTTTTTTTTAATTGATGGCAATACTGGGTCAATTAAATTTTATACACTATACTGTTTTGTACTAGTACTTATTGAATGATGTGAAACTTTGGACGTGTAAGATTTTTCTGAATAAACTGATTTTAATGTTTTTTTTTTGAAATTTGATTTTTTTTGTAATTTGATAATAATCACGAAGTAGTTTAAAATCGTTTTCACTTTTTCTTAATTAAATTTTTGTAATGCAATTATAACCTCTTTCTTTAATGTTGGTTCAAATTCAGCCCAAAATATTGAAAATATTTTTGATTTCTATGTAGTCAGACAAGCCAACGGAAAACCCAATCTCAATACATCTGTTTTCAAACTTCGACTTGTAAAACTAGATAATGTTATCAACACCTATGACCTCATAACATAAACAAGTTTAAAAACAAATAATTACCATTTCTAGTTATTTCATCAGATAGTCGTTTATCACTTCAAAAAACCCCAGTGCAAGTTAAACTACGCATTTTCCTTGTTGTGAAGTAGAACTTGTTTCATTATTATCTTTACTAAGAAAAAAAAAAAAAAAAAAACAAGTATTTTAAAATTATGTACGGAATTTTGACTGCGCTATAAAAATATTTTATGTATTTTTTCCGGGTCATTTTATTACACCTTGGTTTACGTAATCAGATTAACTGATCACTATTTAAATATATAGTTTTCGTATAAAAATAAAACTACCCAACATCATCATCAGCCTATAGACGTCCACTGCTGGACATAGGCCTCCCCCAAACCTCGCCACAACGACCGGTCCTGCGTTGTCTGCATCCAGTGACCTCCTGAGATCCTGACCAGGTCGTCAGTCCATCTTGAGAGAGGTCTACATACGCTGCGCCTACCGGTTATATACGGACCATCAAACTCTGAAAGACATTTGAAATCAGACGAGTGGTTCCTGGAGATTAGCGCGTTCAAACAAACTCTTCAGCATTATAATATTACTAGTTGACCCGGGCAACTTCGTCTGCGTCACAGAGGAGTATAATATAACCTATTGACTTCTTGGATAAATGAACTATCCAACACTGAAAGATGATTGAAATCGGACAAGTGGTTCCTGAGATTAGCGCGTTCAAACAATCAATCAAACTCTTTAGGATTACCAGGTTTACTCGTATAATATTAGTATAGATATAATAATATATAAATCTCGTGTCACAATGTTTGTCCTCAATGGACTCCTAAACCACTTAACCGATTATAATAAAATTTGCACACCATGTGCAGTTCGATCCAACTTGAGAGATAGGATATCTTAGATCAAGGTCGTCCTGGAGCTGGAAGGTGGCCACAGGATCTCCATCAATAAGCAAGATAACCTCATCGAGTTTGGGCTCTAATGCAGCGTCCTGATGAGTACTTTGCGTAGATGATGTATTGAAGATCTGATGATGGAGCTGGAAGGTAGCCACAGGAACTCCATCAATAAGCAAGATAACCTCATCGTGTTCAGACTCTTATGAAGCGTTCTGATGAGTACTTTTAGAAAATTTCCGGGAACAATTCCTATGCGACGCAGACGAAGTTGCGCGGGGCAGCTAGTATTAGTATAGATATGTAATTATTTATACTATAGGTACAGTATAAATAATTAGCCATTGTTACAGTCTAATAAGTTTTCAAGTAGATGATAATTAGAATATTTTTATTACTTTGTTTTTACACAAGATG
Organism: Trilocha varians; assembly: GCA_030269945.2. Taxonomy (NCBI): domain Eukaryota; kingdom Metazoa; phylum Arthropoda; class Insecta; order Lepidoptera; family Bombycidae; genus Trilocha; species Trilocha varians. The sequence goes on along the minus strand of AP028273.1, from coordinate 10,314,424 downwards.
ACGTGATGATGTCGGATACCTTGGCCTTGATTATTTGAATAAACGAACATTTCATCATGTCGCTCATGGATCTCTACAATGTCAGACCTAACCTATAAGAATTTTGTTCAAGTCTAGTTAACAACTTTACTATCTATCTAGGACCACTTGTATGGTGCTCGGAATAAATTATTTTTGACTTGATTTAGGATTTGAAAACAGCTAAGTTTGTACCAAATAGTGTTTTAAAATTATGCATTTGGAAGTTATCAAGAAAAAACATAAAATTTCACTGTTTATTATCATCATCAAAATATATATATATATATATATATATATATATATATACCTGGGTTTTCTTTAACGTGCGCGGAACCCTAAAAATCATCGTAAAACCCCAATTAGTTACGATCGAAAATTTAATTGTCAACACAATTATTTTCTCATTAATAATGAACTACGTTTTTCCTTATCTTAATAATAGTCACGTGGATAATAATGAACTAAGTAATTATAATAATAATCAATTATTATTTTTTAATTACCATTATGGTTGATGATATAACAAGTTCGGACGCTGAGTGTGAGCGATTGGAGGTTATAATGCGGTTCAACTCCCACATATCCGGTGATATCCTCCAACTGAAAAAAAACCTACGACCGACCCTTAAGGACTCCTCAACCCTCTTTTGAAAAAGGACTAGTCATAACGTTTAGGGAATACCAAAAAAGAGAGCTCATTCCATTTCTTATTTAATTGTGATAGACTTCAATTTCAAATACACTTGCGAAATAAAAACATCAATTTAAAGTTTTTAAGCGTTTTCAAAAACACTTCTTTGCAACGTTTTATGCGGAAGTCTGTACCTGTACCAACCAATTACTGCCCACTGTTGGGTCAGGTCTCCTCAGAAGAGGGATTAGGCATAGTCTACCACGCTTCCCAGTGCAGAAAGGGGACTTCACATATCTTTAAAGGATTTTTAGAATCCTTTTCCGACATGCAGGGTTCCTCACGATGTTTACCTTCACCGTTTTTAGCCAGTGGTGTTGTGAAAAATTGTACATAAATCTTTTTTCACATTTAGATTTATAGCTACAAGCCGGGAGTTGAACCCGCGACCTCCCGTTCGGAAGGAAGCGCTTCGATCACTCGGCCACCACGACTTTCGGAAGTCTGTATCTGTTTATAATTGATTTAAGATTACATCCATAGTTAACTTACAATTATTTACTACGCAGTTATCAAAGTGAAGTACCAAAATTGATAAGGAAAATAAACTAATGACATCTATAAACATACGGATTTTCCTCAACCATTCCCACTTCAAAACATATAAATACCCTGCATGTTCTAGTCACATCACAGTTGAAATCAATTCTCGAGCGAACACAGTTGATAATCTCAAGTTTTTCAAAATGGTGAACAGTCGTTCAATGGTATTATTGGTGTGCCTGGCGTTTTTGGTGGTGGTATCATCACCACAAAATGGCGTTGCTGCTGACGTCCATATTGGTAGTTGTGTGTGGGGAGCCGTCAACTACACATCGGACTGCAACGCTGAGTGCAAGAGGAGAGGCTACCGAGGCGGACATTGTGGCAGCTTCGCGAATGTGAACTGTTGGTGTGAGAACTAAGGTTGATTTTTATTTTTTGTAATTTAATAAAAAAATATTAGTATTTCTTTGTTTTATTTATGTTTTGGAATTTTAATTATCTTGATTATAAAATGGTTAATGACCATGAGTTTTAATAGTTTACATTTTTCAAACTTGATTTTCAAGTTTGGTCACTTATTTTGATTGATTTTTCTTATTTAAATTCAATTACGTTGCCACAAAATGGCGTCGCTGCTGACGTCCATATTGGTAGTTGTGTGTTTGGAGCTGTCAACTACACATCGGACTGCAACGCTGTATGCAAGAGGAGAGACTACCGAGGCGGACATTGTGAGAACTAAGGTTGATTTTTGTTTGTTGGTAATTATTTTTTTTAGTATTTTTTTTTTTTTTTTTTATTTATTTAAATTTTTTATCTCATGGTCGACGACCGTGAGTTTTAGTAGTTTACATTTTAAAACTTGATTTTCAAGTCTGCTAACTTGTTTTCTATGTGATGTTGTTAATTGTCTATGTTTCTATTTCAACTTTGTTTATATACAGATCCAAAAGTACTTATTTGATCTTAATAAATAATAAAGACCCCTGACGACTATCACCTTTTTGAGACTTAAATCATCCAAATCGGTCCAACCAAACTAAAGTTATGAAGGAACAAACATAAAAAAATACATTTTTGGGAAGTCTATTAAAAAGGACAAGACACGGTTGTCGATCTATTAAAAAAATATATATATTTTAAACAGAACACTGTTTTAATCTTCCTAAATGAAACACTGTTTTCAATGTATTTAGTTACAAAATTGTCAAATTCCATTTAAGCCGGGACATTAAGCCTAAACTTCCCCTGCACAAAATAAACCCCTGTGCACAGTAAATTCCGCAGTGTATTACACAAGCTTCCTGTTTTAGGGTTGCTAGTGGATTTTAAATACAGAATTTCAAAAAAATATATATTATATTTTTTTTGTTGGAAATTTAAGATAGTACGCATAACTTGTTTGAGGATTTGGAAGTGTATATGATATTAAATAATATTTGAAGTCATGTTAAAAAAACATTAAATTAATATAATGATTAAGTTTATCGATATACTGATAATATACATAAATACACCATAATTATAAAAACTTGTAGAGAATAAATCATACTATTTTCTTCAAAAAGAATACGAAACCAATTCTACAAATTTAAGCGATATAATTTTGCACACATTTTTTTCAAAACCTTATCCATTAATTTTTACCGCAATATTCTAAATCTGGCAACCCACAGTTCCGAGTGGCTTCTGCACACTGATAAAACTTGCAGTACTTGTATAGTTGTTTACACGCCAGTGAGAACTTAGCCTAACTTGTTCAGTGTTTACGTTCATTCAGTTTATGTTAGTAGATAGCTCGTATGGAAAATATTAGAAAAAAAATTCGAGTTTCAGAAGAATATAATAAAATATATATGTTTTTAAATAGTGTTCGTGCCTATTAGTACAGGAATTATAATCAAAGTCAAAGTCAAAGTCAAAGTCAAAGTCAAAGTCAAAGTCAAAGTCAAAGTCAAAGTCAAAGTCAAAGTCAAAGTCAAAGTCAAAGTCAAAGTCAAAGTCAAAGTCAAAGTCAAAGTCAAAGTCAAAGTCAAAGTCAAAGTCAAAGTCAAAGTCAAAGTCAAAGTCAAAGTCAAAGTCAAAGTCAAAGTCAAAGTCAAAGTCAAAGTCAAAGTCAAAGTCAAAGTCAAAGTCAAAGTCAAAGTCAAAGTCAAAGTCAAAGTCAAAGTCAAAGTCAAAGTCAAAGTCAAAGTCAAAGTCAAAATCATTTATTTCAAAGTTGATGTGGACACATACATTTTGAGTGTAAAAAAAAAAGTTCTACCACCAATTCGCTAAAATTACGCCTCCGTCCTCAGAAGAACCGGCGCAAGAAACTCAGCGGGCATGTGTTTTTTAATTTAAATTGTTTTTTTTTTCAATATTGTTTTTCAATCATGGTTGGGTAGTGGTTGAAGCGCTTGCCTTCCGTATAGGAGGTCGGGGGTTCGAACCGGCTTGTACCTCTAAATTTTAATTTTAATAATTTATTTTAAAGAAAATTTTCAATATAAGATTTTAAGATCCTAAATATCATGTATTAGAAGAGTTCCAACCAAGAGAATTAAAATGAACCCAAACAGGACGGGTCTATCTTATTTAGCACATGAGTTACTATGACCAACTTCCGAACACATCGGATCAGCGCCATTTTGTCATATAATTGCATTGTCACGCGATATACATCTGCATGCAAAATGTCAGCTCAATCGAAACTCAGAAAATTTGTCAAATTTAGCTTGCAAGATTCCACCCGAACTTACCTAGTTACATCCAGTGCAAGTTAATATAAAGCTTGTAAATTCGTCGAGGTTGAGTTCATCTCTACTACTACAGGAGATGTAATCGTGGGGTAGGTGAAGAGTTTCCTTTCCGTACAGAAGATGGCGGCGTGTACGCGTGTGTGAGATCAACACACTGATGGTCGAGAATAGTTTCGTTTGTGATAGTTTTATCGAATATTTTTTTGACGTGACAACGTCTTATAAATTGGTTTGCCGAGTGACACTTCAAGAAACTGCGTTACGCTCCGCTCACGTTATGCGCTCACAATGAGAGCGAGTGAGAGGCACGCGTGCCTTTTACTTTTTATGTCTGTCTCTCTCGCTCTTAGGCGGGCTAACCATGCCCGAGTGGTTGCCTGTAAAGTCGTTGTCACGTAAAACTTTCGCCCGTATACCGAATTTACAGGCAAAAAAAATTTTTTTTTTGTATTCTTACCAATATTTTTGAGTACTCAGCACCCTCCTTCAATATATATTAGGACATTCCAATTTGAAGTCTATCACAATTAAATGAGTAATTGTGATAGACTTAAATTTCAAATACACTTGCGAAATAAAAACATAAATTTAAAGTTTTTAAATACTTTTTTGCAACGCTTTATGCGGAAGTCTGTATCTGTTTATAATTGATATAAGATTACATAGTTTAAAACCCAAAATTATTTACTACGCAGTTATCAAAGTGAACTGCCAAAATTTATAAGGAAAATAAACTAATGACATCCAAAAAAACACGGATTTTCCTCAACCATTCCCACTTCAAAACATATAAATACCCTATATGTTCTGGTCACATCACAGTTGAAATCAATTTTCGAGCGAACACAGTTGATAATCTCAAGTTTTTCAAAATGGTGAACAGTCGTTCAATGGTATTATTGGTGTGCCTGGCGTTTTTGGTGGTGGTATCATCACCACAAAATGGCGTCGCTGCTGACGTCCATATTGGCAGTTGTGTGTGGAGAACCGACCACTACACTGCAGATTGCAACGCTGAGTGTAAGAAGAGAGGCTACCGAGGCGGACATTGTGGCAGCTTCGCGAATGTGAACTGTTGGTGTGAGACCTAAGGTTGATTTTTGTTTTTTGTAATTTAATAAAAAAATATTAGTATTGTTTTGTTTTATTTTTGTTTTGGAATTTAAATTACCTTGATTATGTTATGGTTAATGACCATGAGTTTTAATAGTTTACATTTTTTAAACTTGATTTTCAATTTTGGTCATTTTTTTTGATTGATTTTTTTATTTAAATTCAATTACGTTACCACGTTTTTAAGAATCCTTTGAAGATATGTGAAGTCCCCAATCCGCATTAGGCAAGCGTGGTGGACTATGCCTAATCCCTCTTCGGAGGAGACCTGAGCTCAGCAGTGGGCAGTAATGGGTTGTTACAGTACAGGACGTTACCACAAAATGGCGTCGCTGCTGACGTCTATATTAGCAGTTGTGTGTTGGGAGCGCTCAACTACACATCGGACTGCAACGCTGAGTGCAAGGGGAGAAGCTACCGAGGCGGACATTGTGGCAGCTCACCAATATTTTTGAGTACTTAGCATCCTCCTTCAATATCTATTAGCAAAAATAAATCGCCCTGTATCAGCGTGGATGTTTAAAACTTAAACTTTTTTTTCTAACATTGCATTTTTTTATTACCTTGTAGGCAGACGAGCTAACGGGCCACCTGGTCTTAAGCGGTTACCATAGCTCACGGCCTTCTGCAGTGTCAAAAACACCGAAAAGGGGAGCTCATTCCATAGCAGTACTGTGCGTGGCAGAAAAGAATTTTTGAAACAGACCGTGGATGACCGCAGTGGTTCCAAATAGTAAGGATGAACTCCACCTCGATTTACGACTATCGTTGCTGACAACTAGGTTTATGATATTGAAAAAAAAGTAGTGCCAATTCCAAAACAATCTAAGTTGCATTTCGCAGTTTTACCCCACTTCAACTGCCAAAGTTACAGATCCACCCTGTGTAGGTAGTGTAAATATCAAGGGTACGCCCGTATCGGCTTGTTTGGACAGCATTAGGCCGGCCTGTCTGTTGACTCGAGCGATCCGCTGATTGCCGTGTTACTGTGTTTGCTACTATTATTATGTGAGCTCGCAGTTTTATAGTATTTTTTGTAGGTTATATTTTGAACTAGATGACCCGCAACTTCGTCTGCGTTACTTTCAATTTCAGTTATTCGATTTGAGCTTTATATTAACTTGCACTGGAGGTAACTATGTACTAATGCTTTGATGCATTTTAAACGGGTTCTTACCACGATATTTAATTAATTAAGTTGTCTCGATATTTCAACGTCATGATCACGAGAAGACGTCGAAAATATCGTGGTAAGAACCCGTTGAAAATGCATGAAAGTATTATAGAAAACCGCGAGTGTCTGAATAAGTTTATGTACTAATGTACCTATGTAAGTTTGGTCGGAATCCTGTGAGTTAAATTTTACAAACTTCCCGTTGTCTGATTGAGCTGACATTTTGCACGCAGATGTATCGCGTGACAATCCAATAATATAACAAAATAACGCTGATCTGATGATGGATTCGGAAGGTATATTAAATAAGATATACCTATCGTGTTTGGGCTCATTTAACTTGTCATGGCTAGCACTCTACTGTTATTGATAATCTAGATGTTATAAGCTTGTATTTAAAGTTTTCTTTAAAATAAATTCTGTAGGTTATAAAAGGAATAGGTGACCGCGGCAACTTCTTCTGCGTCACTTTCAATTATTGAATTTTTCTTGCCTTAAAATTCTTGAACTTTAATCAACTTGGTCCAGTCTTGAATTATGCGCTTTTTTTTTTAGTTGGAGGAAATCACCGGATCCCCACCCGCCCCGCGGGTATGTGGGAGTTGAACCTCACTAAAACCTCCAACCGCTCACACTCAGCGTCCGAACCCCGGCTGAGGCCAAAACCCAGCACGGGGTTTGGAGGGACGACGCGACGCGTTACGCGCTCGGCACTCTTTCCCGTCGCGTGAATTATACGCTTACCAACATATATTACGATTCATTTTTAGGTATATATCAGCGATCATTTTAATTTCATTTCACTTAATGTTACTTATGTTTCCTGAAGATAAATTGTAAGATTTCGAATGACAAGCTGGATTCGAACCAAGTACCTGCACGGAAGGCCACCACTCAATTCTCCTCAGTCACTAGTTAAGCTCGTACCTATCTCAAGGATTATCCTATGTAAGTGGTTCGTCATAAATACCAAATTTAATCTAAAAATATCCATAAAACTGAATCCAGATATTGACCGATAAGCTATTGTAGGGATCCCGCACACACGCAATATTATTGTCAATATACCAATCTAGGTCTGTATTGTATATTTTAAAAATATATGCTTAAATAAATTTAAGGACTAATGTGGTTCATTTCAGTTGCATATATCGACGGGTTCTAGAGTGGAGACCACGATGTGGTAAACATAGTGTTGGGCGCCACCTGCTAGATGGAACGATGACCTAAGAAAGGTGGCCGGTAACAACTGGATGAGACGAGCAGAAGATCGAGCTCAGTAGCGTATTTTGTGAGAGGCCTATGTTCGGCAGTGGACGAGTGTGGGCTGATGATGATTTAATTTAATTTAATTTAATACTTTATTGTACACCAGGTAAAGAAAATTACAGTGACTTATAGTAATCAAAATATAAGCACAAAAGGCGAGCTTAACTCAAAAATGAGTTTTCTACCAGCAAACCTAAGAAAAAAAAAACTGATATGAAATCTTACAGAGATGATGATGATGATGATATTGACTTACAGTTGTGATAATACTTTTATTACAAAAATTAAAACGACCTACTCACATTCCTGAAGCATGGCACAAAAACTACCAGTCAGATCTGTATCAAATTATACGAGATTATGTCCAAAGTGTAGACTTTGTAACAAAAAGAGTCATCAAAATCGGTTCATATAGAAAATAAATACAGCTAATCCTGTAATCTTGTTAGGATCTTCAAAGGATTTTTAGAACCCTTTTTCGACATGCAGGTTTCCTCACGATGTTTTCCTTCACCGTTTTTATGCCAGTGGTGTTGTGAAAAATTGCACATAAATCTTTTTTCACGTTTAGATTTAGAGGTACAAGCCGGATTTGAACCCGCGACCTCCCGTTCGAAAGGACGCGCTTCGACCACTCGGCCACCACGACTTATTCATAATACGACACATATTTTATTATATTGACAATAATATTGCGTATATACAGGTACCCATAAGCCTTCAAATATCTAAAGTTGTCAATTAAAAGTTACTGGCGTCTACTTTTATTTCGTATGATAATTTATTCGAGTTCTTATGTTAACAAACTATTTTTATTGGTCTATATCCGTGAATAAGTTATAAAAGGCCTGTTGTAGTATAAGATATGAGAAGCTATACTATAAGCCATAATATAAGCTATATTTAAAGTAATTGTCTTTTATTTTTTAGTCCTTGTTTGTTTCTTTTTTTTCTCGGCAATTATTCGATTTTTTCTCACCGTAAAAACTATTATTGAACTTCAACGAACATATACAAAAAAAAATGGCCAAATTGGTCCAGGCGTTATTGAGTTATGCGCTTAGCGATATATCTTGCGATTGATTTTTATAAAATAGATAAAGAATGTGTATGTCTATAAGTGTTAGTTTCCATAACCTAATGGCCTTAAAAAATGGATTGGGGAAGGTCCTTAAAGTCAGGTCGTAGGTAGTGCCCCGTCAGTATCCTCTGACCACTTACGATCGGGTGGCCCGTAGCCTAGTCTGCCTACATGGTAATAAAAAATCATAATATCAATTCAAGGCATAATCAAATAATTACTTATTTTTTTAATTTAAGGAAAGCTTACTTAATAGCAAAAATATGAGGTACTTGTAAATGACTTAATTATGAATTTAAACAAAACATTGTTAAATACAAACCTTCACTAATTAATAATATATATTTCAGCATTAAGAATAATATGTAATCGAAAAAAAATAAAAAAATATCAATAGTACAAAAGTAATACTTTCATGCATTTTCAACGGGTTCTTACCACGATGTTAAATTAATTGAGTGATGTGTGTGTCGTGATGTGAGTTCGAGTTCCAGTGGTACCACCCAAAAGCGAACGAGAAAGAGGGTAGACATATTTGTTTGCTCTTAAATCGACCCGCAGTATCCAGTCTTCTCGTGACCATGACGTTTGCAACAACGTTGAAATATCGAGACAACTCAATTAATTAAATATCGTGGTAAGAACCCGTTGAAAATGCATGAAAGTATTATAGAAAACCGCGAGTGTCTGAATAAGTTTAGTACAAACGTAGCTTATAGCTTGCTATACGACAGCTCCCTTATTTACAACAGTAAAGAAAGCGTCGCAGTGTAGGCGATATAATTTAGTGTCGCGTTATATTGTTTTACAATGTGTTTTGTTTATAAAATATATTATAATTTATACACATATTAATGTGAATGATGATTGGGTGGGTTATATATCTTGTAGGTGTATTTCGGATTAGTAGACGTGGTGGCCGAGTGGTCGAAGCGCGTCCTTCCGAACGGGAGGTCGCGGGTTTAAATCCGGCCGGCTTGTACCTCTAAATCTAAATGTGAAAAAGTATTATGTGCAATTTTTCAACACCACTGGCTAAAAATGCTGAAGGAAAACATCGTGTGGAAACCTGTAGACATCCACTGCCGGACATAGACCTCCCCCAAAGATTTCCAATGCTCGCGGTTGGTAGCGGCCTGCATCCAGCGTGTTCCTGCGATCTTAACAAGATCATCCGTCCACCGAGCATCTGACTGGTAGTTTTTGTGCTATGCTTGAGAAATGGAAGTCGATCGTCTTCATTTTTGTAATATTTTTTTTTTCTTAGCACCTTCCCGTTACATGATAATCAGGATCTTAAAAGCTTAATATTAAAGTGTTTCTTTACAATAAATTATATTTATCATATATATTTCTTGTAAGAGTACTAACTAAAGAATTGAAGACACTTAATAATAAATATTTTTTGAGGCTGATTCATTGAATCCTCTTCATACTTATTATATTCAATACCCATTACCTAAACTACAAGTAATGCTAAGATATCTATAATGGAACAATGCTTCTTAAAAACACTATTCTTGTTAAAACGTTTCGTAGTGTTGATTTTAATTTGATATCGAATATGTATTCAGAATGTAGTCAGCTGAGAGCTCTCACGGTAAGGCTGTGATTATGTTGATAAGAGGAGCGATAGCGATTTAGATTTACTCAAATTCAAATCATTTATTTTTAAAGTTGATTTGGACAAATATTTTGAATGTCAAGATATAACAAAAACATAATACCACCAGTTCGTTAAAATTACGCCTCCGTCCTGAGAAGAACCGGCGCAAGAAACTCAGCGGGCATGGCTTTTCTTTATTTACTTTACTTGGAACCGCTGCATTCATCCACAGTCCGGTTCAAAAGATCCTTTTGCCCCGCACCATTCCGATCTGGAATGGACTCCCATCCGCGGTTCCGGAGCGCTATGACATGTCTCTCTTTAAACGAGGTTTAAGAAAAGTCCTGTATGGGTAGGTGATAGATAACGGCTCCTCTTTGCCCTGGCATTGCAGAGGTCCATGAGCGACGGTAACCGCTTAGCATCAGGTGGGCCGTAGGCTCGTGTATCTATTAAGCAATAAAAAAAAAAACTTTTTTTTTAAATATTGTTTTACAAAACTTTTATATGACAAACTACCCGCGCAACTTCGCCTCCGTCACATAAGAATTGTTCCCGGGAATTTCACTCACGACTTCAGCGATCTTTCTCGTATAATAAATCTATGGCCGTGGGATTTTTTTCTCGTGGAGTTGTACTAGTGCACTAGCCATGCAGTAAATAAATTATAGTTTAAATTCCATTTTGTTTCTTGAAATAATTTAGTGAGGTTAAGTTTTATTTGTTAGTAAAAAGCGATCTAATAAAACTTTTATCGACAATTTATTTTATTACCTAGTGCACTTAAAGATTACTATTTAGCAAAACAAGTAAAAAAAATTGATACTAATTTACTATATAAAACATAAAATAGTGTTAAATACATACAGTCGCAGTTTTAAATTGGAATTAAAAATAATCTAAAATAAACAGTACTAAAATGCTGATACAAGGTAAGCACAGAGGACCTTCATTCTAACTTTTATTTAACTTGCAATGGATGTACTTTTGTCACTATTCACCAATGTACTATGTAAGTTCGAGTGGAAATTTGCGAGGTAAATTTGTCTGACATCTCAGTTTCTAATTATGCACTCATTTGTTTATCGCGTGACAATGCAATTATATGGTACCATGGAGATAGTCTAATGATAGCAGAAGTTAGCCATGAACCGCACCAAAACCTCCCGCCGCTCACGCTCGACGTCCCCAGCCGGGGACAGAACCCAGAACTACAAGACATTCTGAATCTACATCATGAATAACAAATTGAAATTTTAAACAGCTTATACGTGTGTAATATTTTATTAGTGTGCTAAACGAATTGAGTGCCATCGGCACCCTCTAACGCCAGATAGTCGAGTTGTTACGCGAGACTGTTGTACTTTCATCATCATCATCATTAGCTTATAGACGTCCACTGCTGGACATAGGCCTCCCCCAAACCTCGCCAAATCGACCGGTCCTGCGCCATCTGCATCCAGTGATCTCCCGCGATCTTGACCAGATCGTCGGTCTATATTGTGGGGGGTCTACCAATATTGCGCCTACCGGTTCGTGGCCGCCACTCCAGAACTTTTTGGCCCCATCGGCCATCCGTTCTTCGCACAATGTGTCCTGCCCATTGCCACTACAAAGTACTTTCAATTGGCTTCATTCTGTTGCTCATGATGCTGATTCCAGATGTAATAAGTGATATATTTTGTATGATGTTTTTACTGAGAGGACGTGTTATGATTCTCTGCAGGATTTTCTCTAAAGACCTGGTGTCTGATGATCATGATGATGCTGAATTTGTTCCAAGTAATGACGTTGCCTATTGATGATGGCGAGTGAGTATCATTTTATTTATTTATAAAGATTTATCTACACGAATAGGTATTTGGTAATTAAGAATTAGATTGTTTCTAATATAAGTGTATAACTTTATTTGGGTGGGATGGTATGTATTTTACTGTCCACTGCTGGGCAAGGGGCCCAGAGAGATCTGGGAATACATCACGCTTGCCTAATTCAAATTGGGGACCTCACATTTTATAAAAGGATTTCAAAATCATCCAATTTGCAGGTTACTTCACTTTTTCTTTAAACGTTTTTATCCAGTGGTGTTGTTGCACATAAATCTTTTTCAAATTAAGATTCAGAGGTACAAGGCCAGTTTGAGCTCCTATGCGGAAGGCAAGCGCTTCAACCACTACCCCATCACGACATACAGGGTGGATCTGTAACTTTGGACAATCTGACGTGGGGTGAATGACCTGTCGAAATACAACATAACACCATTTTTATTTTTTGGATCGGTTAAACTTTTTTTTCTGACATTGTATGTAAAACGTACGACTATCGTTGCGGACTTCCATACTATGATTATTTTTTTTTTTTATCCAATTCCTAAAATAATAGTGGTTTTAAGTTTTATTACAATAGGTCTTTCACCCCACGTCAGATTGTCCAAAGTTACAGATCCACCCTGTATGTTTAAAAAACTCTAAATCCTTCTTATTTTCGAATTAAAGGTGACTATGTACTTTGTTCTTCAGAGTATCATACATAAGGGTGGCTCGACGCGTCTGTTCCGATTTTATTAGAGGAGTCCGTACGTTCAGAATATGTTGAATTAAATAAATATTCACACTGTAATTGTTTTATTCACACTGTCCTAGAACTATGCGACATGAACGGGATGTACCTTAAATTTTAGAGATAATTTAGATATTTTTGAATCTAGTATTATTGAACGTCAAAAAAAAAAATGTTTCCTTTTAGCATAACATCCCATCTCAAAAATTATAAATTTAAGGTAATAAAACAATATTGAAAAAACAAAAATTTAAATTAAAAAAAAAGACATGCCCGCTGAGTTTCTTGCACCGGTTCTACTCACGACAGAGGCCCAATTTTAGTGAACTGGTGGTAGAACTTTTTTTTTGACTTTCAAAATGTATGTGTCAGTTAATTTAAATTAAAGTAGTTATTTATTGAAAATGCTGAAACTGTGTATGTAATTGGTTTTTATTTATTTTAATTTAATTTTTCAACAACTTCCTTAGCAGAAAAGTTACTTTATCTTCTAAAAAAAGCCTATGATACTGTTGATAATGTTCATTTCAAATCTAGTAATTAAATGCTGATAATAATTTGTACAAAATAACATAATTATTCATGGATTGGATAGTTTTCCTAAAACATTTATATATTTTTTTCTTTGTTTTTTTATTTTTTTGTGTTTTTATTTTTAGTTTTTTTAATTTAATTTTTTTGTGTTTTTTTATTTTTGTCATTTTAAGTTTTATTCCTATATGGAACCAATCTTTATTGTTATTTTGTTTTTCATTACTAAACTTTATTCTGTATAATTTTTCTATTGTGTCACTAACAACTACCTGTCAAAATTAGACACAAAGAACTTGTTAAAACATTAATCTGTTGACAATAATCTGTTCCCCAACGTGATTACAAATGATTTAAACAATAAAGTTATAATAATTCTTGTGACGCAAAGAATTAAGAAGTACATTGTCATTCATGATTTTTAGTGATGATGTCTGTAGGCGACTGAATCAGTATTATTTATTTTATACATTTATAATGTAAAGAACAGACGACGATGGCGCCCTCTGTAAATAGTTTTAATATTTTTTTTATTAAAACCTCTTTGTAAATATACTTTTTAAAAATAAGAAGGAATGTTGGCGCGCTTTTTCAAATATCGAATGTGTGTGTGTATGTACAAAAATAGTTGTGATTGCATCATACTTTTCTTTCTCTTAAGTTTTATTTTAATTAAATGATTGTTTTTATGTTCTTCTATGCACTGGCAGCCTTTGATTTCGTACAATGTCCTTAATTAGACACTGGCTGAACTGATTTCGAGAAATATTTTCTTAATAGTAAGCTATCTTTATTTGGGTGTGTAGATTACATTACTTATGTTATAGATGCTCAGTCTGTCTGTCTGTCTGTTACGCTTTCTTGTTTAAACTTCTTAACCGATTTTGATGAAATTTGGCACAGAGAATCTTTAGACCCAAAAAAAGTGACAACTACCAACGGCGTAAGACCAACTAGTAGGCTATATAATAACGCTGAAATTAGGTTGAAACTGCCTCTTTTTTCTTGAGCTTCAGCTATAAATGCAAAGTAATTACATAGCATATCAACCATACTGTATTCGGTATGCAGCAAGAAGCAAAGGAATGGAATAAACGTCACTGCAGGAACTTTAATTAAGAACCTGTCAGTTGTGGAAACGGGTTACGCTGGCGTGGCCATGTAGAATCTATGATAAATTATCATGCATATAGTTTTAATGTACGGAGACAATATTACAGAAAATAAACTTCAGACACTCGCGGTTTTCTATAATACTTTCATGCATTTAACAGGGGTGACGGCTTCAGATTATCGAGTATGTGGAATCCAGTGCTAAACACAACAGTCACTAAGGGTTCATGCTCAGAGAGTCTTGTAGATACAGTGAGTGTGGTGTGTCGTGATGTGAGTTCGAGTTCCAGTGGTACTACACAAAAGCGAACGAGAAAGAGGGTAGACAGATTTGTTTGCTCTTAAATCGACCCGCAGTATCCAGTCTTCTCGTGATCATGACGTTTGCAACAACGTTGAAATATCAAGACAACTCAATCAAATAAATATCGTGGTAAGAACCCGTTGAAAATGCATGAAAGTATTACAGAAAATACCTTAACTTTTTACAGTTTTGCTCAAAAAAAAATAAAGGTTGCCTTTTTAAATTAATTTATTGCAACACCAACACTTGCTTATTAATCATGAACCTCTGCAATGCCAGGCTATTAAGAAGCCGATAGCCATCGCCAACTTATTACCACTACGCGAGAGTGAAGACTTCCCATCAAGTAAACCTGTCATTTTCAGCTAATTCACGCCAAAATTAACAACACTAAAACAAGTTCTTTAAACACTCGCGGTTATCTACATCACTTACACTATTACTAAACGGTACCGGCAAACGAACGAGAAAGAGGGTAGACAGATGTGTCTGCTCTTAAATGACCTACCCGCAGTTCCTCAGTCTTCCCGTGATCATGGCGCTTGAAACAGTGCTGCAATATCGGATTATTAAAAATAATCGTGGTAAGAACTCGTTTAGTAATAGTGTGAACACTAAAACAGTCACTCTAGGTAGGTACTACGATCTATTACTTATTCGATAAACAAGTTTCATGAGCTACAGTAACCATCAAGTGCAAAATATACTCGTTGCTTTAAAATACCTACAAAAATGTTAATAGAACGAGCTGTATTATTCAGTTAAATTCTCTTTAAACCGGCTCGATCCAGTTTGAACCGGACAAGGATAAACAAAGGCAAGCCACTTCAGCTGCGAAGTATCTATTTCCAGTTTACGAGTGGAGTTCCGGGCAAATGGCCGGGCGAAACGAGCCGAATAAACATTATGATGTAGCGACTGCAAAACTGGCATATAAACTGAGAGGCATAATTATCTATGGAGTAGTAGCTTCGGTTTTAATGTGATATAACCATATTTTAAATTGGCATGTAGGTAGACGTGGTAATACAATACCTGATGGTAATTAGCATTCGTCAATCATCATCATCAGCCTATAGACGTCCACTGCTGGACATAGGCCTCCCCCAAACCTCGCCACATCGACCGGCCCTGCGCCATCTGCATCCAGTGACCTCCCGCGATCTTGACCAGATCGTCAATCACGAACCTATGCAATGTCAGGGGACACTGCGGAGCCGCTATCTTTTGTTTTCTTTTGCCCTCTTAGTTATTTTTCTTATAAAAAGTACATATTTATTAACTAAGACTTAGAGATTAAGCTAAATTTCTATTCATGATCTCTCATCAATATTGAGTGTCTATAAATGCCTAAAAAGTCATTATTTTTCTGGTTAACAAACACTTTTTGGTATAAACTTATTCAGACACTTTTTGATATAATTAAAGCCCAACAGTTAATATCAACCTACCTATTTATAAAACTCCCATCGCTTTGAAAACACAATCACGTTCAACAAAAGCAAACACATTAAATTGCAATTTAATCCGAACAATAAAGATAAAATTCGATATCAGACTAATTGAATTTCATAATTAATTGAAAACTTATTAACGCTATACGGTTTGTGAATAACGGCTCTATTGATCCGTCTTCAGATAATTATACTATACAGGATATAGGCCATCTGATCGATAGTGGTTACTGTCGCTCATACTGTACTGTACCAACCCATTACTACCCACTGTTGGGCTCAGGTCTCCTCAGAAGAGGGATTAGGCATAGTCCACCACGCTTGCCCAGTGCGGATTGGGGACTTCACATATCTTCAAAGGATTTTTAGAACCCTTTTCCGACATGCAGGTTTCCTCACGATGTTTTCCTTCGCCGTTTTTAGCCAATGGTGTTGTGAAAAATTGCACATAAATCTTTTCCACATTTAGATTTTAGAGGTGCAAGCCGGCCGGATTTGAACTCGCGACCGGAAGGAAGCGCTTCGAGCACTCGGCCACCACCTCTGCAATGCCAGGGAACATTGAAAGGTTACGACCAATCTTCAAGGACTTTAGTGGTTGCTCATGAACTTCTGCAATATCAGGAGATATTGAAGAATCGTTATCTACAACCTTTGACTTTTTTAAGCCTCGATTAAAGAAAGTCATAACAATAGTCATAATGGGCATAAGACCGCAAGGTGTACCGACGACCTGGCCAGAACTGTGAGAAGTCACTGGATGCAAACAGCAAGGGTCTGATGGTTATGGCGAAATTGAAGAAAAACGAGGATTAGGAGGAGTTTTATTAGAGGTCACCAGTGAGACCACTGAAGTGTTCCATGCAAGAGCCCATGAGCGACTGTAATCACTTGCCATTAACACTTTCAGTGCTAAACGAGGCCGAAATGATCCCTTGTGCAACTTTCCTGTGGTGCGGAAATAAAAAACGTGAACTGCCCTGGGGTACGAAGAGCATAACTTCGTTAAAGGAATTGGGGTCTAATGGACCACGTGTAGCCCTAACATTTGGTCATGGATTTTTATTCTACGATTTTAATCGAAGATCATATCATATAACCTACATCCATTGCTTTCAAAGTAAATTAACCCTGTACTGTACTGTACTGTACCAACCCATTACTGCCCACTGCTGGGCTCAGGTCTCCTCCGTAGAGGGAAGTTAGGCATAGTCCACCACGCTTGCCTAATGCGGATTGGGGACTTCACATATCTTCCAAGGATTTTTGGAATCCTTTTCCGATATGCAGGTGTTTTCCTTCACCGTTTATAGTCAGTGATGTTGTGAAAAATTGCACATAAATCTTTTTCACATTAAGATTTAGAGGTACAAGCCTGTTTTGAACCCGCGACCTCCCGTACGGAAGGCAAGCGCTTCAACCACTACCCCACCACGCCCCCTATTAACCCCTATAAAAAATAAAACTCAAAATGTCATAAATGCTTGACAATTTTATTTTTGGAAACATTCACAAGAAACAGTTTTTAGATTTTAAAATATTAACAATACTCCCCATACTTAGTATGAGCAATTGACGTATTCTAATTAGTAGTATTTACAGTACTTAGCACCTTTAGACCTACACGTAGACTAGATTATACACTAAAATTATTTACATATGAACATAATTACATTAATTATAGCCTGAAGTTATTTTAATTTAAAATTAGTTAAGCATTAATATTTTTGGTTGGTAATTTTGTAAGGGTATGCAGTTGTTATCAGTTTGTTTTAGATGCACACCACTGTTACACATTTTTAATGTTGGATTTTTTTTTGTGTACTTGACCTCATTGTCTTAGTTAATTTTAAAATTTAACATTGATTTTTGGAAAATTAAGAAGATATTAAAAACACTTCAGAACATTTTAGTCACAGAATTTGTTATATAAAACGTATATAGGTAAGGTAGATAGATATATAGAATAAAATTTAATGTACACCAATGAAGATAAAGAAAACAGATTATTTCATATTTATGTTATAAAAGTATTTACATAATTTTTTGTACACAAACAACATATACAACTAAGGAACAATAATTAAATATAATATTACAATTTGAGCGTCACATACAAGTATTTGTAGGCGCGTATGAAGAATGACATAAACAAGAGTGACAATTATCATGGTTACTATAGCGGAGTTGACGGGGTAATGACAAGGGAGACCAACCTATTCACCGACAGTCACCGTGCGGGTAGTTGGAAGTGGAGACTTGCTATAAATACGGGCGTTGGCCGCTGTTATGGGGGATTCGTGTTTGAACTGTCGAGGCGAGCGGACCTCTCGGACGTGGAAGTAATAAACCGTTGGAGTTCGTTCTTTTGAAGCTTTTATTCAGGAGTATGGATCGTCGGGTGTTCCAGTGGACGTTATGACGTCATTCCTGACAAACCAAATGAGGATCGACTACTTGCAGCGTCATTACATCTCAACACACCATTACTGCGCTTTCACGGATCATAGTGTTAGAGTGGACATTGTGGCTTCATTCCTGACAGACCAAGTGGGGATCGACTGTTTGCAGCGTCATTGTACCTCAACACACACACACACTATTACTACCAATATACTATTACTACCAATATACTATTATTATTATTTTCAGACCAAGAGATGTAGATAACCGCGAGTGTTTAAAGAAATTTATGATTACTTTGGCCTTTCCATTTATTGTTGCAAATGCAGTCTAATTTTAGTTGATGATGAAGATGTTTAGTTTTTGTTTAGTTCAGGATCCACAGCGGCGACCATCGTAATGACTCTGAGTAGTAAAGCCCAGGAACCCGAGGGAAAGCTAACTTGTCAACCTCGCAACGAAGATGATAGAAGAAGTAGAAAACATCAATTCTCCTTTGCGAAATCAGTCATAAAAACGACAGTTAC
Source organism: Trilocha varians (assembly GCA_030269945.2). Classification (NCBI taxonomy): domain Eukaryota; kingdom Metazoa; phylum Arthropoda; class Insecta; order Lepidoptera; family Bombycidae; genus Trilocha; species Trilocha varians. Next base: position 10,295,348 of record AP028273.1, on the reverse strand, counting down.
CACTTACCACCAGTACTGTACTGTACCAACCCATTACTGCCCACTGTTGTGCTCAGGTCTTCTCAGAAGAGGGATTAGGCATAGTCCACCACGCTTGCCCAGTGCGGATTGGGGACAAAGGATTTTTAGAACCCTTTTCCGACATGCAGGTTTCCTCACGATGTTTTCCTTCACCGTTTTTAGCCAGTGGTGTATCGCATTTACCACCAGTAAATACGATAAATAATCCTTAATAACAATGTAGTTTTTTTACTAGTAACAATGTAAAGCCCATGTTCAACATGATACATTTTAACAACACTTTTGTAATTAATGCAAATGATTCGTGAAATTAAGATCGGGCATTCGTGGTTAATGAGGCGTATTCTGAAATACATACACTAAAATTCAAGCTATATTATATGCTGATGCTTCGTCTGCGTCACAAAATAAAGATATACATTTGAGATGTAAGCGCAGGACTACGTTGTGACGAAAACAGTAGACAAAATACATTGCGCTGGTTTTACAGAGGTTCATGAGCGATAGTGACCGCTTACCATCAGATGAGCCATAAGCTCGTTTATCTATCTTGCACAGGGGGCGGCGCGACAGGAAAGAGTGCCGTGGACGTAACGCGTAGTGCCGTCCCTCATATCCCCGTGCTGGGTTCTGGCCTCAGCCGGGGTTCGGGCGCTGAGTGTTAGCGGTAGCAGGTTTTAGTGCGGTTCAACTCCCACATACCCTGAGGGCTGGCGGGGATCCGGTGATTTCCTCCAACTAAAAAAAAAAAAGAATCTATCTTGCACACATATTTTGACACGATTTACAATACAATACAAAATCGCCTATTTTCTTGACCATCATAGTAAGTCATTAAATAACTGTTCTAAAGAGACATCATTGTATTTTTTTTTAATAAATACAATAGACATATAAATCCATACTTATTGCAACACAGCTCTCTTTAACAATTTTATGGCTCCCGTAAACCATTGTATGTCAAGTTAACAATGACATGACAACAATAATATAAGTATACCTAATAACATCAATACTTATGTTAGAATGTCAAATAACAATTTTGAGATCATAAGTTTATATGAGTTACTAGGCATACTATTATTACCATATGTCACGCGATATGTGCCTTTGAGTAGCTTGAATTTTATCTTTGATTGGTTTAGTAAATGCGCATTTTATGGTAAGCATGTGGATATCTGCAATGCCGAATAATATGGTTATCGGTTTGTAATAGTCGAAGATAGAGATTTGAAGAAAATTTTCATTTATTTTTGCAAAAAATACTGTGAATGTTAATAAAGTACTTGAGGGAACATGCATTTATGGAAACGCATAAACTCTTTAATTAATTTTATAAAGTAGTAGAATAAGCTCGCTTTGTAGAAAATGCATCTTTAATCTGTTATCTACCATATAAAATCATTGACTGACTTCTTTTTATCTACATATGACAGCTAAAACTAGAGTGACAAAAAAGTATACCAAAATAGGAATAAATGGAAGGAGAACACATACACTCCATTAAAAAAAAACATAAAAATATTTTAAATCTAAAATCGCTCGACATTCACGCCATCTTCAAATATTTGTGCAGCACCAACTCCATTCAAGTGTCTTTGCATAGCGTACCTCAAGTGTATCGGTACATTTTCGAGAATTTGTGAGCAGTTCACAATGATTTCTCTCTGTGAAAGAACTATCGGGGCGTTAAGTGTGGATAAATGTTGTCGTTTGGTTTAACGGCGCGTCGCGTGTGGCCGCGAAGAAGAGTATGGCTATTAGAATAGCGAGAGGGGGAAAAAACGAAAAATAAATTTTGGGTAAAATTTTAATAGTGTTTTGGTTATTTAAATTTTGGTATGTATGTTTGTTTTTATGTGTAATTTAATTAAAAAATGTTACTACTCCATAATATTGTAGAGTGATGGTAATTTTACCTCGCGTTTTTCATTCGTTTTGTTTACTCATTTAATGTAAATCGTCATTAACAATTTTAAATTTATTGCCATTTGTTTTGGGTGTAAACGAGTCCAAAGCCCACTTAATAAAAAAGGTCTCATGAAATTCTGTAATTTCAGTACCATGAATATCATCTCAGCAAACTGTTGCTGCACGCTAATAAAATTGACAGTAATTAAAATCACTTTTCAAGTTATATTTAGTTAAAATATTTAAGCCCGTTTCTGCATAGTTAACTAGATCTAAGTGACTTATCATTAGTTCGCTACTATTTACGATCTTGTATGATTTCGATCTGGCCTCAACCGGGATTTAACGGGATTAGACTTCCTACCTAAGCAAGTGGTTCAACAATTTCATCCTATTCGACAAAAATCCCCTGTCTGCATTATTATATTTACGACTGGTGAGTGATATGACGAGGTTTGGGGGAGGCCTATGTCCAGCAGTGGACGTCTGATGATGATGATATTTATAACTTAATCATAACTGAAACTAAAGCGCAAAAATATGGTATTTAAAAAAAAATACAAAAATTAATTTCGGTGTCTTTAAGTAAAATGGTTCTAACTTATTGGAACGAAGTTCCTTATCGCGCGTTATCAAAAGGGGGCTAGACGGAAAAAAATCTTACGAAAAGTTGTCACGACACTTTACTTGTTTTAGATGATTATCGCTAGATGGCGATGTGATCAAAATCTTTTGAAACATGTTCCTTATAGCGCGTTACGAAAGGAAATATTTTTTATAAGATATCTTTTAATCGAAAGGAACTTCGTTCTATTCGGGTGTCCCATGTCACCTCTAAAGTTTTTTTTTGCTACTTTGTTACTTTGGTTTCTTTGTCTATTATTAGACTAATGTCTATTTTAAAATTAGTAAATAACTAAATCGCTGTTTTCCTGGCCACTCGGCGTGATCGACAAATGCTCCATCGGGCTCCGTACAAACGAGTCGCTCCTACAAACATCGTAACGACTGTTAAGTACCCTTGTACATTGTTCCTTTCTTACATTTCTATGTAAAACGAATTTTTGTTACAATTGTTTTCTGTTTACCGTTTTGTGTTTTGTTTACATTTTTATAGCCTTTTGTTGGTTCGGAAAAGTAGGTATTCTTGAGTTTTAGTTTATTTAGAATGAAGGTAACATAATAGGTACAAATACTTAAAAGAAATGCTCATTATACAAAAAAAAGACATGCCCGCTGAGTTTCTTGCCAGTTCTTCTCAGGACGGTGGCTATAATAATTATTTTTTGTGTCCGAACTGGAGGTAGCTTTTAACTTTTGACGTCAACAAGAATGAGTACGTCATCAATGTTGAAAATAAAGTATTTCATTTCATTTCATAATTACATTATGTTTTGACCGACTTCGGAACGAGGTAATCAATTCGTCTGTAGTTTTTTATTTTTTTAATGTATGTTACATAATAACTTTATGAAACGATTTTTTTAAAAGATAAGTCAAACAAAACTTTAAATTTTTGATAAAATTTACCTCAAAAAAACCTAATACTCTTGAGAGGTGTCATGGGACACCCGAATAGAACGAAGTTCCTTTCGATTAAAACATATCTTATATTTTTTTTTCCTAAAAACGCGCGATAAGGAACGTGTTTTAAAAGATTTTGATCACAGCGCCATCTAGCGATAATCATCTAAAACAAAAAAAGTGTCGTGACAACTTTTCGTAAGAATTTTTTCCGTCTAGCCCCCTTTCACAACGCGCGATAAGGAACTTCGTTCCAAAAAAATAATAATCAGAATCGGTTCAGCAATAAGTTAGTTATGAATATAGAAAAACAATACGCTTTATCACCAGTACTTAATCTGTTAAAAGTTTTATATTAATTTACATACACTTATAATTATTTACATACACTTATAAAATACTTTTTTTACATTAATTTAAGTAAAAAATGTTACATAGGGGTAAAGGAACACTGTTTAAAATTTACATAGGAAAAGTTTTACATAAGAATTATATTTCATTACAAGGCGATAATTATTGAGATTTATTGATTTTTAGTACATTACTTTAAATTTCTATTTAATATTCATTGTTATAAAAAACTTGAGAGGTGTCAAGGGATGGAACGAAGTTCCTCTCGATTAAAAGATATCTTTTATTTTTTTTCCTAATTTTTTTTTACGCGCGATAAGGAACGTGTTTTAAAAGATTTTGATCACAGCGCCATCTAGCGATAATCATCTAAAACAAAAAAAGTGTCGTGACAACTTTTTGTAAGAATTTTTTCCGTCTAGCCCCCTTACACAACGCGCGATAAGGAACTTCGTCCAAAATGATTCAGTTTGCATCATTTCATAAACAGAACGTAACCTGCACTGACCGAACATGGTCTAGTGTCTCGTGAATCAAAATTAATCAAGCAGAATAACTATAAAAGACAAAAAAAATCTGAATTCATATTTTTTGTCATGATCTAAACCGGTTCACAAGATAACACCTTCTTACTTCATTAAGTGATAGTCAAATCTCAAAAATTATCGCCCAGAACACTATAATACATTTTATATACAACTTTCTTGTACTCTATGGGATGTGGTGACGACTTCCGGTCTCAAGCGATGTGCTGTTAGCGATGACGTCACACCCGTCGCTGAACTAGGGCTGCAAGCGTTGACGCCCTTGTTCACTCGTCCTAGGCTATGGTAGGACTGAAAAGGGGCTGTTATGTAGACATAGGCTTAAGGTCCTTAGAGATAGGTTGTAGGTAGCAATGTCCTCTGACACTGCAGAGGTCCATGAGCGATGGTAATCACTTACGATCAGGTGGCCGGTTGGCTCGTCTGTCTACATAGCAATAAAGGACGCGACGGGAAAGAGTGCCGTGGGCATAACGCGTCGCGCTGTCCCTCATAACCCCGTGCTCGGTTTTGGCCTCAGCCGGGGTTCGGACGCTGAGTGTGAGCGGTTGGAGGTTTTAGTGCGGTTCCACTCCCACATACCGATCCGGTGATTTCCTCCAACTAAAAAAAGCAATATCCAGTCTTAGTGATCATGACGTTTGCAACAACGTTGAAATATCGAGACAACTCAATTAATTAAATATCGTGGTAAGAACCCTTTGAAAATGCATGAAAACTTACATTAGTCAAAGGTATTTTATAATCTTTTTTCTTGTAATCGTTGTAGAAGGCTCCGCCATCAGGCTCTGATCTGACGTCATCGTTCATCTTAGCTAGCTTAGTGCTGGACGGAGGTCGCTGAAGACTCATGTACCCGTTTGAGACTGGTCTCCTCTCTAAAAAGTAGGGTAAAATTTACTGGCTACTTTTTTGAGGATAACTCTAAAACTACTAGTTGGATCTCTATTGAATTTACAATATATTCTGTAAGAAGAATATACTTTTGAAATAAAAAAGAATCATCGAAATCGGTTCACTCTCACGAACACGTATAGGTAATCATGAAATGTTGTCCATAAAAACTTCTGTAGATCACTTAAAAGTTGTCATCTTCATAAATTTATAGGTTCCTACAAAATGCATCAATTTTCATATAAAAGAGAATAATCCAAATTGGTTCATAACACCTGAATCTTTTACTTGTCAAAGAAATGCTTAGATATCAAGTTAGACAGAGTAAAAACTATGTATATGACCTGACATTCTTACGCGAACTTGCAATGCCTAGGCCGGAAACAGAATATTACATCATCATCATCAGCCTATCTATAAACGTCCACTGTTGGACATAGGCCTCCCTCGCCACATCGACCGGTCCTGCGCCATCTGCATCCAGTGACCTCCCGCGATCTTGATCAGATCGTCGGTCCATCTTGTGGGGGTCTACCAACATTGCGCCTACCGTTCGTGGCCGCCACTCCAGAACATTTCGGCTCCATCGGCCATCCGTTCTTCGCACAATGTGTCCTGCCCATTGCCACTTCAAAGATGCAATTCTTTGGGCTATGTCGGTTACTTTAGTCCTTTAGAATATTACATAAATCTAGTTAAAACAAATCTTTGATAAGTTCCACTCACCATACAAACAAGGTATTATATCAGGGTCAGCATCATCAGCTGTTGGGTCAGCTGTGTGCAGTAATGCTCCTCTTGCACCTCGCTCTGACCCCCTGGGCTCGGTACTACTGGCTCGGGAGTCGACATCCTGTTTCACTGGTGTAGGACAGTGTGGAGCTCTTTCCACGTACATTGATTCACTGTTGGAGGGTCAGTCTTTAGTTCTTTGGGCTTAACGAATTATTTTAGGCTGGTTTTGATTATTTTGGCAGCCAGCGAATTATCTGATCTTAATATCAGGGGATATTGAAGGGCCAACAACCTACTTTAAGGAATTTCCTTAAGCCTCAATTGAAGAAGGACGAGTTATAGCGCTTAGTCATAGTTTTTTTTTTTTTTAGTTGGAGGAAACCGCCGGATCCCCAGGGTATGTGGGAGTTGAACCGCACTAAAACCTCGAACCGCTCACACTCAGCGTCCGAACCCCGGCTGAGGCCAGAACCCAGCACGGGGTTATGAGGGACGGCGCGACGCGTTACGCCCACGGCACTCTTTCCCGTCGCGCCGCCACTTTAGTCATAGTTAATCAGCTCAAGTTCCAGTTTCGGATTACTGGGCTTTAACACTTTATTCTCTAAATTGCTTTTAACAAAACTTTATGTAAAAGATCTGAGATACCAAAGAATATCTCTTATGAGACAAAGCTAATACACGAACCAGTTCAGTTTAAAATGCAATCTACTACACCCTAAGCTATCATCCTCATCATCATCGTCATCATCAGCCTATAGGCGTCCCCCATACGCCTCCCCCAAACCTCGCCACATCAACTGGTCCAGCACTGTCCCTAAACAATCAATATTAAAAAACTTATTTGATCCCCAAAAGTATCAGCTAACGTCTCAAATTTCAAAGATCCTATCCATAAACATCTATATATAAACGAGGCCCATAAATTTGTAAGACAAGAGCAATAATTAATCAAGATCGTCTCGAACATAAATCAAACAATCAAAACTTTGGACAATCATCGAAGTTCGGTGTGTGACTTTCTGTTGGACTCTTGATTACAAAGTAGTACGGGGAAACAATTTATAATTTTGATTTTAGAAACAACATTAATTAAATAAAAGTTAGCATATTTGATATCAATGATTATTTGCTAAAATTAAATATTTGTGAGGATCGCAATACTTAGAAATAATTAAACAACGCCTCAGCAAGGAACCATTTTTAGCAAGATTCCACCTATTTGCGTTGTCGAATATTTGATCTACGGGAAAAAGTGAAATCTGCGTCCCTGTCCCTGTCCCTGCTGTTTTTGTGCCTATCTTGGTGTTGTATCGGTATATGTGTTGTTCTATCTTTTCTAAGCTTATTGTTGTCTCCTCTGATATCTTTCACTTAATGTAATAATAATATCTAAAACGTAACGGTCTCCTGCGATACAGGCCTAGCCTAGTGCAGGGACCACTGCTATATTTTTTCTGTACTGTGTCTTTTTTTGTTTGAAAATAAATTATTTTGTATTTTGTATTTTATATATGTTCTGCGTCTTTGTGTTCTTCGCGTCAGATCAGTGTGCGTCTGCTAGCTATGGGGGTCGTCGTGTACCCCGAAGGAAGAATCAGCTGCCCCGGCATAATCTCTACGCCATTCTGAGCTAGGTTTTGAGTGTATCGCATCATAGGGTTTGACCATGGATTGGCATCGTTCTCTATCACCTTCTATATTACCTTTAATAATATTCTAATTGTTAATCTTACCTCAATGGAGCATGTTTGGCAGGTAGATGCCGTTGTCTGTTGCTGTGTTTCTTGTAAAGTACTGCAAGAACACCACACACAGCAGCCGCGAGCAATGCTGATGATGCAGCTATTGACGCTAATACTGGTGACATGCCTAAAGTGCTGCTTTCACCTGCAACAAAGAACGATTTAATATGAGACCTAATTGAGTTTTTGTAAGGAAACACTATTAAAAGAATAAAATATAAAAAATGAAAACTGTAATCAAAAATCCCACATTTATTATTTGAAAAAAAAAAGCAAAGAGGCCCTTTCAGCCAGTATTCCGCTACAGTTGCCACTTTTAAATTTTTTCTTGAAAGAAATTTTTGAAATTTGAAAGGTACTGCCACCAAGATGAGATCATGAGGGCACACTTAGCTTTTCTAGGATGGATTGTCTTAACCTCCTGACGAGAAAGTTAGATATTTTTCCGCTTACACAAAAGCAATTACTCAGTATATTACAAGATAATGAATGAAATGAAAAAATGAATGTATATTCAATTAGTCACCAAAACACTGTAATTAGATAAACCAACAAGAAGTCCGATTTAATAAACCAAAATAAATTTTAAACAAAACAGCATGTTTAACGTAAACAGTTATATTAATACTCTAACATGTGAATTCAAGATATGCAAAGTAGTTCAACCGTACCATGCTAATAAATAAACTAAATGTCTCTGTCAAAGCAAAAACAGTAGATAGCACTACGGAAAGAGGTGACGTATTAATGTTTTTATGTCAAGATAGTGATCAAGAAATATAAAGTACTAGTGGGCTCGCGCAACTTCGTCTGCGTCACTTTCAAGTATCCTATGTTCTTTCTCAGGGTCTCAAGATTATCTGTGCCTAATTTCATCAAAATTGGTTGAGAGGTATAAGCGGGAAAGCGTGACAGACAGACAGAAAGACAGACGGACAGACAGAATGACTTTCGCATTTATAATTTTTGTAGGGATAAGTAGGGATAGAGCGAGTATTGTTAAATGCATTTGAGGTGGTAGGTACTGTTATGAGAATGTTCTAGAAAAGTGTGTAAGTGAGACAGAGATATACAGGGTGTCCCAAAAATCCTATCTTTAACATTTAAGGTACTTCCCGTTCATGTCGCATAGTTTTGGAACACCTATTCAAGTGATAATTTTTGCTCATAGAGATTAAAATGAATCAGAATGAAGAGATACGTTTTAATATACCAACTAATGACCACAGGTCTTTCCCAAATGACATCTACAAGCATTTTAACCTCAGTTTCTACTCTGTACCTGCACCAACCCATTACTGCCCACTGTTGGACTCAGGTCTCCTCAGACGAGGGATTAGGCATAGTCCACCACGCTTGCCTAGTGCGGATTGGGGACTTCACATATCTTCAAAGGATTTTTAAAACCCTTTTCCGATATGCAGGTTTCCTCACGATGTTTTCCTTCACCGTTTTTAGTCAGTGGTGTTGTGAAAAATTGCACATAAATCTTTTTCACTTTAAGATTTAGAGGTACAAGCCGGCCGGATTTGAGCCTGCGACCTCCCGTACGGAAGGACGCGCTTCGACCACTCGGCCACCACGACTTCTACTCTAATTTCAAGTAATATATCCATTTCTAACTGTAAACCAGAAATTACTACCAACTAACCATAGAGCAGTTAAACAACACGCAACTCAAATTAGCCACTATTTCCACATTTACGATGCTATATAAAGTCATAAGGTTGAACGCGTTTCAAGATTTCTTTTATAGTAAACAAGTTATTTCTAGTTCTTTTATTATAAACAAAGGAATCTTTGTTCTTAATTTAAACTGGGTTATAATCTCATATTTTCTTTGTTTGTGTTTCAAGCATCAAAGACACAGTTGCATAAATCAGATGTCTTGGGTGTGATGACTATAAGCTTTATAAGATTGAGAAATAGATTTAATGGTTAGAATTTTGTTTACTAGGTAGACTATTTTGACTTGGTTTATTTTGAATATGAATCTATAGGTACTCTATATTGACTACTATTTAACAAAACCCGTCAATATGGCAAGTCTCTTAGCTCTGTGCAATACACCTTTTATATATAAACTTACGAAATTTATAGAAAACAATAATATTAAACTTTAATTTATTTTCCTCTAGTTCCATTATTTTTGTCATTTTTTACCTTATATTTCTCTTTTTTTCGCTTTTAAATATCATATCTTATCTACTCATTTTATTCAATGTAGTTTCTATCGCGTTTTATACATTTACAATTGTACTATTAAGCTTCATTGTATTTAATAACACTATAAACAGTATATATTCTACTACTGCTAAAACTGGAACCCGAACAATATTATATCTTTGAGTCCGTGTATTTGTCTCACTTGACATTAGCGAATCGTTCCCAGTCTTGGTGGACGAGGTCCATGGGAAAAAAAAAGAAGAAGACTACTATTTAAGTTGAAGAGTTAGTTTGTTTGAACGCACTAATCTCTAGAACCATTGGTTCAATTTGAAAATTTCTTTCAGTGTCAGAAAGTTCACTTGTCGAGGAAGGCTAAAAACTATATACTAAAAACAAAATTAAGTTTTCTTACTAAAAAACCACTAATGCATTCCAAGCTATCACAAAATACCCGACAAAAAATAGTTATCAAAAAATTGTCACTACTACGATTATTTAAATTAACAGAGTTGACCACCAAAAGCAATTTATATTAATCAACTTTTCTATGGTAAAACAGCAACGTTTAATTAAAATATATCAAAAATTTACAATACCAAAATGGCGTGACTGGACATAGTTATGGTATATACCACAATAGTGGTAGGCAATAAACCCAGGTTGTGATCCGAATGGGTCTTAAGTACGTGCAATGAAATGGGATTTCATTATTAATGTACAAGTTTATTGGGTATTATGAAATGAGTAATAGGTTTTGTAATAAGGGTCGCTGGGAGGGTAGGTAGGGGAAGTTGATGTTAAAAATAGCAGTGTGGATATTTTTGTGGTTTGTGAAGAATATGAAATTGCAGATCACTTATTTGGTATATATCTATATTCGGAGAATGATGTTAAAATTTTAAAAGAAGATACATACAATAATAATTATTAAATAAGACTATATATTTAAGTAAATGTGTAATCAGTTAAAATTTAATGAAATTAAATCTATCATTAGCATTCTAAGAAATTTTCTAGACACCCAAAAAGTCAGCAGTTTTAAAATGTTTCGCAATACAAAAAGTATTCAAAAATATATTCTATTCCATAAACTTACCAGTGAATTTAGCTTGTCCTTTCAAAGTGACTGTTTCTATAGTAGACACATCACTTCTGCCCTTAGCATTGACAGCATATAAGTCTATCCTGTAGCTCACACCTGGTGGTAGACCCTTGATTTCAAAATATGGCGGGGTTCTATTTGTGGAGACGTTATATCGTACCTGTTGAATAAGAAATTATCTAGAATTATCGTTTATCTGATATAGATTTAAAAAAATCGACAATCTCGTACTAAAGTTAAGCCAGTCAAAATACACAAGAATATTAATGAATAAATGCAAATAAACCTAAATATCTGGCGTTAAAAATGTTGAAAAGACTATTGCACCTGTGTTATAAAAAATATCAGCAATTGTTAATAATCTTTAAGCTATCGGGTCTAACTGATTTTAATACAGACTCCCCGCCTAGTTTAGGCACCAGTCTCCCACAATATGTATGCTATACTAATTTGTATGTAAGATCTGATAATTGTTAAGTCGTTGTTGTGGTGAGAAAAATAAAGATATATTATTATTATTTACTCTGTATAAATTACATTCTCAAAACTTTGGAAGAAAGTTTCGATATTATGAAAACTACGGGCCCAGACCAAGTGGAGTTCATTTAGGGGATTATTTTCATTGGTGGTGTCATCTTGTAGAAACTTCCGAACAATTATTATTATTATTATTTTCGTAAATTTTAATCTCCCACTGGTTAGTTGGGGGTATGTCACCACTTCAGCGGGCTTTTGGCCAAGCTGGAGTGAGTTTAACAAGAATGATGATGATGATTAATGACAATAATTAACCTACATAGTTAAGTAATCAATAAAAATTTCCTTACTATTCTATAAGTGTTCAGAATAGTTGCCTTTTGTAGGAGAGTGTATGTTTGTTTATGGATAGAGAGGAGAGAGAGACTGATGTTATTATTATTAATTATCACACTAAAACGAATGCAGATCAGAAAAGAAAATCGTCTTCGCATATAAAATATATGGACTTTATTCCACTCTATATATTCCAAACTAACTTTAAATAAAAAACCCTGATCATGCTTTACAATAATCAACTTTATTTACTTACAACTAAAGACGGTAATTCCAGTAACTCCATCAGAAAAGTCTGCGGCAGTCCACCATCGAAGTTCTCTACGCATTCCACGTACAACGAATCGATGCTTTGGTTAGCAACGGTACAGTTCTGAAGAGCGAAGGGACGACCTGAAAAATAGTTTATAAGTTATCTGATGGTAAATGACCACTGTAAGATTCGAAGATATTTTAAAGAAAACTTTTTAAATGCAAGTTTTTATCTTTAATATAATGTTTAATAGAATGCTGGCTAAGATATCAGAACCATACCATATGACATGCATTGTCACGTGATATATAACGGCGTAAATAATGTGTTGAGGTGTAATGACTTTGTAAATAGTCGATCTTTATTTGGTTTTGTCAGGAATGACGTCACAATGTCCACTTGAACACTTGATGATCAACACTTTTGAATAAAAACTTCAAAATAACGAGTTCTAAAAGTTAATTACTTTTACATCAAGAGGTCCGTTCGCCTCGACAATTCAAACACGAATGAATAATAACAGCGGCCAGCGCCTGTATTTATAGCAAGTCTCCACTTCCAACTACCCGCACGGTGAATAGATTGGTTTCCCTTGTTATCACCCCGTCATATACATAAAAATGTATTGAGTATATATAATAGTTGGCCCAATTCAACTCTCAAGATTCCACCCGAACTTACATAGTTCATCAGTACATTATTACATCCAGTGCATTATGTGAAGCTTGTAAAAATTCAAAAACTTAAAACATTGACAATAGTTTGGTATTCAAGTTTATGATAGACATTAATTACTATAAATTAATCTAAACTGTCTAAACATCTAATCAACATATTATGGGTATATTATCAAATAAAACTGTACTCTACGTACTTTTTAACAAATACTATATTTCTTTACCTGCAGCTACTAATTGGAAATGACAAGGAACTTTTTGCTGTCCAACGATGTTTTCTCCATAACACGATAGTGTCCCATACTCCATGTCTGTTGTAGGAGTGTAGTTAAGTGTAGATGTGTGTCCATGACTCGTATACAATCTAAAAAAAATAAGATTAAAATAATGCCTTAAGGTATGTATACAGTTTCACACTAGTAATTTTCACTGAATATGGAAAAGACCTACTACATCACTTACACTATTACTAAACGGGTTCTTACCACGATTATTATTATTATTATTAGGTACCGGCTAACGAACAAGAAAGAGAATAGACAGATTTGTCTGCTCTTAAATGACCTATCCGCATTTCCTCAGTCTTCCCGTGAACATGGCGCTTGAAACAGTGCTGAAATATCGGGACCGCTCAATTAAAAATAATCGTGGTAAGAACCCATTTAGTAATAGTGTAAGTGATGTAGATAACCGCGAGTGTTTAAAGAAATTTAAGACCTACTACAATTTATCAAGAATAGTATTGAAAACTAATTTATAGGATTAACAATGATAGAACATTGTCTCAAAATATTTCATCCAAAATAAAAATTCGCAATCACGTGAAATCTTGACACAGGATCAAAACACACTCATAACCTTTCATATAGAAGCAACCAAACTGAAACTACGCAAGATCAAAAAGATACAGTCATCTTAATAATCCCTGGAAATGAAGAATAACTCACCTTGGTGGAATCTCAGTTTGTTCCCCAGAGTTATTGAAGGTCCAATGAAAAGAGACGAGTGCTGGATTAGCATCGACTGAGCAGTGTAGTGATACTGTTTCATGTTTGAGAGCTCCAAATAATTCACCATCTCTTCGTTCAGCGCATACTGGTGCATCTGTTACAAATAATTTACTTTTTAACACTTTCTATTTTCATGAAATATTCATAAATTTATTGTACTGTCCACTGCTAAGCTCTTATTTTTTTTTATTTTTTTTTATTGCAAGGTAGATAAACGAGCATACGGCCCACCTGATGGTAAGCGGTCACCGTCGCTCATGAACCTCTGCAATGCCAGGGCAAAAAGAGGCCGTTATCTACCGCCTACCCAGGACTACTACAGGACTTTATCTTCTTAGTAGAAAGCCGCCCCGCCCGAAAGTAGAAGGCCTAATTTTGGACAGGAGGAAATCGCCAGACTTCCACCCACCTCGCAGGTGGGGTATGTGGGAGTTGGACCTCACTAAAACCTCTAGCTCCACCCCGAACTCAGCACGAGATTTGGCGGGGTGATGCTCAATCCCTTACCTATCTGCAGTTTATTTACACTTAGTAGTAGATATTTGAATGTAAAAGTAAAAAATAATAATATAATTGTAAAAATCGTAGTTTTTTATTAAAGCTACATTTGAAGTTCAATTAAAAAAACATAACTGTAAAACTTTAAACAAAGTGCAATTCGCTGAACATCAAATAACTTCAATTAAAACAAGAAAACATCAGTTGTCGACGATTCTTGACATAACGAGTCTACAGATCTTTAACGAACTACAGACTGAAGTTCTTGCAAAGAGACTTTCAATTATAAAGGAAAAACTTTTGGTACAAAAAAGGCCAAAGATAATTAGGTTTGGTTATCTTTAAAAACTAGTTTTACTATATTGATAAGTACACATCGGAAAAATAGTGCTACTGGATTGTACGAAAATACAGGGTGGATCTGTAACTTTGGACAATCTAAAAAAATATATATCATACTAGCTTTTGCCCGCGACTTTGTTCGCGTGGACTTCAGGTTCGTCCCGTCTAGTCGTATAGCCTATGTGTTATTCTGATGTATAAGCTATATTGTGGTAAAGTTTCATTCAAATCCATTCAGTAGTTTTTACGTGAAACAAACATCCATACATCCATACAAACTTTCAAACTTTCGCCTTTATAATATATTTTTGTGGTGTTCAATAAAGAGTTTCTATTCTATTCTATTCTACATTTTAGATATCTTCACTTATTAACCTTATTAACGTTACATTTTAAGATAAATCTAAAACATAAGTAGCTATTTCAGCTAAATATACACTAATTGTTGAGCATACTGAAATAACACAAAGCACAAACATAAGGGAATCAAAACCCGGTCCTATTAAATTACTTAATCCTCACATACAACTAAAACAGTCTAGTTAGCGTTGCCCAAAATTATAACATCCTTATGGGAATCCGCACACAAGCAATATTATTGATGAAGACTGACGTAAGGGTGGGCTGTACATTTATAGTATTCTACTTAGTATGTGGAAAAATAGCAATATCATAATTGAGAATACGTCGCCTCAGTGCTTGTTTGGCCAATCTGACATTTTTTACGAAACTTTTTAATGCAGTATTATAAAGAATAACATTTCCATCCGACTGGTAAAATATTTTTAAAAAATATTCAATTCTAAAACAATAAAAATCTCATTTCAATTTTTTTCTCAACACGGCACTTAACGAAAATTCCGTGCTTGTTTGCTGTCTCCTGTAAAATTTGCTCGAGTGCAGATTGGCCAAACAAGCACTGAGGCGACGAATAGTTATTTGTAAACCTTCAATGTTTGCTTCAAAAATGGTAAAAGTAAATTTAATATTGGTCAGTCTTCAGCCTGTTAATGTGTTAAGAACAAGTTAAGTTAGTTATTAAGTTATGTAATAACTTGAACGAAATTGAGGCTTGATGAAAGCCCTTAAATATAGACCGTAGGTAGCCGCAGTGACTCCTGACTGTGCAGAGGGTAACTGCTTACGATCAGGTGGCCCGTGAGCTCGAATGCTTAAAGGCAATAAAAATACTAAAGTTAACCGAGTTAAAAATTACATTTTTATGTGAAACGGGCTGATTTAAAACTGATTAAAAAATTTAACTACTTTTCTATATTATGTACTGATAAATAAACTCTTTCTTAAATTATTTCCTTCTTAAAAATATTGACAATAATACTGTCTGTGTGCGCACACCTAACCGTTTAGACCCCTTTTTCTGAGAATTTAACCCCTGGAGATTTGGATGGCAGGAAACCGCTGGGAAATGAAACGTTGCACGATAAATTAAGGCTCGCTCTCAAAGGTTGCAGAGAATTTATGTGCAACTTTTAAATGGATATTGTTGAGTTTGTTATTTAAGAAGTTTTAATGACTTTGGTTCTTAGTTTTGATTGGTGCTCGGAGGAGGCTAAGTTTTGTTACTTCTTATGTTTTGCGTTAATGAGTTGATTTTTTTTTAGGTTGAATACTAGGAGCGTTATTGTACATAGAAAGATTTTTAATAGTATTTCCGATGAGATCAGCTGTGCTTAAATCAGTTGCAGTATCAGCTTCTTTGTAATTTTCAATCGAAATAATATTAGTACTGTTAAGTTACACTGTGTACTGCAATTTCAAAATCATATTATTTTCATCAAACTTCTTACTTAATTGCAAAATTAGATAATTATTGAAATACAAAAGTAATTCGAGTATAACTAATATATACCGAAGTATATACAATATATGATCATAATATCATCATATACAGAAAATTATACTTGCTAATATAATACTTTGTTAGTATAATACATTATTATATTAATAATGAAGATTATAATTAACTAAGACACAATACTACAAGTTTGAAGTGAATCAAACTAAGTCAATTTGGGCTCTTGGTCAACAACTGATCTCAATATTTTGAAACTTTGGTCTGAAATTGACTTTCGGTGTACTTCGAGTTTACACAGGAACCTAACGCTACAGAAACTATAAAGGGAATTGTTAATATTAATTGCTATATTCATTTAAAGTGGCAATCTATTTTTGGAAAATTTTATATCTGTCACACTGCACGTACGTTCTGGTTCTTAAGAGGGTAGACAGATTTGTTTGCTCTTAAATCGACCCGCAGTAACTAGTCTTCTGGTGATCATGACGTTTGCAACAACGTTGAAATATCGAGACAACTCAATTAATTTAATATCGTGGTAAGAACCCAATGCATGAAAGTATTATAGAAAACCGCGAGTATCTGAATAAGTTTAAGAGTACTTGTAATTTTTAGTGAAAAGATGAATATATAATGATACAAAAACTTCTGAATTCAAAGTTGCTATTAAGTAAATTCACACATACATATACAGGCATCTGAAATAGTTTTATAGTAAAACCTAAATATATTTTTACTAACTCTTAATATAGATAAAGTCATATACTTAATAATATAATAATAAAACTAAAATTATACATCACACATGAAGTATATACACACTCAAAAATATCATCAGTAAGAATTCTCAAAAATAAAACTTCGACAATTTTTCACACATCACATAAACGTTACCGTGTGAAAACCCTGCAACCATGTAAAATTCCACACACAAAGATTTAGAATACGTGCTCCAGAACATGTTTGTAAGGCTTTTACTGGGGCTTAGTATGTGACTGTCACTGGCCCACCGGGATCCAGTGAGTATCCTAGTATATACCTAGCTTAAGTTACGTCTAGTTGTTTTTGCCACAAAGTTGTTTGGACATAAATTTAAAGTAAATTGAAACATCGGTATTTCCTGAGCGCTATAACTTGTCCTTCTTCAAACTAGGCTTGAGGAGGGTCCTTAAAGTTAGGTCGTAGGTAGCGACCCCTCAGTGTCCCCTGACATTGCAGAGGTTCATGAGCGACGATAACCACTTCCTATTGGTTGGGGCCGTTGGCTCGTCGGCCTACATGGCAATTAAAAAAAAAACCAACATTTTTCTGGGAATGTTCTCCACCAAGTTTTCGTAAAATAAATCAGTAAAGAATATTTTAATTTACTTTTAATTTGTAATGTTTTATCAAAATACAGTCTTTCATTCGCACCGGGTGACGACGTATAAAATTTAGAGTAAAATTATCGCGACCTTCATCCAATTTTAGATGTTTATATCTCTACAATTTACCACATAAGTGTACCTAAGAAGTCTTATATAGATAATGATTTTGTACCTGGCGCTGAAAATAAAGAGAATACTATCATGCATTTTCAACGGGATCTTACCACGATATTTAATTAATTGAGTTGTCTCGATATTTCAACGTTGTTGTAAAGGTCATGATCACGAGAAGACTGGATACTGCGGGTTGATTTAAGAGCAAACAAATCTGTCTACCCTCTTTTTCGTTCGCTTTTGGGTAGTACCACTGGAACTCGAACTCAAATCACGACACATCACACTTACTGTATCTACAAGACTCTCTGAGCATGAACCCTTAGTGACTGTTGTGTTTAGTGTTTACTACTTGTCATATAACCGTTATGCTCGTTTGAAATATAATTTTCATCATACTTACATCTAACAAGTAGCGTAACTGGATTGCTGGTTCCCTTGCCTTCGCTGTTAGCTGCCATACAAGTGTAATCTCCTGCAGCAGCTCTGGTCACGCTTTGAAGAACCAAGCTCTGAGCGCTGAGGATCACACCGGCTGCTTCGTTGTGGTAGATTTCAGAATTCTGCGTATATAAAACGGGGAGGTTAGTTTTTTGAATTGATGGTATTTTTACTTCCAGAACTAGAGTATATGATTTTAGTAAAAATGGTACTTTATCTAGAGCGGAGAAATCCAAAGAATTTTTTTCAGTTTGTTTAGCATATATTATGTGGGATTGCTATTCATATATTGCTAATACTAAAAATATTTCTTGAATATCACCTTATTCACAAATGTGTATATATATATTTATAATTACTTCTAATTTTGTGAATAAGGTGACATTCAAGAAATATTTTTAGCATTAGCAATATATGAATAGCAATCCCACATAATATATACTAAACAAACTGAACTTTCTAGAAATGCCACGCTCTTCGTCTACGATACAAAAATATTAATTTATAAGCGTGGCATTTCTAGAAAGTTCCGAAAATAGCAAATATCTTTTAATAAGTACGTTATTCAGAAAAACATTTCATTTGTCATATGAAGAAAAGCTAATTAAGACACTCATTAGACCTATTATATTGAAATAATGAAATGGGAGGGAATTATTTCAAAGAATTTCGTCAGTTTCTGCTAAAGATTCTCGCAATTCATCTGTGTAGCTGTTTTACGAACTTCATTAACAAATATATATTTTCGGTTAGATGCCCACCTCTCACTCCCACCACTGTAACTCCTGTATATGTGGGATCCACAGCGGCGACCACTGTTATGACTCGGTAGGAACCCGAGAGGGAAAGCTAACTTGTCTTGTGCCCCGCAAGAAATTTAACAAATAGATAATGACGTAGAAAACGTATATTTTACTGAACAGATACTGATAGAATGATAGCTAATATATAAAATCATAGTAAAAATAATATACCTACAACGTCCCAAAACATCACGATATCACCTCTTAATAATATAAATATAAACTATTTATTGTAAGAACAAAGAAGGAACTCATATACCTATAAAAAGGATAAAGTTATATCTATTGTATATTTCCTAAACATCAGACCAAGTTTACAGTACAATTTAAGTGTTATATAAACATTGACAAAGCAGCGATGCAAATATTTTCACAGCTATTACAAATGATCGTACTAACGGCCAGTATTATAGATACAATGTATTAAATTGGTATATTTTATCATGGCTTTTTATTATACTAATTCTGGTATTACTGTACCAACCATTGCTGCTCACTACTAGGCTTGTACCTCTAAAATCTTAATGTGAATAACATTTATGTACAATTTTTCACAACACCACTGGCTAAAAATGGTGAAAGAAAACATCGCGAGAAAACCTGCGAGAAATTCTAAAAATTCTTCGAATATGTGTGAAGTCACCAAACCGTCTTGAGCAAGCGTGTTGGACTATGCCTAAACTCTCTTCGAAGGAGACATGAGCCCAGCAGTGGACAGAAATGGATTGTTACAGTACAGTACAGCTGAGTTCGTGTCACATCAGAAAAGAGATCCAGCATAATATACGTTTGCTTAATGCAATTCACATACTTTTAAGTTTTAAATCCTTCAAGGTGCAGGTTTCCTGCCGTTGTTTTTCTTCACCGTTTTCAACCGTGTTGTGATAAATTGCACATTAATCTTTTTCAAATTAAGATTTAGAGGTTCGATCCTGCGACCTCCTGTACGGAAGACAAGCGCTTCAACTACTCGACCACCATAACTTTTCCTTCTAAATTTTGGTATTATAATTTTTAAACTGTCGTTTGAAGGAGCATTGTAAGTATCTAAAAGTGCCAATATCTCGATCTAAAAGACGAATAAACAAATCGTCGCCTCAGTGCTTGTTTGGCCAATCTGCACTCGAGCAAATTTTACAGGAGACAGTAAACAAGCACGGAATTTTCGTTAAGTGCCGTGTTGAGAAAAAAAATTGAAATGAGATTTTTATTGTTTTAGAATTGAATATTAAAAAAAAATATTTTACCAGTCGAATGGAAATTTTATTCTTTATAATACTGCATTAAAAAGTCATTTTCGTAAAAAATGTCAGATTGGCCAAACAAGCACTGAGGCGACGAAATATTGAGATCTGTTGAAATTTCCGATTTAACTACTTTAGGCGATTCAAAAGTTTATAGCATCCGTTTATATTGTGTATTAACCTACTAAGACTAACAATTCTTACTTAAGCCAGTAAAATTCCAAAATAAACTGCACGACAAAATGTTTATCCGGCTATCTCAAAACAAACTATCCCAAATTTGCTTACGAATTACAAACGACTGAAAACCCAACTAAACCGACAATACGTCACTTTTAATCCCGCATTAGTAGCTATAATTTCAGCTATTCCGCATACCAATGGCCAGGGAAATCTCTCCCCAAATACCACAGCAATATGATCTATTTTCCCATAGCCAAACACCATTTACAGTAGCATTTAAAAATGGTACCCACGAAATGGATTTAACTGCCATACATTTAAGGTTTACTTTTCTATATCCAGTAATTTTCTTTTACCAGTTACGATAAGCTTTATGACTATCGACTTAAATCCTAATATCGCTTGGCTTGTACGACCACAGATATACTTTATGGCTATTGATTTAAGATCTAATTTCGGCTGGCTGTACTCACGTCGTGGAACCAAACAAGGCGATGTGTCTTGGGATTAGCCTTGACAGTGCACTCGAAGTAAACGTCGTCCCCTTCCTTGATCTCGTCAGGATTTAGATTGGAGCCCATTTTCAGATCTACTATTGGTACATCTGTGTAGAAATTAGGTCAAATTAGATGTATGATTAATAATTTTAGCCTTCGATAGAATTAAACATAACATACAGTCTAAAAATTTTAGAAAATAGTGTCTCTAAAAATTAAGTGTGGAATGAATTAGTCTAGAGCAAAGATTACATCCAATATATTTTTACACTGTAATTTTATATCTTGTCCCATTCGATCAAGGATTTTGGCTTGTAACTAAAGTTTGTATTATGTTGATTTAACAATTACAAAACAGCTGGGTAGAAGTTATTTGAAGATGTAAATATTCACTTTTCTATTCGAAGACAAATTTTAGCTTTATCAATGACAGTTGGAATTTTTAACAGAACTACACATTTTAGCATCCACAGCTAGTCCTACTAATGAATGAAAAATTTTAAAAAATCTGATACAATATTGTGGTATTTTATGAGGTAATATTAACTACTATACCAACCCATTACTGCCCACTGCTCAGGTCTCCTCAGAAGAGGTATTAGGCATAGTCCACGCTTGCCCAGTGCGGATTGGGAATTTCACATATCTTCAAAGGATTTTAGAATCCTTTTCCGACAAGCAGGTTTCCTCACGATGTTTTCCTTTACCGTTTTTAGCCAGTGGTGTTGTGAAAAATTGCACATAAATCTTTTTCACATTTAGATTTAGAGGTACAACCCGCGACCTCCCGTTCGGAAGGAAGCGCTTCGACCACTCGGCCACCACGACTTATTACGAATATTAACAAAACATATCATAACATATAAAGAATTTTAACCTTTCTCCACACTAGTAATCACCTTAATTTCTGACATTAATTTTCCGTGTTCTTTTATATTATCAAGTACAACTTCAAGAAAGTGTCCAACAAACTTGTCAAATTACCAAGACAAGTTGTCAATTCGAGTTCAGATAACACCGTCTCATAATTTTAATAACACAAGTTCGTAATTGGAGAAGTTTCGTCAAAAGATTCGTTTTTTATTTCTTTGGATCATCATCGAAGGTTTTGTTTTTTGCTTTCATCAGTTATGGAGTTTTAAGGGTGTTTGTTTTGTCCCAATTTTACTGTGTTGCTACTGTTTATTGCTTTTATATTGAAATTTTTATTAATATCACATCGTCGCCTCAGTGCTTGTTTGGCCAATCTGACATTTTTTACGAAAATGACTTTTTAATGCAGTATTATAAAGAATAAAATTTCCATCCGACTGGTAAAATATTTTTTTAAAATATTAAATTCTGAAACAATAAAAATCTCATTTCAATTTTTTTCTCAACACGGCATCTAACCAAAATTCCGTGCTTGTTTGCTGTCTCCTGTAAAATTTGCTCGAGTGCAGATTGGTCAAACAAGCACTGAGGCGACGACATGTTTTCAAGTAAGGTTAAAATATCTGTATACCTATGGAAATATATGCCGATTGGAAAGTAACTGGATGCAGGTTAATGAGGTGAGGTTTAGGGGATATTCAGCAATGGACGTCTACAGGCTGTTACTGATGTTGTTGAAAAGGTTTTAGCAAATTATTATGTAGAATTTCGAATTGAGTACGGTCACTAAAATTATATGGAAAAATATTACTGATGTTAGAATGCCTACTGTTGTGTTTTCAATCTTAATAATTTAAACTGATGAGTAGTCTTTGAGTTTCCTTGGAATCCTTCATATCCATTTAAAAAAAACTTGAGAGGTGTCAAGGGACACCCGGATGGAACGAAGTTCCTTTCGATTAATTAGTAAGGGAAAAAATTAATAAAATTTTATTTTTTTAAGTTTAAATTTTTTATCACAGCGCCATCTAGCATTAATCATATAAAACAAAATAAGGAATTGTTTTATAAAATATTTTGATCACAGCGCCATCTAGCATAAATCATATAAAACAAAATAAGGAATTGTTTTAAAAAAATTCATTCACAGCGCCATCTAGCGATAATCATCTAAAACAAAAAAAGTGTCGTGACAACTTTTTCATAAGAATTTCCGTCTAAACCCCTTTCGATAACGCGAAAAATGAACTTCGTTCCAAAATATTACAGTTATAATTAACTTACAATGTACATTTAATCTCCATTTATCTTCGATCGCTGAATCTGATATGTGTTTATTTTCGGCTCGGCAAGCTAGATACTTTCCATCGTCTTCAACTCCCGGGACTAAACTTAGAACACTCAGGGTTTCGTTGTTTTCCGAGAACTGTGGGATGAAAGCATTGTTAATTAATTGAGGCTTAAATTTAATGAAGAAGGTTATCAATCTATATCTATACATATAATAAAATGATAGAAAAGTCAACATTGCAAAATACAGTCTCCCAAGTCAAACAACCGTTGAACATAATGATGGCGCGATTCAGAATCCATACATTTTGTTCTGTAAAAAAGTCAGCTTTGTCCGGGATAAACTCGAAAACTGCTGCACCGATGTACTTCAAATTTGGCAAGAATATTGCTTAGAAGTCGGATCAACACATAGGCTATACATTATAGTGCTATCATCTCCGAGGAACGGGATATAAATATAATAAATTTCATTAAACAATTTTAGAGCACCGACATCTATCGGCGTTCAAGTCAAATTTCATGTGGAAGCATTTTTTTATTAGTACGAGAGCTAGCAACGTAGGGAAAACAAACATTTCAGTAAAGCCAGCTTTTATTTTTATATATGCTATCTCTCATACTCTTTTACTTTTATATCAGTTGGCAAATTAATTTTAAGTTTTTAAGTGGTTAAAAAACTTCATTAAAAAAAAATATTCAGAATTATCGTCTGGCACAGAAGAACAACAAAAAAATATCTGGCAATAATAAATTCATGTAGCAAAAGTATAATAAAAATAATTTAAAGTAAAATGTCTTAAAAATTTGAAATATCGGTTTTCTATCCGGACCTTACCACTACCGGCTGGAGGCTACTACTAGACAGTCCGTATCGGTAAATACTCTGTCAAAAACGTTGCTAGCTCTTATACCATAATTTAAATTTGATTGTGTCATTTTTGGCACTGTCAATGGTTATTTTTTTAATTGTCATAGATACAAAGAGTTCTGTTCCTTCTTAAAAATTGTGTCTTTAATTCGTTTCAGAGATTAGCAAGATCTATACATATAAATAAATTTCATTAAGCAATTTTAGAGCAACGACATCTATTGGCCTTCAAGTCGAATTACATATGGAAGCATTTTTTTGTTGATTTAAATAATTTAAATTTGATTATGTCATTGTGGGACAATGTTTCCTATTTGCTAACTAGATGGTGTTGGCGTATAAATTTGAACTATGCTGAATCGCGCTATTATTTCGTACGCCAAATGTCAAAACTGAGGTTACCTGCTTTGCTATAAGTCATTGAGGTTAGTCAAATGGAACTCTTTAGCTATCATTATATTATTACTAGCTGCCCCACGCAACTTCGTCTGCGTCGAAAAAATAAAAAAAAAATTAGGGGTGGACTACCCCTAACATTTAGGGGGATGAAAAATAGATGTTGGCCGATTCTCATAGATACCGGATAAGCACAAAAAATTTCAACAAAATCGGTCAAGCCGTTTCGGAGGAGTTCAAGTTCGAACACCGTGACAAAAGAATTTTATATATTAGATTTAGTTTCCACTTAAAATACTTAAAATGCCTGGATAACGATCTAATTTATCCCAATGCTCAAACGATACTTGAAGGAAAAAGTTAGCTCGATATCTAGAAACCGCCGTTGAGCATGAAGCTAGGTTGGCTAATGGCTACTCTTTAAGAACACATTGTGGAAACTCAGTCGATCGAATATCTTGAAGAGCATGATACTCAGTTAAGGAGAGATCACTCTCAGCCTGCTCTTTGACGGTAGTTGGAGACTGATGAGCAGCTTGAAGAGCGTAGTACAGCTGCTCAGCAGCGTTACCAGGACGTATGTGACGATACTTCTGCTCATGTATCGCAAACAGGTTGAAACAGGGTTCATGCCGACATTCAAGATTCAGAGACAAGTTTACCATCAAATTGGTTCGCTGCTACCTACAGATATTTCAAAATTTTTGCAAATTTATTTTGTGAGTGATTTTGAAGAACAAGCAAACCTACGAAGTAGATCCATCCCCAATTTAGACGTGCTCAAGAATTCTCCGATATCCTTCTAAGTCTTAGTGAAGGTACTCTACCAGAAGAGAGAGGTGGACAAGTGGTGCTTCCAATGTCTCTCGGTAGAGTTGTATCCAGCTTAGAAGAACTCATTCGCTGTGTGTACAACGAAATCAGTCGTATATCACACCAGCAGAATTCTTGGGTGTGTGAGCGAGCCATTTTGACACCCTAAAATGATCAGGCTGCAGCAATTAACGAATTCTCTCAGAAATTGAGGGAAATGAACTGTCGTCGAGCAAGATGATGCTACACATTATCCTGTAGAATTTTAGAACTCTCTGTCAGGAAGTGGTTTTCCAGCGCATACTGTCAAGCTGAAGGTCAGTGTCCCGATTATGCTTCTTCGGAACCTATCTCTTCCGAAGTTGTGTAACGGGACCCGTCTTAAAGTCATCTCGCTCTACAAACACACAGTTGAGGCGGAAATTCTTACGGGTTCTGGCGTCGTCGACGCAGTATTTATATCAATCATTCCTCTCATACCATGAGGTATGTTCCTAAACTTTCCGTTCCAGTTCAAGCGCGTACAGTTCCCTGAGAGTGTTTGCTTCGCAATGACTATCAATAAGTCGCTGGGGCAGACACTGGGGACAGCGGGTGTCGACCTCAGGACGGGCTGCTTCTCACACGGGCACCGGTACGTCGCTTGCTTCCGCGTCACCGGTCCGGACTCTCTTTATATTTTGGCTGCGGAGAGCCAAACCACTATTGTGGTTCATTGAGAAGTTCTATAAGCATGTTTTTTTACGCTATCTTCTAATCTTATCTTATATTTGTCTTAATTTGATTATTTTCTACGTCTGCTTTAGTCACAACTTTTGCCTTAACTCAGCAAAATCACCTTAAAGTCATTTATTCGAAGCGGGTCGAAATTAGCACTTTTTGCACTTCAATTTTCCAAAAAAACAGTCTTATTCTGTTACTCTGTTTAGTGTAGATATGAAAGGTAAAGAAGAAAACCAGTAAATTAATGTTAGTTTAAAAGATACAATTGTTGGTATATTATTATGGTGTAGTACATAGCATTCACGCAGACGACGTCGCGGGCAATAGCTAGTTAGTAGTAAAATGACGGTATAGATAATGGTAATTCACACATCATTGACTCTCTTCTCTCTTCATTTCCTATGTCCCCAAGGTGGGGCAGACCTCCACAGTGCTTCTCCATTTTGACCTGTTTTGAGCGACGTTCTTTAGCTCCGCCCATGACAACCCGGTCGTTTTCATGCTCTTCAAGATATTCGATCGACTGAGTTTCCACAATGTGTTCTTAAAGAGTAGCCATTAGCCAACCTAGCTTCATGCTCAACGGCGGTTTCTAGATATCGAGCTAACTTTTTCCTTCAAGTATCGTTTGAGCATTGGGATAAATTAGATCGTTATCCAGGCATTTTAAGTATTTTAAGTGGAAACTAAATCTAATATATAAAATTCTTTTGTCACGGTGTTCGAACTTGAACTCCTCCGAAACGGCTTGACCGATTTTGTTGAAATTTTTTGTGCTTATCCGGTATCTATGAGAATCGGCCAACATCTATTTTTCATCCCCCTAAATGTTAGGGGTAGTCCACCCCTAATTTTTTTTTTATTTTTTCGACGCAGACGAAGTTGCGTGGGGCAGCTAGTAATAATATAATGATAGCTAAAGAGTTCCATTTGACTAACCTCAATGACTTATAGCAAAGCAGGTAACCTCAGTTTTGACATTTGGTGTACGAAATAATAGCGCGATTCAGAATAGTTCAAATTTATACGCCAACACCATCTAGTTAGCAAATAGGAAACATTGTCCCACAATGACATAATCAAATTTAAATTATTTAAATCAACAAAAAAATGCTTCCATATGTAATTCGACTTGAAGGCCAATAGATGTCGTTGCTCTAAAATTGCTTAATGAAATTTATTTATATGTATAGATCTTGCTAATCTCTGAAACGAATTAAAGACACAATTTTTAAGAAGGAACAGAACTCTTTGTATCTATGACAATTAAAAAAATAACCATTGACAGTGCCAAAAATGACACAATCAAATTTAAATTATGGTATAAGAGCTAGCAACGTTTTTGACAGAGTATTTACCGATACGGACTGTCTAGTAGTAGCCTCCAGCCGGTAGTGGTAAGGTCCGGATAGAAAACCGATATTTCAAATTTTTAAGACATTTTACTTTAAATTATTTTTATTATACTTTTGCTACATGAATTTATTATTGCCAGATATTTTTTTGTTGTTCTTCTGTGCCAGACGATAATTCTGAATATTTTTTTTTAATGAAGTTTTTTAACCACTTAAAAACTTAAAATTAATTTGCCAACTGATATAAAAGTAAAAGAGTATGAGAGATAGCATATATAAAAATAAAAGCTGGCTTTACTGAAATGTTTGTTTTCCCTACGTTGCTAGCTCTCGTACTAATAAAAAAATGCTTCCACATGAAATTTGACTTGAACGCCGATAGATGTCGGTGCTCTAAAATTGTTTAATGAAATTTATTATATTTATATCCCGTTCCTCGGAGATGATAGCACTATAATGTATAGCCTATGTGTTGATCCGACTTCTAAGCAATATTCTTGCCAAATTTGAAGTACATCGGTGCAGCAGTTTTCGAGTTTATCCCGGACAAAGCTGACTTTTTTACAGAACAAAATGTATGGATTCTGAATCGCGCCATCATTATGTTCAACGGTTGTTTGACTTGGGAGACTGTATTTTGCAATGTTGACTTTTCTATCATTTTATTATATGTATATAGATTAGGATAGTAATCTTCTATATATATGAAGATAAACAATTATAAAGGATAAATACTAACAACTAAACAGTACCGAAAAAGATTGCGTAATTTATCTCAGTCATTTAGCGACCTATATTTCATATTCTTTGTAACAAATGTTTTTCTTTATTATGGTTTTAATTGGTGCTAAGCAAAAATCTAGTTTCATTTTTAGAGACACCTGCTAATGCTTTTTTCCTGTTTATCTTGTATATAGTCTAGTCAACAAGTTCAAAAACGTGAAAAATAGAGATACAGGTCCTAAAAATATGACTTTTTTATTGGAAATTTCCTCCTCTTTAACGAGCTTTTTTTCAAAATTGCTTAAATATAATATTTTTCAAGTTATTAACAAAAAACGAAATACCATTTTTTTTCAACTTATTTTGTTAATAACAATTGCAATTTTTAACCTGCACCAAAATCCTTCAAAAACATTTTTCTAAAGGTGATTCCGAATCGAATGAGCCATCGCTCATATTTTTAGGACCTTTATCTCTATTTTTCACGTTTTTGAACTTGTTGACTAGACTAATAATTGATATCCTGTTATAATTGATCAGAAAAGTTACATTAATGTAACCTACATTATAAGTGAGGATAATTAATCAATTAAAATAGCAATATGAAAATTAAATAACTAAACAATAGCTAGAAAAAAAAACAATTAAAAAGAAATGATAAGGTATAAACGCTACAATTGAAATAACAAAAAGGAATCGCCACAACATCTAGAACAACGAACATAAAAGGCATCAAGACTCATTATTACACAGGAAACCGCAAAAAACTGAAAAGAATCTATTAATTAAAACACAATGGAATACGACGTGAATGGAACAAAAGTCTGTGAAAACAGTCGACTTGAGGTCAGGGTGAAGAGCGATGCGGAAAAAAACAGGCTATTAATAACAATTTGAGGAGAGAAAGACCTTAGATAGATTGAAAGAAGTTACTAAGATACTTAACTATAAAATAGGGACGATACAAAAAAACTGACTATACGTCGCCTCAGTGCTTGTTTAGCCAATCTGCACTCGAGCAAATTTTACACGAGACAGCAAACAAGCACGGAATTTTCGTTAAGTGCCGTTTTTAAAAAAAAATTGAAATGAGATTTTTATTGTTTTAGAATTGAATATTTAAAAAAAACATTTACCAGTCGTATGGAAATTTTATTCTTTATAATACTGCATTAAAAAGTAATTTTCGTAAAAAATGACAGATTGGCCAAACAAGCACTGAGGCGACGTATAGTCACAATTAGAGGTAAAGAAGGCCTAAATGCATTGAAAGAAGAACATGTAGAAATTTGCGGCGAGACAAAAGACTTCAGATTAGAAAACGAGGGTTGTTGAAGTCCTCAAAGGGTGTTTATAGCAGTCCCGCAGTGTCCTCTGACATTGCAGTGGTTGATGAGCGATGGTAACCACTTACTATCAGGTAGCCCGTTGGTTCGACTACCTATATGGTTATAAATTAAGTGAATAACATATAACTGACCAGTGTAAAGGGAGGAATGTTTTACTCAGGATAATTTAATTATGCTTATGATACAAATAACGTTTGCAGATAAAAATAGGTACTGACTATATTTTATACTAACCTTGACATAAGCGGTATTACTTGCCATCAGGTAAGCCATCGCTTTGGCTTGTCTATTACAGTTTAATGCTTTTACTTTCTTGTTTTTATTTAACATCAAATCGACCGAAAAATATTATATTTTAACAACCGCTTCCTTCCCACACTATATACTTATCCCTCAAACAGAGAGCGCTTACGTTTTTCGCCATCCGCTTCAGCTGCCTATTGTTCTTCCACCAAGTGACATACGCTTCGGGCCGAGAGCCCGTCGTCTTACATTCAACCTCGTACCTCTTATCAGCCGAAACCTGCTTCTCTTTCGTTAGTATCGTCACTGATATTGGCTTCACTGTGGAAGATGGATTGGTTATTGTTGGCTCGTTTTGTTTGCCAAACGTTGGCGTAGTGTTTGTGAATATTGGTTGTTGTATGTCTTTGAGTGAGAGAGTTATGTTTTGTGTATACGATGAATGGGACTATGGTTTTCGTTTCATTTTTAGTTTGTGAAATCACTTTTGTGAGTGTAAAATATACTTCTGGACTAAACTTTGGACTGATCATGATGTTGCCTTTTTTTTATTTCAATGGATTTTCTCAAATATTGTTTAGGTATCTAAAAGACCACTAAGATAATTAAAAACTTTACTCACAATTAATATCTAATATCAAGACTTTTGATTCCGGTGGAGCTAAGTTTGTGTTTGAAGCTTGACAGACGAGTCTTGCGTTGAGATGTTGGCGCCCAACGTTGGGGAAGGTCAGGGTGTTGACTGTCACACCGTCAGGACGCTGCTCGAACGAGTCATCGATGACTGTGTTCTCCAAGTACCACGTCACACGTGGCCTAGGTTTACCTGAGTTGGAAATTGTATGATCATAAATACATTCATTATTACTATGATTGACTAAAATATGTTTCGATGATAGCTGATGTCGTGGTGGCCGAGTGGTCGAAGCGCTTCCTTCCGAACGGGAGGTCGCGGGTTCAAAACCGGCCGGCTTGTACCTCTAAATCTAAATGTGAAAAAGATTTATGTGCAATTTTTCACAACACCACTGGCTAAAAACGGTGAAGGAAAAACATCGTGAGGAAACCTGCATGTCGGAAAAGGATTCTAAAAATCCTTTGAAGATATGTGAAGTCCCCAATCCGCAATGGACGAAGCGTGGTGGACTATGCCTAATCCCTCTTCTGAGGAGGCCTGACCCCAACAGTGGGCAGTAATGGGTTGGTACAGTACAGTACAGTACAGTACTCAGTTTCCTCCCAATTGCAAAAACTCTTATCCAAATATTGCTAAGATTAAAAGTAAAAGGTGCTCATTTAGATGTCAAAAAGTGACTTAATAACAATTTATCTACAGGGTGTTTTAATTCCACCCCGTTCCACGGTTACAAATCATAACATCTAAATCTCAAACTAAACCCATCAATTATCTAATCAAACGACCAGACAAATCAACAATCAAGCTATCCCACAGACGAAAAAACGAGGCGATAAAAATTTATAATCTAAAACCCATCAATTAAAAGCTGTGAAGATTGTGGCCATAATTATTATGATACCCTTGAGTGTTGGGCAATAAAACCATCAAAATTCAAGGGCCAAGGGTTCTCAAAACGCCGTGAGAATAAGGGTGAAGGATGATTTATTTGATGGGAGTTGGACTGACGTCTTCATGATTGTCAAGGTTTGTGCTGGATTTTTTAGGATGTTGTAATGATTTTTTCAGGTTAAAGAAGTCTATCTTAGTTTTTCTTAAAGTATATTTTTAAGTAATCGAAGAATTTCATTTTGTTAAACTACAAGTTTAGAGGTCAAGTCTGTTTTCTTCTGATAAGCTTATTTAATCTATTTATCTGTATTTTGTAAATCCAAGTTGAGGTAAAGCACTTTTTGGATCACTTTTTGTTTTTTCCTTTCCTTACTATACTATATTATCTCCTCTTATTATATTATACTACAATATATTTTGTAGTCTGTTAAAATTTCGTTAATCTTTTGAGTTTGAACCCTCCTATTTTTATCAATAGATCAATATCACAAAATATTTTTCTAATCTTAGTTATCATAAAGATTATTTGACACCAAAATTTGAGAACCACACGCCCAGAAATATAAATTGTCCACGACTTTGAAACAATACAAACACAAGTTTCTAATGACGAGACGTGTGGGCGTTTAGACCCATAATAACGTTTAATTATGTTTCGTTTGGTGCTACAACTGATTCTATATAGGTACAGAAGTAAACTTAAATCCATCATTAATATGATCTTATATAATAATATAAAAATGAATTGCTGTTCGTTAGTCTTACTTAAACACAAGATCGACAGAATCAATTTGGCTATGTCTTATTTGACGCAGACAAAATTTTGCAGGACAGGATATTTCGACGTTTTTACAAACGTCATTAAGTATCACCAGTAGACTGGATACTGTGGGTAATAAGGGGTGGGCCATATAAAGTTTGCATTTTCCAAAAGTTCGACTGTTATGTTGACTGTGTGGCATGTTGCGCCATCCTGTTGAAACCAAATGTCGTCCATGTCATACTCTTCAACTTTTGGAAACAAAAATTCGTTGAGCATGGCACGGTAACGCTCGCCATTGACCGTAACGACGGCTCCTTGCTCATTTTCGAATGATGCCGTCGGACCAAAACCCACACCAAACCGTAACTCTTTGTGGGTTCATTGGCTTCTCAATGGTTACGTGTGGATTTTCCGACCCCCAGATGCGACAATTTTGCTTATTGACATAGCCTCCGAGGTGAAAATGGGCTTCATCTGAAAAGACGATTTTTCGGTAAAAATGCTCATACGATCTTCTGCCCATTAGGCGAACCGAAAACGTCCCATTTTGTAAATGTCAAACCTTTAACTAAATTATGAACACAAATTGAATGACATTTGAGCTGTCATTCTCTAAATAAACAGTAGTTCAAAATGCAAACGTTAGATTGCCCACCCATACATAGAACCCTTCTTCTTTAACGGGTGTTGGGCATTGGTGAACCAATCAGTATATTGTTAATCAGCATTAGGCATATTTAATTTTTTTTAGAAAAATCTCTCTAAGATGTCTAAAAGTCGCTTATATTTTCGCACTTAACGATTTTTTGTTTTGCTGCAAACTTTGTTTACGAACAGTCGCTCTTAAATTTCGTGTCATAAAGTGATTTGTACGTCTCTTTATTTCTGTGTAAGTTTTTTAGGATTTGGTGTTACAAATGATTTATATAGAGGGGAAACAAAACCGGGTTGAGTTACGAGTGTTTTCTCACGATGTTTATGGTAGTTCCTAATGGATTGCCCATTTTATGCTTATTGGGAAGCATCTAATGCATGGTTTTTATTCAATAACGTTTTGGGTAACGTTTTATGGTTGCTGTTTATCATGAGCTTTTGATGGTGTTGATGTTGGTAATGTTTTTGGAAGAGTTATTGCAGATATTATTGTATATAGTAGTGGAGATAAAATATGGGTGGTCTGATGTATGGAATTTGGTAAGTATACTAAAAGAACAGCTTTTGAAGAATCATGGAAGTTGATTTTGAGAGGTAATTTGTAATTTAAAATTAATAGATTATGCAATAGTCTTTAAATTTTCTAATTACTTACAAAGACAGAAATGTATGAAAAATTCAGTCATCAATATATTTATTCTAGCTATTATTTCTGGATGTTTGCCAACTCAAAGTCTCGTCACAACTAGGCCATGATTTAAATATGAAAATATTTTTGTTCATTTCAATTGTATTAATGTTAACTTAATTTAGATCATTACCATTATTATATTATCAATGAGATAAACAGACAAGGACCAAGTTTCTGTTAAGTTATTGAAATAGATTGGTAGTCATAGTTCCCAGTGCTAAGTTATAATATTGATATAACTTAGATGTTATTACGAAACTAACTTTGGTCTATTATTCATTCTCACCTAAGTCATGAAATTAGTACAAAGATTTATTAGGCTTAGGGAAATATATAACTGGATATGGATATTTTTTGAAATGACCATTTCTAGTATCTATTCGTGTGGTCCAAGATCATAGTCATTAACTATACTGAATCAATTTTTGCTCCAACACTGCTGAGTTTTTCTTCTAATAACTCAACTTTATGATCCATAACCTTATGATAATCACCTTAATCTTCAACCTTGGTATGAATGTTGTTTACCACAATAAGGCTATGTCACATATGTATATATATAGTTTGTCAATTTATATTATGGTGCTCTGTTCACCTTTGACATTTATGGGAATTAGGATGTGTGGATGGGCCGGTATCTATTCTAATACTTTTAGAATATGAATAGATTTGCTTTAGTACTTTTGTAATCTAAAAAGAATACTATTATTCTAAAATTACCTCCTTCTACTTCGCAGATAAGTAGTACATTTGAGCCTTCGTTGTAAGGCTCGACTAGTTTCGTTCTATCTCTTCTTTTGGCATCGAATATCGTTGGACGATTTGGTGGTACTGCAACACAAAATTGTTTGTTATGAAACACAATTTTTTTTGAGTTGGGGAAAATCGCCGGTTTCCCATCCACCCTGCGAGTGGAATACGTGAGAGTCGAACTGCACTTAAACCCAACTGCTTACACTCAGCGTACGACCCTCCTCCCCGCTAAGACTGAGGTCAGAACCCAGCACTAAATTATAGTATGCTAGTGCATATACGTTCTACTATAAATTTTCTTAAACCGCGTTCAAAGAACAGCAAGTTTTGGCTAACTATCCTTGTATAAAGCCTAAAAATAGTCGGTCGTACTTCAGATAGCGTTTAAGTGTTGTCCTTACTTTAGCTCGAGCAAGCTTTATGAACGATGAATATTTTATGTTTAGATGGATCGTTATCTTTTATGTCTACTCAGGTATCAAAAATATCATCATTTAAAATAGAAGCACCTCCTTTAAATGTTACTGCTTTGTTTTTTGTTTTAACTTTTGAATTATTCATATTATCATCTTTCATTGAAAGTTGCGTAGCTCAGCAAATTTGAGTTCATCACTATGTGTTATTTATTATTAGTTGACTTGTGCAACTTTGCCTACACTAGGAAGAGAGAGTAGGTCGTTTTATTAAGCCTTGGAGTACATTTTTGACTTTTTGTAAAACATCAATAACGTAACGTATTGAACATTGAAAGAATATCGAAGTTTAATGGAACCAACTGTGACAGAGATTAGCAAGTTTAATGAAACTAACTCTTAAACTTAATATAGATTCCATACCATTCCGATTTGGAATGGACTCCCGTCCGCGGTGTTTCCGGAGCGCTATGACATGTCCCTCTTTAAACGAGGTTTAAGAAAAGTCTTGTATGGGTAGGCGGTAGATAACGGCCCCTCTTTGCCCTGGCATTGCAGAGGTTCATGAGCGACGGTGACCGCTTACCATCAAGTGGGCCGTGTGCTCGTTTATCTACCTTGCAATAAAAAAATAAGAAAAAGATTCTGATTTAAATAAAATAGTCCAAAAAACTCACTTATAACACTAAAATTAACTTTCAAGTTCCTTGTGGGTGAATTCTTGAAGTCCACCCTACACCGGTAGACTCCAGCATCACTACCCATCACGTTGTCCAGCATCAGGACGGCTGGGGTAGCCGTTCCTCTGAAAAATGCTCGGTTTGCGAAGACGGTTGGTGATGACCACAATTTGGGCTGATTTTGGGATCTTCCTCTGATGTCGTAACTGTTGAAAAAATATAAGGAGATTATCCATCCATCCATCCCCAAATTTCAAAAGTAGCCCAAATTTCAAAAGTAGCATTTTTGTTTTTAGCCTCTAGTGTCTTTAGAGGCCAGTAGATATTATTGTGTTTTAATCAAGTAATCTTGCTTCAACCTGTTTGGTGATGTTAGAACCCTTGGTTTTTATAAACCTGCATCAATTTTGACAGGCAGAGAAAGTCTTTTAAGAATGGTAGGCACTAATTGTTCAATAATAGTTTCTCACCTGTACAAAGGTTGGTCTCCATCGGACTCCTTAAACCAGAGCACCATCACGACTTCGTCTTCTGAATGGAGAGGCTGGATATCACAGGGTAGCGACGCTTTCTTCCCTAGAACACCTTGGACGTCAGATGTTGGCACTGTGGAAGAAAAATATAAATTAATATGACATATTTTAACAGGTCCTAACCCCTCTTCGTAGGAGACCTGAGCTCAGCAGTGGGCAGTAATGGTTTGGTACAGGTAACAGGTCCTAAGGATTGTAGGTCAGTAAGAAGTTTTGGAAACAATTCCAATTAATGATTGTAGTTTTAAAAATGATCACCTAGCTAGATCATATTTTATTTGTTGAAAGATTTCCTACTATAATTTCTATTTGCTGGAATTATTAGATGGATCAGACAGCCCATTACGGATGCCTAAAGCGGGTTGGGGGCTACAAATTTCCTTGACGGGTTTTAAATCCTTTTCCAATATGCAGATACCTGTTATTCCCATCGTGTTACGGAAAATTTAATATAAATATTCAAAAAAGTTCTGGAGTGGCAGCCACGAACCGGTAGGCGCAATGTTGGTAGACCCCCCACAAGATGGACCGATGATCGGGTCAAGATCGCGGAAGGTCACTGGATGCAGATGGCGCAGGACCGGTCGATTTGATGGTGATGAGGTTTGGGGGAGGCCTATGTCCAGCAGTGGCTTCTATAGGCTGATGATGATGATGATTCAAAAAACCGTTCAAACCTACGATCCCGTTTATAAAAGGCAAGGGCTTCCACTTCATACTAATACTATTATTTACACGAAAGCTTTATAGGTCAGGTTAAATTAATCATGCACTTTGAAGACTTAGTCTTAAGAGTGGGTGGACATAAGATGACCTTTTCAAATTAATGAATACACTAAAACAGTATCAACGTTCAATTGAGACAGGTTAATGAATATATCAAACTGGATGAACCATCAAAACTATAGGCAAGTAGTAAATTTTATTTAGTACTAAAATGATATGACGTAGTTAACGACTTTACGAGCTCCGTAAACTTTAAACTGGGGACGAGTAAAGTTGTAAAATGACCGATGTGTCCTGATGGTGGTTCAACGTCTTTTAGTTTATGAATGTTATTGTATAGCTGTTGTAATTATTTTTATTTAAGAATTCAGTTTTAATCTTAATTTAGACTAGTGAATAGTGAAATAGTGTCCTTGATTTGAGATGTAAGAATTCTATGGTCTTTATTTAAACAATAGAGACAATATCTTTATACCTCTTTAAACGTTTATGGTAATGCTTTTTCACTGTCCTTCACAATACAGGCTCGGCCTAGTGTGAAGGTCACTAGTATACTTTGACATGTAGCTTAAAACCATGTCTTAATGTTTTTTTTTCTTATTTCTTTTGTAAGTTTTCACTTTCCTTATTAATAAATAAAATAATTAAAAAAAAAAAACAAAAAAAAAAAAAATAGAAAAAGGATGCATTCTCATGTTTCTATTTATTCATCATTATTTTATGACTTAGACACAAATGTTCTTTAGAAAGGGTATTCTCTCTTGACATAACCTTAAATTATGGAAATAGATTTTGAACCTTAAGCAGTCGACTTTGAGTTTTAAATAGACCGTATTTTTAGCGTTTTTTTTAAGAATGGGGCTTAACACACAAAGACCATGGTCGTCCTTAAAAGCCTTAATTGACAGGTCAATAACCCCGCTGTCACGATTAGAGTGAGAGATCGTGTCCACCTTCGCACAACAAAGGACTGACCTTTTGCGAGTTTTCAATAAAGTGTTTAAGGGTGAGCCGTGCCAATTTTTCGAAGGGTTCCGCTATTGGATAAATCTTCTAATCGGACTGATGCTTATGTAGTAAAGGTTTTGGAACGAAGTTCCTTATCACGCGTTGTGAAAGGGGGCTAGACGGAAAAAAATCTTACGAAAAGTTGTCACGACACTTTTTTTGTTTTAGATGATTATCACGAGATGGCGCTGTGATCAAAATCTTTTAAAACACGTTCCTTATTTGTTTTAGATGATTATCGCTAGATGGCGCTGTGATCAAAATCTTTTAAAACACGTTCCTTATTTGATTTAGATGATTATCGCTAGATGTTCGTTCCTTATCGCGCGTAAAAAAAAATAGGAAAAAAAAATATAAGATATCTTTTAATCGAAAGGAACTTCGTTCCATCCGGGTGCTAGAGTTTTGGTAAATCATCTCGATTGGAGTGATAGAAATAGCAATATATGTCTGTTTCATTCTTAAATAATGTGGAATGATTGAGAAAGAACACAATACATACCTTACTAGAACATTCTCATTATATTATTTTTGTATGGCAAGTAGGTGGTACGGAGTACCAATTAGTGCCAAGCTACCTTTCTGAGGACATTCGATATTTTATTGTATTTGAAGGATAAAAAACACATATCGTGACGACTGTGGCTATTCTTTATACTGTCACGCAGTGGCCCACCTTATTGTAAGTGGTTACCGTTACTCAAGGGTCTTTGCAATGTCATGGTAAAACATTCTTGGGATTTCATTTAAGAAAGAGAATCCGCACCATTCCGATCTGAAATGGACTCCCATCCACGGTGTTCTCGGAGCGCTATGACATGTCTCTCTTTAAACGAGGTTTAAGAAAAGTCCTTGGACGGGAGCCATAAATAAAAGAAGAAGAAGAAGAAGAAGAAAAGTCCTGTATGGGTAGGTGATAGATAACGGCCCTTCTTTGCCCTGGCATTGCAGAGGTCCATGAGCGACGGTAACCGCTTACCATCAGGTGGGCCGTAGGCTCATGTATCTATTAATCAATAAAAAAATAAATAAAAAAAAATAATCAATGTAATGCTAGAAGCATGGCCTAGCATTGAAGTGATTTATGAGAAACGGTTACCACTTACCATAGGGTGGGCTGTAGGCTCGTTTACACGATAAAATCCATAACGGTTTTAATTTTATTTTTACTTGTACGGAACCCTAAAATCTCCTATGTTTAAGATAAGGGAAAGGTCGCATTAAATGGCCCCACTCAAGTTCACGTCCCGCGTAGGAAGTAGACACTATCAATCTTCGACGTAAATAAGAATTTATTTCTATTATAGAAGAAATAATTCGAAATGCAGTAAATATGTCGTTGAAAATGAATATTTCATAAAGTGTGGGATTGTGGGAATATATTAGAGATATGTTTTACGATGTAAACAATATTATAATCAGCAATAGTGTTGGAAATCAAATTTTGTATCTGCTTTTATCTTTTGACAAGATACACAGTTACATAGCGTTGACATATTGGCTCGCCAATGTCCAACTTTCGTATTAAACAAATGACGGTGCCAGTAAACATGTCAATGAGGGTTTTATATGCATTGGCCGGCATTGAAACTATGTGAAACATCGATTTACAGTTGGCATACCAGTTATCATTTGCGTGCGTTTGGAAGTTGGCGAGCCAATATTTTAGCATACTATTAGAAAATAGTGTCTAAAATTGAAATTCATAACACGAAAACAAAAAAAAAATAAAAAAAATTTGAAACTTGAATTAAATCTATCGAATTACAATTAGGAAATTTTCGTTACTAGACTACAGGCCCATGAAGAAAAATTATGGGTCATTTGAACCACCAGGTGACCTATCTAAAACGAAATTCTAGCATAAAATAATAAGATTCAGTACTATACCGTCACTTGTAAGCTGTCCAACTGAGTGCTGGTAAGCATTCAGGGGATTGCAACCATCGTTTTTTCCCCTTGTCGCATGATTTTTGTACGGCATTGAGGAATAATGGAATATACAAAGAATATTTCAGCATTGAATTTTGACACCGAATATGAAGCGTCTGTCAATGTTTTTAGTACTTAAGTGTCAAAAAATATGACTGAATCCATCTAGGTAATGAGGATACCTTAGCCTACACGTGGAAAAAATACATACTGAAGATAATCCAGGTACAGCCAGAAAAATAGTTCTTTCAAACCAAATATAAGTAAATATCAAAACCGAGATAAGCCGGTTTATTTCTAAAGATAAAAAGCTTAACGTGAGATATATTTTGATCGTCCAATAAAACGGGGGAAAATTGCCCGAATTCTAGCAAATGAAACAACGAATACCGCGTTCATATTCTGTAAAAACTAAATAATTCAACTTACACTATTACTGAACGGGTTCTTACCACGATTATTTTTAATTGAGAGGTCCCGATATTTCAGTACTGTTTCAAGCGCCATGATCACGGGAAGACTGAGGAACTGCGGGTAGGTCATTTAAGAGCAGACAAATCTGTCTACCCTCTTTCTCGTTCGTTTACCGGTACGGTCTTAACTTATCATAGACAGACTTATTCGATTACTAGATGATTCGCTTTATTTCATCTGCGTCACAAAGGGATATAATATAGCCAATATGACTTACAACCTTCCTCCTCTTCCTCGATAAATTAATAAACTCTTCAACACAGAATTATTTTTTCAATTCGAACCAGCAGTTCATGAAGACTGATTCATCAACTTTACCTCATTACAGATGTCTAAAACAAATAGCAAAATCAGAGGCAAGTATACAGAATAAGTCCATCTGCTCCTGAATCGAATCACGTCTGCTATATTCCATCGTTAGTATGTTTTATATTGATACAAAAATCGTGTTTTTTTTCCTTTTCCAGAAACTAGTCGTTTTGGGGTTAATTTCGTACATTGGGTTATGTCGGAAATCGTCGACGTTTGGAAAATTACTGAGCTTTTCTGTTTGGTCGTGGAAGGTCGTGTGGGATTTTATATGGAATCACGTATTGTGATGTTTTTGGAATTAGAACGTTCATTAGGCTTTGTAAATGTTTTATTTATAGAAAAAGAGAAAAGCTTTATGGGTATAATGCAATTAAAAAGTATTAATTCTATATCAATTATACTTTTCGACGTGACAGCGTGTTATAAATTGGTTTGCCGGGTGACACTTCAAGAAACTGCGTTACGCTCCGCTCACGTTATGCGCTCACAATGAGAGCGAGTGAGAGGCATGCGTCCCGCCTAAGAGCGAGAGAGACAGACATAAAAAGTGGAAGAGACGCGTTTACCACTCAAAGTCGTTGTCACGTAAAACTTTCGCCCGTATACCGACTTTACAGGCAACCATTTTTTTTAAAGATCATTCTATTTGTGTAGGTTCAAGTGTACTAAGTAGATCGCGTTTTGATCGACAATAAATTTACTTTCACGGAATTTATGTACAAAATTTTGTACTGGACTCTCATCTTTATCTCTGACTTGTCCTTCTTCAAACGAAGAGTCAGATTAGTCCTAAACGGTAGGTCGAAAGTAGTAGCCTTTCAGTGTCCCTAACATTGCAGAAGTTCATGAGCGACGATCACCACTTACCATCAGGAGGGCAGTAAACTCGTCTACCTATTCTGCTCATATGCCTACATGGTAAAAACAAACAATATTTTTAGAACAAAACATGAAACTTACTTTTCATTATTATTGTCATTTATTGGAACGAAGTTCTTTATCGCACGTTATCGAAAGGGAAATTGTTATGAAAAAGTTGTCACGACACTTTTTTGTTTTAGATGAGTATCGCTAGATGGCGCTGTGATTAAAATCTTTTAAAACAATTCCTTATTTTGTTTTATATGATTAATGCTAGATGGCGCTGTGATCAATTTTTTTTTTAAGTTATAATAATTAGTTTAGTAAAAAAAGTTAATCAAAATTTAGTTAGTAAAATTTTATTACAATTCCCTCACTAATTAATCGAAAGGAACTTCGTTTTTCTTCCTGGGAATCTTTCAATAAAAGTAAACCTTAATTTCTAGCAACAATATCTTTATTTACATTATTTTGTAGATTGAATCCTTTCATACTAACCGCTTTAATTTAATTAAACTTTCGCGAAACCATCTTGTACAATATTAAATTACAAATTCTGGATCCGTTGCCAAAGGGTGAATTTTAAAATTGGGGTGTCCTTTGAATATTCACGATGATAGGAGAGATATTGATGACTTTATTGATATTGTTAAGAAATGAGAGGGACAGAGATATAGTTGCTTCTCTTTTTGTCTTTGTTTTAAGGTGTTTGTGAAGGAGGTAAAGTAATCTCTTTCTTGTTTATTTTTTTCTGAAGGAACCGAATATTTTTTTGGTGAGCGGTTGGAGGTTTTAGTGCGATTCAACTCTCACATATCCCATCCACGGGGCGAGTGGGAATCCGGTGATTTCCTCCAACTCTAAAAAAAAAAATATAATCACAAACAAAAACAATTTACCTAAAAATAACATATTTAAAAAAAGGAGCACTTCTCGTCAAGTCGGTTAACGTAACAAATTTCAAACATCTTCATTCCTTCCCAATCTTAACTGCAGTACTTAAGCCATTATCTATCAAAACTACTTTAAAACGAAGATAAAGATAAATTTAATTAAAATGATTTGATAAACTACTTCATTTACCGTTTTATGAATCGATTTTGATAACGATTTATGGCTACAGCTGCATTTACTCGCTATTTTTTTGTTGTTTTAAAGATATTCAGTCGATTGGAAACTGCACCAAGATTGGTTTGTATGTGCTAGTAGCCAAAATTGATCATGATGTCATTAGTTGTAATAGTTTCGTTTTTTTTTTTTTAGTTGTAGGAAATCACCGGATCCGTCCGAACCCCGGCTGAGGCCAGAACCCAGTACGGGGTTATGAGGGACGGCACGACGCGTTACGCACAAGGCACTCTTTCCCGTTGTGCCAACCCCTATGGTTATGGTGTTTCCCGAGCGCTATGACTTGTCCTTCTTCAAACGAGGCTTAAAGAAATTCCTTAAAAGGTAGGCCGTAGGTGGCGACCCCTCAGTGTCCCTTGACATTGCAGAGGTTCATGAGCGACGGTGGCCACTTACTATCAGGTGGACCGTTGGCTCGTCTGCCTACATGGCAATAAAAAGAGAGAGAACTAAAACATTTCAACCCAAACATTTCATGTTAACAATTGATTTATCAATCTCATACAAGTAAAATAGGAAACACAATACCTCGTAGGAGCCATTACTGGCATAACCATTAAAATAAATATGTAGGTGTCATTGTATGTTACGTATCGGACCATTCTTGGACAGATTTGTTGAACCATTTGTGGCTTCACGTTACTTATTGAATGGTCTTGAATGTGAAGAGTTTGGCTGTAAATGTTCTATTTTTATTGCCTTGTAGACAGACTAGCCAACGAGCTACCTGATCATAAGCTGTTATTGCTGATGGGCCTCTGCAATGTCAGGAGACACTGGGACACTGCGAAGTCGCAACCAACACTCCTGTACTTAAAAGATAGACCCCTCGTATTTGGGATTGTTTATGGGGTGGGCCATATAAAGTTTGCATTTTCCAAAAGTTCGACTGTCATGTTGGCTGTGTGGTATGTTGCGCCATCCTGTTGAAACCAAATGTCGTCCATGTCATACTCTTCAACTTTTTGAAACAAAAATTCGTTGAGCATGGCACGGTAACGCTCGACATTGACCGTAACGGCGGCTCCTTGCCGCCGGATGATGATGATGATGCCGCCGGACCAAAACCCACACCAAACCGTAACTCTTTGTGGGTGCATTGGCTTCTCAATGGTATCGTGTGGATTTTCCGATCCCCAGATGCGACAATTTTGCTTTGACATAGCCTCCGAGGTGAAAATGGGCTTCATCTGAAAAGACGATTTTTCGGTAGAAAGCTCATCTTCAGCCGAACGATCTTCTGCCCATTGGGCGAACCGAAAACGTCCCATTTCGTAAATGTCAAACCTTTAACTAAATTATGAATACAAATTGAATGACATTTGAGATGTCATTCTCTAAATAAACAGTAGTTCAAAATGCAAACGTTAGATTGCCCACCCTATACTTGTCTCAGCACTGTACTCCTACCTGCCTATGATCTTAAAAGCTTGTATTTTTTTACGGTAAATTTAATTAATACCTTTAAAATCTTTAAGAAACCTTGATAATAAATGAGAATGTGTAATATCGTAACAATGCTGTAATTATACCTTTTAACGTTCATTGAACGAGCCTCATTACACCCACTCCATCTGACTTATTCTTGACATCTTATGTGCCCTTTTGTTCATGTGTGGTCCATTTTATGAACGAAAAAAAAAGTAATTTAAATTTGATTATGATTAGTCCG
Source organism: Trilocha varians (assembly GCA_030269945.2). Lineage (NCBI taxonomy): Eukaryota > Metazoa > Arthropoda > Insecta > Lepidoptera > Bombycidae > Trilocha > Trilocha varians. The sequence continues at coordinate 10,251,529 of AP028273.1, read as the reverse complement.
AGAGCAAAATCTAATTTTTGAAATGAAATGAAATACTTTATTTTCAACATTGATGACGTACTCATTCTTGTTGACGTCAAAAGTTAAAAGCTACCACCAGTTCGGACACAAAAAATAATAATTATAGCCACCGTCCTGAGAAGAACTGGCAAGAAACTCAGCGGGCATGTATTTTTTTGTATAATGAGCATTTTTTTTTAAGTATTTGTACTGTATTATACAATTTTATATTAAATATAAAAAAAAAACGATTACGATAATGAAATGACCTTGGCGAGCAACTCATTCCCACTTTGTGTAATCGTCCAGGTAATCATTGACCTTATAGTAGGCTTTCTTGCACAGACGTTCTTTAATAGTTTTCTTAAACCTATGTATAGGTAGGTTTTGAACATTTGGATAGGTGTTTAAGGCAAGCTGAAAACTTCACTTACACTATTACTTAACGGGTTCTTACCATGATTTTTATTCAATGAGCAATCCCGATAATGTTTTGTCATCTGAACGCCGTTACATACTCAGACTGGTTAAGGAAACTATTGAAATTTCGAGAAATAGCACTTTCAATCGGGATGATGGCTAAGCTTAGTTATAATATAGAAATTAAATAAAAATCGTGGTAAGAACCCGTTTAGTTTAAAGAAATATAAGCTGAAACCTTGGTCCAAGTTTTCCTGATATACCCCAACTGGGAACTGCAGACCTGGCTGCTGAGTAGGTATCTAGGCTATATAGGAGATGAAACCTTATCACCTACTGCAAAGAACTCAAATTTATGTGGCGACCAATAATAGTGCGCGAGATCCTGACTCGCGGTTACGACATTTGCAAGAATCTTCGCATATATAGGACATCTGAAATCTACTACAGTGGGGCTTCGGCCTGACCGGGCATACACTACCTCGCCTGCAAGGAGATCTCCCTTTGGTCATAAGTCCACTGTACCCCACATTTATTTAAAAAAGAATGAAGTTTCGCTATAACAACTAAATCTTATAACTTACACCACCACTCAAGGATATTACCGCGTATGTTAATATGTTATATGAAGCCAAATCAGTCTTCATAATTGATTCATATATAACTCATTAATCAGTATTGATTGGATTATAAAAAAATATAGAGTAATTTAGCCTTTTAAATTGATTTGTGGGTACATTTATATGGGCGCAATGAAAATGTGGGTAGTTTACTATTTTTGGTAAACCGTATTTATGTTTTTTTATTGCCATGTAGACAGGCGAACCAACGGGCCACCTAATCGTAAGACCATGGACTACTGCAAGGGACAACTGAAGGGACGGAATTATAAGGACCCTCCTTAAGCCTCGCTTGAAGAAGGACAAGTCATAGCGCTCTGGGAATACCGAAGAGGGGAGCTCGTTCCACCGTGGATGGACGGTGGTTCCATATAGTAGGTATGAACTCCACCTCACTTTGAAACAAAACAATGTTTTTTGAGCAGGAGAAATTCACCGTAATTAGGTATGTGAACCGCACTAAAACCTCCTACCACTCACACTTAGCATTCGAACCCTGGCTGATGTCAAAAGTCTGTGTTCGTATATATTTAAACGAGGCTTAAGAAAAGTCCTGTATGGGTAGGCGATAGATAACAGTCCCACATTGCCCTGGCATTGCAGAGGTTCATGAGCGACGGTGACCGCTTACCATCAGGTGGGCCGTAGGTTCGTTTATCTATCACGCAATAAAAAAAAAAAATTTTTTCGTTCGTGTGTTAGTGTAAATCTGCTGCATGACTAGACCATGGTCTCGCGTCTTTATTCGCACGTCTGTCACCGGCTTTAGACACTGCAGATCTAAATCATTAATGACCCATTAGTGGACAGCGTCACTCGAACTTGTAAGTGTAGTACTGGAATATATAATTGTATCTAATATAAAATATAATACACTGTGTTCTATTCCTTGTCATGTATCATTATTTATTCAAAGTGAATTGATTCTATTAGTGTTATAGAGTATTGATTAGAGATTTGTTAATTGTCGCCTGTATCTAAATTGGTATTTTATTGTTATTTTATACAACTGTGACTTAAAAATAAATCTAACAGAAAATAATCCATGTTTAGAATCTGCCCTGGGGTATGTGGTTGTCGAAACGCACTAAAACACAAGACTGGTGATTGTGGGGAAGTTTGGATGAGACCTATGTCCAGCAGTGGACACCCACAGGGCAAATGGCGATCATGAATTATAGTTCATCATTATCATCATCAGGCTATAGACGTCCACTGCTAGACATAAACCTCCCCCAAACCTCGCCACATCGACCGGTGACTTCCCGCGGTCCTGACCAGTTCGTCGGTCCATCTTGTGGAGGTATTTTTTTTGTTTTAGTTGGAGGAAATCGCCGGATATGTGGGAGTTGAACCTCACTAAAACCTCCAACCGCTCACACTCTGCGTCCGAACCCCGGCTGAGGCCAGAACCCAGCACGGGGTTATGCGGGGTGGCGCGATGCGTTACGCACTGCGGCACACTTTCCCGTCGCGACACCCCCATCTTGTGGGAGGTCTGCGTACGTTGTGTCTACCAGTTCGTGTTCGCACTCTAGAACTTTTCACAACTATGAATTATAGTTATCTTAACTATATCAATAATTTCAGCCTATAACCGTACTAGATCTAGTAGACTATTACCAAAGTAATAATTTCAATTAACCACAAACTTCCACATTGTCTTAAAATCATTACGTTCAACACCCACATTCTCATTAAACACTCAAACTCTAAAAAATAATTAGTTATAAAACTTGCGAGGCTGAGGTTCGGAGGTTAATGAAACTCCGATAGCCAGTCAACCACAAAATATATTTTATACAGAAGTAAAACATTCAAATTAACCTAAATCACATTTAAGAGCCTATATTCGACACGAACCAAGTTACTAATATTGCAAGAATTCACAAGTGATGTTGACAATTTATCATCATGTGTGCCGTAAACTCGTCTAGAAATCAGGCAATATAAAAAAATGTGTCAAATTAGTGTACAGTAAAAATATTTGAAAAGTCATTTATTTAAAGATTGGTGGTGATACAGCAAAAATTTTAACATTGTCGAAAGCAATTAAGAATTTGCTAATCAATAAATAAATTCACTCGACAGTAATTTGTCATTTTAATTAATTAATTAATTATATATATATATCGATTGAATATCCCCGCTACAGCATACTATGTCTGCAAAATAATTCTTACTAGGCTGAATTTTTGTAAACACAGCCGTATCGGCATTCTACTAAAGAATTTGTAGCGATATTTTACCGGCGTAAAAGTTATAATCATCAAAAAGGGTATACAAATAGTTTAAAATACTTACAATAATAACATTTAAATCAAAATTTTTAAAAAGTAATTTTTTACCTACTTTAGTCAAAAGTTCATGTACTTCTGCATAGTATAATTATGCTGTGGTTTGATATAACTAAAATTAATTGCAGCTAAGAAATTTATATGAAACGATTCTTCTCGAGTGACGGTTGGAGGAACTTCGATATGAGTTAAGGAAATAAGTATTTTAGCTCATTTTTCCCCTTTTTTGGTGACTGATTTTAATAACCTTTTTAAGTAGGTTGAAATTTTAAGTCTTTTATAGTTGAAGTCGGGTTTTTTTGCTTTGAGTGGTTTTTAGTTTATGTTATAAAAACATAAATTATTGGAGAAATGGCACCAACTAAAATTGGTAGTCATTTGATGTCATTATTTTATTGAGCACACGTGTCGTGTAACTTCAGCAATGAAATAAAAATTTCTATATTTAAAGTGCCAAACATGGATTGAAGATTGTTTTAAACTCTTTAAGACACTTTTAATACACTTCATCTATAGTGTAGTTATTTGAAGACACTATTTTGCACTGTTTTGTTCGATATAGTGTATCTGAGCGCTATGACTTGTCCTTCTTCAAACGAGGCTTGAGGAGGGTCCTTAAAGTTAGGTCGTAGGTAGCGACCCCTCAGTGTCCCCTGACATTGCAGAAGTTCATGAGCGACGGTAACCACTTATTATCAGGTGGGCCGTTGGCTCGTCTGCCTACATGGCAATAAAAAAAAATCTAGTAGGTGACTTAAGGTTGATGGCTTGTATAGTTTTATTTGATCAAAGTATTCAATTTGTAACTTCAGTACAATAACATACATGTATCAATAAACAAAACTAAATCAATATTATTATACGCTACATTCTCCAACAAAGGTAAAACGTCAAGATATTGAACAAAACCTGTAGACGCGTTTAGATAAAATAGAGTAATGGCCGAAGCGTGGGCAGGACGATATGGTGCTAAGTCGACACCTCAATATTAATGCTTAAAAATACTCATAAATCTAATGAGTAATTTGTCACTTAAATCAGGATTTTAGGTGTCAAACGGTTAATCATTGGGCTCCGAGTTATTTTTTTAGGGTTCTGTTTTTTGAAATTGGAGTAGGTCATTAATATTTTTAACTTCGAAATTCCTAATTTCGGCGCGAAAAGAGTCCTTAACACGTTCATTGTGAGACCAATTTTTGCATATTTGCCGTTCGCTGCGACAAGAGGTATAGTCGGCCCGGACCATGAACAGACGTTAGGGCGACACGCGGTCTATTAGACTGTAACATTTTTTTTAATACTTTAATTATCGATGTCGATTATCGACCCCTTTCTGCTTCACTAGGTTCCGTGTCCCCACACTAAATAGGTACCTGTTTATGCATATATATTGCATCATTTTGTCATCGAGGCCTTTAAATACGGTGCTCACGAATTAATTACTCATTCCGAGATAATTTTCTAAAGAGCACAATGTCTCTAACAAATTTATGCTCTTTGTACTGGAAGGAAGTTCACGTTGTTCATTGCACCACAAGAAAATTGCAGGAGAGATTATTGAGACCTAGATAAGCAGTAATGTGTTAAGATTATAATCGTGGTGGCCGAGTGGTCGAAGCGCGTCCTTCCGTACGGGAGGTTACGGGTTCAAATCCGGCCGGTGTACCTCTAAATCTAAATGTGAAAAAGATTTATGTGCTATTTTTCACAACACCACTGGCTAAAAACGGTGAAGGAAAACATCGTGAGGAAACCTGCATGTCGGAAAAGGATTCTAAAAATCCTTTGAAGATATGTGAAGTCCCCAATCCGCACTGAGCAAGCGTGGTGGACTATGCCTAATCCCTCTTCTGAGGAGACCTGAGCCCAGTAAGGCAGTAATAGGTTGGTACAGTGTTAAGATTAGGTCATAGGTAAAGTTCCAGTGTCCATTAGCTCTGCCTACGTCGTAATATATTATTTTTTTTTTTTAATAAACAAAATTCAATAATGCCTTACCGACACACATATAGCTATGCATATTTTCACATACCGATTATTGTTGTCTATAATTCAGTGTCATGATAAACTGCACGTAGATTTTACCTAAGTATGATACAAAGTAGCCAGGTTTGAACTTCTTCAGAAAACCACAAAATAATTTTAAAATATGTAATGTTCTGAAAAAGAACCCACAAATCAAAATAGACTCACACTTGACAATTTATTGGTTTATTCTTTAAATTAATGGCTTTTATGGTTAACTACTGCATTTATCATTTCAGTTTTGAGCACACAATACCATAATTATAGATATTTTATATTAATGTTGCACAGTGGTATTCGTTTTGATTTACTTGTGTTACAAAATAATGTTGTAGCAGAAATAAAACATATTGTGTCAAACTATTGACAAGTGTCTGTGTATGTGTCAAACTATTGACAAGTGTCTGTGTATGTGTCAAACTTTTGACCAGTGACTGTGTATGTGTCAAACTATTGACAAGTGACTGTGTATGTGTCAAACTATTGACCAGTGACTGTGCATGTGCCAAACTTTTGACCAGTGACTGTGTATGTGCCAAACTATTGACCAGTGACTGTGTATGTGTCAAACTATTGACAAGTGTCTGTGTATGTGTCAAACTTTTGACCAGTGACTGTGTATGTGCCAAACTATTGACAAGTGACTGTGCATGTGCCAAACTTTTGACCAGTGACTGTGTATGTGTCATACTATTGACAAGTGACTGTGTATGTGTCAAACTATTGACCATTGACTGTGCATGTGCCAAACTTTTGACCAGTGACTGTGTATGTGCCAAACTATTGACCAGTGACTGTGTATGTGTCAAACTTTTGACAGGTAATATTGTAAGTAATACTTGCACAAAGGTCAACGGTCGAATGGCCGCTTACCATTACTTGTGCAGTAAATTTTATCTGTTTTACTATAAATATATACTATATTTTTAAATGAAACTTCTAAATACAAGCTGTAAGATCCTGTATACTCGTATCATAGAGTGCTAGCTAAGATAAGTAAAACGAGCCCAAACTCGACAGATTTATCTTGTGTAGTATAGAAGTTCCTGAGACCACCTTCCGAATCCATGATCAAATCAGCGCCATTTTGTCATATTATTGCATTGTCACGCAATGTACATCTGCGTGCAAAATGTCAACTCAATCGGACAATGGGAAGTTTGTCAAATTTATCTTGCAAGATTCCACCCGTACTTACGAATTACATAATTACATCAAGTTTAATATAAAGCTTGTAACAAAAAATATATCCAGGATTCTCGAGGTATCTATTTCAATATTTCATTCCTCACACAAGCTATCTTCAAAATTTTATAGTCTATCAAGCTTATAAATTGATCAAACATGTTAAATTAGATTTATAACTCCATCAATAATCCTAGTTGACTATTACGTAATCAGTTGACACAAAACAAAGCCACACACAGACGAAGTTGACTATAAATCAATTGTGGCCATTGTTGACCACCTCGGAGTTATTGATACAATTGATAATGAGTCTTTTTTATATGCTGTTATGATTTAAATTGGTGTAATGGGTTTATAAATTGTGTTATGTTATGAGTAAAAGTTAGGAGCTCACTTGATGTAGTCAGTACAGTAGTCGAAGTATCTTGAGATTCAAATAGCACTTTATAGACAAAAATAACCATCGATAACGGTTCACCGGACCAACTCAAGTCATTTTATTTACCCTTTTAAAACTCTACCATCGTTATACATTATTTTGGAGTTTTTGTCTATCTGTCTGTTTGTTGTTTGTTCTAGGTAATATCTGAAACAGACAGCTGGCTTATGTACTACGAAGTACTTTTGGAACGAAGTTCCTTATCGCACGTTATCGAAAGACGGAAATTCTTATGAAAAAGTTGTCACGAAACTTTTTTGTTTTAGATGATTTTCACTAGATGGCGCTGTGATCAAAATAAAAAAATAATTTTATTACAATTCCCTGACTAATTAATCGAAAGGAACTTCGTTCCATCCGGGTGTCCCTTGACACTTCTCAAGTTTTTTTACTTTTTTAATACTAGTTTTCACAGGACAGTAGTTACACTAGTTTAAGAGCTTAACCTATACTTTGTTGTAATAGGTGTCTTAAAAAAATATTACAAAAAATTGTACTCTCTGGTAAAAACTTTCACTTGCAAGAGAAGTTAGCTACTTACAGTTTTCAAATAATATTTAATTTTAATAATTGAAAATAAACGTCTTTATGTAATACTTTATCCTGTTCTGACGTAAGCTATCAAATCCAGTAGTACCCTGCTGAGTCTACTTGCATCTGACGTATTCAGGGCGACGACTTGTTCATAAGCGGTATAGATTTTATTTTACTTGCACTGGTTGTAACTGTGTAACTTCGTGGAATTTTACGAGTTGAAATTTACTAACTTTCCGGTTTCCGATTGAGCTGATTTTTGAAAGCCTATGTACATCGCGTGACTCATGTCGAAACTCATGTTTCCCTACTCCTTCTATTATCTTCTGATTAAGTTCGTTGCGGGGCCCAAGACAAGTTAGCTTTCCCTCGTGTTCCTGAGTTTCACTGCTCAGAGTCATTACGATAGTCGCAGCTATGGATCCTGGCTACACAGGAGTTACAGTGGTGGGAGTGAAAGGTGGGCAAATACCCGTACATCGCGTGACGTTGCAATAATATGGTATCGTGGAGCTGGAGGTTGGAAGGTAGCAATAGGAACTCTTTTACTAAACAAGATGGATTGTGATGTTTTTCAACATTTCAGATTGTTTAATATGTCATACTGTTGATGTTCCTAAAATAAATAAATAAATTATTTATTATCATTAATCATTTATTTATTGTAACACCATTGTAATGACCAGTTTTGTAAACCAATAAAATAAAATAAAATAAAATAAAATAAAATAAAATAAAATAAAATAAAATAAAATAAAATAAAATAAAATAAAATAAAATAAAATAAAATAAAATAAAATAAAATAAAATAAAATAAAATAAAATAAAATAAAATAAAATAAAATAAAATAAAATAAAATAAAATAAAATAAAATAAAATAAAATAAAATAAAATAAAATAAAATAAAATAAAATAAAATAAAATAAAATAAAATAAAATAAAATAAAATAAAATAAAATAAAATAAAATAAAATAAAATAAAATAAAATAAAATAAAATAAAATAAAATAAAATAAAATAAAATAAAATAAAATAAAATAAAATAAAATAAAATAAAATAAAATAAAATAAAATAAAATAAAATAAAATAAAATAAAATAAAATAAAATAAAATAAAATAAAATAAAATAAAATAAAATAAAATAAAATAAAATAAAATAAAATAAAATAAAATAAAATAAAATAAAATAAAATAAAATAAAATAAAATAAAATAAAATAAAATAAAATAAAATAAAATAAAATAAAATAAAATAAAATAAAATAAAATAAAATAAAATAAAATAAAATAAAATAAAATAAAATAAAATAAAATAAAATAAAATAAAATAAAATAAAATAAAATAAAATAAAATAAAATAAAATAAAATAAAATAAAATAAAATAAAATAAAATAAAATAAAATAAAATAAAATAAAATAAAATAAAATAAAATAAAATAAAATAAAATAAAATAAAATAAAATAAAATAAAATAAAATAAAATAAAATAAAATAAAATAAAATAAAATAAAATAAAATAAAATAAAATAAAATAAAATAAAATAAAATAAAATAAAATAAAATAAAATAAAATAAAATAAAATAAAATAAAATAAAATAAAATAAAATAAAATAAAAATAAAATAAATAAAACATTTTCTAACATATTAATCAAATAGCGTTAGTATTAGCTTATTTGTTGGGATTATACATTGTGAAATATTTTCAATATATATTGATAATATTTTCGCCTTCAACAATACTTGTCTATTTCTTTTTAATGGTTATTACTTTTAGATTGTACGCCTACTTACGCCTGTACCTGTACCTGTACCTGTATCAACCCATTACTGCCCACTGTTGGGCTCAGGTCTCTTCAGAAGAGGGATTAGGCATAGTCCACCACGCTTGCCTAGTGCGGATTGGGGACTTTACATATCTTCAAAGGATTTTTAGAATCCTTTTGCGACATGCAGGTTTCCTCACGATGTTTTCCTTCACCGTCTTTAGCCAGTGGTGTTGTGAAAAATTGCACATAAATCTTATTTCCCATTTTAAATTTACGCCTGTAACCAATCACAATCAAGCGGTTCATAGGCTCGTTTACAATAAAAAAAATATTATTTTCTTGATCATCGAAAAAAGTACCAACAATTTAAGACTATTCTTGCATAACATATCCCCTACCCAAAGAACAAATTGGATGCATAACTTCGCCGTGTGTTCGACAAAGGTAGGACTCTGCATTCCTACACGTATGTCCTTTGACTGAAGCGCTTAAGGTAGTGTGTAGACCAATCTACAATAACTGGGTGTCTTTGTGTGGAAAATTCAGATAATAGTTGATGTGATGTCGAGTATTTAAGTTATCATATTTATGTCTAAGAAAACTTGAGTCTAGTAGTAGAGTAGTTTTTTTAAGAGTTCCGTGAGCGTAACGCGTCGCTCCGTCCCTCATAACCCCGTGCTGGGTTTTGACCTCAGCCGGGGTTCAGACGCTGAGTGTGAGCGGTTGGAGGTTTTAGTGCGGTTCAACTCCCACATACCCGGTGATTTCCTCCAACTAAAAATAAAAAAAAAAACGTTCACACTTAGTGTCAGAATCTCGGTTATGATTAAAATCTAAGACGGGGTTATGCGTGACGGCATGACGCGTTACCATTATTTACCATCGTACGGCCCCCATATGGCGGACATCGGGTAGCTAACCCAAGATGGGGTCGCGTTTACCCTTCCTCGGCATACCCGGCTGGGTCAGAATGAGCATGGATCGGGGAGTACGGCTTACCATCCTGTTGCCCTTACGAATGAAAGATGGCACAACTACCTAACAGGTTTTAAAATACTGAATTTGAAAACTTTAACGGATATCCAAAATGAGGTTTGACAACGTGTCTTATTTGAAAATCGAATGGCGAACTGAATTCATCACGAAGTCAGGCTACCTCCCGAAAGTTGAGGCAAATGGGCTCTACTACTGGTTTTATTTATTAAACTTTTTACTTAACTCTATAAACAGTTACATATTTAATTTGTTATTTTTTGTTCTATTTGATGTATTTTTCTTTTGATGTTTTTTTTTATCACATGTATTTATATTTTTTACTAGTTTTTGCCCGCGACTTCGTTCGCGTGGACTTCAGGTTCGTCCCGTCTAGCCCGTCTAGTTCGCGACGTCTATAATATAGTACTATTATACCGCAAAAAATGTGTTTTTTTACGACCTCACATTAGAAACCTCAAAAATTGTAGCCTATGTGTTATTCTGATGTATAAGCTATATTGTGGTAAAGTTTCATTCAAATCCACTCAGTAGTTTTACGTGAAGGAGTAACAAACATCCATACATCCATACTTACAAACTTTCGCCTTTATAATATATATTAGATTTTGTTTGTAATTTGTAGCAACCCTTGGTGACGTCATTGCCAGTTGAGGCTGAAAACCAGCGCCCGGTGTTGGATGTTGTTAATCCTCATTTAACATCTAGCATTTAGCTGAGTCTCGACTGATTTGTGGTGGAAACTATATTTTTTGTTTTTTTTCTTAACACGTGTTCTCTGTCTCTGTACCAATCCATTACTGCCCACTGTTGGGCTCAGGTCTCCTCAGAAGAGGGATTAGGCATAGTCCACCACGCTTGCCCAGTGCGGATTGGGGACTTCACATATCTTCAAAGGATTTTTAGAATCCTTTTCCGACATGCAGGTTTCCTCACGATGTTTTCCTTCACCGTTTTTAGCCAGTGGTGTTGTGAAAAATTGCACATAAACCTTTTTCACAGATTTAGAGAACACGTGTTCAATTACTTTGTATTTTGTTTTTATGTAATTTTTCTGGAATTTATTACAATGTATGTGTATGTTTCCGCCATAAATATAACTATGTCTATGTCTTAAAAATGCAAAAAATTCGAGTATAATTTTAAGTTTTATCTAGACCTATGAAAATATCAAGCAGATACAGGAATGCTCTAAAACTCTGTAGTAATATAATTTCGATGTATAAATTGCAATTAATAAAATTTAGATTTTGTTAATCTCGTGTCACAAATTGTCCTTCATCAAACGAGGGTTGAGGAAAGTCCTTAGGGAAGTCCCCTGTTATTGCACAGGTTCAAGAGCGACGGTAACCACTTACAATCAGGTGGCCTGCTCGTCTGGCTAGGCAATATTAAAGGAAATATTCTATTTTCGAGATTAAATCGAGAATGCATAGTATCACGTATTTCGGGAACAGGTGCGCTTTGGTAAACACATGCACGAGATGTGTTTGGCGAAAAGCTATTGTGTGATATGTGTTCCATTTCCAACCTAATTCCTCCGAATTAAGGCTCTATTTACTGTGATTTGGGAATGGAAAACAGATTTTAGAAGAACAAAGATTTGGTTGATATTTCTGCAAATATTTTATAAAATATTTTTTATAGTAATAGAGGCTTCCAGGGCAAATTACTTTTTATTTTATTTTTTAGTTGGAGGAAATCACCGGATCTCGGGGCAGGCGGGGTATGTGGGAGTTGAACCGCACTAAAACCTCCAACCGCTGACACTCAGCGTCCGAACCCTGGCTGAGGCCAGAATCCAGCACAGGGTTATGAGGGACGGCGCGACGCGTTACGCCTACGGCACTCTTTCCCGTCGCGCCGCCCCCAGTGCAAGTTATAGGTTTTTTTTTATTACCTTGTAGGCAGACGAACCTTGTGGACAGAGGTTCATGAGCGACGGTAATCCCTTACGATCAGGTGGCCCGTTGGTTCGCCTGCCTACATGGTAATAGCAAAAACAGAAATACAGTTTACCAAAAATAGTAAACTACCAACCTTCATATTACGCACTCTCAGGGGACAATGAGAGGCCGCTACCTACGGCCTACCTTTAAGGACTTTTTTCAAGCCTCGTTTGAAGAAGGACAAGTCATAGTGAAGTGTCTAATGCAGTTGTACTGTAACAACCCATTACTGCCCACTGCTGAGCTCAGGTCTCCTCCGAAGAGGGGTTAGGCATAGTCCACCACGCTTGCCTAATGCGGATTGGGGACTTCACACATCTTCAAAGGATTTTTAGAACCCTTTTCCGACATGCAGGTTTCCTCACTATGTTTTCCTTCACCGTTTTTAGCCAGTGGTGTTGTGAAAAATTGCACATATTTTTTTTTAATATTAAGATTTAGAGGTACAAGCCGGCCGGTTTTGAACCCGCGACCTCCCGTACGGAAGGCAAGCGCTTCAACCACTCGGCCACCACGACTATTACAATGCAGTTGTATTCATGTTTAAACTCCTGGGAAATTTACATTTACCTTACATTACCCAGTAATCAGCAATTAGTTCTATCTCGTTTGTTTTCTCGTATAAATAGCTATGTCTAATCTTAAATGACTCCACTATTACATCCACCTTTGAAGCCTCATTAATATTGATCAAAGTGACTTGTGGATAATCTGCAGAGAATAGAATAAATAAATAAAAATATATCATTAATAGCCCAAGAGCCCACGACTACTAAAGCTTCGTCATTTTTGACCGACTTCCAAAAAGGAGGAGGTACTCAATTTGTCTATACATATAATTTTATGATATCTCTAACTTTCTTTTGTTTCGAGATGATTTGTATCAGATGAAAAGTGATGGTTGTCTTTTTTTAAAGATCGTTCAAGTATTCTTTGCTGCTGTATTTCTAGCTGTATTTCTTTTCTATGTGAACCGATTTTGATGATTCTTATTTTGTTAGAAAGCAGACATTCTGGAGACCATCTAATATCATAATAATATTATAAAAACGAAAGTTTGTATGTATGGATGTATGTTTGTTACTCTTTCACGTAAAAACTACTGAATGGATTTGAATGAAACTTTACCACAATATAGCTTATACATCGAAATAACACATAGGCTACAATTTTTGAGGTTTATAAGGTCGTAAAAAAAAAATTGCGGTATAATAGTACTATATTATAGACGTCGCGAACTAGACGGGCTAGACGGGACGAACCTGAAGTTCACGCGAACGAAGTCGCGGGCAAAAGCTAGTCTCTTATAAATTTGATAAAAATCTGAATAGTAGTTTATGTGCTATATAACTGTGTTTGGTACAGTGTATCTAGTTAAAATAGGTTCAAATCTACTTCGACACACCAATTATCTGCAACACTGTCAAAGGAACGATTGACCATCAAATGGATGCAAAGCTGGTTGTTACATACAATTTGCTGAGAGAACGGAACGATCAAAATTGATATGGTCCAACGGGTTTGTCAGACTGTTACACTGTAGTTAGAAATAAGTGATATTTTAATTTATTTTGTGGTTTTATCGATGTCAAACCAAAGTGTCTGTATGGTTTGAAGATCTATGTTTTTGTTTACTTATTATTAAATCAAAGAATTGCATCTTTGAAGTGGCAATGGGCAGGACACATTGCGCGAAGAACGGATGGCCGATGGGGCCAAAAAGTTCTGGAGTGGCGGCCACGAACCGGTAGGCGCAATGTTGGTAGACCCCCCCCAAGATGAACCGACGATCTGGTTAAGATCGCGGGAGGTCACTGGATGCAGATGGCGCAGGACCGGTCGATGTGGCGAGGTTTGGGGGAGGCCTATGTCCAGCAGTGGACGTCTATAGGCTGATGATGATAATGAAATCAAGCAAACAGTATAAATTAGAGTAATAATAGATAAGTATAGAAATTGTCATCAGATGCAAAAAAATGGTATACCATCATACCATCCAACCGAAGACAATAAATATATTATAAAAATTAAAACAGAATATTGAGGAGCATCACCATAAATATAATAATAACTATCCAATTCGGTCTAAAGAAAAATTTATGCGGTAACACGCGAGACATAAAAAACTCTAACTATCTATCATTTAAAATTTTAAAGGTCTTCGTCATCGGTGTAAATGTACCCTAGATTATATCAAGACTTACTGTATTGCACCTTATGTCCCTGATTAGAGCCTGGATTTGCTAAAAGGAATTTCTCAAGGAAAATTTCTTGCGATACACACGGTAACATAAAATGGTTGATTAATTTTATTTCAAAAATTTAACCGCGCAATTTTTGCCCAAGACATAAAGGAAGACAGTTTTTACCTAATTTAAATTTTGTGACAATAATGTAGTCTATGACACAAATAATGTAACTTCCTATAAGTAAAATCGGTTCAGGAGATCTAAAGATTACTTACCTCTTACAGCGTCACAAACAACACGACATTCCTCGTTTTAATATTGGTATACATAGATAGATGTTAAGATATTATATTCAACAAATGAAGCTTAAGGAATAGGTATCTGTTCGACATAGTCTTTGTGGATGTTCTGGGTCAGCCGAGCACGAAATATATACACACACAGTTAGGAATCACTTTATTTATTGAGATTACACAGATTTTATACTTTTAAACTAATAGATCGAATTAATAACGTACAATGTTGCGCAAGTCGTTTTACGCGCCCGCTAGTTTGTATCGAACATGGCTTCTATTTTATTATCACCTACCTACTTAAAATAAAACTAAATGTAAATTTATAAATAAACTTAAAACTACCTACAGTCTAAGGTCTGACGTCACAAGTAAATAGCAATGAGTGAGCCTGTCGCCAACATTCCCCACCCTAGTGCTGGAACAGCACTACTTACTCCATGACAGAAATGCGAGCGACACGTGCCGCTGACCGCCTCCAAACGCCAGTCCTAGTCCTTACCTCGACCACATTTACTTTGTGAAGGTCCATGAGCGACGGAAACCACTTATCATCAGGTGGGCCGTAGGCTCGTTATCGGTTTTGCAATAAAATACCCACGAACCTCTGCAATGCCAAGATATTGAGGAACCGTTACCCTATACACAGGTCTTAGAAATCGTGGTCGATTTCTACCTGGACCCAGACAGCTAAGAAGGACATGAAATCGCTTAACCCTTTCAGGACAATAAATATGGCTGACACTAAATATGCGAATACTACACAATATTTAAGTTATTCTGTAAAGTAAGAGATATCACTAGAAAAACATAGTAGGTTGTACAAATTTAATTTTCCTATTAATTTCATGGGAAACATTTTAACACAACGTACCTACGTTTGACTAACGATTTTTGTAGAAGGGAAAAATATTTCCCTTGAGCGTGAAAGGGTTAAGCTATTAACGGAGACAACCCACCGAGTGCTGTGGCGCAATCATACTAGGAGGTCTGACCTCAACTAGATTGAGACCGCAGTCATGGAAGAAGAATCTCATTCATCAATCATTGCAATTAAAAATATATCACGAACTTCCAACTTACCCATTTAGAAACTGCAGTATTCAACAACCAACACTAACATGTTCGACAAACACTTCACCAGTGTGTCTCTCAAATCTGTCTCCCCAGAATCTTATGGCCAAGACTGGATGCCACGGTCTTTGAGTCTGTCGTTTAAAAATCTCATCTGCCCAGAGATAAGGATTCACCGACCAAAGAACTCTCGAGGATTTTAATAAAGTGCTTTGAAGCTGTTTGACGATGGAGCCACAGAATAAGTAAACAGGAGTATAACTTTAAATAATGAGGCGAAGTGTATTTTTTTTAGAGAGATAAGCGTTTTTTTTGATATGTTGAAAACTAGTAAAAATAAATTGAATATTGGTAATTGGAAACCATTTTTTGTTGGGTTTGCTGTAAGAAAACTCAGTATTTAAATAAGCTCACCTTTTGTGAAAAATTGTTGATATAACTTTTTCTCTGTAGTGTACAATAAAGTATTAATATTACATAATCCTCAGGTACTATCTTCTGAACGTCGTTACGTACCAAGGATGGTTAAAGAAGTTATCGAGATTTCAAGACATAGCACTTTTAACAGGGGTGACGGCTTCAGATTATCGAGTACGTGGAATCCAGTGCTAAACACAACAATCACTAATGTTTCATGCTCAGAGAGTCTTGTAAATACATTGAGTGTGGTGTGTCGTGATGTGAGTTCGAGTTCCAGTGGTACTACCCAAAAGCGAACGAGAAAGAGGGTAGACAGATTTGTTTGCTCTTAAATCGACCCGCAGTATCCGGACTTCTCGTGATCATGACGTTTGCAACAACGTTGAAATATCGAGACAACTCAATTAATTAAATATCGTGGTCAGAACCCGTTGAAAATGCATGAAAGTATAAAGTATTAAGTTGATAAAATAAAAAAATAATTTGGTACATAATATTTACTTCTGTGCAGTATATTATTCTGTGAAAGATCTTTTTGTCGTGTGGTTGTATTGCTGGTTTTTGTGCGACTTTTCAATTCTTTGGACAGTAAGATGGTTGAGATGTCGGTGATTTTGACTGACTTTGACTTAAAAGAAAAAGGTTTTTGTGTTTCTTATTGCATAAGATTTGTTTGAACCGATTCTGATGATGTGATTATCTTGAGTATTTCCTATTAAATGACAAATACGAGTAATATCGAAAGGATTATTTTTAGATTTGGTGTATTTGTAAAACTAAAGCTTGAATTGCAATAAAGTAAATCCTATAGAATTTTGTTCCTTTCAAACATTAGGTACTAACACGTCTAATCTAATATACTAGATAAGTACATTAGAGTGTGGGATCAGGGAGCTGTGATGATCTTGAAGGAGGCGTGTTCTTTGTCGAGGGTCACCAATTGTGGTTACCTACGACTTATGGCCAATGGGAGATCTCCGACCGGGCGAGGTAGTGTATGCCCGGTCAAGCCGAAGCCCACTGTAGTAGATTTCTGTATATATTCGCCGGATGTTGCAAATGTCGATACCGCAATTCAGGATCTTGGCGTCACATTCTCTAGCAATACTAAGTGTAATTTATAGTTGCTGTTAACAATCTAAGATCAAAGGTTAACTATTGATCTTTATCGGTAGATTCGCGGAAATAACTAGCAATTTGAATCGTAGTATAACTAGTTGAACTATGTGGCAATTTTTAACCGATTTCAAAACAAGATGTATTTAAAAAAATGGTGAAATTCAATTTCAAGATTTCAAGTGCCATGCAACCAGCCAACGGGGCCACCTGATCGTAAATGTTTTTTACTTGTATTTGTGACTATGAAATTAAATTCATTATTTTAAGTTTTTTCAAGAAATTTCTGATTGAACATTTTTGTAATGGCACCGTAGATAGGCGATCTTACAGCCCACCTGGCGGTAAGTGGGTTCAAAGGCTTTTCTAATATCGGGAGTACTTTCCACCACCGTAAAGACTCTTCGCTAACCTCGTTTGAAGAAGGACGAGTCATGGTGCTCAAGAACTTCGAACATAATAAAACATTCCATCATCTTAAGATACTGCATAATCCGTGCATTACTGTGTGTATTGCTTAAAATATGTTGCATCATAAATCAAATATGAGTTTTTTTCGTAATGCCGATATTCCCACATAACTTGTAACCTTATGTGTGCAATAGAACGTAAGTTGTTACGTTCATGATTATTTTTATTTTTTTTAGCACACAATCTTCTTCTTATATATAAAAATGAATTGCTGTTCGTTAGTCTCGCTAAAACTCGAGAACGAATGAACCGATTTGGCTTATTTTAATCTTGAAATATTCGTAGAAGTCCAGGGAAGGTTTAAACGGTGAGAAAATTTACTTATGCAACGCAGGCGAAGTGGCGCGGGTCAGCTAGTATTTAATAAATTTAACCGATTTTAATTATTAATGTAATTAATCATTACGTAAATTGTACCTACTCAATTAACAGATAAAAATAACAAAGTACATCACCGTTACGCGGATTAAAAAAAAAAACAAAAAAATACTTGTATGCTTTTCCTATCCATGTCTACCTATTCCACCAATGCCTAGTTTTCTGGAAAAAAACTCAAATATGAGCTAAGCTCGCCATTGTACCTGCTCTTTTCATGTTATTTGCGTTATCTGTTATGTTGCTTTTGTGTACAACAAAGAATAGGAATGAATAAATCCATCAAATAAACGTAGTTGTTTGTAGAAATTCAAAGACTAACGGGTCATTCCATTTAAAATCGTCTAATCAGCAAAGCTGCACCGTTTTAGATTTTGATGAAATTTTGAGGGATTCATCTCTAGGGTCCCTAAGAATGAAATTTACTCATATTTGATTTCTATGAGCACCCGTTTCCGAGCATTTAAATAAAAACTTTCAAAAATCTCCTTTTTTTAGGTTATTTAAAATTTCCTCAAAGTTTTGTCTGTTTAATTTTTTTTTCATTATTAAAGCGGAATCCTTAGGGGGACAGACTATAGTTTGATAAAACTCAACGATAACTTTGTTTATAGCAACCTACCATTAGCAAGAGCAAACCAAAAATGAGTGTTTTTTACTCATTTTTCGTGAATTTCAAGCGACTCTAGCGACTAATCGGTTATGAGTTAAGAACTTCTGGTTGACAGGAATTAAGTACACATGTTAGAGACAAAATTTAGCTATTGATCGACCTGAGCAGCCCACTCTTTCTGGAAGAAAACCTTGCTTGAAGTTTTGAATTTTTGAAAAATCCCATTTTTCAGCCTACAAAACGAAGGTGTCTACTGCGAGATAAAATTCTAAAATTTTCAGAATCTTTTGTTCTTAGCTTTAACTTTGAAGGACTGCATCGCTTGTTTTGTTATTTTAATGTGTAGTGCACTTACCGGTCGTTTATTGGCAGCAAAAATTATGTCGATATTTTGTATTTTTTCCTAAATTATATATAAGAGTACGAGCCTAAACACGATGAGGTTATCTTGTTTAATGACGGAGTTCCCATAGCCACCTTCCAGCTCCATCATCAGACCTTGACATTCAGCCTCTACGTAAAGATCTCACCAGGACGCTTCATTAGAGCCTGAACACGATGAGGTTATCTTGCTTAATGACGGAGTTCCCATAGCCTCCTTCCAGCTCCATCATCAGACCTTGACATTCATCCTCTACACAAAGATCTCATCAGGACGCTTGATTAGAGCCTAAACACAATGAGATTATCTTGCTTATTGACGGAGTTCCTATAGCGACATTTCAGCTCCATCATCAGACCTTGACATTCATCCTCTACGCAAAGAACTCATCAAGACGCTTCATTAGAGCCTAAACACGATGAGGTTATCTTGCTTATTGACGGAGTTCCTATGAATGTCAAGGTCTGATGATGGAGCTGGAAGGTGGCTATGGGAACTCCGTCATTAAACAAGATAACTGCATCATGTTTAGGCTCGTACCTTATTTATAATTTAGGAAAAAATATCGACATAATTTTTGCTGCCAATAAACGACCGGTAAGTGCACTACACATTAAAATAACAAAACAGGCGATGCAGTCCTTCAAAGTTAAAGCTAAGAACAAAAGATTCAGAAAATTTTAGAATTTTATCTCGCAGTAGACACCTTCGTTTTGTAGGCTGAAAAATGGGATTTTTCAAAAATTCAAAACTTCAAGCAAGGTTTTCTTCCAGAAAGAGTGGGCTGCTCAGGTCGATCAATAGCTAAATTTTGTCTCTAACATGTGTACTTAATTCCTGTCAACCAGAAGTTCTTAACTCATAACCGATTAGTCGCTAGAGTCGCTTGAAATTCACGAAAAATGAGTAAAAAACACTCATTTTTGGTTTGCTCTTGCTAATGGTAGGTTGCTATAAACAAAGTTATCGTTGAGTTTTATCAAACTATAGTCTGTCCCCCTAAGGATTCCGCTTTAATAATGAAAAAAAAAATAAACAGACAAAACTTTGAGGAAATTTTAAATAACCTAAAAAAAGGAGATTTTTGAAAGTTTTTATTTAAATGCTCGGAAACGGGTGCTCATAGAAATCAAATATGAGTAAATTTCATTCTTAGGGACCCTAGAGATGAATCCCTCAAAATTTCATCAAAATCTAAAATCATGCAGCAACCATTTTTTTCATTTTTAGACGATTTTAAATGGAATGACTCTAACTTAATGCAATTCATATGAAAATGCATACATGTTACAAATACAGTAACGTTCTACCGATACCCGTTAGTACGGTGTCTCTGAGATAAATGATGCTCTGTCTCCTAAACTAATGATCTTCGGGCTTTGAGGTAGCCTCTAGCACTCTATAACATCTGTGAAGCTTATTAGTTGGTCACTAGTGGATTTTATACAAGTTCTTTTAAAATATCAAGGTGATACTATGGTTTTAAAACAACATTTGTTTGGTATTTTAGATATACTTATACTATAAATAGTACAACAGCTCACCGCATAGGTCCAGTAAATTTAATAAAATGTCCGTGGTGCTTTTCACAATTCTGGCGTAATGCATCTTTCAATGTTATTTTACTGTCTCCCGCTTTGCGAGACGGGAAGTCGAAACTCATGTTTCTCCTACTCCTTCTATCATCTTCTGATTAAATTCGTTGCGGGGTCCAAGACAAGTTAGCTTTCCCTCGGGTTTTCCTGGGCTTCACTGCTGAGTCATTACGATGGTCGCCGCTGTGGATCCTGGCTACACAGGAGTTACAGTGGTGGGAGTGAGAGGTGGGCAAATACCCGAAATACTTATAGTTTAAAGCTGAAGAGTTTGTTTGTTTGATTAAATCAGTCCGATGTTTCAGTTTTTGATAGTCCATTTATCGAGGTTATAGACTATATAATATGGTCGTTGGTGACGAATAATACAGTTGTTTGGGTTAGCTAGTTAAATACTTACAATAATTTTAGATCTCTGTTAAGATCTTGGATATCATGTATCAGTATAGTACTTTCATGCATTTTCAACGGGTTCTTACCACGATATTTAATTAATTGAGTAAGTAACTGATACACACACTCACTGGTGTGGTGTGTCGTGATGTGAGTTCGAGTTCCAGTGGTACTACCCAAAAGTGAACGAAAAAGAGGGTAGACAGATTTGTTTGCTCTTAAATCGACCCGCAGTATCCAGTCTTCTCGTGATCATGACGTTTGCAACAACGTTGAAATATCGAGACAACTCAATTAATTAAATATCGTGGTAAGAACCCGTTTAAAATGCATGAAAGTATTATAGAAAACCGCGAGTGTCTGAATAAATTTATATCAGTATAGTGTTAGCCAAGACAAGTAAAACGAGCCCAAACACGACAGGTCTATATTATTTAGTAAAAAAGTTCCTATTACCACCTTCCTAATCTAATTTTATTTACAATTCATATTAATTTATTAGCTTACCTTTTACTTTATATTTAAAAAAAAATATTACAAGAATACAAAAAATACAATATAAAAAACAGAGGGCCACTGCAGGCGGAGTCTACGACCCAAGCCATCAGTGGTCAGGGCTCAAGAAAGAGGAAGCTCCTCACAATACGCGCCGTGTCAAGAACGACCGCCTTCTGAATCAGGCCCTTTACCCATACATCTTCTAATATATAAAATTGTCGTGTCACGGTGTTCGAAGTTGAACTCCTCCGAAACGGCTCGACCGATTTTGATGAAATTTTTTGTGCTTATCCGGTACCTATGAGAATCGGCCAACATCTATTTTTCATCCCCTAAATGTTAGGGGTAGTCCACCCCTAATTTTTTTTTTCAGCGCAGACGAAGTTGCGCGAGTCAGCTAGTATTATTATAAATTTAATCGTAGACACTTTTATTATTTCCTTAACACCTCATGTAAGCCAATCAACACTCTTTCAAATTAATCTTTATCAATCGTCACTAGTTCTCAATCAGGATTCAAAATGGCGGCTAGTCAAAAATAAAAGCAACAATTTGAGTACAAACCGTTGATTACGTCACAGCCTGCAGCAACACCCGAAAAATCAACCTGGCGTTTTTCCCATTTTATTTTTGTATCCAACAATTGAACTTTAGCGAAGGTGGACGGTGAAAAAACCGGTATAATGGCCAATCGAAAAGTTTCCGATTTTAGATGTCGAGATAAATTCAGGAGAAGGATATTAGACATACCATGAATTTTGTGAGAGGCCTGAAGAGACTCCTTAAGGGTAGGCCGTAGGTAGCGGTCCCGCAGTTAGCCATTGCAGAGGTCCATGAGCGACGGTATCCGCTTACGATCAGGTGGCTCATTATCTCGTTTGCCTACATGACATTCGGTTTAAAGAAATTTATTTCTCAAAAGAATACAATTCACTTACATGAGAAAAATAATATATTCATTTACACAATTTTGTTCATTCAAGCAACTATGCAAAAACAATAACAATAAATTGTCACAGGTATCCAAATTACAAGCTAACAAAAACTTTATTGGGGGCAGCGCGACGGGAAAGTATGCCGAGAGCGTAACGCGTCGCGTCGTCCCTCGAAACCCCGTAGGCCAGAGGCCTCAGCCGGGGTTTGGACGCTGAGTGTGAGCGGTTGGAGGTTTTAGTGAGGTTCAACTGCCACGTAGATCCGGTGATTTCCACCAAGTGAAAAAAAAAAACTAAAACATAATCACAATAATTTAGTTTAAACTTAAGACTTTAAATAAAAACTCTAAAACAATAAATAAAATAATAGAAAACAAGAAAAAATACACACAAATTTACAAAATAAATAATCAAACCGCAACTTAATAGACTAAATATCAACCTACATTGTACAAACTCTCGTCTAAAATCGATTATTTCGAGATAAAGACGTAATGTTTGTTAATTCTGTTAATAGTGTAAATGTTGAAGTAATTATTTTGTTTACGAAACGACAATATACTAAGGAAGCCATGTTTGTTTCGGTTCTGGTGTGTTCTACTTGTGTTCTGTGTGGTATTACCATTTTAATAATTTTACGGTCGTAGGTAGCGATCCCTCAGTGTCCCCTGACATTACAGAGGTTCATGAGCGACGGACTTACGATCAGGTCGCCTGTTGGCTCGTCTACCTATATGGCAATATAAAAATGTTTTGGAACGAAGTTCCTTATCGCGCGTTATCGAAAGGGGGCTAGGCGGAAATTTTTATGAAATAGTTGTCACGACACTTTTTTTTGTTTTAGATGATTATCGCTAGATGGCGCTGTGATTAAAATCTTTTAAAACAATTCCTTATTTTGTTTTATATGATTAAAGCTAGATGGCGCTGTGATCAAAATATTTTATTTAGTTTAAACTAACTAATTATTATAACTTAAAAAAATAAAAATTTTATTACAATTCCCTCACTAATTAATCAAAAGGAACTTCGTTCCATACGGGTGTCCCTTGACACCTCTCAATTATTATTTTTTAAATTGCATGTTATTTAAACAAGTCTACGGCCTACAGGATGGTAATTAGATACCGTCGCTTATGAGTTTTTTCAATATAAGATCTATCTTCTTAAAACCAATTATACAAAAGGACGGGAAAAATTTAAGCAACAACTTTGTATCAGCGTCTTTAAGTTTCATACATTTTCATATATGTTAATAGCATTTTTTGTTCTTTTTTCGGCTTCACCATTTCCAAAAGATAGCGTGACCAGAAAAAAACATTTGTATAAATTATAATTATCCATAATTTAATTAATATTTTCAAGTCGTAAGTAGCAGTTCCGTAGTGTCCCCTGGCATTGCAGAGGTAACCACTTCCGATCAAGTGGCTCATTAGCTCGTTTGTTTTTTTTTTTTGGACGGGAGGAAATCGCCGGATTTCCACTCGTCCCACGAGTGGGGTATGTGGGGGTTGAACCGCACTAAAACCTCCCGCCGCTCACACTCGACGTCCGATCCCCGGCCGGGACAAAACCCGGCACGAGGCTGGTAGGGGTGACAGGACGCGTTCGCGATTGTCGCTCACGTATCGCCCCGTCACCCCCGAACGTCTGCCTACATGACAAAAAATAGCATAAAGATACAAAGATGCATAAAATGACGCATTATAAAAACAATACCGAGACGATCATTCGGCGCCAAATGGAGCGTAACTAACCAACACATGGTGGTTCCATAAACAATGCTGTCTTCAGTTTACTTAACAATCGATTTTTAGGGTTCCGCTGTTTGGTTTAGATTTAATACTGTATTATTTAATGTGTATTATTTGTGAATTTCGTATGTGTATATTAGATTATTTTTTTAAATTGGAAATCGCAGGTACGTGGGAGTTGAACCGCACTAAAATAATCTCTCACACTCAACGTCCGAGCTCCGATTGAGGTACGACGCGTTACGCACTAAAGCATTCTATCCCGTCACGCCACCCCTCTATTAGACTGATATTTAATCTTAATTTTATATTTTTTTAGGGTACTTTTTTAAATCATATTTTCGAAGTACATTTGTATTTAAATTGGGAGTTTTATTGTAGGCAGTCGAGCTAATAGGCCATCTGATCGTAAGTGGTTACTGTCGCTTTCAGACCTCTGCAATGTCTGCTAAGTCTAGTTTGAAATAGGACAAATTATTCAGAAAATACTAATCACCCAGCTGTTTCATATATTGGTAATATCCCAAAGAACTTAGTAATTTAATAATTTATTTTAAAGAAAACTTTAAATACAAGCTTTTAAGATAATATATCATATAGTAGAGTACTAGCCAAGACAAGTAAAATGAGCCCAAATACGACAGATCTTTCTTATTTAGTACAGGAGTTCCTATGACCACCTTCCGAATCCATCATCAGATCAGCGCCATTTTGTCATATTGCATTGTCACACGATATACATCTGCGTGCAAAATGTCAGCTCAATCAGACAACGGGAAGTTTGTCAAATTTAACTCGCTAGATTCCACCCGAACTTACATAGGTACATTAGTACATAGTTGAATCCAGTGCAAGTTAATAAAAAGCTTGTAAAAATATTTTTTTACAGTAGATTAAAGTTTTTGATACAGGCTAAACTGTAACTGTAACTGTAACAACCCATTACTACCCACTGCTGGGCTCAGGTCTCCTCCGAAGAGGCATTAGGCATAGTCCACCACGCTTGCCCAGTGCGGATTGGGGACTTCACATATCTTCAAAGGATTTTTAGAACCCTTTTCCGATATCCAGGTTTCCTCACGATGTTTTCTTTCACCGTTTTTAGCCAGTGGTGTTGTGAAAAATTGCACATAAATCTTTTTTTTTCATATTAAGATTTAGAGGTACAAGCCGGTCGGTTTTGAACCCGCGACCTTCCGCACGGAAGGCAAGCGCTTTAACCACTCGTCCACCACGACTACAAATGTACAAATATAGTTAATTTTTAAAACAATCTCTGCAAAAAGTATAACTAGTTCAATTAGAAATAGTAAATAAGAATCTTACGGAACCATTAAGAAAAATAAATATAAAACCCTTGGAAAGTGGTTTTGTTAATAGATAAACTGTTTGGTGTTAGTTTTTGTTACATTTTTTATTGTAACTACAACTATTGTAACTGTGTTTTTTATACTTGGGGTCGAAGCTTCTTTATTTAAGTGCACCTTTAAATATTATTGATTTATGGAACTTTTATGAATAAACTATTAAATACGAATGACAGGTGCAACTTCGTCTGCGTCACAAAAAGATCAAAGAGCATTAATGATAGCACCGAAATGTGAATGTATCACTTTATTAAAAAAACTATTCGAACAGTTTTTAAATATTTTACCAATAAGCGGATTTCCTCGCAATTTCTTTTGCCGTTTGAACTAGTGGTTTTATGTGTATGTCGTATTGTTGTCAGGAGCCGATATTGTTTTACGAAAGACCACAATCATTGCTGATCACTTTATTACATTAGTTGCTTGATTTAGATCACAAAGTAATCATTTTACAATAAACACGATCTTTGGTACAACGTGTGCATCGGGCGACTGTCGACTAACAAATTTTAATGTCCCTTTTTTTTTGGGATAGGAGGAATCGCTGTTGTCCCTCAGGCCTTTACAGCTTCGCTCAGCTGAGAAAGGGTAGGAAAGGACTGCTAAAAGTCGCCGCAAGACAACTTGTTAGCACATAGTGATTCTACCACTGGATTCGGAACGCGACCCAACTGAGGAGAACCAGCAAAAAACTCAGCGGGTGTGAAAATAATGAAAAGCAGTACAACAGAAAATAATTTATTATAGGTACCTATATATTAAATTCTTTTCGAATGGCGAGCTTCGTCTTTTATACCATTTTGGTGGGGTGACTGATAAAGTCTCTCCCGTTGCACATGTCGTTTACAAGTACCTGACGTTGCCGCCGTCATGTACATAGGTTTTTTTCTACCTACAAAAAAAAACTCCGGTCAGATTTTAACAAGTGTCTTTCCACATATAGTATTATTACCTAAAATTATCTAAAATAAACATAGGCAACCCTGAGTAAACGTAGAATACAAATAAAAATTATGACGTCACAATTTGCATATGTATTAAAAACAACAAAAATAATGTCCTTATGTAATCCTTTTATGTAAATAAGTTGATTATTTCTAAACCTTTTATGGCTTTTCCGGGATTTTTCGGGAATTATTTGGCATTTCGGTGTAACGTGGCTATTTTTGGAATGATCCAGCCGGGCCGTGGGCAGGACACATTGTGCATAAAACAGACGCATCGTGGGTAGACCCATAAACCTTGTGAAGGTAGACCGAGGACCTGGTTCAGACCGCGAGAGGTCACTGGATACCGGTCATTGTGGCGAGGTTTAGTGGAAGCCTGTGTCTAGCTGGGGATGACTACTTAAGACCTCACATTATTACAAAACGGGTTCTTACCACGATTATTTTGAAATCCAGCAGTCCCGATATTCCAGCACTGTTGCAAGCGCCATGATCACGGGAACACTGAGTAACTGCGGGTAGGTCATTTAAGAGCAGACAAATCCGTAGGTAACAGGCTGTAGATAACGCTCTTTAAATGTCAAAAAATATATACTTAAGTTTATATAAGTATAAATATTATTCTATTATACTTCTGTTAATTACAAAGAGAAAAAGTACACGCTTTTGATGTTCGTTATTCGGCTCACTGAGTATTTAACTCTCTGAAGTTGATATTAAACTGTTTCCGTAATATATTTTAGAATTAGGTATTTTTAAAGTACTAGAAAGGCTGTGGAAATGACTTCTTTCCTGTTCCTGTACCAACCCATTACTGCCCACTGTTGGGCTCAGGTCTCCTCAGAAGAGGGATTAGGCATAGTCCAACACGCTTGCCCAGTGCGGATTGGGAACTTCACATATATATATTATCTTCAAAGGATTTTTAGAACCCTTTTCCGACATGCAGGTTTCCTCACGATGTTTTCCTTCACTGTTTTTAGCCAGTGGTGTTATGAAAAATAACTTCTTTACTACATATTAATTGTATCCCGAGCGCTATGACTTGTCATTCTTCAGACGAGACTTAATGATAGTTCTTAAAGGTAAGTCTTAAGTAAATTTCTTTAAACACTCGCGGTTATCTACATCACCTACACTATTACTAAACGGGCCCGATAGTTGTCGAGAGCAGACAAATGTGGTGTGTCGAAATGTGAGTTCGAGTTCCAGTGGTACCGGCAAACGAACGAGAAAGAGGGTAGACAGATTTGTCTGCTCTTAAATGACCTACCCGCAGTTCCTCAGTCCTCCCGTGATCATGGCGCTTGAAACAGTGCTCAAATATCGGGACCGCTCAATTAAAAATAATCGTGGTAAGAACCCGTTTAGTAATAGTGTAAGCGA
Organism: Trilocha varians; assembly: GCA_030269945.2. Lineage (NCBI taxonomy): Eukaryota > Metazoa > Arthropoda > Insecta > Lepidoptera > Bombycidae > Trilocha > Trilocha varians. The sequence goes on along the minus strand of AP028273.1, from coordinate 10,223,486 downwards.
TGTAGATAACCGCGAGTGTTTAAAGAAATTTATTATAGAAGATATTAAAAGCTTGTATAAAAGTTTTCAGTTGTGGTAAAAAACACTCGCTGACATTACAAATCACAATGTGCCACAGATAAGCGTGGCAGAGTATTTTAGTCACGTTCAAATCAAAGCATATTTACTTTATAACTTCACGAGGCCGTTAAACTATAACGATTGAACCGAGAGCCGTCGACGTAACAATTCGACGAATTGTAAAGTGCTTGAAGATCAAAGACTCCCACTTCAAAAGTACTTTCCTGGTTGTGTACATTGGATGGCAGCTGTATCGTCTGGTTTACGTAAATGGTTTGGTTTTCTTTTGGTTTTTTAGTGGTTTCAAGATGAAAGTTTAAGGTAAACAAAGGTGGTTGTGACAATTAAGGTTGTTACAAGCTTTATATTAACTTGCACTGGATATAACTATGTATGTTCGGGTGGAATCTTGCAAGTTAATTTGACAAACTTTCCGATTTTCGATTGAGCTGGCATTTTGTACTGTACTGTACTGTACTGTAACAACCCATTACTGTCCACTGCTGAGCTCAGGTCTCCTCCGAAGAGGGGTTAGGCATAGTCCACCACGCTTGCCTAATGCGGATTGGGGACTTCACATATCTTCAAAGGATTTTTAGAACCCTTTTCCGACATGCAGGTTTCCTCACGATGTTTTCCTTCACCGTTTTTAGCCAGTGGTGTTGTGAAAAATTGCACATAAATCTTTTTCATATTAAGATTTAGAGGTACAAGCCGCCCGGTTTTGAACCCGCGACCTCCCGTACGGAAGGCAAGCACTTCAACCACTCGGCCACCACGACTAACATTTTGTACGTAGATGTGTATTTGACAATGCAATAATATGAGAAAATGGTGCTGATCTGATGATGGATTCGGATGGAAGTCTAAAAACATCTATCTATCAGAAAATCTCCTTTTAAAAAATAAACATTTCTTGCACTCACACATTTCATATTCCAAAGATTTCCTTGAGTTAAGCGAGTGTTGTGAAATGAAATTAAATGAAATGAAATACTTTATTTTCAACATTGATGACGTACTCATTCTTGTTGACGTCAAAAGTTAAAAGCTACCACCAGTTCGGACACAAAAAATAATAATTATAGCCTCCGTCTTAAGAAGAACAGCTGGCAAGATACTCAGCGGGCATGTCTTTTTTCTTTTATGATCATATATATATTTTTTAAGTATTTTAACCGTATTATACAATTTTACATTAAATATAAAAAATAAAAAAATCGTAAAATAAAAAAGTGATAATAACAAATCAGCGTCTCAACACACGAGTAAGTTTGACGGGTGGGGGGAGGGGGGAACATAATTTAACGCTTTTTCAAGTACTTTTTAAGTAATAATTACTCTCTAATCGTATATCTCTCTCTATTTAAAAAGCCAGTTAGTTCTCATCTCCCCAATAAGAAAAAAAAAATTGAGAGGTGTCAAGGGACACCCGGATGGAACGAAGTTCCTTTCGATTAATTAGTGAGGAAATTGTTATAATTTTTTTTTTTGTTTAATAACTTAAATAAAATATTTTGATCACAGCGCCATCTAGCATTAACACAAAAAAAGTATCGTGCCAACTTTTTCATAAGAATTTCCGTCTAGCCCCCTTTCGATAACGCGCGATATGGAACTTCGTTCCAAAAAACCTATATTCCTCTCAAAAACATTCCTGCCTCTCTCAAATTTCATATTCCACAGATTTCCTTGAATTAAGCGAGTGTAGTGATAATAACAAATCAGCGTCTCAACACACAAGTAAGTATGACGGGTGGGGGGGAGGGGGGAATATAATTTAACGCTTTTTGAAGTACTTGCGCGATTCTTTTGTGACAGAGAAAATTAAATTCTGGGGTTGCGCACTTCACTTAAGTTCGTATGATGTATGATTATGATATGTAGGTTTCAAAGGTTGCTTATAATTATTATTGTGTGTGATATTGTGAATGTAAAGAATACTTTTGTAAGACTTGATGTTTTATAGGATTTTTATCAATAATGTGATCTGTATAAAATGTCATACAATGAAGAAACAAATATATTTTTGTTATTTAAAGAAAATCCTTAAACCGCTTAAAAGTGAAGATGAAAATTTTACCATGAAATTGAGCAACAAAATCAATTAATTAATTAAATGTCGTGGTAAGAACCCGTTTATAATGCATGAAAGTAGTAATCTTCTTTTCTAATTTTAATTAAGGCAATACACCTCTAATTTCAAATCTATTCAACCAATGACTTAAATTATCTGTGCACTATCCACTACTGGTTTTCGCTCTACCCCGCTGACTCAGCCAGACTCGAAGCGTCAATGCAATTTACAACTCTGCAATAAATCTGCCGTCAGGAGCAGGGCATGCCTGACAGGATCCGAGGGTTCTGGATAAATCAACATGGCGTTTGAAGACCGATGGAAAACGACTGGATTTGTGTTTAATTGTCGAACTGTTCCGATATTTGACAGTGTCGCTAGTTAGATGGTTTGGCAATGTTACTCTATTTTTTGTAACCCAAGGTGTAAATCGAAAAACTAATTTTGCGTACACTGCAAAAACTATTGACAATAGCACAAAATGATGTACTACGGATTTGTAGGTCTTATTAAGATCTCAAAAAAATCCGACAGCATATATCTAACTGTCATAGTTTAGTCGCAATAACCGTTTTTATATTCATGAAAAATATTAAATCAGTTGAAGAATGAAACGTCGTTAAATGTGTTTCGTAATATTAAACCTTATCCCAATTAAGTGTTATGTTATTAACATACGTTATGTTATTGACGGAATTAGTGTAGAAGTAAATTACCTTTTGTTGAGAAAAAAAATTGGTACGGCCACCGCTGTCCGCTACAAAAAATAACCGCGACAGCATCGCAACTACTGTTTGAACCCCTTTGTGACGTAGTTGAAATTGCACGGATCATCTGGTAGATCTATTTGTAAGCCATAACTTAATATTCATGTAAAGAAAACTCGTAGAATGATTTAATATAGTGTTTTAAAAAACTCTTTTAAATTTAACATCATTTTCTTTACGTCCAGTCTCTTTTGGAACGAAGTTCCTAATTGCGCATTATCGAAAGAGGGCTAGACGGAAAAAAATCTTACGGAAAGTTGACACGACACTTTTTTGTTTTAGATGATTATCGCTAGATGGCGCTGTGATCAAAATCTTTTAAAACACGTTTTTTATCGCGCGTTACGTTAAGAAAAACAAATTATAAGATATCTTTTAATCGAAAGGAACTTCGTTCTATTCGGGTGTCCCATGTCACCTCTCAAGTTTTTTTTTGCTTATTTACAGGTGGAAACTTATTTGATCTAATTTTTTTATGTCTATATATTGATGAATAGCTGGTACCTACTGTTGTTAAAAAAATCATTCTGTCCTTTATTGTATTTTCTCTTGAAAGTTTCATGATATCGATATTCACATACTTGCGAAATTCTACATCCATATAAGAATTTCGCAGCAACTTCTTAGCAACCACTAATTATCACTTACAACTTGCTTTGAAACAATGTATTGAATTGACGCAAAATGAATTATATCCTCGTGAAATTAAAGTAGTATTTAGCGTGTGGTCGCGATTTGTGTGAACGGTAGAAAATAGTATGGTAAATGCAAAATTATTCGTCTATTTTTAGTGAAATAGAAGGAAAAAAAACAGAAATACAAGTGGGACAGAGGCGTACTTAGATACATTTCATTACATCGAAACTAGGAAACAGTTATACATAGCTGAGACTCGACTGGTTTGTGATGGAAATCTTTGTATAGTATTTTTTTTTTATGTCTATGTCTACATAGCGCATTTCTTTAGATAGGAGGAAACCGCCAGACTTCCACCCGCCCTCCAAGTGGGGTATGTGGTAGTCGAACCGCACTAAAATCTACTGCCGCTCACGTTCAGCGTCCGTACCCCGGCTGAAGACAGAACCCAACACGAGACTAAGCGGGGTGACGCGATGCGTTACACGCCAAGACTTATGTCTCGACCCGTCTCCCCCGTACACCTAATACTTGGTCAATACTGATAAAAAAAACATCGCTTACGATGTCTTACTATCATTTTTATTAAATGAGCTCGGTACCTATTTAATAAAAAATCGTAGTAAGAACCCGTTTAGTAATTGTGTAACTCATATAGATAACCGCGAGTGTTAAAAGATTTTTTTTAAAACAAACAGTAGCCAGTACTTAACAAAAAAAGCAGATAAATCACTCGAACCAAATAATAAAGAGACAAAACGACACTTTAAACTCTTTTAAATTTAACATCGAAAGCTCGAAATTGGGAGAATCTTGATGCCAAATGATGATTCTCAAGAACTTAATGTTTTGACCAGAGAACGTAAGTTTTTACAATCACACAAACAAAAAACACAAAATCTGACATCTAGCCCATTCAAGATATTATCGACAAAATACAAAATTCTTAACCTGTTCCTTATACTATGCAAAAAAAAAAGAATAATTCGAAGATTCGAATTATTCGATTCGGAACGAATAATTCGTAAGTTCGAATTATTCGCACACCCCTAATGTCTAGTCTCTTTTTTGACTTATTTACAGGTGGAAACTTATATGGTATAAATTTTTGTGTCTATGTATTGATGAATATTTTTTTATTAAATGAGCTTGATATTTAATAAAGATCGTAATAAGAACCCGTTTAGTAATTGTGTAACTCATGTAGATAACCGCGAGTGTTAAAAGAAATTTTTAAAACAAACAAGTAGCCAGTACTTAACAAAAAAGCAGATAAATCACTCGAACCAAATAATAAAGAGACAAAACGACACTTTAACGATCCGTTGGGCCATTAAAAAAGCGTTAATACGTTATAATTATGGCTCCCGGTGGATAGTACATAATCAGGGCCATAAAGCGAGCGATCAAATTTTACTCGCGCCGAATCTCACCGTCTCATGTCTTTTTCAACTCAAACCCCCGTTTATGAAGGTTGGGTTTGTGTGGTGCAAGTTATAAGTGATTATAAGTAAATTTGTAACTTTATTCCAGCTGTAATGAAGGACCTGATGAAGGACCTGTGGAAATACAATTCAGGACCATTTTTATTATTGAAATCAATTCAACTTTTTTTATAGATCCACCCTGTGTTAAAAAGTCACATTCAAATTTGGTTAAATATTTCCAAATCCACAAAGTAGTTACTAACCATAATTTATTAATTTCTAAAGAACAAAATAGAGCGAATAATAATTAAAAAAAAGAAAAGAAGTTCTTCAATAACTTGATTGTATGATTGTCTTTAAGTTTAACAATTTCACAACAAAGTAAATATGAATACTTCAATCTCGCGACCAGTTCTTACAACAATAAAGTATTCAGCTTAAAGATGTGTCTCTTGTTACTGCATTAATAACAACTTGATTTTAAAAATATTTTTTTAAAGCACAGATCTCTACTGACCACTCATCCAAAGAAAAAACTTGAAAAGTGTCAAGGGACACCCGGATGGAACGAAATTCCTTTCGATTAATTAGTGAGGGAATTGTAATTAAATGTTATTTTTTTAAGTATATATATAATAATAATAAATTATTATAACTTAAATACAATATTTTGATCACAGCGCCATCTAGCATTAACCATATAAAACAAAATAAGGAATGGTTTTATAAAATATTTTGATCACAGCGCCATCTAGCGATAATCATCTAAAACAAAAAAAGTGTCGTGACAACTTTTTCATAATAATTTCCGTCTAGCCCCCTTTCGATAACGCGCGATAAGGAATTTCGTTCCAAAAATCCCAGATTACCTCACCAACAAAACCGCTCTCACAATCGCTATCGCTTATAACATCCACCCCAAGCTTACATAACGTTGTAATTCTAGCAACATTATAATACTCATGTGCACGGAAAAGGGATGTATGAGTGATAATAAAGGACTCGAGCTGAATTATTCGTATTAAGACGTTTTAGGTTGAGTGGAGAATTGTCCCTTCGTCTTAGGACAATTTACGGTATAGAGGCACAAAAACAATCACGTTTAGAAGGGTCTTTTCATCCAGTAGTACCCATTGCTGGGCTCAGATCTCCTCAGTAGAGATTAGGCATAGTTTACCACGCTTGCCGTAAGGATTTTTTTAGAATTCTCATCTAATATGCAGTTTTCCTCACGATGTTTTCCTTCACTGTTTATAGACAGTGGTGTTCTTAAAAATTGCACTTCCGAACGGGAGGTCGAAGGTTCAAATCCGGCCGGCTTGTACCTCTAAATCTAAATGTGAAAAAGATTTATGTGCAATTTTTCACAACACCACTGGCTAAAAACGGTGAAGGAAAACATCGTGAAGAAACCTGCATGTCGGAAAAGAGTTCTAAAAATCCTTTGAAGATATGTTAAGTCCCCAATCCGCACTGGGCAAGCGTGGTGGACTATGCCTAATCACCGTTCTGAGGAGACCTGAGCCCAACAGTAGGCAGTAATGGGTTGGTACAGGTACAAATAAATAAACAATTTTGGTTCGGGTCCCAGTTGAGTGGTTATAAAAATATCTATCACAAAAAAAATAACAAAAACAAATTCAATAAACCTTATCAGAATGTATCAACTATTACAATTTAGTCAATCGACCACTTTAGCTGTTTATCAACACATCATCACTCAGTTTTAGTTAATGTTTTATTCAAATTAATACTCTACACTCTTGTTATAAGGTTTAAAATGCTACTAAATATACCTGATAAAAAAGTGTCATTATAATACCAAGTTGCAATCTAAACCTTATCACTACGTGGTATAAAACAAAGTCGCTTCACACTTTCTGTCCCTATGTATGCTTAAATCTTTTAAATTTCTCAATGGATTTTGAAGCTAAATTTTTTACTAGATAGAGTGATTCAAGAGGAAGGTTTACGTTACGTTTTCGATGTGATATTGTAGATATTTTCACTAATACTCTGAATGAATTTACAAGAACGGCATTGTGGATCATCTAGACACGCGGTAACTTGTCAAGTTCAAGAGAGAGAACTGGCGAGCCGCACCGTGTGTATTTATATTACACGAACCATTTGGGGAGACTTTTGACCCCTCATAAATCAATAAATTATACTTGGTTTTTAATTCTTCATTTTTTGTGTTTGTAATAATATAGTGTAGTAATTTAGTTATATCATTTGATAAGAGATGCTACTGAATTATGTAATACATCTAATGTAGTATTTTAAGGAAATAAATCGCTGTCTGAACCTCTTGTGATGAAGACGAAGTCCACCGAAATAATAAATCAAAATCTACTCACGATGATATTCTTACGCGCTACTTATCTCCAAAATGTTAGATACGATACCTGTAACAAAAAATAATAGGAATTAGAATCAGTGTGGCGCCTTTTTTCTGCTCCCGCTGTGTTGGAGATGATACCGGTTTTGTGTTGAAAGCTAGTTCGATGGTGCTGCTTCGTCTATGTTAGATTAAACGGGATTAAATAAATAAAAGGTTGACTTTTAAGTTTTAAGGGTTTAATTAGGTATAACTTGTGATTTTTTTCCGATAATTCTACTATTAAGGTGGCTTTATAATAAAAAGTTTTGTGAAGTGTTCTTCAGTGTTTTGTATTACAGATGAACTTATTCTTACTTTCATGCATAATTTGGGTTCTTACCACGATATTTAATGAGAAGACTACCCAAAAGCGAACGAGAAAGAGGGTAGACAGATGTGTTTGCTCTTAAATCGACCCGCAGTATCCAGTCTTCTCGTGATCATGACGTTTGCAACAACGTTGAAATATCGAGACAACTCAATTAATTAAATATCGTGGTAAGAACCCGTTGAAAATGCATAAAAACTCATTTGATTGTTTAACTAATTACATTCGTTCGACACTTTTTAAAGAACCATTTGTTTTACAATACGTACAAACAAACTCTTCACCTATTATAAGTATATACATTTTACTTTATATTGAACGGTATCAATCTTGTTTTTATTGATTATAATTTTAGTTTCGTTTCTACGATTGTTGTTCCTCGCTCTAATAAATATAACATTTCGAAATTGGAATTTTAAATTTGTTGTTTTTGTATTGATATAAACTTATTGAGAGTTTGTAGATATATTGGTCTAAGAGATAAGAAAGATATAAAAAAGTGAATTGTAATGTTTTGAGTTAAGATGAATAGTAAATACTATTTAAGCTGTTTACTATGACATGTAAATATTCACCTTTAGAAATTGTAGGCGACTGATTGTTAACAAACATTATAAAGGCAAAAGTACTAGCGACTAAAGCGCCATCTATAAATAGTTTTACTACAATTGATTAAAACCTCTTTTGTAAAATACTTTTTAAATGTAAGATTTATGTTGGCGCGCTTTTTTTAAATTTCGAATTTGTGAACATTGTGACAATTACAGATATCGTCATATTTTTTTCTCAACTTTTATTTTTATCGTATTTAATTGATTGTTTTTATGTTCCTTCTGCACTGGCCACGTTAGATTTCTAACAGAAATCGCCGCCCCCACCGAATAGTATCGTAATCGACTATTACTATAGAAGTGTCTTTATTGGGAATTATTGTACTGGACGGTCGGATACATCTTGTGAATTTTTTTCATAATATTCGTACGAGTACTTTTCGAGATAATGATTTTGTAATGACCATACCTGTACTGTTCGCTTAAAAATAAAAACATAGTTTTATGACGAATATCATCATATTAGGCAATTACTAACTTTAAAGTATCACACCTTCTACAGGAACTGTTATTACAATTTACTTTGCAATATAAACTTTCCGGTACTGGACTTTTACGACTATGGAACTTGTTTTGTTTATCATGGAATAATAACGTAAATAGATTGTACAATGATCTGGTATTATTCTTGTAATGAGATTTTTTTCAGTTATCAGTTAATGAATGAGCTTCAAAATATTTTATGATTACGTAAGTTATATTTTGTTCGAATGAACTCCTGCTCACGGTATTTACGCGCTATGACATGTTCCTCTTTAAACGATGTTTAAGAAAAGTCCTGTCTAAATGCTCAGGCGTTGCAGAGGTTCATGAGCGGAAGTAACCGCTTAACATCAGGTCCACTGTAACCACATTTATATGTCTGGCAAAAAATATTTTACACAAAACTTTCTAACAAATTCCACAAGTATTCAACAAACACCATAAATCATTACTTATTATATTCTTCATAAAAACTTTTTACAACTTAACATAGCAGTTACCATACAACCCATTATGGAGATCACACAAACACCACTCAAGAACGTAAACACTGACCATACAATTTCAAAAAGTGTCACTTTTGAATATAAAAATGTAAACATTTCATGCCGCGTTTCGATGTTGGCTCACCAATGTCCAACGCACGAAAAAAACAAATGACGGTGCCGGCCGACCAACATGCTAAAGGAGTTACCACGATTATTTTTAATTGAGCGGTCCCGATATTTAGTAGTAGTGTAAGTGATTGACCGGTATTGAAATTATGTTTTTTTTTTTATTGCCATGTAGGCAAACGAGCCAACGGGCCACCTGATCGTAAGTGGTTATCATCGCTCATGAACCTCTGCAATGTCAGAGGACACTGAGGGGTCGCTACCTACGACCTAACTTTAAGGACCCTCCTCAAGCCTCGTTTGAAGAAGGACAAGTCATAGCGCTCTGGGAATACCGAAGATGGGAGCTCATTCCATAGCCGGATGGTGCGTGGCAAAAAAGTGTTCCTGAAACGGACCGTGGATGACCGCTTTGGTTTCATATAGTAAGGATGAACTCCACCTCGACGCCGGGTGGTACGGTAATAGAAGGAATGTGAAACACCGTTTGACAGTTGGCGTACCAGTTGTCATTTGCACGCATTGGAAGTTGGCGACCCAAACACGGCATCAAAATGTGACCGTTTAGTGTTAAACGACAAATCAAATTTCAAAGTGACAAATATAGCTCTACTCAATTAATGCTTAACGCATACTAAATAAGGTTTAAAACGGAATACTCCTTGATAAACTAGCAAGTGTCATTATGCTGTCAAGTTGCATTTTGTGTCTTAAGTACAGGTAGTTGGGGTTTAAATTGAATGAAGCAAAATGTCAACAAGTGACTGAATTGGACGAAGGCTTATAGAAAGAGGAACTTATAAAAAAATCGAACTATATTCATAAAAATGATAAAAATGCTGTAAACGATATTTAAATGGAAATAAAATATCAATATGAAATGTATTTCAAACTAAACGATATATTTTATCGCATTCTTTCAAATACATGTGTACTTTAGAAATAAATAAAGATAAAAGTGTTAAACGTTACGAGATAAGAAGTTTCAAAGCATAGTTTACAATATAATATTTAAAAACCCTTCGAAGATAAGTAGTCTTCAAGCCACATTAGGCTAGATTGGTGAACTATGCCTAATCCTTCTAAGAGATCTGATGGACAGTAATGGGTTGTTACAGTACAATACCTTAATTACCAAATCTAGAACACAATATACATTGTTGAAGATCAAACAGTTTCTCAGACCAACAAATTATCCACGTTGCGATTTTTTCAAACTTTTAGCCTCAAACCTTTGTCAACAGTGTACATTTTTCATGGTTTTTTGTCAACAGTGTACATTTAAAAACAGTCCTTCAATAACTTCCAAAAACATTGCCAGCAAAGACATAAAGCCGACATTCTGATGGAGTAGATCCTCATACGGGCATAGTTTATACCTGTCGAGGAGTACCCATGCAGACCGATAAATTAAAGCCCGTAGCCTCCAATATATTTGTACCGATGGGAATTTTTTTATCGAAAAACCGGCGTACCCTTGATAAATCTGTCGAGCTCTCATTTCGTTGATATGGGGTAGAGTTTGGACTCATATTTCCTAAAGAAAGATAGCTTTTGGTTATTTAAGTTTCCTGTCTAAGTTAAATTGGGTATTCCATAAAAATGTAATTAAACTGGACAGAGTGAGGTGATATTTTAAAATGGATAAGCTTGGTTCTCAGGATCGAGACATAATACAGTATTAATAAAATATTAACTACTTTGGTCAAATTAGCAGTCGATATCCATTTGAGCGACTTATGCACCGATTGAATGATTTATAGTGATAAGCCTGGACTATTTAAAAGTTCAGGCTTGATGCATTTTTACACGAAAGTTATGAGACAGATTCTAGTTTAAGAAACAACGACCAGCAGATCATTTTTGCCCCGTACCATTCCGATTTGGAATGGACTCCCGTCCTCGGTATTCCCGGAGCGCTATGACATGTCCCTCTTTAAACGAGGTTTAAGAAAAGTCCTGTATCGGTAAGCGATAGATAACAGCCCCTCATTGCCCTGGCATTGCAGAGGTTCATGAGCGACGGTGACCCCTTGCCATCAGGTGGGCCGTAGGCTCGTTTATCTATCACGCAATAAAAAAAAACAGCTTTTCGTTCATGCCCAGGTTTCCTGAGTAGAGGGATCGGGTACAGTCCATCAAGTTAGCTTAATACAGATAAGAGTCGGTGAGTATATTATTAAGAATCTTTTTTTAGTCTACTGTACAGCAATTATAATTACCTTTTACAAGATTATCGTAGTTGCATCAGACAATTCCGGACCAAAATATCTAACACTCCCAAATTCCCCAAAGAGACCTCGCCAACCGAAACATGCCTCTATATTGTACATTATTTCAAAGTAAAGTAATTCACGAATACATATTCTCAGTAACGGTACAACATTCGCTTTTCCTTCCTCATAATATAATAATGAACATGCCCGAGTGAATCCGTGCGGAAACGCGAAACATAAGTGAAAATCCTTTTGTGTAAACATGAAAAACCATAGTATGTACAATGAATAAATGTTGAGTGTGTAGTTATTTTAGAAAAGAGAGATCTTTGAGTGGTTTTATCGGATATCTGAACAATGAAGCTACCAGTTTTTTTCAAAGAGTAATATATAATGGGTATTGCATCATCATCAGGCCTCTTACGCTTTAACGGTTTTGCGCTATTTGCACCGAACTTGGTCCCGGTCAAGTCGGTCCATTTTGTAGGAAGTTTGGCCTAGTACAGGGTGGGCGATCTAACGTTTGCATTTTGAACTACTGTTTATTTAGAGAATGACAGCTCAAATGTCATTCAATTTGTGTTCATAATTTAGTTAAAGATTTGACATTTACGAAATGGGACGCTATACGCTTGAACAAAATTGGGAAATTTTGAAAAGTTACTTCCAAAGTGGTGAGTCTTCAGGCTAAACTGTAAGAAATGTGAAAAAAAATCCATAAAAATGATTGGCCTATGTCAATAAGCAAAATTGTCGCATCTGGGGGTCGGAAAATCCGCACGTCACCATTGAGAAGCCAATGCACCCACAAAGAGTTACGGTTTGGTGTGGGTTTTGGTCCGGCGGCATCATTGGGCCAGCTGCCGTTACGGTCAATGGCGAGCGTTACCGTGCCATGCTCAACGAATTTTTTTTTCCAAAAGTTGAAGAGTATGACATGGACGACATTTGGTTTCAACAGGCTGGCGCAACATGCCACACAGCTAACATGACAGTCGAAAAATGAAAAAATGCAAACTTTATATGGCCCACCCCTTACATGTACCATACAGTTTGTTATAGTTATGCTAGAAAAAGAGGTCTTAATTTCTCTTAAGTCTTGATGATTTGTTTTTTCCGAACCCGAAATTGCCGAATAATTGTAGCTTCAAGAACAGTATACGTTTGTTACGTTTTCAGACTACGTCAGATGCTGGGGGGCGCAGCCCCCGCACAGGCCCGCATATCGCGGAAGCCATTTTATTTTATATCGAAGCACTTCTTCGTCCACCTCTATTGCGTCCGCACATATCATTGTATTATAAACTTCATTAAATCATCTTATTAATACAGTCCACTCTTCTCATTTCACATCATCGCATTAACACGTTACTATTATAAATTGGGATGATATATTAACCATTGGAGGTTTTAATGTTCAACAATAGTTGACTTATTAGTAGTATTAAAGTAGACGATATAATGTACATTTATATAAATCCTCAATTTGAACCTCTAAACAAATGAATAACAGTAAATTATTAAAAGTTCATCAGCATTCACATTTCAGACATAAAGTATACAGCATTGAATATCGATGAAGCTCCAATCAAAATTCATCTCCGATGATAGCGGAAACAGACTAGACGATGTCGCGACAGTTTCACATTACACGTCATTTCAAACTTTATTATGAGAACAGTTACTATAGCAACATAGATTTTGTGGTATATACGCTACTTTCAATGTATTTAAACGTTTTTTTTCAAGGGACACCCGGATGGAACGAAGTTCCTTTCGATTAATTAGTGAGGGAATTGTGATAAAATTTTATTTTTTTAAGTTATAGAAATTATAAAAAGAATACAATTTTTATCACAGCGCCATCTAGCATTAATCATATAAAACAAAATAAGGAATTGTTTTAAAAGATTTTAATCACAGCGCCATCTAGCGATAATCATCTAAAACAAAAAAAGTGTCGTGACAACTTTTTCATAAGAATTTCCGAATTTACACAAATATTAAACGGGAAATCATTCAATGATAGTGCTTGCAACAACGTCGAAATATCGGGATCGATAATTTAATAATACGAGTGACCCAAATTTGTCCATTCCAGACGCATTAGCCTAACTACTGGCTAATTCTATAGACCCTGAACCCAGTCTATGTCTTTTACATAGAAAGTACATAGACCCAGACTAGGGCCCGTACAATGGGCAAAGATCAATATGAGTTTGGAACTTGGCAGTTTCTGTAACACAATAGCTTAAACATTTTGAGGGGTTTCTGGTCGTATTGTGTAGGAATAACTACGTAATTAAATACTTCGAAGTGTTAAGCAAATATTTGAGTGGGTAGTTGTGACCTAATTGAGAGATCTTTTGTTGTAAGTTTTTAACAGGATTGATGTATATTGAGAGGCTTATTGTTTGTAAAATTAACATATTTTAATATATTTTCTTTTGTTAAAATGGTATTAAAATGAGATCAAATGGAAAAAATCTTAGTCCTCCATAATGGTATATTCAAACCATTTACCATAAACACATCACCATCATTAGCCTATAGACGTCCACTGCTGGACATAGGTTTCCCCCAAATAAACATTCAAGTGGTCTATATTTTAAAGTCTATGTTAAACACTCTTGAAAGGAGTACGGAAATGTCAAACGTATCAGAAGCATCACTTGTTAAATTCCACATACCTTTTTGTTAGGTGATAGATAACGGCCCCTCTTTGCCCTGGCTTTGCAGAGATTCATGAGCGACGGTGACCGCTTACCATCGGATGGGCCGTAGGCTCGTTTATCTATCTTGCAATAAAAAAAAAGATGGACCTGCCTTCGAAAAACTCACCAGTATGGAAGGCAAATTACATCAAACACCAATATTAGACAGATTAGGTTACAGAAGACTAAACCAGGTCTGTTGTTATTTAATGGTCTCCATGATCCTCACCAACTTAAGGGATTTAAACGACCTTATCGTAAAACGAAATGCAGCTTCGGTTGGATGATTTCGAAAATGGTAAACGTAAATCACTTAAGTCCAGTTGGTGACTCTAAACCTTATAATCATTGGGGAATTTGAAGCAAGTATAGAGAAACAATTTTTATTTAATGGAATGGAAAACAAGCAGGTAACAATTTTGTTTTACGAGGTCAAAACTGAATTATAAAACTAAATTTGAAAGATCACGAAAACTTTAATGTTTTCAAAAAATCAATTAGTTGAAATTCATACAGCAATTATTATTAAAATTCTGGCTTCCATTTTCAAATCTTTATCAAATTTATAAGTGATTACACCTTAAGTATCTGCTGTCTAACAAAAAGGGATTCCACGATGACCTTCACCTTTTTTTTTAGATAATTAATATATACCAAAAATTATCCGAAACGCTCTACCCAAACTAAAGTTGTACTTCAAAAAAGCCAACTTGATAACCTCTTTTGTTTTAAAAGCCGGCCAATATACGTGACAATTCACGTCCATTCCCGTTCTTTATGACAAAGGTATCATCATAAAAGATGTGTAACCATCTTGGATTACACGTATAACGTCCAAATGGACACTTTATGCCGAATCTGACTCATTAGTTGCTCCCCTAATGCCTGTTAATGAAATTACTGGGGTTTAGTTTAAACTACTGTTATATTGTTACAACAATTGTTTGGAATGACTTGGGGTTCAACTGCTTGTTTGAGTGGAATATAGAAGAGTTTTTACAAATAGATGAAATAGGGCTTTAAGGTTTGGCAGACAGAAATCATCATGCAATTTATCCTTAAGAAAAAATTGTTGAGTAAGACCATTAAACTTACTAGCTGAAGATGTGTTTGGTGAAGAGTCAGAAAAAATGCAAGATGATCACGTCCGTTTACATACTAGGAGAAAGAAAAGGTATATAAAGTCTTGGTATACCCAGAATTTGCGTAGATCCCACAGAGTAAATTATTATTTCCCTTAAGCATAAAAAAGCACCAGCCTCAAGCTAGTATGCTTAGCAATACCATTTGACATAGACATCCTTTATTTGCGGCAAAAATGGTACAAAACAATACAAAGAAATTAAACATCAAACAATAACATATTACATTTTCACCACAAACCAGCCGAGACTCAGCGTATTGCTGAATATTGACATAGATAATAAAATCAATGGCAACATCCAGCGCTGGTTTTCAGTCTCAGCTGACAGTGACGTTACATTTGCGTTGTTCATCTTCAAACGAGGCTTGATAGTCCATTTTAAATAGCTGAAGTATCCCTCGATGTTATAGAGGTCCATAAACCACTAAGTACCAGACCTGATAGTTCGCGTGTCAAGAAACAAAACCAAAATTAATTTCATTTCACTCCAAGTTTATGATTATCGTCACCATAAGCTATGGTTCCAACAAGACTATCCCACACCATCCCAGTACAAACTCATAAAACAGCCACAAATAAAAACAAGTTTACTACCCTGCACGTAAAATATGCACAATCAAAACCCATTCATACGAATACATCCTTTATGATCACAACAATAAGGCCCATAGTGGCATGAATATTGAAGGTTTTCACGACACCACGCGAAGTTAGGAACAAAACCGCGATACACACGACAATTTCCATGAAACATACAACTGTTGTAAGTATTCTCCTTGTTTTCGTTAACAAGTTCCCAAAGTTTGGCATAAACGGATATGTTGGTTGAAACTTTGGTTGTTGTTGGCCCAATGAGTTGGTTTATCTTATTAATATCACGGTGTTGATTAAAAGTTGGTGCAGTTTGTCACTGAGGACTTTTATGATCGATCCTGGTAGCATATACAGGAGCAGTTGTATGATTTAAGAAATGAAATAGTTTGCTAATGTTTACTGCTGTTGATTTAGGATATGATTGTATTTAATCATCCAACTGCACAGCTGTAAATACTACTATAGGCCTAAATAATATACTTTTTATGTTTCTAAAAGACCTATCCTTCTTAAAACGAGGCTTGAAGATCCTCCTTAAGTTTAGGTCGTAGGTAACGACCCTTCAGTGACCCCAGACATTGCAAAGGTTCATGAGCGACGGTAACCACTTACGATCAGGTGGCCCGTAGGTCCGTCTGCCTACACGGCAATAAAAAAAAACATCGACTTATCAACCTACCAAGGAAATAAAAAATTAAACGAGTTTCTCAGCACCACTTCCATCACCATAGACATAACCATACTAATGATATGTGAAGTCCCCAAAATGTACTGAAGACTCTAGAATACTCCCCCCTCTTACTGAAAAAACCTTAACTCAAATGGGCTAATGCAGTACAGTAGATTCAAACTACTTCAGCGTTATAAAAAGTAGTACTGAAGTAGACCAGCTCTACAGTTTCCACGTAAACATATCAACTAAAATCCAGCTCTTAAACCATAATTGTGATGTGATGCGGCTGCGGTGTGCGCCAGCTTAAACCAAATATTATTGTGACGGAATCAAAACATCGGTGACGTCAAATTAGTTGAAACACAGAGAGTGCAGACAGAGGATTATATACCAATTTTGATTAGCGTTTGGAAAAGGCTGTTAAGTTATAAGAGAAAGCGATTGTCATCCACGCTTAAGATCATTTGGCCTGAGAGTTAATGTCACTGTTTGGAGAAGATATTTGAGGCAAGCTACCTAGCAGCCAGGTTTGCAGTTCCATGTTGGGGTATATCAGGAGAATTATGATTCATGTTTTCAGTTAACTCTCGGGTAAATTATTTAAATGGAGAACAATTGTACTGTTTGCAAGAGATGCTTAAAATAATCTGCCTTAGGCAATCCTGCCTTAAGCATGAAGGGATGAAACTGATATATCTGTACCTGATTCCTGCAGTAGGCAGTACACAATTCTACAGAATTATTGTGCAGTCGTTCTTCATAGTGTTTGCTTTTTCACGTATGCTATAACAAAAAGTCTGTTTGGCGCCACTTATTTACTTTTTAAATTAAGTGTTTAAGATTTAAACTATATGCAATGATTTGTCTGAATAAACTTCAGAAAAAATGTAACATTCCCTGTTCTTTTCCAGTAGCTTTTTTTACTGTGTAGGCAGACGAGTTAACGGGCCACCTGATCGTAAGTGGTTTTATTTATAACCCGTTTACGTCTATGCTTTACACCATACAGTTATTACTCAAATGTGGCAGTGTGAGTAATATCATACGCTTTGATACGCAAATATCTGAGCTAATTACGAAATGTACATTTCTGGACCAAATATCCTGTTTATGGCTCGATAATTTATTAACGGCGGTTTTATATAGTTTATAAATTTATTTCCATTTTATGACGTTAATGAGTGATCGTTTTTACGTATTTTTATGGTGTACACGGTTTGTCTTTTAATGATTTTTATGGTTGGTGTGTAAATCATACGAATTATGGAATTAAAAATGGTTAAATGGAAAAACATCAACAATTGAAAAATGTGGCCAAAATAATATTTTTTATCAAAAGTAATATATGATTGACTTGTGATTTTAAGAATGGCTCAAAAAGTACTACTTGGGCCTTTTTTAAAATTTATTACGAGATTACAATAGAATCCTACCTTTTTTGAATATTTTACGAATTAAAAGTATTTGTTAGATCTTAATAAAATTAAGCTACACTTCACACAAAATACCATCTTTCATAATACTATTATGATACAAGAATTACCCGATTTAGTCTACCCAGATAAAAGTTATTGACGTAAACAAAGAAACAGTCCGCTGCGATACTTCCTTCCTTTTATAAGTCGGTCAAGGAGTAATAAAATGCATCACATGTAAACCGTTTGATGTCAAATTGGAAATCAACGGAATCCACATATTATACGAACCATAGTGCATGAAACTTGTAGTAAGTTAACTTACCTGCAATACTAAATCACAGGGTGGATCTGTAACTTTGAACCAGCTGATGAGGTGAATGACCTATCGAAATACAACTTAGAATCACTCCTATTTTTAGAGTCGGTTAAGATTTATTTTTAGAGTCTTTTTTGAGTGAGCTACCGTTGCTCATGGATCTCTTAAATGTGAGGAAAAACGGAGTCGCTACCTATGAAGGACTTTCTTCAAACCTCGTTCGAAGAAGAACAAGTTGTCAAATTTCTGAAGGATTTCAAACAGTTGGAATTTTGAATCAGTTAAAGGTGTATAACTGTAACTTTTTCAGAGAGATTTACAACAAGCTATATTATGTGTGCGTCGCATCACGTCACTTAACCCCGTGCTGAGTCCAGTCTAAGAAGTTCGGAAGCTGGGTGTATGTGGTGGAAGATTTAAATGCAGTTCGACATATCCAACTCATACTCCTGTACCAACCCATTACTGCCCACTGTTGGGCTCAGGTCTCCTCAGAAGAGGGATTAGGCATAGTCCACCACGCTTGCCCAGTGCGGATTGGGGACTTCACATATGTTCAAAGGATTTTTAGAACCCTTTTCCGACATGCAGGTTTCCTCACGATGTTTTCCTTCACCGTTTTTAGCCAGTGGTGTTGTGAAAAATTGCACATAAATATTTTTCACATTTAGATTTAGAGGTACAAGCCGGCCGGATTTGAACCCGCGACCTTCCGAATCGCAATGAAATGGCTATTTTCTGCTTCTACTTTTCAAACTGTCCTCAAAAGTCATCCCCTTATATCCCTACTTAAAGTCAAGTGGACTGTCCCAAGCACCGCCCTAAAAATATCGATACTTTGATCTTATGCTAGATTAAACTTTCGTCAATATATTTCCCGTTTTTCAGGCTTACTCCTTGAGGGGATTAAGCCAATTTCCTGGGAAAGGAACAGGAAAAGTTTGGACGAAATTAATATAGATTTATGAGGAAAAGGGTTAAGTATAATGCTTGTACGATTGACTGAAATTATTTTTATTGTATTTCGATAGTTTTGTTCTTTTGTGTATTAGTTATTTTATTTATTGGTACATGAAAATTATGTAAGTAGAAGTACCTTTTGTAATCTATACTAATAGTATAAAATATATAGGTTGTTTCCGGAGCGCTGTGACATGTCTCTCTTCAAACGAGGTTTTAAAAAAGTCCTATATCGGTAGGTGATAGATAACGGCATCATTGCAGAGGATCATGAGCGACGGTGACCGCTTACCATCTGGTGGGTCGTAGACTCGTTTATTAATCTTGCAATCCATAGGCTATTATAATAATTCTATAAATAAATTAGGTAAAACTGTCTCCCTTTGCAGTTACGCGGTTTGAAAAGAGGCTTGAAGAGAGTCCTTAAAAGTAAGTGTTAGATAGCGGGCAGTGTTCACTAACCTTGCAGAGGTCTGTGAGCAACAGTAACCACTCAGGTACCAGTGTGATCTTCTTAAATAATCTTCTATATTATAAAATGAATCGCAAAATGTATATATGGCCCATACTTAAAAAAAAAATGTTCGTTTAAGTTCGAATTCTTTAAATCATAATTAACATTCAACTGAAATTGACGCGGACGAAGTTGCGCGAGCAGTAGCTAACAAATAAAAAAACTTGAGAGGTATCAAGGGACACCCGATATCTTATTTTTTTTTTTCCTTATTTTTTTTTACGCGCGATAAGGAACCTGTTTTATTAAAATATTTTGATCACAGCGTCATCTAGCGATAATCATCTAAAACAAGAGATTATACAGAAATACCTAGGAACATTTTTTATTCTGACCCAATATATATTTTTGCTCAAAATACTTTTAGCTTCCAATACTTCAGGTAACTATTACCAAAGCTTTTACAGAAGTTCGTAATAATCTTACCTAGAGAATAATTTCTCGGAACCTACACATGGTCGTAAATTTGTAGCCCACAATTACATAACGCTAATCCAACCGGAGGTGTTATTATTAAACGTTTTGACAATCGCGATTGCTATTTCCGATGACTATTGTTTTTTTTAAGAGGTTGTTATTTATAGATAGAAATAAAATCAAAATTAGTAAAATTGTTAAACAGAGTTATAAGAAAAATTCATGTTAATGTGCAATTCAATCAAAGATCTAATGAAATAAACGATGCTCCGACTGTTGAAGGCAAGTATCATAATTGATACTCGTAATATCGACTTGCTTCAGAATTTCACTAACAGATTGCTTATTTTTTGTATGTATGTAGTACTTAATAAGTTTTTTTTTATTGCGTGATAGATAAACAAGCCTACGGCCCACCTGATGGTAAGCGGTCACCGTCGCTCATGAACCTCTGCAATGCCAGGGCAATGAGGGGCTGTTATCTGTCGCCTACCCATACAGGACTTTTCTTAAACCTCGTTTAAAGAGGGACATGTCATAGCGCTCCGGAAATAACAAAACCTCAGGAAACCTCAAAAATCACGCGAAACACACAATATGTTGACTAGAGAGTGTTAATTAGTCTTTTCTGTAGCACACTAACATAATATTACACACACATAGCTTAATTGAAATTTCCCTCTGTTTTCATGATGTTGCAGTTACGAGATATTTCAACTCTACCAACAATCAAATTCTAAACATTTCCCGAATGAAAGCAATAGCGATTGTTTTGTCATTTTGTAATCACACCTCAGGTTGGAAATAAAGGAGTTTTCGTGTTACGCGGTTGACCTTTCTGAGGAATTCTGCTACAGCTAATAAAACGTCGGTGAAATAACTATTGTACATACAGCTGGTATGTTATTCTCTCAATGGTTTATAGTCATACACAGTGTGGATCTGTAAGACTGAAACAGCTGAGACGGGGTGAATAACCTATCCTAATTAATTTTTTTTTTTTTTTTTTTTTTTTCAGTTGGCGGATATCACCGGATTCCCGCCCAGGAGTATGTGGGAGTTTAACCGCACTAAAACCTCCAACCGCTCACACTCAGCGTCCGAACCCCGGCCGAGGCTAGAACTCAGCACGGGTTTTGGAGGGACGGTGCGACGCGTTACGCGCTCGGCACTCTTTCCCGTCGCTCCGTCCCCGTCCTAATTCAACCTAAACCATTTTTATTTTTAGAATCGGGCAATTTAATGTATAGTTGCGGAGTTCCATGATAATTAATATTATAAAAAGTCACCTTAATTTTGAATCATCTTCAAACCAAGGTTTGATGATCATCATCAATCAAATCAATCTTGAAATATCTTGTTTTCAACCAAAATATCATCAAAATCGGTTCGTAAAAGACGTCATCCGCAAACATAGCAAATTCGAATTGTCAATCTTATTTCATTGAAGTGGTTCAAATATTTTTGTCGGTCAAACCCTAAATCCGTGTGTCACGGCGCCTAATTTGGCGAGGTCGCACCAACCTAACATTAGGAGTTCTTTATTATTAATCACGAAGCAATATAAAAATATCTTTCGATATTATCTAATACTTCATTAGTTACGATTTGATAGTATTCGCTTTTGGTAACGGTAAGCATGTAATATAAATAATTATATTACAAAAATGAGAATTAAAAGTAGGTACGCGTTATTTAAGATGTTTATAGAATACAATATGAGATAACATTTTTATAGGACCTCACAATGCGCCCTATTATTCACATAAAAAGAATCATCCAAATTGGTTCACCCAAGCTTAATCAATTTGATTTTGAAAGTCGAAAAATTGTACGAACAAAGTAAACTAAAATCTCCGTATAAATCACTCATATTGACTACCACCAATTTTTTTGTGGAACTCTAAGAAAACCCAATACACATTCTATAACAACAAAAATTTACAAACCTCCTACGCTATGTTTTTCCAGTTTGAGCGTATATTTTTTGCCCCAGCTTCGTACTTAAGTCCCGTAAGTAATTTTCGACAGTAGACGCGTTTGTAGAGCGAAAAGCACCGCTGTAGATGATCGATGACGTAACTGAAGGTCGTGTCTAAGGCACAAACGATTAGTGGGCAGTGACGAATATTCGTGGTAGCACGATAATCGAAAAATGTCAATTGAGAAAATGGGAGTTACTTCGTCACATTGAATCGGTCTTTCTGTAATAAAATATTTTGTTAATGCCAAGAGTTCTTATCTCCACCTGGCTCTATCATCAGATCATCGCCATAGTACTATATTGATGCATTGTCACGCGATAGACATACGTCTACAAAATTTCAGCTCAATCAAATATCGGGAAGTTGGTCAAATTTGGTCGCAATATTCCTCCTGAACTTACATAGGTAGTTTTGCACATAGTTACATCTAGTGCAAGTTGATATAAATTTTGTAAAAAGGACATTTTTCTGCATTTACAACGCCAGTTCTTAACCCTCGTTTTGTGACGCAAAATTACGCTGTACATTTAGTCACCATCATCATCATCAGCTTATAGACGTCCGATGCTAGACATAGGCCTCCCCCAAACTTCACCACAACGGCCGGTCCTGCGCTATCTACATCCAGTAACCTCCCGCGATCTTGACCAGTTTGTCGGCCATCTTGTGGTACAGTTTTAGTATTAAATAATTAAACATATTTTACTACAATCGCTCCTGACTTCGACCAAACGTCAACACACCATGTTGACACCAGAATGCCGTGCTGAATATTGAATTCGGAGTTAGCGTTAAGTAAAGGTGTACCATGAAATTTAACGGCCAGCCATATTGTTAGTGATAGTACATGGAACATCTGCTTGTCGGTAATGTGTTTGGAAGTATCATGTGCTTTTATTACGACGTACTGAAGGTTTAAAGATGGAGTTTGAAGTTGTGTGTGAGAGTACATTGTTTGATGTGAAGTTGATTGTTAGCTGTGTCTTGAACATTGTCCAAGATGGCGACTAAAACAAAATGGCTGATTTACAATTTCTAAATTCAAAATAATGGACAAAACTCAATTGAAAAACTTAAGAGGTGTCAAGGGACACCCGGAAGGAACGAAATTCCTTTCGATTAATTAATGATGGAATTTTTTTACTTACTACTTATACTATAAGAGAGAGAGAGAGACAGACGTAATAAACTAACTAATTAGTATAACTTAAATTAAATATTTTGATCACAGCGCCATCTAGCATTAATCATATAAAACAAAATAAGGAATTGTTTTATAAAATATTTTGATCACAGCGCCATCCAGCATTAATCATATAAAACAAAATAAGGAATTGTTTTAAAAGATTTTAATCACAGCGCCATCTAGCGATAATCATCTAAAACAAAAAAGTGTCGTGACAACTTTTTCATAACAATTTCCGTCTAGCCCCTTTCGATAACGCGCGATTAGGAACTTCGTTCCAAAATTGTTTATTAATAATTAAATTTTTGAATTTGAATTATTTTCATCGAAATGATTGTCTTTTTTGAAGACAGTTAAAATAGAGAAAACCTACTAATATATTCATTAAAAATGTGTGTAAGGTTTTCAAAACATTTTTTTCAGCTCGTGTTTTAATTGGTATAAACCACATATTTCAGTTCTCAACGCCCACTTAATCTCTTTTTGTAAAATTCTACAACCCGTACAATGCTTTAAACTAAAAAACAGTCCACTACTCAGCGCTCACAAAAAAATCTAGACCGAATTCCAGACTATCCGTGGCACAGTTCCAAAGCGAACCACAAAAAAATCCGAAAAACCTCACGCTAGATAAATTAAAATAGAAAACAGTACGAAATTTCGAGATGCTTTTTATATGTGAGGTTATATAGGGTGGGCAATCTAACGTTTTCATTTTGAACTACTGTTTCTTTAGAGAATGACAGCTCAAATGTCATTCAATTTGTGTTCATAATTTAGTTAAAGGTTTGACATTTGCGAAATGGGACGCTATACGTTTGAACAAAATTGGGAAATATTGAAAAGTTACGTCCAAGGTGGTGAGTCTTCAGTCCAAACTGTAAGAAATATGTGTGTGTGTGTTAGATGAAGCCCATTTTAGAGGCTATGTCAATAAGCAAAATTGTCGCATCTGGGGGTCGGAAAATCCACACGTCATCATTGAGAAGCCAATGCACCCACAAAGAGTTACGGTTTGGTGTAGGTTTTGGTCCGGCGGCATCATTGGAAAATGAGCAAGGAGCCGTCGTTGCGGTCAATGGCGAGCGTTACCGTGCCATGCTCAATGAATTTTTGTTTCCAAAAGTTGAAGAGTATGACATGAACGACATTTGGTTTCAACAAGATGGCGCAACAGCCACACATCCAATATATGTTTACTATACTTACTCTAATGTCTCTTCAGAAGAGAGGTTATGTATAGTCAACCATGCTTGTCCAATGCGGATTGGAGACTTTATATATCTTCGAAGAATTTATAGATGATTTCCTTCACTGTTGTTAAAAATTGCACAAAAAGCTTCTAAAGAAGTCCGAACGTGTTGATTAGTCGAGTTCATCAAATGTATTTATTGAACACACAAAAAAATAATAAAACAGAATTAGTTAAAAAGTGACCATAACTGTACTGCACAGTAATACGAACTGTTTCTGTATACTAGCCAGTAGTTTAGCTAAAGAAACTCTGTACTCTGTACCAACCTATAGGCATAGTCCACCACGCTTGCCCAGTGCGGATTCGGGACTTCACATATCTTCAAAGGATTTTTAGAACCCTTTTCCGACATGCAGGTTTCCTCACGATGTTTTCCTTCACCGTTTTTAGCCAGTAGTGTTGTGTAAAATTGCACATAAATCTTTTTCACATTTAGATTTAGAGGTACAAGCCGGCCGGATTTGAACCCGCGACCTCCCGTTCGGAAGGAAACGCTTCTTTACTAGGCTTTAGTGACTAAGATCAAAATACAGATTTTTTTTTAAATTCTAGTAGTATTCAGTTGGTGTTATTTTACACTTACTGTGTGTATATTTCATCGAGGCTGCTGTCAATTGGTAGTTTTACCCAACATTTCTGTAGACCATGAGCTTGTAAATTACGGTACACTGCCATTTTTGGCATTGATGCCAGAAACGGAGCATTTGTTGTCGTTGAAATTAATAGAGTGTTATTTAAGGTTCTATCAAATATTTCGGCTTTATTCGGATTTGTGAAATCGTACTTCATATGTTTTCTGAAAAATTATGGAATAGGGTAAAGATGAACGTTACTAAACGTAGTATGTACAGTTGATGTTTATCTAATTAAAAAGATAGACATATACATTTGTAACAAAGTCTCATTTTTACAAGCTTTATATTAACTTGCACTGGATGTACCTATGGGGGCGGCGCGACGGGAAAGAGTGCCGTCGGCGTAACGCGTCACGCCGTCCCTCATAACCCCGTGCTGGGTTCTGGCCTCAGCCGGGGTTCGGACGCTGAATGTGAGCGGTTGGAGGTTTTAGTGCGGTTCAACTCCCACATACCCAGATCCGGTGATTTCCTCCAACTAAAAAAAAACAAAAAAAGGATGTACCTTTAGATGAAACTATGTGCCTAGTAAGTTCGAGCGGAATCTTGCAAGCTAAATTCCCGATTGCAATACATGCAATAATATGACACCATGGTGCTGATCTGATGATGGAGTCGAAACCCTTCTATTAGCTTTTTTCTTAAGTTGGAGGAAATCGCCATATTCTCACCCGACAGGTACGAACGAACAACCGCAGTCGCCCGAACCCAGCACGAGGTGATAGAAGGCGGCACGACGCGTTACGGACTACGGCTTTCCCACACTAGGAAATTCCTGCCAGTTAAATACTTTATACCAAGTTTAGACAATTCAAACGAGTATATATAAACTAACGCCTACGATATCAAGATGAATACGATCTGATAGACGATAAGATTTAACGGTTTTGAAGTTTATCTTATTTTAGATCTACAGCATAATATGATACAGAAGGCAAATTATTTACAAATCATGTTTCACGATAAAATACAATACAATTTTCAATGGTGCGAAAAATCATTTCTAATTGCGCAGATGCGTCAAAGGACTATCCGATTGTAAGTGGTTACCGTCGCTCGTGAACCTCTGAATAAATGTACTTCCAACATAGAACAGCATTAAGTGTAGGTAATGTTGTTCAAAAACCCTATTTTGTAGGGGTGTGCGAATATCGTTCGAAATTCGAAAAGTTTCGAATATTCGTTGAATTTCGAATAGTATCGAATTTGACTACGACGATGCATCGGAAATAGGACAAGTATTGGAGCATGTTTTAATAGCAATTTATTGTTCCTGATAATTTATGTACAGCCTAGTCAATTTGACTATTTTTATAATTGGGCATAACGTGAGTGTAACCCGTTGCATGAAAATGAAAAAAAAGAAGAACGAAGATACTGTTCGAAATTTCGAATTATTTGAAACTTTTCGAACTATTCGAAATTTTTCGAATATTCGTCGAATTTCGAATAATTCGAAGATTCGAATTCGTAAGTTCGAATTATTCGCACACCCCTACTATATTGTACTGTTTTGTGGTAGTGTATCTAGTAATATTAGATTCATGACTTGGATTCTATTATTTCGTTTTGATGATCGATCAAGACATGTGTAAGTAAGAACTAAAACAGCAGTACATGAATGTACTTCTGTATATAAAGTATTCTGTGTCAAGTGGGTAACACAGTAGTCTTTTATGTTATTTGTTTCTTTAAGATTACAAAATATTTATAACGATTTAAACCGTTTTGGTTTCTTTGAGTTTTTTTAATGATTCGTGCTGAGTGTATTCTGACGAAATTTATATCAAGTGATAGTTTTTACTATGCTCCCTCTTCTGAGGAGACCTGAGCCCAGCAGCAGGTTGTTACAGTACAGTACAGTCAGGTTTTAGTATCATATTGTTTGCTGATTTAGACCGTATTAAATCCATAGCCTTTTGTACAGGAAGTGTGTACAGGAACTGTGTGTGAAAATATGAGCTTTATGACTTGTCCTTCTTCAACCTGGTCTGAGAAGAGTTCTATAAGGTAGGTCGTAGGTGGTTCTACAGTGTTCTCTGACATTGCAGGAGTTCATGAACATGTGGAGGTATAAATGATGAACGATTGGAATTTGATTGGTATACCGTATATTCGAAATTTTTAAAGTAAAAATAGTAAAATAGTTAAAATTAATTAGGATGAACAAGACATCGTTGTCACTGAGAGAATCGAGAGTCCGTAGATGACATTTTGCCGTCCAAGTTCGGTCTTCGTCGTATGAACTCGGAAACGAAGTTGCGCGCGCAGATTGGCGTCGCACGCGATGCGTTATGACTGTGACGGAAATGTTCGCCACAAACACAATTACCATAGTCATAGGCTCGTCTATTTAAGAGCCAATAAAAATCCGCCATTTTGTAGCTATCTTAGATCTATTCTCATGTTTAATACATAGACATAGACATGCTTTATTTGTGATGAAAACATACAGAATTTATTTTTTATTTTTTTTTATTGCGTCATAGTTAAACGAGCCTACGGCCCACCTGATGGTAAGCGG
The DNA here is from genome assembly GCA_030269945.2 of Trilocha varians. Taxonomy (NCBI): domain Eukaryota; kingdom Metazoa; phylum Arthropoda; class Insecta; order Lepidoptera; family Bombycidae; genus Trilocha; species Trilocha varians. The sequence continues at coordinate 10,195,549 of AP028273.1, read as the reverse complement.
TCACCGTCGCTCATGAACCTCTGCAATGTCAGAAATAAACATATTTTAAATTTAAAAATTAACAACACTGGTTTTCATCACAAACTAGTCAGCTTATACATAACATACACTCTCACGCACACACAGAAAAACCCAAATCGGTTCATTCTAAAGACACACACACACAGACACGTCAAACCACCTCTTTTCAAAGAACAAGTTACACTGTAACACATAACTACCTGAAAACTAAAAATATACTTTTAATACAGTACAGAAAATAATAAAATAATCACACAGTACATAAAACTCCAGCGGCGCATTATGACAACGGAACATTAAATAATTTTTTATTACACTATGAAAAACACGTCTGTTCTCCAACGGAATTACATGACGGTACGACGGAATTGGAGTTATCTCTTTTTACCAGATCCTTTATAGTTTTTACTTCTGATGTAATGGGGCGTTACGAAGCCCATAGGAAAAATGGAGCAGTATTGTGACCCACTGGTATCCAAGAGATGGGAAGCGGTGCAGAGGGCGACCACATAAAAGATGGGAAGATGACTTGAAGCAGACAGCCGGCCCATACTGGAGAAGGGTAGCAGGGACCGGCAGCAGTGGAAAACATTGGAGGAGGCCTACGCCAAGAGTCACCCTGAACTTAGGGATATACTTTAAGGGTAATGAAATCAAGATATTTAATTTTAAAGTAAGGTTCTTTTATTAGTAATGTTTGTTTTATTACCTCTTATGTGTAAATTGTGTATTTGTTATTAGTTCAGATTAAAGGCTTTATTATATTATATAATGGGGCGTATTGGATCACCAACGACCCAGATAGGTAAAACAAATGACGGTGATGACCGATCAACATGTAAACGGGGGTTTTGTGTGTATTGACCGTTTGAAACTATGTCAAATACCGTTTGATATTTGGCCTACTAGTTGTCATTTGCGCGCATTGGAAGTTGTTGACTCTGGCAAACCAATAGAAAACACGGTTTTGTAGTTTTACTTCTGATTTAAATCACGCAAATGACAACTGTTAGGCCAACTGTCACACATTGGACCAATGCTCTTTACTCGCTTGATGTTCAAGTTTGGAGAAACTTGACAACTGATACAATGCCGGCCAATGCCGGTCTACATATTGGTCGGCCGTCACCGTCTTTTGTTTTACGTATGTATGTCGAGCCAATATGTACACGCAAAGCTTTATTAAAAGCTTTTTTATTTCATATCATTATTTCACTGTATAACATTCACAAATATCGTACCTCTTCGGTATTCCCAGAGCGCTATGACTTGTCCTTCTTCAAACGAGGCTTGAGGAGGGTCCTTAAAGTTAGGTAGTAGGTAGCGACCCCTCAATGTCCCCTGACATTGCAGAGGTTCATGAGCGACGGTAACCACTTACGATCAGGTGGCCCGTTGGCTCGTCTGCCTACATGGCATTAAAAAAAAAACCTTTATATTACTAAAATAATTTTCGAAATCTGTTCAGATCCAAAGATTACTAACAACTTCACAAACGACATAACCTCCTTATAATATTAGTAAAGATCAAAGATATTCTCCATACAAACTCACTTAAAGCGAAATTCTCCGAATTGAACGACATAAATGCTCGTTTTACAGAAATTCGGAGAAACAATAAATATTACATAAACAAAACAAGTTAAACCAATCAGAGATGTTTACACAAACAGTTCGTCGCCTCAGTGCTTGTTTGGCCAATCTGACATTTTTTACAAAAATGACTTTTCAATGCAGTATTATAAAGAATAAAATTTCCATTCGACTGGTAAAATATTTTTTTTAAATATTCAATTCTAAAACAATAAAAATCTCATTTCTATTTTTTTCTCAACACGGCACTTAACGAAAATTCCGTGCTTGTTTGCTGTCTCCTGTAAAATTTGCTCGAGTGTAGATTGGCCAAACAAAGCACTGAGGCGACGAGTTGTTGTTGTCATTGAAAGCCCCAAATAATCCTTTCACCAATTAAACGAATACTCGTAGCTAAACGTCATATAACAGAGAAAAACGTCGTTAATAGATAGCGCTACATGTACTTTTGACTCTCACCAATGGTGACACAAGTTTGTATGATGTGACTGAGCCGCAATTCTCATTGTCAAAATAATATTGTTAAAAATCACTAGGTATCATATAATATGTGTATTCTGGTTCATACATGTTCAGGAATATTTTTTCATCTAACTAGCTGACCCACGCAACTTCGTCTGCGATACAAATTTTTTTTTTTTTTTTTTTGTTTTCCTAGTATACGTAATTTTATAACGCACACTATTATAATTACAATCTAGTCTAATTCAGACTAATAAGCAATTTTGTTTTAACCTAAATTACTATATGATTTTATGCTAAGAATGTGTCCATTGGCACTTTTCTTATTGTCTCATTTATCTATATATTTATTTACACTTATTTTTTACATTATATTTTTAAAAAAAATTAACAAAGGAAATAAATTTAAAAATACAATATAAAAAACAGAGACCCACTGAAGACGAGGTCTACGACCCAAGCCATCAGTGGTCAGGGCTCAAGAGAGAGGAACCTCCTCACAATACGCGCCGTGTCAAGAACGACCGCCTTCTGAATCAAGCCCTTTACCCAGCCGGGGAGCGAAAGCTTCTCTAGATGTCGGTCGAAGCTTTTCGCTATTAGACCGTGCACAGATACAACGATCGGAACAATGATGGTCGATTCAACACGCCACATGTCGGTCACCTCGTGGGCCAGGTCCAAATATTTTAGCAGTTTTTCTTTTTCTGCCTTCACAAGGTTCTCGTCATGTGGAATGGTGACATCGATCAGCACCGCCCGATGCGCATCCCGATCTATTATCACTATGTCAGGCTTATTGGCAGCAATAGTCCTGTCAGTGATAATAGATCGGTCCCAGTAGAGAGTTATATGACCATTATCGAGAACCGGCTGAGGCCAATACTGGTAATAAGGTACGGCGGCTTCAACAAGGTCGTATTTCAGAGCAAGTTGCTGATGAATGATCTTAGCTACTTGGTTATGCCTGTGCAAGTACTCGCCGTTAGCAAGACGGGAACAACCGGAAACGATATGTCTAATAGACTCTCCCGGACGGTGACATGCCCGACAAATGTCGACCGTCCCATCCTTTAGAATATATTTACGGTAGTTGTTCGTCATGATAACTTCGTCCATAATTGCTAAGACAAAACCTTCAGTCTCTCCGAAGAGGTTACTGTATCGTAGCCAGGCCACGGAGGCTAACTGATCTACATCGGGACCCGTAAGGGCCCGGTAGAATCGACCGTGTAGTTCCTTGCTCTTCCATACGTCCGTGCGATCCGCCACACTCATCACCTTCGGCGCTCGCCAATTCCCGTTCGCTAAGGATAGCGGAGTGAGTCCTTTATCGACTGCTGCTACATCACGGTACATACCCACATTCACCTTTAGGAAATATTCCCGAAGGTTGTATATCTCTCGGTTGTGCAGATCCTTGGCATTTAACATGCCACGACCCCCACACTTCCGAGGTATATACAGCCTCATAACAGATGAGCGTGGATGGTGCATCCTGTATGCCGTCAGCAGTCGCCGAACTTTTCTATCCAGGGCATCCAGTTCTGATTGCGTCCACTTTAGAATGCCAAAGGAGTACGTCAGTACAGGCATGACCCAACCATTGAAGGCTCGGATTTTGTTTCCGCCAGACAAGAGGCTTTTCAAAACATTTATCAGGCGGCCGAAGAACCGATCCCTCACCGATTGTTTCATATCTGCATCGACGATACTCAAAGCTTCGAACATTCCAAGGTATTTGTAGGTTTCCGACTCAGACAGAGATCTAAGCACCTCACTCTGGCTAAGTTGCAAACTCTCCGAGTTTACAACTTTACCTCTCTGTATATCTATGACCGCACATTTATCTACTCCAAACTCCATTCCAATAGCTTTACTAAAATTGTCGGTTATTTTGAGTAAAGATATTAAGTCTGGTTTTTTAGTAGCAAATAATTTGAGATCATCCATGTACAAGAGATGTGAAATGGGCTCACCCCCTCTCTTGAGTCGGTAGCCTAGCGTTGAGCCTTCAATGGCTTTATTGTCTCTATTATTAAGGTGTAGACACAATGTTCATGTGGTCTTTGTTATTACACTTCACTGATTTTATACACTAATTGTATTATTAAGTACACTACACTAACTCGAACGGTTTCGTTCTTTTGAGTCTTCTTTTAATATCTGTGATGTCAAGAAGCTGTATAGCTTCTACGTTGACATGATGGTGAAGCCGCCGTTCGTGGGCTTCTGCGCTATTCCTTATGATGCTAGTAACAACCTCCATGTGTAGGTCCCGGTGGAGGTCACTGTTTCGGAGTACCAGGGAGCCCCTACTGCTTCTCTCAGTACTTTGTTTTGGAATCTTTGCAGAATGGCAATATTACTCTGTTTGGTGCAACCCCATAGTGTCGCGCCATAAGTCCAAATAGGCATCAGGACTTGTTTATAAACTAGTATTTTGTTGTGAATTGACAGTTTAGATTGTCTTCCGAGTAGCCAACGCAGTTTTTGGTATCGGAGTTCTAGTTCCTCTCTTTTTTTCTTAACATGGGCTTTCCAGCGCAATTTCGTGTCCAGCGTCATGCCAAGATATTTCGCCGTATTCGCATGTGGTATAATTTTACCATTAAGGAATACTTCATGCTGTTCGTGCTGTTTATTAGTAAAATTTATATGAATCGATTTGGATTCATTTAATTTGATGTTCCATTTTTGTGTCCAGTTGTATATATGATCAACTGCACTTTGCAATTTTGCAATAGCCTGCGTGTGCGTATTATCTACTGCCATTATTGCTGTATCATCAGCAAATGTAGCAATAGTACAGTTTTTTAGATTTGGAATATCAGCAGTGTATATGAGGTACAGGACCGGACCTAATACACTCCCCTGAGGTACTCCAGCTTTTATTACTTTTAATTCTGAGTATGTATCTTCCTGCCTTATTCTAAACATTCTGTTTGAGATGTATGATTGAAGTATGTCTGCATACCTTTTGGTAATGTTTTTCTGAGTTTGAACACGAGGCCTGCATGCCATACTTTATCAAACGCTTGCGCCACATCAAGAAAAATAGTAGAACATACTTTTTTTTCTTCTAGGGTATTTTCGATGATGCTTGTAATGCGATGTATTTGATCTATCGTTGAGTGTTTTTCTCGGAAACCAAACTGATGATTAGGTACTAATTCAGCCCTCTCTATAATAGGTTTTAACCTTTTTAGTAATAGTTTCTCGAAAAGTTTGGACATAACGGGCAAGAGAGAGATAGGTCTATATGATGATGCTTCATGAGGCGGTTTTCCCGGCTTAGCAATCATGATTACCTCTGCAACTTTCCATAGGTCTGGTACGCAATGTAATCGAAACGCTGCATTAATTAATGTTGTCAATTTCACAATACCTTTTCTAGGAAATTTGTGTAGAACTTCACCTGATATCAGATCATAACCCGGTGCTTTTTTCGGGCGTATACTGATTTTTATTTCCTTTTCAACCTCTTTAGGTGTAACAAGCATGATATCGTCACATAAATGGTGAGAATTCGTTTGAAGGGGAGTCCGTTCACCTGTTCCATTTTCATCAGGTTGGAAAATAGATTCAAGGTATTCTGCAAACCGCTTTGCTTTTTGTTCATTATTAATTGCCCATTTATTATTGCTGCTTTCTCTGATAGGAGGAATTGTAAAGTTGTTTTTATTTATACTTTTTGTAGCTTTCCATAAAGAGTAGTCTGTACAACGGTTACCTGTTAATTTTTCAAGATAATTTTCAGTGAGTTCGTCGTTATAGTGTTGTATTTTCCTGTTGATTTTTTTTGCTAAATTGTTGAGAATTCTTTTATCTTCTGGACATCTAGTATAATGCCACACTTTGCGTTGTTTCCTTTTTTGCTCAATTAATATCTTGATTTCTCTAGGATAGACATTTCCTCTAGTTCCTTTATTGGCTACAGGTGTGTGTTTCCAGAGTGATTGTTGTATAAGTTTTATAAAATTTTCCAATTCGCTATTTAATTGCTCAGTTGTCTTGAGTGGAGTTCTCAAGTTTATATTGCGGTCTAAGTCTGTTCTAAAGCCTTCCCAATCAGTTTGCTTATTAACCAAAGCAGGAGGTTTTTCTTTAAGTATAATTTTGTCATTAACTTCTAAAAATATTGCAGAGTGGTCAGAGTTCATATCATAACTCTGGTACGTTTTTAGATAATTTGTAGATATATTCTTGACAATAAAAAAATCTATAAGGTCAGGTATTTTATTTGGATCGGTAGGCCAATATGTTGGAGTTCCCGTTGATGTAGTATCACATTTCATTTCTTTAATAGCACTCATAAGTTCTTTGCCCTTAGTTGTTGATAGCCTTGAGCCCCAATATGTGTGCTTGGCGTTGAAATCTCCTCCAAGTATAAATCGATTACCAAGGCATCGTAAGAAATTCATGTACTGATCTTTTTTTATGTTATATCTGGGTGGACTGTAAATAGACGAAACCACAACTACTTGTCTTTTTGTTCTCAAACTGATCGACACAGCTTGTATCTCTTTTTCTTCGTAAGTATAGTACTCATGGTGATCTATTTGTTCCTTGATGATGACAGCACTTCCTCCTCTTGATGTATTATCCGGATGTAGTGCGTGATAAATTTTGTAGCCCTTAAATTTAATGTGACATTGTTTAGTAAAATGTGTTTCAGATATAAGACACACATCCACTTTTTCCATGTCTAGGATAACTTGCAGTTCATTTTTGTGCTTTAGTAATCCGTTTGAATTCCATACCATTATTTTAATTATGTTATTCATTTTTGTGGCTTGGCAATAGTAGACATTTTAGTGCTACTTTCGATTTTTTGGAGACGTTCGTCAAACGATAGCATAAGTTTTAAGATATCGTTTAACTTCTTATCAGTGCTATCGACGTTTTTAATAATATTTGAATTATTTCTGCTCGTTACCTGGGCATAAGTTAATGTATTTTTTGTGGTTTTGGTGTAGCTAGCTTTATTTGAACTAGATTTAATTGCACTTTTTTTATTATGAGTTTCTGATTCTTGATTCGTCGATCTCGCTGGTTCTCCTGGCTTAGCACTCCTTGTTCTACTTTTGTTGCGTAGCATTTGTATTTCTTTGGCAACAAGACACCCTCGATAGTTTGCAGGGTGGTTATCGCCACAGTGGACACATTTGGGTTTTTCTTCTTTAGATTTTTTACAATCACTCGTTAAGTGTTTCCCAGTGCATTTTACACACCTAGGTTCTTTGGAACAGAACTTTTGTGTATGTCCATATGCTTGACATCTCTTGCACTGGGGAACTAACCTATTGGTTTTAATTGCCTGTATTTCAACTTTACAGCCCAATATAGTATTTATTTTATATATTTTATTTACATCTTCATCATTAGAAAATGTGAGCATAAACATATTTAAAGGCTCTTTTCTTCTCCAGCTTAGCTTATTGACTGCTTCAGTTATTTTTAGACCTTTATTTTTTAGATCTTCAAGAATTCTCTCTGGTTTACACGAAAAGTGTAATTTTTTTGCCATGACTCTAATCGGCCTGTGCTGTTTGTTCTCATATGAGTGCCAGGAACACTGCTTGTTATTCAATAACTCCGTTATAGACCTATACGAGTCCTCAGTACTTGCATTTATCTTTAAAGAGTTACCGCTGAGCATTTTAGTAGTGAATGTATCAGCTGACTGGGTATCTGTTAACAGATCGTAGAATGTTTGATATTCCATTACTTCGTCCACTATTATTGGTGGTGGTAATGGAGATTTTTTTATTTTTTCCTTGCTTTTTTGAATGGAGTGCTCAGTATGTCGCTCTGTTTGTACGTCTTGGGAGGGTGAAGTGTTTAGTTTTCTTTTCTTCCGAGACTTCGTCCGGATCCACTCTGTTTCCTTTGCAAGTTCTTCCTCGTCAGTGTGGTAATCCATTGTATTTGATTCTGTAGCAGTTGGTGGGGGTTGGCTCTTTGCCAAGCATTGCAATTGTTCTTGCAGAATCTCTATTTGGCATTTTAAATCGCCTACTAGAGTTTCTAGTTTTTTTCTCTCTTCTCTTTCAGCTCTGTAGTAGCTGTATAGCTCGTGCTCGAGATCGGTTTTCAACTTGATCTGCTGATCCTTCCCGGGTGAACCTGACGCCATTATTAAAGCTATACGTGTGTATTCGCCTTAACAATGTTAGTCACGTTCGGAACGTCATTATCTAGGTCGCCACATTATAGTTCATTAAACTTAATATATAGCACTACACAATATATGCAATGCGATTTAATGATGCGCATGCACTTTTTCGCGTAAGTCTCAGTGACAAGCGTTCGCAAAGGAGGTCGAACGGTCACTCAATGCGTCTGGTCAGGTCTGCGATACAAATAAAAAAAAATTTAGGGGTGGACCACCCTTAACATTTAGGGGGATGAAAAATAGATGTTGGCCGATTCTCATAGATACCGGATAAGCACAAAAATTTCAACAAAATCGGTCAAGCCGTTTCGGAGGAGTTCAAGTTCGAACACCGTGACACGAGAATTTTATAATTATATTAGATATGTACTTCGCTTTACAATAAATGGTAAAATTTTTGAACTTTTTCTGTAGTACCAATTTTATGAAAAATGACGTCATTAGATGTGAAAATAGACGATTACGATAAACGACGCGTCCTGTAATTCCACAGATTTCAGTAATTATTAATGTATTACTGTACTGTACTGTACCTACTAGGGATGTAACGAATATTCGCATTCGCGAACATTAGCATTGGATCCATGCTCATCACTGGTGAGGCATTTCGTGCGGACGATGGTACGTCCGTCTCCTTCTGGCGGGTGTTAGAGCAAAATGCATCGCAAATATTTGAGCTTGTTTATTTATTTGGTTATTGTTCACACTTATTAATTTTATATCTCACTAACACCTTTTTTTTTTTTTAGTTGGAGGAAGTCACCGGATCCCCGGCGGGGTATGTGGGAGTTGAACCGCACTAAAACCTCCAACCGCTCATACTCAGCGTCCGAACCCCGGCTGAGGCCAGAACCCAGCACGGGGTTATGAGGGACGACGCGACGCGTTACGCCATCGGCACTCTTTCCCGTCGCGCCGCCCCTTCACTAACACCTAGTTCTTAAGTTTTTTTTGTTAATTACTAACCACTTGGACCATTGATGTCCGAATAAAGAAAATTTTGATTTTGATTTGATTTGATATAGTCGTGGTGGCCGAGTCGGTCGCGGGTTCAAATAAGCCGGATTTACCTCTAAATCTAAATAGTGAAAAAGATTTATGAGCAATTTTTCACAACACCACTGGTTCAAACATCTTGAGGAAACCTGCATATCGGAAAAGTGTTCTAAAAATCCTTTGAAGATATGTGAAGTCCCCAATTCGCACTGAGCAAACGTGATTTTTTGAAGAACCTGTTATGCCTATATCTAAACATGTCCTGTCACAAATGATATACCTACAAACAATTGACATCACTCTGTTTATCATGTTATCTCCAGTTCGATGTTCTCCCAGAGATTACAATTATAATTTAATTGCTTCACTAAAGACATATATAGTAACCCTTCTTATCTATTATTAATAATCTGGGGTATTAGACAAATGAGCCAAATAACAAACTGAATGCTTGGGGAGACAAATCCTGATTGATTATAATAATATGGGACTATTGTTTTGTCTATCAAAACAAGTCCAAACTTCAGCTGAGGCCAGAACCCAGAGGTTACGTGTGACCACACGTAGTTACCCCGGATCTCTTCTTGACTTCTTACGTTCATTGTGTGAAGATCAATATGATGGTTTATGATGTGACATTTCTGTCTCAAATCTTGCTTAAGATAATCGATACTATGTGGGCATATCAAAATAAACAAACTCAAATAGTCAAAAAAAACTTTTGAGGTGTCAAGGGACACCCGGATGGAACGAAGTTCCTTTCGATTAATTAGTGAGGGAATTGTAATAAAATTGTATTTTTAAAGTTATTAAAAAAAAATTAGATTACAGCGCCATCTTGCATTAATCATATAAAACAAAATAGGGAATTGTTTTAAAAGATTTTAATTACAGCGCCATCTAGCGATAATCATCCAAAACAAAAAAAGTGTCGTGACAACTTTTTCATAAGAATTTCCGTTTTTTTTTAGGAGCTAAAGGGTCATCTGATCGTAAGCGGTTACCGTCGCTCATGTACCTCTGCAATGTCAGGAGGCACTTGGGGGCCGCTACCTACGTCCTTAAGGACTCTTTTCAAACCTCGTTTGAAACACCAAAGAGGATACAACAATTATCTCAATTACTAAAACAATAAGGAGAGATTTGTCCTGAGCTCCATTACAATTTCCATACGTCTCTTACAAATTGACAATTCAATTATCATCTCAAGTTATGTAATACCGAAATCAATTTCACACATGTCTGAGGAACGAATTAAAGTGATTATAGTACAGGAGACGTAAAGGAGCGAACTTCACCTATCTATTAAAAGATTCATGGTTTAATTTACAGTTTGATTTTATGTTTAAAGAACACTATCACGATGATGTCGAAAAACAAAATTATTGTTTGAATTTATGGCTATAAAATTGTCGGTCACGGGCACAACACAAAAATTCAAAAGTAACTTTTCTCGAAACCAAAATGAAAAAAAAAATTACGATTTTTCATAGATTCTGGTTACTTTGAGCGAACACTTACTCTTAAAACGCAATCTTTTATTAAATGCAACAGTCTCACTGTTTGCCCATTATTTTATTACACTGTGGCGAACATTGCCGTCGCAGTTGAAGCGCATCGCGTGTGACGTAATTCTGCGCGCGCATGTTCTTTCCCGAGCGCGAACGAGGAAGACCGAACGAACTGACAGATGTCATCTACGAACTCTCGATTTTCTCAGTGACAACGCTATCTTGTACATTCTAATTAATTTTAACTATTTTATTATTTTTACTGTAAATATTTTGAATATACGCTTTACCAAACAAATTCAAATCGTTCATCATTCATACCTCCACAACTTAACCATAAAACTAAAAATAGAACATGAAAATCAAAAGTAGGTAATAAGCTGCATCCTAATAACTAGATCTCTGTAAATATCTTCATACGTCACTAAATCAAAATTGATTTAAAAACTTGCTGACCCGCGTAATTTCATGCTCACAAAGTTAAACAATATATCCTATACCTTTCCTCGATCAATGAAATTTCCAAAAATGAAAGAATTTTTGTAACCAGTTGTTCCGTTCCTATTCGAGACAACCAATCAAACCACTCTTTATAATATTAGTATATATAAATAAAATTCAGATAGGCGAAGGCCGATCATCCAAGCCTCCTAGACTACAATGGATTAGATAAACGCACGTCAGAATACAAAATTATGTATTAATTTACTTGTGTTGATGACGTCACCGAGGCATGTGATTGCTGAGGGTCTTAGAGGCCGAATAGGCTTACTGCCATCACGAGGTACAGGGTGATAGGATTAAAGGAATGTAAAGGGGGTGTACGAGGCCTTTTCGGTTGATATGTAGACCTGGTTTAATTGTATCGGTTTTTACAAAGTTTTGATAGATCATTTTTAAATTTATGAGGAAAGTCCTTAAAGGAAGGTCGAAGTACGAGGCCTATTCGACCTTGTTCGTTTGGCTTCATTACATCGATTGGACCTCTATAGATTACTTGTTAGATCATTTTTAAACTTAAGAAGATAGTTCTTAAAAATAGTTGGTAGCCCAGTGTCTCCTGACATTACAGAGGTCCATGAGCGATAATCTCTTACGGATAGGCTTGCTAGTCTTTAACTTAATACACAGTTTTTATTGCCATTTTATTGGAACGAAGTTCCTTATCGCGCGTTATCGAAAGGGGGCTAGACGGAAAAAAAATCTTACGAAAAGTTGTCACGACATTTTTTTTGTTTTAGATGATTATCGCTAGATGGCGCTGTGATCAAAATCTTTTAAAACACGTTCCTTATCGCGCGTTACGTTAGGAAAAAATGTAAGATATCTTTTAATCGAAAGGAACCTCGTTCTATTCGGGTCCCATGACACCACTCAACTTTTTTGTATTTTAAGATTTATACAGCATTGTAGAATCTTCAAGAGTAGGTCATAGACTGCATTTTCTTTGCACAAGCCCGTCAAGTGGCTTCTCTAGACTAACTGGTTCTTAAAAATATACTTGTCCTTCGATTGAACGACCTTTAAGGTAAGTCGTAGATAGTGGAGCAGTGTACCCTGACATTGCACAGGTTACCATGAGCGATGGTAACCACTTATCATTTTTTTTTATTGCCATTTAGGCAGACGAGCCAACGGCCCACCTAATAGGAAGTGGTTATCGTCGCTCATGAACCTCTGCAATGTCAGGGGACACTGAGGGGTCGCTACCTACGACCTAACTTAAAGGACCCTCCTCAAGCCTCGTTTGAAGAAGGACAAGTCATAGCGCTCAGGAAATACCGAGGAGGGGAACTCATTCCATAGCCGGATGGTGCGTGGCAAAAAAGTGTTCCTGAAACGAACCGTGGATGACTGCGGTGGTTCCACATAGTAGGGATGAACTCCACCTCGATTAGTATTCTTAGTATTTTTTTACCACACGGTAAAATTCTAAAGTCATATTCTCCTAAATACCAAAACTTTCATCACCCCGTTACAAAATAACATAAATCACTATTTGAAGAGAAAACTGATGTTATTATAAATAAGATTTGGATTAAACGCGTCAAATCGTTAGATAATATTATAACACAAGAGAAAATTGATCACATTAAACAAATCGTTCCATTCACGCGAACATAATCTACATTTCTCGCTGCTCAAAATTGTTGAACGATTCACTTGCGACGAACCTTGAAAATAATTTGGTTTTACGTTTTGATATTTACACGTTCACTGCGATACGAGGTGTTATCGGCCCGCACCATGACCGGACGACATGACAGGGAAACACGCGGTATATTAGACCCCTCCTCCTTTAACAAAGTTAAGCTCTACGCACCGCAGAGAAGTTCACGTTTTTGCTTACCGCACCACAAGAAAGTTGCAGAAGAGATCATTTAGTCCTCGTTCAGCAGCGAACGTGTTAATATGTAATAGCTATCACTTTTTTTGTGACAGGAGGAAAGAGCCGGTCTTCTCACCCCGAAGTTGATGAAAATGAGTCGAACCGCACTAAAGCTTGCCGCTCACGCTCAGCGTCCGAACCCAATACATTATTAGCTCACGGTGAGCTCGCTTCTTCAGTATTTTAACGATGATTTGAAAAAGAATAATTTTGTAATAAGTAGGTTTCGATCTCGCCCTGACGTTTCAGACAACAATGGACAACAATTTACATCGTGATCATGTTAATAAGTCTATCCGGCAATTGAAAAATAAAAATAAACAATTCTAACCAAAATCTATTAAAGGACAAATTTCTTAGATACCGTTTATAAAAACCACATTTGTTTGTTGGCTATCTGGTTTCGAATTAATATGAAAACTTTTTGGAACTTTCAGTTATGCTGTTGGAGCATATTTATTTTATATACAGCCTATTTAGTTGTGTTTGGCATAACAGGTGTGTTGCCGTTGCCATGAAAAAAGAAGAACAAGGATTGCCGCAAAAATGTAAAAGTTATAAAATAAAATTATATTAATCGCAATCCGAATTTAATTACATATACGTTAGAATCCGCAACATATACGATAACAAATATTCCTTAAATTAATGTTCGTCGTAAGTCAATCGCGTCTCCTAAGATGCAATCTACATGTGGATTAAATTGAGATCGTTCGATAACTGGGGTTCGTTTTATAAGGGGTCGTTCTATGAATTTTACATATTTACAATATCAAGATTTAGATTATTTTAGAATTATTTATGACCACTTACAATCAGGTGGCGCGTTAACTTACTACTATAACTAACAAGAGCGTAACGCGTCGCGCCGCCCCTCATAACCCCGTGCTGGGTTCTGGCCTAAGCCGGGGTTCGGACGCTAAGTGTGAGCGGTTGGAGGTTTTAGTGAGGGAGTCCGGAGATTTCCTCCAACTAAAAAAAATACAAAGCTATACCTAACAAAACAGTACAAAATAGTGTCTCTAAACAACTTTACCTAAACGTCAAGTGTTTTATAAACCGTCCTAAAGAATTTCATTACATTTCATTTATTTATCACATCATCATCAGCCAATAGACGTCTACTGCTGGACATACACCTCCCCCAAACCTCGCCACAACGACCGGTCCTGCGCTATCTGCATCCAGTGACTTCCCGTGACCCTGACCAGGTCATCGGTCCATTGAGGGAGGTCTTTATTACTGATACTTATTAATCTGTACCAACCCATTACTGCCCACTGTTGGGCTCAGGTCTCCTCAGAAGAGGGGTTAGGCATAGTCCACCATGCTTGCCCAGTGCGGATTGGGGACTTCACATATCTTTAAAGGATTTTTTTATTCCTTTTCCGACATGCAGGTTTCCTCACGATGTTTTCCTTCACCGTTTTTAGCCAGTGGTGTTGTGAAAAATTGCATATAAATCTTTTTCACATTAAGATTTAGAGGTACAGGCCGGTTTTGAACCCGCGACCTCCCGTTCGGAAGGAAGCGCTTCGACCACTCGGCCACCACGACTATAATTAATCTATATAATCTAATCTTCTTCAATCTAATTTAATCCAGTCCAATCCAATTTTAGATCAATTTCAACTAAAACAACGATATCCTTGATAAATATTCAGAAGCGTGAAAGAATTCATGAATCTTCACTGAACTGAATCAGGATTGAATCAGTTTTATGAACTGTTCACTCTTGAGAACTCAATTTTGTTATAAAGATTTTTTATAACAAACTGAGAAGTTTTAATTTGAACTTTAAATAGTTATTTGAAATGCAATTAATCTTTAATGTTTTAGATATAATGAGTTCAAACTTAAAGTTCATTGGAGTTAAGTTTAATTTGCTATGCAGATTCTTATGCCTAATTAAAAATGTCATCACATAAGATACTTAAATATTTTAATACTTATTTTATCCATATTACAAAAATCAAGATCCTTTTTGCCCATTACCATTCCGATTTAGAATGGACTCCCGTCCTCGGTGTTCCCGGAGCGCTATGACATGTCCCTCTTTAAACGAGGTTTAAGAAAAGTCCTATATGAGTAGGTGATAGATAACAGCCCCTCATTGCTCTGGCATTGCACAGATTCATGACCGACGGTGACCGCTTACCATCTGGTGGGCCGTAAGCTCGTTTATCTATCTTGTCATAAAAAAAAATGTAGTGTAATAAAAATGTTTTTTTGGAACGAAGTTCCTTATCGCGCGTTATCGAAAGGGGGCTAGACGGAAAAAAATCTTACGAAAAGTTGTTATGACACTTCTTTTGTTTTAGATGATTATCGCTAGATGGCGCTGTGATCAAAATCTTTTGAAACATGTTCCTTATCGCGCGTTACGAAAGAAAATATTTTTATAAGATATCTTTTAAAGGAACTTCGTTCCATCTGTATGTCCTTTGACACCTTTTTTTGAATTGATCGGTTGCTCATAGCATTCTACAATAAACAAGGCAGTAGGTAGCGGCCACGCAATGTCTTCCATTGAAGAGGTCCATAAGCGACCGATCATATGACCCGTTGGCTCATCTGCCTACATGGCAAATAAATTTTCCTGCCTTTTCAAAACTAGAACATTCTAAGACTCATATATTAAAATCGCAAGCATCTCACCAATTTAATTATAAACGTCTAGTGTTACTGAGAGCTCCTCAGAAATCCTTGACAGCATCCAATATCTTTGAGGTGCGGTTACGATCTCAAGTTATTGTTTAAGATAATGATGTTATTAGATCGTGCATAATACTTTGATGATTCTGCTAATTTCTGATGAGTTGATACAGAAAATATGGTAGGAAAATTGTATATTAGGATTGCAGCGTGCCTCTTGAAACGAGGTTTAAAGAAAGTGAAGGATAACGACTCCTCATTGCCCTGGCTTTTCAGAAGTTCATGAGCGACAGTAATCGCTGACCATATGGGCTGTAAGTTTATATATGACGGGGCGATAACAAGAGAAACCAACCTATTCACCGTGCGGGTAGTTGGAAGTGGAGACTTGCTATAAATACAGGCGCTGTCATTATTCATCCGGTTTTGAATTGTCGAGGCGAACGGACCTCTTGTTGTAAAAGTAATAAACTGTTAAAATTCGTTATTTTGAAGTTTTTATTCAAAAGTATTGATCATCAAGTGTTCAAGTGGACATTGTGACGTCATTCCTGACAAAACAAAACGAAGATCGACTATTTACAACGTCATTACACCTCAACACACTATTTATGCCGTTATATATCATGTAAAATTAAAACCATTGCTGTAACTGTAACAACCTATAACGGCCCACTGCTGGGTTCAGGTCTCCTCAGAAGAGGGATTACACATAGTCCACCACACTTGCCCAATACCGCATATCATAGCGTTCCAAAAACATCGTGGAAGGTCCAAACTGGAATTGAAATTCCAAATCAGGTTGCTACAGAAAGACTTAGTCAAAGCCAAAGTCAAATTATTTATTTCAAACTAGTTGTGGAAACACATTTTGAATGTCAAAAATAAAATCAAAAGTTCTACTACCATTTCGCTAAAATTACGCCTCCGTCCTGAGAAGAACCGGCGCAAGAAACTCAGCGGGCATGTCTTTTTTTTAATTTAATATGTTTTTTTTTATATTGTTTTACAATATTTTTGTTTTTAACAAATGTATCAATTGAAATGGCACGGGACGAGTATCTCATCCCATTTTGTGCAGTCATTTATATAATCATTAAGTTTATAATATGCTTTACTGCATAGCCGTTCTTTGATAACTCTCTTAAACCTAATTATAGGCAATGTTTAAAGCTTTACCTTTAAATTTAGTCAGAAATACAAACTACTACAAAGTCGTTAATTACATTAGCCAGTTAAGTTTCCATCGTTTCGAAGGCAAATTACTAGAAATTAAGGTTATTTGAAACACTGAATACTCGCGAGGTGTCGTGCGGTTTGTTGAAGGATGCAATTAAATCGATCAATTAATAACAAAAACTTAAGTACCATAAATAATTTACAGAAAACTGAGCCTTATCCCAAAGATGTTAAAGTCAAATTCGCTTGCCTTGATTTGTTGGTTGAGAACTTTGATTTGTTCGTGTGAAAACCTCGCAAATTGTAGACATATTAATGTACCACATTTTCTGTGAAGTTTATGTGGAATTTTGAAGCCTTTGTAAAGCAAGACAGAAACATCAATCTTTGGAGAAATAAAAGTTAATTATTCTCAAAATCTAACAAACTTTAACATACATAATAATGAAATAAGGTACTTTAAAAATAATCTATTCTAGTGTATAAATCTGAAAACTTCGTTTTGTGGTTTGAATGCTGAATCTTGGGAACCGGCGCTGGTCAGAAAAATATTTCAGTGTAAGGGAGAAAGACTCCGACCGAGAGAGCCGATGGCCGTATTCTCCGGCGGTTGCCGGTTCGGCGTCCGGGACGGCGCGACGGAAAGAGTGCTGAGCGCGTAACGCGTCGCGCCGTCCCTCCAAACCCCGTGCTGGGTTCTGGCCTCATCCGGGGTTCAGACGCTGAGTGTGAGCGGTTGGAGGTTTTAGTGCGCGCTTTATAAAAATAGATACAGATCTGACTTTTTGAGTAATTGAAACTAAAAACCCATTTCTTCTCCCAAGTCTAAAAACGACAGTTGACGAAAGCACTCAAAGGTTGCTCGAAGGTTACGAGGCAATATTCCTTGACATTGCAGAGGTCCGATGATCAACACTTACGATTAGATCCGTTAGATGTGTCCTCAAGGTGTGAAAGACGTCCTTAAATATAAGTCCTTGGTATAGAGACAGTATCCCCTGACATTCCAGAACCGCTTACAATCAGACCCGTTAGCTAGCAAACCAATAAAAATCTTGAAATACAGCTTCCTCCAAAAATCGGTTACCTTAACGTGTAGTAAAACACTCCAGTTGTTGTGCCCAACAATGCTACAACACGATGGGTGGAGCAACCATTATTCCGAAGCCCTCGATAGTTCTCTAAAATACATTGTAGTTTATACACATCTTTACTACTCAAGAAAGAGGTTACGGTGCAAAATATTTTCGTGAATAGAAGTAAAGTATTTTGTTTTTAGAATTGTATTGTAATCATCTTAATACCTATATATTGTAAAAATCCTAAAATTGAAATTCTCTTTTGGATGTTCGCTAAAATTACGCCTCCGTCCTGAGAAGAACCGGCGCAAGAAGCTCAGCGGGCATGTCTTTTTTTTTTATTTTAATATATTGTTTTTTTTTTTCAATATTGTTTTACAATATTTTTGTTTTTTAACAAATGTATCAATTGAAATGGCCCGGGACGAGCACCTCATTCCCATTTTATGCAGTCATTTATATAATCATTAAGTAAAGATTTGTGAAAAAACAAAACAAGCATTAATCTGAGGGCATACGTTAATAAAGCTTCAATAGTCACATGATCAAGAAGCAACGTGGACTTACGACAAGATGGACTGACGACTCGCTCAAAACGGGAAATCACTGGATGCAAACAGCGCTGGTTTTTGAGTTGTTCACTGTAACTCCTGTATAGCCAGGATCCACAGTAGCGACCACTGTAATGGCTCTGAACATAGAATTTCAGGTACCAGAGGAGAGCTAATTAATCTAGGGTCCTGCAACGAATTCAATCAGAAGAGGCAGACGAGTCAACAGGTCACCTGATTGTAAGTTTTTTTTTTTTTTTAGTTGGAGGAAATCACCGGATCCCCGCCCGCCGGGCGCAGTTGGTGTAGGTATGGTAGTTGAACCGCACTAAAACCTCCAACCGCTCACACTCAGCGTCCGAACCCCGACTGACTCCAGAACCCAGCACGGGGTTATGAGGGATGGCGCGATGCGTTACGCCCAAGGCACTCTTTCCCGTCGCGCCGCCCCCGATTGTAAGTAATTACCATCGCTCATGAACCTCTAAAATATCAGAGGATACCGATACCTTTAAGGACCTTCCTTAACTCTCGTTTGCATTCAGTTTCATGATCAAGGAAGTGACAACCCTAGCATAAAGTACAGTCGGCGATATAACCATTACGATAGCTGAAAGACATCGTAACATCGGGGTACGGCTAAGCGGCGAGCCATAAAACCAGCGGAGGCGAAGCGCTTATAAACGAGATGCACTTCTGCCCATTTCAATGGCGTCTCGAGAATTGATTTTGCAATTTACGTTTAAATTCTTTCAGGGCGTTTTGTGGTTTCGTTCGGTGCATTTGTCCTTAATGCCTAATAAGACTCTTTTTTTTCTTGAAGGGATTCTTGAAATAAGTCTGAAAAGTCTGATATTTGAATTTTGAGGCGAATTTTGATAGAGACAAAGAATTTGAGATGCAGAATTCGCCAACTTCATTACTTAATTCCGCCTAAACAATTGCATCTTTGAAGTGGCAATGGGCAGGACACATTGTGCGAAGAACAGATGGCCGATGGGGCCGAAAAGTTCTGGAGTGGCGGCCACGAACCGGTAAGCGTAACGTTGGTAGACCCCCCACAAGATGGACCCACGATCTGATCAAGATTGCGGGAGGTCACTGTATGCAGATGGCGTAGGACCGGTCGATGTGGCGAGGTTTGGGGGAGGCCTATGTCCAGCAGTGGACGTTTATAGGCTGATCATGATGATGATGATGATGATTACTTAATTCACAATTCACAACTAGATTGGATACTACTGTCGAATTTTACAAACACTTAAGTGCTACGTAGCACCAACATCTGTCCAAATTTAATGGCCAAACGTTGGACAAACTTTTCTAATTTATTCATAACACGGTGCTCCGCTTGAAAACTTAGCCAAGAGTTCCACCAACAATACGAATGAACATTACAAAGAGGAACCAAAGAAAAAAGATATAATCCCTGCTACACCAACACGATTCGAGATTGGATACGTACTCAAAAATATTTTATGTTAACGAGAGTAAAATCTCTCGTGAACCCTCGAAACGCCTTCTTTGTGATTTTCCTCCAAATTTTATTGATGTTCTTTGAAGATAACTGGAGATAAAAGGGAATTTGTGCATGGGAACGCGGTGTACTGGTGTTTGGAGTATGTAATGGTAAAGCCATCAAGCTTTATGCTTTTTTGTAGTAAATCAGATGGAGCGTAAAAAATAGTAATGTAGATTGCGTTTTGCGAATGCATCTTGGCGGGCTTCGGATAGTCCGTCGACCAAGAGATGGTGGCCGGAGCGCATGCTATAGTATTGTGAAGCGTTATGCTGGTTGGTCTGGGTTCAGATGTCGAATGTGAGCAGAGATTTATGTGCGGTTCGCCATCCACATAGCTCACCTGTTGCAGATGACTTCCTCTTACCCGAAAAAAAGCAACGAAGGCTTACCGCTCCTTAACACGGATGACAGTTTCGGCGCGTATACATTTTGATCCTGAATTTTGAGCGTGGTTAAAATAATATAATATTACTCAGTAACCAACATCTTATAATTGTATTGTATTGTACCAACCCATTACTGCCCACTGTTGGGCTCAGGTCTCCTCAGAAGAGGGATTAGGCATAGTCCACCACGCTTGCCCAGTGCGGATTGGGGACTTCACATATGTTCAAAGGATTTCTAGAACCCTTTTCCGACATGCAGGTTTCCTCACGATGTTTTCCTTCACAGTTTATAGTCAGTGGTGTTCTGAAAAATTGCACATAAATATTTTCACATTTAGATTTAGAGGTACAAGCCGGCCGGATTTGAACCCGCAACCTCCCGTACGGAAGGAAGCGCTTCAAGCCCTCGGCCACCACGACTTTGACGACTTTGACACCACATCTTTTAATATCTCTTTTATAAACTCTTGAAACATTAAAGGCCCAGAAAAACATTTAAAATTAAATAAAAAAACCCATAAAAACCGCTTAATTTTAAATCATAAACAAGCAAAAAGATCAAAAGTGAGGCGTCAACGCTAGCTGATTTTTATTCCAAGTCAGCTGAGAGTAATTTCCGCGAAATAAAAGGGCTCGGGCTACGCAACTCTGATGAGAGCCAAAATATTGTTATAAATGTAGGTACGGAACCCGGTGACATTAAACCATGACGGGGAACGTTCATGAGGAGGGTGGCTATGTTTCTGACAGGGTTGGGAAATTTTAACGTATATTTTGATAAGGGTGTTTTTGAAATATCTACGTGTTGCCTTATTCAAAATCGAAGATCTTCGGTAAGCAAATTTACTATACTTGTATGATGTTTAAGAACGTAAGTTCGTATCTAATAGATTGGCATTTCAAAAGATATTGGTGTAAAGAAAATCCTGAACATATACCGATCGTAGAAGATTTACAATTCTGGCATTGCAGAGGTCTGGTTTCATAATCAATTAACCGATAGCTTCCATATTTATACTTGTGCAAGTCAACTAAAATTAATGATTCACACATCATCATCAGGATAGCTTAAGACAACCCTTGAGAAGACGATATTGCAAGATGATGTTGCTTGCAATATTGACTTATTATTTAACATCAACCACACCTATTATTGAGCTTTAAGCCAGCTTTAAGCCATGATGCCAGCTTGAACACGTTCGCTGCGATACGAGGTGTTATCGGCCCACACCATGACTAGACGTTAGGGTGATACGCGGTCTATTAGACTCCACCTCCTATATCATAGTTATGTTCTTCGCACCGGAAGTTGTCGTTTTTCTTTGCCGCAGGAAAGTTGCAAGAAGGGTAATTTAGGCCTCGTGTAACAGTGATCATGTTAATCCATGATGCCAGCTGGGCTTATACACCAGAATTTAATATACCAATTAAAATTACAAAAGCATTTTAGATATCCCTAAAGTGTCCAAAAGTGTGGCGATACGAAGTCAGCTCGACCGCGGCATCTCCAATTTCCTTGTCGGGTCTACCCTTTCTATCTCGGAAAACATTAAAAAACCGGCATTCTTTATATAAAGGAGTTTTTCGTGGACGTTCCCGCAGTATTACCTAACAGCTAATTAAGAAGTGAATCCTTGTAAACTGGTGTTTCTGGGAAGCTTTTCGCCATTTGCAGATTGTTTTGCGATGTTAGAGGATCATCTTTCAAAGGTCGAGATTGCTTTTCTGTGAAACCTTTTGGGGCGAATGTTATTTGGTAACTGGGTTTAGATTGCTTTAGATGTGTTTATTTGTTTGACAGTTAAATTTGTCTAGTCTTGATTTTATCTGGGTTTTTCTTGTTAGGCTCTGTGATAATTCCAGTACTGAATAGAGTGAGATGTGAGAAGTGAAGAGAGTGAGATTTTAGTGTTTCGAAAACACTAAAATCACTAGTGTGAAATTCAATTTGGTTTGCATTTACTGACTTTCTGTGTATGATTTCTCATTTTCAGGAGTTGCACACTTTTTCCATACATTACTTGATTCATCATTTTTAACACAATGAGGAGGAGGGTCTTTAAAGTTAGGTCGTAGGTAGCGACATTGCAGAGGTTCATGAGCGACGGTAACCACTTTCTATCAGGTGGGCCGTTGGCTCGTCTGCCTACATGGCAATAAAAAAAAAATAAAAAAAATTATCCAGATTGTTATTGCTTTTGCTAAACATCACGATTTTTACTTACGTGTAACTCTTCCAGTTATTAAGTCACCGTTCCCCATAAATTATGTGTTTTCAAAGTCAATTTTGTTAACTAAAGCAATCTACCCGAAAAACATAATTATCCAAAACAAAAAACTGAGATAGAGTACGGACAGCCTAATAAATTCAGGCTGAAAAGGTCTAGATAGAAAAGTAGTGCCTGCGTAATGAGAAAACCTTTCGGAGTTCGGTTCGTTGGGGTTTTTTCCGTTAATCCCTTTTCATTTGGTTAAATAAAATTTCTGTGTAATTTGACGGCGAGAAGTCACGATCGTAATTTGTTTTGGCTTTTGCCTAATTGTTTCGGGTAAGCAAAGGTTTTTCGTTTCATTGTGAAAAGTGTAATTCGGAAAAGTCTAAATTGTAAAATATTTACAGGTGTATATAGGAAATTCTCGTACAGGTAGAAAAGAGATAATAGGTAAGTAGTATAAGGTAGAGTAAAATGAGATCCTTAAAGTCGAAGTAGTGAAACATCATCGTGCAAAATTAAAATACCTTTGAAATTTAATTGAAAGAATATTTAACTAGTCTGTTCAAGGTTACAATTTAAAATACCTGTACCAACCCATTACGCCTAGTGCGAATTGGGGACTTCACATATCTTCAAAGTATTTTTAGAACCCTTTTCCGACATGCAGGTTTCCTCACGATGTTCTCCTTCACCGTTTTTAGCCAGTGGTGTTGTGAATTGTACATAAATCTTTTTCACATTTAGATTTAGAGGTACAAGCCGGCCGGATTTGAACCCGTGACCTCCCGTTCGGAAGGACGCGCTTCGACCACTCGGCCACCACGACTTTTTTATTTCAAAATGCACGTTCCAGCAATATAAGCCATAATCTATAGTCTACTCCTGTCTCTACGAAAAATTCAATAACACCATTACAATCTTCATTAAAACGAGGACATTCATTATCCCTCGAAGCCTCTCAAAAACCCCTAATTACATAAGTGTTGAAAAGACTCCACGCAAAGAATTTTAAGCTGAAAGCGCTGTTTGATTAACATCGTAATTCTGCACTCTTGTATTCCCGACGCGCGCTTCTTTTATGGAGTCATGAAACCCTGGAGCAGAAAGGCCGAAAGGGTTTTAAAAAAATATTTTTGGTAAAAGAAAAAGTCTTAATAATTTTTAAGGTTTGGAGATGAATTTTCATTATGGAGTGATGGATGTACTTAGTGTTTGGTTGGAGTTAATAAAGGTCATTTTATAGGAAGTATGAAAACTAGAAAAGTTCTGGAGTGGCGGCCACGAACCGGTAAGCGCAACGTTTTTTTACAAGCTTTATATTAACTTGCACTGGATGTAAGTTGCAGAAGGAAGGACTAAAGTAACCGACATAGCCCAAAGAATTGCATCTTTGAAGTGGCAATGGGCAGAACACATTGTGCGAAGAACGGACGGCCGATGGGGCCGAAAATTTCTGGAGTGGCGGCCACGAACCGGTAGGCTCAATGTTGGTAGACCCCCCACAAGATGAACCGACGATCTGGTCAAGATCGCGGGAGGTCACTGGATGCAGATGGCGCAGGACCGGTCGATGTGGCGAGGTTTTGGGGAGGCCTATGTCCAGCAGTGGACGTCTATAGGCTGATGATGATGATGATAAAACCTATAACAATAATTGTTAAAATGCTCTGGCACAGTAGATTTTAGTGTATGGTAGGTGGATATATGTTGCACTTCTTAAAAATAATACAGGACGTGCTATGTAAGATGGATACGGTCAGACAACACAAATATATTTTCGGGTATTGGCCCACCTCTCACTCCCACCACTGTAACTCCTGTGTATCCAGGATCCACAGCGGCGACCATCGTAATGACTCTGAGCATTGAAGTAATTAACCTGCCTAAAAAAAAAAACTTCGTTATACATTCAAAATTACTCATCTAAACGATGGTAACCACTCACCATCTACACCATTTCTCTAACGAAGTCACAATAAATACGTTCAAAATTATCGTTCGGCTTCTCAACCCTTCTGGAAAGGGTTGTACTTCAAAATAAATTTATAGTGGCCCGCAATAGTGCTGTTTGGAGCATTTAAACGCCTCTCAGTTCTCCCTGAAACGCTATATAATAAAGAATCTTGTTCTTGGTGCCGCTGCTCGAAATGTTTGGTATAAGTGATGAGGTTGGAGAGAGTTTCAATAAAATGACCAAAAACCGACCAAGGCCTTAAAGAAAATAAGTTTTAAATAATAATGTAATGGTAGTCTATCGTACAAAATGATCACTTTCTGAACACTTTTTTTTTTTAGTTGAAGGAAATCACCGTATGTGGGAGTTGAACCGCACTAAAACCTCCAACCGCTCACACTCAGCGTCCGAACCCCGGCTGAGGCCAGAACCCAGCACGGGGTTATGAGGGACGGCGCGACGCGTTACGCCATCGGCACTCTTTCCCGTCGCGCCGCCCCCGTTCTGAACACCTAAACAAAACTATTATTAGTTACATATTTTCCCATTTTTTTCTGTAGTAAGTTGATGCTGATGCAAGTATACACTTCAACCTTCACCTTGAATTAAAAGACCCTAACCCTAACGAAGGATAGTGTAATAAGAGTTAGAAGGTCAGTCGCTCTAGCAAGTAATAACGCCTTCCTTACTACTGGTCTCTGAGTAACATGTAATGTAATATCCACATTCGAAAAATTAAAAAAAATCGCATTTAGTTACGCAGTTTTAGAGATTTAAGCACACGTAAAAGACAGTGAAAAGCGACTTTGTTTAGTATAGTGACTTTGTATTGATGTATAACTTGTACTGTTTCCCAAATAAATAAATAAATAGTAGGGGTGTGCGAATAATTCGAACTCACGAATTATTCGTTCCGAATCGAATATCAATATTCGATTCGAAACTCGAATTTGATTCGAAATTACCCGAATATACGAAAAATTTCGAATAATTCGAAAGGTTTCGAATATTCGTCGAATTTTGAATAGTATCGAATTTGACTATGACGACTACGACTATTTTGTAGACATCTAGCCCATTGAAGATATTATCTACAAAATACAAATTCTTGTCCTATTTCCGATGCATCGTCGTAGTCAAATTCGATACTATTCGAACATTCGAATTATTCGATTCGATTCGAACAATATTCGCACACCCCTAATAAATAGTAGTAGTATAAGTAGCGGTTTCTTAAACGTAACCTAAGCATAAGTAGGCATTAAAATTCTATAATTAAATCGCTATCTCTCACAACTTGTGGCACACAGTCCGCCGGTCCGGGAACTCGTGTAATTTATTCATAGTCGAGTAATGACACTCGATTACTTTAGCGCAAACCCTTTATACTGAAGCGTGCCTTAAAAAGTGTTATTTTTATACAAAACGCAAGCAAAATTGCTTCTTTCAACGGCGACGGGGTTTTGGAAAAGTGACTTTTATGACATCATTTTAAGGGTCAAATTAGCTTGTTGATGTCAAGAGATGTTGTCCAATCGTTTGAGGTTTCAATTCACTTTGATGTTGGTTTATATTGTACATCTTTTGTTTTAATGAGTTTTATATGATTTGTAGTAAAGTCGTGGTGGGGTAGTGGTTGAAGTGCTTGTCTTCCGTACGGGAGGTCGCGGATTCGAACCGACGCTTGTAAAAAACTTAATTTAAAAAAGACTTATGTGCAATTTATCACAACACCACTGGCTAAGAACAGTGAAAGAAAACATCGTGAGAAAATGTACATATTGGGTAATGATTCCAAAAAATCTTCGAAGATATCATGTGTAGTACCCAATCTGCATTGAGCAAGTGAGGTGGACTATGTCTGATCCTATCAGTGATTAGAAGTGACATTAAACTCTTTAAACGAGCTTTAAGAAAAGTCCTGTATCGGTAGGCGATAGATAACAGCCCCTCATTGCCCGGGCATTGCAGAGGTTCATGAGCGACGGTGACCGCTTACCATCGGGTGGGCCGTAGGGTCGTATATCTATCTTGCAATAAAAAAAACGTTAACTGTTAATGAAGTACTAATAGATAGAACCCAACACATAGTTATTCGGGACGGTGTGACGCGTTACGTAACACGACATTCTTAACTGTAACACCTCCGTTTGCGTACTGAAGCTGCAAAGACTTAGAATAAACATCAATATCTATAATTATCTAGCATTCCACACCAATCTCTAAAAAACTGTCGGTACACTCAACTTACGCAATAAAACGCTACTTAACTAATCTCTACATTCATTACCATAAGTAATAGCATTTATCACATCCAATTAACTTATGAAATAGATGTATTTAATATGACATTAAACTTAAATCAGTTAAGTAAATATGTGTGACCTTTGCAAGTGAACGTTGAGATTAAATCTTCATTAGTAAGAGCGGTGCCATCAAAGGCATTGATTAGTTAAACGGTATAAATATATTAGACGTACACTACAAGTAAGTGTGGCGACCAATACCGCAAGAGATCCTACATCGCGGTGTTGATATTTGCAGCGTTCGGCGCATATATAAATAAAAAAAGAAAAAAAAAAAAAAAAAGCCCTTTATTCTACTATCATTTAACTTTTTTTTTTGTAAATATATATGGACAAAGTATATGTAAAAATATATATAAAAATTAAAGTTAGTTTATATGGTAGAAGTCACCTCTTCGGCGTAGGCCTACCCCAATTTCTTCCACAGTTTTCGGTTTCTCGCTGTTTGCATCCAATGGGGTCCGATTCTTTCTGTAAAAATGTCCCTCCACCTTTTTCTCTGTCTACCTTTCTTTCTCTTCCTTCTCGGCGCATATATACGACATATGAAATCTAGTACAGTGGGCTTCGGCCTGACCGGGCATACACTACCCCGCCCGCAAGGAGATCTCCCTTTGGCCTAATATCACTGATAGTCCAGAGTAAGCAACTTGAAAAAGTACTGCTTGTTAACACGTTGACTGCGAGACAATTTTTGCATATTTGCCTTTCGCTGCGACAAGAGGTGTATACCCGGACCATGACGTTAGGGTGTCCCCAATTTCTTTAACAAAGTTATGCTCTTCATACCGCAGGGGGTTCACTTTTTGTCTCTCCGCACCACAGGAAAGTTGCAGAAGGAATCGTTTAGGCCTCGTCTAACAGCGAACGTGTTAAGGCAATGTTACACGTGTGGATAAGTAAACTAACTTATGGTTGAGGGAATCTTACGATACGTTGGCCACTCCTCACTATCTTGTAGAATTACGCTCAAACACGGGTGAAAAATTACGTCTAGATAAAAAAATACCATACACGTATAACAAATCATCTGTGTGTACAGCACTAGCATTTTATCTAAAAAGAAAAACTATGAAAAAAAAAAATCGAATGCATGCGTTATTTTTTACTTAACAAAAATGATTTTAACTTTGCTTTTAAAATTTCATTTAAAGCTAACGAGAAAGTCACGAGATACAGAACCTGTACCAACCCATTACTGCCCACTGTTGGGCTCAGATCTCCTCAGAAGAGGTATTAGGCATAGACCACCACGCTTGCCCAGTGCGGATTGGGGACTTCACATATCTTCAAAGGATTTTTAGAACCCTTTTCCGACATGCAGGTTTCCTCACGATGTTTTCCTTCACCGTTTTTAGCCAGTGGCGTTGTGAAAAATTGCACATAAATCTTTTTACATTTAGATTTAGAGGTAAAAGCCGGCCGGATTTGAACCCGCGACCTCCCGTTCGAAAGGAAGCGCTACGACCACTCGACCACCACTTTTTAAAAATTCTCATAAAATTTAAAAGTCAATTTCTAAACGAGTAGCTTAACGTGAGGTAGTCTAAGTATGCCTTCAAGATGCATATCTGTCGTTTAACAAATATGTAATAAAATTTATATAAACCATCAAAACGAAGGAAGCGTTAAGAAAATTTATAGCCTTAAATATTTTAATGGTAACTTAATTACGGTAAATGCAATGCTTTAATTACTTTGTTAATTTATTCAAGAAGTTAAAATGAAGGCCGTGACGTTCTTGGTAGATGAGTCAAGGTTTTTTACAAGCTTTATATTAACTTGCACTGAATGTAAGTTGCAGAAGGACTAAAGAAACCGGCATAGCCCAAAGAATTGCATCTTTGAAGTGGCAATGGGCAGGACATATTGTGCGAAGAACGGATGGCCGATGGGGCCGAAAAGTTCTGGAGTGGCGGCCACGAACCGGTAAGCGTAACGTTGGTAGACCCCACAAGATGGACTGACGATCTGGTCAAGATCGCGGGAGGTCACTGGATGCAGATGGCGCAGGACCGGACGATGTGGCGAGGTTTGGGGGAGGCCTATGTCCAGCAGTGGACGTCTATAGGCTGATGATGATGATGATGTAAGTTCGGGTGGAATTTTGCGAGTCGAAACCAACTTTCCGGTTTCCGATGGGGCTAAAACTTGCCAAGCATACTTATATCGCGTGACAATACGATAATATTATGCAATGGAGCTGATCTGATGTTGGATTCGGAAGGTGGTCGTAGGATCTCTTGTGCTAAACAAGATAGACCCGTCGTGTTTGGGCTCGTTTTACTTGTATTAGCTAGCACTCTTCTGCTACATGATATCCAGGATGTTATAAGTTTGTATTAATTTAAAAAGTTTTCTTTAAAATATTTTTTTTCAATAGTTATTTTTTATATCATTTATTTTCACTTATTCTTTACATTATATCTTTAAAAAAAAACAAAGAATTAAAATTTAAAAATACAATAAAAAAACAGAGGGCCACTGAAGACGAGGTCTACGATCCAAGCCGCATCAGGGCTCAAGAGAGAGGAACCTCCTCACAATACGCGCCGTGTCAAGAACGACCGCCTTCTGAATCAGGCCCTTTACCCAGCCGGGGAGCGAAAGCTTCTCTAGATGACGGTCGAAGCTCTTCGCTATTAGACCGTGCACAGATACAACGATCGGAACAATGATGGTCGATTCAACACGCCACATGGGCCAGGTCCAATAGTGATTATTTAATAATAAACCTAGATTTTAGTTTATAAATCTAGTGATTACACTAGATTTATAAACTAAAATCTAGGTTTCATTCTAGCATAAACTAGATAACAATATAATTAAGTGCAATTAATTTCATGTCGCTGTGTAGCCGGCGGTATCAAGGAAATTAATTGTTAGGTTCTAGTGCTTCGCGTAAGACCTAGGGTGACTACGTTATTAAATTTATACTGAGTTTTATATTATAATAGGGATTGTAGCTGACTTCGAAAAACAGAGGTATCTAGTGTATGTTTACTTAAACTTTAAATGATTTTTATTTTGATTTTATACCTACTCTACATTCATCATTAAAATTTATGAACCGATTTTGATTAAATATTTTTTTCGGATAGCATACTTTACATCAACTGTGGAATCTACTATGAGAGCTTTGAGTTGGTGATTGGACGCAGTTGTGGGTAGGAGGTTTTAGTGCGGTTCGACTCACACATACAACTCTGAAGCAGGGTCGGCATGTTTTCTCTCAAATGAAAGTTTCCAACAAAACGTTTGTAAATTTTCTGAACGTACAAATACACTTGGGTTTTTACTTATATAGATGTTTTCTTGTTATTTATGTTAGAACCTTCCAAGGGTTCTCAATACTGTGAGAGGTAGTAGCACATTTGCCGAAACACCCTTATTTTTACTAAGAGGGCTTGTTTACTATTTTTACTTTAGTTTATAGTTTGACAAAATAATAATATAGGTACCTTTTGTTATAGAAAATTGTTTCATATACTTGATTAAAAATATTGTTAAGAAATATTTTTTTTTTAAAGTTAGTAATAGAACCTATCTCTAGAAAAGACATCAAGAAGGTTGCATTGTGTAGAAGAATACAACCTTACAAAAAATACTCTTTTGTTTTGAAGAATTACTTAGTAATAATGTACTTGAAAAACTTTTAAATCATGTCTTGACTGTATTCTGTTTTGTGTAATAATAATAAAAAATAAATAAATTATATTAAAGTCAATCTATTCCATCACTTACACAACTACTAAACGGGTTCTTACCACGGTTTCATTAAATGAGCGATCCCGATATTTCAACACTGTTGCAAGCGCGATGATCACGGGAAGACTGATAACTGCGGGTAGATTCCTTAAGAGCAGACAAATCTTCTTTCCAGTCAAATTAAAACTTAAACAAGAGTAAAAAAATACTAAAATTGATTTCTTCTCTTTTCCCCAAATCGGTTAAAATTGTTCAGCGTTAAATATAGATTGTACTTCCTTTAGAAATGAAAAGTCATATTAGCGTTGAATTATGACGCATTGCAGTTACCGGGTTTTGGCTTCCGACTGGTTTCTTTTCAAGTTTATTAGAAACGACAGGTTTCTGCAACATAGTATTGGAATTATAAAACGTAAAATACTTTAAATTTGCACTGTTTCACTCTTCAATATAAGGTTCATCATGAATTTTAAAGCAAAAAACATTAAATACAAGCTTTTTATGGATGTAAAGTACTGGCTAAGACAATGAAACGAGCTCAAACACGACGGGTCCACATCTTGTTTAGTAGGCAGGAGTTTTTATGGTTAACATAAGACGGGGGCGGCGCTACGGGAAAGAGTGACGAGTACGTAACACGACGCGCCGTCCCTCATAACCCCGTGCTAGGTTCTGGCCCCAGCCGTAGGGGTCCGGACGCTGAGTGTGAGCGATAGGTTTTAGTGCGGTTCAACTCCCACATATCCTACCCCTTCCTCCAACTAAAAAAACTATAAGACACCATTGCACCAAATTTTTGCATTGTAACGGACCGGGACAACTCAATCGGAAATCGGGAAGTTTGTCAAATTCAACTAGCAAGATTCCAGCCGAACTTACATAGTTACATCCAGTGCAAGTTAATATAAAGCTTGTAAATAAATGAATTTATTATGTCATGTATGTCAATTTGTGTTTTTTTTGACCCACTCACGTTTCCAATTTAATGATTTTTTTAAATAAGTTAGAGTTAGTAGACTGATTCGAATTTTTTTTTTTAAATGAATGGTGAAGCTTTATTTGGGCTTCATTTATTTACAGGTACTTTGTGAAAATAAATAAAATAGTTTTTTTTATTGCCATGTAGGCAGACGAGCCAACGGGCCATCTGATCGTAAATGGTAACCGTCGCTCATGAACCTCTGGGACACTGAGGGGTCGCTACCTACAACCAAACTTTAAGAACCCTCCTCCTCCTCAAGCCTTCTCAATTCAAAAAGGAATACGTTATCAATGAATAAGAAATATCGAGTATTAAGCAACTAATTTAAAAGTATCTACCATTATACAACCAAATCAAGAATGTCAATCAAAACAGTAGGTTTTATTTAATTTAAAGTTATTTCTACAAAAATGTCAATAAGTTAACCACTAGGACGTCTTAAGTTTAATTATAAATTAATGGATCTCATCTTATCTGATATTCTATAACTTCTATCAATTACGATAAGAAGGCTTGTGTACACTGAAATTGAGATGCTATAGAGAGCTATAGCGATGACGCTTGAAAAAAACTGCCTATCGCCAAGTTTGTAAGATTGTTCATTATTTTCAACACCGTTAACAAAAATGACAGAAGTAGTCAATGACATAATAGAAAAAAATCGACGCATAAATAAAATTTCATTTATTTATTTATTAAACTTTATGCACATAAATGGTACAATGTCGGACTTAATGCCTAAGGCATTCTCTACCAGTCAACCAAAGGTGGTGTAGAGAAATCTATGGTAGATGCTCAATTTGATTTATTGTAAAAATATATATATAATTTATAAATACAATATAATAAATAAATAAAAAATTCCAAACATAAAATACTATACTACACAATAAATCTATGCATAATTACATAAATACTACAATAATACAGTTTTAAAAAAATATTGACGGAATAGAGTTTAAATACACTATGACTAATTAATAAAGACAACGTGGGAGCAACTAATCAAATACATTAAAATAATAAAGAACACAGAACCAGCAAAACTATAAAAACAAAAGAATAATCGAAATTTGATAATCATCTCAGCTCGTAAGACTGCTAGACGTAACCCCAAATTTAGTCACATCTTTTCCTTATACGTATTTTTTTTTTTCAGAAAAAGCTTTATATCCATTTTACACCAGCTTTTATCAAAAATATACTAGAATACCTCTTTAATCAAAGATACAGATAAAAAAATCTCTATAGCTTTAACTGGACAACACACCTTCTCATATACTCAGATCGTCGTGTGTGTTCCCGCATAGGTACACATAAAATTTCTATTGTATCTGCGCACGTGTGTACACTATCTAGAGATAAGATAGGAACTGTAGATACAGAAGTAAATATTTAAACAAATCGTGATTAACGCAGTTGACAACTCAAATGAGGCTACTTAACCACTAAACTGGGATCGGCAACAAAATTGTTTTGTTTACTTATGCCAAGTCGGTGGCAGGAACCAAAATTGAGCACAGTTCTAAAACTTATTTTGTTTACATTTTTTAATCTTCTCATATTTTACGGAGATAATATATTTTCGCTGAAAATGCAATTCAGCATCGTTTAATAATAAAGATTTACAAAAATATAAGGTTTACTTATAAATCGAAATTAAAATTTATTGGAAAAAAATGTTTTTAAAAAATGTTCAAACACGGTAGTGATTCCGAAGTATTCCGAACGCAGTCCCCAGTTTGGCCATCTAGCGAAAAGTGACCTTCCCAGTTGAGTGGTTAATGCAATGTCAGGAGGCACTGCGGGACGCTACCTACGGCCTACTCTTAATGACTCTCTTCAAGCCTCGTTGCATAACGCATGCATGATGATGATGCAGTCTGCACTGCTAACAAATTTTACCTCTGTAAGGATTCTGTGCTCGAGATAAGATAGTGGAATCTGTTAAGATTGTGTGGCACATGTGGGCGTGGCAATCAGATCGCTTAAGTAATTAGTGATAAGGGTAGGAATTGTATTTAACTTATTTTAATATAGGAGTTTGGTAGACTTGTGTCACGTTGTTAAGTGAAAAATAAAGGTTTTAGACTTATTTGCGATATTTTGTGTATAATGATAGAATCATATGAACCATATGATTTTTTAGTAAAAATAAATGACTGGACTTCAACCTGTCCCACTGGTGGGGTATGTAGGATTCAATCCGCAGATGACACACCAAAATGGGAATAAAAGTAAAAATAAAATATAGCAGCAACCTCATTTGAACGGCATAAGGTAGAGTAAAAAGGTTTCAAAAAATACCTAAAATCTAATTTACTAAATCGATTAAGACCTCATATATCAGGTACAGAGACAGGTCTCAAAAGCACAACCAAGAAAGCTTGAGAAAGCTATGATTTATTACAGTACAGAAGCTTACTATTTGAAATGCGTATGAGGTATTCTTCAAACGATGCTTCAAAGTTGTTAATGTTAGTATGAGAAGATTTTTGGACTATTTTTTATTGAAATTCAAGGTCAAACAGTACATTAAATACCTAAAAAATACTACGAAATAGCGTCATTTTTGAACAATGACACAAAAACTACTAGTCTTGATTAAATTTACATGAGTTTATGTACAAAGTGTCTCAGTTATAAAAAAGGATTATTCGAATCGGTTCACACAAACTAAAGTTATGCGGAGAAACAAAAAATTTGAAAAATACAGCAAAATACCATCTACATTTCTGGACGTCGATCAAAGAACATCAAATTTTTCTCAAAATATATAAGTATTTTTGAAAAATAAAAAAAGAATTACTTTAAAATATTCTTAAAAATTATTTGTACTTTGAATTATCATGTACATAAAAATTAGAAACTAACTACATATACTCCCAAATATCACGGCTTTTTTTTCATATTTCATATTTTTATTTTACCCAAGTTATTTATTTCTACCCAAGTTATAACCTAAAACTATATACGCCCAGAAATTTCCACCATCACGCAAGAAACCGCGCTGAAATATTAAAAGTATTTTTTCCTTCGCAATTTACCTCGAGAATAACCGAACATTCGAGATTCCGAGGGACTATATACCCGTCTTTGTCTAATATCAGTAAATATGATTGGAGTGAAAGAGAGGTATTATATTCCGTCAAATATTTCGAAAGGGGTTACTGTAATTAAGGTCGAGCTTTCAAACTTGTAGGAGATTAGTATTTTTATGTGAACAGTATTTACTGGGTCGATAGTGAGAATGTTGCTAAGTAAAAATAATAATAAGGGGTGGGCCATATAAAGTTTGAATTTTTTCATTTTTCGACTGTCATGTTGGCTGTGTGGCATGTTGCGCCATCCTGTTGAAACCAAATGTCGTCCATGTCATACTCTTCAACTTTTGGAAACAAAAATTCGTTGAGCATGGCACGGTAACGCTCGCCATTGACCGTAACGGCGGTTCCTTGCTCATTTTCCAATGATGCTGCCGGACCAAAACCCACACCAAACCGTAACTCTTTGTGGGTGCATTGGCTTCTCAATGGTGACGTGTGGATTTTCCGACCCCCAGATGCGACAATTTTGCTTATTGACATAGGCCAATCATTTTTATGGATTTTTTTTTCACATTTCTTACAGTTTGGACTGAAGACTCACCAATTTGGAAGTAACTTTTCAATATTTCCCAATTTTGTTCAGCGTTCCATTTCGTAAATGTCAAACCTTTAACTAAATTATGAACACAAATTGAATGACATTTGAGCTGTCATTCTCTAAATAAACGGTAGTTCAAAATGCAAACGTTAGATCGCCCACCCTATAATATATTTGTGTAGGTAGAAGAGTTAAAAACAGTTGATTTTAAGTGGTCATCGCTGTCAAGAACACTGCGCCTAAAATTAAGAGCTATGTTTCTCTCTTCATCTGTTTCCTCTTAATATTACTTGTCCTTCATCAAATTCTTAAAATGCATGTAAGTGATATTACTAGGTACGTGAGCGACGGTATCCACTTACCATCAGGTGCGACAGATACATTTAACACATCATACGTCTTTAGAGAATCTAGTATTTACACTCCCACCATTGTAACTCCTGTGTAGCCAGGATCCACAGTGACGACCACAGTAATGACTCTAAACATCCTAGGAACTCGAGGGAAAGTTAACTTCTCGTGAGAATCTATTAATTTATCAGAAGATATTATTATTTTTAATTCAGAATCCTTTTATGACATTTTTTTTTGTAACGAAGTTCCTTATCGCGCGTTATCGAAAGATGGCTAGACGGAAATTCTTCTGAAAAAGTTGTCATGACACTTTTTTGTTTTAGATGACTATCGCTAGATGGCGCTGTGATCAAAATACTTTATTTAATTTATTATAACTGAAAATAATAAAATTTTATTACAATTCCCTCACTGATTAATCGAAAGGAACTTCGTTCCATCCGGGTGTCCCTTGACACCTCTCAAGTTTTTTTTATTGCCATGTAGGCAGACGAGCCAACGGCCCACCTGATCCGTGACCGACACTCATGAACCTCTGCAATGTCAGGGGACACTGAGGGGTCGTTACATACAGCTGAAGTCAAAAGTCTACATAATAGTCAAGTTATTACGATCCTAAATTTCCACACCATTTCTATAATTATATCTGCACTAAAGAACTGGCCAATATTCAATAAGCTTGATTCATTAAAATTCATGCCGACATTAACATTTTTAACGGCGCAAAACTAATTTTCCTGCATTTTTCCTCGGCTATTAGCTACCAATTATAGCTGGAGTTTCTCACCCCTTGGATCTGATGAGCTGGAAATTCTTGATTTTATAAGTCTATGGTGAACGAAATTCTCATGTCTGGTTAAGGTTCTGACATTACAAAGACCGAAGGCTTTGTTTGTGTTCTAAATCGACTTCCGTGATTAAGATTAGATAATTCCTGGTTTGTGAGTATTGCATCAAACTAGGTACATCTCTCTCATTCTTTTTGTAGGTGCCCAGTTTTCGTTTATGGAATAGGCAAGAAAGATCGAAGAAAGTCTAATAAGGTATTATCTGTGTGGCGACCAATAACGCGCGAGACCCTGAATCGCGGTTACGACATTTGCAGAAATCTTCGCATATATACGACATCTGAAATCTACTACAGTGGTCTTCGGTCTGACTGGGCATACACTACCTCGCCCGGTCGGAGATCTCCCTTTGAGCTAATATCACTGATCCCACAATCTGTCTTCCCATTACTTAACCACCTTGTTTTTCAGTATGAGGAAAGCATCGGACTACCACCTGCCTCCTTAGATGTCGACATACTCATGTCGGAGTCAAACCTTACTAAAACTTTTACGGCTCATACTCAGCAACCAAACCCCGACTAAGTCAGAACCCAGCAGGAAGTTGTATGGGATGACGTGACACGTTACACACACCATCAACTAACTAACAAATTATCGAACCACTGATATAGTAGTACACCACCTAACAGCTAATTTCAAGGACACA
Organism: Trilocha varians; assembly: GCA_030269945.2. NCBI lineage: Eukaryota > Metazoa > Arthropoda > Insecta > Lepidoptera > Bombycidae > Trilocha > Trilocha varians. The sequence continues at coordinate 10,158,365 of AP028273.1, read as the reverse complement.
ATATTATGCCCAACAAATCCACACCAACACAGCTTAAGATCACATGTCGAATAAACTCGAAATTACATGACCCGTCATGTCAATATTCATTTAAAGTACTCTGATAAGTCCCGAAGTCAAAATATCATGTTTATTACAAATAAAACGGATGTATTCACGTAAATTACAACTGTTTGAGTTTAAGAATCGTATTACAGTCATATCATACGTTAAGTCTCTGATGTATTATTATCTGTTGATATAAAAACGATGGAACGATTTTTGGGGTTCAATTGGAGTTTTTGAAAACGTTAAGAATTAAAACCGTTTGGTATATATTTTTATTTCTTTAAATAGCTATATTTTGTAGTCATTAGCTCAAAGGTAATTTACCTTGTAAATTTATCATTCCTCCTTCCTATGTGTTCATTTGTCAAATTATAAATAATATTGCGTGATAGATAAACGAGCCTACGGCCCACCTGATGGTAAGCGGTCACCGTCGCTCATGAACCTCTGTAATGCCAGGGCAATGAGGGGCTGTTATCTATCGCCTACCGATACAGGACTTTTCTTAAACCTTGTTTAAAGAGGGACATGTCATAGCGCTCCGGGAACACCTGCCTCCGAGTTTCTGCGACGATTGCATCTTTTGCAACCAGTAAAATGTAATTATCATCACTTTTACTATATTTAATTAAATCTCTTTAGCACCCAGTTCTACTTAGTATATTCACGGTGCATGACGGCTCTTAATAAAAGCAAGTACAACTATTTTTGAAATTATCCACAAAAATTTACAATCAAACTTTTCAACCTACCCTCAATACCCGAAATAATAACCATCGCAACCGGTTCAACTACAGAACCCTTTACATTCCAACGGTTGAGCGTGACAAAGAGCCATAACGTACAATGACAGCACGATGTATGGGCATTGTATGTTAGTACCGGCGCAGCAAGGTACAATGTACTGTAGTATCTTATAACTGATACGATAGATCCGTATCTGATGAACGGGTTATAATGTGATATGTTGAAGACCTTGGTTTCTTTGCGTGGTTTAGTCTTAAGGTTAGGGGCAGCATAAAATGTGACAAGGGAAGAAGTAACTGAAATGAAATATTTTATTTTTAACATTGATGATGTGCTTATTGTTGACGTCAAAAGTACCACCAGTTCGGACAAAAAAAAATATAGCCACTGTCCTGAGAAGAACTGGCAAGAAACTCAGCGGGCATGTCTTTTTGGAAATATTATGAGCGTCTTTTTAAATGTATTTTTACAATATTATACAATACATTAAAAATACAAAAAATAAATTATGATAATTAAACGACCTTGGGGACTCATCCCCCCTTTGTGCAATCGTCCAGGTAATCATTGACTTTGTAGTAGGCTTTCTTGCACAGGCGTTCTTTAATAGTTTTCTTAAGCATATGTAAAGGTAGGTTTTGAATGCAACGAATTTAATCAGAAGAGTAGGAAAACATGAGTTTTGACTTCCATTCTCGCAAACCGGGAGACAATAAAATAACACTGAAAAAAAATTACGCCAGAATTGAGAAAAGCACCACGGACATTGATTTTATTAAATTGATTGGACCTATGCGGTGAGTTGTTGTACTATTTTGGATGTCAATAGTAGTTATGGCTTAGTCAATGGTATATTGGACTTATTTTTTTTAATTAAAATTTATCTCACAAGCCGGTTTTGAACCCGCAACCTCTCGTACAAACAAGCTCTCCCGCCACGACTTCGACTTAAATAAATAAATAAATAATCAACAAGTCATTAAATAAATGCATTCGTTTAATATTTTTATGTTCTGGCAGCCATCATAATTCACCCTGTGTGTTGCCATGTCCCACATCATAATGTAACTCATTATAAACCTCGTGGGGTTGTCAGCGCTCGTGTTCTTAATCATTTAATGGTTTTTTGTTACATTTTTCTAATTGAAAAATGATTGGTGCGATTTGGGTTGGTTTTTTAATGAATGAGTAATTTTTATTTGGGTTCAAAATTAAGTTTAAATGATGTAGATTTTTTTCTAAATTTGTAAAGAGTTATTTCTGAGCAGTATTTAACTGTCGAAGAAATCTGAACATTTTATGTTTTCACTATGTAACACGTCTTTTTACATCCTATTACTGCCCACAGTTGGGCTTAGGTCCAACACGCTTGCCCAGTGCGAATTGGGGACTTCACACATCTTGGAAGGATTTTTTTAGAATCTTTTTCCGATATGCAGGTTTCCTCACGATGTTTTCCTTCACCGTTTTTAGCCAGTAATGTTGTGAATAAATATATAATATAAATCTTTTTCACATTAAGATTTAGAGGTACAAGCCGGTTTTGAACCAACCTTCCTGTACGGAAGGTAAGCGCTTCAACCACTCGACTACCACGACTTTCTACATTAAATTTAATAGCAAAAAAAGCATAGACAAATTTAGTTTCTACTATTTAGAAGTCGGTCAAAAAAACTAACCTACACTTTCGAAGCTTAAACTTAATCCTACTAGACAATAAAGATGAATCGATCAATCATCAAATCACTTAGAATCGAAAGTGTGGATTATTAATACGCTTTATTTTGATTGATCATCACTAATGCTGTTTTAAGTACTACTTAGACACTTACTACTTAAGTAGTATGATTGTTGATATTGTAATTATAGTGTTTTAACTTTCTCAGGTAGGTAAAAATTTTAACTCTTAAGTGGTCACTTGGATTAGTTTTTTTAATAACTTAAAGTCCACTTGATGTTTAGCGTTACCTTTGCAATGCCAATGTATTAAATAAAATGCAATATGAAGATTTCTTCACGATATTTTCCTTTAGCATTTTGTCTAGTAGTGTTTTAATTTTTTATTGCCATGTAGGCAGACGAGCCAACAGACTACCCGATCGTAAGTGGTTACCGTCGCTCATGAACCTCTACAATGTCAGGGGACACTGAGGACACTAATATGCAGATAAATTTATTTCAAAGTTCGAACCTTCGACGTACGGAAGCACTTCAACCACCATGACTATTTCGTCCATATAATGTGACCAAAAATGTCATAAATTAAAGTCCTAATTTGTCTTCATTAAAGTTCGGTATTTTAACCAGTTTTCTTAATATATTCGTTTATTTAATCGCTTTTGTAATAGTGTGTGACCGTCCGATATCCATATTAGAGGAACGTTATAAATATAATTTTGGAAATCCAATGTTTTTAATAGCCAAGATATTACAGTGTAGCTGTCGTATCTTTCATTTGATTGGGGTAAATATTTTCTTCTTGTGTTAGTATTTATTATTCATTGAGTGAATGCAGCATGAAATTTTAAAATGATTGGTAAATATAATGTTTTAATCATCTCCAATTTGGCTCTACCAATTTTAGACACCGTTTGAATGGTTTAAGCAGCGTAGCAATTTTTATTTTATTTTAGATAAGTAGTAGTTTTATTAATATTTTAGCTATATTAAGTTGCTATCAAGAAGACAGATAATTAGCACTATTTTATGATATGACTAGCTTTTTCCCACGACTTCGTTCGCCTGGACTTCAGGTTCATCCCGTATTATCAAAAATTGTAGCCTATGTGTTATTCTGATGTATAAGCTATATTGTGGTAAAGTTTCATTCAAATCCATTCAGTAGTTTTTACGTGAAATAGTAAGAAACATCCATCCATACATACAAACTTTCGCCTTTATAATATTATTATGATATTAGATAATTAACAGTGATGTTTTATATCACAATACGCCACTGACATTTTTGGTTTCCCATGCCATAAAAAATTAGAGTAAAGAATGCCACGTCCATTCTCAAATGTTATTTCACCCAATCAAATTAAAACTAGCTTGTTGTACTGTAATCTTTTTTAAATTCATATATACGTAATCGGAAGTATTAATAACACAGAAGCATCAAGCATTTCCTTATTATCATTCACGTTTAATTTCTCATAACATCTCTAATACCTTGTAATTTTAATATAAATATTTGACACAGAAATAGAAATTAAGAAAAATTCGTTTAGTTTTACGATTTGGGTGGAAATTTATGTGAATTTAAAAATGGTATTAATTTCATTTGTTTTAATAGGTAATTAAACAGCACGTCGTTAGTTAATTTCATTCAACTTTTGAAATGTCAATTTAGTTCTTTAATTATTTGTTTAATTTCATATCAGAAGTGTTCATTCAGTGGTAATTATGAGGAAAAACAATCGAATATATATTATAATATATTACAAAGGCGAAAGTTTGTATGTATGGATGGATGTATGTTTGTTACTCTTTCACGTAAAAACTACTGAATGGATTTGAACGAAACTTTACCACAATATAGCTTATACATCAGAATAACACATAGGCTACAATTTTTGAACCCCTTTGTAACGCAGACGAAGTTGCGCGGGTCACCTAGTATATTATAAAGGCGAAAGTTTGTAAGTATGGATGGATGTATGGATGTTTGTTTGTTACTCTTTCACGTAAAAACTACTGAATGGATTTGAATGAAACTTTACCACAATATAGCTTATACATCAGAATAACACATAGGCTACAATTTTTGATAATACGGGACGAACCTGAAGTCCACGCGAACGAAGTCGCGGGCAAAAGCTAGTCATTAATAATTTCATAACGAACTTAACAGGAATCTGAGTAATTAATACAAACAGTTTTACCAAACTCTTATTTGGTATAATACTTTCTTTTTACTTATCTTTTTTATGACGATTAGATTAAAAATCATTGTCAAAATCAATTTCATAAAGAACTTTTGCTCATGGAGGCTTTGGAGGCCAATGTCAACGTGTAGACAAACAGCAGTTTTATTTATTTATTATATTCATATTCATTTATTTGCTCATTTTTTACATTATATTTAAAAAAAAACAATCACAATAAAATAAATTTAAAATACAATATAAAAAACAGAGGGTCACTGGAGACGGGGTCTACGACCCAAGCCATCAGTGGTCAGGGCTCAAGAGAGAGGAACCTCCTTACAATACGTGTCGTGTCAAGAACGACCGCCTTCTGAATCAAGCCCTTTACCCAGCTGGGGAGCGAAAGCTTCTCAAGATGACTTATTACTTTTATTAGTAACTACAGTAGTTTTAGTAGGTACTCGTCAACAATTCGATCTCAGTAAGTACATTATATTTTTTTTATTATTAGATAAACTACATTACCTGGTTTATCCAAGTCGCTCAAGAACTCCTCAGTGTCAGTATATGCAGTGGTGCGACCCAAAGCTGCGAGGACCGCAAGCCAGGCCCAAGCAGCGCCCTGCTTCGACGCCCGCGCCCTTGTCATGACCACGCCAGTATCACTTTGACATTGCACAACGTTTGGTAATCACTTTGACATTTTTGAAAACGGAAAATAAATATATTTTTATCACTTTGACATTACGTTAAAATCACTTTGACATTTTCTAAAAGTTATACGATATTCAAATATCACTTTGACAGTCTTCACACACAATCACTTTGACAGAAACAATTATAAAATTTTTGTTATCACTTTGACATTTTTAGATATGCTTAAAATATTTAGTAATGACTTAGTTATGTTTACATAAACGTTTAGGCATTTTTTTGAATATCAACGAATAGATTGCATAACACATTCGAAAACACAGCACTGCACTTTGGTTTTGATTGATTGAGTGGTCTACCTGTAACAAAAAGGAAATGTAAGTGTTTGAATTGTCTAATAACTGGTTGTTTCTCTATTATAATTCTTCTATATTCTATAGAAGTCATTAAATTAAAGCCACTTCAAAGTTACATTTTTATCAGATCTCTTTATCAATTCATTGCTCATTACAAAAAAAGAGACATATCCGCTGAGTTTCTTGTCAGTTCTTCTCAGGACGGTGGCTACAATTATTATTTTTTGTGTCCGAACTGGTGGTAGCTTTTAACACGTTAAACGCCGATAGAACTATACTAAGGGAAGAGTGAGGTCACCGGTGACCCCCATGGCGTTTAATCGTTTAACTTTTGACGTCAACAAGAATGAGTACGTCATCAATGTTGAAAATAAAGTATTTAATTTCATATTTCATTTCAATAATTCGATTGAGAAATTTTAAGCATACTTTCTATTGCTTTCCAACTGACTGAGCCTTTTGATATATTGAAATATATAATATAACTTACAAATAAATAATCCTAATATAAAAAAAAACCTCAAAATCCCCGATTTCAGATTTACCCTCTTTAACAGAATAATAAAATTGTATTTTAAAACGGATCGGATAATTCGAAAGAAAAACCGATCAAACAAAGTTATTACTTTTGAAGAAATGAATTGCGATGTTGGATCTGTTGAGCGTAAATATTGCCCTGATTATTCAGTTCATTGAATTTCGTACGAATGAAAATTTGTGGTGGATTATAAAAGATTTTTCATATATTCGGGACTATTTTTGATTTCGTAGCAATTCTTACATTTATTGAGATCAAGTGTATATTTGAGTCGTGGTGGCCGAGTGGTTGAAGCGCTTGCCTTCCGCGGGTTCAAAACCGGCCGGCTTGTACCTCTAAATCTTAATATGAAAAAGATTTTTGTGCAATTTTTCACAACACCACTGGCTAAAAACGGTGAAGGAAAACATCGTGAGGAAACCTGCATGTCGGAAAAGGGTTCTAAAAATCCTTTGAAGATATGTGAAGTCCCCAATCCGCATTAGGCAAGCGTGGTGGACTATGCCTAATCCCTCTTCGGAGGATACCTGAGCTCAGCAGTGGGTAGTAATGGGTTGTTACACTACAGTACAGTATATTTTTATTGCTTTCAAAGACATAAGACATAGACGACTTTATCTTTTAGAATATTTTAAATTTGATTTTTATAGGGTAATCTTCGTATCTAATGAATAGATTTCGATAATGTTTTTACTAATAAGAATCATTAGCTGTATTAAAATTATAATGGCGTTTAAGCTAGCTTCCCTTTGTGGCACTAAATAAACAAATGAGGATCATATGGTCTTTGGTGTTCCAATTTTTCCACGTCAAAGATTTTAAGAAACTTCTCAGAAGCCTATTTCTTTATATGTAATGTACTCATACAGATTCTTCAAAATAGCAGTGAAAAAAAAATTTCATATGTTCTCTGATATAATCACAAAACCTCACATCATCTTTTTCACAAACCGTCTCATACAGCCTTCACCAAAATCTGCCTAACATCTCCATGAAAATAGTCCAAAATCCAGGACCATTACAATCGTCCACCGCATTTCATTAGCTCCCGTCCCGCGGCAAATGACAAGGGCACGGCTCTCACGGCGGTCTAACGGAATACAAATTGTGTGCTAGCATTCATAGCTTTATTAACATTTCTGGAAGTAAAAGACTAAGGATTTTTATTTTAATTGGAGGAAATCACGCGGGTGGGGTATGTGGGAGTTGAACCGCACTAAAACCTCCAACCGCTCACACTTAGCGTCCGAACCCCGGCTGAGGCCAGAACTCAGCACGGGGTTATGAGGGACAGCGCGACGCGTCACGCCCAAGGCACTCTTTCCTGACGCGCCGCCCCCTCCGGACGCCGAACTGGCAGCCGACGGCGTTACGGCCACCGGCTCTCTCCGTCGGCGGGCTTTCCGAAGCCCGCCAAGATGGGACCGCATGTAACCCTCCCACGGAATACCCCGCTGAGTCAGAACCAGCGTGGGTAGCAATTTTTTACCAATTTCTTAGACTCTTTTTCATTAGAAAGCTGACTTTAGACGTACTTAAAACCCATTACTGCCCATTACTGGGCTCAGGTCTCCTCCGAAAAGGGGGTTAGGCATAGTCCAGTGTCCACCACGCTTGCCCAATGCGGATTGGGAACTTTATATATCTTCGAAGAATTTTTAGAATCCTCTTCCGATATGCATCCTTACGATCATATCTAGGATTGATCTGGGACTATTTTTTTCACAGGCCGTGGTTTCAATATGCCTTAAAATTGCAGGTATAAATTTTGACTATGAAACATATTGAACAATTTTTTCTAGTATCTGGTCTCTAAGATAAAGAAAAATCATACTTAATCAGTACCAAAAGTCTATTAGCGACAGTTTTTACTTCTGTTTAGGTCTGTTGGCTTCTCATCAGGAGACCATATACCTCTACTAGTGATCATAGGACTCCAATCTAGCTCAACCTCAACAGCTCAATTTAATGATGATTCCGCTATTTTACCAGATCATCAGTGGTTCCTACCAATAGGTGGTCGATAGTGCCCAGAATATTTCGACCTTATTCTAAAAACAATGCAAATCCAACTTTTTTTTATTTTTTTATTGCCTTGTAGGCAGACGAGCCAACGGGCCACCTGATCGTAAGTGGTTACCGTCGCTCATGAACCTCTGCAATGTCAGGGGACATTGAGGGGCGCTACCTACGACCTAACTTTAAGGACCCTCCTCAAGCCTCGTTTGAAGAAGGACAAGTCATAGCGCTGTACAGATAACTATTTATTTACTCAATAAAAAGATCAGTTTCCTATTGACCTGTACCATGAAAACGAAACCGAAGTATTTGTTGACATGCATATGGTTTTCCGCCCACATTTTCATATTATCAAGATAGTGCAACGGCGTTTATATGGTAATTCTTGTACGTAACTGAATTCTATTTGAACTGCGTGACCCGCGACCTATATACATAAATACATAAGGATTGTTATCACAGTAAGCTTGCGGAGAAAGATTTTGATTTAGATTTGGTTCAGACAAATTGCGTATTGAACATTCTTATCTATACTATGCATTGGAAATAAAGATACGCATCGTCGTCTCAGTGCTTGTTTGGCCAATCTGACATTTTTTACTTTTTAATGCAGTATTATAAAGAATAAAATTTCCATCCGACTGGTAAAATATTTTTTTAAAATATTCAATTCTAAAACAATAAAAATCTCATTTCTATTTTTTTCTCAACACGGCACTTAACGAAAATTCCGTGCTTGTTTGCTGTCCCCTGTGAAATTTGCTCGAGTGCAGATTGGCCAAATAAGCACTGAGGCGACGGCATATCTTTATTTTGGCATCCAGAAATTTTCTAGGGAGTTCCAATAGAGAATAATTACTGGAAAGGACAATTTGATAGCTTAAAATAATTTAAGGACAACTTCACGATATGTAAACCAAAAACAGAGACATTTCATAGTCGTAAGATAGAAGCCAATGCTCACAATGATATTCCATATTCAGCCTTTATGGTCAGAACAAGCAATGCTTTTAACACCTTACCACATGAACATGACATAGATATACTATGTCTTCTCATAATCTTAAAATATATCTCAATGAATTATACTTCGAACAGTAGCCAGCTATTACGTTATCTTGCCACACCTAGCTGTAATTCTCAAAATAGTTTTTTTTTTTTTTTCATTACATTATTCTTTATAATTTATATATTCTTTAGCGTCTTTGCCTTTCTTGTTTTTAATTCCTTTTTTTTAGCATGATTCGAATTATTTTTAACTTGTTCTTTGTATACATATTTGTGAAAACTTGTAAGTAGCCATAAGTCACTATGTACTTCTAACTACATTTGTACCTAGCTGTAAGTTTTCCTAAAAATGTAAAATTAAATGAATAAATAATATAAAGCAACTAAACTTAGAAATTACGTAGGAAAGCAGAAAAATTCTAACAATTACTCTATTGTGAGATATCCTTAAAAATCCGCATTTTTATCCTTAAAAACCATCTTAGCTCCAAAGAACGCTGTTTTTATATTAATAAAACCGTTTGAAAATAATACAGAACCCTCGCGGAGGTATACATAATAAAATCTGCATTAATTCAGGTGCAAAAACTTCATTCTTATTCAGAGGTCGGGTCGCGGATCCGACCTACACAGCTCTGAATACGGCTATGATTGCACTCAAAGCGAACGCTATACATATTATTGTAGTATATTAGATTTCATTTTTGAATTTAAAAATGGAATTTGAATGCTCTTTCACTTTTATATACGTGAGATTCGGGTTGGACTTCTTTAAATATATTATTAGTTATTTACAGCGATAGGTCGTGGTGGCCGAATGGTTGAAGCGCTTGCCTTCCGTACGGGAGGTCGCGGGTTCAAAACCGGCCGGCTTGTACCTCTAAATCTAAATTTGAAAAAGATTTATGTGCAATTTTTCACAACACAACTGGCTAAAAACAGTGAAGGAAAACATCGTGAGGAAACCTGCATATCGGAAAAGGGTTCTAAAAATCCTTTGAAGATATGTGAAGTCTCCAATCCGCATTAGGCGGGAGGTTTTAGTGCGGTTCAACCCCCACATACCCCACTCCTCCCACGATTTCCTCCCGTCAAAAAAAAATAAAAAAATGGATAGTATAGCGGAAGAAAAGAAGGTTTTTATAAAAAAAAGTTTAATATTCAAGAAATATTTACAGCGAAATTTTATACAAGATATTAACCTGTTAGCTTCAAGGTCGGAGTATGATTTTGCCTTGGTAATGCTGTTTACGCTATTACAGCTGTTTATACATATTCATGTTATTGCCTTGAATGAGTTATCGCGCGCTGTTTTCGGAAGAATATTAAAATCTGGAACGAGTTTTTGCTTCCGAACTTTGAGAAACTAATATTTTTTCTTGAAACCGATAGACAGAGTAGCTTTAGAATAGAAGGAATTTATAGTTTCTGTTATATTGATGATTTAGATTTTGATTTTTGGATTGTTTAAAGAAAGAAAAAAACAGACAATTTTATAAACTTATTTACTTATTCAGACACTCCCGGTTTCTATAATACTTTCATGCATTTTCAACGGGTTCTTACCACAATATTCCAGTGGTACTACCCAAAATCAAACGAGAAAGAGGGTAGACAGATTTGTTTGCTCTTAAATCGACCCGCAGTAACCAGTCTTCTCGTGATCATGACGTTTGCAACAACGTTGAAATATCGAGACAACTCAATTCTATAAATTTAATTCTTAGAACCCGTTGAAAATGCATGAAAGTATTATAGGAAACCGCGAGTGTCTGAATAAGTTAACATTATATTCTCTTATACTTTGCTACATCACTTTTGAAATAAAGTCCTAAATCTCACAACAAGCGATATAATTAGTAGCATCGCCACGTAAGTATAAAACACACTTTATATACAAGTTTTTACGTGTACTGCAAATGACTTCATGCAGAATTCTCTGTATCTTGTATTCAGCTCGCGTTCCCTTAGGACAAAGGTACTATGTGACTGGAATGTTTCAGCAGGCAAATTATTTGTTATGTAATTTGAAAAACTTATGTACATCGTATTTCTTAGTGGTCATTTCATTAAGCTTATTTTTTAGGGATTTTTTCAATTGTTCTTTTTTTAGAACTATGAGTTACTTTATCTAGCTAGTAGGTAAAATCATACTCATTAACTTCTCTCTTCGCACCACATTATTTTATAATTGTTTGTAAAAGTTTTGTCTTTGTTTAGTGTATAGGTAAAGCTATACTTCCGAATAATTATTGTATATTTTTGCATGAATTATCTCTTCTGAATAAGAATATATTGTATTGTGCCCAGAGGTCTATATGCGACGATAACCACAAACGATGACGTAACCCGTTGACACGGCAATAATAAGCTTCAAAAATCTTTTACAATATTTAGTCTTTATCACAAAATACGAATTAAATAGATACACAAAACATGTTTATATTGTTAGATATTCCTACACATCTTCATACAGCAACATAAGACAATGTCCCTCGTATTTACAAAGTGAATAATCTGATAGAACATTATCTAGTATTCTGTGCGTGTTCCCTAGGGACCAAGGTTCTGTGTTCTGAATATTTTATTCCGCTAATATCATTAGAGAGGTCTTAGTTAATTATCCTAGTTTTACTGAAATGGAAATTAAGTTTCTTAGAAGAATATTCTTGGTACAGTTTATATTTATTTTGCTTGGAAGAGAAAGAAGATATATGGATAAGAATTTTCTATTCATAAAGTGAAACAGAAAGAAAATATTAAAAAATATTTATAGCTTAAGTATTATATTCGTCATTATCAGCCCATGGACGGATTAATACCCCTAAGTATAATTGTAGATGGCCAAATCCTACGAATTTGGAAAAGAAGTTTCATTAATTATTACCTCTATTCTAACTAGCACACATCGTACCAGACGCCGCAGGGGCAAGGTTTACCACCTTTACTTGGAACCGCTGCGATCTTCCACGGTTCCCTTCCGAAGATCATTTTTGCCCCTCTTTAAACGAGGTTTAAGAAAAGTCCTGTATCGGTAGGCGATAGATAACAGCCCGTCATTGCCCTGGCATTGCAGAGGTTCATGAGCGACGGTGACCGCTTACCATCAGGTGGGCCGTAGGCTCGTTTATCTATCAAGCAATAAAAAAAACTAGCACTAGCAAAAAACGAACTTTAATTATTCTTAAAACTAGAGCCCTTAAAACTTTACAGGCGAAAAAACAAAAAAGATACTCATACAAAAAAGCAACAAAAACATCACTAAGTCGGAAAACGATACTAATTTAGCGAAAGTCAAAACATATGGGAAACTAATGTTTCCGTCACACATCGTAACGTATAAATTGACCCAAAAAAGACCAGTTATGAACCATCCAATTTAGGTACACCATAAATTTTACACCCATCAATATGTTTTCATGTCAATTAAAAGTCGATAATTTATTCTGATTACTGTTTGCATTTATTTAAACGTGTAAAATTTTATAATACCTTCGACTTAAGTTATGATTGTAGCTATAACTTTATGTATGCTATAAATTTAAGAAGAATTTCGTCAGTATATTGGACGTTATAATTTCGATTTACACTTTACATTTTGGATTATTAATCGCATTATTTTGTATTGCTTGGATTTTTTTTCTCTTTTGAATAAAACTGAATGACTATGATTTAACCTCCTTCAAACAAGACTTAAAACGAGTCTTGTTTAGTAAGCAATGGGTAAAAACCTCGTGATGTTTAGACATTACAGAAATTTAAAAGCGACGGTAGCCATTTAACATCACATGTGCTGTGTGGCAACCAATAATAACGTGCGAGATCCTGAATCGCGGTTACGACATTTGCAGAAATCTTCGCGTATATACGACATCTGAAATCTACTACAGCGGGCTTCGGCCTGACCGGGCATATACTACCTCGCCCGGTCGGAGATCTCCCTTTGGCCATAAGTCCACTGTCCAAAGTAATAAAAAATATAGAACGACCCACAGCAAAGGAAGAATTTTCTGTACCAAAAGAAAAAAAATACTGAAGACAGGTAAAACCGCCTACCAATTTGTATATACCATATTAGTAAGCAATATCCGCCGACATGATTCTTTTATTGAACATACGAGCCAATAAAATTTGGAGTAGTAATCGTGGCTTATAAACATGCAGTCGTGAAGATTTATTTTATTGCTAGCGAAAGTTGACAAGATTATACGAAATCCAATACGTTGTAGCCCACTGATTGCTACTGTTTATGTTAAGAGTTTAGCTTTTTTTAATATTGTTTTAAATTCTCTGATTTGTTCTATTTTTTATTCGATAATTAGCTTAAGTTAAACATGTTTCTATGAAATGAAATACTTTATTTTCAACATTGATGACGTACTCATTCTTGTTGACGTCAAAAGTTACAAGCTACCACCAGTTCGGACACAAAAAAAAATATAATTGTAGCCACCGTCCTGAGAAGAACTGGCAAGAAACTCAGCGGGCATGTCTTTTTTCTTTTATGATCATATATTTTTTTAAAGTATTTTAACAGTGTTATACAATTTTACATTAAATATAAAATAAATAAAAAAATCGATAATGTTAATGAAATTTCTTTATTTCTCATTATAAGTTCATGTAACATTTCCTATTGTTTAGTTATATTTTATTATCTATATTTTATATTCTTTTGTCGTTTTGTTTTACTACTACGTTTTAAATATGTCTGCATATTTGTTTTAGTGATTATTCCATAATATTTTTGTATTTAATCCATGTTGTTATAAAAAAAATGTCGTGTATACCTATAATAGTCATTCATATAAGAACAGTTATTATGTAATTCATATATGTAAGTCTTTTATGTCTGCTGTTGGTGAACCTAAATAAATAACTACTGTTGAATGTTATGAGAGTTATTTAAATGTAGAAGCCACTTAACCAATAAACCAACTGGAGCTTACTTCTTAGGTATAACAACTGCCTCATAAGGTTGGATTTACTATCAAAATGTAAAAACTACTAACATTAATTGCGCCAAATGAAGGTAACTGCTCAAGTATAGCAAAACAGTTGTCTAATGAAAGATAGATATTTTACCAATCTTCGAAGCAGAAGAAGGTGTAGACCAAACGAATTCTATTCTTTCACTACCTATACATATATGGAAAGCAAGTGCAAATCTGTTGGTTCCTAAGCAAAAAACCACCTAAACCTAAGCAACCGTCCTTGAAACAAAGGATAACACAATATTTTCACAAAGAAAAACATTTTAGCAACGCACATAAAAATATATAAAGCAAATTTAATTCATTTCACAAAGGACCTTATTTTTCTTCTCACGTCTTTCATCCCCCGCATGTTAAATACACATTTAAATACAAGCTAAATATTCTAACATAACATAAGTTTAATATTCATGTTCATACATAATTAATGTGTTAAACACTAGTAGAAGATGAGTGCTTGCCGAGTATTTTACTGGTGAATAATTCATGGAAACCGCGATATAAGTACTCGTGATTGGTAACCGAGGTTTCTGGAATATTCTCCTGGTATTTGGGGCGATTTTTTGTCTGTTTTTGTAATAAATTTCCCGAATTTCTTGTCATGAATTACTGAGTTCACGGCTAAGTTAATGTTAAACGATGTTGAAATTTACTATTCTTTGCTTTATTTTATTTCAATGTTTGAGGATTTTTTTTTTATTGCCTTTTAGGCAGACGAGCCAACGGGCCACCTGATCGTAAGTGGTTACCGCCGCTCATGAACCTCTGCAATGTAATTGATGGGTCGCTACCTACGACCTAACTTTAAGGACCCTCCTCAAGCCTCGTTTGAAGAAGGACAAGTCATAGCGCTCTGGGAATACCGAAGAGGGGAGCTCATTCAATAGCATATGAATTAATTGTTAGGATATTCAAAATACGTATAAATCTAAAATACCAAGAATTAGACTGGAAATGGAAGATGTTTTAAAAGAAATGCTTGATGATCATGAAATACGACCTGAGATAGAAAATATTGATTAGTATAATAACAACAATACATTTTAAGGTGAATTTCGACAAAAAAGCCTATCACAAAGAATCAATTTATAAATAGAAATCCTTCCCATTCAGCTAACGAGAAATTTTGAAAGGTCCATTCGAACAAACGAGGTATATGGAGACCGGACGTCAGTCCAATAAAATATCCCCAAAACAAATGAGATCCAATGAATAGCATTCGGATCTTTGATTAAGGCTACCCGAATAAAATTATACAAACATTCAACATGAACCCGAAAGTAAAAAGATAAATGGCGCAATCCGTTTTATCACAGAGAAAAAAGTCGCAACGATAACAAAAAAGGAAAGATTTTAAAAGACCATAATTCACTGGAGCCCTTTCGAGAACCCTTCCCGGGTTGGGAGGGCCAGGAACGATGCAGCAGTTCCTGTGAAAAAGTCTCTGATCTTTTGAAATATATTTTGTTTGAACAGTATAGGAAAATCCGGACCGATTTCTCAAATATATCTTAAAATTTTCCAGTGTTTTGTACTGAGGCGTATGAGACGATGGTGAAGGAAAAAACTGCATGAAACTTGTAAATAATTTAAAAGAAAAGTTGTATTGAATATTAATAATATGCTACGAGCAAGATATAATTACACGTAGTGATATACGATTCCGAAACAATGCATTAAGTATCTCATTATGATTTGAAAAGGTAATTTAATGTTATCAAAGCTAATAATAGCACTAAAATAAACAAAACCAAATATCCTAAAATACTGAAAACTCTGTCACTACCAAAGGACTAAATATAAAAACACAAAAGCTTATGTAGGAAGCCAGTAATGGTTTTTTGAATATTGGTTGTAAGCTTAATATTGAATATATTTTCCTAGATACAAAATAACAAAATACGATTTCTACGTAAAAGGAATGATAATGTGAAATGTAATAATAATGCTGTCACAATATATTTGATGGATATTTATTTTCTACGAATATGTGTATCTACTTCTCTAGATACGCCTGATGCTATAGTCTTAATATAAGTATTTAAATAGTCTGTTGTGGTACCTACATAATTGCTAATAATTAATTTTAAGCCATACTGGATCCATACATAAAAAATCTGCTTAACATCAGTGAGTTTTAAGTGTCAAAATCTCAAGAATATTTCATTGCAAACCCTCTTATATATTTATTCTTACAAGGTTATAAGTTTTTTGATTTAATTTAGATCTGAAATAGAAACTTCTATTTGCTAACTAAAACTCAAAGACGTGAAGAAAAATCCCAACCAACAAATATACCAAAAAAGATTAACTATCATTTGCCAGAAAAACCTTCAGAGCACTTTTCATCTAAGTACAAGAATAACAGTAATCTTCCTCGGAATCACCAATGTATATGAAGGTATGTTTTATTCATAAATCTCTTTTTATATAGACGATCCATTTTCCTTCTTTTGCTTTCTGAAATCATGTAATAAAATCCAATCAAGTAATCGTGCCTCATAAGATAAAAACCTTTACTGAGATGGAGAAAAATTGGGTGAAAAAAATATGTTGCATAAATAAATATAATTATATAAAAAAAGTCAGAAAAACATATATTAACAACGCATTTTTCTTGTTTTATTAACCTTTTTTTTTAAATTGCTTACAAAGGTAAACAAGCCATTAGCTCTTCTAATGAAAAGCGACGAAAGAATCTCTATAAAGCTTTGAACAAACCCATCGCCTACAATAAAGTAATGTTCTTAAACATCGTTTAAAAAACTAGAAAATACTTTTGGTAACATTCATATCAAAGTACCAGAAAATCTTTTCTTTGTTTCACATACTAAATAGAACGTATGAATAACCAGAAATTTCATACGCACTTCCTTCACCCATCAAAACTGAACAGCAATAAATCCTATCAAATTAAATACCGTAGCCGGCAACTATTTATTTTTTCCACGCCAAGGGTAAACAGCCGAAGAAAATTCTCTGGCCTTGTATAAATCATGCTGTTTCAATTACACCCCACTTACACGGAATACCGCCTGAACTGACTACGGGCATAAATCATTTTTTAAGAGACGTTATCGCTACTACAGCTTTTTTTGTATGCCTTTCGGTCTAAAAAACGCGCCAGTGAATTAACTGGTTGGTCTTTAAATATCGATCCAGTGTTTTGTAAGGATTGTTATAAGTTTGTCAAAATTTGATTCCAGTTATGAACCACTCACGGTTCTAAATATGGTACCCAAAATTAAAACCTTCACTTAACAAACTAAAAAAAAACAACAGAAATCAAGAATCCTTCAATTAAAATATTTGAAATATCAAAACCAACAGAACAGTAACAACAGACAAAACTCTATTCTTTCAAACATCGCTATTTCCCAATTTGTTTGTATTTTTCCGGCATACCCTCACCGAAAAAAAAAATGTTCGACGTTACCAAACATGTTCCACAAAAACCAGCGTATCTCCAAACCAACGTACATCAATACTTGATTTATCTAACAAAAAAAAACATTTAACATTTTCCGTTGGCCGTACCATCGCCCCCATCCGAGATTAAAAAACTTTGCCCGATCCGCGGTCGGAGGCGAAAAATATTAATGAAATTTCTAGAAAACCACTGACCTAAAGACGAAGTATTTTCGCTGTAGGGCAATTAAGGAATTTAATTTTCAAGTGGTTTGATGTACTGAGATCTTCGCGGCTGATTGAGCGAGGTTCAGATTTTGGCTGTATTGTGTCATTTTGCAAAGTTCGAATTTGGAATTTGAGTTGATAGAACTTAATTTGTAGAAGATGTTTTGATGAACTATTTAAGGAAGCAATTATAACAGTTTGGAAATATTTGGATCAATTTTCGTCTTGCCTACAAATAGATAGGCATCGGTTTGTATGGATGTAAAATTGAATAGATAATTATGCCTTGAAAGAAGAAGGAATTTGATAAAATTATAAATCTAATTTTTTAACAAAAATAGATTTAGTACTCAATAAATAGATATATATATAAAAAGTCGTGGTGGCCGAGTGGTCGAAGCGCTTCCTTCCGTACGGGAGGTCGCGGGTTCAAATCCGGCCGGCTTGTACCTCTAAATCTAAATGTGAAGAAGATTTATGTGCAATTTTTCACAACACCACTGGCTATAAACGGTGAAGGAAAACATCGTGAGGAAACCTGCATATCGGAGAAGGATTCTAAAAATCCTTTGAAGATATGTGAAGTCCCCAATCCGCACTGGGCAAGCGTGGTGGACTATGCCTAACCCCTCTTCGGAGGAGACCTGAGCCCAGCAGTGGGTAATAATGGGTTGGTACACACATTCAAATAGACATATTATCATTCGATGATAAGTTACATAATTGTTTTCATCAGCTATAAAGATCTCAAAACCCTTTACCAAAGCATACTGATGCTTAAACTAAAATAATATTACTACATATATCAAAAAAAATGTAACTAAACCATACAAACCTTCATGGCCAATCGACCAAAATTCCACCGAACCTTAAGCCAGGTTTCAGCAACTGAAAAATCTCCTATTGGCAACGATCGAAGCGGAACCCTTACAAAGGGTCCTAAACAAAAGCGGTCCTACCACAATAAGGGACAGCCGAATCTTTTACCTTTTTTGATATTAGACCTTTCGTTGATCTAATTTGATTTAATGACCTTTTCAATTTGATGGGGTTGCTTTGGTCGTTTGTGAAATGTGAATGGATTTAGGAAATAATGAATTTGGTTTTGAATTATTTTAAGTGTTTCATTGTGTTCTTGTGCTGTGTTGCCATTTATCTTTTTCTTTATAGATACTATGGGAGTTTAATTTGTAAGTTGAGTGTATTTTACTGTACTGTAACTCAATATATGCCACTGCTAGGTGCAGGTCTCCTCAGTAGAGGAATCAGGCATTTTCTTTTTTTTTTTTTTAGTTGGTGGAAATCACCGGGTCCGGTGAATCTCCAACCGCTCACACTCAGCGTCCGAACCCCGGCTGAGGCCAGAACCCAGCACGGGCTTTGTAGGGACGGCGCGACGCGTTACGCGCTCGGCACTCTTTCCCATCGCTCCGTCCCCAGGAATCAGGCATAGACCACACTTGCACAATGAGGATTGGGGTTTTCACATATTTTCAAAGGGACTTTAATCTCCAATATGACAATAAAATTGGTGCGCTTTGACTGTCATATGGTGGTTAATAACCTTGTGTCTTTCTTTTGACTATTTGAGTTATATATCAAACCAAAAATACTTTATATTTACACAAATATCTCATTATAGAGAAAAAGGTTTTGTTCAAATTTGTTTGGTTTATAGCAATACATATTGATACAATCTGAAATAAAATTCTCAATTACTTCGTTCCCTCAGGGGCTTACTAATTTAATTTTGTGTACCAATACAAGTATTTAAGCTCCAAGTATTATTTAGGATTCTCGTTTGACCTTTGTAGGTTACTTTTTATCGGTAAATTACACCATTTTGCGGTTGTTATGACTGAAGTATTAAATATATTTAATTAAAACAAATAATAAGTATCATTATTTGTCTATGCAAGTGATTATTTATTTACAAAAATGATAACTTCATTTTTTTAATAAGGGACAATTTTTTTTTTTGTCATTTAGGCAGACGAGCCAACAGCCCATCCGATAGGAAGTGGTTACCGTTGCTCATGAACCTCTGCAATGTCAGTGTGGACACTGATTAATGTGAATTATGCTTTATACGCTTACCTATGCTTTATTAATTTATTTATTTATTTTATACACTTCCCCAAATTGTTTTACAAATCGTATTAGTCTCTATAAAAAGGAAAATTCTTAAACATTTCCAAACATTCTTATATTCCGTAATTACCTTCTTGTAAACAAAATGTTATGAGTTAAATGTTGTTCTTTCTTTTCTTTCTTTATCAAATACACGTACCTACATATGAAAATGAAATATGAGTGTAACAAGTAAATCGAAGTTGGCGAATGTTTAACAGCCAATTTTACTTACAAAACTGGTGATAATATTAACAATAAGACTACGTATACACATTATATGATAATTCAAACAATACACACAATGAATAGTATTTAATAGCAAACAATATCTTTACAACCAATAACATTGTAACATCGTTTTTATATTATTGTTTTATGCTTGTCAGTGGTCCGCTGTTTTCTCTTCCATCTTTCATTTGGAACCTATAATTGTACAATCCTTACGGCCTCCCGAGATACAGGCCTAGCCTAGTGCGTGAACCATTGTTGAACTCCTTATGTAAATTAGTTTTATGTTTGAAAATAAATTATTTGTATTTGTATTGTATAATACCAAAATAGACACAAAACTATTCAGTAGTTCACCATTTACAAAAGTATTAAGCATTCTAGACCATATTCTCAAGAAGCATTGAAATTTCGGTTACTACTTAATAATAACGAACGTTAATAACATATAAATTAACCTTCATTGAAATACAGTACTTGCAAAAACCTAATTTACAAAGCCTTATTACAAAACACAATTACGTTATATAACAATACATTCTTTTGAAAACTAATTAACCTTTATTAACAACCTGATTCTCCTTGAACTGAAGTCGTACAAATCCAATTCAAAGTTAAATCCCCAATAGCATTTGCAAATCCTAATAATGTAAATCACACTATTTCTAAACGGGTTCTTTCCACGATTATTTTCAATTGAGCGATCTCGATATTTCGGCACTGTTTCAAGAGCCATGATCACGGGAAGACTGAAGAACTGCGGGTAGGTCATTTAAGAGCAGACAAATCTGTCTACCCTCTTTCTCGTTCGTTTGCCGGTACCACTGGAACTCGAACTCACATTTCGACATACCACACTGACAATATCGGCTGCCGCCTCAAAACTAGATATTTTGGCTTTATTTTCGTCTAACACTGGATTCCACATACAGGATAGTTTAGAAATAGTGTAAGTGATGTAGATAACCGCGAGTATTTAAATAAATTTATTACCAATAATGTAAAGGCCGTACTGCCTGATGTTGGGCTCAAGTCTTCTTGGTAGAGGGATCTGGTGTAGTCCATTCGTGCCTAGTGCGAATGGGGTCTTCATATATGTTCAAAAGATTAATAAGCTTCAATTATACAGGTTTTGTCACGACTGTTTTGTACTTAGTGATATTTTTATTATCATATATCCAGAAGTTTTGGAAAAAAGTAAAGTTCTGGAGCGACGACC
This sequence comes from Trilocha varians, assembly GCA_030269945.2. Taxonomy (NCBI): domain Eukaryota; kingdom Metazoa; phylum Arthropoda; class Insecta; order Lepidoptera; family Bombycidae; genus Trilocha; species Trilocha varians. Next base: position 10,136,916 of record AP028273.1, on the reverse strand, counting down.
ACGAACCGGTAGGCGCAGCGTAGGCATAACTCCCACAAGATTGACCGACGACCTGGTTATGATCGCGGGAAGTCTTTGGATGCAGACAACGCAGGACCGGCCGCAGGCCTATGTCCAGCAGTGGAGTCTATGGGTTGATGATGATGACGATTATATGCAGAAGAGATAACAAGCATCTGATCGGGTAATGGACCTCTTAAAAGTCAGGAGACAATGTCACCACCTATGACCTATACTAAAAGACTGTAAGTCTCATAAATTCCACATAAATCATTACTAAGATTATAGAGTAACAAACCTGAAAAGTAGCCCATTCCCTCGACCAAGTCTTTCGTATATACGATATTCTGCAAATATGAAGTTCGTTATTGAAAACGTCAGATACGGAGGTCAATATGTATGCTTTCGAGTCGTGTGTCAAGTCAGATCAAAGGCCCGGGCTGTTTGTTAAGGCATGTAGTGATGCCCTTTGTATTTTTCGGCTGTCGATAATTTGATATCTAGTAAATGACGGGTCGACGTTTGGGAGTATCTCTTTGTTTTTCAGTTACGGTTGTAAAGCGTCTCTATCATTGGGATCTTTTGTACTGTTTGGTGCAATGTGTTTTGATCTACTTCCGATTTCCTTTGTTACTGTTGAGTCGAAAGATAGTCTGTCAATGATAGTGAAATGTTGGATTGAATAGTTGACTACCATGATATGATATGTTTATGGAAAAAAAAAATAAAAGGCTGAGTCTTATATCTGGTGACTTTAATTGGCAATATAGTCTACAAACAAAAATGGTTATTACTTGTCTTGAGATATGTAGTTGTATAAGGCAAGTAAAACATCAAAAAAAATTTTTCAAGAAAAAGTTGTTTAAATTAAGTCAAACTCGAAAAATTTACTTAAATTAAGAATATTGTGAAAAAAATGATTTTACATCACTAAATTTGTTTTCATCGACATTCACATTTCCCATCACTATTTAGACAACAAATCAAACAGTTCCATAGGATAGATCCTTTATGTGTGCAAGAATAAATTGGTCAATAGAGTGACACCTCGGAAATTATTTTTCTGAAGACGAAATAAATGTTAAGAATGATGAGTTTCTCTCCAAAATATGACCGATATTTCTCGTTAACCTTTTTCGTGTATATTCGATAATTTTGTATCGATTTTTGGTAATACTTACGCGATTAATGAGAATATGTCTTTCGAATTTCAAAAACTGAGAATAACAAAATTTAGGAATATATTTTGGTCTTAGTTTCAGGTCTATATTTTATACAAAATTGTATTGTATCACTCAATATTGCTATGAAATCCCAGGGCATACAGGGATGGTAATCAATTTATAAAGATTTAGAACCTCTAAAACTTCATTAAGTAGATGATAACACAAATCCTCCAGTAATGTTAGTAAATAAATAGGAATCCTAAAAAGAGCACCTAAATCCACAAGACACAATAGATCGGAAGAACTAAAGGTCAAAGTTCTTTCAAAGATATCAAGGCCAGCTTTTGTTAAACCAAAAATGTCCTAAAAGGTCGAATAGATGTCAACGGACAGTACTTAATCTACTAAATTATATGTATTGGAGGATTCTAAGACAAGTTAAATGTTTTCAAGTTCTAGAATTTTCTGTTTCGTTTGGATTTGAGAACCTTTTTATATATTGGGAGATTAGCTTTGTCAAAACTTCTGTAATGAAGGGTATCCGAAAATTTATGTCTACAAAAATAGGAGTACCAATGGCGAAGTTACTACACAACTCCATTCCTATCGGCTTCCAATCGATATTCGTAGGCTAAAAACGTAACAAAAAACCTTATCTTTCAGAGTATCTTATGAAATAACTATACCTTCTTATATGTTTTCTCTGTAAACAATTGCCTCTGGGCCAAATACTGTAGTTATTATCTATAAGTTTAAGATGAATTCTTCTAAGTTTTGTCTGAAACATGAAAATTTAATCTAACCATCGAAAGTTCTGGTTAAACTACCAAAGCTCGTTATTACTTTGTTCATTCAACGATAACGAGTAATGGCTTCTTTTGAAACGCTTTTAGAACTTGTTTCAAATTTCATTTCGTATATCGACGTAAGGATTTATGCCAGATTTTCGAAGATAGCCAAACAGACCTTATCGGGGAAATAATAGAGGTGGTATTCGTTTGTTGTTAAGGTAGATTAATGGTTTTTGATTTCTTGGATAAGTCAGGTCTCGCTGTAGTAAATTTTATAAGGATTAAGTTGTTTTAGAATTCTGCTTTGGGATGAGTGTTTTCTTATTCCCTGATTTGTTATTCGAATGAGTTTTTATCAGTACGTTTTGTTTCGGTAGAAACATCAGTTCGTATTTCGAATTCTTGAATATTTAAGGACACTTGCCAAAACTTTTCAAACTTTGTATTGTTTGCTAGAAATTTGAATTTGAAAATGTATTTTAGTTTCATGATTTATTTGAGAATCATTTTGTATTCTTGTACAATTTTTATTTAATGACCGACTTCTAAAAAGAGAGTCTTGTAGATACAGTGAGTGTGGTGTGTCGAGATGTGAGTTCGAGTTCCAGTGGTACTACCCAAAATCATACGAGAAAGAGGGTAGAGAGATTTGTTTGCTCTTAAATCGACCCGCAGTATCCAGTCTTCTCGTGATCATGACATTTACAACAACATTGAAATATCGAGACAATTCAATTAATTAAATATCGTGGTAAGAACCCGTTGAAAATGCATGAATGTATTCTAAAAAGAGGATATCAAGTTAACTGTATATAAGCCTATTTCGATGATTCTTATTTTTTTAGAAAGTTCTTGTGATATCACGTTTATATAATTTGAGAAAGATTAGATCGGTTTCATTTTGTGTGAACTTAATCATCAACATTCATCATTGTTCCAAAATAACTCCATTCTTTGATACTAATCTGTCTCATGATCATCCCATCAGTTAAATTAACATAACAAAAAACCCATTAGTTAACTAGTTTCCGCTATTAATTGAAGTATTTTATACAACAAAATAGTTATTTATTGGTTACAAATACTAAAAGGCCAGAGAGAAAATTAATCGTTAATTTTACGTGTTTGAACTGGTGAGCGATACGGTGTTATTCTGGTTACAATTAAAAATGCTCATTTTTGACCGATTCCCAAAAAGATGGTATTTTTGTTTATTATTTTTAAAATAAGAATAATTAGTGTTGCGACGACCAGCTGCAAGGTGGACGGATGATCTTGTTAAGATCGCAGGAACACGCTGGATGCAGGTTGCTACCAACCGGTCGCATTGGAAATCTTTGGGGGAGGCCTATGTCCAGCAGTGGACGTCTACAGGCTGATAATGATGATGATGATGATGATGTGTGGATTAAATAGATTTCTTTAATTGAATAGACTCATAGAACACCAAAAACATTAAAATTTTATTTAGTGTCACTTTGGTGGATTTTTAAGTACCTAACTTGGTTACTTGTTTGGAAGTAGTCCTAATAACCTCAACCTTCTTCTCGAATCTTATCCTCGTGTGAGTATCTACAGTGGACTTATGGCCAAAGGGAGATCGCTGACCGGGCGAGGTATATGCTCGGTCAGGCCGAAGCCCCATGTAGTAGATTTCAGATGTGGTATATATGCGAAGATTTCTGCAAATGTCGTAACTGATTCAGGATCTCGCGCGTTATTATTGGTCGCCATACTCGTTATGTTTTAAAAACATACTAAGAACAATTTAATGAACATTGTATTAATTCGAACATATACTAAATTGTGTACTAATTCTGTTAAGTCGTAAGGAAATACCATTTTTTCGATTTTAATCATGTTTGAGATTATACTGCTTCAAAAAAACTTTTCAGCTAATAATTTTACTGTTTTATCGTCGCTCATGGACCTATGCAATATCAAGGGATACAAAGCAGATTTGACCCACTCTTAACACGATCACTGCTACACGAGGCCTAAATGACCCTTCTTGCAACTTTCCTGCAGCAAGGAAAAACGGCAACTTCCGGTGCGAAGAACATAACTATGATATAGGAGGTGGAGTCTAATAGACCGCGTATCACCCTAACGTCTAGTCATGGGGCGGGCCGATAACACCTCGTATCGCAGCGAACGTGTTAAGGACTTTCTTCAAGTCTCACCCAACAAAAAAATTAGGTATCTTGATCGTGTTCTTAAAATATTCTTTAAGATTAAGATCGTCTTAATACGACCCATAAACCGAGCCCGATGGCTGTAGAACAGAATTTTTCGCCAATTTCTTATAGATTATGGTGCTATAAATGCTTTTTATGGATATTGAAAACGATGATTTGCACATTTTAATTATTTTTACGGTGTTTGACGATGTCGGAAGCGAGACGGCCTTTTTGAAGTGTCGATTTTTTTTAATTTAATTTATTTTTATTGTTAATCCTGTCTATTAAGCTGGTAACAAAATTAATTGAATACGAATTGATATTAATTGAGTTAAGTTGTTTATGTTTTTAGTATACCATTATTTTTTGTATAACACTCTTAGGCTTAATTAATAATTTAGGTTGGATTCCTTAAGTTGCCTTTTTATCTAGTTCTATGGGTCTATCTTTGCAGTAGAGCGGTTTCACTAAGACTACGAGGTTTTAAATGAAGATAAGATTGTCATGCAGTCAGATTAGCTTAAGAACCACCCTGATCCTTTTTAAAACCATTCATGGACTTAACCAGCTCAGAATTGCCACCTTACTCTTCTGGGTTCGTTTTTAGATTGACAATTCATAGCGCTTGAAAAACTCTTAAGGAAGGCAACTCTTTCCATATGGTACGTTTACATCACCAACTTCCAATACAGGCAAATGACAACTGCCTTCTTCACTTCGACCCCTCACCGGATGAAGACTGCCCAGAATGGGCAAGGATTCGGCCGGAGCTGGTGGTAACTTGGAGCAGCAGCAATCTCAATCCAACAGGCGCGTGAACACGCAATTACCACTCCATGGGTCCCTAGAAGGGACTCTTTAGCAACGCCACAACACACCTACACCTCCGCCTAGAATGGCGGAGAGATAATGCCCGGGCAGCGGGGTGCCCCCAAGACCCCCTTGGATGGATGGGCAACTGCCTACCAGTTATCAACTATCAAACGATGTTTCACATAGTTTCAATGCCTGCCAATGCATACAAACCTCCTTTTACATGTTGTTTGGCCGTCACCGTCATTTGTTTTTGACATGCGTGACGATGACGAGCCAATGTGGATACTGTCTGTCTGTACCAACCCATTACTGCCCACTGTTGGGCTCAGGTCTCCTCAGAAGAGACAAGTCAATGTGGATAAGCAAAACTATAATCTTCTTATATGTAAAAATGAATTGCTGTTCGTTAGTCTCGCTAAAACTCGAGAACGACTGAACCGATTTGGCTTATTTTAATCTTGAAAAATTCGTAGAAGTCCAGGGAAGGTTTAAACGGTGAGAAAATTTCCTTATGTGACGCAGACAAAGTTGTGTGGGCCAGCTAGTTATTAAATATAATTATTTAATGATGTCTTTGACCAAAATGGACGTTTCTCTAGCACAATAGTTAAGATACTAAACTTAAAAGTGACAATAATCACTTTAAACTTACCATTATTTTTAACGACAAACTTCCAGAATATGGCCTCTCCGAACCTATTGAATATTGATCAAAAGGTATAACAGGTACATTATCTATAATAGGTGTTGGAAGGAAAATTGTCGTGTTGGCCGAATTGCCAATTTACATTTGAAATTAGTACGAAACTGGAGTAATTTGCAAGTTTAGAGAGTATTGTTGGGCCTTGAGAGTGGCGTCTTAACGACCTTGTATTATATTAGGATATTGAATAGACTCTTGTGTTCAATAGGTTTATTGGTAATTTTAAAAAAGAGATCTTTGTAGTTAGATGTTTTTAAATTGCGAAATAGATACACGACAGGCCACCTGATGGTAAGCGGTTACCTGATGGTAATGTAATTATATTTTTTTATTTTTTTTTATTGCAAGGTAGATAAACTAGCATACAGCCCACCTGATGGTAAGCGTATGGATGGAAGGTAGCCTATGTTCTTTTTCAGTGTCTAAAGATTGTTTGTGCCAAATTTCATCAAAATCGGTTGAGAGGTTTAAGCGGGAATGCGTAACAAACAGACTTTTTACTTTCGTATTTATAATATTAGTCGTATTTATAATCCTTAATTAGTAAGGATTATAATCGGAAATATTTGTACTAGATCTTTTGATGGTAGTTTCATGATATCAATACTATTTAAAATGTTGGTAATTTTTTTATCATCCACTAAATACAGTGTATTTTTAAAATAAAATATAACGTAACAAAAGAAAACGTTCCTTTCTTTCTTTTAAGAAATCTTAAAAGTTACAGTTTTCTTGGGTAACGTCTAACAGGTAGGTATGACTATTTTAAAATGAACAGAAAACTAGATCTAGAAAGAAGCAAGCAACGTAAGTCATCTAGGTGGAAAGCCTAGTGAAGACCCTTTGCGTAGTAGTGTAATTTTAGAAACAGTCAATGAAAACAATTTTAGTGACAAATATACTGTCATCATTAAAATAATGCGTTATGCTGCGTTAATATAATAATATGAGATAATATACGCTTATTTAGTAGCCACTGCATTAGTAATATTAGTATACCTCGTATTGTATAATTTAATAAGATAACATGCTTGAGTAATGAACTATTTAAACAGAACAAACGAAGAACGAAGATTTTCATATTGTTCAGAATACAAAAATCTTCTTGTAGTGTGTGTGATATTGATTATTGGTGATTCTTCCGCATATTATTATTATAGACTGGGAATTATGTAGAAAATCTCTGAAAAAAAACAAACCTTAGACTGGTAATTAAAAATTTATCAGTTGATTTTCATATCCCATATATATTCCACTTTATATTTCAGTTTAAGAAAAAAATATTGGACCGCATAATCGACAGTCAAAAGTCAATAACAAAGATGTCGGTTTAATAGGTTTTAGAAAGGATCCAAATATACTCAGAAACTCCACTATCTATAAATTCCTCACCACACTTCCTTTCTTTCAAATTACATCAACAGTCAACGCTTACACAACAATCCAATTTAGTTTTCTTTCCATTTCAAAAAACACAAGTCAAATCGATCAAGTGATTCCCCTGACACCGTTTAAAACTATTCACCTATTCTCAGTAAACACGGAAGCCATCTTTAGTACACGAAGAATGCTTTCAGAACTTCGATTCCAAACAAAATTAACGTTCTATTTATCATTTGAAACAGGTCAAACGTTAATGCATATACCGACTTTCATTAGTGACGCTTAGAGTGTATTTATTTAATTCAATTGGTTTCACAAAGAGGCATGTTTCAAAGGAAGCTAGTTTGAGGCAATTGTTGGTGTGTGGTTCAAGGTTTCGACGATTGTCATTGTGTTTTTGAGGCTAGTGTTGTGTGAAAGTGGAAGGATGATAAAATTTCTTGTAGAAGAGTGATAGTAGGTATATAGAAAGAAGATAAACTCATTCCTGGTAATATTTTTGCTTCAACCTTACTATCGGGAAAATTGTGAGATCGCCTGTTGCTTAACTTATTTATTTAGTATATCTTTGTATGCGATGTATCTCAGTAATCTGTATGATTTGTTATGATTAATATTGTTAAGTTTCGAATTTAATTTGTTATCTCTTGTTTAAATGTATTTGAGAACAGGTGCAATTACAAAATATTTGATTAGAATAATAATGTAAGAAAACTATAGGTCTATTTTAAGTACATTACCTTAATTAGTTTGTACTTAGTTTTATATGTGTGACTGTTTGATTTCTGAATAAATAAATAAAAAAAAAAACAAAAAAAACATTGAGGATTCGAAGAGGAATATGTCTAAAAACACACTTGAAAAACCGAGAAAGTTCATTGAATTTCAAATTATAATTGTTTAGGCAGACTCGATCTTTTAATCATAGTGTTTTAGTCAGATTTAGACTGTAGTAGATAACGCAAAGTTTAAAGAGAAAGCATGTCCTAAACGTAATGTTATTCAAATGATGTTATGTAATTGGTCATATGAAACGCAATAACTGATCCTTATTCTTGTTTGTCCATATAACCATAATTGAATGTGTAGGCGACAGAATCAACAATTCATATTTTATTATATTCTAGTAAAGAACAAACTTGTGTCGACGATAGCGCCATCTATAAATAGTTTAAATATTTGTTATTTAAACCTCTTTTGTGTAAATACTTTTTGAATTGTAATAAAGAATAGATGTTGGCGCGCTTATTTGAATTTAGAACATTCCATTGCCGAATACAGACGTTTTGTACATTTTTTCACAACTTTTATTTTCTTAGTTTTATTTTATGATTCCTTCTTAACTTCTCTCTCACTGGCAACATTAAGTTTTTTACAGAATATATGCTTCATATATTTAGCAATTTAATGCCATTGGTCAGCTACGTCCAACAACATTACGAAGAAGCGACATAATAATTGGATTTCATTACGCAATTTAGGAAGGAAACAAAATGTAAATGAACAAGAATGAAATCGTATATTTTCCTGGATTTTTCCCTCCTAATTATGAAATTGAGATTTAGATGTCGTTTTGTTTTTGTTTAATTTTACCTTCGGATAAAAATTTACAAGGAACAAAGCGGGCTGATTATGTACCTGCTATTTTACAGAAATGCTTAACATTTGTTAATTTCTGTGTTTTCCATTTGTTTAGTAACGAAGTCTTGTTATAAATTACATGTTTCTTAGAGGAGTAAATTGTTAAATATTCATCCTGTGGCTTGCTCGCTGTATTATAACTACCGTCTCTGTTTCGATATGTCCACTGATGAGATTGGTTTTAATTTATGTTGCCTTCTCCCTAACGATCTATTTGAACAGATTTTCTTCAAGATCTAAATCATCAGTTGCTTTGTCGTTTAATGTGGCATAGAACTTCAACCGATCAACCGTATTTTTCCCAATATTTTGTCAGGCACGATCAGCTTGTCTTTATAACAACATTTTCTAACAATACCGTAACATCACTTTCGTTTTACAAAACTATTATACAAATAATATGTTTCCAGTGGCCCTCACACTAGGCCTTGCCTGTATCGTGAAGACCTGATAGGGTCATAATATCAATCACAATATTAATCAATAGTTAGTAGTTGGAATGATGCCAATAATAATATGTTACACGAGCAAAAAGCAGAAATAAATGACTTTAGTGATACGAATGCTATGAATGAAGTGAACTAGAATTAGTGTAAATAAAACATGAAATTACAAAACGGTTCCCATCACTGTGACTTTTCAACTATTCTCTCAGTTTCGCTGTAGCAAAGTTCCATTAACCACTCCCTAACTTTCTTTTTGGCTCCCTAAAAAGTCAGATTTCATGAAATTTTATCATGCATTTGCAGGATCCTTTCTTGTATGCGGGTTACCTCACGTTGGTTTCCTTCACCTTACGGGTATTATATATTTTTCCTATAGCGATCACAAAAACATACCCACTCAAGAAATATATGACGTTATAAACGCTAAATCTTGTAATTTGTGTCATCTACTTCGGTCTATGTAAAGTAATTGTACTATTGGATTGACGGATTGATAGAAATAGGCGAATTCGGGTTTTCCCTGAGTGCTATTTATAGGGTTGTATTATGTCTTTTCGAGTTTAAGTAGCTTCCGTATTTGTTCAATAGGAATATATTTATCGTCATGATTTAATATTTGGCAAGACGTTAGGAACCACAGTTATGAACTGTCAACATGTTTGGTTATGTTAGCAGTTCCCGTGCACAGATGAGAAAATAACTAATTTAGTTGAGTTTAGAGGTTATGTTAATTGGTGTTAGCTAGGCTAAGTAGTGCTACAGGATTTAGGTTCAATGTTGCCTTAGAAGAAAATCTAGAGAGTTCTAGAAAAAATCCAGAGCTTAGAAATTAAGCTCTAGAATTATTTTTTTTATAGTGAAGATATTTGAATAGTTATGACTAATACTCTTTTACATATTGGACTATTTTGTAAGATATATATTAGTTATCTAATGATCGTCTCTGATTAATGTAAGAAGATTTCTTTTGTAAAATTTTCATTAAAGTATTAGAGACATCAAATACTTACAAACGCTTTGTTAGAAAATAAGTATTTAGTGTTGTTTATTCAAAGGTATGATACTCACCCTACATGTTTCACTTTATGTTGAATCTGAAACAAAAGAATATTCTTTAGAAGATATTAATTTTATGTGATGAATAATCGACAATAATGATTCGGAGAAAACACAAAGTGAAAACTTTCGTTGGATATACTATTTAATAATAATAAAGCCTTTAATCTGAACCAATAATTACACTTTTGTTTATAACTATACTTGCTTATACCTAACATTATAATGTAAAACAGAACATTACTATTAAAGAAAAAAGTATAATATTTTTTTTTACATTATGCTTAAAAGAACCTTACTTTAAAAATATCTTAATTTGTTACCCTTATAGTATATCTCTAAGTTCAGAGAGCCTTTTTGGCATAGGCCTCCTCCAACTTTGGATATACTATTAGCAAGTATTAATTTATTTATAAACGGCTAACCTGATCCGGTAAACCAAACTATATCCAAAAGTACAAACATCACACTAGTAACATGATAGTACAAGATTAGTATTTACAATCTCTAGAACATTGAAAAAATTCTGAAAGAAAAATAAACTCTTTGAAAAAGTCTTAAGAATAAAAAACACTAAGAGGTTTATTATGAGGTAAATCGTACGAATATAATAAATCTGGTCCAAGTACTATTCTATTATATCCGAAGAAATGATTTACACAGAGACCTAATATTTTCTTTGTGAAATGAAAATCATTTACCCGGTATTGGATATTTTGAAATAAAGATGCTGGATGAGACAAAAAACGGACAGGAATTTGAAAAAATCGGAAGAATTCTAAACATTCCAATCTTTGATTATGTTGTCACTGTTGATGTGACACTTTTATTTTTTTTATTCCATGGTAGATAAACGAGCCTACAGCCCACCTAATGGTAAGCGATCACCGTCGCTCATGAACCTCTGCAATGCCAGGGCAAAGAGGGGCCGTTATCTATCGCCTACCCATACAAGACTTTTCTTAAACCTCGCTTTAAGAGGGACATGTCCGGGACTCCGCTGATGGGAGTCCATTCCAAATCGGAATGGTACGGGGCAATAATGATCTTCTGAATCGAACTGTAGAAGAGCGCAGCGGTTCCAAGTAAAGAAAGAAAGAAAGAAAGAAAGGTGGTGAACCTTGCCCCTGCGGCGTGTGGTGCGATGGTAAAAAGGAGATGAAGGAATCATCTCAAAGAATTCCTTATAAGAAGGCCCAAAGTTATTCAGAGAGGATTAGGTTATGCATGATATAGACCAATGATCAAGTTTAGGTAAGGATGACGGCCAATGATCTAGTTAAGGTAATGGATGCAGGAAGGCTCTTGGGAGAGGACTATTATCAACAGTTGTTGGTGATTATGATCAGCAATGAGATGTCTTTAGTTAAATCCAGTAATAAATTTTCGAAATTTTGCAAACACCAAACTAGAGACCGCGTAGTGTAAGTAGTAATACCGCAGTGTCCCCTAACATTGCAGTGGTCTATGAGCCACGGTAACCACGTTCCGTCAGGAAAAATAGCAATTAAAACACACCTGAAGCTGTCATTACTCTAAGTATTGCATCCTTGACATGACAGTGAATATAAATCACAATTAAAACAGTTCGTCGATGACAAACTCGATGTTGTGATTTTTGAACCATTAATTATACAATCCTGTACCTGTACCAACCCATTACTGCCCACTGTTGGGCTCTGGTCTCCTCAGGAGAGGGATTAGGCATAGTCCACCACGCTTGCCCAGTACGGATTGGAGACTTCACATATCTTCAAAGGATTTTTAGAACCCTTTTCCGACATACAAGTTTCCTCACGATATTTTCCTTCACCGTTTTTAGCCAGTGGTGTTGTGAAAAATTGCACATAAATCTTTTTCACATTTAGATTTAGAGGTACAAGCCGGTCGGATTTGAACCCGCGACCTCCCGACCACTCGGCCACCACGACTATATGTACAATCAAAAATATTTAATTAAATGAACATAAAGTCAAAATACAAAACATACTTTAACAAAAACGAATGATATTTCTACAATAATTAAATACCATACATCGAATACTTTTGAGAATGCAAACTGGAATGGAATATATAAATTCAATTTGCAATCAACTATAAACTCAAAGTAAATAGTTTTTAATGTTATGCTCACACAGTTTAATGAATATTTAGATAAGTAAATTGCATCTGATGTGTTTATGTTATTGCTCATTTCAAAGATAAATATATTCTAATTGAATTTGTTTTAAATATTATTTTTGTTAGTTATAAAGTTGAGTGTACTGTAAAAGTTTTCTAAACAACTGCTGTAATGGTTGTTTTATTGAACAAGATTGTGACCTCCAATGGGTAAGTTGTATTGGAACGAAATTCCTTATCGCGCGTTATCGAAAGGGGGCTAGACGGAAAAATTCTTACGAAAAGTTGTCACGACACTTTTTTGTTTTAGATGATTATCGCTAAATGGCGCTGTGATCAAAATCTTTTAAAACACGTTCCTTATTGCGCGTTACGTTAGGAAAAAAATATAAGATATCTTTTAATCGAAAGGAACTTCGTTCTATTTGGGTGTCCAATGACACCTCTCAAGTTTTTGTTGAAAGAATGGGATTATTGGGTATACCTTTTCAGTGTGTCCATGAAGCTGTAGACATCACGTGAGAAGAACTCCTAAAATAAAAATCTTTGATCTGATTAGATCTAGAAAAGTAACTAATAGCGGAAGTTCAAGAAAAGAAAAAACAAATTCTTGCCAACATTTCAATAAATTTTCTTGAAATTTTCTTCTATATTGGAGCGATAGTCAATAAGGATTTATCACTATGTAATACATAAGAGGCGGTCAAACACGTAATATTATTGAAATTTGTTCCAATGTAGCTTGAGGACATATTGTGTAGACATCAAATTTAGTAGTATCAATATTTTTAGAAAAATATAGACAGCATTCGACACATACGTATGTATGTATTTGAATTACTTTCAATAACACTACGTATAAGAGCAGCTACAGAAAAGATAGCTTTAAATATAAACAAATGAAGATCTTTTATTATTCCCGACATGGTAAACTTAATACATAAATTATTACCGAAAGGATTTACCCCGTATACCGTTTACCACCTCCGACCCTTAGTCTAAACCAAGCGTAACAGACACGACCCAGGATTTATGATGTCTAACTCAGTATACAGATACACTGTTTTAATATAATTAAGTAATTGTTATTCCAGACTGGATTATGCTCAATTCGTTGATATGTTTTGATGCAAAGAGTATTACTTCTGAAAATGAAGGATTTTTTTACACATTGATGTGTAGCTGTAGTGACTTAAAAGTTGATTTTGAAGAAAATTAGACTAAAATAATGAAATAAATAAATTTGAAATGTGGGTCTACAAGAGGATGCTCAGAATATCGTGGAAAAACAAGGTCACAAATATAGAAGTCTTGAGACGTGCCAACACAGAAAAACAACTGCTGAAAACCATCAAAAGAAGGAAATTGGAGTATCTGGGGCATATCATGAGAAGCCCGAAGAACGATTTGCTGCACTTGATCGTACAGGACAAGATCCAGGGGAAGAGAGATGTAGGTAGAAGGAGAACATCCTGGCTGAAGAACTTGCGCCAGTGGTTCAACAAAAGCACCCGTGCTTTGTTTCGCGCTGCTGTGTCAAAAGTACAGATGGCCTTAATGATCGTCAACCTTCGATAGAAGATGGTAGAGGAAGAAGAAGACTAAAACAAGTAATATACATCTCCGTACTTGGGGTATGTGGTAGTCAAAATGCACTAAAACCGCTCACGCTTAGCATCCGAACCTCAACTGAGGACAGAACCTAGCACAACATTGGGCTGAGTGACGCGTTGCACGCCAAGGTTTACGTCTCGCCCCGTCATCCCTGATATTTAAGTACCTATTGGAACGAAGTTCCTTATCGCGCTTTGTGAAAGGGGGCTTTTTTTTTTTTTTTTTTTTTTTTTTTTTTGGACGGGAGGAAATCGCCGGACTTCCACTCGCCCCGCGAGTGGGGTATGTGGGTGTCGAACCGCACCAAAACCTCCCGCCTCTCACGCTCGACATCCGATGATGTAGGGGTGACAGGACGCGTTCGCGATCGACGCTTACGTATCGCCCCGTCACCCCCGGACGTCGAACCGGCAGCCGTCGGTGAAACGACCACCGGCTCACTCGGTGGACGGGCCAATTAAGGCCCGCCAAGATGGGGCCGTGTGGTGTAGGGTCTCCCTCGGCTCAGGCCGGCCCAGGGCCAGCCCGGGTCGGGGAGCACGGCTTGCCATCCCCCGTACAGATGGCACGGAGGGTGCGCGCTGAAGCCTAGCGCAGCACCCCTCGGGTCCGATGTTGGTGGACCCGGTAGTCTTAGGGGGCCAGGTCCCGGGACAACTCCCGAGGTCGGCCCCCCGCTCGACGTCGGCGGCGACGGGGTTGGTCGGGGAGGGAAGAGCTCTCCCTCTCCCGCCCCGCCGCCTCCTTCTGCGAGATGGTGGACTCGCAGAAGTCGAGCATAGCTTTCCAGGACTCGTCGTCGCCGAGCATCGATGCCACGACGCCCGGCAACGACAAGTCCTGCCCTACTTGTGCGACCAGGACACGGCGCTGCTCCTCCCATGCGGGGCAGACAGCGAGCGTATGCTCTGCCGTGTCCAGGTCGCTTGTGCAATGATGGCACCTCGTCGTCGGCTCGACCTGTATCCGGTGCAGGTACTTCCCGAAGCAACCATGCCCGGTCAGCACCTGCACCAGACGAAAGGTGAGGCGTCCCTCGCCGCGACTCACCCAGTCCCTGAGGACGGGGCGAATCGCCTCGACGGTCCTTAGGCCCCAGTCGGGGTTGGCCAAGCGCCTTGACCAGGCCTCCAACACGGACCGCCGAGATTGGGCCTTCCGGTCCCGAACCGCAGCTCTGAGGGGACGCACAACGCCCCGAGCGCGGAGGTCGCAACGCCAACGGTAATCGTCGGCGAGCGCCTCCGCCTCCAGCTCCCAGGGCGGCGTCCCCGCCAGTGCACACGCCGCCTCAAAGGAGACGGTGCGGTATCCGCGGATGGCCCTGATAGCTACGACGCGCTGTGGCCGGCGCAGGCGCCGGACAACGGTTGTTGTCCGGTTTCCTGGTCCGGCCCAAACGGGCGCGCCGTACAGGGCCATCGAACGCACCACCCCCGCGTAGAGGCGGCGCACGGCACGGTTTGGTCCCCCGAGATTCGGAAGCAGCCGGCTCAGAGCGCCGGCCGTCCTCATCAGTCGGGGGACGAGCTCCATAAAGTGGGCCCGGAAGGTCCAACGGCTGTCCAGTATGAGGCCGAGGTACTTCAATCGCACCCCGACCTCTATTGGGACGCCTCCAACCACGATTTGGGCCCCTGCAGGTGGCGTCACCCCAGCCCTGTGGAACCACAGGGCCTGGGATTTATTGAGCGCCACCGCGAGGCCCAATCTCCTAATACGGCCGACGACGAGGGCCACCCCCGCTGTGGCGAGATGGGTAGCCTCTCTGAAGTCTTGACCCCGGGCCATGACGAGCGTGTCGTCAGCGTAACAAATCACGCTCAGGCCCGGGGTCAGGGCGCCTCTCAGCACCCAGTCGTACCCGACATTCCAAAGGAGAGGTCCGAGGACCGACCCCTGAGGAACCCCGCATACGACCGGAAACCGGTAAACGGTCCCATCGTGCCCGGTGCATACTACCGACCTGGCCTCTAAGTAGGAGCCGACCAGCCGGCGGAGGTAGGGGGGAACTCCATGTCTCTCGAGTGCCCCCCCTATCACGGACCAGGGCAAGGTGTTAAATGCGTTGGCGATGTCAAGCGACACCGCCAAGGCCACCCCGCCCTGTGATACGGCTTCATTTGAGAGGGCCCGCACGCGAAGGATCGCGTCCACGGTTGAGCGGCCCTCTCTGAAGCCGTACTGCTCCGCCGACAGATCGGGTCCCACCCCGACCAGGTGCTGGACGATGCGGGCAGCCAGAATGCGTTCCAGCAATTTGCCCACCTCGTCCAGTAGCACGATAGGACGGTAACCGGCGGCTGTATCCGCCGGGCGCCCCTCCTTCCGCAGAAGGACAAGTCTACCCTCTCGCCACAGCGAGGGAAACCGTCCCGACTCGAGGCAAGAATCGTAGAGCCTCAAGAGTCGGTCCCCTAGGGCATTGAGGGCCAATACCCTATTTGTTTTCCACTAGCCGATGCTTGCGGCTTTGTTTTGGAATCTGTGTTCATTTTGACGACATTCTCTTGTTTATCAAACAGTATTTAGAAGCAAGATTGCTTTTAGATCTATTGGATTCTGTTTTGTTTTATTTTAATGTAGGTATTTATTATGTTCAGTTTGTAGTGTGGATATTTTATGCAATAATTCACATCTTCAGTTGACGAGCGCTACGACTTTATCCCTTTCATTCTAAATCTTTTAATGTATGTTGTGCAATGGTGTACACTCCCGATGGAACTATATAGGTAAACATAAGCATCTATAGAATATTATTAGGGGTGTGCGAATATCGTTCGAATCGAATCGAATCGATTATCAATATTCGATTCGAAATTCGAATCGAATAATTCGAACTTTCGAATTATTCGAAATTCAACAAATATTCGAAAAATTTCGAATAATTTGAAAAGTTTCGAATATTCGTCGAATTTCGAATTTCGAATCGAATATTAATATTCGATTCGGAACGAATAATTCGTGAGTTCGAATTATTCGCACACCCCTAAATATTATATTTTTATGTATTAACTAGCTGCCCCGCGAAACTTCTTTTGCGTAGAAAAAAAAATAGGGGTGGACTACCCCTAACATTTAGGGGGATGTAAAATAGATGTTGGCCGATTCTCATAGATACCGGATAAGCACAAAAACTTCCAAAGTCTTACTGCATATATTGTTCTACGTGTTTTAAGCTCATGTGTGCACTTCTCTTGTACACCTACTTATTGTTCTCTCTACTCCACCCGTGGTTAACTGGTAGATAATGCCTCAGGCATTAAGTCCGCTATTGTACTTATTTTTTTTTGTACAAGAAGAATAAATAAATAATACAACTTAATATACATTAGACTTCTAAACTAGTCATCATCAAACCTTTCGCAATTATTAAAAAAGAACCCTTACATTAATATCTTTTCCTAGAATCCTTTCAGCGAACCATTTCATTTGCACTAATCCGTGACGTCATTCCTCGTTAGGACCATAACAATCAAGTTCATAGCTCATTAAGCTAAAAGCCCATCGTATAACTGAGCTTAAACGTCGACGACACACGATGTTTTCACAAGATAAATATACAGAAAGAAAACTTCATATAAATCTAACTAAAACTCTTCTAATAAAACTACTAGACATGTAATATTTCTTAAAATAATGCAAACGACCGACCATTTTCAAAAATAGCACAAAAACTGTTGGCAGATCTTTATATTTATAAGAAGACAATACATGTAGCAAGTATTTGCTTGCTGAATAAAAAGGAGTATCGAAGTAGGTTCACCCAGAAAATTTACACAGACATAGACAGCAAACCGTGAAATCTGGACTGTTCAAAATAGGTACATATTTTTAAACATAACTTGAAAAGTACTAGTTCGCTCAGAACAAAATGATGACCATAAGCTTTCAAATAGAATAAGAATCGTCCAAATCGGTGCCCCAGAACTAAAGTTATATGAAGAAGAAAGAACTTAATAACTTCCACCCTTTAGGAATTCGCTCAATTAAAATAAAAGATTTATCCTATGAAAAGTGTTACATACATATGTTTTATTTCTGTAAAGATTATATTCTATGATGTAGTCACGATCCTAGATGTAAGTTCGTGTAAAAAGGTTTATGGCTTGCTTATTGGGATGTTTCCTGTCTTATGGTTGTTCAGTCTCTACCTTTTATGATGCAGGTTCATGAGACTGTGACTCTTTATAATTCTAGTTCCTAACATGTTATAGTGTTTAGACGATTTATTCTTTAGTTAGTTCATAAACCTCTGATTGTCCATTCTGTACCAACCCATTACTGCCCACTGTTGGGTTCAGGTCTCCTCAGGAGAGGGATTAGGCTTAGTCCACCACGCTTGCCTAGTGCGGATTGGGGACTTCACATATCTTCAAAGGATTTTTAGAACCCTTTTCCGATATGCAGGTTTCCTCACGATGTTTTCCTTCACCGTTTATAGTCAGTGGTGTTGAGAAAAATTGCACATAAATCTGTTTCACATTTAGATTTGGAGGTACAAGCCGGCGGGATTTGAACCCGCGACCTCCCGTACGGAAGGAAGCGCTTCACCACTCGGCCACCACGACTTGTTATTGTCCATTACTAGGCTTTTTTCACCCACCTCTGTAACTATAGTGTAACCAGGATTGACATCGTCGACTATCGTAATGATTCTGAGCAGTAAAGTCAGGCACGGAAAGTTAACTTGTATTGGGCCTTCAACCAATTTAATAAGAAGATGATAGAAGGAGTAGGAAATAATGAATTCTAGTAGGCAATTATGCTTATTTTGTACTGGTTGGAGCCTTCAAATATCTTGACAGGGTAGGATTTTTGATATGCAGGTTTCGTTACGAGGTTTTAGTCAGCAGTACTATGATAACTGCATTTATAAATTAATATTTAGAGATACAATTCGAACTTCCCACGTGGATTGCAGATGATCTTTTCGACCACCACGACGAGGATATTACTAATACAACGAAGCATCAAGTAATCCACTTAAAATTCGAAAGCCAAAAAAATAACCTTATCAAAATTCCATTTCGCCTTCCCGCTAGAGACATAATCAAGTAAAAAAATACGAGGCTAAGAAACTCTTCAACTAATTTAAACTTAATTCGGTTATCTGGGAATGGGTGGGTGACGCTAATTTTAAAGGGAAATGGGAGATGCTCGTGTTTCGTAACCGGTTGTTGGGCTGTTGACGCCCGAGTAATGTAGGCCCAGAATTTAAATTGGAAATTACATAAATTGAATGGATTTTTTTGTTCGAGATCTGAAATTCGAACATCTGTTTATTGCTGTTGAGCTTTTCGAAATAAATAATGGCTTTGCTGTGGTAGACGGTAAACGTATAGGTGACGCTGGTGTTGGTAATTTTAGATGAGAAGTAGTTTAAATTGATGCGTTTATACCCGTAGCTTAACCAAGATGGGTGTTAGAGAAACTCAGGACTGTAGATATTAGTTATTTTAGGAGAAATTTTTACTCAGCAATGTTTCGTCGAAGCTTGCAACTGCTAGTTTGATAATAGAACTGTGTGGCATGCGTTTTCGAATGTCCAGAATTGAAAAACAAAAGTAACTAGCAATACAGAGGTTTATAAGCGACAATAACCACTTACTGTGAAGCTTAGCGCTAGCTTATAAATATAAGGCAATAAAAAAATCTAAATGAAAATTGAAAGGTCAATCTTGTATTCCTTTTTGAAATCAACAAAATATTCACACAAATTTCATAAACACAGTTATTTGTGACGACAAAAAAACATTATCGTCACGACATTGCCCGTGGAAAGAGATAATAGAAAAAAAATAAATGCCGTAGAAAATATCACAAAGAAAAACATTCAGAAACGATTTTATTTCATTTCCTTCTTCGCTACTGAGCTCAAAATGGCTGATGTTTTTTCAATGGAGTTTGTTCCGGAGAAACATGAAAGTACACAAAAGATAGTGTTTTCAATTTCAGTTACTTTATTAAGAGTTTTCGCTTTGTGACTTGTGTCGCTCGGTTTCATTTCAAATAAATAGAAGTAAAATATATTATATTCAGGATATAATATTATGGAGACCAGTGAATTTACTAAATAAGGTTTTTACAGAGTGTTCAATCCATATTGAACATACGAAACTTTTTATATTTTATTTGCATTCAAACTTTTTATTTTTCGCGATGACTCTGTCTCGCGCTATGGAAAACTAAATTCAAATTCAATTCTATGTCAAATTTCACTTTTCTTTCTATCCATGTAGAGATTAGTCTCATTTTAATTTTCTTTTACTTTTTATATCAATTTATTGTATTCCATAAATACAATAAATGAATTAATTATTATGTTGTGGTTTCAATAATATCCCAATACAGAGTTCTTATTCATTATTTGATCAGCTCTACCTCTCCAAAATTGTGCATTATGACGAGACATACGGACTTCCAAATTTTAATTCCTGTAAGCGTTTCGCTGAAACTCCTTAGGAGACAAAGAAAAAGTGAATGAACTATCACTAGTATCATCATCATCATCAGCCCACACTCGTCCACTGCTGGACATAGGCCTCTCCCAAAATACGCCACTGAGTTCTATCTTCTGCTCGTCTCATCCAGTTGTTACCGGTCACCTTTCTTAGGTCATCGTTCCATCTAGCAGGGGGGCGTCCAACACTATGTTTACCACATCGCGGTCTCCACTCTAGAACCCGTCTACTCCATCGGGCATCAATTGTATCATTTTCATTAAATTGTGATAAGACAATCCTTTTCCACTGTCGAATAAATATACTAAAACAATATAATAACTATATTATTATTCAAAACCAAAACTTGAAAAGACGGTAAACAAAAGCCGATCAAACACAACAATTTTAAAAATCGATTATTTTAACAACGAAATAAAATCGATATGTTTATAAATGAACTCGTAATGCGCCATAAATAAAGGATTCGAGTAATTATCGGGATTCCTTTAACATCAGAGATAACATCAGTTTTTTGATTGTGATGGAAACATACGGGATTATAGTTGCTGCGTTTAAGCTAGTGAGTTTGAGAACATATCAATTATCTATACTAATATTATAAAGAGGAAATATTTGTTTGTTTGTATGTTTGTTTGTAATGAATAGGCTCCGAAACTACTGGACCGATTTCAAAAATTCTTTCACCTTTGGAAAGCTACATTATCCCCGAGTAACATAGGCTATATTTTATTTTCAAAAAAATTAGGGATCCGTATGAAAATATCGAATATGTAACACAAGGCGAAAAATCGAAAACCTATTTATGCGTACGCTGCAAAAACTATTGACAATAGAACAAAATGATGTACTACGGATTTTTAGGTCTTTTGAAGACAAACAAAAAAGTCCGCGACATCATATATCTAACTATCATAGTTTAGTCACAATAACCGCTTTTATGGTTATGAAAAATATTTTTTCGTCCCAAGATTGAATTTAACGTTATATGAGTATCGTTATATTAACCCTTATCCAAATTAAGTATTATATTATCAAGAGTATTAATGTAGAAGTAAATTACTTTTTGTTTTATTCCAATCGGACTTTTCGTTTAGAAGTTATTACGAGTATAAATCGCAATGAATATGTGGGGCACTGCGGGCCGCGAAAATAATAACTCGACGGCATTGCGAGTACTGATTGAACCCCTTTGTAACGCAGACGAAGTTGAGCAGGTCAGCTAGTTATTTATATTTTTGTAAAACGATTAGTATCTCTTTAATTTTTCATATACCAGGACTTATAGCTTTGGAGCAGCACTAATCAATTATTTTCAATTGTGTAAGTAATTTCACATTCTATAGCTTCTCAATTTTTTTTGTATTAGTTCTAGAAAATATGAAAAATCAAATAAAAAGCGAGTTTTCAACGGATTCAAAATTTGTTACCTATGTATTTTTTTCAAATAATTGCCTCTCATTTCCACCACTTTCCAGGATCCACAACGGCTGCCGTTGTAATGAATTAGTAGTGAGCAGTAAAATCGAGGTACCTGGTACATCCGTGTTTATAAAACTATGTATAATTCTACTATCAGATAAAAAATACAAATAAACTCTCCAAAAAGTACTTAAAACCTCTAGCTTTTAACCTAACCAACCGTCGACTTTTATAACCAACAAAAACACAGTACTGAACTTATAAAATACTAAAGCAAAAAGTTCGCATTTTTCTTAATTTTACTAAAAACAACATCAAAACCAGGCGTCTTAAAGCAAATGTGTCCCAGACTTCAGTGAGACATAAAAACCTAACAAAGAGACATAAAACAGGCAAAACGGACGACTCCTCGCGAGGACAATGTCGTAGGGAGGGCTTGAGAAACATTCTTCTGAGATTTTTATCACGTTTCTGGCTACACACTTTAAAAACAAAATGTTTTATGGACATTTTAAGCACGTTCTCAGTAATGAAGTGATTTTTCTTTGTCTGTAAAAATGTTGAGACTTTAAGAATAGTTGAATGTACTACTAGGTAGTCTTTCTAACGAAGTCAGTAACTTAAGTAACATAAAATAATTAATTAGCATTTTTTTTCTTTTTAATAAAGTTTAAGTGACTATATTTATAAGGCTGACTTCTGGATCGATTTTATCAAACTACCATACCTAATTAGTTTCTTTTCGAATTATACTTTTGACACTACGTTTTTAAATTGCAAAATAAATTTATAGTCATAATCTAATCTAATATTTATATTATAAAGGCGAAAGTTTGTAAGTATGGATGGATGTATGGATGTTTGTTACTCTTTCACGTAAAAACTACTGAATGGATTTGAATGAAACTTTACCACAATATAGCTTATACATCAGAATAACACATAGGCTACAATTTTTGATAATACGGGACGAACCTGAAGTCCACGCGAACGAAGTCGCGGGCAAAAGCTAGTTTTATAATAAATCTCAAACGCCGCGTTCAAAACCGCAATATCCTCCCGTATATTCGTTGACTAATGCGTGTGGTCACGTTTACGAATGATTCCGGTCCCATCCGATTAGAATCGGCAGCCATTGCTCGTTGAACGAATTACATCGATGTGATTCCATAAATTGTACTGAACTGGACGAAGATAAAGGATGATTTATCAAAAAATCTAAAGATAATCTTTATCCAAGGGTCAAAAGTAATTGGATAACTCGCAAAGAATTTAAAAAATCGTAACTTGTAACTTTTGAGTCCTTAGTAACACAAACTTAAAGCAGTTTCTAATATTATGACGATTACAGCCAATGATCAATTGACCTGTGGATACAGTGGATTTCTGGCCAAAGGGAGATCTCCTTGCGGGCGAGGTAGTGTATGCCCGGTCAGGCCGAAGCCTGTAGTAGATTTCAGTTGTCGTATATATGCGAAGATTTCTGTAAATGTCGTAACCGCGATTCAGGATCTCGCGCGTTATTATTGGTCGCCACAGACCCTTACATTGGAGGTAAAGGGTATATGAAACTTTCCTTAACCCCGTTGAAAGTGGCAATAGTCAGCGCTCCAGGAACACCATGATTCTAATAAAACCCTGAAGAAACCTTCTAAATCATATGAGAAATTTACTACCATATAGTATATAATATTCTCAGTAAACAACCGAGATATAAATATAAAAGGCACGTTTTATCGTCGTTAAATTACGTCACATCGTATTTTATAGCTTGATTTGATCGTGTCTATTTTTATTGATCTAAATTTATGGCTTGCCGGTGTTAAAATCGCTATACCGTTTATGGTGTATATGTCAATACCTGTGTCTATTGATGGATAAATCAAACTTGAATATTCCACCGATGATATTAGTGTAAGTAAAAGTATGATTCAGTAAATTATATTATGTTTACTGAAGTCTGTGTTTTGATTAGATAGTCAGAAATAAACAAGCCCATCCTAGAAACATATTCCAAAAAGTGGAGCCTGTAGTAAAACGCTCCTTCTCAACCCTAGGTTTTGATTTTGTACTTGCAAGTACAAGTAAGTTATTTATGATTGCATGATGATAATTAATTAATCATAAGTTTAATGACATGAAATTGTGTTTTACTTTATTTTTCATTTTTTCTGCTTGTGTGATTTTAATTTGTTTGTTTTTATTTTTAAATTCGTAAATGTAATCTAACTTGTAATTATTATTTTATTTTTTGTTAAATGTTATAATGCTATGTGATTTGTGTACTATGTTTCTGACCACGTTGTGTTCATATATAATTAAGATTGCATGTAGTGTATTGTTTTCAGATGTCTGTGAATTTGCTTGTTAACATGTAACTCTTGTTGATGGACCTAATAATAAATAAATAATCTCCTGAAGTAGAGTCCGTTACATTATATTGCTACATAACTAACTGAATGGTACAACGCCGTCTACGTCACGTAAGGAATCAAAGTTTCCGGGCATATCTACAAATATTTGGAATATTTGCAACTGACCTCTGAGATTGAGAAATTATGCGAAAGACCAGACATGACATTATTCACACGAGAAAAACCCTAAAACTATAACAATAAAAAAAACACCAAAACTAAACACAGTATTATCCCGAAACTTATCATCCAGAAAGCCCGGAACGCCCTTCCAAAAACGCAAGTAATCAACCGATCCTGTTGGTTTCCGCACAATGTAACAAGGGCCCGTCCCGAAAAATTTCACCTGTCCTCAACGTGAAACCGCTATAAAACCAATAGCTTTATTGTTTCCCGTCCAACTTTAACGTTTTTCCTCGTTTACATGAATAACACTGGCTACGGATTTTTATTAAAGAATCTTGAGACGTGTGCTGGGTATAGTATCTTATATGGCTAAGTGAAGATGGTTCATTGTAATAGATTTTTTGAGCGCCATGCGAGATGTTCCCTAGGATGTGTCCTAATGACCTGGCATTGTAGAGGTATAAAAGTATTTTTGAGGAAACAAATTGATATTGTCCATGACACCACAAATCACACCCAGAAGTCATTTTGACACTAATATCAGGTAATCCGTCCTTAACTTGGATACTTTTTCTGAACTTCGTAACCTACCACGAAACACAAAAAAAAACTTGAGGGGTGTCATGGGACACACGAATAGAACGAAGTTCCTTTCGATTAAAAGATATCTTATATTTTTTTCCTAACGTAACGCGCGATAAGGAACGTGTTTTAAAAGTTTTTGATCACAGCGCCATCTAGTGATAATCATCTAAAACAAAAAAAAGTGTCGTGACAACTTTTCGTAAGATTTTTTTCCGTCTAGCCTCCTTTCGATAACGCGCGATAAGGAAATACGTTCCAAAAAAAACGAATCATAAAAAAGGCTTTTGCATTGAAAAATTTTGCAACATCATCAAACATACAAAATTATCTCATTTAATCCATTGCAACCTTAATAATTTCCAAAGCATCTGGCTGATTACGGCTTACATCCAGCTTGCTCACGCGAATATAATTAAGTTATACGCCCTAACTACCTTGTTGGTCATCTAACACTGCGCCTGATAACAATATTAATTTCACCAAACAGCACCAAACAGGTTTCCCATAGCTGATAACTTGTACTATACCAACCCATTACTGCCCACTGCTGGACTCAGATCTCCTCAGATGAGGAATTAGGCATAGTCCACCACGCTTGCCTAATCCGTATTGGGGACTTCACATGTCTTCAAAGGATTTTTAGGATCCTTTTCCAATATGCATGTATCCTCACTGGCACATAAATCTTTTTCACATTAAGATTTAGAGGTAGGTACAAGCCAGCCGATTTGGAACCCGTGAACTTCCGTACGGAAGGCAAGCGCTTTAACCACTCGGCAACATGACACTGGTAGCTTAAAAGCACTTAATATTTACACAGCTCAGGTATTTAGAAACGTTAGTGGTTTCCCTTTATTAATAGCTTAGAAAGACACGATTTGATAAGGGTTTAGATCTTGAAAAACAAGATCTTGTGTAATGACCCGATTAGAAATCGAATCGGACCAATTAGTTGTCACGAAATTAATTTCTTCATGATCTTTTCAGTTTTGTCTGCGTCACATGATACGATACCTATAAAATTATATGGTTTATGATTATGGATATTTAATGTAACATTAACTATATTTGAAATAGTTCGTAATTATCAACATTTCAGCAAATATAATACTTCCATGTTTCGTCAATTTGTTTGGCAATGCTTCCTCCTTAATTATACTTTTACAATAGTGTTTGAATATTTTTAAACAAAGCCATAAAACATTTTACAGTTTTCTATCCCAAGCTACGCATATTTCCGGGGACTTGTGATTAATATAACAGGAAAAATGCGTCCCCAATTATATTTTGGAAATCACTCATATATCTAACCAAAGTCATCCTCAGCAATCCATAGCATTATGGAATTGAAGTAAGTGACAAATATGAAGCCATTTCTCACGTCATTGTTTCCAGGAAAGTTCCCGACTCTGTCCCTCTCACGGGTTATAACGTGTTTCTTATGGGACAGTTATTGTGCTATCTTCTCATCGTTAGGATGCTCGAGAATTCCCAGGGAAAATATTCCCTGAAAATTTGTTTGTATATATTTTGAGGCTATGGTGAAGTCAATAATAATATTGCTGTCTTTTATTTGAGAGTGAAAATAATGTGGTATATAAAATAGAGGAATAAAAGTATATTATTTATTCGGATTAAATCTTATTATGGAAAATCGTATAGTAAAAAGATCATTGGTTTTACATTTATTACAATTTAATTTTCTTATAAACTTTATTGATTTTATAGTTCGAAAAAGAGTAACATTTTATAACACTGAATTAAAACCTTGTGAGACAGCTACAAAAATTTGTTTTGACACATAAAATTACAAATTTCTTTTGATATCGGCAGGTAAATTGATCACATTTCGCAAAGTTCCTAGGTAAAACAAAAAACCAAATCGATACAAAACCAACAAGAAAACTTATCCTGTTCAATAGACCCTCTAATCCCTTGTCTAATCTACCGTATCATAACTAACCCGACGTTTACAATGAAGTGGAATTAGTTCTCCACGACCAAGTTCCTCTCTTGAGACGGTGAGCTTCGACGTACCATGTTTGAAGAGTTCGTATTCAAATCGAGCTTTATTTCCCTGGAGAGTTGTCTTAAAGTGATGGGTATTACGATATTTTCATGGTAGACTGAATAGTGAAGAAACAATACGATTGATTTTTTAAAGAGTTTTTAGAATTTGTGAAAATTTGGGTATTTTGTGTTTGGCAAAGGATAAGGTTCTCATTTAATAGTAAGGTGTCTTGGACATGTTTAAAGTAATTTATACAGGGTGATTTTTTAAAGAAGGTACATATTGCAGGAGGGTGATGAGTACTCTGTTCTAATACGGAATATTACAAAATATAGGTTAAAATACATTTTTTTTTTAAATCTGAATACGACAAAACTACCTCAAACATAAACAATTTCGGCTAAAAAAGTGTTGACTAACGACCTCTAGTGATCTCGCGCACCCCACACCTGCGCCACACCCAACAGCTGTCGAAAAACCATCATTTTGCAAGAATTTTAGATATTTTTAAGTTGCGATTACTAAAGCATTAAGCCACATTCTTTGGTAATAATATTTTTACTGGTCGTATATAACCATCACTTACCATGACCTTCAATATGTACCCTCACTAAGAAATCACTCTGTATACTTCGTGTAATCCAAAGGGAAACCGATAGGAATAGGTTTATGTAAGAGCTGTAACGCTTTAATTTTGATTATTTTCCTAACGAATTTATAGCTATTTGAAATGTATATTAACTGTGTACCGTGACTTACATGTAAAATTACATACTTTGTTTGTCTATCTCTTATATATAAAAATTAATTGCTGTTCGTTAGTCTCGCTAAAACTCGAGAACGACTGAACCGATTTGGCTTATTTTAATCTTGAAATATTCGTAGAAGTCCAGGGAAGGTTTAAACGGTGAGAGGTGAGAAAATTTCCTTATGTGACGCAGACGAAGTTGTGTGGGCCAGCTAGTCATGCTATAAAAACATACCTACACCTAGTATATACAATTAAAAAGCAATTCTAGACACAAATTGGACCACAAATGATTACCCAGGCAATTGCTGAAAAAACTTAGCCACCCAGAAAACTAATTTAGGACTAAGCTACAAAAAAGATTAATCGAAATTAGATACTTATTTAATTCGTGGAATAAAGAATCAGATAATTACTTTAGATAGCAATTTGAAATCAATTCGCAAAGTGGTGATGCGGTTGACCGCTTTTGTGGAGCATAGGCACAATAGATATTAACTCGACTAAATTAAAACTTGACACAAAAATGTAGCGTAATATTAGGGACATTTAAATATTTTTTAATAATACGTATTAAATTTGAATTGCAAATGATTTAAGTATACATAAAGTAGTCAATTTAATTCCAACCTTGCAAATTAAATAGTTAATTTTATTATAATCGCAATTTCATAATAAAATATTAGGTACATACATTTTAAATTATTTAACATTTTTGAATTTCCTCCTAGGCTTTTTTTTTGTTTTAGTTGGAGGAAATCGCCGGATCCCCACCTGCCCCGCGGGTATGTGGGAGTTGAACCTCACTAAAACCTCCAACCGCTCACACTCAGCGTCCGAACCCCGGCTGAGGCCAGAACCCAGCACGGGGTTATTCGGGGTGGCGCGACGCGTTACGCACTGCGGCACACTTTCCCATCACGACACCCCCAAAGGCTAATAATTTTACAGCAATATCACCAAAGTATTGCTGTTATCATTTACCAAAATTACATCCCATTTTTATTTGTTCAGGATATCGGTCACCTCATAAACACCTACCCACATTGCGTCTAACAATACTTAACCACACTTTCAATATCATCTGTCTGTCTACCCATTTCAACAATCGTAACTTTATCATGTTCGTTTAAAATTGTAGTGTAAACTTGTAAATTGTCCTCACCAATCCTGAGCGAATCAATTCTCAAAGTGATAATGCGGTGGACCGCACTATGTGGGTCACCGCGTGTTTACACAAACCGAGTTAAACTCAGGATCACCTTTACTAACGATATTGAACGGTAACAGAACATTTTGTTTTATAAGTTTCGAGGTCGGACGGAGTTGGAATTGAGTTCGAATGTTTAAGATTGGTTTTTGTGTTCGACTCGTGTGTTTTATTTATATTGCATGCTAAATATAGACACAAATACGTATATAATGTGATAAGAATAAAATTGAAGAAATGGTAGTGGTGGATGAAACATACTAAAAATAAATGTTAAAGGAGTATCATAATGATATTATAAAGGCGAAAGTTTGTATGTATGGATGTATGTTTGTTACTCTTTCATGTAAAAACTACTGAATGGATTTGAATGAAACTTTACCACAATATAGCTTATACATCAGAATAATACATAGGCCACAATTTTTGAACCCCTTTGTAACGCAGACGAAGTTGCGCGGGTCACCTAGTCTATATATCTTACACACGTGATGTAATGAAGAGTATTGATTATACAATAAGTCAGACAATTTTTCAAGTAAAAAATTATTTTATGCAAACTGTTTCAAAATCTAACAACCAAAACTAAAACAATAGAAAACAACGAAATGGTAAACGACAATGAAGTAAAAGCAAAAACAGAACTGCTGTAACAAATCCGTAAACCACAAACTAATTTCAAATAGAGAAAGCCGAAATTAATACGCTGAACAAGTTGAAATGTACAACACCGAAATCCATTAGAGCACCAACCCCGACGACAAAATTCCTAAACGTATTAAACAGTATCTATAGGGGATGTACAAGTAAATTAAATTTTAAACATACCCCAGATACCTGTAGTGCGCAACCGAAACTGTGGAATAATGAATTTTATTGCATTCTCGAAGTCACAGTTTAATTTGACTTTAAACGAAGCAGAAATTTTGTTGTACGTGTTTTGGATATATGGATAATTATGTCGTGGTGGTCGAAAAAGATTTTTGTGCACTTTTTCACAACACCACTGACTAAAAACGGTGAAGGAAAACATCGTGACGAAACCTGCATATTGAATAAAGAATTAGAAAATTCCTTGAAGTATGTGAAGAAATGTGAAGTCCCCAATCCGCATTAGGCAAGTGTGGTGGACTATGCCTAATCCTTGTTCCGAGGAGACCTGAGTCCAGCAGTGGGCAGTAATGGGTTGTTACAGTTCCGTGTTTATTATCACGAGTATGATATTGGCAAAGTTAGTCTTGTTGAACATTTTGACAGGAAGTATCTCACATAAAATGGAAATAAATCCAGAAATAGATTTTGGTATATTTTTAGATGTCAATTTAATATTACCCTTTACGAGTATCACAGGATCTATAAACACAGATCTGAAAATAAATCAGGTATTGTAATTGTTGAATAAACAGATTTTTGTGTTAAAGAGATTCTAACAATTAGCTTTTTATAAACATTTAGAGCTGATTTAAATTGGTAAATTATTTTTAAAGAAACAATACTACATTCTTCGAGAAAACGTCTTCAGTTTACTTACTCATTTCTAATAAAAACTTAATGTATCTGCAGAAATAAAATTGGAATTGCACCAGATCAGTACAATGTTCCTTTTACGAGCCAACCCCAACGGTCGAGCGCAATTATAAAAATATGAAAGCATCGCGATAGGAATTTAAAAGGTTATATAGCAATTGTATTTCTAAGAGAGTATTCTCGTGAAGAAAATATATTAAAATACATTGTATATTTAAGGAAATTGTTATACAGGGTGATTTCCTAGTGAGGGTACATATTGAAGGTCATGGTAGCTGATGGTTTGACGACCAGTAAAAATATTATTACCAAAGAATATGGCTTTATGCCTTAGTAATCGCAACTTAAAAATATCTAAAATTCTTGCAAAATTATGGTTTTTCGACAGCTGATGGGTGTGGTGGAGGTGTGGGGTGCGCGAGATCAATAGAGGTCATAAGTCAATACTCTTTAAGCCGAAATTGTTTATGTTTGAGGTAGTTTTGTCGAATTTAGATTAAAAAAAAAAAAAATGTAATTTTACCTATTTTTTGTAATATTCCGTATTAGAACAGAGTACTCATCACCCTCCTGCAATATGTACCCTCTCTAACAAATCACCCTGTATAGCAACAAATCTTAGAAGCGTTCGGTCCAGAAATTTGTGATGTTGATAATTTGATCATTTTTTTTTTTTTTTTTTTAGTTGGAGGAAATCACCGGATCTGGGAGTTGAACCGCACTAAAACCTCCAACCGCTCACATTCAGCGTCCGAACCCCGGCTGAGGCCAGAACCCAGCACGGGGTTTTGAGGGACGACGCGACGCGTTACGCCCAAGGCACTCTTTCCCGTCGCGCCGCCCCCTGATAATTTGATCAAATCTTTTTTAATTGATATCGAACTGAATATCAATTTTTTATTGCCATGCCAGAGAAGTCAACGGGCAACATGATCGTAAGTGTTTACTGTCGCTCATGAACCTCTGCAATGTCAAGGAACACTGAAGGGTCGCCGCTTCGACCTAACTTTAAGGACCTTCCTTAAGCCTCGTTTGAAGAATTTTGAAGTAATTATAATGGTATCTCACTCTTACCACACAAACAATAATATCAGCCGATTTGGTGTCACATCTTTTTTGTATACTCTGTGATTTGCGTTGGATATTTTTATGTTTTTATAGGCCTTAGTCCTCTTACAAGTTAATTGCCAAACCTACAAATAAAAATGTGGATTCACATAACATAATATTCCGTCCACACAAAATGCCTTTTAAGCTACCCGCATATTGCAGCCATTCGATGCTACCCAATTACAAGCACCAATAAAACCAGCCGATCGAAAAAAACTCGCCATACCCTTAATCTTTGTTTACTGCGGCCGACAATTAACTCGGTCGGCTAATGACAATGTGTGGCCGTATATTGGACATAGATAATCTACTGTAGGCTTCGAAGGATTAAAATATATTTTCAGTTCATAGGCTTTGTTGTATGGTTCTTTTGCTAACTTTTGTCCAGTCTTTCAAGTAATATAAAAGTTACCTATTTATCTATAATATAATATGGTTTACGGTCTACCTAGTTCTGTTGGCCATAAACTACTGCATTTCTAGGATATAGAACCTATCGTTCATCATAATAGTCGTGGTGGTCGAGTGGTCGAAGCGCGTCCTTCCGAACGGGAGGTCGCGGGTTCAAATCCGGCCGGCTTGTACCTCTAAATCTAAATGTGAAAAAGATTTATGTGCAATTTTTCACAACACCACTGGCTAAAAACGGTGAAGGAAAACATCGTGAGGAAACCTGCATGTCGGAATAGGGTTCTAAAAATCCTTTGAAGATATATGAAGTCCCCAATCCGCACTGGGCAAGCGTGGTGGACTACGCCTAATCCCTCTTCTGAA
This sequence comes from Trilocha varians, assembly GCA_030269945.2. Classification (NCBI taxonomy): domain Eukaryota; kingdom Metazoa; phylum Arthropoda; class Insecta; order Lepidoptera; family Bombycidae; genus Trilocha; species Trilocha varians. The sequence continues at coordinate 10,104,608 of AP028273.1, read as the reverse complement.
GAGACCTGAGCCCAACAGTGGGCAGTAATGGGTTGGTACAGGTTCATCATAATATAGTTTTTCTTAAAACTTTAATATACCAATACGTTTTATACCGTATACTGTTAGTTTAGCAGGTGATATGTAACAACCCCTTCATTGCCTTGGCATTGCAGAGGTTTATGAGCGACGGTGACCACTAGCATGCAATAAAAAAATACTCCATACGGCACAAAATTCTATCTTTTTACCTCCCATGGAATTCTATAATTCATGACATTTTCAAACTCGAAACAATCCACTCTAATTATTCCACTATACTCCACCATATCAAAGAAAAAACAGAAAATCAATTTCCTATAACAAATCGCAACAAAGCAATCGTTCAAACAAGATCGAGAAACGTCAAAGCCAGTCCGAATGTTTGTTAAATTAAACATGAAAACTTTTTAATGATCCAAGTCAGTACACGAGCTTCGAGAATCAAATAACCATAGACAAAGTTCGGTGAGGAGACTGAAAGTTTTTAATTGATCTATTGATAACAGACTCGCAGCTTTCAGGGAGCTTTAGCCCGTTAGAGTTAATGATTTCGTACTGTTTGAGCTGATTGAGAGTGAAAGTTGAGATGGAGATTAAGTTCTGAATAAATCTGTGGGATATAAGAGGTTTATTACAGATTTTATTATAGAAATAGCTTTGTAGGTGTAGTAGATAAGGATTTTATGATTTACCTGTTTAATGAGAACGAACACCTGAATTTTAATTTACTTTTTTTTGCACACAAAAGGACGTTACCGAAACATACAACATTTACTTCTGCAAGGTTAACATAACGGGGTGATAACAAAGCAACCAACCTATTCACTGTGCGGGTAGTTGGAAGTGGAGGCTATAAATATAGACGCTGGCCGCTGTTATTATTCATTCGTGTCTGAATTGTCGAGGCGAACGAACCTCTTGATGTAAAAGTAATAAAGTGGTAAACTCGTTATTTTGAAGTTTTTGTTCAAAAGTATTGATCATCAAGTGTTCAAGTGGACGTTTTGACGTCATTCCTGACTAAAAAAAACGAAGATAGACTAATTTCAACGTTATTACACCATTCAATTTCAAAAAAGTAATTTAAAATCTAAAATAATCTTTCAACCTACCTTTGGTTGAACACACCTTCATACATGGGATACTATTTCGTCCTGAAAAAATCACGCTACAAAGATATAGCACAAATTTGAAATGCACAATATCCTAACTTAAATCATCATCAATCTAAAAATCCCATACACTATTATCCGTCTACTTCATATCAAATAACAAGCTGAAATCCATTTTAATTCCAGACCATCCGAGTAACTAAAGCTTTGCCCCAAATGAGGCGTTCACGTGACCTCCTCCCCCATTACCGTGAACCTTCAGAAACTTCCCAACTTTGTATCGCCAGAAAGATCTCGAACCGAAATGGGAATTGATGCAGAGTCATTTTTCACCGCCACACTGGTTATGGAAATCGTAAATGACTTTTGGGGAGTTACGGAATCGGTTTCGGCCCGAAACTCACGAATTTGTATGGAATTTCGAGTTTAAATGGGTGTTGAATAGGTTCTGAGTTTCGAATGCGCTCCATTGTTTATTACATTACAATCAATCTTGTTTGAAGGCGTATTCTTAAAGTATTATCACACAATTTTGCACTTCACTGGCGTTATACCACCATGTCTTTTTATATAGCCACTAGCTGCCCCACGCAACTTCGTCTGCGTCGAAAAAATAAAAAAAAAATTAGGGGTGGACTACCCCTAACATTTAGGGGGATGAAAAATAGATGTTGGCCGATTCTCATAGATACCGGAAAAGCACAAAAAATTTCAACAAAATCGGTCAAGCCGTTTCGGAGGAGTTCAAGTTCGAACACCGTGACACGAGAATTTTATATATTAGATGTAGGCAGGCCATCAAACAGGCTTCATGGTCATAAGTGATTGTCGTCGCCCTTTGCAATGTCAAAGGACACTGCTACTGACGTCCTACTACTTAAAACTCTTCTCACGCTTCGATTAACTGCTAGGTATCACTACTGGATTAAAATCAATCATTTATTTATTCATCGATGTCTAACAATGTTAAAAAGTTAAAGTTAACTTGGAATTTTGAAATCATTTGTCCCACAGAAATATAGTTTACCTAAATTTGCCAATTCCAAGTCGATGATAAACTGTAGGCAGATGGCATCGGGTTTTGTAGGTTTCAGCTGAAAATCAGTGCTTTTGGTCTTCTTTGAGACCATAAGCTTTTGCTGAGCTGAAACCTATTCGCACGCCACTGAGGACAAGCCTCTATCTTGTTCGATTTTACTTTATTTTTTTAACTTTTTTGTTTAAATAGGTATTATAATAGACATAAATGCTTTTTCTTTTTTCTTTCTTTCTTTCTAAGTACCAATTTTAATATAAATGTATAAATGAATACTCATAGTATAGAGCATAATTCAACATCGAGTATACCTTTAGGTGTATTTTTATACAGCCTTTGAGAATATAAGAACAAACATCAAACCTGAATCGGCGCACAAAATTACCACAATATACCCACGAATGTCCCAAGAGAATTTCTAGAGAAACCAATGTTTGCCGGGAAAGCCAATTACAGAGTGCAGAGAGTACAAACACCAAAGCCTAATGATTAAAAGCAATTATTGATTGAACAATGTACACAAGACGGCATGTGCAGGTAATTTCACTGTGTGGCAATCAATTTTATGTCTAATGATTGCCATAGATTGGTTGATGTGTGGCGAAGATAAGGGATGTTTGGTTAGCTTGTTTGATCTTGGAGTGATTGGCTGGAAATAAATGATGACTGTACCCCAGTGTAAGCCGCTGAGATCGGGTTCGTCAGTAATCATAATAGCCTACCACGTTCGCCTAATGCTTAGAGACGTGACCTAACCTTGGTCTTTGTTTTTGACCGACTTCCAAAAAGGACAAAGTACTCAATTCATCTGTATGTTTTTTTTTATGTTTGTTCCTTGATAACTTTAGTTTAGGTGGACCGATTTAAATTCAAATTCAAAATTTCTTTATTTGGACATCAGTGGTCCAAGTATTTTTATGATTCTGGTGTCAGATGAAAGGTGATGGTTGAACTTAGGGCAAATACTTTTTTTTAAAGATCAAACAAGTACTTTTAGATCTGTGGTTAAAAATGTATTTTTTAACGAAAAAAAAATCACAATTTGCTATGCATTTTTGCGTGTATTTTTTCTCATTTCATCTATATATATAAAAATGAATTGCTGTTCGTTAGTCTCGCTAAAACTCGAGAACGGCTGAACCGATTCGGCTAATTTTAGTCTTAAAATATTTGTGGAAGTTCAGGGAAGGTTTAAACGATGAGAAACTTTACTTTTGTTACGCAGACGAAGTTGCGCGGGCCCACTAGTATTTGATAAAAATCTGACTGGTAGTTTAGTGTTGTGCTTCAGAAATGGAAGTCGGTCGTTTTAATTTTTGTAATAAAAATATTATCTTACACCATTTATTAATATGTGGTGTTGTAATAAATTAAGATTCAGTATAAATGGATTGGATTAAATCTCGCGTTTTCCCGCACATAAGGCAAGCGTCGACCACAACAATTTAACTTACTGAAATTGAAATAATTTCTAGATAATTTAGAGGAGGCTATATTCAACATTGAATTTTATGGACTAATATTGATGATGGAAATATAAAAGCTAGTTTAAGGATTAACATAACATAACATATAACAGCCAAAAATATTAACAAACTAAATTACTAACGCTTAACAAAAACAAAAAAAAAAAACTTAATCGAGTCTATGTGCCATTTCTGGCAAATACTTCATCCAACTACATTTTTGTCAATCATTAGCAATTCTCGTCCACGTACTGCCAGCTAAGGTTCTTATTTCGTCCACCCAGCGTCAGAATCGTCTTCCCGTATTCTTTTATTTAAGAAACCAGTGTTTTATGCCTTCGCCCATATTTCCTTTCCTCTGTAGGTAGGAGATTATAAGATCTTTATTCTCCTTCCAACTCCATGGGTGGCTATTATCAAAATTTTAGCTAAAAAAAATCAATTTAACCCACACGAATGACGTTTGAATCATCAGACCTCATCAATTATCCGAACGCCGGCGTGTAGACAAGATCATTAATAGGGAATCGGACCGTGCGTCCGTTGTCACTAATTTGTATCGTCGGACTGACAGACACACAAACGGACTGATTGACGCGCCTTCATTAGTGAGTATCGTGTGTGTACAAAAGGCTAACGTAGAATATTTATACAGAAGTATGAATGAGGTTTGGACATGTTATGAGAGATGAGTTGTGAATGTTGAACTTGAAAATTGACCCGTACTCTTACACCCGTAAGAGGAGATGAAGGCGTATTAGGAGAGATGAGTAGATTGGTGAAAATTCGCGGCATATTATTATATAATAGGTATATTACATCACCTTACTTATCATCTTTTATTTCAAAAAGAACGCTAGACGTTCCTTAAATCTTTGGCACTTCGGGTATTGGCCCAGCTCTCACTCCCACCACTGTAACTCCTGTGTAGCCAGGATCCACAGCGGCGATCATCGTAATGACTCTGAGCAGTGACGCCCAGGAACCCGAGGGAAAGCTAACTTGTCTTGGACCCCGTAACGAATTTAATCAGAAGATGATAGAAGGAGTAGGAAAAACATGGGTTTCGACTTCCCTTCTCGCAAAAACGGGCATCTTTGGCACTTGTATATCATGCTTTGATATTCGCCGTAATGTTATGAAACTTATTAGCGCTGACACTTAGCATCCGAACACCAGCTGAGGCCATAACCCAGCATTAGATTGTCGTTGCACTGTATATTCGTGTACAGCGGCGCGCAGTTCATAAAAGCAAATACGCACTGCATACCTTATCATTTCATATTTGCTTAAAAAATTGTAACTAAAAACGATTAAACGTTGTATATTTAATCAAAATATACTATTCATAACTATAATTGGCACACATTTAGCGTAAAAGTTAAATTAAATTGATTATAGGACATAAATATGTGGAAAATTACTCAGATTTATATTTCTGCATACCCTGACTTAAATATGCATGCACGCTACTGTTCGTGTAGCACAATTTGTATATAGATTACCTTCTGTCTTATTCTGTAACATGTTTTGTGATATATCGATTTTTCGTCGTACGTGAGAATTTGTTGTAGCACTTTCAATTACGTTAATGATCGCTTGGTATTGATATTTTCCTTCGTTGATTGTGAATTCTTTCAAGTATATTGTTTACTTATCTATTGTTAGAAGTTAGTTTTACTAATAACTTTTTCGTGTAAAGTTATTAGAGTAGTTGTTATGTAAGTTATATTACTACTGTTTGATCTTAAATTATTTAGTAGCAATTAAAATAAGAGAACTACAAATTATCAGATTTTGGAACGAAGTTCCTTATCGCGCGTTGTGAAAGCGGGCTAGACGGAAAAAGTTCTTACGAAAAGTTGTCACGACACTTTTTTGTTTTAGATGATTATCGTTAGATGGCGCTGTGATCAAAATCTTTAAAATACGTTCCTTATCACGCGTAAAAAAAAATTAGGAAAAAAATATATAAGATATATTTTAATCGAAAGGAACTTCGTTCCATCCGGTTGTTCCTTGACACCTCTCAAGTTTTTTATTATTTTTAAACACTACTGTTGTCAAGACTAATGAGTATTGACCTGTATTCTGCCGATGACCATAGCATCTATTTGGTAGTCATATAATATCCTGAAATTCTGATACATAAGCTGTAGAATGTAATGTTTCATTAGAATCCACTCAATAGTTTTTGTATGAAGTTACACACGAACGAACATCGATACGAAAATTTCACATTTATCTAAATAGTAAATTCACAACGTACTCTTTTATTCACACACACATTTCTTAGTTTGGACTGAAGACTCACCACTTTGGAAGTAACTTTTCAATATTTCCCAATTTTATTCAAGCGTATAGCGTCCCATTTCGTAAATGTCAAACCTTTAACTAAATTATGAATACAAATTGAATGACATTTGAGCTGTCATTCTCTCAATAAACAGTAGTTCTAAATGCAAACGTTAGATTGCCCACCCTATACATAAGCATCAATCACAACTCGTACATAATTTGTTAGCAGCACACAAAAACAGCATTCCAATTTACCAAACAATTTACCAACAAAACGCTAAAGGTGAACCATTACACTTGCATGAGAACTGATGAAAAAAGAAGTTCAATCTTGTTAACCCAATACATATTTTATCAAAGGAATTAACTGGGGAATATAAAAATAGAATTGTTCAGTCAACAACAAACAGTGCACTGATTGGCTTAAAGCGATTAGCCAGGCTTTACTGTTTGACAATGCAACAAGAATTGTCAAGCGATTTATGCACGAATAATTGGGTTTATCTTTGGCAATGATAGCCTATAGAGTGTAGATAGCATAAAGTGAGATGTTAAGCTGATTTTGGGTATAATAATGTGAGATGAGAAATAAAATAAAATTTTATTTTTGCCACGATTATTTTTAATTGAGCGGTTCCGATATTTCAGCACTGCTTCAAGCGCCATGCTCACGGGAAGACTGAGGAACTGCGGGTAGGTCATTTAAGAGCAGACAAATCTGTCTACCCTCTTTCTTGTTCGTTTGCGTGTACCACTGGAACTCGAACTCACATTTCGACATGCCACACTGACAGTATCGGCTGCCGTCTCAAAACTAGATTTTTTGGCTTTTATTTCGTCTAACACTGGATTCCACATACAGGAGAGTTCGTGATCATGGCGCTTGAAACAGTGCTGAAATATCGGGACCGCTCAATTAAAAATAATCGTAGTAAGAACCCGTTTAGTAAAAGTGTAAGTGATGTAGATAACCGCTAGTGTTTAAAGAAATTTATTATATTTTTGGTCCATAAATAGAAGAATTGTTGTCTAATTTCCAAAAGCAAAGTCAATACAAGTTCCATTAAATTCATATGCCTGAACACCTCGAGAATTTCTTACTACATCTGGGACCATTGCAGCAACTTTTGGCTTAAGAAGCTCACTTGCGACTCGGATACTGAATCTTCTCTTGGTGTGGTTAAGACCACAGTGATGTTGAAAGTTATTTAAAGCCTAAAATCCTTTAGTAACCATACAATAATTTCTAGCCCCTTTTAAAAAGAAATATATTAAGGTTGTCAAATATTACATATAACACCATTCATCTCACGGAACGTTTCTCTAGCGGATTTGCCTTTAATGAAGGAAAACTTTAAAATAGCGCGAATTTCGGCGTTAGTGAACCCCATGTTTACGTCTATAACTGTTGAACGCAATATCCAAACTAATCATGCATAGCGTCGTTTTGTAGTTTATGTCAAGACCTTACAAATTATGTATAGTATTACCAGATACGAGCTCTGTAGCGTGTTGTACATAGCAGCGAAAAAGGAAGGTAGATATTTGACAACCTAAAAATATTACTTTCATGCATTTTTAACGGGTTCTTACCACGATATTTAATTAATTGAGTTGTCTCGATATTCCAACGTTGTTGCAAACGTCATGATCACGAGAAGACTGGATACTGCGGGTCGATTTAAGAGCAAACAAATCTGTCTACCCTCTTTCTCGTTCGCTTTTGGGTTGTACCACTCGAACTCACTTCTCGACACACCACACTCACAAAAATATTATTCATCATCATTAACCCGCGCAATATAACCATTGACACCACAGAAATATGAGTTATATAAAGATTTCATATTTCGCTCGAACAATCTCAACACCCCTCACTCATCCTGGAGGGTCTCCAGAAATGACTCTCATTATTCACGACCCCAGTCAGCAGGATAAATGTAATTTTTTTTCTCAGATTTAACCATCGCTCGTGAGACACCTGAACTCGTCAGCGGAGTTGATTGCAGTTCTACTTTGAGTTGAGTGCAATATTTTGTTGTAGATGAGATGCTTTGAGATGTCATTTGAAGGATTTGAAGGGTGTGAAGTGTTTTATCCTGATTTAGGTTGTTTTAAAGTTGTTGTTGCTTTTTGGTTATGATTGTTGTATGTTTGGATTTTTTGTGGTGTTTGAAATTTGGGTGAATTGTTTGTTATAATTGATTTTAAGAACTTAAAAAGAGTAAAGAAGATCGTAGGTAGCGGTTTAGCAGTGTCGTCTTACATTGACATTATAGAGTTAGTTCCTCGACCTACATGACTATAAAAAGCTAAAGTTAATGTCATAGTCGTGGTGGCCGAGTGGTCCAAGCGCTTCCTTCCGTACGGGAGGTCGCGGGACCAAATCCGGCCGGCTTGTACCTCTAAATCTAAATGTGAAAAAGATATATGTGCAATTTTTCACAACACCACTGGCTATAAACGGTGAAGGAAAACATCGTGAGGAAACCTGCATATCGGAGAAGGATTCTAAAATTCCTTTGAAGATATGTGAAGTCCCCAATCCGCACTGGGCAAGCGTGGTGGACTATGCCTAACCCCTCTTCGGAGGAGACCTGAGCCCAGCAGTGGGTAGTAATGGGTTGATACAATATTGTCAAAATCATCCAACAGAACACTCAAAACCACATGAACCATATTCATTATACATCCAATTCCTTCTCTCTGAATCAATACAAACAAAAAAAAACTATAAATTAAATGTAACACTAATCTACAAAAACCTCAAACTAAATTACTCAACTAACACTGCACAATCTAATCACAAAGTAAATAAAAAGACAATTACACAAATGTTTTTTTTAACAGTAAATTTATAGTCCAATAAATAAAACCCAGATGGCGCTTATAATCGTTTTAAACTAAATTTGTAATACGAAAGGAGATCCATAAATTTTTCTGGTTAGATAAAACTTGTCAGAGAGCTATAGATGTTCGTAATTGGTTCAAAAACAGAACGTGGATATAGAATAATTTACTGAACAGAAATAATGCTTAATGTGTAAGCGTAATTTGTCCTTTTTTAAATGAGGTTTGAAAAGAGTTCTATAAAGTAGGCGGTCCTGAAGTGTCCCTTAACATTGCAGTGGTCCATGAGCGATGGCAATTCTTTCGTAACCTTAGATTAGGTCGTAAGCTCGTTAATCTATGATGCAATAAAAATATATTCCAGTAAATATATAAAGATCCCAGAGAGCCAGAGAGTTTAGACGTTACGTATTTGCTGACGAAGAAAATGTGAACTATTGAGTATTTTTAGAAAAGATTTTAAGAAAGTAAACCCCTTTGTTCTCAAGTTAATCAAGGTTACTGACTTATGTCATGTCAATTCATCAAGCTGAATTTGAAAATTTAACTGATACCTGAGAACTAGCCGCCTAAGCAAGCTAACAAGTAGTTAGCAATACGTTCTTAGTACATAGTAACTCTTCTCATAGGTCCATATTTTGTTTGTCAGAATATATGTAACGTCTACTTAACTTGTTATCTTTAACCACGTTTGAACCACACTTTTGAAAATCAAAACCAAAAACAGTCTGATAAAAAAGCCGCCCATGCTGTATTGCTGGATAATAATGCTTTATATTTAGTAGAAGATTTGAGAAGTACCTTCACTATAGGTACGTTTATTATTGAATATATATTAAAATATTACAACACTTACTTGATTATCTTATAAAGAGAACGCCATTCAAATTGTTATAAGTGGACCGCAAAATAACGAGACTTAATTTCTTCGAGAACAACATACTTAATATACCAGTCTGACTACATTTTATATATTAAACTGGATTATAATATTGTTGTAATATAATCAAAACAACAGATGCACGATTTGATAAAATATGAAAGATATTAATAAATTGCGTTAAATGTGTTTTTTTACTAATTTTCTCTAAAAAAACTTTTTGAATAATAAGTTTAAAGATATTTAAAAAAACGTTTTTAAGATTCTGGATTATATGTATACTAAGACTAAGTATAGTTTTAGACAATACAAATAAAACGAACTTAAATGCGATGGGTCTATCTTGTTCATTATCCGATCAGCTTCATAGTACCATATGCGTTTGCATTGTTTTGTTTCTTGGATCAAAAATATATTACATTCAAATAACTATAAAACCATATCCGCAAAAGAAAATGCAGATAAAAAGAAAAAAAAACAAAAATAGAAGTCAAACAAAACGATTCAAGAATACCGAACAAGCCGTGAACACATCCAACATAATACCTTAAACAGCACCACCATTACCGAATGTTCAATCTTAAACCGATTCTCGAGCCCCTAAAATTCTTATAAGAACGGTAATCTAATAAAAAACCTGACGGTATGCATAGAGAATTCCCGAAATAAGTCGATAAGCTCGGTTCGATCCAATCACAGGGATTTAAGAATCGTAGTGTCGAGATTACACCAGTCTGGGTCTACATCGAGTTATGGGACAAAATTCACGATCAGGAATTACTTTGGGGCCAAAGGGGACGCGATTTAGGGATTTAGGCCCCTTTTTTGACCTGGAAATCGCAATCGCTGAGCTTTCACGTGAGTAGACATCTCACTAGATAGACCGACGACCTGGTCAAGTTCGCGGGAGGTTACTGCATGCGGACAACGCAGGACTGGCCGTTGTGTCGAGGTTTTGGGGAAGGCTTATGTCTATAGGCAGGTGAGGATGTTGATGATGGACTTCCATCTATCCCGCAGATGGGGTATGTGATGATCGAACCGCTCTATAACCAGCTACTGCTCACACTCACCGTCCGAACCCTGGTTGAGGTCAAAATCCATCACGGGGCTTGTGTGTTATGACACGACGCGATGCACACTATTTTAAACCCCTATGGTGTTTCAACAATGCCTTTTCCTTCTTCGAGCTTGGCCTAAAAGGTGTCTTCAAACCTTGCTTAAATCGAATAAACACCTATTCTTTGTTTCTGTTATGCTTGACCTTTTACGGAGGTAATCTTAAAATATAATAAACACTCTATATGACTTACTGAAGACTAAAGTAACCGACATAGCCCAAAGAATTGCATCTTTGAAGTGGCAATGGGCAGGACACATTGAGCAAAGAACAGATGGCCGATGGGGCCGAAAAGTTCTGGAATGGCGGCCACGAACCGGTAAGCGCAACGTTGGTAGACCCCCCACAAGATGGACCGACGATCTGGTCAGGATCGAGGGAGGTCACTGGATGCAGATGGCGCAGGACCGGTCGACGTGGCGAGGTTTGGGGGAGGCCTATGTCCAGCAGTGGACGTCTATAGGCTGATGATGATGATGATGAAGATGACGACTTACTGTATAGAGCTCTTTTCAATATATTTCTTTAGCTTCAACTCATTCACCTTTTCACTTTTTGTCCTTGTTAATATTTTTATATTTAAATATGGAATCAACAAGTGCTCCGCTGGCTCAGTGGCCCAGACTTAAGCCCGTGGAAAGAGGCACGGGAACGCTTCGTTTAACCTTCGATTTCTGAATGGGATATCGTCCGAGGGAAAGTCACGGGGTCGCGAAGGATCCCTGTACATTCAATTTGAACTTTGATTAAAAGAATATTATTTTGATGATATAATTTGAGAGGCAGCAACAGATTTGGTGGGAGGTTTTTATTTTTAACTTGCACTAGATGACTTACACTATTACTAAACGGGTTCTTACCACGATTATTTTTAACTGAGCAGTCCCGATATTTCAGCCCTGTTTTAAGCGCCATGATCACGGGAAGACTGAGGAACTGCGGGTAGGTCATTTAAGAGCAGACAAATCTGTCTACCCTCTTTCTCGTTCGTTTTTTGTTCGTTCGTTTCAGTCTTCCCGTGATCATGGCGCTTGAAACAGTGCTAAAATGCTCTCGGTATTTCCGCTCAGTTAAAAATAGATTTTTAAAGAAGGTACATATTGCATTGTCGTATATAACCATCAGCTACCATGACCTTCAATATGTACCCTCACTAGGAAATCACCCTGTAGATCCATAACGGTTGAGATCGTTTTATTTTACTTGTTGTTCTTTCTTTACCAATTTCAGCCCTCTTTAACTAAGAATAAAAAACGACTAAGAAAATGTTTTCTTCAATTTAAATAGGTATGCATACAAAAACATCTATTAAAATCCTCAGTAAAATATAATGGAAACATTATTTGGATGCCACTGAGAGACACATTAAGGTCTTTGACATTTCAAAGGGCTTTAGATGCTATTAAAATGTAATGCTTTTACAAGCATTTGTATTTAAATGTGCACTTTAGATTTTAATTTCGTTCTGAAAGTCTAGCTGTCTATTTAATGTAATATAACATTTAAGTAAAGGAGGGAGGGCCAAAATTATATTTATTTATTTATTTATTAATGATCCACCAACAAGACTTACACCACAAAAGTTTTACAGAAAACACTTAAAATTACACATGGTTAATGCATTCTTAATTACAGGTGAATAACAAATTACTTACAATATAATAGAAGTTGGTTAAAGCTACATGCACAAGATACACCATTTACACTAACAACATAATTCGAGCTAATCAAAATAAACTATTAAAAATCGATTATAATTTAGGTACAAAGGAAACATCAAATAAAGTAAATCAGATTTAAAAAATATCAATAAATTTAAAGTAAATGTCAGCAAAATACAATAAAATGGTGAAGTGGCATATATGAAGCAACTGTTTTTTTAAAACTACTCATTTCTAGTTCTCGCAACTTTGTCTGTGTCACATAAGAGGAAATAAATAAGATTTATGTGTTATTACTTTTTTCTAAAATAAAAGCGAATGTTACTCTTTCGGCATTACGTCAGCTAGGTACTAATAAAAGTCCTATAAAAATCGGTCCAGCGTATCAGAGATTAGTCGGAACCAACAGACAGAGAAAAACTTAAATGTTATTTTGATGTATTCATACACATGCAGTAAATAGTTATTTATTTATTATTATTACACAAAACGGAATACAGTCATAGAGCACAATAATTTAACACCTAATATTGATGCAATATACATAAATTACACATTCGATACGATGATGACATAATGTTAATGATTGATGAAAACATACATGTATGATTAAGTATGTTAAGTATAGATAATAATTTGATTGTTACTAAATTATAGGTTGCTTTATTTATTGGTTTTGATTATATCTCTATTATATTATGATTGTATTTAATAAAATAATGAGTTGACTTACAAAAAAAATTGGTATGAGTGATTTTTATTTAAATAACATTTATAAAAAACGCAATACAAAAAAAGAATCCGCTTAAATGTGAGTAAAGCTGAGTAAGTCACCAGTGTTCAGAGCTCTTGAAGAACCACCTTACGATATTAGACCCTATTTGTAATGTAGAAACGAGTGAGTTTGGAATGGGTGATGACCACAGTGCTATAGCTTCGGTCAAATGGTTGACGCTCGAAGGTTCTGATGGCCTGACGCCGTAGAGATAGATCTGCGCGACTTACAAATCCACGCCTGGTGTGACCTCTTCACCACACCGAGAGAAGTGACAAATAGCGAGAGCTTTTATCGTAGGTCAAGACATCATCGTAAACAGACATGGATTGGCCACACGCTAAGAAGAAATGCTCGTCACATGGCCCTAGATTGGACACCTCAAGGTTCCAGAAAACGTGGCCATCCAAGGCAAACATAGCCGAGTTTGGTCGCGGCCAATCTTTAGGCAATAGGTTGACATTAATTAAATGTTAAGTAAGCGGTAATAGTTAAAGAACGTGGCTCAACTCAGGTCAAACTGAAGGAGTTCTGTTAAGGCCTTTTGCCTCACTTTGAAAACACGAAGAAGAAAAAGACTCACTCTAGATTACCTGTATCCTGTCCTGTACCAACCCATTACTGCCCACTGTTGGGCTCAGGTCTCCTCAGAAGAGGGATTAGGCATAGTCCACCACGCTTGCCTAGTGCGGATTGGGGATTTCACATATGTTCAAAAGATTTTTAGAACCCTTTTCCGATATGCAGGTTTCCTCACGATGTTTTCCTTCACCGTTTTTAGCCAGTGGTGTACTCTAGGTTACCGTGCCACTGAAATAAGGAAGTATTCGATTGACCACAAACCTTCTTATTGAAAATCATAACCCTCTCAAGTCGACCAAAAAATTCCATCAAATTAACTCTCGCCGCAAATCTTGATCCAAAAACAAAATAAGTTATGTAGATATTGTTATTCATTCGTGATTCAGTGCGAACAAGAGAACGGACATAAATAATTAATGAGAGACCAAAAGCCGCGGAAACTCATACTTTTTAACGGTCGAAGTATTTCGTTCCTCGAGAATGGAATACAGAGTCGTGGACGGGGTCTAAATAATAAAAACGGGGCTTGGATTATGTGAGGTGATTTAGTATTCATCTCTGTAAGGCTGGAACTTTGACTATGGTAGAGAACTCGAGGTTTAATTGTGGAAAAATAATTAAGAAGGAATGTGCCCCGAGGAATTGTTCGAGATGATTCCAACATCACCTTTCTATCATCGTACCACCAGGCGTCGAGGTGGAGTCATCCTTACTATTTGGAACTACCGCGGACATTCACGGTTTGGAACTAGCCGGCTATGGAATGAACTGCCCTGTTTGATGTTTTCCAAGCGCTATAATTTGTCCTTCTTCAATCGAGACCGAACAGTGTCCATGAAAGACGGTAATCGCTTTCGATCAGGTGGTACGTTAATCTTCTGCCTTTTTTTTATTGCCATGTAGGCAGACGAACCAACGGACCACCTGATCGAATGGTTACCGTCGCTCATGAACCTCTGCAATGTCAGGGGACACTGAGGGACTATAAGGCTATTAAAAAGGGAAAAAAACCGCAGCACCACAATCCTATGAAATACCATCACTCAACTATAGCTAAGTAGGTATCTTCTACGCCTTAAACCGTTTTATATAATTCTTAAGTTATAATCTCGCAAAAAAATACCATAAACTCGACCAATGTAAAGAATTAAATGAACGTTAAAACACGCTTTAAACATTGATTTACGATTATGTTTAAATACAAACAGAGGCTTAAAATAAATTGGAAAACAACGAAATTCACGGAATCAAGAAACTTGTTTAACAACAACGACTTTAAACATCCGAATTTTATGACAAAATAAAATTTAGCGTAACATTATTAAATGCAGACGGCGCAGGACCGGTCGTTATGGCGAGGTTTGGGGGAGGCCTATGTCCAGCAGTGGACGTCTATAGGCTGATGATGATGATGATGATGATGATTATTAAATGTCTTGTTTATAGCAATTAATGAATATTAACCACAGGATATAGTATACAAAGGAATAAGCTGTTCTGCGAATTCATTATGATGTCATTTCCGTTTTCTCATAGATGAGGTATTATATCATGGGGCATACATATCACAAAAGAATCAATGATGTTTTTATAAATTGAAAAATTTCAAACTTGAGAACTAAAATAAATATAACCAAATGTAAATAGTCATAACCTTTAATTTATACTATAAGTGTGTATTATTAGTGTACTCTTGTTAGTGAGTCTTAAATAAATAAATAAAGACTACTTAGGTTTTTCATTTTAATACGAGGTTTCAGTGTAGTCCTTACCGGTATGCAATGGAATACTACTTTATACCCATAGCCGAATTTTGACGCCATACATTTATACGTTTTGTCGTGGAGTGGAAGTCGTGGTGGCCGAGTGGTCGAAGCGCTTCCTTCCGAACGGGAGGTCGCGGGTTCAAATCCGGCCGGCTTTTACCTCTAAATCTAAATGTGAAAAAGATTTATGTGCAATTTTTCACAACTCCACTGGCTAAAAACGGTGAAGGAAAACATCGTGAAGAAACCTGCATGTCGGAAAAGGATTCTAAAAATCCTTTGAAGATATGTGAAGTCCCCAATCCGCACTGGGCAAGCGTGGTGGACTATGCCTAATTCCTCTTCTGAGGAGACCCGAGCCCAATAGTGGGCAGTACTGGGTTGGTACAGTACAGTACAGATGATTCCAAATGATCAGTCAATTTATGTAAAATAAATGAATTAAATTGACCTCAATCAGGTCAAAACATCATCACATTAACTATGTCCCTTATGTAACTCTACACTATAATTCAACTTATGGTACACAACTCGACTACTTTAAATATTAATTAATTCGATCGTTAAAATATACATTAAGTAATATATTATTCAAAAGAACTCACGAACTCGTCTTGTTATGTAGCATCGTGTATAGGTAATTATATGGTGTTAAAATTAACGAAATCTTGATAATTTGTATTATTTTCTTATTATAGTAGTTTTGTTCTACTATATTTGTTCTTGTTGGTACAAAAACCACTGGACATTTATTAAGTTTATTTGAGATTCCAAAATATTTGCTTTCTAAAAAAAGTATCATCGAAATGTGTTTAACCTGACAAGAAGGAGACGGCGCGACGGGAAAGAGTGCCGAGCGCGTAACGCGTCGCGCCGTCTCTACAAACCCCGTGCTGGGTTCTGGCCTCAGCCGGGGTTCGGAAGCTGAGTGTGAGCGGTTAGAGGTTTTAGTGCGGTTCAACTCCCACATATGGATCCGGTGATTTCCTCCAACTGAAAAAAAAAATCTGACAAGAAATATAGGCAAACCGTGAAATCTTGTCATTAACATTTACATTTTAAACATAACTCCAATAGCTGAATTTATGAGGGAATATAACATAGAATGCATATACCTTTTGAGAAACCGGTCAAAAGACAAATAATGATATATACGGTGGGCCAATCTAACGTTTGCAATTTGAACTACTGTTTATTTATAGAATGACAGCTCAAATGTCATTCAATTTGTGTTCATAATTTAGTTAAAGGTTTGACATTTACGAACTGAGACGTTTTCGGTTCGCCCAATGGGCAGAAGATCGTTTTGACGAAGATGAGCATTTTTACTGTAAAATCGTCTTTTCAAATGAAGCCCATTTTCACCTCGGAGGCTATGTCAATAAGTAAAATTGTCACATCTGAGAGTCGGAAAATCCACACGTCACCATTGAGAAGCCAATGCACCCACTAAGAGTAACGGTTTGGTGTGGGTTTTGGTCCGGCGGCATCATTCGAAAATGAGCAAGGAGTCGCCGTTACGGTCAATGGCGAGCGTTACCGTGCCATGCGCAACAAATTTTTGTTTCCAAAAGTTAAAGAGTATGACATGGACGACATTTGGTTTCAACAGGATGGCGCAACATGCCACACAGCCAACATGACAGTCGAACTTTTGAAAAATGCAAACTTTATATGGCCCACCCCTTAATAGCAAACCCACCCAAATCCACAACCAATTCAAACACCATTAATCCAATCATAATTAAAGTGAAGAAAACGTATAAAACAGCTATATAAAATCGAAGAAAACTTGACGCAGATGTTGGCACCCTAAAACATTAACCGACTGAGTTGTTAACTCAATCTTTTACGTTCCAAACTTTCCTTTTATTGTTCTTAAAGTCTAATCAAGAAGTATCGAGAAACTTCAAGAAGAAACAAAGCCTTTGAAAATCAAACTATTGAATATTTCAGTGGCCCGACCGCATCCAAGTAGGTCTAATGATAAATTCAAATCTCGAACCCCAGGGAACAAAGCAATCAAAAGCCGTGCAAAGGTTTGGATCCCCTTCGGCTAAAGTTCCAGGAAAATAGTGAAAGGATTGTAGATTTCCTGGTAATCTGTTGCTGATGAATAGCAAATAGTGGAATGGCGAAATGAGCTATGCACTATTGATTGGTCTTCATAGCGATGATCTTTTGTAACGTTCTTAACTAAAAAAAAAAAATTGGTTACCTGTAAAGTCGGTATACGGGCGAAAGTTTTACGTGACAACGACTCGGGCATGGTTAGCCCGCCTAAGAGCGAGAGAGACAGACATAAAAAGTGAAAGGCACGCGTGCCTCTCACTCGCTCTCATTGTGAGCGCATAACGTGAGCGGAGCGTAACGCAGTTTCTTGAAGTGTCACCCGGCAAACCAATTTATAAGACGTTGTCACGTCAAAACATTTCGAACAGATTTTATTACAAGCTTTAAATTAACTTGCACTGGATGTAAATATGTGTACACTGTACATGTTATTTTTTTTTATTTTTTTTTTATCTTGCATGATTGTTCTGCGTGGTATTCTTTGTTTAACCGATTTCAAAACTAAAATTAGTTCTAGGTTTTATTTCGACAAATTATTCACCTCACAGCTGGTCAAAAATCAAACATCCATTCTCTGTAACAGTACACAAAGGGAAGCCGACAGGAATGGGCTTGTAGAGACACCTCGCCACTAAGATAGTAAAATCATGACATGTGACTGTCAGTTTGTCATATTTTAAGTTGCAATGCCACCTGCGATGAAGTACCCAAGTGCGATGACAGACCCCCCGCTACGCACAAATGTAATTACAAAATGCAATCGATTAAAATAAACACGACATTTTTAGTTAATTTTTAATGTTCATTAAAATTTACTGATATTAATTGGTATATTTATGGACATTCTTGTGGAATTTCTAAAAAAATATTTGGTATGTGTTCTTAAACCATGTAGTTTATATTACGTGCAACTTCGTCTGTGTCACAAAGGGCTCAGAAAAATGTGTTTAATTACGACATCACAACAAAGATCTCTTATTATAGACAAATATGAAGGTGAAATCTTGGTAGCCGAGTGATTGAAGCGCTTTCTGTACGAAAGGTGTTACGTGTTCAAAATCGGCTAGCTTGTGCCTCTAAATCTAAATGAAATGAAATGAAATACTTATTTAACTAAATTTAGGACATACAATATTAAGCAGTAACCCCTGCACTAGGACAAGCCTGTGTCGCAGGAGGTCTGTGTTAACAAATAATTCTCTTAACTTAAATTATATCTTAATTTAAATTCTATTAATGTGCAATTTATAACAACACCACTGGCTAAAACCAGTGAAGGAAAACATCACGATAAAACCTGCATCCTGAAAAAGAATTCTAAAATCCGTCGATAAGTGAAGTCCCCAATCCGCGTTGGGCAAGCGGGATGAACTTTTTTTTTTATTGCCATGTAGGCAGACGAGCCAACGGGCCACCTGATCGTAAGTGGTTACCGTCGCTCATGAACCTCTGCAATGTCAGGGGACATTGAGGGTACGCTACCTACGACCTAACTTTACGGACCCTCCTCAAGCCTCGTTTGAAGAAGGACAAGTCATAGCGCTCTGGGAATACCGAAGAGGGGAGAACATTCCATAGTCGGAATTCTATCCCTTCTGAGAAGACCAGAACCCAGCAGTAATGGTTTATTACAGTACATGTAACCAATGACTGGTTGAATCCAAAATATTCCATATTTTGGTTCGAAGTTCACGTGGAAACTATTTGTTAATTTATAATTTAATAGTCTCAAAACGAGTCAAGGTTACTGAGGTCGTATCCAAGAACGTCTATCGAACTGAAGTGTCGAAAAACAAGTTTTAATGTGTGTTGTAGTGTTAATTACTAGTTTAGTAAAATACAGAAGGATATGAACAAGAAACCTTACAAAATATCTTCTTCAAATTTCAAGATCTAATATTTATAATGTATGGAAAAACTGTTTTTAAATACAAGTTTCTAAAAACCTGCATATCGTGTAGCAGTAAAGTGCAAGCTGCAAGTAAAACTAGCCAAAACATGATGCGTCTAACTTGTTTAATATAGGCTGGCACCCCACCAGCGGAAAGTGTGAATGTGAAGGATGGATGTGAAGTATGCGGTACGAAAATAGGACAGAAGCAAGAACTGGAATGAAAGAGTAAACAAACCAACAATTAGATTAAGAACATCCCCGATAATGTTGGGGGGATTTAGATTTAAAAAAAAAAAACAAAAAGAACTTGTTTAATATAGGAGTTCCTATGAGAACCTTTCAACTCTGTCAGATCATCTCCTCCATCTGTAAAATCCATCCACATACAACTCCATGTTGTAAAATTTCAGCTCAATCGGAAGCCGTTGGTTAATTTTTTCTTGAAAGATTCAAAATTTCTGTTCAATCAGAACGATATTCCACTCTAACTTACATAGGTGCGTAGTTACATCCAGTGCAAGTTAAATAAAACGATATCTCCCACGTAAGTTGTTGTATCTCCAAAACTGCAAATTTACAGTAGCGTGTTTCAAAGATTCAAAGATTGAAATTTCGTATTTAAATGTAAGAATTTCAAAAAAATGCAACAATAAATGCAGATTTTGGTTAACTTTGAATCTTTGAAACACTCTACTGTAAATTTACAGTTTTGGAGATACAACAACTTACGTGGGAGGTATCGAATTTATTTATTTATTTGTTTATTTATTTAAAGCTTTTAAAAATATGTTTTTGTCGGCAAGACATAAAATTATGAGGTTTACTTCTGTTACGATGTATTCTGTGTTAATGGTTGGCTGATGAAATCGTATCAATGTAACTCTATATCTTGTGATGTTATGATTTTGATCGTCTTGTATAATAATGAATGTTCTAATATAAATATTTCTGGTTTATATTTTTATGGACTGTATCAAGAATTTTAATGTGATCGTCGCAAATTCTTGTTTGTTAATTTTATGCAATTCAAAAGATTTTTACATAGTGGCAGATATCTTTCAATAAAAAGTGATATAACTGATTTAACTGGTTAATTTTTTACCAGACATTAACATGACCTTAAGACATAACACATAACGCTTTTCAAGGCGTACTGTCAGGGTCTCTACACGGGTGGTCTATGGTTTCGGCATTCTAAAAAGTCACTGAACACATTGCCAATCCAGTACATCTTTCGTATGATGTTGGGGCTCCCTCGCTTCTGCAATGCTTCGGGTATGTTCGCTCTCGCTCGAACAGACGATTTCTATGCCATTATGAGAAAAAAGGTTGCATCCATAACGCAGAGAGTGAGGGGAAGTGACAACGTCATATTAAAAGTAGTGGCAAGTGACCCGTGCTCATCACTGGTGAGGTATTTCGTTCGGACGATGATACGTCCGTCCTCTTCTGATGGTGGTTAGCATGAGGAGCATCGCAAGTACAGGGCTTGTTATTTATTTCAGTTTTTGTTTATTTATTTTATTCCATTTTTATATCTTACTAACACCTAGTTTTTAAGTTATTTTTGTTAATACTAACAATTTGGACCACTGATGTCCGAATAAAGAAATTTTGAAATTTGAATAACAGCTAAAACCAAAATTTAACAGCATTAAAAAACAATAAAATTTCATCCCTGCAATTTCCATCCGATCTCTCCGAACCTATCATATTCTTTATTTCAACGATATTCCCTGAGGCTTCCAGATAATTCGCTTAACAAAGAAATTCACCTAATTTCGTTTTTTTGCTTAAAATTTCACCTAATTCCGGTTTTTTGCTTAAATTAATGTCGGATGCTGTAAATGGTCGCAATTAGGTAACTTTGACTAATTTGGGTAATGAAAGTGGAATCATGGTGTGATAATTAAGGGTCTAAGTTATGGGGTGGGAGCGTGTTTTAATACCATCAATTTGGGTAAATATGCCATCGATTCTGCGACAGTTTTTTAAAGTGTCTTTTTGTATGTTCAAGAGTAGTAATAAATGTGAGTGGCTGAGTGGTCGAAGCCTTCCGTACGGGAGGTTGCGGGTTCAAATCCGGCCAGCTTGTACCTCTAAATCTTAATGTGGAAAAAGATTTATGTGCAATTTTTCACAACACCACTGGCTAAAACGGTGAAGGAAAACATCGTGAGGAAACCTGCATATCGGAAAAGGATTTTAAAAATCCTTCGAAGATGTGCGATGTCCCCAATTCGCATTGGGCAAGCGTGGTGGACTATGCCTAAACCCTCTTCGGAGGAGACTTGAGCCCAACAGTGGGCAGTAATGGGTTGTTACAGTACAGTACAGAATAAACCAGTAAGTAACCATAGGGTTGTAGTTTTAATAATATGAAATGCTAAGTAAACTCTTAAGTACATAATAATAGGAATCAAATGTATCCATATTCAAGGCAAACATATCTGACAACCAACCAATAACAAGGGAAACCAACCTATTCACCGTGTGGGTAGTTGGAGTGGAGACTTGCTATAAATACAGGCGTTGGCCGCTATTATTATTCATTCGTGTTTGAATTGTCGAGGCGAACGGACCTCTTGATGTAAAAGTAATAAACTGTTAAAACTCGTTATTTTGAAGTTTTTATTCAAAAGTGTTGATCATCGAGTTTTCAAGTGGACATTGTGACGTCATTCCGTCAAACCAAATGAAGATCAACTAATTACAACGTCACACACCTCAACACACTGTTTACACCGTCATATATTATTGTTAAAGAAATATGACTAGTTATTGAGCTTAAAAATTAGGTAACTTACATGTACAAAGCCATGAGATATAAAACTCAAGTGAGGTCAAAATACAGTCAGCATATACCCACAGGGTCGTAGTTTTAATAACATGAAATGCTAAGTAAACTCTTAAAGGCATGATAGAAAACAAATGTATACATAATCCATATTGAAGCCAAACATTAAGCAATAATCACCTTCTTATGTACATATCTTTGAAAGTACCTTGAAATGATACATAGCTGAAGAAAATAGAAGTAAATAAATACATAACTATCTGCAAACATAAAAGCATAAAAATATTCACAAAATTCAACAAAAACATTCTTAAACGAGTCATTCTTTGTCATCAAAACATCCATTCAAAAGAACAATATTAGCTTAATAAAATTTACTTTGCATTTTCTAATATTAAACTCATATTTTTCGAGCTCCATAATATAATAAATTGAATTCAACCTTAATCCTTAGGTATAAGAATCAAAATCACAAATGACATCGTAAAAATGCAAAACAGAGATACGTAGTAGAGATACTCTGTGATCCAGAACCATCTAGAAGAGATCTCGCAGCGTTTTACGGTAACGTTCTAGAATGTATATTTTAAAGATTTCAGATTTTGAGTGTGTTAAGTTCGCGATAAAATTGTGAATGGTAATTTTATTTCTTAGTCAATTTCGTTTAGTTGTTTTCCTTTATAAACTTGAATGAGGTTATGTATATTTTTGCAAGATACATATTTCAGGGGCGGCGCGAAGAGTGTTGATTGCGTAACGCGTCGCGCCGTCTCGCATAAACCCGTGCTGGGTCAAACAAAAACTAACTCAAATAAATAAGGTAGATAGATTTATAGATAAGGTAGATTTAAATATTAGATATTTGCAAAGGATACGCTCAAGAGAGATCGATCTCTCTTTTTCTAACAAATTATCCAAATCATCACCTTTTAATCAATAACTTCTACATGACTCCACTAATGAACCACCACATCATAAGTGTTTACCGACGTTCATAGGGCTCAATAATGTCACAGGGCAGCAAGGTCGCTATCTACGACCTTTAGTGATAAAGAACTCTTTTTAAACTTCGTTTGAAGGACAAACTAAAGCGCTCAGGAAACACTAAGATTCTGACAGAAGAGGTGGGTAGTAAAAAATAATTCCTAAAAAAAAATTTGAGAGGTGTCATGGGACATCCGAATAGAACACAAGTTCCTTTCGATTAAAAGATATCTTATATTTTTTTCCTAACATGACGCGCGATAAGGAACGTGTTTTAAAAGGTTTTGATCACAGCGCCATCTAGCGATAATCATCTAACACAAAAAAAGTGTCGTGACAACTTTTCGTAAGAATTTTTTCCGTCTAGCCCCCTTTCACAACGCGCGATAAGAAACTTCGTTCCAAAAATGTGGACAAAAGCCAAAGTTGACAAAATCAGTGGTTAAATAAATAGTGTTTATCCCACTAAGAAGACGCAAGTAGATATCTATCTATCTATACCTGTATACAAAAAGAACTCTGGACAATACCTATGAAAGACTTACAAATGTCAAAAGTCCCAAAATATGATCAGAGATAACGTTCCATTTCTCCGTATCTCATTAACTGTCGCGTCGATCAAAAGAGTAAAATTATTACCTAAGCACAAAAAACTTCGCAGAAAAACTTTTCATATTATATTTCTTGGAAGTTATCGCGAAGGACAGAAGGGTAACCGAGAGACTGGTAGTTCTAGATAAACTGAGAAATATTACTGGACCTGTCGCTAAGGAGAGTTATTTCTGCGGTGAATATGGTTTTGTGACAATTGTCTAAAAAATATAGTGAATAATTTTATGAAATACTAGCTGTCTAAACTAGACATAGACATAGACATTCTTTATTTGTGAAGAAAAAAACACACAAAGATACAAAAACATAAAAAATAATACACAAAAAATAAGAGGCAATTGCGAGTAAATTTCTCTTTCACCACAAATCAGCTGTAACTCAGCATAATGTTGAACATTGACACATACCAGCAGGACAAATGCCAATATCCAGGGCTGGTTTTCAGTCCCAGCTGGCAGTGACGTAACAAACGTAAGTTAACAAAATAAAAAATTTAAAGTTAAGTAACACACATGTAAATATAGCTTACATCCTAATAAAAAACTAAATTTTGGTATTTAATGAGTTTCGTAATTATTATCTAACAAATTTAAAAGGTTTAAATTTTCAGTATAAAATTATTGCTCCTCTAGTTCTTAATTATTATAACATGCAAAACGCGCTCGTATAAAATACCTAAGTCTTGATGGGCAATATTTTTAAATGCTCAGCCTCATGACTTCATCTTAGTAAAAATCAAACCACAAGATGCCGTTTGTGAAATCATAGAAAAGTGGATGACGTAATGGATCGAGAACTAGTAGCAGTTTTTGGATAGGTATTTTTTTTTTTTTCAAAATCCCCCCCCAACATGATCGGGGATGTTCTTACTCTTAATATTGTCTTCTCTCTCATTCCAGTTCTCGCTGCTATTATACTGTCATACCGCATACCTCACATTCATCCTTCCCATTCACACTTTCCGCCGGTGGGTTGCCGGCCTGCTCCCTAATCTTCAAATTTTTGCTATTCTATATAGGGTGTTTAATTTAAGTAAGTACTACATCACTTACATTACTACTAAACGGGTATTACTACTAGGGTAGATTTGTCTGCTCTTAAATGACCTACCCGCAGTTCTTCAGTCTTCCCGTGATCATGGCGCTTGAAACAGTGCTGAAATATCGGGACCTGTCAATTAAAAATTATCGTGGTAAGTACCCGTTTAGTAGTAATGTAAGTGATGTAGATAACCGCGAGTATTTAAAGAAATTTATTAAGTACTACATGTTCCCACCCGGTGGTCCCGCCTTGTCCCACCCGGTGGTCCCGCCTTGTCGTGGCGGTGGGCTGGAGCGTGCACCCTCGCACACCGCAAGGTGTTTAACTGGCAAGGGGGTGCCGCGACTAAGAGGACCACACGGAGCTCCTCTCCCCACACCGCTTGTTAAGCAAGCGGTGCCCTCGGGGACGGGGAGGGTGGCTAGTGGGCCACCGGAGGAGGACGCCGAACCGCAGGCGGCGGGTAACCTGCACCCGGGCTATCGCGAGCCTTGGGGGACTAAATCCCCCCCAGAAAAAGCGACCGCACCACCTTGGGTAAGTGGTGTGAGTAATCACCCAAAAACCAAAATCGTTATGGAAAGTCGGACTAAAGAGCATGCCTTGCCGGACGATCCGGCCCCAGGCACCCGGCGCCCGCGGGTATCCGGGCCCGCGGGTGTGAAGATGCCCACCGATGCCCACGTAGGGGTAGGCGACCAGGCCCCTACGATGGATGTAGACCCTGGAAGGCACTCGCAGGTAGCCGGGCCTGCGAGTGGCAACGAAACCGATGCCCGGGCCCAAATCGTCCCGTTCTCTTGGGCGGACGAGATGGGCTCGGAGGCGGAAGAGGGCAAGGATGCGGGACCAGAGCCGACATCGCTGGCGAGTACCAGCGCGAGCGATGTCGACTCTGGAGAGCAATTCAACGCAGAGAGGATCCTTCGCAAAAGGAAGTCCTTTACGCGGAGGACCTCGGGGGGCGACTCGTCCTCTCGCGGTGAGGGGCCGCAGAGACGCTCGGGGAGGCTGGCCGCCAAGAGTGGCGGCGCCGGGCCCGGCCAAGGCTCCTCGCCTCGGCCGGCTCGGAAGGAGCTCGACGAGCATACGGCCGTCCTCGAGAGCCTGGGGCGCAGGGCGCTTTATGCGTCCAGCCGGGCCTCGGGGAAAGGGGCCAGGGAGGAAGGGCAGAGGTTGCGAGCGATCGCCTCCGATGCCCGCAAACTGGTGCCGGTGTTCTCGGCAGCCATCAGCCGAGCATCGGCGCTGGAAGCGGAGGCCGAGCGGTCTCGTAAAGAGAACGCTCGGCAAACGGAGGAGATCGCCGCCCTCAAAGTGAGGCTGGCGGCGTTGGAGCGGAAGGGGCCATCGCGCTCGTTCCGTAGGGAGCGGCGCACGCCCACACCAGGCCCTAGCCCGGGGGATGCGGCAGCGCATCGGTCCCCAACCGCTCCAACGAGTGACAAACAGCCAGCCTTGCCCTCTCCCGAGGAGGCGGCAGGGCCCAGGCGCCACCCTTCGCCCCGCTCGAGGGCGGAGATCCGGGAGGCGACCGAGCTGGAGGGGCGCATCAGGCGGGAACTGATGGAGGAGTTCGGCAAGGAGATTGCCGAACTCAGGGCAGAAGTCGCTGCCCTGCGTGGTGCTGCGTCGGCTGCGGCTGCACCTGCAGTCGCAGACGCGGCGCCACCCTCCACCACCCCGTCTGGTCCCACCACTCGGCGGTCGGCTCGTCGGCCCCCCGCAGGGCCAACTCCGGCCCCAAAGAAGGGACGCGGTGCTGGCGCGGCGGTTGCCCCAGCACCGAAGCCCCGTCCGCTGCCGCCAGCGCCGTCCAATATGGACGACGCTTGGACGGAGGTGGTGCGGCGGGGCAATAAAAGGGCCAGGGTTGCGGCCCCTCCGGTGGCGGCGGAGGCCTCACCACCTGGAGGGCCTGCAGCCCCCCCACAGGTGAAGACGCGGGCGGTGGCAGAAGCTCCCCAGAGGGGTCGAGCGCCTGCCGCCCCCACCAGCCGGACTGCGACGCGAGCGGTGGCGGAAGCTCCCCAGAGGGGTAGAGCGCCCGCCACCCCCACCAACCGGACTACGACCACGGCGGCCGTGGCTGCTCCCCGGGAGGGTCGAGCACCGGCCGCCAAAAAGAAGAAGAAGCCCAAGAAGAATGGCCCGCGCGCGCCGAAGTCGGCGGCAGTAGTGGTAACACTGCTGCCAGCCGGCGAGGAAAAGGGCATGACGTACCCTAACGTCATGGCCCAGGCGCGCGCGGCCATCGACTTGGGCGAGATAGGAGCGGGGGAGGGCCTCCGCTTCCGGACGACCGCCAACGGGGCTCGTCTGCTGGAGTGTCCCGGTGCCGATAGTTCCGGCATCGCGGACCTCCTGATGGCGGGTCTCCGGGCGGTCTGGCCGGAGGAGGTGGTGCGCGTCCACAGGCCGGTAAAGATGGCGGAGATTAGAATTACCGGCCTGGACGATTGCGCCACAAAAGAGGAGGTGGCAGCGGCTATCGCTGCCCAGGGGAAATGTGCCCCGGAGAACGTAGTCGTGGGCGAGCTTCGCCCCGGCTACTCCGGGGCCAGATCTGCGTGGGCGCGATGCCCCGTGGAGACGGCCACCTCCTTGGCCACTCCCCCGCCGGGACGACCGGCTGGACAACCTGGCAGGTTGCGCGTGGGCTGGATAGCGGCCCACGTGCGCCTGCTAGAGTCGCGCGCCTGGCGGTGCCTCCGGTGCTTCGGCACCGGACACAGCATCGCCAGGTGCACGAGTACGGTTGACCGCAGGGAACTCTGCTTCCGCTGCGGTCAACCGGGACACAAGGCGGCCATGTGCTCGGCCGCACCGCACTGCGCTTTGTGCGCGGCGGCCGGGCGCAAGGCTGATCACCGGGCGGGGGGCAAGGCTTGCTCCCCGTCCGGCTCCAACACGGAGCGCAACAGGCGCCGCAAGCAGAAGCGGCGCCTGAAGAAGAAGTCGGCCGGAGGAGTACCGGCCGGCGTTTCGGCCCCCGCTGTGGCGTCTCAGACGCCCGATAGCGGGGGCGATGGAGGAAGGGAGGAGGCGATGGAGGTGGTTCGATCTTAATGGACCACACCCTTCGCCTCCTCCAAGCAACTTGAACCACTCCGCCAGGGCTCAGGACATGTTGCTCCAGAGCATGGCGGAGTGGTCAATTGACGTTGCCGTGGTCGCCGAGCCGTACTTCGTTCCCCCAGCCGACGATTGTTGGTTCGGGGACGATTGCGGCTTGGCGGCCATACATATCAGGAGGGCCGCGGCGATCCCGCCCTTGGTAATGGTGGCCAAGGGTTCTGGGTTCGTCGCGGTTTCGGTGTTGGATACCGTCGTGATCGGGGCGTACTTCTCTCCGAGCCGGCCTACCGTCGAGTTTGAGCAGTTCCTGGACGGGCTCGAGGCGATTACTCACCGCCTCGCCCCCCGTCCAGTGATACTCGCGGGGGACCTCAATGCGAAATCCGTCGCTTGGGGCTCCCCCCGCTCTACAATTCGCGGTAGGCTGCTGGAGGAGTGGGCGGTCGCGACTGGCCTCTGTTTACTCAACAGGGGTTCGGTCGCGACTTGCGTGCGATGGCAGGGCGAGTCCATCGTGGACGTTACGTTCGCGAGCCCTGCCATCGCGGATCGCATCCGCGGCTGGAGAGTGTTGGTGGGGGCGGAAACGTTATCAGATCACCGTTATATTCGGTTTGATCTTTCCGTCCCCACGCCGGCTGCGGACGCCCGCGGGAGTACGACCCGGTCATTCCCCAGGTGGGCATTGAAGCTCCTGAACAAGGAGCTCTTGATGGAAGCCTCTACGGTGGCGGCGTGGACGCCCCCATGCGTCCACACCCAGTAGACGTGGAGGCCGAGGCGCTCTGGCTCCGGGACGCGATGCGTCGCATTAGCGACGCTTCGATGCCCCGGGTCGGCCCTTGGTCTCCCACGAGGTCGACGTACTGGTGGTCGCCCGAGATAGCGCAGTTGAGAACTGTATGCGTCCGGGCGAGGCGCCAGTGCGCTCGGCACCGCCGTCGCCGCCTTCCGCGTAGCAACGACCCCGTTGCATTCGCGGAGGAGGAGGCCCGGCTGCATGGCTTGTACAAGGAGGCGAGGGGAGCCATGCGGCTGGCCATCAAGATGGCCAAGGAGCAGCACACGGAGCGCCTTTTGGAGACGCTCGATGACGACCCTTGGGGGCGCCCATACAAGATGGTGCGCGGCAAGGTGCGCCCATGGGCGCCCCCCATAACCGAGCGTCTACCGCCTCAGCAGCTGCGGGACATTGTCACGACATTGTTCCCGCAGGAGCAGGAGGGATTTATCCCCCCTGCTATGGGTGAGCCGCCGGAGGATACCGGCGGCGAGGCCCCTGCTGAGGTTCCCCACATCACCGGGGAGGAGCTTCGTGTGGCCGTAGTCAGGATGAGTGCTAAAGACACGGCACCCGGCCCGGATGGCATCCATGGCCGGGTCCTGGCCTTGGCCCTCAATGCCCTAGGGGACCGACTCTTGAGGCTCTACGATTCTTGCCTCGAGTCGGGACGGTTTCCCTCGCTGTGGCGAGAGGGTAGACTTGTCCTTCTGCGGAAGGAGGGGCGCCCGGCGGATACAGCCGCCGGTTACCGTCCCATCGTGCTACTGGACGAGGTGGGCAAATTGCTGGAACGCATTCTGGCTGCCCGCATCGTCCAGCACCTGGTCGGGGTGGGACCCGATCTGTCGGCGGAGCAGTACGGCTTCAGAGAGGGCCGCTCAACCGTGGACGCGATCCTTCGCGTGCGGGCCCTCTCAAATGAAGCCGTATCACAGGGCGGGGTGGCCTTGGCGGTGTCGCTTGACATCGCCAACGCATTTAACACCTTGCCCTGGTCCGTGATAGGGGGGGCACTCGAGAGACATGGAGTTCCCCCCTACCTCCGCCGGCTGGTCGGCTCCTACTTGGAGGCCAGGTCGGTAGTATGCACCGGGCACGATGGGACCGTTTACCGGTTTCCGGTCGTATGCGGGGTTCCTCAGGGGTCGGTCCTCGGACCTCTCCTTTGGAATGTCGGGTACGACTGGGTGCTGAGAGGCGCCCTGACCCCGGGCCTGAGCGTGATTTGTTACGCTGACGACACGCTCGTCATGGCCCGGGGTCAAGACTTCAGAGAGGCTACCCATCTCGCCACAGCGGGGGTGGCCCTCGTCGTCGGCCGTATTAGGAGATTGGGCCTCGCGGTGGCGCTCAATAAATCCCAGGCCCTGTGGTTCCACAGGGCTGGGGTGACGCCACCTGCAGGGGCCCAAATCGTGGTTGGAGGCGTCCCAATAGAGGTCGGGGTGCGATTGAAGTACCTCGGCCTCATACTGGACAGCCGTTGGACCTTCCGGGCCCACTTTATGGAGCTCGTCCCCCGACTGATGAGGACGGCCGGCGCTCTGAGCCGGCTGCTTCCGAATCTCGGGGGACCAAACCGTGCCGTGCGCCGCCTCTACACGGGGGTGGTGCGTTCGATGGCCCTGTACGGCGCGCCCGTTTGGGCCGGACCAGGAAACCGGACAACAACCGTTGTCCGGCGCCTGCGCCGGCCACAGCGCGTCGTAGCTATCAGGGCCATCCGCGGATACCGCACCGTCTCCTTTGAGGCGGCGTGCGTGCTGGCTGGGACGCCACCTTGGGACCTGGAGGCGGAGGCGCTCGCCGACGATTACCGTTGGCGTTGCGACCTCCGCGCTCGGGGCGTTGTGCGTCCCCTCAGAGCTGCGGTTCGGGACCGGAAGGCCCAATCTCGGCGGTCCGTGTTGGAGGCCTGGTCAAGGCGCTTGGCCAACCCCGACTGGGGCCTAAGGACCGTCGAGGCGATTCGCCCCGTCCTCAGGGACTGGGTGAGTCGCGGCAAGGGACGCCTCACCTTTCGTCTGGTGCAGGTGCTGACCGGGCATGGTTGCTTCGGGAAGTACCTGCACCGGATACAGGTCGAGCCGACGACGAGGTGCCATCATTGCACGAGCGACCTGGACACGGCAGAGCATACGCTCGCTGTCTGCCCCGCATGGGAGGAGCAGCGCCGTGTCCTGGTCGCACAAGTAGGGCAGGACTTGTCGTTGCCGGGCGTCGTGGCATCGATGCTCGGCGACGACGAGTCCTGGAAAGCTATGCTCGACTTCTGCGAGTCCACCATCTCGCAGAAGGAGGCGGCGGGGCGGGAGAGGGAGAGCTCTTCCCTCCCCGACCAACCCCGTCGCCGCCGACGTCGAGCGGGGGGCCGACCTCGGGAGTTGTCCCGGGACCTGGCCCCCTAAGACTACCGGGTCCACCAACATCGGACCCGAGGGGTGCTGCGCTAGGCTTCAGCGCGCACCCTCCGTGCCATCTGTACGGGGGATGGCAAGCCGTGCTCCCCGACCCGGGCTGGCCCTGGGCCGGCCTGAGCCGAGGGAGACCCTACACCACACGGCCCCATCTTGGCGGGCCTGAATTGGCCCGTCCACCGAGTGAGCCGGTGGTCGTTTCACCGACGGCTGCCGGTTCGACGTCCGGGGGTGACGGGGCGATACGTAAGCGTCGATCGCGAACGCGTCCTGTCACCCCTACATCATCGGATGTCGAGCGTGAGAGGCGGGAGGTTTTGGTGCGGTTCGACACCCACATACCCCACTCGCGGGGCGAGTGGAAGTCCGGCGATTTCCTCCCGTCCAAAAAAAAAAAAAAAAAAAAAAAAGTACTACATGTTGTACATTTATTTCCTTACCGCTAGTAACGATTATATTTTTAAACAATTCTCAATCTAATTCAATTCTCACTCTGTGTAGGTACTTGAGGCAAGTTGAAAACTTGGTCCATAATTCTCTTGATATACCGCAACTCGGAACTGTAGATCTGGCTGCTGAGTAGTGAGGCTTAACGGACTCCTACATTAAAAAAAAAACTTGAGAGGTGTCAAGGGACACCCGGATGGAACGAAGTTCCTTTCGATTAATTAGTGAGGGAATTATAATAAAGGAATTGTTTTAAAAGATTTTAATCACAGCGCCATCTAGCGATAATCATGTAAAACAAAAAAAGTGTCGTGACAACTTTTCGTAAGTTTTTTTTCCGTCTAGCCCCCTTTCGATACGCGCGATAAGGAACTTCGTTTCAAAAAGGAAGCCCCAAACAAATGATCTGTCTTTTTGTCTATTTATTTTGACTAGTTCATTGTCGTAAATAATGTCCTTCAAATTGCCTAATGACTATATTGATATTAAAACAAAATTACTCTAACCATTGTGGGTTCAAAACCCAGTTATAAACTTACCACGATATGAAACCAGTTTCTGAAACAGGACAATCAATACTAGACTACACAAAAAATGTGACTGACAGTGTCCCATAAAGGTGCAAATTTCTGGCACTATATTTGCATGACGATTTGTATGCTAATAAAATGCCGTAGTATCCCTATGTGAATATGTAGACACGTAGTGACGATTTTAATTGACACTTTTTAATATACGCTACATGAGTGTTTTCAGTTTAATATTGTGTTCTGATTATAACGTTTACTATACAGGGTGATTTTTTAGAGAGGGTACATATTGCAGGAGGGTGATGAGTACTCTGTTCTAATACGGAATATTACAAAAAATAGGTAAAAATACAAAATATATATATATTTTTTAAATCTAAATTCGACAAAACTACCTCAAACATAAACAATCTCGGCTTAAAGAGTGTTGACCAAAGACCTCCAGTGATCTCGCGCACCCCACACCTCCACCACACCCATCAGCTGTCGAAACCATCATTTTGCAAGAATTTTAGATATTTTTAAGTTGCGATTACTAAGGCATTGAGCCATATTCTTTGGTAATAATATTTTTACTGGTCGTATATAACCATCAGCTACCATGACCTTCAATATGTACCCTCACTAGGAAATCACCCTGTAGAAGGCGGATGAGAAATAGAAAGGAGTAAGGGGGTCACATTAAATAATCTTTCTTAGTAGTGGAATATAGTTGCAATGATGAGAAGATTTAAGTTATCGTTGCTATTGGGGAAAATCCTATGGATGACTTTATCTAGCCAGACTGAAAGAAGTAGTAAATCTATTTTTTTTTATTGAGTGATAGATAAACGAGTCTACGGCCCACCTGATGGTAAGCGGTCACCGTCGCTCATGAACCTCTGCAATGCCAGAGCAATGAAGGCCTGCATCTATCGCCTACCGATACAGGACTTTTCTTAAACCTCGTTTAAAGAGGGACATGTCATAGCGCTCCGGGAACACCGCGGATGGGAGTCCATTCCAAATCGGAATGGTACGGGGCAAAAATGATCTTCTGAAGCGAATCGTGGAAGATCGCAGCGGTTCCAAGAAAAGTTGGTTCGGTTGAAGACCAAAACTTATTTTAGGTATAATGCTATTGTACTTTTGGTAAAGTTGGTCGTTGGTCTAGCAGTCAGTAACAGTGACTAGTGAGCTTTGGGTTTGGTTGATTCTCGTTCGAAGTCAACATTTTAACCAACAGATATTAATTTTTGAGATCTGGGTATAATTGTATTATGTTTTTGATACCCCTTCGAAAACTAAGTACCCAGTCTGAAAGTCTATAGTATGGTGTACTTAAGACTCCAGCAGCCTACAGCCATCAATTGTGTCAAGGTGTATTAGTCGTAATAAAGAACAAGTAAAGGATAGTGTTGGGGCGACCAACCTCATTGACATAAACAAGACGAAGATGAAGACTAGAAAGAACAGGACTTTTTTATGGCTATAAAATAATAGGGGTTGTTGATATAAAGTAATTATTACTTAGGGGTATGGAATATAGATAGTAGCCCATTCTCATCCCTACTAAATACGCATATAAAATTAGTTAAAAATCGGTAAAGCCGTTTCGGAGGAGTACAGTAACTAACATTGAGACATGGAAATTTAAGATATTAGATATGACGGCGTAAATAGTGTGTTGAGGTGTAATGACGTTGTAGATAGTCGATCTTCATTATTACTTTTACATCAAGAGGTCCGTTCGCCTCGACAATTCAAACACGAATGAATGATAACAGCGGCCAACGCCTGTATTTATAGCAAGTCTCCACTTCCAACTACCCGCACGATGAATAGGTTGGTTTCCCTTGTTATCACCCCGTTAGATATTTTATTTATATTATCTTTTTTTTGCCTTTAACGACATATTATTGAATGACCGCCGAAGACCGTGCCCGTTCAGGTAGATAAGAGCTGTTGAAATTTTCTGAATATTTTACTTATTATATTCCAGCAACAACCCACGCACTTTTACATTGGATCGTCTACGTCTTATATTTACATTTTGGCTACGAAATTAAGTATTTATTTATAGAATTCTTTGTAAGTGCCGATGGTTAAATACAGAAAAATACAAAAATACTCGGTTGGGAAATTACAAAATCACCACAAAAAACATAAGAATTATTAAAACGATTCCTCTACAAAAGGATATAATTCAACGATTGTCAGATGTTAACACGTGCAAACTTTTGGTGCAATTTACAATTAAAACCAATTTCCAAGAAAACTCAAATTCATGATGGTCATACTAGCTGTGCGGTCAATGGCGAAATTACACCGAAATTCCAATAAAGCAATGAAACAGGCGTCTAATCAATTTCTCGACGACAAAAAAAACTTTTACAAATGCCATCGTTTCAAATTTCACGCCCTTATCTCAAAGGATTAGAGTCTATTTTGGAAAGTGACGAAGGTTGGGGACAATCGAATCGCGGTGTGGTCTGAATGTAGCCAAGCAGAGCGGTTCGTCCATTCGTTTAGTTCATTCAATTGAACGGTTGACCGGCGCACCGAATGAGCTTCACCTGAACTAATTCGTGCTCCATGGAACAGTTGAGATTAATTTTTTCTAATAAAATGACAGTGGGACAACTAAAATTGGAAAAATTGATTGTACGGATTTTGATAAATATTTTTGGTCGAAAAGAGACGAAAAACAGACAACCTACCCTACACCCCAAAAGAGCACAAACTCGAAAGATACATCTTTCTTTTTTTCTATAAGTGTTATACACAACTTAAATTACATTTATTAGTATAACGATATTATAAAAGACTTACTTTTTTACGAGATAGATGTGGAAAGCCCTGAAACAGAAATAAATATTTATTAATATTCTAATAAAAATAAGGTTAAGAAACGTCAGAAGAAGGTTTGAGTCCCCATCAACATCGGAAAACAACATCATGAATAGAAGAATAAGGCCAATGAAAAAAAATGTGTATACATAATATTATTACTGTACCAACCCATTACTGCCCACTGTTGGGGTCAGGTCTCCTCAGAAGAGGGATTAGGCGTAGTCCACCACGCTTGCCCAGTGCGGATTGGGGACTTCACATATCTTCAAAGGATTTTAGAATCCTCTTCCGACATGCAGGTTTCCTCACGATGTTTTCCTTCACCGTTTCTAGCCAGTGGTGTTGTGAAAAATTGCACATAAATCTTTTTCGTATTTAGATTTAGAGATACAAGCCGGCCGGTTTTGAACCCGCGACCTCCCGTTCGGAAGGAAGCGCTTCGACCACTCGGCCACCACGTCTTCGTACATATTATGATATGTGCGAAATGAACGAATTGAGAGGAATCAGCAGCTCTTGTGTGAGCGTGGCGTGTATTTGCGCGCAATCGGCATTCTTACAATCCATTTCCAGATTCATGAACATATTTTATACGTAAAACAATCACTACATCAAAAAACTAACACCTGTTTTCGACTAAACTTAATTAGAAACAACTATAATAGCTTTCTAAACATTCTAAATTATACGACTAACTCAAATTTAGAAATTTGTAATCCACCCACACGGGCACAAAATAAATCACCGGCTACCGCAGTTTGGTCGACTATCGATCATACATCGGTCAAGGGCGTCCTAATCTCAAACAATCAATGTTAACAAACCCTAATTACACAGTAAAAAT
Organism: Trilocha varians; assembly: GCA_030269945.2. NCBI lineage: Eukaryota > Metazoa > Arthropoda > Insecta > Lepidoptera > Bombycidae > Trilocha > Trilocha varians. Next base: position 10,068,708 of record AP028273.1, on the reverse strand, counting down.
AAATGTATAAAAAGAAACGATCATTCATACGAACGAAAATATTTAATTAATTATGTGAAACATGCTGACAAATTATAGGGTAAAGGGTAACCATTTAAATATGCTCGCGAGAGTCAATATATAATTCTGAATACTTTTGTTATTTTTTGATTAATCTGGACGAAGCGAAGGTAACCCCTGTTCTGGAACTTTGTTTACATTTCCAATTTTCATTAAATGAGTTACGTTGTTTTAATTAGACGTTATTGTAGGTACGGCGTTTGATTTTGCTTGAGCAAAATGTTCCCGGAATGTGAGCTGGTGACGTTTTGACTAAATTTAAATTGGAAGCCAAAATTTACACAAAATTAATGTTACCTAATAATTATTTGGTTTGGTGTTGTATTATTGTATATTGTTGATACTTTTGCTTACCAATAATCTAGTTAAAAGGAACTAGTCATAAAATTCATCATTAGTCATTAGTACCTACACTGGTTTTTCTTTATGGATCTTTAAATACTAACCTAAAATTGCCCAATAGTAAGTTATATCAGCAGTATTAGAACGCTAACCAATTGGCCATCAGTTCACTTCAACTAAAGTTCTTCTTCATCATAAGACGTCCACTGCTAGACATAGGCTTCCCCCAAATCTTCAAGTTCCAAGTTTAAAGAGAGTTTTAAAGCCATGGATGCGCTGTAGCTACCTCTCGTGATGAGGCTAGTCACTATACATGGCAAAAAACCAAGGACGTTTCACCACAAATAATTTCAAAAATTCCTATTTACGCTTCATAATTACACAGTAACCTCAACAAAATCGTCGTGTCAACAGGGCGCAAAGAAATGAAAAGAAAACCGCAAATTATAAATCCCTGTTTCGCACGGTTCGACGCGGCTCCTGACCTTTGAAGGCTGAGGGTGTCAAGTGCTGGCATTATTTCAAGGAGTCAAAGGAGCGCTCGTATTGAATGCGTGTAATTAACGCGCACGGCTTTGGATGAAGCGTTTTTGCGTGAGGTAGTTACATAAATAGTTACAAGTAACCTACTTTTAGCTCCTGCAGGGATCTAAGTCTGGGAGATTAGATTCCATTTTTTTACTACCTTGTAGACAGACGAGTAAACGGACCACCCGATCGTAAGCGGTTAACGTTGCTCATGGACGGCATTGTCAGAGAACATTGCGGGGCCGCTACCTACGTTCTACCTTTAAGGATTTTCTTCAAGCCTCTTTTGAAGAAGGACAAATCATAGCGCTCGGGTAACACCGAAGAGATTGATTTAAAATAGTTTGTTTTAATAAACACAAATGAAGTACTATCTTCTGAAATCATTAATCAAAAAATCAGTCTCCGAATGAACTTTTAGATTGACCTCAAGTCGTGAAATAATAAAGTAGAAAAAGTTCAAGATCTGAGTATCAATCTATTTATAGTTGACAAACAAGCTATCAGCAATTTAACGATCAATTCAATTCAAAACGTGACCAAAACAGAAATTTTCCTAGAAACAAAAACCTCCAATTCGATTACGAGTAACACGATCGTACAACCCACACCAGAAAACCAATTTGCGGTCCGCGAGTAAAATAACTCCTAATATAATCAAACACTTAAGCCCGGGGACATAATTAAAAATATAAGAATTTTTATACCATAAAAAGCATAATGTCGGCGAAATTTACATAATAGACAATGCCTGGTCCCTTGGCCCTCGATTCAATGGCGGTCCGGAGGGAAGCTTGATAATACCCTACCCATTTACAGGGCCCTGTTTAGGGCCTCCAGAGATAACTGCTGGATTAGTATGAAGAGGTCGTAAGTCGTTAGGTTAAATATGTAAAATTTTTGACCCAATTTTGTATTTGCTTTTTCAAATAGTCATATATATTCGAAGTAACATTCAATGGAATGTTACATAAAAGTCATGATAATAAGAGAAATTAATACTGGAAGAGTTGGGAGTCGCATTATTGAATAAAGAATAAGATCAGACTAGAAAAACTGAAACTTATAGAGTGAGATCCCAGTCACCCCAGACTTAGGTATATAATTTAGTAGCATTATAATCTCTTCTACTTACGTAACGTAACGTCTAACTTACGTTAAAGTAAAAAGCTGGTTTTTACATATGTTATACATAATTTTGTTATAGCCATAACTTTTGCCAGACACTTTAAAAGTCGTAAAAAAAATAATAATTAAACTTACGTTATTTTAGGAAGGCTGAAACTTCTATCACTCCCAAAAATCCACTCATGAAATAATACAGAATATTTCAGAAGAGATTATAATGCTACTAAATTATATACCTATTCATATGTAGGTCCTTTACATATTGTCCTTATGTTACCGAGGATTATGGCCGAAGTTGCCTTTACTTTGAAGTCTGGTAGCACTAATGACCACTTGTTAAAGCTCTCGTTTGAATCTCGCCGAGTTATCCTTTCTTAGAAGAATAGTCTTTGAAACGATTCACATAAAAGTTGAAAGGTTCTTTTATCAGCAGAGGATTATACTTAGTTCGAAATTTCGGGATTAAGGTTAATGTACTGCGTGACTTTTGAATGTTCTACAGTAATTTCGTAATGTGGTAGACCTTGAAATTAAGTTTTAAGTGTCTTTAATGGTGGACTGTCACGGACAAAAAATATTTGAGATGGTAACTATCGGGTATCTGGTGAATCTCTACACCCAAGAACTCTTGTAAATGCTAAAGTTGCTGATAATATTTCTCGAATAATAATCACTTTGTGCATGGCCGATGGGGCCGAAAAGTTCTGGAGTGGCGGCCACGAACCGGTAGGCGCAATGTTGGTAGACCCCCCACAAGATGGACCGACGATCTGATCAAGATCGCGGGAGGTCACTGGATGCAGATGGCGCAGGACCGGTCGATGTGGTGAGGTTTGGGGGAGGCCTATGTCCAGCAGTGGACGTCTATAGGCTGATGATGATGATGAATCACTTTAGCAGACCTTGTAATAAAAAGACCAGACCTTTACCAGCTTTCACACAATACATCAACATTATGCTGAGCTGCGTTTTAGGTGCACAATATTAGTTTATCTTTTAGTGTTCTCTTCTAATCTATATATTACTAGCTGCCCTGCGCAACTTCGTCTGCGTCGTATAGGAATTGTTTCCGGGAATTTTCTAAAACTACTCATCAGGATGCTTCATTAGAGCCCAAACACGATGAGGTTATCTTGCTTATTGACGGAGTTCCTATGGCCACCTTCCAGCTCCATCATCAGACTTTGATCTAAGCTATCCTATCTCTCAAGTTGGATCGAACTGCATATGGTGTGCAAATTTTATTATAATCGGTTAAGTGGTTTAGGAGTCCATTGAGGACAAACATTGTGACACGAGATTTATATATATTAAGATTTCTTTACAGACATTCCAAATGGACCTTAAAACAAATTGCCAATTTCAAATCTACAAGAGTAAATACTGTAACCACGACACGTTCAAGTCTGGCTGTGTGTTAGCAAGAACTGAAATATTTGGGCCGATATTATCGTATTTTATCACGTAAAGTGTCACGTTTCGCTGTTCTAGTGCAGAATACGACATTACGTGGTTTGGTACAATGTATAAGCTGAGATAAGTTTTGATCTGGAAAATGACTTGTCCTTCTTCAAACGAGGCTTGAAGAGGGTCCTTAAAGTTAGGTCGTAGGTAGCTACCCCTCAGTGTCCCCTGACATTGCAGAGGTTCATGAGAGACGGTAACCACTTCCAATCAGAAGGGCCGTTGGCTCGTCTGCCTACATGGCAATAAAAAAAATATGGAGGTAGTTATAGAAGAATGTTAAAGAAGACCAGTGAAAAACTTTGGCAATACGTGTTAGTTTGGACAGGATGAAATTGCTAGTCTAATTCAAGGAGCAGATCCCAAAAATTTGCATACTTTGTAATACGCTAAGGGCTAGTAAATCATACTTTGCCAACGATCATAGCAAATGTCGTTGACAGGTATTTTAAATAGAAGTGATATTTTCGACTTCATAACTGAAATTAAATGTGAGATAGGTTCAAAGCATTACAATTTGAAACTATTGCTTTTTCTCCTTGAATAACAATTTTGTAATAGTAAATATTTTGTACAGGCAAATAAAATACTTCACTATACAAAGAGCCCAAAAATATCATAGGTGTTACGCGGAAACGAGGAGTGTTGCGCGGAATTTTCCTTCATAATATAATATGTATGTATGTAATACGTCGTATATCGCGCCCGCTACCCCCAAAATCCCCAGCCCAACTAATGTACATCTTTGAGTGAAAATTTTGCGGAAAATGATAAATAAGGGACATGACAGCCACCGAATTTTGATGACGGCTTTTGTATCGTATCTTGTTTCGGAATAGGCTTATCCGTTCACACTCGTTAACAGGAGCCTTACGACATTATACTCTGAATGGTGGATTCCTTTGCCGTAATGCAATGCGTCACGTGTCGCTCTTGCTGATTGGCCACTCACACAGCTGTAAGGCTTATTGAAAACGTTATCGGAGACGTGATCGGTACGTCCTGTGCCCTTAATGGATTTAATAGGGGAACTATGATCGAAGACAATACATCTGTCTTCCTTCGGCTTTGTGTTTGCTTTGAAGAGGGCTTGATATCATCCCATTACGTAAGTTTGACCTTTGAGAAATGTACCTGATGATATGGCCTCTCGGGGATGTTTTATGTTGATAAAGAAAATGAGGTCAAGTTTTTCATTTATAGTAAGTTGGTTATCATTTTTCTTTTTTCTTGTGTATTTTGTCAGTATTTCTTATCACAATTCGAAAGAGATTACTTTTAGTCTAAAATGATTTTTATATTTGTATTTTGTTTCAACTCAACTATTCGAATAAACGAAAAAATAACAGCAACTCAATTTGGTTCAGTTTGGATATATTGGATACTGTTTTAATACTATTCATTCAACAATTCCAGCGTTTTAATTGTGCATGCTAAAATTCTTCCAATTAGTTAGATTCTAGTCTAGTTTGATTTAGAAAGCCTAATATAGATACAAGCGTCCATATTATATTTTACTTTTATAGGATAACCTGCTGAGAAGGTTGTTGATATACAATCTCCTTTCCACCGTCTTTCCCTCGCATGTAATACAGACGCAGAAACATAAAAAACTTGAGAGGTCTTGACACCTCGGACACCCGGATGGAACGAAGTTCCTTTCGATTAATTAGTGAGGGAATTGTAATAAAATTTAGTTAGTTTAAAACGCCTGTCTCTCTCTCTCTCTCTCTTATATAAGAGAGAGACAGACGTTTTAAACGAACTAATTATTATAACTTAAAAAAATATTTTTTTATCACACCGCCATCTAGCGATAATCATCTAAAACAAAAAAGTGTCGTGCCAACTTTTTCATTAGAATTTCCGTCTAGCCCCCTTTCCATAACGCGCGATAAGGAACATCGTTCCAACAAGAAAAATCAATTTGGACCAACCAAAAGAAATCACCAAACAGCAAAACGTTTCAAAAAATTCAAATCCAAATTCACACCCTCCAAAATACAGTGAAGAAAGCCACACAAAGAAACCACTCGAAACAATAAAACAAAAAGCGCTAACAGCTTAATTAATCAACGCGAACAGTGCAACAGAATCGCATAGAAAAAAAAACTATCCGGCTAAGGGATCCGGCTAATGGCCGGTCCATTTAGCCCGGTTTATCCGGCGACGCGGTCCCTTACTAAATCATTCCTGTAGACGAATGCTTTTTCTTACCAAGTCGTTTTCAATTAGAGGATTTTATGTTGCTACATTTCTGGGACGATAAGCGCGTGAGTCTGTTATGGGAAGTATTTACTGGTAAAATTCCTTTTTCTTTTGAAATTTTTTTGTAAATATATAGAAGGAGACTTTTTCTTTTTCCTTTATTGGCAAGCTTACAGGCCAACTGATTGTAAGTGGTTACCGTCGCTAATACGTCGCCTCAGTGCTTGTTTGGCCAATCTGTAAATTTTTACGAAAATTACTTTTTAATGCAGTACTATAAAGAATAAAATTTCCATCCGACTGGTAAAATACTATTTTAAAATATTCAATTCTAAAACAATCTCTTTTTTTTTCTCAACACGGCACTTAACGAAAATTCCGTGCTTGTTTGCTGTCTCCTGTAAAATTTTCTCGAGTGCAGATTGGTCTAACAAGCACTGAGACGACGGGTCTAAACGTCTGGAGTGTTAGAGGACACTATGTATGTGCCTATTTGATTTTAGGTCTATGAATAAGTATAAACTATTAAGTGAGCGAATCAATTAAATGAAACTAAAACATCGAAATGTCGAGATGGCAAGGTCACAAACAGGTTATTCACTACAAGCATGCTTTTACAGGAAAGACAATTTTACCCATGATCACATCTTTGAAACGCTAAAAATTGGATCTGCTTCAAAAAATTCAATAACTATTTTATTTAAGGAGGTGTAGTTTATCCTTACTATATGGGACCACTGCGGTCATCCGGTCCGTTTCAGGAACACTTTTTTGCCACGCACCATCCGGCTATGGAATGAGCTCCCCTCTTCGGTATTCCCAGAGCGCTATGACTTGTTCTTCAAACGAAGCTTGAGGAGGGTCCTTAAAGTTAGGTCGTAGGTAGCGACCCCTCAATGTCCCCTGACATTGCAGAGGTTCATGAGCGACAGTAACCACTTACGATCAGGTGGCCCGTAGGCTCGTCTGACTACATGGCAAAAAAAAATAATAATAATCCTTTCATCAGATTCAACTTTATCGCTAATTTCAAATGTTTGCTATCAAATTAAACCTCAACTGTTTATATCTTTAACTGAAATCTACATTCAGCGTTACCAATTAAATTGATGCCAGTTCGGAGGACCATTAGCATTCGCGTTAAAAGCTCTTTTGATACTTAATTCCGAGTTATTCGGGTTAACTTATTTTCTGTTTGAGTAGTTTTCTGTGTAATTTCAATTATTGATTCATTGCATACTTCAGAATTAATACTGGCAACTGTGGGTCTATTACAGGACGCGTCGTTTAGCGTAATCGTCTATTTTCACATCGAAAGACGTAATTTTTCATAAAATTTGTATTACGGATAAACTTTAATAATTTTATCATTTATTGTATATTGTGATTTGTTTATGTTTAATTAATATATGTAATGAAAACTTATTGGTATTATATAATGAAAACGATTTAATAGAGAATTTTACACTCATCTGACATTATGAAAAATGAAATCATTAGATTCATTTTGATTCAATATTGTTTAAATTGTGTAAATAAATAGCTTTAAATGTTTTTTTTGCTATTGTAATTTACAGAAACGCAATTTAGTCATTATTTATTTAAAAAAGATTATATTACCATTATATATGACGGGGTCATAACAAGGGAAAGCAACCTATTCACAAGTGCGGGTAGTTGGAAGTGGAGACTTGTTATAAATACAGGCGATGGCCGCTGTTCATTCCTGTCTGAATTGTCGAGGCGAACGGACCTCTTGATGTAAAAGTAATAAACTGTTAAAACTCGTTATTTTGAAGTTTTTATTCAAAAGTGTTGATCATCGAGTGTTCAAGTGGGCATTGTGACGTCATTCCTGACAAAATCAAATGAAGATCGACTAATTACAACGTCATTACACCTCAACACACTATTTATATCGTTATACTAGCTATTGCCCGCGACGTCGTCTGCGAGAATGCTATGTACAGCACCATAATAATATGCCAACAATTATATCTTTTAACATAACATTAATTTACAGTATTTCTTCTTTACCTTTCATATCTACACTAAGCAGAGTAACATAATAAGACTGTTGTTTTGTAAAATTGAAGGGCAAAAAGTGCTAATTTCGACCCGCTTTGAATGAATGACTTTAAGGTGATGTTGCTGAATTAAGTCAAAAGCAGATGTAGAAAATAATGAAATTAAGACAAATATAAGATAAGATTAGAAGATAGCGTAAAAAACATGCTTATAGAACTTCTTGATAAACCACAATAGTGGTTTGGCTCTCCGCAGTCAAATATAAAGAGAGTCCGGACCGGTAACGCGGCAGCAGGCGACGTACCTACAGGTGCCCGTGTGAGAAGCAACCCATACTGGGGTCGACACCCGCTGCCTCCAGTGTCTACCCCTGCGACTTACTGATAGTCATCGCGAAGCAAACACTCACGGGGAACTGTACGCGCTTGAACTGGAACGGGAAGTTCAGAAACACACCTCATGGTATGAGAGGAATGCGTGGTATAAATACTGCGTCGCCGACGCTAAAACCCGTAAGTATTTCCGCCTCAATTGTGTGTTTGTGGAGCGAGATGACTTTAAGGCGGGTCCCGTTACACAACTTCGGAGGAGATAGGTTCCGAAGAAGCATAATCGGGACACCGACCTACAGCTTGATAGTATGCGCTGGAAGTCCACTTGCTGACAGAGAGTTCAAAAATTTCACAGGATAATGTGTGGCATCATCTTGCTCGACGACAGTATTTATAGAGTTGTAGACCACTTCAATTCCTCAATTTTGAGAGAATGCATTCGTTAATTACTGCAGCCTGATCATTTTTGGGTGTCAAAATGGCTCGCTCGCACACCCAAGAATTCTGCTGGTGTGGTATACGACTGATGTCATTGTACACACAGCGAATGAGTTCTTCTAAGTTGGATACAACTCTACCGAGAGACATTGGAGGCACCATTTGTCCACCTCTCTCCTCTGGTAGAGTACCTTTACCAAGACTTAGAAGGACATCTTAGAAATCTTGAGCACGTCCAAATTGGGGATGGATCTACTTCGTAGGTTTGCTTGTTCTTCAAAATCACTCACTTAATAAATATGCGACTTTTTGGAATATCTGTATGTAGCAGCGAACTAATTTGATGGTAAACTTGTCTCTGGATCTTGAATGTCGGCATGAACCCTATTTCAACGATGTAATTTGCACCAAACGAAGTCATCTGGAAGGCGCTATTATAGGCTCGGATGTTTTTCAAAAAATGGTTGGACTTTTGATGTTTGCCGCTTAGTAAGAGTTTCAACAGTTTTGGTGGGTCTTGCAGACTCCAAGCGTACCTTACCAGATGCACAACACATCCCATTGGACTCCCACCTCCATTTGCGAGCTTGACAGAGGGCGCACACTTCTTCTAAGATGCCAATATCTCCGTGTGCGGCGCATTCTGTCCCGGTCTTGCGATACATGAGCAGAAGTATCGATACATACGTCCTGGTAACGCTGCTGAGCATCTGCACTACGCTCTTCATGCTGCTCATCAGTCTCCAACGACCGTGAAAGAGCATGCCGAGAGTGATCTCTCCTTAACTGAGTATCCTGCTCTTCAAGATCTTCGATCGACTAAGTTTCTGCAATGTGTTCTCGAAGAGTAGCCAACCTAGCTTTACGCTCAACGGCGGTTCTACACATCGAGCTAACCTTTTCCTTCGAATATCGTTTGAGCATTGGGATAAATTAGATCGTTTTCGAGGCATTTTAATTATTTTTAATGGAAACTAAATAGCCAACCACACGATAACTTATAGCCAGTTATAGCAAAGCAGGTAACCTCAGTTTTGACATTTGGTGTACGAAATGATAGCGCGATTCAGAATTATTCAAATTTATATGCCAACGCCATCTAGTTAGCAAATAGGAAACATCGTCCCACAATGACATAATCAAATTTAAATTATTTATATCAACAAAAAAATGCTTCTATAAGTAATTCAACTTGAAGGCCAATAGATGTCGTTGCTCTAAAATTGTTTAATACAATTTATTTATGTGTATAAATCTTGCTAATCTCTGAAACGAATTAAAGACACAATTTTTAAGAAGGAACAGAACTCCTTGTATCTATGAAAATTAAAAAATAACCATTGACATTGCCAAAAATGACACAATCAAATTTAAATTATGGTATAAGAGCTAGCAACGTTTTTGACAGAGTATTTACCGATACGGACTGTCTAGTAGTAGCCGGTAGTGGTAGAGTACGGATAAAAACCGATTTTTCAAATTATTTTAAGACATTTTTTTCTTTAAGTTATTTTTATTCTACTTTTTGCTACACGAATTCGTTATTGCCAGATATTTTTTTATTGTTCTTCTGTGCCAGATGCTAATTCTGAATGTTTTTTTTTAATGAAGCTTTTTAAGCACCTAAAAACCTAAAATTAATTTACAAAATGATATAAAAGTAAAAGAGTATGAGAGATAGCATATATAAAAATAAAAACTGGCTTTACTGAAATGCTTGTTTTCTCGACATTGCTAGCTCTCATACTAATAAAAAAATGCTTCCATATGAAATTTGACTTGAACGCCGCTAGATGTCATTGCTCTAAAATTTTTTAATAAATTTATTATTTTTATATCCCGTTCCTCGGACATGATAGCACTATAATATATAGCCTATGTGTTGACCCGACCTCTAAGCAATATTCTTGCCAAATATGAAGTAAATCCGTGCAGTAGTTTTCTAGTTTACCCCGGACAAAGCTGAATTTTGTACCATACTAAATGTATTGATTCTGCATCGCGGTGACTTTATGTGCAACGGTTGCTTGACTTGGAAGAGTGTATTTTGAAGTGTTGACTTTTCTATCATTTTATTATATGTATAGATATATACTAATACATATTATGAAGAGTATTGTCTTGATGTTGTTGTAGTGGATATCTTTTGGATATCTATTGGACTGATTTTGGAAATGATTTTAGTAATAGGAAACTACTTTACTGTGAGTATCATATGTTGCATATCAGTGTTAAAATAAAATTAAGTGAAAACGGGTATACTTATTCCTCACTTTTTGGGAGGGCAAATTTGTGACAGCTACGTAGGTACTGTTAAATATTGTTTTTACATTTCTTTCGCGTTGGAAGGATTTTATATTTTTATTGACATGTAGGCAGACGAGCCAACGGGCCACCGGATCGTAAGTGTTTACCGTCGCTCATGAACCTCAGCTATGAGTCGGGGTCAGTATCATACATTGCCCATCAACCAATATATCGGTAACACAAATCAAGCTCGGTAGTAAACAAATTGCTTTAAAAATATCTCTCTTCGGTATTCCCAGAGCGCTATGACTTGTCCTTCTTCAAACGAGCCTTGAGGAGAGTCCTTAAAGTTAGGTCGTAGGTAGCGACCCCTCAATGTCCCCTGACATTGCAGAGGTTCATGAGCGACGGTAACTGCTTACGATCAGGTGGCTCGTTAGCTCGTCTGCCTACATGGTAATAAAAAAAAAACTTGCATGATTATCTAATCGATAATGTACATTTCAGCTAAGGTGTAAAAATACTTTTCGTTCATGATCACCAGCCTGTAATTATCTACCCGAATACTCACACACAACGACCACTTTTATTTAAATCACCAAAGTCAGATCAAGAAACAAACGATTTCACAGATAAAGATGAATCCACAGAAGAATACAAAATGAAAATAAGTTAAAGATTCATGGTCAAGTGCGTGGGTAGACCAAAACAAATCCCTCTTGACTCTATAAAAACAAACAGGCTTAGCTTGAACCATCCGAAACTAAGTTTTTGCTTATCAGAAACAACGTGTCGGATTAGAGACCTTTATGGTGTAGGATCTCCATGTCTGACAATATATAAGAAAATTAATACCAGTCGTATATTTGCAGATTTTGTTGGAATATACAAGGTGGATCTGTAACTTTGGACAATCTGACGTGAGGTGAATAACCTGTTGAAATAAAACTTAGTACCACTTTTATTTTAGGAATTGGATAAAAAAATTTTTTCGTCATAGTATGGAAGTCCGCAACGATAGTCGTACGTTTTCCATACAATGTTAGAAACAAAAGTTTAACCGATCCAAAAAATAAAAATGGTGCTAAGTTGTATTTCGACAGGTCATTCACCCCACGTCAGATTGTCCAAAGTTACAGATCCACCCTGTAGATAAACAAATATATAAAATGTGGTATGGTATAATATGTATGGGAATGGTAGGTATAAGTAACGATCCCTCTATGCCCTGGCATTGCAAGTGGGCCTTCGTCTCATTTATCTATTATCTAAAAAATAAATTTTCATATTGTATTTTGGCATTGGTATGGATAGCTTGGTATTAAATATTTCAATTTCATAGAATTAATTAATTTTAACATTACATTAATTTTACAACAACGAAATCCAACCTAGTTAAACACAAATTACAGACACTACAGCGAGAATTTCATGAACTAAACGAAGACCCTTCCAAACATAGATTCGTCAAACTCCTGGAATTGGACTTTAATATCTATTAAAAAGCAATCAGGAAAATCCGTTGAAACTCCAAGTCATGGTGCCTCCTCGACCCTTGAAACAAAACTACCATTACCCAGTTCGAAGCTTGTAATACATATTCCGGAATTCCGACGAAACTACGCGATAGACATAAAATGTACAAAGTTAAACAGTTTGGACACAAAATGATTAACCTGTACAAAAGTATATTTGAGTAGGAAGAACTTTTACTAACCATACATGCTAGGCTTACATAGTACTATACAGCTGTAAAGGTATGTCGTACTTACTTCTAAGCTCCGGTATACCTGGCAGTTATAACTATACAGGTATACCTTTCAGATACACCAGTGTGCGTATAGGTCAGGTTTTTACTTAAAAACTATATTCTGACACGAGCATTGAGGGGTGAACTAGTCCGAATTTCCGACTTTTTTTTGGAACGAAGTTCCTTCTCGCGCGTTATCGAAAGGGGGCTAGACGGAAAAAATTCTTACGAAAAAGTTGTCACGACATTTTTTTTGTTTTAGATGACTATCGCTAGATGGCACTGTGATCAAAATCTTTTAAAACACGTTCCTAATTTTTTTAGATGATTATCGCGCGTTACGAAAGGAATTAATTTTTATGAGATACGTTTTAATCGAAAGGAACTTCGTTCCATCTGGGTGTTCCTTGACACACAAGTTTTTTTTTTAAACAAACGATTTTGAACCCGTTGAGACTCGCTCTGTAGGCTATCTTTCAAACGATTACAGAATGACTATACAAAAAGAAACTTTAATATGTACACCACTATGATGAACTCACACATATACTTCTAACCTACACGAAATTCCAAGTGGTTTCACTGTAAAACAATTCAGAAAAGTCATGTAGGTATGCCAAAGTTTATAGTCAGATTTGTCAAGCTGCGCTTACACTTACACTAGTGTAAGCATTGACGGTACTTTTTTTTTATTGCCATGTAGGCAGACGAGCCAACGGGCCATCTCGTCGTAAGTGGTTACCGTCGCTCATGAACCTCTGCAATGTCAAGAGACACTGTGGGGTCGCTACCTACGACCTAACTTTAAGGACCCTCCTCAAGCTTCGTTTGAAGAAGGACAAGTCATAGCGCTCTGGGAATACCGCAGAGGGGAGCTCGTTCCATAGCCGGATGGTGCGTGGCAAAAAAGTGTTCCTGAAACGGACCGTGGATGACTGCGGTGGTTCCATATAGTAAGGATGAACTCCACCTCGACGCCGGGTGACTTGTCTTAAGTATTTCATATCAGTCATTTGTGTGAATTACTTCTGTAAGTACCGACTTATTTTGTGATTTTAGCAACTTTGTGCCTGAAGCTTCTGTATTGACAAGTTGTCTGTTATGCTTGCGCGTTTGGAATATGAAATTTAGATCTTGCTATTGATTTGGGATGAAGATGAAATAAGGGATTTTTCTTTGTGATATATTTTATTGAAGTGAAACCGTAAACAGAATTTGTGGGATCGCCCCTACTACGTATGTTTGAGATTTTTTTGAATTTTCTAAACAAGAATTCTCACTATATCAAGTGCTAGTTCATGGGTAGATAGATGAAGTCGTGGTAGCCGAGTGGTTGAAGCGCTTGCCTTCCATACGGGAGGTCGTGGGTTTAAAACCGGCCGGCTTGTACCTCTAAATCTTAATATGAAAAAGATTTATGTGCAAATTTTCACAACACCACTGGCTAAAAACGGTGAAGGAAAACATCGTGAGGAAACCTGCATATCGGAAAAGGGTTCTAAAAATCCTTTGAAGATATGTGAAGTCCCCAATCCGCATTAGACAAGCGTGGTGGACTATGCCTAACCCCTCTTCGGAGGAGACCTAAGCCCAACAGTGGGCAGTAATGGGTTGTTACAGTACAGTACAGATGAAGTGAATGATTTTGCGATAAATTGCTCTTTCAGTGTTCAGGTATAGCAAGGATGCAACATATTTGACGAAATTTTAAAAAAGAGACATAACGACCCAGGATAGGTTTTCAGCATTATATATATTGAAATCCTATGAACTATGGTGATTCATTACTTCTGCTACAGGAAATTCGAGTTCATCATTGATGGTATCATCGACAACGCTTACCTACTACAAGTGGTGTATTATCCATGTTATTACCTTCAAATATTGATGAAAATTTATATGTTTATCACAATAGATAACTTTAATTATGAAATAAATTTTCTTACATTATATTAGAGATCCTTCGAAGATACGTGAATCACTATTCTAATTGGGAATATCTATCCAGAAATAAATTATCATAAAGGATTCATATACTTAAAGACTAGACTACGTTATTACGTCATTAAGTGGGAGACAACCCACGCTACACCTTACATGGCTTCAATTAATCAAAAAACAGTACTTTCATTAACCTCAAAACCATTGAATTGTCATTTTCTACAACATTTTTCATATTAATTATCACTTACAATAAAAAGCCTAATTAAGTTTTCTATACCTCTGATTTTAGTATCCATTAATTTATCATCATTGTTCCCGTGAAAAAGATCGTTAGTAAAATTTTCTATTTGTTTTTAAATGGTAATTAATTAGAACCAACAAAAGTTGTTCATGAAAATTTCTTAATTAATTTTGGTGTTTTTAACATATTTTGAATCACAGATTTTGATATACTGTGACAGTTTTTTTCTAATCTATCTATATATATATCTATACATATAATAAAATGATAGAAAAGTCAACATTGCAATATACACTCCCCCAAGTCAAACAACCGTTGAACATTTTGATGGCGCGATTCAGAATCCATACATTTAGTTCTGTAAAAAAGTCAGCTTTGTCCGGGATAAACTCGAAAACTGCTGCACCGATGAACTTCAAATTTGGCAAGAATATAGCTTAGAAGTCGGGTCAACACATAGGCTATATATTATAGTGCTATCATCTCCGAGGAACGGGATATAAATATAATAAATTTCATTAAACAATTTTAGAGCAACGACATCTATCGGCGTTCAAGTCAAATTTCATGTTGAATCATTTTTTTATTAGTACGAGAGCTAGCAACGTCGGGAAAACAAACATTTCAGTAAAGCCAGTTTTTATTTTTATACATGCTCTCTCATACTCTTTCACTTTTATATCAGTTGGCAAACTAAATTTAGGTTTTTAGGTGGTAAGTAAAGCTTCATTAAAAAAAAATCATTCAAAATTAGTGTCTGGCACAGAAGAACAACAAAAAAATATCTGGCAATAATAAATTCATGTAGCAAAAAGTATAATAAAAGTAATTTAAAGAAAAAAGTGTCTTAAAATAATTTGAAAAATCGATTTTTATCCGTACTCTACCACTACCGGCGACTACTAGACAGTCCCTATCGGTAAATACTCTGTCAAAAACGTTGCTAGCTCTTATACCATAATTTAAATTTGATTGTGTCATTTTTGGCACTGTCAATGGTTATTTTTTAATTGTCATAGATACAAGGAGTTCTATTCCTTCTTAAAAATTGTGTCTTTAATTCGTTTCAGAGATTAGCAAGACCTATACATATAAATAATTTTAATTAAACAATTTTAGAGCAACGACACCTATTAACCTTCAAGTCGAATTACATATGGAAGCATTTTTTTGTTGATATAAATAATTTCAATTTGATTATGTCGTTGTGGGACAATGTTTCCTATTTGCTAACTAGATGGCGTTGGCGTATAAATTTGAATTATCTGAATCGCGCTATTATTTCGTACACCAAATGTCAAAACTGATGTTACCTGCTTTGCTATAAGTTATCGTGTGGTTGGTCAATTTGAACTACTTAGTTACTTTCATTATATTATTCTTTAGTATCGACTTAAAATAAATAATTAAAATGCCTGGAAAACGATCTAATTCATCCCAATGCTCAAACGATACTCGAAGGAAAAGGATAGCTCGATGTGTAGAAACCGCCATTGAGCGTGAAGCTAGGTTGGCTACTCTTCGAGATCACATTGCGGAAACTCAGTCTATCGAAGATCTTGAAGAGCTGGATACTCAGTTAAGGAGAGATCACTCTCAGCCTGCTCTTTCACGTTGGTTGGAGACTAATGAGTAGCATGAAGAGCGTAGTGCAGTTATCATGACGTACGTGACTTCTGCTCATATATCGCAAGACCGGGACCGAATGCAAAAGTTACAAGAGCAACCAGGGCTAAATAAAGAAGGAAGCGAATTCATGTACATTGTTGCAATTAACTACGCCGCACACGTAGATATTGGCATCTTAGAAGAAGTGTGCGCCCTCTGTCAAGCCCGCAAATGAAGAGGGGAGCCCAATGGGATGTGTTGTGCATCTGGTAAGGTACGCTTGAAGTCTATGCAAGACCCACCAGAACTGTTGAAACTCTTACTAAGCGGCGAACATCCAAAGTCCAGTCATTTCTTTAAAATTATCCGAGCCTATAATAGCATCTTCCAGATGACTTCGTTAGGTGCAAATCAAATCGTTGAAACAGGATTCATGCCGACATTCAAGATCCAGGGACAAGTTTACCATCAAATTGGTTCGCTGCTACCTACAGATATTACAAAACTTTTGCAAATTTATTTTGTGAGTAATTTTGAAGAACAAGCAAACCTACGAAGTATATCCATCCCCAATTTGGACGTGCTCAAGAATTCTCTGATGTCCTTCTAAGTCTTGATGAAGGTGCTCTACCAGACGAGAGAAGTGGACAAGTGGTGCTTCCAATGTCTCTCGGTAGAGTTGTATCCAGCTTAGAAGAACTTATTCGCTGTGTGTACAACGACATCAGTCGTATACTGCACCAGCAGAATTCTTGGATGTGTGAACGAGCCATTTTGACACCCAAAAATGAACAGGCTGCAGCAATTAACGAATGCATTCTCTTGGAAATTGAGGGAAATGAAGTGGTCTACAACTCTATAAATACTGTCGTCGAGCAAGATGATGCCACACATTATCCTGTGGAACTTTTGAATTCTCTGTCAACAAGTAGACTTCCAGCGCATGCTATCAAGCTGAAGGTCGGTGTCCCGATTATGCTTCTTCGGAACCTATCTCCTCCAAAGTTGTGTAACGGGATCCGCCTTAAAGTCATCTCACTCCACAAACACACAATTGAGGCGGAAATCTTACGTTCTGTCCGGGGGGGCGGCGCGACGGGAAAGAGTGCCTTGGGCGTAACGCGTCGCGCCGTCCCTCATAACCCCGTGCTGGGTTCTGGCCTCAGCCGGGGTTCGGACGCTGAGTGTGAGCGGTTGGAGGTTTTAGTGCGGTTCAACTCCCACATAAGATAGGGGATCCGGTGATTTCCTCCAACTAAAAAAAAAAAAAAAACGTTCTGTCCGGACTCTCTTTACATTTTGGCTGAGAACCAAACCACTATTGTGGTTTATCGAAAAGTTCTATAAGCATATTTTTTACGCTATCTTCTAATCTAATCTTATAATTGTCTTAATTTGATTATTTTCTACATCTGCTTTAGTCACAACTTTTGACTTAATTCAGCAAAATCACTCTAAAGTAATTTATTCGAAGAGGTTCGAAATTAGCACTTTATGCACTTCAATTTCAAAAATACAGTATTTTTCTGTTACTCTACTTAGTGTAGATATGAAAGGTAAAGAAGAAAACCAGTAAAATAATGTTATTTTAAAAGATATAATTGTTGTTATATTATTATGGTGCTGTACATAGCATTCACGCAGACGACGTCGCGGGCAATAGCTAGTATATATATAAATGAATTGCTGTTCGTTAGTCTCGCTGAAACTCGAGAACGACTGAACCGATTTGGCTTATTTTAATCTTGAAAAATTCGTAGAAGTCCAGGGAAGGTTTTAACGGTGAGAAAATTTCCTTATGTGACGCAGACGATGTTATGTGGGCCACCTAGTCTTATATATAAAATTGAATTGCTGTTCGTTAGTCTCGCTAAAACTCGAGAACGACTGAACCGATTTGGCTTATTTTAATCTTGAAATATTCGTAGAAGTCCAGGGAAGGTTTAAAAGGTGAGAAAATTTCCTTATGTGACGTAGACGAAGTTGTTTGGGCCAGCTAGTATTTATATAAAAACTTACAACATGGTCGAAAATTTACATGATAATACTTCTAATCATGGGTATAAAGATAAATCATTTATACTTTGAAATCAATCAGAGTAAGCCCAATAATATTTCTTAAGTAGAACACCTATGGACTCTTTAGTATGATTGGTTTGTTCTTATTCTGCAAAGTAGGTCCAAATGGTTCTTGAAAGTGGACACTATATTTTTATCGCAAAATTTCACGAACTGCATTGAGCATCTATTATTCATTGTCTTTTCGCTGCCCGGAGTATTATCACAGACCAAATCGATACTTAAATCTACATGTATCATTTCCATATAATAGTCATCTCAATTCCTGAATGCACTTTTACTGTTTGGATTGGTCATAAAGTAGATCATATTAATTTCGTAGTTTATTGTTCTGTTCCCGATTATTTGTAGTGTTATTTTGTAATTTAACTACAAAATTAAGGAATTTATTCCACATCTTGGTGTTTTGCGACCCAAAAGCACAGATCGCCTTTAATAATCACCGACCTAAGATAGAAAATGGCACAGGAGGAAGAAGTGTTCATTGCTGAGGTTGCACTTACGATTGGGTGACCTGTTTAGTGCAAAAAACTTGAGAGGTGTCATGGGACACCCGAATAGAACGAAGTTCCTTTCGATTAAAAGATATCTTATTTTTTTTTTCCTAATGTAACGTGCGATAAAGAACGTGTTTTAAAAGATTTTGATCACAGCACCTTCTAGCGATAATCATCTAAAACAAAAAAGTGTCGTGACAACTTTTCGTAAGATTTTTTTCCGTCTAGCCCACTTTCGATAACGCGCGATAAGGAACTTCGTTCCAATATATTTCATAGATCTCGTAATATAGAAAATATTGAAACCTAGATACGACCAAAACCACAATCACGGATTCAGCGATCATCGAACAAAACAATCATGTATATTATTTCATCTATCGCTTTCCACTCGAGATGAAATTACCCCCAAGCGAAATTCGTCGAATAATCCATTGCCGGAGATCCAAATAAACAATATTTATTGGAAAAAATAAATATTCCCCGACAAGGGAATAGATTCGAAGATGCCATAATTCCTTCGAACAATTTTTGGTACATGTCAATTACCCAATAACAATTCATATCTTGTGTTATTGCAAAGTAACGTGTATTTATTGGCAATTCTGGCCAACCTCCACCAACCTCCCTGGGCCAACATATTACAAGCCCCCGGCAGTTCCGAACTAAATTGCGAGACCAGACAGAATAATTTATATGTATGAATGCCAAATATAAGGCATACGGTGTGCCTGGTATATTGTTATTGTTTATGAACTTTTGTGAATGTAGCTGAGTTTGCTGTTGTTCTTGAGGAGTTGGAGAGGTTTGATAAACATGGTAATGTTGATTTGTTTTGGTATCAGGTAGGCGGAGAAGGGGTATGTAAATATACACAAATTTACGTAATTATGTCTATTTTTAACATTTTTGTATTTCCAGAAAATAATATACTTAAACACGCACGGTAAGCGCAACGTTGGTAGACCCCCCACAAGATGGACCGACGATCTGGTCAAGATCGCGGGAGGTCACTGGATGCAGATGGCGCAGGACCGGTCGATGTGGCGAGATTCGGGGGAGGCCTATGTCCAGCAGTGGACGTCTATAGGCTGATGATGATGATGATGAAACACGCACAAAAAATCATGAGGATTTTTTGTGCGTGTTTTCATAAAACTTCGTAATTTCAAAAAAGCTCAGTAAACTCTTGTTGGGCTAACTAAAATTTTTGTCAATATTTCCATTGAAACCACCTTCGTAAAGTTTAAAGGGAGCCTACGAGCATCGTCTATCATAATCCTAAAAAATATTTCACCCAAATTGATTCACTTTTCTAAAGCCTAAAAACTGGATCTTTCAAAAGCCATAAAACCTACAGTTAAATTTACGAAATGTAAACAAATGCCCATATAAATTTCAGGTTAAGGATTAAGGTCTAGCACAAATCGCGCAGACACCCCAACCGATCGTAACTCGGGGGTGCTGCCAATTAGACCGGATGCAGGGTTGTATTGGCAACTAAATGGGGTGGCTGAGGGGTGACTACACGGATATTTGAATATACGCACCCTCAAAGGGCTGACGAGTTTTTCGTAATCCCTTTTTGGATTAATGCGTCTGTATTTTGTTTTGTGATGTGGTTTGATCTTGATTAATAACTGTTCTTTAGAGTTTCAAACGAGGCTTTAGGAGAGTCTTTAGAGGTGCGCCGTAGGTAGCGGTACACTGTGTCTCTTGACATTGAAGAGGTCCGTGAGCGACGCTAATCACTTACGGTTAGGAGGCTTCTCTGTTTGTATGCCTGCGTGGCAATGAAATAGCCTAAGAGTTGGAATCCGTGAAATAAGATATTATGAAAGATCATGGGGACGGCGCGACGAGAAAGACTGCCGTAGAGCGGAACGCGACGCACCTTAACCCCGTGCTGGTTCTGGCTTCAGCCGGGATTCGGACGCTAAATGTGAGCGGTTGGCGGTTTTAGTGCGGTTCAACTCCCATATATCCGGCGATTTCCTCCAACTGTAAAAGGTAGATATATCCTACCGTCCATAGCCAACAGTCAAAAACTAAGAAATGACAAATAAAAATATACAGAAAACGATATTTTGGCGAAAACCCGTGGAATTTGGGTCAAAAGGAAGAGATTATTATCATAGCACCAAGGGTAACGGGCCTGCATAATTTCGATCGGCATTCAACGCGTTTACAAAGAGAAACGAAATAGAAATGAAGTTGTTTCGACTTGTAAAATAAAGAGGTGGTAAATAAGTTTGTATTTTTGACTGGATGAACCGATTTGAATGATACTTTTTTGGATTTAATTTAAGGGGTAATTTTAGGATAATCTTTAGTGGATAAAGTTTATTTTAAGTAAACAATTTTTTTTTTAAATACTCTCTTCGGTATTCCCGGAGCGCTATGACTTGTCCTTCTTCAAACGAGACTTGAGGAGGGTCCTTAAAGTTAGATCGTAAGTAGCGACCCCTCAATGTCCCCTGACATTGCAGAGGTTCATGAGCGACGGTAACCACTTACGATCAGGTGGCCCGTTGGCACGTTTGGTTACATGGCAATAAAAAAAAACCTAAAGATTTTCTTTTTTTCTTATTTCTCACATAAACTTAATTAAATATGAATAAGATCTGACGACTATTTTTTAAGTTATTTCTAAAATTAAAGTAGAACCACAGTACTCATTACTCCAGCAAGAAGATCTTCCGTTTCACACAATACAAACTCATCTATAGTCGTTTCTGAACACTTGATAATGACGATATTTTATACAGAGAAAATTCACAGAGAATAAATAACAGAAATATTTCATACACTTTAAAAGTACACAACCAATTTTCATTTCCAACTTGTAACACGTACACTCGTAGTTTTTGATTTCGACAAATAAAATCGAGTAGCGAGTGTATTTTACATACAGTGTAAACTAGAATGAGTTTTACAGAAAGAAAAACCGTTGTAATGTATGTGTGGAAGACAAGACAAAAGTGTTGGTAGCGTTTTTGTAATGTAGTTGACGTAAAAAAAAAACCACCTGTTCCGAAAGCTTTGGAACGAAGTTCCTTATCGCGCATTGTGAAAGGAAGGCTAGACGGAAAAAAATCTTACGAAAAGTTGTCACGACACTTTTTTGTTTTATATGATTATCGCTAGATGGCGAAGTGATTAAAATCTTTTTAAAACACGCTCCTTATTTGTTTTAGATGATTATCGCTAGATGGCGCTGTGATCAAAATCTTTTAAAACACGTTCCTTATCGCGCGTTACGTTAGGAAAAAAAATATAAGATATCTTTTAATCGAAAGAAACTTCGTTCTATTCGGGTGTCCCATGTCACCTCTCAAGTTTTTTTTGTAATATTAATTTAATTATTTTTTACGACAGACATTATAACGTCCGCAGACTTACTACTCAACGATTTGCTTTTAAAATTAATAATTACCTATTTTTGTCTCACTAGCCACTAAGTATACAGGGTGTTAAAATCCGATGAAACAATACTTTCACAGCAAATAGTATACTTGATGTAGAAGCCATCCACCAAATCTGGGTTTTCTAGGCATAATATATCATAAGTTATAACTAATCAAAACTATTTCTTAATTTGTGCAGGATCAACCCTACCGTACTGACCTACACCAACAGCTAAAGACTTAAGCCGGCTAGTCACCTCCTGTATCATAGAACATGGTAATAATACACGGGACAAAAGTCACATTCTAAACAGGATACATGCACCTGTGTGCTTGAAAATAGATTTAGCATGCTAGATGTAGGTCAGGGTAGGGTTGTCAAAAATAATACAAAATAATAATTTTTCAACTTTGTATGGGAAAATAAAGTAACTATCTCCGTTTCAAAAGTATGTGTATATGATTAGAAATGTGATATAGATTAAGCCCTGAAAGTATTGTTTCACCGGGCACCAACACCCTGTATAGTTATTTTCTGTTTTTCAAGATTGTAATTTGGTATCGATACAAACGGTCAATTCGACTGATAAATGTATTAGTAGATCTCCACGAGACAGGCTTGACCTAGTGTGGAGATCTAATGGTAATTGTATATTACACTGTAAAATTTGTCTGAATATTTTTTTTAAATCTTTAATCTTTAAGTCATTTATTTACCTACCTAGGTTAAGAGGGACTTAATGATGGTCGAATACTTTTAGCCGTTTTTTTTAATATTGAAATCATTTCCAATTATAATCCATTCATAATAGTATTTACTTAACTGTGTACGACTGTATCAGCTGTAAAGATATGAGAATGAAATAATTAAAAAAAAATCAGTCGAAATAAAAAAATGTTGATTTCTGTATAGCACCTATTCTGTGTTTTAACAATGACATGGAATTTAATTACGTGTCTGTATTGTGACTGTTTTGTACAAAAAGTTTTGTCAAATAGTTTTTATAGGATAGTTTTTACAAAGGCTTTATATTTCACAAAAAAACTTTAGTAGTGGCATTTTATACTCTTGTGACTTTAAAAGTGAGTTATGATGAATTTGCCAGTGTGTGTGCCAGTGATGACTAATGGATTCAAGACTGGGCCACTTACGATGAATCTTATTAAGAAAGAAAGAAAGAAAACCATTTAGAGATGGTTAGACAGTACACTGTACAGAATAACAACGAAAGGAAACAAATTAACATAACAATAAAAAAACATAGTACTGTGTACCCTCTTCTGAGGAGATCTGAGCCCAACAGTAGGCAGTAATGGGTTGGTACAGGTACTGTGTACCATAAGGCTTCAACTCAGCACATGCTGTGGTAGTGTATTAGACGAGTCAGAGTTACTCAGAGAGCAATTAACGGGGCTATGATGGATGTTTCTCTATGTGATCAAGTCAGCAATGAGATCTGCATAAGGACCAAAGTAACCGACATACCCCAAGGGATTGCGTCTTTGAAATGGCAATAGGCAGGACACATCATGCGAAGAACGGACGACCGATGGGGCCAAAAGTTCTGGAGTGGCGACCACGAACCGGTAGACAGCGTATGCAGACCTTCCACAAGATGGACCGACGACTTGGTCAGGATCGCGGGAAGTCACTGGATGCACACAGTGCAGGACCGGTCGTTATGGCGAGGTTTGGAGGAGGCCCTTGTCCAGCTGTAGGCGAAAGCTGCTGATGATGGATTTCAAGATAATTTTACTGGATTTCAATGTAGTAAGTGTTCTAGGGTTACAATAATAGATATTATTATTATATAAAAACACATATCCCTCCCTTTTTTCACCAGAGAGAGCTTACAGTACTTAGAAATGACTTCACATGATGAATCAACAGTTTTAGCAAAAAATGACCCCGAGTAATGATTTATACGAATCATTATATACTTGTAATGATATTCGTCATTCGTCATGTAATTTTGGTATCCGTTATGCTTAATGATTAAATCTTATGAATGATGATGTCACTAATGATTTATTATAAGTACCACGATGGTGTTGCCAACTTAGTTGAACTCTTTAAGCTATTTAAGAATAAGGAGTTAATTGAAGCCAAAACAATTTACAAATATCTTCTAAAAATAATATTTAGACTATTAAAACAAAAAGAGATAGAGGTGCATATTAATAATTGGAACGAAGTTATCGCGCGTTGTGAAAGGGGGCTAGACGAAAAAAATTCTTAAGAAAAGTTGTCACGACACTTTTTTTTGTTTTAGATGTTTATCGCTAGATGGCGCTGTGATCAAAATCTTTAAAACATGTTTTTTATCGCGCGTTACATTAGGAAAAAAAATAAATGGTATGTTTTAATCGAAAGGAACTTCGTTCTATTCGGGTGTCCCATGTCACCTCTCAAGTTTTTCTATACTAATATTATAAAGAGGAAAGATTTGTTTGTTTGTTTGTATGTTTGTTTGTAATGAATAGGCTCCGAAACTACTGGACCGATTTCAAAAATTCTTTCACCTTTGGAAAGCTACATTGTCCCCGAGTAACATAGGCTATATTTTATTTTCAAAAAAATTAGGGATCCGTATGAAAATATCGAATATGTAATACAAGGTGAATAATTTAAAACCTATTTATGCGTACGCTGCAAAAACTATTGATAGTAGAACAAAATGATGTACTACGGGTTTTTAGGTATTTGTAAGACAAACAAAAAAGTCCGCGACAGCATATATCTAACTACCATAGTTTAGTCACAATAACTGCTTTTATATTTATAAAAAAAATATTTCGTCCCCAGATTGAATTTAACGTTAAATGAGTATCGTTATATTAACCCTTATCCAAATTAAGTATTATATTATCAAGAATATTAATGTAGAAGTGAATTACTTTTTGTTTTATTCCAATAGGACTTTTCGTTTAGAAGTTATCACGAGTAGAAAACGCAATGAATATGTGGGTGAGTGCACTACGGGCACATAATAACGCGACGGTCTTGCGAGTACTGTTTGAACCCCTTTGTAACGCAGACGAAGTTGCGCGGGTCAGCTAGTATTCTATATGTTAACACATAATAATTCACCCAGTTAGTCAAAAACGTACATTTGATATAATAACCTCCTATTTTTGGAGGTCGGTAAAAAACAGGATCTAAGTTTGAATGAGCCACGGTGTCTACAAAAATATCGTTTGGAAATACCGAAATTAGATTTAACAGTTGAGGCACAGAATAAGAACAGAAGTAAAGCTTATGTGTACCATCTTATTATTTAAGATTAGAATTATCGTTGATACTGCACTAGGTTAAATTTATAGTTTGTTTTAAATTTCTTTAAACACTCGCGGTTATCTACATCACTTACATTATTACTGATATTTTAGCACTGTTTCAAGCGCTATGATCACGGGAAGACTGAAGAACTGCGGGTAGGTCATTTAAGAGCAGACAAATCTGTCTACCCTCTTTCTCGTTCGTTTGCCGGTACCACTGGAACTCGAACTAAAATGACCTACCCGCAGTCTCTTCAGTCTTCCCGTGATCATGGCGCTTGAAACAGTGCTGAAATATCGGGACCTCTCAATTAAAAATAATCGTGGTAAGAACCCGTTTAGTAATAGTGTAAGTTATAGTTTGTTTTGAATTGTGATTGTTTGTTACTTGTTTGAACTTATTTTATTAATGCCATTTTTACTCTTCGTCCATTGTCTCTTTTGTTGTTTAAGTGGATACTTATTTGGTCTAAATATTGTTTTGTGTTCCTGTATTGATTTAATAACTTATATGCTTCGCAAATACATAAATGAAAAATAAGGAAATGATTTTTTGAAGATGTTATGCAT
The DNA here is from genome assembly GCA_030269945.2 of Trilocha varians. Classification (NCBI taxonomy): domain Eukaryota; kingdom Metazoa; phylum Arthropoda; class Insecta; order Lepidoptera; family Bombycidae; genus Trilocha; species Trilocha varians. The sequence continues at coordinate 10,042,558 of AP028273.1, read as the reverse complement.
CTTGTACCTACTGTCCAAACCATTACTATACTGAGCTCAAATCTCCTTTTTTTTATTGCCATGTAGGCAGACGAGCCAACGGCGCACCTGATAGAAAGTGGTTACCGTCGCTCATGAACCTCTGCAATGTCAGGGGACACTGAGTGGTCGCTACCTACGACCTAACTTTAAGGACCCTCCTCAAGCCTCGTTTGAAGAAGGACAACGGAGGGATCAGGTGGACTATACCTGATCCCTCCGTTGTCCTTCTTGCCACTACGCTTGCCAATACGTATTGGGGATTCTTTTACCAAAATGCTGTTTACCTTACGATGTTGTTCTTCACCGTTTTTACCCAGATGCATTTGTAAGTGTGCATAAAATTGATTTGTATGGACTTTTATTTCTGTTCAATTTATTCTGTAACCTAAGCCTGATGACCTTTAGTGATTAATGACCTGCACACATTCACATACGGCTATATATTTAGATGTTTCATTCACAGCTCAATGAGCGATGAGCGTAATAGGAAATTTACATATTAAGTAAGTTTTTTTTTACTACGAGTTTTTAAATATAGTAGAAATATGTTAATGTAACATCTGGTGGTCGTTTATATGTATGTTTATTATAATATAATTTTCCACGGTGTTTAAAAGGGATATTAATATGAAAATACAATTAAAATATAAGCTTCTTTAAACACTCGCGGTTATCTACATCACTTACGAAATGGTATGTCGAAATGTGAGTTCGAGTTCCAGTGGTACCGGCAAACGAACGAGAAAGAGAATAGACAGATTTGTCTGCTCTTAAATGACCTACCCGCAGTTCTTCAGTCTTCCCGTGATCATGGCGCTTGAAACAGTGCTGAAATATCGGGACCGCTCAATTAAAAATAATCGTGGTAAGAACCCGTTTAGTAATAGTGTAAGTAAAATATAAGCTAATAATAGCGTCTACGGCTGAAGTCATTAGTGGACTTTAGAGTGAGGAAACTTTACAAAATCGTGTTGTATTTTTTTATTGCCTTGTAGACGAGCTAACGGACCACCTGATCGTAAGTGGTTATCGTCGCTCATGGACCTCTGCATTGCCAAAAGACACTGAGAAGCCGCTACCTATAGCCTACCCTTAAGTATTCTGTTTAAACCGCTTTTGAAGAAGGACAACGTCATAGCACTCCGGAAACACTGATGAGTAGAGCTCACCCCGAGCCGAGGAGAGCGCGTCGTGTTTAATAATAATAATAAACTTTATTGATACCAAAAATCCAACAAAATTATTGGGCAAACCCAGGTCTCCAAACTAGGTATTAACTGTGCTATGGAGTCCAAGTGATAAGACCACATTTCTTGCTTTCACAGCGAGAAAAAACTTGAGAGGTGTCAAGGGACACCTGGGTGGAACGAAGTTCCTTTCGATTAATTAGTGAGGGAATTGTAATAAAATTTTATTTTTTTAAGTTATAATAATTAGTTAGTTTAAAACGTCTGTCTAAACTAACTAATTATTATAACTTAAATAAAATATTTTGATCACAGCGCCATCTAGCATTAATCATATAAAACAAAATAAGGAATTGTTTTAAAGATTTTAATCACAGGGCCATCTAGCGATAATCATTTAAAACAAAAAAAGTGTCGTGACAACTTTTTCATATGAATTTCCGTCTAGCCCCCTTTCGATAACGCGCGATAAGGAACTTCGTTCCAAAAATCAACTAGTTGGCAGGAAAAAGGTACAATCTTAGTTGCTGTAGACGACGTCGCGCGCAACAGCTAGTATCCAAAAAAAATACTCTTATTATAGCTTTAGTGACGATGAATCTAAAAATACTAAAATCCCTTTGAGCCCTTTCTCCCTTAAATGAATGATACAAACACCCTACATAATACACAACACAGGTACATAAAGATTTTTCATATAATAAAGGTTCGGCCTTTTCCCTTAGCCCTTGACATGAGACGGAATACCCTTATAAGACCCTTTTCTTCTCAATAACTGTCTCAAAAATCCCTTAAACCAGTTTTGTGAGATTAATATTGATAACTAGTTGGGTTCGTGGTTTTGCGTGACTTCTTTTATATTTTGTTGTTCTATAGGTTTTTTTAAAAACGTTTTTTAATAATGGTAATTTTAGGTACCTATTTATACAAGGCTCACTATTTTGGAATATGACATTTAGAAAAATAATTTCTTATTTTAATTGTCAATTATAAAAAAAAAAAACTACGAATATGAACATGTTAGTTTTCCAACGAAATGACTAACTTAGTAAAGATGTTTTGGAACGAAGGTCCTTATCGCGCGTTGTGAAAGGGAGTCATGACACTTTTTTTGTTTTAGATGATTATCGCTAGATGGCGCGGTGATCAAAATCTTTTAAAACACGTTCCTTATCGCGCGTTATGTTAGGAAAAAAAAAAAAAGATATCTTTTAATCGAAAGGAATTTCGTTCTACTCGGGTGTCCCATGGTGTCCCATCTCAAGTTTTTCCTTTTTTTACTGTTAAAGCCAGTGGAAAATTACATATGTGGCGAAAATGTTATAAATAATTTATGTACCCAATTATTTGAAGTCATGCTTTGACGCAAAAAGAAAACGTAACGTAAATTAAGGTTAATTTGATGAAAAACCAAAAACAACATGCCTGATTAATTATCCGTCATCATATACCCAATCATCATCCAAAAATATTAACTTAATTACGCCCTACAAATGAATTTTAAATCATAAACAACCTTACTTCAATCTCGATTAAATTTAGTTAAAGACTAGTCTTAAAAAAACATCATACACCTACTAACTTCTCATTTTTCAAGTCGGTAAAGAAACTAGTAAATTGTAGAAACAAAACACATAACTTGCAATCTTCGTTAAGGGCCCAATCTGCCAGCTAAGGGTGACAATTAATCATATTACTTAATTAGGGGTACTCCGCGTTCCATGATATGAATAATAATGAGATAATTTGAAGATTCTGGTAAAATCATGACGATATTAAATGACAAATTTGATGAAATAACGAAAATATATGAGCTTATTCAGACACTCGCTGTTTTCTATAATACTTTCATGCATTTTCAACGGGTTCTTACCACGATATTTAATTAATTGAGTTGTCTCGATATCTCAACGTTGTTGCAAACGTCATGATCACGAGAAGACTGGATACTGCGGGTCGATTTAAGAGCAAACAAATCTGTCTACCCTCTTTCTCGTTCGCTTTTGGGTAGGACCACTGGAACTGATTACTCAATTAATTAAATACCGTGGTAAGAACCCGTTGAAAATGCATGAAAGTAAGATATATGAGGTTTTATGTAGTGAAATTACTTTGAAAGATATGACTGTAGTTATATGTAAGCCAAAAGGTATACATTAAATTTGTTTAAGATCAAACCTAGGATCAAAGATTCAGATATTTTTTACACAATATGACGATTCTGAAATGATTGACACTTGGCCCCATACTCATTTGACATGATAAATTTTTCTAAGGTCAAAAAAAGTGACTCATCAGTACATTTTAACACATAGACCGTTAGTTCGTTTATTTATCGAACAATTGTAAGGGCATATGCAATAGGATCTTTTTCTCTTCATTGATCATCATTAGTTCGTGGACGTCCAGTGCTGAACAACTCCTTCAAATTTCGTCTTCCCACCTCGCTCCGTAGACCACTACAAAAATTTTCGGTCCCATCAGACATCCATTCTATCTTTTTGTCCTGTCCACTGCCACTTCAAAGTCGTAAAATCATATATATAAATATCATATACTAGCTTTTGCCCGCGACTTCGTTCGCGTGGACTTCAGGTTCGTCCCGTCTAGCCCGTCTAGTTTGCGACGTCTATAATATAGTACTTTTATACCGCATTTTTTTTTACGACCTTAGGAACCTCAAAAATTGTAGCCTATGTGTTATTCTGATGTATAAGCTATATTGTGGTAAAGTTTCATTCAAATCCATTCAGTAGTTTTTACGTGAAAGAGTAACAAACATACGTCCATACATACAAACTTTCGCCTTTATAATATTATTATGATATTAGATATATATTCATATAATCATATATATATTATCCGATTCAAAATTGTATCAAAACAAGTCTTCAGTCAAAGTCGTCTTAAACAAAATCTCAAAACACATTAAGCCTCACCACATACTGAAACTCTTCAACAAGATGTTCCCTAACTATTGTTCTTTCAAACTCTGATCCGGGGCTAATAAAATACGGTGTTATCAGCTTCGCCTTAGGTAATTTGATTCAAGTTGGTTCTTAGTTCGGAAGTTTCAAGGTCAATGGGGAAAGTAATTAACTATTTTAGGTTTTTTTAGTTGGAGGAAATGACCGAACCGCAATAAAGCTTCTAACACTCATTTCCCAAACCCCGGCTGAGGCCAGAAACCAGTACGGGGCTATACGGGACGGCATGACACTTACGCACTACGCCACTGTTTTCCAAAGTGTAATGAGTTCAAAATATCAATTTAGAGTAAATCCGATTAAATTGTAACAATAAATTTTAACGGTCACGGGTTCAAAACCGGCCGGCTTGTACTTCTAAATCTAAATGTGAAAAAGATTTATGTGCAATTTTTCACAACACCACTGGCTAAAAACGGTGAAGGAAAACATCGTGAGGAAACCTGCATGTCGGAAGAGGATCCTAAAAATCCTTTGAAGATATGTGAAGTTCCCAATCCGCACTGAGGAAACGTGGTGGACTATGCCTAATTCCTCTTCTGAGGAGACCTGAGCCCAACAGTGGGCAGTAATGGGTTGGTACAGTACAGTAATAAATTTTAATGTACTATAACTTGTCCTTCTACAAACGTAGCTTGAAGTCCTACCTTAGGTTGTAGTGGCTTCGCACTTCGCAGTGTTCCTGACGTTGCAGAAGTCCATGAGCGATAAACCCTTACTATCAGTTGGTCCGTTAGCATTACATACATGGCAATAAAGAACTAGGTTTGGCTAGACTTGGCTAGGTAAATGGTTTTTGTGTTTTTGTTTGTTATTAAAGAAAAAATCTCTATCTGTGAAAAGACACGTCAAATTCGGTACTGCCGTTTGGGACATTATCTTTAATCATCCTGGAAAACGGACAGGAAAAAAATGAATGTTGTATACACTATTTTTTCCGTTTTTAATATATGATTACGTGTGTACGTGTAATCATATATTAAAAACCGGTTATTTAATATACAATACAATTTTATTTATTTGCAACGAAAAGTGGCTTCTTCTAAAACAAAGACACATATTTCAAAATTTGTGCCATGGCCCCTTTTGGCTCACCGCGTAATTATTCCACCTTGTCCTAATTGACATAACATTAGACTAAAACCATTACTCATCAGCTAAACCCGTGCGTTATTCATTATTAGTGAAGTCAAAAACGGCTGGCTTAGGTCTGGCAACTAAGCCGGCTGGGCCGTTTCATGGCCCTATTACCTTTTAATCACGGCCCTTTCCTAATTAATTAGGGTCAAAGGTAGATACAATAATTAAAAGCGGCAAGCGGCTTAGTTTTACAATAATTTTAATGAGGGCCCTTCGAAAGTGCTTGATCCGTAAAAGTAGTTGGGTTGACTTTATTTTAGGCTTTGCTATCATTGCAGGGTTACAATAGATGATTGGAAAGAAATTGTATATGTATTGTAATATATATCTGACCACTGCTAGGCTCAGGTCCTTAGTATAGTCCACTCAGTTGAGTCTTAGATTTATGTAGTTTTTTTTAACAATTTGACGACTTTTTTAAGCGTAGATCAAGAACATCATCTTCTTCTTCTTCTTCTTCTTATATATAAAAATGAATTGCTGTTCGTTAGTCTCGCTAAAACTCGAGAACGACTGAACCGATTTGGCTTATTTTAATCTTGAAATATTAGTTGAAGTCCAGGGAAGGTTTAAACGGTGAGAAAATTTCCTTATGTGACGCAGACGAAGTTGTGTGGGCCAGCTAGTCTTCTTCTTATATATAAAAATGAATTGCTGTTCGTTAGTCTCGCTAAAACTCGAGAACGGCTGGGCCGATTGAGCTGATTTTGGTTTTAAAATGTTTGTCGTAGTCCAGGGAAGGTTTAAACGGTGAGAAAATACCCGAGATATTTTTTGAGACGCAGACGAAGTTGCGCGGGCCAGCTAGTAACAAATAAAAATCATGTTACAAATTCGTGGAAATGTAATACAAAGTCATTGAAAACACGATCACTTTTTGCAACATCCGAATAACAAAGGACCCGCCTATATATTTTTTACGAGACTTTTTATTTCAATTACAATAAAATCTAAAAATATCAACAAATCCTTTCTGTATCGATCAGAAAAACGAATGTTTCTCACAAAAACTCTTTGGTCGTCGCGTGGGTGTTTCATGGAACTCCGTAAATTACCATCCACAAAAACCATTGTCAATTATTTTGGTTCTCATGCGGGGCTTCCGGTTATTTTTTCTAATGGTATACGTGGTTTTAGGGTTTCGTAAGTTTAAACGGTGAAAACGAAACCTCTATGCTATACCTTTCTTTCATGCATTTTAAACGAACTCGAATTTACATCACATCATCCACTGGTACTACCCAATAGCGAACGAGAAACAGGGTAGACAGATTTGTTTACTCTTTAATCGACCCGCAGTATCCAGTCTACTCATGATCATGACGTTTGCAACAACGTTGAAATATCGAGACAACTCAATTAATTAAATATCGTGGTAAGAACCCGTTTAAAATGCATGAAAGTATAATACTTTCATGCATTTTAAAGAAGACCGCGAGTGTCTGAATAAGTTTATAATACCTTTCTTGTCTGTTTTAGGGTTTTAACCACAACTGTTACTCCTGTGTAGCTATGATGCACAGCGGCGACCACCGTATTGACTCTGAGCAGCGAAACCCAGGAATCCGAGGGAAAGTGAATTGGTCTAAGGGAAACGAAAAAAGGAGTAAAATATTAGTTCTTAATTCTTTTCACAGGCGTTAGTAAAATTTATAAATATCGAGTTTTTTTTATTCGTAGATGGAGAAGCATATGGTCCACCTTGATAATTAGTGGCTACCGTTGCTCATGGGCTCCTGCAATTTCAGTGCAGTACCGCCACTTACGATATACCCTATCAAATCTTAACAATTGTTGTAAATTGTTATATGTGTAAAGAGAACGTTTTAGTATTATAATGAAAGCTATTTAATAGATAATTTACACTCACCTGACATTTATAACATGACACTTAGTAAAGAAAGTAACATTTTATTTTTCAATAGATTTATTTTTATTTAATATTAATTGTAAATAATAGCTTTAAATGTTGTTTCTATTTTAATTTACAGAAACGCAATTTCGTTATTATTTACTTCAAGATTATATTACCATTATAAAACAATTTATAACACAACAAAACATTATAATACTAAAACGTTCTCTTTACATATGTAATTCAAATGAATGAAACAGAAGATCTTGAACATTGCAACCACTTGCCATCAAGTGTAATTTATAAAAACGAACATTTTTTATACTGAACTCTCAGAACGAATACGACTCACACTTGTCTACTTTTTGCTAAATGTAGCTACTTATTTTAAGGTATTGTCCATCAACATGGCGTGATATGGCAATTGCACAATTCTGAAGCGTTTTACTGATTTAATTCTGAGTTTTCATTTCAAAATACTGATTTTACATGTCATTAAATAAAAGATAGAAATAAACTTTTTTACTCGATATCATAAAATACATAAATACATAATGTAAAATCATTTGCAAGATTTGTAATAATTGAAGGAACATTATATAACTACCTAATACATTTTTTTTATTTTTTTTTATTATTTATTGTTTACACACTTATTATAGAGAAAGTTTCCAGTAGCCCCTAGCCTGTATCGTGAGGATCTGATGGGTTCATAATATCGATATATACATATATTTTTATTTTTTAACTAGAGTAGTATGATGACAATAATAATACAGGAACAAAAAGGAAATAAATTACTTTAGTGTTAATGAAGTCTCAGTTTCATTGTAGGATGATAAAATGACTGCAATGTTTTTGTAAAATGTTTATTTAACTTAAATGAAAGAAACTAAGCACATGTTAAGTGTGTTTTAAGTTACGTAAATAAGGGTGTGTATACAAACGAGTTGAAAGATAAAAATCAGATTTCCACGGTTTATGAAACTGTGTGCTGCGTATTATTGTGCCTTTTAAAGATAAAGTTTAAAAAAAAAACATTATTTGCATGTTTTACAACACAACATCAAGTGAATAAACCAATTTCGATGATAGATTACTGACCCTTAAACTTCATCTCGAACTTCAATTAATAAGTCTAATAAAACAATTTATTAAAGTTTCACAAAGAAAAGACTATGCTTCCATACATCCAAACAAAATCCATTATAGAAATACACCTTTGACATAAACGTCATATTTTGACACTAATGACAGCTGACATGAGCTTCGGGGTCAAGAATTTCTAAGGCATAATGAACCTGCCCCAATCACATCACTACCGACTTTAAACTCTGGCTGTTTGGGTCGAGATTCCTGTGCTTTAGCTGTCATCTTGACATTTGACATAACGATGTGTTGACAGTGTAACGAAGGCTTCGATTAATTGAAGCTATTTTGTAAGAAATTCATTAAGTATTTGTAGTATTTCAATTAAAGTCAAAAAGTAGCTCGTTAAAAGTTTAGGAATGTCTGGATGTTTTAATTACTCTAGCAATTTGACATATTTTAGTTTTATTATTATTTATATTTTACAGTGAAATCATCTAGAGTTATAGATGCATATTCAAAAATTCGCGAAATTTTCGCTTTTTCTTTGGAAACGACGTCCTTTATAGTAGTAACTCTTATGTGTGTGTACCATTTGTTGCAGGAAAAAAAAGTACACTTTCACTTTAAGTGAAAATTTAGTATTATAAGTATTTTACTTATAGTGAAAGTGACAAAAATTTTTCGGAACTTTTCGGCCCCATCGGCCATCCGTTCTTCGCACAATGTGTCCTGCCCATTGCCACTTCAAAGATGCACTTGGTAGACCCCCCACAAGATGTGCCGACGATCTGGTCAAGATCGCCGGAGGTCACTGGATGTAGGTGGCGCAGGACCGGTCGATGTGGCGAGGTTTGGGGGAGGCCTATGTCCAGCTGTGGACGTCTATAGGCTGATGATGATAATGATGAAATATATGAAAACTTTATTTAAAATACACACTAGTATTTTCTACAGTCGTGCTCAAAATTAAGAAGAACAACACCTTTGACATTACAATAGTCCCTTACAAAAATACAATAAGTAAAATTTATCCGAAACATGACACCATACTTTTATGTTGAACATAAGCATGAATAAGGTCACCCAGTGATATTTTAAAGAGACTCTATGAAGCAATATGCCAAAGGCTTGCGTTTGACGCGACAAAAAACATTGCCAAATTCGAAAACCAATTACTTTTATTTTAATTGGTTACAAATCTATTCTAATTGGTTTATTGAGATGTAATTGGTCTCTTGGTGGTTGAAGTGATTGAAGCGCTTGCCTTCCATGGGAGGTCGTTCAAAACCGGTTTGTACATCTAAATCTTCATTTGAAAATATTCATGTGGATTTTTCCACACCGCTACTGGCTAAAATCGGTGAAGGAAAACATCGTGAAGAAACCTCCATGTTATTGGACGATATCTGAAGTCTCCAACCTCGACTTGAACCCAGCTGTGGGCAGTAATAGGTTCTTATAGTACAGTACATTACAGTAGAATATTGACCTCGCAGACTATAGACAACTAGCAATATAGAAGGAAGGCCCCTCACTGCCCTGGCATTGCAGAGGTTCATGAGCGACGGTGACCACTTACCAACAAGTGGGTCGTAGGTTATATCTATCTAGCAATAAAAAAAGGAAAGATTCAAAGTCAAACTCATGGAACCTCGCATTTTACTAACACGAAATACAAAACAGTTAGTTTCAAAAGAAAGCGAGAGTGAGTGTCAGATGGTTCAGAAAAATCTTGTATGCAATTAAATTTAAAGTTAGATTTAAGATTTATAGATAACAGCGATAACAGTCAGAATTTATTGTCAACTTTAATGTAAAATGATCATGCTTGGTGGCGTGCAATTATAGTCGTGGTGGCCGAGTGGTTGAAGCGCTTGCCTTACGGGAGGTCGCGGGTTCAAAACCGGCCGGCTTGTACCTCTAAATCTTAGTATGAAAAAGATTTATGTGCAATTTTTCACAACACCACTGGCTAAATACGCTGAAGGAAAACATCGTGAGGAAACCTACATATCGGAAAAGGGTTCTAAAAATCCTTTGAAAATATGTGAAGTCCCCAATCCGCATTAGGCAAGCGTGGTGGACTATGCCAAACCCCTCTTCCGAGGAGACTTGAGCTCAGCAGTGGGCAGTAATGGGTTGTTACAGTATAGTACAGTAACATGCTTGTTGTTGTCAAAAGGCTACCAGCTCGGGAAAAAAATTATAGCTACCGTTCTGAGAAGAACTGGGAACAAACTCAGCAGGCATTTATTTTATTATTTTTCACTTTTACCTATATTTCTTATTTTGTTTTTTGTTTTTTTGCGCTCCAATAGATTTGTGAATGTTTGTTATTGAAAAAGGGAAGTGCAACTTGCGCTCATGAGATATGGTAAATGACCTATGGTGAAGGCTATATACTTACATAATTAAGATTATTATTTTTATTCGCACACATAAAGAATACATAATATAGCAAAACTTAACTAGGTACAAGTGTTTTCTTACGTTTTATTATATTACATAGAGCACTTATTTAGGTCTACGGGTTTTTTTTTTGGTTGGAGGAAATCACCGGATCCAAGGCGGGGCGGGTGGGGTATGTGGTAGTTGAACCGCACTAAAACCTCCAACCACTCACACTCAGCGTCCGAACCCCGGCTGAGGCCAGAACCCAGCACGGGGTTATGAGGGACGACGCGACGCGCCATCGGCACACTTTCCCGTCGCGCCGCCCCCAGGTCTACGGGTTAAGCAAAATATATTTGGTTGAACTCTGGTGCCCATGATAAGATCAAACTTGTGTTATTGGTATCAGGGCTCCTTTTACATTGGAAACGCACAAGTTAAATTATATGTATATAGACGATTCGAAGTCAGAAAGATATTTTCATTCTGCATAAATATCTATTTTAACTTCTGTACTCGCATTGTTCTGTGTTTGAGCACTGTTAGCAAACTCAAGTTACAAATACGAAACTCTGTTAATCATATCCATATTAATTACTTACTGAACTAAGTTGGAGTTCAAAACTTGAGGCTAACTTGAACACTGTGTACATTGTAACCGACAGTTTCAAACGATCTCGTGCAGATATTAAGTTGGTGATCGATTTATTGTTAGAATCGATTTTAATCGTTTGTTTCCTGTTCCAATATGTAAGTTTCACTTATGATATTTTCCTTCATCGTTTTTTGTATTGGAATAAATTAGACATTCTATTTTTTTAAGTTTATTATACTACGTTTACTACTGCTAAACTAATATTTGAATTTCCACCGATTACTTTCTTTCTTTACTTTCTATTTATTAGAGACGAATCGTACAAAATAATTTATTTTCAAACAAAATACACAGTACAGAAAAAATATAGCAGTGGTCCCTGCACTAGGCTAGGCCGTTACGTTTTAAATATTATTAACTTAATTGAAAGATATCAGAGGAGACAGCTTAGAACAGATAGATTTACAAACAAAAGAAGGAAAAGAAAATACAATCCGTGTTACACGTATGACATGCATAGACAGTTTAAAATAACAATGAGTACACCAATCGGCCATGTGGATTATACAATATAACTACTTATTGATTGTTAAAATTTCCTCGGTATCATCATAATTGAGCGATAGAAGCCAACCACGGACAGCAATTTATACTTTATAAGGTGAGCTGGTCGTATTGATGTCACACAAAGTATCAAATACTTTCCTATATATTATCGGGAAAGAAAATGCACTGAAACGCCTCACAAAAACAGTGCGAGTTTGGGGTATGTACTTTATAAAATAGTCGATTATGACAAAATTTTATTGAACAGAATATGCGATGAAATAATTATCGTAATGCGTATGAATTAAATGGGATAGGTAAGTATAAATTTTCAAATTTTGCAACGTGATCGAAATTATCGTACGATATATCGTACATAGACAAAAAATTATCGTGTGTGTATCATAATTATTGTACGCTTCAAAACACTATAGTTTAAACTCTTCTGAGGAACAAGAAACAGTTTGAGAAACACTGAACAATAAAAGAGTTCTTTTACCAAAAAGAGTTCTCATTCTAAGATTAATTCCATCTTTTCTGATTTATCTGTACACAACGCGAATATACTACGCAGAACCAAACATGGAGTGCTCTCAAAAAATGAAGGGTCTATTATAAAGCCAGCGACAACGCACGATATCTCGAGTGCTCCGACATTATGTCGACGGAACACACAATAGGTAATTGGTCGTATTGTTGGGAATGTTTTCGAGGCGGGTAATCGTTGTGATCGTGGCCCAGTTTAGGACCCCGGCCCAGTTCGGGGCTCTCATTTTATACGTTTGATTGGATCCATTGATTGTGTTTTTGTCGCGGCTTACGGAATTTCGGTCGCTATCTGATAATTAAGTTTGTGGAATTAAAATTAATTTGATAATAATAAAATTAATTGATCTTTTTTTGTTACATCCAGACACGCGGTATTGTGTCAAGCCAAGTTCAAGAAAGAGAACTGGCGATCCGCACCGTGTGTAATATTCATTATTTATTTATTTACCTTATATCTAAGACACAGGGTAGGTAAATTTTGTAACTTAACAATGTTGGTCTTATATTAGATCTATCCCAATAAAGTGCTCTGTCCCTCACACTAGGAAAACCTGTATAGTGAGGTTACAGAGGACTCGTTCTTAAAAGGTTTTATGTTTTTATAGGTAAAAGAAAAAAAACTAATTAAAAACTAAAAGAAAACAATGTAAGCACACAATTAAGTACAATGACAAAAAGTGTGAGTAAAACTATAACTTATCCAACAAAATTGTAAATTAAATTTTCTTAATTCTGTTTAATTATCGTTTTAACACCAAAATCTTTATTTGAGCTAAACGCAATTAGTCTTATAAAGTGCCAAAATCTGCGAATATTAATTGGAGGATGTTTCAGAAATTATACCTTTTAATTGGTAGGGTAACTTGTCCAATTACTGATAATTAGATTTAATGTTTTCAGTCTAAACATTGATGCTATATTACGTTTAAACAACAATTTTTAAGTAAGTTCTGGTTACATCTCGCAATTGCTGCGACATTGTAATGCTTTAGTTTAATTTTATTTTTATATAAATAATATGTTGTAGCCGTTTGTTGCCCCTTGAATATATATATTTTTTAAATTGAAGTAAGTTTCAGTTATATAGTTCTTTTGATTTAACAAAATAATAGTTATTGTTGCAAAAACTAAGAACGATCGACATTTTTTTTTAATATCTCAAGAACTAGTCAGAACTTTTATATTTTTTTTTTTTTCTCTTCTTTATTTGCAATCAGTCCCTGGACTATGAGCAAGTGTGGTGAAATACTAGATCACGGTTCCAGGATAAGGAGCCCATTAGCACCCCTCCTTCCCTTATGTATCCAGCTGGATGATATGATTCCTCTTCAGTCTTCTGGGATAATTAATCGACAATAGGTTTGTTGCCAATATATTGGGGTGATTTTGCAGCCGTTCTTTATATGATGTTGAGAATAGTCTTATTTCGTCACTGACTGTGGTAATATCAAGCTCTCTATGTAGTTCATCGGTTCGGGTGAACCACGGTGCATTTGAGATATTACGAAGAATACCATTTTGGGCTCTCTGTATGTATGCTATGTTCGTCTTCGATGTTGACCCCCACAACTGTTTACCATAGGTCCATGTGGGCTTTAGAACTGCCTTATAAATCAGGAGTTTGTTGTCTACACTGAGTACGGAGTTTGCCAGTGTAGGTATTAAACCTACACTGGCTACTAGGGAGATAGTCATATATATAACTTTTATAATGAGATTACGTACATACCATATCACCTATCAGTCATATGAAAAAACAATCATTCAAATCGGTCATTCTAAACGCCTAGTCAAAACTCACAAGCAGACTTCAATATGAAGGACGTGTTTTTTAAGAATACAGTTCACATTCAAATACTCACATATCCTAAGCCCGTAACTTATATGTAATTTATACGTAAAAAGCTAGACGATGAACACAAAAAAAAATATATAATAACACCCTTTTTCTAATTCTAATCTGTGTCATTTACCCACAGTAGTCATATAAAATTATTAAACTATACAGAATTCAATTAAATATTGTTTGATTTTTTTTTGTAAGAAAAATGTACGACCTATTGGATTGTAAGTGGTAACCGTCGTGGACTTTGCCTATTCGGGTATTTGCCCACCACTCACTCCCACCACTGTAACTCCTGTGTAGCCAGGATCCACAGCGGCGACCATCGTAATGACTCTGAGCAGTGAAGCCCAGGAACCCGAGGGAAAGCTAACTTGTCTTGGGCCCCGCAACGAATTTAATCAGAAGATAATAGAAGGAGTAGGAAAACATGAGTTTCGACTTCCCTTCTCGCAAAGCCTATTGCCTATTGTAAAATCGCTGATTATAGTATTCCAAGTTGACAGAACACACACATACCTACATACAAGTTTAATATTATTATATCTTACGTTTTACTATATACATATAACGCATGCATTTCGGTTTTTAGTATAATTTTTAATTTTTTTAATATCGTCAAAGTAAGTGCGATATGTTTTGCGTTGAGTAAATTGAAATTTACAATTTGATCGATTTATTAGTGGTAAATTTTGCGGTTACGTATAATAACTGTTTTTAATAAGTATTTTTTTTTAATAATATCATAAGCAAAAGAAAAGGTAATATCGAGGGTATAGTGCTAAAACCCAATAAGTGTCAAAACAATCTAAAAATACTTTTTTAGTCTATCTTGATCAGTTTTTTGCGCTTTTTCTAGTAATGTAATCAAATAAGAAGAATTCAGTGTAAAGAAAGTCAGTTGACGTAAAAACCCAATAAATTACCATTGTTTAGCTTGTTTAGAAACTTTAACTTTGAACATCTCGAAAGTAAAAATTGTGCACTTATTGGCTTTTAGCACTATACCCTCGATATGTTTTTGTACGAATTACCTGCATAAGTTTAATGGATTAAAATTTTAATTAATAATTTTTGCATTTTTTTCATAAACTCTTCGCACTTGTTAAATAAGACTTGGTATTTCATTTAGGCGCTCAAATTTGAGTTTTTAAAATGTAATGTGGATTATTGCTTTCTGTATAGTTTTTCTTTTGTGGTAGTCATTTGGACTATTAAAATGGTATTACGTTGATACCATGTTTCGAGTCATAAGTACCTTGACCCAGTTCATTGTCGGTGGTAGAATATACTAGACATGGGCACTTTAGGTCATAAGTGATCATCTTCGAGTTTCAAAAAATATTTTTTTTGTCACATAGATTTGGAAAGTGAAAACGTCATCATTTTAATGACGTAAAAAGTGAAAGGATTTTTTTAATTTTCTATATTTGTGGCAGATCGTTTGGTGGTAAGTGGTTACAATCATTTATAAATGTTAACAATTTTAGAGACAGCTAGAATATGACTTGAAAAAAAATTTTTTTTAATGCTGTAAATTTTTAAAGAAAAATCTGTTTTTTTATTTTTTTTTTAACACTTGTGACAGCTCATCTGGTGGTAACTATTACTGTCATTAAAATTTATAGATTTTTTTATAATTTTAGAGATGTAACTAGTATGTGATTTGAAAACTTGTTCTTTCTATTTTTAAGAAAATACCTAGATATTTTGACCAAAAATATTTTATTTGGTATTTTGATTTAGTTAATATATCGATTAATTTCACACTCAGATAATGTATTTACTCAATATTCATTAACAACAATAATTTTCCCATTTCCCTATAATTATTTATAAATGTGTCTATTTTATTTCTGACTACTTAATGAGATAGAATCACAATTATTCGTCTATAAAGTAATAACAAAAAATTACTTTACGATTTCAAAGAAAAAAAAATCGTTTTTCTTCTATATTTTGGTATTAATTTATTTTAAAATATTTCATAATCTCTACCATTTTAGTAAATCGTAATCATAAAAAAACTTACTTGAATTTTTCGTAACAAATAACAACACTACACCAAAAAACACAATAAAATCATTACACATTCACAAAACCACTTAATCCACTGTAATTCTAACGGCGCGCGAAAAATTACAAAACTGTATTATCCGAGAACACGTTGACCGGTCTTTCGCAGCCCCGACGTGCGTACAGCCCGACAGCTAGACGGGTACTGAGTCGTTTCAATACCTGCAGAGTCACGCACACAGATGCATTCGCACACAACGTCGTTAGAACTTGCGCTTTAGAGAGCTGTGTGCGTTTACACAGAATAAGTTTAGAAGAAGCTTTTATACTGATTTCTTAATATTGGTACATAATGAAATAGGGTGATGAGTCTCTGCCCACTGTTGGTCTCAGGTCTCCTCAGAAGAGAGATTAAGCATGTCTACCACGCTTGCCCAGTGCGGATTGGGGACTTCACATATCTTCAAAGGATTTTCAGAACCATTTTCCGACATGCAGGTTTCCTCACGATGATTTCTTTCACCGTTTATAGCCAGTGGTGTTGTGAAAAATTGTACATAAATCTTTTTCACATTTAGATTTAGAGGTACAAGCCGGCCGGCTTTGAACCCGCGACCTCCCGTTCGGAAGGAAACGCTTCCACCACTCGGCCATCAGATCCTTTGAAGATATGTGAAGTCCCCAATCCGCACTGGGCAAGCATGGTGGACTATGCCTAATCCCTCTTCTGAGCCCAACAGTGGGCAGTAATGGGTTGGCACAGTAGCTCAATCGGAAACCGGGAAGTTGATCAAATTCAACTCGACAGATTCTACCCGAAGTTACATAGGTACATAGTTACATTCAAGTTAATATAAAGCTTGTAAAACTGACATTTGAAAATAATATTTCTTTCCAGTTAATAAAATAAAATTTCTATAAATATTTAGTTTTGTTAAGGAATTATTTTGTGACTAGACTTCACGTTTGCAGCCTATTCTTGAAGCGTAGCTTAATGAATAGACTATATAATATTATGCTTTTGAATTTAAAAACTTCTAAATTCAAATTTTATTTTATGTAGAACGTGTTTTAAATTAGAATATAAAAAAACCTTATATTTATATCCAACCTTTAACATTTTTAATTTTAGGAAAAAAAATAACATTGTAATTTTTGGTGTAATAGATAAAGCATGATGGAAAAACCATGGAAAGATATAGGGTGGGCCAATCTAACGTTTGCATTTTGAACTACTGTTTATTTAGAGAATGACAGCTCAAATGTCATTCAATTTGTGTTCATAATTTAGTTAAAGGTTTGACATTTACGAAATGGGACGTTTTCGGTTCGCCCAATGGGCAGCAGATCGTTTGGCCGAAAATGAGCATTTTTACCGAAAAATCGTCTTTTCAGATGAAGCCCATTTTCACCTCGGAGGCTGTGTCAATAAGCAAAATTGTCGCATCTGGGGGTCGGAAAATCCACACGTCACCATTGAGAAGCCAATGCACCCACAAAGAGTTAATGTTTGGTGTGGGTTTTGGTCCGGCGGCATCATTCGAAAATGAGCAAGGAGCCGCCGTTACGGTCAATGGCGAGCGTTACCGTGCCATGCTCAACGAATTTTTGTTTCCAAAAGTTGAAGAGTATGACATGGACGACATTTGGTTTCAACAGGATGGAGCAACATGCCACACAGCCGACATGACAGTCGACCTTTTGGAAAATGCAAACTTTATATGGCTTACCCCTTAATATAACATTGTAAATTATATTTATACCAGCATACAACTTACAGGTACGTATTTACCGCTCTAATAAAAAATAAATAGATTTTTCCATTAATTCTTCCCTAAACCTACTTCAAATAACCGACAAATTGTAAATTAATCAAAAATAACTAATTAATCAAAAATCTGAACGTAACAAACAAAAATAAACAATCGTAAACGCTTAATAATCAGACACGAAAAAATTTATTGTTGTAGTCACGCGCGCTTCGTCAACTGGTCTGACAGCCCTATGATTAGGGTTGTCACATTTTTTTTTAAAATCAAAAATAGATTTATAATTTACTAGCTGCACCTTTGTCTGTATCACTTTTAATTAAATGAGAATTATTGTATTTTTTCTGGACGTAAAATCATCGTTGAACTTCAACAAACCTTTAAAAAAAAGAATTGGCTAAATTGATCTAGATATTGTTGAGTTATGCTACTTTGCGCTTCATTTTTATATGATAGAGGATTAGTAGACCTGCATCATTTCGTGTGGAATAAATAAAATTGATCCCGTCTGCGTCTCAAAAGGAGAGCTCAGATAGTGTGTGTAGTAAAATTAGCAGTGTTTCTCTACAATATCATGCATGTATTTATTATACACATAAACCAGCTTCTATATTATGAAAAAAATCAAAACAAAATCCATTGCGGAATTTGCTAGATACAATAATGGTTTGTAGTTTAAAATAGCCCTTAATGGTATGGTGGTAATCTTATATCCTGACAGTGCAGGAGTCCATAAATGACTACATAACATCAAGAGAGCTGTCCACTTGTTCGGCTACTAAGCTAATTCAAAATACAAGCAGTCCACACCAGTTAATTTGGTGAAGGATGCAGTGATGAAGTTAATTTACCAAAAAAAAATTGATTAAAAAGTTCATAGACAACCCTACGGCGTCCACAGAGTAAAGTAAACAGAAGCGCAAACATGATTATACAGGCCATGTGCCTGTTTTCTCTATAATATTTATTTAGGCTGTGACCACTCGAATGTCAGAGTTTGACAAGAATGACTCCTGCACTCGACCTCAGCGATTCGGATCGTTGGGTTTGGTATTTTTATTGTAGCACTTAAGTCAAGGATGTTAAGTCTATTTTCGTGTGACATTTTGAGGTAATAAAAGAAATGAATTTTGAGTAGGTAGAAACTAATATAGGTAAGTTTTGGGGTTTGAAGTTTAACTCTTATTTTCGATGGATCAATAAATGGTACCAATAAATAAGATAGCTACTCTTTAATTCCGTTTCATGAATGGACTGACTGTTTTGTATCTGTATCTGTACCAACCCTTACTGCTCACTGTTGGGCTCAGGTCTCCTCAGGAGAGGGGTTAGGCATAGTCCACCACGCTTGCCCAGTGCGGATTGGGGACTTCACATATCTTCAAAGGATTTTTAGAACCCTTTTCAGATATGCAGGTTTCCTCACGATGTTTTCCTTCACCGTTTATAGTTAGTGGTGTTGTGAAAACTTGCACGTAAATCTGTTTCAGATTTTAGATTTAGAGGTACAAGCCGGCCGGATTAGAACCCGCGACCTTTGTTGACTGACTATTAATGAATGGATAATAATTCAAAAAAAGTTTTTAAATCCGTTCATCCGGAAAGAAATATTACAAAAAAAAAATTTGTAATGCAAGCTTTTAAGATTATGAGTATCGTATAACAGTAGAGTGCTAGCTACAAGTAAAACGAACTTAGATATGACGGGGCTATCTTGTTTAGTACAGGAGTTTCTATGGCCACCTTCTGAATCCATCAGATCGGCGCCATTTTTATTGCATTGTCACGCGATATACATCTGTGTGCAAAATATCAGCTCAATCGGAAACCTGGAAGTTTGTCAATTTATTTAACTCGCAAGATTGCTGGTGGGATATGTGGGAGTTGAACCGCACTAAAGCGTCCGACCGCTCATACTCAGCGTCCAAACCCCGACTGAAGTCCCCGACCGACACGGGGATATGTGGGGTAGCACGACGCCTTACCTTCTTAGCAATAAAAAACAAAACTATTATGAAAACACATTTAACTTTTAGTATGTTTAAGTCACAGTATACGGTGATACCAAGTATTTATCACGACGTGACCTCACCACCCACATGGCAACTCCAATAACGTTCAAATCACTGCTATTACTCCACAAATTGGTGGTTTTAAAAATAATTAGATGATAAGTAAAACTTGAAATAATAAATTACAGAGCATATATAATACATCGTTTTTTTTTTAGGTTGATAAACAGCGACCCATCTAACACTAAAAAGTAAAGGAGATTTTTAACACTACTTACTTAACCACTCAACTGGGATAGGTAACCAAATTGGTTTGTTGACTTTTGCCAAGTCTGTGGCAGGAGCCAAAATTGAGCACAGTTCTAAAACTTTTTTTGTTTACATTTTTTAATCATCTCTTATTTTACAAAGATATATTTTCGCTGAAAATGCTATACAGCGTCGTTTAGTAATAAAGATTTACAAAAATATAAGGTTTAATTAAAAATCAAAATTAAAAATTATTGGAAAAAAATGTGTTTAAAATGGGGCTCAAACACGGTATTGATTCCGAACGAAGTCCCCAGTTTCGCCATCTAGTGAATAGTGACGTTCCCAGTTGAGTGGTTAAAATTGTGAAGTTATTTTAATAAATGAATCTTACATACGAGGTTTGAAACAAGTCCAAGACATTGCAGAGAGAGGGAAGTCATTGGATACATACAGCGCTTGACCGGTCGTTGTGACTAAGTTTGGGGGAGACCTGTCTAGCAGTGGACGTCTATAGGCTGATAATAACGATCTCTTGATCATTAAAACCAAAGTATACGGACTTGATCTAAGATGGTCTTGTTAAATGAGATACTTAAGGAGCATCAAATCTATATAACCGATAGAAATGCTAATGCTCCATAAAGACCTATTTAACGAGCTTAGTTTTATGTGATCGTAACGTGTGTGAACTGAAGTTATAAGCAGTTATCTTATGTTTCATACTTATAGAATTTTCTGGAATCAACATCACGAACGACAGAATATTGCTGCTTAGCGTTTAAAGCAAACAGACAGAATGAAGCCAATTTAAAGTATCACCATCTGACGTGAAAGATAAGTTTCAAATAATAATTTATTTTAAAGAAAACTTTAAATACAAGCGACGGGGGCGGCGGCGCGACGGTAAAGAGTACTGTGGGCGTAACGCGTCGCGCCGTCCCTCATAACCCCGTGCTGGGTTCTGGCCTCAGCCGGGGTTCGGACGCTGAGTGTGAGCGGTTGGAGGATTGCTCCGGTGATTTCCTCCAACTAAAAAAAAATAAAAAAATACAAGCTTTTAAAATCCTGAATATCATGTAGCAACATACACACAAAACAAGCGTAAACACGACGGGTCTATCTTGTTTAGTATAGGAGTTCCTATGGTCACCTTCCGAAGATATCAACAAATTAGCGCCATCTGGTCAAATTATTGCATTATCACGCGATGTACATCTACATGTCTAAAATATCATGTCAACTCAATCGGAAACCGGGAAGTTTGTCAAATTTAGCTTGCAAGATTCCACCCGAACTTACACAGTCACATACGTAGTTACATCCAGTGCAAGTTAATACAAATCTTGTAAAAAGGAATATGTGTTATAAACGAACTAAATGTCATTGGCATTCTTGAACATCACATCGTACCAACACATGATCGGCTTACTTACAATTGGCTTCATTCATGATGTTGAAAGTGGTGGTGGCCGAGTGGTCGAAGCGCGTCCTTCCGAACGGGAGGTCGCGGGTTAAAATCCGGCCGGCTTGTACCTCTAAATCTAAATGTGAAAAAGATTTATGTGCAATTTTTCACAACACCACTGGCTAAAAACGGTGAAGGAAAACATCGTGAGGAAACCTGCATTTTGGAAAAGGGTTCTAAAAATCCTTTGAAGATATGTGAAGTCCCCAATCCGCACTAGGCAAGCGTGGTGGACTATGCCTAATCCCTCTTCTGAGGAGACCTGAGCCCAACAGTGGGCAGTAATGGGTTGGTACAGGTACAGGATGATGTTGATCAGTGACGTGCGGTCCATACAAACAAATATGCAGTGCATACTCTAGTTAATTAAGTTTGATTAAAAACTTGTCCTTCTTCAAACGAGGCTTGAAGAGAGTCCTTAAGGGTAGGCCTTAAGTAGCGGCCCCGCAATGTCTTCTGGCAATGCAGAGGTCCATGATCGACGGTAACCGCTTACGATCAGGCGGTCTGCATGTGTAGCAATAAAAAAAAATAACAATGAAAATCGATTAAATGTTATATATTGAATGGAAAAATATTTCACATTTTTATTATTTTCATGTTGTAAACATTTCAGTTAAGCCTTAATTTCAGCATACCCTGTCTAAAATATAACTGCTCGCCACTGATGTTGATTCCAGAGTAATAATCCAATGCCCACACCACAAATAATTGGAAACTAAAATTATATTACCTTAATTATTACTTAGAACCTAGTGAAAATTCGGTTCGGTGACCGGAAAATTGGTTAGAACTTAGGATTTAAGACTTTATTCTCGTGGGCTTAGATCTTAGGTTTAGTTCAAGCGTGGGACGATTAAGATAATTGAAGTAGACTTCTAATGTACGCACAGCATAATAGTTCATGTATAAAATTCATACAATTATAATATACTAGCTTTTGCCCGCGACTTCGTTCGCGTGGACTTCAGGTTCGTCCCGTATTATCAAAAATTGTAGCCTATGTGTTATTCTGATGTATAAGCTATATTGTGGTAAAGTTTCATTCAAATCCATTAAGTAGTTTTTACGTGAAAGAGTAACAAACATACATCCATACATCCATACTTACAAACTTTCGCCTTTATAATATTATTATGATCTATTTCTAGTTTTATCTTAATAAGGAAACATAGTAAATAACTTCACACCATTTACATTGCTCCTCTAATTGCTACAGATTTTAAAGAATCAAGATTTGCTGATATCACGCATAGAATCATGAGGTAAAACTCCACACAAACCTACACACCCATAACATTAATTACTCCTCTCCAAAAATATAAATAGACTCAACAATATCGAGGTCACAACAAAACACGAAATCGAACTTAAACGGAATCGACAAAAAAGATCTCAAATTCTCGACCGAAATACGAAGACATTTATCAGAAATATTTCCAAAAGGATGGCTCTTGATTGTAGACGTCAAGCACCACAGAAATATCGGACCAATAACAAACATTGCTATAGAAAAACCTCAAATATTTACTTAGTAAATGAAAATATGTTTGGGTAGCGATATGCGAGCGATGGCGAATAAATACCTTTTTATTGCTGACTATTCCCTGAAACGTTAAGTGAAAACTGCACGGTTATGGAATGGAAGATGGCGGAATAGATGTATGATTGCATGGTAACGAGATTTTTATAATAAATTGCAAGTGACCAAAATTGACAACACCACTGGCTAAAAACGGTGAAGGAAAACATCGCGAGGAAACGTGCATATCCTTTGAAGATATGTAAAGTCCCCAATCCGCACTGGGCAAGCGTGGTGGACTATGCCTAATCCCTCTTCTGAGGCGACCTGAGCCCAACAGTGGGCAGTAATGGATTGGTACAGATGACAGATGTCCAAAATTACCTAAAGTTTTTACATGATTACATGACATATATTTTACTATAGGTACACCTGAAAGATTTACCTGCACAATTATACCTGTAAGGTGTAGTTAACTTTGTTGAATAAAGTCGTGACCGAGTGTTTGAAGTACCCTCCGTACGGGAGGTCGCGAGTTCAAATCGGGGCGGGTTACCTCTAATTCTTAATGTGAAAAAGATTGATGTGCAATTTTTCACAACACCACTGACTAAAACGGTGAAAGAAAACATCGTGAGGAAACCTGCATATCGGAACAGGATTTTAATCCTCATTTTAAAATCACTTATTCGTCAAACTCTAATAAACATTTTGGTAGATGGACAAGACGAATAGTTTGTTTGACAAGGGTGCCTAGATTAAGGTCTAAATCTAGATACATTTCGGTCTGGATGGATCAATCATTCAAGTATTTGGAGATTATATATAGCCACCGGTTCGTCTTGTATTAAGAAGTTACTGTCTTAGTTGATATAATATTAGTAGATACACTGTACCGTACAACGCATTGCAAAATAGTACTTCAAAAGAATATTAAAAATAAATAAATAAAGCCTTTATTTCGGACACAGTTTATAGTTTTTACTAAATCTAACTTACTTTTTAAAACTTAAATTAATTATGCATCCGTTTGCCTTTTTTGGACAAAGGCCTCTTCCAACAACTTCCACTCTTGCCGATCCCTGGCAGTTCTCATCCATAATTTTCCAGCAACGACTTTGAATTCATCTTCCCATCTTTTGAAAGGTCTTCCACATTTTCTATAGCTATTTCTGGGATACCAATTAGTGACAGCTTTGCTCCACTTCCACTAAACAATATTACCTACACTTAATACCAAGTGTTTCACAAAACGCTATAAAGAGTCTTCAATTTATAACCAAGATCTTAAGTCTATCTATTAGAAAAAGCTACATAAAAACCTATTGCTTTCCATACGGGGAGGTCACGGGATCAAAACCAGCTTGTACCTCTAAATCTTACTTTGAAATATATTTATGTGCAATTTATAACAACATAGAGCAAGAGCCCTTGAACAGCCAGAACTTCGTTATTTCATAAAGGCTGAGAACTTGTCAGCACATGCTCCTAACACAGGTATGAACGAAGACCAATGATCAAATTTGGGTTATAGTGGCTTTGAAAGAAATACGGTACTAAAGGTGGGTAAAATAGAGGCCTACTTTCGTCAAATCATACAGGCTGATTTTTTGGTATTACCTTCAAAATATTATTAAAAATCACATTATTCATTACCAGACAGCATGGTGGCAACCCCTTGCTTTTAATGTTCAGGGTAGGGTAGGGTATAGCGTATAATACGGCTAAATCTGACAAACTTCACGGTTTTCAATTGAGCTGACATTTTGCATGCAGATGTATATCGCGTGACAATGCCATAATATGACAAAATGGTTCAGATCTGATGATGGATTAGGAAGGTGGTCACAGGAACTCTTGTGCTAAACAAGATAGACCCGACGTGTTTGAACTCGTTTTACTTGTATTAGCTAGTACTCTGCTGATATGTGAAGTTCCCAATCCGCATTGGACAAGCGTGGTGGACTATGCCTGATCCTTCTACTGAGGAGTCCTGAGCCCAGCAGTGGGCAGTAATGGGTTGCTATAGAGTGAATTTAAAACATAAAAATCACAAGACACTCTCTTTTCTTTTATAAAAAATCGCGTATTTGCCCACCTCTCACTCCCACCACTGTACTCCTGACCATCGTAATGACTCTGAGCAGTGAAGCTCAGTAACCCGAGGGAAAACTTGTCTTGGCCCCCGTGAATTTAATCAGAAGATGATAGAAGGAGTAGGAAAACAAAAAGATAACAAACAGGAATTAATATAAGATTGTACTCAACGTAGCAATCTTTCTAAAACCCTAGAAAAACATAAAAATCGCCATTACTTGCACCAGTCAAGTCCCAACAACAGTGGAAAACTCGAAATAATCGATCAAAGTCCAGTTAAACTTAGTCAGGGGTGACCAACAGTGTGGTCTAGCAATCATAATTATTTTCTATTAAAACAAACAATATCTTTTATAATCTAAATATAGACAATATAGACTCCCCTCCTCGGTATTCCCTGAGCGCTATGACTTGTCCTTCTTCAAACGAGGCTTAACGAGGGTCCTTAAAGTTAGGTCGTAGGTAGCGACCCCTCAATGTCCCCTGACATTGCAGAGGTTCATGAGCGACGGTAACCACTTACCATCAGGTGGGCCGTTGGCTCGTCTGCCTACATGGCAATAAAACAAAATTAAAAAAAAAATTCTCTATTCTCTATATTAAATTATTATTTGAAGATTGGTCTGATGAACTGGTTATTAAATAGTATTATTTTTATTTAGACACTCGCGGTTTTCTATAATACTTTTATGCATTTTCAACGGGTTCTTACCACGATATTTAATTAATTGAGTTGTCTCGATATTTCAACGTTGTTGCTAACGTCATGATCACGAGAAGACTGGATACTCCGGGTTCGAGTAATGTGAGTTCGAGTTCCAGTGGTACTACCCAAAAGCGAACGAGAAAGAGGGTAGACAGATTTGTTTGCTCTTAAATCGACCCGCAGTATCCAGTCTTGGTAAGAACCCGTTGAAAATGCATGAAAGTAGCATTATTTTATTTTCATCGTTGTGATACTATTATGATCATTGTGACATTGATCCGAATATCTGCTGAGGCCAGAACCCAGCACGGGATCAAGCGTGACGGCAAACACGTTACGCACTACGGCATTTTTGACTGTCGCGCATATAATAGCATAAATCATTTCATGCATTATACGCGGGTTCTTACCACGATGTTTAAAACCGCGAGTATTTGAATAAGTTTGTACAAAATCCTTGTATATTTTTACTCAATAAATACGACCCCAAGTTTGTCACCCCTGCTCTAATCAATAACTAAACGTACTGATAATTTGGAAGGTCCCGGCGCACGGGAGATTGGTACTTAATAGAAAAAGGGTGCGATAAAAACGATTTTGGAATGTATTTTTCGCTGACTCGTAATTCGATGTAGCGCCGTCCTTAAGATACGGTTTTATCCCCAACGTTTCAAGATGTCTCACTATTCTGTTAGAAATAGTCTTCTTTTTCTAATTTCGAGGTTTTTGATCTATTTCTTAATAAAGGAGATTATTCGGGCAATATATAAATTCGATAAATGAGGTTTAATTTCAAAGACTTAGCACTGACAGATGTCACATCTTTACCATTGTCTACCATTGTGTTTCGGCTTCCGACGCGACGCGGATTGATTGTCGGCGGAAAAATTATAAACTCTAAATTAATACACAACTAATAATCGGAGTATTTTATTACATCGGAGAACGGCATAATTTCTCTCGGTTCTGTGTTGCGACGGTTGGCTTCGGACTTCCTTCGGACAAAAAAAAATTGGGAATAACGGCGGCCGCCTAGAACATTTGAAAACAACGGAATCTCATCCATCGAACATCGGTCCTGCTAGCAGAGGTAAGTCGGATTACATTATTATTGATGTGTATCGATCGGTGTGATTCGTCGTGTATTTGTTTTACTTGCCTTAGCTAGAGTTTTATTGCTATATGAAATCCAGGATCCTAAAAGTGTGTATTTTTTTTATTTAATCCTTTATTGTGCACGACAGAAAAATAAGTTATATTAAAAAAGATGTTCACAAAAGGCGAGCTTAACTCAATACTGAGTTTTCTTACAGCAAACCCAAAATAAAACATACAGTAAGTAGACTTTAACGTAAGATAGAGAAGTGTACAATATACATAGAATATATACTTATACATATAATAATAAAAAACATTCCACATGACGAGAACCTTGTGAAGGCAGAAAAAGAAAAACTGCTAAAATATTTGGACCTGGCCCACGAGGTGACCGACATGTGGCGTGTTGAATCGACCATCATTGTTCCGATCGTTGTATCTGTGCACGGTCTAATAGCGAAAAGCTTCGACCGACATCTAGAGAAGCTTTCGCTCCCCAGCTGGGTAAAGGGCTTGATTCAGAAGGCGGTCGTTCTTGACACGGCGCGTATTGTGAGGAGGTTCCTCTCTCTTGAGCCCTGACCACTGATGGCTTGGGTCGTAGACCTCGTCTTCAGTGGGCCTCTGTTTTTTATATTGTATTTTTAAATTTTATTCCTTTGTTAATTTTTTTTAAAATATAATGTAAAAAATAAGTGTAAATAAATGAATACAGAACAAAAACATAGATACTATAGTAAAATACAAATAAAGTTTTCTTTAAAACAAATTTTAACGCTTGTCCTCACATAACTTTATTTTGATTTACCTACCTATTCGGATAATTCTAGACAAAAGCAATGATCATCGTGGGGCCCAAAAGAAAAAAAAAAACTCTCGTCTTATATTATGCGTATTCAAGAGAAATTACCAAAAAGTTTGTCGTTCCAAGAACAATTCAGATAGACCAAGATACTACTTCCGAAAAGCATCAATTATCAACAAATCAAGACTGAGGTGAGATATAAGTTACATAAATAAAACCTACTCCTCACTGATTAAAATATCATGAATTTCACGAAACTTCGCAAATCCTATTACAGCGGGTAGGTTTCAATTTAATTCAAAGAGATTTGTCAGTTCAAATAAAAACTGAGCCGAAATTTCGCTTTCCTCTTAACAGTTAATTTTCTCGTCTTAGCTTTGCCCTCCTTAATTGGTCCTTAGGCTATACTCAGAATTTTAAGGGAATAGAGATTTGGTAAAGTTTTGCCATTTTTTTCTGAAGTAATCCTTTTAGTCTTCATAGTCGGTGTAGTGGCCAGTGACAGCCTTGAGTCCCGGTTTCGAATCCTGAAGTAAAACTACTATTGGAACGAAGTTCCTTATCGCGCGTTGTGAAAGGGGGCTAGACGGAAAAAATTCTTACGAAAAGTTGTCACGAAACTTTTTTTGTTTTAGATTATTATCGCTAGATGGCGCTGTGATCAAAATCTTTATAACACGTTCTTTATCGCGCGTTACGTTAGGAAAAAAAATATAAGATATCTTTTAGTCGAAAGGAACTTCGTTCTATTCGGGTGTCCCATGACACTTCTCAAGTTTTTATTTTACTGCAAAGATATTGGTTTAAGAGATTTGTACTGTACTATAACAACCCATTACTACCCACTGCTCAGATTTCCTCAGAAGAGGGATTAGGCATAGTCCAAAATTTGTAGTGAGTCGTTAAATATTGATTTGGAAACCCACACATCTAATTTCACACATTGTCAAAGTCAAGCAAACTCTTTGACAACTTCACAATCTTTAAGACAAACGACCAATTATCATAACAAAAACGTACAACCGCAACTTGTTAAAGGAGCCTCTCAGAGCGAGCAACTTTGAAAAATGCAGACAACATAAAAAATTCAATCTGTTACGCTAATACAGTAGAAAAATAGCGAAGACAGGATGCGTTGGTAAATACAAAGAATTGTTCGAAGAAATGTTTGTGCATCTAAATAGTTAATGAGATTAGTGGCCATTGCTTTCTTGGATCACATTGTTTATTTAGTATGATTGGAGGGAGTAGATGTAGGGGTTTGAATTTTGACTTTTGATTCGGGAACTGTTTTTTATAAAGACAGATGGCGTACGGCCTTATGGTCAGTAGTTATAACTTTTGCAATGTCAGGGCATCGTCCTATTACAAGACTTACACTTAAAACCAGCTGTACCTTTACACGCTAATTTGTATAGATATATTATGTAGTTCATCACATTTCTGATTAAAAACAATGCAGAAAATTGTGAACTTATTTGAATATAGGTATAAGAAAAATATAGAAGTAGTAGATAGACTTCTATAGATAAGTCGTAATGTCTGTACTGATCACCAATGGTTTTTGAGATACAATTTGGCCCAATATAACACCAATTATTCTAAAAATATATATAATACAATTTAGTCCTGATACTAAGAGAGTGATTGAAAAAAGTCCTTAAAGTTAGATTGTAGGAAGTGGCCCCTAACAATGCAGAGGTCCATGAGCAACGGTAACTACATACAATAAACCAGTCCATCAAGCTTTGTCTCGACAAAAACAAATAAAACATTACTATCGGCCAATATGCGTCCACAGATTTTTCAAGAAAACCCAAGTGAGTTATCTACTTCGTTAATAAAGTATCTTTGGGGGATCCAGTTGATCTCGTCGAGGGACCCGGAAATTAAAATATTCATCGTGAAATTTGAGCACGTTTATGAATACAAAGGTCCCTTATATTTCGGGAGTGCTGGACCTAAAACGAGATTATTAAGAGATCTGTCTTATTCAGATCGTCGCTTTTTTCCATTAAAAAGGCGGCCCAAGAACGGATGAGGATTTAATTTTTTCTCGGTATATTTTTTATTCATATCAACGCTGAGATTTGTGAAGTATAGGGCCTTTGTTGTTGTCAAGCTTTGTGTGGTGGATTACATTTTTATCTATATAAAGAAAGTGAGGAAGGATTTGAATATAGTGAAGTGTCTTTAATTCTAACACCAGATAACTTGACTAAAACTAACATAGTGATAATTGTACACGCAGTCAGAAGAAAGAATACAGGTACAACTATAATCTGTACCAACCCATTACTGCCCACTGTTGGGCTCAGGTCTCCTCAGTAGAGGGATTAGGCATAGTCCACCACATTTGCCCAGTGCGGATTGGGAACTTCACATATCTTTAAAGAATTTTTAGAACCCTTTTCCGACATGCAGGTTTCCTCACGTTGTTTTCCTTCACCGTTTTTAGCTAGTGATGTTGTGAAAAATTGCAATCTATTTCATATTGAGATTTAGAGGTACAAGCCGGCCGGTTTTGAACCCGCTTCAACCACTCGGCCACCACGACTATCAAACCACCAAATAACTGAAACCCTCAAATTGACTTGACAATGAACGGTCCTAGACCCATCGAGTTTGAGCTCCTTTTAAAGGACAGAAGATTTTTTAGCTCAGTCAGATTCTACATCCACTCAACACTCTCCTAACTTTCGATTTTCGAATGCGGCTATTCGTTACATTCCTAGAAGATACCTCGCAGTATCCTTGTCAATTAGCAAAGTATTGAATAACAAATTTTCGGAATTTTCCAAAATATTCTGTTCCCCGAATTAATTAGTACTTAGCACTTGTAAGGAATGATATCGAGAATTTTCCGAGTTCTCCAAATGAACTTTAAATTAAAGGGAAATTAATGAAGACTGATCGAAGCAAGTAATTAGGTTCATTGTGTGATTGAAAGAGTGTTTTAATTGATGGTAAATGAGGAGTGAATGTTGAATTTGGAAGTATACAGGATGGAATTTATAAACGTTCCATTCCAGGGAAATAATCATTTTAGCGAATTTCGCGGAAAGGAAACATTACTTTATTCTTGAAAAGAAACACTGCTGCATTCATAGATTTTGAAAAAAAAATCACTCCCTGTATTTCTATTGCCCCAATCGATACAGTGACTTATAAGGTTGTTCCACGGGGAGTGCTCTGAGGTTTTATTTGAGATGATTCCAACTTCTCCATTCTATTACCGTACCACCCGGCGTCGAGGTGGAGTTCATCTTTACTATATTGAACCACCGCGGTCATCCACGGTCCGTTTCAGGAACACTTTTTTGCCACGCACCATCTGGCTATGGAATGAGCTCTATGACTTGTCCTTCTTCAAACGAGGCTTGAGGAGGGTCCTTAAAGTTAGGTCGTAGGTAGCGACCCCTCAATGTCCCCTGACATTGCAGAGGTTCATAAGCGACGGTAACCACTTACGATCAGGTGGCCCGTTGGCTCGTCTGCCTACATGGCAATAAAAAAAATACAGTCAAGGTAAGGTAAAGTTCTTATATCCCCACATCCTAATTGTAAGTTTACATATCGGATCACCAACTTCCAAACTTCCAATGCACGCAAAAGACAACTGGTAGGCCAACTGTCAAAAGGTTTTCACGGCCAATGCATACAAATCCCCGTTTACATGTTGGTCGGCCGTCACCTTCATTTGTTTTTGGACGTTGGTGAGCCAAAATGTAAATGCAGCATAACTAAATGACACAAGTTCTAAAATCCTCAATTCCTAAGGTTTTATAGAAGTCTATGTTTCCAAAAGTACTAACTTTAAATTAGTGTCTTATCAATCACTCAAACAGTTAAAACGATTCAGTTAGGACTTAACGACCACTGTTTTCTTATCTCCCCTCGTTTTATACTTGTAGTCTAGGAGGTGACCATTATCAAATGTCACCCATCAAAAAAAAAAAGTGAACGAAAGAAAAATGTTTCAAGTACCTAATCGTTTTTGACACTGAGAGAATACGCTTTGGATACCAAAAAATATTTAATGCTATTGAACACGTTAATTGCCGAGAACCTATTGTCCTTTCAAAGGCATGTTGGTCAGCACTGACCGCGCTGGCAGCAAAAGTCTTAATAAATGTCATAGGTTCTGTGTTTCCGGGGTTTCGGGGTAAGTGTGAGCGGCAGAAGAATTACATGCCGTTCGACTACCATAATATATGTTAAAGCTTTAACTTTCATGAATTTTCAACGGGTTCTTACCACGATATTTAATTAATTGAGTTGTCTTGATATTTCAACGTTGTTGCAAACGTCATGATCACGAGAAAACTGGATAATGGATACTGGTTCGAGACAACTCAATTAATTAAATATCATGGTAAGAACCCGTTGAAAATGCATGAAAGTATTATAGAAAACCACGAGTGTCTGAATAAGTTTAAAGCTTTGACTGTCTGTGTTATTTTATAATTTGTAAATGTCTGTTGATTTCCCAAATAAATTAAATAAATGAAGTTTGGAAGTTCGGCTATTTCCTCCTGTCAAAATAAGACCTTACCTATAGAACTTGTTAAACATATTATCAGATGGGTGCATTTTTCTATTCCTGGCCTCCTCGACTATGAGGGGAGATATTCACGGGAAATAGGAATGGTTAAACTAATTGAAATTATCTTTATTTTTATTGCTTTGCCGTTACACAGTTCATCATGGGTTGTGATTGTGGAGGAAATTTTGAAGTTCTTTGTGATTTTTATTCACTAAAATTTTGAAATAAAACATACCATTATTACTGATGTTTGTTTTTTATTTTTACTATATAATCAATAAAAAGAAATAAAATATTTTTTTTTATTGCGTGATAGATAAACGAGCCTACGGCCCACCTGATGGTAAGCGGTCACCGTCGCTCATGAACCTCTGCAATGCCAGGGCAATGAAGGGCTGTTATTTCCATCATTTTTGTTTATTTATTTTAATGCGATGTAGATAATCGAACATACGGCCCACCTGATGGTAAGCGGTCACCGTCGCTCATGAACCTCTGCAATGCCAGGGCAAAGAGGGGCCGTTATCTACCGCCTACACGTACAAGACTTTTCTTAAACCTCGTATTATTATATAAATAACTACTGTAATATAATCTCTTTGAAAATTCAATTGTTTGTTAAGGAAGGTTGTTTAAAAACCTAAATTTCAAGATGAAAAGTCATACCCCTGTGGTTCTTTTATTTCAAGCCATTTAAAACAGTTCATTAACTAACTACAAATAAGTTTAGATGGGGACGGCGTGACGGGAAAGAGTGCCGAGGGCGTAACGCGTCGCGCCGTCCCTCATAATCCCATGCTGGGTGCTGGCCACAGCCGGGGTTCGGACGCTGAGTGAGATCAGTTGGAGGTCTGCCTGTCTCTCTCTCTCTCTCTTATATAAGAGAGAGACAGGCGTTTTAAACTAACTAAATTTTATTACAAATCTCTCACTAATTAATCGAAAGGAACTTCGTTCCATCCGGGTGTTCCTTGACACCTCTCAAATTGCAGAGGCCGATGAGTGACGGTAACCACTTACGATCATGTGGTCCGTTGGCTTGTGAGTTGTGTGGTAATAAAAAAAACTAGGTAACTAGCTACCTACGACCTAATTTTTTTTTACTTACTTCTGTAGTGTTTTTGTTTTGTGTTTGTAATTTGGTTGGATAAACATAAGAAATTTAAAATGAAATCTTCAGAATAATAATGAAGAATAAACCTGTGGTTAATTTATATATGTATCTCTCAGTCTGTTATCTAATAACTACTTTTTTTAGTTGGGGTATGTGGGAGTTGAACCGCACTAAAACCTCCAACTGATCTCACTCAGCGTCCGAACCCCGGCTGTGGCCAGCACCCAGCATGGGATTATGAGGGACGGCGCGACGCGTTACGCCCTCGGCACTCTTTCCCGTCACGCCGTCCCCATCTAAACTTATTTGTAGTTAGTTAATGAACTGTTTTAAATGGCTTGAAATAAAAGAACCACAGGGGTATGACTTTTCATCTTGAAATTTAGGTTTTTAAACAACCTTCCTTAACAAACAATTGAATTTTCAAAGAGATTATATTACAGTAGTTATTTATATAATAATACGAGGTTTAAGAAAAGTCTTGTACGTGTAGGCGGTAGATAACGGCCCCTCTTTGCCCTGGCATTGCAGAGGTTCATGAGCGACGGTGACCGCTTACCATCAGGTGGGCCGTATGTTCGATTATCTACATCGCATTAAAATAAATAAACAAAAATGATGGAAATAACAGCCCTTCATTGCCCTGGCATTGCAGAGGTTCATGAGCGACGGTGACCGCTTACCATCAGGTGGGCCGTAGGCTCGTTTATCTATCACGCAATAAAAAAAAATATTTTATTTCTTTTTATTGATTATATAGTAAAAATAAAAAACAAACATCAGTAATAATGGTATGTTTTATTTCAAAATTTTAGTGAATAAAAATCACAAAGAACTTCAAAATTTCCTCCACAATCACAACCCATGATGAACTGTGTAACGGCAAAGCAATAAAAATAAAGATAATTTCAATTAGTTTAACCATTCCTATTTCCCGTGAATATCTCCCCTCATAGTCGAGGAGGCCAGGAATAGAAAAATGCACCCATCTGATAATATGTTTAACAAGTTCTATAGGTAAGGTCTTATTTTGACAGGAGGAAATAGCCGAACTTCCAAACTTCATTTATTTAATTTATTTGGGAAATCAACAGACATTTACAAATTATAAAATAACACAGACAGTCAAAGCTTTAAACTTATTCAGACACTCGTGGTTTTCTATAATACTTTCATGCATTTTCAACGGGTTCTTACCATGATATTTAATTAATTGAGTTGTCTCGAACCAGTATCCATTATCCAGTTTTCTCGTGATCATGACGTTTGCAACAACGTTGAAATATCAAGACAACTCAATTAATTAAATATCGTGGTAAGAACCCGTTGAAAATTCATGAAAGTTAAAGCTTTAACATATATTATGGTAGTCGAACGGCATGTAATTCTTCTGCCGCTCACACTTACCCCGAAACCCCGGAAACACAGAACCTATGACATTTATTAAGACTTTTGCTGCCAGCGCGGTCAGTGCTGACCAACATGCCTTTGAAAGGACAATAGGTTCTCGGCAATTAACGTGTTCAATAGCATTAAATATTTTTTGGTATCCAAAGCGTATTCTCTCAGTGTCAAAAACGATTAGGTACTTGAAACATTTTTCTTTCGTTCACTTTTTTTTTTTGATGGGTGACATTTGATAATGGTCACCTCCTAGACTACAAGTATAAAACGAGGGGAGATAAGAAAACAGTGGTCGTTAAGTCCTAACTGAATCGTTTTAACTGTTTGAGTGATTGATAAGACACTAATTTAAAGTTAGTACTTTTGGAAACATAGACTTCTATAAAACCTTAGGAATTGAGGATTTTAGAACTTGTGTCATTTAGTTATGCTGCATTTACATTTTGGCTCACCAACGTCCAAAAACAAATGAAGGTGACGGCCGACCAACATGTAAACGGGGATTTGTATGCATTGGCCGTGAAAACCTTTTGACAGTTGGCCTACCAGTTGTCTTTTGCGTGCATTGGAAGTTTGGAAGTTGGTGATCCGATATGTAAACTTACAATTAGGATGTGGGGATATAAGAACTTTACCTTACCTTGACTGTATTTTTTTTATTGCCATGTAGGCAGACGAGCCAACGGGCCACCTGATCGTAAGTGGTTACCGTCGCTTATGAACCTCTGCAATGTCAGGGGACATTGAGGGGTCGCTACCTACGACCTAACTTTAAGGACCCTCCTCAAGCCTCGTTTGAAGAAGGACAAGTCATAGAGCTCATTCCATAGCCAGATGGTGCGTGGCAAAAAAGTGTTCCTGAAACGGACCGTGGATGACCGCGGTGGTTCAATATAGTAAAGATGAACTCCACCTCGACGCCGGGTGGTACGGTAATAGAATGGAGAAGTTGGAATCATCTCAAATAAAACCTCAGAGCACTCCCCGTGGAACAACCTTATAAGTCACTGTATCGATTGGGGCAATAGAAATACAGGGAGTGATTTTTTTTTTCAAAATCTATGAATGCAGCAGTGTTTCTTTTCAAGAATAAAGTAATGTTTCCTTTCCGCGAAATTCGCTAAAATGATTATTTCCCTGGAATGGAACGTTTATAAATTCCATCCTGTATACTTCCAAATTCAACATTCACTCCTCATTTACCATCAATTAAAACACTCTTTCAATCACACAATGAACCTAATTACTTGCTTCGATCAGTCTTCATTAATTTCCCTTTAATTTAAAGTTCATTTGGAGAACTCGGAAAATTCTCGATATCATTCCTTACAAGTGCTAAGTACTAATTAATTCGGGGAACAGAATATTTTGGAAAATTCCGAAAATTTGTTATTCAATACTTTGCTAATTGACAAGGATACTGCGAGGTATCTTCTAGGAATGTAACGAATAGCCGCATTCGAAAATCGAAAGTTAGGAGAGTGTTGAGTGGATGTAGAATCTGACTGAGCTAAAAAATCTTCTGTCCTTTAAAAGGAGCTCAAACTCGATGGGTCTAGGACCGTTCATTGTCAAGTCAATTTGAGGGTTTCAGTTATTTGGTGGTTTGATAGTCGTGGTGGCCGAGTGGTTGAAGCGGGTTCAAAACCGGCCGGCTTGTACCTCTAAATCTCAATATGAAATAGATTGCAATTTTTCACAACATCACTAGCTAAAAACGGTGAAGGAAAACAACGTGAGGAAACCTGCATGTCGGAAAAGGGTTCTAAAAATTCTTTAAAGATATGTGAAGTTCCCAATCCGCACTGGGCAAATGTGGTGGACTATGCCTAATCCCTCTACTGAGGAGACCTGAGCCCAACAGTGGGCAGTAATGGGTTGGTACAGATTATAGTTGTACCTGTATTCTTTCTTCTGACTGCGTGTACAATTATCACTATGTTAGTTTTAGTCAAGTTATCTGGTGTTAGAATTAAAGACACTTCACTATATTCAAATCCTTCCTCACTTTCTTTATATAGATAAAAATGTAATCCACCACACAAAGCTTGACAACAACAAAGGCCCTATACTTCACAAATCTCAGCGTTGATATGAATAAAAAATATACCGAGAAAAAATTAAATCCTCATCCGTTCTTGGGCCGCCTTTTTAATGGAAAAAAGCGACGATCTGAATAAGACAGATCTCTTAATAATCTCGTTTTAGTTCCAGCACTCCCGAAATATAAGGGACCTTTGTATTCATAAACGTGCTCAAATTTCACGATGAATATTTTAATTTCCGGGTCCCTCGACGAGATCAACTGGATCCCCCAAAGATACTTTATTAACGAAGTAGATAACTCACTTGGGTTTTCTTGAAAAATCTGTGGACGCATATTGGCCGATAGTAATGTTTTATTTGTTTTTGTCGAGACAAAGCTTGATGGACTGGTTTATTGTATGTAGTTACCGTTGCTCATGGACCTCTGCATTGTTAGGGGCCACTTCCTACAATCTAACTTTAAGGACTTTTTTCAATCACTCTCTTAGTATCAGGACTAAATTGTATTATATATATTTTTAGAATAATTGGTGTTATATTGGGCCAAATTGTATCTCAAAAACCATTGGTGATCAGTACAGACATTACGACTTATCTATAGAAGTCTATCTACTACTTCTATATTTTTCTTATACCTATATTCAAATAAGTTCACAATTTTCTGCATTGTTTTTAATCAGAAATGTGATGAACTACATAATATATCTATACAAATTAGCGTGTAAAGGTACAGCTGGTTTTAAGTGTAAGTCTTGTAATAGGACGATGCCCTGACATTGCAAAAGTTATAACTACTGACCATAAGGCCGTACGCCATCTGTCTTTATAAAAAACAGTTCCCGAATCAAAAGTCAAAATTCAAACCCCTACATCTACTCCCTCCAATCATACTAAATAAACAATGTGATCCAAGAAAGCAATGGCCACTAATCTCATTAACTATTTAGATGCACAAACATTTCTTCGAACAATTCTTTGTATTTACCAACGCATCCTGTCTTCGCTATTTTTCTACTGTATTAGCGTAACAGATTGAATTTTTTATGTTGTCTGCATTTTTCAAAGTTGCTCGCTCTGAGAGGCTCCTTTAACAAGTTGCGGTTGTACGTTTTTGTTATGATAATTGGTCGTTTGTCTTAAAGATTGTGAAGTTGTCAAAGAGTTTGCTTGACTTTGACAATGTGTGAAATTAGATGTGTGGGTTTCCAAATCAATATTTAACGACTCACTACAAATTTTGGACTATGCCTAATCCCTCTTCTGAGGAAATCTGAGCAGTGGGTAGTAATGGGTTGTTATAGTACAGTACAAATCTCTTAAACCAATATCTTTGCAGTAAAATAAAAACTTGAGAAGTGTCATGGGACACCCGAATAGAACGAAGTTCCTTTCGACTAAAAGATATCTTATATTTTTTTTCCTAACGTAACGCGCGATAAAGAACGTGTTATAAAGATTTTGATCACAGCGCCATCTAGCGATAATAATTTCATCTAGCGATAATAAAACAAAATAAGGAATTGTTTTAAAAGATTTTAATCACAGCGCCATCTAGCAATAACCATCTAAAACAAAAAAAGTTTCGTGACAACTTTTCGTAAGAATTTTTTCCGTCTAGCCCCCTTTCACAACGCGCGATAAGGAACTTCGTTCCAATAGTAGTTTTACTTCAGGATTCGAAACCGGGACTCAAGGCTGTCACTGGCCACTACACCGACTATGAAGACTAAAAGGATTACTTCAGAAAAAAATGGCAAAACTTTACCAAATCTCTATTCCCTTAAAATTCTGAGTATAGCCTAAGGACCAATTAAGGAGGGCAAAGCTAAGACGAGAAAATTAACTGTAACTCACAAGCCAACGGACCACATGATCGTAAGTGGTTACCGTCACTCATCGGCCTCTGCAATTTGAGAGGTGTCAAGGAACACCCGGATGGAACGAAGTTCCTTTCGATTAATTAGTGAGAGATTTGTAATAAAATTTAGTTAGTTTAAAACGCCTGTCTCTCTCTTATATAAGAGAGAGAGAGAGAGACAGGCAGACGTTTTAAACTAACTAATTATTATAACTTAAAAATATTTTTTTTATCACAGCGCCATCTAGCATTAATCATATAAAACAAAATAAGGAATTGTTTTAAAAGATTTTAATCACAGCGCCATCTAGCAATAACCATCTAAAACAAAAAAAGTGTCGTGACAACTTTTTCATAAGAATTTCTGTCTAGCCCCCTTTCGATAACGCGTGAAAAGGAACATCGTTCTAAAAAAAAAATTCGTTTTACTTCTTTATACTATATTTTGTATTAAAACAGTGTAAGTTATCACAAGTTTTAACTAAGCTCTGTTTGCACAAGCTCTGTTTGTTTCTAATTAGTCTGTTTACGTATCTCAACAATGTATACAAAGCTGTGAATATTTTGGATAATATTGTAAGGTTAAAACAACTAAATCTCAAGATAATCAAAGAGTTGTATACGATTGAGAGTTAATTTAACGTGTCCGCCATATTGTTGGAAATATTTCAACTTTATATAGTCCAAATCAAATATTTTTTTTTTATTGCCATGTAGGCAGACGAGCCAACGGCCCACCTGATAGGAAGTGGTTACGTCGCTCATGAACCTCTGCAATGTCAGGGGACACTGAGGGGTCGCTACCTACGACCTAACTAGTCGCTAACTTTAAGGACCCTCCTCAAGCCTCGAGAAGAGTGAGGAGTACGTAATGTGTCGTGCCGTCCCTCATAACCCCGTGCTGGGTCTCAGCCGGGATTTCCTCCAACTCAAAAAAAAAAAATGTGGACCATCTTGCAATAAACAAAAAATCGTATTATCCATACCTATTATTACTGCAAATTTTGAAATACAAAGTTAGTAAAAAGTCATGTGTTTACCGTCTTCTAGTAAATAATAAGTTATATGTATGTTCAGAGCCCGTATGTTTCTTATAGTTTTACAACAAACAAGCGCATGGAACTTCACTCAACGGAGTTTGTATCGCTGTTTTAAGAGTATCGGTTTATTTACTACAGAGCCGAACTCAGGCATTAGTATGGGGGGTCAAGTAAAAAACAATAATTTAATTTTCATAAACTACTGTTGGCATTATCAAATAAGTAACTGTTCGGTCGAATTTATTCAATCTTCATCATTGGAATCAATGTGAGATTTACGTATGTTTTAAACTAGCAACATTGTTGATTTGATGGATTTAATACTATACCTTAAATTGTATTGTAACTCTGAAAAAGATGAATATTTTACCGTATAAAAACGCGGGTAAACAAATTGCTACAAACTTATGTTCTATAAATATACAGGGTGGATCTGTAACTTTGGACAATCTGACGTGGGGTGAATGACCTGTTGAAATACAACATAGCACCATTTTTATTTTTTGGATCGGTTAAACTTTTTTTTCTGACATTGTATGGAAAACGTACGACTATCGTTGAGGTCTTCCATACTATAATGAAAAAATTTTTTTTTCCAATTCCTAAAATAAATGTGGTTTTAAGTTTTATTTCAACAGGTCATTCACCTCACATCAGATTGTCCAAAGTTACAGATCCACCCTGTATAGAGGTATTTCATCATCATCATCATCATCATCAGCCTATAGACGTGCACTGTTGGACATAGGCCTCCCCCAAACCTCGCCACATCGACCGGTCCTGCGCCATCTGCATCCAGTGACCTCCCGTGATCTTGACCAGATCGTCGGTCCATCTCGTGGGGGGTCTACCAACGTTGCGCTTACCGGTTCGTGGCCGCCACTCCAGAACTTTTCGGCCCCATCGGCCATCTGTTCTTCGCACAATGTGTCCTGCCCATTGCCACTTCAAAGATGCAATTCTTTGAATAGAGGCAAAGAATAGAGGTATTTATGCAAACCTAATTGCTACTAAACGGTAGCTTATATAAATAAGAATATTTAGAAACACTTCAAGATATGCCTTTGCTACAGCAAATGGACAACTCAGCGTCATGCCTTTAGTGACAGATACTCAACAGCAACAGTGGGTAATAATGGGTTGTTACTGTACAATTCTTTAACGGCACTCATTCTTTATTTCAGAAATTATATTCCCTACTATTCCCTGAATACGACCCTGTCCACACCTATACGTAATCGCAGCAATCTTTATAATGATCGTTTCACGTATGTTATCGATTTTAGTTTTCTTTGTCTTGAAAACTTTACTAATTTTCCAGCATAGTAAAACCGGGGAGTCTGCCATATAAACATGTCTTTCAATCTTTAGGTAGTTGAGAAATGTTGGTAACGTCCCCAATCCGCATTAAGCAAGTTGCCTATTTAGTATTTATCATAGAGAAGATTTGACTAGCAGTGGGAGAATAGAATGCTCGTGTTTTAAATTGAGATAGCTTGGATAATTAAACAAGGAATATTGACAGCTAGAGACGAAGAGATTTTTTTGGAAATCAATAATAAATCGATGGCAACAAAGATTAGCCGCCATCTTGTAATACGGTGTACTTCCTTCCGGCAAATGTCACAATGTTAGAGTCTTGAACCACGTGCAATTAAATAAAGATTTTATTTTTGTCTGCTGCACCTACAATTTAGAACAGATTTTCTTCTTGAAACGAGGCTTGAAGAGAGTCCTTAGAGGTAGGTCATAGATGGCAGT
Organism: Trilocha varians; assembly: GCA_030269945.2. Classification (NCBI taxonomy): domain Eukaryota; kingdom Metazoa; phylum Arthropoda; class Insecta; order Lepidoptera; family Bombycidae; genus Trilocha; species Trilocha varians. The sequence goes on along the minus strand of AP028273.1, from coordinate 10,000,841 downwards.
AACCCCTGACATTGGAAAGGTCTATCAGTGACGTTAAACAATTCCTGATCAAGTGTCCCGTTGTCTCATCTGTCTACATGACAATAAAAAATGATGATATAGGTGGTCCCCAAAAAAATCCCCACATTTTATGATCTTCATGACCCATTTAAGGCATAAAATACCCTATTTTTTCCCACGTCCACATCCCACGCGACGTACATTCAAATAGTATCCACTTAAACTCTGTTTGTATAGATAAACGAAATGTGTGACGTATCTCGTCAGGGGATCGACTGGGGCGTACAAATTCTTGGCCTAAGTAAATATTGGAAAACAGTGTTTGTCCATCTTGTATAGGGACGTTTGTAATTACTTTGAAGATGTGCAGGTTTAGCATCTGGTGTCTTGTGTTGGTAGCGGCAGAATGTTGGCAGAATTCTTATATGGTGATAAGTAAGTCTTAGCGTTCAACGCGTCAGCTCACTCCGTATAATCTCAAGGGGTCTGCCCGTAGTCTGAATTCGGATGCTGAATTTGAGCAGGAGATTTTGGTGCGGTTCGACTCCTATATACCCCACCTGCGAAGCAGGTCTTACATGGTGGAACAATGATGTCATCAGGGCGCGAAAAGACACTTGGTCATTTTATTTAGCAATTTTTGTGATTGTCTTGGGTTTATGAAAGCACATGGTGTCTTGGGTTAGATTTATTAGGACACCTGTATGTGGCAGAGTTTCTGTAAGGTGGAATGTGATCTTAAGATACGAAAAGTTAAGGATAGCACTCACCTGATCGTTGGCGCGAAATTGGAGAGGGTATTGGCACAGCAGGGTGATATGTTTCTCCTTATCTGATTATCTTTTGTGGATGAACCTTTGTTATTTTTCGGGTATTTGCCCACCATTTGTAACTCCTATGTAGCCAGGATCCACAGCGGCGACCATCGTAATGACTCTGAGCAGTGAAGCCCAGGAACCCGAGGAAAATCTAACTTGTCTTGGGCCCCGCAACGAACTTAATCAGAAGATAATAGAAGGACTAGGAAAACATGAGTTTCGACTTCCCTTCTCGCAAAGCGGGACCACATTTCCTTAATGGTAGGTAACAGTATCTTCTGACGGTGTAGGGGTTCATTCGTTTTTCAGGCTTCGTCGATCTACTTACCTTTTGAATCAGTCGTTAACTTAAATCACTAAATATTAATATCTCCAGTTACCCAGTTGATTCTTATTCGCGTAACCGGTTCAAACACTTCTAAAGTTCCGTTTTGTTTATATGAATCGACAATAAATATAGGCTGGTTCCGATTTACATAGAGTTTGACGAGCAAACCTTCGGTCATCTATCAAAATTACTTTTGAGTTTCAATATTTGTAATGCCTCTGGTTATGCAAGCATAGTGGAGATAACATTTAGTAGTACAACTAATTTTTTAATGTTTTTTTTTGTTGGTAAACTGCCTATTTTTGGACAGAAGGAAATTGCCGGACTTCCATCCGTCTCAAGTATGTGGAAGTCGAACATTTATTAATTGTAATCTAAAAATTTTTAAGTTCTGACAACAGAAAATTGAGTAACAACCCCGCATGTCATACACTTCCGACGGCGCTGGTGTCAAACGACAATCGTTTTGCAGGAATTTTGGATACTTTTAAGTGGCATTTACTAACGCGGCATGTAAGATTATGATCTTCGGTTTTATTGTAATAATATTGTTACTTGGGTGAATTGCCATATTTTGATGACAATTGAACTTACTGCAATTATCCTACTCTATGTCCATCTATAAGGTCGTAGTCCCCTCTCATTTACTCAGTTTAGCCTCATTAAAAACACTTACGTACAACAAATAAAACGTGGAGGTGGCTTGCGAAACGGAACATTTTAGTAAACATCATTATGACATGTCTGTTTACTAAGATTTAAAAAGAATGATAGGAGATTTCATTAGATTTATTTACGCAGCTGATTGGGATTGAGAGACTGGTAATTTAAGAACAGAATAAATGGCCTGAGAGCTAGCGTCAATTTTAGTATTTGAGGCAAACTTAAAACTTGGTTCATAGTTCTCCTGATATGTATTTGTAGGTAAATGTTCTGTATTATTGTAGTAGTATTTATGTAATTATGCATAGGTTTATTAATAGTATTTTATGTATGGAAATTTTATTTATTATATTATATATATTTTTATAGTAAATCTAATTGAGCACCTACCATAGTTTTCTCTACACCAACTTTGGTTGACTGGTAGAGAATGCTTAGGCATTAATTCCGCCATTGTACCATTTATGTGCATAAAGTTTAATAAATAAATAAATATAGGTACTTCAACTTGGAAATGAAGAGCAGCGTTGGTGATTGGAAAAAATAAGCGTTGTTTCGTTTAAAGAAGAACTAACATTTAGATAATACTGCAGGAGGAAGCCCATTTCAAACACTTGATGATGATGAATATGAACGTGGTGCGATACTTATGTAAGATGCAAGAATTAGTTACGTAAGTTACTGTTTTAGGTAAGACCTTACTTCATAGGATCATTTCTATAGTAAGCTCTTACCGAGAACCTCACACTACGTGAACGTTTGATAGCCACGATGAGGAGATATGGCGCGGCAGCGTGAGACGGGCGACGGTACACCTACAGTCAGCCAACGATGATGGTTCGCTCCCCTTCACCACGGGAGGGTGGGGTGTTGTCGCTGTCTGTTATTTTTGAAACCCTTTTGGGGGTGTCGCGATGGGAAAGTGTGCCGCAGTGCATAACGCGTCGCGCCATCCCGCATAACCCCGTGCTGGGTTCTGGCCTCAGCCGGGGTTCAACTCCCACATACCGCGGGGCGGGTGGGGATACGGCGATTTCCTCCAACTAAAACAAAAAAAAACCCTTCTAGGTAACTTAATTGAAATTAATTGAGTGAAACAGTAATACATAATACAACTTCACACCCATCATTTTTGCTATAGTGAAATATCCAGCAAAAAAGTTAAGGTCAGTTTTTTTTAATTAAAACATTTTCATTGCTCAGAGAGAACCTCTAAGATTTTCTCAAAAACATAAGGTTTTGTTCGAGCTACAACATGTTCTTCTAAACTTCGACAAAGCTGGAAGTCCCAAGTTAATCAGCGTAGGAACATCAACAAGTTATGAGTTCCGTGTAATCTGTGCGTGTAACATTATAACAATTAAACTGTGATTCTGGACACGGTATATATATAAGTTGGGATGTAGTTGTCCCTCAAGGTGTGTGATATAGTACGGTGCAAGATTTGTAAATATTGTTTATCTTATTATATTTATTTATTATTACGCAAACCAACAATGTAGTTACAATAAGAAAAATACACAACAACAAAAAAAAGATTTAAGATTTCTAAGCAACTACACTAATTATTATAGGTGAGCATAACATTCATGGTTTCGAATTACAGCAGATCAATGTTGATTAAAATGAAGTTAACATTACTACACAAAATTAAAATAATATTAGATAAGAATAAAATTAATTTCAATAAAAATAAAATAAAATGAAAATTGTTTAAAAGGGAAGTTAATTAAATTGATTAAAATAAAATTAAAACCGAACATTACACAATTTATACACCCATGCAAGTCTCATACCCATAAAACCTACAGAGAATATTTTTAAAGTGGAAGAAATTATATTTAAGGCGTATTATAAATTATTATTATCCTTTTTAAGCACTGTATTGTTTTTTCTCAACCAAGACTCAAAAAACTTAAGTAAAATAGTAGGCAATAGCTAATGACCTCAAAGTGTCCTCATCAAGGTTCACAATGTTTGTCATATACCATCAACCAAAATGACCATGAAGAACCAGTCGAAAAATTCAATCTCTGAAAACAAGTCCTTTTCCTTCTTCTACATCCACCCATCCGATGGGTTTTGTAGGATTTCAACCGCATTAAAACCTCCAACCGCTCACCGACACGGTGTTATGTAGGGCAACACGACGCGTTACACACCGGCTCTCTTAACCGTCCTGACGCCATTATAACAAGTCGTAATTTTAACCATAAAAATATAAGCCGCTCATCGCTCCCAACTTAAAATATTGCGCCACATCTTAATTACATAAGTCCGAGAGTTCACTAATTGTTCACCAGAGGTTGCCATGGTAACGTCCAAAGATGTCACCGTAATAACTTTTAAGTATTATCTCTTTGTGTAATCTTTATTGCCCTGAATCTTGCCTATAATAGCCCATTGGGAACGTAGAAGCAATATAATATTATTAATGTAAAAATTTGCGGTTGATTTTTCTTTACAATTTTTAGATGACCCTCGGAATTTCATCTGCTTATGGAAAAAGCTTCCTAATAAATATGATAATTTACAAATGGACTTATTTGTAGGTCGTCTCGGTATTAAAGTAAAAATACTATCCAAAGCAGATAAAGTGTTGGTGTTAATTATATTTCTGATTTACCGCAAAGTGATTTTTTGACCAGAATAAGTGCCTGTAAATCCATTTGTAAAACAAATTTATTCTCAAATTCCTAAAATACAGAACTTTCAATAAAAAAAACACGACCTTAAACATTCAGACTCAACTATTTTCAGGTATTTGCCCACCTCTCACTCCCACCACTGTAACTCCTGTGTAGCCAGGACCCACAGCGGCGACCATCGTAATGACTCTGAGCAGTGAAGCCCAGGAAAACCCGAGGGAAAGCTAACTTGTCTTGGGCCCCGCAACGAATTTAATCAGAAGATGATAGAAGGAGTAGGAAAACTCAACTATTATCTTCAATACCAATATTCTGTATTTACCCAGTATTCTTAAAAGTAAACATTTAATATACCTTCAGCCTTGAAAGCGCTAAGGCACGTAATATACTGCGGAATTTCTTCCAAAACCGAGCGAAACATTTCTCTCGCATAATATTCTTAGTAACCAAAACTAAAATCTAGTTTTAACCGGTTCAAACAGGTTGTAACCGTTCTCGCCGGCGAATAAGCGAAACGGTTATAATATTCGCACACGCCGAACGAAATTAACCGGGAATTTCTAGAAATATCCAGATATGTCTGGATATAACCAGTTTTACTGGTTCAAACTGGTTATTGCAGTTGGTTTGCTATTTCTTAGAGAAAGGAGTTTATTGTAGAAATAAATTATGGTTCTGGAATTAATGTAGGGATGTAACTATATTTGGATGGTACAAATTATAATGAACCTAACAAAACATAGGTATATTTAGAGGGGGCGGCGCGACGGGAAAGAGTGCCGTGGGCGTAACGCGTCGCGCCGTCACTCATAACCCCGTGCTGGGCTCTGGTCTCAGCCGGGATTCGGACGCTGAGTGTGAGCGGCTGGAGGTTTTAGTGCAGTTCAACTCCCACATATCCGGAGATTTCCTCCAACTAAAAAAAAAGGGATATTTAGAAATCAAAACAGTTGAACCTTTTTGACGTAATAATAATAAAAGTTTTGCTTTTTCTTTTCTGCCGGGCAGATGAACTAACTGGTATCTGCATTAAAGAACATTATTACCTGTAGCCTGCTCTTGAAAAAAAAAAACAAATATTGAGTTACTTTGAAAAATGTAAGTTTATGTTAGGTAGAGGCTTTTTTGTGACGGGAGGAAATCGCCGGACTTCCACTCGCCCCGCGAGTGGGGTATGTGGGAGTTGAACCGCACCAAAATCTCCCGCCGCTCACGCTCGACGTCCGATCCTCGACCAGGGCAGAACCCGGCACGAGTCTGGTAGGGGTGACAGGACGCGTTCGCGATCGACGCTCACGTATCGCCCGGCACCCCTTAGGTAGAAAAAAAAATGAAATTAACTTTATTGACCACTTTTGTTGATACAATAATAATTTGAATTCCCTGTTCCTTAAAGTAGGCTTATCGCCTGTGTCTTAAGGGACAGTTACTTCCCGTTTCAAGTCGACATAATTAATTTGGTACATACAAGAATGGTTACAATAGTTACAAGTGAAACGAAAAAAAATGATAATAAACAGAAAAAAAGGAGATTACAAAATCACAATTTAGTTGTAAAGAAAAATAATAATACGTAAACGTCCTAATGAGTAAACTTGCGCGTGTGTGTGTGTGTGTATATGTGTGAGGCTTGAAACAATCTCAACCAGTTATGAAAGTGTTTGACAAAACGTATTAAGATTTTAAATTTAGTTTGAAATATAAAACGTGACTCCGCAAGAATATGCGGGAATGATGGATTCATGAATAGCTTAGTTGTAGTTTGTTAGGACATCGTGAGGAAACCTGCATATCGGAAAAGGGTTCTAAAAATCCTTTGAAGATATGTGAAGTTCCCAATCCGCACTAACCAAGCGTGGTGGACTATGCCTAATCCCTCTTCTGAGGAGACCTGAGCCCAACGGTCGGCAGTAGTGGGTTGGTACAGGACAGGACAATTAAAAGAAATAAAGTGTTTACAAGTAGAATTCTCCATAAAAATACAATTTTAATAAAAATAAAGAAAGCTCACTAATATTACTTATGGACTAATAATAAACTAAGCTAAAGCATAAGACTCCTTCAAACTCAATTTTTCCTCTGATATCTATTGCAAAACTCGAGACCATAAAAAATTCACCGCCAATGGCCGTCACAAGATTCACAGGTTGAGCCAGAAATCTCTACGCACATAACGACTCAAGTTTTGAACGTAGATTTTTCAAAAGTTCCCTCGAATTTGGACCATTAAAACCAGTCGGGTTTATAATTCAAGAGGCCAGCGTAGCGTGCCTTTTAATAATATATTGGTTTTGTTCCAATGGAGTTCTTTTGTGCGTTTTGGTTTATGGCGTTTCTTGAATGTGGAGACTGATCATCGTTTGGATGACGTCATTTTTTATTGTTAATAGGTTTTAGTTAGAAGACGTTGTAAGTCTACTGAAAAAAAATTAACAAACGAGTCGGAATAACCAAACACAAATTCGTGAATATGGTTACATTATTGTGCGGCCATTCGGCCGACCTGGTACTGTCTTCAGTTAGAACACCATGGTTATGATAATTTTATCATGGTGTATATATAGCGTGTAATATAATATTAAATGGATAGTCGTGGCGACCGAGTGATAGTCGTGGTGGCAGAGTGGTTGCAGCGCTTGCCTTTCGTATGGGAGGTCGCGGGTTCAAAACTGGCTGGCTTGTACCTCTAAATCTAATGAAAAAGATTTATGTGCAATTTTTCAGAACACCACTGTCTAAAAACGGTGAAGGAAAACATCGTGAGGAAACCTGCATATCGGAAAAGGATTCTAAAAATCCTTTGAAGATATGTGAAGTCCCCAATTCGCATTAAGCAAGCGTGGTGGACTATGCCTAACCCCTCTTTGGAGGAGACCCGAGCTCAGCAGTGGGCAGTAATGGGTTGTTACAGTGCGGTACAGTACATACTAGTATTAACATTATACATTTTATATGCTGACGATGGCTTATAGTTGCACACATTAGCAGGTGCAACGTGGATCAATAACCTGGTGTTCTTCAGAGATTTGATTTTTGGGATATTATTACCTAATATTCACGAAAACATCTCGTTGGATGTCATTCAACTGGGACGGCAAGGTCTTAAGGCCTTATATCATTAGTACCTCCTATTCCCACGTCCACAATTACTATCTTATGATGTCATTCTTCAATCGTCAAATCAAAAGCCTTATTAATTTACATCACATTACAAAACACCTTCCATTTCAATGCTCCTCAATTAATCAAAAATCTATTCAATGAGCCATGACCAGGTATACGAAACTCGACTCTATCGTTATTAGAATAAGGTTCTGTAACGATAGCTATTTAAGTTTCTTTAATTCGAAGGCTTATCTGAAAAAATTATCGTTCATTTGTCATTATTATTTTTTTTTTTTTTTTTTTTTTTAGTTGGAGGAAATCACCGGATCCCCGCCCGCGGGGCGGGCGTTGTATGAGCGGGTATGTGGGAGTTGAACCGCACTAAAACCTCCAACCGCTCACACTCAGCGTCCGAACCCCGGCTGAGGCCAGAACCCAGCACGGGATTATGAGGGACGGCGCGACGCGTTACGCCATGGGCACTCTTTCCCGTCGCTCCGTCCCCGGACGCCGAACCGGTAGCCGCCGGCGAATACGGCCACCGGCTCTCTCGGTCGGCGGGCTTTCCGAAGCCCGCCAAGATGGGACCGCGTGTCACCCTCCCACGGAATACCCCGCTGGGTCAGAACCAGCGTGGGTCGGGGAGTACGCGGTCTACCATCCCCCGGTTGCTCTGACGTAAGGGCGTGTTGAGCGAGACACGGCACCTTCTTGGGTCCCCGCTCGCACTCGCATGCGTTGGGGACCCGAAACTCTTAGGGGGCCAGAATCCGGGCCAGACCCCGGTCCCGACCCCCTGCTCGACGGCGGCGGGTTTCTGCGTAGAGAGAAGAGCTTTCTCTCACACGCCCCGCCGCCTGCTTCTGCGAGATGGTGGACTCGCAGAAGTCGAGCATCGCCTTCCAGGACTCGTCGCTCTCGAGCATCGACGCCACGACGCCCGGGAGCGACAAGTCCGGTCCTATTTGCATGACCAGGACACAACGCTGCCGCTCCCAAGCGGGGCACAGCGCGAGCGTATGCTCTGGTGTGTCCTGGTCACACTCTACACAGTGATGGCACCTCGTCGTCGGCATTTGTCATTGTAGATTAATTTGTGTTCGTGGCTTAGTGAAATCACAATGTTTTGGGCAGAAAGTAATCTATATAAATTGTGCTTGACGAACGTAAACGAAACTCAAGAATACACTTTTTATACATCAAAACATGAAGTGGTTGCAATCTTGCACGATTTTCATCTAATTTAATAGATTCGAATAGAAGAAAAAAAAAATAATTAAATTTATTTACGCCACGATGCCACAGACAGGCGTATTTACTTCATATCAAAAAAGCAAACCATAGTCTATGACTAGAATTTTATGCCTTTTTCAGTGTTCCCCAAGCACTATAACTTCTTCTTAAACGGTTTGAGAAGAGTTCCATACCCAGACATTGCAGGAGTCCATGAGTGAAGGTAAAAACTTAATTGGCTAGAAAATCTAAGAGGAAAAATAAATATAATAAATCATCATCCATTTCTGAATGATCACCATTCGCTCATGGACATCTACAAATTACCACCAATCTATCGACAAATCAACCGAAAAAAGACACTAAAAGTAGCAGTACATCTTGCAAAATTTTCGAAACTTTTATCTCCGTTAAGAGTAAACCCCAAATTTTAAATAAGTAAGTATCTAGCGGTCCTTTAATATTAAACTTAATGGAATTACTTTAATATTTAATTGTGATGAGGATTCTTCTATCTCGGTTTGGCTGACAATATTGAATAATTTAAATCTTAGAAATCTTATTTTGAAGTTTATACCCACCTAATATAAATACTTACTGGTGGTAAAAATCAATACTGTACTGTAACAACTAAATACTGCCGACTGGGCTCAGGTTTCCTCAAAAGATCAGATATATTCTACCAGGCTTGCAAAATGCGCATTGATGACTTCACATATCTAAATATTTTTTGAATCCTTTCCAATATGTAGGTTCCCTCACCGTTTTTAGCCAGTGGTGTTGTGAAAATTAATACATATTTTTTTACACCGATTTTGAACCGACCCGATCCCGTGCGGAATACAAATGCCACTTGTCTTGGTCACTACGACTATGCACAAATTAATACAAATTGAAAAGAATACACACATGCACTCTCATACGTTACTTACTACCTCATTTATAAATAACGGAATCATTCTACTTGATATCGAGCCTAATCGACCCAATTTCTAAATTGGTACAAGATAGAGATGTGCCAATGCGGTAATAATGGACCTAATTATTCTTGTTTAGCTAATAAAATTAACTTTACAAAAAATCAAGTGTTTAAGAAAACTTCTTAAAGAGTCAGTTTAAAATAATTAAAATCTTAAGATACAGAGAATCTATGTTTTTTTTTATTATTTATTTATTTAACAAAAATCCACAGCTACAATTACAATTAAATTCAACTTGAAATTATAAAACAAAATAATTAGCCAATTACGAATTTACATTTTGTTTACACTGATTTTAGATTTTTCCTTAGGGGTACAATGAAATAAATCAAACAAAATATTATAAACAAATAGTAAAATTATGTAATGTGTAACGTGTGTGTATGTGTGTGTATATGTGTGTGTATTTGTGTCCATGAGAGTGTATGTGTGCGTGCTTGTGTTTATATTCACTAAGTACACACACAATCACACAATCGTAGTAAAAAAAGCTACCCACAGCTACACACACACAACATCTGTCTACCCTCTTTCTCGTTTGCTTTTAGGTAGTACCACTGGAACTCGAACTCATAGTCGGCCAGTCTTCTCGTGATCATGACGTTTGCAACAACGTTAAAATATCGAGAAAACTCAATTAATAAAATATCGTGGTAAGAACCCGTTGAAAATGCATGAAAGTATTATAGAAAACCGCAAGTGTCTGAATAAGTTTATAATATCTAATATGTTTATTTGATAAAGATCTGACTGATAGTTTTTGTGCTATGTTTGAGAAATGGAAATCAGTCGTCTTCATTTTTGTAATAAAAATATTATCGACATACACCCCAACTCTAAGGATATAACTAAGAGATGTTTTCGTTGCTAATAGAATGACAAACATAGTGAGACGTGGGCCGATCACTTGTCATCTGTCAGAGAACATCACACGGAAGTTCCCACAAAAGTGTTTGGAGGAATTAGGAGTGAAAAGACCCTCTTTTAATTTAGTGGTAGTAGTGTTATTAAGAGTGTCGTTTTGGTCTTTGATTTTTTAAATGAGTGTTTTGTGCAAATTCGGCTGCGTCACAAAGGGGTTCAGGCAGCACTGTTAGTTATAAGTAGGGATTACAATCCGGTATCATTTTCAATCCGGCCGGATCCGGTACGGATTAATTAATGCAGGCAGATTTTCGTTTTTCGGTTCAGAATTAATTATTAGAACTGTCAGTAAGTTAATTAAGTGTCATAGTACATACAAAGTACCTACAAAAATACTTACTGCATATAATCTAGCACTAAAGAGGACATTAATTTCAGTTTCTACCTAAATAAAAATAATTCTGATTTGGTCTACTGGTCAAAACGCAAGATATTTTTTCTAATTTCTATTATATTATTTGTATTTATTAATTATCAAACGAGAATTTTATGATATTTGCTAATTTTCAGTAGTTAAAATATTTTAAAAATGTATATTTTATTTTTCTATTTTTTTTTTTATAAAAATCGTGCTTTTGACGTGGATAATATAGCTTTCGAATCGTGGTACAATTCTTAAAAATAATTATGGAATTAAACAATAAGCGTTTTAGTTTTTCATTGTGTTTGGTTGGTGCCATTTTTCACTTTGAGTGTATCTGGTTATATTTCATCAAAGTTCTCTAAGATGGATGAAGACATCGAAGTATAGGTTTCACATGCACCCCTCGTGTTACAACCACTAATGTATCCCAAACAATTTCTTACGTTCAATAATGAAATATATCACAAGGGGATGTCATCCCTCCAACTATCACTCAACGAGGGTGAATTTATGTTTAATATGAAACTTTCGGAACAATATTTGTGCATTGATGTTGTGACATGTCACCATCCGTGCAATTTTTTTCGAAGATAAAAAACTTTTTAAACATAAGCTTTTAAGATCCTGGATATCACGTAGCAGTGCTAAAACGAACCCAAACATGACGGGTCTATCTTGTTTAGCTAGAGTTAAGCCAGAGTTCTTACAACCACCTTCCGAATACCTACATCATCAGATCTGCGCCATTTTGTCATATTATTGCATTGTCATGCGATATACCTACATCTGCGTGCAAAATGTCAGCTCAATCGAAAACCGGGAAGTTTGTCAAATGTAGCTTGTAACATTCTATCCGAACTTACATGGTTATATCCAGTGCATAAATAATTTACATATAATATCTGCAATTATATTATAATACCACAGTGTTGCCGGGTTGATAAAAATTAAAGATTTGTTTGCAGTTACTATCAGAAGTATTTTAAGATAAACATTGTTTCAATAACGATAGGAATAATAAGGTTCTGTATAAATTAGTATTATTAAATTGTTTCAGATAGAAAGTATGAGGAGACCTTTAAAATCACGTGAATTAGAAGAAAATTTAATTTATTTAAATTTAAGGAAAACCAGCTGATACTCTAGGTACAAAACTTAGAATAAAAAACTTAAAACTAATTACAGGTTTTCACGAATAATTATAGAATAAGCTAATAACAAATACAAGTACATAGGTAAACAAAAAGTACAAACTCCAAAGCAATATTTATAGCGTGAACATTACTAGCAGTAACTACTGACTAGCGGGCTAACAGCACCAATTTATACGAAAAAAAAGGAAAGTAAATATATAAAACAATAATTACAATAATACTACATTTAACCCAACTTATTAAAGAAGCGTGTGCTTATCTGCCGTCGCGCTGCCGAAATAGAGCTGAAGAATAAGTCGATATCATGTGATCTAGCCTGGATATAACAAAAATAGGAATAAAGACGTGTGGTCGGCTAGAAAAAAAACTATGGAAGACTTGAGGACCAACAATTTCACTGTTGTAAGGTAGAAGATTGCTCAAAGTAGAAACAGAAACCCTTAACCAGGTCATTTTCTCTTGTGAATAGCCCGTACTTATACCAACCCATTACCGCCCACTGTTGGGCTCAGGTCTCCTCAGAAGAGGGATTAGGCATAGTCCACCACGCTTGCGTAGTGCGGATTGGGGACTTCACATATCTTCAAAGGATTTTTAGAACCCTTTTCCGACATGCAGGTTTCCTCACGATGTTTTCCTTCATCGTTTTTAGCCAGTGGTGTTGTGAAAAAATGCACATAAATCTTTTTCACATTTAGATTTAGAGGTACAAGCCGGCCGGATTTGAACCCGCGACCTCCCGTTCGGAAGAAGCGCTTCGACCACTCGGCCACCGCGTGAAAAGCCTACTATCGTCTTACTTACTTTTACTGATCCCTAAAAATCACGAAACTGTTTTACGTCATAGTATAACAGTCGTATATTTTTTTTAATACTTAGTATACAATGTAATTCTCTTCAGATTCTCGTTTAGTGACGACTATGGCTACAATATTTTCTTATTCAAATTACTCTGCCGTTGATTGAAATTGATTTGTGAACTATTAATTTATATGGACTTTTTTGTTTTGTGATATTTTTTTGATTGTATCAAATTTAGAAATAATGAATGATTTTAATTTAAAATCTGAGTGGAAATATGAACAGTTGGATTGTAAATCAGTTGAAAATTTTACTCCAGGTGTATACGTACCTCGAAACAGTAAGTGGAATTTATTGATTGTTTTCTTTGTTGTATACGGGGTGGATCTGTAACTTTGGACAATCTGACGTGGGATCAATAACCTGTCGAAATACAACATAGCACCATTTTTATTTTTTGGATCGGTTATCCTTTTTTCTCTGAATTTGTATGGAAAACGTAAGACTATCGTTGCGGACTTCCATACTATGATGAAATATTTTTTTATCCAATTCCTAAAATAAAAGTGGTTCTAAGTTTTATTTCGACAGGTCATTCACGTGAGATTGTCCAAAGTTACAGATCCACCTTGTATATGCATATAATAATCTGAATGTTAAATTTACCCTCTCGGGAATAAAGCTACTATTAGTAATATAATTTTCTAAATCTAAAGATAACCTTCTAAATACCATATTGTTGATAATTGCATTGGGACAAATAGTTTGTAAAATATACCATTCTTATTTTTTTCTACTCATTAATTAATCTTGTACTGTAGCAACCCATTACTGCCCACTGCTGAGCTCAGGTCTCCTCCGAAGAGGGGTTAGGCATAGTCCACGACGCTTGCCTAATGCGGATTGGGGACTTCACATATCTTCAAAGGATTTTTAGAACCCTTTTCCGATATGCAGGTTTCCTCACGATGTTTTCCTTCACCGTTTTTAGCCAGTGGTCTTGTGAAAAATTGCACATAAATCTTTTTCATATTAATCTTAATCTTGTATGGAACCAATAACTATACGAACTACTCACTCTACGCGAGTTCATATTTGATTTTGTTGACACAGGACAGCATCGTCAAAAATCAACACGAACGAACAACTCAAGAGTAATTTCCAAGAATGGAGAATTCAACATCTACAAACCAGCGCATGGTCCTAAAGGCTTCTTTTCCACGTGGTTCATGACAATGGTCGAAACAAGATGGCGATGGTCACTACTTCACTTCTTTCTAGTCTTCACAGCAGACTGGCTATTCTTCGGATTTATATACTGGATCATTGCTTTTGCCCACGGCGACTTCAATGAAGACCATCTCCCTAATCACCAGAATCAAACTAATTGGGTGCCCTGCATCAAAAACACATATGGCTTCACATCTACGTTCCTCTTCAGTGTTGAAGTCCATACCACCGTTGCATACGGCAAGAGAGCTATCACTCTAGACTGCCCATCGCTTATAGTAGCAATGTGTCTTCAATGTATATTGTGCTCAATCTTCCAAGCGTTCATGGTCGGGATTTTATTTGCGAAACTAACTCGACCCAAAGCGAGGACGAAAACTATATTATTCAGTAAACAGGCCGTTGTTTCTCTTAGAGAGAACAAACTCTGCCTAATTTTCAGGGTAGGTGATATGCGAAAATCCAGAATACTCAATATCGAAGCTAAAGCATACTTTTTGAAGTTTTCGACTGAAGATGGCTTGCACTGTTTGGAGCAAACTGAACTAGATGTTTTTTTGGATGGATGTGAGTCTACGTTCTTTTTGTGGCCTATATCTGTAATACACGTTATAGATGAAAAAAGCCCTTTATACGATATATCTGCAGCTGATTTTCTTTGTGGGCATTACGAAATTTTAGTAGTGTTTGAAGGCATTATAGAATCGACAGGTCAGCAAGTTCAGGCAAGGTCCAGTTACACAGAAAATGACTTGTTATGGGGACATCGGTTTACACCCATTGTTAACGATACAAGTAATATAGCATTTGAAGTAGATTTTTCGAAACTAAGTGATACAGTAAAAGTTGATACGCCTTTGTGTTCAGCAAACGAATACGATGCTTTAATGTCGTTTGTTGACTTTGAACAATCAGATAAGAAATAGTCGAAATTAATCCTCTTGATAAAACATTTTAGATCCATAAACAAATATTTAAGCACTTGGCATCAAAGAGGATTTCGTTAAATAGTTTTGAATGTACAAACAATATTCTCTAATTTCGATTTCTGTTTAAATTGTTTTTGTCGAGTTATATTGTACATTGTAATCGTTTAATAGAGATTTCATATTGATGTTCTTTGTTTAATTTTCTGAAAATAGATACTGTCTGATAACTTCGTAGAAGCATACTTTGATAATTATTTTATAAGACACTAGCTATTGCCCGCGACGTCGTCTGCGTGAATGCTATGTACTACACCACAATAATATACCAACAATTGTATCTTTTAAACTAAGATTAATTTACTGGTTTTCTTCTTTACCTTTCATATCTACACTAAACAGAGTAACAGAATAAGACTGTTTTTTTGTAAAATTGAAGTGCAAAAAGTGCTAATTTCGACCCGCTTAGAAAAAATGACTTTAAGGTTATTTTGCTGAGTTAAGGCAAAAGTTGTGACTAAAGCAGATGTAGAAAATAATCAAATTAAGACAAATATAAGATAAGATTAGAAGATAGCGTAAAAAAACATGCTTATAGAACTTCTCAATGAACCACAATAGTGGTTTGACTCTCCGCAGCCAAAATATAAAGAGAGTCCGGACCGGTGACGCGGAAGCAAGCGACGTACGGTGCCCGTGTGAGAAGCAGCCCATCCTGAGGTCGACACCCGCTGTCCCCAGTGTCTGCCCCAGCGACTTATTGATAGTCATCGCGAAGCAAACACTCTCAGGGAACTGTACGCGCTTGAACTGGAACGGAAAGTTTAGGAACATACCTCATGGTATGAGAGGAATGATTGATATGAATGCTGCGTCGCCGACGCCAGAACCCGTAAGAATTTCCGCCTCAATTGTGTGTTTGTGGAGCGAGATGACGTTAAGACGGGTCCCGTTACACAACTTCGGAAGAGATAGGTTCCGAAGAAGCACAATCGGGACACTGACCTTCAGCTTGACAGTATGCGCTGGAAAACCACTTGCTGACAGAGAGTTCAAAAAATCTATAGGATAATGTGTAGCATCATCTTGCTCGACGACAGTTCATTTCAACTCTACCGAGAGACATTGGAAGCACCACTTGTCCACCTCTCTCTTCTGGTAGAGTACCTTCACTAAGACTTAGAAGGATATCGGAGAATTCTTGAGCACGTCTAAATTGGGGACGGATCTACTTCGTAGGTTTGCTTGTTCTTCAAAATCACTCACAAAATAAATTTGCAAAAATTTTGAAATATCTGTAGGTAGCAGCGAACCAATTTGATTGGTAAATTTCACACCATTTCCATCAACATCATACCAATCGAATAAAGAAGGTAAAGAACCTACAGCAAACGTTTTTTCTAACTGATATCTTTGTTTATACTAAGTGGCTTGCTAAATTGTACGACGCACACACGGTTATCCGGTAGATGTGCGGGTTACACTTCGTTTTTTTTCAAAAAAATAGTGTATATGTCTTTATTTACGCAACAAAAAACACATAAAAAAACACTTTTTGTTTGAAAAAAAAATTTTACCAGATAAAATAAAGAATTCTGGATTCAAATATCCATAAAAGTTAAATTCGGCAAAATGCAGATGTCTTCTTGTTCTTTGCTGCCGTCGAAATAAATAAAATAATGATAGCTAAAGAGTTCAATTTGACTAACCACAATGACTTATAGCAAAGCAGGTAACCTCAGTTTTGACATTTGGTGTACGAAATTCAAGCGCGATTCAGAATAATCCAAATTTATACGTCAACGCCATCTAGTTAGCAAATAGGAAACATTGTCCCACAATGACATAATCAAATTTAAATTATTTAAATCAACAAAAAAATGCTTCCATATGTAATTCGACTTGAAGGCCAATAGATGTCGTTGCTCTAAAATTGCTTAATGAAATTTATTTATATGTATACATCTTGCTAATCTCTGAAACGAATTAAATACACATTTTTTAAGAAGGAACAGAACTCTTTGTATCTATGACAATTAAAAAAATAACCATTGACAGTGCCAAAAATGACACAATCAAATTTAAATTATGGTATAAGAGCTAGCAACGTTTTTGACAGAGTATTTACCGATACGGACTGTCTAGTAGTAGCCTCCAGCCGGTAGTGGTAAGGTCCGGATAAAAAACCGATTTTTCAAATTTTTTTAAGACATTTTTCTTTAAATTATTTTTATTATACTTTTGCTACATGAATTTATTATTGCCAGGTATTTTTTTGTTGTTCTTCTGTGCCAGACGATAATTCTGAATATTTTTTTTTTAAATGAAGTTTTTTAACCACTTAAAAACCTAAAATTAATTTGCCAACTGATATAAAAGTAAAAGAGTATGAGATATAGCCTATATATAGAAATAAAAGCTGGCTTTACTGAAATGTTTGTTTTCCCGACGTTGCTAGCTCTCGTACTAATAAAAAAATGCTTCCACATGAAATTTGACTTGAACGCCGATAGATGTCGGTGTCGGCTCTAAAATTGTTTAATGAAATTTATTATATTTATATCCCGTTCCTCGGAGATGATAGCACTATAATATATAGCCTATGTGTTGACCCGACTTCTAAGCAATATTCTTGCCAAATTTGAAGTACATCGGTGCAGCAGTTTTCGAGTTTATCCCGGACAAAGCTGACTTTTTTACAGAACAAAATGTATGGATTCTGAATCGCGCCATCATTATGTTCAACGTTTGTTTGACTTGGGAGACTGTATTTTGCAATGTTGACTTTTCTATCATTTTATTATATGTATAGATTTGAAATTAAATACTAAATGGCATGGTTCTATATCTGTTCTGTTTTTAATCAAATGGTTGTTTTTTAATTAAATTTAATAATACCGAAAAACTGTGTTCTATTCTACTTTTTTTATTTAAATTTCTAATTAAAGCTGTGATTCTTTCATGCATTTTGAACGGGTTCTTACTGCATGAAAGTATTGTAGAAAACCGCGAGTGTCTAAATAAGTTTTTAAAGCTATGATTATTAACAACAGGTTTACTTATTGCAAGACAGATAGCCTCTGCAATGCCAGGGCATTAGAGGGCAGATACACATCACCCGCTACACAGGAATTTTCTAAATCCTTGTAGAGATGCTGGTGCTATAGTGTTCCGAGAATCAGCGACCTATAACAAATCAAAATAAATGAAGAACGCAAAAAAGATCTTTTGAACAAATCCGTAGATAAACGTAGCGGCTCCAATTGTAAGTGACGAATTCTATGCCGTGACGCTATGGTCGTTTTGCATATTTTTCACATCTACTTGTTCACAACATAGCGCGTAAGCTAAGTCTAATTTGTCAAATAAATAAATACAGCCTTTATTTCGGACACAGTTTCCAGTTTTTACTAATTCTAACTTATTTTCTAAAACTTATTATGCATCCGTTTGACCTATTTTGGCAAAGGCCTCTTCCAACTTCTTCCACTCTTGCCAATCCCTGGCAGTTCTCATCCATAATTTTCCAGCAACGACTTTGAATTCATCATCCCATCTTTTGAAAGGTCTTCCACATTTTTTATAGCTATTTCTGGGATACCAATTAGTGACAGTTTTGCTCCACTTTTCAGAACCTCTTATTTTTTATTTATTTATTTTTATTTATTTATTTATTGTTTACACACTTATTATAGAGAAAGTTACCAGTGGCCCTCACACTAGGCCTAGCCAGGAACAAAAATGATATAAATTACTTTAGTGTTACTAATGTATGTAATTTGTCAAATACACAGAATTTAATATCCTAGAGACATCAAACTGCATTAAGATGACGTAGTGGCCCATCGATCACATTAATATAGTGATTAAAACATTCAATCAACAAAGTTAAGTACAATGATGGAAGACCCCATCACTCACGTCTGTTCTGCAAAATTTATTTGTTAATAAACGTATCTTCATCATTCACGTGCTGAGGAAACTCCTCAACTCTCTAAACTTGGGCACTAGTTAAATCTAACTGGAGATAAAGTGTTCCCAATTAATTAGCAAAACTTTGTGACGTAGAATCGACAGGTAGAAGGAACAAATTGGAGAAGGTTCACTATATTTTGGCGTTTTAGAAATACCACGTAAGATTCATTTTACCTCCGAATTAGAAGTCCTTAATGTCCTAAAAGAATGGTGTCTTGATATTGTAGAGGTTTATAAACGCGGTGGGTAAGGTTTATAAAGGTATATAAAACGATGGCCCAATACTATGCATCTATACTAATATTATAAAGCTGAAGAGTTTGTTTGTTTGACCGCGCTAATCTCAGGAACTATTGGTCCGATTTCAAAAATTCTTTCAATGTTGGAACGCGTTTCTGAATGGCGCTTGAAACAGTGCTGAAATATTGGGACCGCTCAATTTAAAATAATCGTGGTAAGAACCCGTTTAGTAATAGTGTAAGTGATGTAGATAACCGCGAGTGTTTAAAGGCCATAGGCTCGTCTATCAAGTAAAAAAAATATCAGTTGTGTTTTTGTATTCAACTGTATATTCAATCTTACAGCCCACCGATCATTGTGAATTTCAAAATAGCTTACTCAAGAACTTGAATCACGTAACCTAAGTAATAAGTTTTCATTTGTCAAGTAAAGTCATTAGCCTTAGGCTGTCCCTTCAGAACTTATGTTCCGTCTAATAAATTTCAACTCTTCTAATCTCGATACTCGAACTATGCTTCAACTAATGAAGAGTTTGACGGAGCTGTGTGTGGAGTTCAGTTCGAATGTACTAGAACATTTGGCTAGATTTGTTTGTAGGTATTTAGTGTTATATGTGTGACTGTTGGTTTTCTGAATAAATAAAAAAAAAAATCGACTTGTCCTAATTATACTGGGTACAACCAACAAAACGACAAAATCGTTTTTTTGCAGTCTTAAAATTAATTGCCTAATCCTCTTGTCCTGAAAAACTCATTCAAAAAATTCCATTCATTTTCAGGCTTAGAACCGACTAAATTACAATAATTCCTAGGAAAGTTACTAAACATAGAATATTCAAATGGCTCTCCTGTAAAATCGTTTGCATTTTGTCTACTAGTAATACTTATATCTTTAAGATTTGGGAAGAAATTTT
Source organism: Trilocha varians (assembly GCA_030269945.2). Lineage (NCBI taxonomy): Eukaryota > Metazoa > Arthropoda > Insecta > Lepidoptera > Bombycidae > Trilocha > Trilocha varians. The sequence continues at coordinate 9,980,539 of AP028273.1, read as the reverse complement.
TTTTTTTTTTTTTTAGTTGGAGGAAATCACCGGATCCCCGCCCGCCCCGCGGGCGGGGTATGTGGGAGTTGAACCTCACTAAAACCTCCAACCGCTCACACTCAGCGTCCGAACCCCGGCTGAGGCCAGAACCCAGCACGGGGTTTGGAGGGACGGCGCGACGCGTTACGCCATCGGCATGCTTTCCCGTCGCTCCGTCCCCGGACGCCGAACCGGTAGCCGCCGGCGAATACGGCCACCGGCTCTCTCGGTCGGCGGGCTCTCCGAAGCCCGCCAAGATGGGACCGCGTGACACCCTCCCGCGGAATACCCCGCTGGGTCAGAACCAGCGTGGGTCGGGGAGCGCGGTGGGAAGAAATTTAGAAAAAAACTTTCTAGGTTAGATAGGTAGAAACGTTTAGGCTAGTATGCTAAGCTACTATTTTTTCACCGGAAACAAACCTGACGCAGATAAATTAGTTGTTCATAAATTTTACAGGATTTCAACAAACTATTATTACTTTCATGCATTTTCAACGGGTTCTTACCACAATATTTAATTAAACACAATATTTAACTCGGCTTCCAATCAATGGATACAAATACATAATCCTCAGGTACTATCTTCTGAACGTCGTTACGTACCAAGGATGGTTAAAGAAGCTATCGAGATTTCAAGACATAGCGCTTTTAACAGGGGTGACGGCTTCAGATTATCGAGTATGTGGAATCCAATGTTAAACACAACAGTCACTAAGGGTTCATGCTCAGAGAGTTTTGTAGATACAGTGAGTGTGGTGTGTCGTGATGTGAGTTCGAGTTCCAGTGGTACTACCCAAAAGCGAACGAGAAAGAGGGTAGACAGATTTGTTTGCTCTTAAATCGACCCGCAGTATCCAGTCTTCTCGTGATCATGACGTTTGCAACAATTTGAAATATCGAGACAACTCAATTAATTAAATATCGTGGTAAGAACCCGTTGAAAATGCATGAAAGTATTATAGAAAACCGCGAGTCTCTGAATAAGTTTAAAACTATTATTATGTGCAAAAAGAGTGACTTCATTTTGTTTTTCATTCTCCACTTTCCTGTAGTAATTAACTATTTTTTTCTAAGTTATAGTCAAACTAGCAAATCGAAATAGATAACTGAAAGAAATTAGTTCACTTTGTTTCTTTGTTCTCTTGCAAATATTTCCTTCACAAATACCTATATTCACATTATGCTCTAGATATTCCTGTGTTGCCTTTAATAAACTGAGAAGTCAGACGCCGCCATTCAGCTACCCGATTCTAACGTTTCTGACAATCTTACTGTATAAATATACCTAAGTAAACAAGCTTGTTTGAAACGATTTGAATCCGACGTAAACTCATAATAGTGGAATTGCTATTAATTTCTCAAAGGAGTTGTAATACAACTATTGTTACTTTGCTATTTAATTTTTAAGGCGTTGTATTTTTTAAAATTATTTTAGTCCTATTTGATATCGTTAGTTTCATAAACTAGTTTACTGCCTATCTGATGGTAAGTGGTTACTGTCACGCAGGACAGGTCAAAGTCAGACATTGTGGGACCTTTACTGTACCAACTCATTACTGCCCACTGTTGGGCTCAGGTCTCCTCAGAAGAGGGATTAGGCATAGTCCACCACACTTGCCCAGTGCGGATTGGGGACTTCACATATCTTAAGGATTTTTAGAACCCTTTTCCGACATACAGGTTTCCTCAAGATGTTTTCCTTCACAGTTTTTAGCCAGTGGTTTTGTGAAAAATTGCACGTAAATCTTTTTCACATTTAGATTTAGATGTACTAGCCGGCCGGATTTGAACCCGTGACCTCCCGTTCGGAAGGAAGCGCTTCGACCACTCGGCCACCACGACTAGACGGACCTTTACTCAACACTTACTATTCAGGATTGACCTCGTTTAAAGAGAGATCTGTTTTTAAGCCACCATAAAAGATTTTGGTAACAATTTCACTGATTTGATATTTGCAAATTCACTTGGCTTCAAGGTGCCCAAAATTCATTCTCTTCAAGTCTCCTTGTAGGAAATCAAAGGCTGCTAGTGCATTGAAGAACATAAAAACAATCATTTAATTATAATAAAACTTAAGATGAACAAAAGTATGACGCAATCACAACTAATTTTTACACACAAATTCGATATTTGAAAAAGCGCGCCAGCATTCCTTCTTAATTTTAAAAAGAGTATTATAATAAAGAGGTTTTAATAAAAAAAATATTTATTACAGGGGGCGCCATCGTCGTCTGTTCTTTACATTTTAAATGTATAAAATAAATAATACTGATTCAGTCGCCTACACTCCTAATATCATTTATCTGTTCTAAAGTTTATATTTAACATGAAATTAAAATCAGATCATAATTCGGCCTAGATTCCAGAATTTCTGAAAGAACGTACCAACTCGAAACAATGTTAGGCGCGCGAGAATTCATTAACTCCAGAAATATCGGGCCGAGTTGAGCGAGATACAGTAACGCTAAAAGGTTTTGCTGAAATATTAACTCATTATGAAACAATTAATTTCTTGTTTAATAATAAAATGTAGTATTGATTTTACAAGCTTTATCTTGCACTGGATGTAACTGTTAGTTTAGGTGTAACTTGCGAGATGAATTAGAGCAACTTCCCGGTTTCCGATTGAGCTGGCATTTTGCGTTCAGTTGTAAATCGCGTGACAATGCAATAATGTGATAAAATGGTACTGATCTGATAATATAATAGATTCGGAAGGTGGTCACAGGAACTCATCTGCTAAACAAGATAGACCCGTCATGTTTGGGCTCGTCTTGTATTAAGGAGCACTGTACTGCTGTACGATATTCAGGATCTTAAAAGCACGTATTTTAAAAAGTTTTATTAAAAGTACATTTTTAAAGTTCACGCTTAACTGTACGTGATGTTTGTGATGTTGTAGGTGTAGGTAATCTTTTTTTTCGAGGGTGACGGGGCGAGATGTATGCCTTGGCGTGCAACGCGTCGCGTCACTCTGCCGGATCTCGTGCTGGGTTCTATCCTCGGCCTGGGTTTGGACGCTAAGCGTGAGCTGCAGGAGGTTTAGTGGGGTTGTGGGGTTTGAACCTCACATACCCACATACGGGGCGGATAGAAGTCCGGTGATGTCCAAAAAAAGGCATAGGTCAGGTTAAGATTTGAGATTTTTGGTCCCATTATATGTATGTTTTTTTTTTTTTTAGTTGGAGGAAACGCTAAAACCTCCAACCGCTCACACTCAGCGTCCAAACCCCGGCTGAGGCCAGGACCCAGCACGGGGTTATGAGGGACGGCGCGACGCGATACGCCCACGGCACTCTTTCCCGTCGCGCCGCCCCCCCTCAATATTATATTTTAATCAAGTTCAGTTGAATCCGTGCAATATGTCATATCTCTCCATTCATTCTTAATCCGGCATAAGTCCTCTGTCACTCAAATTCAAATTCCACATTCATTTTGTGACGTGGTCCTCATCTATCCTCATTGCATGTCCAATAGTTTCTCTGAGCTAAAATGCCCTGAACATTTAAAACGAAGAAAAACTCTGTATCAGTTCATAGTCTGAACTAAAATCAGTTTGTTTCGTTCTCTGTTCGGATACGGGTCATGTAGTTGTGAAAGCCCGCGTCGTGTCGATGTCTAACGGCGCACAACACTACGTTTTGGGTCGTAAACTGGGCTAGTCTAATGCATGACGCTTATGTATGAAAATCTTAGGATATGGTAAGATATTTTACACATTTATATCGGTATGCGATGTGGTCAAATCTATGGGAGGCTACTGGATGCAGATAGCACCGGTCGTTGGGGCGAGGTTTGGGGGAGACCTATGTCCAACAGTAGACGTCTACGGGCTGATGTTGATTATATTATGATATTCGCGCTACTTTGGTACCTTAAAGATACCTACCTGTTCTAGTCTCATTTTAATATAAATCATACAAATTACTTTATCCTATGATACTAACAAAATATAATGTAGCTAATAGGAATAATAATGTAGCTAATGTTGAACTAATAGGAATTAGTTCAATAGAGTCCAAAGATCCAAAGACCCTCTATAATATCACAAACATGACAACATTACCACTTTATAAGTAAATACTAGGTATATTTTGAGACGTACCAATCGGCATTTTAATAGACTCTCTCCTGTGTTTTCAGCCCTATAAATTCTCAGTGGTATCTGTATGATAAGTGATAGTAAATTAATGTTGAAGATTCCAATTTTTTTAATTCTTAGAGCGTATATTAAATTGGAACTGTAATGGACAATTCCTTCATATAACTTACTTAGAACTTAGCTAAAAAAAATAGTTACAACCATATCCATACTTTCCACGGTCCACGACATCCATGGTCACATACTCCACGCGTCCGCAGACGAGATTTTGCACTTGCGATACAAAACCAATGCTCCATCTTTGATTAAACTTTTATTTTTGTTTTGTTAACTGATCTTTTACTAATGATTTTTATTGTGGTTGTAATTTATTAATCAATACTTTCATGCATTTTCAACGAGTTCTTATCACGATATTTAATTAATTGAGTTGTTTTTGGGTAGTACCACTGGAACTTGAACTCACATGGAAAGCGAACGAGAAAGAGGGTAGACAGATTTGTTTGCTCTTAAATCGACCCGCAGTATCCAGTCTTCTCGTGACCATGACGTTTGCAACAACGTTGAAATATCGAGACAACTCAATTAATTAAATATCGTGGTAAGAACCCGTTGAAAATGCATGAAAGTATTATAGAAAACCGCGAGTGTCTGAATAAGTTTATTATTAATCGACTTTAAGTCATCGAACGGATTTTTTTTGTATCTATCAAATTCAATTAGCTATTTTTTTCAATTAAATTAAATTAGTAAATCTTACTAAAATCACAATTTTGTGTACTTTCCGTGGAGGGGCATTTCAAAATTCCACCTTGTGTTTAAATCAATAAACCTGAACTTACTTTAGCCACATAACAAGCAAACTTTTCAGTATTCTTATTCACACTTCTAGTTACTCTTTCCGATCAGGAAACTCTGCAATGGCCAGAAACTTTCAACTACAGTAAGTGTCCTCTACAATTTACAATCGTACACAACACTACGATATTGTTTTACAAGCGTTAATATTATCGAGAATATTATGTCGCGTTTCCATATTGCTTGCTCCAACGTCCAACATACGTACAAAACTAATAACACTTTCATGCATTTTCGACTCGGGTTCCAATCACTTGATACAATTACATAATCCTCAGGTACTATCTTCTGAACGTCGTTACGTACCAAGGATGGTTAAAGAAGCTATCGAGATTTCAAGACATAGCACTTTTAACAGGAGTGACGGCTTCAGATTATAGATATAAGTATTACAGAAAACCTAGTGTCTGAATAAGTTTAAAACTAATGACGGAGATGGCCGACCAATATAAAAGTTGAAAGTTAGCGAGCCAATATGGAAATGAATTAAAATTATTTATTCTCAACTTTAATGAAATTATCATGCTTCTTGATGTCTAAGAGTTACCACCAGTTCGCAAAAAATAAATTTTAGCTACCGCCCTGAGAAAAAAATAAACGAGAATTTTTTCTTTTAAAATTCTGTTACAATTTTGACTTAAAACGAAAGCGTCATCCCAACTTAATGCAGTGCAAAGATCTTTAAAACCAGTATATACAACAACTATATCCACCCAGAATCATTCCCCGTATATTTTATAAAACTGCAAAGGTGGTATGCAAATCTCGCGATATGCCTCCAAGGTTTACAGCCTCTGCCTTTATCAGTACGTCTCACTGAACTTTATAGCCTAAACTCGTAAAACGTACGATTACACCAGATACCTTTGCATGATACGTAGAAACATCTAAGGTGTACTAGTAACATCAAAAATAAAAACGACTGTAAGAAAAGTATAAAATTAATAGCCAAATCTCCAAAATATAATACATTCAATGTATGCTTTGTAACAAAAAAAAAATCATCGTAATTGGTATATGCAGTAAATAAATATACACAAACATCCAAAGCAACTCGTGACATTTTGTCCATTCAATATTTGAATTTTAAACATGGCTTACTCTTAAAAAATGGAACCCCACAAGTGAGTACTAGATCCTCTCCTTAATCTAATATATATTATAAAGGCGAGAGTTTGTAAGTATGGATGTATGTTTGTTACTCTTTCACGTAAAAACTACTGAATGGATTTGAATGAAACTTTACCACAATATAGCTTATACATCAGAATAACACATAGGCTACAATTTTTGATAATACGGGACGAACCTGAAGTCCACGCGAACGAAGTCGCGGGCAAAAGCTAGTGATTACTATTTGTTTGAATAACTTTGACTAGTCGCTTTTCACCGGTTAAGAAGTATAAAATTCCTGCATCCACATTTTCTATATTTTCATATATAACTAAATAGTAGTTTGTACATTTGATCAATGTATATTCGGTCTATAAAGAATATAATCGTAATAACATCGCTATTAAAGAAAATAAAGGCATTTCTAAGAATTATTTCAGGTAAATCTCATTCGTATTTTATTATTATTGTTCGACAACAATAATTCACGGAAGACATATTTATTACACCAAAAATATTATCTTTCTGGATCCTCATTTCTATCGAAGTGTTAAGATTTATCGGGAGCCATTTGTTACGAGGAAGCTTGAGAATTTTATTGCACCACACTCCGATGTAGTCAGTAAATTCAGATTTGAGAACCTAGGCCACATATTGGCCTGAGAGCTGGATTGCTGATTGGAGTTAGTGTATGTGAGCTAGATACTTCTTTTGACTGCTATGATAAATAATTTAATAGTTAAATGTATTTTTTTTATTGCGTGATAGATAAACGAGCCTACGGCCCACGATGATGGTAAGCGGTCATCGTCGCTCATGAACCTCTGCAATGCCAGGGCAATTTGGGGCTGTTATCTATCGCCTACCGATACAGGACTTTTCTTAAATCTCGTTTAAAGAGGGACATGTCATAGCGCTCCGGGAACACCGCGGATGGGAGTTTATTCCAAATCGGAATGGTACGGGGCAAAAATGATCTTCTGAAGCGAACCGTGGAAGATAATTGAAAATAATAAAATATACGAAGTAAAAAGTTAAAATAGTTAGAGATAAATGAAAGTACAATATTGAACAAAATAAGGTAATTACGGTATTTAGGGTCACCCATCGGTAAATACTATACTGAATTTTTCTAAAGACTCGTTATACGGGTTTGGGGGGGGATATGTAAACGTTGGCATGCGACCCATCGCGTCACCCAGCACAATCTCGTGCTGGGTTCTGTCCTCATTCGGCAGGAGTTCAAGTCACACCTTAAAAAAACCTTTGTTTAAAGCCTACATATCATAACGCTCCATTCAGTGGCGTGCATACATATTTAAGTCGGGGTATGCAGAAATATAAATCTGAGTAATTTTCCACATATTTATGTCCTATAATCAATTTAATTTAACTTTTATGCTTAGTGTGTGCCAATTATAGAAATGAAAAGTGTATTTTGATTAAATATACAACGTTTAATCGTTTTTTGTTACAATTTCTTAAGCAAATTTTAAATGATAGGGTATGCAGTGCGTATTTTCTTGTATGAACTGCACGCCGCTGGCCCCATTTTTTTCACTAAAACTCTACACACACTCTGCATTCTCGTATATCCCCCGTAAAATATGCATATGAATGGCTGCGAAACAATTTTTTACAGAGCAAAAATATAGCTCAGTAAAAATTCAACGTTATTTCCAGCCAAACGTCTCCACGAGGTCTTTGTAAATAAGACGCTGCAGACAATGTATGGGGATTGTATGTTTTGACCTGTTCGGTAGAAACGCACACTGCCAACTGAAATGTTGGTGAACATTTATAAAATGGATTCTAAAAATCCTTTGAAGATATGTGAAGTCCCCAATCCGCATTAGGCAAGCGTGGTGGACTATGCCTAACCCCTCTTCGGGGGAGACCTGAGCTCAGCAGTGGGCAGTATTGGGTTGTTACAGTACAGTTACAGTACAGTACTTATAACATTAATTTTGAGAAAAAAAATACAAGCTTTAAAGATCCTGGTTTCACGTAGAAGTAGTGTCCTAGTCAAGACAAGTCGAACGAGACCAAACACGATGACTATCTTGTTTACTACAGAAGTTTCTATGGCTACTTTTCGACTTCATCATCAGATCAGATCGATAGAACCATATTTAATTGCATATTGTTAATTAAGCTTAATGCACAATGGGTTTTATTAGACGACTCAGAGTCACTCAAAGAGCAATGGAAAAGGGCTATGCTGGGTGTTTCAATCAGAAATGAGGAGATCCGCAGAAGGACTAAAGTAACCGACATAGCCCAAAGAATTGCATCTTTGAAGTGGCAATGGGCAGGACACATTGTGCGAAGAACGGATGGCCGATGGGACCGAAAAGTTCTGGAATGGCGGCCACAAACCGGTAGGCGCAATGTTGGTAGACCCCCACAAGATGGACCGACGATCTGGTCAAGATCGCGGGAGGTCTCTGGATGCAGATGACGCAGGACCGGTCGATGTGGCGAGGTTTGGGGGAGGCCTATGTCCAGCAGTGGACGTCTATAGGCTGATGATGATGATGAATTAAGCTTAAAGATGAACACATTTTTTAGGTTTCCTACCACATATGATGACACTCTTTCTACAATAAAAAGTAACAATATATTCAGTTTAAACAATCAAGTATCTAAAAAAAATCTTGTAAAGTTGTCAGTGTGCGGGCACTCATCGTTCTCGTTTGAGCTATTTATTCTCAAGCTATGACAAAAGACCGTAGCGCCTCTATTCTTTATGATACTTTACAGTTAAAATGTGCTCTGGAACTTAGTGTTATTTGTTGACTGTTAGTTATTAAAGAATGTGAGTGAAAATGGAATAACGAAATTAAATTTTAATTGAAGAGTTCTGTAATTGTGGATGCTAGGTGTATGATTGAAAGTGGGTAATTATGAGGTCTTTTTGGACTACTGTAATCAATATGGCAATATACAGGGTGATTTTTTAAAGAAGGTACATATTGCAGGTGGGTGATGAGTACTCTGTTCTAATACGGAATATTACAAAAAATAGGTAAAAACACTTTTTTTTTAAATCTTAATTCGACAAAACTACTTCAAACAAACAATTTCGGCTAAAAGAGTGTTAAGTAACGACCTCTAGTGATCTCGCGCACCCCACACCTCCGCCACACCCATCAGCTGTCGAAAAACCATCATTTTGCAAGAATTTTAGATATTTTTAAGTTGCGATTACTAAGGCATTAAGCCATATTCTTTGGTAATAATACGTTTACTGGTCGTATATAACCATAAGCTTAGCACATATAACCATGACCTTCAATATGTACCCTCACTAAGAAATCACCCTGTATAAGTCCACATTGGGAGCCCCATTGCACCAGTGTACCAGAACCGCAACCGATCGGGGAAAGTAGCGGGACACCGTGAGGCGCGTGATAGTTGCGAGCAAGAGAAAATCTTCATAATAACCACGACCGCTCTAACAAGAGTGCACCGACAGAGAAGAAGAATCGATATGGGCGCAGTTTTCTTATTCTACTTATGAAAAACATGACCACATGGAAAAAAAATCGAATCCATTATTGTGCCAGTAGTTACTATCATTTAATAACAACGAAAAATCTAATATATAAAATTCTCGTGTCACAGTTTTCGTTGCCATACTCCTCCGAAACGGCTTGAACGATTTTGATGAATTTTTTTGCTTATCCGGTATCTATGAGAATCGGTCAACATCTATTTTTCATCCCCCTAAATGTTAGGGGTAGTCCATCCCTAATTTTTTTTTTCGGCGCAGATGAAGTTGCGCGGGGCAGCTAGTATAAATCTAAAATTTCAATATCTTATCGCGACATCTACGAAAACTATCTCTAGACTAATAAAACCAAAAACTCCACCGGAACTTCCTCAACTTTGTCATCGTCGGATAGTTCTCAAGAAACGCGACAAGCCTTATCTATGAGAATAAATTTAACTTGACTGGTCGGAGCATCAATTGCATAATTAAAATCATATCTCTTTTGGTCGAGCAAGTAAGTAATCAAGTGAAATGAGCGAGTTACATAAAATTTGGATGCCTTCCAAATGCACGATAGTAGCCGCAGAAGGACGTGTTTTTGTTTTCGGGTGTAGTTTAGGTTGCAGTATATCAATGTTATTTAAATGTGATATAATGGGGGCGACGCGACCGAAAAGTGCCGTGGCCGTAACGCGTCGCGCCGTCCCTCATAACCCCGTGCTGGGTTCTGGCCTCAGCCGGGGTTCGGACGTTGAGTGTGAGCGGGCGGGGATCTGGTGATTTCCTCCAACTAAAAAAAAAATGTGATATAATTGACCTCGTAATCGTTTATATCACTTCTCAAAAGAGGTATCAAGTATCGACTATATGACTTCACATATCTTCGAAGGCTCACAGTGATTTCCTTCACCGTTTCACATTCAGTCAATGTTGTGAACAATTGCATATAAATCTTTTGCAAATTAAGAGGTACATGCCAGTTAGAACTCCACTTCAATCACTCGGCCACAAATTCAACACCTTCGACTTCTTTACTATAGTTTGTCCAAAATTTGTACAAGATCATCGAAATATTTTGCATTCTCAAGAATACTGTAATTCACAGTCTTGTTAACAAGCACTACAGTTCTGTCTTAGTCGTAAAGTGCAAAGTATACCGTCTCCCCTGTGATTCAATTTACACCCGCGACTCCCAAAAGCCGACAAATTTAACTGGGACTAAAATATTTTCGCTACATTTTACGCTATGCAAAGTTAACTCAAGTTGAATTTAGTTTTAGAAAAGTTATGGCGTGTGAAGAGCGAGAAAATTTATCCGACTGCTCTGTTTTATGGAAGCACTAGATACTCCAGGCGTATCGTCGGAAGATAGCATTCCAAATTTAATCTTAAATATCTGTTGCATTGCGGTAGATATGTTTTAGTTTAAGATTTCGTGTGGTTTCTCGTCAATCTCTGAAACTTAGTCTTAGATTTTTTTGAGCATGTAAAGTTATACATTAAATGAAGAACTAAATCACGAGACCTCCATGAACAGACTTCTACTAAAAACCAAAACGACTCTTTACTAGTCCATATACTTAAAAATCAATAAATATTTGCCATTAAATGAAAGTTAATAAAGTCTCTGTCGAAGAAGAGTGGTGCTTCTCTTACGCTGGAAGTGACTGGGACGCACCGAAAGACAGGACACAATAATCAAAAATTTGGCATCAGACCACCTCTGTTATATGGCAAATTTGACTATTAGGAACAAAAACATATTTTTATATCAGTTCCTGGCTATCTCTGTGCATGTTTTACGGTGTCAAATTTGGATCATCGTCGAGGGTAAAACAATATTTAAAAAAAAAAAAAAGACATGCCCGCTGAGTTTCTTGCGCCGGTTCTTCTCAAGACAGAGGCGTAATTTTAGCGAACTAGTGGTAGTACTTTTTTTGACGTTCAAAATTTGTGTCCACATCAACTTTAGAAATATAAGATTTGATTTTGATCATTAAAACATTTAAACTTTCATCTGGACAAAACTGTAACAAAATATTACTTGACTGCAATATACCTGTGCTATGTCTAAGCAATACTTATTGTCGTGTGTCCCGGAATGGGGAATGCTCGTAAATTTAAAGATGTGACGCTGTGTGTAAAAATTGCATTTCGGCACAAAATCTTACTCGGCGTATGTTTGATTTATAGCTATTGAATTTGTAACAGAAAATGTTTTAGTGGAATTCTATGAGAGGACATAAGATAAGACAGATTGTAAATTTATCTAGAGGTATATTTCAAGTATAAGAAAAAACGATGGGTTTATAGAAATAAATTTCTTTAAACACTCGCGTTTATCTACATCACTTACACTATTACTAAACGAGTTCTTTCCACGATTATTTTCAATTGAAATGTGATTTCGAGTTCCAGTGGTACCGGCAAACGAACGAGAAAGAGGGTAGACAGATTTGTCTGCTCTTAAATGACCTACCCGCAGTTCTTCAGTCTTCCCGTGATCATGGCGCTTGAAACAGTGCCGAAATATCGGGATCGCTCAATTGAAAATAATCGTGGAAAGAACCCGTTTAGTAATAGTGTAAGTGATGCAGATAACCGCGAGTGTTTAAAGAAATTTATTTCTATAAACCAAACGTTTTTCCTGATAAATCAATCATAAATCGTAAATCAGATCAATCGTAAATCGTAATAAATTAAATATGAAAGGCATTCATTGTAGGTACAAAAAACAACAAATTAATGTTGAACATAAACAACATGTAAATGGCTGTGTGTCCCCAATATGACGTGAGAAAAGGTTTCAGCTCAGCATAAGCTATTAGTTCATACTGTAGGTATTTACTAATAGCGCTGATTTTCAGCAGAAACCATTTATCAAAATAAAGAACTTATATTATTATTATTTTAAATAAAGAACTTTTATTATTATTATATAACTAAAAACCTTTGTCTTACAGATCCTTTCCCAAAAAGTTAAATATCCGACGAATTTTTTCCTCAAAAAACCTTCCGCAAAATTCCATCCAATTCCCAAACAATATAAACACGAGGCTTAATACCCCGATTCCGGTTAACGTTACCCCAAAAACTTACCAAAGAGTTTTAATTCCCAATCGACAGTAAAATTTTACAAAGTTCCATCTGCGCTATTCCTTGGGCACCTGGAAATTTTCTGATTAAAATTTGTAGCGGCTTTAACAAGTACAAAATTAAGGCGAGTTTACCCTTTGGGGTAATAGCTATTTTAAAATACAAGTGGAATAGTATCCAGTGTTCTTTACATCTAATAGACTGAAATAACCCATCACTGCACAGTGGTGAGCTCACTTATCCTGTCCTGTACCAACCCATTACTGCTTACTGTTGGGCTCAGGTCTCCTCAGAAGAGGGCCGGCTTGTACCTCTAAATCTAAATGTGAAACAGATTTATGTGCAATTTTTCACAACACCACTGACTATAAACGGTGAAGGAAAACATCGTGAGGAAACCTGCATATCGGAAAAGGGTTCTAAAAATCCTTTGAAGATATATGAAGTCCCCAATCCGCATTAGGCAAGCGTGGTGGACTATGCCTAACCCCTTTTCGGAGGAGACCTGAGCTCAGCAGTGTGCAGTGGGTTGTTACAGTACAGTACGTCATCAAAGTTACTGCACATTTCTTCCATTGTTGGTTACGAATTACCAGTAAAATGAATTTGTAATGCTTAATTTTATTACTTTTACTGTCTAGGGTTGTTTGTTCGAAATAAAATTAAGAGTGGTAAATTAGTATCCTATTCTGTAGACCTCATTTTAATTACCAAGTAACTCGTCATCTCTTACTTTAGCTTCCTTAGTTTCAAAGTTATTGCTATTTTCGTACATTCTTGGTAGTAAAATTAATCATTTATTTATTTTTAATTAGCTGGCCCACACAACTTCGTCTGCGTCACATAAGGAAATTTTCTCACCGTTTATACCTTCCCTGGACTTCTACGAATATTTCAAGATTAAAATAAGCCAAATCGGTTCAGTCGTTCTCGAGTTTTAGCGAGACTAACGAACAGCAATTCATTTTTAATTTAACACTTAAAATTACTTAAGTCTTTTATGCAACAGAGGTTTTAATTTATATTTCCAGACAATCGATATTGACATAGATATCGAAGCTGTGATAAAACGTTAACGTGACAAAACATATATTCTCATGCAAAATCTCACAATTTCGGTAGTCTTAAAAGGCCTAGACAAATTATACAACCACGTACTAAAATAAACTATTTTATATAAAGAGTACGTGTTTTCAGCTACACTAATATATGTACATATATTAGTTACACAAAATGTTGAGAGAGATTTAGATATAAGACCTCCATATATTATATTATAGGTATATTAAAATATCAACAAATATTTACAATACTTAATGTTTCTTCCACGTACCATTCGGCTTTGGAATGAGTCTTTGGTCCCTCTTCTGGGTAATAATTATTTATAGATAATTTTAATCATGAGAACCTTGTGAAGGCAGAAAAAGAAAAACTGCTAAAATATTTGGACTTGGCCGACGAGGTGACCGACATGTGACGTGTTGAATCGACCATCATTGTTCCGATCGTTGTATCTGTGCACGGTCTAATAGCGAAAAACTTCGACCGTCATCTAGAGAACTGGGCTGGGTTGGCTGGGCTTGATTCAGAAGGCGGTCGGTTCTGTCGGCGCGTATTGTGAGGAGGTTCCTCAATCTTGAGCCTTGACTAATGATGATATGACCCCGTCTTCAGTAACCCTCTGTTTTTTGTATTCTATTTTATAATTTGCACATGTAAGTTAAAAATCAATTAAAAAAAAAATATAACAAAAACTTGAGAAGTGTCAAGGGACACCCGGATGGAACGAAGTTCCTTTCGATTAGTTAGTGAGGGAATTGTAATAAAATTTAATAAAGAGAGACAGACGTTTTAAACTAACTAATTATTATAAGATTTTAATCACAGCGCCATCTAGCGATAATCATCTAAAACAAAAAAAGTGTCGTGACAACTTTTTCATAAGAATTTCCGTCTAGTCCCCTTTCGATAACGCGCAATAAGGAACTTCGTTCCAATAATATGTATCGTCATGCTAATTTCGTCATACTTGCAAGTAGTCGCTTTATACGCAAAGTTTATAGTATTCAAGCGACTCGTGCCCGCAATATCAACCATAAAAACATACGACCTTCTTAAAAAGTATCAAAACCCGGTTATATCCAGATTACCATACGTTATGACACAGCGAGAAGCATGCGAAGAGCATCGCCAAAGTTATTAACTTTAGATTGCAATAAACTAAAGTGCTCCCATACTTTTATGAAGGAATTAGAAGACATTATAGACTAACCACAAACAACAAAATATGGTGCTGATGTCCAGGCAATTTTCAGCTTTATGGCAAATATATTAAGAGCTATGGCGACCGCGAAATGATTTGCGAATGTATTGTGTTTATGGAAAGGTTTAGTAGGAATATATCCCTTTTTTATGAGGTAAGAATAGCGTGGATTATGTATGGAGCTTGATATTAAGATTGTTTATATCATTCGTAAGCCGAGCTTTGAATGTGTGTTTTTTGAATAGTCGTTCTCTTTCATGTTCGGGTATAAAAGACTTGTTAGGTATTCGGAATACGCTTTGATTACTTTTGGAAATAGATTTCAGGAATCATTATCCTTATTAAAAAAAGTCGTGGTGGCCGAGTGGTCGAAGCGCTTCCTTCCGAACGGGGAGTCGCGGGTTCAAATCCGGCCGGCTTGTACCTCTAAATCTAAATATGAAAAAGATAAATGTGCAATTTTTCACAACACCACTGACTAAAAACGGTGAAGGAAAACATCGTGAGGAAACCTGCATGTCGGAAAAGGGTTCTAAAAATCCTTTGAAGATATGTGAAGTCCCCAATCCGCATTGGGCAAGCGTGGAGGACTATGCCTAAACCCTCTTCTGAGGAGACCTGAGCCCAACAGTGGACACCTTATTAAACGTTATGCCGGTTTTCCATTTTGGCTCACCAACGACCTACACACGTAAAAAACAAATAACGGTGACGGCCGACCAACATGGAAACGGGGGTTTTGTATGCATTGGCTGGCATTAAAACTATGTGAAACTCCATTTGACAGTTGAGTTACCAGTTGTCATTTGCGCGCATTGGATGTTGGCGAGCCCATGTAGACCACCAAGGAAACATCATTTTGAACTGGAGATGGATTTCAAAACCCTTCAACGATAATAATGGGAGTCCCGAAAAACTCATTCAGACTGGTGGATTCAGCGTGGTAGACTATGCCTGAACACTCTTCTGAAGAAACCTGAGAATACTGGTCTGGTAGGTTACAATGAGTAGTACTGTTCTTATACAGGGTGTTAAAATCAGACGAAACAATACTTTCACAGCAAATAGTATACTTGATGTAGAAGCCATCCACCAAGTCTGGGTTTTCTAGGCATAATATATCATAAGTTATCACTAATCAAAACTACGTGTTAATTTGTGCAGGATTAACCCTTTTTTTTTTTTTTTTTTTTTTTTTTTAGTTGGAGGAAATCACCGGATCCCCGCCCGCCCCGCGGGCGGGGTATGTGGGAGTTGAACCGCACTAAAACCTCCAACCGCTCACACTCAGCGTCCGAACCCCGGCTGAGGCCAGAACCCAGCACGGGGTTTGGAGGGACGGTGCGACGCGTTACGCCATCGGCACACTTTCCCGTCGCTCCGTCCCCGGACGCCGAACCGGTAGCCGCCGGCGAATACGGCCACCGGCTCTCTCGGTCGGCGGGCTTTCCGAAGCCCGCCAAGATGGGACCGCGTGTCACCCTCCCACGGAATACCCCGCTGGGTCAGAACCAGCGTGGGTCGGGGAGCGCGGTCGACCATCCCCCGGTCGCAGGATTAACCCTACCGTACTGACCTACACCAACAGCTAAAGACTTAAGCCAGCTAGTCACCTCCTGTATCGTATAACATTGTCATAATACACGGGACAAAAAACACATTCTAAACAGGATACATGCGCCTGTATACGTGAAAATAGATATAGCACGCTAAAATAAGTCAGGGTAGGGTTGTCAAAAATAATACAAAATAATATTTTTTCAACTTTGTATGGGAAAATAAAGTAACTATCTCCGTATCTCAAAAGTATGTGTATATGATTTGAAAGGTGATATAGATTAAGCCCTTAACGTATTGTTTCACCGGGCACCAGCACCCTGTATAGCCATAATACAAAACAGTAAATAAGCCGTGATCTAACAAGTCTAGGCTCAAATACAGAACCAACCAGAACCACCAATGTTTTATTTTTAAAATTTTCTGTTCATTTCACTTTTTCTAAAGCCCGTAATCTTCGATACAAGTAACTTAAGAATCTTAACAACTTTATTTATGAAAGAATTAAATTGGAAAAGCTCTGGGGACTTTAATACTTAGCGTTTTATTAGTTTAGTTATACGGTTGACGGCTGTTTCAGATGTAAATTTCATACTTGATTGTTTTTCATAATATTTATAGTTTTTTGTATTCTTGTTAAAAATTTTCAACGTTTTGTGTTAAGTAGACTTTGGGAGTGATCTTTAAAATGTATTTAGAAGGTTTTAAAAGAGCTCAAAATATCCCTTTACCTATGAGACTCCACAGTGTCATGACACAACGAAGTACCTCTTTCTGCGTAAGTACTATAGATATTTTCTAAAACCTTGATTTAAGTAATGTCATAGCGCTCGAGAAACATCCACTAGCTGACAATATGACAGTGTCTATCAATATGATAATTCAAAATCTTATGTGTTGTGGTGGCCGAGTGGTCGAAGCGCGTCCTTCCGAACGGGAGGTCGCGGGTTCTAATCCGGCCGCCTTGTACCTCTAAATCTAAATGTGAAAAAGATTTATGTGCAATTTTTCACAACACCAGTAGCTAAAAACGGTGAAGGAAAACATCGTGAGGAAACCTGCATGTCGCAAAAGGGTTCTAAAAATCCTTTGAAGATATGTGAAGTCCCCAATCCGCATTAGGCAAGCGTGGTGGACTATGCCCAATCCCTCTTCTGAGGAGACCTGAGCCCAACAGTGGGAAGTAATGGGTTGGCACAGACAGACAGATGTGTTGTGGTGACCACTTACCTTTAAAATAAGGACCATCGACGTCTCTGAGTTAAGTTAACTGGACGTAAAATCTAAATAAAATCGTGATCCACCTTCTTCTGATTCAATATTTTCGACAGTTTTTGAAGCCGTAGATAGCAATCCCGCAGTATTACCTGACATTGCAGAAGTCCATGAGTGGTAAAGACCTACAATCAGGTGACCTGTTGGTTCAACTGCCCACATGATAGTAAAAATTAGAATATATTGACGGACGGTATAGGCAGACGAGCTAACGAGCCCCCTGAAGAGGCGGCGCGATGGGAAAGAGTGCCGTGGGCGTAACGCGTCGCGCCGTCCCTCATAACCCCGTGCCGGGTTCTGGCCTCAGCCAGGGTTCGGACGCTTGAGTGTGATCGGTTGGAGGTTTTAGTGCGGTTCAACTCCCACATACCGGGCGGGGGGGGGGGGGGGGTTGGTTATCCGGTGATTTCAACCAACTATATCCTCAATGTAATGTTAGGAAACGGGGCAAGACCGCTACCTACGACCTACTTTTAAGGACTTATTTCGAAAATTAAAACTTATATTTCTTAACACTGGTCTATAACCAAGCTGGGTGCAGCTCGTAAACTATGCTACAATATAAGCTGTAGCTTAAGTGCATTCGCCATAAAACTGAGCTGTAACTGTTTGTTTAGAGTACCAGTTATGTTTTACACTCAACTTTATATTGTACTCACAAAGTATTTTCGAAGTTCATTTTGTAGATGGAGTATGTATCGTAAAAATAGTTTTTGACACGTTTGGAGATATAAGCTGAGTTGAATTTTCTACTTTTAGGACTATTGTAATTTTTATCGAGATCTGTACTATACTGTACCAACCCATTACTGCCCACTGGTAGGCTCAGGTCTCCTCAGAAGAGGGATTAGGCACAGTCCACCACGCTTGCCCAGTGCGGATTGGGGACTTCACATATCTTCAAAGGATTTTTAGAATCCTTTTCCGACATGCATGTTTCCTCACGATGTTTTCCTTCACCGTTTTTAGCCAGTGGTGTTCTGAAAAATTGCCCATAAATCTTTTTCACATTTAGATTTAGAGGTACAAGCCGGCCGGTTTTGAACCCGTTTATCGATCATAGTCATTAATTTAACGACTGTTTATATGCAATATGTCGGGAGGTAGGACGCTTTACGCACTACAGCATTCTTTACCTACCAACGCTCTTACAGTTAGCCAAAACGCTGAGGTTTCAGAACCAGCGTAGGTTGGGGAGCGCGGTCTTCCATTCTCTGTTTCCTCTGACGCAGGGAATCTTAAATTAGTGTCTAAAAACCTCCCGCCAATCGCACTCGACATCCGATTAGTTGGGGTGACAGGACACATTCGCGATTGTCGCTCACGTATCGCCCCGTCACCCCCGGACGTCGAACCGGCAGCCGTCGGTGAAACGACCACCGGCTCACTCGGTAGGCGGGCGAGGTAAATTAGTGTCTAGTACACTTATCTAAAACTTAATACACCTCATTATTTTCAAGGAAAATAAGGTTTTTCACTCCTCAAACAGAACAACACCTAAAATACCTAGCAAATGTAAAACAAAATAGATTTGTCTAACAAGCTTGCTCGTATAACTCGGATTGACATAAAACTGATTCAAAAAGTTACCCCTTTCCAATATTCTTGATGGCTGATAATACGGCTGTCTACTGAATACACGACATGCTTGATGTGACAGTTTTTATTACGAGCTTTATATTAACTTGCACCGGATGTAACTATGTACATAACACATATAAGACAATAGATTGTACTTCGATTGCAAGAGGCAAAATAAAACTTCAATTTGTTTCTCTGAAAATAAAGTACGAGATTTTATTTATAGAGTAGGTGACACAGTCATAAAATATAATATTAACATTACTAACACAATCTCACATGAAAATAAAGAAACGACAATAAAAGTTTATTGTTATCACCTCTCGATTTATATAATCTAACAAACTTTGAAATTAATCTATAAACCAACTAAAATATTATTATAATTAAATGATCTTAACATATTGCTTTTACGTTTGACAATGACAGCCCGATCGACGCGACACCACGCGACGCTCTCTCGAACTAACAATGCGCGCGCATAATTAGACTGAAGAGATAATTATTTTTACATACATATGTATGTGTCAGTTCGGGTGAAATCTTACGAGGTGAATCTGACCAACTGTCTGGCTTCCAATCGAGCTGAAATTTTGCATACATATGCATAAAGTGTGACAATACAATAATATGGTACCATGGAGCTGATTTGATGATGGATTCGGCAGATGGCCTAAACTCCTGTACTAAATAAGACAGATCCGTCGTGTTTAGACTCATTTTACTTGTTTTAGCCATAACTCGAAAATAAATCTATCTATAATAACCGAAATTATATGCCGATTCTAAAAAGCTTGTATTTGAGAAGTTTTCTACAAAATAAATTATTTACGAGTCTTTCTTTTCTATTTTTAGACATCATCATCATAAGCCGTCCACTACTGGACATAAGCCTCCCAAACTTGGCGACCAAGATTTGAATAAAAATAAAGTAAATCTCCAACATATGCGGAAGTGAATGGTCAGCTTTATACGCTTTGAATCAATGCTAGTTGTTGTGAACTATCGCGAGTGGGAGCGAAATGTTTTGATATTTTTTCTGCTATTCTTTTATAGAACTGTGATCTATTATAGATGTTTAATATAATACAAATCGTTTTACCTGAGTAGATTTATTCCTACAACTCAGTCAGAAATTATATTAAAATTTATATTGTATATAACGGCGTAAATAGTGTGTTGAGGTGTACTGATGTTGTAAATAGTCAATCTTCATTTGGTTTTGTCAGAAATGACGTCACAATGTCCACTTGAACAATACTGAATCAATACTTTTGAATAAAAACTTCAAAATAACGAGTTTTAACAGTTTATTACTTTTACTTCAAGAGGTTCGTTGGCCTCGACAATTCAGACACGAATGAATAATAACAGCGGCCAGCGCCTGTATTTATAGCAAGTCTCCATTGCCTACTACCCGCACGGTGAATAGGTTGGTTTCCCTTGTTATCACCCCGTCATATATTTAAAAAAAATAATGTGGATCTGTAACTTTTATTCCAACTGAAGTGGAGTGAATGACCTAACGAAATACAACTTAAAATCTTTATTTATGGAATCGGTTAAACTGACAGTGTATGAAGTATGTACGATTATCGCGGTTTACCATATGTCATTAAAAAGTTTAACCTACTCTAGAATATTTCAAAGTTGTATTTCGAAAGGTCATTCACCCCACTTCAGCTGTTCCAAAATTACAGATCCACTTTGTATGTAAAGAAATCATTATTCAATTTAAATCTATAAAAAAAAACAAAAAAATACAAAACATATAATTTATTACTCCATGTAATACTAAAACGTATACATTTTTATATTGTTACTGCCATCCGTAACAGCCATAGTTCCAAATAAAATATTAATAAATATGAATAATACAGAATTATACTTAAACTTATTCAAAATTGTTTTAAATGTGTTGTCATAAAAAAAAACTACAGTTAAAATATCATAACCAAAGAATTAAGCCTTAGTAAACGCAACTTAAAAATATCGAAAATTCTTGCAAAATTACTGTCGCTCGACAGCTGATGTGAGTGGCGGAGGTGTGGGTAACGCAAGATCACTTGAGGTAGTTAGTCAACACTCTGTTGTCTGAAATTATTTTTGTAAGTGACGATGTAAGTTTTGGTTTGACAACAAATTAAAAAAAAAAATATTGAAATATCGTAAATACAACTAATCATATATTATAATTTACATACTATTACATAATATATTAATCCTATATTCTGGATCGTATATCATTTTAAGAAAAAAATTGACGAATTTCAGTTGTCAAATTTAAATAAACTTGAATGATATTTTTTTCAAAATAGGACACGTTTTCATTTTTACTTTCAGTTTTTTTTAGATATTGTCACAATATAAAGTTCAAAATCTATCATACATATTCTTAAAACAAAACATATTAATTTATCTACTTAAGATATACCCGTAATACAATATGGCATGTATTTATAGCATGATTTTAAAACGAAGTTCCTTATCGCGCGTTATAAAGGGGGCTAGACAAAAAAAAATCTGACGAAAAGTTGTCACGACACTTTTATAGTTTTCACGACACTTTTTTGTTTTAGATGATTATCGCTAGATGGCGCTGTGATCAAAATATTTTAAAACACGTTCCTTATCGCGCGTTACGTTAGGAAAAACGTATATATGATATCTTTTAAATTTTAATCGAAAGGAACTTCGTTCTATTCAGGTGTCCTATGACATCTCTCAAGTTTTTTTTAATACTAATTATCATCAAAAATAACTTAAAACTCTACTTAGAGAGGTGTGAAAATAATTTAATTGTTATCTCTGTCGGAGCAAGCACGGTTTTTCTTTTCTTTATGAAAATTAAAGACCTAATTGTTATAAGTATTATATTTAGTTGGTGGGAATAAGATTTGTAATAAGTAGGGGTGTGCGAATATCGTTCGAATCGAATCGAATATTAAAATTCGATTGTCTGTTAATTAGGAACATGAATATTTTTGGTTCATCAATGAAGTATTACTTAAATTTAGAGATATAATAATAAGCATGAAATGAATTTTAAATTTCGTAAATTTATGACCTTCCAGCTATATATCAGAATTTAATGCTTCATTCCTAAAAACAATTTCATTTTCTACTTCTTAATATTATTCTTATGCTTAATCTACTTCTTTGAACACAAAATTATCTTTAGTTTTTTATTTGTACAGTTCTAGATTTTTCTTAACATTCACGGCTATTTAAATCACTTACAAAATATATTAAACAAGTTCTACCAACGATTCATGATCATGGCGTTTGCAGTATTGAAATATGGGGATCGCTCATTTAATAAAATTATAACGTATGTCGAAATGTGAGGTCGAGTTCCAGTGGTACCGGCAAACGAACGAGAAAGAGGGTAGACAGATTTGTCTGCTCTTAAATGACCTACCCGCAGTTCTTCAGTCTTCCCGTGATCATGGCGCTTGAAACAGTGCTGAAATATCGGGACCTCTCAATTAAAAATAATCGTGGTAAGAACCCGTTTAGTAATAGTGTAAGTGATTATCAGAACCCGTTTCATATTTGGGTAGTTCCTCATCAATTTTACTTTCATTAACATTACTGTTGGATCCTTTACTACTATCAGTTTACTACTATTAGTGTTATCATCAAGTGTCTATCTGACTGGTATCATCAATATGCCTGGTCAATGATGTTTCATGATGATCTTCGTCACTGCGACTGGAATCACTGTCTGTTAAAAATAAAATTTTACCTGGTTAAATATTCTGATAGAAAGAATTGGGAAGTAAACGAGTGACCGTAACCATTCCCCCCACAAGAAGACCGGGAAAACATTTTCCAAAAAAAATAAGTAATATTGTACAACAAATTAAACACAGAACTCTTAGTGCTCCTTGATTGCTATTTATTTTCCTAGGTGAACCAAAACTCCAAGTAGGACATGCGTAAAAATAACCGATTTATGGAAAGACAGCAGAGCGAAACTAATTTTCAACTGCAACACTTATTAAGCCACAAAAGAAAAGCAATAATGCTTAAAATTATAATCAGCTTGTGGGCTATCAGTGGTATTAAGCCAAAGGGAGATCTCCTTGCGGGCGAGGTAGTGTATGGTGGTCAGGCCGAAGCCCACTGTAGTAGATTTCAGATGTCGTATATATGCGAAGATTCATGCAAATGTCATAACCGCGATTCAGGATCTCGCGCACTATTATTGGTCGCCACAAGCTCTCCCTTTTTAAAAGTGAATTATTTTGAAATGCAAAAATTAAACTAAAATCTATTATAACATTACCATGAGGTCTTGTATCCAAAGCCAGTACTGCTAACGGAGCATCGTCTAAAACTCCGGACCACCTCGCAGCCAACACTCGGGATCCTCTGTGACCT
This sequence comes from Trilocha varians, assembly GCA_030269945.2. Classification (NCBI taxonomy): domain Eukaryota; kingdom Metazoa; phylum Arthropoda; class Insecta; order Lepidoptera; family Bombycidae; genus Trilocha; species Trilocha varians. Next base: position 9,956,791 of record AP028273.1, on the reverse strand, counting down.
CTCACTACTACAGTAGGAACTATGCTTGAAGATATGGTCGAGGTTCCATACATCGACACTCCGATGTTGCGACGTGATATTGTACTGAAAGGTATCAGTGAATTGTAGTATATTTTGTATTAGCAATAGGAATGTAGCTGATGTTATTTTAAAACATTTTTTATTGCAAGACAAAAAACGAGCTTACGACCCACTTGATGAACCTTTGCAATGCCAGAGCATTTAGAGGCAGTTATCTACTTCCCCTATCGTGAAAAGTCTCGTAATCTAAAAGTCTTATATATGACTTTTATTAAACCGTGTTTGAAAAGCTTTCTAATAATTAGATTTTAGATGAAATTCATTAAGATATTTTTATGCGAGTGCGTTGACATTTAAATTTAGCTACATAATTTTTACTGCTACATTACTTAGTAGTAGTAAAAAGTGGGTTCCAAAAATTTATAAGAAAACTTACTCCTGTTGTGCATCGCGTTGAGGCCGATTCTTTTTCTTGCACATAACGACCAGAGCAACACATAACGTCGTCAATATAGTCAACAATACTAACGACAGTACTGCTCCTACTAATAAAGCTACACTGTTGTCTGTCTGTGGCGGTGGAGGTGGTCCTGGTGTCATTGTTTGAAGAGAACCTGATAAAAAAGATATAGAAACAATTTTTCATTATTTGACAAAGTTATAAGCAAATAAAGAACTAGAAATTAGTCTGGTAGTGCGAATCAGGTGAAAAGGAAATATATGAAATGAGTTTCTTCTCGTCAAATCAACTCTTCAAGAGTGCACATTGAATAATAATGGATGAACAGTTCGCCAAATCTGATCAGGCAATCTTTCACCGGCGGCAAGTTAAGCACCCAAAACATAAAACTTTTACGTTCTACCCTTACAAATCTGTCCTATTATTCACATAAGTCTAGTCCTCACCTTGAAGAACTTACAACTTACCAGGTTTATTCAAATCATCGACAGTTCTTATAGACACGCTTCTCAATGCTGCTGGTCTAGGCGACCTGCCTCGCGGTGTCTCCGCGTAAACGAGAAATGTATATCGTCCAGGAGAAAGAGCGTCGAGTAAGAACTGCGGCTTGTCGTTTCTATATCTGTATATGGCTTCGGAGAGACCGCGTCCTGATATACCCTGGGTATTAGAAATGATTGTGAATGTGAGGAATAGATATTACATCTAAAAGGAGACATCAGCTGTAGAAGCAAATTAAATAATGTAAGCATGAAACCGAAAAATATATTGCTGAAAGCCATGTTATTTGTGCTAATGAAATGGGTGGTAAATATATTCAACTTGCATGCTTCACGATTAAGGAAAGGTTTTATATTTGCCATTAAGTATGTCAGATTTTTAGTCCCTTGACTTTTGCTTCCTCAGAGTCTGTTACAAAGTGTAGCTGCTTTACTGACTTTTATATTTTCAAGATCAATAAATTATATAATTCTTTGAACCATTTTAAGTATAGTACAAGCTAAATCATCTTTCACACACAGTCCACCCCTCACCTGGTCGTTCATGGTTGATATTTCGTTTTCGTCGACAGTCGGTTGTTGCGGTCGTACCTCCTCCAACGCTTCCAGTAGGAACTGCTGGGAGAGACCGCCATCATGTCCGGGGTCGCAGCGAAGAACCTCGTTTGATACTTCGCAGTTACTTGGTGGTTCGGGGAGAGCTAAATGAGAAAAGATTTATGTCAGTTTCATCATTATTATCAACCCGTAGACGTCAACTACTCTGTCAGTTACTCTAATCCTTCTGCGGGTGACCTCATTACTAATTTAATCACATAAGAAAACACCAAGTATAGCGTTTTCTATTGCACTCTGAGTGGCTTTGAGCCTTCTGATCAGCCCAAGCCCAAGCAGAGCTCAGATCAAGAAAAGATCAAACTACTCTATCTTCTGTTACCAGCAGGCATTATCCTGAACAAACAAGGCTCCCTCTGATTTCCAATATCGTTACTGGCCCAGCACGCCAACCAACCCAAGTCTTCGTCTCCGTCATCAGGAAGACCATGGATTACTGTACTGCTGGACCCCATCAGTGTAACGTTTGATGCCGGAATCTATAAATGGAAGGGAGTATAATTAGTTAAAGGCGCCAAGATATTGGGTATACATTCAATTAACGTTTAAAAATAATTTAAAGGAAACAATTATTGTCTAAAACAATTGAATAACCAAAAACATAACTGCTAATCTCCAAGAAAATTAATTATCAGCTATTAGAAATACAATTAAATATTGTGTTTCTCTTTCCATCACATTTACTAAGTCAATAGTGCGAGAGAGATACTAACCGGTAAGACATCTTTAGTTCCATTGTAAGTCCAGTAGAACCTCAAGGGACCGGCATCTCTGGCCGAAGGTGCGTTTACTGAACATCTGGCTCTGACTTCACCTCCTGGAGCTCCTGCTAGTTGCTGCACTACAGAACCGGCTGAACATTCAGGACGAGCTGAAAGGAAATGAAGTTTAGGAAATATTCCTATGGTGACGTTAATTTTCTGATAATATATCTAGAGATGATGAAAATTAATTGTTGTTCCTGGACTGTTTGATTTCCCTACTTTGACAATTCCCGAGCGCTGTTTCTGGTCTTTCTTATCAGCGTCGGTAACCACTTATGATCAGGTTGTCTGAAGGCTCGTCTGTTTATGGTAATAAAAAGCTTCTTTGTCTTTTATTTTTAAATATCTACTTACTGAGTACATTTATAGTGATAGGATCACTCAAAGCACTGCCTTCAGAGTTCCTGGCCCTGCATCTATAGACAGTCGAGTGATGCCTCCTTAATCCTTGGAGCATCAATCGATCTCCATCTACGGCGATTCCCGCGATAGGATCATCCCGGATTTGGTGTACCTGGAGGAATATTTTTCTTATTATAGATTAAGTAGTTAGTGGCCAATGGAACAAGAAGTTCTGGAGTGGCGGCCACGAACAGGAACGCGCAGGATGGATAGACCTCTCTAAACATGGGCCGATGACCTGGTCAAGGCGGGAAGTGACTGCATGCAGATAGTGCAGGACTAGTCATTGAGGCGAAGTTTAGGAAAGGCCTACGTCCAGCAATGGATACGGGCTGTTGACGATGACGAGGTTTTAGTGATATTTCATCATATCATATATTTTTCTTTTCAATGTTAATTGATATTTAATTAACATACATAGTTAATACATGAACTAAAATAGTAATAGACTTAAAACATTTTCAAATAGAAATTTATAGAGATTTGTCATAATTCAATGATTAAAATTGTTGCTGACTTATTTTGAAGTCTCAAACGTTCTATTGGAACTAAGTAGACTGGAATCCAATACGATATTCATGTATCAAAGTAATTTGGAAAGTCATATTTTATCGAAATTGTATTATATTCGTTAGCTTCGACGAACCAATTTCAAGTTTTTATTAGTTTCAATCTAATCTAGATTTTAGGTATTTATCGGTGCTCTTAGTTCTGATATATTTTGAGCCTCTCTGCTTGAAACATTATTGATTTTTTTCAACAAATATATATATTTTTTTGATAGGTCCACAAAACTGGTTAAAATATAAAACTAACTTAAATATCTACTTCCTCTAGTTTACATAATAACAATTTTAACCTTCTAGATGTGAACGCAGCATACATACGTGAATGGCAAAGTGAACTATCGTTAGTTAATATATAACAGCTTTACGTAAAAGACTATTGAATAATTACCATTAATACTAACAACTAAAAATAAGTGTAAAAAAATAAAATAAACTGCTTTGAGATGAAAAAAGTTTGTGGACAGTTCAGGAAAATTTTTTGAGCATTCTTCTCCTCAGCCTTTGGTGACTTTTTGACATCAAGCTTGCTAATTTTCATTAACGTTGAGAATAAAATAAATAATTTCATTTCATTCCAATTTTTTATTTACCTATCTACTTTGAAATACGCGTCTTGTTTCTATACCTATTTGTACATTTGGCAAATCATTTTCCTCGAGTTCCTCATTAGGAATACAAATTCTCTTACATTATTACTAAACGGGTTCTTACCACAATTATTTTTAATTGAGCGATCCCGATATTTCAGCACTGTTTCAAGCGCCATGATCACGGGAAGACTGAGGAACTGCGGGTAGGTCATTTAAGAGCAGACAAATCTGTCTACCCTCTTTCTCGTACGTTTGCCGGTACCACTGGAACTCGAACTCACATTTCGACATACCATACTGACAGTATCGGCTGCCGTCTCAAAACTTGAAATATTTTGGCTTTATTTTCGTCTAACATTGAATTCTACATACAGGATAGTTTGTAGCCGTCACCCCAATTAAAAGTGCTATTCCTCGAAATTTCAATAATTAAAAATAATCGTGGTAAGAACCCGTTTAGTAATAGTGTAAGTGATGCAGATAACCGCGAGTGTTTAAAGAAATTTATTACAAATTCTCTATTAACCTCTTTCTTTCTACTTAATATCTTTTCGAAGCAAAACTTACCTCTGTACCTTTATAAAAGGTGAAGTTGTAGGCTGCAGGTTCAGCGTCCGCAGAACAAAGTAGCACAGCATTCTCATCTTCTCTCAGCAATCGCGGCTCGTTTGGCTCTATCAGAGATATTTGAGATACTGGTGGGTCTGTAGTAAAAAATAACGAAGTTAAACATTTCACTTTCAAGTAGTTGTACCGAAGTGAAGTGGTACTTGATTCTCCAGGAGTCAAGTCTAGCAATGCATAGTGGGGGCGGCGCGACGGGAAAGAGTGCCGATGGCGTAACGCGTTGTGTCGTCCTTCATAACCCCGTGCGCGGTTCTGGCCTCAGCCGGGGTTCGGACGCTGAGTGTGAGCGGTTGGAGGTTATAGTGCGGTTCAACTCCCACATACCCCGCCGTAGGGGCGTGCGGCGATCCGGTGATTTCCTCCAACTGGATAAAAAAAAAAGCAATGCATAGTAATGAGTTGATACAGTATGGGAAACCAATTGTTACCTTAGATATACTAGTGCTTTATACTTTTATAAAGCAGCACTGCAAATATCTGCAGTTGTGCTAATATTGTTACGTGAAAAGGTATTTATATAACTGGTAATTGATTTATTTTGTTATGATCTGCTTTCCAAACTATCTTCTGTTTTTGAAATATAAGCGAAAGATTTTTGAAATTTCGCATATTCGCAAGATTATGTTTCAGTGTGCCAAAAATCCCTACAGTTATAAAAGTAAGTACTAATATTGACACAACAACCCACAAAAACAAAATATTATAACCTAAGTCCTCAAAAGGAAACGGCCAATAAAACAAACCAAAGTCTACCATTACTTACCCAACAAATTAGACTACGAACAAAGGACTACTAGACCTAAATATTTCAGTGGCCATTAAAGTTCCAATGCAATTACAATACAAACAACAAAGACCCAAATATTCCGATTTGTTGACAACTGGATTATTTATTCTGCGCACGAATTTTGTGACAAAGTCTGGCTTGTTTTAACGGACATAGAATAAAATCTCGATGGATATAACTTTTCATTTCACTTCATAATATGATTTTTTTTTTGTGATGGGAGGATATCGCCGGACTTCCACTCGCCCCGCGAGTGGGGTATGTGGGGGTTGAACCGCACTAAAACCTCCCGCCAATCACGCTCGACATCCGATGATGTAGGGGTGATAGGACGCGTTCGTGATTGTCGCTCACGTATCGCCCCGTCACCCCCGGACATCGAACCGGCAGCCGTCTGTGAAACGACCACCGGCTCACACAGTAGGCGGACCAAAAGCCCTCCGAGATGGGACCGTGTGATGGAGGGTCTCCCTCGGCTCAGGCCGGCCCAGGACCAGCCCGGGTCGGGGAGCACGGCTTGCCATCCCCCGGATAGATGGTACGGAGGGTGCGCGCTGATGCCTAGCGCAGCACCCTTCGGGTCCGGTGTTGTTGGACCCGGTACTCTTAGGGGGCCAGATCCCGGGACACATCCCGAGGCCGGCCCCCCGCTCGACGTCAGCGGCGACGGGTCGGTCGGGGAGGGAAGAGCTCTCCCTCTCCCGTCCCGCCACCTCCTTCTGCGAGATGGTGGACTCGCAGAAGTGATAGATCAGCCAACAGTCTACCTTAACAAGCTCATGAGTTTCCAGTACATTGGAAAGCCATTACCAACTGTAAAACTCTTTTTAAAGTTACTTGGAAGAAGATAAGGTCGGGAAACACCAAATAATTTAACGCATCTTATACTCCTATACTCCAAACGGCTTTGTTAAGGTATTGAATTGAGAAGAAAAACAGTAGAATCGAATAGATCACCTCTGAAACTACATATGCTATGACATGTCCCTCTTTAAACGAGGTTTAAGAAAAGTCCTGTATCAGTAGGCGATAGATAACAACCCCTCATTGCCCTGGCATTGCAGAGGTTCATGAACGATGGTGACCGCTTACCATCAGGTGGGCCATAGGCTCGTTTCTCTATCTAGTAATAAAAAAAAAAAAAAATCCTACAGATTACATAAAATCCATCTCTATAACTTGGTAAACCAGCACATCATCATCATCAGCCTATAGATTCCACTGCTGCATAGGCTTACCCCCAAATCTCGCCACAACGAACGGTCTTGCTGAACTTCAAAATGGCCTCATTTAAATATAATCCTAAGGAATACTTTCGAGGACAAGGTCAAAGAAAAACCTTATTTCATAGTTATTAAAACTAAGCTATTGTTGTCTTTTGTAAGGTGATAAATAATACCTGTTCTATTTGTCCTAAGTCTTTGTATTCCTGTAGCTGGCAACAGAACAATTATTACGTTTGTTTTGTAACTGTATCAACCGTGTCGTGTACCATATAATGAGTTTTTGTGCAAATAACTGTTCTAGTTGAGTCTAGTTTCGTAGTCATTGAATATTACGTAAGCAAATATTTTTGGTTAAAGGTTTGAGTCTCCTGATATTGCAAGGGTCCATAGACGACCTACCTACAATACACAATTACATAGTTATACGTTACAAAAACTTAAATATAGTGTATCAATGGGCGGCCTTATCGCTTAAAGCGATCTCTTCCAGGCAACCATTGCATGGAAAGAAAACATTTAATAGAAGAAAGACAGTACCTATAACTACGAGTACCTACGAGAGTATAAAATCACTACTTTTTGGAAAAAAGATACAGCTGAAACAGCTGAATTGGAGGAAACGGCATCAAAATGCTACTAACTGCAAGAAACAAATCTAACAAGAGATTACTTGGAAGAAACACGTCCCATAATGATGATCTGGACCAGGTAGGTAATGTTGACAAGATAAAATCGTCATGTTTTGCCTTAGATGAGCCATCATCAGCCTATAGACGTCCAAAGCTTGATATAGGCGATCCAGTGACCTCCCGCGATCTCGACCAGGTCGTTGACAGATGAGCCATATCACCAGCTATTTGCTCTTATATGGAATTCTCTTCAAGTAGTTATGTTACATTATGTTATACAAAAAAAGAGACAATCCGAGAGCACTAAATAATTCTAAAAGAGACATCACAACCACCGAATTTAAAATCAACAGACTCAAAGTCAACTTTCGAAACCATTGATTTAAACAAGAAACAAGAAAGTTTGTCAGACGAAACAAGCATGTGTGGTACGCAAACACATCTTTCGTATTATAAGAGAATTATTTTAACTTTATTTTAACTTACACGCACGCGTGCGATACAATTTCAACTCGGTAACAAGTTCAAAAAGTTAAATAGGTAAGCAGACTGTGTTAAGGTGCGTGCAAACTTTCTGGTACGCCAATGTTTGATCAAATATCTGATGTGTTTGAGAATGGCATTGTCGAACGACTAATCTCAAAAAAAAATGCTTATGGCTAAAGTAAAACTGAGTCCAATGATGATTAAAGAGCATTAACCATTTTATATGTAGAGCATAACACTAATAGAATCATAGTCTTATCACTAATCTTGAAAAAGGCTCTTAAAGTCATCATTCTACAAACTATCAAATATAAATAAATATTCCCGTAACTGTAACATTTCTGCATCATTGCGGTACGAGCTTTATTGTTTTTTTTGAGATAGGTTAAAAATTAAATACCTTCTGAATGATCCTAAATAGTACCAAAACTTGGTGTGGTGTCACTTGCAAAAACCTGATCCAAGTCAATTAAGACTCTGTTTAAAAGGATAACACAACATCCCCCAACATTGGATCAAACATCGCCCATCAAATTTGCAAGTCTACCCACGATTTAACACTCGTAACCACGAAAGATACACTCTCGTCGACACCACTTGACAGCAAGCGATAATATTTTAACTTGACGAGATAACCCTCCCAGTTGTGAAGACACACAAGTCTGGTTCGCGTTACGTTGTGTCTACGCAATTCTATTTAGCCGTCTAACTTTATAATACCCTGCTTTTGCTGGTTTTGTCTGTTTGTAAATTGCCGTTCGTATTTCATACAACTTCGTATTTTATGATGTGCATATAAAATTTGAGTTTTACTACGAAAAAAAGGTCGTTAAATTTCCATTTTATGTCTGGTACGTTCTAGAAAATTCCATATGGAATTGTTTTAAGCTACCAACTTAATGTTGCTTTTTTGCTTGATTTATTTTTTATCGTGATTTTAGTATTCGTTACATAAATATACTAGAATAGTACAAGTGTACCCACTGTACGTACCTGTACCAGCCCATTACTGCCCACTGTTGGGCTCAGGTCTCCTCAGAAGAGAAATTAGGCATAGTCCACCACGCTTGCCCAGTGTGGATTGTGGACTTCACATATCTTCAAAGGATTTTTAGAATCCTTTTCCGACATGCAGGTTTCCTCACTATGTTTTCCTTCATCGTTTATAGCCAATGGTGTTGTGAAAAATTGCACAAAATTTTTTTTCACATTTAGATTTACAGGTACAAGCCGGACAGAAGACATATCATCGTTTTATCATAACTGACATTCTTATAAAAGGTCATTCGTCAGTCTTTTCATTCTCTTCTTACCATTAAGATTATAATTTCAACTACCAAAACAAAACATTTAAACACAACATAGAAACATTTGTACCCAAAACCCAAGAAATATCCCGGAAATTGTCGCCCTAAAACGCCCAATACGGAACCCGAACCTTATTCATGAGATAGTCCTAACAGCTATACTAAAATCTCTTCTGACACACGATATACTCAGCCCCATGTCACGGTAAGCCAGTCGCACGTGTGACAGCCGGCTACATAATAAAACCCGCTGGGAGTTTCGCGATAATATTTAAACTTGCCACTCGCCGATTTGTAGTTACGAATTTTGGATTGTAGATGATTTGGGATCTTGAGGGAGTTGTATATAAAAGTAGAAATATATAATTACAATTGATAATTTGTTGCATTATCATAGCCTTCTTAGAACAGGACAAAGTAACATATAAGTATTTAATTTCGTGAAACTTAAGAAAATTTTCGCCCGAGTTTTTCTGTCATATCTGTTGTGTTTCTGTTTCTTTAAAGTGAGGTTTCAGAAGACTAAGTCGGAAAGTAATGATTTTCCTAAGGCCTAGAAAAGCGACGGTCTATTAGACACATATTTGTCTTGCAAGTGCATTGAAAAAAGCATAAGCTACCTTTAAAATAAATACTATTCTTACTGAATTAACCAAGAATAATACCCAACAGAATCCCACAAACATCTAGTTACTAAGTAGGTGTGCATTTGATAAATGAATGTTGCCAGCAGCTTGCAATTGTTTCCGACTCTGTTTTATAAATACCACGTTTTTGTAAGTTGAAAATTCGTGCTATTCGATTCGAGTTTTAAAATTATGGATTCAATTGTTTCAGCAGTTCTCGATGTATTGAGTTTTTGAGGAACTTTTGAAATAATTTTAACGTTTTCATTCCTAGGATTCTTTCATGTGCGGAATAATGTTTATAATACACAAATACATGAAGTTACTTTTATTTATGTTTTGAAATCAGACTAGCTACACAGGAGTTGTGGTGGGAGTGAGAGTTAATTTAGTAATTCTACTTACAAACGACTTCAAACATCAATGAATCTTCGATGGTGTATGCAGGAAACCAAGGGTTGGAAACACGACACACAAGCTGTCTACCGCTGTCTTCTCTTCTTACATGCCACGTTAGAATGCTTTTTGTTATATCTCCATCTACTTCCACCTAAACATCAGTAGACAATTTATGGTTAATTCCTAAAAATACATCATCACCTTCATTATCATCATCATGAGTCCATATCACATTAATATATCCAATTCTAGATAAACTTTTTCGCAATGATATCAGACCTAATGAAACATCAAGTTAACCTTTATGATTTTCATCACATTTTACATTTTCTATATGAAACTAAGATCATCATCATCATCATCATCATCACTTCAAAGACGCAATTTGAGCTATGTTGGTTACTTTGGTCGTTCTGCGGATGATATGACATACGGATCAGATTTGGTCGCTTACAATGTATCTTATTAGACGTCTCAGAGTCTCACAGAGAGCAATAAAAAGGCAATTTCTCTGTGTGATCAAAGCTAAAAGGAGGAGATCCGCAAAGGAACTAAAGTACGAAAAACGATTGCTGATAATTTAATTAATACCTACCTCAGTCATAGTGGAGTCAACTAAATGTGAGTTGATGAACCAGTCGATATTGGGAGCAGGTTTTGAACCCCTTGTAGTGCAGACGAAGGACCTGTTCTGACCAGCTCTGGTGGCACCACTTCCAGTAACTCTTACGAACTGAGGTTTTACTGTATTTGAAAAAAATATAGAACAAATAAATCTAAAAATAGTAAGAAATGCATCTTTTTTCGAAATTCATGTTATATTTTATTTACTCCTTGTATTATTTTCACAGAAGAAACAATGGTGGTAGTGAGAGATGGGGATGAGAAGTCCCAAAAATGTTTTTTGTAAGTTGTGAGTTACTTAAAAATAAGTAATATTCCAGGTTTTACTTACAAAATAGCTTAATAGTGACATCTCTGAACTGTGGCTGCAGCAATGGCGGTTCAACTCTACACTGGAATTTGGTACCAGCTATCTCCCTGCTCAGCTTTGGAATGTGAAGTTGACAAACTGATCCCTCTCTGGTGAAAGCTAATCTGTCTTTGCCTTGGTACCATGAAACGTCTGGTGGAGGTTTACCTAGGAAAATATATAGATAAAGCTGATCTTGTGCAATTAAATAAAAAACAATACAATATGCCTAATGGTCCAGGAGCCATGGTCAGTTTTTGTACTTGATTACTATCAAGCTAATTTTCCTTGAGTACTTTTATTTTGATGAGACGCCCAAAAATTTCCTATACCAAACTCTCGATTGTGGTAGCTAACAGAGGTAGCAAGGATATAATATGTCGATTTGATGATTTTTAAAAATTTATTACTAACCGGGTTTTTTTTTGTTAAATCTCAAGATAATAATCTAAATTATTCGAAAAAATATTTGTCCGACAAAATTTATGGTTAGATTAAAGAGTCCCCCTCTTTCCAACATGTATCGATAACGAGGTCATCATAAATGATTTCATTTCATTTCATTTCAAAGTATTTCATTTCATTTCATTTCATTCCACTCAACGAGAAGTTAAAAAATTAATTATCGTCAATGTAAATCAAACAAAAAATGTACAAAAAAAAAATTTGTTTGAAGAGTATGTATGCAGAATATATTCATTAAAAACAAAAAATGATCTGAAGAAAGGACGGTATGAGTTATTTAAAAAAGGGTATAAAACAAAAAATGATAATGAAAAAATTTTAAAACATAAAATCGTAGGATATGATCCTTCCAGTTTGCCACCAACAAAAGAAGAATTGTTGCAAAAAATTAAAAGAACTGTATTCATCTGCAATGTATGGTGTAATGCACACATGCGATGCCCCACGGAAAAATTGCCAGAAAATTTTGGATGGACAATAATTGATGGTAAATATGAATATTATTGGTTTGATGATCCCCAAAGTCCAACATTTGAAGAATTATCTTCTGACTTACAAGGTACTTATTAACCTTCACCTTCACCTTTGGAAAGCTACATTATCCCCGAGTAACATAGGCTATATTTTATTTTCAAAAAAATTAGGGATCGTATGAAAATATCGAATATGTAACACAAGGTGAATAATCGAAAACCAATTTATGCGTACGCTGCAAAAACTATTGACAGTAGAACAAAATGATGTAGTACGGATTTTTTGGTCTTAGCAAGACAAACAAAAAAGTCTGCGACAGCATATATCTAACTATCCTATTTTAGTCACAATAACCGCTTTTATGTTTAGCAAAATAATATTTCGTCCCAAGATTGAATTTAACGTTAAATGAGTATCGTCATATTAACCCTTATCCAAATTAAGTATTATGTTATCAAGAGTAGTAATGTAGAAGTAAATTACTTTTTGTTTTATTCCAATCGGACTTTTCGTTTAGGAGTTATGACGAGTATAAAACGCAATGAATATGTGGATTGTAAATGCTCTTCGGACCGCGCAAATAATAATGCGACCGCATTGCGAGTACTGTTTGAACCCCTTTGTAACGCAGACGAAGTTGCGCGGGTCAGCTAGTTATTATATAAATTACTTAATTTTTTCATGTTATTACAGAGTTAGATGTCACGAGTGAGGAAAGTGAAATAGATGAAGATGACGGCGAAGATTCTGAAGATTTATCAGATGAGTCTGATATATATATATATGTGGGAATGGTAGTTTCTGAACGAACGATGTTGTGAAAGATGTTTTTGAACGAAGTTCAGAGTGAAAGAGATGACAGATGTAAGAGAGAGATAAAAAGGAAGATGGACGAAAGACGCGAAAGACGAACGTTGTGTTAAGAGGTTTTTATTTTTATGTGTTACATGATTTGCTAAGTTGAGAAATAAAGTTTCCGTATTAGTTCTCGGTTTTTAAATTCTATCCCCACAAATTTTGGGGGCTCGTCCGGGATAGAAAAAATCTTCAGGAAAAATAGTACGGGAAAAACGACGCCCACATATATATATATGTGGGAATGGTAGTTTCTGAACGAACGATGTTGTGAAAGATGTTTTTGAACGAAGTTCAGAGTGAAAGAGATGACAGATGTAAGAGAGAGATAAAAAGGAAGATGGACGAAAGACGCGAAAGACGAACGTTGTGTTAAGAGGTTTTTATTTTTATGTGTTACATGATTTGCTAAGTTGAGAAATAAAGTTTCCGTATTAGTTCTCGGTTTTTAAATTCTATCCCCACAAATTTTGGGGGCTCGTCCGGGATAGAAAAAATCTTCAGGAAAAATAGTACGGGAAAAACGACGCCGACACGTGGAGAAAAAAAAAGAAGATCGCGGACGCTAAGTTCAAGATACACACGAGGTACACTACTTTTGTATTACGACGGCTACAAAAGCGGTGAACAGAAGGATGGCAAGACGACGTACCAGAAGCCATTCTTTTGAAGACGACGGTATCTGTGAGCAATCGACGCGAGGCATGTTCCACCTCACAGAAAATGTGATTAAAAAGTTCAACGGGAGTGATCAAACATATGCGGTGACGAAGTGGATACGGGATATCGACGAGAACGGAGAAATATTCGAATGGACGCCTAAACAAAAATTGTTGGTGGCGCGGCGTTCATTGACGGGCACAGCAGCGTTGTGGCTGAACTCTGAGGGAGTCATTGAAATTAGCAATTTCCAAAGAATTTCCGGATACCATCGATGCTAAAACAATCCACGAGATGATGAGCGCAAGAATCAAGAAAAAAAGTGAATCGTGTATTGATTACATGTTTGCAATGAAGGAGCTTGGACGTCGAGGTAAGATGGCAGACTACGTTGCAATTAAATACATCGTAGACGGGATCCACGACAACGAAGTGAATAAAATCATGCTTTACGGAATAACGACGTACTCGGAGCTGAAAGAAAAACTTAAAATTTACGAGACGGTCAAAGAAAAAATGCAGAAGGAACCAGAAGTTCGCGAAAAAGAAAAACTGAAAAATACTACGAAGCCTAGATGCTACAATTGTGGGGAAAGGTGTCATATTAGCGATGATTGCCCGAAAAAGTCGCAAGGGAGAAAATGTTTTCGTTGTAATGAGTATGGTCATATTTCTTCAAATTGCCCGGCAAAGTTCAGAAATTCATCGGCTACGGAACGGCAACCAAAACACGTGAACATCACCACCAATCAAGACGGCGCGAACGCAACACACGACAATGTTGGCAGCAATGCAAAGGGTGTGATTGGTCAATCGGACAACATGGCGTTTGACAGGTGTCATAGGGGCGACTCTAGTGTTTTCGATGTAAACAAAAATTGTAAAAATATGGAAAAACCTTTAAAATTAATTAAAATGTTTGGTGATAATGAAATTAACGCATTGATTGACAGTGGCAGTGAAGTGAATTTAATAACCTTGGATTGTTATGTGCAAATGGGTTCTCCGAAGTGTTATTCTAACGAGAATATAGTTTTAACTGGTTTAGGTTTGTCAAAAGTGATTTCGAATAAGCAATTTATAACGTGTATTGAAATAGATGGTATTACGTATCAAGATGTCAAGTTCCATGTAATTCCTAAAGATTGTATTCCTTTTAAGATAATATTGGGGCATGAGTTTTTAAAAAATGTAATAACTGTAATGAAAAATGGTTTGGTATGGATGAAGCCAAACAATTGGTTGGATAGTTTGAGTTGTTTTCCATGTTGTGTTGATATTGTAGGTCATGTATTGGATGAGGGTATAAGAAATGAGGTTACTAGTTTAGTAGACAACTACAGGCCGTGCCAAACAAAAGAAGCTCCTATTGAGTTGAAAATCACACTTAAAGATGACATCCCAATAGCTCAACGACCCCGTCGTATCTCACCGCGGGAACAAGAAGAGGTGGATAAACAAATCAAAGAGTGGTTGGAACAAGGAGTAATTCGGGTAAGTTTTTCAGAATATGCTAGTCCGTTGGTTCTTGTCAGAAAGAAGAATGGAGATTTAAGAATATGTGTTGATTATAGATTAATTAATAGGAAAATTGTAAAAGATGAGTACCCATTACCTATCATTGATGAGCACATTGATAAGTTGGCTTCGGCAAGAGTATTTAGTGCACTTGATCTTAAGAATGGATTTTTTCATTTGAAAGTCAGCGAAGATTCAATTAAGTATACATCTTTTGTCACAATGAATTCTCAGTATGAATTCTTGAAAGCGCCTTTTGGATTATCGATTTGTCCCAAAGTTTTTACAAGGTTCATATCAATAATATTTAGAGATTTGATAACAAGAGGTATTGTTATAATTTTTATTGATGATCTGCTGATTCCAGCTATAGATGAGGTTCAAGCTGTTATAAGATTGAAAGAGGTATTAAAGGTTGCTATGGATTATGGATTACAAATAAATTGGAAGAAGTGTCAATTATTAGTAAGAAAAGTAGAGTATTTAGGACATGTCATTGAAGGAGGAACAATAATTCCTTCACCGGGGAAAACAGATGCTGTTGTAAAATTTCCTGAACCTAAGAATGAAAAGCAATTACAAAGTTTCTTAGGACTTTGTTCATATTTCAGAAAATATATCCCAAATTTTGCATTTATAGCACGACCACTAACTGATATGTTGAGAAAAGGTAATAAGTTTGAATTTAATAATGAATGTCGTTTAATTTTCAATCAGCTCAAAGAAAAGTTAGCCAGTAAACCTGTATTAAAGATTTATGAATCAAAAGCAGAAACAGAACTTCATACAGATGCTTCAGGTATAGCATATGCAGCCATATTATTACAGAAAGATGATAAAAATGAGTTGCACCCAGTACATTACATGAGCAGACGAACCACTGATGCAGAAAGTAAATATACAAGTTATGAACTAGAAGCTTTAGCTATTATTGAAGGTATAAAGAAGTTTAGACATTATTTGTATGGAAAGCATTTTAAAATAGTTACAGATTGTAAAGCATTTCAAATGACGTTGAACAAAAAGGATTTAGCAATGTCTACAAGAGTGGCAAGATGGATACTGTTTTTACAAGATTATTATTTTACTATTGAACATCGTGAAGGTTCAAAGATGAGACACACAGATGCTTTAAGCCGAAATCCGTATGTTAATCTTATATTTTCAGATCTACACACTGATTTAAAACGTGCACAAGAGAGTGACAGCGGATTAAAAGCAATTATGGATATCTTGAGAGATAGCAAACATTATAATGATTTTTATTTACAGGGTGAACTACTCTGTAAGGGACCACATCATTGTTTGGTTGTGCCACACATGATGGAAGTTGAAATTATAAAAAGGGCACATGATAATGGTCATTTTTCAAAGAAGAAAACAATGGAATTGATTAGTAAAGATTATTATATATCAAAATTAGAAAAGAAGGTTGAAGATTACATATCTACATGCATACCTTGTTTGTTGGCATCACGTAAAGAAGGGAAACAAGAAGGGTTTTTGAATCCTATAGAAAAGGGTGATACACCATTACACACTCTTCATTTGGATCATATTGGACCACTAATGGAGACAAGAAAGCAGTATAATTACATATTGACAATTGTTGATGCATTCACTAAGTTTGTGTGGTTGTTTCCCACAAAGAATACATCTACTCGAGAAGTGTTGAATAAATTAGAAATTCACCAACAAGTTTTTGGAAATCCCACTAGGATTATTACTGACAGAGGTACTGCGTTTACGAGTAATGATTTTACAGAGTATTGTAAGCAGGAAGGTATAGAGCACATAAAGATAACAACAGGAGTACCAAGAGGAAATGGTCAGGTGGAAAGGGTTCATAGAACAATAATTTCAGTACTTACTAAACTTTCAGTTGAGAAACCTACATTGTGGTATAAGTCGGTAAATAGAGTACAGAGAGCACTTAATAGTACTTATCAGAGGAGTATAAATAGTACACCTTTTGAATTACTTTTTGGAACGAAAATGAAAAGGAAGGAAGATATTCAATTACTAGATTTATTGTTAGAAGAGGAAAGGCAAAGTTTCGTTGATAATAGAGAGGAACTTAGGAAGGAAGAAAAAAAGCAAATATTTAAGGTACAAGAAGAAAATCGAAGAAATTACAATAAGAAAAGGAAAGAATGCAGTGTATATAAAGAAGGTGATTTAGTAGCTATAAAAAGAACTCAATTTGGTGCAGGACTTAAATTGAAACCAAAGTTTTTAGGACCATATAGAATAGTAAAAGTTAAAAGAATGAATAGGTATGATGTTGAGAAAGCTGACTCACAAGTTGAAGGCCCTAACAAGACTACCACATCTGCAGATTATATGAAAAAGTGGCCTGACTACATAGATGATTGAGCTAATGGTAAATATAAGTTTAAGATTGATGGTATGAAAGGATGGATGTTTTTTATCATTTAGAATTAAAGTTGTTTAAGATGCCCTGATATTTTACGTTAAGAAGATATGTTTTGTTATGTTTATTTTACAATTTGTATTAATAATTAAGATGTGTTATGTTAACGTAATTGTAAGAATTTTGTAACTTTTATTTATGCTGTATAAGTTTTATCTATGATGTATGATGTTAAGTTGTAAAATTAGTTGTTAAGTTGTAAGTTGTACAAGTCTGAGGACAGACTAATTGCAGGACGGCCGAATGTGGGAATGGTAGTTTCTGAACGAACGATGTTGTGAAAGATGTTTTTGAACGAAGTTCAGAGTGAAAGAGATGACAGATGTAAGAGAGAGATAAAAAGGAAGATGGACGAAAGACGCGAAAGACGAACGTTGTGTTAAGAGGTTTTTATTTTTATGTGTTACATGATTTGCTAAGTTGAGAAATAAAGTTTCCGTATTAGTTCTCGGTTTTTAAATTCTATCCCCACATATATATGTATATAATATATATATATATAGATATATATATATATATTACATACATATAAGTATATATGTATAAATACACATATTGTACCTAGGTATCTAAAAAACAAAAATATTTAAATTTAAAAAACATTTTTCCACTGTATCTCAGGTTACAAATAGGAAAACTAAAAAATTACAATTTTTGTCAGACTAGTGATACATACCTGTTTTCTTGTAGGACGTTGTTTCATTTGGGTAAAGAACACACTAACCTATTATATAAAATTTTTGTCCTACAGTTAGTAAAGAGAAAAATGGTCTTGTGGTATTAACAATGTCTGAGCATAGGACCGGGGTAACGTACCACGAAATTTGTAGGACAATTTATCTGTTAAATTAAATAAATATTAATTAAGTAAAAAAAAAAAAAATCAGCTGGTTAGTAATCATTTATGATGACCTGGTTATCGATACATGTTGGAAAGAGGGGACTTCTTTAATCCAACCATAGATTTTGTAGGACAAATATTTTTTCAAATAATTTAGATAATTATCTTGAGATATAACAAAAGAAAATTCGGTTAGTAATAAATATTTGAGAATCATCAAATCGACATATTATATCCTTGCTACCTCTGTTAGCTACCACAATCGAGAGTTTGGTATAGGAAATTTTTGGGCGTCTCATCAAGATAAAAGTACTCAAGAAAAATTAGCTTGATAGTAATCAAGTACAAAAATAGTCCAGGGAACCTGGACTATAATATAATAAGCTTGAGGAGGGTCCTTAAAGTTAGGTCGTAGGTAGCGACCCCTCAGTGTCCCCTGACATTGCAGAGGTTCATGAGCGACGGTAACCACTTACTATCAGGTGGGCCGTTGGCTCGTCTGCCTACATGGCAATAAAAAAATATATCAACAATCTTTAAATTCGTTAATTCCGCTCGTCATGACCAGTAGAATCAGTATTTTAGGCTAACTAGAACTAAATATGAAAATATCTTGATAAAACAGTATTTTTAATTAACATCCCACATAGAGCATCAGGTTTCACAATAATATGAAAAAGGTATCATCAGAATAATAATAAAATATAATAATAAAACAATTTAATTAGAATCGTTTTGAAAGTGTAATTAAGTTTACACTATTACTAAACGGGTTCTTTCCACGAAACGGGTATGTCGAAATGTGAGTTCGAGTTCCAGTGGTACCGGCAAACGAACGAGAAAGAGGGTAGACAGATTTGTCTGTTCTTAAAAGACCTACCCGCAGTTCCTCAGTCTTCCCGTGATCATGGCGCTTGAAACAGTGCCGAAATATCGGGATCGCTCAATTGAAAATAATCGTGGAAAGAACCCGTTTAGTAATAATGTAAGTGATGTAGATAACCGCGAGTGTTTAAAGAAGTAATTAAGTTTGTAAATAAAGCTTCTCTTCTTAGGCAAACAATATCGAATCTACAATTTTTATTGCATAGACATTTATTAAATCCATTGTAAAAGGAATGTAAATATTTAGTAAAATTTACGTACCTCCCGCTGCTTGACAAGACAAAAGCAAATTTTGTCCTTCTCTGAAAGGTCCCGCGTAATTTCCTAGAATTTCTCTTCCCTCCGAGTCGTATATTCGAGGGGGTTCTGGAGGAACTGCAAATAAAATAATTCAATGAAACACAAATTTCAATCGTTATAAACTTTTAGATTATTTAAAAGTCAAATTCGAATTATTAGCATCATTTATATCATTAAATAAACGACAATAAGCCGCTATTATAAGCCTACTGCTGAGTTGGGGTCTTGCATAAGTATCGTGGCAATCCTATTCCTCAGCCTATAGACGTCTACTGCTAAACATAAGCCTCCCCCAAACCTCGTCACGATGAACGGTCTTGCGCAAAGACGCAATTGTTTGGGTCTATGTCTATATATCTCTATGTCCGTATACTTTGGTCCAATGCTATCCAATGTTAGTCATGGTGGCCGAGCGGTCGAAGCGCGTCCTTCCGAACGGGAGGTCGCGGGTTCAAATCCGGCCAGCTTGTACCTCTAAATCTAAATGTGAAAAAGATTTATGTGCAATTTTTCAGAACACCACTGGCTAAAAACGGTGAAGGAAAACATCGTAAGGAAACCTGCATGTCGGAAAAGGGTTCTAAAAATCCTTTGAAGATATGTGAAGTCCCCAATCCGCACTGGGCAAGCGTGGTGGACTATGCCTAATCCCTCTTCTGAGGAGACCTGAGCCCAGCAGTGGGCAGTAATGGGTTGGTACAGGTTAGTAGCAATATAACAAATACCTGACTTTTGTTCCTTTAACTTGACGAAGGACGGTAGAAATGGAATTTCGTAATAAAATATATATTTAAATTTTCAAAAACCCTTACCGATAACAGTTAAGTTGACCCGATAATTCCTCGTCGGAGAATCCACGTAGTCAATCCTGCATCTATAAATGCCTTCATCATATCTTGCCACCTTCTCCACAGCAAGATGGGCTGATGATGGGTCAGACTCATTTAGCACAAAATGCGTTCTGGCCCCAAACTCTCCTGCAGTAGCCCAGTGGACGGATGGACCATTTCGGAAATCCACTCTGTGAACAAGAAGTAATAATATTTATTAAATTACATTGTACATAATTGTATACCAATATTATTTTAGAAATATACTAAAATAACTGGTAAAAGGACTGTTTTTCTTTCTTTATTTCTTTCCTTTGCTGCTAAAAGCGCTGTGCTATTCCCACATACTCCTACAGGGCAGATGAAAGTCTGGCGATTTCATCAATAAAGTCTAGAGGACATATTATTATACACATATTATATCAATTTATAAAGACCAACCAACGTTTCACCTATGTTTTACTTTGTGCTGTGACATTGAATAAAGATTATTTCTTGCTTGCTTTCCTGTATGTAATCAAATCGCACCGTATTTTTTTATTTCCATGTATGCAGACGAGCCAACGGGCCACCTGATCGAGCGTGGTTACTGTCGCTCATTGCCCTTTGCAATGTCAGGACACTCGCTACCTACGTTCTAACTTTAAGGGCCTTAAAGCCTTAAAATTAATTTCAATTATGTCGTTTGAAAGAAGAAGCCTCAAAAAATTTTTGTAACATTAAGAAACAATTCATATAATATCAAATTCCTATAACTTAATAAACCAGTATAACTTTAAAAATCAAAGAAACAAAACTAAAATAACCCATCTAGTGAGTAACAAGCGGATCTCGAAGGAAGGAAGCAATACTGCAAAAGAGCCGGCCAACTTCCTCTTTGGAAGATATCCAAAAAGCAGCGGTGAATCAAACGAGCTGTTTGTTTAGATCTTAGGATGAGGGCTTACTCTTGGGAGGATGCAATGGTGATTAAAGATTAATTTAATGTTTGATTTTGTAGTTCAAAACAAACTTAAGATTGGATAAGTGGAGTTATTGAAAGTCTACAATTGATTTTAGACTAATTGGAAAAAATTCTTACGAAAAGTTGTCACGACACTTTTTTTGTTTTAGATGATTATCGCTAGATGGCGCTGTGATCAAAATCTTTTAAAACACGTTCCTTATTGCGCGTTACGTTAGGAAAAAAAAATATAAGATATCTTTTAATCGAAAGGAACTTCGTTCTTTTCGGGTGTCCCATGTCACCTCTCAATTTTTATTGTTTGAGATGGGTAATTTTTTACGAGCTTTATATTGACTTGCACTGGATGTAGTTCTATGTATTTATTTGTACCTATGTTAGTTCAGGTGGAACATTGCGAGTTAACTTTGACAAACTTTCCGGTTTCCGATTGAGCTGACCAACTATCATATTAATTGGCCGACACCGTCACTTGTTTTGTACATGTGTTGGATGTTGGCGAGCCAACGCGAAAATGTGGCATAAAGATTACCCCCCACAACGTCATGACATTACATCCAGACATCAAAACAGAGCTTTAATATACTTAACACAATCTACTGCAAACAATAAACTAATGTAAATTACTTAGTTACAGGATCCCTTGACCATTTTCCGTTCTGGCAGTACTCCAGCATATATTAGCAAATACAAACGAAATGAAGATTTCGGTTTGCATATAATGTATTTTAAATTAAGGAGTCTAGACTTAGTGTGTAAATAATGGGATTTTTGGCAGACTCTTTGAATCAATATAAACCTATGAAAACATGTAACTGTGTTTGCCTTTTTCTATGTTATTTTAGTCACCGGTTCATTGTCTGTTGACCTGGCTTGTATTATATGAAGGACTCCTGCACCCGTGATACAGTTTTTACTAGTACGGGCTCAGACGTTCCTTCCCACTATAAGCTTACCATGTAACGTCTGTTTAATTTGGTTCACCTTTGTTAGTCTATGTGGGAAATGATATGTAAACTTATTAGGTACTGATCAATAAATACTTTTTCATTTTTCATTTAGAATATAATTTTGGTTTTTATTTAGTAAGTGCAAAAATTGGTTTGTTTGCTGATGTTTATACATCACTTAGTTTTGTTATAATTTCAATTGTAATGTTATTGCACTGTGTATGCACGAAAATGAAAACTGGTAGGCCAACTGTCAAACTGTTTCACCTAGTTTCAATGCCGGCCAATGCAAACCCCCGTTTATATGTTGATCGGCCGTCACCGACATTTGTTTTTGCATGTGTTTGACGATGGTGAGGCAATATGGAAACAGGGCATAATAATTTTGATAAAATTGAGCTGTCATTTGAATTAACTTAAGCTGTCCACTTTACACCAGAGTTACTTGATAGACAATGGTGTTCTTTTTGTGCCAATTTATAGATAAATAGATAGAAAATTCTTTATTGTAACACCACATAGAAATAACAATAATAGTGATTTTGTACTTTATTTTCAGTCAAGTCATGATTCTATTTCACTTACACTATTACTAAACGGGTTCTTACCACGATTATTTTTTAATTGAGAGGTCCCGATATTTCCGCACTGTTTCAAGCGCCATGATCACGGGAAGACTGAGGAACTGCGGGTAGGTCATTTAAAAGCAGACAAATCTGTCTACCCTCTTTCTCGTTCGTTTGCCGGTACCTCTCAATCAATATATCTCTCACCTCTCAGTATATCGGGACCCCTCAATTAAAAATAATCGTGGTAAGAACCCGTTCAGTAATAGTGTAAGTGATGTAGATAACCGCGAGTGTTTAAAGAAATTCATGATTCTATTCACTACATATCAACGTTCCACGACATTCTCGAAAAAATATTAGGCAATTTCCAGTATTAATGGCCAGAAATGAACAATATAATTCTAAATTTCATGTCATAAATTCATAGAGAAAAGTAGGCAGGGATCGGTGCAATAGTTTTGGATGGTCGCCAACTGTTCGGAATGCCTAGTTCATAGAAATGAGCTTACCTGTACTTATGTATTGTCTATATGATGTTATTGGAGTTCCTTTGATGTTATGATCAAGTGGTATTACAAATCGTATGGGTCTCATAGGATAAAATTGTTCCTAAATGTCAGTGAATGGTACTGTACTGTACTGTAACAACCCATTACTGCCCACTGCTGAGCTCAGGTCTCCTCCGAAGAGGGGATAGGCATAGTCCACCACGCTTGCCTTTTTTTTTTTTTTGGACGGGAGGAAATCGCCGGACCTCCACTCGCCCCGCGAGTGGGGTATGTGGGGGTTGAACCGCACCAAAACCTCCCGCCGCTCGCGCTCGACATCCGATGTAGTAGGGGTGACAGGACGCGTTCGCGATTGTCGCTCACGTATCGCCCCGTCACCCCCGGACGTCGAACCGGCAGCCGTCGGTGAAGCGACCACCGGCTCACTCGGTAGACGGGCCAATTAAAGCCCGCCGAGATGGGGCCGTGTGATGTAGGGTCTCCCTCGGCTCAGGCCGGCCCAGGACCAGCCCGGGTCGGGGTGCACGGCTTGCCATCCCCCGGTAGTAGGTACATAGGGTGCGCGCTGAGGCCTAGCGCAGCACAACTCGGGTCCGGTGTTGGTGGACCCGGTGCTCTTAGGGGGCCAGATCCCGGGACACCTCCCCAGGCCGCCCCCCGAGCCCCTTCTGAGCTCGCACCTCCATCCTGGCGAAGCTGTAAAGGCCTGAGGGCCAACAGCGATTCCTCCTATCCAAAAAAAAAATGGGGATTGATTAGTTGTCGGTTGTCGCTCGTACGGAAAGGACCTCTGTGTCCTTATATTTCTTTTTTTTAATTAAGTCCACTTCTGATTCCTAAAATATTATTAAATTTGAAAAAGATTTGGTTAAAAACGTTGAAAGAAAACATTGTGAAGAAACCTGCATATGGGAAATTGATTCTAAAAATCTTTTGGGAATATGTGAAGCAGATTGCTTTGAGCAAGCTGTTACATGTTAATTGGTTGTTAGAGTACAAATCTTTACTAAAGAATATTTGGGCGATACGCTAAATATTTCAGCATCTTCATAACAATGACAAACTTGGTTAAGACATGTAATAAGTCAAGCAAATTGCAATTAAGTGGTCCCGTATACACGGTGCGTCAAAATTTAATTTAAGTCTTTGTGCGTTTTGAACTGTTTTCATGGTACGACGATTTTGTCTCTTTCTAATATTATAGAAAAACTTGAGAGGTGACATGGGACACCCGAATAGAACGAAGTTCCTTTCGATTCAAGATATCTTTTTTTTTTCCTAACGTAACGCGCGATAAGGAACGTGTTTTAAAAGATTTTGATCACAGCGCCATCTAGCGATAATCATCTAAAGCAAAAAAGTGTCGTGACAACTTTTCGTAACAATTTTTTCCTTCCAAAAACAGAGTTTAAGATAAATTCCAATATATAGAATAACTTAAGTTAGAAATATGTTTTACAATATGAAATCCAAATAGTGTGTGTTTTATCCACAGGTCCTGTGTATATACATCACTTACACAATTACTAAACGGGTTCATTCATACAATCAACGATTTTTATTCAATGAGCGATCCTGATATGTTTACTGGTGCAAGCGCCATGATCACGGTAAGATTGAGTACCTTTTTTTTTTATTGCCATGTAGGCAGACGAGCCCACCTGATAGGCTCATGAACCTCTGCAATGTCAGGGGACACTGAGGGGTCGCTACCTACGACCTAACTTTAAGGACCCTCCTCAAGCCTCGTTTGAAGAAGGACTAGTCCGATATACTTCGGGTAGGTTTGGTACTCAAGAGCAGACAAATCTGTCTACCCTCTTTCTCGTTCGTTTGTCGGTACAATTCATCGATGTTGAAAATAGAGTATTTCATTAATGAAATAATCGTCTCGAACAATGGAACTAAACCTTCGTATGTATTCCCAAAACGTTAGCACAATTAATTCAAAATTTGAAATTGAGTTATGTTGCGGTGATTCCATCGGCGTATGTAGCTCAATTTATAACCACTTCGGCACATGTTATGACGAAATATGGATGTATGTGTTTCAATAATATTGTCAATATTTTGATCATTGACATTATTACAGAATATGCGAAGCGTGTCTAAAATACTGTCGGTAGATGTGGCGAGGTTTGGGGGAGGCCTATGTCCAGCAGTAGACGTCTATAGGCTGATGATGAGAGGTATGAATTTTTTTTTTAAGTTTCTAAAAAAATAGGTATTCTGTCTATTTACTGTTTATTTTTCTTTGTATTACTTTGTCTTAATAACTTTTGTTATACCTTTTACGAAAATTTTTAAAGTATTTAACCTATTACGAAGACCTAATGTTTAGAGTACAAAAAATAATCCTAAAAACTCAACTAAGCACCTAAATTTAACGATAAGAAAGTAATAAATCTAAATACATATAAATGAAGTGTTTTATGTTTAGACAATAAAATCCACTATAAAACGATTATCTATGAAGAAAAAAAAGAGAACAATATCCAAACGTTATTTTTACTAGATTTTTTTTATTATAGTTTGACAAATTATTTATTTTATTTTTATTTTTAGAAAAAGTTACACCAACATAGTAAACATATTACTCCAATCAAACATATTACTTAAATTTTATTATATCATGAGTTAAAAACATAGTAAATGTCACACAAATTATAGGTAGGTACAATCAGCATGCATAACAACATTTTGCCATTATTGGACTATCAGAAGCTCGTTCTTAAAAACTAAAAAACGTACATGTTTCAAATTTGGGGTCAAAACACAGTTTATAAGATGCTTCAAAATAGTCGATTTTGTGAAAACTTACTTACGGCGAAAATTGGTGGCATTACCGTAATAAAAAGTAGTAAATTTTATCTATTTGTTATAGATAATGAGACTTATTACTATTTTATTTAGTTTCTTTGTGTAACTTGAAGTGGTGTAAAGACAAGAATTCAGTTATTATTATTGATTGATTGATTTTATTAACAAAATATTATGTGAAGGAACGGTGCTTTTTTGCAGTATATTCGGAATTACGACTGATCTGATAATAAATAAATAAGGTTAGTAACAAAAATATACATTTTAAATAAAAGAAAAAAGACATGCCCGCTGAGTTTCTTGCCAGTTTTTCTCAGGACGGTGTAATATTATATTATGTGTCCGAACTGGTGGTAGCTTTTAAATTTTGACGTCAACAAGAATGAGTACGTCATCAATGTTGAAAATAAAGTATTTCATTTCATTTCATTTCAAAATACAAGGTTTTCGGATACTGGTTATCAAGTAGCAGTATAGTATAAGAAGTAAAACGAGCCCAAACACGACGGCTCTATGTTTAGTCCAGAAGTTCCTATGATCACTTTCCGTTCGTCATCAGATCAGGTCTATGCCTCCACATTATAGCAATGTCACGTAATATACATCTCCATGTAAAGTTTCAGCTCAATGGGAAATCAGGAAGTAGGTCATATTTAATTCCACCTGAATTTGAATAGTTACATCTAATGCAAGTTAAATAGGGCCGATCAAGCCTATATAATAGTCGTGGTGGCCGAGTGGTTGAAGCGCTTGCCTTCCGTACGGGAGGTCGCGGGTTCAAAACCGGCCGGCTTGTACCTCTAAATCGTAATATGAAAAAGATTTATGTGCAATTTTTCACATCACCACTGGCTAAAAACGGTAAAGGAAAACATCGTGAGGAAACCTGCATATCGGAAAAGGGTTCTAAAAATCCTTTGAAGATATGTGAAGTCCCCAATCCGCATTAGGCAAGCGTGGTGGACTATGTCCCTCTTCGGAGGAGACCTGAGCTCAGCAGTGGGCAGTAATGGGTTGTTACAGTAAGCCTATATCCAGCAATGAACATGTACGGACGGATGAAAATAATAATAAAACTATATTTTCAGAGCAACACGGTAGAAAATCAAGACTGGACGATATCTTCTCAAAAATGTTTCCATTTTACATCGTATCCCCTCTATTTTATCTTCTAAACTGGTCTGACGCATGCGATAGTGGAAAGTACAGTCTCGTTGACAAAACTATTCTTGTAATAAACGGTGCAAGGGATATTGGGTACGCTGTCGCCGACAACTTCTTAGCGGAAGGTGCTAGGACAATAATCATACTTGACCCAAATATAAAAGCTGGACTAGATGCAGTGGCAACATTGAATTCAAAATATGGTGACAACAAATCGGTTTTTTATCCTCGTGATGTGTGCAATGATCTAGATGTTTGGGATGAGATAATATACTCTTATCCTCAGATAGATGTTCTGGTTAATGAGGCTGGGATACTTAATGAATATGATATAGCTGGAACGGTTTTCGCTAACACACAAGCACCGATTGCGTGGTCAGTTAAATTTCGAGACTACTGCAGAATTGATAGGAATGGGAAAGGTGGTACTGTTATGTTCATATCATCAACATTTTCCTACACAGTTGCACCTGTAGCATCGATATACTGCGCCACAAGATTTTCGATAGCAGGATTCACAAAAAGCTTCGGTCATGATTACAATTGCAAGAGAACTGGAGTTAGAGTCCTGAATATTTGTCCAAATTTCACGAATACTAAATTAGTGAAGCGACTTCGAGTTGAGAAGGACCAACTTGAACTCACGAGGAAGCTAAGGGATAATGTAACTGTACAGGAACCTGATGTCGTTGGGAAAGCTGCAGCGATTGTGTACAAAAAAGCAAAAACTGGAACTATGTGGACGGTCTCTGAAAATAGACTATATGAGTCACCGATTTTCGAATATATAAGCACGGAAGATATTGAAAAAATATAATAATATTACCATGTTTCTGTTAAGATTGCGTAGTGCAGTTAAATAAATCTTTATAGTTTTATCAGTTAGCTACTTCATATTTTCCTGTACCAAACCATTACTGCCCATTGTTGGGCTCAGGACTCCTCAGAAAATGGATTAGGAATAGTCCACCACGCTTGCCTAGTGCGGATTGGGGACTTCACATATCTTCAAAGGATTTTAAGAACCTTTTTCCGATATGCAGGTTTCCTCACGATGTTATCCATCACCGTTTTTAGCCAGTGGTGTTGTGAAAAATTGCACAAAAATCTTTTTCACATTTAGATTCCTCGAGTGCTATGACTTGTCCTTCTTCAAATGAGGCTGGAAGAGAGTCCTTAAGGGTAGGCCGTAGGCAGTGGCCCCGCAGTGTCTTCTGGCAATGCAGAGGTCCATGAGCGACGGTAACCGCTTACGATCAGGTGTGCCGTTAGCTCGTCTATCTGCGTGGCAATAACAAAAAAAAAAAAAAAGATTTAGAGGTACAAGCTGGCCGGATTTTAACCCGCGACCTCCCGTTCGGAAGTACGCGCTTCGACCACTCGGCCACCACGACTTTCGACTTCATATTACTCGTGGCGTATTAATAAATAAACTATGCATAGAAGTTTAAATTTACATTTACGTATAATTTGTTCTATACAACCCTGGAAAATAACTATAGCAAGGAGTACCTAATACAAGACATAAAATGATAAAACATAACACCAAAGGCACGTCATACCAACGTACCAAAATTCCAATTTCAAATTTTTTCAGAAGCAACGCTCGTCGACATCAGAAATTGCATTTCGAAACTTTCATATAGCCAACATTAAAAAGTTTGATTCGGCAAGTTGAAGCGATCGTATGAAATAATATGAGCGGCGAACGAGCTTGAACTCGTTTCGGGATACGCCTTAATGCGCCTCCCTCACCGCAATAAAGCACGGAAAGTCTAGCTTTTCTTGAGCATTGAGGTGAGAAAAATAGACGTGTTTGGAAAGAAAATTGAACAAGTCTTTTTTTTGGAAAAAATTAAAGCTATGGACCTAAACCGTTTTATTTGCAAACCATCTTTTAATATTGGATCGCCTTGTGATGCAGACGGTATTGCGCGGATTTTAAACATGAAAACAATTTACATTATTTCTTTTAAAATAGCACTCAAACTTAGTCAAACGTTAGCCGAATTTATACCAAAACATGTAAAAGACGCTCCACTTTAAACATATATATATATATATATATATCCAATTTATTAATACACATTAGATCCTGATAACATTAAAATTGGATCCCATGACGAACATCATCTTTCAAAATTACAAATTTACTATCAAAACTTTGGCACCCAACCATAAAAAAATAACTTGAGAGGTGTCAAGGGACACCCGGATGGAACGAAGTTCCTTTCGATTAATTAGTGAGGGAATTGTAATAAAATTTTATTTTTTAAAATAAAATATTTTGATCACAGCGCCATCTAGCATTAATCGTATAAAACAAAATAAGGAATTGTTTTAAAAGATTCTAATTACGGCGCCATCTAGCGATTATCATCTAAAACAAAAAAAGTGTCGTGCCAACTTTTTCATAAGAATTTCCGTTAGCCCCTTTTCGATAACGCGCGAAAACAACTTGATAACCTACTGAATAAAACAATGCCGTTTACTTTCTTTTATTACTACATAAATATACTACAACAAATAGTACCACACATTTACTAGCTCCACGATTCTTCAGTTAAACCAGTCCATGAGACCTGGACAAAAATTTAACAATATTCCCTCGGGACCTCAATCTGAGACGTCGTAAAGATGATATAGACTTAGAGTAGACTTCTTATCTATATTTCTGATGTCCGTTAAATGGACCAAAGCCTTAAATAAATTTAATGTGCTGGATAAAGGCGAAATCAGACTATAGTTACAGAATAAATATACAGAAAGAAAGAAAGAAAGAAAATACATTTATTTGTGCCACAATCTCACATGAAAAAAACGTTCAATTTAAAAAAAAAACAACAATTTCCATAGAAGATACAATAATATAAAAGATAAGTAAAGTAAAATAAAAAATAACAAAAAAAAATCTATGGATGATTCGTATCTATGTAAGAGTGGCAAAGGGTGACCAACTCAGCATAATGCCGCAGCTCGAGGAACTACAGCGCTGATTTTCAGCTGGACCCATTGTGTGAGACTACGTCTGAGCACCCACCAGGACAGTACGACAATCAGATAAACATAAAAACAAATAGGATAAACAGAAAGAAAACTTTTAAATAAGGCATTCATTTGGCAGGTTTTTTAGGTAAAGAAATTGCACGACTTCTACCGTGGGGTATATAAGTCTTAAATCGCACTAAAACACGCCTATCGACCCCTCAGTGTTCCCTGACATTGCAGATATTCATGAGCGACGGTAACCACTTACGATCAGGTGGCCCGTTGGCTCGTCTGTCTACATGGCAATAAAAAACCTCCAACCACTTACACTCATCAGAACCCTGAATAAGCCCGATATGGCGTTATGCGGGGCGTCACGACGCGTTACACATTACAACTTTCTTTGCCGTCGTGACGTGTCCAATACTGTTGACATTTAATTTTATACTAAGGTCAAAATTTTTTTGATGACCAATCCTTCTATAAATGATGTTTAAGACAAATCCCTTTTATCATATAACTAGCTGGTCCACACAACTTCGTCTGCGTCACATAAGGAAATTTTCTCACCGTTTAAACCTTCCCTGGACTTCTGCGAATATTTCAAGATTAAAATAAGCCAAATCGGTTCATTCGTTCTCGAGTTTTAGCGAGACTAACGAACAGCAATTCATATATAAGAAGATATATGGTGGTTAATCGTGTGACTTTCTTTAAAACAATTTGTGTCACGTTTCTTTCTGTCTTGAATTTTATGCAATAATTTTAAAAACGATTCTTAATAAAGTGTGGTTGCCTTCTGAAGTTTTTCTGTGGCAAATTTGCTACGCGCACATTTTTCCGCCATGCGACGCGTAGCGCGTAGCAGTGTGCCAGAAGTTAGAGAGTGGCAGGAGATATTACTACGGTTTGACTCACACATACCTCACCTCAGGGGCGGGTGGAAGCCCGGTATACTTCCTGTCAAAAAAAGGCCTAAAACAAAACAAAAACTACATACATAACCATAGCAACACATTCCAGTAGCTTCCACAGCTCCAAAAGTTTCGTATATATTCCGACATTTTGTTGTATTTTTACGTGTTCAACGCTGCGGTTCACAGAATGTGCACTTAGTTGATTAACAAACAGATTTGCGAGAACTAGATAGTGGTTTAGTTCTAGTTCTTTGGTTTTAGGTTAATTTGATGTTCTGCTCTGTACAGTTAACGAAGGGTAAAACAAAAGACGAGCGCGACTACAACAAGTTTTATTACAAGATATATTGTTACAAAAATAATAAAATGGCTTCTATTTTTATAGTATAGGACAAAAAGTACTATTCTGAACTTTAATCTGTGCAGAAAGTATCTGCTTTGTATCAAAAAAGATGCATCAAAATCAGTTCAGCAACAGTACGTGAAATCTTGGCGAATTAAAAACTACCTTTAATATGTGGTATTAGTAAGTAAGCAATGATTTTAAAAATGAAGTATATAGTTCCTAACATTTATTACCATAAAATACGAAAGTTTTTTTTTAATATATCGTGTTAACAGTCACAATGACCATCGCAGTTATTAAATTACAGTAACTGTCGTGTCATGCCCGTTAATTGGTAGTTAGACTTACACCATACTAATCAAATTATAGTGCCTAGGTCGTTTAGTCTATTATTAAAAAGTATGAAAAAATATTATAGTGAATTGTTAACAATTATTGTCATAGGGTTGGACAGAACCTCGGATTTGAAAATTGAATATTTTTATCGTTTTATACTACAAATAATATGCTTGTCACATAATCGGTCAGTGACAGAATATGAAGCTGTAGGCGACTGAATCAGTTTTATTTATTTTATACATTTAAAATGTAAAGAACAGACGACGTTGGCGCCCTCTGTAAATAGTTTTAGGATTTTCTTATAATCGGCCTCTAAGTTATCATACTCTTTTTAAAATTAAGAAGGAATTTTGGCGTTGACAAATATCGAATTGTGTGTGAAAATTAGTTGTGATTGTGTCATACTTTTCTTCCTCTAGTTTTATTTTCATTAAATGATTGTTTTTATGTTCTTCAATGCATTGACAGCCTTTGATTTCCTACAGAAGCCTTGATTCTCAGATTTTTTATAAGTATACGTGTATCACTTAAAACCCTTTTAATTGAACAACAGATAAGCTATAGACGTCCACTGCTGGACATAGACCTCTCCCAAACTTCGCCACAACTACCGGTCCTACGCCAGTCCAGTCCAGTGACCACCCGCGATTCTGACCAGACGAGTCTAAGGCCTTCTGCCTTGCCACGGAATTGGAAGCCATTACCCATCACTCAGTACTTTTCTTAAACCTCGTTTAAAGAGGGACATTTCATAGCATTCTGGGAACACAATGACGTAATTGTATGTAAATGTGCTATATTTAGGATTTGAGAATATTTAAAATATCACTTACACTATTACTAAACGGGTTCTTATCACGATTATTTTTAATTGAGAGGTCCCGATATTTCAGCACTGTTTCAAGCGCCATGATCACGGGAAGACTGAGGAACTGCGGGTAGGTCATTTAAGAGCAGACAAATCTGTCTACTCTCCTTCTCGTTCGTTTGCCGGTACCCGCAGTTCCTTAGTTTTCCCGTGATCATGGCGCTTGAAACAGTGCTGAAATATCGGGACCTCTCAACTAAAAATAATCGTGGTAAGAACCCGTTTAGTAATAGTGTAAGTGATGTAGATAACCGCGAGTGTTTAAAGAAGTTTATTTAAAATATCGTTCAAAAACTTTAATTTAAATACCAAATGTTATCTAACATCTCGTCTATTCGAAATTTGAGCGCTAACGCCATTAATTTGATAAGTTATATCAAAGTTTCGAACAGATAATATTTTATAAGTAGTGTACCAAAGTTTTTGGAAACTCGTTATTGTGTAGGCGACAAGTTTCGGAAACTTTGCAACTTCAAATCAATTATTCAAATTAAAATCTGTTTGATTACAATAAGTAGTTTGGGAAATTAGTTATTAGTAGTTTGTAAGGAGAGATTAAATGTAATGAAAGAAAGAAAGAAAAACTATTAATGAACACACAATACAAGTTTACAAATATACATTTTAAGAAAGACAAAAACAGTGCAATCAGTGTGCCCATAAGGCCACAGCTCAGCATTTACCGCAGATTACTGCAGCGCTGATTTTCAGCTGAAGCCCAATAATGTAATTGTGATGTTTAATACTATTTAAAATGATACTATTTAAACTGTGTATCTGTTTGTATTAGATCGAAGCTTGCCATGTAAGCACGAGCTACCGGGACACCTGATCCTAAGTGGTTACCGTTGCTTATAGACCTGTACAATATCAGGTGTAATATGTGTACTGACTAGTTTCAGTGACTGATATAAAATATAGGAATACATGTCAGATTTGTCAGTAATAAAAATATATGTGAAAAATGTTAAACCCTTCTAAAATGCAGAGATTTAACAGCAGGAACAACGCGGGGCAGCTACTTACTTTTAAGGACTCCCTTCAAGTCTCTTTTGAAGCTTATAGTAACTAATATAAGAAATAAATATCTAATATAAAAACAATCATCTGAACTAAATAAAGAACGAGTAATAATACCACAAAACTGAAATTTCGCTAAACTGTGACAGTTAAGATGACTCCTGGCTCACTTCCAAATTAGAGTTAACCTAGATACAATTTGATCCTCACGTTGTGGAGTAACAGATAGACATTGGAAATGACCACGTAATAAAAAGTAGTTAAACTTCATTTTAATTATTACTGTGCCTTCATTGGTTGAAATGTTTGCTGTTTGTGCTCATTTTAGCGATTTTAATAATAAAATTACAAGACTGAAAAATTATGTAAGTTTAGAATTGTATTTTTATTTGGATACTGAATAAGACAAGACGTAAGACCGTCGGTTATAGGCTCGATAAGTCACTGGATCGAAACAGCGCAGGACCGGTCATTGTGGAAAGATTTGGGCAAGGCCTAAATGCAGCGGTTCACGTCTATAGTTTGTCGATATGCCTTTACAACAAGAGTCCACTTAACGATCAAAGTCTAAATACGCATACATTAAAAAAAAATGTGAAAAATCGTTTGTGTAGTAAAGCTTATTATACAATTAGTGATTTTCTAGGTGACTGCACTAAGTGGGAATGAATCTTTCGTTTTAGGTCAAAATTGTAACAAAAAATTGTAATATTGAATTAAAAAGATAAAAAAAAAGAAAAATAATACAAAAAAAGACATGCCTGCTGAGTTTCTTGCTAGTTCTTCTCAGGACAGTGGCTTTTTTTTCCGAACTGGTGGTAGCCTTTTGACATCAAAAAGCATGAGAATTTCATTAACGTTGAGAATAAATAATTTCATTTCATTTCAGTCTGATCATAATGTATAGATGATTCAATACTAAGATTAAAGCATTTTTCACGTTAAACCGAATTGAATCTGTACCAAGACACAGATATAAAATATCGTATTTGTTTTATATTGTGTTTATATCACACCATTTACATCATATATGATCCGTATTTCTATAGAAAAGTAATTTCGTGCATTTACTCACACTTTTTTTGTGATTAATTTTTTTGACTAATTTACAACCTCAAATCACTGAAGACACTATTGATTTATGTTCCAAAAGTTCCAAACTATTACAAAAGTTATGGCAAAGGAGATAAATAAAATTCAATCTTTTACAATCCTTACATCACCAAAACAATACCGTCTCTTCACTTATTTTCGTCGTAATGGCTCTATTAGAAATTTCACACGATATCCAGGTTGATTGGTGTACGTAGACTTGGAAGACTGCCAGGAAACATCTTAGCCTGTGAGGGTTGCAGGCTCATATGAAATTCTAGCCGTCTAGATAATTTCGTTAGCCATTTTTGTCTGGATGTCTGTAGTTCCCTTGAAGATTGAAGTCATTGAGGGTTTGAAGTTTGTTGTTGTTTTGGATGATATTATATATCGTTTTGATCGTTCAATTAATACTGACTTCTGCACTACTGTCTCTTACATAGACCAGATAGTTCTTCAATTTAAAACTTGCCTTATAATGAAGGACAAGATCAAATGCTCGAGCTTAAGTACTTTAGACGAACAAAAGATGCATACAATTACCCGTCTTTGGTCGAATGTTACATCGAAATTACCCACATTTACAATAATTTTAGTGATGGGCTGTAAATTTAGTGTAGTGAAAAGGGTTCGCATTCGCTTTACGAATGGTTTCGGGAAATGTTCGGAAATATTAAATTTTGATGTTACACTCATAAAGGATACAAAAACAATAAGTCTCTTAAGTAAAATAAGTGCTGAATTCTCAGTAGAAGATAACAGACATTTGTTTATTTATTTTGTTGCAAGTAAAAATAAATGCTATAAAGTTATACCTAATCAAAGAATAAATAGGGTGAAATCTTGAAATGCTTTTACTAGTAATAGTACTTTGCTGAAGAAAACAATTATTAAAAAAATAAAACTTGAGAGGTCACGGACATCTGGATAGAACGAAGTTCCTTTCGATTAAAACGTATCTCATAAAAATTATTTCCTTTCGTAACGTGCGATAAGGAACGGGTTTTAAAATATTATGATCACAGCGCCATCTAGCATTAATCATATAAAACAAAATAAGGAATTGTTTTAAAAGATTTTAATTCCAGCGATAATCACCTAAAACAAAAAAAAAAATTGTCGTGACAACTTTTCGTAAGATTTTTTTCCGTCTAGCCCCCTTTCACAACGCGCGATAAGGAATTTCGTTCCAATATATGTTACTACATTCACAGTTTTTTGAAAATACTCAAATGACACCGGGAGTCAATTATTCAATTGAATGATTATCAAATAATTCTCATATAATATAATTCTGTGTTGATTCATTATGACAGCCCTAAGTAATACACCAAAGTTGATAGTTCACTGTAAACTTGTAGTGTCAGCTGTTAATATTATCTATGAAACGACACGCCATCAGATGTTGGGCATGCATAAGCCAATATTATGATGTATGTTTGACCAAATTATAGAAAAACATATTAAGTTTTAAGGACAAAAAGTAGTCATTATTCAGAGTTGGGTTTAGGTCTCCTCAGTATAAAGATCAGGTGTAGTCTCCCATGGTTTCTTAATGAGGGTTAGGGATCTTATATAATATCTTCGAAAGGTATTTAAATCCTATCGATGTAATATAATGCAGTAAATATACTGTATATCTAAATTATAGCTCTGACTATTTACCTTTGATCTTTCTAAAACTATACGACCTATTATTTAAATCTTCTTTGCTTAAGCTCCTAATATCTCTCAATTCCTACATCAGCTCAACCACGCCAATTCATTTAAAGTCTTCAGCCGCTCGAATTACGTCATCAATTCGTATCTAAGCAACAACATTAGCGCTAAAACGGCCGTCTAAAGCCAAATCTTCAATAATTTATCGATTCCCCTTGCCAATACGAAGTTGGCCACCTGTGTTTCGACCTTACCGGTCCATCGGCTTAATCTCCGAACTCTTGGGATTCATCGGGAACCAATAAACTAGTGAAGTTTCCTTCAGTTTGTTTTCCTGTTGTCGTTTTAGTAATTACTGGTCGCTCCGTGTCACAACTTTTATCTTGTTCGTTATAAGTGTTGATTTGGTGGATTAAGTGGCTTATTGTGGTCTTTCGATGTTTTGGTACTGTTTGTTTATTCTGAGAGTTTATCGATCGAATGTATTTTTCGATGGTGGTGTATACAGTTCGTGATGAAGTATATTTTCTTTATCTTTACAAGTGGAGCATGAGTGAGTTGAACTATGTTCGGGCAATATTCAATTTTGATAAATGAGGTTTAATTTCAAAGACCTAACACTGACAGATGTCACAT
This sequence comes from Trilocha varians, assembly GCA_030269945.2. Taxonomy (NCBI): domain Eukaryota; kingdom Metazoa; phylum Arthropoda; class Insecta; order Lepidoptera; family Bombycidae; genus Trilocha; species Trilocha varians. The sequence continues at coordinate 9,919,707 of AP028273.1, read as the reverse complement.
CTTTACTATTGTCTTTCAGCTTCCGACGCGACGCGGTTTGACTGTCGGCGGAAAAATTATAAAACTTATATCTAATTATATAAATTGTGAATAACGGCGGTCGCCTAGAAGAAAGAATCTCATCCATCGAGCATTAGTCCTGCTAGCAGAGGTAAGTCAGATTACTTTATTATTGATGTGTATAGGTCGGTGTATATGGTTTTGAAATTAATCCAGGTCGAAATTGAGAAGCCCGGATCAACGCCAACATACAGTCCACTTAAAAAAAACGATAATCTTGTCTGCCTACGCAGGCAGGGTCGCCACACCAAACTGAATCCAATATCTTAAGTCTGAGGCCTTTTTTCAGCACCTTAGGCTCACGTAATGCTTCGCTACTTCTTCAGTCCAGACAGTCTTTATAAAACTTTATTACTTCGCGTGCGGTGCAAAAACTCGTGATTATAGAACAAAATAATGTAATATATTTACAGAACATAACAAAAATATCGCGATAGCATCGCAAATTATGTACGTGTTCCTTTGTGTCACAGACGAAATTTCGCAGATCTGCTAGTCTATGATATTAGACCTAAAGATCTAAATTTACAGTGTCTCTAAACTAAATATATTACAGTAATTCCCTAAATGTTAGTTTCAGATCGTTTATTATAAGTAAGGATAGTTCAAAACCACGAGGAGTGCTCTTGACATATTTAATTTATTCTCGAAGGGCATCCATCAGGCTCGCATCAAACATGGCGGCATGGTAATTAATTATGAGTTTTCCGTCGTTTTTCAACTATATTCTTGCACTTTAATCTCGTTAATGTTTTTGAAAGTTATGGATGTTGTGATTAGGAGTTTGATTTTAATGGCATAGATATTTTCCGTATTTTTGATAAATACAATTTTCTTTAAACACTCGCGGTTATCTACATCACTTACATTATTACTAAACGGGTTCTTACCACGATTATTTTTAATTGAGAGGTCCCGATATTTCAGCACTGTTTCAAGCGCCATGATCACGGGAAGACTGAAGAACTGCGGGTAGGTCATTTAAGAGCAGACAAATCTGTCTACCCTCTTTCTCGTTCGTTTGCCGATACCACTGGAACTCGAACTCACATTTCGACACACCACACTGACCGTATCGGCTGCCGTCTCTCGGGATCTCTCAATTAAAAATAATCGTGGTAAGAACCCGTTTAGTAATAATGTAAGTAATACAATTTTCGTAACATTCCCCCCCTCCATGAAATAGTAATTTTTGCTATGAATACATGGACTTTTGTTTTCTTCATCAATAATAGATTTTTGAGTAAACTCACACAGTCAAAATACACTTCAACTTATTAACATTAATAAGATTAACAAAACCTTCTCAAATATGGCTGATATTTACACAACAGCGACTTTTTCACCAAATTATTTTTCAGTCAGTTTCAATCACCTCAAAATTTGACGTCAAGTAAATTACATGCAAAATTATGTCTCAGAGCACCTGCCCCGGGGTGTCAGAAAACTCTCGAATCCTATCACTCAATGTGACGAAGTAACTCCACGATTAAACAACACAGCATAATTCGTCACTCTCGTGTTCAATATCGTTAATGTTGAAAAAAAACATTTTTTGCTTATTTTGTCTTTACGGTTTGGATATACATTAAAATGGATTTTATGACTGTTTTCATGTAGCTGAGAGAACTAAGATTTGATATTGTAACAATTTCTTCAAAGACACATTTCTTCTTAAGAATATTTTGTAAGCTTTGATTTTAAGATACCTCGGAAGGCAGAGAAAATTATTTGAAGGCATAAAAAAAATGGTGCCTATTTTTTTATAAATTTAATAAAGATCTGACTCATCGTTCTTGTGCTATATTTAAGAATTGGAAGTCAGTCATTGACTTGTTTTCTATACTTCCAAATAGACGTAAGAAATTAACTAAAAACAAAAACACGGATGAGACAGTACAAAATGGAGTCGTATCTGATGATCCGGAGCCGTCAGATGGAACCGTAGACGATCAATCAACGGCGCGTATGTCACACGAACACACTCCTGTAATGTGTGATCAATGGACCAGACTGGGTCTCGCCGCAGCGGGCTTTGACAGACATATTTGTACAAAGATTTATATTTTTCGGGATTTAAAATGCTATTTCTAAAAAGGTTTTGTTGAACTTGTACTGGATGTATCTAATCAAATCATCTTTTATTGTGCAACATAGGTATACAGTATTAACTATGTAAGTTTGGGTGGCATCTTGTAAGTTGAGTTTGACCAACTTCCCAATTTCCAATTGGGCTGTATTTTGTGCACAATATTATAATCTTTCTTATATATAAAAATAAATTGCTGTTCGTTAGTCTCGCTAAAACTCGAGAATGACTGAACCGATTTGGCTTATTTTAATCCTGAAATATTCGTAGAAGTCCAGGGAAGGTATAAACGGTGAGAATATTTCCTTATGTGACGCAGACGAAGTTGTGTAGGGCAGCTAGTCTAATATATAAAATTCTCGTGTCACAGTTTTCGTTGCCATACTCCTCCGAAACAGCTTGACCGATTTTGATGAAATTTTTGTTCTTATCCGGTATCTATGAGAATCAACTAACATCTATTTTTCATCCTCCTAAATGTTAGAGGTAGTCCACCCCTATTTTTTTTTTCGACGCGTACGATGTTGTGCGGGGCAGCTAGTATAGTAGAATTGAGTGGATCAGCTCCATAAGGGAGTAGAATCGGATAGTACTTATAAATCCATAGATACTTCTAATATGTCTTAAATACGATCGACTTGTTTGAGATCATTTTACTGCTATTTTTCTTCAAGATCATAAAAGTTTTCTTTAAAAAAATTAAGACGACCTTACAGTACAGCTGATGATAAAAAGATACACGTTTTTGGATAAACATCTACATGTTTTATTTTATGTTATAAACATTGGACACATTTGGCTATTATATTCCTACAATCTAATTAATAATTTAATATTAAGCAGCCGATACTGTCAGTGTGGTATGTCGAAATGTGAGTTCGAGTTTCAGTGGTACCGGCAAACGAACGAGGAAGAGGGTAGACAGATTTGACTGCTCTTAAATGACCTACCCGCAGTTCTTCAGTCTTCCCGTGATCATGGCGCTTGAAACAGTGCCGAAGTATCGGGACTGCTCAATTGAAAATAATCGTGGAAAGAACCCGTTTAGTAATAGTGTAAGTGATGTAGAAAACCGCGAGTGTTTAAAGAAATTTATTAATATTAAGATTTTAAACTAACTTAGCTATGAAACCTTTACTTGAAACGATTTATAGTAACCGCCAGTATCTGATTCGTGAATGACATTTGTGTTTTGCATGGCTCTTGGTGTCTGAAGGTTTCGTGAACTTTGAATACGATTCCAATCATAGATTGTATTAATAACATTATATGTAGTAAATCATATTTGACTTCCAAAGCAAATGTTCAAGTCAAGTGTTGTTTTGGTCGTGGAATTTTGTTTTGAGTAGATAAACTGAAAGGCAATAGTCGTGGTGGCCGAGTGGTTGAAGCGCTTGCCTTCCGTACGGGAGGTCGCGGGTTCAAAACCGGCCGGCTTATACCTCTAAATCTTAATATGAAAAAGATTTATGTACAATTTTTCACAACACCATTGGCTAAAAACGGTGAAGGAAAACATCGTGAGGAAACCTGCATATCGGAAAAGGGTTCTAAAAATCCTTTGAAGATATGTGAAGTCCCCAATCCGTATTAGGCAAGAGTGGTGGACTATGCCTAAACCCTCTTCAGAGGAGACCTGAGCTCAGCAGTGGGCAGTAATGGGTTGTTACAGTACAGACTGAACGGTAATGGTTATATTTTAATTTCATCCATCTCAGTTGTTTCTTTTTAACTATATTTTATAATTGTTAATATCAGGATTTCATTATTTGTTATCCGATCGAAATTAAAAAATTCGCACAATCAAAAAAGTCAGATTTAACAATAAACTCAACGACACACACATGATATATTCACTTTCTTCTTTACCAAAACAAAATTGCACAAATATCACACAACTGGTGACACAGAGACACCGAAAAACTTTCTCAGTAGTTAATAAAGCCGAAACAAATGACAATCGCGCGTGTTATCTAACATTCACGTTTCCCTCACCACGCTTGATTTGCGGAATGGAATAAAAGCATCCACATGATTAGGTCTCTTCTCATCTATGAGAAATCTTTTGTGGTAAACATGTCTTGTCAACAAATATGTTCGTAAATGCGGCGTGTCGTTTTTTTTCCGTTTGTGTTCCTTGATTAAGACTATCTATAAATAGGTTTAAGAGAGTTATCAAAGAACGGCTATGCAGTAAAGTATATTATAAACTTAATGATTATATAAATGACTGAACAAAATGGGAATGAGTTGCTCGTCCCGGGCTGTTTCAATTGATACATTTGTTAAAAACAAAAATATTGTAAAACAATATTAAAAAAAAAAGAAAAAAAAACCATATTAAATTTAAAAAAAGACATGCCCGCTGAGTTTCTTGCGCCGGTTCTTCTCAGGACGAAGGCGTAATTTTAGCGAACTGGTGGTACAACTTTTGATTTTATTTTTGACATTCAAAATGTTTGGTGTGAATTTTCTAAAATAGATGAGTCTTCTGGAACGAGATTGCAAAATCAAAATGTCATTCAGTTGAGTTGCTATAAAAAAAGATCGACTCCAATGCGGACCAATGAGAGCAGTGAAATCTAATTCATAAGACCTAGAAATCAAGTCTAATAGTGTACCAACTGACAATCTAAATAATCAAATATTATCAAAATATAGATTCCCGAAACCAGGTTACGCATTCCGTTGTATCTTTGAAGGATTTTAAATATCCTCCAAAAGTATAGAAATTCAATAATGACAAACGAATACTTTACAGGGTTTGTTTTTTGGAATTATAAAATATTGGATCGGGTGTACTGAAATATTTAAAAATCGATGAATACAATTGTGTTTCTTTTCGAAAATCAAGGAATGTTTCCTTTCATCAAAATTATCTAAAATCATTATAAAAATCCCACCTTGTATAGTTCTGAAACCGCTATCCTGGGCAAGTATACGTTTTCTTTCTTTATCCTTGAAGGGTTAAATTTTTTTAATAATTGCCAATGTTACACCTTATTTCCTGTTATTGGAACGAAGTTCCTTATCGCGCGTTATCGAAAGGGCTAGACGGAAATTATTATGAAAAAGTTGGCACGACACTTTTTTGTTTTAGATGATTATCGCTAGATGGCGCTGTTCTTAAAATATTTTATAAAACAATTCCTTATTTTGTTTTATATGATTAATGCTAGATGGCGCTGTGATCAAAATATTTTATTTAAGTTATTAAATAAAAAAAAAAATATTACAATTCCTTCACTAATTAATCGAAAAGAACTTCGTTCCATCCGGGTGTCCCTTGACACCTCTCAAGTTTTTTTTTCCTAATTGTAGCCAATTTATAATAACAAACTCGTACTCCACAGCTATACAGTAATCAATAATGCAAAGCTTTACAGTCAAACACACAAATACTAATACCCCATTGCTATCAACTGTGGCGCTCCATCAACTATTGTCATCGCTGATTATTCCACTGACGCTTTTGACAATGGCGATATTACCAGATATCAGATGAAGCGGGCGTCGTGTTCCGTCACACGGTTGGGAATTAATTAATTAGTCGATAAGTGATTGAGCGTCTGTTATGTTCGTTTTATATCATTGTATGTGAACGTAACATAGTTTTGGTGAGTTTATTTATTTCACAAAACACATACAATAGATGTAGGTACACTTACAGTAAATCAGCTTAAATAACACGGATTAATGAACATTAGTATCCAAACTAGGCCGAGCCTGTATTTTGAACACTAATTTATAATAAATTACGCCTGAAGAACTGACAATATGTACACTCAAACACTAATTAATAACCAATACAAAGTTTATAATTAAATAAATATAATGATCATCAAGTTATTGCAAAACGCATGTTAATTTTAAATTTACAAGGGATTAATGTAGGTAGTTATAAATTTGGAAGTCGTCACTAGAATAAAATTGCCGTCAATAACAATATTAAACCATTATTAGTTGTTGAGCCTCTTGCCTTTTAAGTCAAGTAAGTTCACTTTTTTGTGAAATGGTGAAGAAAGACATTGTGAAGAAAACTGAATATAAGAAGAGGATTAAAAACTAAAGAGGAATCAGGCATAATGTATTGGATATTTACATTTTTACTTACTTTTTTATGCCCAAGCCTAGTAGTTGGCAGTTGATACAGCTATTTTGGTATATAAAAAATACCACCTACATAAGGAAAGTTCATGTACATAATACATGCTTATTTGCTTAATATAGTGGAGAAACAAAGCAGATTGTACTAACAGAGTGTCCCGTTTAGCTGAAATTATCTTAATAAAAATACTTACGTGTAAATAGGCATCCTATCACCATCTTTGAACCACAGCATCATAGCCACATCTCTCACTGGAGCTGCTAGGTCACAAGGCAGCCGAGTCATACCACCTGGTGCTGACCACACCTGGATTACATCTGAAAATAGAAAAAAATGCAATCAAATTTTAATAGAGCATACAGGGAAAATCGAAAAGTGATTGTGAAAAATGGCAAATATATAAATAAATTGCTGAGATATTGATAAAACCTTAATGTGCCCGAAAATAGACCACGAAAAATATCAACAAATAAAACCAGTCATTTGGAATATGACCTCTTTGGAAGTCTATACCTAGTATACACAAGAATGGTGTCAATTCAATTTTGATTACAACTGTCTTTACCAGTTCTATATTACGGAATTTCAAATACCAGATACAGCGAATAGCACACCTATTTTTTTGTCATTATGCCATTCTGCGCTTTGATGATTGCTCGAGAATTCGGCTATAATTGAAACCTCCCTTTGTTTCTACAGTTCCATCGTCCAAACGTTTTGATTGGTAATTGGTTTCGTCTTTGCGAACGGCCCGTGGAATTTCTTTTGTCTGTACCGTGCTGAATATTGTGTTACTTTTACAATTGAAAATAATGGCCAGAAATTCTTTTGGGAGAGCAATTATTTGAAGATTTTTAATGGAATTTCGATTGGTATTTTTAAATAGAAATCGTTGAGTTGTTTTACATCTATTTAGGATTAAGCTAAGTGTTTTGTGTTTGCTGAAGACAAGTGAAATAACTACGTAGAAAATCGTTCGAGTACCGAAACTTTTCTCAAATCTAAGGTTTGCTTTAAAAGACTGACTTTTAGTTATATTTCAGCAATTTTGTTGTTAAAATTTTTTAAAAATATTTTTGGACTCGTTATAAAAATAACTAATTGCTAAGAAGTCAGTGGGTAATAAGTATTAATCCATAAGCATTACGCCTCAGAAAGGACCTTAGACCCTTAAACCCTTAAATAATAAAGCATTCAGAAAAAGAACAATAATCCTTATTGAAACTGAAATTTCCAGTTTATCTCAGATTTTCTATTATATTTTCGTAAACATATTGAATTTTTTTTCTAACTGTAGATATAAAGGCAAAACACGATGACTCGCGCCTCGAAGACTCGTTGAACGCTATACATCAAGCAGAAGCGTGTTTTTCTCCTGTCGTCACGCATTAAGTCGTCCTAATACAAATTGGAGAGAGCGAGCTTTGGAGTGTGGTGCAAGAAAAAAGGGCCTTTTCTTTTCTCATATTCATAATAATGGTTAATTTATATTGACGTGACAACGTCTTATAAATTGGTTTGCCGGGTGACACTTCAAGAAACTGCGTTACGCTCCGCTCACGTTATGCGCTCACAATGAGAGCGAGTGAGAGGCACGCGTGCCTTTCACTTTTTATGTCTGTCTCTCTCGCTCTTAGGCTAACCATGCCCAAGTCGTTGTCACGTAAAACTTTCGCCCGTATACCGACTTTACAGGCAACCAATTTTTTATTTTAATGTAAACTTATTCAAACAGTCGCGGTTTTTTATAATACTTTCATGCATTTTCAACGGGTTGTTACCACGATATTTAATTCATTGAGTTGTCTCGATACTTCGTTGTTGTTGCAAACGTCATGATCACGAGAAGACTGGATACTCCTTCACGATTTAAGAGCAAACAAATCTGTCTACCCTCTTTCTCGTTCGCGCTATTGGGTAGTACCACTGGAACTCGAACTCACATCACGACACCCTTAGTGACTGTAGTGTTTAGCACTGGATTCCACATAAGGGGTGTCCCAGAACTATGCGACTGTATTTTATGATACCAGTAACTTTATTTATTTTTAGAAATCTTTTATAAGAGCATCTTCTTTTTGTAGTTCCGTTATAATAAGAAAAAAAAATAGTTATGGGTCGAGGACGACAATTCGATATAATAAAATTTTATTGTAATTAAAGCTACCTCAGAAAGATCTATGCTCAGAAACAGTTGACGTATATACAGAACCCATATATTCTACTATGAAAATACATTTTAATTAATTTCAAATTTTCAGATTTATTTATTTCACTCAGCATACATAACAATAATAAAATTACAATTAAATAAAACATAATAAATGGTATTACAGGGTAGAAGCATGTTGATTACTACATAACAATAATGCTTAACTATAGTACTCACACTAGGCAAGCCTGTATCGTGAGTACCGTAACACGATTACTTAAGGTTGTCACTCCGGTTCACTCAGTTCCCGAATTAAGAAATAAATATTTCGCAGATTGGACCAAACATTTCTGAATACGCCCTAATAGCTTGTAACCTTGATAGGCGGCAAATGTCGCGTCTGCTCTATACGCTCCGGCTGATCTATGGCGTATATAGCACATAAACTTAAGTATGTACGCAAATTGTTCAACACTTCGCTAACTTTAATATTAGAAGCGTGTGAACTTTTTGATATTGCTCTTGTGTCTGTATCGTCTGAGAAATACGTGTTATCATCATTTTTAATGTTTGTGTTTTCATTTACTTGTTGCTTATTGGATCTTTGGTGAATGATATTTTGTTTTTGAGAACTAGGTCTGGTTGGTTTTATGTCTCTTGGACATACTTTTGAATGGTTTCTTTAATCATCTCACTTCTCTCTTCGCTAAAACAGTACAGGGATCTATGGGCGGTGGTGACCATAGCGACAGGTCAGCAACGCTTGTTCCTCATCAGGCAATAAAATATTGAGAGGGCGATATCAATTATTATATTTATTCCAGCGCTATGACTTGTCCTTCTTCAAACGAGGCTTGAGGAGGGTCCTTAAGGTTAGGTCGTAGGTAGCGACCCCTCAATGTCCCCTGACATTGCAGAGGTTCATGAGCGACGGTAACCACTTACGACCAGGTGGCCCGTTGGCTCGTCTGCCTACATGGCAATAAAAAAAAAGTCTAGTTCAGGATACCGATAGATCAGATCAACCTTACCTACCTGTTTATATTAACTGTAGTAGAAAGAGACTCTTCTATTGTTTGCCGAAAAAAATCCCTTGCTTAAAAGCTTGATTACCTTCTGAAAATCCTACCCAAGCATTTTTCTGAATATTAAATTTAATTTTATAATTTCTTCAATAAATACTGGAACTAGCTACTTTTAAAATATCCTCATTGAGGTTTGATAAGGATTATATCTCTTCTAGTTCTTCACGAATATTCTACCCATAAATTTTAATTAACTTTTCAATAAACAGTTTCAATGCTGTATTCAGTATATTTTCAAGTGTTTCACAATTTTCATATTTCTTCGAAAAGTGAAGGCGCTTAAATTAATTTATTTTCCATAAGGTCCACGTTCAAAGAAACGGGAAACATTAAAGCCGCAATAAATAAGGATTCTAATATATAGGTTACTCTTTAAAGCTATTGATTTATTATAAATTAGTGTTTTAATATTATCAGTTTCACCTCAATATTTAACGTGATCTCATACACCAAAGCTTCGGATCTCTATATGAATCATTACGAGATTATCAAAGTGTATTTTCAATATATTCAAAGTATAATATTGTGCTTTGAATGTGTAATATATTGTTATAGAAGTAACTAAATATTTGTAAGTGGATCGTTATTCACATCATAGCAAACACAATAAATATACAGTGTGATTTTTTAGAGAGGGTACATATTGCAGGAGGGTGATGAGTACTCTGTTCTAATACGGAATATTACAAAAAATTGGTAAAATTACAAAATACTTTTTTTTTTAAATCTAAATTCGACAAAACTACCTCAAACATAAGCAATTTCGGCTTAAAGAGTGTTATCTAACGACCTCTAGCGATCTCGCGCACCCCACACCTCCGCCACACCCATCAGCTGTCGAAAAACCATCATTTTGTAAGAATTTTAGATATTTTTAAGTTGCGATTACTAAGGCATTAAGCCATATTCTTTGGTAATAATATTTTTACTGGTCGTATATAACCATCAGCTACCATGACCTTCAATATGTACCCTCACTAGGAAATTACCCTGCATACAACCTTAAACAATGTAATAAATAAACCACGTTTACCAAAACGTTTACTAAGAATTAGTCATAAAAATACGCAAATCCATTTCAAAAATAACTAGACATTCCAAATCCAACTTATAAATTCTCAGCTCACAGACACTATGTAATTATTTCTGACTTAGCTGTCTAAAAACTCCCAAATCTGGGGAGCACACATCCTCTAATTAGCTACCATGATGTTAAGCTTACAGCAATTAAATCTTAATCGAGTCATTTGAGACGACGAGCTCAGGATGGAATGTCATGTGTCACTCGCCAACTGGGAGTCATGAGGCTGGAGGAATTTACAAGATGAAAGCGCATCAGCACTTCCAATTAACCAGTGACTTAATCTTCGTAGAAATCGGAGATTTAGGTTAGATATAAATTAAATGCCGCTTGTGTTGCTGTTCGACGTTTTATCAGATTTAGGGTTTATTCTTTGGAATAATTTTGGTATTTTGTTTACGTTTTAGAGAAGCTGTTACACTTGAAGTATCGTCATTAGCCCGTATACGTCTACTGCTGGACCCTGATCGCTGGCCGTGATCAGGTCGTCGCTCCAACTTGTGAGAGGCTACGCCTACCTAACGCTTACTTTATCACACAATTTAAATCCATTAGGAAAATAAACCTTATTTTATTTATTTTAATACTTTATTGTACACCAGGTAAAGAGAATTACAATGACTTATAGTAATTAAAAAATAAGCACAAAAGGCGATCGTTAAAATTTTATTTTTAGCCATTTCTTGAGATATCTCTACTGTGAAATAACTTAGGTAGGTACTAGTCCAGACACGATGATCAGGCAGCGGCAAATTTCTCTCACAATCCTGATTATTTCGTATATTTTTGTATACTTATAGACCATATAAATTGTTAAGCAAGCATCAAATGGTTTATACGTGACAAAGCGTACACATACACTCGTAATCGAAACAATCAAAGAACCACCAATTAAGAGGACAATAGCTTCGCACTTCCCAAAAACCAATTTCCTAAAAAAAAGAGCTCCACCTATATCAATTACATGTTCCAGTGCAGATATCAAGGGTGTGTACGTCACTCCCCCTTGCTCGTTAGGTGTGGATCGATCCTCATCCATATTCACATCACGGACACAATTAGCCCGCACCATAGTTTTGACCGGACCGCATTGCCAATTATACTTCGCAATCTGACCGGCTTTTTGCGAGACCCCCTCATCTCTTCGTTGCTTTTTTAGAATAATTTTCGGGTTGGATTCATTGATTTGTGGGAGGTCTTTGTTAGTGATACGTGCATTTGAAATCGCTATTTCGGTCAGTTCGTTCGGGTATTCAGATTTTTGCTGCTTTTTAGCATAATTTTAGGAACGTATTCTTCGATTCATAGAGGCTGGTCTTTGTTCATGAACAGTAAACAATTGCAGTAAAACTGGTATCGGAAATTGTGGATCTAAAATACAAAGAGACTTGAAAGTAGTTCAACATTCCAATGCACTGGACATCGTTAATTCGAAAAAGAATGGTAAATAAAACTGAATTCATTCGGCTCTAACAGAATTTTTATGACAATTGAAAAAAATCTGTATTGAAATAAAATGGTTTACGGAGGCAATTGTGGCGGTACATAGATCGTGTCGAGTCACTCCGCACAATTCCACACTAGGTTTTATTCTCAGTCGGAGTTTGGACGCTGAGTGAGAACTACGGAAGGTTTTAGTGCAGTTCAACTTCCACATACACCTGCGGGACGAGTAGAAGTTGAGTAATTTCCACCTGTCCAAAAACAGACTGGACAATTTTATGTACCGTATTCATCAAAGTACCTTAGCCGCTATTACAGAATCCACAATATCTCTGATGGCCTATTTCAGAATAGATTATCTCAGGTAAACGTCCAAGTAGATAATTTGGTATAATTGAATTTATCCATACAACTCCCAAATCTGATTCCACACATTTATTGTACAACAAGGATTCTAATTTGCATACGACCAGAGACCGAATCGTTTATACGAGCAGAAATCAAAGCCAGGGATGGAACCCTCATAATGTGATTAATTTGTATACTGAATTGAATTATGTTAGTTGTGATTAAAGGGACAGTCGTACAGTAGTTTTGAAGGTTTTCGTGTGTATAAGAAATGAGGAAAACGAGAAAATAAACCACAACAATCGGGTCTTGTATCAAAGCAAATCAAAGCAAAGATTGCATCTTTGAAATGGCAATGGACACATTGTGTGAAAAACGGATGGTTAATGGGGCCGTAAACTTCTGGAGTGGCGGCCACAAACCGGTAAGCGCAATGTGGGTAGACCGTGGGTTTTGACAAGATGGACTGACGAGCTGGTCAAGATCGCGGGAGGTCACTGGGTGCAGATAAGGCAGGATCGGCCGTTGTGACGAAGTTTGGGGGAGGCATTTGGATGTCCAGCAGTGGACGTCTATAGGCTTGTGATGATAATAATGAATCCGGATTCGCTTATTGTCCTAAAGACCCTTCTTTGAAGTGACAAAAAGCGTTTGTAAAATAGAGTAGCCTTCCTCGAGCTGTCAGTATTTTTTTATTTTATAGGCCACATTCTAACATAATAATATTATGGTATCATATAATACTGACCATTTATCTGGTTAAATATAACTGATCTCACAAACTTTAGAAAAAAAGAATTCCCGACAATTTTCCACCTAACCCCAAGACTAACGTAGAATTTCAATTCGTTACAAAGTTATAAGCCACAGAAGCATGTAAAACAATTACTGGCTAAAGTATAACATTTCAAACAATACTGTAGTGGGCTGACGTCCTAGTTACTCGTAAAAATGAGTTGCAGTTACGAAGTGAATGCAAATTGAACAGCCAACTTCGAAGTGCTTCAAACAATCGTATCGGACGCCCTGAACGTAGGGTTAGAAAGAATTAGAGAGTTCGTATTTATTACAAGCTTTATAATAATTTGCACTGGATGTAACTATGTAGCTATGTAACCATATATTGAGTAAATGTCACTTAAATAATAGGTACAAACAGCATGTTAAAAGAACATCGGAATGGAAGGTTACACAAAGTTACACTAAGTACGAAAAATAATCTAATATATAAAATTGTCGTGTCACGGTGTTCGAACTTGAACTCCTCCGAAACGGCTCGACCGATTTTGATGAAATTTTTTGTGCTTATCCGGTACCTATGAGAATCGGCCAACATCTATTTTTCATCCCCTAAATGTTAGGGGTAGTCCACCCCTAATTTTTTTTTTCGGCGCAGACGAAGTTGCGCGAGTCAGCTAGTAATAATTTATAATTTAAAAAAACATGTCGTATGAAAAGTAAATCATTGAATAATAGAATTAATATTAAACCATACAAAACACTTATATTATATAAAATATAATGAGATAAGAAAATAATTAAAAATTGAGCGAAAATAATTGAAAATTATTCAAGAACTTGAGCCATATAGATACTAATGTACCTATGTAAGTTAGGGTGGAATCTTGCGAGTTAAATTTAACAAACTTTTCGTTGTCTGATTGAGCTGACATTTTGCACACAAATGTATATTGCATTTGACAATACAATAATATGACTGACGTTAGTTTCTCATCCCCGTTACATGATATTCAAGGTCTTAAAAGCTTGTATTTAAAAAGGTTTATTTCAAATAAGTTACTTAAGTCCTTTCAAAAGATTTCTTATATTACGCCTCTCGAAATTGATTCTCAAGACACAATAATTCGAGTAAAATCAAATTTTACTCAAAATAGTTTACAAGCCTTCTATACCTTTCTAAGTCTATAGCACAACGGGAACAAAGATATCGAGTTCTGTCCAAGTTTGTATGCTATCTAGTAAATGAACGTTGTCATTCATAAACATAATGTATTGTTTGTGGCTTTTTACCGTCTCAGAAATATAGTAACGGTTGTTATTGATATGACGGCGTAAATAGTGTGTTGAGGTGTAATGACGTTGTAAACAGTCGATCTTCATTTGGTTTTGTCAGGAATGACGTCACAATGTACACTTGAACACTTGATGATCAATACTTTTGAATAAAAACTTCAAAATAACGAGTTTTAACAGTTTATTACTTTTGCATCAAGACGCGGACGCTTCGACAATTCAAACACGAATGAATAACAGCGGCCAGCACCTGTATTTATAGCAAGTCTCCACTTCCAACTACCCGCACGGTGAATAGGTTGGCTTCCCTTGTTATCACCCCGTCAGATATAATAATATGATTTCTGGTGTGGTCCATAAGAGTGTGTGGTAATGCAGGAGAGCTCTGATGCTCAAACAAACACGAACAAATGAAATGTGTATTTTTAATGCATGAATGGATATACTTTATTGCATAAAAAATTGACGATGACAAATACAAAAAACAACATACAATGGGTCTCATCATTAAGAGCAATCATAAAATATATACATTTGAATTATCCACGATCTGTACTGTAACAATCCATTGCTGCCTACTGCTGGGCTCCGGTCTCCTCAATAGAGGAATCAGGTTTTTTTTTCAGTTGGAGGAAATCACCGGATCCCACCAAACCACAAACCACATACCATATAGTTCAACTCCCACATAGCCCGCCCCGCGGTATGTGGGAGTTGAACTGCACTGAAACCTTCAACCACTCACACTCAGCGTCCGAACCCCGGCTGAGGCCAGAACCCAGCACGGAGTTTTGAGGGACGGCGCGACGCGTTACGCGCTCGGCACTCTTTCCCGTCGCGCAGTCCCCGAGGAATCAGGCATAGTCAGGATTGGGGACTTTACATCTTCGAAGGATTTTGAAAACTTTTCCAATACAGGTACTTTTCCATAAGGTATATGATGTTTTTCTTCACTCTTTTTCAGCCAGCGGTATACAAAAAAACATTCGATTATGTACAAAAGTTCCACTTGTAAATTATCCAATTTTGAATTAATTATTCAAAGCTAATGCAGATTATCCCACAGTCTAACAAGTTATAGTACAGACAGAGTATGCAGTTGTTTCATAATATCCGGTAAGACTCGCAGCTGTCGTTGCTTGCATCGCTGCGTTCTCATTCAACTGTGCAGGATTGTGCCTTTGCTGAGTTTTGTCTTTCAATTTACGGGATGAATGCTTTGTTTTCAGCGAATTTGACTTTGGAACTGTTTTTGTAGGCAGCTATTTTTGTGAAAGAATGTGTTTTAAGTTTAATACTGGTGATATAGGTATACCTGTTACATTTTGATTGTTAGTAATATATGAGTTGATTAGAATGATATTTCTGCATAGTTTTATGTATAGATCAATTGTGGAGATAAACCTTCTTAGAGGTTCTTACCACGATATTTAATTAATTGAGTTGTCTCGATATTTCAACGTTGTTGCAAACGTCATGATCACGAGAAGACTGGATACTGCGGGTCGATTTAAGAGCAAACTAATCTGTCTACCCTCTTTCTCGTTCGCTTTTGGGTAGTACTACTGGAACTCGAACTCACTTCTCGACACACCGCACTCACTGAATCTACAAGACTCTCTGAGCATGAACCCTTAGTGACTATTGTGTTTTGCACTGGATTCCACATACTCGATAATCTGAAGCCGTCACCCCTGTCAGGTATAGACTAGCGTATGTGGCTACCATACTAAGATATCAAAATCTCTATTGTTTAGTGTGATATTTTCTAATGAGCTGACCTGCGTAACATTCTGCAAGCGTCTAGGTGACAATGAAAGAAAAAAATGAAGAAATTACGTAAGTGAAGCATACATTATTCCTTAGTATATTAGCTATATCTAAGTTAAAGTCCAGTGAAATTCCAACCGTATCAAAGATTACCCGAAACAAACAAACAAACAAACAAACAAAAAAATATATCAGTAAGTTTTCTCTCTAACAAATTTAAAACTTTACCTTCTTGCACGTGACAAGGTATTTTCTTGGAATCCAGTGTTAGACGAAAATAAAGCCAAAAACTATAGTTTTGAGACGGCAGCCGATACTGTCAGTGTGGTATGTCGAAATGTCAGTTCGAGTTCCAGTGGTACCGGCAAACGAACGAGAAAGAGGGTAGACAGATTTGTCTGCTCTTAAATGACCTACCCGCAGTTCTTCAGTCTTCCCGTGATCATGGTGCTTGAAACAGTGCTGAAATATCGGGAACTCTCAATTAAAAATAATCGTGGTAAGAACCCGTTTAGTGATAATGTAAGTGAGGCATTTTCTTGTTTGAATTGCGAAACCCTAGAAATGATAAATATGTTCAGATAGTGCTAGTGAAAATTTACAAAATGGTAACAAGCTAACAGCTTTCACAAGAAGGAGCAAACTAATTAGTGCTCACTACACATACGTGTACCGCAGAATAACTGAACAGAAATAAAGTTATTTTCGAACTAGTTAGACTCTCAGACACAAAATACTAAGTGCATACCAGGAGCGATAATCATTTTTTTTCTGAACTGAGATACAGAAATGTTAACTATGTAAACAAGAAATCTTAATCTATCTCCCTTCACTATTCAGTTTTATCAAGATCATCATGACGATTACAACAGCGTCAATATATCGATCATTTAATAAAAATCATAATGAGAACCCGTTCAATATTTAACAAATAGTATTATAGATAAATATTTTTCAAAAAGATAGTAATTCTAAATGAAATTTCAAACCAAATTCGCCACAATTACGCCATCTGCATGATTTTTTTATTCTCGCAGCAGTTGGTGCAGACATATTGTACATTTTAAGGGAAGTCGACTCCAAAAGTGACGCTCTAAATGTAACCTTAATTAATATGTTCTGAAATACAAAAGGCTTTTAATACTTGTAGTGGCAGAATTTCGATTGGGTTAAACCGAAACGTGGTACATCCGAAAGTTTATATGAGTATAAAAAATTTAAAGCATAAGATCAGTCTCTATTATGAGATGTGGAAAAATATAGTCATAAATTACCTTTAGGTAATGGATGTGATATTTTTACAAGGCATTAAACTGTATATAAGAAGTCGTGGTAAATTTTGGGGCTTATGTCTAGAAGTAAACTTTTATGAGTGTGATGATTATGATGTAATAATTGTACCTTAATGAACACCTACTTAATACTAGCAAAGTAATTCGTACTTCCATACGCAGCCTATTTTTAAAGACCGTAAAATTCAAATCACAAAAGTGGCTCGTTGGCTCGTCTGCCTACATGGCAATAAAAAAATACTTATGTTTACCAATCATATTATTATTCTGGTTCATTAGGTACACGAAATGACCGAAAAGCAAAAAAACACATCTTTCAACGGCCAAGACTCACTTTGGGTCTCTAAGCAATAACTGAAACACAGTAAGAATATACCTATAAAACTATCTCCACACAATCCCACATATTCTTGTTACAAATTCATAACTTACTACGTTCCAATATAACTTCGAGGCATTATGCAAAATGCTAATTCCAGTCCCCGGAATAACAGTAGGCACTTGTTTCGTTAATTCTCTTTCGACTGCATCACTGCCTTGTTAGTCTGCACCCGGAACGGCTTCCGACTATATTTAACTAAGTTTTCGAATTTAAACTTGGAACTATTTAGTCTTGGAGGCAGTTAGTCAAACGACAATTGGCACTATGATTATTCAACGTCTTAACGTCTTTAGTGTACTGCGAATGTTTTAACTGGCGATAACGAGGTGTGTTGTGTGAGGGATAAATGGATGAACTGATTTTGTTGTTTAATTTTTAAAGGTGTAATACTCGAAACACACATGTGTCGAAGAACTGATGCCCGATGGAGTAGACGGGTTCTAGAGTGGAGACCACGATGTGGTAAACGTAGTGTTGGGCGCCCCCCTGATAGATGGAACGATGACCTAAGAAAGGTGGCCGGTAACAACTGGATGAGACGAGCAGAAGATCGAGCTCAGTGGCGATTTTGGGAGAGGCTGGCTTTGGCTATGTCCAGCAGTGGACGAGTGTGGGCTGATGATGATGATGATGAATACTCGAAAATAGACGGCCTGAATTGATACAGAATGGTGGGTATCAAATGAAAAGGCTTGGTTAGAAGATAATATAATCATTGAAGCCTCCCCCAAATTACTACAATGGTCGATCCTGCACTGTTTCCATCCAATAACTTCTCGCACTGATCGATCTACCATGTAGAAAGTCTGCCCAGATTGTGCCTACCGGTTGGCCGCCATTGAGTTTTCAGTCTGAACGGCCATCCATTTTTCAGACGATATGTCCTGTATTACCACTTCAAAAATGGATCTCCTCATTTTGATTAGACTAGATAGCCCTCTGCATCTCTATCTAGATGACTTATTTGCTCTTTGAGTCATTCAAAGAGCTAAAGTATATAATCTACGACAAATAAGTATCCAAAAAAAAATCCTATCTGTCTGACTTTGTCATTAATTTGACTTGTTGTTGCAATGCAGACGAGGTCATTTAATGTCTAAGGATTAATTAATTTTATGACCACACGAGATTATGTGTGACTATAATGATTTCTGGGAATAATAAGAAGTAGGTACCTTTATATTCTTTTTTGATCAAAAAAGGTATTTATTGTACTATCGTAGAATTCTTGGTTAGTCGGATTATTGGTTTTTTTAAATACTAATGAATGTCTTGAAGTCAACATTTGTAATTTTGTAGACGGAATATGAATGATGATAACAGCTCATTCCAAGATTTAGTGGGGCTGAAACATGAATGTTTATCAAATATGTAATATCAAAATATAAACATAAGAGGGATACAAATACAATTATAGTGGTGGCCGATTGGTTGAAGCGCTTGCCTTCCGTACAAGAGGGCGCGAGTTCAAATCTAGCCGGCCTGTACCACTAAATCTCAATGTGAAAAAGAGCTAAAAACAGTGAAAGGATCTTAAAAATCCTTGAAGTCCTCAATCCCCATTGGTAACTCTGGTAGACTACGCCTAACCCTTCTTCTGAAGAGACCTAGCAGCGGGCAGTTACAATTCTGTACAAAATCTGGACACGGTCTCAGCCCGGCCATACCCCGGCGAAGCGTGAATCGTGTTTAACTACAAATTAATCTAATATTAAGATATTACAAAGCATCCAAGCGTCAAAGAGTTCATTTACATAATAGTATCTACCACAATATCCTAACTCAATACACTGCTAAATTAATATGACCTTAATTGGTATAATCAAGATTTGGCTTTGTATCTGTTATGTAGTATATCTAATTTAATTGGGAGTATTTATGTTATAAAATAATTTTTAGGTTATTAAATATTCAGGCTTGTTTTAAACTTATATTAATGTTATTAAGTCTATGTTAATATTATAATGAGGTAATGTTTGCCCGAATTAGAAAAATATTTTACTAAAAGGAATATTCGTTGTATGTTAGTGTTATATGTTTTACTTTATGTTGTGTCGTTCTTAATTTAAAATTAAGTAAAAATTGCCCCACTTTGTGACTTATTTTCGCGTTTCTTTTTTTTATTGCTAGATAGAAAAACGAGCTTACGGCCCATCTGATGGTAAGTGGTCACCGTCGCTCATGAACCTCTGCAATGTCAGGGCAGTGAGGGGTCGTTATCTACATTTAAGAAAATTAGAAATGGAAAAAAACTAATGCTGCAAATTAAAGATTTTGGAGTATCAGAAAATTTAATTGTTAATTATATCTATCTTAAAGTTTAATTTTGGATATTCAGTAAAGATCACGATGATGACCAAGTTCAATAAGGGACGGTAACCACCTATCATTATAATTTATCTCGCAATCCGAAGCAAGAAATATAACAAAAAACCATAAAACTTCAAGCACACGAACCCAAGAAAATCCAAATCCAACATTTGTCTCACCAGATTCTCCAATCGTAAAACTCCAAGGATTTTACGATTAAAATTTTCAATATTAAAAAGAGTTTATTTCAAATTTCATTATAAAACAGTAGTAAAACTAAAGCAATTCTTTCATGTGAAGGAGTTCATAAAATAAGTCATTCGTAGTCTGTCATCTGTTGAGGAAATTGCGAGCGCCATCTTGTCAAGCTGTTTGCTATTCTGATTTCAATTTAAATTCTTTATTACTGATGCGGAAATCTTGAGTATCTTAATGTTAGTTTAATTATTAATAATTTAGATTTTAGAAAGTTTTCACTAAAACAGACTTTTGATTATAAGTGTATACAAATTCGCGAAGAAAGGTTAACCCTTTCACGTCCAAGGGAAATATTTTTCCCTTCTACAAAAATCGTTACTATTATTGAATAATATATTTTTTTATTGAATGTCAAACGTTACGTTTATGTACGTTGTGTTAAAATGTTTCATATGAAATTTATAGGAAATTTGTACACCCTACTATGTTTTTCTAGTGATATCTCTTACTTTCCAGAATAACTTAAATATTGTGTAATATTCGCATGTTTAGTGTCAGCCATCTTGTGGTCCTGAAAGGGTTAAATAAAGCCTGCCTTCCGTGCGAGAGGTCACCCAGCCGGCTCGTTTCTCTAAAATTATTAAAAGATGTATGTGTAAAAAAAAAAATGTTTATGTTATTTTAACAGCCCATGAAATAAAGTATAAACTTGCTGATTAAAACCACAAAACGTTCTGACTAGGATCTTGGAATTCCAAAAAAGTTCAAGACAGGTGATTTCAATCTGGAAAAACTACACTTGCGTTGGATTTAGAATTATGTAACTGACAATTAAGAATTCTTCTCTACCAAAAACACCATTAAACTAGTCCAATAAAATCTCGTGAATAATCAAATTAATGGGCTCGTCATCATCATCAGCCTATAGAAGTCCACTGCTAGACAAAGGTCTCCTCCAAACTTCGCCACCACGACCAATCCTGCGCTATCTGCTTCCAGTGGCCTCTGCGATCCTGACCAGGTCATCGTTAATGGTATATTCAGCACAAAATACAACTGTACAATTACTCATCTGTCTTCTCAAAATAGAATTTATTGTTAATTGTTAAGCTAATAGTTTCACTAAAAGCCTTGTCACTTAAGACTACTAATAAAAATCCATCAAAATTTCCAAGAAAATGACACATCATTCTTAGTCACCACCAGAAATTATTCCTAGAAATTTGGGTTTAAAATTAAGTTTACTCTTGACAAAGCCGAGTTAAACGGAAATTTTGGAATATAATTGATGGCGTTAATAACACACTTAGATGAGGGCATATGTGTGGTTGCAGTTTTGGAAGTACTGTTCACATTTCGTTTAAACAAAGCATTTTACGATAAATTTGCTTTGAAATTAGTATCTTGTCGTTTTATGGAGATACCAGAAGTTGTATTTATAGAGTCAGATTATCACGCAAACTTTTTAGTTATTAAATCTTTAGCGATAGATTTACTTTGTATATAATTTAGAGTTCTATACTGAACTCTTGATAAAATGGTATTTCTTCCATGGAGGGAACTAGCATTATAAATCTACATTTGGCAGTTTTATTTCCACCACTTTTGAAATACAAGGTACCAAACCGAATTTGCTTATCTTTTAACGTTTGTGTAAATAATTCAAAAACATAATTATCTAGAGAAGCTTTCGCTCCTCGGCTGGGTAAAGGGGCTGATTCAGAAGGCGGTCGTTCTTGACACGGCACGTATTGTGAGGAGGTTCCTCTCTCTTGAGCCCTGACCACTGATGACTTGGGTGGACCTCTGATTTTTATACTGTATTTTTAAAATTATTTTTTAGTAAATTACTGTTTTTATTACCATTTTCAACACAAATAATGTCGAAATCACGGGACTATTTCGTTATTTTTATTTACACACACATGGTATAATTCCCATGATTACGTCACTATCATTGGTCTCGTGTGCCACTCTCGCATATGTTGATTAGCCGGGTCGTTTGACTAACCGTTGATTAGTGAAATTAATGATATCATTATTAAAATATGCACCAGAGACAAGGATTATCTCATTTATAGAATAGAAGAAAGACAAAAATAAATGTTTCTAATAAGAAAGAAAAGCAAAAATAAAAAATTATGAAACTGATAATTTTGTGCCTATTTGAACAGTTATCAAACTTGATTATGGTCATGATGTTGATACTACACAATTAAAATAGTTGTTTTCTGCCACACACCATCTGACTATGGAATGAGCTTCGGCCGTTCTCGAACGCTATGACTTGTACTTCTTCAAACTAGGCTTTAAGGAAGTCTTTAAAGATAGGTCGAAAAGTAGCGGCCCTGTAGTTTCCCCTGATAATGTAGAGGTTCATGGACGCCAATAATCTCTTACGATCAGGTCGCCCGTAAGCCAGTCAGGCAAAATGGTTCAGGAAAATAAGTGAATAGTTATTCAGACACTCGCGGATTCCTATAATACTTTCATGCATTTTCAACGGGTTCTTACCACGATATTTAATTAATTGAGTTGTCTGCCACGACATAAGGGTTCATGCTCAGAGAGTCATGTAGATACAGTGAGTGTAGTGTGTCGTGATGTGAGTTCGAGTTCCAGTGGTACTACCCAAAAGCGAGCGAGAAAGAGGGTAGACAGATTTGTTTGCTCTTAAATCGACCCGCAGTATCCAGTCTTCTCGTGATCATGACGTTTGCAACAACGTTGAAATATCGAGACAACTCAATTAATTAAATATCGTGGTAAGAACCCGTTGAAAATTCATGAAAGTATTAAGTGAATAGTGTTTAAAAACCACAAAAGAAAGTGCATACAGTATGAAATTAAAATGAAATGTACACTCAAAGTGTTTTAACAACAATACTTTGTTTTCACAGTTGGTTAAAGCAACTTTCGTAAAAGCTCGCGATCGTTTAACTGAAAGTTTATTTCTCTATCTCTTCAAAGAGCTTTTTAAATTCAAACAATCTGTTAAGCGAGATGACCTAGTTAAAGTACCTGAAGATTTATTGTCAATATTATTATAGTAGAAATTAATACTGTGTACAACATATCAAATACCACGTTTTTGGAACGAAGTTTCTTATCGCGCATTATCGAAAGGGGAACGTTACACGGAAATTCTTATGAAAAAGTTGTCACGACACTTTTTTTGTTTTAGATGATTATCGCTAGATGGGTCTGTGAATAAAATCTTTTAAAACAATTCCTTATTTTGTTTTATATGATTGATACTAGATGGCGCTGTGATCAACATATTTTATTTAAGTTATAATAATTGATTAGTTTAATACGTCTGTCTCTCTCTCTTCTGAACTTCGTTCCATCCGGGTGTCCCTTAACACCTCTCAAGTTTTTTTTTTATTGTCAATATTATTATAGTAGAAATTAATACTGTGTACAACATATGAATAGATATCTATACATATAATAAAATGATAGAAAAGTCAACACTTCAAAATACACTCTTCCAAGTCAAGCAACCGTTGCACATAAAGTCACCGCGATGCAGAATCAATACATTTAGTATGGTACAAAATTCAGCTTTGTCCGGGGTAAACTAGAAAACTACTGCACGGATTTACTTCATATTTGGCAAGAATATTGCTTAGAGGTCGAGTCAACACATAGGCTATATATTATAGTGCTATCATGTCCGAGGAACGGGATATAAAAATAATAAATTTATTAAAAAATTTTAGAGCAATGACATCTAGCGGCGTTCAAGTCAAATTTCATATGGAAGCATTTTTTTATTAGTATGAGAGCTAGCAATGTCGAGAAAACAAGCATTTCAGTAAAGCCAGTTTTTATTTTTATATATGCTATCTCTCATACTCTTTTACTTTTATATCATTTTGTAAATTAATTTTAGGTTTTTAGGTGCTTAAAAAGCTTCATTAAAAAAAAAAATATTCAGAATTAGCATCTGGCACAGAAGAACAATAAAAAAATATCTGGCAATAACGAATTCGTGTAGCAAAAAGTAGAATAAAAATAACTTAAAGAAAAAAATGTCTTAAAATAATTTGAAAAATCGGTTTTTATCCGTACTCTACCACTACCGGCTACTACTAGACAGTCCGTATCGGTAAATACTCTGTCAAAAACGTTGCTAGCTCTTATACCATAATTTAAATTTGATTGTGTCATTTTTGGCAATGTCAATGGTTATTTTTTAATTTTCATAGATACAAGGAGTTCTGTTCCTTCTTAAAAATTGTGTCTTTAATTCGTTTCAGAGATTAGCAAGATTTATACACATAAATAAATTGTATTAAACAATTTTAGAGCAACGACATCTATTGGCCTTCAAGTTGAATTACTTATAGAAGCATTTTTTTGTTGATATAAATAATTTAAATTTGATTATGTCATTGTGGGACGATGTTTCCTATTTGCTAACTAGATGGCGTTGGCATATAAATTTGAATAATTCTGAATCGCGCTATCATTTCGTACACCAAATGTCAAAACTGAGGTTACCTGCTTTGCTATAACTGGCTATAAGTTATCGTGTGGTTGGCTATTTAGTTTCCATTAAAAATAATTAAAATGCCTCGAAAACGATCTAATTTATCCCAATGCTCAAACGATATTCGAAGGAAAAGGTTAGCTCGATGTGTAGAACCGCCGTTGAGCGTAAAGCTAGGTTGGCTACTCTTAGAGAACACATTGCAGAAACTTAGTCGATCGAAGATCTTGAAGAGCAGGATACTCAGTTAAGGAGAGATCACTCTCGGCATGCTCTTTCACGGTCGTTGGAGACTGATGAGCAGCATGAAGAGCGTAGTGCAGATGCTCAGCAGCGTTACCAGGACGTACGTATCGATACTTCTGCTCATGTATCGCAAGACCGGGACAGAATGCGCCGCACACGGAGATATTGGCATCTTAGAAGAAGTGTGCGCCCTCTGTCAAGCTCGCAAATGGAGGTGGGAGTCCAATGGGATGTGTTGTGCATCTGGTAAGGTACGCTTGGAGTCTGCAAGACCCACCAAAACTGTTGAAACTCTTACTAAGCGGCAAACATCAAAAGTCCAACCATTTTTTGAAAAACATCCGAGCCTATAATAGCGCCTTCCAGATGACTTCGTTTGGTGCAAATTACATCGTTGAAATAGGGTTCATGCCGACATTCAAGATCCAGAGACAAGTTTACCATCAAATTAGTTCGCTGCTACATACAGATATTCCAAAAAGTCGCATATTTATTAAGTGAGTGATTTTGAAGAACAAGCAAACCTACGAAGTAGATCCATCCCCAATTTGGACGTGCTCAAGATTTCTAAGATGTCCTTCTAAGTCTTGGTAAAGGTACTCTACCAGAGGAGAGAGGTGGACAAATGGTGCCTCCAATGTCTCTCGGTAGAGTTGTATCCAACTTAGAAGAACTCATTCGCTGTGTGTACAATGACATCAGTCGTATACCACACCAGCAGAATTCTTGGGTGTGCGAGCGAGCCATTTTGACACCCAAAAATGATCAGGCTGCAGTAATTAACGAATGCATTCTCTCAAAATTGAGGAATTGAAGTGGTCTACAACTCTATAAATACTGTCGTCGAGCAAGATGATGCCACACATTATCCTGTGAAATTTTTGAACTCTCTGTCAGCAAGTGGACTTCCAGCGCATACTATCAAGCTGTAGGTCGGTGTCCCGATTATGCTTCTTCGGAACCTATCTCCTCCGAAGTTGTGTAACGGGACCCGCCTTAAAGTCATCTCGCTCCACAAACACACAATTGAGGCGGAAATACTTACGGGTTTTAGCGTCGGCGACGCAGTATTTATACCACGCATTCCTCTCATACCATGAGGTGTGTTTCTGAACTTCCCGTTCCAGTTCAAGCGCGTACAGTTCCCCGTGAGTGTTTGCTTCGCGATGACTATCAGTAAGTCGCAGGGGTAGACACTGGAGGCAGCGGGTGTCGACCCCAGTATGGGTTGCTTCTCACACGGGCACCTGTAGGTACGTCGCCTGCTGCCGCGTTACCGGTCCGGACTCTCTTTATATTTGACTGCGGAGAGCCAAACCACTATTGTGGTTTATCAAGAAGTTCTATAAGCATGTTTTTTACGCTATCTTCTAATCTTATCTTATATTTGTCTTAATTTCATTATTTTCTACATCTGCTTTTGACTTAATTCAGCAACATCACCTTAAAGTCATTCATTCAAAGCGGGTCGAAATTAGCACTTTTTGCCCTTCAATTTTACAAAACAACAGTCTTATTATGTTACTCTGCTTAGTGTAGATATGAAAGGTAAAGAAGAAATACTGTAAATTAATGTTATGTTAAAAGATATAATTGTTGGCATATTATTATGGTGCTGTACATAGCATTCTCGCAGACGACGTCGCGGGCAATAGCTAGTATATGTATATATAAGTAAAAAAATACGAAGCATAGATTCAAAGATATCTTTTTAAATAAAATCTTGGATATCATGTAGCAGTAGAGTGCTAGCTAACTAAAACGAGTCCAAGCCCGACGGGTCTATCTTGTTTAGCACAAGAGTTCCTATGACTACCTTCCGAATCCATCATGAGATCAGCGCCATTTTGACATATTATTGCATTGTCACGCGTTGTGGCGACGTTTGGGGGAGGCTTCTGTCCAGCAGTGAACGTCTATAGGCTGATGATGATGACTTCCCTAGACCAGTTCATCCCTCCACCTTATGTCATTTAAAAATTATACCCACATATCTAAAGATAAAAAGTATACTTTCCATTTTTATTGTTTTCTCCATAATTTCCCACGTGCCTACAAATGAGAGGTTGTGTATAAATGTAAATTTAACTGTGTAACATGTTTAGTGCACACGGTACTCGGGAATAAAGACACGGTATTACGTCAAAAGTGCTCGGCTCCCGAATCAAGTTAGCTGAACGCGTTTCCAATACAATACGTCATTTCAATGAGTCCTGCCAAACAACAAAATGAAATGACGAAAATAATTTTATTGCACAGTCTAAGAATTGCCTAACCTTTATATCTTGAAAACTTCATTACTGCGGGTACTTATGAGCAGACAAATCTGTACTCAGACTTCTCTTGATCATAGCACTTGTAAGTGTTAATAATGTTTCAATTTTGTTTTGTAAAATGAAATGCTTATCAGTAATTTTAAACACATTATTATAAATGAAATTTCGATTGCACGTTTTTTAATTGCTTGAAATTTGATTTTTTTTTACCTTTTACTCAGAATAGCTAACGGCCCATCTGATCGTAAGCGGTTACCGTCGCTCATGGACCTCTGCATTGCCAGAAGACACTATGGGGCCGCTACATACGGCCTACCCTTAAGGAGAGTCCTTCAAGCCTCGTTTGAAGAAGGACAACGTCAACGACATGGAACATTAGACGCAACTTACTGTTATGATTTAAAAAAAAATGAAAATCGTATCGCATCAAACAATGGAAACGAAGCAAGCACTACGCAACGCGTTATTAGATCATAGCTCGCGCTGCGGCAAAGGAGCATTTATATTTTATGTACGAGACGTGTACTGTGTTACTGTAGACAATATCGCCCGAATCTCGCACGATACACAATGGAAACACACACATTTCTTTACATGGATGTAATACAGGGTATCTAATGCTTAGTAGGCCATTTGTGATATCTATGCTGATATTTGACTAGAAGATTCATAATTATTTGAACTCAATTGTTTAAATTTCTTTAAACACTCGCGGTTATCTACATCACTTAAACTATTACTAAACGGGTTCTTACCACGGGCGTATACGATACGAACGAGAAAGAGGGTAAACAGATTTGTCTGCTCTTAAATGACCTACCCGCAGTTCTTCAGTCTTCCCGTGATCATGGTGCTTGAAACTGTGCTGAAATATTGGGACCTCTCAAATAAAAATAATCGTGGTAAGAACCCGTTTAGCAATTGTTTAAAAATGTATAACGGACAATATTTCACACTTTGCTATGCGTTTTACGTGTATTTCTTTTTTATATGGACCGATTTCGATGTTTCTTTTTATATGAGCATCATCTCATATAAATTTGATAAAGATCTGACTGATCCGACTGGTAGTTTTTGTGCTATGCTTAAGAAATGGATGTCGGTCGTTTTCATTTTTGTAATGGAAATATTTTTTACTATTAGGTGAGCAGCTACATTTTTTTCAAAACAACTAGAGGAAGGACTTATTCAAAAGACGCAAAAGACAAACAATGGATCAACAAATACAGATATTCAGAGAACTGTAACAAAAGAAACAGCATCAATCAGCACAACACTCCATATCAATTACGACAATCTCCAAAAAATCCTCTCGCATGATATTCAGTACACCCAACAAATACCACGCTCATATCCATTCTTCGGTTGTAATCTCAGATATTTATGATTCCAATTTTGTAGCTCATGCTTAGATAGTGGTTTTGAAACGCGTACGCCTTGCGTGAAATGATACAAGCCGTCAAAATGAGAAAAAATCAGTTATTTTGAGCACGTGCCGAGTTGCCCATAGTCGGTGTAACGAGGCTCTTACGATATGGGATTTTGTGGATAGTTACCAACGTTATAGGATTGTGTGATCTTTATATTGTCTCTTTGGGAACTAGTGTTAATGCTTCCTTCTGAACGGGAGGTCGCGAGTTCAAAACCGGCTTGTACTTCTAAATCTAAATGTGAAAAAGATTTATGTTCAATTTTTCACAACACCACTGGCTAAAAACGGTGAAGGAAAACACCGTGAGGAAACCTGCATGTCGGAAAAGGATTCTAAAAATCCTTTGAAGATATGTGAAGTCCCCAATCCGCACTGGGCAAGCGTGGTGGACTATGCCTAATCCCTCTTCTGAGGAGACCTGAGCCCAACAGTGGGCAGTAATGGGTTGGTACAGTACAGTACAGTAGTGTTAATGTTGTCGAAGATTCTGATACTGTCCATACCCGCAGAAGGTATTCCTGATCGTTTAAATGTACAGGTACACCTAAGTATACCTATTGGTACATGATGCAAAACTTTACAAGTATGTCATACTGATCTACTCGACTATACCTGTCAAGTATAACTACGCAGGTTAACTTGTGCATGGCCAGATTATCAGGAATAGGTCCAGATGTGGCACAATTTAATTTGGATATTTTAAATTCATCATATTCTATACATCACTACCAAGCTCGTAGGTGACTCCACAAAGATATCACCACCTGCCAAAAGGCAAGATTAAGCCATAATTTATGGCGAGCTATTTAAAATTTACACTATTCCGTCACTAAGCTACGATGAATAAATAATATGATGATATGACAAAATTAAAACACGAATATCTATAACTTTTAAGTCACCTACAGAGCAAAACCAATACATTATCTCGCACAATATACCACAACATTATCTTCATTTACAGCCAGTTCCCACAATAATTCCCAAACCAAAACACCATTAAAACATCTGAGACGAAACGCCGTAAACTGCATACAACGTCGGTCAGTTCATTCTAAATCAAGGGATACTATTTATATCCCTTCTCCCCCATCAAAACTGTCCCGAATACTGAAACGTTCTGGGCGACATTATATATTTAGAGATCGGCATATCCTGGCTTTGATCCAAGGATCTGAATGGTATTAGCCATTGTCCTGATCGCTGGTAAATATTTATGGAAAAGTGGGTCTATGATATTATGATGAGGGAGAATGGGTTGTAGCTGGTTTTTGTATAGGGTGGGCAATCTAACGTTTGCATTTTGAACTACTGTTTATTTAGAGAATGACAACTCAAATGTAATTCAATTTGTATTCATAATTTAGTTAAAGGTTTGACATTTACGAAATGGGACGTTTTCGGTTCGCCCAATGGGCAGAAGATCGTTCGGCTGAAGATGAGCTTTCTACCGAAAAATCGTCTTTTCAGATGAAGCCCATTTTCACCTCGGAGGCTATGTCAAAGCAAAATTGTCGCATCTGGGGATCGGAAAATCCACACGATACCATTGAGAAGCCAATGCACCCACAAAGAGTTACGGTTTGGTGTGGGTTTTGGTCCGGCGGCATCATCATCATCATCCGGCGGCAAGGAGCCGCCGTTACGGTCAATGTCGAGCGTTACCGTGCCATGCTCAACGAATTTTTGTTTCAAAAAGTTGAAGAGTATGACATGGACGACATTTGGTTTCAACAGGATGGCGCAACATGCCACACAGCCAACATGACAGTCGAACTTTTGGAAAATGCAAACTTTATATGGCCCACCCCTTATTTTTGTATGTACTTAATATATTATTGGCACAAGGGAACAGAATATTTTGAGTTAGAGGAAATCAGGGTGAATGAGTTTCATGGGAGTCGGACCGCACTAAAACGTCCAAAGGTCTGAACTCGGCCAGAACCCAGAACGAGCTTATGCTTATGCAGAGCGGCAGGACATGTTAAGCACTACGGCATTCCTTATCGTCACGATGCCCTCCAATGTAATAGGGTGGATTTGTCTTGTAAGAGAGGTGGGTTAAAACTACTTTTTGATTGTTAAACTTATTTTTCAATAATTCGTTGACACAAGATAACAAATTCACCAAATACAATGAACTCAAAAGCTTGTAGTCTGTTTCGAGTTCTTTTTTCATCTTTGGATAGCTTTAATTTTTTTAAATTCATCCACATAATGTATCTTCTATAAAACACAATATTACAAATCTAGGTCAATGACGCTATTCCAAGTCTCAATGATTGACATTTCGCAATAATTAAATAGTACTACACGCTTGTTAGTGACCCACAAAAACGGCCACCTAATTATAAAATATACTTAAAAATATACGTCATACATAATAATATATGTAGAACCTTGTGAAGGCAGAAAAAGAAAAACTGCTAAAATATTTGGACCTGGCCCACGAGGTGACCGACATGTGGCGTGTTGAATCGACCATCATTGTTCCGATCGTTGTATCTGTGCACGGTCTAATAGCGAAAAGCTTCGACCGTCATCTAGAGAAGCTTTCGCTCCCCGGCTGGGTAAAGGGCCTGATTCAGAAGGCGGTCGTTCTTGACACGGCGCGTATTGTGAGGAGGTTCCTCTCTCTTGAGCCCTGACCACTGATGGCTTGGGTCGTAGACTCCGCCTGCAGTGGCCCTCTGTTTTTTATATTGTATTTTTAAATTTATTTTTTTGTAAATGTTTTTTTAAAAATATAATGTAAAAAATAAGCTAATAAATGGATATGGAAATATGTAGATCATAGTAATTAGGGAACCAACTATGCTATTTTGGCTTTTATATTTTGACCAGTTTCGTGAAAGACTTATTTTTATGTTTGTCCTCGGATAACTTCAGTTTGGGTGGACCGGTGGTAGTCGTCGTGGCCGAGTGGCCGAAGCGCGTCCTTCTGAACGGCAGGTCGCGGGTTCAAATCCGGCCGCCTTGCACCTCTAAATCTAAATGTTAAAAAAAGATTTATGTGCAATTTTTCACAACACCACTGGCTAAAAACGGTGAAGAAAAACATCGTGAGGAAACCTGCATGTCGGAAAAGGGTTCTGTAAATCCTTTGAAGATATGTGAAGTCCCCAATCCGCACTGGGCAAGCGTGGTGGACTATGCCTAATCCCTCTTCTGAGGAGACCTGAGCCCAACAGTGGGCAGTAATGGGTTGGTACAGGGTGGACCGATTCGAATGATTCTTCGTCCATATAAAAGTTATGTGAACAATTACTGTCGGACGATGTGAAGATAGTGTCTAATAGGCAAGATTTCACGGGTAAACCAATTTCGATGATTTTTTTATTAGATGCATTGGACGTAATCTATACTAATATTATAAAACTGAAGAGTTTGTTTGTTTGTTTGTTTGAACGCGCTAATCTCAGGATGTACTGGTCCGATTTCAATGGATTGTCACCGGGCCGCGTAAATAATAACTCGACGGCATTGCGAGTACTGTTTGAACCCCTTTGTAACGCAGACGAAGTTGCGCGGGTCAGCTAGTCATATATCAATTTGACAAAGATCTAACTAGTAGTTTGTGTAGTATTCTAAGAAATCTTATTTCCCTAATACATTTAAGTTTATCCTGAACATAATTTTCAGTTCCATCTTTTAGTTTCTACCACTCTTGTTTATGCAATAGTTTACTAATAAATAAAAGTCAACGACTCACAAAAATGTCGCAGGGGCTCAGGAAACGCATCTTGGATAGATGCCAGTAGACTAAATTAGACCATGGACACGTGGATAGATTTTGTACGGTATTTACGCGATTTTTCTAACTTTGTCAACCGGTGTGACGAAAATGAATGGTGTTTCACGGGATTACCTAGATATGTCAAGAATGAAAATAGAAAAGAAATAGCTACACAGTTTGATATAGAAGTAAAATTAATAAGTTTTGATTTTGGAACGAAGTTCCTTATCGCGCGTTATCGAAAGGGGGCTAGACGGAAATTCTTATGAAAAAGTTGTCACGACACTTTTTTTGTTTTAGATGATTATCGCTAGATGGCGCTGTGATTAAAATCTTTTAAAACAATTCCTTATTTTGTTTTATATGATTAATGCTAGATGGCGCTGTGATCAAAATATTTTATTTACGTTACTAAGTTAATAATTTTTTATTACAATTCCCTCACTAATTAATCGAAAGGAACTTCGTTCCATCCGGGTGTCCCTTGACACCTCTCAAGTTTTTTTTTTGATTCCCAAAAAGTCGTTATCAAGTTACATGTACCTGTTTTTTTTGACCCCGCACAGCTTTAGTTCGGGTGAACCAATTGAAATGATTCCTTTAATGGTATTTTAGAAATAATTTTGGACTTATTTCTTAAATATC
Source organism: Trilocha varians (assembly GCA_030269945.2). NCBI lineage: Eukaryota > Metazoa > Arthropoda > Insecta > Lepidoptera > Bombycidae > Trilocha > Trilocha varians. Next base: position 9,886,522 of record AP028273.1, on the reverse strand, counting down.
TGACTGGTACTGTTCGTTACATTTTATGTATAGTACCTTCATCTTTCGTCAAATTAACGCAGTACTTATTCAGACACTCGCGGTTTTCTATAACGATATTTAATTAATTGAGTTGTCTCGATATTTCAATGTTGTTGCAAACGTCATGATCACAAGAAGACTGGATACTGCGGGTCGATTTAAGAGCAAACAAATCTGTCTACCCTCTTTCTCGTTCGCTTTTGGGTGGTACCACTGGAACTCGAACTCACATCACGACACACCACACTCACTGTATCTACAAGACTCTCTGAGCATGAACCCTTAGTGACTGTTGTGTTTAGCACTGGATTCCACATACTCAATAATTAATTAAATATCGTGGTACCCGTTAAAAATCCATGAAAGTATTAACGCAGTACGTCATATATGCAGAAATAAAAGTCCGGTTTGTTGAACTTAGCGCAAGTCAACGGTAACTATGAAATGACAGATAAAATCTACATCTGTTTACCACTATATTCTTAAACTAAATCCCAGTTGAACGTAAAACATCAGTTAAGTCGACAAATTGTTTATTAGCGTACAATCGTGTGAATAGCGAGGTATACGACCCCTCATCTAAATATACTGACCACACCTGTCAAATGTGTGCGCAAATAGAATTATCGTATGTGAACACTGCAATCGTAGGTGGATACATAATCTCTTGAGATGAAAGATGAAAGCTGGTCATATTTTCGCTTATTATATTGGCAATAGTTTTGACAATAATTCAAGAATATATTCCGTACATACTACGCAAGGTATACTATTTATATTGTTGAAAATATTGACAATATATACCATATACTTTATATATGACATATACATATATATGCATAGGTTTATTGTGTAGTATAGTATTTTATGTATGGAAATTTTATTTAGTATACTATATATTTATATTTTTATCGGATCCCTAAATACTCTATCCTTACGAACCCAAGAAAAGTTAACAGAACTTGAAACAGCTTTAACAGAAGTCAACTGGGACATACTAGGTTTAAGCGAAGTCAGGAGAACTGGTGATTGTATCACCGAACTAGAAGACTACATATTCTACTATAAAGGAATCACGAAAGGACAATACGGAGTAGGATTCATGGTGAAAAAACACTTGAAAAAACATATAGAAGAATTTAAAGGAATTTCAGACAGAATAGCAATTCTTAACCTAAATCTACCAAACTACAGAAAGAAATGGACAATCATCCAAGTGTACGCACCAACAGAAGCCAAAGACGCCAAATCCAAAGATGACTTTTACAACGATCTACGCGATGCGATTGAAAATGCCCATCGTAATGTGATTGTGATGGGAGATTTCAACGGCAAAGTTGGGAAACAAAGAACGGGAACAGAAAATATAATAGGAAAATTTGGAATCGGACATCAAAGTGCCAATGGAGAAAGAATTCTAGAACTAGCTCTTCAATATAACCTCTCAATCATGAACACATTTTTCAAAAAGAAAGATTCAAAGAAATGGACCTGGCAATCACCAGATCGTCTTTACAGAAACCAAATAGACTTTATAACTTCCAATAGACCTGAGGTTTTTGAAGATGTTACGATTATACAAAATTTAAATTTTAATACCAACCATAGAATGGTACAAGCAAAGATCCCGCTCCTTGAACCAAAATTCTCAAGACGCCATTTACCAAACTTTCTGAACAATAAACAGTCTAACAACAATCAAAACCAAATTAAAAGTGAGAATCCTCATCCACTGCAATCGAAATACGACTCCATAATTGCCAATATTTTTCAAAGGAAAGCCAAAGGTAAAGAATCTGTAAAAATTAACAAAATCAGTAAAAAAACTCGAGATTTACTACAAGAAAGAAAAATGTTGTTTAAACAAAAAGCAAATGACAAAACTGTAAGGAAAAAAATAACAGACATTAGTAAAAAAATAAGTCACAGCATTACAAAAGATAGAAACAAGAAAAGATCTGTATGCATAACAAGATATATCAGACAAACAGGAGGAATAAAAAAGGCTCTAAAAGAACTAAAAGAAAATAAAGAATGGATCTCCAGTATATCGAACGAATCTGGCTCTCAGACTATAACTAAAAGACAACCTTTACTCAATGAAGCTACAAAATATTATCGCTCACTGTACTCCTTAAAAGACGAAAACGAAGATCTACAGCTGAAAGAAGATGAGTTAGAAGAAAACAAAAATATCCCTGAAATATTGGAAAGTGAGGTATTAGTGGCAATTAAATCACAAAAAAATGATACATCACCAGGGCCAGATAATATAAGCAACGAAACTATAAAATCAAACTTAGTAGAATCCACCAAACAACTTACTGCGATCTATAATCAAATCTTAGAAACCGAGTATATTCCAGAACAATGGACTAAAAGTACTATTATCCTTATTCACAAAAAGGGCGATAGAAAAGATATGGGAAATTATAGACCAATAAGCCTTATGTCAAATATTTACAAGATTTTTTCAAAAATCTTATTAAGACGACTGACAAGAACTCTTGACGAACAGCAACCGAGAGAACAAGCGGGATTTAGAGCAAACTTCTCTACAATAGATCACATACATGTACTCAAACAACTTATTGAAAAATCTAAAGAATATAAAAACTCTCTGTTCCTGGCTTTCGTTGACTACAGGAAAGCCTTCGATTCCATCTACCACAAAGCTATATGGGGAGCACTAAAATCCCAAGGAGTTGACGGCAAATATATCAGACTGATACAAAACATCTACAGATCAAGTACGGCACAAATAAAACTCGAATCCCTAGGAGAGATATTTCCCGTTAAAACAGGGGTTCGACAAGGAGATCCCCTTTCTCCTAAACTGTTTTTGGCAGTTTTAGAGGAAGTCTTCCGAAAATTAAACTGGGCCCACGATGGTGTTAATATTAATGGGATGCAACTTAACCACTTACGATTCGCGGATGATCTGGTGCTAATAGCGGACAATGCTAACACTCTACAGAAGATGCTAGAAAACCTCCTAGAAGAAAGCAAGTTAGTAGGACTTCATATGAATGAAACGAAAACAAAAATTATGAGTAACAAACCACCAGTCCCCATAATAGTTGGAAATACGTCCTTGGAGTATGTCGACACCTATAATTATCTAGGCCAACAGATATCATTCACGGACCAAATGAACCAAGAAATAGATACCAGAATAACTAATGCTTGGAGATGTTACTGGTCCCTCAAAGAAGTGATGAAGAGTCGTAAATTCCCAATGTTCATTAAACGGAAATTATGGAACACTACAATTCTACCATGTTTGACATACGGGTGCCAAACGTGGGCTCCAACACAACGTCACGCATACAAACTACGGACATGCCAACGCAGTATGGAACGGAGCATGCTTGGCATCAAACGAATAGACAAAATCAAAGCATCAGAGATAAGAAACACTACCAAAACTGCGGATGTTGTCATCAAAACTAAACGCCTCAAATGGAAGTGGGCAGGACATGTCATCAGAGATAAGCAAGAAAAATGGACAAAAGCTATTACAGAATGGATACCGAGACAAAACCATAAGAGGAATAGAGGAAGACAGACTACGAGATGGGCCGATGAAATAAAGCAAACAGCTGGGAATTGTTGGACTAGGGTTGCTTTGGACAGAGAAACGTGGGGAAATCTGGAGGAGGCCTTTACATCACAAGGATGTGCTGGAACCTAATGTGCAACTTTTAACATGATATTGTATATAAAATAGTTTTTTTCCAGTAATAAAAGGCAAATAAATAAATATATTTATATATATTTTTAAAGTAAATCAAATTGAGCACCTACCATAATTTTCTCTACACCACCTTTGGTTAACTGGTAGAGAATGCTTTAGGCATTAAGTCCGCCATTGTACCATTTATGTGCGTAAAGTTTAATTAATAAATAAATACTGACCTATAAGGTTTTTATTAGCTCTTCTGTGTCTTTTTTTTTCGTCACAAATAACTATGTCTATGGTGGGAAGATCATTGTAACCCTGATTACCTATGGTGATTAAGAGGAGGATTAAGAATTCCTTGGAACCAAACTACAACCAACCAAAAATTTATATTATTAACTATGATATTGTTGACAATTGTTGTATGCAACTATTTTAATACTATGTTTATTTTGTTTCAAAACGACAAATCCACAGACACACAGTGTGGTAGCTAAGTATCAATAAAGTATTTTAATGTTTGAGATAAATGCCCTGCATTGAAACTACGAGCTAGAGTGGCTTTGGGGTATGGGAGAAAACAGTATTGCTATAGTTGAAAGTGCAGTTTTGAGTTTGCATAAAAAAATGGACTGATATAAAACAAAAATAGCTTAAAATTGTAAGATTGCTTAGTAAAAAAAACTTGAGAGGTGTCAAGGGACACCCGAATGGAACGAAGTTTCTTTCTATTAATTAGTGAGGATATTGTAAAAATTTTTGTTTTTTTAAGTTATTAAAATTTAGAAAGAGAGAGAGAGAGACAGACGTTTTAAACTAACTAATTATTATAACTTAAATAAAATATTTTGATCACAGCGCCATCTAGCATTAATCATATAAAACAAAATAAGGAATTGTTTTATAAAATTATTAATTAATTATTTGACACAGCGCCATCTAGCGATAATCATCTAAAACAAAAAAAGTGTCGTGACAACTTTTTCATAAGAATTTCCGTCTAGCCCCCTTTCGATAACATGCGATAAGGAACTTCGCTCCAATTGTGCACATCGGCATGCTTAATGTCATTGCCATTCTTTTCCAGTACGTTCCAGTTTATCACTGTGCGATGGAGTGATTAACATTGAGAAATATTGAAGTTAATTCGCATGCCATAAACAAAGATTTTTGACTTATAATATATGGAGACGGGTACCAGACACGCATCAGTTTACTGCGACCCTTACGAATCTATTGTAACTATCCTATCACATTACAAATCTGCGCCAAGGGTTAGACCCAGCATGAACTTAATTATTTGCCTAGGGCAGATTTTTTCCCCCTTTTCACATAAGTTAGTTCATCTGTCTACATAGCAATAGCCTTGTCTAGCGTATTTTCAGCAATTGACATCTATCAGTTCAGTAGTATCATCTGTACCAACCAATTACTGCCCACTGTTGGGCTCAGGTCTCCTCCGGAGAGGGATTAGGCATAGTCCACCATGCTTGCCCAGTGCGGATTGGGGACTTCACATATCTTCAAAGGATTTTTAGAACCCTTTCCCGATATGCAGCTTTCCTCACGATGTTTTCCTTCACCGTTTATAGTCAGTGGTGTTGTGAAAAATTGTACATAAATCTTTTTCACAATTTAGATTTACAGGTACAAGCGGGCCGGATTTGAACACACGACGGAAGGAAGCGCTACGACCACTCGGCCACCACTACTTCAACTGTAGTATCACGATGAATCCTATTTAGGTAATGTCGCTCTACTGTTTTATATCTTAATAATGATAATAACAATACACTTGCATGGTCTGTTCACATCCAATGTGCTTCCAGATAAGTTACGAGAGATAATTCTCAATGCTCACGAGATTAAGATAATATATTGGTAGTATTGTTCGTTCTTTGCGGATTTTAATACAAATATGAAGATTTTTGGAATTTAATTGTGTATTTGAATTCGGGCAACTACTTGGTGTCCGATTGACCTGAAATTTCGCGCCTATTATCGCATCACAATGAAAAATGAAAATGAAAAAATATTTATTAACTAAAAAAGGTAAATATAGAAACAACTTAACTGGTGGTTACCTCACTAGGCAAGCCTGTATCGAGGCAACCTAAGAACCAAGTTAAACATATTGATAACAATCGTTTTGCCTCTAAACAGATACAATATTATTTTTCATCAAAATATTATATGAAGTATACACTAATTTGTAGCTAAAAAATAAAAAACAACAAAACATAACTATTAAAAGTGAACAAACAAGCAATGGTTACGTACTATTTATATAAAATATGTAAAAACTAAACAAAAGTATAATAATAAAAAGGAGAGATGATGCGTGTCTAGGTTCAAATAGAATCTTCCATTAAGGTCTCGGTTTGGGTGTATGTGAATGAGTCAATGCAGCAATATTATGTCATGGAGCTGATGATAGAGTTGGAGGGTACTCTTATAGGAACTTCTGTACTAAGCAAATTATCTAATTTGGATTTTTTTTCACGGACCACCTGACCGTACCATTGCTCATGGCTCTCTGCACTGTCAGGGGACACTTCAAGGCCGCTACCTACGGCCTACCTTTAAGGACATTCTTGAATTGAATTGTTTCACTCGTCTTAGCTTAGCCCTTTACTTCTCCGTCCAGGATATGACAAGCATACATTTAAAAGGAAATTATAATCCAACATAAAAGTGAAACCAGCCGATAAAAACTGAATCGATTAATAAACGATAATTTCATTAATATATTCCCGGTTCATTACAATGTTACGGGCCCACATTTATCGGGATACGCTCTCCAGATAAAACGGAGTATGATTAATTGACACGACGTAATTATCCCACAGGAGAGTGTTTTGTTCGTCGTGGAATCCCTGGTAGACGATTAAAAATGGTATTAACATATTGACGTAATTTGGGAGGTGTATTGGCTGTAGTTTTAATATAAAGATGTTAGGTGCTGCGCTACCGAGGAAGCCAGTGGTCATTTCACAGACGATTGCCGGTTCGACGTCCGGGGGTGACGGGGCGATACGTGAGCGACAATCGCGAACGCTTCCTGTCACCCCTACCAGCCTCGTGCCGGGTTCTGTCCCGGCCGGGGATAGGACGTCGAGCGTGAGTGGCGGGAGGTTCTAGTGCGGTTCAACCCCCACATACCCCACTCGCGGGGCGAGTGGAAGTCCGGCGATTTCCTCCCGTCCAAAAAAAAAGGTCAATATAGTTAAATCTGATTTTTCGGTATGTTAAAGTTCTTTGCATATGTCTGCTATCGGAATAAACTTTATATCACCTCAATATGCTTTCGGTATTTTTTTTTATTATATCACAGATAAACAAGCTTAAGGTCCACTATATAAGTACCGTCGCTCAAACGTCTCTTCTTCGATACCAGGGCATTGGGGATCAGTACTCATCAACTCATACTTGTATATTAAGAAAGATCTCGTCCTCTCTTTGCAGTATCTTTAGTGATGTACCGTTAAGTCCTAAAAAGCTCACGTTTAATACAAAAGGACACCAAACCTAAGTTATATTTTCCCAACCACAATTTTCTTAGCACCTTTGATTGATTTGATAACGCTATCAGAACTAAGTCTGCAAGGACTTGCATCATCATCATCATCAGCCTATAGACGTCCACTGCTAGACATAGGCCTCCACCTAACTTCACCACATCGACCGGTCCTGCGCCATCTGCATCCAGTGACCTCCCGCAATCTTGACCAGATCGTCGGACAAGGACAAGGACTTGCATTTATATCTAACTATCTAGTTTCACTATCAACGCATATCCTCTAGCTAGAATATAGAAAAAGTATGTGAGAGGAATACGTTAGGCTATTTTTGGAGAAGCGCCAAATTTCATCTAACATACGACATCGTATTTTCGAAGTTCAGTTTTGTTGCATCCACGAGTTTGTCGACTAAATTTTGTAACATGAATGAGTGTGTCATCTACTCTGAGTTTTTTATGTGTATTGTATACTGTGATGACAGTGTGACAAGGCCTGACAATATATTTTTTGAAGTAAGAAATTGAGTTATCCAAATTTTAGTTATTTTTTTTCAGTATTGTCACTAAATCGACATTGAGCTTATGTATCTTAAAAATGTTTTTTATTGCTTTTCTAAATTTTCAGTGCCATTACTAGCCATAACCATAATTAAGTCTCGATCTTAGTTATAATATCTCTGTCTTAGAACTAGAAGAGATACATTCTTTAAAACCCGGAAAATTCGAAATTACATTGCGGTTTTATTATGACCTGAATTGAAAAAGTATATAACATTAAAACAAGTATAAAACGAGTAATATTCTCATAAAATACTCACGTGAATCAATAATCTCGTAACTCGTATCAATCAAAATCTGCAGCACTAAAATCCATAACCACACTGTCACATTTGCCATTTTTCATCGACACCACACGTCCGGCACAACACATACACTGTTATAGTCACACACATTGATTTCACTAACAATTAATTACATCTACATCATATTCCACGTCATTGAGTATCTCAAATGATTCTGCTATCATCGCTTCAAATACCATTTTAATAGTTTCAACATCAAAGTTCCCATAAACATCATTTTTGTGTATTACAAGAACACTAATTTATCATTTTGTAAATATCTCTTGTCACTCATATCTGACTCTATTTTGGGGTCACTCAAAATAATTTAATAGCCAGTTCTTGGATGAGTTCCAAAGCGTATGCGGCATCCGGGATACATCTGAAAAAGAAATATCAGTTATTAATATTTAAATAAATGTTTTCGTTTTGTAAATCAAGGACGTATCTAAAAATATTATATAGGTCTTAGGGCGTTTTCTAGTTGCGAGGATTCGACTGGATAATTTCAATTTGATTTGGTAAATGCCGGCTAAAAGAACTGGAACTCGAACTCACATCACGACACACCACACTCACTGTATCGAGTTTGTTTGCTCTTAAATCGACCCGCAGTATCCAGTCTTCTCGTGATCATGACGTTTGCAACAACGTTGAAATATCGAGACAACTCAATAAATTAAATATTGTGGTAAGAACCCGTTGAAAATGCATGAAAGTATAATAGAAAACCGCGAGTGTCTGAATATGAAAATATATTGTACAAATACGATACCCTTTAAAATTAATTACAAAGTAAAGGTAAAACTCAAACATAATACAGCTATAAATGCGTCACAGTATCCGTTTGTACACCCGCTTTATTATTATATAGTTCCGCTGAACAACGGACGCGCCTACTCGTAAATTAATTGATTTAATTAACATTTCGAATGCCAAATTAGTGTTTGAATGAACTTTATCCCATTTCGTATTGATGATGCTTTGATGCTTTCGACGGTTATTAGATGTGGCTTGAACCTCTATATCTTCATTTAAAAAGTGTTGTATAATTACACAGTTGGCTTAAAATGGTGTAGGAAAATATCAAACGGGCATTTTGGAAAATAATTTATAAAAATCTTTGGAAGATATGTGAAGTCACTTACACTATTACTAAACGGGTTCTTACCACGATTATTTTTAATTGAGCGATTCCGATATTTCGGCACTATTTCAAGTGCCATGATCACAGGAAGACTGAAGAACTGCGGGTAGGTCATTTAAGAGCAGACAAATCTGTCTACCCTCTTTCCCGTTCGTTTGCCGGTACAACTGGAACTCAAACTCACATTTAGACATACCACACTGACAGTATCGGCTGCCGTCTCAAAACTAGATATTTTGGCTTTATGTTCGTCTAACACTGGATTCCACATACAGGATAGTTTGAAGCCGTCACCCCGATTAAAAGTGCTATTCCTCGAAATTTTAAGTATGTAAAATTCGCTCAATTAAAAATAATCGTGGTAAGAACCCGTTTAGTAATAGTGTAAGTGATGTAGATAACCGCGAGTGTTTAAAGAAATTTATATGCGAAGTCCCCAATCTGCAATTGGCAAGCGTGGTGGACTATGCCTAATCCCTCGACTAAGGACACCCGAGGTCAGCAGCAGTTCAGTAGATGTGGATAATTCTATCTATGGTTTTCTTGATAGCGTTATCTTTGTATTTGTTAAATGCTGGAAAATCTATCGTACGTTTGGTGGCTCTTTGCATGACTGGAATAAAAATGAGGGTGTCGCCAATGCAGATGATCATGAGAAACGGTAAACACTTCGGATTAAGTTGTTAAGAATTGAGGAAGTTTTCACCAAACAAAATCAATTTCAAATTATAACAACATATTTAGGACTCTCAACCATATTGCCGGATCATAATATTTTTCCCACGTAAATAACTTAGTTTCTTAGATACAAGAATAGATTTCTCTATAATACATAATATCGGGATCAAGGAATTATCTAATAAAAGACCTTTCCAGGAATCCTTTTCCCAGGAATTTAATTTGAAAACTGAAGACACTAACATCTTTACCCGGTCTTTCGTTAGAAATTTACCAGATTTATCAACAACTAGCGACCCGCGCAACTTCGTCTGCGTTACAAAGTTATTTTCGCGGCCCCACAGTGCAGTGCCCCACATATTCAATGCGTTTTATACTCGTTATAACTTCTAAACGATTCGAAATCGAACCAGTAGATCCTGAGATTAGCGCGTTCAAACAAACAAACAAACAAACTCTGCAGCTTTATAATATTAGTATAGATGAAACAAAAGGCAACAAAACAACTCTCAAGTTTTAATACGAATACAAAATAATTCATGTATTTCCCTTAAACCTAAGCCCGCCATTAAAAGATTATCCTTCGAAACGATTACAAGAAATTTGTTGACCTCCGACTCCATTTGGCTTAGCTCTGCTTTTTCGGTTTAACATTTGGATTTAGAACAAAACAACTTCGCATTGAATTGAACGTAAAATTTAATTTTTACGCCATTTTGTAATGTTTTTTTGGTAAACGGTGAAGTGTTGGTAAATGGTTATCGTTGCTCATGAACCTATGGAAGGTCTACCTACAGCGTAGTATCCATAATTTGAAGGACATCTCATAGCGTTCGGTAACCACCGAAGAAGAAGTTCATTCCACAGTTGGATGGATGGTTTTTATTAAAGATTTGTCAATTTGTATAGTTTTTTTAAAACGCAGGCAGACGAGCTAACGGGCCACTTGATCGTGAGCGGTTACCGTCGCCCATGGACCTCTGCAATGTCAGTAGACACTGCGGGGCCGCTGGCTACGGCCTACCTTTAAAAACTTTCTTTAAGCCTCGTTTGAAGAAGGACAAGTCATAGCGCTCCTAAAGAAAAAAGGTAGGTGTGCTAATTTCAAAAAATATTTTTGAATTTAAATTTTCCTACTTGTTGATTTGAATTTTAGTACAGTTCAACTCTTAAATTTACGAAAAATCTGTGAATGCAGTATTATTAATCATCAAAAATAAAATGATGTTTCGTTTCAGCAAAACATCCTATCTCTAATATTTAAGGTACTTCCCGTTCATGTCGCATAGTTTTGGGACACCCTGTATATTCCTTGTATCATATTCCGTACTAAAACTACAAACATAATAAACACTATTAACAGACAGACTCCTTAACAATCTATTACGGTTTCAGCAAGTCACGTCTCAACTAAATTGTTTTTATCACGCAACTAATAATCTTATAAAGACATAAAGTGACCATTAATGGCTCTTTTGAAGGATGTTATTTATGGCTCTATTTGAGGTATAGTTTGACTGACCACACACGTAGTTTTAAATTTTAAAAAATAGAGGTGTCATGGGACAACCCGGATAGAACGAAGTTCCTTTCGATTAAAAGATATCTTATAATTGGTTTTCCTAACGTAACGCGCGATAAGGAACGTGTTTTAAAAGATTTTAATCACAGCGCCATCTAGCGATAATCAACTAAAACAAAAAAAGTGTCGTGACAACTTTAAGAATTTCCGTCTAGCTCCCTTTGGATAACGCGCGATAAGGAACTTCGTTCCAACTATTAGGTAAAGGTATATTTTTGAACGACTTCCATACTTCCGTGCGACTGCTGAATACGTCTGTATTTTTTTTCTTTTCTTATGTTTGTTCCTTAAAACTTTAGTTTGGTTGGACCGATTTGAATGATTCTGTTGTCAGATGAAAGATGATGGTCGTCATAGGGTCATTTTAAGATCAAGTACCAACATGAAAGATTTTTTGAAATCAGATCAGTTTTTGAGATTATCACGTTCAAACATAGTCAGAGTCAAACAAGAAAATATCATATATATTTTTATGTGTAGATTATCTGTATTATATTGTAATATTATCGTACTCTAAGCAGCATTTAATATAATCTTCCTAGTGATACACTTCCTCATATAAGAGAGATTATGAGTCACCGCTTAGTGGGTGGGACACCGCGGCACCGGTAATCCTGACCTCTAAACGGTTAAATAACAAGGAATAAAGGAATTCATGTTATGTAACGTAGTTTTTATACTTGCGGATTCAAACTATCAAGACTGGTATTCAATTAAAAACGGATTGCGATTATTAATTTTACATTTTCACACTTTTCAATTTTCGCGGCCATTTTTTGGAACGAAGTTCCTTTTTGCGCGTTATCGAAAGGGGGCTAGACGGAAATTCTAATGAAAAAGTTGTCACGACATTTTTTTTGTTTTAGATGATTAATGCTAGATGGCGCTGTGATCAAAATAGTTTATAAAACAATTCCTTATTTTGTTTTATATGATTAATGCTAGATGGCGCTGTGATCAAAATATTTTATTACAATTACCTCATTAATTAATCGAAAGGAACTTCGTTCCATCCGAGTGTCCCTTGACACCTCTCAAATTTTTTATTCTTCTTTTGTTAGGGAACGGGTTACACACTTATTATGCCTAGCTGAATTAAAAAGGGCTGTACATATTATTAACGATGCTCCAACAATATTATAACGTTGTTTTTGCAATGTTTTGGTCAGTGGCTGTGTGTAACTGCGTATCTTTTTACGAATTGTGAGTTTTAACTGATACAATGTCATCTGCATCTAATTTTGTTCATTACCTGAAAATTATTACGCTGTTTGTTATGTTTTTTTATTATTCTTATAAATAAGTCGCACGTTAATTTAGAACATGTAGAATATTTAATTTATACTTTCCATAACGTTACTTCTTGTTTGTAAATTTGTTATAGCAATAAAAAACACTACGGTATATATAGGGGCGACGCGACGGGAAAGAGTGCCGATGGCGTAACGCGTCGCGTCGTCCCTCATAACCCCGTGCTGGGTTCTGGCCTCAGCCGGGGTTCGGACGCTGAGTGTGAGCGGTTGGAGGTTTTAGTGCGGTTCAACTCCCACATACCCCGCCCGCCGCGCAGTGATTTCCTCCAACTAAAAAAAAAAAAACGGTATATATAATGTAACCTACATAAAATATTAACCCTCAACAAATACCTCTATCTCTTTCTTTCCCACATAATTTCCATAAGAGTAAACAGTACCAACTTTAAATTCACTTCACTCCTGTCATGTTTCAGTTTACATTACAATACAAAATAGTTTCGTCAAAAAATCACTTAAAATGTCACGAGAGTATTAAATCCCGTTAACTATAGACAATAGATTCCAGTACAGTTAGAGAAAAACTGTTATTACGCCGCGTTTGCATATTGGTTGGCCAACTTCCAATGCGCGCTAATGACTGGTAGGCCAAACGGTGTTTTACATAGCCACTCTTCTGGGTAATGAAAGCTAAATGGCGATACTAGGCTAGCTTGACAGGAGTTCGTTCGGATTCAAAAACTTGTTTGACTATGTTTAAAAATGTTTTGGAACGAAGTTCCTTATCGCGCGTTATCGAAGGGGGCCAGACGGAAATTCTTATGAAAAAGTTGTCACGACACTTTTTTTGTTTTAGATGATTATAGGTAGATGGAGCTGTGATAAAAAAAAAATAAGTTATAATAATTAGTTAGTCTCTCTTATATAGGAGAGAGAGAGAGACAGATGTTTACGTGTAATTATTATATGCAACTTAAAAAAATAAAATTTTATTACAATTCCCTCACTAATTAATCAAAAGGAACTTCGTTCCATCTGGGTGTCCCTTGACACCTCTCAAGTTTTTTGTTTTTTTCCATAAAATTATGAATTGCATTTTTTATTAAACCTAACATTTTTGTAATTCTTTATTATCATTCTAATGTCACTTCGTGCTCATTGTTGGCTCCTACTACAGATTTGGCGTAAGTAAACATACCATTTTTAACGCAGTGCCTTCTAAATGTATAGCGAAAACAAAACGCCCCATTACATGTTGGTCGACCGTCACATTCATTTATTTTTACGTGTTGGACATTGGTGAGCCAACATGGAAACGAGGCATTGGGTTTAGACAATATGAAGTATTTCACACTTGGCCTATTTGGTAGTAATGAAGAGATTATTAGCATTACAAAGTGGTTAAGGTCAAACTTTTGGTTATTTTAACAAAAATTCCATTGTCATGAGTTAAAAGACTTAACAAGTATCAGTAATAGCTTAACAGAAATGCAAATTACTAACTTTTTTCAAGTCCCTGTCAATTTTTCTGTTCAGCAGTCATCTAAACCAGATTTTTTGAGACCATTTTTAAAGGAACTTCTTTCAAAAAAGTATCATCAAAATAAATGAAAATCATTTATAAACCATAAATGACGAAATTATCCGCGAACAAACATGAAAAGCATATATACAGTGAAATAGAGGCAACTTCTCAGTTTTTTGTATTTAGTTAGAAAAAAAATCCCTATAATAAAAACAATATTTTTAGTAAAACGAAATACTTACGTTTAATATAAATCATGTCATAATATCTAACTTAAATATCCAAGAAGGAAAATTGCTTTCAGTATAATAATTTAATAATAGGTATAAATTAGCCCCAAAAATAAAATATTCCACAACTTTAATTACTACTGTACCAACCCATTACTGCCCACTCTTGGGCTCAGGTGTCCTCAGAAGTGGGATTAGGCATAGTTCACCACGCTTGCCCAGTGCGGATTGGGGACTTTACATTTCTTCAAAGCATTTTTAGAATTCTTTTCCGACATGCAGGTTTCCTCACAATGTTTTCCTTCACCGTTTTTAGCCAGTGGTGTTGTGGTGATGAAATTGCACATAAATCTTTTTCACATTTAGATTTAGAGGTACAAGCCAGCCGGATTTGAACCCGCGACCTCTCGTTCGAAAAGACGCGCTTCGACCACTCGGCCACCACGACTTCAATTTAATTACAATGAATGAAATAATTTCTTATCCTTGCCACATCAAAGTAACATTCACGAAATTTCATTACTCAACTAAAATATTATGAGTGACTTCATTGTGGCCTTATTAAACTTAATGAGAAACGTTAAAAACTATAATGTTTTGATAATAAAACAATTTACGGTCGTTTAGAATCCACGTGATGTATGGACGATCGTTAAAATATTAAAATAGTTATAGCAATTTAGTTTCAAGATAACTTTTTAAATGAAAGGTTTTAAGAGCCTGGATATTGTATAGAAGTGCTAGTGAAGAGAACTAAAACAAGCAGTGGCGTGCAGTTCATACAATCAAATATGCACTGCATAAACTAATATTTCAAATTTGATTGAAAATTTACATTAAAAATTGGTTGCCTGTAAAGTCGGTATACGGGCGAAAGTTTTACGTGACAACGACTCGGGCATGGTTAGCCCGCCTAAGAGTGAGAGAGACAGACATAAAAAGTGAAAGACGCGCGTGCCTATCACTCGCTCTCATTGTGAGCGCATAACGTGAGCGGAGCGTAACGCAGTTTCTTGAAGTGTCACCCGGCAAACCAATTTATAAGACGTTGTCACGTCAAAAACGATTAAATTTATTCGATTGCTGTACATTTAATCAAATTACAGTTCTTATTACTATTATTGTCATAAATTTAGCGTAAATTTGTGGAATATTACTCAGATTTAAATTTCTGTATACTCTGACTCAAATATGCATGCACGCCACTGAAAACGAGTATAGGAGGTTCAGGAGTTCCTATGGCTTTTGACTCCATCATCTCATCAGGTCTATGGTACCATATTATTGTCACGCGATATACATAATATGAATGCAAAATTTCACTCAATCGGAAACCGAGAAGTTGGTCAAATTTTACTCGCAAAATTCTTCCCGAACTGAAATTGTTAGGTGTACGGGGGGGGCGCGCGATGAGAAATAAGCCGTAGCCGTAGTGCGTAACGCGTCGTGCCGTCCCGCATAACCCCGTGCTGAGTTCTGGCCTCAGCCGGGGTACGGACGCTGAGTGTGAGCGGTTGGAAGATTTAGAGCGGTTCACTCCCACATATCCCACTGACGGGGAATCCGACGTTTTCCTCCAAATAAAATAATAAATATTTTAAAACCGTATTTCATGAGTACAAGTTTAATTTTCACAGTTCAACTTTTTTCAAACATTCACAAATCACTTCATTGCTGCATTGTCGTGCAAGCAAATTTCGCTGTTTCATATGTACTAATCAGGCTAATTTTACATGGTTCCAATGCAACTTAAATAAAAGCTTTTAAAGACGACGTCATCCTTAAATTTAAAAACCACGTTTAAGAACAAATAAGATTAAATTTAAACCAACTTTGACAGCAAGGAGGGTGATACAGAAATAAAAGGAAAGCAGAAAGCTTCGAGATCAAAACGAAATATCCATCAAGGGAATCACAAATATCATTTAAAATCTAAATTTACAAAGTTTGTCGTGGACCGAAAAAATGAAGGAAAATAGTCTTTAAGGCGCGATTCTTACGAGCGTTTTTTGACGCGCGTCTCAATTTCGCAAAACGCGCCATTCTATTTAACGCTCAATGTCTATTGTTAGACTCAAAATGTTAAAAAAAAAACATTACAAAAAAGACATGCCCGCTGAGTTTCTTGCCAGTTCTTCTCAGGACAGTGGCTGTTTCTTTTTCCGAACTGGTGGTGGCCTTTTGACATCAACAAGCATGAGAATTTCATTAACGTTGAGAATAAATAATTTCATTTCATTATAAAAGTCCTGTATAAGTACATGATCGATAACGGCCTGTCATTGCCCTGATATTGCAGAAGTTCATGAGCGACGGTAAACTTTTTTTGTACAGGAGGAAATCGTCCTACTTTAACTCGACCTGCAGGTAGGGTATATGTGAGTCAAACCGCACTTAAACCTCCATCAGCACATGCTCAGCGTCCGAACCCGGCTGAAGACAAAATGCAGCACAAGATCGGACGGGGTGATGCGACATGTTGCATGCCAAGGCTTACGTGTCGCCCCGTAAACGGTAAGCGTTTACGGGGCGGGGTTTCATGTGGACCGTAAACTCGTTTATCTGTGATGCAATAAAATAAAAATCTAAAGAACTTCTATGAACAGGTGTCAAGATAACACACAAAAGAATACAATAGCATTTTAATAGCTATGTGCTAGACATTAGGTATCAAATTGAATGAATATTATCGGCACTTTTAAACGCGCGTTCAAAATCGCTCGTAAGAATTAGAAACACGCTAATATGAACTTTACTGTGATTTCTTCGGTGATTTAGACGGAGTTTTTACTCCAAGACTCATTATAGCTCCTTTTGATGTGGCATGCTTTGATCTATATGACATTCGGTAAACTTAGGATGATTAGACATGGACAGCACTTTCTTGAGCCGACAATGATGAACGCCGTACTGTACATACAGGCCTAATTATACACCCGATTTTAAAAGCCATTTTGATTAATAACGTGAAGAGTGACACGGGTGCAACTTATTTTGGGAGGGTTATGAGGGATTAGTCTCATGGAATTTGACGTGTGACGATGAAGAATATTCGTTTAAACGCTTCAGTTATGATGCAGATGGTGACTAGATTAAAATAGATTTGGAACGTACACATGCTTGATCCAATACATTTTGGAGCAGATGTGTTTTTTGTAAACAATGCGTTGTTTTGTCAAAATGTTTTACAAACTTTGTTAGTGTATTGTTACAAAATTGGACTTAATAAGGACGGACTTAGTTTATGAAAATTTTGTGTTAGATTTTTTAAGTGTTGTTTTTTATTCACCTCTTCGGTTTACTCGAAAAAACTTTAATTAAAGATTGTTGGTTTTTTTTTCTTTAATGTTTATTTACGCAATAGTTTGTTTCTTTTTTTTCGATATATTTTTTTTTACAATCCGTTTTTTTTTAGTAGGAGGAAATCACCGGCTCTGTGGGAGTTGAACCGCACTAAAACCTCCAACCGCTCACAATCAGCGTCCGAACCCCGACTGAGGCCAAAACCCAGCACGGGGCTATGAGGGAAGGTGCGACGCATTACGCCCACGGCACTCTTTCCCGTCGCGCCACCCCCTCCGAACGCCGAACCGGCAGCCGCCGGCAAAACGGCCACCGGCTCTCTCGGTCGGCGGGCTTTCCGAAGCCCGCCAAGATGGGACCGGGAGCGCGGTCTACCATCCCCCGGTTGCTCTAACGCTAAGGGCGTGCTAAGCGAAACACTGCACCTTCTTGGGTCCCCGCTCGCACTCACATGCGTTGAAACTCTTAAGAGGCCAGAGGCCGGGCGAGATTCCGGTTCTGACCACTTGCTCGACGGCGGCGTCGGACAATCGCTGGGCGGAGGGAATATATTCTCTCCGTCGCCCACGACGCCGCCTGTTTACAATCCGTTGATGTTAAAGATAGGTAAAATTATCCATACAAATATGATATTTAAGAAACCATTTAACTAATTACTTCGTTAGTTACACTTTACTATACCAAAAACTTACAAATTCTCTCATTCATTTTCTTTGTGGATTGGTTACACACATTTCTGTACCAACCTATTACTGGTCTCCTCAGAAGAGGGATTAGGCCTAGTCCACCACGCTTGCCTAGTGCGAATTGGGGACTTCACATATCTTCAAAGGATTTTTAGAATCCTTTTCTGACATGCAGGTTTCCTCACGATGTTTTCCTTCACCGTTTTTAGCCAGTGGTGTTGTGAAAAATTGCACACAAATCTTTTTCACATTTAGATTTAGAGGTACAAGTAAGCCGGATTTGAACCCGCGACCTCCCGTTCGGAAGGAAGCGCTTCGACCACTCGGCCACCACGACTTTGTTACACACATTACATTAAACAAAAACAAATCAAACATTATTATTACCTTTACCCTCAATATTTTACCGCAAACATATTTAAAAATAGACACTCTTCTGAAGATCTATTATTTTCTCGGAATCTGGAGATGATTTAAATATAATTCTACTTTGGCGCCACTGCAATTAGGATCATGGATGATGACAGGCCTAAATGGAATGTCCAAGAGCTGTCAAAGCAATTCTCTTCCAGCCAGTATTGGATGCTTTTAGATTTTGTGTCTTAGATGAAAATTGCTTTGTTTTATTTATTTTTAGCGAACTTGCACTAGATGTAACTATGTAAGTTCGGGTAGAATCTTGCAAGCTAAATTTGACATAGTTATATCGTGTGACAATCAATAAAATGACACAATGGCGCTGATTTGATGACGTAGTCGGAAGGTGGTCATAGGAACTCCTGTACTAAACAAGGTAGACTCGTCGTGTTAGGGTTTTTTTTTTTTTTTTGGGATAGGAGGAATCGCTGTTGGCCCTCAGGCCTTTACAGCTTCGCCAGGATGGAGGTGCGAGCTCAGAAGGGGCTCTGCTGAGAAAGGGTAGGAAAGGACTGCTAAAAGTCGCCGCAAGGCGACTTGTTAGCACATAATGAATCTACCACTGGATTCGGAACGCGACCCAACTGAGAAGAACCAGCAAGAAACTCAGTGGGCGTGCAAATAATGAAAAGCAGTACACCAGAAAATAATTTATTAAATAATAAACTAAGACGAGTTTGCAGGAAACGGGTGATGATGATGACGCTTCATGGGGCACGTAGAACTCTGACGGGGGTTCATTTTACTTGCATTAGCTAGCACTGTACTACTACATGATATCCAGTATCGGAAAAGATTTCTTTAAAGTATTATTTTGCTTATTCTTCTATTGAAACGGAATCGGACAATCTTGTTTTACATAGCTACATCCAGTGCAAGTTAATATAAAGCTTGTAATAAATTACCATCAATAGTTTTACAAAATGCGGAATTTCTTTTACTCCGGCAATATTTGAACATTGACACAACAAATTCTCCTATGACGCAAATCTGAATCACATCTTAAAACATTTCACTTTGAATTTATCAAAGGTAAATGTAAACTATTTTAGAGAACATTAACATTTTAATGTTGTAAATTAGGAGAGTTGATGTAAGAATAAATTAATAGATATTATTGATATTTTTAAAAGATTTTAGATTATTGATGTACAGACATAGAATTATTACGTCTGGAATCAACATCATGAACAACAGAATGAAGCCAATTTAAAGTGCACCGATCGGATGAGGCCAGAACCAAGCACGGGGTTACGCGATGAACAGCGCGTCGCGTTATACGTGTAATTAGAACTATTTCCTAATCACAACAAATACAATAAAAATGAATTATCCAGATCGGTTCAGCTGTTAACGAGACACTTAGATACTAATTTTGCGATTCATTTCATCCTGTAGGTATAATATGGTTGTCCCTTTACATACACAACATGCAAAAATAATAATAATATTTTTATTACAAAAATGAAAAGGACCGAATTCCAATTAAATCTTATACAAAAAGTATGACAACTTTCATTTGACATCAGAACCATTCAAATCGGTCCACCCAAACTAAAGTTATGAAGGTACACACAAAAAAAGAACGAATCGTGTACTGTACTGTATTGTACTGTAACAACCCATTACTGCCCAATGCTGTGCTCAGGTCTCCTCCGAAGAGGGGTTAGGCATAGTCCACCACGCTTGCCTAATGTGGATTGGGGACTTCACATATCTTCAAAGGATTTTTAGAACCCTTTTCCGACATGCAGGTTTCCTCACGATGTTTTCCTTCACCGTTTTTAGCCAGTGGTGTTGTGAAAAATTGCACATAAACCTTTTTCATATTAAGATTTAGAGGTACAAGCCGGCCGGTTTTGAACCCGCGACCTCCCGTACGGAAGGCAAGCGCTTCAACCACTCGGCCATCACGACGAATTGTGTATCTTCTCCTTTTAGAAAGTCAGTCAAAACCCATTTATAGTCACGATTTTTATTCTTTTCATAGAATAAAATGTGAACGCTGAAATAAATTAAGATTTATTTGAGTAAATTTACAACAAGGGGTGTCTATTTAGGGATGATTAAGATAAGGCCCGTACTGATTGTTATCAAGAAAACAAGAATTATTATGCTTTTAACTACGACTGAAGATGGATTAGAATATAGTGTATTTAAAAACTGCTTGGAGATATAAATCTTGAAGAAATAAGTGACTTTTAAAATTGTTAGGATTATACATATTTACAATACACGGAATTGATTGAGTATTCTCAACCGAGCAACTTCGTTTGTGTCACAAAGAGTGTTTGCAATGTAAACGCTGTAAACTGTACTGTACTTATTAAAATGCTCTAAAACTACCAGTTTTTCTTGATTCAATTTATCTATAAAAGACTGAGTATGATGAGTAGACGGACACCTGTGGGCTATCAGTGGTATTAGGCCAAAGGCAGATCTCCTTGCGGGCGAGGTGGTGTATGCCCGGTCAGGCCGAAGCTCACTGTAGTAGATTTCAGATGTCGTATATATGCGAAAATTTCTGCAATAATATT
The DNA here is from genome assembly GCA_030269945.2 of Trilocha varians. Taxonomy (NCBI): domain Eukaryota; kingdom Metazoa; phylum Arthropoda; class Insecta; order Lepidoptera; family Bombycidae; genus Trilocha; species Trilocha varians. The sequence continues at coordinate 9,865,099 of AP028273.1, read as the reverse complement.
TGAAGAAGGATTAGTCATAGCGCTCAGTAAACACTGAAGAAGGCTTATTCCAGAGCCGGATGGTGCGTGGCAAAAAAAATCTTGAAACGGACCGTGGATGACCGCGGTGGTTCCATATAGTAAGAATGAACTCCACCTCGACGCCGGGTGGTACGGTAATAAAAGGGAGATGTTGGAATCATCTCAAATAATTCCTCAGAGCACTTCCTGTGGAACAACCGGTATTGGATGCAAGGAGACCCGAAGTCTCTTCGCAGACCCTAGACCGCAGATATTTAAAGATTTAAGCATATAAGTACAGACAAAGACACACAGATAGCGTAATCATTCATAAATAAATAAACGACTTTGTTATATCTATATTTGGTAAAATATTTTATCCCAACAATTTGTTACAACAGTTTGTCCAATAAACAGTGACATTTCAAAATTAATAGAATTATTGGACCAATTAACAATAAGGGCTCGTTCACAACGTCCTTGGAAATGATTAATGTACAGTTGTACACGATTTCGAGCTGTTATGTGGGTTATTGTACTAAATTTATATTTGACCGATTGCGCAAAAAGAGGTTTTGTAGTTTACAATTTCTTATGTCTGTCCTCGCTTCGTTTGGTTGGATTATGATAATACTTTTTTTAAGTAAGATTGGACTCCAAACTCATATATTTGTTTACATTTCTTCTCCTTCTTTCCAGGTCTGTAGTCCCAATTTAGTTGGGTCAGCCCTCCTAGTATCATTGCGCCACAACACTCGGTTGTGGGTTGAAGCTTAAGCGATTTCATGTCATTTAATTGTCCGGGTCCAGGTAGTTGGGGTCGAATATACTAGACTAACAATATAATAGTAAAACTAAAGTAAATACTTACAGACAAGTATATTTTTTACAAAAATGAAAACAACCAATTTACATTTGTCAAGAATAATAGAAAAAAAAACAGTAAGAACTTTCATAATCATCATCATTTTTTTATTACCTTGTGGCGACCAATAATAGCGCGCGAGATCCTGAATCGCGGTTACGACATTTACTAGAATCTTTGCGTATATACGACATCTGAAATCTACTACAGTGGGCTTCGGCCTGACCGGACATACACTACCACGCCCGGTCGGAGATCTCCCTTTGGCCATAGTCCACTGTACCCACAAACTAAAATCCGTTAATTTGGTTCATCCGAAACAGTACAATACCAAAATGGACAGCAAATACATTGGTAATATTTTTCATAGTTTAAGGGAATCACCCACACTCTCCGCTGCCTTGAGGGTGGGATATATGGGAGTTAGACCACACTAAAACCTAAATCGTCGCGTTTTCAGCTTATATTATACGTATTACATACTACACAGTAAATACAATACCACGACTATTTATATTTATACGGTTAGACATAACACACGTAATTTTAATGGAGGATGCCCACATCAATTATTTTTAATGAATTTTATGGTTTCCGGTCAACAGCGGAAACAAAAATATAAATGTTTTGGTTGTGTCGTGAGAGCTATGGTATTTGGGAGACAGACCAGAAGATCTAGCCATTTATGACTGGATAGTGAAAGCGTTACTATGGATAAAAAGAAATAATTAAAATTTAAAAATCTCCGTTCTATCATCGCACCACCAGACGTCGAGGTGGAGTTCATCCTACTATTTGGAACCACCGTAGTCATCCACGGTCCGTTTCAAGATATTTTTGCCACGCACCATCCGGCTATGGAATGAGCTGCCTTCTTCAGTGTTTACTGAGCGCTATGACTTGTCCTTCTTTAAACGAGGCTTGAAGAAAGTCCTTAATGGTAGACTGTTTTTTTTGTTTTAGTTGGAGGAAATCACCGGATTGTGTGGGAGTTGAACCTCACTAAAACCTCCAACCGCTCACACTCAGCGTCCGAACACCGGCTGAGGCCAGAACCCAACACGGGGTTAAGCGGGGTGGCGCGACGCGTTACGCACTGCTGCACACTTTCCCGTCGCGACACCACCAATGGTAGACCGTAGCTGTGTCTTATGGCAATGCAAAGATCCATGAGCAACGGTAACCGCTTACGATCAGGCGGTGGTACCTACAAGAGATAGAGCCAATATATTTTTTATTTAAAACTATGAAAATACTATTCAGTAATTGTGTAATGTCCATAAACAAAACGTAAATGAATCCGCTTGGTACCGAGGTGAGGGGAATCAGTCGCACGCTCCGATAGGGGATCACCTGCTCAATTTGATACTTCCTCTCTACTAGATGTATTCGCACACATCGACCTAGCGTAGTCTAGGAGACTGGGATGGGATACTGACACCCATATTATAATTTTAATGAAACATTGACATAGCAGAGGTCCAAGAGCGACGGTAACCGTTAAAACGTTAGCTCGTCTGCCCATAAGGCAATTAAAAATATTTTTTTATTAAACTTTTTTTGCAAGATAGTTAGACGAACTTACGGCACACCTGATGGTGGCGGTTATCGATCATGAACCTTTGCAATGCCATGTCAATGAGAGGCCGTTATCTATCACCTAGTCATATAGGACTTTTATCACTTTGCCTCAAATTTCGGTCATCTGTTGTCGCGTGGTGGTCGTGGAGAAGAGCTAAAGAGAAAATCAAACAGTCAAACTGACTATACAACAACTTGAAATTTTTATAAGACATTATTTTCGACAAAAAACAGTAGTCCCAAAAAGGCAGTTCATTTTTTCTTTCGGTTTTCTACTTTTCATTTTAAAAAATAAAGGGATACGTTAATCCCCGCTACTCAGCAGCAGGGTCTGCAGTTCTGAATTTTATTGCAAGATAGATAAACGAACCTTCGGCCCACCTGATAAATATAATAAATAGCCTATTAGATGGGCGAAGTTTGCTTATTTAATTTTACGCCTCCTTTACTATAGTAAGTTATGGTTGACATTGTTACTCAACAAAACTAGACCGAAAAGTTATGATTATAATTTTTCTTTTAAAATTAAATAAAATTACCTACCTACATTGAGTTTTGCTCTTATTTCTTGTCACACTGAGAATTTCGTCACATATTCGTTAATTTAAATCTTATTTTCGCAAAAGAAAAGATAAAATGAAATTTGTTTTTTCATTTAAATGAAACTTTTTTTGCTGTCACAAATAAGGATAAAAATATTGTTAATATACTAAATTTCTATTGTTATTCTCAAACATTAAAATTAAAATATTATTTTATTGGTCCATTTTATACCAATAATACAACAATGAAACTTTATAATGTACCGAATTAAACAAAAATTACCTACAAAAATCCATAGCATCCACCAAAATCACTAAACACTCACAACACTATCAAATTCGAAAAGAACACCAATAGTCGATTTAAATTTTGAATTTCGTACAAACGCACGCGCACAGCCAAGATCGTCGCGCTACTGAATACACGCGCTTGAGTTTACACTAAAAATAGCATAAACGTATTCCAAGTGATCACTGTGTGTCATAAATTGTATGAAGAATGTACACAACTTTGTTACTGAGTTAGCACGGTAGCGCTGTGTCGCGTTATTCGTAGCAAATCAGTAGGGCTGTCAAGAGACGCTATATTTTGAAAATACATTAATAAAATGGTTGGTTTTCCTTCAATTAAATAAATAAATATGATGACTTGAGAAATATATATGAAAAACGATGTTTTGAAATATACATGAAATAACAAAGTAAAAGCAAAAAATTGTTTTGATGTAATTCAGTGTAATTTTCGTATGAGTAAAAAGTTTTTAAGCTTTGATTTCACAATGCCATTTTTGTAATCTCATTAGAAAAAATCGATTGACACGCGTTTGACGTTTTCTATGAATATTTATATCAAAAAATATATTATGTGTAATTTTAAATTTTATTATGAGTTCAGACATAATGTGCACTAGACTTAGAATTGAATAGACATAAATTAATAATAGACACCGCGTATAGCACGATCTAGAAAAAGTATTGCAAAATCGCCTCAGTGCTTGTTTGGCCAATCTGCACTCGAGCAAATTTTACAGGAGACAGCAAACAAGCACGGAATTTTCGTTAAGTTTAAGTGTTAAGATAAAAAATTAAATGAGATTATTATTGTTTTAGAATTGAATATTTAAAAAAAATATTTTACCAGTCGGACGGAAATTTTATTCTTTACAATACTGCATTAAAAAGTCATTTTCGTAAATAATGTCAGATAGGCCAAACAAGCACTGAGGCGACGATTTCTCAAACATTTCCGTGTCAACCCTAAAAAGCCCTATTATTTACGCTATCCTACGAGCCACTGAAAGATCTTCACATAATTCCCTCGTCAAGGTATTACTGTTATTTTGATTCTTAAGACTTATGTGTTAGTAATAAACATAGTTTACGTATTCTTGTATGTATAACGTATTTTATATGACTGCTGAACAACGTATGATTGAACTTGAAATAGTACTGTGATGATGTTTCAGAATTATTACCCTTGTTTTCAGGTTAATGGTTGAGTTAGATATTTATAAGTTCGAATAGACAGCCCTTGAAATAATGGCAAAAAGTTGTATAATAATATTTTCTTACAAAAAAAAAACTTGAGAGGTGTCATGGGACACCCGAATAGAACGAAGTTCCTATCGATTAAAGATATCCTTTTTTTATTTTCCTAACGTAACGCGCGATAAGGAACGTGTTTTAAAAGATTTTGATCACAGCGCCATCTAGCGATAATCATTTAAACAAAAATAAGGAACGTGTTTTAAAAGATTTTGATCACAGCGCCATTAGCGATAATCATCTAAAACAAAAAAGTGTCGTGATAACTTTTCGTAAAAAAATTTTCACAACGCGCGATAAAAAACTTCGTTCCAAAACGACCGTCTTTCATTTTTCCAGAATAGCGCATGAAATAATGTCAGTAGTGTTCGCTTTCTACCAAAAAAGAATCACCGAAATCAGTTCATATCATAAAGAAATAGACGCAAAATCGAACAGCAAATCGTAAATCTTGTTCGTTACAAATATACATTTTTAAACACTTCAAAAAGCACTTGTTCGACCTTACATAAATAACTCCACCCCTCCACAACGTCCACCACCTCTCATCTAAAAAAAAATTGGTTGCCTGTAAAGTCGGTATACGGGCGAAAGTTTTACGTGACAACGACTCGGGCATGGTTAGCCCGCCTAAGAGCGAGAGAGACAGACATCAAAAGTGAAAGGCACGCGTGCCTCTCACTCGCTCTCATTATGAGCGCATAACTTGAGCAGAGCGTAACGCAGTTTCTTGAAGTGTCACCCGGCAAACCAATTTATAAGACGTTGTCACGTCAATAGAATAATCAGAATCGGTTCATCCAAACTAAAGTTACCAAAAATAAAAGAGCAAAAATACCCGGATGAATTGAGCACCTCCATTTTATGCGAAGACTGTTAAAAACAATCATTCAAATCGGTTTAAAGCGAACTTTATCCAAAAAATACCTGTTTAATATAGTATTTAAAACATACTCTATTTCGGAAATATTTTCAAAGAAAATATCCAAATAATACAAACACTTCATCGTATTGAAAAACGTAAACGACATACCTTACATCTGTAAATAGGAATACCGACTTTATGCCTCAGAAGTTAAGGATTATAGTCGTGTGATAATTTTGGACGAATCAATTCGCGCTCACGACACGTAAGGCAAATAGTTCGACATGTATTGTGATGATAATTTCAAAGCTAAAAAAGTGTTTCGAGACGAGGTTATATAGTAGACTGGTAGCGAGTACTCTATAATATATTATATTCATTTCTTATATTCCAAAATAAAATTTAAAAATACAATTAAAAAAATAGAGGGTCACACACACTTTGGTTTTTATCCTTGGGTTTTTTCCTCGATAAATTAATTATCCAAAACTGACAGAGTTTTTCAAATTAAAGATGTGGTTTCTGAGATTTATTTATTTTAGGAACATCAACAGTATGACATAATTTAAACAATCTTTCAATAACAATTCACAACTTAATTTCTAATATGTACACCCATTAGAGATGTTCACAGCATTCAATATAATTAATTCATTAATGTGCTCCAAAATAGTAGTCCAAAATGAGATAAGCGCGTTCAAACAAAAACGCTTATATTTTAGTATTGATAAGCAACGGTGTCTGCAGGCACTAGAATCCTTTGGTTTTTACAAGCATTATATTAACTTGCACTGGATGTAACTAAGTAAGTTCCGGTGGAATCTTGCAAGCGTCCTCATCCTCTTTTAAGTTTTCTTTAAATTAAATTATTACTGTAGGCACCAGAATCCTTAGATTTTTACATGTCAAATGTTTCAGAAAAGTTGTGACCTATTAATAAATCGCTATCTCTAAAACCGCGACTCGTTACGGTATCCACACAAGCCGCCGAAGATGCTCTACTCATCCTGTGAAATGAACGCGCCATTGTCATACAAATGACGAACTCTAACTTTTTGACATTATTTTTGTTCACCTCTTATGAAACTGTGTTATGCAACCCTGGAATAACTTAGCATGTGGTGGATATTGTTAGTAATCTTAAAACTGTCTAAAATATTGAATTTTCTTGACGTAAATTTGTATTGAGTTCTAACCACTGATTTTGCTGAATACTGTACTGTACTGTACTGTACCAACCCATTACTGCCCACTGTTGGGTTCAGGTCTCCTCAGAAGAGGGATTAGGCATAGTCCACCAGTGGTGTTGTGAAAAATTGCACATAAATCTTTTTCACATTTAGAGGTACAAGCCGGCCGGTTTTGAACCCGCGACCTCCCGTTCGGATGGATAATTTTCTGAATAACTTACTCTCTTTTGAGTGCAGTAGAAATAATATTGTGTTTACTATGCTTTGCAGCTTTCCTGTTCCTGTACCAACCCATTACTGCCCACTGTTGGACTCAGGTCTCCTCAGAAGAGAGACTAGGCGCAGTCCACCATGCTTGCCCAGTGCTTGCAGCTTTCAGTAGGATTGAAAGATTTTAAATTCACAATAGTGAGAAAAATTACATACACATACACAAACTTTCTGGAGTAGCGGCCACGGTTAAGCGCAATGTTGGTAGACCCCCCATAAGATGAACCGGCCATCTGGTCAAAATCGCGGGAGGTCACTGGATGCAGATGGAGCAGGACTGGTCGATGTGGCGAGGGGTGAGGCCTATGTCCAGCAGTGGACGTCTATGACCGATGATGATGATGATACAAACTTTCTTGTAGAAAACTCTGAAACAAATAAAAAACTTGAGAGGTGTCATGGGACACCCGAATAGAACGAAGTTCCTTTCGATTAAAAGATATCTTATAATTTTAAGATTTAGCGATAATCATCTAAAACAAAAATAAGGAACGTGTTTTAAAAGATTTTGATCAACAGCGCCATCTAGCGATAATCTAAAACAAAAAAGTGTCGTGACAACTTTTCGTTAGATTGTTTTCCGTCTAGCCCCCTTTCGATAACGCGCGATAAGGAACTTCGTTTCAAAAAGTCCGCAATAATAGTCATACATAAACTATTTACGTTCCGACAAGATAACTTACCTGCACCCTTTTTAAAAACTTTATACCTTCACTAAACACTGCCTCCAAAGTTTTATATACACTAAGAAAGCTATTTCTACTCTACTACATCTTCATTATCAATTATCACCGGTTTTAGAGGTCCGCGGAAAAATCTCTGACTCAGTTTCAACATAAAAATTACGATGGTCCTTATATCGTAACATGTTTTATGGGCTCTTTGAGGCTCGCCGAAACTACCTCGTTGAGGTCGAGTCATATGTTGCGACGAATTTCATCACAATAAACTCATATTTTTACTGTTTGATGTGTTAATTCAATTTGGAATGTAATTGTTGCTTAGTCTCTTATTTTTATTCAGGCTTTACTATTTTATATAAGTTTTACCACCTTTTGTAAAGTGTTCACCAAAATTAGAATTCACATCTCATAGGTGGTTGTTATTCACTTGAATTTGGTATCCCCTTAAATTTTTTGACACCAGGCAGACGAGTCAAGGGACTACCTGATCGTAAGTATTTACCGTCACTGATACAGCTCTGTAATGTTAGAATACACTTTAGTGTAACACCTACTTGTGGCTCATCCAGGTACTGACTAATATCAGATCATCATCATCACCATCACCATCATCGTCATTATCATCATTAGCCTATAGACGTCCACTGCTAATAAGCCTCCCTAAAACCTCACAACGACCGGTCCTGCGCTATCTACATCCAGCATGCATGTCGGTGTAGTATGAATCATCCTTCTTCCAAAATCTCAGTCGTCTCAGTGAGAATGTCTTTCATGTTAATGTGAGAGCAAGTTATAGTAAACTTGTCCATAGGATACCGTATATAAATTCTTTTAACGTTGTCATTCGCACTCTGCGGTTCGCACTGGACGAAATAAACGCAACTTTTTGGAACGAAGTTCCTTATCGCGCGTTATTGAAAGGGGGCTAGATGGAAATTCTTACGAAAAAGTTGTCACGACACTTTTTTTGTTTTAGATGATTATCGCTAGATGGCGCTGTGATTAAAATCTTTTAAAACAATTCCTTATTTTGTTTTATGTGATTAATGCTAGATGGCGCTGTGATCAAAATATTTTATTATATTATTATTGAATGCTCTCCATATTCATTTATTTGCTCATTATTTACATTATCCGTTTAAAAAAACAATCGCAAAAAAAACAAAATTAAAATACATATTATTATTTATTATCATATTATTTATTATAACTTTAAAAAAAAAAAAAAATCCACCAATTAATCGAAAGGAACTTCGTTCCATCCGGGTGTCCCTTGACACCTCTCAAGTTTTTTATTGTGATGTAGCAGACGAGCAATTAAAGGACCACTGTATCGTCGCTCCTTGTCCTCTATAATATCAGAGGACACTGATGACTACCTTTACGTATTTTTTACAAGTTTGAAAAAGGACAAGTCATAGCTCTAAAAGTTTTTGACGCAGTAACAGTGTTTTTTTAGTATTTTACCGTTGTATTCGTGATACATGATCATGATGATAAAAATTTACTACTTTTCAAGGCCTACCAACTCATTAACCTTTCTTCCAATCAAAAAATAAGCAGTTATGAGGTGATAAAGAAAAAAAAAACGTGTTTTATGCCTTATTTTATTTTTCCAACAGTGGGTCTATTACAGGACGCGTCGTTTATCGTAATCGTCTATTTTCACATCGAATGACGTCATTTTTCATAAAATTGGTATTACGGAAAAACTTTAATAATTTTACCATTAATTGTAAAGCAAAGTACACATTAGATGAAAAAATGTTCCTGAACATGCATGAACCAGAATACATATATTTTATGACACACAATGATTTGAACAACTATGTATTTAGATTGATGAGAATTGCGGCTCAGTCACATCATAAAAACATGTATCACCATTGGTGAGAGTCAAAAATAAATGTCCAAAAAATTTAGTTCATTTACGATAACGATACAAAGCTGTGATAGACCCACAGGTTGCGAAGAATAATGCTTTTCAACCAAAATACTCAACTGTAATGTCTTAATACATTATTCAAATAAGATAACCCGTAAATAAAAGGTTCTAAAAAAAACTTGAAACAAGCTGAAGCTCCATAAATAATAAAATGTTAATTCAAAAACAAACGATCTGAAGAAAAACTTTGAAGAACACTCGAGATGGAACTTACGAAAGCTTTACTTCAAAATAAAGTCTTAATATGGAAAGCTCTTGAACTTAACTTACATTACAACTAGTTTTGGAAAATAAAGTAGACTTTATATTTGAAGGAAAACTATTCTAAATCCTGTCTTCAAGAAAAGTTCTTGCCCATCTCTCACTCCCACCACTATAACTCCTGTGTATGTGGGATCCACAGCGGCGACCATCGTAATGACTCTGAGCAGTGAAGCCCAGGAACACGAGGGAAAGCTAACTTGTCTTGGACCCCGCAACGAATTTAATCAGATGATATTCCTAAACATGAGTTACTACGACTTCCCGAGTTCCCGAGTTTGAGTTCCAGTGGTACCCAAAACCGATCAAAAGAGGGTGGACAGATTTGTTTGCTCTTAAATCTACCCGCAGTATCCAGTCTTCTCGTGATCATGACGTTTGCAACAACGTTGAAATATCGAGACAACTCAATTAATTTAACATCGTGGTAAAATGTTAATTATCATCATCATCATCAGCCTGTAGACGTCCACTGCTGGACATAGGCCTCCCCCAAACCTCGCCACATCGACCGGTCCTGCGCCATCTGCATCCAGTGACCTCCCGCGATCTTGACCAGATCGTCGGTCCATCTTGTGGGGGGTCTACCAACGCAACGTTGCGCTTACCGGTTGGCTGCCACTCCAAAACTTTTCGGCCCCATCGGCCATCTGTTCTTCGCACAATGTGTCCTGCCCATTGCCACTTCAAAGATGCAATTCTTTGTAAAGATGCAATGTTAATTAAATAAATTTACACCAGCCTTTTCCTTAAGACTCTGTCTATAGTAGTACTGTTGATAGTTCTATGACTGTGTCTACAAATGACATTATTCAGTATAACTTCGCCCTTAGTCTCCCGATGTCGCTAAAACAGAAAAAAATAACAACGAACAAAAAGTAAGGACCCAGATCTTTCGAGAACTTTATCGAAATATTTTTTTACGGCTGCGAGATAGCTAAATGGCTGTGAAACTTTGTAAATACATTTTCGATTGTATTTTTTGTATTAAGATTACATTTTTCATACAAAAATTTATTTTTAGAAGACATTGCTCATGTAGTGAAAATCAATAATCAGAACTAAATGCCAAACTGAACACTTTCGTATAATTAAAATCGGTTCAGTAACAAGGACTCATCAATAATTTTTGAGATATAAGTCTTTTAGAGAGAGATTTTAGTGAATTACGCGACAATTGGAGTGAACGGATTTGGATGAAATATGTTCACAAAAAAATAATGTTTCTGGATAAATATTAAGCATTCATATATCCAGCAGATTACTTCAATCAAGCACCTATTAATAACGCCTATATTTTTAATTCTTTTAAAAATAGTAATAAATTTTGAAAATTTTTCGCGCGTCCTAAAAACGTCAGTGCGATGATTCTAAACGTAAGAAATCATTAAAGTGACATAAGGGATGGGTGTACTTACAGTTTATTAGGATGACCATAAACGCCGCGTCAGCGGGACACGAACCCTTAACACGGGGACGGAATAAGACTATGTAATGGGACCCAAGAATTGGTCACCCTATTTAGTATTTTTTTTTTATGACGTGATGTTGTAGAAACAGATAAAAACATATATATTTTTGGTAATTTCTCTTTATTCGTTTAATTTTCAACACAAACCAACTGTTTTTTTAGGGAACATCAACAAAGTCAGTCATTACAACATTGATATCTTTCAGTCCGCGTATTTGTCTCACTTGACATTGGCGAATCGTCCCGAGTCTTGGTGGACGAGGTCCATGGGAAAAAAAGAAGAAGAAGAACATTAATACATTTGAATGAGACTTTGTTGAAAATGGATTAGTGCAACTGTTTTCAACAACAACACCAGTCGATATTTTAGTAGTAGGTATGGCAAACCATAATTTCATAAGAAACCAATAATTATGAATAAAATATTTTCTTCAACTAGTACTTCAATTCAAGATACCAATTGCTACCCAATTTAAAAAATAATTGTATTTGACCCCCATCTAAGCGCCTTATTCCGGCCCTGTCCACGCCAGATCTACGCAATTCGGCTAATGGCAAACGATTCATAATAAAACAATAATATGCCCACTTTACTGCCGCGATAAGAGACGTTCCCGAGTGCTGGCAACCCCGAATGTTTTTCGTAATGTTGCCAAACTTTCAACGTTATTTTTGATGATGTTAAAAAATATGTCAAAGATTTGAACAATTTTTAAATTGCTTTTTTTTTCTAGTGTAGTCATCTGTCGTTATTGTAGGAGTACCTAGTGGAATAAAATTAGTTTAAAAACGTTAGATTTTTTTCCTATCCGATTGTTTATTGAAATTAATTTTACACCTATGTTTTTGATCTTTTGTGACCTAATTTTGTTGATTTTAAATTACTTTCTGATCTCGAATTACTATTTTATTTTTACTGATAATTCGAATAATGCTAGCTTCAATACTACTGTAACTATTTTTAGTACGAGTAAGATTAGATCGATTCTTCTATAAATTATGGAATGAGCTCCCCTCTTCGGTACTCCCAGAGCGCTATGACTTGTCCTTTTTCAAACGAGGCTTGAGGAGTGTCCTTAAAGTTAGGTCGTAGGTAGCGACCCCTCAATGTCCCCTGGCATTACAAAAGTTCATGAGCGACGATAACCACTTACGATCAGGTGGCCCGTTGGCTCGTCTGCCTACATGGCAATAAAAAAAACGCTATAGATTCGTTATTCGATAATATAATGTTATCAATTAGAAACGGCTGCGTACAATCGTAGGTTGTTGAATACGCTGAACATTAATCTCAGGTCTAATTTCTGATTATCATAGTGTTATACGGTACTATATTACAGCGAGCATTGCTCTAAAAATGGTTACTTTTTATATTTGGAAAATATCGTACTGTTTTCGATTTTTTTGAGTATGAACTGATTGTTAAAATTCACGAGGAGTCGAGTGGTGGATATTTACAGGCAGATGATGATGATTAAATTTTTAATATAACTACTACGGAGATGGCACCTGAGCGTAAGGGGCAACCGAACATATCGTCAAATAAATAATAATAATAATAATATTGTCCAGTTTTTAAAGATAGGTATCTTCGGGGCCGTTGCTGCAGTAATAACATTCATGGGCGACATTAACCATTATGATCAGGTGGCCCGTTAGATTCTCTGCCTGACAGGGTAATGAAAAAATATGTGACATTGTCGTAGCAAAGAAGCAACTTTTTTAATTATGATTGGCTGCTGCATACCGGAAATCTCTGACAAAATGACTTTTAGTTCAAATACCCAATTTTTAATTAATAGCTATTCAAAAAAATATCGCTCTACAAAATATCAGGCCGTATATTCCATCAAAGAAAACGAGCAACGTTACAAGGGGGTGAATCATTGGTGCGCAATACGATATCAGACGACCCACCTAATTACCATACATAAATATTACATTAACACACGTAATTAATTCAAAGAAAGCTTAAACGGGTGACTGATAACGTTGGGGAGTGTTTCACGACGTGTGTTTACATTTTGTTACTGATTTTCAATTGTATTATGTAATTGTTAATTTACTTCTCTCTATGTCTCTTTTGGAGGAACTCCATATTGAGGAGCGTCTTTCGTCATCACATTTTAAAAAAACCATTGAAAGGATCTTGTTGAGGTTGCAGGAACACGCTGAATGCAGGCCGCTACCAACTACGATCATTGGGAATCTTTAGGGGAGGCCTATGTCCAGCAATGGACGTGTATAGGCTGATGATGATGGAAAGGCGTTCAGGAATATATGGAAGGAAAGAGATCTCGTGAACAATAACTAAACAGTATCAAAGTTGCCAGTCTTTTGACATTGACTTGGCGACCACTATACTTTACGAGTGATGGAAAGCATGTCAAAGTCAAAGTCAAATCATTTATTTCAAATTAGATTTGGAAACACATACATTTTGAATGTCAAAAATAAAATCAAAAGTTCTACCACCAGTTTGCTAAAATTACGCCTCCGTCCTGAGAAGAACCGGCGCAAGAAACTCAGCGGGCATGTCTTTTTTTAATTTAATATGTTTTTTTTTCTTTTTTTTGAAGTAGGTGTAGACTTTCCAGGCAATAAAAGAAATCATTCAAAGTCACTGACCACAAATTAAAATAAACAGACGCTTCAATTATACAAACAAGAAGGTTTTATTTACGTGAACATTGAACTAAAAACTATTTTTGATCAAGTTCACTGTCAGTAGTCACAGACGCGTTGGTTTTTCCAATAAAATTCCTTTGTTTAAATCATTCGATGTTACAAAAAGCAATGCTTCTGTGAATCATTGTATATGTTTTCTATTCAATCTGATTTTGACGTTCAACATTGTATTTAAAATCGTTTATTTAACTTGCACTGGATGTAACGTATTTATGTAAGTTCGTGTGGAATCTTGCAAGCTAGATTTGACGAACTTCCCGGTTTGTTATTGAGCTGAAATTTTGTACGCATATGTATATCGCGTGATAATGCAATAATATGGTGCCGTGGAGTTGATATTCTTATAGAACCGGGAGGTAGCTATAGGATCGTCTGTAATAAACAGATAATCCCATCGTTTTTAGGCTTTACTGATAAACACATGACATGAAGGATCTTAAAGGCTGGTATTTAAAAGCTTTTTACTTTTATTTCATTTACTTTAAAATTTGAACAAGATTATAAACCAATATTTTTCACAGGCTTGAAACCTCTTCTGAAACCTCATGTAAAGAAGGACAAGTAAAGAATTCATTATTGGTCTTCAGATGTCTCTCTTTGACACTCTGTCGCTATCAAATGTCATCCATAGTAAGCACTACTAAAATGCCAATTTTGGGCATTTCTCAGTCGAATATAAAGAAAGACAAATCATAGCTTATGCATTATTGGAATGAAGTTCCTTATCGCGCGTTCTAGAAAGGGGGCTAGACGGAAAAAATTCTTACGAAAAGTTATCACGACACTTTTTTTATTTTAGATGATCATCGCTAGATGGCGCTGTGATCAAAATCTTTAAAAAACACGTTCCTTATCGTGCGTTACGTTAGGAAAAAAAATTATAAGATATCTTTTAATCAAAAGGAACTTCATTCTATTCGGGTGTCCCATGACACCTCTCAAGTTTTTGGTCCTCAGTTATCTCTCTTTGACACTATAAAAAATGTCATCTATAGAAAGCAAACAAAGCCAATTTTAGGCATTCCTCAGTCGAATATAAAGAAGGACAAGTCATAGCTTTTTCATTATTGGTCTTCAGGTGTCTCACTTCCACACTCTATAGCCATCAAATGTCATCCATAGAAAGCCCTACTAGAAAAATGTCAATTTTGTTCAGTCCCCAGTCGGTTAAATTCTACAACGCTTGCATCATTCCCATTTATAACCTAATGTTTTAATTCAAACACCATGTTAATCTGTCGGTTCATTAAACCAAATAGAGCGTGTATAACTTGATATCCAATGTTAGTTGCTAATTGCTGAAATGATGCATCGTTGACAATTATGGTGCTTTGATTGATATGGTATTCTGTTGTCATATATGGTGGTTTAGGAAAAAATATTGATAGTGTTTTAAAGTATGTGTGGTTATAAACTTATTCAAACACTCGCGGTTTTCTATAATACTTTCATGCATTTTCAACGGGTTCTTACCACAATATTTATTTCATTGAATTGTCTCGATATTTCAACGTTGTTGCAAACGTCATGATCACGAGAACACTGGATACTGCGGGTCGATTTAAGAGCAAACAAATCTGTCTACCCTCTTTCTCGTTCGCTTTTGGGTAGTACCACTGGAACTCGAACTCACATCACGACACACCACACTCACTGTATCTACAATCATCCAGTCTTCTCGTGATCATGACGTTTGCAACAACGTTGAAATATCGAGACAACTCAATTAAATAAATATGGTGGTAAGAACCCGTTGAAAATGCATGAAAGTATGTGTGGTTGACGAAATGAGGTATAATTTTAATACAGTCAATAAAGGCTTAGTATTGAAATTGTGTGTGTTGTGTGTGGGTGTGTGTACAATACAGTGTAAAAACTATTAATATTTTCTAAAAAGCTACCGAAGTAAGATTTGGAATGGACTCCCGTCCGCGGTGTTTCCGGAGCGCTATGACATGTCCCTCTTTAAACGAGGTTTAAGAAAAGTCCTGTATCGGTAGGTGATAGATAACGACCCCTCATTGCTCTGGCATTGCAGAGGTTCATGAGCGACGGTGACCGCTCACCATCAGGAGGGCCGTAGGCTCGTTTATCTATTTCGCAATAAAAAAGTTTTGACAGAAACGACTTAATGATACCCTGATATTCAAAAGTTCATGAGCAACGGTAACCACTTACGATCAGCCGAGCCATCTCATTTACCTATAAAGACAAAAATGATGAAACGGCAGACAAAATTACTAGTAATTTCTTAGGAAATTAGAAACATTTCATTACACCAAATATTTCTTCATCCGTTTCCTCAATAATTCAATTGCATTTCCTCCAAGATTTGACAGCAAATCCGGATACCAATATGATAAATATAAAAAAGCTGTAAAGTGCGAGTGAAGTCACGCGCATTGCAAGGTTTTGTAGCAACACCAAATGTATGTAAAATGTTGGGATTTTCAAAGTTTTTATTATTTGGTGACCGAGTTTTTACCTCAGCTAAAGCCTAGTTCTTTTTTTTACTAGACAGATAAAAGAGCTTACGGCCCATCTGATGGTATGCGGTAAGTTGGCACTAGGCTAGTGTTTTGATCAAGTAGCGAGTAATTTACTAACTCACGACTAGTACGAACTAGGCTTAAGTGTGAGCAATGAGAGGTGTTAGTGCAGTTTCTGATACCGTACCTACCTACTTTTTCTTATAAAAAAACTCAATTCTTAATTTTCTTTAACTTGACTGAGACACATTTATCATTCTAATTAGACTTAAATCAAAACACCACCAAATTAGGGTTCCTTGTGTACACTACGGAACCCTAAAACAGTATGTTTGTTTGTCCGGAACATGTTGCTAAATCGATGTGTAACGCGTAAATAAACGTGCATATTATCAAATTGAAACACATGGCTGACATTAAACATGAAGAACAAGTATCAGAAAAACAGTATAGCAAGTCGGAATATTCAACACCTGTCTACAGTACTGCACTGTAAGTCAATAATTACCTACGAAATGAAATACTTTATTTTCAAGTCAGATGAGTTACAAGCTACCACCAGTTCGAACACAAAAAATAATAATTATAGCCACCGTCCTGAGAAGAACTGGCAAGAAACTCAGCAGGCATGTCTTTTTTTTTGTATAATGAGCATTTTTTTTTAATATTTGTACAGTACACAAATTTACATTAAATATACAAAAAAAAAACGATTACGATGATGAAATGACCTTGGCGACTTTTATGGCTTTTTTGTTTTAAGTTCTACAATAAATTATTATAAAGAAAACTTTTTAAATACAAGGTTTTAAGATCCTGAATATCGTGTACAAGTAAAACGATCCCAAACACGATGGGTCTATTTTATTTAGCACATGAGTTCCTATAACTACCTTCCGAATCAGATCAGTGCCATTTTGTCATATAATTGCTTTGTCATGCAATATACATCTGTATACAAAATGGCAGGTCAATCGGAAACCAGGAAGTTTGTCAAACTTAGCTTACATGAATCCACCCGAACTTACATAGTTACATCCAGTGCAAGTTAATATAAAGCTTGTAAAAAATAAATTCCCAATAAAGACACTTCTATAGTAATAGTCGATTACGATACTATTCGGTGGGGGCGGCGAATTGTCATAGTACCACTCTAAGAAACAAAATCTAAAAACATCCAACACTGACTGTAAGAGAATTGCTTTGACAGCTCTTGGACATTCCATTTAGGCCTGTCATCATCCATGATCCTAATTGCAGTGGCGCCAAAATAGAATTATATTTAAATCATCCCAGATTCCGAGAAAATAATAGATCTTGAAGTGTCTATTTTAAATATATTTGCTTGTAAAATGTAATTTCTTTCCTAACTTGTCATACTGTAAATCTCATACATAGAACAACGGTAGGATAGTGAAGAATCGAGGGCAGAGATCTTGTTCGTAAACTGAGTCAATAAAGGATATATGTTTACGTCTACGAGTCTCCATTGATCGACGTTTACTGTATCTTTTAAATCAGTTCGCCATATTTTTTAGTCTATTGTAGGCATTTGATCTTTGAGTTGTTCGGAAGTTGGTCATAGTAGTGCTTTGTAAGGATTGTAGACAGTAGTAACTTCGCTTGTTTGTCTAGTTTTATATTTTTATCTCATAATGAAACTGTTTTACACAAAATAAACAGTTATTATGTGCCGAAAGAAAGATACAGTGTTGGAGCAATGTCCTTGCTGGCGAGTGAAGACGCTATGACGACAGATGGCAACATGTCATCGAACACACAGATCAACTACATACAACAGGAGTGGTTCCTTCCAGGCAATGAAGGGTAACTATGACACGAACGAAAGACAAACAGGTATGTTCAGAGGGTTTTAACACTAAAAATGCGAGAAACGAGGGCAGCTTCTTCACATCAAGACTGTGTCTTTCCGGTAGGCATATAACATTATATTATTAGGTGTACAACTTTGCTTCCGCCGTTTTGCATAGATGGCTGTAGCGGTAAGTGGTAGTCGAAATAAATAGATCGTAGATGTTATACAATAAGTTTAGGCATTTGTAAACATAACGCCATCGAAATATTAGTCGATTTGTATCTGGATCATAAAGTTATTCTCGATTAAACATGTCAGCTTACGAGCCAAATTGTCGTCATTTGCGGGAGGTTTTAATTTTCTGCTTTAATATGAAGAAATCTGCGGCTGAGGCTCATCGGATGCTCTCAAATACCTATGATGAGGCCGCTATTAGTGAAAGAACGTGCCGAGAGTGGTTTCAATGCTTCAAGAACGGTGATTTTGAAGTCGAAGAAACCGACTGAAACAATCACAGGCGATCGTTATCGCAACGCAATTAATGCGTTTGAGCCGAGCATTGAAAGACAAACGGCCGCAATACAACGAGAGACATGATAAAGTGATTTTACAGTACGACAATGCTCGACCCCATGCGAAAGTGGTCAAGACATACTTGGAAACGTTGAAATGGGAAGTCCTACCCCACCCGCTGTATTCTCCAGACGTTGCTCCCTCGGACTATCACTTGTTTCGATCAATGGCACACGGCCTGGCTGACCAGCACTTCCGATCTTATGAAGAAGTAAAAAATTGAATCGATTCGTAGATCACTTCAAAAGATGACCAGTTTTTTCAACGCGGGATTCGTACGCTGCCGAAAGATAGAAGAAAGTAGTGGCCACCGATGGACAATACTTTGAATCATAAATGTATAACCAGTTTTTTACAATAAAGCCTCAAATTTCGGAAAAAAACGGCGGAAGCAAAGTTGTACACCTGTGTACCTCAGCTCAATGTAAATTTTCTTACAGCATATCCTGGAGTACGTTTACAAATGAGATTGATTGTATTTTAATACCGTGTGTTTATATTTAACTGGTACACACAATGTGGGTAGAATTTCTATAAGATGGATCAAGGATTTGATCAGAGTCGCGGGAAATCATTGAATGCTGGAGTTTATCAGCAATGAAAACAAATTAATTTGATCGAATGACGCCATTTCTCATTTATCATTTTTTTAATATTGTAAGACACGTAAATGAACTACCTGATGGTAAGGTTACCGATCATGAACCTCTGCAATGCCAGGGCATTGGGTATAGTAACCCGTCACCATAGTTAACTTTTCTGAAAACTCATTTAAAGATATCATAGTGCTCTGGGAACACTGAGGACGGAAGTCCATTCCAAATCAGAATAACACGTGGCTAAAAAAAAAATAAACTAAGTTAATTGTTAATTTTGGTTTGAAAGCACTCAAATGGCATTAAAAGTTTCGGCGTGCAAAACATCGTTTATCAGAAAATAAACATCACTGAAGACCATTTAAAAGATAGAGTCAACGTTATTAAAACGAACGCAATATTTATCACTCCGATACCATCTTATCTTCCAAAAAGTTTTACAAAAAAATTCATTCAGAAACCCAACAATGGCCACCGAAATTAAATAACGAAAAAAAAATCATATTTATTCCCAAAACAATGTCGCAGGATCTGATATTAAAAGGGAAAAAAATTAAAACGAGTGTTATACAAAAAAGAAAATGTCAGATCCCAGAGAAATCAAATTTCCTTTTGGGCGAGTCGATTTTAGTTTTTTTTTTGATTGGACAATTTACAATCTTAAGACTTCGTTTCAATTGATGTTTCCATCTGGTACTGATTGAAATGAAATTGAACGTAATGATTCGCGGGAATTCCTTTTCGGGCGGAGTTGATTAATTTTTAAAGGTATGGGACTTGAGCGATACGATTTAATGAAGTGAAAAGAGTGAAGTGAGATGAAGTTTTTTATTGCTTTGTTAGTAAATTAATTTTCGGACCACCCAATCGTTCAGTCTCATTGACTCCTGAAACTTTAGAGGACACTGGACCGCCTCATATAAAATATTATTTTTTAATTTATTTTTGTAAGTCACACCAACAATTTACATACACTTAATCCTATTAGAGTAAAATACATTTAAGTTAAGTCTATGATGTGTATATAAATCAATTAAAGGTATGCACAGCGTTTACCAGAAGTACATAATTTTATACTAAATCTATAACTTAACTATATATACTGTGAGTAAATTATATGAATTACGTAGTCTCATTAAATGTTTGTAATATAATATATTTAAAAGAACAAAAACTGGAGCTAAAAATGTTAACATTATTGTCCAAATCATTGAATTGTTGAGCCATACGCAAAGGATTGTTCAAAGAAACCTTAAGTGATGTGTTTGCTAAGCCGAATAATACCATATGTATAATCAACAGTTTAGAACTCATCTCAAACCTCGTTTATAGAAGGAAAAATCATTGTGTTTACGAAAAGATTCTATCGAATGTGTTTAAATGAGTCTAAGCTAATTATATTATGCCCTTAAAATCATTGAAAAATTAACACAGATTTTAAGGGCCTTTTAACTAGAAAATTGTTTGTCTTAAGTTAAGATTTTTTATGTCTACTACTAACTAATGATCTTACAATTTTCTTTTGTTAAGCAGCGTTAAATATCCACTCAACTGGGAACGTCACTATTCGCTAGATGGCGTAACTGTGGACTTCGTTCGGAATCAATACCGTGTCTGAGCCCCTTTTTAAAAACATTTTTTTCCAATAATTTTTAATTAAACCTTATATTTTTGTAAATCTTTATTACTAAACAACACTGTATTGCATTTTCAGCGAAAATATATCATCTCCGTAAAATATGAGACGATTAAAAAATGTAAACAAAACAAGTTTTAGTACTGTGCTCAATTTTGGCTCCTGTCACAGACTTGGCAAAAGTAAACAAACCAATTTGGTTGTTGATCCCAGTTGAGTGGATAAAAGATACATACTGTGACAACTGAATAATACTTCTATTGTGTAGAGAATAATTTGCTCCCAAACATTTTCTGAACTGAATCACTAAATCGATTCACTCGGTCTACATCACTGAAACAGACATCGATATTATCTTAAATTTAATTATAATTTAGCGACTTTAATCTATTTCAACCAAGTCTGCGGTTAACTTTTAGAAAAACTTCAGAGTGTATTTTAATTAAATTTGTTCATTTCGTTGATTAAAACAATAAAGTGGTTTTATTTTGTTTTTATTCAAAACTGAGTGTCTTTAACCTCTTTTAAAGTGCTGTCTATATTGTTATTTAGAATATATTACAATTGTGATGAAAAAATTGGTCTTTCTTAGAGATATTATGATTTTATACTAAAAAGTTAAATATTTTTTAGATATCAATTTTAAAATTTCAAAATCATTTTAATCTTCCCTAATATCATCATCATCATCATCATCCTTCACTGCATCATCAGGTGAAGTGTGTGGAAATTGATCAGCACTGAAACCTAGGAGGTTTCTTCTTCAAACTTAGCGTCCGAACCCCGACTGATGCCAAAGTCCTAAACGGATGTTACTAGGATTTACACTTAAATTGTGACTATAATTTTTCGCTATAATTCTGTCTACCATAACGTGATCTAGAATAATGATGGCTAAATAAACACGGCGCCTTTCCTTCTATTAATTTATGATATTATTCGATATTATTTTAACCAAAAAACCTAAAAACAACACCTAAAACTCTACGAAACTAAAACCTCACCAATCTTAAATAAATACACATTAAAACTTACTAAAATTCCCCCTTAAATCTTACAGCAACCTATTCTTATAACACTAAACATCTCCCTCCTTAATCTATCGTTTAAATCACTAAACACAACTAACATTTCCCCCCTCTTGAAGGAACTGTTCGAGGAATGTTTATTTAACAGTATTGTTATTAAGGTATTCTGTAAACAGGGGGGATGTTACAATATAAATAAAATAAGGTATTTCTTTGTGTCGATATTGTAACGACTGATTTGTGTACGTTAATCCGAGTAAGAATACGTAGATAGGACATATTTTTCATTTCAAATGATGATTTCACTATTATAATTGTCGTAATGAAAAATGGAACTACATTGTTATTAACTTTTATAAGAATAATATTATGAATAAATGCACAAACTAAGACTCTATGTATAAGTATAAGTGATATTTTAAACAAAATCAAGTTAAAGTTAAGTCCTCTGAACGTATCACTTATATATGACGAGAGTGCTTAGAACTTTACTTTTTGTGGCTAAAACCACAGAAAGTCAAATCATTAATTTCAAATTATGTTCGGATAAACAATTGAACCTCAAGACCATAAATACCATCAGTTCGTTAAATTTACGCTTCCATCCTGAGAGTAATTGGAGAATTATTTATTTTTATTTATTTTTATTTTTTATTGCCATAGGCAGTCGAGCCAACGGCCCACCTAGTAGGCAGTGGTTACCGTCGCTCATGAACCTCTTCAATGTCAGGGGACACTGAGGGGTCGCTAAATACGACCTAACATTAAAATAATTATAGACTAGAATGAGAAGAATTAACATAAATGCACTTCTACACCGTTTAGTCTTTGTCACAGGACGTCCCGTGTATTTATAGCAAGAATGCTTGTTCACATATCACAGACGCAATTATCACTGGCACGCTTTGTCGCGTGCGCCCTTGGAACTCACTTGCCAGGAATTCTGTCCTATGTCCTTAATTACCTACTCTATGACAACGGATTATAATGTTTATTATTCTAACCGTTTCTTTATTAAATGTAATGAGACCACTTTGAGATGATTGGTGACTTCATTCACAGTTCTCATTCTTTGAGTAATTTTTAAATGGGTGTTGAAGTTTAATTTGATTGAATTGTGTTTTTTATTGCCTCGGAGACAGACAAGCTATCGTAAGAGGTTACCATTGCTCATGAACCTCTTCATGAACTACTGCAGCCTACCTTTAAGGACTTTCTTCAAGCCACGTTTGAAGAAGGACAAGTCATAGCGCTCGGGAAACACCGAAGAGTTCATCATTCTAACTCATCTCATATAGGCTCGCCAACGTCCAACACACGTTAAAAACAAATGACGGTGACGGTTGACCAACATGTATACGAGGGTTTCGTATGCATTGACCGTCATTGAAACCATGTGGAACTAGGTTTATGCGTGCCCGCACACCTACAATAGTATTGACAATACTTTCGAAGGAGGGATGGGAAAAGATACTAAGAAAATTGCACGTTAAAGAATGTGTTAATTAAAAGCACATTTTCAAAATTAGCACGGGCATGTTTTAGGATAAATAATAATTGAAAAAGTTAATTATATTTTAGGATCAAGTTCCAAAATCGTATAATGTTAAACATATCAATTTTAACATCGTAAGTCTACTATTCAGGTGGTATTTTAATTTTTAATATATGCAATTAATTAATTCAAATTTCTTTCATAATTTTACAACTTTGATGGTGCCTGAAACTACTTTATTTCATGTCTTTTTGTGTAATACATAGAACTAAACTCACTTGACGTAAGCACCAGGCGGTTACAAATAACACAATTTCAATATCTTAAAGATGTTTAGAGCATGCTACTCAAACGCTATTTTTGCTATTTTTTTCTAACATTCTAATTAAATTGTTATGACTTTTAAATCCCATCTCTCCTTCTGTCACAAGTATTGACAATACTATTTTAGGTGTGCGGGCTCGCTATCAGTTCGCCTACCAATTAATATTTACGTGCATTGGAAGTTGACGAGCTAATGTGGGAACGCGGCGTGGCATAAGAGGTAAACCCAGACGACTATTGCCATTCAAATATACATACCATTTTGACAATAATTTGTCAAAGTCAAACTCAGCCCAGTCTTCCATAATTGAATTTATGTAGTTCTGAATTTCATACGGTATGCCTGACTGGCCCAGAGCCAGGTGCCAACTTCCGAACTACGTAATTGAAACTTCTACTGAACTAGTTCTGTCGTGAGATAGGATATCATGTGTGCGAAGATTTAGTGCAGTCTTTCTTTGAGTTTTGAATGAATATTTGACTCTGATTTCTTTGATCAAATCTTTTTACAAGTTTTATAATAACTTGCACTGTAAGTATATGTAAGTTCATGTGGAATCTTGCAAGCTAAATTTGATAAACTTCCTGTTTTCCGATTGAGCTGACATTTTACATGTCACAAAAATTACCTCTCCTCTTTATAATATTAGTAAAGATTGGAGTCGGGTATTCCCGGCAGATCAGGTAGTGCCCAACACGCTTGTCCAAGCAGGTTAAGGACTTCACATATCTTCGAAGAATTTTGTAATCCTTTTCCAATATTCTTTCCTCATGATGTGTTTCTTCGCCGATTTTAGTCAGTAATATTGTTATAAATTTCACATAAGTCCCACACTTTCACTTATTCCAAGAATAACATCCTTAGCCCTGAAGATGTTCTCGAATGTTCTTAAATCGATTCTCGGAAACTCGTAGGGGAACTTCCACCATTAATTAATTATTGTTAAATGGAATACAGTTTGAAAGTACAAACCTTAGATCAAAGGACTGTTTTAATGAAGCAACCGCTGTACTGAAAATGATTATGGTAATAATCAGAATTCGGCTTCATGTGTGTAAAAATGAGGACTACGTTACGAAGCGAATGTCGGATTTGTAAGTGTATGTAAGAGGAGAGGAAGGCCTAAGAAGAGATGGTTGGACTGTATGAAAATTTCTGGCGTGACAGAGGACTTATGCCAGATTAGGATTGGAGAGATAAAACTTATTACGCCGATATGGAATGAGCTCCCCTCCTTGGTATTCCCTGAGCGCTATGACTTGTCCTTCTTCAAACGAGGCTTGAGGAGGGTCCTTAAAGTTAGGTCGTAGGTAGCGACCTCTCAGTGTCCCCTGACATTGCAAAGTTTCATGAGCGACGGTAACCACTTCCTATCAGGTGGGCCGTTGGCTCGTCTACCTACATGGTAATTAAAAAAAAATCATTTGAATGGGATAAGGTTGAGCTAAAGTAGGTTTTTGTTTAAAAATCAACATATGGCAAGAAAAAAAAAATAAATAAATTATATGTATATATATATATATATATATATGGAACCTCCAACCTATATAAAACCATACTAATTTTAAAATCCACGGTTCGTTTCAGGAATTATTTTTAGCTACGCACCATCCGGCTATGAATGAGCTCCCTTTTTCTACGAATGCTATAACTTGTCCTTCTTCAAACGAGGCTTGAGGATGACCTCTCAGTGTCCCCTGACATTGCAGAGGTCAATAAGCCGTTCTGAGTTCTGACCTCAGCCGGGGTTCGGACGCTGAGTGTCACATACCTGAGCCGGTGGAATTCCGGCTACTTTCTCCTACCAAAAAAGACATAGAAAATAGTACTTAAGAACAATTGTTTGAACTGTACTTGAAGGAGAATATGACGTAATATAATCACATTCACCTTGCCCACCCCCCCCCCCCCCAAAGATGATCAATCATAATTGATTACAACTTACTCTATCGATACAATCGTTACTCCGACTCGATATATCGATATTATTCGATACTAATTGGGTGTAACCGCTCATAATTCATGATGTTAATACGATATAAATATTCAATACAATTGAACAGCAGCTGATATAATATGTAGATTGCTAGGGAGTTACCAGTGTTGGTATTTGACCGACTTTGAATGTACACAAGCTGTTCTTTTTTTGGTGTTCCGATTTAGATGATTGATTTTTCGTTTGTAACGTGACGTATTGTAATTTTTGAGTTGTGCTTAAAGAAAAGATAATAGATTTAGTTTTAGGTGAACAACATTCAGAAATATCATCATAATCATAGATGATACTTCTAACTTTTTTTAAGATAAAAACTTAAATCCTTAATAAAAAATGGGATCCTATGACGACCATCACCTTTATTTTGACATCAAAATCATTCTTAATCAGTCCCCCAAACTAAAGTTATGAAATACCAAACACAAAAAAAATACAGATAAATTGAATGCCTCCTCATTTTTGGAAACCAGTCTAAAATTACATTAAAGTATACACAAATGCACAACTTCAGAAACGAAAATATATTTTTACACTATTTCTCAAATGCTTTAAACTTCTAGTAGTAATTTTACTGAGAACAGCAGTAGTAAAAATCTAATAACTATTTTATTTCTTCAAATGAGTTCTCTGGGATTCATATTCAGACAAGCTGTTGGCACACCGGTTGTGATTTCATAATGGGCTTGATGTACTTCTTAATAGACTAGGAGGTAGCAATGTTATTGTACGGGCGCGGTCGTCGGCGGCCGTATTATTATATTTATATTTATAATATAATATTTATTGGAAAATTGTCGGCTTTTCACCTTGTCAGTCCAATCGTCATCTCAGTCTAGTCTATGTCGCATAAAAGAGGTTGGTAGCCCCAAAAGTTATTAAAAACATTTTTTTTTCTAAGGAAATATTTAACAAATAACGTATATGTGATTGACGATAAAACCTTTCAAATACCTCACGTAGAACAGACTAACATTCCAATTACAGTGCCGTTTTCGAATCCTCTATAAATCCTAAATTAATTTGTTTTTTCCAACGTATCGATCAACGTAACACTTGAAATCGGATTCGTAAACAAATTGTTTTACGCAAGTCAGGGATTACACGGGATTGGATTGGACAGGATTACCTGGACTTTATTTGGACCGGCGTTTTTGTAAACTAGCGATCTGGCGCGAATTTTCCAGGGAAATGTTATTGCAGTATCCGATTTTAATCTTCAATTATATTATAAAACAGAATCTGTCTGTGCTTTAGTTTGATCAGATCTTTAAAAAATATTAGTTTAGATAACAAAAATGGGATAATTCATAAA
This sequence comes from Trilocha varians, assembly GCA_030269945.2. Classification (NCBI taxonomy): domain Eukaryota; kingdom Metazoa; phylum Arthropoda; class Insecta; order Lepidoptera; family Bombycidae; genus Trilocha; species Trilocha varians. Next base: position 9,837,927 of record AP028273.1, on the reverse strand, counting down.
ACACTTACATGTACATTACATAATTACAAATACAAAGGAAGAATTTCAAAGTAAGCGCGGAAGGCACGTTGCGTAGCAACAAGTGAGCGACCAGCTCTAGACCAGAGCATGATGGCAACTGACTGGAAGGAGAAACAAACTTGGGAACTTCCCCCTCCAGATGCGCCCCCTCTTGCCCCTCTACCCGCCCAACTCACCGCGCGGGATTTTTTTCAAATAAGTAAGTTTCTCTGGCGCACCCTGTACAGTGATTATGAGGTGGTAGCATCTAAATCAGTAAATTTTGTAATTAGTGTTTCAGAATACTTACCTACACTTCCTAGTGAACTTGAATCATTATCTAAAGGGCTGTTATAGATATTATTTTAAATAAATTATAACAAAAATAAAACATTCCAGCTCCTAGCCTATAAACCACGGTTCGCGTATCGGTGCACTTGTGCAGCAATAGGTTTTCGTTCAACCGCTCTCACTATGAACACGGAATAAATCTCGCATAAGCTCCGGGACTAAAACGCGATGCGATGGGTGCCGATTTCAAGTCAAGGAGCTCCCGAAGTCTATTTGCGTTTCCAATTTGGTGTAAGAGGTGTTGAAGAAAGATGTCTTAGGACGAATTGTATTTATTGAATGATTCGTGTGATTACAGACAACAATAAGTATCATTCAAATCGGTCCACCCAAACCAAAATTATGCGAAGACGAACAAAAAAAACCTTAAGAGGTGTCATGGGACACCCGAATAGAACGAAGTTCCTTTCGATTAAAACATATCTTATAAAAATATTTCCTTTCGTAACGCGCGATAAGGAACGTGTTTTAAAAGATTTTGATCACAGCGCCATCTAGCGATAATCATCTAAAACAAAATACGGAACGTGTTTAAAAGATTTTGATCACAGCGCCATCTAGCGATAATCATCTAAAACAAAAAAGTGTCGTGACAACTTTTCGTAAGAATTTTATCCGTCTGGCCCCCTTTCACAACGCGCGATAAGGAACTTCGTTCCAAAAATAAAAGTTAACTTGACCCCTTTTAGAAAGTCAGTCATACGCTGTCTTCAATTTTGTTAATCGATTTCCAACCGCTGAATAATGTCGCTACCAAAATACCACGAAAAAAAACATTAACAACCTCCTCTGTAATTATGATAATCAACCCCACGAATAGTATGGGAATTATAATACTTTTATTTTCGGTCAAACGGCTCGTATAATTTTAATGGTCGTTCGAAGAAAATAATTTGATTTATGTAACGAATCACGACAACCATGTTACCGCCATGTGGACGAAACATGGTTTAGATGTGTTTGAAGAATTTACATTTACATGCAGCGGGTTTGATTTGTAAAATTAAAATGTCGAATTTTGTTTTATTTTGAATTATTTTTTTTTATTTTTGGACTAGATTTGCGTTTTAAATTGTGTGTTTTAACACGTTCACTGATAAACGAGGCCTAAATGACCCTTTTTGCAACTTTCCTGCGGCAAAAAAAAACTGCAACTTCCGGTGCAAAAAACATAAATATGATATACGAGGTGGGGTATAATAGACCGCGTATCACCCTAACGTCTAGTCATGGTGCGGGCCCCTAACACGTCGTATCCTCGCAGTAACACACGGGTGTCTTTCCAAATCGAAATGGATTCTCAGCAAAGTTCACGCTACAGAAAATATTGGATCTTAACTAAACCTCGGAAAGTACTTTTCATTCCTCCGTTGACTTTCTACTCCAAGTTGTAATAAGACTATTCAACACTAAGAGTCCTAGGTGGAACTCAGGGACGATTACGAACAAACTTTAACAATAAATTCTCTATTGAAATACTTTGATTTAGACTAGGATCATAAAACAGTGTTTATGCAGAAGAAAGTGTTTGGACTAATCGTAATGGACAAACTTACGTATAGATTTTAGTCCTTATTTGAACGGAAATAGTTTTGTAACATCTAATCGAATAATGAGCCTTATTTAAAGGCCGATAAGCATTCAATTTAACAGAGAAAAATTTCGACATCGTGAGGAGACCTGCATACAAATACAAAATAATTTATTTTCAAACAAAATACACAGTACAGAAAAAATATAGCAGTGGTCCCTGCACTAGGCTAGGCCTAGAGGAGACCGTTACGTTTTAAATATTATTACATTAATTGAAAGAGGAGACAGCTTAGAACAGATAGAACAACAAACAAAAGAAGGAAAAGAAAAATACAATCCGTGTTACTCGTATGACATGCATAGACAGTTTAAAATAACAATGCATGTTTAAAAGGATTCCAAAATCATTCGGTAATTGCAAAGTTCCCAATCCTAACGAGAGCAGAAGAGCAAGTTTACTAGAAAGAACATTCATGAATTGTACCTGTTATATTGCAGCGACCTATTATTGCTAATTTCAGGTCATCTCAGTAGAGGATTCTTCACATGTCTTCGAAAGATTTTTGGAACCTTTATCCAATACGCAGGTTTCCCTTGTGATGGTTTCCTTTACCAATTGAGTCAGTGTTGTTATAATCTGCACATACATAAGCTTATATTAAGATTTAGATGTACAGATAACAGACATGATACAGAACTCTTCAGCACAGGCCACCACGACTTTTTGAACCACTTAAAAACGTATCATAATATTATGACTCTGTATAGTAAATGATTTTGTGTTAAACTTCAGTCTAGACACAAGATAGTAATATTCGTTATCTATCGAAGTCACATCTACAACTTAAGATAGTTCATTTGTCGTAACTTTGAGTTCGATATTGAGTTTCGATGTTAGCGCATTTGTAATATTGCAACTTCGTCTGCGTTACAAGAAACATTAATCCTTTAATTAAGAGTTAGTCTATACTCTATACTAATGTTATATGTAATGTGTTAGTTACGTTGTGCTTTTGATCTACTGAACTGATTTCTAAAATTATTTGACTGTTGAATATTTTTGGAACTAAGTTCCATATCGCGTGTTGGGAAAGGGGGCTAGACGGAAAAAAATCTTACGAAAAGTTGTCACAACACTTTTTTTGTTGTCACGACATTTTTTTTTGTTTTAGATGATTATCGCTAGATGGCGCTGTGATCAAAATCTTTTAAAACAGGTTCCTTATCGCGCGTTATGTTAGGAAAAAAAATATAATAGAAAGGAATTTCGTTCTATTCAGGTGTCCCATGACACCTCTCAAGTTTTTTATATTAGTAAATCTCCACGAGACAGGCTTGACCTAGTGTAAGATCTAATGATTAATTGTATATTACACTGTAAATTTTGGCTAAATGAATATTATTCATATTTAATAGGAAACTACGTTATTTGTGAGTGTAAATTTTCCTAGTAGTTTTTATAATTAATAAAAGTTAAGTTCATTCTCATTTTTTGTAACACACATCTACTAAATAGCTCTCAGACATTACTCCACTTAATTCCCATTACTATTTCAAATACAATGAATAAACATTGTTAATCTATTTTATGGTTAGTAAATAAATGTATAGCTATAGTAAAAACTAATTAATTTCACGTAGTAATAGTTTCAAACTATTAAACGTGACGTCGGGTGAGACAACACTAAAATGTCTAAGTGTCGATATCCTTATGGCTTGAAAAGTCTGAGTTTTACCGTAAGCGAGGATTATCTTACTAATAATCCCTACTAACGTAGAACCGATGCCCGTTGGAGCACGAAGGTTCTGGAGTGGCGCCCACGTCAAGGCAAGCGCAGTGTGGGACGACCAACTGCAAGGTGGACGGATGATCTTGTTAAGATCGCAGGAACACGCTGGATGCAGGTCGCTACCAACCGCGAGCATTGGCAATCTTTGGGGGAGGCCTATGTCCAGCAGTGGACGTCTACAGTCTGAGAATGATGATGATGATGAATCCCTACTAATATTATAAATGCGAAAGTAACTCTGTCTGTTTGTTACGCTTTCCCGCTTAAACCTCTCAACCGACCTTCTATCATCTTCTGATTAAATTCGTTGCGGGGCCCAAGACAAGTTAGCTTTCCTCGCGTTCCTGGGCTTCACTGCTCAGAGTATTTACAATGGTTGCCGCTGTGGATCCCACATACACAAGAGTTAGAGTGGTGGGAGTGAGAGGTGGGCAAATAGCTCTCAACCGATTTGAAATTTGGCACAGACAATCTTTAGATCCTAAGAAAGTATAGGCCACTTTTTATTTAAAGGTATGTAGTAAAAAACAGTTTATAAAGTTCACGCAGACGTCGTGGGCAGCAGTTAGTAAAAATATAAAAACGAGTGATGTTTTAAAAAGGCTTGTTTATCGAAATTTTTCCTTTATTTTCAGACAAGAAGAAATCGACACCTGCGAGTCAAACATACAGTAATTAAACCGCACTAAAATCTACTATTTACACTCTACGTTCGAACCCCGACTGAGTTAAAACCCTGCATAGAGTCATGCGGGACGGCTTGATTAATTGCACATGCATTACCCACATCATCATCAACATCATCCTATAGACGTCCACTGCTGGACATAGGCCTCCCCCAAACCTCGTGACATCGACCGGTCCTGCGCTATCTGCATCCAGTGACCTCCCGCGATCTTGAACAGATCGTCGGTCCATCTTGTGTCCATTACCCACAAACTTAGCTTTATTCTTTACTACCTATCTTAAAATCAAGCAAGCATCCTTCGTGGTTATTATTATAAAACTCAAAGAGCAATAATACTCAAATCAAGCTCCTACACAGCGAAAAAAAAAACAAAATAAATTTTCAACACGTGCACTTCTAAATTAAAGCTACTATTTTTAACTGTATGTTTAAAGACTTCTAAATTAAATTCCCTCCGACAGTAAGACCCCGTCCTAAAGCTAGACGCACACGAGCGACGCAAGTTATAGCCGTACAGTGCGCGCCGGGACTTAGTTTCACTACTTTATTGTGAACCGTTAAATTTTACAACCGCGCATAAGCTGAGCGGACTGGACAAAGATTATGTGAAGTAGAGGTGACAAATCTTTAAGTAGTCATTTTAAGGAAAAAACTTTGAACAAAATTTTTAGGTTTAAAATTTTTTTGAGGGATCTAAAACTACATAAATTTTAATATAGAATTTTTAATATTTAGAGTTTTAGTTAATTTTTGGTTAATTTCTTGAATTACTTTTGTAAAATTTAACCGAAACTAACAATTTTTTGTTATAAGTGTGGTACTTTTGTATGAAGAGTTGTGGCACATCTGTGTATAAAATTAATTCTATGGTAAAACTATAGTTTTAACTAGATAAGACAACAATAAACCTTTTCTTTTGTAATAAAGGTCAACAATGTTAAGTGATAGATAAATTAAAACTTATAAAAAATGTAATACATAACAATATTTGACGTTCTTATTCTAATTTTGATTTTAAACGATAGTTTTTCAGTTCTAACAATTTTACCGCATTTTTACTAATTGACATTATATTTTTTCGAGTCTACCTGATCTTAAATGGTAACCGTTGCTTTTGCAATAGTAAAATATCTCAAATGATCAAATTAAATCTTACTCCTTTATGACATGTCCCTTTTTACGCTTAACTCGTTCAGTGCGAGATATTTTTTTGAATATTTGGTATTCGCTGTGACAAAACGTTAGGGCGACACGCGGTCTATTAGATCCCATTTTCTTTAACAATGTCATACTCTTCGCACCGCAGGGAAGTTCACGTTTTTCCTTGCCGCACCATAGGAAAGTTCAGGAGGGATCATTTCGGCCTCGTTTAGTGGCGAATGAGTTGAGAAAAATTTTGTACAAAAAATGACCAATAAAAAATTAACAAATTTTGCCCCGTCTATATATTTCTTCATTGAACATCTGCTGACCATCGCGTCGGTCCCACTTTTACGCTGTCTATGGCACACTTTTTCCGTACTTTTTGTCTCGCAAAGTTGGTAACACCGAAGCGTCACATGTCCGCCGCTCGCACGCGGTGTTGCCAGCTCAACGTATGGAGAGTTTAAATTAAAATGCGGTCCGTAAGTTGCTTTTATATTTGCGAGTGTGCAGCGAAGATATGAAGGAAGAATATAATCTAATTTAGTTCCTTTTGTAATTAAATAAGGTTTAAAATTTAGAGGAAATTTAATTTTGAGCTGTTAAGTATGAAGCATTTTTAACTGGGATTTTATTGTGGGGCTTATAAAATATTTTCATTTAGTTTTACACTGCACTTTAACAGCATTATCTTTTAAACTGAATTCAGAATTTACGAGTAACTAACTTTTCACTTGCTTTTTTTTTCATTTGAAAAAGCAAAAATAAGGTAATACTTTCATGCATTTTCAACGGGTTCTTACCACGATATTTAAATAATTGAGTTGTCTCGATATTTCAACGTTGTTGCAAACGTCATGATCACGAGAAGACTGGATACTGCGGGGAACGAGAAAGAGGGTAGACGGATTTGTTTGCTCTTAAATCGACCCGCAGTATCCAGTCTTCTCGTGATCATGTTATAAAAATAAGGTGAATAAATTATCACAATATGTAATTACTAAAAACATATTTTAATGGAGATCTACCTTCAATAACCATCCTTCAGTCTACCACAAACAGAAAAAACGGAACACTGCTATAGAGGCAGAAAAATAAATCTTAATTGTAAAGTCAAAAAAATATTAAAATAAAGGTTTCATAATTACAATGAAGGCACCATAGAAAATTACAATTACGATGCCACAACATACTGGGTCATAACCCAGTTCGTTATTATATGCAGATGTGTTTAATGGCGGCTTGGACAGTAAAGCGGTGAATAATTATGCTCCTCATATGTCGACATTCTGCGCACATTCGAACCCGAGACATTGTTTTGGCATGGAGTATGTGCTTTTATTGCTACTTAAAATATGTATTAAGAGACATAGGGTGATTTGTTAATAATATTGTACTGTAACAACCCATTACTGCCCATTGCTGAGCTCAGGTCTCCTCCGAAGAGGGGTTAGGCATAGTCCATCACGCTTGCCTAATGCGGATTGGGGACTTCACATATCTTCAAAGGATTTTTAGAACCCTTTTCCGATATGCAGGTTTCCTCACGATGTTTTCTTTCACCGTTTTTAGCCAGTGGTGTTGTGAACAATTGCACATAAATCTTTTTCATATTAAGATTTAGAGGTACAAGCCGGCCGGTTTTGAACCCGCAGGCAAGCGCTTCAACCACTCGGCCACCACGACTACAATACATATGTATATGTTGAAGGTGGCTCCCACAAGATGGACCGACGACCTGGTCAAGATCCCGGGAGGTCACTGGATGCAGATAGCGCAAAACCGGGCGTTGTGACGAAGTTTGGAAGAGGCCTATGTCCATGTTGATGATGACGATATGGTCGTGGTAGTTGGTCAATTACGACCAGTAACAACCAAAGAATATGGTATAAAGCCTTAGTAAGCCTTTACTTTACTTTAAAAAAAAACTTGAGAGGTGTCAAGGTACACCCGGATGCAACGAAGTTTCTTTCGATTAATTAGTGAGGGAATTGTAATAAAATTTTATTTTTTAGTTATAATTAAAACAAAACTAACTAATTATTATAACTTAAATAAAATATTTTGATCTCAGCGCCATCTAGCATTAATCACATAAAACAAAATAAGGAATTGTTTTAAAAGATTTTAATCACAGCGCCATCTAGCGATAATCATCTAAAACAAAAAAGTGTCGTGACAACTTTTTCATAAGAATTTCCGTCTAGCCCCCTTTCGATAACGCGCGATACTTCTTCGTTCCAATTTCTCATGATTCTCAGATTGTTGCTCGACAGCTGATGGTGTTACGACTGTGGCGGAGGTGTGAGGTATGCGAAATCACTTGAGGTTGTAAGCCAACACTCTGTTATACGAAGTTCGGGAATCTTGCATGTGTGAACCGAACAAATGACCACTTTTCTTTGGCTAAACCTTATCCCATTCATATTATGTGGTCGGCGCAATGTGTGTCTCTTACTTATTTCTAACTAGCTGACCCACGCAACTTCGTCTGCGTTACAAAGGGGTTCAAACAGTACTCGCAATGCCGTCGCGTTATTATTTTTGCGGCCCGCAGTGCCCCACATATTCATTGCGTTTTATACTCGTTATAACTTCTCAACGAAAAATCCGATTGGAATAAAACAAAAAGTAATTTACTTCTACATTAATACTCTTGATAAAATAATGCTTAATTTGGATAAGGATTAATAAAACATTGATAAATGGTGATACATTCCAACAGTGAAATAATTTTTGAAATCGGACTGGTAGTTTCTGAGATTAGCGCGTTCAAACAAACAAACAAAATCTGCAGCTTTATAATATTAGTATAGATCTGACCAAAAGTCTTCTGCCACTGCAAACGGTACCTCTCAAAAAGTCCTACATTTCACATCTCTACTGTATTTTTTTCATTCTGTGTACAGTACAAGTTTTTATGCATCAAAACACTGTCAATTTCAGAGGCGTGGCTCGTGTTCGCTAGTCAGGAATGTCAAAATGCAGAAACGCGCAGTCAGACAAAGCTTCGTTTACCGCGTCGTGTGGGAAAATTCTATTTTTGTGAGGACTCTTTATGTTGTGGTCTAAGTTTGGAGATGAAGCGTTTTTTTTAATTGTAGTAGTAACTTATGTACCTACTACAGCACTGTTATATCTTTATAAGCACTGCAAATTCGACAAATTTTGTTCTATAATAATCAATAGTTTTCACAGCGTACGCGATGTAAGAAAGTTTTTTGGTATTTTTCACACCTTAGCTTACATTTATGGAGTTTTTAGCACGGATTACGGATATAACATTATCAAAATTTAATATAGCTTATGTTGTACAATAAAGAATATTCTATCTATCTTATGATCACCGACAAAAGTGTAGCTTCATAATTATGAAAGAATTTGTGTGCAGAATTATGAGGATCCGAAAAGGGCATATGCATCTTCAAGAAATTAATAATATGCATCTTCATATTTATTCTCGATACTTATCCCACACAAGAAGCGCAACTTTAATTTTATAGATCAAAAGACACTCGCATTGTGCTCGCATTTTCAGAGTCGCTTTCAGAAACAGCGAGAAAACGTCACGTACACTATTTATACTCAAGAAATAGCTTCTTTTTATACAAACAATACATAAAGGGATATTTCTGTCTTATATTTATTAAAACACTAACTTTGAAACTATGTTTTGGATACAAATAAATTTAGCCAAAGAAAGCTTCATTCTCAAGTGTACTTCAGACTGGTAAATGGCTTAACCTGACATTGCAGAGGTCCATGAGCGACGGTAACCAATTACGATCAACGGTCCACGTTGGCTATATGTTCACAGCGCCATCTAGCGATAATCATCTAAAACAAAAAAGTGTCGTGACAACTTTTCGTAAGATTTTTTCCGTCTAGCCCCCTTTCGATAACGCGCGATAAGAAACTTCGTTCCATTTAGTTTTATTCTAGAAACACATTCTTACGCTTTAAAAGGACAACTACTTCAACATGGTAAAACAAAAGAAAGATGGCGTCCCATGCGGGCAACATTCCACTACGTATGGCGCTAGTTGTGTCATTTGAACATCTCTACTTCCCTACTAATATTATAAATGTGAAAGTACCTCTGACTGTCTGTCTTTCTGTCTGTCTTTCTGACTGTTTTTCTGTCTGTCTTTCTGTCTGTCTGTTACGTTTTCTCGCTTAAACCTCTCAACCGATTATGATGAAATTTGGTACAGATAATCTTTACACCCTGAGAAAGAACATAGGAATACCTTTTAAATGAAAGTGCAGACGAAGTTGCGCGGCCCCGCTAGTAGATCATAAAATTTACTTTATTCCAATAACAACATTTTCCAAACTGATAACAATCTGACAAACTCTAATGAACTCCATATGATTGTGGTGAGAAATAAAAGATGATTTGATTTGATTTGATATAACAACTGCCACATCTGAACTTCCGCGATCCAGGTCCTAATTACTCTAACCGAAGGGTTAAAAGGCGGTTGAAACGTAAATAATAAATGGTTTGAGAACCGAACAAACAGGTAAGTAAAGCTGCATTTACACAAACTACTTAGTGAAGTGATCTTGAATTTATACAGGGTGATTTCCTAGTGAGGTTACATATTGAAGGTCATGGTAGCTGATGGTTATATACGACCAGTAAAAATATTATTACCAAAGAATATGGCTTAATGCCTTAGTAATTGCAATTTAAAAATATCTCAAATTCTTGCAAAATGATGGTTTTTCGACAGATGATGGGTGTGTCGGAGGTGTGGGGTGCGCGAGATCACTAGAAGTCGTTAGTCAACACTCTTTTAGCCGAAATTGTTTATGTTTGAGATAGTTTTGTCGAATTTAGATTTAAAAAAAAATGTATATATTTTTTTAATTTTACCTATTTTTGTCATATTCCGTATTAGAACAGAGTACTCATCACCCTCCTGCAATATGTACCACCTTTAAAAAATCACCCTGTATAATATGGTATCACGCAGCTTATAGTGTTAGCAACCAAAAGTAATAATAATTTTCATTTCATTTCATCTTCTTCTTGCTTTCACTACACCTAATCCCATTTAGATGGTGTCGGCGCAATGTCTTCTCTTTCCGCTCCTTTTAATCTTTACATACATACATCATCGGAAATAGCATCATATCAAACATCATATAAAAAAAAACACGAATACCCCATTTCCACTTAACACAAATTATCTATTAACCTTCCCTACTAAAAAAGTTGTATATACGCTAGCTTATTTTATAACCTCAAATAACATAAAAATATGATACTATATCTAACAGGGCTAAGGACTAAACTGTAAAACATGTAAGTTATTGAATGGCATGCTTGTTTAAAATCACTTAAAATACGATGATACCTCCACTACCTGACATTGGCGAAGTCAGTCGCTTATGACGAGACAAGAGCCAGAACGAAGAAAAAAAAAAACATCATATCATAATCAAAACAACACCAAACAAAACAAACTTACACAATACAAACACAAATGAAAAATGTCTCGTCTACTGAAAACAAAATTAAAACAGTAACAACAGTAAAATAACGAGAGTAGAACAAAGTTAACTCGTACGAGTACAAAACTACGCTGATTACTGCAACGTGTAAACGTATTTAAATATATTTATTACAAACATGTAAAGGCATTTTATAATACACGATTTGTCGGTACGATAAGTCGTGAACAAAAGGTTGACTTTACTGTGGTGTTTTTTTCACGCAGACAGAAGCTCTAGCTATAAACTTATTCAGACACTTGCCGTTTTCTATAATACTTTCATGCATTTTCAACGGGTTCTTACCACGATATTTAATTAATTGAGTTGTCCCGATATTTCAACGTTGTTGCAAACGTCATGATCACGAGAAGACTGGATACTGCGGGTCGATTTAAGAGCAAACAAATCTGTCTACCCTCTTTTTCGAAAATCGAAATATCGTGGTAAGAACCCGTTGAAAATGCATAAAAGAAGCTCTAGCTGCCAACTTACTTGTTACTAAATACCATCGCTTGTTGCCTTCTGTATTCAACCTCTGCAATAATAAAGTAAGGGGGGACATTACGTATAACACAGGACTGCGAATTGCTGTCTATGGTCTACTCTTAAGGACTGTCTACAATTTTTGAGAACCTCCTAGAGGTTTGAATCTATTTTAACCCCAATTTGCGTGTTCCGTTGATAAGTGACGTGGAATTCAGTCTATCTCCGTATTGTTGGTAATTTATTTTTTCCAAAAAGATATAAAATGAGTACGTATACCAGTCTTCTTCACAGTTTGAATCTGAAAACTATGTGTTTTAAAATATCAGATGAAAATCAAATGTATCTGGTGTTTCCTAGAATTTTCAGACAATTATCTCAATAATTTGTTAATTATTGTAGTGGCAATTAAACCTACCAAGAGACTTCTTTCACCAAATTACGCCACGATTTATCGTCTCCCTACCCTAACGATTCACACCCGACACATTTCCCTCAACATATAATTAAACATACACAATACCTATTAAAAACAATGCAGAGACAACAATAGAGCCCTCGCGTGCATACGTCACGCGTTCACAAATCATTTTTCATTCTCTACACACAAATAACGTCTTTAAAACCAGTGTGTTAAGACTCCCACCATAGATTACTCAGTTTTCCTACTGTAGTGTAGCCAGGACTTGTGTGCGTCCACACGTAAAAACAAATGACGGTGACGGTCGACCAACATGTAAACGGGGGTATGCATTGGTCGGCATCGAAATTATGTGAACATCGTTTGACAGTTGGCCTACCAGTTGTCATTTATGTGTATTGAAAGTTGGCGAGCCAATATGGACACGCGGTATTTCATTTGTCTAGTAAGTCATTGGAAATTTGATGACCTATTTCAAAGCTTCAAAGAATCTTTTCTGTGCAGTGTCATCCCGATTTGTAATGGACTTACGTCCGGTGTTCCCGGAGCTCTATGACATGTCTTTGAACAAGCTTTAAGAAAAGTTCTGCAATATATAGTATAGTGATGAGTAACAAATATAGCATAGAGCTCTAGGAACACTAACTATTGCACTAAGTTTTCATTCGACGTTTTATTTTTCTTTCTTTTAAAGCTGTTCTAAGTGAAGAAAGTGCTACATCAAATTGATGAGTATCTTTTATTCACACAGGAATGTCTTGGTTTACTCAATTACTTTCACATATTTAAAAATATTGTCAGTAACTAAAAGAATAGGTCACTAATAAGAAAAAGCTGATTTTTGTGTCAAATCACAAATCAAATTCCTAGCCAAAAATCTACGCATAAACCATCTCCACGTCCTCAACGATATTCAATTTCCATCAACCACCCAACAGCACTCGTAAAACTATCCTCATATAAACTACAATCATGGTACGCCTACTAAAACAAAACAACAACGTTAAAAATCAAACAAAAATGAACCTTAAACAGATCAACATAAGGAAAACACGACTGCACTCCATAAATGGTATAAGCGAAGTTATTTCTCTTCAGACGATAATGTGCTCTATTGCATTGACATAAGGTCTGATGAGTCCCGTTTTAAATATGCTTCAAGTGAATAAAGACAAATGTTGGATGCTGTCTCCTGGTAGGTGGTCTTTGACAGACAGATGCTCCATTTCGCAGAGCACTCGTATATCAAGATTCATGTGCCATTTTTTTAAATTTAGAATTCACTGAGAATATTCTAGACTCGTTAAGTACTAAAGAAATGAGATGTATTTTATGATGTCTCTTGGACTTGAAGATATGTGATAAAGCTTTCGGTTTCCAAGTTTTTGTGGCAAAAATACGGTTTATTTTAGTAGATATTATCTTGAAAGGTAAAGTGGGGCTTTTAAACTGGCTAAAACGATGAATCTGTATATTTGCGAAGATTTAAACCCTTGAAAAATCTACTATTATTAAGAAGTTACCATAATTTACATTGTAGTTATTAGGTAAATGTCGTAGACGTATTTTTAATCCTCAAAGTTCATAACCCTCATTCTAATTATAATAACATAAAATTTGTATCAATTACTAGCGTACCCACGCAACTTCATCTGCATCACAAAGACAGAATTCAAATAGCATTTGCGATGTAAGCGTGGCAAAATGTGCTTACTTAAGACATCACATCACACCTCTAAAATGATCTTTGCTTCTCTACTATAACATGCACGACATATACTGTACTGTACTGTACTGTACCAACCCATTACTGCCCACTTGCTGGGCTCAGATTTCCTCAGGAGAGGGATTAGGCATAGTCCACCACGCTTGCCCAGTGCGGATTGGGGACTTCACATATCTTCAAAGGATTTTTAGAACCCTTTTCCGACATGCAGGTTTCTTCACGATGTTTTCCTTCACCGTTTTTAGCCAGTGGTGTTGAAAAATTGCACACAAATCTTTTTCATATTAAGATTTAGAGGTACAAGCCGGCCGGTTTTAAACCCGCGACCTCCCGTACGGAAGGCAAGCGCTTCAACCACTCGGCCACCATGACATATGCATTAATATTTAATACCTTCCTCTTGAATCACACTAACTATTAAAATGTGAAAGATTTTAGCAAATATAGGGTCATACAGACGGTGTGAACCGATTTTATTTTACTATGTAATGATGAATATTTCACAAAACGTACGTGAAAATATTATGAGCCCGAAACTAAGTTAGAAAAATATCCTATACTGTGCTTTCTTTTCTCCAAAACACATGCAAATAAAATAGACTTCTAAGATCTCGAAAAGGTCTGGATATAGTTGTTCATGGTAAAGTAATAAATTGCTCAGTGCCCTTGCCAGGCACGTGTCACTTTCAAACATGCTCCGAGATAAATTGTCAGTTTTGAGCCGGTTACACTGATCACAAACTGAGTGCTAACGAACGTTTAGTGGTTACTAGTTCATCGTTAGGTTTTTATATAGTAGTAGAAGTGTGAGTGATAGATTTTTGGGATAGGTACTGAGAACAATGTTGGAACGAAGTTCCTTATCGCGCGTTGTGAAAGGGGGCTAGACGAAAAAAATCTTACGAAAAGTTGTCACGATACTTTTTTGTTTTAGATGATTATCGCTAGATGGCGCTGTGATCAAAATCTTTTAAAACACGTTCCTTATTTGTTTTAGATGATTATCGCTAGATGGCGCTGTGATCAAAATCTTTTAAAAAACACGTTCCTTATCGCAAAACAAAATATAAGATATCTTATAATCGAAAGGAACTTCGTTCTATTTGGGTGTCCCATGACACCTCTCAAGTTTTTTTGTTACTATCTACTTATGAGTACTGTTGTTTATTTAGCTGTCTTCATAATAATCATAACCTGACAAGTAATGATCGATTTTCAGACAATTATCAGTAAAATCGAATCTTAAAACTATGCTCAGGAACCTAGTCGTTATATTGTATGAAAAAGTACATATTATAATCGTAAGCTAATTCACAAATAAAGGTTTTTAAGTAAATACTACAAAAAGCTTAGGCTGCCTTATTGTTTTTCAGTCACAATTTCAAATAAAGCTTTTTGGTGATCAAAGTTCATTTCTCTAATTTTTGTAGATATTTTAAGTCTCTCATTTATTTTTAATCAATATAAACCAAAGGTAAAGATTGTATAAATTATGATTTATTGGAACGAAGTTCCTTATGGCGCGTTATTGAAAGGGGACTAGACGGAAATTCTTATGAAAAAGTTGTCACGACACTTTTTTTGTTTTAGATGATTATCGTTAGATGGCGCTGTGAATAAAATCTTTTAAAACAATTCCTTATTTTGTTTTATATGATTAATGCTAGATGGCGCTGTGATCAAAATATTTTATTTCTTAGAAAGAGAGCGAGAGAGAGACAGACGTTTTAAACTAACTAATTATTATAACTTCAAAAACTAAAATTTTATTACAATTCCCTCCCCAAAGGAACTTCGTTCCGTCCGGGTGTCCCTAGACACCTCTCAAGTTTTTTTATTTCTTACCTACTTCACTACACTTCAAAATACGCACAAAAATTTAAATTAAACACTTTTAAACTTTAACCATTCGCTATACAACCGGTCCGTACCACATCTGTAGTGCGATCGTTTGCGGAAACTTATCTTCATTACCATGTACCCGTATTCTGACAACTAATTAAGTCATGGATGCGTCTAATGTTGCCTTCGCTTCAAAATGTGTCGGATAATCAAATATACTGGAATTTAGTTATTAGGAAACACTTAGAGATCGTTATATGGAATATTGACGAAGATTAATGTTGTAACTGTTTGTGTTGCCAACACAGAGAATATTTGAAATTGGTGTAACTTGGCAGCATTTGACAAGTACAGTTGACAGTTGATTTACTTTTATTAAAATTTTTGTACTTCAGCCAAGATTTTTCTTATTCTTAATTTTGTAATTGTTTCTACGTGTTTGTGCGTCTTGTGTTTGTTTCTGGTGGTTGTTTGTCCTACTAATTACACGGGATAGGATTATCAATAAAGAGCATAACTGTAAAGTACTGAGTAGCTTTCTACCTTTTAAAATATCAATTATTTATTTAACTTAACCGGTCATATTTTGTTTCGTAATTTATAACGTGTCTCTTTAACACTCGACATTGGCGAAATCAGTGCGCGGTTAAATCCACGCGCGATTGGGGCCATAAAAAAAAAGTTTTTTTTTGTAAATGATTCTGAAACTGTTGGATGACTCGTTTTGGTGATTTTCAGTAATTACTTGTCTTATAATATGCCCATCAGATATATGATCGGTTCTAGAAAACACGCTTAGCAAATCGTGAACTTTTATGCAATACAAGTTGAAATATTTAAACACAGATACAAAAGTATTTGAGTTATTTGACAACAATCACCTTCATCTGACACAAGAATCATCCAAAGTCAAAGCAAATTTATGCAGGAACAAACATAAAAAAAACGTACAGCCAAATTTAAAACTTCCTCCTTTTTGGAAGTCGGTCAAAAACATAAGTTGAGCTAGAATTGGCATAGGTTTTCTTCCAAAATTAATATTCCATGCTTTTTTTTTTTTTAGTTGGAGGAAATCACCGGATCCCCTCATGTATGTGGGAGTTGAACCGCACTAAAACCTCCAACCGCTCATACTCAGCGTCCGAACCCCGGCTGAGGCCAGAACCCAGCACGGGGTTATGAGGGATGACGCGACGCGTTACGCCATCGGCACTCTTTCCCGTCGCGCAATATACCATGCTTAATCTCTCCATACATCTAATACATCTATAATTTTCATTACCCCAAGTCGTTAGATTCAAAAGCCTAAAACAGCCTCCAAAAAGATGTAGTGGCGACAAGCCAAGGGTTCCTCGAGTAATTCATGCTCTCACCCGTCAATGGTAAGTCATGATGGATGGCCACGCTTCTCGACCTTCGTTGGATTTGACTCAGCGGGTATCTTGGGGAAATAGATGGCGAGTTTCGGATAGAGGAGATCGATCACTAGGGTTTTTTGAAAGCTGATGTCCTTTTATGGGAATGGTTACTGTTATGAAATAGTTAGTTTTAAAGGTAGTCTAGAATTGGTTGTTTATACGGAGATTTTTTTTTTTATTGGTGTATTCAAACAATTACGTAAGAATACAGAATATTGAGTTACATCTGAGTTAATAAATGTGGAATCAACATCGTTTACCACAGCTTAAGTTATATTAATTTGCTAAGTTGTACATGGTTGAGGTAACAACATACAAAAAACATTAAAGAAACATTATTGTCAATATTCTAATATGTTTTGTTGTTAAATCAATCAAATTACCTTTTTTTTCTCACCACAATACATTGAAGACTTATCCTAAATGGTCACAATCTACATTAATCTACACTAGTGTAATAAAACGCGCTGGTGCGATTAAAATATATTCCATTAATTGAGGAAGCAATACAAATGTGTGAAGCTGACGAAGTTGCACATGTCAGCTAATCAGCTATAACTTCTCGGAAAAAATATAAACATGATTAAATTCAGGCAACGTTATACTAATTTTTATTCCTATCTACTGTTCTTTCTACTGTCTCAATTCCAAAATATATAGACAATTTCGAAAATGTACATCGCATACTTTTCCAAAAAATATCTGTAGGAAATCAAAAGCTGCCAGTGAAAAGAAAACTTCAGAATAAGAAAATTAAAAAAAAAAAAAAACTTAGAGCAAAAATATGACGCAATCTGAATTATACAATGTTCACACCAATTCCATTTTCGAAAAAGCGCGCCAACATTACATCGTACATTTAAAAGTATATTTACAAATGAGGTTTTAATCATTCTTATTAGAAAAGTTCTAGAGTGGCGGCCACGAACCGGTAAGCGCAACGTTGGTAGACCCCCCACGAGATGGACCGGGATGGATCTGGTCAAGATCGCGGGAGGTCACTGGATGCAGACGGCGCAGGACCGGTCGTTATGGCGAGGTTTGGGGGAGGCCTATGTCCAGCAGTGGACGTCTATAGGCTGATGATGATGATGATGATGATGATTAGAACTATTTATAGATGGCGCTTTAGTCGCTAGTACCTTTGCCTTTATAATTTTTGTTAACATTCAGTCGCCTACAGTATCAATAATATTGTATTTACCTTTAGTACTAAAATAAATAAGTACCATACATTATGAATGTCACAGAGCAACTTTTATTAGAAGAACACAATCTTAATTGAAATCAAAAGCTTCGTTGTGATTAAGATAAAGCATTGTTCTTTAGTTGGCGAACTAAGTACTAAGGACTAGCTTAATTTATTTTAACTACTAAAGAGATTATGAAAACATTTCTCTAAATATACTTAATACACAAACAGAAAAGAAAAAAGAAAATAAATCTCGAAATGCAACCTTACTTTTTAGCCTTTCTACGGAAAATTCTAAAACAGACAAACGACCAAGAAAATGTTTTCCTTTGCACAAACCCAACAAAGACTTCCACAACGAATATAACTGCGCTCGTTCCATACATGAAACCAATAAACATGAACGCTCCCAACAAATGCTGAATGCTTAAAGGCACAATAGTACTCGCTCCTTCCAACGAAACCCTATGAATAAACATCTCATCATTCCATTTATTTATCAAACCGTTTTCCGAAACGCTACGTATAATAGCGTTGAACCTCTCTAGCATCGGAAACCATTTCCTAGCCAACAATACGACACCGTATTTATATAAATTATCGCT
Organism: Trilocha varians; assembly: GCA_030269945.2. Classification (NCBI taxonomy): domain Eukaryota; kingdom Metazoa; phylum Arthropoda; class Insecta; order Lepidoptera; family Bombycidae; genus Trilocha; species Trilocha varians. The sequence continues at coordinate 9,819,230 of AP028273.1, read as the reverse complement.
TTCCGGAAAGCAATAAATCAGCGGCGCACCTTTCCCTAATTTCTGATCTTGGTATTCGGCCTGTCTTCGCGAAGATACGACTGCGAAATCGCGTTTCAGAGCAGCGCGTTTTATCCCTTCAGAGAATGTGGTCGAATTGTACTGAGAATATAGGTAGGCGTTGTTGGATTCGAAATAGTTACGATAGATTGATCTGCCGCCGAAACTGAGTCCTGATTGTAACAGATCTACCTGCGTAGTAATCTGTTTCTCGAATCTTGGATGCATTAAAAAGCTTCTTAGAAACGACTCGTATGAGATCCCCATGTTGATACTAAAACACAACCAACCGAAGATCATGATACGGAATGTTGCTGTTCTTGGTTGGAAATTAGCGCCCCATCCAAGTAGCATACTGAAGGTCATTAGAAGTGAATTTGTCGGCCATTTTGTGATTTTCTTGTCGGTTTCTCTGTAGTACAGATAGTGGAATAGCAGTCCCATTATTATGAGACTAGCAAATGTTGCTACCCAGGTTGTCCACTGGAATATAGTGACAAGGTTGTCCCAAGTCGAGGCCTTACCGGCTTTTGGGACGCACCAGGTTATTTCATCTTGAGTGTAACTTACCGTTGGATGGAACCACTTCCTAATAATTCTAGTTACTTCAATATTACCAAAAATCAGATCCACAGTTTCGTTCCTCAAGACTCCATAAGCGCCAGTAGCTGTTCCATTTGGAAAAATGATACCCCAATTTTCTTCTTCATCGGACATTCGCACGATTAACGTCATATTAGTGAACTCGGCAATTATTTTCACTAAATTAATTTCCCCTCCTTTTTGAAATTCGTAAGCGTCTTTGAATTGAGTATTAGATATTTTTCTCGTTGGAGGCGCGACGTAAGGCTCAGATATAATAGCGTAACTTGTTAGAGGACAGCCTTTCATGTTTGAAGGAAACATATCAGCTTGCGGTTCTATTTCTGTTATTCTATTGTTCTCGCATCTATCCAGTATATAAACTGACTCACATTTGCCGCCACAATTATTGTCGCTATACGGTCGCCATGTATAAGATATAACTGTAGCATCCATTTTGTTGTGAATGAATATAATACTTCTGAAAAGTCGATATGTTCGCAATTCGTTTATAAATTCAATTGCAGTTCGTTCCGCATCCTCGTTTTCTTTGATCTGATAAAATACTATTGCCTTAGCTAATGGATTCCAAGTAGGCAACTTATTCAGTTGAAGTATATTCCGCTTTAGCTCAGTTTTCTCCTCGAGTATCAACATATAATTTTTAGCCTTCTCTGGGAAATGGGATGCGTTCGCGTGCGGGTAGAAAGAGTCCTTCGCCATGACAGAATATTTCATGCCGCCGTGTATGGTTTTCAAAAGTAGACCTTGTGTTGTAGATGAATAAGAGTTAACGTTGATTATCACTATGCTGCCGCTTAGGGCCTTCTTCTCCACGAAGTACTTTGCGGATAGTTTTAAAACGCACTCAGCCGTTTTTGCTATCTGATCAGAATTTCCAGTTGTCATTAGCAACGGGTTTTCAGTTACAGCTGACGTAGCGAAATGTGCAAGTAATAACATAAGTAAAATGCGCATCTCGCTTGTTGAACTTATAGAACTGTTGTAACTGAATATCTCATAAAGTGCTGAATGTGAAGATTTGTTCAAATTTAGCTCCTTCACTGGCTCTTTTCTGAAGTGATTTAAATTTTCTTCACTTTACAATTCGATGTAAAACTATAACGGTTTAAATGTAGTTTCTTGTATTAAATGTAAAAGTATAAAAGTACGGAGAGTTAAATAATTTGGTAAAATGTTCCGAAACTGTGGTTTTTGCTGATTAGTCTAGTAGGTATGCGTTATCAAACTAATCATAACGAACTCAATGTTTACCTTCCACTGTTCTAAGTTCTGACCTCTTTTATTATAATCGTTGACATTTCAATGAACTACACTGACTATTATTTGTAATTTACAAATTGCGATTTCTAAGACCCTGAACTTAGGTTTTTGTGTTTAAACTACATGAACTTCAGACTAATTTAGAAAATTACTACTCTATCATTTTTCATTTGATTTGGTTGGTGACATATATCAAGTATACTTTTTTTTTTTTTTTTAGTTGTAAGAAATCACCGGACCCGCGGGCGGGATATGTGGGAGTTAAACCGCACTAAAACCTCCAACCGTTCACACTCAGCGTCCGAACCCCGGCTGAGGTCAGAACCCAGCACGGGGTTATGAGGGACGGCGCAACGCGTTACGCCATCGGCACTCTTTCCCGTCGCTCCGTCCCCAGATCAAGTATACTGCTACATTTAACCTTTTCAAACTTTTACATTTCTAACCAAATAGCCAAAATTTACTGCTTTTACAGCTGGCTAGTGTCTATCGTTCATTGGCAAAATGCACACAATGTACAGTTGGAGAATCATTCAAATCGGTCCACCTAAAGTTAAACCTAAACCAAAAAAAAAACACAGACGAATTGAGTACTTCCTCCTTTTTGGAAGGCAGTTAAAAAAGCAATTTAATTTAAAAATCTTCATTGATAGCATAGAGATCTCAGTCAGAGGCATCATGATAGTAATTTTTATTTTCGACTAAAATATTTTTTTTTAATTCACATTTTATTATAGACAAAAAATATTGCGACAACTCCAAAGATGGTTGAAATATGGCCAACTAAATTGACTATTAACTGTCAGTATTATTTTACTTGTTTTTCTAATAGATTAAGAGTTTTGATTTTTGCTGTTTTCTGGGTAGGTAGTAAGGGGGGATTAACTACCCACCGTTCGTCGATAGCAGCATTCCAGCCCGCTTTCATAGGTTCGTGAGCGACGGTAATCACTTATGATTTGGTGGCCTGTTAGTTCGTCTGCCTACTATTATGATTTTTGAGTGGAACAACCGGTGTAAAGTTGATTTAGTAGTATGAATTATAATTAAAAGTTTTTTTTAATTGGCCTCTACTATCTTGTTGATATCTTATCTATATTACCTTCACAATCCTACCACGTGGTCCACCTAATGCTAAGCGGTTACCGTTGCCCATGAACCTCTGCAATGCTATATATTACTATATACTTTATTAATGTTATCTTGTTTGACGAGTATGTAACTATCGTAAACATATTGAATGCACTCAACTCTGACCTGTATTACATTGGGCGAGGAACCCATCTTGCCGTAACACAGTGATTACTAGCACGGGAGATGGAGGTCTTCGTAATGTTGCACTACCGTCATTATAATAACATCATAATATATTGTTAACATTTTGTTGTTAATTTCATTTAAAGCAAGATCTCGAGTTTATTGTTGTAATGTAAGTTTATTGTTATAATTAAGTGCTTTTGTTTAAGTCATTACTGTATTGGTACTTGTAATTTCTTTTTAAATATTTTTTTTATTTTTTATTATTATATAGTAAGTTACATAACATATACCTCGTTTAATGAGGGACATGTCATATCTTTCTATTTGTCCAATTATAAGTAAAGTGCAAATGGTACACCAGACAATAAGTGGTTAAAGTTACTTATGAACATTCTCAACCAGGTGTACTTAAAAATATGCATGAGGAGGAGGATCATGTTTTAAATTTTTTTTCTTTTGAAATGCCTTATATCAAAGGTAAAACTAATGGAAAATAAAACAAATTTTTCACGTAATTTACATTTAATAATTTAATACAATTTTAATTTTCAACTGTAATTTTCAAAAAACAAAACTTGGTCCTTTCCGGAATCGTATATTTTGATAATGTTGCAACAAAATTAACTTATCATCTAATTATTCTTATTAATATAGATACCGCTGTAAAATCAATAAATTATTAAACAACTTCAAATTCAAGTCATACGCCGTAATTAACTCCTATTTACCTAACTGTATTCTAAAATCAAGAAAAAAAATTAGAAATATATCTTAAATCAACAGAAAAAACTGTCATTAAATACAGCGGCATCTAAATCAATATGAACATCTACAATAAATACACAACATTTTACATTTATTATTATCACTAAAATTGACAGACAAACGAATAGCATTTTGTGCCGTAAAACGAGTGTGATCATACACGTCAACTGTCTTATATCTAATTATATATTTATAATTATCATTACATTAACTATTTACAATAAATGCAACGTTAGATACTCCTAGGACCTGTGCTTTGTAACGTTCTATTCAAAATTGTTACATCATCGATTTTAATGACACATGAAAATATATTTTAATGACAATGTATTTAATTCCAAAATGATGCCGCGTTAAAATACAAGTGTAAGTAGAAATTCTAGAAATGATAATTATTTTAATGGAGAATGGGACGGTGGCGTTTATTCTAAATTCAAATTTTAGCAGAGAAAAGTCATAATTAGGGCCATCGAAGAACTAGATTCTAAGAGGAAAGATATAAAGAAGATATTGAGGATCAAATCAATCTTAATCATATTCTCTAAGGATTTTTGATTGTAATATGAAAATTGTTCCTCTTCCTTAGGCCAGACACTAAAGTGAAAAAAATAGCGAACATTTAAAACAAACCTAGTCCACTATCCATCTTAATCGTACCAAATCTACAAGCTCGTAGAAATACTTGTACGCGCCTACTCCGATACACAAACGAGAATCCAGAAGCGATTCATGCAAATTTGTCTCTTATTCCATAGTCAATATGCGTGATATTCCAAAATAAGGCAACACGGCGCTTATGATATTGTTTTGATGACACAAATCGCTCCTGAAACTCCAACTACCAACCGCTAAATTCTTATCCACGATGATCTAATGCATTTGTATAAGATCTATTATATATAGGAAAGATCAAGAAAAAACTGTATAAATCAGTAATAGTCTTCAACGAACGATATGCATAATTTTCTTGATGGCAGCTCAAGTTATTATTAGATATAGCCCCAATTTGATTTATGTATAAGAAAATTGGAAAAATGTAACCGATATATATTAGTAAATCGGAATATAGTCTTAGTATAAGTAAAGCTATTAGATGCAAATAGTCAACTTTAATACAAGTCACAGCAATATACAATCATGAAAGAGCCCAAAAGATTAACAGAAGTAGTCAAATTGTTTAGTTATTTACAAATTCTTTTTTGCAATTCCTGTTTGTCCGACTGCACTGAGTATTATTCTTGTTGCTTTAAAATCAAATGCTATATATTCGAAAATGTATAAAAGAAAATATGGTTTGTTGAGCGTGTGATTCAATGGTAGATATCAATGGAATAGGTCTAAATTGCATTGTTGATTACAAAACTTTTATATAGGAATATTTTCAAGCTAACAAAAGTTCAAAATCTTTATTTATGCAAAGTTTTAATCGTATACTCATTTTGACCATATAAGTACTATATTCATTTTTGTTCCAATTTATATCTTTATTTATTTTGCATTCTGTACCATTTTAATATATGTTTTAACTTCTACGTACAGTCGGACACAATTTACAGTTCGTCTCATATCAAACACATTGATTGCACAAGTGACATCTATAACATTACATTATACATATATTAATATTTACATTGACTACAACACTTGCGAATCAGTCGGTATGTCTCCTCTTAAACTATCGACTTAGTTATCTAAAGGTTCATTAATAATCTTGCAATCTATTAGCCGAATATTGAAACGCATCTCAACATAATATGTTTAAACTTTGGCAGCTGCTAAATATTAAGAGACAGGTTTTGAACTCATTAATAACAACTTTTAACAAGTAGTCACTCAACTGGGAACGTCACTATTCGCTAGATGGCGAAACTGGGGACTTCGTTCGGAATCACTACCGCGTTTGAGCCTCTTTTTAAAAACAATTTTACCAATAAATTTTGATTTCGATTTTTAATTAAACCTTATATTTTAGTAAATCTTTATTATTAAATGACGGTGTATTGGATTTACAGCGAAAATATAGTTTCTCCGTAAAATATGAGACGATTAAAAAATGTAAACAAAACAAGTTTTTGAACTGTGCTCAATTTTGGCTCCTGCCACAGACTTTGCAAAAGTAAACAAACCAATTTGGTTGTCGATCCCAGTTGAGTGGTTATGTATGTTATAATGATAATATTCTTTTATAAGTTTTTAATCGCCTGATGCATATCCCGATCTGATAGCATTTATATGGGTATGGCTTATAATACTCCTCTGTAGTTTAAGATGACATTAGTCTTCAAAAGAGCATCAGTTTTGAGAAACGTTTCAGTATTTGGTTTGACGATTGCTATTAGTTCAAATTCATTCACATTCATGATAACAAAACTCATTTCTTCCATCAGTAGTAATTATACATTTATCCTTTTATAATATTATTGTGGTAACTTAGATTTGATTCTTTAAGCTGTATGTTAATTTTATATTTTCTCCCGTTACGAGTTTAATATTTTTAAAATACTATTTCATTGATATTTATAGTCACGGTTTGTACTTATTTCATGTCATCGTGTCACCATCGACTGAAAAACCTTAATTACATTGTCTTATTGATCAGTTACTGATAGATCATCATCATCCTGTAAACGTCCACTGCTGGACAAAGACCTCGAATTTCGCTACAACACCTGACTCTACTTTGCTTGCTTATAGTGCCTTCCAAATATACTGATGAATTGTTTTGCTATAATGAATGTGACGTCACATCTGCGAGGTTGGTTAAACGAAGCAACTAATTGTAACACATTCTCGTACACATCACTTGGATCCTTGATATGTCCATTGTCTTTTATCTTCATTGTTAATGGTTTTTTGAATAGACATTCATTTTCATAAAAAGATTATTCTCAATTGTTTTTGCATCTATAAGTTCGAGTGGAACAATTTGGATGTCTTTTTGTTTAAAATGAGGCACATTATTCCTGTTATTTCTATTCTGTCATGTATTTACTTGAAAAATAATAATCATTTTCATTTTTTAAATTTTCACCGAATATTCAAAAGACCATCAATATGTATGTGTGTTTGTGTGTTTCCCTACACGTACCACTCTTTAATCCCGTCCCGCTTGACGGGTTGCGGGGGAGGGGCACGCTGTAGCGGGAGGGGCTGCAAGTGTCGCGGGGAGCTCCCCCCCTGCACGCCCGTCTGGTAACCAGAGTGGGTCTGTACCGAACATCAGAATATCAATAACATTTTGTTTTAAAGAATTTTTAAATACAAGCTTTTAAGGTCCTGGATATCATGTAGCAGTAGTATGCTAGCTTATACAAGTAAAACGAGCTCAAAGACGACGGATCTATCTTGTTTAGCACAAGAGTTCCTATGATTATCTTCCGAATCAGTCATCAGATCAGCGACATTTTGTTATAGTATTGCATTTCCACTTACTTATAAAAAAATTGGAGATTTTATTCAAGGAAATCGGTGGGAATCTAATTACATAAAGCAGGCGCCACTAGCGGTACTATTACAGTATTTCTTGAAAAGAATAAGAGAGAATAAGAAATAAGATACCCTTTCATAACATAATTTGCTACATTTAGTTATAGAAAAAAATATTATTATATCCATCTTCTAAATGCATTTTGGCCTAAACATGACCCCCGCCTTGAAGACTCTATTAAAAAAGTACAACATACCTGGTTGCCTAGCAACGCAGCACTCGCCCCTTGTTGATAGTTCTTGTCCTCAGTAACTTTGTACGACGGGTCGAATTTGAATACAATGTATTTGAGCACTATTATTACAATGAGTATAATTGCTATCAATATGGATGCCACTATGCCTGTAACAAAAACAATTATTAAAATACTCGTAATTATAACTTACTCAAATATTGACTTATTTATTTCAGTAAACAAATTTTTTTAAAACGAACTGAAGTAAATTTCTTTAAACACTCGCGGTTATCTACATCACTTACACTATTACTAAACGGGTTCTTACCACGATTATTTTTAATTGAGAGGTCCCGATATTTCAGCACTTTTACAAGCGCCATGATCACGGGAAGACTGAAGAACTGCGGGTAAGTCATTTAAGGGCAGACAAATCTGTCTACCCTCTTTCTCGTTCGTCCACTTTCTCTCAATTAAAAATAATCGTGGTAAGAACCCGTTTAGTAATAGTGTAAGCGAACTGAAGTAGTTTAAGGCTGAGGATTAGGAATATTTTGATTTTATTCGTATTCAACGTAGTCAATTCACTAAAAACGCAAAATAGTTTTAGAGTAAGAAACAGTAACAGTTAATATACATAAAAAATAGTCACATTTAAAGAAACAAACCAAATGAAAAAAAAAAAAAAAAAAAAAATATAAACTTTATTTAACTGATTTTGTTTACATTAATGTCTTACTATTTCTATAATGTTTTATGTAACCTAACACATTTTATATATTTTTCTTAATGTATAATTTTCAAAACAAACACACACACATTCAAAACAATTTCATTGTTTTATTAACACGATACCCTTAATGGTGCGTTTCCACATTGACTGGCAACGTCCAACTCACGTAAAAAACAAATGACGGTGACGACCGCCTAATATGAATGTTGGAAGTTTCCCGGCCAATGTGGAAACGCACCATAACAGTCACAGTTCAATGTAATTTTACAAAAAAAAACTTGAGAGATGTCATGGGACACCCGAATAGAACCAAGTTCCTTTCGATTAAAAGATATCTTATAAAAAATATTTCCTTTCGTAACGCGCGATAAGGAACGTGTTTTAAAAGATTTTGATCACAGCGCCATCTAGCGATAATCATCTAAAACAAAAAGTGTCGTGACAACTTTTTCATAAGAATTTCCGTCTAGCCCCCTTTCGATAACGCGCGATAAGGAACTTCGTTCCAAAAAAACTACTAATTATAAAAAATGGGCTTTACTTTACTCAGTTTATATTTTCTTATTTCCAACTCACCCACAATAGTCGCGAAGAACTCGGACTCTGGGGGCACCACCCTATTGTCAGTCGTCTTCGGGTGATACCATTTCGTGGTGATCTCGTGTTCGTACCCGTTGTAGTCGGGATGGACTCGCCCGGGTGCTCTGTCTCGCTCGCTCTCGAGCTCGTAAGTGGGAGTACGAGCTTCTATCTCGTTCTCTCTGTCTTCATACTCGGGAAGGTGGTTTGTGTCTTCAGTTGTATGTGTGGGTTGGTTGTCTGTCGGTGTGAAGTGGGCTGTGTGGGTGTGTTCTGAAATAATTATAGATTTTATTAATATAATTTTTTGGAATCATAAAATTTATTTTATGATTCAAAAAATGTAGATGTGGTGAAATTTGGTGGAATCTTGTATACTTCTTCATCCTTTTTCAAAACTGAACGATATTAATAGGCTCGACGACACTATCAAAGATATTCGAAAATTTAATGGCATTGTAGGAAACTACATACAGTTTGTGGCGACCAATAGCGCGCGAGGTCCTGACTCGCGGTTACGACATTTACAAGAATCTTCGCATATATACGACATCTGAAATCTACTACAGTGGGCTTCGGCCTGACCACCATACACTACCTCGCCAGCAACGAGATCTCCGTTTGGTCATAAGTCCACTGTACCCACACAGTTATTGTTAAAAGAATTTAAATCACTAATCTGGTTTTACTTAAAAACTTCAGATTAATAAGATTTTGAATAAATTTAAACATTAAAATATTACAATCGGCCATTTTGGCTGAAACGCTAACAACATCGGATGACGTCACGATTAAGTAAACAATATGAAATTGACGTTGTCTATTGGTTATATCATGACACTTTTGCGTTTGTTTACTTAGGTTTGACATCAAACGCGACACTGTGGACTGTTTTCGCGCACTATCTATACTAATATTATAAAGCTGAAGAGTTTGTTTGTTTGTTTGTTTGAACGCGCTAATCTCAGGATCTACTGGTCCGATTTCAAAAATTCTTTCACTGTTGGAATGTCCATTTATCGAGGAAGGTTATAGGCTATATTTTATTTTGAAAAAAATTAGGGATCCGTATGAAAATATCGAATATGTAACACAAGGCGACTAATCGAAAACCTATTTATGCGTACGCTGCAAAAACTATTGACAATAGAACAAAATGATGTACTACGGGTTTTTAGGTATTTCGAAGACAAACAAAAAAGTCCGCGACAGCATATATCTAACTATCATAGTTTAGTCACAACAACTGCTTTTATGTTCAAAAAAAAATTAATTCGTCCGAAGAATGAATTTAACGTTAAATTAGTATTGTTATATTAATCCTTATCCAAATAAAGTATTTTGTTATCAAGAGTATTAATGTAGAAGTAAATTACTTTTTGTTTTATTCCAATCGGACTTTTCGGGGGACACACGTTACTGGCGTCCGTGGGTGATACCACCTTCCATGAAGGCCTACCCCATACGTTGCCCCCGGTTGGTGCAAAAGCAGTAACGTGAGAGTCGCCGCGGGGTTGGGTGCCTGGGAGTGGTCGCACTGATGCGATTACTCCCCCCAACATCGCAGTAGAACATGGACGACGAGTCCACCACCGAAGCCCGCACAGGGGTAGGCGTCCAGGCCCCTGTGACGGCGAATGTCACTGGCGCAGAACCGGGGCGGGCATCGCGCGCGAGCACACTCGCGAGCGACGACTGCTCCAGGGACTCGGTCGAAAGATTCCGGCACAAGCGGAAGTCCGCAGCGCGCCGGAGTTCTGAGACGGGGGAGTCCTCATCGGACGACGACGAGAGGCCGCGGAGGCTCGCTCGGCGAGAGGCCGCCAAGGCCACCTCCACTGTCGCGGCGATGCCCGCGCCGACGCGGAAGAAGAAACCGACGGTCACTTCGCCGGCGCGTTCGACCGCGTCCTTCGCCTCGGCTCAGTCGGCTCAGACGACTGACGGGGAGCTCTCAGAGAGCCCCGTCGCCGTTCTTGAGTCGATAAAGCGTAGAGCCGCTACTGCCGTAAGCAGGTACACCCACGCGCGCCCGACCTATGCACAAGCGTGGCGGCGGGTGGCCGACGAGACCAGCAGGATTATGCCTGTCGTCTCGGCGGCCATCAGCCGGGACGCGGAACTCCAGACGGAGCTGGAAAGGTCGAAGGCCGAGGTGGCCTTACTCAGAGAGAGGCTGGCGGCCCTTGAGGCTCAGGGGCCCAAGCCTAAATCTAAACCTGCCGGAACGTCGCCGGCTGCGCGGACAGGCGACGCCAGGGCACCGCGGGCCCAAGGGTCTGACGGTGAAGAGTGGCTGCCTCGGCAGAAGGAGACACGCGGGCCACGGCTCGCATCGCCGCGAACGAGAGAGCGGCAGACCGTCGAGTCCCCGGACGAGACGGCTGCCCGCATCCGGCGAGAGCTGACGGCGGAGTTCGGCAAGCAGATTGCCGAACTCAGGGCTGAACTATCGGCCCTACGCGGTGCAACAACACCGGCGCCGCCGCGTCCCGTCGCTCTCGCCCCACCGGATGTGCGCCCGGGTCCAGGACCGGCCGGTCCGACCCGGACCAACAACAAAAAGAGGAACGGAGGCGGCGGTGCTAAAGCCGCCACGACACCCCCTCCTCCCCGCCCACTTCCTCCAGCCCCATCCAATATGGATGAGGGCTGGACCGAGGTGGTGAAGCGGGGCGCCAAACGGGCCAGGGTCGTGACTGCTCCGGCCCAATCACAGACCGAGACAAGGGCAGCGGATAAGACGACTCGGACTCCCCACTCGGGTAGAATGTCGACCGCTGCCCACAACAAGAATGGGACTCCGGCGGTTGCGGCTGCTCCCCAACAGGGTCGAGCGCCCGCCGCCGGAAAACAGAAGAAGAAGGCGAAGAAGGCCAGGAAGAAGCAGCGCGCGCCAAGGCGGGCAGCAGTGGTAGTCACACTGCTGCCGGCCGGCCAGGCGAAGGGGCTGACGTACCCCGACGTCATGGCGAAGGCGCGCGCTGCCGTCGACTTGGCGGAGATAGGGGCGGAGGATGGCCTCCGTATCCGGCACACGGCCAATGGGGCCCGATTGCTGGAGTGTCCCGCCGGTGCCGACAGTGTCGACATCGCGGACCGTCTGGCGTCGGGCCTCCGGGTAGTGTGGCCGGAAGAGGACGTGAAGGTGCACAGGCCGGTCAAAATGGCCGAGTTACGGGTGACCGGCCTGGACGATTGCACCACCAGGGAGGAGGTGGTGGCGGCCATCGCTGCCCAGGGCAAATGTGCCCCGGAGAATGTGGCCGTAGGCGAGCTTCGCCGAGGCTACACCGGGGCCAGCTCGGTCTGGGTGCGGTGCCCGCTGGAGACCGCCAACTCCCTGGCCACTCCTCCGCCCGGAAGACCGGCCGGAGATCCGGGCAGGCTGCGCGTGGGCTGGGTTGCAGCCCACGTGCGGCTTTTAGAATCACGCGCCTGGCGATGCCTCAAGTGCTTCGGCACGGGGCATAGTGTCGCCAGGTGCACCGTGGACCGCAGCGGTTTATGTTTCCGCTGCGGTCAAACCGGACATAAGGCGGCCACGTGCTCGGCCGCGCCGCACTGCGCACTGTGCGCGGCGGCCGGGCGCAGGTCTGATCACCGGGCGGGAGGCAAAGCTTGCTCCCCGTCCGGTGTCAACACCGAACGGAACAGGCGCCGCAAGACAAAGCGGCGCCAACAGAGGAAGTCGGCCGGGGGAGTACCGGCCGACGTTTCGGACCCCGCCGTGGCGCCTAGTGCGCCCGAAGGCGGGGGCGATGGAGGAGGGGAGGGAGCGATGGATGTGGTCCAACCTTAATGGACTGCACCCGTCGCTTCCTCCAAGGTAATCTGAACCGCTCCGTCAGGGCTCAGGACATGTTAGTCCAGAGCATGGCGGAGTGGTCCATTGACGTGGCTGTGGTCGCCGAGCCGTATTTTGTCCCCCCAGCGGACGACTGCTGGTTCGGGGATGAGTGCGGCTTGGCGGCCATTCACATAAGGAGGACCGCGGCGATCCCCCCCCCTGGAAATGGTGGCCAGGGGACCCGGGTTCGTCGCGGTGAAGATAGAAGATACCGTCGTGATCGGGGTGTACTTCTCTCCAAATCGGCCTACTCGCGAGTTTGAGCAGTTCCTGGACGGGATCGGAGCGATCACTCAGCGCTGGTCGGGGTTGGACCCGATCTGTCGGCGGAGCAGTACGGCTTCCGGGAGGGTCGTTCGACCGTAGACGCGATTCTACGTGTCCGGGCCCTCTCGGAGGAGGCCGTCTCCCAGGGTGGGGTGGCCTTGGCGGTGTCGCTCGACATCGCCAATGCCTTTAACACCCTGCCTTGGTCCGTGATTGGGGGGGCACTGGAGAGGCATGGAGTGCCCCTCTATATCCGCCGGCTGATCGGCTCCTACCTGGAGGCAAGGTCGGTCATGTGTACCGGGTACGGTGGGACCTTGCACCGGTTCCAGGTCGTGCGCGGTGTTCCACAGGGGTCCGTTCTTGGACCTCTATTGTGGAATATCGGGTACGACTGGGTGCTGAGGGGCGCCCTCCTCCCGGGCCTTAGCGTTATTTGCTACGCGGACGACACTTTGGTCGTAGCCCGGGGGGATGACTTCCGAGAGTCTGCCCGTCTTGCCACAGCGGGGGTGGCCCTCGTCGTCGGCAAAATAAGGAGGCTGGGCCTCGACGTGGCCCTGCACAAATCCCAGGCCCTGTGGTTCCACGGGGCTGGGGCTGTGCCGCCAGTCGACGCCCAGATAATGGTTGGAGGCGTCCAGATTGAGGTCGGGGTGCAACTGAAGTACCTCGGCCTCGTGTTGGATAGCCGTTGGACTTTCCAGGCACATTTCGCGAACCTGATCCCCCGACTGATGAGGACGGCCGGCCAACTCGGTCGGTTGCTCCCGAATGTCGGGGGGCCCAGCAACGCAGTGCGCCGCCTCTATGCGGGGGTGGTGCGATCGATGGCCCTATACGGTACGCCCGTCTGGGCCGACGCACGGGTGCGAAAATATATCGCACGATTCCTGCGTCGGCCACAGCGCATCGTAGCTATTAGGGCCATCCGCGGGTACCGCACCGTCGCTTTTGAGGCGGCGTGCGTGCTGGCGGGGACGCCGCCCTGGGAGCTGGAGGCGGAGGCGCTAGCTGGCGATTATCGCTGGCGATGCGACCTCCGCACCCGGGGCGTGATACGTCCCCTGCGGGAAGCGGTTCGCGACAGGAAGGTCCAATCTCGGCGGTCCGTAGTAGAAGCGTGGAAGCGACGTCTCGCTAACCCCACCTGGGGTCTACGGACCGTCGAGGCGATCCGCCCGATCCTAGATGATTGGGTGGGTCGTGGCGCAGGACGCCTCACCTTTTGGATGGTGCAGATGCTGACCGGGCACGGGTGTTTCGGTCGGTATCTGCACCGGATCAAGGCCGAGCCGACGGCGAGGTGCCACCATTGCGTGGGATGTGACCAGGACACGCCGGAGCATACGCTCGCGCGCTGCCCCGCATGGGAGAGGCAGCGCTGTGTCCTGGTCCAACAAATAGGTCCGGACTTGTCGCTCCCGGGCGTCGCGGCGTCGATGCTCGAGAGCGACGAGTCCTGGAAGGCGATGCTCGACTTCTGCGAGTCCACCATCTCGCAGAAGCAGGTGGCGGGGGCTGCGAGAGAGAGGCTTTACGCCGCTCTCAACTTGCCAACCCGCCGCCGTCGAGCAGGGGGCCGGGACCGGGATCTCGCCCGGATTCTGGCCCCCTAAGAGTTTCGGGTCCCCAACGCATGTGAGTGCGAGCGGGGACCCAAGAAGGTGCCGTGTCTCGCTCAACACGCCCTTAGCGTTAGAGCATCCGGGGGATGGTAGACCGCGCTCCCCGACCCACGCTGGTTCTGACCCAGCGGGGTATTCCGTGGGAGGGCGACACGCGGTCCCATCTTGGCGGGCTTCGGAGAGCCCGCCGACCGAGAGAGCCGGTGGCCGTATTCGCCGGCGGCTACCGGTTCGGCGTCCGGGGACGGAGCGACGGGAAAGCATGCCGATGGCGTAACGCGTCGTGCCGTCCCTCCAAACCCCGTGCTGGGTTCTGGCCTCAGCCGGGGTTCGGACGCTGAGTGTGAGCGGTTGGAGGTTTTAGTGAGGTTCAACTCCCACATACCCCGCCCGCGGGGCGGGCGGGGTATCCGGTGATTTCCTCCAACTAAAAAAAAAAAAAAAAAAAAAATCGGACTTTTCGTTTAGAAGTTATTACGAGTATAAAACATGAATAAGTACTCCCCGGGCCGCGCAAATAATATCGCAACAGAATTAAGAGTACTGTTTGAACCCCTTTGTGACGCAGACGAAGTTGCGAGGGTCATCTAGTCTTCTTATATATAAAAATGAATTGCTGTTCGTTAGTCTTGCTAAAACTCGAGAACGACTGAACCGATTTGGCTTATTTTAATCTTGAAATATTCGTAGAAGTCCAGGGAAGGTTTAAACGGTGAGAAAATTTCCTTATGTGACGCAGACGAAGTTGTGTGGGCCAGCTAGTTTGAAATGAAATTCAAAAATGGCTTGAAACCTTGTTAAACTTTGCTTTGTTATCGAAATATAGGTTTTTTCGTAACTAGTAAACCTGTATCTATAATATGGAAGAGGATTTCAAAATCTTTCGTCATGCCTATTATATGCAGCCTAAAGCCTTGCCTTTCATGCCCTGATTGAGGCATTATAGTCTTCTTACCACTCAACTGGAATCGGAACCAAATTGGTTTGTTTACTTTTGCCAAGTCTGTGGCAGGAACCAAAATTGAGCACGATTGAATCGTCTCATATTTTACGGAAAAACTATATTTTTGCTGAAAATCCAATACACCGTCATTTAATAATAAAGATTTACTAAAATATATGGTTTAATTAAAAATTAAAATTTATTGGAAAAATTGTTTTTAAAAGGGGCTCAAACACGGTAGTGATTCCGAACGAAGTCCCCAGTTTCGCCATCTAGCGAAAAGTGACGTTCCCAGTTGAATGGTTAAGTAACTAAGTGACCGTAGGCTCGTTTGTCTGATATTCAAAAAGTTAACCTCTTATTAGTCATCAGTCTGTGGCGACCAATAATAACGCGCGAGATCCTGAATCGCGGTTACGACATTTACAGAAATCTTCGCATATTATATACGACATCTGAAATCTACTACAGCGGGCTTTGGCCTGACCACCATACACTACCTCGCCCGCAACGAGATCTCCCTTTGGCCATTAGTCCACAGTAGGCGCCCTCAAGTCATTCATATCAGTCTCCATTTACCGTAATATTCTTTAGCTACATTGTATTGTCTTACGCTCGGTGCGGGATCTATAAATTCCTGAATGGTGACCACTCAACTAGGAACTATCTAATGGTACCATCTATTTGACATCCACAGACAGGAGACTAGCAAAACCCACCTTCAGGAGTAGTCTTCTTCTCCTCGGTGTGAGTGCCAAAGGTCCCGGCGTGCATGTTGTCGTGGTCTGGTAGCGTGGTGCGGGGCTCGGTGGTCCTGGTGTCACCTGTGGTGGTGTCAGGAGACTCCTCAGGCTTGAGGTGTTCAGTCGTGATGGGGACTGTGGGGGTCATGCTGTGGGTGCTTGATGATATCGACCTGAAGAGAGGAAGAGAAAACTTTATTCCACCATGAAACTAATAGTCAGATTTTAAAAGAATCCTACTAAAAAGAAAACATTTTTACAATTTTCTCGTTCGATCATGAAAAAAAATGGCTGGAACACCAAGATGACATTCACCTTTCCTAAACAAAAATAATGGTGATTCTTTTTTGTGGTGCGGTGGATTTGGGGTGCCAATCGGTCTACCCGAACTAAGTTCTCCGTTAGCTGCTATTAAAATGAAATTTTCACCCCCTGTAAATTATTTATCCTAAATTGTCAAAAATAGTTTCTACTCACGTTGTAATAGGATGTTCTGGTTCAGTGATTTCTTCTCCGTTTGATCCAGAACCTTCTATACAGTCCTCATCGTCGCACGGTTTCATCAGTTTTCCACTTGTGTCACCCTGAAATTGAATGAAATTTTATGTTTAACCATTCACTCTTCCCAACATACATACAAGCATCTAATACACTAGCTGACCCGCGCGGCCCGAACAGCATTCACAATCCACACATACATTGCGTTTTATACTCGTCATAACTTCTAAACGAAAAGTCCGATTAAAATAAAACAAAAAGTAATTTACTTCTACATTAATACTCTTGATAACACAATACTTAATTTGGATAAGGGTTAATATAACGATACTCATTTAACGTTAAATTCAATCTTGGGACGTAATATTATTTTGCTGAACATAAAAGCGGTTATTGTGACTAAACTATGATAGTTAGATATATGCTCTCGTGGACTTTTTTGTTTGTCTTCAAAAGACCTAAAAACCCGTAGTACATCATTTTGTTCTATTGTCAATAGTTTTTGCAGCGTACGCATAAATAGGTTTTCGATTATTCACCTTGTGTTACATATTCGATATTTTCATACGGATCCCTAATTTTTTTGAAAATAAAATATAGCCTATGTTACTCGGGGATAATGTAGCTTTCCAAAGGTGAAAGAATTTTTGAAATCGGCTCAGTAATTTCGGAGCCTATTCATTACAAACAAACAAATCTTTCCTCTTTATAATATTAGTATAGATTACTATAAGTAGTAGTATATAAAATATTAATTCCATTATACCTTATGAATCCTGGAAGGTGGTCTCCTAGTAGACGGCACATAAACAGGAGTGATGAGATCATCACCGGAGCCTGCATCGGGCAGCACGCAGGCATCCTCATCATCATCGCGACACCCCGACCCGGCGCCGGAGTACACCAGCTCATCTAACACTCCTGGACCGCCGTAGCCTGATGGTGGTGTCTGGAGATATCATTATATAGGATTTTTTTAAAACTTTATTTTATATCGTATCATTAAATAAACTCTATTCGGGGTATATTAT
Source organism: Trilocha varians (assembly GCA_030269945.2). Classification (NCBI taxonomy): domain Eukaryota; kingdom Metazoa; phylum Arthropoda; class Insecta; order Lepidoptera; family Bombycidae; genus Trilocha; species Trilocha varians. Next base: position 9,801,366 of record AP028273.1, on the reverse strand, counting down.
AAGAGTCCATGAGCTACGGTAACTTCTGATCAAGTGGGCCGTAAGCTCACCTACGGTTTAATAAATAAATCTCTTGCCTGCACTCTCACTCCATCTACTACGAGCACAAAACATTGACTTTTGATACAATGGACAACCATTACTAAATTGAATTACCTGTTGAATTTTATCAATATCCATATCTAGTGGCGTCTCCAGCCATTGCCATAACTAGCCCTGTGATGACAAAACTAGATTTCCCCACACCACAACTTTTTCTCGTACTCCACTATGACTACCTATACTAATATACTGTGTTGGTCTACCCATGGTTTTTTGGGTATTTGTCCTCCTCTCACTTCCACCACTGAAACACCTGTGTAGCCAAGATCTGTAGTGGCGACCATCGAAATAACTCTAAACAGTGAAGGAACCCGAGGGAACGCTAGCTAGTCTTGGGTCCCGATTATAATAGAAAAAGTAGAAAACATGATTTCCGACTTCAGAAGCCTCCTCTTCGCCAGAATTGAGACAAACACCATGGATATTTATTGTGTTATTGTCACTATTGCGTAAATTACCTGTTGCATCCTATTAATGTCTCTATCAAGCGGTGTATGAGCTCTCCTGGCGTCTCCTCTGACGGACACAGCAGGATCCCCTGCAGCAGCCAGGTCCAGGACCCTCACTCCGTCTACCACCAGGCCGGCGATGACTCCGCTAAATGTCCTGGCACCACCAGCCCCGCCTCCGATGGTGATCGTTGACATGCTGTTGAAGATCGTTGATTGTTGACCGCCTGGGGAAAGGGGTTTTGTTGAAAAGACTGTTGCAAGATGATAAGAGTAATCTTAATTCCAGTGATAATAAGTATGTGATGGTTTTAGAAGTACCAACCAAGTTTTTTTCAAATAAACCATAATAATATTATGGTGTGTCTGTATCTAATGCAAGTGTGACCTTTGACAGTGTTATCAATTTTGAGAGTCTTATTCCAGAAATGGACAAAATGGGAAACATGCTACCTATAGGTATATATCAGGTCTTCACGATACTGGCCAGGCCTAGTGTGAGGGCCACTGGAAACATATTATTCGTATAATAGTTTTGTAAAACGAAAGTGATGTTACGGTATTGTTAGAAAATGTACTTTCTCTTTTGTATTTATACTCTCATTTAGCTTTATTACAAAGTCATATTTTCATGTGTAAACAAATAATAAATAAATAAATATAGGCTGTCTTGTGTTCGTATAGGTTCTTATTATATCCCTATATTTTGTTACCATTAGCACAATAATTTTAGAATTAAAAAATACTCATCGCAAGTCCCTTTTAAGTCCTAATGTCCATGCATATTTTAAGTCACCTTCAGCTGTTCAATTCCATTCCCACAATGACACTTTTGTCTGTAAACCTAAACCTTTACCTTGCGGATGTCGTATGATAACATCATAATTGTCCAGTTGCAATGATGACCGGCTGCCGTTCCTCGTGAACCTGGCCACGTGGTAGGCGCCATCATCGACCCTCGTCGTCTCATCACCGAGGGGGTGATCACCCGCCCCTACGTTATATACCATGAAGAGGTTCCCACGAATCTGGAGATGGAAATATATAACACTTTATAGCATAGTTAAATAAGTCTTTTTTGGAGAGGAGGAAATCGCTGAACTTACAGCCGCCCCGCAGGTGAGGCACCGCACTAAAACCTCCTGTCCCTCACACTCCGCGTTTAAACCTCGACTGAAGACAGAACCCAACACGGGATTGAAGGGAATGACGTGACGCAATATTTAATTAATTTAGTCGTCTCGTTATTATGACGTAAATTTCATAATTATGAAAAGACTGCTAGTATATTTAATACTAAAAAAACTGTCTTCTTTCTCTTACCCAATAGTAAATAGTTACTGTAGCCTATGCTTAATTAACTTTAGGGCTCTGAGATCTCATTTCAAACAGGACCATTTAGAAGTCCTCTCGAATTCATTCCAAAAGACATTTTTTGAAATGTGACAAAAACTATCTCTCCATCCTAGCTTTAGGTTTAAATCGAGTTTAACTATAAAAACTTTACTTGAAGCTACTCACAATTTCCATCTGCATATAATCCTGTGTATTCGAAGACTCTATCTTCAGCAGAACAGCGTCAGCCTTGCTAGTCACAAATCCTAAAGCCACTTTATCTGTCTCAGTATCCGCTACCGAACTTAATGGATATGTGTAGGTGATTGTTCCTTTGCTTGGACCAAATTCGTAGGCTATTGATTCTGAAAACAGTAAATAATTTGCTTTTAGGAATTGAAAATTGAGTATAATTATTGGAAATTAGAAAGGTGGGGGATTCCTTATGAGCTGAATATATTAGAATTAGAGAATCAGCAGCCTCAAGAGAAGCTAGTATGTGTCACGCTAGTCTAAAGTGACGCCCATTCAGATGTGCCTCGAAAAAGGACGTGATACTTGAAACAGTAATACGAATGTCAGAAAACAAAAAGAGTTTGATATCAAATATATGGGTTTGTGCAAATGGGAAAATTTATACTATTTATCAATATACATAGTACCCAGTCTCTTCAGTTGCCGTCTGCCGTAAAGAATCTAATATCTAATATATATTATAAAGGCGAAAGTTTGTAAGTATGTATGGATGTATGTTTGTTACTCTTTCACGTAAAGACTACTGAATGGATTTGAATGAAACTTTACCATAATATAGCTTACACATCAGAATAACACATAGGCTACAATTTTTGAACCCCTTTGTAACGCAGACGAAGGCGCGGGTCACCTAGTTAATAATATCATAACCAAACCAAGTAATATTTTTACTATTTGATGTTTTTGATACAGCATTTTAAAGATTGTTTGAATAATTAAAGTTTTACCTACCATCATAACAGGTGGGCCCAGTAAATGACGTGAGATCACAATCGCACACATACGTGTTCCACTGTTGTACACATACACCTTTGTTGGCACATGCATTGTGTGTGCATTTTGTTGGACCTGGAAATTTTACAGTTGAATATTATGTTAATCATTAAATTGCTTCAAATTCTGAAGAAATGAATTGAGTAGCTAGTCTGTTCTGATGATACAAGGTAATAAACTCTGTCAAGTATACCTAGACCCTTCAACCTAGTATCTTTTGCCTATAATATTGACTGCAATCGGAAGCCAAAACCGGAAATCAATAGACCAACAGAACACACAAAAACGATGAACTTTCAAGAAAAAAACCTTATTTTTAAAATCACCATTTTTTATTATTTACGGTTACTAGATGGTAAGTGAGCGAATTATGAAAATACAAGGATCACAACAATGAACTACGGAAATCACGGAGTGAACGGTACACCTGTTCACCTAATAATGCAACATAAAAAACATTCATCAAAGCTATAAAAAACTAATAATACCTTCACATCCAGAGCCCAGAGAGGAACTAGGTACAACAGCATCTTCCAACAACGAAGGTGATTCTCCAGGAAGGTCAAGGCTGGACATACAACCTTCAAATCCTTGTCTAGATAACACACCCACTGGTAAAGCAGTGTACATGTCTTTGGGAACACCTCCCACGTACAAAACACTATCTAGTTCTAGCATTAGATTTGAACCTGGAAAAAAAGGGCAGTGTGGTAAAAGGAATTAAGGGTGTCTGTGCATTTGTCGAAACTCTAAAGGCAATTTTAAACAAAGAACATTCATCCAATGTTCCACATTAGCTCGTCAATTTCTCACTTTCATATTGGTCAGTCGTCACCGTCATTTGTTTTATACAAAAGTTGGACGTTAGCTAGACAATCTGGAAACGCGACATAAGGCGATATAAATTTGAGGTATTTTCTTTAATCTAGTTATGAGATCTTCTATAGATTATTTTTTTTAACCGTTTGTGAGGATCCTGGTTTTAGTGAAATTGTTAGACAAATCGTCGCCTCAGTGCTTGTTTGACCAATCTGACATTTTTTACGAAAATGACTTTTTAATGCAGTATTATAAAATTTCCATCCGACTGGTAAAATATTTTTTTTAAATATTCAATTCTAAAACAATAAAAATCTTATTTCAATTTTTTTTGTCAACACGGCACTTAACGAAAATTCCGTGCTTGTTTGCTGTCTCCTGTAAAATTTGCTCGAGTGCAGATTTGCCAAACAAGCACTGAGGCGACGAAATGTTAATGTTCAATAAAAAATCGTGAACATTTAGATTCTAGATACTCACTAGTTGTATGCAGTTCAACATCATCATCAACTTGCAGAGTATGAATCTTTGGCGTTGGTCGCCTTACCGACACAGTATGCCATCTGTTGTCGTTCAAGAAATTCTTCAATTTATCCTTCATCGTCACGACCCCGTCGCCAAGATTGAACACACAGTGTATATGACCATTTACCAACTCTATGGCAATGAAATCTTGCTTCTTTCCACCATTGTAAAATAATAGACCATCCATTTCTGTTGTTCTGAAGTAGAAGTCTAAGTATGTGTTCGCATATGCCTTTAGTAGGGGTAAGCCAACATATGTGTGTTTCGATTTGAAAGTCACCGCTTTGTAAACGTTAAGCGAATCAGGTTTTACGAATTTTCCATTGAAAATTATATTAGATGTGTCATAGATATGATTGTTGTCGTCTCCGCTTCCAATACCCAGTGCTTTCGCCATGTCTATATATTTTATCCCATTGAAAACAAATTTCTGGATATAACCAACGAAATTGGGTAACGTTGACGTCATTTGGATTTCTTCTTCTGGGTGATATAGTCCACCCAGGTGCAATGTAGATATTTCTAAAGTCGATGCTCTCCCTAGAATTGTTTCAGCTGAAAAATGGAACCAATGTATTAGTATACTCGTTGAAGTAAGTGTTGGAACACCTAACCACAACATCGACTTTAAATCAAAACAAAATTAGCAAAGTAACAGCTCAGGTCGACAGCCATTCGAAGGATATATACAGATATAGATCAGCATTACGACAGGTAAGCTTCAAAGACAGATAACTAATTTCGATAAACAGTCATAATTAGCATCTAGAAGAAGTATTTTACACCAAAATATTAAAATGCGTCAATTTTGTCACCAACTTGCCAATCAATGTTACATATTTCTTAGTCGTATAATGAATTTGGAGATCTTATTTTTTAATTACAATAAAAATTCAAAGATAGATCTACAAATTCGTAGTTAATTTAGCACACACAAAAACAAAATATAAAACTACAGGAAAAAAGAACTGAATGAAAAACGAAGTAAGAAAACAATAGCATCAAACGAAAAAGTGTATACGGAGTGCCAGCTATAAACCAACCAAAAATAAGCAGCTATCTACAGTAGCGGGACGTCTAACATCAATACACCCTCCTATTTTAGTAATATCATAGGAGAGTGTAAAATTTGAGCTACCTCTTTTCTTTTAGAGATATCTCAAGTTTTTTTAATTTATCTTGACTGTCTTGTTGTTTTTTTGTTTTCGAGCATGTGTGATTATGTAGTGTCAGGTTATAAATTAATTTTCACTATATTTTTTCTTTTTAATGTGCGTCACGTATCTCAATATTACTTCGTCTACAATGTTGCTCAGTTCTAAAAAAATCAAACTTTACTTCTTCTTAAACGCACTTTTGCGATGTGAGAAATTTCAGTAAACCCAACTAACTTTATTACGTGAAACAAAAGATATAGCTTCACCTGAAAATTCTATTTCAACAATGTCATAATCAGTTGTCAAATCATCTTAAAGTTGGACTACCTTCATAGTGTTTTGAAACATTTCCAACTTGTTACAAAACCAATTCTGTAGATTTTGTTTATCTGATTTTTTCTTCACCAAAACAACAAGACAGCATATAACCTACGTAGGGTAAAACAAAATGGTGCGGGATGTGCCCCCTGATACGTACATAACGTACCGCGCACCGAGGCAGCGCCGTCTACTTGCAGGCGCAGGTTCGACGCGCGCCGAGAGAAACGAACCGTGTGCCAGTTGTCGTCGGCGACGTTACTGCCTGCTAGGAGGTTCTATAACGCATATTGTGTGTTTAGACTGATGTATAACATGTTAGTGTAGTGTATTTAAATATGGACGATGCAGTAGATAGTGACAATGTTATGATCAATACGTAATATCTCAACTGCACTCTGATACTTATGCAACGGCATTGATGCCTGCTAGGAGGATCTATATGAAATTGTAGAGTATGAAATTATGTAGAAACTTTAGTATATTTAGGTGTAGAAAATCTGAAAGATAGTGACAATGTCATATTATCATGACTGCACACTAAAATCCACTAAAATGTCAAGAAGGTTCTCGATTGAGAAAATAACCGTATGCCAGTTGTCGTCGGCGACGTTACTGCCTGCTAGGAGGTTCTATAACGCATATTGTGTGTTTAGAGAGATGTAGAATATGGTAGGGTTGTGTATTTAGATAGGGACAATGTGGTAGATAGTGACACTGAAATAGGTGGAACGACATTGCTTCCTGCTTGAAGGTTATATATGAAATTGTATAGTATGAAATTGCTGTGGACACATTAGTATATTTAGATGTAGACAATGTTTTGGTGAATTATGTCAAAACTATGTACATAGTCAAAACATGGAAGTCTCTCTTTTGAAAAACGAACCATATTATATGAGTGTAAAAGTGGTGTATAATATTATGTTGTTGTAATAGAATCACAACTTGTGATGCTAGATGTGTTCAATGTTCTTGATATTAACATTAGTTTGTGTTCTAAGTAGGTCAAACGCTTAATCAGATCATAGATATAATGTATCTGCTTTTCTTTTTAATTCGAAATTTAGAACAAAATTTTCTTTTTCAAATACATCTTCCTTCCTCTCAACTATCATTACCTTCTCCCGATCCCCAAGTCTGACACTGGCTCTAATCCTCCCAGCAGCAACAGCCAGTTCTATTCGATCAGCAGAATGTTCCGAGGCTGTCCTCAGCAATAAACCAGCCTTACTGGTCCGGAACCGAAGCATCAGTTCCTCAGTCTGCGTCACGTGTTCTGGACCTAGTGACGCTGTGAGGTGCTGGCTTCCGTTTAGGAATATTGTTGGGGATTCTGGAAAGATTGATTTGCAGTATTGAGACTCAGTAAGCCGATGGGCTTGATGTTCAGAAAAAAATTTAGATCTTTGCACTGTCATGGACACTGCGGCACCTCCATATTACCATGTAAATTTTCTAGAATTGTTTCATGTCATTATTATGAATCTGGATTTTTGTTTCTGATTTCAGTCATATTCGGTAATCTCAGGACAGAGGCCTGGAATTACTGGATACTAATAGTACAGGACGGATCATTGTGGCGAGGTTTGGGGGTATCCTTTACTTAGCCGTAAACGCTTATAGGCTGATGACGATGAAGCCAAAAACAGTTATTGTATAAACTATAAGTAACAATTTTGCTATACTCAAGCATTACAAATAATGAGTGTAACTCCACACCAATCAAAGTATAAAGTAGCAATAAGATTTTCAGAACAGTACCTCGTCCACAAGTAGGTCCACCATAATTAGTAGCGGAACAGTTGCAGAGCGGTCTGTTCCAGCCTTCGGAGCAGATCCCGCCGTGCTGACACGGGGAACTCACGCATTGCTTCATCAACACGTGACAAGCTGGACGGACTGATGCTGTGGACGAACCAATTAGGATATTAAGACAGGAATTAAAAAAATAAAATGATCTATGATGTGAAGACTATACTTATAATGAAGCACTTTGATAGTCAAAAGTTAAAAATAAATTTTAATCATCCCCATTTCATACGTCCACCCAGTTTATAACAAACTGTCCGTATAAAAGGTGGATCTCCTAAAAGCAGATAAGGAGCTAAAATATGATACCGGAAAATAAAGTTACTTTGATTACGAAAAGTGTTTTCTAGTTGTACTTCAACAAGACATTTAATTTACTTTGTCTTGGACAAAACATGTACACCTACAGGGAAGATACTAATATTTGAATACAGAATTAGCTGGTCTCTTAGTCAACTTAAGCAAAAGTTCTTATCTAGAAGTAGACATATTATACGAACTAATGACAGTGATTAAAACAAACTGAACTTTAACTCCATAGACTTATGACTCATAATTATTGGTAAAACAACGATTTAAATCAACTCACCAGAATCCTGTTGTCGTGCATAGGCTGTCAAATCCTGAGACTTCCCATTGAGCGTCAAATCTCTCACACAACCCACAAACCCTTGTCTTAGAGTTGCCGTCCATAAAGCAGGTGGGGTCCTGGATGGTGAATACTCGGAACCTAGTCCTCCAATGTAAAGAGGACCGTCCAGTTCCAGCTGATTTGATTCACCTGGAAATCGATCAACAAGTTGTAAACATCAGAATCGTGGGTAAAAAACAGTTCAAAATTTATGTTACCTAAGTATTTGAATATTAAACACTGTCATTCATTGATGATACACTGATAATACCTATAGGCTTTCAAATTCCAGAAACTTCTTCTTAATATGAACATTGATACTTAACTTCTAGACTAGACTTCTCTAATGTACAAACGTACATTAGATCTTTTCTTTTTCTGGGAACGTCTGCCTACATCGCAATAAAAAAAACCAAAAACCATTTTCAAGTATTGGAATTGGCTTCACTTACCAGGAGTTTTAAATTCAGCATTAGCACCATCCACAGTGACTCTTCCATCTCTGCCACTTCTCCTCAACAGAAAGTCGTGCCAAAGAGAATCGTCAACCCGTCTCCTCGATGCCCTGACTTTGACCCCACCAGAGCCAAGGTCAACGTGGACGTAGATATAGCCGTTGAGGATCTCGACGGCGAAAAGGTCAGCCTGATTGGACAATTGTTACAAATACTTGATAGATTACTAGGTAGGCTTAAAAGCGTTTGTGAAAAAAGTAAGTATATCATAGTTAATGTATTCAATTTTAATTTCAGGCTAAGTCTGAATACTAGGATTGGTGGAGTGATACGTAATTACCTACTGAGTGTGCAACCTTCTTTTCCTAAAATGAACCTCAGCTGGGGCTAGAATGCTGAATGACAGCGGAAGGTGTACAGTTCAATTTCCACAAAACCCAGGGGTACAAAGTCCAGCGATTTGTTTTTAGTTAAGTAATCCTGAATATTACATACCTCCATTTCTAAGCGCTTCTTTGAAATAAACTTTCATTACTATTTAAAGTACTGTACCAACCCATTACTGCCCACTGTTGGGTTCAGGTCTCCTCCGAAGAGAGATTAGGCATAGTCCACCACACTTGCCCAGTGCGGATTGGGGACTTCACATGTCTTCAAAGGATTTTTTTAGAATCCTTTTCCTTTTTCGACATGCAGGTTTCCTCACGATGTTTTCCTTCACCGTTTTTAGCCAGTGGTGTTGTGAAAAATTGCACATAAATCTTTTTCTTAGATTTAGAGGTACAAGCCGGCCGGTTTTGAATCCGCGACCTCCCGTTCGGAAGGAAGCGCTTCGACCACTCGGCCACCACGACTTTGGTTGGTACAGTACTATTTAAAGATACTTTTTCCACTATAGCTAAAGACCTTTGATATATCATCACTAACCTTTAAAGTACGAAAGAACTTTGCCCTCAAATACTCGTTTGGATATTAACTATTGACCCCTAGACGAGTAAATGGACGTAATAAATACCGTAAATGGCTTTGCAGATTTATTTGAAAAATACGGACCTAACGAGGACCTATAAACCTATTAGGTTGAGGTATTGTTAATTGAGCTGAATTCTTGGATAATATGATCTTTGTCATTACAATCAATATTATTCGTCGCCTCAGTGCTTGTTTGGCCAATCTGCTCTCGAGCAAATTTTACAGGAGACAGCAAACAAGCAAGGAACTTTCGTTAAGTGCCGTGTTGAGAAAAAAAATGAAATGAGATTTTTATTGTTTTAGAATTGAATATAAAAAAAAAATATTTTACCAGTCGGATGGAAATTTTATTCTTTATAATACTGCATTAAAAAGTAATTTTCGTAAAAAATGTCAGATTGGCCAAACAAGCACTGAGGCGACGTATTGTCAATAATTTAGATATTGTCAAACAAATTTAATGTATGCAGACAGCTATAGATAGTATTACATTACATTAAATGTAATGTTCGAAAGGGGTCAATAAAGGCTATTTTATTTATTTAAAGTATTATAGTAACTGACTTAGTCTATGTTATGTTGCGTTTATGTATTGACTCGCCAAAGTTCATGAAACTTAAAAAAACAAATGACGGTGACGGCCAACTAACAATATGTAAACAGAGGTTTTCTATGCATTCTATGGGGCCTACCAGTCATTTCGGCGCATTGGAAGTTGGCGAGCCGATATGGTAACGCTGTATTAAGTCAACTTAGTAATCTTAGCTTAGTTTATGCTATTTTGAAACTAAATATGTTTGACTAAAGTGTTTCATTAATGCACTGCTTTTAATTGTTTAAATAATAATTAGACTACGCAACCTAATCACTAAGCTATACAGGGTGTTAAAATCCGATGAAACAATACTTTTACAGAAAATAGTATACTTGATGTAGAAGCCACCCACCAAGTCTGAGTTTTCTAGGCATAATATATCATAAGTTATAACTAATCAAAACTACGTGTTAATTTGTGCATGATCAACCCTACCGTACTGACCTACACCAACAGCTAAAGACTTAAGCCGGCTAGTCACCTCCTGTATAACATTGTAATAATACAGGGGACAAAAATCACATTCTAAACAGGATACATGCGCCTGTGTTCGTGAAAATAGATATAGCAAGCTGAATGTAGGTCAGGATAGGGTTGTCAAAAATAATACAAAATAATAATTTTTCAACTTTGTATGGGAAAATAAAGTGATCATCTCCGTTTCAAAAGTATGTGTATATGATTTGAAATGTGATATAGATTAAGCTCTGAAAGTATTGTTTCACCGGGCACCAACACCCTGTATGTATGAAAATTAAAAAAAAAACACTACTTACATTATATTAACATCTAGTGGAGCGAAATAATGGTGCGAATTTGTGTCGGTACAAAGCACATCAAACAATACACAAAGTACGAATATTAACGACTTTTAAATAACAAATAATCGTTCAAAGAGACATGAGGAATTAGATCCTCTAAATAACTTGTTTATTTACGAAGAGGTTACTACTTACAACCTAATAGGTGTTCATATAATAGTTACATTAAGTAAGTAATTGAATTCCAATCATAGAACTAAAGTCAATTGAAAGAATACAAAGATATGCGTAAAACACGCTGAAGAAAGTGATCTTGAAATGAAATAAATGAAATGAAATACTTTATTTTCAACATTGATGACGTACTCATTCTTGTTGACGTCAATAGTTACAAGCTACCACCAGTTCGGACACAAAAAATAATAATTATAGCCACCGTCCTGAGAAGAACTGGCAAGAAACTCAGCGGGCATGTCTTTTTTTTTTGTATAATAAGCATTTTTTTTTATATTTGTACAGTATTACACAAATTTACATTAAATATACAAAAAAAAAAACGATTTTGAAATGACCTTGGCGAGCAACTCATTCCCACTTTGTGCAATCGTCCAGGTAATCATGACCTTATTGAGTAGGCTTTCTTGCACAGACGTTCTTGAATTCTCTCCTCCAATTGACTTCTATATTTATTTTGTTATAGTTCCATGATTTTATAATGATTATTCTCGTGTACATATTTCAGTAAAGTTTGCGTTAATTTTCACTACAACGTCATATACACAACAATCAATAAATCATTTATCATTGTCTACTGTGACGTCATCGAAATCAAAAGTGCCATGTGCTCCACAACTAAAGTGCCCAACACATACAACCACAACACAAAGTGGGTGAAACTTTATAAGGTTACCATACACAAATTCCCTTTGATGATTGTTTTTGAGTTTTTGATCCTACCATGCATTTTGTCGCAACGGATAGACTAAGTAAAGTTGATTAGGGGGCGGTGCGACGGGAAAGAGTGCCGTGGGCGTAACGCGTCGCGCCGTCCCTCATAACCCCGTGCTGCGTTTCGGCCTCAGCCGGGGTTCGGACGCTGAGTGTGAGCGGTTGGAGGTTTTAGTGCTGTTCAACTCCCACATATGGTTACCATACATTTCCTCCAACTAAAAAAAAAAAAATTCAAGTTGTATCAAGAAAAGTGTGGAATATTTCAGAATAGGTGATTGATTGAGGACTTAAGGAGATTGCGATGATTCTGACTATTCAATGGTCTACCTGTATTCTATTATTGTAAGAACTCTTCAAATATTCATACTCATGATATCTCAATATCCATTGCGACGAAATTGTTGGGAATTGCGTCGACTACTTGAGGACTTTGAAATCAGATAGTATGCATCAGATAGTAGTTAGAGAGCTAAGGACTCGTTTAAGATTAATTCAATTTTGTGAATTTTAAAGGTTAGCTTTTATTTTCTTTTCCTTCTCTCTTCCTATATTCTCTGTGTCTCTAATAAAATTGTATAAAGATTCATTTTAAATTCTATCATCTCACTAATTTCTTCCCCCATAGAATTCCTACATTCATTGATTCAATGATTATTTCTCTAATACTTTCATGCATTTTCAACGGGTTCTTACCACGACATTTAATTAATTGAGTTGTCTCGATATTTCAACGTTGATATTTGCAAACGTCATGATCACGAGAAGACTGGATACTGCGGGTCGATTTAAGAGCAAACAAATCTGTCTACCCTCTTTCTCGTTCGCTTTTGGGTTGAAAATGCATGAAAGTATTATAGAAAACGGTGAGTGTCTGAATAAGTTTATAATTATTTCTCTGATTCATAATTTTGCTCTAAAAACAATTTATAGAAATATTTCACAATTCCCAACAACAAGCTTCGATGTATGCACGTGATCTCAATGACAATGATTATTACCGTGATCTTTCAACCCCAAAAGCTCCACCCCTTACCGTGCAACCTACCCTTGGTGGTTTCGCGCCCATGTTGAACAAAATCAGCCCATTCGGTTCATTCGTACGAAACTTGAAAGATATTGTTCCGGTTTTCACTGCTTCCCATTTTGGCAAGATCTGGAATGAGAAAAATACAAATGAAGTTAATATGATAATCTTTAGTAAAATGAAGATATTTTTTGACAGGTTTTTTATTAAAAGAATAGCTGATTAAAGATTTAAAATGGTAAGTGGGTGTAATAAATATATAAAATGTTTAACAAGGATAATAGGTAGATATCCTGTACCTGTCCAACCAACCCATTACTGCCCACTGTTGGACTCAGGTCTCCTCAGAAGATTGATTAGGCATAGTCCACCACGCTTGCCCAGTGCGGATTGGGGACTTCACATATCTTCAAAGGATTTTTAGAACCCTTTTCCGACATGCAGGTTTCCTCACAATGTTTTCCTTCACCGTTTATAGCCAGTGGTGTTGTGAAAAATTGCACATAAATATTTTCACATTTAGATTTAGAGGTACAATCCGGCCGGATTTGAACCCGCGACCTCCCGTTCGGAAGGACGCGCTTCGACCAATCGGCTACCACGACTATATAGGTAGATATGCATTTACAAAATTAGTTGCACACAAACATTGAATCTTTAAATCTACAGAATTTTTTGAATTTTATTAGAATTAAACATAACATATTGACACTTAACGATTCCAAATAACTCTTACACCAAGTTACAAACACTAAAGTAACAAATCATCACACACAAATATATAACCCTCTATTACCGTCAGTCGGATAAAAAGCCTTTATGTAGGTAAAAGCCCATTAGGGTCTATTGTAGCTCAAGTTATAAGCACGTGTATAAAATCGATCATTCAGTGTAGTTCTTATCTTGGACCTTCAGTGGGCGGGATTTGAGGAAGGTCATGTGAATTATTGATGTTACTAACGACATGTTATGAAGATTAAGAAATAGTTGACGTGACTTTGTACAATCTATTTTAGTGTTTCTATATTGGCTCGGCAACACACGTGAAAACAAATGAACGGTGATAGCCCAACAACATGTATATAAACAACACACATTTGTATGCATTGGCTGGCTTTGAAACTATGAGAAACACCGTTTAACAGTTGGCTGACCAGTTGTCATTTGTGCACATAGGAAGTTGGCGAGCTAATATGTCAACGCGGCATATAACAAATAATCTTCGATTAAATATAACAAGATGGACAATTCTGAACATATCGTTAAAGTACGTAGTCGTTAGTCGTCGTAAAAAAACCAACTTAAATTTTTAAGAAAATTTTTGACGTTCTTTTGTATACTTACTATAAATATAATTCAATAAGTACTTATCAGATCTTGAAAAAAAAAACATACGAAATGAGTACCCAGTTCAAAATCGAGGAAAAATAAAAAAAAACTCAACAACCTTTCACAAGAAAAAAACCATTTCTATTTAATTTTTCATAATAAATAATATATATAGGTTGTCAAATATCTCCCTTCCGCCTTTTTGTCTTTTGAATTTCGCGGCTATGTATAACACGCTACAGAGCTCGTATCTGGCAATACTATACATAATTTGAAAGGTCTTGACATAACCTACAAAACTACGCTATGCATGATTAGTTTGGATATTGCGTTCAACAGTTATAGACGTGTAAACATGGAATTCACTAACGTCGAAATTCGCGCTATTTTAAACTTTTCCTTCGTTAAAGACAAATCCGCTAGAGAAACGTTTCGTGAGATTAGATATTTGATAACCTATTATTTAAAAATACCTATATAAGGAAGCAACGATCACAGCCAAAAAGTCCTAAAGATCAATAAACAAAACTTCCGAATCAGAACCCTTCGCAATAAGTATCTCACCGTCTCCCCTTTCGAAATAAATCTGTTCTCCGAAACAAACAGCGGCCTTCATTTGCATAGCGAAATAAAATATTTCTGGTTCTGTGAAAACAGTAATTACAAACTCCTCAGAGTTCCCGTTTTCATTTTGTAACTGTATTCTGGTTTTGTAATGGAACGATTTTGTGATAATGACTATAAAACGGTTTTAAATAAGTTATATTAAAGAAATATTTTAAATGCAAGCTTTTAAGATCCTGGATATCATTGTTGTAAATAGGTTTTATTTATTTGGAATTTTGTTTAATTTTGAAAATGATTTGTCATAAAAACAAGATAACTTTTATATGTAAAAAATGTACAGTTTTTAGTTTGGTATTTATTGTAAAAGAGAAAACTTTGAAAATATATATTTTATTTGACCAAGCTCCATAGTTTTATTATTTAAAGTGCACCTTGAGGGATTTCCAACAATCATGTAACAAGCCCAAACACGAAGGGTCTATCTTGTTTAGCACAAGAGTTCCTATGACCACCGAATCCATCATCAGATCAGCGTCATTTTGTCGGGGGTGACTGGGCGAGACGTAAGCGTTGATCATGAAACCAACCCCTCACCACGCTTATCTCGTGCTAGGTTCTATCTTGGATTCGGACGCTGAGCATGAGCGGCAAATTTAGCTTGCAAGATTCCACCCGAACTTACATAGTTATATCCAGTTATATATTAAAGTTGTATTAATTTTGTAATGTCCATCACTCAAAGCATAACTCAATCCATTAAATCAAAACTCGATCGTTATGATATTTTCATGTCATTCTTATCTACATTACTCCATCGTAATAATACGTCCATCAAATTACTATTGAAATGCTTTCAAAAGGACAATTGACCTAATTACGAGTATGCTACAATTGATATTTGATAATGAACATAATTTAATTTGTTTTAGTAAAAATCTAGTAGGTAACTTCGTAGGCTTCTTTATGCACCGGCATTGCAGAGATCCCTGAGCTACTGTGCCTACAAAACATTAAAATAACTGAATATTTTAACTGTGAATTATATTATGAATACTAGCTGCCCTGCGCAACTTCGTCTGCGTCGAATAGGAATTGTTTCCGGGAATTTTCTAAAAGTACTCATCCGAACGCTTCATTAGAGCCCAAACACAATGAGGTTATCTTGCTTATTGACGGAGTTCCTGTGGCCACCTTCCAGCTCCATCATCAGACCTTGATCTAAGATCCTATCTCTCAAGTTGGATCGAACTGCACATGGTGTGCAAATTTTATTATAATCGGTTAAGTAGTTTAGGAGTCCATTGAGGACAAACATTGTGACACGAGAGTTATATAGAATACTAGCTGACTCGCGCAACTTCGTCTGCGCCGAAAAAAAAAATTAGGGGTGGACTACCCCTAACATTTAGGGGATGAAAAATAGATGTTGGCCGATTCTCATAGGTACCGGATAAGCACAAAAAATTTCATCAAAATCGGTCGAGCCGTTTCGGAGGAGTTCAAGTTCGAACACCGTGACACGACAATTTTATATATTAGATTAAGAAAGATAGTATGTGAATATTACCACGAATAGAAACGATTATTAATGGTAATTCCTAGATAATAACTTATAAACAATTATTATTTCAATCTCAAACATACAATATCCAATAAAAAATTGTAGTATTTTTAAATAAGCCAGTATGATCTAAAAATCCATTAAGTTATTAATTCTCATCATATTTGATCGACGGTAACGCAATAACAAAAAATAAAAGCGAATATAATAAATTTAGTTCAAAACTTAAATCCTCTGCTTTTTTATTTATTAGAAGCAATTAATTACATCAAATATTAACAATCAAACAAAACTCATCCACTTCAGTTATTAAAACAACTTTCATTCCAGTAGTTAAACGTTTATACAACATACAATAATTAATTGAAACACGTTGGAATAATCCAATTAACTCAAACGATCCATTTATCTCAAATGGTTAAATCAAATTAAATTAACAGTCAATTCTAAACTCAAACTTCAAAACAATCCGCTTTCTCTAATTCTTAATTTAAAATAAACTAAAACAATTCCACTTTCATAAAAACAAAATATCATATTAATTTTATACTAGGCATGACAATCGCTAATCACGTTGTTATTCCAAATTTAAACTTCTTAACCTATTCTTAATTCAAAATAATCACAACTAACAATTATTATCACAAAAAATCGGACATAACCAATGACAAATCGACAATCACGTTATAATCCAAACTTCAAATTCTATTCTTAATTGAAACTAACAATCCAATTATCACAAAAGGTTCGATCACACTAGATCACTACAATCCGACCGGATACAGGAATCAATCGAGTTCGATCAAACCCGCCAACTCGAATCAGATAACAGTTCAATCTAATCAGTCCGGGAAGTGAACGGACAAGTTAGAGAGGTCACCGATTTAAGTGCACTTTAAGCGGACGAGTGACATCTTTAACGAGTATGGACGAGTTTAATTGGTGTTAGTCCTTTTGTGGAGTTTAACGGAATGATTTAGTACGTGAATGTTTTTTTAGCTTTTGTTAGATGGTTCAATTAGTACAGATTTTTTCAATTTAATGTTTTTATGATCCTGTAATCTATGGTTGTATGAAACCAACTCTGAGTTCAGAACTAGAGGGAAAAGCAAAGTTCACTAAACATACCTAGTCCTGTTTTATAAACAGCACATTAATCTTTTCAAAGTAACATTGAGTAATACATTGCAACCAAATCCAATCTATATCCTCTCGCGATTAAGGCGACCGCTTTAGGTAAATTGAATTTAATCAATTTCTTTAATTGTATTTTACGGGCATGTAGCACAGGGAAGCAGCTACGCTCTATTGTACGCACACAGAAACGCACACACATGCTTTAACACTTACACACACATGCAAACCTTTCTTTTCTTTGTTTTTTGTTAATATTTATATGTGTTATTGCATGTTATTTCATTTTAATTTTTAGTTACTATCATTTTATTTTTTGTCTACTTTTTTGTGGTGATAATGGCGTGCTTATGGTTAAGCTATTATATAATAATATGTAAAAGCTCTTATCGGCCGCAATACAGGTTTTACCTAGTGCGGGGATCATTGTTAATCCCCCAACTAAAGTTATATGTAAATAAATTTCATTTCATTTCATTTGTATTGGGATTTTCTTAAACCTCGTCTAATCGTTGCATAGTACAACGCATCCCTGACATTGCAGAGGTCCATGAGCGACGGTAACCACTGATCAGGTAGCCCTTTGGCTCGTTTTCCTGGCAATAAAATTGGACAAGTGACCAAATCGATCATATTGTTAGTGTAACTAATAGTTAAAACGGTAATGAGCAACTCATTATTATAGACATAGATCGCGTGATCGAGTGACCCGACGTGTAAGGTCAGAACGAAACTACAAAATTATAGTGATTTCATTTAATATAAGAACATGGGTAGTATTATATTTGAACTTGTTTTTACTAGCTTATTTGCAGATTTCGGTTTAAAGATTATGTTTTGTTTTTCTCTATGTAATGTGTAGGTATACATTACATACATACAAGGTTAGCTTTCGGATACTTTTTATTTTCGGAAAAAGTCGGAAATTGAGAAAGATTAGATCTATAGATTTTTTTTTTATTGCAAGGTAGATAAACGAGCATACGGCCCACCTGATGGTAAGCGGTCACCGTCGCTCATGAACCTCTTCAATGCCAGATATATAGATATAGATGTCATAACCTATAATTTGAATGAAATTTACTATGTTTTGAATTGATGATTATGATTTAATTATGTATGATTTGATGTTTACTCTGCTGGTGAAACTTTTTCTAAAAATAAAAGAAAAATAGATATAAATTTCGTTTTTAAATGTTATTAACAAAGTTCTTTATAACCAAAAAACAGTTCAAAACAGTTTTAAATTGTCTATTTCTAGTGTATTTTGATTGCTTTAATATTTAATTAGTAATGTAAGTTCTTATTACTCTTATTCCGGCCGGCTTGTACCTCTAGATCTAAATGTGAAAAAGATTTATGTGCAATTTTTCACAACACCATTGACTAAAAACGTTGAAGGAAAACATCGTGAGGAAACCTGCATATCGGAAAAGGGTTCTAAAAATCCTTTGAAGATATGTGAAGTCCCCAATCCGCACTGGGCAAGCGTGGTGGACTATGCCTA
The DNA here is from genome assembly GCA_030269945.2 of Trilocha varians. NCBI lineage: Eukaryota > Metazoa > Arthropoda > Insecta > Lepidoptera > Bombycidae > Trilocha > Trilocha varians. Next base: position 9,782,333 of record AP028273.1, on the reverse strand, counting down.
ATCCCTCTTCTGAGGAGACCTGAGCCCAACAGTGGACAGTAATGAGTTGGTACAGATTACTCTTATTTAAGAAGATTATGGTATCGATTCATATTAATAAAATTGAATACGAAACATGCACATTTTTTATCAAATATGATCGAAGATACCCAAATTCGTAAAAATACCAAAAAATATTTCCTCATTAAAAAAACATCCAAAATATTTGGACGCTGACCCAACCTTAATAACATATCAAATATCACGAGGCAAATTAATAATGTTATTAAGAATTTTCCACAGAGGCTCATATATAATTTTTAATGTGGGTTTTATCATTATTTTCTAATAAAAGAAAACTAATTTTCTTTTATATTAAATACCTCCTTATGTATTATATACTACCGTCATGTCTGTAATACCTACGACAATGACTTATCGATCAAAATATTATCAGAACTTTGCTATGGAACTTTGTATCTTGTTATATTAATTGAATAGAGTATAACACTCTGATAAAAACACTCTCTTTGTAGGAAAAATACTTTTCTTTTGATCAGATGATTCCAAGAATAGTAAAACAAGCAAACTTGTTTTTAAAACATTACGTCGCCTCAGTGCTTGTTTGGCCAATCTGCACTCGAGCAAATTTTACAGGAGACAGCAAACAAGCACAGAATTTTCGTTAAATGCCGTGTTGAGAAAAAAAAAATAAATGAGATTTTTATTGTTTTAGAATTAAATATTTTAAAAAAATATTTTATCAGTCGGATGGAAATTTTATTCTTTATAATACTGCATTAAAAAGTCATTTTCGTAAAAAATGTCAGATTGGCCAAACAAGCACTGAGTCGACGATTAACTTTGTACGGAAACGTTGGATATAAAGCACCTAAAGAGTATTGTATAGTAGTATAACCATTTCTGTTTAAATATTATATTTATTATGTATAAAATTCAAACTCAAGATAATATAATTACTGTACTGTAACAACCTTACTTCACTACTGGGCTCTGGTCTCCTTAGAAGATAGATTAGACCACTACACTCTTCCAATACGTGCGATAAAACAGATCCTTTATAGAATAACCATCCTAATTTAAAAAAAACATTTTATTTTAGTTCTTAACTTACCAAATGTGCATCCCTGGTAGTAAAAGTGACGGGATCAGCAGAATCAGTGGCTATACAGGAATATTCCAATCTTCCCGTCACGGTTATCAGTTTGCTGCCGGTCCTGGCCAAGTCTATGAGATTCAGACGAAGTGTGTCGGCTGAGAACTCCACCTACGACAAGATTGAGAGTTAAACTAAAGTTCTATGATTATTTTAATACAAAAAATGTATATGGATACATGTTTTTTGATAATAAATTGCTGAAAAAACATGTAGATTTCGTCGACTTAGATAGTTATTATTTATCTTCAAATTACAGAATTAGTATTTTTATAATTTTCATTATTTTGCAAGTATGTAGAATTTTTAATTATGTATAACTATACTGTAATTGGCTATCAAATTTGAAGTTAAGTTATGTAAAGGCACTTTTATAAATAAATAAATTATGAAATTTGAACAAGATTTGAGAAGAAGAAACTACTTGATTTAATATTAATTGTATACAAATATAACTGATAAAACAATGATTTATCGAGCTAAGAATATAAATCCATAAATAAACTTAAAAAAAACTACAAACAATACAATACACCAAACAAAATGACGACTCCATCTTGCAAAGACAAACTCACCTTCTTCAAACAGCCGACGAAATTAGTATGGACCCTTGCACCAGGCAAGGCTCTCGCGTTTAAAGAACCTCCAACATGAGCTCTAGAGCTGGCCAGCATAGTAAAAGATCCGGCCACGTGCGAGTGATCAGAATATACGTCGTCGACTATTGCTGACACCTAGAAAGAAAACACGATTACTATTATTAGGTGTACAACTTTGCTTCCGCCGTTTTGCATAGATGGCTGTAGCGGTAAGTGGTAGTGGAAATAAATAGATCGTAGATGTCATACAATAAGCTTAGGCATTTGTAAACATAACGCCATCGAAATATTAGTCGATTTGTATCTGGATCATAAAGTTATTCTCGATTAAACATGTCAGCTTACGAGCCAAATTGTCGTCATTTGCGGGAGGTTTTAATTTTCTGCTTTAATATGAAGAAATCTGCGGCTGAGGTTCATCGAATGCTCTCAAATACCTATGATGAGGCCGCTATTAGTGAAAGAACGTGCCGAGAGTGGTTTCAATGCTTCAAGAACGGTGATTTTGAAGTCGAAGAAACCGACTGAAACAATCACAGGCGATCGTTATCGCAACGCAATTAATGCGTTTGAGCCGAGCATTGAAAGACAAACGGCCGCAATACAACGAGAGACATGATAAAGTGATTTTACAGTACGACAATGCTCGACCCCATGCGAAAGTGGTCAAGACATACTTGGAAACGTTGAAATGGGAAGTCCTACCCCACCCGCTGTATTCTCCAGACGTTGCTCCCTCGGACTATCACTTGTTTCGATCAATGGCACACGGCCTGGCTGACCAGCACTTCCGATCTTATGAAGAAGTAAAAAATTGAATCGATTCGTAGATCACTTCAAAAGATGACCAGTTTTTTCAACGCGGGATTCGTACGCTGCCGAAAGATAGAAGAAAGTAGTGGCCACCGATGGACAATACTTTGAATCATAAATGTATAACCAGTTTTTTACAATAAAGCCTCAAATTTCGGAAAAAAACGGCGGAAGCAAAGTTGTACACCTGTGTATAATTCTTTATACTTATTTAAATGTAAGGGGTAGGCCATATAAAGTTTGCATTTTCCAAAAGTTCGACTGTCATGTTGGCTGTGTGGCATGTTGCGCCATCCTGTTGAAACCAAATGTCGTCCATGTCATACTCTTCAACTTTTGGAAACAAAAATTCGTTGTGCATGGCACGGTAACGCTCGCCATTGACCGTAACGGCGGCTCCTTGCTTATTTTGCGAATGATGCCGCCGGACCAAAACCCACACCAAACCGTAACTCTTTGTGGGTGCATTGGCTTCTCAATGGTGACGTGTGGATTTTCCGACCCCCAGATGCGACAATTTTGCTTATTGACATAGCCTCCGAGGTGAAAATGGGCTTCATCTGAAAATACGATTTTTCAGTAAAAATGCTCATCTTCGGCCAGACGATCTTCTGCCCATTGGGCGATCCGAAAACGTCCCATTTCGTAAATGTCAAACCTTTAACTAAATTATGAACACAAATTGAATGACATTTGAGCTGTCATTCTCTAAATAAACAGTAGTTCAAAATGCAAACATTAAATTGGCCTACCCATTGTTTATGTTGTACTTTTATTATTAGACTAAGAAAACAACTGCATTAACATTATAATTTCGTGATGTTGTTTTGGATCTATTGAACAGTAGGGGTGTGCGAATATCGTTCGAATCGAATCGAATCGAATATCAATATTCGATTCGATTCGAATAATTCGATTCGAAATTCGAATCGAATTATTCGAAATTCAACGAATATTCGAAAAATTTCGAATAATTCGAAAAGTTTCGAATATTCGTCGAATTTCGAATAGTATCGAATTTGACTACGACGATGCATCGGAAATAGCACAAGTGTTGGAGCATGTTTTAATAGCAATTTACTGTTCCTGATAATTTATGTACAGCCTAGTCAATTTTACTATTTTTATAATTGGGCATAACATGAGTGTAACCCCTTGCATGAAAATGAAAAAAAAAGAAGAACGAAGATACTGTTCGAAATTTTGAATTGTTCGAAACTTTTCGAACTATTCGTAACCTTTCGAACTATTCGAAATTTTTCGAATATTCGACGAATTTCGAATAGTTCGAAGATTCGAATTGTTCGATTCGAGTTTCGAATCGAATATTCGTATTCGATTCGGAACGAATAATTCGTGAGTTCGAATTATTCGCACACCCCTATTGAACAGTTGTTGAAGTATTTTACAAGCTTTACATTAACTTGCACTGGATGTAACTATGTAAGGTCGGGGGAATATTGCAAGTTAAATTTGAAAAACTTCCCGGTTTCCGATTGAGTTGACATTTTGCAAGCAGATGTATATCGCGTGACAATGCAATAATATGACAAAATGGTGTTGATCTGACGATGGATTCGGAAGGTGGTCATAGGAACTCCTGTACTAAATATGATAAAACAGTCGTGTTTGAAAATACTGTTTTACGATATTGCATATTACAAGAAAACAAATATAATTGTAAACGATTTTTACAAACGAATTAAATGTTACCTTCTTGAATAAACACAGTATAATTTAATGATAATACTGGATAAGTAATTTTGTTTGCTCAAAGTATTGAAAACGTTCAAATGGTCCACCAAAAAATATTAATAACAAAACTTATTTCAATTTAAGAATTTTCCTGCAAGATCAATTACTACTTTCATGCATTTTAAACGGGTTCTTACCACGATATTTAATTAATTGAGTTGTCTCGATATTTCAACGTTGTTGTAAAGGTCATGATCACGAGAAGACTAATAATTAAATATCGTGGTAAGAACCCGTTGAAAATGCTTGAAAGTATTATGGAAAACCGCGAGTGTCTGAATAAGTTTATAAGATCAATTACTGTTGAAATTACTATATTATTAAATTTTACTACGTTTTAGGTAAAAACGAAGGTCTTTCATAATTAAGACTGTTGTAGTTGAAAGAAAAGAAATTTGAAATCACTAATTAAGGCTCAGAAAACATGTTTTGCTTTACTAAGGTAAAAATGTTATGAAAATTTATAGTTCATTTAGGAATAATGTAGGAGCAATTTTATATTCTTCATTACAAGTTTAGGATATTAAATATTATTGGAACGAAGTTCCTTATCGCGCGTTATCGAAAGGGGGCTAGACTGAAATTCTTATGAAAAAGTTTTCACGACACTTTTTTTGTTCTAGATGATTATCGCTAGATGGCGCTGTGATCAAAATATTTTATAAAACAATTCCTTATTTTGTTTTATATGATTAATGCTAGATGGCGCTGTGGTCAAAATATTTTATTTAAGTTATAATTAGTTAGTTTCTATAAGAGAGAGAGAGACAGACGTTTTAAACTAATTATTATAACTTAAAAAAAAATAATACTACAATTCCCTCACTAATTAATCGAAAGGAACTTCGTTCCATCCGGGTGTCCCTTGACTCTCTCTCTCAAGTTTTTGTTATATCTATAGTTCAAGTATAATATCTGTTCTTGATGAGAGAGCGTACTTAGAAATAGGTATTTTACAGAATTTTATGAATCATTATCAATTTATTTACTATGTCTTTAATGACATCCACAGAAATAGAAATAATAAAATCAAAGAACGAAAAACATCTTTACTTTGAGAAATAAAATAAAAATCAGCCAAAACTAATACCTATTTTTTAGGATACCAAACACCTGCAGTATAAATAAAACATGAAAACACCTTAAGTTGTCAGAAAACAAAAAGTGGGACAAAGAGAAGTCAAACTATCACATCGAAGTGACACGATCGCGGCAAGTTTATCCCATTAAACATTTATTGGAGAAAGTTTGAAATAACAACGAACAAGAAAACTGTATTATTACGACACCTGTTAATGTCGTGTGGCCGAGTGGTTGAAGCGCTTGCCTTCCGTATGGGAGGTCGCAGGTTCAAAACCGGCCGGCTTGTACCTCTAAATCTTAATATGAAAAAGATTTATGTGCAATTTTTCACAACACCACTGGCTTAAAACGGTGAAGGAAAACATCGTGAGGAAACCTGCATGTCGGAAAAGGGTTCTGAAAATCCTTTGAAGATATGTGAAGTCCCCAATCCGCACTAGGCAAGCGTGGTGGACTATGCCTAACCCCTCTTCGGAGGAGCTCAGCAGTGGGCAGTAATGGGTTGTTACAGTTACAGTTTGTTAATGTTGTAAAGTAAAACGGTATTAGATACTAAATTTCTTTAAATACTCGCGGTTATCTACATCACTTACACTATTACTAAACGGGTTCTTAACACGATTTTATAGTACTAAGTCTTCCGGTAATCATGGCGCTTGCAACAGTGCTGAAATATCGGGATCACTCATTTGAAAATAATCGTGGAAACAAAACGTTTAGAAATAGTGTAAGTCAATAACAATACGTTCCACCCTTCAATTTAACATACCAAACGAAAAGAGGAAAACAACATACCATAACCAATTTTACCTATCCAATAAAAATAGCAAATGAAGTGGCCAAAATGGCAAAGTGGTTCGGAAACCCATCAATCTACATTAATATTGATGTTGGAAATTGTTCTGCCGGTGTCTCGGGGCGATTCCCATCACGAATCGATCCGGTTATAATATTTCAGGCAATTAAGTGTGGTGGGCGGGTATATCTTTGAGAACGACCCATGGGTATTTCGTTACCAAATTTAGAGGAAGGTTATTCTATAATAAGGATTGTACAATCGTTGCTAAGTTGAAACAATTTTTAAGGTAGGAGATGTATAAGTAAGTATGTATAGGAGTTTATGGTGTATCAAGTAAAATATTACTATTGCTCATGGACGTAGAGACACCAAATAATGCACTTCTTAAATCTTGTTGGAAAGTCGTAGTTGTCATCAACGTAGCAACGAACTGAGCCAAAGCAAGAATGAGATTTCAAAAAGGTCTTTAGAATTATATGTAACACATGTAAAATAATATGTCTAAATCATATTTGAAAATAATAAATATGATGCATAATTAGAGAATGATAATGTTACTAGGATCAAATACCTAGTAATTTATATCCATGAGTATTTTTTGAGTAAAATTCGGTAATAATATTGAGTCAGAAGCAGTTAATTTCATGTAAATAATATACTTTGAAATACTTTATTATTTGAACATTTATGATACTAGTAATATACTCGTTCTTCTTGACGTCAAAAGTTGAAAGCTACAGCCAGTTCGGACAAAAAAAAATGTCACCGTCTTGAGAATAACTGGCAAGAAACTCAGTACGCATGTCTTTTTTTGTAATATTAAATGAAGCGATAATCGTCAATCGCCTTTTACAGAATAAGTATCCCAGTTATGTCCGCTTAGGGTACTTTCAAGTTACCAAACTGTTCAATAAATATGTCGCGATAACGCTTGTTGGGCAAACGGTAATAAATAAATAGAATGATACTGTTTTGTAAACTACTGTGTAGTCCCAAAGGATTACATTGAACGTCTTGTTTATATGTAGTTACAGAAAAAGATATAGAAATTGATAAAAAATAAAATACTCTAGAGATGTGAACAGATTTATATTTTGATGTTTTAGAGAAAAAATCTTTTGAATTATAAAATACTAGGTATCTATATAAAATAAGAATTTAAAGTTTCCAGGTTTTTTTACAATATGCCTTTGACGCGACATCAAAAAATAGCATAACATTTACACTAACGAATGCAGCTTTCTGTTAAGTATTTTTGAAATCATTTCAATATTCATTTCAGTAGATCTAAAGATTAACCCACTAACATCAGAAATATTATGACCTTACCTTATTATAATTAGTTTATTAGTACCTATAGAAAAAGTATTACTTACCCTGCAGAAGCTGGTGAACGAAGTAACCTGAAAAAAATAAAAAAGGTATAAATCAAGTATATTTTACCCACATTAAGTAGGAAGGCGGTACTTGCCTAACAAAATGAATTAAAAAAAGCGACAAATTTATTTTATTCAATTGAATGCTCAATTCTCATCATATAAGGCTCAAAATGCTACATCCAAATAACAAGTGCCATTATTATACGACTAGCATTTTGAGTCTTAGGTAAAGGTTGTAGAGCATTAAATTGAATGAAGCAGAATTTCTATTTTGTGGTCCGTATGAATGAGGAGTTATAAATTGAATTTCTTATTACGTTTGTCGATAATGAGCCGTAACACATAAGTATTATGATCGATAATACCATTTGTACGTTACATTCTGTTACTGAAAATGGGTTAATCGTGCGTTGTGTCGTTTTAACACAAAATAATTCAATACCCTTTGATCTGATTCTAGTTCTTTTATGGTTTTGAGGTTGATTGACGTTGAAAATATATTGTCATGCAAAAATGCCGTCATTGTGTTCAATTTACTGTTAAAAGGAAACATACATTATGAAGAAATTAATATGCAGCAAAATATCAGTACTGTACTGCAACACCCATTACAGCCATTACAGCTCAGGTGTTCTCAGTAGTAAGATGTAGGCATAGTCCACCACGCTTGCCCAGTGCGGATTGGGGACTTCACATATCTTCAAAGGATTTTTAGAACCCTTTTCCGACATGCAGGTTTCCTCACGATGTTTTCCTTCACCGTTTTTAGCCAGTGGTGTTGTGAAAAATTGCACATAAATCTTTTTCACATTTAGATTTAGACGTACAAGTCGGCCGGATTTGAACCCGCGACCTCCCGTACGGAAGGACGCGCTTCGACCACTCGGCCACCACGACTTCTCACGCTTGCCTACTGCGAGCTTTATACTTCATATATCGAAGGGGTTTGGAGTAGTCCAATATAGATTTTTTCACATTGTTTTCCTTCATAATGGTTAGTCAGTGGCATGTGACATTTCGTACTGGAACAACGTCCTTATTGCGCGTTATCGAAAGGGGGCTAGACGGAAATTCTTATGAAGAAGTTGGCACGACACTTTTTTTGTTTTAGATGATTATCGCTAGATGGCGCTGTAATTAAAATCTTTTATAAAACAATTCCTTATTTTGTTTTATATGATTAATGCTAGATGGCGCTGTGATCAAAATATTTTATTTAAGTTATAAACTAACTAATTATTATAACTTAAAAAAATTCAATTTCATTACAATTCCCTCTCTAATTAATCGAAAGGAACTTCGTTCCATCCGGGTGTCCCTTGACACCTCTCAAGTTTTTTTTAATACAAATTAAGAGCAATTCAGAGGATCCGCACGGAAGTAAAGCTTCAATCATCGACTTCACAGTTACACCTCATCACTTAACAACTCAAGCTGGAAATCACTAATGAAAATATCTCTATCGATTTTCTTTCTTACACTAATCGTTTCACTTCGTCGAGTCGTAAATATCGATTAAAGTTCAACGAACTCTGAACAATAACTTAACGTGTGGAAGGAACGATTGTAATGTTGAAAACTTCAACAGGATTAAAGACTCAAAAAATACTTTTAAATGCTCCATTTGAAATTTTAAGTATCCACTCGTCTGTGTTCATCAATGTGAGTGACGAAACTGGGTTCGTTCGGAATCACGAACGTTTGAGTATGTTTTTAAATTATTTTTTTTGTAAAGCTTTATTATTAAACTATCCTGTATTACATTTTGAGCAAAAATATATTATCTCCGTAAAATAAGAGACGATTAAAAAAAGATAAAACAAGTTTTAGAACTGTGGTCCATTTTGGCTGTGACTAATGCACCAAGGGATCCTTCGAGATGACATCAGATCTATCAGATTACTATAACACCCTAGTCTAGAGATATGCGATGAGTAATGCACTAAGGAACTGTCTCAATTACTCAATTGTGACCAAGAAGCTCCTTGCGATCATTAATTCTCGTTCCTAGTTTATATCATTACTAGTTGACCCGCGCAACTTCGTCTGCGTCACAGAGGGATATAACAGCCTGTAGTTTTCCTCGATAAATGGACTCCAATCCAGTCGGACCTGTGGTTTCTGAGATTAGCTCGTTCAAACAAATAAACAAACACTCTTCAGCTTTATTATATTAGTATAGATTTACTATGATACATAAAGCGTTATAATTTTCCTCTTTTTACACATAATCTTATCTTCTTATATATAAAAATGTATTGGTGTTTTATTTTTATTTTTTTTATTGCAAAGTAGATAAACGATTCGTGTTCGTTATTCGTGTTGTGTTCGATGGTGTTCGTTAGTCTCGCTAAAATTCGAGAACGACTTAACCGATTTGGCTTATTTTAATCTTGAAAAATTCGTAGAAGTCCAGGGAAGGTTTAAACGGTAAGAAAATGTCCTTATGTGACGCAGACGAAATTGTGCGGGCCAGCTAGTTTACGATAGTTTCTATTTGGTCGACGTCCATGAGTTGCAATAACCACTTATGATCAAGTGGACTGTAATTCTAGCTTAATAAAAATTACTCTCAATGATTGTCTTGAAATAGTAGAATGGTCCAAGTACCACATAATGTGAGCTTATGGACCTGATCAAAAGGTATCCCCACTCATTGACGTCTAAAATGTCAAGAACCACCACCGGGCCAACTACCTACTCCTAAAGACTGAGATCTCATGATATTCATGTATTATCCTAACAAACTCCCCTCTTATGAAACTTCCAATCTTAAACCGAACTTAGTCTAGAAAGATTAGTCAGTCTTAGTCAGATTTATTAAGAAGATAAATTACGTAATTTGAACTGATAAATTGAACCCGTTCAATTTCGTAGTAACAAAGCTGTTTTCCTAACGAACTAGTCGCTTTTGTGAAACTAATGAATTTTAACGTTTCTCGAAACTAGTGATTTTCGAAATTACCCTTTCCTCTTGAAGAATACAATTACACGAGACTTTAGAAGATAAGATATACTGAATAGATATATTATAATTTATTCTGAATAGCTCGAATTGTATTTCTATTGATAACGGTTATGTTGCGCTTGTACTTTTTGCGATGTAGCTTCAACCGACTTTAATTGTAAGGGGTGGGTCATATAAAGTTTGCATTTTACAAAAGTTCGACTGTTATGTTGGCTGTGTGGCATGTTGCGCCTTCCTGTTGAAACCAAATGTCGTCCATGTCATACTCTTCAACTTTTGGAAACAAAAATTCGTTGAGCATGGCACGGTAACGCTCGCCATTGACCGTAACGGCTGCTCCTTGCTCATTTTCGAATGATGCCGCCGGACCAAAACCCACAACAAACCGTAACTCTTTGTGGGTGCATTGGCTTCTCAATGGTGACGTGTGGATTTTCCGACCCCCAGATGTGACAATTTTGCTTATTGACATAACCTCCGAGGTGAAAATGGGCTTCATCTGAAAAGACGATTTTTCGGTAAAAATGCTCATCTTCGGCCAAACGATCTTCTGGTGGTATGGTGACTTGACATCGGACCATATACCTCTGCAATACTACTACCGGCACGACTCTCTTCATGCCTCGCTTCAAGAACTATACCTCTAAAAGTTTAAATTTTAATAACTTACCTCCTGTATCCTTCTATGCACTGTCAGTTTGTGCCACTGGTGGTCATCGAACCTGGTCTTGGAAGGTTTGATATGCATCTCCTGCTTGCCGTTCCCGAGGCCCATGGTCAAAGATACTCCACCATCCCGAACGGCCAAGTTCAGGTAATCTGCTCCATGTCCTGTAGGAGAAATGGATGATCAATATTTCGTCGTTCATACTGATCAAATCATATTGAATTATCGGGAACTATTCGAATAAATCCTTAAACTGACCTCTTTGCTCGTCACTTTTTAGTTCTAGAATGAAATGCAATAGACTATTCTTCTTTTGGAAGATATCTTAAATCATAATCGGTCTTACCAGTGTAAAACAGCAGCCCGTTTGGCTGCCTTGTCTTGAAGTACAGAGATATGGTATCTTGAGTGCTGACGATGGGTTCTCCTCCAGTCTGGGTCAAATCATACGATAGGAACTCGGCACCCCGAAACGTTGCTTCTGATGGCGCTTTATCTGCAACAAAATACGAATTTACAACATGCCCAGTGTAATTCCGAATATTATATCCGACTTTCAGACCGGTATCATCGCCTACTTTCGTTATTAACCCAGCGCCTTGGCCTTCTTCAAGCAATGCCTTGAAAGCTATGTGTACGCGTAGGTAATACGGTAACCTGGCATGCCTATAATTGCAGCTAAGAAAGCCTAGAATATATATTATTTTTAGTCTGCTGATCAATCGAATGTATGTTGTAGGTACTATTGCGTCGGTGACAATAAGAAGACACTGAAAAACACTGAAAGTAATATGGAAGCTCACTGAAAACTACACGGTGTTTCCGGAGCGCTATGACATGTCCCTCTTTAAATGAGGTTCAAGAAAAGTCCTGTATAGTAAGGTGATAGATAACGACCCTTCATTGTCCTGGCATTGCAGAGGTTCATGAGCGACGGTGACCGCTTACCATCAGGTGGGCCGTAAGCTCTCTGTTTATCTGTACTGCAATAAAAAAAAATGGTACCTATCTTTTGGACACAAGTCTAATTAATGCATATATAACACAGTGTATTCGAACCAAAACTCATGTAAACACGCTTGTATTCACGTAACAACGAGCTTTGACTGCACACGACATTTAACGTCACTGTCTGGGCCATAATACGGTCCTGACACGATATACAGTAAATTACGCTTAAGATCTTAAAGTACATAATCTTCACTCCAAGAACACGGTAAAGGAAAACTTTTTATAAATTGATTAAGATATAAGCCACTTCGTCAAAATTTATAGCAACAAACTCGATAAGCAACGTTAATTTATAATCTCTCTTCGAAAATTTACTCTCGAAAACTTTCCGAGCATTTACGAACCGATCACTGGAAGTTCTAAACTTCGAACACTGCACTTTTGATGGAAAACTGTAGTTTGAGCAGCAGGGTAAACGAACGAGTTCGTGGATGAAAATATATTTAGTTTGCATTTTATATGAATGTGCACAAGTTTTAAAACAGTGGAGCAAAATGTGCATTTCAAGACTTTTCGATCGTTATCGTCGCATTTACAGACGTTTATTTTGAAAATAGGTTTTCTTCGATTACAGGTTTTCTCTCCAAAAGATGTCCAGTAACGCTAGTCAACTAGTTGTTCAGACTAAGACTCAATGAAACTCAAGTTTTATCTGCATAAAGGTTAATAATAACTATAACTTTTTTTAAAAATATAATGTAAAAATGAGCAAATCAATGAATACTGAGAATTATAACTATAACTCTATAATTACGACATTAATGAGCCGATGCCAAATTGAAGAAGTCAGTGCACCTTGACAGAAATCCACAGAAAAATACTGACAGTTCGATGTGAAGCAAAGAAGCTAAATTGACATTACAAAGGTAAAGGAACACATGATAAAGGCCCAAAAACACCCAGTAAAATTGAATAACAACTTCGAAATTCAACATTGGGTCGCGTTATTGAATTTTCGCAGCTCAAGTTCGAAAGTCACATCCAAACTTGGCATCGCAAACTTAGTTGAGGTCGACATGCGGTCTGAAATATGCACTAGTAAAGTTACTCGACACTTTAAGTTTCGTCAACTTCTAGCTCATTGTGTTTCACTATTGGAGACATGACGTATTGGCAGAGTGGTTTTATCAGTTACTTCGGCAGTTTTTGCTTATGACCCACTTCATGTAAGTTCAAAAAAGACGTCGCTCATGAACCTTTATTTTATTTACCCTACATAGTAATCTTTTTTTTTTATTTATTGTTTAAAGAGCTTAATCACTAAAGCGATTATTACACTCTGATTACTTTTCTTCTTATATAATTTTTACACAGTACAAGTTGTGATAACACTTAAATATATTTCACAAAGCAGCTTGGCCTCTTTTGAAAGAGGACTCGCTAAGTCAATGCTGCAATCCATGGCGTTTTTTATGGCATTTGTCAACAACACAGATCTAAAGGCACTGCTGCGAACACATTCCAACAAAATGTGTATGATGTCCTCGGGAATATTAGTCATCACAAACTGGTAAGCTTGTCTTACCCATCAAGAAATAGTTTTTTTTTGATGGAATTTGTCCGGAGTGAAGTCTCATCATCGCTGACGAGTACTTGCGACTTAAATGGCAGTCTGTGAACCAAGGTTTTCGTAGTGGTTCAGCTTATATAGTAATCTTGGTTTTCAGGTCTGGTTTTTTGTTGTCTTTGAGTAGTCTACCACGCTCGACTAATTCTTGATCATTTTCGATCGGTTTCGACTCAGACATCGGTTTCTTTCATTACATAATATAGGGTGAGCAATCTATCGTTTACATTTTGAACTACTGTGGGGCTATTACAGCTTTGTATCGTTATCGTAAATGAACTAAATTTTTTTGACATTTTGTTTACGATTACGAATTTTCTTAGAAAGAAACGTGGTTGTGCGCATGACCACTAATTGTCATAATTTTGAATAGTCTGTGTAAGGCTAAGTACACAATGGAGATTTTTTTTAAAAATGCAGAAAAAATATGAAAACATCAAGATAATCTTCTTTCGATCTGTGGATACTGATAACAATACGTTCGTCACTAATTTGAAAATAAGTTGGAGACAATTTGGAAGAGTTCAGGAGTTTTTGCATGAAGACCACTTGCTATACATAATATCGTTACACAGAATGTGTTTAATGCATTTTTAGTCATTTAACGGTGATTGATATAAATATTTCACAATGCGAAAAATTTTAGAATGTATTCTAAGCCTTTAAATATTTCCATGGTAACGAAACCGAAAAAATAACAAGTTAAAATTGGTATTACAGACAATTTTAGGATATTAATTATGAATAATTCGTCACTTGTTTATCCGAGTTTATCGTTTATAAACGTCAAATGAAAAAGGTACCTTTCGAAGTATCTTAAATGATTTTTAAGTTTACAAAGTTGAAATAAAGAACGGATATCGTACCTAAATATCTAATGTTATCAAAACTATGTGAACAAAAATTCACTATTGTAGCGAGAAAGTCAAAATTGTTACGTTTTTGTACTATCTTAGATTTTTATCACTTTGAAAATGTAATAGGTGCAAACAAAATAAGAGTTCATTTCATTAGGTACTGGAAAGTTAAGTATTATAATAAGGAAAATCAAAAATAAACTACAATTCAGAAAAATAACATGTTAATGTTGCACTTGGTGGCTGCTGGGAGGCAATGCTTTCTCAGGAACTCTTAGCATCGATATACCTCGCACGCTATGATATGTCCTTCAAAGAAATTCAATAAGCTCTTTTATGGTAGGCGCCAGGCTGTTGATGGCAGCAAATCTCGCAAGTCACAGTAGCTGGTAGGACTGTTAAGAGTGTAGGAGAATACCGAACACAGAAAACGTGATACATGGATGTTATATAAAAATTATTACCTTAACTTTGTTATTTCATAAATTAAAACAAATAAAGAACAAAAAGTCATAGATTTATTAATTACATTTATAACGTAAAGCAACATGTATAGTTTTTCATCTTTACACTTAAACGTTCAATTTGTAGTAAATACTATTATACGTTTTACTAGTATTCAGAGACTTCAAATTTGTTCCAACACTCACAGCATCTTGCTTTTAAAAGCTGCTAATTTTAATTTACAAACTACTAGAAAGACCGCTAGGTACTCCAATTTTATTTAAACAAATTTATATTAGCTCCATGTAAATTGAATAAACTTTGATTGACAATACGTCAAATGAGCTAGAAAAACTGTTAAGTTAGTGTCTGGTCACGAGAATAAAGGTTCCGTACCCATCCCAAAACATCAAGCAATCAACAAATTATACTTTAATTTGTTCGACAGACCTTTTTTTAAAAAGACCCATATAGCGATATTCCGTAAGTTCGATTGAAAAATCAATCGATTAATGCCAACACTGTTACAGAGACTAAGGTTTATTATTTTGAATATTTTAACTCTAAAAAATTGTTTTTATGCTTTGTTTTTTCTTGGGATTCACTCGTGGTAATTTTTTCATTTGGTTTTATTTGAAACAAAATTTAGTGAAAGCAATCAATTAAATTTTTTCTTCATACCTAGTATGTACTTTTAAGAGTTTATAGTAAATTGGCAAAATGATTCTATTTTTTATTTTTCTTTACATTTTACTGAGTTTGGAATATTTTGTGATATGCAGTAGGCAGTTTAATATTATTCTCAAGTATTACTAATTGCGATTTAGTCCTAAGTTCTTAAAACCATAAATTTTTAAACATTATTATTTTTATATACAAACAAACACTTTGATTTTGTTTAGGATATATAGTGTTTTTTGTGACAAACGTCAATAAATGACATTGTGAAATAGAGATGTAACGAATAGTTATTTGACCGAAAACAAAAAAAATCTGTGTTCCGAATTCCGAAACAGTGGCGTGCAGTTCAAACATGGTTTGCATAGCTTATCTTAAGAAGTTTGAATTTAATCATCGAAGTATTCGTTGTTATTTATTTTTGGTATCTTTCCAACTACATTTAGGTGATAATTCATATATAAATTAAGGTAAAGCTTTTACAGATCTCTCTTTTATCGTCTTTTGCATGAGGAATGCTCAGAAGATTTTTTAAGATGATCAAAGGGATCATCTTCCTCTTATGACTAGCTTCCCACTAGTGTAGTACAAGTAGCAAGGTGAAACTCGTCATTTTTATTCGAATCTTCCGTGGTAATCTACGTTTCGTTTCGTAAGAACTTTTTTGGAAAACGTTACGTCGCTTTTAAATGGGCTTCCCTGTCTCCGCTTCAGCGTTCCTCGAGCAATATATTTTGTCCATCAATAAGGTTTGAGAAGAGGTCTAAAGTGTAACTAAAATTGGTCAACAATTTCAGTGTCTCTTGAAAGTAAAGTATCCATGAGTTAACCACTTACTAACAAGTGGGTCTACTGCACGATATTCGGCCGTAACGTTGAAAAATTTACCGGAAACTTGGGACATCTCTATTTTGTTTACGATACGGTGTTTTTGTGATGCATAATACCAAATTTTGAACAAAATTGTTACGAAATGTCATCTCGGTGACTTGTCTCAAAACAAATCATTATTGTGAATAAAATATTAGTGTCTGTTTGTAAACTATATATTTTTTTAATCAAAATTTATTTCCATCCATTTGAAAATTACTTTCGTTTCTCTGTTTACTTCATCTCATTCACTTCAATCAAAAAAAATGTTTTCCACTTAGAAAAAATAAGAGTTATCAAGTAATATTTTCCATAAATTAAATTTGGGAAATAATAATTTAAGATCTTTGCAAGATTGATGAAGTAGGTCATTTTAGACCAATAAACAAAAACGACCGATCCAATTTTTTATAACTTTTTGTACAGGCATATACCATATACTGCTACTTGTTTATCTTTACGTTTGAAGTTGTCAATTAGAAATTTACTAAAGCTGATGATACACTAGCGTACTAAATATATTTTTAACTAAAACAGATGGACGAGCTGACCGCCCACATGATAGTAAGTGGTCACTGTCGCTCATGAAACTCTACCCAATTAAGAACATAACAAGATACCATCAAATGTTGCTTCCAATGGATTATTCGATTATATTACAGATAGATAATAGTATATCGGCTTTTTTTATTCTATAATGAAAGTTATCAAAATAGGTGTGACATTTTGGATACATTTTGTGAAACTTATTATTAACTGCTAATAATAATAATGAACAGAACTTCTTGAACCCGCGTTAATAGCCGTTACGTTTTAAATATTTCTACAAATACAGAGTTAGGCAGCGAGAAGCGACTTTACTTTGTAGTATGTAGTGATAATGATGAGTTGGCTCGCATAACATCGTTTGCATGGGGAGGAAAGTATATATTATCACATAAAAAATAGCATACTTGACCACTGTTCAATAGCCAATGAAAGCTCCGGGATAATCCTTTCGCCGAATACTCATAGCTAACCGTCATAGAACTGACAAGAATGTTGTCAATAGATAGATGCTACATGTCACCAATACTCACCAATGGTGATACATGTTTGTATGATGTGACTGAGCCGCAATTGTCATTAATCTAAATACATAATTATTAAAAATCATTATGTGTCATAAAATATGTGTATGGTTCATGCATTATCAGGAACATTTTTTCATCTAATGTGTACTTCGTTTTACAATAAATGGTAAAATAATTAAAGTTTTCCCGTAATACCTATTTTATGAAAAATGACGTCATTTGATGTGAAAATAGACGATTACGATAAACGACGCGTCCTGTAATAGCCCCACTGTTTATTTAGAGAATGACAGCTCAAATGTCATTCAATTTGTATTCATAATTTAGTTAAAGGTTTGACATTTACGAAATGGGACGTTTTCGGTTCGCCCAATGGGCAGAAGATCATTTGGCCGAAGACGAGCATTTTTACCAAAAGTTGAAGAGTATGACATGGACGATATTTGGTTTCAACAGGATGGCGCAACATGCCACAGAGCCAACCTGAAAATGCAAACTTTATATGGCCCACCCCTTAGATACACGGTGATAATTGCTAACCGTCACTCATGAACTTCTGCAATACCAGATCACGAATAATTGTCACTACACTTACACCGAATACCAGACATAAAATAATAAAATAGTTTTAAAATGAGTATGCTAAATAGTGCTGCTGGCCTTTGAATTCTAAATTATGTAAACTGCACGTTCATCAATTATTCATGAATCGTATGATTTTATTGCTTTTCTGCAATGGATGACATGAACTGAATTTTCTAATGCAGTGAATTTAAAAGTATATACAAAAAAAAATTGGTTGCCTGTAAAGTCGGTATACGGGCGAAAGTTTTACGTGACAACGACTCGGGCATGGTTAGCCCGCCTAAGAGCGAGAGAGACAGACATAAAAAGTGAAAGGCACGCGTGCCTCTCACTCGCTCTCATTGTGAGCGCATAACGTGAGCGGAGCGTAACGCAGTTTCTTGAAGTGTCACCCGGCAAACCAATTTATAAGACGTTGTCACGTCAAAAAATATTAGTATTTCATAAAATCAAACGGTCTGCATATCTAAATTGTAACGCCAAGTGTTTAAATCATTGTAAAAAATTATAAGGACACTTGCATTTAAGTTGTCTACAACTTGCTTGACAAAAGTTGTGATCTTTAAACCCTCTCCTACACGATGAAACCTGAGGTTGAAAAGTAACGAAAGACAAGGTGATCGGCAAAAATGTATAGAATCTTGTCCAAAAACCAACAAAGAGGTGACACGAAAGATAATTTTAAATTAACTACAGTTATATTATTAAAAAGGAAAATTAGCTCAAATCATTTTGTGAAAAAAATATGATTTTTTTTTCATAGAATATATTGTAGTACCTACATTAATGTAGGTTCTATTTGAAGTACATTAACAGTTTTCAGAAAATATGTCGAGTATTTTAATGAACAGAAGCTAACTAAATTCCTCAATGACTCGTAAAACTCGAAACATTCAATAATTTCAGCCTGCTCTACTTAAGGCGACTAAGTAAAACCAATTATCTTGAAGTAGGGCAATAACCGTTGTATAATCAAGCCATTAATCCGGCTACAACATTACTTGTACTTTGTAGCTCTAGTGTTAGAGCAGGTGTGAATCAAGTATACTTGAGTGGCGAATTGCGTGTGTACCTTAACTGGGAACTGCGTCAAAAATGGTTTGTTTGCTTATGTCAAATCTGTGGCAAGAACCAAAATTGAAAACCAAGTGAAACTTGTTTTGTTTACATTTTATTACCAAAATATTTATGGTAAATATCATTTTTTAAGAGTCAAACAGTAATGATTCCAAAAGACCAGACGAGCGAGTCCAGTTTCGCCATCTGAAATTGACGTACCCAGACCCCATTTAGCGGTACTGTATTCAAGGAAGAATATGTGTAATCCCCAATCCGCCCTGGGCAAGCGTGGTGGACTATGCCTAATCCCTCATCTGAGGAGACCTGAACCCAATAGTGGGCAGTAATGGGTTGATACAGTACAGTACAGTATTCAAGGAGAATAAAAATTAAGTCAATATTTTGTTAATTTCAGTAAATTCACTTCGCTTACGATCTGGTGACCCATTATCTCGTCTGCCGACAAGGTAATAAAAGAACATGGGAAGTTACTGTTATTATTTAAATTAATGTTTAAAAAGTGAAATGAGGTTTTTCACTAAATTGAATAAATCCGACTCTACCGTTCCTTGTTTACGTTCGCCTGTTCACTCCATTAAGATCCTTCCACCATCCTTATAGCCATTGTTTCTTACACTTAAAACCTAAGAACTGCTTCACAAACAGTCAAAAGTTTCTCGATCAAAGAAATCTAAAAAAGAAAAGTTGAAAAAAATTGTGTAAATGACAACACAAGTAATTTCGACCTCCTTTGAGTTACGACGAAACTTCAAAAAAATTCAAATTTGAATTACAAGGCGCCGTAATTCTTAGACTTCGAGAATATACCGAACAACCTTCCACGAATAAAATGGCTATAAAGCTAACACTTATTATAAAAGAGGAGAGGTTTCGCAAAAGTTGGATTATAACTGTCCCTCTGGGTGTGATGGAATGGAGACTACAGGCCCTGTGACCGCATTAAATATACGGAGTTTATTTTAAAATATTTTACCGGAAATTTTTGAACTAAAACGGGTGTACGAGAAATTTTATATTTTATGCATGATGAGGTTATTGAGGCATAGAGCATAAGGCTGCGTGCCTTCTGTTTAACAGATTGTGAGTTATAATCTGCCCTTTATACCTACCTGTAAATATTAATTAAGGAAATATTTATGTTCAGGCAAAAACCTGTGAAGGATATCATTGTTTGGAAACCTTAGGGTAAGTATATCGGAGAAGGTTTAAAAACCCTTTGATAGTATGCATATGAAGTAGTAATCCTCTAGGAAGTGATTGAGCTAAAAGTAAATAACTGTACAAACAGTATCAGATATTTCAAAAAAGACAGCAATATTGGTGATGAACACAATTGAAAAAATCTTATTAGACAAGAAACACACATGTTTTCAAACCAAATCTACATAATATTTGTAACCTAAGAAATAACACTAAACTTCGAAATTCAGTAAAAGTAGTTGAAAGAGCGAAATCTCCAATTCAAATTTCCAACGAAATAAATAAAATTACAGAAACAAATGGAATATTTGTTGTTAAAGTTTCATCGCCTTTCGGTTTTAGGTTAGAATCGAAAATGTTGAAATCACAGGAGACGAAAACTTGAAGAATTATAATAAAAGTAAGGAAGACTTATGTTAAATAATGTTGATTTTATGAACGCCAAAGTTTATTACTTTAATTTAGCTATGATTGAGTTTAAATTGGATTACACATTTTACTGAAAAACGTATATGGACCTTTTAAACCAAAATTGTTTACAACGTTTGGCGCATATATATACGACATAGACATAGCCCAAAGAATAAGCAAGTTGAAGTGGCAGTGGGCGGGCCACATGGCACGTAGAACCGATGCCCGTTGGAGTACGAAGGTTCTGGAGTGGCGCTCACGTCAAGGCAAGCGCAATGTGGGACGACCCGCTGCAAGGTGGACGGATGATCTTGTTAAGATCGCAGGAACACGCTGGATGCATGGACGCAGGCTGCTACCAACCGGTCGCATTGGAAATCTTTGGGGAAGGCCTATGTCCAGCAGTGGACGTCTACAGGCTGAGAATGATGATGATGATGATATACGACATCTGAAATCTACTTCAGTGGGCTTCGGCCTGACCGGGAATACTCTATCTCGTCCGGTCGGAGACCTCTCTTTGACCATAATACCATCTATACCCACATTGTGAATGATGACGATTGCACATGGTATTAACCAACTATGCTTACCATGGCTAAAACTATTTCAACAACCAAATCTACTATACAAAACGATCTAAAATGCCAAACCGCACCACCTCTACTACTTATTTTTGTCAAAGTAATCCAAAACTAACAACTAAATTGAACACATGTCTTAATGAGAATATTCCGCCATATTAGCCTCTATAAAACCCAAAAAAACTAAAGAACATCTAGCGCATTTTATTAAAATTGGTCATTTAGACCGACACTCTGAATGAATACAAATGAGGTGATTCCGAAAAATAGATAACGCGTCTCAGATACTTCGTCGAAAGAACACGACTATCAGATCAAAAATCTGAAGATCACTGAGGTTTCTTTAGGGATTTTAAAATGTGCTATAGCAATTCTGTTGACTTGTTGTTCTTCAAACAAGGCGAGAGAAGAGTCTTAAGCTAGAGAAGGTATCACAGTGTCCAGTGACAATAACGACCATCATCATCATCATCAGCCTATAGACGTCCACTGATGGACATAAGCCTCCTCCGAACCTCGCCACATCGACCGGTCCTGTACCATCTGCATCCATCCAGTAACCTCCCGCGATCTTGACCAGATCGTCGATCCATCTCGTGGGGGAATTACGATCAAGTGGCTCGAAATTAAGATTATATTACCAAACCAAATTTTACGAGACCCAAAAGAAGAGTATTCCATTATTCCTATAATGTTAAATAATTACTATCCTGGCCATAAGTCGACATCAAAACAAAAACGAAACACAGACCCAGAAACATTTCTATAACTTATAATGGGTAGGACCCAGCGCTTCCCAATGGAACAGTCGCAGTTATACACAAGTTCTGACATCTAATTATAAGTTGATGTTATTTCTCAAGGGCAATACAAACCCTATTACATTAATTTAAAGGTGTTTCAGAGAAAGGTTGTTGATATGTTGCACAAAAAGCTCTAATTTTCTTTGTCCATTTTTGACTTTGCCATAATCTCCGCATTGGTTTGCCGCAATCACAGTGGAATGCTACAGGTATTAAGAAAAACTATCAAAGTATATGGCGACCTTCAACTCCGTATACGAATGCCAAATTTTAATGAATTAACACTTCAAAAGTTTATCACAGCTGGAAACAACTGCAAAACTACATAATGAAGAAAGCTTATTTAAAGCCCTTTCTGAAGATGTGAAGTTGATTTCTACTAAAACGATCCGAGGCTAACAGTAGACAGTATTGGGTATAAAAACAAAGCTCAAACTTTTACCCAACAATGGCTTTACATAGAACTAGAAAATAATTACAAAATAACCTACTTCACTCAACTTATTGATTGAATCAACTCGTTATTATATTGTCGCCATTCATAGGATTATTTATAGGTGCCAATGAAATGCGACAAGGTTCACCAAACAACAATCACTCTTGTATCCAGCTGATCTTTTCGTTTCATCGATAGGTGTGAACCGATCCCTGTACTCGGGTTTAAGTACACGTAATCATAGGGATGGTGAAGATGTATCGATATTTTGAAATATTTCATATGTTTCCTCAAGTCCTCTATTGTCTAGCAGTCGAGAGGTACCTAAGGTGATCTCTAGCTAAATATGCCATGTTACATAAGTCTAATGAATTTCGTCATCAGCTTAATATTTATTTTGTATTCAACAAGTTACTGGTATCTCAATCAGATTCAAATCTTATTTTTTTCTGAACATCTAACCTTTCTAACCCATCGTGAACCCGTTTCAAATTACCAACAAGATACCCCTCAAGTTGCCAATTTAAATATGCAACTCTTAGGGCTATGTATGTCAGTAGACATAACTCTGTTGTGGTCTCATCAATATACAGGGTGTTGTTGCCCGGTGAAACAATACTTTAAGGGCTTAATCTATATCACATTTCAAATCATATACACATACTTTTGAAACGGAGATAATGACTTTATTTTCCCATACAAAGTTGAAAAATTATTATTTTGTATTAATTTTGACAACCCTACCCTGGCCTATATGTAGCGTGCTATATCTATATGCCATTTTCACGTACACAGGCGCATCCGATCGCAATTTTAGAGTTCCGTACTATAATAAACTCCTACTAATAGAAAATTAACATGTAGTTTTGATTAGTTATAACTTATGATATATTATGCCTAGAAAACCCAGACTTGGTGGATGGCTTCTACATCAAGTATACTATTTGCTGTGAAAGTTTTGTTTCATCGGATTTTAACACCCTGTATACCTGTCTACTGTTCACTAATATAAATAAAAGCCAATTTTTTATTTTATTCCAATGTCTCAAATCGTCGTTTTCATCGACACTTTCAAAGCACGTTCTGATGTCCAACCCTACGCGACCATATTGGTTTCTGGATGACATAGGAAACTCAATTTCGGGGCGCCTTTCTCGCACTGTATGCAAATGACTTGGCGTTTGTGTATTCCAAATTTAGGCCAGTTTAATGGAAGCCACTTTGGGACTGGAATTCCGCTTTTTTATCTCGCTTTTTGTCTCGATGTAGATCACGGTTTTAAACGAAATTGTGTCAGTGAGTTAGTTGATGTTAAACCTAAATTTAAATGTTTAACAGCTTTCTTTGTGTACTTTTTTGAATGAATACTTTCATGAATTTTGAACGGATTCTTAACACGATATTTAATTAATTGAGTTGTCTCGATATTTTCTGTTTGGATGAAGTTATTGT
Organism: Trilocha varians; assembly: GCA_030269945.2. Lineage (NCBI taxonomy): Eukaryota > Metazoa > Arthropoda > Insecta > Lepidoptera > Bombycidae > Trilocha > Trilocha varians. Next base: position 9,758,063 of record AP028273.1, on the reverse strand, counting down.
AAATTTTATTTTTGAGAAGAATGATTTTCTCTACGTTCAAAGATATTTTGTTATAAAAAGGAAATTTATATTTTAGTGATCGCTTTATTCCTAAGACTGGTATTAGAAATTTACCGTCTAAAACAAAATTGAAGTATCAAAGATTGTTCATTACAAAGTCTTCTCCCTAATATCGAAGATTGATCTTAAACTTCGAATTTACATTATAAGCCTTAATTTAGTTTATATTACGATCTTTGTAAGTCATGAATATGTAATAGATACTGCTAATGAGTTATTCCACTTACACGCTAATCTGTGAGCTTACGCCTGCTAAGCACTTTACTTGCGGCTGTATATACGCTTCATTTAAAATTTAGAGTAACGCGATTACTGTATTCCTATATTAATATCATAATTTTGGAGTTTGTTTTTGTTGCCATATAGGTACTGATCTGAATTTACTTGTTAAAAAATGTTCATTTGGTAATACTAACAGAGAAGAACTCTATTATAACAAATGACGTAGTGTTGGACGCTGATGGAACGCCCTGCTAGATGGGACGATGACCTAAGAAAGGTGGCCGGTAACAACTGGATGAAACGAGCAGAAGATCGGACTCAATGGCGTATTTTGGGAGAGGCCTATGTACAGCAGTGCACGAGTGTGGGCTGATGATGATGAGAAGAGGAGAAAAGACCTAGAAAGAGATGGATGGATTGGTTGAAAGTTGATATAATAATATGTGGAGTGACAGAAGACGTATGCCATAATAGGAATAAATGGAGAGAGGAAACATTTGGCGCCGAAGCCATTTAAATTAAATTAGGAAGAACAAAAGAAGTCATACACAAATCAAAGCGTGATTATATGTAGTTTTTTTTTTCATTAACATTCTTAAATAATGTACTGACGATTTCACCACCGTAGCTTAGAACAGAAATTCTGAAAATGGCCCCAAAAAATTAAACCACAACAAAATAATCACTATAACCATTTTAATTCGTCCATACACGCGAAACTATACGCAGTATTATTAGCTCGTTAATCTGAAATTACAACGTCATCAAAATATGATCCAAACACAAGATAGGGGTGAGTTGGATCGTTTTGATCCGGTTTCGAGGCGATTCTAACCGGTTGAAACCGGAATAGCGGTAACAATCTGCATGCTAATGGCCCCGAGGCATCATAAAGTAAAGTTACAGCTTCCTGGTGGGCGAAAACGATTGTTATTCGAAGGGTTTTCGAAATTATATCGTTAATTGTCTTAGGGCCAGTTGATTTTATAAATATGACATCTGTTTCGAGTATGACATGTGGAGGGGATGACTATAAATAGCGCGTGGTCGATGAATTCTGGTCAGTTGACTTTCGGTCACTGATGCGAAAGCGTGATTTATTATGAGGTATTTTTTACTCTAAAGTAATGGAAGAAGTAACGATATAATTTCTGCTGTATCTGTCAATGAAATATTTCCATTTTATTCAATTATTTTGTTAAGAAAGTTTAAACACAGATAAAATACCAAAAGAACTACTAAAGATCACGAAAGCTTACGTAATCTGAAGTAGATTTAGAGCAATAGAAAAGAATAAAAAGCTAGCCTTTTATCCGTCAGATTCAGAGAAACTTCTCGAGCTTGGAATTTATTCGAAACTCATCCTTCAATGATACCCAAGCCTAGTTGAGTTAGACTTTTATCAAACAAAGTTAGACAGGCGGTTCAACTATTCTAATCGAGTAAACAAAAATATTCCTTCAATATTGCAGACCTTAGGTGATTCCTGAGCGCTATGATTGTTTTACCTGTTTATACAGGGTGGAATTTAAAACGCAAGGGAAGTGAAACTGATGGTTCCTAGTCTTTCTATCATCTTCTGATTAATTCGTTGCGGGATCCAAGACAAGGTAGCTTTCCCTCGGGTTCTTGAGCTTCACTGCTCAGAGTCATTACGATGGTCACCGCTGTGGATCCTGATTATACGTGCTGCAGTGGGAGTAAGAGGTGAGCAAGAAATAGTTATGAATGGAGTCAAATTTGACGTCCAAGATCACCAACCCTCCTACATATAAAACTGATATCTTGATGTTGGCCAAACACCAACAAATCACAATTCAGATTTGGCCAATCATCTGTCTAGTCTTCCACACGTAGGTCACTCAAATCGTCACTCGTGAGTATCCGGGGTCCGTCATCGTTCTCATTTCCGCAGCAACCGTTGGACGCCATTATTCCGGCCGACGTGCGACGGAAACAGCCGAACTCGCCGTATCGGAAATTTGAATTTCGGACGGATCGGGTGAAATCGAGCGGTGTTATTGCTTTACGTGAGATTTTGAGTCGAATCTTTAGAGTTCGTATTGACTGTGATTTAGGAACGAAAATTATTTAAGAATATGAACACTTTACTTACATTAAACTTGAGACCAAAATTAACTTCGGAAGCATCTACTGACTGACCCAAAAAACACCTTAGTAGGAAATCAAAGGCTGCCAGTGCATTGAAGAACATAAAAATAATCATTTAATGAAAATAAAACTTAGAGGAAGAAAAGTATGACGCAATCACAAGTAATTTTTTACACACACGAATTCGAAATTTAAAAAAAGCGCGGCAACATAAATCTTACATTTAAAAAGTATTTTACAAAGAGGTTTTAATCAATTTTAATAAAACTATTTATAGGTGGCGCTTTAGTCGCAAGTATCTTTGCCTTTATAATGTTTGTAGGCGACTGAATAACATTCAACCTACAACCTTAATGAAATCTAAGTAATTTTTAAGTTTTTGAAAACTCATACACATTAGGATATTCCATCCCTACATAACCTTTAAAAAAATTCAAATAAAATACGCACCTAAAATTCAAATAAAATGAAAAGTCGAACAAAATTCAAATAAACGTCGAACCCTATCGAATATTCCAGAATCTAAGAATCGCTCCAAAGCCGGATTATGTAGATACGACTTTCATATCCAGGATTTAGCCGTCAAACTCGTTCCTCTTGACATCTTAGACGAAGGTGCTAACGTTATGGAGTTTTTGACGGTTCTTTAAATAATATTTAGAGGTAAGTAAGTGTGATAAGTTTTTACAGATGTTCTAGAAACTACCGCAATTAAGCTAGTGATTGTTACCTTGATGACCATTATTTTTGCATCCTAGCAAAGCGAGATTATGGATGCAACTTATGTATCATTAATCAGCAATAGTTCCGAGTTGGGGTATATCAGGAGAACTATAAGGTGGTGGTGGCTGAGTGGTTGAAGCGCTTGTCTTCCGTACGGGAGGTCGCGGGTTCAAAACCGGTCGGCTTGTACCTCTAAATCTTAATATGAAAAAAAATTATGTGCAATTTTTCACAACACCACTGGCTAAAAACGGTGAAGGAAAACATCGTGAGGAAACCTTGCATATCGGAAAAGGGTTCTAAAAATCCTTTGAAGATATGTGAAGTCCCCAATCCGCATTAGGTAAGCGTGGTGGACTATGCCTAACCCCTCTTCGGAGGAGACCTGAGCTCAGCAGTGGGCAGTAATGGGTTGTTACAGTACTGTACAGTACAGGAGAACTATGGACCAAGTTTTCAGCTTGCCTCAAATACCTTCCCAAAAATTGGCAGTATCTCTCGGACCAATAGAGGTTCCTACTGCCGCTGGTGCGAGCTGGTGAATGATGTCTTGGTGACTCATATTTTTGTACTATAGTAAAGCGAGATTATGGACGAAATATATCATTAATCTGATGAACAACATTAAGCTGAATCTCGTTCGGTTTTTGGTGGAAACTAGTGTAAATAAAGCTGGCCAGTTTTGCTACCTTCATGACTCTTCTCAAAACGGAGATTTTTTGCAATTATTTTCTGTCTGAAGCTGAGACATACCATAGAGAATGTGATTATCTTACTTTAAGCGTACTGAAGTCCAGATCGTAGGCTAAAGTACGGTTTTTAATTCCAGTCAGTAAAATGACTGTCATTGCACTGGAGTGGAATCATACTTTAGGTGTACAACGTACAAACCAACCAATGGTAGTCCAACGTTTATAAAAGAATGGCAAGGGTGCTCTGATTCAAATATTATTTTTAGACTTTCCATTTCATCTTACCGCGCATCCTCACGGCTCATTGGTCTCAGTTTCCGTTCCGCTTGGCCCCTAATTCGATTTCGTCGACTCATCGTTTTCGAATGGTCACACTGGATTTGTTGTTTGTCGATTTGAAAATTGAACGAAGTTGTTTTGTTTGAAAATGTTTTGGAAGATAATTTACTATTTATAATATGAGTATTCTCGACGTTTTTTTTAAGTTTGGGTCATGATTAAGTGAGTATTTAGATCTATTATTTAAAGGAACCTATGTATGTTGAATTTTATGTTGATAACTACATCATCTGATGGTGTATGATCTGTGCCAAGGATAATGTTAAGCTACATAGTTCCACTTATCTTAAATACTGTTTTCTAAGCCCCTTTGAGGTAAAAACAATTATAAACTAAAGAAGTATTAAAAAGTAGAATTCAAACTGTTCTAAGAAATGAGTTCAATTTCTCGTCTTACACATGAATTGTTCATGAATTATTAACTTTTTGAATATAAATCAGCCAAACTTTAAATGTAAATATAAAATAGATGGAAATTTTAAATTTAGAATTCACATTAGTTCTCTATCAAAGGCTTTATGAGGTCGTCTGGCTGAACTGAATTTTTTTACATTTTATCTTCTACAAAAGAAAAACTTTGGTTTAGAAAAAGGCGCGTAAAATTTAATATAACTTATAGGTACATATTATTTAAGAAATATTTGGTTTAAATTTTTGTGTTTGCCTACATGGCAATGAAAAATTTATTGTGTAATACTTTTCTAGACAGTCAAATTATCCGGATTCTTATAGTGCTGAATTGATTGTAGGATGTAGAATCACACCAAAAACCATAGTTTTCGCTACACCATCTTTGGTTGAGAATGCCTTAGGCATAATCCGCCATTGTACCTTTTATGTGCATAAAGTTTTTTTTTGCCTTGTACGCACGACGACGACGAGCTAACGGACCATCTGATCGTAAGCGGCATTAAATAAATAATACAGACATGAAAGTTAAATAATATCCCTCCGTCTTAAAAATCGGTCACAGGCTCCACGCCCTAATTTAACTTTTTTTTTTTTTTTTTTTTCAGTTGGAGGAAATCACCGGATCCCCGCCCGCCCCGCGGGCGGGGTATGTGGGAGTTGAACCTCACTAAAACCTCCAACCGCTCACACTCAGCGTCCGAACCCCGGCTGAGGCCAGAACCCAGCACGGGGTTTTGTGGGACGGCGCGACGCGTAACGCTCTCGGCACACTTTTCCGTCACGCCGCCCCCGGACGCCGAACCGGCAGCCGCCGGCGATACGGCCACCGGCTCTCTCGGTCGGCGGGCTATCCGAAGCCCGCCAAGATGGCTGGACCGCATGTCACCCTCCCACGGAATACCCCGCTGGGTCAGAACCAGCGTGGGTCGGGGAGCGCGGTCCGCCATCCTCCGGATGCTCTGACGCAAGGGCGTGCTGAGCGAGACACGACACCTTCTTGGGTCCCCGCTCGCACTCACATGCGTTGGGGACCCGAAACTCTTAAGGGGCCAGATTCCGGGCGAGATCCCGGTTCCGGCCCCTTGCTCGACGGCGGCGGGTTGTTGCGGGGCGGAGAGAAGAATAAATTCTCTCCCTCGCACTCCCCGCCACCCTCTTCTGCGAGATGGTGGACTCGCAGAAGTCGAGCATCGCCTTCCAGGACTCGCCACTCTCGAGCATCGACGCCACGACGCCCGGGAGCGACAAGTCCGGTCCTATTTGTCGGACCAGGACACACCGCTGCTGCTCCCATGCGGGGCAGACAGCGAGCGTATGCTCCGGTGTGTCCTGGTCACATCCTATACAGTGATGGCACCTCGTCGTCGGCTCCACCTGAATGCGGTGCAGATACCGCCCGAAGCACCCGTGCCCGGTCAGCATCTGCACCGCCCAAAAGGTGAGGCGTCCTTCGCCACGACCCACCCAATCCTTTAGGACGGGGCGGATCGCCTCGACGGTCCGCAGACCCCAAGTGGGGTTAGCGATGCGTCGCTCCCACGACTCCATTACGGACCGCCGAGATTGGGCCTTCCGATCCCGAACAGCTTCCCGCAGGGGACGCACTACGCCCCGAGCCCGGAGGTCGCATCGCCAACGATAATCGTCAGCGAGCGCCTCTGCCTCCAGCTCCCAGGGCGGCGTCCCCGCCAGCACGCACGCCGCCTCAAACGCGACGGTGCGGTACCCGCGGATGACCCTGATGGCTACGATGCGCTGTGGCCGGCGCAAGTATCGGGCAAAAGTTGCCCGAGTACGAGGCTCGGCCCAAACGGGCGCACCGTACAGGGCCATCGAGCGCACTACCCCCGCGTAGAGGCGGCGCACTGCGTGGCTGGGTCCCCCGATGTTCGGAAGCAACCGACCAAGATGGCCGGCCGTCCTCACAAGTCGAGGGACCAGCTGCTCGAAGTGGGTTCGGAAGGTCCAACGGCTGTCCAGCACGAGGCCGAGGTACTTAAGCTGCACCCCGACCCCGATTCGGACGCCTCCTACCATGATGTGGGCGTCGACCGGTGGCGCCACCCTGGCCCTGCGAAACCACAGGGCCTGGGATTTGTGTAGCGCCACGTCGAGGCCCAACCTCCTTATTCTGCCGACGACGAGGGCCACCCCCGCTGTGGCAAGACGGGCAGACTCTCCGTAGTCATCCCCCCGGGCCATGACCAATGTGTCGTCCGCGTAACAAATTACGCTAAGGCCCGGGAGGAGGGCGCCCCTCAGCACCCAGTCGTACCCGATATTCCAGAGCAGGGGTCCAAGAACGGACCCCTGTGGAACACCGCGCACGACCTGGAACCGGTGCAAGGTCCCACCGTACCCGGTACATTCGACCGACCTGGCCTCCAGGTAGGAGCCGATCAGCCGGCGGAGATAGAGGGGCACTCCGTGCCTCTCCAGTGCCCCTCCAATCACGGACCAGGGCAGGGTGTTAAAGGCGTTGGCGATGTCGAGCGACACCGCCAAGGCCACCCCACCCTGGGAGACGGCCTCCTCCGAGAGGGTCCGGACGCGCAGAATCGCATCTACGGTCGAACGACCCTCCCGGAAGCCGTACTGCTCCGCCGACAGATCGGGTCCAACCCCGACCAGGTGCTGAACGATGCGAGCAGCCAGAACACGTTCCAGCAATTTGCCCACCTCGTCCAGCAGCACGATGGGACGGTAACCGGCGGCTGAGTCCGCCGGGCGCCCCTCCTTACGTAGGAGGACCAGTCTGCCCGTCCTCCAAAGCGAGGGAAACCGTCCCGACTCCAGGCATGAGTTGTACAGCCTCAGGAGTCGGTCCCCTAGGGCATTGAGGGCCAAGGCTAGGACCCGGCCGTGGATGCCGTCCGGGCCGGGTGCCGTGTCTTTTCTACTCATTTTGACCACGGCCTCATGGAGCTCATCCATCGTGATGTGAGGGACCTCAGCAGTGGCTTCACCGCCGGTGCGATCCGGCGGTTCACCCATAGCAGGCGGAATAAATCCGTCCTGCTCCTGCGGGAACAACGTCGAAACGATGTCCCGCAGCTGCTGAGGTGGGAGACGCTCAGTCAGGGGAGGCGCCCACGGGCGCAGCTTGCCACGCACCGCTTTATACGGGCGCCCCCACGGATCATCGTCGAGCGTCTCCAAGAGTGACTCCATGTACCTCTCCTTGGCCTGCTTGATGGCCAGCTGCATGGCGCTCCTCGCTTCAGCGTACTCGCCATACAGCCGGGCCTCCTCCTCCGCGAACGCGACGGGATCGTCACGGCGCGCGAGGATGCGGCGGCGATGTCTGGCGCACCGGCGTCTCGCCCGGACGCATACAGCACGGAGCTGCGCTATCTCGGGCGACCACCAGTACGCCGACCTGTTAGGAGGCCGAGGGCCGACCCGGGGCATCGAAGCATCGCTAATGCGATGCATCGTGTCCCGGAGCCATAGCGCCTCGACCTCCACGTCCACTGGGTGTGGACGCATAGGCGTCCACGCCGCCACAGTGGAGGCTTCCACCAAGCGCTCCTTGTCCAGGAGCTTCAATGCCCACCTGGGGAATGACCGGGGCGCAGTTCCGCGGGCGACCGCGGTTGTCGTGGGGGCGGAAAGATCAAACCGGATATACCGGTGATCCGATAACGATTCCGCCCCCACCAGCACCTCCCAACCGCGGATGCGTTGTGCGATGACAGGGCTCGCGAACGTAACGTCCACGATGGACTCGCCCCGCCACCGCACGCAAGTCGCGACCGACCCTCTGTTCAAGACACAGAGTCCGGCCGCGACCGCCCACTCCTCCAATCGCCTACCCCGAGGTTCGGTGCGGGGGCAACCCCAAGCGACTGACTTCGCATTGAGGTCCCCCGCCAGTATCACAGGACGGGGAGCGGAGCGCTGAGTAATCGCTCCGAGCCCGTCCAGGAACTGCTCGAACTCGAGAATAGGTCGATTTGGAGAGAAATACGCCCCGATCACGACGGTATCTTCCATCATCGCCGCGACGAACCCTGGTCCCTTGGCCACCATTACCAAGGGCGGGATCGCCGCGGCTCTCCTTACGTGGATGGCCGCCAAGCCGCACTCGTCCCCGAACCAGCACTCATCTGCCGGGGGGACAAAGTACGGCTCCGCGACCACCGCTACGTCAATGGACCACTCCGCCATGCTCTGGACCAACATGTCCTGAGCCCTGGCGGAGTGGTTCAAATTTCCTTGGAGGAAGCGACGGGTGCAGTCCATTACTGAGCTACATCCATCGCTCCCTCCCCTCCTCCATCGCCCCCGCCATCGGGCGCACTAGGCGCCACGGCGGGGTCTGAAACGCCGGCCGGTACTCCCCCGGCCGACTTCTTCTGTTGGCGCCGCTTCATTTTGCGGCGCCTGTTACGTTCGGTGTTTCCACCGGACGGGGAGCAAGCCTTGCCCCCCGCCCGGTGATCGGCCCTGCGACCGGCCGCGGCGCACAACGCGCAGTGCGGCGCGGCCGAGCACACGGCCGCTTTGTGTCCGGTTTGACCGCAGCGGAAGCACAATCCGCTGCGGTCTACAGTGCTGGTGCACCTGGCGACGCTGTGCCCCGTACCGAAGCACTTGAGGCATCGCCAGGCGCGTGACTCCAGCAGCCGCACGTGGGCTGCAACCCAGCCCACGCGCAGCCTGCCAGGGTCCCCAGCCGGCCTTCCGGGCGGAGGAGTGGCCAGGGAGGTGGCGGCCCCGACCGGGCACCGTACCCACACCGAGCTGGCCCCGGTGTAACCTTGGCGAAGTTCGCCTACGGTTACATTTTCCGGGGCGCACTTGCCCTGGGCGGCGATGGCCGCCACCACCTCCTCCCTGGTGGTGCAGTCATCCAGGCCGGTCACACGCAGCTCAGCCATCTTGACCGGCCTGTGCACCTTGACCTCCTCCTCCGGCCATACGACCCGCAGACCCGACACCAGACGCTCCGCGACGCTGTCACTGTCAGCGCCGGGACACTCCAGGAGTCGGGCCCCATTGGCCGTATGCCGGATGCGGAGGCCATCCTCCGCCCCGATCTCTCTGAGGTCGACTGCCGCGCGCGCCTTCGCCATGACGTCGGGGTATGTCAACCCCTTCGCCTGGCCGGCAGGCAGCAGGGTGACCACCACTGCAGCCTGCCGCGGCGCGCGCGGCTTCTTCTTGGCCTTCTGGCTCTTCTTCTTCTTCTTTCCGGCGGCGGGCGCTCGACCCGGTTGGGGAGCAGCCACGACCGCCGGAGTCACGTTCCTGTTTTGGGCAGTGGTCGGCGCTCTCCCCGGTTGAGGAGTCGCCTTGACCGCTGCCCTCGTCGCGTTCGGTGGTGGTGGTTGGGTTGGGGTGGCCACAACCCTAGCCCTCTTTGCGCCCCGCTTAACCACCTCAGTCCATCCCTCATCCATATTGGATGGGGGCGGAGGAAGCGGGCGGGGCTGAGGCGCTGGCACCGGAGCCGGTGTCCCGCCGCCATTCTTCTTCTGCTTTTTCCCACGTGTCGGAGCCGTATCCCGACCCGCAGGTTTAGCCGGGGGGCAGGAGCAGCGGGAGGAGGAGAGGGCGGTGCGGGCGGGGCAGCACTACTCAGTGCCGCCACGATCCCCTTGAGTTCGGCAATTTGTTTGCCGAACTCCTCCGCCAACTCCCGCCTGATGCAGGCAACCAGCTCCTCTCTGGTTTCTGTTTGCTGCGCTCTGGCCCGTGGTGACGCAAGTCGCCGCGGAGGCAGCCACTCTTCGTTGGCCTCCTTATTGGCCCGCAGCGCTCGGGTGCCGCTTGGCTGCGCAACCGGCGGCGTAGGCCGTGCCCTTCGCGAGCCGCTCGCTGCCACAGCAGTCCCCGGTCCCTGGGTCTCGAGGGCCAGCAGCTTCTCCTTGAGAAGAGCCACTTCTGCCCTCGACCTCTCCAGCTCCGTGCGCTGCGCCGCGTCCCGGCTGATGGCCGCTGAGACCGCAGGCATGATCCTCTCGGTCTCATCGGCCACCTGCCGCCACCACCGCGCGTAGGCCGGGCGCATCCTAATCGTTTTACTTGTGGCCGCAGAAGCGGCCTGGCGCCGTATGGTTTCCAGGACGACGACGGGGCTCTCTGAGAGCTCCCCGTCAGTCGCCTGAGCCGAGGCGAACGATCCTACCGAAGGCGCGGGTGAGGCGGAGGTCTTCCTCGGATCTTTGGTCGTCTCTGCAGTGGTGGTAGTGGCTCGCCTCGTGGGTCCTCGCGGCGTCTCCTCCTCAGAGGAGGCGGACGAAGGCCCAGTGCTTTCCGAGGTCCGGCGCGTCGCGGTCTTCCGCTTGCGCCGGCCCCTCCCACCCTGCTCGACAGAGCGGGCATCGCTCGCGACAGTACTCGCGCGCGATGCCTGCCCCGACCCTACGCCAGTGGCATTCTCCGTCACAGGGGCCTGGTCGCCTACCCCTGTGCGGGCTTCGGTGATGGACTCAACGTCCATCACTCACCGAGAGGTCGGAGGGAGTAATCGCACCAGTGCGATTACTCCCGGGCACCCAACCTAACGGCCGCTCTCCCGTTGCTGCTTTGGCACCACCCGGGGACCACGTGCGGGGTCAGCCTTCAGAGAAGGTGGTCGAGCCCACGGACGTCAGCAACGGGGGGCCCCCACGCCCTAATTTAACTTACAAGTTTTAAAAGCGAAAGAAGTCATCGATTCGGTTGACGAATACGTTTGTATTTTTCTTCGGAGTTAGAAACTTCGTGTTAAGCAAAGTACTTGATGTGAGCTGGCGATTACTTATCGCTGGGTGGAATGTATTACAAGCTTTTTCCTTGGCAACCAAATGAGGAATATTTCAAATCGCTGTTGTGAAACCTTTTTGATGTTTCTGGTTTAGAGTTGTGTCTTTGTAATGTTGGCTAACCGACGTAAAAAACAAGTGACGGTCGACCAACATGTAGGTAAACGGGTGTTTTGTATGCATTAGCCGGCATTGAAACTATGTGAAACACTGTTTGGTAGTTAGCCTACCAATTGTCATTTGTGCGTATTTGAAGTTGGCGAGACTGGCTTTTTTCACTATAACCAATATCGAATCAAATATATATTTTTAAAGTAGATCATCGATTGTTAGGTGATAAAAAAAGTAATTGGAAGTAAAATACATTTATTACGAAAAAATACGTTTGCTTTTCGAAGAGTAATAAGGTAAGAGTAATAAAGTAACATTCCACTAACCTGGTGACTATTTTTATAATACTTTTAGTTTGTTGTCTATTCCCAGTAGGATGACGACAAAATCAAAATTAATTATTTTATGTAACTAAATAGTGAGTAGTTTATAACTCAGAATATCAAATAACCACTCAACTGGGATCGGCAACCAAATTGGTTTGTTTACTTTTGCCAAGTCTGTGGCAGGAGCCAAAATTGAGCACAGTTCAAAAACTTGTTTTTTTTACATTTTTTAATTGTTTCATATTTTACGGAGAAACTATATTTTCGCTAAAAATGCAATACAGCATCATTTAATAAAAAAGGTTTACAAAAATATAAGGTTTAATTAAAAATCGAAATTAAAATTTATTAGAAAAAATGTTTTTAAATAGAGACTCAAACACGGTAGTGATTCCGGAGGAAGTCCCCAAAAAGTGACGTTCCCAGTTGAGTGGATAAAGGTCATCTTTCTTTGTAATGACAATTCGTCTTCTTTTTTATTGAAAATCAAGATGGCCGCGTCCCAATCTCGAGGGTCACGAGCCCGTTTGTTTTTTTGCGGCCAGTATCGCGCTTTACAATGACAAAGACAAAACAGGTTTCTCATTTCGTGTTTTTTTTTACTTTTAATCAGATGGTGAAGTATCGACTGTTTCTCGAGTTGCCACCGTAAGTCGAACGAGGAACGGAAAACGTAAAAAGCTTTAATTAATTTGAAATTAGATTTTTAAAATAATCACAATTAAAATTAGCTCTATGATTTAACAAAAAACACGTAAATTTGTCCATTAAATAATACATCATCCATTACTAAATACTAGACTCAAAATTTTACTTTCAAACTATACCTAAATCCAAATCGGTTCATCCTTGCCAGTTATGCTTTCCAGTTCCTACAAACACTTTTTTTCCTCAGAAGTTAAATTCGTATACATAGCTACAAAGTTATGACATAATATACATATCTACAATCTAGCTATAAAACCTTTAATAAATAACGTGTATCATATTCGATAAAACTGTAACAACATCGTAAAACATAAAAATAAAATATCGCTAACTATTACCGAAATGGTTATGTGGGATTTAAGATAACTTTTCGACCTTTACGATTTTTAAGCTGTTCACATTATAATACACCTTACTCGTTAAATTTCTACAGAGTGCTTTTTTAAAGAAGGTACATATTGCAGGAGGGTGATGAGTACTCTGTTCTAATACAGAATATTACAAAAAATAGGTAAAATTACAACATTTTGTTTTTTTTAAATCTAAATTCGACAAACCTACCTCAAACATAAACAATTTCAGCTAAAAGAGTATTGACTAACGACCTCTAGTGATCTCGCGCACCCCACACCTCCGCCACACCCATCAGCTGTCGAAAAACCATCATTTTGCAGGAATTTTAGATATTTTTAAGTTGCGATTAAGCCATATTCTTTGGTAATAATATTTTACTGGTCGTATATAACCATCAACTACCATGACCTTCAATATGTACCCTCACTAAGAAATCACCCTGTATATTTCATAAAAAGTCTCGTTTGAATAAGGACAAAGTAATGGGGAAACATTGAGGTGGAATAGTTCATCAACAAAATGTAACTGTAATTTTTACACATACATCAATTTATCAATGTTTTAAAACTATTCTCTCTTCATATTAATTTTTACCTCGTACTCGATTTGAAATACCCCCATTCACGATGTTCTCGGAGTACTACGTCACGTTTTTTAAAACGAGGTTTAAGATAACCCCGTCCCTACTAAATGGGTGAACCCTCCAATGCCCTGGCTCATGAGCAACAATAATCACTCACCATCAGATGTGTCGTGGACTCGTTTAACTGTCATGAAATTTGAACAAATTTAATACCTCCCAAGAGGAAACAACTTTGTAACTCCAAAACATTTCGTCGCAAGTCGCAATCGTAATATTTGAAACGACAACTTAACAAGAGGTCGTAAGGTAAATGTCAAAGGTGTAGGCCACAGCTCAGTTAAGCCGAACATAAATTGCACTTTGTAAAACTCAAGGAGAGCTTAAAAATCTTTTAGCTATAAGCTTATTTTATCAAAATATATTTGGGTTATAAACTTATTCAGACACTCGCGGTTTTCTATAATACTTACGGAGGCAAGTTTTGGAGTATCTTATAATAGGCTACAGTGGTATTGCAGAGGTTCATGAGCGCCAGTAATCACTGTCAGATGGATCGTAGAAATCGTTGGTTTATTATTCTGTTTTGTAAAAAAATAACAAACAAACTCATGGTGGACGGGTTGGTCACCGATTAGAGCCTCCTTGTTCCTATAAATCTTAATGTAAAGTAATTTATGACCATAAACTTATTCAGACACTCACGGTTTTCTATAATACTTTCATGCATTTTAAACGGGTTCTTACCACGATATTCAAATAATTGAGTTGTCCCGATATTTCAACGTTGTTGCAAACGTCATGATCACGAGAAGATTGGATACTGCGGGTCGATTTAAGAGCAAACAAATTCTACCCTCTTTCTCGTTCGCTTTTGAGAAGTGCCAAAATATCGAGACAACTCAATTAATTAAATATCGTAGTAAAAACCCGTTTAAAATGCATGAATATATTTAAGTTAGTAAATCATACAATTTTGGTGTAAAAGGTTTCGATAGAATTTTATTTAAACAATCGTCTTTCTTATATTATGTTGCGTTTTTCATATTCGCCAACGTACAATATACGCAAAAAACAAACAACGGCGACGGTAGACCAACATGTACACCAACATGTGTTTGTATGCATTGATCGGCATTGAAACTATGTGAAACAGTTGTCATTTGCGTGTATTGGAAGCTGGTGATCGAAAATGTAAACGTAAAATTTGTCGGAAAGAAGTTCTTTATCGCGCGTTATCGAAAGGGGGCTAGACGGAAAAAAATCTTACGAAAAGTTGTCACGACACTTATTTTGTTTTAGATGATTATCGCTAGATGGTGCTGTGATCAAAATCTTTTAAAACACGTTCCTTATTTTTGTTTTAGATGATTATCGTTAGATGGCGCTGTGATTAAAATCTTTTAAAACACGTTCCTTATCGGGCGTTACGTTAGGAAAAAAAATATAAGATATCTTTTAACCGAAAGGAACTTCGTTCTATTCGGGTGTCCCATAACACCTCTCAAGTTTTTTTGACATTTAGAATTGTTGTAGAAAACTTTTCTAACTGACTAACACTCGCCTGCGCTCATTTCAAACTACTTGCTATATCATGGCTATGCAAAAGCGATTTGTTTAAAACTTTCTTTATATACGGTTATTTTAATATTAAACTATGAAATTGAGTTATTATTTTACGTCATAATTCCAAGACACAGCTGCTGGTTATAAGTTTGAATTTACTGCGTTTTTACGTTCAGCACGTCTCGTGCATCGTTCGACAGAATCACTAACAAGTTTTTATGAAAATATTGAAGTTTCAAACATCTGCATGCACTATATTTTAGAACTTAGAGTCAATTGCATATTTCTCATCTTATAAGTTACTAGCTGAACTGTGTAGCTTCGTCTGCGTCACAGAGGAAGGATAGCATTTGCGATGTGAAGTACTACATCATTTTTATTATTGCAAGATCGATAAACGAGCTCACGGCCCATGGCCCTGATGGTGAACGGTTACCGTCGCTCATGAACCTCTGTAATGCTAGGGCAATGAGGAGCCGTTGTCTAAAATTATAAAACTCTAAAATTCTGTTTCTTATATTACATGTTATTTACATATAAAACTTCCTCTAGAATCACTCTATCTACAAAAAAATCCGCATCAAAATACATTGCGTAGTTTCGAAGATCTAAGGTTGGTACACAGTTTTCGGGGATTTCCAAAATTCAGGAAAATAAGAACTTAGCCTTAAGACCAATAGCGTGCCAGATCCTGAATCGTGCTATCGACGTTTGCAACTTTGAAATACAACATCTAAAATCTACAACAGTGGGCTTCGGCCTGACCGGGCATACACTACCTCACCCGGTCGGGGATCTCCCTTTGGCCTAATACCACTGATTCCCAAAAAAACTTGAGAAGTTTCAAGAGACACCCGGATGGAACGAAGTTCCTTTCCAATAATTAGTGAGGGAATTGTAATAAAATTTTATTTTAAATAAAATATTTTGATCACAGCGCCATTTAGCATTAATCATATATAACAAATTAAGGAATTGTTTTAAAATATTTTAATCACAGCGCCATCTAACGATAATCATCTAAAACAAAAAAGTGTCGTGACAACTTTTTCATAAGAATTTCCGTCTAAGCCCCTTTCGATAACGCGCGATAAGGAACTTCTTTCCAAAAAACTCAACTAACTTTATTCCATTTTAATTACTCAAAAATACCAACATCATGAAAACGTCTATACAACTTAAAAACTTTTACCTTACAAAAGTCTACATTAGCAGATATATTCAAATGACAAAATAAATCCTTTGGAGAGTGTATTTAATCCGTCATAATGGTAACCACATACGACAGGGCACATGTAATATGATACTAGAAATGCTAGTTGGACCCTTCGAAACCTTAATGTAGGGCTGTCCGGAACCAGGAATTTTAAGGACCTTTTTAAACATGGTTTTTAAATTACTAGCAAGACTATTACACGGGTTATTCCTGTACCAATCCATTACTGCCCACTGTTGGGCTCAGGTCTCCTCAGAAGAGGGATTAGGCATAGTCCACCACGCTTGCCTAGTGCGGATTGGGGACTTCACATATCTTCAAAGGATTTTTAGAACCCTTTTCCGACATGCAGGTTTCCTCACGATGTTTTCCTTCACCGTTTTTAGCCGGTGGTGTTGTGAAAAATTGCACATATTAAATCTTTTTCACATTTAGATTTAGAAGTACAAGCCGGCCGGATTTGAACCCGTTCGGAAGGACACATTTCGACCACTCGGCCACCACGACTTTTTTTATTATTCTTACCCTATTTAAACCTGAACAATCAAACTGTCTTCGTTTGAAATGGTAGTATAGTTTTCAAAATGTAATTATTATTATTCATGTGTATTATCGATACTGGGAACTGAGTATTGCAATATTTGTACTTCGACTAAACTCTTCAAAACTATTCGTAAAAGTAATAGTTCCAATTCGATTCATGCTATAACAAATACCATTGTAAACGATCAAAACATCAAATTTAAGTATTAATGTTTTCAAAAAAATCATATACATGTCGGCGCGTATGAAAAATGACTTTGACAAGAGTGACAGTTGTTATGGTCACTCTAGCGGAGCGTCGAGACTGTGGTAGCGGGGCGACCATCTTAAAAACTCATTTATTTGAGAGCGGTCGCCGGCGCACCACGCCGCCTTAATCTTTAATTATTTTAAACTGATTAACGTTAATTAGAATATTGTTTGTAAAAGATTATTCAACTGTAAAGTTATTTCGAAGAAGTAAATGTTTTAAGTTTTGAAGACCATCCGTTTCATTCAAACTGGACTGGCATCTTTACTGGACTACCCACGCCATAAGCATTAGATAAAAGCGCTCGTACGCTTTTATACATATAAACATAAAATTATCATAAAATACAATTACAGGTTCAATCAACGCAAAAATAAAACCTAGAGTCAAAAAAAACTACGTAAGTGACAGCCCTACGTGTTTGTACCCCGCCACAATCCTGGTTAACTCTGAATTAATTACAACGGTACGCCCCACGTACGCAATCCCTCTCCTGTAAATACATTATGTATGTGTCTAAATGCTGAGCCTTTTTCATAGAAACTTTTAGACACTATTTCGTCAAAAATATGAGTATTTGGTTTGTAATTTTTGACAGCGAAACGTGCTTTTATTGATAGGGTTGTTTAATGTCAGTAAAGGGTCGTGATTTACATAAAATGAACCGTGGATTGTCTCAGTAGATCTAAATAAACTGCCAACTATAACTCTTATCAAAGTCAAAGTCAATTCATTTATTTCAAAATTGATGTGGACACACATACATTTTGAAAGTCAAAAATAAAAAAAAGATGTTTACCGCTTCTTTTATGATAAACAATTTACTAATTCACCATTAAATTCAATAAAAATATAGGTCAACTAATGTACTTTTTTGTACTTTCTGCGTTGTATGCAATAAAGTGTATTCATTCATTAATTCATTCATATACTATATGTCCTCCTCTCACTCCCACCACTATAACTCCTGTATCATGATCATCAGCAGTGAACATCATAATAACTGAACAATCTCATGCCCAGGAACCAGAGATACAACTTGTTTTGGACGCCGTAACGAGGACTATGATAACTATCAACAGATAGTTATCAGTAAGTCACCCGTAAAATCCTAAAAATCTTTTGTAAATTCCACTTACCTCGTTCACAGAAGGCACCTTCGTAATCCCCGTCTCTGCACTCACAGACCGGTCCATCATCAGTGCTGATGCAGACCCCGCCATGCTGGCAGGGATCACGGCGCTCGCAAGCGTCTCCACTTGCATTACTTATTCGAGAGGACTGTAACAATAGAAAAATGGGTAATTATCAGTTTAATGAAAGACCGAATAGTGCATTTATGGTTGCTTGAAAGAGATCCCTCTGAACGATAAGGCCGCCCACTGATACACTATTTTTATTAAGGTTATTAAATATCTACTGTTGTTATTTTCGTGTCTTTGAATATTTTTTTTTTTTATTTATTATTGGACTACAAAACTGGTCATTACAAACATTAGACACTAGGAGCTAACGTAATTTCTATTGTGCGATATATGAATGTATTGTATGTATTGTATTAGAAGTGTTGAGTTGTTATTAGATGAAATGTTTAAGATAATTTAATCGTAGTGAAATTACTATAATATTCCCAGTGTCCCATAAACTACGAATCGAACTGGCTTTAAGTCAAAGCGCAAGTCATACCTGTTGCCAAAAATATCGTTGAAAAATTACACTTTTAAAAATCACTACGCGCCTTCTCGATCACTGACTTATCTTTCTTCAAGCAAAAGTTGATGATAGTCGTTAAAGGTAATCCATAGAAAATGCTCTCTGATTTTTCATCATCAATGGGCAAAGGTAACTCGCAATTTAGTGGCCTAGTACCTTGCACGTTCACTGAGAAACCAGTCAAAAACGCATGGTTCGTATCTCGCTTGCAGTGCGGTTAAGAAAAGTATAGACCTCCCTATCTTGCGAAAGACATAACTTTAATTTGGGACACAAGGTTAAAACTAAGCTAAAAATGATAGTTTTATCTCCAGTCTTTTACACCTGGTACCGCAGGAACGGAAATAACAGAAAAATCATTGCCGCTGTGAAAACCATAAAATCTTTCGAAAAATCAAGCATGTAATTAAAAAAAACGAAGATTCAACGTGTCACACGACATCAAAAAAGTCATGAATACAAAAAAGAAAATGCGAGAAAACGGAGCCCTTTTTATGTCAATCTAGTTGTCAACGTGGAACATTACGTATTTCGTTCTCCAGCGACAGAATACAGATATACAGAAGTCAAGTTCATTACTGAGGCAGAGTATTTCGCTTTTATTTGGAACGGCCGCTGTTCGTATTACAAAATCTCTTTTTGTTTGAACTATCCCACTTTGCCCCTCTTTGGCGTTACACAAGCCCAACTTGTCCATTTAAACGAGTTTTTAAAGGAGATATATAGGACACGTCATAGTTGCCGGCTCCACAGTGTCCGCTATTTGAGGCCAATTAGGAAGAAATTCGAGGAGTTTAAGCTCTTTTCCTATGTGAAAGACACTTTAAATGGCCAATACAAAGGCCAACGTTGGTGGCAAATGTTAATAAAAGTGCAGAGTCACATGTTTAGGTGTAGAGTAATCCAGATACAAATCTAACGCGTATAAACGGATCTCACGGAAATGAACCATCGAAATACATTTTTCACATTTCGTAACACTGTGAAAAGAGATATCACTAACGACAGTTCTAATAATGTATTTTTTCTGGACAGGAGGAAATCCGGACTGCTACCCAACCCGCAGGTGTGGTACAAGGGAGTCAAATAGCACTAAAATCTCCTCTCGCTCACACTTAGTGTATGAACCTCGGCTGAGGACAGAACCCAGCACGAGATTTCACGGGGGGCAAATACAGTTAATGAATTTGACTTCTGTATATGCGTATCCTGTGCTTTTCAACTCGACTGACATGAGCTTTGAGCTTTTTTGAATGACGTCTTATCGCGAACACGTTGATGTATTATCATATAGGATTATTTTAGAAGATGATTATTTTGATGAAGGATATATCACTCTTGATTTTTTTTGACGGTACTGTCGACCATGACCCTCTGCAATACCAGGGTATTCATGACCGTTGACCAGCAACCACTATACAGGACTTTTCTTAAACCTCGTTTAGAGAGAAACATAGTGCTCCGGAAACACCGTGGACGGAAAAGGTTTAGTGACCTGGTCAGGATCGCAGGAAGTCAATTGATACAGACAGCGCAGGACTGGTCGTTGCAGGGAGATTTGGGGGAGGCCTATGTCCAGCAGTGGACGTCTAGGGGCTGATGATGAGAGGTGAATTCAGGAAAAACAGATTGTATGAAGTATCAAGCACTCTATAGCTATTCTGTGGCAGCCATTTTGCATTCTCTCAACACTTTGAATTTAAATTATATTTTAAATTGAACTCTAAAGAATCTATGAATTGAGCACATCGTAGAAATATCAATGAAAAATGAGTCGCAAGATTTAACGATATCTTTTCATTCGCGTCACGTGTTCACATCGCTCGCCGCATGAGTAATTCGCGACGTCACACAGAAGCGGACTTTTCAATGTACGTCGTACATAACTTTAAGGTCGTTGGAAAACTTTTATGTGCGTTGAGATGTGCCTTGATGGTCTTTTGTTTTTGACTGAGGACGTCATAAAAGGGAAGGAGTATCATGTTAGCTAGCTCTGGATGAACCGATTTCAATAGGTAATTTTTCAAGTACTTTTTTTATCGACCAAGTTAAGTCAAATCTCGAAAATTATAAAATTATTTAGAACGCATTATTTTTTATTGTCATGTAGGCAGATGAGCCAACGGGCCACCTGATCGTAAGTGGTTACCGTCGCTCATTAACCTCTGCAATGTCAGGGGACATTGAGGGGTCGCTACCTACGACCTAACTTTAAGGACCCTCCTCAAGCCTCGTTTGAAGAAGGACATTTCCTAAATTTACATAAATACATTTCAATAACTTTGTCAGATCATTTTATAGTAGTCATAAAAGGTCAGAAACTATGTTATACACCGAGTCATTGGAAACGTAGACTATGTAGTCTAGAGAATTGCTAAGACAAGGTTGCCTACGATAAATAAAATTAAACTTTCCTACACACAAACTTGTCATAAGTGTTTACTTGTTATCTCATATTAAACAAATTTTGAAAATCTCGTATTAAAAATAAAAATTACAACCTATACAAAATATAAGTCTTTAGCAAAAGAAACTCTCGAATATCTCGAGAATTCAAGTGAATTACAATGATTGAAAAGAACTTGAAAAAGGAATATCCATTTTTTTCGTCTTCATCGATTTTCTCTCTGTCTTAAATATTACAAAACCATGATAATGTGGCTACCAATAATAACGCGCGAGATCCTGAATCGCGGTTACGACATTTACAGAAATCTTCGCATATACACGACATCTGAAATCTACTACAGTGGGCTTCGGCCTGACCGGGCATACACTACCTCGCTCGGTC
This sequence comes from Trilocha varians, assembly GCA_030269945.2. Taxonomy (NCBI): domain Eukaryota; kingdom Metazoa; phylum Arthropoda; class Insecta; order Lepidoptera; family Bombycidae; genus Trilocha; species Trilocha varians. The sequence goes on along the minus strand of AP028273.1, from coordinate 9,736,594 downwards.
GGAGATCTCCCTTTGGCCATAAGTCCACTGTACCCACAATTGGTGACCCCGACGTGATTTGAACACGCAACCTTCTGATAACCTTCTTCTTGATAACAATAAAATAAAAAAAAATCATCAAAAGATCGATACAAAAAAAAAACAAAATTTATTCAATTTTCCCAAAAAAACGTTTTCCTCGAAAGGTATTTAGCAATAACAAGTTAGGGACGATCGCCCACACGCGCCCTATGAATGAACCATCCCACGCTCTACCTACGCACAACTCTGAGTATAATTCCAATGAACAACGAGAATTGTAAGACAGATGCGGTAATGTTTTACACGAAGTTCAATCAGAGATATTTCTGAGATAAAGTTGGAGACACATTTATGTAAGACAGCTATTTTTAGAGCAAAGTTGGTGGAAGAATGATCGAGAGAAAAATGTCTTTACAGTAGGTTGATAATTAACCTCGTTTGGAGAGGCAATGTCATAGTGTATCGTCGCCTCAGTGCTTGTTTGGCCAATCTGCACTCGAGCAAATTTTACAGGAGACAGCAAACAAGCACGGAATTTTCGTTAAGTGCCGTGTTGAGAAAAAAATTGAAATGAGATTTATTTTGTTTTAATTTTTTGTGTTGAATATTTTAAAAAAATATTTTACCAGTCGGATGGAAATTTTATTCTTTATAATACTGCATTAAAAAGTCATTTTCGTAAAAAATGTCAGATTGGCCAAACAAGCACTGAGGCGACGAGTATGGTAAACGCTGAGGCTAGATTTCAGTTAAAAATCTCATTTTACGTGGCAAAAATGATCGCTTCAGGCGATTATGGCTTGCCAAACTGGCCTTTCTGCATATCCAGCAAGTTCACGCTCTCAACAAATTCCTAAACATAGCTTTTCGGCTTCTCTCCAGAAACTATTGATTCATAACAGTATACTGTATTGTAACTAATTACTGTTAACTACTGTGCTCAGGTCTTCTCAGACATAGAAGTTCACCAATCTTTCCTAACATGATATTTGAGTCATCACAGTGATTGGCATCCGATTCATAATTTCGTGGTTTTATTCATACTAATAATAGCTCACTTCATTAACACTAAAGTAATTTATTTCCTTTTTGTTCCTGTATTATTATTGTCATCATACTACTCTAGTTAAAAAACAAAAATATATGTATATTATAATCGATATTATGAACCCATCAGGTCCTCACGATACAGGCTAGGCCTAGTGTGAGGGTCACTGGAAACATTCTCTATAATAAGTCTGTAAATAATAAAGAAATAAATAAAATAAAAAATGGACGTCTTTCAATATACGACATTAGGTATTCCTTCACAAATTACAAAGTAGTGTTGTGAAAAAATGGCCATATTACTTTACATTAAGATTTAAAGGAACAAGGAGGCTCTGACCGGTGACCAACCCGTCCACCACGAGTTGGTTTGTTACTTTTTACAAAACAGGATAATAAACCAACGATTTCTACGATCCATCTGATACAATACAATACAATACAAAAACTCTTTATTGAAACACCACCATTACATAGTTATAGTACTGATAGTGATTACAGGCGCTCATGAACCTCTGCAATGCCAGAGCACTAGCCTATTATGAGATACTCCAACACTTGCCTCCGAAACCTTTCATACAAAAACAATCGAAATACCGTTTAATCAGAAATTAATTAATTAAACATTCCATTTAGAGTGGAATGACAGGCAGTTTATAAAACAATATTAGCTCTCTAACTCCCACGGTTTTACAAGAACAGGATTACTTAATTGTTTGATTAAATAAGTACTGAGAATAATTGGAATAATCAAATTAATTTAGTTAAATTAAATCAGTTTACTAGGGAGAAATAGTGTAGAATAACAATCATAACAAATTTTAAATACAAGTTGAGTTTCTTGCCAGTTCTTCTCAGGACGGTGGCTACAATTATTATTTTTTGTGTCCGAACTGGTGGTAGCTTTTAAATTTTGACGTCAACAAGAATGAGTACGTCATCAATGTTGAAAATAAAGTATTTCATTTCATTTCAGCTTTTAGCAGTAGAGTGCTAGCTAACACAAGTAAAACGAGCCCAAACAAGACGGGTCTATATTAGCAAAAGAGATCCTATGACCACCTTCCGAAACCATCATCACACCATCACCATTTTCTCATATTATTGCATTGTCGCGCGATATACATCAGCGTGCAAAATGTCAGCTCATCGAAAACCGGGAAGTTTGTCAAATTCGACTTGCAAGATTCCACCCGAACTTACATAGTTACATCCAGTGCAAGTTAATATAAAGCTTGTGAAAAAGTTGATTCTATGCTTTATCCCTACTATTCCCTACTAATATTATAAATGCGAAAGTAACTCTGTCTGTCTATCTGTTATTCGCACGCTTTCGAAATTGGCATTTGAAATTTGGCACAAACAGTTTTTAGACCCCGAGAAAGAACACATCATCATCATCATCAGCCTATAGACGTTCACTACTGGACATAGGCCTCTCCCAAACCTCGCCACATCGACCGGTCCTGCGCCATTTGCATCCAGTGACCTCCCGAGATCTTGACCAGATCGTCGGTCCATCTTGTGGAGGGTCTACCAACATTGCACCTACCGGTTCGTGGTCGCCACTTCAGAACTTTTCGGCCCCATCGGCCATCCTTTCTTCGCACAATGTGTCCTACCCATTGCCACTTCAAAGATGCAATTCTTTGGGCTTTGTCGGTTACTTTAGTCCTTCTGCGGATCTCCTCATTTCTGATTTGATCATGCAGAGAAATACCTAGCATAGCCCTTTCCATTGCTCTTTGAGTGACTCTGAGTCGTCGAGAAAGACGCTACACAGGCTACCTTTTAATTGCAAGTGACGCAGACGAAGTTGAGTGAGCCCGCTAATGTTGAATATAACAGTCACACTATTCAGAGAAGTCTCTGGTTAATATAACGGCAATTATCTGAACATTACGAGGGTTCGCGCGCATTTTATGAGTTAAACGTCCGAGTGTAATAGTGACGTGTTCTGCGGAAAGTTTTAATTAGTTGCTTGCTTTTCGTTTGGTTTTGAAGCGGTAAAGCTTAGGTATGATAGTTTGGTTTGAGCTTGGTAATAGTAATGTTGTAGTTAGTGTTATCAATGTTTTTGACTGACTTCCCAAAAGGCGGTTTTGACTGTTTTTTTTTTTTATGTTTGTCATCTCATAACGTCTGTTTTGGGTGAACTGTACTGTACTGTAACAACCCATTACTGTCCACTGCTGAGCTCAGGTCTCCTCCGAAGAGGAGTTAGGCATAGTCCACCATGATAGCCCAGTGCGGATCGGGGACTTCACATATCTTCAAAGGATTTTTAGTACACTTTTCCGATATGCAGGTTTCCTCACGATCATAGGTTTCTTCACCGTTTTTAGCCAGTGGTGTTGTGAAAAATTGCACATAAATCTGTTTCACATTTTTAGATTTAGAGATTTAGAAGGCAAGCGCTACAATCACTCGGCCACCACGACGACTGGGGTGAACCGATTCCGGATTCTTCTTGGTCACCTCACAATAATTTTCATTTTCAGTGACTGGTTTAGTGATATGTAACACAAAAACATTTTTACAAATATAGCCTCTTCACCTCCCACACAGGAGCAAGGCTGTTTTGCCTCAACAACTTTGTCTCTTCTGAAAGAAAGGACGTCCCATAAAAAAACTTTGTTAAGAACTAGTCAAGTTCCGAAGGAGCTACTTGTTTGTCTAAAAGACAGGCCATAAATAACCAATTAATTTACCCACAAAACCATTCACACTGTCATCATCAAAACCGCTTAACTCCAACATTAATCTCTCATCTGTCGGACACGTGGAGATCTCATAGAGCGGTGTCGAGTGTCGATGACGTCACAACATGGCCGCGCGCAATCTCCGAGAGCACTCTAGCTCTACCTGAGAGCGGCGGAGTGTCAGCGACATTAACGAGAGTGTAATTAGCAAATAAATTGGATATTTTGCCCCGGAAATGTCATGTTTTGCAAGATGTACTTATATTTCGTTTGGGGGCGAACGTAAATCATTTCTGCTTGTAATTGTTGGATCTGAGGCGTAATAAATATGCAACGTGTTTTGTTAACATGGGTTTTGAGTAATTTGTGTGAATGAATTGGGAATATTTTTGAGACGATGTTTTTATTGTTTGTAGTCTTCGAGGAAATCACCGGATCGGGGTATGTGGGAGTTGAACCGCACTAAAACCTCTAACCGCTCACACTCAGCGTCCGAACCCCGGCTGAGGCCAGAACCCAGTTATGAGGGACGACGCGACGCGTTACGCCATCGGCAGTCTTTCCCGTCGCGCCGCCCCCATTGTTTGTAGTCTAGTTAAGGGATTTTTAAACTTTACAGAATAAGACACAGAAAAATACTTTATGTATACTTTGACACCTTGTGCACTTCAATAACTATTAAGTTTCATTTTTATTTTTGCATACATGACTATTTTTGACACATATGCGTATGTGTGAGTTCGTTAAAGCTATTTGTATGAAGCTTTCTTGCTTTATAATTATTCTCTGACTAGCTGGCCCACACAACTTCGTCTGCGTCACATAAGTAAATTTTCTCACCGTTTAAACCTTCCCTGGACTTCTACGAATATTTCAAGATTAAAATAAGCCAAATCGGTTCAGTCGTTCTCGAGTTTTAGCGAGACTAACGAACAGCAATTCATTTATATTTATAAGAAGATAGCTACCATTCAAAAACTACAGACAATAATACACAACTACACACACATAAATTCACTCACACACATACACATAAGCACGTAAAATTGAGGTACCTCCTCTTTCCCATCCCTTCCCAATCCCATTTTCTTCCCATCACGATCAAACCATCGTACTACAACTATGAACGTTAGTACTGCGGAAATACTTGGGGTTTTTATCAGTGATTCGTAATAAGGTTAACTTGCAAACGTTGCTCCGAGGGAGGCCATCAAAAACACATTACTAGACAATGTTTCACCGATAGCTTTTTAATCTATAGAGTGTTTTGAGCTCTTTAAAATTGAGATAAGGATAGAGTTGGTGACTTTAACAATGTTATTTTGTTTCTTTAAACACTCGCGGTTATTTACATCACTTACACTATTACTAAACGGGTTCTTTCCACGATAATTTTCATGAATTTTAATTTTTCATTCCGTGATCATGGCGCTTGAAACAGTGCCGAAATATCGGGATCGCTCAATTGAAAATTATCATGGAAAGAACCCGTTTAGTAATAGTGTAAGTAATGTTATTTTGTTTTAAAGTTAAACTCTGGAAAAGTTCCGAAGGTTATACATGAGCGCTATGACATGCTCTAAGTTTTTAAGTACCAAACGGAAGAATCAAAATCGGTTCACTTAAAATAGTCCTTTGTATTGTTTTTAAGGTGTCTTTGTTTTGTCTTGTAGGCAGAGCTATCGGGCCACTTGATCGTAAGCAGTTACCGTTGCTCATGGACCTCTGCATTGTCAGGGGACACTACAAGGCCGCTACCTACGTAACTGACCTTTAATTGTAATTTACCACACACAAAGTTGCCACTAAGTTAAAAAAATACTTAAATACAATTTTAAAGATTCCAGATATCATGTAGTAGTAGGGTGCTAGCTAATACATGTAAAACGAGCATAAACACGACGGGTCTATCTTGTTTAGCACATAAGTTCCTTGATACCTTCCGAATCCACCATCAGATCAACGCCACTTTGTCATATTATTGCATTGACACGCGATAAAAAATTTGCGAGCAAAACGTCACTTCAATCAGAATTGCAGCTTGTAAGAAGTTAATTGATTCCTTTCTAAAAAAACTAAAAATTTACCAACAAATTTCGTTATATTTCAGTAATCAACATCAATCATTTGCAAATAATTATCCATCGTTACTCCTGAGTCATTGTCGCACAATTCAAATTGTGTCTCAGTTGTGAAGCGACTTTTTAATTTAACAAGAAACATTGTCTGTCCTCCTTTGGGCTCGTGATTGATGCGAATATAATGAAGATAATTTGACGTTTTAGTAGTATTTAGGCAAACTGATTTTCGATTTTATATTAATGAAGAGAAGTCACATTTTTCTTTGTGCCTATTTATTGTTTTTCGATAGAATTTTTACAATAGAAATAGTGTATATAGAATACAAGGTAGTCGCATAGTATGTGTTTAAAGTTGAGGTATCATAAACCTTATTTATCAATCAAACCTTTTAAAAACAACAACTGAGGGGACTTAAATAAAATGAAGGTGATGTGATGAAAACTTATTATTCTGTGTATTTATATCTTATATGTATATTTTTTGTGAATTCCGTTTTCATGACAAATAAACGATGTCTATGTCTATGAGATTGTATTTTTTTATGCGTCCACAGGTGGGGTGTGTAAAAGTTGAACCGAACTAAAACTCTATTCTATCTAAGTATGAGGCCAAAACCCAAGACGTACGTAAGGCGACAACACACTAGGGCTTACGTATCGAAAATCAGCGCTGTATTAATTGCAGCAATATGCTGAGGCAGATTCCTTTTGGACACACAAACTATGTTAATTATATTTTATTTTTCTATCTTGTGTTTTAAGTATGTTATGTGTTTTTAATAAAAATATTTTCTTACTTTCTTTCTTTCTTATCGCCGGATGGTGTGAGGCAAAAAAAGGTATTCTCAGAAATAAATGTCGAATTTTTATTCATTTGTCGACTTAAACAAATCTTCAAAACATACAAACAAGCACTCAATTCCTTAAAATAAATGTAAATTTTCGCTCGAACACTCTGTAATGGAACAGGAAAATGATCGCTGAATGTTTAATGTGCCTTCGTTTCGAGTCCATTCAGAGAGGGCTCAGCTAATAGAATCTCAAGTGACGTTTGTATTACAAAATGACAAATAACTGAGAGAAGGACAAATTTGGAAGCTTTTCATAACAGTTTTAAAGGTACTACTAGGAATATATCACACAGTCCACTGGTGAAATCTTGGATGTGTAGTTTTTGCACTAACAAGAGTAATGTGAACTTTCCCGTCGGATAATAATTACAACGGTCGCGAATTCGGCTGTTGCTTGCGCGTTCAAAACATGAAGTCTATTGTTATTGGTGTTCGCGGCAGCCAATGGGCGCGCGACTTAGTAAGCCCCGGGTTACCGGAACGAACGGTTTGTCCACAACTCATGGAAATCATACTCCGATAAAACATTATCTTGTGTTTGTGTGAAGCATTGCAGCCCAGTATTACGACCAATCAGTTAATAAAAGTAAATTAAATAAAACGGTAAAGCTTGTGGACACGATGTCTGTTCCTGTACGGAACAACAATAAAATACCAAAAAAGGTTTTTAGAATGATAGCCAACAAACTTTTGTTTGTTCCGACCGAACTACTCCATCATGACTTAAAAATGCCATAAGTAAAGCAAGTAATAGTAAAATTCACCAAATGTTAAAACCACATCGACAAACATTCGAAAATCACTGGATCTAATGAAGCAAAAGCACATCGACGGCAGCAAAGAACAAGAAGACATCTGCATTTTGCCGAATTTAACTTTTATGGATATTTGAATCCAGAATTCTTTATTTTATCTGGTAAAATTTTTTTTTCAAACAAAAAGTGTTTTTTTATGTGTTTTTTGTTGCGTAAATAAAGACATATACACTATTTTTTAAAAAAAAAAAACGAAGTATACCCGCACATCTACCGGATAACCGTGTGTGCGTCGTACAATTTAGCAAGCCACTTAGTATAAACAAAGATATCAGTTAAAAAAAACGTTTGCTGTAGGTTCGTTACCTTCTTTATTCGATTGGTATGATGTTGATGGAAATGGTGTGAAATTATATTTCGCGATCTGGATGCGTTCTTCACTTTTTACTTCTTTTCTAAGGAAAAAGTCTTACGTAGAAACGAATACATGGCAGTTGACTCATCTTATTTATTTTTCTATGCGATGTAGAAAAAGACATCTGCAGAAATACGAAAAAAAAACAATAATTTATTTAAAATATGTCGCTATCTGCTGCGAAACATTATTTTATTTACACATTCCAAATTTGAAAAACCTGGCATTCTTATAGTAAAAGTTATCAAACTTTCTCACAAAAAACGCTCTCCTGGAAACTAACGATTTTGTAGATATCTGTTTGTTCTTTGCTGCCGTCGACATTCTATACTAGATAAAAATACCAATTCCAAATTTGACTTCTAAAATCGCAACACACGCCAAAAAATAGCAGGTGCAAAACCAAAAGGGTCATCGAGAATAGCCTCCCCTTTTAATATTCTATTGGATCTCGAAGAGTCTATTTTTGTATCTGACATTTCACTGATTCAAGCTGACTGGGAATTGTGAGTCTAGTTATTTAGGGAATATTTGGATCGTAGGGCAAAGAAAAAGTTCTGGTGGCCGAGGGAAAAGCTACCGTAATACTGATATTCTGGATCCAAATTTGACTGAGCTGAGCCTGTATATTGGAGAAGTCCATGCTTATTTCCCAACATTTCCCATTACACATGGTGAATTGTGCCTTATGTTCTTAGACATAGGCTATCTTAAAATTCTATCCAAGATATGATTTTTTGACGTGACAACGTCTTATAAATTGGTTTTCCGGGTGACACTTCAAGAAACTGCGTTACGCTCCGCTCACGTTATGCGCTCATAATGAGAGCGAGTGAGAGGCACGCGTGCCTTTCACTTTTTTGTCTGTCTCTCTCGCTCTTAGGCGGGCTAACCATGCCCGAGTCGTTGTCACGTAAAACTTTCGCCCGTATACCGACTTTACAGGCAATCAATTTTTTTTCTCACACCATATGCCACTTAGGATGGCACTTTCTTCTCTCCTCCTTTCGCATTCCAGTACACCTTCAAATAACCTTAGAACATGAAGTTTTCTACAAAATAGTAATTAGAAAATGACCACCAAAGCCTTGATTGTTTAAAAGTTAATAACGTAAACCTTATAATCTAAACACAACGGAATTGGGTACCATTTTTGAAACTGGTCGATGAAAGGTACTAAGGAAAACCTAATTCCGCGGTATTACAGTACTTACCGACAGTAAATTTTATTACATCGCAATAAAAACTGCACTTAATAAATATGTAAATTTTAGTACTGTTAATTTTATTTTGTTTTCTGACGTAGTTATTAGGTTTATTACTTTTATTATATTTTAGCATGATATAATAAAATCGAAGGGGCTTGCAGTAATACTGGACTCATTTCAATAATCATCATCATCATCATCATCATCAGCCTATAGACGTCCACTGCTGGACATAGGCCTCCCCCAAACCTCGCCACATCGATCGGTCCTGCGCTGTCCGCATCCAGCCTCCTCCCGCGGTCCTGACCAGGTCATCGGTCCACCTTGTGGGAGGTCTGCCTACGCTGCGTCTACCTTTTCGGCCCCATCGGCCATCAGTTCTGCGCACAATGTGTCCTGCCCATTGCCACTTCAATTCCCATTGCCATTTCAATAATAGGTAAATGAAATTCGTACTTGGAATATTTTGTTATTTTTAAACAATTTATCAGCAGATTATAATTTAGGTTCGATTTCGTTTTTTCTACTTTTGGAAGTCTATACCTAGAGTTTTTGGTCGCATCATAAGACTTTGTTTTTTTTTTAAATTTATTTATTTAATACTTATTGTACACCCGGTAAAGAAAATTACAGTGACTTATAGTAACTAAAAAATAAGCACAAAAGGAGTTTTCTTAGTTGGAGGAAATCGCCGAATCCCCACCTGTCCCGCGTATGTGGGAGTTGAACCTCACTAAAACCTCCAACCGCTCACACTCCGCGTTCGAACCCCGGCTGAGGCTAGAACCCAGCACAGGGTTATGCGGGATGGCGCGACGCGTTACGCACTGCGGCACACTTTCCCGTCGCGAGCATCATAAGACTACCAATTCTTGTTTTGTTATTGTTTATAATAATAATAAAAGCCTTTATTCCAAAAAAGAGAAAAATCAAAACTAGTAACAACACTTATAGAATAACAAAATAAAAAAACACAAGATTACACTTTAACAATATTCCTAAACTTATTATATATGTTATATATTACATTGTGTCTTAAATAGTATCTCCTATTTCGGAGTGCCTTTTGGCAAAGACCTCCTCTAGTCGCTTCCACTCCTGGCGGTCTAGACAAGCTCTTCTCCAGTAAGGTGTTATTGTTTAATTGAAGCCAAATCCACTCTCTAATCGTGTAATATATTGAATCAAAGCTTCGACATCAAATAATTACGTTAAATCGTATACCAAGAACCCGAAATAACTTATTGATCCGGAGTACCGAGTAAGGGAGTACTGAGTAATAGCAATGAAATATTCATTTGTTTTCAAGAACATTCTTTTCAATTCTAAGCCTTTTCTAAGAAGGTGTGCTTCGGGGTATTGTTTTAATTTATGATTTTCCTTAAAAACACGTTTTTGTGTGGTTTAAAGAGAAAAATGGCAGATGTTTTTTTTTTTATTGCCATGATCGTAAGTGATAACTGTTACTTATGTTCAATTCATAACCTACCTTTAGAATCCCTACAAGACGCGTTTGGATTTATAAAAAATTAAAATATGAAAAATATCACGTTGCATTTTGAGCCTTAAGTACTGTACTGTACCAACCCATTACTGCCCACTGTTGGGCTCAGATCTCCTCCGAAGAGGGATTAGGCATAGTCCACCACGCTTGCCCAGTGCGGATTGGGGACTTCACATATCTTCAAAGGATTTTCAGAATCCTTTTCCGACATGCAGGTTTCCTCACGATGTTTTCCTTCACCGTTTTTAGCCAGTGGTGTTGTGAAAACTGCACATAAATCTTTTTCGCATTTAGATTTAGAGGTACAAGCCGGCCGGTTTTGAACTCGCGCCTTTTGAGCCTTAAGTGCAAGTGGTTAAAACATTAAATGGAATAAAATGAAATTTCCATGAACGACGTAATCTATGGACGACCATACGAGGAGCTAATTTTTTTCAGTATGAAATTGCATCTTTGATTCCCATTTAAACTGTTTACTTAAACATATAAAACATCTTAAATATTAACTCCAACCGCTAACAGTCAATATTTCAGACCACAAAAGTTTAAAGGAGTACTCAAGGAATGTCTTTGTTGAACAAAGCAATTTCATGTTGACAAGCTGTTATAAGCTTTATACACTTAGAAATAAAGCTAAATTTTATACGTACTTAAGGAAACGCTAGTACAACCAAAATTGACATGTTTACTGAATAAAGAGTATGGAATCTAAAATTCTCGTTTCATGAAGTAAAGGAAGCTCTTACAGTTTATTATTCTTGAGAATAAGACTAAATAAGCTTTAAATGTTTTGGAACGAAGTTCCTTATTGCGCGTTATCGAAAGGGGGCTAGACGGAAATTCTTATGAAAAAGTTGTCACGACACTTTTTTGTTTTAGATGATTATCGCTAGATGGCGCTGTGATTAAAATCTTTTAAAACAATTCCTTATTTTGTTTTATATGATTAATGCTAGATGGCGCTGTGATCAAAATATTTTATTTATGTCTGATAGACGTTTTAAACTGACTAATTATTATAACCTAAAAAAATAAAATTTTATTACACTTCCCTCACTAATTAATCGAAAGCAACTTCGTTCCACCCGGGTGTCCCTTGATACTTCTCAAGTTTTTTTTTTTGACGTATAACGGCCTCTCATTGTCCTGTCATTGCAGATTTTCATGAGCGACGGTAACCGCTTGTCATCAGCTGGGCAATTTTTTTTTTTTTTTTTTTTTTTTTTTTTCTAGTTGGAGGAAATCACCGGATCCCCGCCCGCCCCGCGGACGGGGTATGTGGGAGTTGAACCTCACTAAAACCTCCAACCGCTCACACTCAGCGTCCGAACCCCGGCTGAGGCCAGAACCCAGCACGGGGTTTGGAGGGACGGCGCGACGCGTTACGCCATCGGCATGCTTTCCCGTCGCTCCGTCCCCGGACGCCGAGCCGGTAGCCGCCGGCGAATACGGCCACCGGCTCTCTCGGTCGGCGGGCTCTCCGAAGCCCGCCAAGATGGGACCGCGTGTCACCCTCCCGCGGAATACCCCGCTGGGTCAGAACCAGCGTGGGTCGGGGAGCGCGGTCTACCATCCCCCGGATGCTCTAACGCTAAGGGCGTGTTGAGCGAGACACGACACCTTCTTGGGTCCCCGCTCGCACTCACATGCGTTGGGGACCCGAAACTCTTAGGGGGCCAGAATCCGGGCGAGATCCCGGTCCCGGCCCCCTGCTCGACGGCGGCGGGTTGGCAAGTTGAGAGCGGCGTAAAGCCTCTCTCTCGCAGCCCCCGCCACCTGCTTCTGCGAGATGGTGGACTCGCAGAAGTCGAGCATCGCCTTCCAGGACTCGTCGCTCTCGAGCATCGACGCCGCGACGCCCGGGAGCGACAAGTCCGGACCTATTTGTTGGACCAGGACACAGCGCTGCCTCTCCCATGCGGGGCAGCGCGCGAGCGTATGCTCCGGCGTGTCCTGGTCACATCCCACGCAATGGTGGCACCTCGCCGTCGGCTCGGCCTTGATCCGGTGCAGATACCGACCGAAACACCCGTGCCCGGTCAGCATCTGCACCATCCAAAAGGTGAGGCGTCCTGCGCCACGACCCACCCAATCATCTAGGATCGGGCGGATCGCCTCGACGGTCCGTAGACCCCAGGTGGGGTTAGCGAGACGTCGCTTCCACGCTTCTACTACGGACCGCCGAGATTGGACCTTCCTGTCGCGAACCGCTTCCCGCAGTAAGCTTGTGTAATTATTGGGTAAAAGAACATAATCCAAAAAAGATTAAATGACATCATCTTATTCAAAATCAAATTAATGTGATATTACGTGAAAAAATCCTCTCAAATTAAAACAAAACATCGAAATCGGTTCATCAAACATACGCAAACATACACACCGAATTAAAACCTCAACAACCGTATCTCTATACTTCAGATATTATGTGTACACGTAAAATATGAAAATCTATATATATAAAAATGAATTGCTGTTCGTTAGTCTCGCTAAAACTCGAGAACGACTGAACCGATTTGGCTCATTTTAATCTTGAAATATTCGTAGAAGTCCAGGGAAGGTTTAAACAGTTAGAAAATTTCCTTATGTGACGCAGACGAAGTTGTGTGGGCCAGCTAGTCAACAAATAAAAGTAAACATTCAGTAGAATTTTCCAGACTAAATACTAACAAATAGATATTCGAAAACAATTATAAAGCCCACGTTTATATCAAAAATTGATTCGACCTGTTACCGCTGGGCCGTTTATTTACATAATAAAATATACAGATTTATTTATTCATTAAAACAATGAATTCAATATCATTTATTTAAGAGCACTGTACTATATTAATCTGTTAGTTGATATACATCATTCTATCTTATGATTAAAATTACAGACTCTTAGAGAAGATATTTTTTCCCTCAGGTTTTTAGGCACTACTTCTCGCATACCCGAAGTAAAAACATCGTTTTTTCTTTTTTAAATTACAATTATTCACTCAACTGGGAACGTCATTATTCGCTACATGGCGAAACTGGGGACTTCGTTCGGAATCATAACCGTGTTTGAACCTCTTGCTAAAAACATTTTGTTCCAATAAAATTTTAATTTCGATTTTTAATTAAAGCTATTTTTTTTATAAATCTTTATCATTAAATGTCGCTGTATTGCATTTTCAGTGAAAATAAATTATAACTAATACGAGATGATTAAAAAATGTAAATAAAACAAGTTTTGGAACTGTGCTCAATTTTGACTCCTGCCACAGACTTGGCAAAAGTAAACAAACCAATTTGGTTGCCGATCCCAGTTGAGTGGTTATAATATTATGTTAAAATAGTTATATCCACAAAATATGTTACTCCATTTTTTTTTGCATGTTTACCAGTAAGAAATTGTGCAGTTAGTTATTAAGTTATACAGTAGTATACTTTAATATTTATGATGTACACTTAATTATGTATGGCTGTTACAGTTGTTGGTGAACCAAATAAATAATATAAAATAAAATAAATACCCTCTGAATTTATTTACCGCTCAGTCGTTAAGATTACTTGCAAATCCCCTGCTCCCGAAGTTTTAAGGAAAACAGTTCTCTACTTCCTCTAAATTATGTGATAAACCTAGATCAGTAACCTAGGTAGTCAAGTTAGGTACATGCATCGTTACTAAATCGCTCTCACACTCAGCAAACACTATTGACCGACTTCTCAAAAGGAGGAGGCTATTTTTTTACAGTACACCCTTTTTTAACAAGAGGAAATCACTGGATTTCCGCCCAACCGGCGGGTGGGGTATGTGGGAGTCGAATCGCACCGAAACCTCCTGTTACTCACGCTCAGCGTCCGAACCCAGGCTGAGGACAGAACTCAACACGAAATTGGGTGTGGGAGATAGTACACTCTAACCATATCTTAAGTCTGTACTTATTAAAGAAGTAAGTTTTCTACACCTTACCTTCAAATCCCTGGAGTGCCTTAACTCCTGTCTCCTGGGCGGCTGTCCCGGCAGATCAGAGTACACCAGATTCCGGACAGCCCCCCGGAATTTAGGCTCAAATATCACGGAGGGTAACGCTAACGTTGCCAATTTCGAATCGTACCTGAAACAAAAGACGATCGTTGAATTTATTTCTGAAGATTTTTACTTCTTTGTGGATATGAAAATGAAAAGACTGGATTTTAATTTTATTTTGTTCTATAACTGGTGTGTTCTGTAACCTGTATACAGGGGGTACACACACATTCAAGGTCATGGTAGCTGATGGTTATATACGACCAGTAAAAATATTATTACCAAAGAATATGGCTTAATGCCTTAGTAATCGCAACTTAAAAATATCTAAAATTCTTGCAAAATGATGGTTTTTCAACAGCTTATGGGTGTGGCGGAAGTGTGGGGAGCGCGAGGTCATTAGTCAACACTCTTTAAGCCGAAATTGTTTATGTTTGAGGTAGTTTTGTCGAATTTAGATTTAAAAAAAATAAAATGTTTTGTAATTTTACCTATTTTTTGTAATATTCCGTATTAGAACAGAGTACTCATCACCCTCCTGCAATATGTACCCTCTCTAACAAATCACCCTGTATAGCAGGTTCGATTCCACTCTGTGATAACTCATTGTTGTCTACAGCTGTGATCAGGTCTCCTCAGAAGATCCTTCTAGTCCATGCTTGCCCAATGCGGACTTTACATATATTCAAAGGACTTTGGAATCTTTTTCGACAACGCTGTTTTTCTTCAGTTTTAGCCAGTAGTGTTAAACATTAATCTTTTACAAATTAATAATTCAAGGTACAAGCCGACTGGTATGAAGTTTCACTTCTATAAATGTGACCATGTCATAATACAAAAGGCCAATACAAAAAATCATTAATAAAATACCCAACATATCATTCTCCCCATCTTTTATTATCCCAGTACGAAGACAAATAGTTTTATTTTGTAAAACAACTCCCAAGTCTCCGTCTGCGAGACTGACCATTATTTATCACAGACTGAATCCTATTAGAAGCTGGTGCACGGTACTCGTATATTTCAAACTTGACAAGGGATACGCATTTTAAAATTGTTTTCCAGCAATATATTGGTTTTCAGATGAATATATAGCGTTGAAACAAATAGTGCCAGTTTGTTTTAGATGTATCAGTGTATCTATCTATGTAAGTTCGGATGAAATCTTGAGAGTTGAATTTGACCAACTACCTTCCATACTTGATGATGAGGACGAAAAGGTAACCATTGAAACTTCTAAATTAAATAAGAGACTATCATCGTTTTAAGTCTTGTTTACTTTTATTGTCTAGCACTCTACTTTTACATGATATCCAGGATTTAAAGCTTATGTTTTAGTTTTTTTTTAAATAATGAAACTTACAAGTTATGACTTAAATGCTGTGAGGTACAACTACATAATTGTGTACCACGTTTAACTTTAACTCACTTATATGGCTTTGGCTAAGGCGCGACTTTAATCCCAGTTAAAGAACAGTAATTAACATCAAATACAGACTATGAGGAACTATTAAAAAGTATTTCTTTAGCTCAACCTAATCCCATTTTAATGAGGTCGGAACATATGTTTTTTCTCTCCATTTATTTCTAACTAGCTGACCTGCGCAACTTCGTCTGCGTTACAAAGGGGTTCAAACAGTATTCGCAATGCCGTCGCGTTATTATGTGCCCGAAGTACACGCACATATTCATTGCGTCTTATACTCGTGATAACTTCTAAACGAAAAGTCCGATTGGAATAAAACAAAAAGTTATTTCTTTCTACATTGATACTCTTGATAATATAATACTTAATTTGGATAAGGGTTAATATAACGATACTCATTTAACGTTAAATTCAATCTCGGGACGAAATATTTTTTTTTTAAACATAAAAGCGGTTATTGTGACTAAACTATGATAGTTAGATATATGCTGTTGCGGACTTTTTTGTTTGTCTTACAAAGACCTAAAAACCCGTAGTACATCATTTTGTTCTAATGTCAATAGTTTTTGCAGCGTACGCATGAATAGGTATTCGATTATTCACCTTGTGTTACATATTCGATATTTTCATACGGATTCCTATTTTTTTTGAAAATAAAATATAGCCTATAACCTTCCTCGATAAATGGACATTCCAACAGTGAAAGAATTTTTGAAATCGGGCCGGTAGTTTCTGAGATTAGCGCGTTCAAACAAACAAACAAACTCTGCAGCTTTATAATATTACTAGCTGCCCCGCGCAACTTCGTCTGCGTTACAAAGAGGTTCGAACAGTACTCGCAATGACGTCGCGTTATTATTTGCGCGGCGCGAAGTGCACATTTTCCTTGCGTTTTATACTCGTAATAACTTCTAAACGAAAAGTCCGATTGGAATAAAATAAAAAGTAATTTACTTCTACATTAATACTCTTGATAACAGAATACTTAATTTGGATAAGGGTTAATATAACGATACTCACTTAACGTTAAATTCAATCTCGGAACGAAATATTAAATTTTAAAAACATAAAAGTGGTTATTGTGACTAAACTATGATAGTTAGATATATGCTGTCGCGGACTTTTTTGTTTGTCTCCAAAAGACCTAAAAACCCGTAGTACATCATTTTGTTCTATTGTCAATAGTTTTTGCAGCGTACGCATAAATAGGTTTTCGATTTTTCACCTTTTGTTACATATTCGATATTTTCATGCGGATCCCTAGTTTTTTTGAAAATAAAATATAGCCTATAACCTTCCTCGATAAATGGACTTTCCAACAGTGAAAGAATTTTTGAAATCGGACCTGTAGATCCTGAGATTAGCGCGTTCAAACAAACAAACAAACAAACAAACTCTTCAGCTTTATAATATTAGTATAGATTAGTATAGATTTTCCAAAATCTTCTGTCACGCCGCAAATTTTAATTTATCTTGTTTCACACAATACAACCATCTTTTCTTAGACCTAATATTTAAAAGTACAAAAAGACAGACTTTATGTTTGTACTGACCACTAGTCTATGCGGAGACCACATCACATCAGGTAAACCCAAGAAACCACACTAAGTACAGAATTCCTAAAACTCATCAAATTCTCCACACGTTTTTCATTAAAACACCAAAAACTTTATATAATTGGAAACCTGAAGTAAAGCCAAATTCGTTAATTGGATTAACTTAGTGTCAGGTAGTTAGATCCAACTGTGGACTTATAAAAGGGTTAAGACCAATTTCGACCTTGCACGTGCCGACTCAATTTCTTGACTGTATCCAATATGGGTACATATGGCTCCGACTGAGTGTGGGGTGACTATACTTAAAAAATCTATATGGACTTTTGTATAATATACTTTTATTTAATACTGACCCTCGCAATTTCGTCTGCGTCACAAAGGGAAATAACATTTCCTATAATCTTCCTCGATAAATGAACTTTCCAATACTGAAAGATTTTTTGACATCGGACCAATAGTTTCCGAGCCTATTTGAGACAAACAAACCTTTCATGCATTTTCAACGGGTTCCTACCACGATATTTAATTAATTGAGTTGCATGAAAGTATTATAGAAAACCGCGAGTGTCTGAATAAGTTTATAATAAAACTTTTCCTGTTTATTATATAACTATAGATTTTTACTATTCTACTTTTATTTTGTGATGTCATCAAAACTGGAACGAAAATCAATTGGTGCCGACGGAAGACCAGCGTCGTGGTACCGTTTTTCGGTGCTGTCGACATTGCTGAGTCGGTAACCGTTTTCAAACTATGTTTGTTACTTAGATTTAGTTTAGTGTAAGTATTCTGTTATAGTTTGAAATAAATATTTATTATATTCTAAAATTTAAAGCAGTTGTGGGTATGGTATTTATACCATAGCAGTAAAGATTGAGTAAAAGAAGTCACAAAAAATATTTGAATGGGCCTTCTGAGTAATGCTTTTCAATTTTGCAAATAGTTATAGGGTTTTCTAAAGAAGTATTAACCACTTAAACTTTTAGTTGTTGGAAAATCCTTTGAGAAGAAAATAAATAGTAATTCTCAAGACGTTTAGGATTTTTCAAGCAGACCCAAGAATAGACAATTTTTTTTATTGCCATGTAGGCAGACGAGCCAACGGGCCACCTGATCGTAAATGGTTACCGTCGCTCATGAACCTCTGCAATGTCAGGGGACATTACCATACCGCTGCATTTTGTCTCTAAAAACATCTTTGAAAATAAAGAATATCCACAAACACGACAAAATATAGTCACACTGCCAACGTACAAGTTTGAAATTAACGAACGAGAGAGCTCCTTTAGAAGCGTTTAGAATTTAATTATTTTAATGCACTCCTCGTACAATCGAGTATATTATGGCTCTGAATACTAGATACAGAGGTCTGGGGAATATCTACGGAGAATTGTATAATGACCTCCATCTTTGTATAATTGGATGATAAGGTGCAGTTCTTAATTTAAAATTGGCGCTAAAATGAGTAAGGAGTTTGTGTTGTTTTTTGAAATTAAATTTAGAATGTTAGGTTAGTGTTACCAACTTAGGGATCTTGCGTTCTGTTTTAGGACTTAATTAATTAATTATTTAAGTGTCCGTTTTCAACTAGAAATATTATATTACTTTATGTTTTGATTTGTATTTATAGATTTTGTTGCTTGGTGATTATGATGTTGATAATGCTAAATGGCAATCATCAATATGATACACTAACGAGATGCAGATTAAGAAACAAGAAATAAGTTTTCTGTGAAGATTATTATATAGTAATTATAAAATCAAGTTAAAATTAGTCCTTGTTCTTACAATTAAAAGAAAAGCACATTTTATTGTACAACGAACTTCTAAAATGAAACTCAAAGAACATTAAGCTGTTAACTTAAGTCTTAAATTACAGGTTTATTAACAAAGGCCGAGCGGAATATTTATAGACAGTAGATGAGTTTCAGTAGTCGTCCTGCTCTAACTGATACAAAATTTTGAAAGTGTGAGAGAGATAGCCATAGTTCGGAAAGGAAGTTTGACACACTTTCAGATAAATTCAGACCAATAGATTAGCATGTTTTAGAACTTAAACCAAAAGAGACACTAAAAAGTTTTTAATGGGCAATTTTGTGAATTTATTTAAGCAATTTTAAACGAGTACTTTAAGTTGGTTAAGTTTTTACTTAATTATAAGTTATAGTAAGTATAATAACATTTAGTTATTATGTTCGTAATTTTCCAGATGCTTTTTTACACCGATTTTTTGAAAAACGGATACAAAGTATAATCCTGTAGTACTCGTATTTTAGTGTAATGCTTTTCAAAGAGTTTAAAACCAACATTATGCTCACTTTAAATTAGAATACTAACCAAAAACGACGGGTTTTATGTATTAAACTGTTCGGGACGACGACAGCGTTCCTTCCCGAGTCGTTGGATTGCAGAATTTCGACTGTGGTAAGCAGTTCAAGTGCCCTTGTACTTCAAGGCGTGGCTCCAATAAAAATCCGGATGATTATAAATCTTGATTTATTCGTCCATATGTGGCAGCACTTATTTCAAATTGTATTTTTACCTTTTATTTATCTATATTAATTTTTATATACCCACAGCAATAAATTGTCACGAACCAAAACTGTATAAATACGGCGCCTGTATAAAATAAAATCACTTACACACTGAATCTCGTTGTAACCTTATTGACCTACCTGCACGAAATCCAACAGTGGTGACCCCGACTACCAAAACAACAGTGATCAATTCGCATCATTCAAAATATGGAGCCTACTTCAAGAATGCAGAAAGATATAGAAGAAAGAAGCCACGAATTATCAGCAGTCTCCTACAACCAGCGAATTCCACCCATTTGGCGAAACAGGATCAAGCTATGGTTCCTACAGTTTGAAGCTATCGTATCAGCTGGAAAACTAAACGACAAGGAACTATCTGAGCTGCTCATTCGTCATCTGGAACTCCAAGACCTGGATGAAATTCAAGACATCATGTTCGACCCAAAATTCGCCACACAGAACAACAAATATAGCACCATGAAGTCACGGCTTATTGAAACTTACGACGAGAGCGAGCACCTGAAACTCGAGCGCCTGTTGTCAAACGTCGAACTAGGGGACCTGAAACCATCACAACTACTACGCCGAATGCAAAACCTTGCTGGAAACAACATCGCCGAAAAAACACTGCGTTTAATATGGACGAAACATCTACCTCCATCGGTCCGCGCAATCTTAGCTGTCAGCGAAACAATATCAAGCAAAACCGACCTCAACGAGTTAGCACTGATGGCAGATAAAATGCTTGAACAACTTCATCACCAAGTCTCCGCGATAGCAAGTTTCCCAGTAAGCACGACGAACATGTCCACGGCAGCTAAAAATCATGAAAATACATCACTTCACGAAAAAATTGACATGTTAACCAAAGAAATTGCGGAACTAAAAATGCATCGTGACCGTAACTTCACCGGCCGGCAGCGCAAACGCAACTGGTACTCAGCGCGTCGTAGATCGAATAGCGCGCATCGCTCACCGCACAACCGGTTTCAACAACACAGGGCCGCATTCAGAGATTCATCAATTTGCTACTTCCATAGAAAATTTGGTTCGCAAGCTTACAAGTGCACAAGACCATGTTCATATGAAGAGAAAAATCCTACGTCGTCGGAAAACTAAAGCAGGTGTTGGAGACGACGGGAACCGACATCTGGGATAAATCACACCGTCTATTTGTGAAAGATAAGAAGACAAATCTGAACTTTCTGATAGACACTGGCGCAAATATCTCTGTCATCCCAGGAAAGCGTTGCGAAATACTACAACCGACTGCATTCAAACTATACGCCGCCAACAACACTCAAATATCTACCTATGGAGAGAGGACACTGGACCTGGACCTAAATCTAAGACGACCATATCGATGGAAATTCATAGTTGCAGCTGTCAGCAAACCCATAATTGGAGCAGATTTCCTCAATTATCACAACCTTATGGTGGACATCGCAGGGAAAAGTTTAATTGACAAGACTACCAACATATCAG
Organism: Trilocha varians; assembly: GCA_030269945.2. Lineage (NCBI taxonomy): Eukaryota > Metazoa > Arthropoda > Insecta > Lepidoptera > Bombycidae > Trilocha > Trilocha varians. The sequence continues at coordinate 9,715,012 of AP028273.1, read as the reverse complement.
TAAAAGCTGCGATTTGCAAATCTTCAGAACCGACAATCAGAACCATCGACATGGAATTAGAGTACCACGACATCCTATCACAGTTCCCGGATATCATGAGATTGTCTACTATAAAGAACACACCAAAACACAACGTCGAGCACTACATAGAAACCTCTGGACCACCGCTGTACTGCAAAGCCCGTCCATTGCCACCACATCGCCATCAAGAAGTGAAGCAAGAATTCCAGAAGCTGATTGACCAAGGATTATGCCGTCCAAGCAAGAGCCCTTGGGCTAGCCCATTACATGTTGTACCTAAACAAAATGGTGATCTACGAATCTGTGGTGATTATCGTAGATTAAATGCCGTCACGAAACCAGATCGATACCCAGTACCCAGAATGAAAGATTTTACGTACCATCTACACGGGAAGAAAATTTTTTCAACACTGGACTTAAATCGAGCTTACCAACAAATTCCTGTCAAAGAAGACCACATCGAGAAGACAGCGATCATCACACCTTTTGGTCTTTTCGAATTTCCACGTGTTTGCGCAGGATTGAAGAATGGAGGCCAAACATTTCAACGATTTATCCACGAAGTTCTAAATGGACTGAACTTTGCCTATCCATTCGTAGATAACGTCATCATAAGCTCAAACAATAAAGAAGAACACAGACAGCATTTACGAGCAGTCCTACAACGAATGAATGACTACGGGATAACAATAAACCCTTCAAAATGTGTATTAGGAAAAGAAGAAATCAAATTCCTCGGCTACGTAGTAAATCAAAACGGCATTAAACCTCCAAAAGAAAAAGTTGAAGCCATCACTAATTATCCAGTACCTACAACCGTAGAACAATTACGAAGATTCCTCGGCATGGTAAACTTCTATCGTGAAAGCATTCCATCAGCAGCGAAAATTCAAGCACCACTAAATGCGTACCTGCACAACTGCAAAAAACGCGACAAAACAATAATAACGTTTAACCAAGAAGCTAAGAATGCATTCGAGCTCTGTAAAGTTTGCCTACAAAATGCAGCTTTATTAGCTCATCCTTCGCATCATGCACCCATGGCACTGATGACCGATTCGTCTGACAATTGTGCTGGAGCAGTATTACAGCAATATATTAACAACAAGTGGCAACCACTAGGATATTTTTCGAAGAAACTATCAAGCGCGCAAGAAAAATACAGCACATTCGACAGAGAACTACTAGCAATCTACATGGCAGTGAAGCACTTCAGAAAAATGTTTGAAGGTAGAAACTTAATTATATTCACCGATCACAAGCCATTAATTTATGCACTCAGCAAGTCGCCGTCTTCAAGCGAAACACCTCGACGAACTCGTCAACTTATCTTTATAAGTGAGTTCACAAGCGACATAAGACATATAAGTGGTCAAGAAAATATAGTTGCCGACACATTATCAAGAATTAACATGGAAACCATCAGTTGCCCTACTTCAATTGATTACAAAAAACTCGCTGCGGAACAAAAACAAGATCACACTATGTTATCAAAATTACGAAGCCGAAGTAATATACAACTGAAGTCGATGACTGTACCCAACTCAAACTGCAAGATATTATGTGAAACTTCTACGTCACATATACGACCATATCTCCCGGAATCGTTTCGTCGATCTGCATTTGAAAATATTCACAACCTGAGCCATCCTGGAATACGGACCACAAGAAAACTCATGAGTGAAAAATACTTTTGGCCATCTATGAACAAAGACGTTGGACAATGGACGAAAACCTGTGAAGCCTGTCAAAGGTCAAAGGTCGGACGTCATACAATGAGTCAAATCGCATCGTTCCCATCATGTGAACGATTCCAACACATTCACGTGGATATTGTTGGACCCTTACCACTGTCACAACATGGACATAGATACCTACTTACCATCATAGACCGAAGTACGCGTTGGCCTGAAGCATTCCCATTGCAAGACATCACGGCTCAAACGGTAGTAAAAACAATATATGAAGGTTGGATAGCAAGATTTGGATGTCCAGTAACTTTAACAAGCGATCAAGGACGTCAATTTGAAAGTCAACTATTTCAAGATTTAGCGAAATTCTTCGGCATAGAAAAAACAAGAACCACCGCTTATCACCCAGTCAGCAATGGAATTATAGAACGTTGGCATCGATCATTGAAGAATGCACTGAACGCTCGATGTACAGCAAAATCAAACGGAAAATGGCTTGATGAGTTACCTACGGTATTGCTTGGACTTCGTGCAGCCACGCGCAGTGACACTGGAATCAGCCCAGCCCAATATACCTATGGGACAACGCTGCGCCTACCAAGTGAATTTTTCGTTGAAACAAAGGCAACCAACTTGGATTACAATTACGTGGAGAACTTGCGTCAAACAATTAATACATACAGACCAGCAGAGTTCACACATCATAACAAGCAAAAATTTTTCGTACATAACGACCTACGTACTTGCGACAAGGTATTTCTACGTAATGATTGCCTCAAGAAATCACTGCAACCAACATATCAAGGCCCGTATCCTGTGTTAGAAAGAAACGAAAAATTTTACAAAATTCAGTTACCAGGACGAACTCAAAACGTTTCAATCGACCGGCTAAAGGCAGCTTACGTCATGACTGAAAAAGACGAAGATATGCCAAGAACGAGATATGGAAGAATCATCAAACCCGTAGTACACTTCGCTTGAGGGGGTGTACTGTGGCAGCACTTATTTCAAATTGTATTTTTACCTTTTATTTATCTATATTAATTTTTATATACCCACAGCAATAAATTGTCACGAACCAAAACTGTATAAATACGGCGCCTGTATAAAATAAAATCACTTACACACTGAATCTCGTTGTAACCTTATTGACCTACCTGCACGAAATCCAACACATAAATACACTATTATTATGGCGGTTCCAGATTGATGCTTGAGTTCGTTCCGTATGTCTGTTCCGTTTGAGAGCGAGCGCCGGACTGCGATGATTTGCATCATCATTCATCATTCGGGTCTTCTCTTGGGCCGGTGGGTGGCCCCGAGGTAACCGGACCAGACGATGGTCTGTTGCGGTGGATTCACTCGCCGACTGCAACAACAGCCGGGGACGGGGAGAGGCCTCTCGGCCAGGTGGTGGTGTCTCCTCGACGTAGAGGTGGGGGGCCCCACGAAGTGATGCGATCGAGCCCGCAGGAAGGCACGCCAGCGGGCGATCAGCTGGTCACTCCAGGGGTTGTCAATCCGGTGAGTGCTGCAACCCACCGCTCGGCGAGGTCGAACCCACCGAGACAAAAGGCGTCCCGGTGGGCATCCGTCCGCCAGCGGTGAGGAGCGTCGTATTCTTCTTACTGGAGAAGAAGGTCACGTGGCAGTTCCTTCATGTCCGCAGCTGGCCGACGGTATGGCGCTATCCCACGAAGATGGTGAGATTGTGCTCCATCGGCTCGCGCGAACATGTTGGAGCTCAGGCGTCGAACGAAGTCGTCCAGGGTCTCCATGCGCAAGTCTCGCAGGATGACGTCGTTCCGCACGAAGCGTGTTGCGCCGACAATTGTACGCAACGCTTGCGACTGCTGCGAGCGGAGGCGTTGCCGACGTGGTTCGCTGGCTAGCTGAAACCAGGCCGGGGCAGCATAAGTGAGCCGCGAGCGCACGTACAACTTGTACACGCCGAGCTTCGCGCGGATCGGAATTGCGGACTCGAACACGGGACGGAGGAGGCTGCGCGCCGCGCGCGCCTGTCCGACGACGTTGTTCACGTGGGGGCCCATGCTGAGACGGCGGTCGATGGTCACGCCGAGGTACTTCGCCTGCGACGTCCAATCGATCTGCTCGCCGTTCAGCGTCAGCGCAGGCGGATTACACAAGCCGCCCACGGAAATCGCCTGAGTCTTGGCCACGTTGACCTTCAGTCTCCAGTCTTCCAGCCACGCGGGAAGGGCATCCAGGGATCGCTGCATCTTCACTGCAGCGTGGGGTGAGTTGAGGGAGGTCGTCACGAGGGCTGCGTCATCGGCGTAGAGCGCCAGCATGGCACCTCCGGCGACTGGTATGTCGTCGGTGTACCACGCGTAGCACAACGGCGAGAGGCAGCTTCCCTGGGGTACGCCGGCTCGTACTGGACGTGGAGAGGAGAGGGTGTTTTCGACGGCGACCTGGAAACGCCTGTCCTGGAGAAAGCTGCCCACAGTCTTCACTACTCGGCGAGGAGTAGCAGACGTGGACAGCTTGTACAACAGGCCGTCATGCCAGACGCGGTCGAACGCCTTCTCCATGTCCAGGAACACGGCGATGACTCTCTCCTTCTTGTTGCGCGCTGCAGTGATGTGATGCAGCACGCGAGTCACCTGGAGCGACGTTGAGTGTTCGGCTCTGAAGCCGAACTGCTCGTCGCGTGGCTGGAGGTGAGGCGTCATATGCAACAGCAGCAACTTCTCGAAGACTTTCGAGATAGTGGGCAGCAGCGTTATCGGCCGGTAGCTTCCCGGCAGCAGGATGTTCTTCCTGGGTTTCGGCAGCATGATGACCCGTCCGAGCTTCCACGAAGACGGGAAATGCCCGGTGCGGAGGATGCCGTTGAAGAGGCGCGTCAACGTCGCGATGGCTCGCGAAGGCAGATGACGCAGCGCTTCATTCGTGACACCGTCCGCGCCGGGGGCTTTTCGCAGTTTAGTCCGGAGGATCATCCGCTGGACCTGACCAGGGGAGAACACCACGGGGTCTTCTGTCGGGGCTAACGGCGGCTCGAGGTATTCGAGCACGTGCTGCTCCACTGCTGCTGCGTGTTGCATACTCGCAGTCGGGTTCGGTGTGAACTGCGTCTCCAGGAAGTCGGCGAATATCTCGGCCCTGTCCTCAGCACGGTAGCGGGGGTTCCCGTCACTGGCGAGCAGGGGCCGGATCGGCGGCGGCTTCCCGGAGAGACGGCGGCAGAGGCGGTGGATGCCCGTCCAATCTTCGCCGGCTGTTTCGATGGTCCGTTGCCAAGATTCTGTCGCAACCGTCTCCAGTGCAGACGAGATCTTGGCGGCCAGAGCGTTCAGCCGGGACTTCATGGTTGGGCACCTGGTGCGTTGCCACTGTCTTCGCAGTTTCCTCTTCTCCTCGATCATCTTCAGGATCCGGGCGGGGAGCTGGGGCGGTCGACTTCGGGGGGCAGCGGCGTCGATCCTGGACTCCTCGAGCGCAGACGTAATGACGGCGCCGAGGTCCAGAGCCAATCGTTCGACGTCCGCTGGGTTTTCCACCCGGAAGGACGGCACCCGAGACTCCACGTCGTTGGCGAATTTTCGCCAATCCTGCCGGTGTCGAGGAGGAGGGAGCTTCCTCGCGGTGATGGGAAGCGTCAGCGCCATGTGGACTGCCTGGTGGTCGGAAATCAAATGGTCGTCCAAGACGTCGATCGACGCGGCGGCAATGTTGCCGCGGAGCACGGCGATGTCGATGACGTCCGGAGCGTGGGCTGCACAGTACGGGTAGTGAGTCGGGACCTCTGGTCCTAACACCCTGTAGCCGTAGCGGTCTGCGTCATCCAGGAGGCGTCTGCCATCTGGGGAGATCGTGAGGGAGTTCCACGCCGTGTGCTTCGCGTTGAAGTCGCCAGCGATGACCGTCGGCAGCTCCGAGTCCACAAGCGTGTGAATGTCGGACACCGCCAGACGGTTCTGCGGCGGCTTGTAGTACGCGAAGACACGTGTGGGTTGGCCGTCGATACAGACCTCTACGCCCAGGGCGTACGACGTCAGCAGTTGTGGTACTGGCAGCAGTTGGTGAATGATGTTCCGACGCACCAGGATCGCCAATCCCCGGTAGGCGACCCCGAACGGCGAGCTGTGGTCAGTCCGGTAGACCAGGTATCCGGGAACCTTCAACCTGTTCTCCGGCCTGAGGTGAGTCTCGCTGATCAGGCCGATGTCCACACGGCGCTGAGAGAGCAGCAGCTTCAGGAGACGGGCCTTTTGAGGTGAAAGCCCGTCGGCGTTCCAAAAGACGATCGTCGTCGTCGACGTCGTCGTCGCTTGGGAGGTCACGGCGGAGCTGGACGCGGGATGCGCGCTCAAGCCGTCCGGAACAGATCCGCCAGCGCCGCTAGAATCAGCGGGGTAGGATCCCGCTTCTCCTGCAGCGCGGTCAGGACCTTGTGCAGGGGGCTGAGACACGCCATGCGCATCCGCTCGACCTCCGTCTGCGGGTGGTAAGCTAGGGCTTCCTCCTCCTGCCTGGGAGGAGCCTTCGCTCTCCTCGTCCGCCGGGACGTCCTGGGCTGCTGCACCGCTTCCACCGCTTGAGTCGTAGCTCGAGCGGGAGCTGGTATCCGGGTCTGCGTGCGTGGCTGGGCCGCAGCTGGGGTCCGAGGCCGGGCCGGGGCCGGGGTTCGAGTACGGGCCGGTGCCGGAGCCTTGGCCACGGTGCGAGCTGGGGCTGGCTGCGGAGGAGGCACTGGCGCTGCATCGCCAGCGGGAATTCCGTCGGGGACCGACGCGGGAGCAGTCGCGGCAGGAGAACGGCCGCGTTTCCTCCCGCGTCCTCGCTTGCCGCGTCTCGTCCGTCTGTCGCCAGGATGGTGCGCGCCCAACCGCTGCTTAGGCAGGTTGGATTCTGCCATAAGCGTGGCGGTGGCGTCTCGCTCTCCTCCGGCGTCCTGGACGGACGGTCTCGCGGGCAGCGTGGTGGCTCTCGACGTCCTGATGGGTTGAGTCGTCGCGACGGTCCCCGCTCGCCGGTTCCGGAACTCCCGCCGGAACACAGGGCAGTTCGCGTTGTTCGCGGTATGCGCTCCTCCGCAGTTGGCGCAGGTGGGTTGGTCGGAGAGGGGGCGCGGGCAGTCTTGGGCGTGGTGCCTTGCGCCGCACCGCACACAGGCCACTGGTCTGTGGCAGTTGTGCGACGAGTGCCGGAAGCCCTGACACCTGTGGCACTGGGCAGGCCCCTTCCTGCCGCGCCACGCCTCCACAACCACGCCTCCACAACCACGCCGGGCATGCACAGGAGCTCGTGCACCTCGTAGATGGCCGGCACGGTCTCGGGCGTCGTCTGCAGCTGCGCGAACATCAGGCATCCCGGGCGTCCAGGCCTAGCCGGAATCGGCCGGACATGCTCAGGGATGAAGCCGAGTCTGCGCAGCTCCTCCGCCACTAGCTGGGGGTCGGTCTCTACGGGTAAGCCTCGTATGGCCACCTTGGTACTCCTTTCGGAGTCCAACTGGTAGGAGTACCAGGATAGTCCCGACTCCTGGTTCTGCTCGACCAGGTATCGTTGGACCACCCTGTACTCCTCGTCGGACTTTGGCAGGAATCGTACCCCCCGTTGGTACGGTCTGCCGTTCGGGTTATGGCCGAGGAGGTCCCGCAGCTGTCGGAAATGCACCGGCCAGTCCGGCCAGGTCTCAACCACAAGCGGTGGCGGATGTTTCGCCCGCGCGGTGGGAGCTCCTGGAGCGGCGGCGGTGGTGGCAGGGCCGGACGTTGAGGACGTCGACGGCAAGGTCTGTCCGGTGGTGGTGGTGGGGGTCGAAGTCGGTGTGGTGGAGGCCGCGGTCCACGCAGGCCAAGCGGCGACGTCCGCGTAGGTAGTCGCAGGTGGCGCCGCCGGGTCCGGGGATGTCGACGCGACCTCCATCGGCGTCTGCAGCGGAGGCATAGAGGGGCCTCGCTGCGCGAAGGGTGGTGGGCCCGCTCCTGTCACTCGCGGCGGCGAGGGAAACCGCGCCGCAATGATGTGTGGCTGCGGCTGCGGCAGCGACGGCGAAGGCGGGCGCTTGCGCAGGTCCCTCGGCGGTGATTGCCTAGGGGCAGGGGTGGGGGCGGCGGCAGTGGTGGACGCTACAATCTGGCGGGCGGCTCCGGCAGGATGGGCAGCCACGGCTGGTCGGGCAGTCGGTGTTGTCGGTGTAGGGCGGGCGGCTCCTGCAGGACGGGGAACACCTGCAGAGCGCTCAGCCTCGACGGGGCGGGCAGCCCCGGCAGAGTGGGCAGCACCGGCAGAGCGGGCAGCACCGGCAGAGCGGGCAGCACCGGCAGAGCGGGCAACACCTGCAGGGCGGGCGGCTCCAGCGGAGTGATGGGCGCCGGCTGAGCGGTGAGCCGGCGTCAGGTCGGCGGTTAAGTCGCCGGTTGAGCGAGCGGCTCCGATGGGGCGGGCGGCTGTGGTGGGGCGGGCGACTCCCTCCGGTCGGGTATTCCCGGCCGAATGAGCGTCGACCGCCGAGCGCGAGGCTCCTCCAGGGAGGGTGTCATGGTCAGCGGCTGGGCGGGTGGCTCCAGCAGACCCGGTGGGGTCAAATGCCGTGGCGGGGCGGGCCGGATCCGATGGGCGGCCCAACTCGGACAGGTCCGGGGTCTCGTCCGTTGAAGTGGTGGCGGCCGGCGGGAACGCAGGAGGCTCCGGCGTTGGCGTCGGCGTGGGCGTCAGGGAGAGTGGGCTGGCGGAAAACCAGTCCTCTCCGGCTGACGTCGAGGATGCTGATGGTGGTGGGTGAGGGCGGGCGGCGACAGTCGCCTGGCCCGCAGCGATTGCCGAGGCGATTGCTCCGGCGGAGGCGACGCCGCCGACGCGGCCGCGCACATACGTCTTACGACGGTAGGGCTCCGGCCGCGTCGCGCGACGCTGCGTCGGGTGTGTCGGCGTGTTGGGCATTTAAAAATGCCCCGACATTCCGACGATAATGCAGCGATGGTGGTGGTTACGGCAGCAGGTCGAGGCAGTCCGCCTACGCGGTCCTAAATGGACCACCCGGCGCGCCGAGACCCGCCGACCGCTCTCCGGGGCTTGCCGCTGGTGGCAGACCGGAGAGGTAAGCAGACGGGTGCGACACGTTGTTCCGGATGGACCAATAGGGGCGCAGTGTTGGGACCCGAGCGTTGAGGTGCGCACGACGAAGGTTCTTCGAATTCTTCAATTCTTTCGATGGCTTCGGTTAAAGATGGCTGCTGACACTCTTCGGCGAACTGGGCTGTCTGATGATTTGCGCTAAAACGCGCCTCTTTATATATCGTACGCGGGAACGATACCGTTAGCGCTCTCGCTCCTTCAAGTCAACAGTCAAGGATCAATCTGTTACAATCTTAATATGATACTTATCTTACTAGTTACATACTTTAATATCTCAATATAGTACAAAGACATTAATATTTACTTAAGTTTAATAATCACATCACAAGTTCACTATTCTACACGTACTGGCACTGTAACACTCACTTTTAGTCCCGAATATCCTCCCGCCGTTCTTTGACGCCGTAGTCGAAGAAATTCTGTTCTCGGGACTCCTTGCTGCGTTAGTATGATGACCAGCCTTCCCGTCGCTCTGCGGAGTAGTCCACCTTGAGTGCGAACCTCCACTGTCTGCACGTTGCCGTCTGGCCCAGGGTAGATCGTCTCGACCATATCGCGTGGCCGAGTATTGCGTGGGATGTTGGTGTCGACCACCGGTACGACGTCTCGGGTGTAGATGCCTTGGGCATCGGCTATGAGGCTCCCGCCGGTGTTGTAGCTGAGGCAAGGGTATTTCAAAATTATTCTTCAAGTGTTTGTCCAAGTTTTCTTCCATTATCTTATGGTGTACGGAGTTGACTTGCTCTGCTAATGTTCTTGTATGTGAGCCGTGAAGTACCCATCCTAGTGGCGTAAGTGAAGCCACTGGTTGATTCTTTCTGCCTTTTCGTACTTCAGTGGCAAGAAGCAAGTCCCAGTTATCTTGGCCGATTAAAATCTTCGGCTTTGCATTTTCATATTTCAGTGTGTCCGCTATGTCGCACAAGTGTGTGCACTGTTCTAAATCTCTGTCAGTGACAGACTGTCTCGATACTGTAAAATTCCTAATTGTTCTAGCGCGAATTTGATATTGTTCTGTGGATCCTTTTATCATTAATTTCACTTTCTGTGATGAAGTGGCGGCCAAATCTGTGCCACCAACAACTTCAATGCGCGTCGGCTGGCTTGGTCCTTGTGCTCCGATGGATTCTGCTAAATCGGCGTCGATGAGGGTGACCGTGGATCCGTCGTCCAACAGTGCGTGCGTGTTAACTTCTCCCGCCGGTCCGCGAACTGTGACAGGTAGCACTTTCAAATAACTTTCTGTTCGATGTGATTGCCATGCCGAGGAAACGGTTTCTTCTTGGATATGTTCTTCTCTCCTGTGCAGTAAACTATGATGTGTATGTGAACATCCATCGACTCCGCACTTTGATGTTCGGCAGTGGTGTATTTTGTTGCGGAACCGAAGGCATCTGAAGCATAGACGGTGTTTCTTTGCGAGATCCCAGCGTGCGTCGTTGTTAGAATCATGAAATTCAGTACATCTTATAATAGAGTGTCCCTCTTGTTCACAAATAATACATTTCTGCGGCTTCTTCTCTTGAATGATGTTCGTATTATAGGTATGTATACGTCGTGGTGGTTGATATGCGCGACCTTCGTAGTGTGAACTCGTAGGTATGCTCTCTGGTTCTACATACGGCGCCCACAAGTCCACTTCTCTTTCTAAGAAGCGAGCGAGCTTCAGTAGGTCTGCTTCATCTTCAGGTTGTGCGGCTGCAAAGTCTAACCATCGACTGCGAAGCGTCGGCGTCAACTTATCGACTGTTAACTTCGTGAGTTCCGGGTTGTACAGGTAATGTACACGTTTCAGTGCGCGAAGTGTTGCGACGATGTTCGTAAGCCTGCCTGATAGCCTGAAGAGGTCTTTCGATGTATCGGAGATGCGTGGCAATGCTCTAAGTCTATTTAATTCAGCTCGTGCAACGACGTCCGGTCTTCCAAATGTAGATTCGAGAAGCTTCATTACTTTTGTTGGATCTGTGCTGTTGATGAGGAGACTCTCGACGGTTTCCTTGGCTTGAGACTTGAGACTGCGACGTAATCTTAACATATTTTCTATGTCTGTGTAGTCGTTCGATGATTCTTTATATGCAGTCTTGAACAACAGCCAGTCTTGATAGGCTCCATTGAATTGCGGTAGATCTATGTTGTATCGCGTCGGCCTTGCTTGTAATGCAGATTTCACGGCGATTGTGATTGCCGAGGCGAGCTCACGTAGATCCAACTTTTGTTGATCCTCTTGTTCATTAGATGTATGCTTACTGGTGGCTTCTTGTTTCGTGCATTGTTCAATTGTTTCTTGGAGATGCGGTTCGTTGGACGTGGCTAACATGTGTGGCTGAGTGTTGCTAAGCCACGCCCCAACTTTCGTGCCTTTGCTGTGTATTGATTCACAGTCGCTGTCTTGGCTGTCGACGGTCTCATCGTCGGAATCATCTTCTGCTTCGAGAGCGTTGAGATGGGCGGTAGCCAATTGCAACTTCAATTCCAAGATTTGTTTCTTCGTCCTTGCGATCTCGGAGGCACGTTTCTTTGATGACTTTCTGCTCTTTGATTTCAGAGTTCGCTGGGAGGCAGACGGAGCTGTTTGTTTGTTCCTGGCGTCCATCTGTGTACTCAAAAGGGCGGCGGCGTTTTCTTCTTGAGTGTTGCTTGCTAAGGTCACTGTTGTATTGAACACAGCTGTCGAGGTTGATGGCGTAATAGGTGTGGTGACGGCGGCGTCGGCGGGTTCGGAAATGGCAGCGATACCAGTGGCTTGTGGGCTATGTTCTCTAACAGCAACATCTCCACGGGTTCGGCTAGACGCTTGTCTTCCACTCTGTGATCTTGTTGTGACCATGGCTGCGTCGAAATTCTGAAGATCCGGCTCGAAGGACCAATTTATGTTCGGGACGACGACAGCGTTCCTTCCCGAGTCGTTGGATTGCAGAATTTCGACTGTGGTAAGCAGTTCAAGTGCCCTTGTACTTCAAGGCGTGGCTCCAATAAAAATCCGGATGATTATAAATCTTGATTTATTCGTCCATAAATACACTATTATTATGGCGGTTCCAGATTGATGCTTGAGTTCGTTCCGTATGTCTGTTCCGTTTGAGAGCGAGCGCCGGACTGCGATGATTTGCGCTAAAACGCGCCTCTTTATATATCGTACGCGGGAACGTTGACGCTAGCGCTCTCGCTCCTTCAAGTCAACAGTCAAGGATCAATCTGTTACAATCTTAATATGATACTTATCTTACTAGTTACATACTTTAATATCTCAATATAGTACAAAGACATTAATATTTACTTAAGTTTAATAATCACATCACAAGTTCACTATTCTACACGTACTGGCACTGTAACACTCACTTTTAGTCCCGAATATAAACCGTATGTGTGCGTGTTTGTACGTGTAGGTATATTATGACTATGACATTTTGACTCTCAAATTGAGAGCGTTCTTATCTTAGGTTATAATTAAACCAAGATGGCGGTCAATAAAATGGCGGATTATATTTTCTTCACAAATAATTCAATATGCTTACCACTTGAAAGAACTAGTAGAACACTACCAGAAAATCCAAATCAAAAAATAGGTTAAACTATCGAAGATAAAATCATTATTTTTTTCTTGTAACACAAACGAAATAACCTTCAACAATAAAACTAAACTGCCTGAAACATAACAAACAAGCTCTTCAGGCAATACAAAAACATCAGTACTTTCCAGACTTTTTCGTTCAGAATTTAGCCAAAAACAAACCGATATTATTTCTTAGTATCCAATATGTTTAACCGCAAACAATTCGCATGTAGGTATCAATTTGACGTCGCTACATGTCGACCTCGTATTTTTTTAGGTCTAAAGAAAATAAAAACAAAATCTGTATTGGTTTCGCGTACGTTTTCGGAGGAAAACTGTGGTGTGGTAGTTTTGTTCGGTTTTTTAAGCTAGTATTGTGGTTATCAGTTCGCTACTTGATAAGTCGTCTGGGTCGCAATTAGGAGTTTGATTTTCATTGCTTCTTTTTTTACAATACGTCGCCTCAGTGCTTGTTTGGCCAAACTGACATTTTTTACGAAAATGACTTTTTAATGCAGTATTATAAAGAACTAGCTGACCCGCGCAACTTCATCTGCGTTACAAAGGAGTTCAAACAGTACTCGCAATGCCGTCGAGTTAATATTTTCGCGGCCCGCTGTTGCACCCACATATTCATTGCGTTTTATACTCTTAATAACTTCTAAACGAAAAGTCCGATTGGAATAAAACAAAAAGTAATTTACTTCTACATTAATATTCTTGATAACAAAATACTTAATTTGGATAAGGGTTAATATAACGATACTCATTTAACGTTAAATTCAATCTTGGGACAAAAAAAAAAATATAAACATAAAAGCGGTTGTTGTGACTAAACTATGATAGTTAGATATATGCTGTCGCGGAATTTTTTGTTTGTCTCTAAAAGACCTAAAAACCCGTAGTACATCATTTTGTTCTATTGTCAATAGTTTTTGCAGCGTACGCATAAATAGGTTTTCGATTTTTCACCTTTTGTCACATATTCGATATTTTCTTGCGGATCCCTAATTTTTTTAAAAATAAAATATAGCCTATAACCTTCCTCGATAAATGGACTTTCCAACAGTGAAAGAATTTTTGAAATCGGACCGGTAGTTTCTGAGATTAGCGCGTTCAAACAAACAAACAAACAAACTCTTCAGCTTTATAATATTAGTATAGATAAAATTTCCATCCGACTGGTAAAATATTTTTTAAAAATATTCAATTCTAAAACTCTCATTTCAATTTTTTTCTCAACACGGCACTCAACGAAAATTCCGTGCTTGTTTGCTGTCTCCTGTAAAATTTGCTCGAAGCAGATTGGCCAAACAAGCACTGAGGCGACGAATAGTAAGTCATTTGATAACAAGTACAAAGTCCTCAAAGATAGGACGTAACGGCCTCGCAGTGTCCCCTGACATTGCAGAGGTCCATGTGCAACGGTAACCAACTATGTAGATCAGGTGGTTCGTTGGTTCGTCTGTCTACACAGCAAAAAAAATAAAAAATTTTATAGGTCGTTAAGTTTTTCATACTTTCCATAACTGTATCAATTCTTAATTACCTAATTATGTCGTTAAAGTAATAAACCACTTCTTATCATAAATTTACACAACTCAATTTGAAACGATCATATTCTAGATACTGAATTTGGAACAAAAACCATTGGAAAGTAAATCTTTATGAAAGCATGTATTATAAATAGTAAGAATACAGTACAATCAATAAGCATATTCAGGTACCATAGAGTACTTTCTTGTTTTCAAACAACACTATTAACTTTTAATAAATTTATACCTTCAAAACAAAAGTATATTCTACCGAGAACAATCTCATAAAACTGGAAAAGCAATTAAATACTGACTGAAATGGAAGGCGAGTTTTATTTGGGCAATTTAGTGAATGACAACTGAGAATACTCAGCTTGTTTTGTGGACTTGCGATGCGACTTTTAATACTACGAAACCAATTTCGAGCCAAAACCGACTTTACCAATTTACCAAAACCGACCGAGAGAGCCGGTGGCCGTATTCGCCGGCGGCTACCGGTTCGGCGTCCGGGGACGGAGCGACGGGAAAGAGTGCCGAGCGCGTAACGCGTCGCGCCGTCCCTCCAAACCCCGTGCTGGGTTCTGGCCTCAGCCGGGGTTCGGACGCTGAGTGTGAGCGGTTGAAGGTTTTAGTGCGGTTCAACTCCCACATACCCGGCGGGGATCCGGTGATTTCCTCCAACTGAAAAAAAGGGCGACACGCGGTCTATTAGACCCCACCTTCTTTAACAAAATGCTCTTCGCATCGTAGGGGAGTTCACGTTTTTCCTTGCCGAACCACAGGAAGAGTTACAAGAAGGTTAATTTAGACCTCATTTAGCAGCCAACGTGTTGATCTCTTCTGAGTTTTGATAACAAGATATGCAGATCTAAATAGAAGATCAGTAAATAGTGGCTCCAAAAATTTTAATTTTTGACACCTAAAATTTAGGAATAATAATAATTTAGGACAGAGGGTAGACAGATTTGTTTGCTCTTAAATCGACCCGCAGTCTCCAGTCTTCTCGTGATCATAACGTTTGCAACAACAACGAAATATCGAGACAACTCAATTATTTAAATATCGTGGTAACAAAATGCATGAAAGTATCATAGAAAATCGCGAGTGTCTGAATAAGTTTAGGAATAAAACAGTAGAACATATTCGTTATTAAGGTTAATTTTGACACCGATGATGAAACTGAAAAATAAATATCGTATTATAATTAAAACTGTGTTGTGTCGCTAAAACAAAGTATTTTGAAACAAAACAAAGAACAAATAAACAGAGTAAAAATAGATTTGTTGCGCAGTCAGATATTATACTGAAATACTCGTACAATCCCTAAATATTTTGTATATTCGTAAATAGCGGTTTTCAAACGCCCATTGAATTCCAAAACAATGATATCAAAATTATGTTTCATTTTATATAACAAAGAGAATTACTGTCCAGATAATGGAAGTGAATGGGTACTATTACTAAACGTTTTAATAATCACGATTGCTTTTAAATTATATTATGATTACCTACTTGAAATAGTAGCTTTATCCAAAAAATTAGAAATAATCGAACAACTTATGAGAACTAAACTATCCTGTATGTGGAATCCAGTGTTAGACGAAAATAAAGCCAAAAAATCTAGTTTTGAGACGGCAGCCGATACTGTCAGTGTGGTATGTCGAAATGTAAGTTCGAGTTCCATTGGTACCGGCAAACGAACGAGAAAGAGGGTAGACAGATTTGTCTACTCTTAAATGACCTACCCGCAGTTCTTCAGTCTTCCCGTGATCATGGCGCTTGAAACAGTGCTGAAATATCGGGACCTCTCAATCAAAAATAATCGTGGTAAGAACCCGTTTAGTAATAGTGTAAGTGATGTAGATAAGTGTTGTTTAAAGAAACTTATGAGAAGTTATACATGTTTCCTTAGAAGAAGGATCAGGCATAGTCCACGACGCCATACGGATTAGGGACTTCAAATTTCTTCAAATGGTTATTTAAAATTCCTTATCCGATACGCAAGTTTCCTCACGATGTTTTCCTTCAGTTTTCAGCCAGTAGTGTGTTAAATTGCATTTTTTTTTCAAATTAATGTTTAGAGGTACAACTCAGCCATCTCATAAGTAGCCTATCACTCAAACAGATAGTTTATGATCAGAAAATCAGCATTAAATGGTGTGACTCGTATTTCTATCCCGTGTCATGATTGTGTGCGGATAATACGGCTTGACTAATCTGTATCTGTACCAACCCATTACTGCCCACTGTTGGGCTCAGGTCTCTGCAGAAGAGGGATAACTTGACTTTTTTTTTACTTTTAAATGAAAAATATTAATTTGCTTATACAATAAAACCGACCTTAGTGTAGTTCTTGCGCTGATTTCAATGGGTCCAGCTGAAAATCAGCGCTATAGCTTCATAGCTGTAGCTGTATGCTGAGCTGGTCGCCCCTTCAGTGCACATCTCGAGCAGAGTTTCTTTTATTTCATTTATGTTTTGTGTTTTTCCTTTTTATGTAGTGTTTAAGTGTGTGCTGAATTAAAGTATTTTCTTTCTTTTTCTTTCTTACTAATTGTTTAACTAAATAGCCCACAGATTTAATTTGTACATACATAACATCTTCCCAACACTCATTGACTATAAAGCATTCGGTAAACAAAACCTTAAAGAGACCCGTTCATAAAAATCGCATAAAATTTTAATACTAACCATAAATTCCAATGACATTATTCACGATCGCAATCTCAATGACATTACGTAATACGGACCGCCATTACAAAGGCTTTTGTAACGAGCCAAACGGTTTAATAAACAATTTGAACGGTATTCATATGTAATCGAATATTGTGTATAATCTGTGGTTTGTTTCGGCTCAATTCGCTAATGATGTTTGCCTCACGCGGGCTTGGCTGTTGTTAAGATAGAAAATTAAAATGTTATGTTAATATTCGGAAATGTAATTTTATATACGCTGGTAAAGCTTTGTATTTTCTGACATGGTTTCCTGATTAGAATACTTGTAATTATGTTGATATTCAATATTTAATTACGAGAATTTTCAAACTTTTAAAATTTTGAAGTGAAATTCCTTCCAATACAGGCCGTCTTTTTGTAACCGAGCACTTCGAATATGCAGATCCTCGTGGACACTGGCTCAGACTTGAGTGTTTTCAAGCTTTGAAAGCTGTTCAGACGCCTTGCAAGCTCTCGAAGTACGATCTGGTGGCAGCCAATTATACCACTCCACAACTTAAAACCATAAACAAGATTAGTTTTGACGCTCTTTCATACAAGAACTGTCAAAATCGATTAATCTGAAAAATAATTTACTAACAGCATGTTTTAGGCTCATCTTTCGAGCTCAAAAAGTAATGGTTTACTATTATAAACAGGATGTAACTATGTAAGTTCGGGAAGGATCTTGCAAGCTAAATTTGACAAACGATTTACGTTTGAGCTGAAATTTTTCATGGATGGAAATAGAAGGAGATCATAGGAACTCCCGTACTTAATAAGGTAGATCGATCGTGTTTGGTCACATTTTACTTGTATTAGCCAACACTGTACTGCTACATGATATTCAGGATCTTAAAAGCTTATATTACAACGGTTGTCGATTTTGTTGTTGTATTGTTCGATAATCTGTTTCCATCTAGACGGCAACTTCATAATACCTACCTCGTAGAAGCCCCCCTCCTTATTTGCGAAGAACTCGGACAGCCACTTTTCACAAGCCTCTTTTGAGTTCAACTTTACCCACGCTCCCATATGGCCAGACGCTTAATTCTACCATCTACTGCGAACAACTGAACCGCGAAGATATTTGACAACCTTTATATTTAAAGTTTTCTTTAAAATAAATTATACAGGGTGTTAAAATCCGATGAAACAATACTTTCACAGCAAATAGTATACTTGATGTAGAAGCCATCCACCAAGTCTGAGTTTTCTAGGCATAATATATCATAAGTTATAACTAATCAAAACTACGTGTTAATTAGTGCGTGATCAACCCTACCGTACTGACCTACACCAACAGCTAAAGACTGAAGCCGGCTAGTCACCTCCTGTATCATAGAACATTGTAATAATACACGGGACAAAAATCACATTCTAAACAGGATATATGCGCCTGTGTTCGTGAAAATAGATATAGCACGCTGAATGTAGGTCAGGATAGGGTTGTCAAAAATAATACAAAATAATAATTTTTCAACTTTGTATGGGAAAATAAAGTGATCATCTACGTTTCAAAAGTATGTGTATATGATTTGAAATGTGATATATGTAGATTAAGCCCTCAAAATATTGTTTCACCGGGCACCAACACCCTGTATATTAATCTTTACACCTGTACAGTGCATTAATCTGTGGCAAGAGTATTTACGGAAACGGAACCATTGAAGTTGAATAGTTTCAACTTGAGCCTTACTTTCGTGCTACGTGTCCCGGAAAATCGGACTAAGACGAGAGTTATTAGACCTTGAAAAGGCTTTAAATAGAACTGCAAACCTTGGGATGCTATTTCGAGTGGAAATTTTGTATCACTCGATTTGGAAAATTTTCAGTGAACTAGTTTTTGAACTCATTTTTGAGTTAAGCTCGCCTTTTGTGCTTATTTTTTAGTTACTATAAGTCACTGTAATTTTCGTTATCTGGTGTACAATAAAGTCTTAAATAAATAAATCGTTTTTTTTTTTAATTTATTTAATCGAATTGGCACTGGTTTTCAAGAATTTATACGAAATTATGCCGAATGTACTATTAGTAAAACGTAAAGAATTATTTAAATTGTATCATGCAAAAAAATTTTAACTAAAAAGAGGAGTTACATATTTAATCATAGCTTAAAAATCGTTAAATTGAGACCCTATGACAAGCCACACATGAAAAAAAACTTGAGAGGTGTCAAGGGACACCCGGATGGAACGAAGTTCCATTCGATTAATTAGTGAGGGAATTGTAATAACATTTTATTTTTTTAAGTTATAATATTAGTTAGTTTAAACTATATAATTTAAACTTAAATAAAATATTTTGATCACAGCGCCATCTAGCATTAATCATATAAAACAAAATAAGGAATTGTTTTAATTACGGCGCCATCTAGCGATAATCATCTAAAACAAAAAAGTGTCGTAACAACTTTTTCATAAGAATTTCCGTCTAGCCCCCTTTCGATAACGCGCGATAAGGAACTTCGTTCCAATAATCATTCAAATCGTTCTCCCAAACCCTACATAGAAAACAGCTTGCCATTTGCTTTCCAAAAATTTACATACACAAGACAAAAGGCAGGCAAATTGAGAGGGATTCATAAAACCAAGGGTTCGAAGGAAATCGTCAAGGGCTCAAGCCAATTAGACCCAATTTGCAGGAAACGGTCCACTTAGGGCCAACTCCCTAGTCTCGCGCGGAGGTACTCCTTAAAGATCGATCGTTAACTTAAATTCTTTATTAGGACATAAAATATGTGACTTGGAGTAGAATAGGACTACGTTTAATGACCTAGATAGATTTTAGTTGGGATTTGGTACGTTTTTTATCGCATTGTTCAGTAAGAGAAATAGCTTAAACAACTTGGGGCTTTTAGGTCTGAATTTAGTCGTTTTTGGGGTCATTTTGGAGCTTTCGCAGCTATTTTGGGCTTTATCAGTTTTAGACGTGATTTGAGATACTTTATTGTGGGTACAGTGGACTTATGGCCAAAGGGAGATCTCCTTGCGGGCGAGATTGTGTATGGTGGTCAGGCCGAAGCCCATCGTAGTAGATTTCAGAAGTCGTATATATGCGAAGATTTTTGCAAATATTGTAACCGCGGTTCAGGATCTCGCGCGCTATTATTGTTCGCCACATTTATCAAATAATTGTGCTGGTAGATAATCATAATTAGTAACCTAAAAATAATAAAAGTGAATTAGTTTATAATTTTATTTTCTTTAGCATTTTATTACAAGCCCAATAAATTTACCTTCCTTTATCCTAATTTATCCTAAATCCCAAATTATGTTATCCTATCAGTTAACATAATTTAAAAAATGTGGGTTATGGCACTTTTCCGCTGACGCCTCCGTAATTGAATTAAGCAGTGTCGAGATCCGTCTTCCATAAATATGTAAACGAACATTAATATTTATGCGGTGAGGTTTAAAAAACGGCACAACCCACAAAAATTAAATAATAAATTGTTTGGTATTGGATAAAATTTCTAGATATAAGGTCAAGGTTTGAAGATGTTTGTTTATTCTAATCGCATTCAAAAATATATGTCAGATTTTTTAAATCCCAAGGCAGCGTTTCCAAATTGGCTCGCCAACTTCCAACTATGATGTTGGTCGGTAGTCACCGTCATTTGTTTTGTCTCGTTGGACGCTGGCGAACAGTTACAGTTCACACATCTTACATTCTCGTCTCTGCCTTGACATACGAATTTCACAACGATTTGACTGGAATTTTTTGTGCTATTCTTGAAAAATGGAAATAGGTTGGGTATTAGCCCACCTCTTACTCCCACCACTGTAACTCCTGTGTAGCCAGGATTCACAGCGGCAACCATCGTTATGACTCTGAGCAGTGAAGCCCAGGAAAACCCGAGGGAAAGCTAACTTGTCTTGGGCCCCGCAACGAAATTAATCAGAAAATGATAGAAGGAGTAGGAAAAACATGAGTTTCGACTTCCCTTCTCGCAAAGCGGGAGACAATAAAATAACATTGAAAGATGCATTACGCCAGAATTGAGAAAATCACCACGGACATTTTATTAAATTTATTGGAGCTATGCGGTGAGCTGTTGTACTATTTAGGATGCCAATAATAGTTATGGTCAAAACGTTTGAATGCACAGAAATTTGCGCTGGATGCTACAAGATTCGTGTAATAAACGACTCTAGACGCTACTGCTGTCTGCTCATACTTTTGTTAATCAGTTGAACAGTCGTAAAGTGGTGAATGCACCAATTTAAAAGAAAATAACTTTTGTTTAAAATAGCCATGGAAATAGGTCGTTTTCATTTTCTAAAGAAAATTACTTTTACGCAATGATTCCACAATAATTATCAACCATCATATCTGCAATATTTAACCAGTATTACTCTTAAATGACATCTACCACTATTGAACCATCAACTTATATTACCTACAAAACAAACACAATATGAAGACATCCCGAAAATCTAATATGTAGTTCGCGTATTACTGGAACTGCAGAATATCGGCAAACATCAGGCTTCCCCGGGGCATTCGTCCGTTTTAGCGGAAAATGTACGCGTTTGCAAAATGAGCAGCGAGACATAAACTTGCGATTAGTCGCAGTAAAATAATCGCGTTACTGTACTAAGTAATTTATTTTAGACATCTCTTACACTATTACTAAACGGGTTCTTACCACAATTATTTTTAATTGAGCGGTCCCGATATTTCAGCACTGTTTCAAGCGCCATGATCACGGGAAGACTGAGGAACTGCGGGTAGGTCATTTAAGAGCAGACAAATCTGTCTACCAAATATTGTCAGTGCGGTATCTCGAATTAAAAATGAACGTAGTAAGAACCCGTTTAGTAAGAGTGTAAGAGATGTAGATAGCCGCGAGTGTTTAAAGACATTTATTATTTTAGACATTTAGCTATTGAACCGATTTGAACCTCCGTGTTGCCGGGTCAAGTTCTTACAACATGATTTTGAAAAATATATTAATGAATCTGTTCATATCTGTTGTTCTTTTTCATGAATGAATAGTGTTTTAATAATGTGTCTATCTATTTATCAATGACATTTATTCCTTTTTGTAAACTAATAAACTCTATATTCATAGTACTTTATATGGCACCAGGTTATTTTTCGCGCGTTATCGAAAGGGGGCTAGACGGAAATTCTTATGAAAAAGTTGTCACGACACTTTTTTGTTTTATATGATTAATGCTAGATGGCGCTGTGATCAATATATTTTATTTAATAATATTTTATTACAATTCCCTCACTAATTAATCGAAAGGAACTTCGTTCTGTTACGATTCCCCTCAGTTCCCAATCCTGTTACCATCATCACATATCCCAAGTAGAGTCAGCATTATACTCCTTTATTTAAGATCGATCCTTCCCTCTCCCGCCAGTCTAATCTCCAATCTCATACGGCACGGTTGCCATTTATTTTTCGTAATAAATCTTTTTTTAAAAAGTCATTTCATTGATTTCGTATAACAAATTGGTGGCAGCGTAAAGGGATCAGAAAAGATCCTCGGTATCCTCCATTCTTATTCTTCTACTCAAGACGTTATTCAAGTGAAACAAAAGTGTTCAAGAAGTGAAGTGTTTAAGAAAAACCTAGTTTAAAGGTTCAAAGTGAAACAAAAGGAAAAAACCAAGTGTAAAGTTGTTTAAAAACCCACGTAACTTGGGTTCCTAATTCTGAAGTGTAGAAAAAACATCAAAATTAATACAAAAATTTATTCGTGTCCTCACTGACGCAAACCTGAAAAACCAAGACACAACGAAGGCGCTATTACGCCTTTCTCCGAGACCAAGCAGCTCATCATATCGAGGTCAAGCAGCCGAAGACCACGGCGTCATGCTCCTGAAACTCATCGTATGTTGGTGTTTAACTTTGCAGTAAGTGAAACAAGTGCTATCCCGAATCAAGACATTTACAAAATATACATAACATACTTTGTTTGTTTAAAAATAGTTATCAAATAATTAACAATTTAAGTAAATTTGTAAAAAGATTAAAACCACAAAGTAAATTCTTTAAATCATTCAAGTTATAATCAAGTTGAATAGTCTCGTCATTCATCCGGTGCTTATCTCACTTAGACATAACAATATATCGAGTTACTTAGTTGTCCACTCGTTACACCGTAACGTAACTTAACTTTTAAAACAGTTACTCTAAAACATAACAACCATGTCAAAAAAGGAAACTCAAACAAAACCTGAAAAAGGAGAAGTTGTACAAATAGGGACCTTGTTCAAATTTATAAAACCCTTTGATGGATCACGCGAAAAACTAACATCCTTCTTAACAAATTGTGAAAACGCAATCGAACTCGCTTCAGAGTCACAAAAATCCATACTGCTTAAGTTTATTCTTTCCCAACTCGAAGGAAAAGCCGAAATCGCATGCTCCATTAAAGACTTCGAATCATGGGAACAGTTAAATGATTTCCTCAAAACACAATTTGGAGAACGAAAACATTATACACACCTCCTAACCGACTTACAAGAATGTCGCCAACAAGCCTCTGAATGTGTTACACACTTCGCATTACGCCTAGAAACATGCCTCTCAAAATTATTGACAGAAATCACCTTATCCAATAAAAAGAATAGCGAGCTAGAAGGTCGTCTAGCCGCAATGGAGGATCTAGCCCTCCATACATTCCTAATCGGGTTGAAACCGAACATTTCAAACATAGTTCGGTGTAAAAACCCTCCAAACCTTAACGAAGCTGTAAACACCGCAGTCTCCGAAGAAAAAATTTTGCAATTCATGAACAGGAGACCAACTTCCTTACAAGAGCCAAGCTCTCCGAGACCTAGAACATTCTATAAAACCGAAAACAAAATTCCTGACTTTAGACCGAACTTCGGATATCAAAGTAGGCCGCGTGCATTTCCAACATTCTGTCGCTATTGTAAGACTAATGGCCACACCATTGAAAATTGTCGCAAAAGGGAGTTTAATGAATCTAAACGGTACAATTATTCACACAACAGGCAAACCGAGAACCGCGTCAATTTTGTAGAAGAAGGTCAAGACACGGTCGACAATACTAATGAACACGACCCGTCATCTTTAAACTAAATCGAGGCCCGCAATCGTGTCGGTCGGGCCGCCCCATCCAAAAACCCGACACAAAATTATTTTTAAATCAAAACGAAAAAATAAAAACTTCTAAATCAAATCATTTGTTTCTTAAAAATCAAGCGACACCCGCTACATGGTCACGTCGCAATTCTGAAACTTTAAACAGGCAAAAATCGCCTGAAATTTACAATTGTACTACAAAGGTTTCTAGTAAATACTTACCTTACATAAAGATATTAACATCCGTTTCTTCGAAACCCTTATCATTATTAATCGACACTGGTGCGTCCATCAGTATCATATTGAAATCGTCATTAGAATGTTTTCATTCATTAGAAATCACAAGAGAAATTGTTAAATTTAAAGGAATCGACTCGACAGGTACAAAATCGACCATCGGGCATATTCCAATCAAATTCGACGCTCTAAAATATAATTTCCACATAGTAGACGGAGTAGACCTACCTTATGATGGTATAATCGGTAATGACATTTTTAATACAATGAACGGGAATATTGACTACCCGAAACAAGAATTAATATTAAATAAAATTTCTTTTAAGTTACAATTCAATGTGCCTACATGCGTAATTCCCCCAAGATCTGAGACAATAATCGAGTGCACCGTATTAAACCCTGAAATTCACGAAGGTCTCGTTCTAGATCAACGCCCAATCGAAAACTTACTTATCGCTAACTCAATCGTCAAAGTCAAAGAAAATTCGAGAATCAATATATCCGTCGTAAACACATCAGAACTACCCTTGTCTTTCAGCTCCGATTTAAAATTAAAGTTAACACCATTCGATGATCTAAATAAAATAGAAGACATATATAACATTAATTCTATCAATACCGATAATGGTGACAACCAGAATGCATACCTTAGAACAAAAAGAGTACTCGAACAAATTCGCACAACTCACTTAAACCGGGAAGAAAAATTACAACTTCTCGAAGTTTGCGGACAGTTTTCAGACATCTTCCATCTCCCTGGTGATCTATTAACATTTACTAACAAAATTAAACACGAAATAAAAACAACAACGCCAAATCCCATACATGTCAAAACATATCGTTTTCCGGAATGTCACAAACAAGAAGTTAATTCACAGATTAACAAAATGCTGGATCAAGGCATCATAAAACCTTCGGCATCTCCCTGGTCATCCCCGATTTGGGTGGTACCCAAAAAACTCGACGCTTCTGGCGAAAAGAAGTGGAGAGTAGTCATTGACTATCGGAAACTTAATGACATTACGATTGGAGACTCATATCCCATTCCAAATATATCCGAAATATTGGATCAACTCGGTAGAAGTAGATATTTTAGTACTTTAGACCTTGCCTCTGGATTTCATCAAATCCAAATGAATCCTGAGGACTCAGCAAAAACGGCTTTTACTGTTCCTCAAGGTCAATTTGAATTCAGCCGAATGCCTTTTGGGCTTAAAAATGCACCGTCTACATTTCAAAGATTAATGAATTCGGCACTTTCTGGCCTGCAAGGAATGCAGTGCTTTGTTTATTTAGATGACATTGTTATTTACTCAACTGATCTTGAAAATCATCTCTACAATCTATCAAACGTTTTTAAACGGCTCCGCGAATATAACCTTAAACTACAACCCGACAAATGTGAGTTTTTACGAAAAGAAGTATCTTACCTAGGACACATCATCACAGACCAAGGTGTGAAACCAAACCCTGATAAAATCCAAGCAGTAAAATATTTCCCTATTCCTAAAACTCCAAAGGATGTCAAATCATTCCTGGGGTTTGTTTCTTATTATCGCAGGTTTATACCAGATTTCTCCAAGTTGGCAAAGCCCCTGACAACTCTTTTAAAAAAGGACACTGCATTCTTATGGGAAAATGAACAACAACTAGCATTTGATGCACTAAAACAAAAATTAACTTCAGCCCCTTTGTTAGCATACCCTGATTTTACAAAAACATTCATTTTAACTACAGACGCATCTAATTACGCGATTGGCGCTATCCTATCCCAAGGAGAACTAGGAAAAGATAGACCCATAGCCTATGCTTCAAGAACACTTAATAAAAGTGAGTGTAACTATAACACTACCGAAAAAGAACTACTTGCTATTTTATTTGGGTGTAAAACATTTCGACCCTATCTTTACGGTAGAAACTTTCAAATAGTGACTGACCACCGTCCTTTAAAGTGGTTATTTAATCATAAGGATCCAAGTAGCAAATTACAAAGGTGGAGACTAAAACTCGAAGAGTACGAATACGAAATAATTTATAGAAAAGGAAAACTCAATGCCGCAGATGCCCTATCACGATATCCAATTCAAAATTCAACACTCATAAATCCTGTAAACCTTAACCCCATTCCAGGACCCTCAATAACTGATAATAACAGTCCCTTATTCGAGAATTCGCCTGACTGCGATCATCTCTTAGATCCAGACGCTATACCTTCTTTAATTGGTAACCCAGGAAGCTTACTGGACTTACCAGATCTCAATGACTTAAACTTGGAAGACCTAAACGTTCCAAATCAACTTAGTGAAAACCCGATTCCTGATCCTCCACAGGTCCTTAACCCCAGTTCTCCTAGTTTACCTAACGACGTAATTGACCCCCTGAATAGCCCCAACTTAAACTCAGACACTTACTCAGAATTTCTTAAAGCTACAACCGACAAAAATTACAACCCTAACACGAAAATAACAGAACATAACGAAAACCTACTAGAGTCACCACACAAACATATCGTTATTCCTACGTCCATCGACCTAGACGAATCTATGCCTTATGCAGAAAACGTTATAGATACTTTCACAGATAAAGAATTATTTTTGGGTAAAGAAAGAACGTTGAATTCATTCTTAATTCATTCCAAACAACAAAAGACTTATTATTTTCTATTTACAAAAGTAAATCATTTTGATCAAGCATCTTATACAGATGTGTTCGAAAGCTTAAAGTCACTCAGAAACGAACTCATCCTACTGCTAAATGAAAATGATAATACAATCGCTATTTCTGACTTCAGAAACCCCTTTGATAACCACCACTTCATTAAAATCTACAACATGATTCTGTTCCTCTTTAACAACACTAATATAAATATACATATTTATCATAATAATATACGTTATCCAACTTTGCGTGAAATTAAACAAATCTTGAAAGACAACCACGACTTACCTGTCGCTGGCCACTTAGGTGGGACCAGAATGTTTAAAAGAATTCGCGAAAAATATTATTGGAAAGGCATGCGTAGCGATATAGAAAACTATGTTAAATCTTGTAAACTGTGTCAAGAGAACAAAGCATTTCGTCAAATCTCACGAGCACCTATGCAAATTACAACCACGTCGTCAACCCCGTTCCAAAGACTAGCTTTGGACATAGTCGGTCCCTTACCAGACTCCGGACC
This sequence comes from Trilocha varians, assembly GCA_030269945.2. NCBI lineage: Eukaryota > Metazoa > Arthropoda > Insecta > Lepidoptera > Bombycidae > Trilocha > Trilocha varians. The sequence continues at coordinate 9,687,903 of AP028273.1, read as the reverse complement.
CGCGAGACTTAAATATATCTTAACCCTGCAGGACGATTTAACTAAATACTCTATAGCCTATCCAATTCGATCAACAACAGCAGAAGAGACTTGCGAATGCCTTCTCCATTTTATTTCACTGTTTGGCCTACCAAAAACTATTTTAACAGATCAAGGTACCAATTTCACGTCGGAACTCTTCAAAAGAACTTGCAACTTTTTGAAAATCAAACAATTATGGTCAAGCCCATATCATCCACAAACTCAAGGCGCCCTAGAGCGTAGTCACTCAACCCTAAAAGAGTATCTAAAATCTTTTGTTAACGAAGATCAAGATAACTGGCATCGCTATGTCTACACAGCCATGTTATCTTATAATACCAGTGTTCATAGTACAACAAACTTCACTCCCTATGAACTACTGTTCGGACACAAACCTTACTTACCAGACTCTATTTACGAATCTACCCCTGATCCGACGTATCCAGAATATCTTAAAATGTTAACTCACAGATTAAAATATTCAAGAGAGAGAGCAATTAAAAGCATACAGGCTTCTAAAGAAAGATCAAAAGTATACTACGACAATCATTCACGACCTGTAAGATATAAGGTTGGAGACCTAGTTTACCTTAGAAATCATTTACGCCTTAGGAAAGCATTATCCCCAACATGGAAAGGGCCTTATAAAATTTTACAAGTACACAACAATAATACCGTAACTTTACTTATTAATAGGAGACATGTTACACATCATTTCGATCAAATAAAACCTGCAACGCCTCCTACATAAACATTTATTACCATAGTTAGCTTCATGTTCGTATTTTGGTTACAGCACACTCGTGCATGGCGATCCCGACTTTGTGCAAGAAGTGAACTCTAGTATTGGCCTATATTTTAACCCAGTCGGTTCAATTAAAATAGCTAACGAACATCTAAGTGTAATGATACCTGTGGACATATCTTTTATAAAACCTCATTTAGATAACATAAATTCGGTTCTAAGTTTAACACGTCCACTATGTAATAAAAGTCAAGTATTCACAGAAACAGAATGCGAAAACGTCATGCAACCCCTTGAAGTTAGATATGCTGACATGCTTAGAGACTTTGATTCATTTTCTCATCTCCTAAGCCATAAAACTAAAAGATCTGCATGGTTCAGTATTGTAGGTTCCGGATTAAAACATTTATTTGGCACTCTGGATGAAGACGATGCTATTCTTTACGACAACGCTGTTCAAACTCTACAGAAAGATCAAAAAGAACTGGCAAATCTCATGAAACAAAATATCGCCATTTCCACTTCAACGCTTAAAGTATTTAATCAAACTATTAATAATCTTGTAACTAACGAGAAATCTTTGAACAGCGCTGTCAATTGGTTATTAAATAAATCTAAGAACCTGACTGAAGAAACATCTAGATTAAATGTTAGACTTAAGATAATGGAAATTGTATACATATTAGACAATAGTATAACGACATTATCATTTAAATTAGAAGATATTGCCAATGGTTTAATGTTTAGTAAAAATAATGTTCTTTATCCCGCTATATGTTCTCCTCGACAACTTTATAATGACTTAATTGATAACTATAGATTCTTACCAAGTTCCAGAGAACTTCCAATTCATTTAGATATAAGTAATGTCCATACATTAATCGATGTATCTAGGTTAAGTACATTTTATCAAGATAACAAAATTGTATTCATTGTTAAAATACCCCTAGTTAATCCTTTAGAATTAAGCATGTACCGTGTATTACCATATCCACTGTCATTTAAAGACGAATCTTATATTACTATCATTCCTACTACTAATTATATCGCATTTTCAAGAGATAGACGTCAATATTGTCATTTTAACGATTTAAATAAATGTAAATCAATATCTCAAAATTATATTTGTGAAAATGTTAACATTTTATCAAGTCTATCCTATCCTATATGTGAAAGCGAAATTGTTTCGAAGACATTAGATTCGATGCCTGCTAGCTGTTCTATAAAAACAATCAAAGGCGATATTGAAATATGGCAGGAACTAAATGAAAACAAGTGGTTGTTTATCATCTCAAAGGTTGCAAAGTTGTCTATCGATTGTCCTAATAAAAATATTCATGAAATTAATGTGCACGGCACAGGACTCGCTGAAATTCCTCGCGGTTGCGTAGGATACTGCAATGGCATCCGAATAGCATCTAAAAGGAATATCAAAATAAATATAAGCCGCATTACTAATGATTTCGATCTTATCAAATATAACCTAAACTTGTTAAATATTTCGAATTTAAACACTTCTCTTCCTAAGACTTATACAAAACACACTAGCCTAGATTCACTAACGGCGTATGAAGACAACTTTGAAACTCTTACTAATAAACTTAATAAAATTATTGAAAAACCTCAAATAATTGTTAACGATAGTAATCATTATTCATTATCTATAATTGTATATCTTATAATCGTAATTTTAAGTCTAGTTTTAGTATACAAATTGTACACTATTTACAACCGATGCCGTTCTACCAAACCTATCCATCCTCCAAATCCAGACGTAGGTCCTGATCCAGAATCACCTCCAGTTTCTACCAACCCTAGACTCCGTATCCATACATAAACTTCACCATTAAAGGTGTAAGTTTAGTTTTAGTCGGGGGGCTGTTACGATTCCCCTCAGTTCCCAATCCTGTTACCATCATCACATATCCCAAGTAGAGTCAGCATTATACTCCTTTATTTAAGATCGATCCTTCCCTCTCCCGCCAGTCTAATCTCCAATCTCATACGGCACGGTTGCCATTTATTTTTCGTAATAAATCTTTTTTTAAAAAGTCATTTCATTGATTTCGTATAACAGTTCCATCCGGGTGTCCCTTGACACCTCTCAAGTTTTTATATATTTCTTTTCGTAAACTAATTAACTCTACATGCATAGAACTTTATATTGCACCAGGTTATTTTTTTCGTTAAAAATCATGTATGCAGACAAGCTAACAGATACCCTTATCGTAAGTGGTAACCGTGACTCATAGACCTCTACAATATCACTCTATACTGCACTAATTTATCCCACTTTTGGCCTCATAACTCAAAATTCAGACACATAATATCCATCTAAAAATCGCAAGTGTATACATAGCCTACCCTATTTCATCGGATACCATACAACCGTCGCAAAGACTCGCTATTTGCTTTGCCGACTCATATGTATGTCCGATACAGACTGATATATATGTTGTCTCTTTAATATGCCTCTTTGATCACTTTATAGACTATTCTAATGAAGTTTGAACGGTGTATGAAACGTGTATGATAAAGTTTTTTAGTAGAGATATTTTCTAACTAACAGTACACAGGGGACAGTGCAAATATTATTTAAATTATACTCAATCCGAAAATTTCATAAAATATATTACTTTCATGCATTTTCAACGGGTTCTTACCACGATATTTAATTAATTGAGTTGTCTCGATATTTCAACGTTGTTGCAAACGTCATGATCACGAGAAGACTGGATACTGCGGGTCGATTTAAGAGCAAACAAAGTATTATAGAAAACCGCGAGTGTCTGAATAAGTTCATAAAATATGACTATTTGTAGTAGCAGAGATAGATTTATGATACGAGAAAGATAAGTCGTGGGTAAAAGAGATAGCAATCAATCAAAATTACATGAGTAGAAAAGAGCTGACACTATGTCCTGCAATGAGACAATTCATTATCTCACATTTTATCAGTCTTCTCTAAATTACATGTTTATGGTAGCTGCAGTAAAAATAATGACACAGGGTTCTTAAGTTTTTGAAATATCTATAATATCTAAAATAACCACCGCGGTCATCCGCGGTCCGTTTCAGGAACACTTTTTTGCCACGCACCATCCGGCTATGGAATGAGCTCCCCTCCTCGGTATTCCCTGAGCGCTATGACTTGTCCTTCTTCAAACGAGGCTTGAGGAGGGTCCTTAAAGTTAGGTCGTAGGTAGCGACCCCTCAGTGTCCCCTGACATTGCAGAGGTTCATGAGCGACGGTAACCACTTCCTATCAGGTGGGCCGTTGGCTCGTCTGCCTACATGGCAATAAAAAAAAAAAAAAAAAAAAATAAGTATCTGCTCATTTTTATAAGTATGCCAAAACATTACTCAAAAGTATCGGACGATTAATCTTGTTTTTCTTACAAAACTATAATGACAATGGTATCAAAGAAAGTATCGTTGAAACAGCCAACAGTAAACACAACTATAAAATCCTTGTAACACCCACAATTGAATAAACAACCGAGAAACAACATTTATATTTTTCCTCCGAAATAAAACCATATTATTGTACAGAAGACTTTCTCTGAAATATAATATAAATAAACATAATCTCGGAAAGATATACACAACAGAATGATATAAAAACATAACAATATTCTGGATTCTCTGGATATTATGTACCGTACATTATTCTTTGTATAATTGCTATGACATCTAATATGGATTAATAATATTATTGCGTCTTGCGTCGTATAAGCCGAGTGGTCGAAGCGCTTCCTTCCGAACGGGAGGTCGCGGGATCAAAACCGGCCGGCTTGTACCTCTAAATCTAAATGTGAAAAAGATTTATGTGCTATTTTTCACAACACCACTGGCTAAAAACGGTGAAGGAAAACATCGTGAGGAAACCTGCATGTCGGAAAAGGATTCTAAAAATCCTTTGAAGATATGTGAAGTCTCCAATCCGCACTGGGCAAGCGTGGTGGACTATGCCTAATCCCTCTTCTGAGGAGACCTGAGCCCAACAGTGGGCAGTAATGGGCTGGTACAGACATGTGCACATGTTTTTTGATATACTTGCTTGAATTTTCTTTATTGTACTTCTCGTATTTAGGCAGACGGACCAATAGACCACCTAACCTCTGTAATATCAGAGGACCCTGAGAAACCGCTATCTACGATGTGCTCTTAAGGACTCCCTTAAGTAATAATTAAGTCATTCTGAATAGGTATCCATAATAATTAAACTGTTGAAAGTTTATTTACTACAAATCTTAATTAACCATCAAATAAAGCAACAACAAACATAAAATCACAAAATATACTCCATTTTCAAAGCTACAGTACCAAATTCCACATTTCATTCAAGTCCATAAATCTATACTAAAAGGAAATCCCGGATGTCCCGGACAAAGTGCAGACATCGTAAAATATTCTTAAAACGATCCCGGAATGCTTCCCCACAGTCAATGAATCAATCACACAAATTACTACGCAAATGGAGCGAGTACAAAGTTACAAAAAAAAATATTAGACAGAAATAAAGCTCCATATAACTTGAACTGACGATCATTCACTTTTGGCTTTACCGACATGAAATTTCTAGTTGTTTTTTGCCTCGTAAGTAGACGAGTATACGACCCACTTAATAAGTAGTTATCGATGCTTAAGAAATCCTGCAATATCAGGGGATATTGCAGTGTGGCTTATTTCCTACCGTATAGAATTCTTCTTCAACCTCGTTTAAAGAAGGTAGTAAATAAAAAAAAAACACTTTTATTACCTTAACAAAAACTAGACTAAATAAACAAACTAAATACAATAAAAATTAAAGTAAATTAAGGTTAGATTTGTTAATTTGTACAAGTGTAAATGTTACCTGTCAAAACCGCTGTATGTCCATAAGTTTTACTTCTATAACATAAACTTTATTCTGTGGTTACAATGAAGTGAAGCAACTTTAACTTTACGAATTCGAAACATTTCAATACTTCTTAAACTGGACGGAGAGTTTAAAGGTTAAATTAATATTTGATGGATTCCATAATAGGGGATTCCATAATAGCTAAGGTGAGGTCAGTTTTGCTTGCGTTTGGTAAGAGAAAAACCGTTACGAATTAGAATGATTGAGATGTTCCACATACGCTCGATGTGGGGTGTCGCGAAGGGAAAGTGCGCCGCAGTGCGTAACGCATCGCGCCACCCCTAATAACCCCGTGCTGGGTTCTGGCCTCAGCCGGGGTTCGGACGCTGAGTGTGAGCGGTTGGAGGTTTTAATGAGGTTCAACTCCCACATACCCCACCCGCCCCGGATGGAGTTGGATATCCGGCGATTTCCTCCAACTAAAACAAAAAAAAAACGCTCGATGGCTAGCCTACCTACATGGCAATAAAACGTAACTTCTCTAAGTACTTACAAAATTCAAAATTAAATTCATCCAGGTTAGTACTTTTATAGTCATTAAAAGAGCTTCACATATTTATATACACTATACATGAAAACAATACAAAATAAAACATTTTAAACCATTTGAACATTACAAAAACAAATTACTCGACAGAAAAAGTAACCTCAAAATGTCTTTCTATTTCGCGCGCTAACTCAAATAGATTTTCTAACGAGACCCCCAAAAGGTCCGAATTTAATACATAAAACCCGTTTCTTTTCGTATGAAAACGTTAACCCCGCGAGTGCGGAGAGGTAAAGTCGTTTACAATTTGATTGAATACGTAAGCAATGTTACGAAACCGTTCAAGGCGAAGCGTTGCCGTGTTGTGGCCATGGCGTTGTAAGGTCGCTTCAACTTTGTATCTATATTTGGCAGGATTTTACTTTATCGCCTTGTTTTGCCGGTTGGCAACCCTGATAGTTGAACTCTAATATTCGTAAGTCAATAACTTCGATTCACGGTATTTATTTCCAAGTAATTGTCTATTTTTGGCTTTCGAGACTTGAAAGCACCTAAGCATGAGCTCTTGTTTAAGAAGAGAGTTTAGTTAAAGCTCGAAAAAAATGATAATACTATATTACCATTAATTATTTAATGTAGAATAAACGAATTATCATGTCACAGTCAAAAAAATATAAATAACTAAAAATTACGTACACTTTGACACTATCAGTATGCCTTTCGACCTTCAGAACGCCCCAGCATTTACAGATGTCGTTTTCTTTATTTAAAATTACGAGACATGTTACGAGACGTCATCTATTACAAGCTCGTCAATAAAAAATTGTGATTGATTGATGGTCTACAGTAAACCGATGATGGGTGCCTAGCACAGGCGAGGGTAAGCGTGTGTTCAGTCAATAAAAATAACGTTAGTAACACGCGATCATGCACGGAGACGGGAGAGGTAACCGAAACGTCACGCAATAGGAACGATAATACCGACCACGGATTTATTACGTTAACTAAATAATTAAACGTAGAATTATTATGTACTTAGTGATTTTATCACTGTATGGAAATTCAAGTTCGGTTTCAAGGTAAAATTAACAAACAAAGTGAGCTGGCTGACTTAATGTTATCAGCGTAAGTTGAGGCAAATATTGTGAATTGCGTGGGAATTCACATTATTTGCCTCAACGAGGCTTGAGGAGGGTCCTTAAAGTTAGGTCGTAGGTAGCGAACCCCAGTGTCCCCTGACATTGCAGAGGTTCATGAGCGACAATAACCACTTACGATTAGGTTGCCCATTGGCTCGTCTGCCTGCCTACATGGCAATAAAAAAAAACTTTATGCAGAGATAAAACACATTGCACTGCACCATTTACGGAATGAACGAGAGACGTACCTTACATAGAGCACAAATAGAACATAATATAATAACTGGCTCTTCCATCAGCTAAAAGAACAGTAGTACAGTTATTAATGTTATTGTACCTCTTCGATCTACCATCGCACGTATATTTATTGCCATGTAGGCAGACGAACCAACGGGCCACCTGATCGTAGTGTGGTGTTACCGTTGCTCATGAACCTCTGCAATGTCAGGGGACACTGGGGGGTCGCTACCTACGACCTAACTTTAAGGACCCTCCTCAAGCCTCGTTTGAGGAAGGACAAGTCATAGCGCACGTAAGACGGTTAAAGAGCCTATGCCAATAAGCGTCTGCGATATCCATGGCATTGAGGTGCCGTTCTATTTGACAGACTTCTTCTTACCTTGTAAAGTTATTTTAAGTTATGCAATTTTTAAAATTATTCTTTTTTATGCACCGTAAACGAAATTATGCAATCATCATCATTATGAAGACACACACACACTAGACAATGTATGAATGTATTTTTAGGAATAATATTTCTACCAAGGTACCAAGTTAACAGTGATTTCTTTCATGCATTTTAAACGGGTTCTTATTGATCAATCACTGGATACAATTACATAATCCTCAGGTACTATCTTCTGAACGTCGTTACGTACCAAGGATGGTTAAAGAAGCCATCGAGATTTCAAGACATAGCACTTTTAACAGGGGTGACTGCTTCAGATTATCGAGTATGTGGAATCCAGTGCTAAACACAACAGTCACTAAGGGTTCATGCTCAGAGAGTCTTGTAGATACAGTGAGTGTGATGTGTCGTGATGTGAGTTCGAGTTCCAGTGGTACTACCCAAAAGCGAACGAGAAAGAGGGTAGACAGATTTATGTGCTCTTAAATCGACCCGCAATATCCAGTGTTCTCGTGATCATGACGTTTGCAACAACGTTGTTATATCGAGAAAACTCAATTCATTAAATATCGTGGTAAGAACCCGTTTAAAATGCATGAAAGCATTATAGAAAACCGTGAGTGTCTGAATAAGTTTATAACAAAGATTTCAATGCGTGTGTTAAGCAGTATACCTTTAAATAACTATAAAACGATTACTTTTCAACGTGCATTACGATACTTCCGTATATTATCTCTCTTATATATGTATGTGTGTCCTCTACACTTCAAAGTACTGATTTTCAGTCCTCGGGTATCTCCCATAAACCTCATCTAAATACTTCCTCGTTTCACACAATAGAAACCCATTAAAATTCTTCTGAACTTTCCCTTAGAAAGCGTTAGTTGGTCTAATTATCTTTCAACTTGGAACTATGTACATAAATCAAATAATGTTCCGCCCGGACATACTACACGCTTATTGGAATATCAACCTTAATTTTTGGACAATAAAGTTTAATATTGAATGCGGTAGTTTAGTTTTTATCGTGCTTTTAACGTGTTAGATTAATCATTTTGATTTTTTTTTGGGAACGCGAAGGACGTTTTAGAAGTTTCACGCGATTAGTTTGATATTTCATAATTTAAGTGAACGGGTTTCGATCGCGGTGTGACCAAGTTTAGTTCTTAGAAAAATGTAGCAAAAAGTGGTATTTTAGTAGAAACAGCAGCAGAACAAATATGAAAGTAGATATAAGTAGAATATATATTGATTACTAGCTTTTGCCCGCGACTTCGTTCGCGTGGACTTTAGGTTCGTCCCGTATTATCAAAAATTGCCTATGTGTTATTCTGATGTATAAGCTATATTGTGGTAAAGTTTCATTCAAATCCATTCAGTCGTTTTTACGTGAAAGAGTAACAAACATACATCCATACATCCATACTTACAAACTTTCGCCTTTTTAATACATGTACTTAAATGTCGTTACGTTCTTATCTAATAGATAAGAACGTAACGACATTTAAGTACAATGTAATATCTCGAATAAACGATATTGCCAGTGACTGAACTGTAGTTAAGTCTCTTGTATATTTGTTGGCTCTAAAATATCTCTCACTATCAAATCACGAGGAATAAGGAAACTTCTACCCTCAAGTAAATCAAGTACGTTGTATATTATGTAAACTGAAATAAATTCATCACATTTTAAAACATCTAACAATTTCTAATACACTGAAGTACTCATGCAAATCGCTATACAATTTACAATACAAAGCGTTTTCTCGTATATAATGAAGCAGTTTTTGGACCCTCGACTTTACAAATACAGAACAAGTGTATGAAGTGCGACTGCCCTCATCGCGCTCTCCGACGCCTAGAATACTATTATTTACTTTGTTAAATCGGTAGAAAACGTTCAAATATATGAAAGTACATTTAGAGTGTACGACACGATATCGTACGGTAGATCGTCGTGTATTTTTTTAGCGACTCATCGATATTTAAAAGATTAATATAACACAATTACTTAAGAAATCAATTTAGTAATTTGCTAGGAAATCTCAAGTGTATTGCGGGGGCGGCGCGACGGGAAAGAGTGCCTTGGGCGTAACGCGTCGCGCCGTCCCTCATAACCCCGTGCTGGGTTCTGACCTCAGCCGGGGTTCGGACGCTGAGTGTGAGCGGTTGGAGGTTTTAGTGCGGTTCAACTCCCACATACTGGTGATTTCCTCCAACAAAAAAAAAAAAATCAAGTGTATTGCGAAGTACCCTAACATTTGCAGACCAAACACTTTTTTTCTAATGAATCGTATCTATAAAGATCAGAAACTACTTCCGATTTAAAAATATTTATTGTGACATCAATTCTACACTAATTGTAACAATACCAATTAATGTCAGCGAGCATAAAAAATATCGCATAATAATAAAATTCTCGGACACTGCAAATATCGTACCGTTCAACAAAAATCGGATAGCACTACCAAAAAATCGTATCGTCTAAAACGTATCTCATAAAGACTCCAAATTCAGCAATTGACGTAGCTGTTCTCGTGTTGTTACCATTCCGTTTATTTCGGTCAAGAGCCACTTCCAACAATTGTACAACGCTGCCAAATTATTTAGGGTACACATTTATTTGAAATGCAGCCATTACTACGTTTAATGTGACATTATCAGTCGGACGATGTAAATTGCTTTTTTGCATAATTGTGTTTATGTTTGAGGTGCAATGTAATAATGAATTTTATTGTTGACTTTGTTCTGTAATGTTTAGGAATGGATTTGGAATGGATGGAACTATAACTTCCAATCTGCAATATTTTCTCAATATTACTGCAATCTTTTTTCAAATATGTTGATACCTGTACAACCTGACATTAGCAAGCCGTGCTTTGTAAAAGATGCAAGGTCCAAAAAAAAAAGAAAAAAATAAAATAAAAAAAAGCGAAAGTTGGTGTAGTAAAGTAAAGAAAAGAGTTTTTCGTTAAAAAATGGCCATGTTACTCCCATATCATTATGTCTATCAAATATCTATCTACCAGAGAGTTTGGTGGAGCCGTTTCAGAAATTACTCGGAAGAAACAGACAGACTTTTGGAAAGATTTATATTTCAAATTACGTTATCAATAGTTGCGACCAAAATTTATGTTTAAGAACTAGTAAACTCCAAGCTTCCAGTAGTGAATATGTAAGCTGTTGATACTCCATTTATAAATAAAAAAACTTGAGAGGTGTCAAGGGACACCCAGATGGAACGAAGTACCTTTCGATTAATTAGTGAGGGAATTGTAATAAAATTTTATTTTTTTAAGTTATAATAAAAATAAGGAATTGTTTTATAAAATATTTTGATCACAGCACCATCTAGCGATAATCATCTAAAACGAAAAAGTGTCGTGACAACTTTTTCATTAGAATTTCCGTCTAACCCCGTTTCGATAACGCGCGATAAGGAACTTCGTTCCAATAAACTCCATGCTTCCAATAGTGAATATGTAAGCTTTTTTATAAATAAAAAAATAAGCTTCAAGATTCATACGGCTAGTTATGATATATTTAACTTAAATAAGTGTAAAACAGAACATTAATGTGGACTGCTGTAACACAATCCACTCTTAAAATAAGAGAAAAATCCTAAACAAACAATATAAAATACGGTCGAAAAGTTAACATCAGAAGGATTCCACGTAATCCTCATGTCAACGCATACATTAATTCATGTTTTTTTAATTAAATAAACGGCTGGTGCCATCCCTGATTTTAAAATCAGATCTTTTGTGTGACCGTCTATGGGTTGTCAAACAGAAGTGTGATAATTATTTATTATCATTATTTAATTCTGTAAAGTAGTTTGTATCTAAAAGTAGTAATGTCGTGGTTACACAGTTGTTGATAGCTTGTTTGTCATAAAAATTTAAAAGCATTCAAATTGTTTGTGAAAATTTCATTTTTTAGTAAATTTCGATTATAAACGAACAATAATTATGACTAACAAACCTTGAAAAAAACAAAATACTTTACAAATTTTCTTTCGTCATTAACTCTTTCACCAATCCAAAAGTTCAAAAATTAAATGATACCTCAAATCTGTCATTACCAAAAAAAAGTACACAACCACAAAACAAAGTAACAAACGTTCTGAATATTCATACCGTCCGTTGTTAATTAAAACTTTATGTCTCTGCTCTTAAAAAAAGGTAAAATGGCGCCTGACAGAAACAGAGCAGCGGTCTTGTGGAGGCTACATATCAAAGTACAGTAGCTCAACTGGAAAGCCTTTGAGTCAGTAATGAGCGATTTTTTAAGTTTATTTTTAATTTGAAATGTGCAGTTTCAAGATGGAGTTTTTGTATTTTTGCTATGCAAACAAGGAAAACAAAGTATTTTATAATAAATATTTAGAATTTTCACAATACTTATTGTGAGTAATTTAGTTCGTCTTAAAAATAAACTTACAATAAGTTTATACGTTTAAAAACCAATTTCGTTTGAAATTTGATCAATTTCATGTTTTACACCATGTACTGCAAAATAATTACAAGAAAAAACTAAATACCATCACTAATCTCGTTCGTCTAACTGAATACACGTCTCAAAACTGAAATCTCGTACACCACTACAATCAGAAACTACTCTTTTAGTAACTTACTCTACTGTAAACTTTAATAATACAGAAAGATAATGTAAATAATGTTTGACACGATTTACAACAAAATAATCACTAAAATTAAAAAACTTGAGAGGTGTCAAGAGACACCCGGATGGAACGAAGTTCCTTTCAAATAATTAGTGAGGGAATTGTAAAAAAAAAATATTTTTTTAAGTTATAATAATTAGTTAGTTTAAAACCAGTGACACCTCCCTTATAGAAAGAGAGAGAGAGACATAAAACATTTTGATCACAGCGCCATCTAGCATTAATCATATAAAACAAAACAAGGAACTGTTTTAAAAGATTTTAATCACAGCGCCATCTAGCGATAATCATCTAAAACAAAAAAGCGACGTGACAACTTTTTCAGAAGAATTTCCGTCTAGCCCTTTCGATAACGCGCGATAAAGAACTTCGTTCCAAAAATTTCAAAACACTGATCTCGAAATTTGAGTGACTGAAAACTCGTCCCTAAAACTGAAGTCTCGTACCACTACAATCAGGAACTAATCCTTTACTTACTTCACCGCGAAGGGTACTTCACTAACAGACAGATGCGGGCATGTGTACATGTGTTTGTACGAGGAACTTTACAAAGCTTTTGTTTCGAGTTTTAAGCTTTGAAAACAGTGTGTACTTATGTTTACACCTGTCGTGGGTTGAGTGATGTGACTGATTTGGAGTGTAGAGTGATGTGAAGTTGAAAAACGTAACTAAAAACTTATTTCTGTTTCCAAAATATTAATCATTCAACTAAAGGTAGGACGTTATTGGTAGGTTACCGTCGCTCATTGATCCCGGCAATATTTGGGGATAGTATGTGGTTTCACTATGTGGTTTTCGTGGCCTTTTGACATCAACAAGCTTGATAATTTCATTAATAAATAATTTCATTTCACCTACGGCCTAATTTAACTCTCTGTTAACTAATATTTGCTAAGTAATACTTGAATTCTTGAGACAGAAATTGGTGAGTTGAAAACATAGAATTATTACATCTGGAATCAACATCATTAACAACAGAATGAAGCCAATTTAAAGTGCACTGATCGCGCGTAACTACACGATATTCTGGCGTTAGTGTACCAATGACATTCAATTCGTTTAACACACTCATAAAATATTACAAACGCATAAGTTCTTAAAAATTTCACTTTGTTATTTATGATGTTGATTCAAAATATCGTGTTGTTACGCGCGATCGGTGCACTTTAAATTGGCTTCATTCTGTTGTTAATGATGTTGATTCCAGATGTAATAATTCTATGGTTGAAAATAGTAAAGAATACACACACAATATTCATAAGATCACTAATTTCCCGTTTAACTTCCTAGACATTTTACAGCAATATCATACTATTTAACTCTACTCAACTTACGGTGGCGAAGCATTGTTGACGCCCTCTGCCCCATGAAGACATAGGACACGAAGAAGAAAAAAAATCGTAGATACTTTACAAAGATAACCCACAAAAATAGCATTATTAATAAGAAAAAAACTTGAGAGGTGTCATGGGACACCCGAATAGAACGAAGTTCCTTTCGATTAAAAGATATCTTATAAAAAGTATTTCATTTCGTAACGCGCGATAAGAAACATGTTTCAAAAGATTTTGATCACAGCGGCATCTAGCGATAATCACCTAAAACAAAAAAGTGTCGTGCCATCTTTTTCATAAGAATTTCCGTCTAGCCCCCTTTCGATACCGCGTTCGAACTTCGATCCAATAACTAACATATAGCCACAATATTTAACATCGGGGCCGGAGCGACGTTAAAAAAGTGCCAAGAGCGTAACGCGTCGCGCCGTCCCTTATAACCCCGTGATGGGTTCTGGCCTTAGCCGGAGTTCGGACGCTGAGTGCGAGCGGTTGGAGGTTATAGTGCGATCCAGTGAATTTCTCCAACTAAAAAAAAAAACAATATTTAACATCCCTTCTTTATGAGTAAAACGGTCCCAATATGAAACATAACAGAAAATTTGAGCCATAACAGTGCAATTTCATATAGTTTCCGAATATGTTCGAAGAGGAAGTTTGGTCACGTTCTCGGCATTAGTTCGAGAGATCCCGCAATAAAGGACACATGTCGTCCTACAGATTTAATACTAAACTCTACGGGATCGACGATATTCGTCTGGGAATTATTTTTATATTATTTTTTGTGAGGAAACGTAATTTAATAAGCGTAGTGAGCTAAGAACTAGTAAATGTATGGTTAGTTGCTTGCCTTCCATTTGAATAGTAATGTAGAAGAAATATGTAAAATAAAAACTTGAGAGGTGTCAAAGGACACCCGGATGGAACGAAGTTCCTTTCGATTAATTAGTGAGGGAATTGTAAAAAAAATATATTTTTTTAAGTTATTATAATTAGTTAGTTTAAAACGTCTGTCTCTCTCTCTCTCTCTTTCTATAAGAGAGTCTACAGACGTTTTAAAATATTTTGATCACAGCGCCATCTAGCATTAATCATATAAAACAAAAAAAGTGTCGTGACAACTTTTTCATAAGAATTTCCGGCTAGCCCCCTTTCGATAACGCGCAATAAGGAACTTCGTTCCAATATATTTTTTTTTTGCGTGACGGCCTATCTATCTATCTTGGTTGTTGGGGTGGTGCCTGTAATCACCTGACACTTCGACCCAATCGGATCTTTTGTATCACGACCCCTTCCTTTATTCCTCGGCTTCAAAAAGTGATTGCATTAATTCTGCAATTCTTTTTGGCGCCAAGGACTTATACACGCATTGGTCCGGGTATCCTTCACCCAATGCGTTCATTCTTACCCTTGCCAGGCCGTCGCATGCACATAATATGTGATGCATTGATTCTGTGTCTTCTTCACAGAATCTGCAGACTGGGCTTGTAGCCAACTTTAACCTACATAGGTGCTCCCTGGTGGCAAAATGCCCCGTTAGGGCACCCATAAGGTGTCTCAGTTTACTTTTACTAAGCCCAGATGCCTTATGTGAATTGGTTTTGCTTATGAACGCGTGACGGCCACTCAATTAAATTTCTTTGTCTCATCCACTTTTTTGTGTAAATTGGAAAATATTCTGAAGAAAATAATTTAGTAACACGATATGTTTTTTGTTGATAGATATTTAAAATTGAACTAAATTTAAGATTTTACTTAAGTTTCATTTTTATTTTTTGGATCGGTTAAACTTTTTTTCTGACATTGTATGGAAAACGTACGACTATCGTTGCGGACTTCCATACTATGATGAAAAAAAATTATTATCCAATTCCTAAAATAAAAGTGGACCCCACGTCAGATTGTCAAAAGTTACAGATCCACCCTGTATGTAAAACAACAAATGACGTATTAAATTATTTTTTTACTACTAAATTGTGATTTTCTAATCTCCTTTTCTTTCTGTTTATAATCTTTTTTTTTGTTTCACTTGTAACTTTTATAACCATTCTTGTATGTACCAAATTATGTCAACTTGAAACGGGAAGGAACTGTCCCTTAAGACACAGGCGATAAGCCTACTTTAAGGAACAGGGAATTCAAATTAATATTGTATCAACAAAAGTGGTCAATAAAGTTATTTTCATTTTCAATTTACTGCAGTAGAGCACTTCTAGTGTTTCCACTAATACTTTATTTTACTCTACAATATGGATGTCACATGCAAGTATGTGTTCTAGTGTTTAAATCAAAAAACAAAAATTACTACATGCTATTCGTGTTTCTCTTTCCGCATAACGTTAGTGTTTCTGAGGTAAACTATTTTAATGAAATAACGTGATTGTTTTTATTCACACAAAAAGAAATTTGAAGAACATTGAGGAAAATTGATTGAAAAAAAATAAAAAAACTTGAGTGGTATCATGGGACACCCGAATAGAACGAAGTTCCTTTCGATTAAAAGATATCTTATATATTTTTTTCCTAACGTAACGCGCGATAAGGAACGTGTTTTTATTAGATTTTGATCAAAGCGCCATCTAGCGATAATCATCTAAAACAAAAATAAGGGACGTGTTTTAAAAGATTTTGATCACAGCACCGTCTAGCAATAATCATCTAAAACAAAAAAAGTGTCGTGACAACTTTTCGTAAGATTTTTTTCCGTCTAGCCCCCTTTCACAACGCGCGATAACGACTTCGTTTAAATAAAATGATTAAAATAATTTTGCGAACATTCAGATTTTTTTAACTTCGATTAAATTATGTAAAAAAAAATTATTTGCCTTCTTTTTTTCACCTTGTCAAGAAATAAAAAATATCTTCTACACAATTCAAATCCATACCAAACAAGTCCCTTTAATTAGTCAATGCTGACAACATGAAAAAAGCGTAAACTACCAACATAAAAGTACAAAAGCACAAAGAATTCAATAAGTCACACGATCAAAGCGCTTTATACAATCGCCTTGACCCACTTGTGGGAATAGAACTATCCCACTGATTTATCTTTAGAAGGTTTTAATCCGCTCGGGTAGGTAGGTTAAAAGACTTGAAATATATCGTTTAAGAGTGCCGCAACTTGAGAGGAATAGAATTCCAGTTTGGAAAATGAGTGTGAAAATGAGTTTGGAGGTCGAGATATATTTTTACAGCAGAAAAATCATTTGAAGCTCAACTCAGCAACGACAGACGTGTAGAGCGATGTTGAGTTGACAAAGTGACCGCACCTGAACAGAAATTCCTCCAAAGATTTACTATCTAGGCAGTCTGGTCACCTGATCGTCAGTGGTTCCTGTACCAACCCTTT
Source organism: Trilocha varians (assembly GCA_030269945.2). NCBI lineage: Eukaryota > Metazoa > Arthropoda > Insecta > Lepidoptera > Bombycidae > Trilocha > Trilocha varians. Next base: position 9,670,613 of record AP028273.1, on the reverse strand, counting down.
ACTGTCCACTGTTGGGCTCAGGTCTCCTCAGAAGAGGGATTAGGCATAATCCACCACGCTTGGCCAGTGCGGATTGGGGACTTCACATATCTTCAAAGGATTTTTTGAACCCTTTTCCGATATGCAGGTTTCCTCACGATGTTTTCCTTCACCGTTTTTAGCCAGTGGTGTTATGAAAAATTGCACATTAATCTTTTTCATATTAAGATTTAGAGGTACAAGCCGGCCGGATTTGAACCCGCGACCTCCCGTACGGAAGGCAAGCGCTTCAACCACTCGGCCACCACGACTATTACACATATCACTAATATCAACGAAACTACCTTAAAAACATAAGTGAAAATACATTAGTTTTAACGTCTATACATAAACTAGTTTAATCCTATCCTTGGCCCACTTTCTTTAGATTTAAGAGCAATAGAAGTAGAATTGGTGTGTCCTTCGCGCGATTTGTAGGCAATTCAGACTTTATTATTATGTTTGTGAACGCATGTCGGGAACACATTCCCACCTTACTTTCTATAAAAGTTGTTAAAATAATCGAAAGTTATTGATGAGTTTTTTTGCTGTAAATATGTTACAGTACTGTAACAACCCTTTACTGCCAACTGCTGGAATTAGGTCTCCTCAGTAGAGAGATTAGACAAAGTCTACTATGCAAGCCTAATGCGAATTGGGGACTTCACATATCGTCAAAGGATTTTTAGAATATTTTTCCGACATGCAGGTTTCCTCACGATGTTTTCCTTCACCGTTTTTAGCCAGTGGTGTTGTGAAAAATTGCACGTAAATCTTTTTTCACATTTAGATTTAGAGGTACAAGCCGGCCGGATTTGAAACCGTGACCTCCCGTTCGGAAGGATGCGCTTCGACCACCACGACTTTTTACAGCAGCCATGTAAGCAGGCAAACTTATGGGCTACCTAGTCGTAATTGGTTGCCGTCAATCATGAACTGCGGGTCCGTCACCTACGAACTACCTTCAAGGGCTTTCTTTAAGCTTCTTTAAGTTACCTACAGTGGACTTATGACCAAAGGGAGATCTCCGACCGGGATTTTGAAGAAGGACAAGTCATAGTTACCGAAGAAACTGAAAGAATATACTGTGAAATATTTCAGTTATTTTGACTACATCTTTGAGATACTGCTTCTAACTTTATCGCAGTTTAAAATATTGTAATGTGTTCTCGCTGTTGAGAGTTTCTTCACATAAATTGCGAGTTAGTAGCGTTATAGTTTCGAAAGTTATCCTGAATATTCTACTTCGTAACCTATTTTATATATAAAAGTGTGTACAATTCTCATTTTTTTCTTTTTTTTTTATTGTCATGTAGGCAGACAAGCCAACGGCTCACCTGATATTTGATAGGAATTTGATTCTCCTTCAAAGATTTAATCAAAATATATTTAGTATTATTTAGTTACAAAATAGTCTAGTACAATTTAATTCTAATTTTAAACATTTAAATTAATGAAAACAAAACAATTAAGAAATAAACATTTCGAAATTCAAGAACTCGTAGCCGCCTACGTCGTAGAGCTTCTACGCCGTAGCCGTCTACAACATAATATTTTAGTCTGGAGCTTTCTTGTAACTTTAAAGTGACTTTAAAACTATTAGGAAAATCAAGTTTGTGGAATTTATAAGTAAACTAGCTGCCCCGCACAAATTCGTATGCGTCGAAAAAAAAAAAAAAAAAAAAAAAAAAAAAAAAAAAATTGGGTGAATTACCCCTAACATTTAGGGGGATGAAAAATAGATGTTGGCCGATTCTCATAGATACCGGATAAGTACAAAAAAATTCATCAAAATCGGTCAAGCCGTTTCGGAGGAGTATGTCAACGAAAACTGAGACACGAGAATTTTATTTATTTATAATTATATTTATTGTTATAAGCCATATAAAAAATCTAAAATAAAAATTCCTTTTGACAATGTGATCGCATCGAATGTGTACAGAACCTAAAATTTGACCCCTTAAATAATCGGATAGCTAGGATAATATAACACTTGAGATTATTTTACGCGTAGGACTCAAATACAGAATACATTTAAATCATTGAAGGTACGTTGATAAATGCTCTCATATGTCACGCAGACGAAGTTGCAAAAGTAGTTTAGTCTCAAGAAAAAAAACAACAAACTTTGAGCTTTAAAAACATATTCAAACCGTAACTGTGAAGATATCTTTCTACCATCTGGTCTTATGTATAGTTCCATCTAATATAATAATAGCAAATTACATAGCTTCCTACTCCTATAATAATTCTCTAAATCGGTTCAGTATATCCAACATCACAAACGTTATACACATCTTCACAATATGAATATAATATAATAATAAACTCCACGTAATATTACAGCGGCTCTGATTATAATAGCCAATAACATAAGTACCAACAATCATATTTCAATCAAAAGTAATTACTATACAATCAACAATAAACGTAACGTATCGTAACGTAAAAGGTAATTAAGGCTGTATTAAAAGATATTTATTCATTCCGACCGACGGAACTTCGTCTGTCTCATTAGGTGGAATAAATAAAATTGTTTTCTCGTGTTTGATTCACAAGTTTGATATCATGTAGCAGTAGAGTAATACAAGTAAAACTAGTCCAAACACGACGGGTCTATCTTGTTTAGCACAAGAATTCCTGTGACCACCATCCGAATCCATCATCAGATCAACGCCATTTTGTCATATTATTGCATTGTCACACGATATACATCTGCGTGCAAAATGTCAACTCGGTCAGAGACCGGGAAGTTTGTAAAATTTTGCTTGCAAGATTCCATCCAAACTTACATAGTTACATCCAGTGCAAGTTAATATTAAGCTTGGAAATGGACCAAAGTGCACCCCCTCGTTGAACCGGTTTCGTCAACATCTCGAGCTCTACCCGTTCATTTGTAATTAATACAATGGTCTTTAAAAACCTGTTAAATTATTTTGAAACTTTCTTCCCGGAGAAACTGCACAACGAATCCAATAAAAAAAATAACGATCATTATCATCGAATATTTTTTATATATGGAAATTTACTATGCTATTTAACCATATAATATTTGTTGATAATACCTAAATTATTACCAATATATCATCTATCTGAAAAAACAGACTCATTTTAATATTCTCTGCACTATTAGGCAATATCCACTTTGGTTTAATATCCCAAAACCGCAGTTTCAAATATCTCTATAACCTCGTCCTCAACAGACAGAGTGGAAGTTGACAGACAGATAAAGCCGGGATTGTGGGCGTATAACTACTTAATTAGTCACATTGAGACGCCGAGACAAACTCGTCAGTTGTCAGACATCTTGTAGACACGGGGTAATCTTATTCTGCAGACAAATGAGAATGGAAATTATAGTAATATTACTTTTGGAACTTCAAATCTTGGATTCGATTGTGTGTTTTATTTTTGAACTAATTTTATATTTTACTTGAGAGTTCGTTACTCGTTTTCGAGCTATAAACTTATTCAGACACTCGCGGTTTTCTATAATATTTTCATGCAGATTATCGAGTATGTGGAATCCAGTGCTAAACACAACAGTCACTAAGGGTGAGTGTGGTGTGAAGTGATGTGAGTTCGAGTTCCAGTGGTACCACCCAAAAGCGAACGAGAAAGAGGGTAGACAGATTTGTTTGCTCTTAAATCGACCCGCAGTATTCAGTCTTCTCGTGATCATGACGTTGAAATATCGAGACAACTCAATTAATTAAATATCGTGGTAAAAACCCGTTGAAAATGCATGAAAGTTTTAGAGCTATCTTCTGAACTTAATATATGTTTTCCAACGATGTCTTTGGTCTATCTTGTGGGAGGTCTGCCCACGCTGCGCCTACTGATTATCCAATTATGTTTTGAATTCTGTTTGTTAAATTAATTTTGCAGTAAGTTAACTACTTAATTAACTCAAAGGGCCAACACCAGGAATTTTATCAACTTTATGTCTTTATGATAAGTTCTATAGAATACTGTGCGACCAATTAGGCTGCGTTTCCACCAGAGATGTGCGATGGAAATGTGTCGTGCGAGGATGTCTAGCTGTGCTGTGAAAATGTGTGGGTGTTTCCACCAAAGCTGTGCGATGATAATGTGCCTACGAGGATGTGTAGTGGAGCTGTGAAAATGCGCATTTATGTAAAATGCATTTAATAAACTCCGTATCTTCTGCTTCCATTTCTTCATCACAAATTGTTAAATATAAAAGTATTTTCTTTTTCCAATTATCCATATTATTATCTATTTTGCGCACTTCTACTTCCAACAAACTCCGTCTATGGACTGGCTGGTACAGTATGCGCAAACCTCGCAACACATCTTTCTCAACACACATTCCTCGCACACTTCCCTCGTACACATCCCGCGCTTGTTTTGTATGCGCAAAAATCTAGCTCCGCTGAGCCGTTTCCACCAGAGCTGTGCGGACCGAGGCAAGGTAAATGAAGCGATCCTATTGGTTCTTTACAAACACATCCCTCGCTATGCATCCTCGCACATCTCTGGTGGAAACGCAGCTTAATGCTGGGGCCGAAGCCCATCACGTCGGGGTCACCAGTTGTGGGTATAGTGGACTTTTGGCCAAAGCGAGATCTTCGACCGGGCGAGGTAGTGTATGCCCGGTCAGGCCGAAGCCCACTGTAGTAGATTTCAGATGTCGTATATATGCGAAGATTCTTGCAAATGTCGTAACCGCGAGTCAGGATCTCGCGCGCTATTATTGGTCGCCACAATAGAACACGTTCAATAGAACATAAAACGAGATACCTCCTTTATTCGTCAGTCAAAAACGTTTTATCGTAAAAACGACATACATTCGAAATTTGATCGTCAACTTTTACGAGGCGTTTGTTTAAACCGATCACGTCTCGTTCACTAATACGTCCCATGTACGCGGCGTAACTGTAGCGCTATTACGCTCGCCTCGCGAATATCAATAATGTGAAAAGGGTCAAATGAAGAACGTTTTGTGATAATAATAGTTGTTGAAGGTCAAGACGAAAATTACTTAAGGTTAATTTTTAGCAAAAAAAATTTTATACTACTGACTAAAAATGAAAAAGGAAAAATTTTCAGCCATTTTAGAAAGATAAAAATCCTTTCGATATTTGGTACCCACAAAGGCATCAATATTTCATTACTCAAGACCATCATCATAACTCTAGGGCTTTAAATAATTTTATGTAAGCATCTTTGTCTGTGTGTTCTGAGTAATCTTTGTGTAGCCAAGGGCCAAGATCCACAGTGGTGACCCCTATAATAGCCCGAGAGCTAGTGGCAATTTTTGGGAAAGTTTTTGAGGTAAGCTGAAAACTTGGTCCATAGTTCGCCTAACCTACTCGGATTACCCGGCTACTGAGTGACGGATCTTAACCGAACCCTACATTTTAAAAAAATCGTAGAGAGCTCTCGGACTACAACGACTCTAAACGGTGAAGCTTTTCTATTTTAAGATAAAACTTTAAAACATTCACTCTTACTTTCCAATAATCCAAAACTAACTCGTATCTATACGATAAAATAAATTGAAAACGAGCCACGGTCATTTTATATCGGATAGATGCGACGTCCGCTACAATTTACTAACATGTAGCGTGAATTGAATTCGATGGGAGCGTTCTAACCAATTAAAGTGTAGCACAGGGCTGTATTAAGGAAGAAACGAGTGGGCAAAAGAATCAGTCGATTTTTTACGTTTTGTCGAACCGTTGCTGTATCGAAATAGGATTATTGTCTCGAAAACTATGCTATAATCGATCGTGAGACGAGAGTATTATAATTAAATTATAATTTCGAATAATCATGATTACTGATTACAAAATTCAAGATAGATCATTAAAATTACTGTGTACCGTTTACCAATTATACTTAGAATAATTTTATGATACTGCAGAACCTCAGGTGCCTACGTTAATTGTACTATTGTAATTAACCATAGAGCAGAAACATTCATGTTTTACATCACTATTACAAATGCTCTTATTATCATCATCATCATCAGCCTATAGACGTCCACTGCTGGACATAGGCCTCCCCCAAACCTCGCCACATCGACCGATCCTGCGCCATCTGCATCCAGTGACCTCCCGCGATCTTGACCAGATCGTCGGTCAATCTTGTGGGGGGTCTACCAAAGTTGCGTTTACCGAATTACGATGCTCTTATAAAATTTTAACATTCATCGTTTTATTTCCTTTAGATTCCCCCACCCAACTTCCGAATCCGGCTCTGTTGACAGTTCGACACGCGTTTTCCATCAATGAAACCATTTTTGTATAGGCCAACATTTGACTCGCACAAAATGGATGAAAAAATTGTATTCGCGGCACGACCGAGTTAAATGGATGCAAAATACTGTCATCTCGTTATTGCTGCAATATTCTGCGACGATGTGTTGATAATTTTTTTCAAAATCCTTTTTTTACAAGCTTTATAATGGACTAAAAAAACTTGGACTGGATGTAGAACTTCCCAGTTTCCAATTGAGCTGACATTTTGCACGCAGATGTCTATCGCGTGACAATGCAATAATATGACAAAATGGCGCTCATCTGATGATGGATTCGGAAGGTGGCTATAGATACTCTTGTACTAAATAAGATAGACCCGTCATGTTTGAGCTCGTTTTACTTGGTTTACTTAGCACTCTACTGCAATATGATATAAAGGATCTTGAAATCTAGTATTTAAAAAGCTTTCTTTAAAATTAATTATTATATTAATATGTTGATGGAAACCGGTCAAATTAATATAAATCCACTCAACTGGGATCGGCAACCAAATTGGTTTGTTTACTTTTGCCAAGTCTGTGGCAGGAGCCAAAATTGAGCACAGTTCTAAAACTTGTTTTGTTTACATTTTTTAATCGTCTCTTATTTTACAAAGATGATATATTTCGCTGAAACTGCAATACAGCGACGTTAGGAAATAAAGATTTACAAAAATAAAAGGTTTAATTAAAAATCAAAATTAATAATTATTGGAAAAAAATGTTTTTAAAAAGGGGCTCAAAAACGGTATTGATTCCGAACGAAGTCCCCAGTTTCGCCATCTAGCGAATAGTGATGTTCCCAGTTGAGTGGTTAAGAAACAATCTGCATTTCCATTTCAATTTACATTATATTTTTGACCATACACAACAACCGTAAAACGTCGTAAAAATACTTATAAATATAACAACAAAAAACGAATACAATAAGCGACGTAACCAAAATTCAGTAAACAACTTACAGAACAGTTGTCGTAACAATGCTGAAGTTTCGTCGAGATACAATCACAATTTCCTTACGAAATTCACTTCGACCTTCAAGGGTTTGTATTGTTTCCAAACATAAATCGTTGTTTGATGGAGTTATTGTTCCCAGTTCAATATTTTGCAAAATAAAAACGAACACTGTAATACTTAGGTCGAATATTAAAACGTTTCTGAAATCTCAGGCTCTGTTATGGTGGCCACAAACCTATCGGATATTATTAGCCTGTAGACGTCTAGTGCTGGACATAGACCTTCCTCAAATCTCACTATAACGACCAGGCCTGCGCTGTCTGTATCGAGTGACTTTCCACTACGCCTACCAGTTCATTGCCGCCACTTCAGAACTTTTTGGCCCCATTGACCATCTGTCATTCGCATATCTATGCTATCTTTACATAACTTTCAGAGTAGAATATTGAAATGTATCTTAATGCTCTTTAAATCCTTTGAACAGTCAAACATAAAATATTAAATGTTTGTAACTTAAGTCTTAGTTAATCTACATTTGAGAAGGAAATCAACAGGAATCGAGTTCTACCGAACCCTCGCCACTGCTACAAACAACACGACATATTATTATTTATTCAGCGACGACACTTCGAATCGAACGCGGTTCTCACGAAGCAGTAATATTATTCGCCTTTTAAAGGTCCAATTTACATTCTACCCCAGTTAAAGAGATCCCCAGCTCATGGTGGGTCCCGTAAATCAACTAGGAATATCGCATGCGGCCCTCTGCCAAGAAAGTTTCAGACGTGACAACACTGCCGAATACATTCATTATTGAAAGCCGTGAAATTTGGAGCCGTTTTAATCAATGGCCGGGTCATGACTTAAGATATTTTTGCTTGAAAATGGCTAAATGAAGGTTCTTAGAAGTTATGATGTAATTTTGTGAGGTCTTGCTTAGTTGTATTTTATGTCGAGAAGTAAAATCGACGTAGTTGAATAATAATATGTCTAACGTGTGTATTTGTTTAACGTCGTAGCTTTTGAGCGTAAAAATCGATCTTAATTTAAATTTTATTATCTGAAAGGTAAAAGTTTGACTTTGACATTTTCAAGGAAATCCCTGAGGGAAAAATTTAAAGAAATTAAAGTTCTCACTCTACCATCCCAAAACATTTTTGAAAATTTAATGTATGTTAGGAAGTATATTGAGGAATTTCCTAAAAAGTCTGACCTACATAGTAGAAACACCAGGAACAAACATAAACTTGATTTACCGATGAGTCGATTGCATAAGATAAGAAATTCCTTCAGGTGTTTGTCTGTACAACAAAATCCCACAAGATGTCAAAACCTACCTATACATAGGTTTAAGAAAACTATTAAAGAACATCTGTGCAAAAAAGCCTACTATAAGGTCAATCAGGTAATCACCTGGACGGTTACATAAAGTGGGAATGAGTTGCTCGCCAGGGTCATTTCATTATCATAATCGATTTTTTTTTTTGTATATTTAAGGTAAAATTATATAATACTGTTAAAATACTTTAAAAAAATATATGCACATATTACAAAAAAGACATGCCCGCTGAGTTTCTTGACAGTTCTTCTCAGGACGGTGGCTACAATTATTATTTTTTGTGTCCGAACTGGTGGTAGCTTTTAAATTTTGACGTCAACAAGAATGATTACGTCATCAATGTTGAAAATAAAATATTTCAATTCATTTCGTTTATTTAATTCGTTTTCCAGTGATATCGGCAAAGGAACAAAAAAGATCTACCCTCTATGACAGATTTGTCTGCTGTTAAATAACCTTCCCGCAGTACTCAGTCTTCCCGTGATCATGACGCTAGCAACAGCGTTGAAATATCGGGATTGCTCATTCATTCCAATCAATCAAATTAAGAACACGTTTAATACACTATGTAAATGATGCAAATAACCGGGTTTAAAACCTTTTTAAATTAAATAAAACTACATTATTTTTAATTACTTACGAAGGCGGGATCCCTCCGACGAACACATCGGAGTTAGTACTGAACTTGCCGAAGGCGAACTCTTTGCCTCTCGATGTCTTCGTCTGACTGGCACCGTCCACTGTCAAGGTTGTGTGCTCATCTCTACGAGCCACCTGACCAGAAAATTATAGTTTTGGTATCATTTTAATTCAAACTAATTGATATTCAATTGAGGAAACTGGTAAGTGAAGTCGTGGTGGCCAAGTGGTCGAAGCGCTTCCTTCCGTACGGGAGGTCGCGGGTTCAAAACCGGCCGGCTTGTACCTCTAAATCTAAATGTGAAAAAGATTTATGTGCAATTTTTCACAACACCACTGGCTAAAAACGGTGAAGGAAAACATCGTGAGGAAACCTGCATGTCGGAAAAGGATTCTAAAAATCCTTTGAAGATGTGTGAAGTCCCCAATCCGCACTGGGCAAGCGTGGTGGACTATGCCTAATCCCTCTTCTGAGGAGACCTGAGCCCAACAATGGGCAGTAATGGGTTGGTACAGTACAGATAACTCGTTCGTAATTATTTGTAGTCCAGTCAAAATAGATTTTCAAGTTTACATTATTACCCAACAAACTGGTTATTTGTGTAGATCTTGAATAGGTTATTGCTAATGATATGTCAATGGTCTCCATTGGTTCCGGCGTTGTTTTTTATTGGAGGTCAAAGGTCCCAACATTTCGTAGTATGAGAGATGTCGGAGGTAGCGGCCTTAGTACCCATTTTTTTTTGCAAGTAAGATAAAAATCCCTACAGTCTTAATAACGATAAGTGGTAACCGTCGCTCATGGACCTCTACAATGTCCGGTCATTGAGAAGCCGTTACCTACAGAACTAACTGTACTGTACTGTAACAACCCATTACTGCCCACTGCTGAGCTCAGGTCTCCTCCGAAGAGGGGTTAGGCATAGTCCACCACGCTTGCCCAGTGCGGATTGGGGACTTCACATATCTTCAAAGGATTTTTAGAACCCTTTTCCGATATGCAGGTTTCCTCGCAATGTTTTCCTTCACCGTTTTTAGCCAGTAGTGTTGTGAAAAATTGCACATAAATCTTTTTCACATTTAGATTTAGAGGTACAAAGCCGGCTGGTTTTGAACCGCGACCTGAACGAAAGGCAAGCGCTTCAACCACTCCACCACCACGACTATTAGACACTACAGAACTAACCTCTCCCTAATATCCAAAATACTTCAATTCCACTAACCTGCACTTTATGCCAATGCCCATCATTGAGGTTACTGCCAACAGTGATAATCTGAGCTCCCCCGCCCAAGTTATACCTCAACCTCAAACCACCATTCACAAGTTTCAATTCAAAAAAGTCATAAGTGCCACCATCATCGGTATACAATAATAGACCGTTAGGCTGGTCGGTTTTGAACTCAATTTCTATCGTTCCGTTCAGACCAGCGTTCCACTTCCTGAATTGGGAGTACGGGCTCTGCTTGTCGAGGACGAAGGCGTTGTTTGTCAGTGTGAAGGAGAGAATGCATAGGGTTGCATAACGCAGTGTTGCTGCTGACGAATGCATTTTGGTGATGTCCTCAGGCACCGGGGATTCTACACCGTTTGCGTTTCATTGCTTGGGTATCTGGAATAGGAGAATTATTTTAATATACTCAATTTATTTATAACGCGGGAAGTATATGACCAGTAGTGGACGCCTATAATGATGATGATGATTTATGACAGTATTAGGATACTGCCCAGACTTAAAGAGATGGCATTGTTGAAGCTCATGAGAGACGATAACCACTTATCATCAGGTGGTCCGTAGGCTCGTTTATATGACTTGCAATAGGTACTAATAATTTTATGTCAAAAAATAATCGACTTGATACTTTTAGGTAACTCATACCTTTTAATCAAATATTAAAATTAAACGAAAACAGAAATAGTAATCAAAATCGGTACACATAAAAAAAAACTTGAGAGGTGTCATGGGACACCCGAATAGAACGAAGTTCCTTTCGATTAAAAGATATCTTATTTTTTTTTTCCTAACGTAACGCGCGATAAGGAACGTGTTTTAAAAGATTTTGATCACAGTGCCATCTAGCGATAATCATCTAAAACAAAAAAAGTGTCGTGACAACTAAAAAAGTGTCGTGACAACTTTTCGTAAGATTTTTTTCCATCTAGCCCCCTTTCGATAACGCGCAATAAGGAACTTCGTTCCAATATGAAATAACACAAACAACAGTTGAACCTGGTAGAAAAAGATTCAAAACAGCTAATATTTTAGTATTTAAAAACAAATAAATATGAAAAAAACGTGTCTTTATAGAACAGGTAAAAGCCACTCGGATAACACAAAGGCCCAGCCCGAAAGAATGAAAAACTAGGCCGACGGAAAAACTGGACCCAGGAACTAATAGAAACAGTATGTTCGTGGATGTGGTAACATATTGGTCCTTCATACTTTTATATCGGGTAAATGGATGAATTAAAAGATATTTTGACGTGACAACGTCTATAAATTGGTTTGCCGGGTGACACTTCAAGAAACTGCGTTACGCTCCGCTCACGTTATGCGCTCACAATGAGAGCGAGTGAGAGGCACGCGTGCCTTTCACTTTTTATGTCTGTCTCTCTCGCTCTTAGGCGGGCTAACCATGCCCGAGTAGTTGTCACGTAAAACTTTCGCCCTTATACCGACTTTACAGGCAACCAATTTTTTTTTTCATTTAACTTCAATTTTCAGTAAAAACATTGTGTAATTTGAGATTATTTATAACCATTTTTATTGTCTCAACATTCATTCAGTCATTATTTGAGAGATACTGCGGTTGAAAACTGCTTATGACTCTACCGATCGCAATTAATGAAAACTACCTTCCTAGTTTTTGACTCACTAAAAAACTAACCCTATACTAACCGTGCAAAAACAAAATTAAATTACCGAACGAACAATCACACTAATTAATAAATTAACACCAATTTTTTTAATTAGGAAACTTTTAACGATGCCGCATCCACGTTCGTAGTTCCACGTCACCTTCCGCGTGGAAAGAGCCCAGTCATCTCGGTACTGTTGGCAGAGTTCCCGGTTTTTTGCCCGGTTCCTGCCAGTTTTTCCTACCTACCAGATCTGTCGACTTATTAATTGTCCCTATTAGGAGTTATCACGTTTTCCGAGATTCAGAGACGAGGTTTTTATGGGATTTTAGTGAATTTTTAGGTAATTCGACTGTACTGTAACAACCCATTACTGCCCACTGCTGAGCTCAGGTCTCCTCCGAAGAGAGGTTAGGCATAGTCCGTCACGCTTGCATAATGCGGATTGGGGACTTCACATATCTTCAAAGGATTTTTAAAACCTTTGAAGATATGCTGGTTTCCTCACGATGTTTTCCTTCACCGTTTTTAGCTAGTGGTGTTGTGAAAAATTGCACATAAATCTTTTTCATATTTAGATTTAGAGGTACAAGCCGGCCGGTTTTGAACCCGCGACCTCCCGTACGGAAGGCAAGCGCTTCAACCACTCAGCCACCACGACTATTTCGGCTACTTGCCCAAAATAATTCATCGTTAACTTGACACAAGACGCGTAGCCACCGAGCCAATGACATCAAAAGACTACCAATCTTTGGTAATGTTTAGTTGGGGCCATTTTGACGATCCAATCGTGTATTTATTTTAATTATTGGTAATCGCCGGATTCGCATATGTGGGAGTTGAATCGTACTAGAACCTCCAATTGACAAACCCAGGCTGAGACCAAAATCCAGCACGAGGTTATGCGAGTCGACACGACGCGTTACACACTACGGAATTTCCACTCGTGTATCTAATATATTTGAATGAAGTCGAAAACGAAAAGAACGAATATAATAAGTAATACTTTCATACATTTTCAACGGGTTCTTACCGCGATACTTAATTAATTGAGTCGTCTCGATATTTCAACGTTGTTGCAAACGTCATGATCACGAGAAGACTGGATACTATACTATACTATATACTGGATTTATAGAAAACCGCGAGTGTCTGAATAAGTTTATAATAAGTAATATTTTTTTAATACCTGTAGATGAAGACAAGCTTATGTCCAATCGCCCGATCCGTAGATATTCGTGCAAGAAAACAAGTATGGCCGACTACTCGTTTCGAACTGAACGACAGTTTGCTCTTGACTGCATTAAAACGAACTTTACACGTGTCCCTAATTAATGGTGCGATATGCGTCTTTTTAAATAATTATACAGGGTGTCTACGAACATATTTAAAGGAATTTATTTTAGGTTTTTTTATATAATATTCTCTTGCCACAATTTTAGTTACCATACTTCTCTGAAACGGATTCGTTTTCATGAAATTTTATATGCATATTCAGCAGGTCTGATGATCAACTATTATCCGTTTTTAATACCCCTGTATAGTGCGGTTGTTCACCTTTCACATTTTTTGTAATTCATGGACAAAATGTATTTCTGTCTGTAGCCAAACCTATTCTTTGATTAATAGCAATTTTAATAATTGTGTTCAAACAAAGTATTATTTTATCTCCTTTTCTATTTTCTACGTCATTTTAACTCAGATACAGTACATCATAACCTCAGTAAGTAAAGGCAAAATCACGCCATTTATATCATAAAGCTCCCTTGTAAAATCCCCAATAATGCGATAACTGCCAGTACACTCTTTCAAATTACAATAATATTTATATAATAATAATATTTATACCCAATTGTCACACTGTATTATTTGTACAAAATCACTATAATTGTATTTCTATGTGGTGTTACAATAAAGAATTTTCTATGTATCTATCTGTCTAATATCTCCATGCTCAGAAATATTCCAAAATATTTTTCTCTTTATATTTAGGGACACCCTGTATACAAAGAATCAACAAAAGATTCCCCTACAAGCGATGCACGAGGAGACGATTATCCTATTTACAATCATCTGGCGAATTTTATAAACGAGATTGACCAAGGACATTAAATAATAGTCAGCGAGGGGACAGTGTTGCGAATTGTTACAATGTAATGCAGAATTATATGCACTCTCTTCGGTAATAGTAGGTTTTATGTTCCTTTTTTGAGTTGGAGGTAATCGCGGGATATGTGGAAGATGAACCGCACTAAACCTCAAACCGCTCACACTCAGCGTCCGAACCCCGGCTGAGGACAGAGAGCACCGCCCCTTTTGTGAGCCATATAGGTATAGACGAGGTGCCGGGACACCTGATTGTGGGTGACTGACTGATCGCTTATGGATCTCTGCAAAGTCAGGAGATACTGTGGGGCCACTACTAGAGACCTACTTTTCTAGGACTCTGGTTTAGGTAATTTAAATTTGAATTAATGACCTAAGTGTGCAGATTTAAAGCTGACTTATAGCGAGGAGAGAAAAATGCTATGTTAATAATGAGTTGGTGATTTTCAAATACTTTGCTTTTAAGATTTTTTTTTAATAACTGGTTATTCTTTTACTTTTCAATTTAATGTATGAAATGTATCTTGTCATTTTTGTAAACCCTTGCTACTTATATCATTCATATTTTATATTATCATTTATGTCCCCAAAAAACCCATATTTTATATAAAACGCCCCAATCAAATCCAAGCAATACAATATTCAAAGAAAGTGAGGAAATTACAGGGAAACGTGGAAACTTATTGATGGGGCGCACCTGAACGAGAGGGTTGATAGATTTGCTTATACTCTGCTCGATGGGGTGGAAACAACCCCAGATCGAATTACATGCGGTGAAGATATAAACTGTAGTCGACGCTTCAATTTCGAACTGTGAAATATGGAATTTTCTTGATAGAGTTATGTGTTACGAACGAAGATTTCTGGTTTTGCAATATATCAGCTTAGTGTGAGATAAATGAATGAGAATTGTAACTTACACACAAGTTACTAAACGGGTTCTTACCACGATTGTTTTTAAATGAGCGATTTGTCTGCTCTTAAATGACCTACCCGCTGTTACTCAGTCTTCCCGTGATCATGGCGCTTGAAACAGTGCTGAAATATCGGGACCGCTCATTTCAAAATAATCGTGGTAAGAACCCGTTTATTAATAGTGTAAGTGATGTAGATAACCGCGAGTGTTTAAAGAAATTTAGTATAGTTAGAAAGAAAGTAAATTTATTTCACACTCACAAAGAGGACACAAAAATATAAACTAAAACTAAGTAGTAACTGTTGTTTTATGAAATAGATCTGATTTAATAGGTAGGTTTACCGTTATTTGGTACAGTTTAAAGTTTTTTAGTGTTGTCGCTTTTTTGTACCAAACCAAAAGTTTGCAGTAATGCCAAAGAAACAACATATGAAAATCTTAAAATGTCGAAGCGGAAGAGGAAAACACAACAAATGTTTATTGAATTTCAATCGTTTTGAGAAAAAGGAAGGAGGGTCTCTCATACCTGATAATTAGATTTTGATATTAGACTGGTAAACATAAAACCCATGTGTAACTTGATAAGGTACACTCATGATCGATGAAGACTTTATTAAACTAATATCATAGAATTATTACATCTGGAATCAACAGAATGAAGCCAATTTAAAGCGCACCGACCGAGCGTTACTACACGATATTTTGATTAAACATCAGAAATAACAAAGTGAAATTTTAAAGAGCTTATGTGTATGTAATATTTTATTAGTGTGTTAAACGAATTGAGTGTCATCAGTACACTAATGCCAGAATATCGTATAGTTACGCGCGATCGGTGCACTTTAAATTGGCTTCATTCTGTTGTTCCTGATGTTGATTCCAGATGTAATAATTCTATGACTAATATTAAAGACATCACATGAGCATACACTGAAAACTTTCCTATTATTACAAGCTTGATATTAACTTGCACTGGGTAACTATGCACTAATGTACCTATGTAAGTTCGGGTGGAATCTGACGAGTTAAATTTGACAAACTTCCCGTTGTTTGATTGAGCTGGCATTTTGCACGCAGATATATATTGCGTGACAGTGCAATAATATGACAAAATGGCGCTGATCTGATGATGGAGTCGGAAAGCGATCATAAGAACTCCTGTACTAAATAAGATAGACCTGTCGTGTTCGGGCTCATTTTACTTGTCTTGGCTAGCACTCTACTAATACATGATATTCAGGATCTTAAAAGCTTGTATTTAAAGTATTCTTTAAAATAAATTATTATGTTATAATCCGGTAGAATAAAGATATAGTTTCCAAATTATTTTAGAATATTTCGCTAAGGTTCCTTATATGTAAATTCAATCTTATTATCACAAACTTAAAGTTGAAAATAACTCTAAATTCGGTTTTAACAAGAATATTTGTTATTGCAATTACGAAATACCAAGAGACGTGTCAAGATCTTAGTTACGTTAATTTGACAATCGCAGATGTCAGTGTCAAGACGTTAGCTTGTCTCATTTCAGCTGTCAATTTGTTCTGTATTCGTTATTCAAAGTTTCAAATGCTGATTTATCCTTTTCTTATTAGTACGTCACCGGAAAATACGATGAAATGTCACATCTTAAGTTCCCGCGTAACTTAACAAGTTTTTGTAGTAACAAGTATTTACCGGTGACAGATATATATAATGACTTTCGGGTATTTTGTTATCGACACTTCGTGTAATATGATACACAGTTGGTAGTGATAATATTACATAGGACTTAATTTGTTAACTTATAATGACATAGACATACTTTATTTGTGGTAAAAATGATACAAGAGACGGAAAATTAAAAACAATTACATATCATTTTACATTTCCACCACAAACCAGCCGAGACTCAGCGTATTGCTGAATATTGACACAGATTATAGAATCTATGCCAACATCCAGCGCTGGTTTTCAGTCTCAGCTGGCAGTGAAGTCACAAATGTTGAGATGGTACACAGATAGAAAATGACACAAAATATGACACATAAAATAGATTATTTAACAGGCCATACAATTAAATTTAAATATATTTTAAATGTTAAATAACCAAAAAAGCCAAAAAAAGAAAAGAAAAATCTTTAAAAAAAACTGGTAGGTAAATCTTGCGTTAAATTATTAATGTACGTATCCCGAGCAAAATAGAAGCAAGAGAAATCAAGACCTAAAATCTAGTCGTTATATCTATAGATTCACATTATGATCTTAAGAACCCATATGAAGATACTGTTACCATATACCGCAGCCTTTTACTTATTCTACCTGCTGCAATAAATAAGAATAGACTGTGATTTTCAACGCATACTAGATTTTGAAATAAAAATCGTTCATTGATGTATCAAAGTGATCCTTACATATATCATTTTATGGATCTTCCGAACCTTTGATATGCCAGACATCCGCCTAGGTCACCTATTTACACGTATTCACCCCTTCGATAACGCGACCCCAAATCGACCTTGCCAGAAATTTATCTTTGGGGTCGGTGGCCTCACTCCATCCCCGTAACAACGTATTTAGCCCCACATAAATGTCCCGAAAAGGGATGAAGTCATTTGTGTGACGAGCCCCGATATTACCTCGTTAGAACGATGGATAGTCTTGGAGATAGTTGAGAAAAGAGTGCAGTTTGGTCCCAGAATGCTGTAGTGACGTTGCTTAATTTAAGGTCGTTAAATGTTTGCAAGGGCTATCACTGCCTTTAAAGATTGTTTGAGAAATTTCTCGAGATTTGTCCATCTTTAAACGAAGTTTACTTTAAGAAAATTACGATCAGGTGGGCCTGTTGGCCCTTCTGCCTACAAATTCAAAAACACAATTTCTCCAGTGCTATGACTTGTCTCAAAGCTTCAGAAAAGTTATTTATACAGTCGATAGACTCCTCAATATCTTGTTAGATAGAGCAGAAACTTCGTAGAATATGTATACATGGGTGATTCAGGTGCTTGACGCTTCTTTCTGGGACACCCTGTATAAGCGCTTTTACTGACTATTTAAACAGTATTAATAAAAAAAATGGAATATCATTCACAACTACAAACTAAAGAAATCTACTCAATAAAGAACCTAAAACATCCTAAACCAAATCAAAGGAAGAAAAAATCACCGTTTCATGTTATTTATACCAGAACTACCCTGATTAATATGACCACAAGTATCGTAGTTTACGTTAGTTTCTACCTAACGATGTCTCGATACAGAGATGTACTCGAAATCATTATCGATCAGCATTTAATTTTATTGGCTTCTAGTTGGCCCACACAACTGCGTCTGCGTCACATAAAGAAATTTTCTCACCGTTTAAATCTTCCCTGGACTTCTACGAATATTTCAAGATTAAAATAAGCCAAATCGGTTCAGTCGTTTTCGAGTTTTAGCGAGACTAACGAACAGCATTTAATTTTATATATAAGAAGATGAAAAGGTAAGAGCAACGTTGGCAGTCCTACAAGATGGACCGACGACCTAGTGCTGGGAAGTCACTGAATGCGAACAGCTAGGGGGTTGTCCATTAATCACGTGAGGCTTGAAAGGGGGGGAGGGGTTTGATAAAAATCACGAAAATAACACAAGGGGAAGGGGGGGGTGTAGTAAGATATCTCGTGTATTTATTTTTTCGTCAAACGCGCGATTTTTAAACAAATATTAAGCGGCACGGCGTGAAAATTTGAAGATTCGTTATAGGTACTAAAAATACACGTGATGTTGAGAAGGGGGAGGGGGGGTGGTCTTAAACCTCACTACGTATCACCGATGGGGGAGGGGGGGTTAAAAAATGCTAAAAAAAGATCACGTGATTAATGGACAACCCCTAGCATGCTCACTGCTTAGCTCAGTGCGGAGGAAGATTAGCGCTGCAGTATTAACCTTTTTAATCCTGTTGGATATGCTGAGCCGGTATCCAATTCTGAACAAACTTTTTTGTTCTTTTATGTTTAAATGTACTGTATTTTATTGAAGGTTTGTTTGGAATAAATGTTTTATTATTATAACAGCACAAAACCGGTCGTTGTAGTGATTTAGAGCTATGTTAAACAGTGGAAGTCTATCTTCTATAATATAAAATTTATCAAAATGTATTACTAAGCGCATAACTCAAGGTCGCCTGTGCCAATTTAGCCATTTTTTTTAAATGTTCGTAGAAGTTCAAGGATAGTTTTTACGCGGAAAAAACTTCGAAAAACTTGAGAGGTGTCATGGGACACCCGGATGGTACGAGGTTCCTTTCGATTAAAAGATATCTTATATATTTTTATACGCGTGATAAGGAACGTGTTTTAAAAGATTTAGATCACAGCGCCATCTAATGATAATCATCTAAAACAAAAAAAGTGTCGTGACAATTTTTCGTAAGAATTTTTTCCGTCTAGCCCCCTTACACAATGCGCGATAAGGAACTTGGTTCCGAAAAAGTATATAATCTTATTTGCCAGAGTAGTAGTCAGAGCATGTAGTGTGTGGTTCCAAAAATAATTTACTTAGATAATATCATTGACTGTGCTCCAAAAAACTAAAAGCTTTTACGGATATCTAGAGTACACAATATAAAGAAAACTAAAATTACTAAATAGCTTTATCTTTCTCTGAAAATAATGGCAACACTGGATTACCGTATAGAAAACGTACTATTTAGTAAAAATACAGTGTTTTGTACGATTTAATTAGGGCATACAATTAGGCTTTGGGATCAGAGTTATTTTATACTTAAGATAATCTCAATCTTCAGAATTCTAGGAACGAAGTTTTTTATCGTGCATATGCTAGATTGCGCTGTGATCAAAATATTTTATTTAAGTTATAATAATTAGTTAGTCTCTCTGCCGTCTCTCTGAACTAACTAATTATTATAACTTAAAAAAAAAAAAATATTACAATTCCCTCACTAATTAATCGAAAGGAACTTCATTCCATCCGGGTGTCCCTTGACACCTCTCAAGTTTTTTTTTACTTTTCAAGTAATCATCAATAGTTTTACCGAATCGAATATTTATGTTCGATTTGGAAATTGGAAACTATCGGAAACTAACCAATTATCCCAATTTTCTAATAACTCTGAAACTTTTGAACAGTTCAAAACTTTCGAATAATTCGCTAATCTTCAAATAGTTTGGTATATCTCGAATAATTTGCTAATAATTCGAGTGAATACTCTGAATAGTTCATCTACGTAATACGTTTATTGCTTTTATGTATTTCTACTATTTCTACTGTAAGCGTGCCCGCACACCTAAGCGAGTATTGTCAATACTTGTGACAGAAGCAGAGATGGGATTTAAAAGTCATAACAATTTAATTGTAATGTTATAAAATAATAGCGTTTGAGAAGCATGCTCTAAACACCTTTTAGATATTGAAATTGTGTTATTTGTATATACCTCCTGGTGCTTACGTCAAGTGAGTTTAGTTTTATGTATTACACTAAAAGACATGAAAAAAAGTAGTTTCAGGAAGCATCAAACCTGTTAAAGTATGAAAGAAATTTGAATTAATTAATTGCATATATTAAAAATTAAAATACTACCTGAATAGTAAACTTACGATGATAAAATTAAGATTTTTAACATTATACGATTTTGGAACTCGATCCTAAAATATAATTAAATTTTTCAAGTATTATTTATCCTAAAACATGGACATGCTATTTTTGAAAATGGGTTTTTAATTAACACTTTCTTTAACATGCTATTTTTTTGTATCTTTCCCATCCCTTGATCGAAAGTATTGTCAATACTTTTTTAGGTGTGCGGGCACGCTTAGCTAATAGAACTATTAATAAATCTAGTATAGAGTAATACACATTAATTCTCTATACAGACTAATACTACAAATTACAATAACAGATTAGAGAGGATCATAATTTATGATGAAGATTAGGGCATGTAGTTCATGGCGCTGTGTTTTTTACTGTCAGAAAATTTAAGACAAAGCCGGTAGGAATCTAGTTGTATCAAACCTTCGCCACTGTCATAGATTACAAGAGTTTTCAAGGATTGTTTGTATAATTTAATTTATTTTTTATGACATTCAATATCTAAGTTTACTATCACATCTATAGCACAGTGCTGCCACCTGTCTATTAAGAACTCTTTTCGAACACAAAGAGACGAGTACCCCCGCTGTTTTTCTCTGATTACGCGCCCTGTTTGAGAATAATGGGCTTAATTTAGCACGCGATAAGCCTCGTGTGGTGAGCCAAGGGATTAATCCGGCTTCGCTGGGCAAAGGGCCTAATGCCACCTCCCTTTAACCCCGCTAACATACAGAAAACATTCCCACTTATTATGTTTGATGCCTATTTTTGGACGTGTGTGCCCAGCCGTGGATTGAAGCAATGCTTTATTGAGATGTAAATTTTTGGAGCTCATTTCATATTTATTTGTTTTGTAATACAAAGTTACGGGAATTTAGGATGTTATGCGGAGATAAGTTTTTTAGGTATTGTTTTAGAATTTGTTTAGGCACGAATAAATATTCCACATTTGAAAAAAAAATCACATTTGAAAAAAAAACAGTTTTAGGTGATGATTGAATTGTTGTTTGTAATATATATCCATGTTTGTTACTTTTATTGATTTTTTTTTTTTTTTTTTGTAATGTGTAGTTTAATTAATGCTATTTTATTTATGAAATGCTTATTTTTTTGCTATTTTGGAGCACATTAATTAATTAATTATATTGAATGCTGTGAACATCTTTAATAGGTATACATATTAGAAATTAAGTTGTGAATTGTTAATGAATGATTGTTAAATATGTCATACTGTTGATGTTCCTAAAAAAATAAATAAATAAATATAATATTTTGTTGAATGGTTGCTCATTTTACTTTTTTCTCGAAAGTGGAATGAATTTAAATGAAAGGTATTTGTGCGTATTGGGGATGTTGGTAATGTCGGTTTTTGAAATGTTGAATAAAAAATTCAAGAGCTGCATCTAAATCTACTAGAGACGGAGGGTACTTGCCTCTCCCCCACCAAATAATAGAAATCTCCCGCAAATTATCTAGAGAACGGAAGGTCGAAGAAAAATCGTGTTTGGGCTCATTTAAAAGGGCATAAAAATACTATTTTTGATCCTGTTTTGGTTTCAAAATCTCTTCACTAATTCAAATTTTGACAAAATATTGGCATAAAATGCTCTTTATCTCTAGTGCTCATGTGTAAGTAACAATGCGTTAGTCAAATATTTGATCTAATTACATATGCAACTACTTTACCACAACATTACGACTAAACACAATGACTTTAAAAGATTGATAAGCGTCTATTAGTTTTGAGAATGAATACAATCAGAGTCAATTTCTCTCTTTCGAACAGTCTTCACTAATCTAACTCCACACACCAAACTTCACTTAGAACATACTTTGGCAACATAATACTTACAAAATCGTATCGTAATATACACCCGAGACACAGAATAATGGTGCAGAAATAAAGTAACATACAACTAATATTACGCCTATTTTAACATTCTCTTCTTCTGTAGACACAAAATATAAAGTGATTTCGTTTCAAGCGAATGGTAAATCTATACTGGTATTAAAAATGACGTGATGTAGGGGGATGTCTTTAGATCTAGTGAACCGATTTCGATAAATTTACTCAAGGAAGTTACGTTATTTGTGAGATTCATTGGTTGTGTAGCTTTAGTTCTTATGTGATTAGATGATATCAGCTAGTGTTTCATAAACAGCATGTACCTATTGTCAGGTTTGATAACTTCAATGAAGTGTAAAATCAGCTTCTAATGAAGCTTCATCATCATCAGCTTATAGACGTCTACTGCTGGGCATAGGCATCTCTCATTAATACATCAAATACTATTATAAAGGCGAAAGTTTGTAAGTATGGATGTATGGATGTTTGTTACTCTTTCACGTAAAAACTACTGAATGGATTTGAATGAAACTTTACCACAAGATAGCTTATACATCAGAATAACACAGGCTAATTTTTGATAATACGGGACGAACCTGAAGTCCACGCGAACGAAGTCGCGGGCAAAAGCTAGTATTAACCATAAAATCGAAATCCATTTGCACGACAATGCAGCGACGTAAGCGATATGTGAATGTTTGTTATTAAAAAAGGTATTACGTGCAACTTGCGCTCATGCTACACCAAAGAATCTATACATTAGTATAGATTCTTATAAAGCTGAGGAGTTTGTTTGTTTGTTTGAACGCGCTAATCTCAGAAACTACCGGTCCGATTTCAAAAATTCTTTCACTGTTGGAATGTCCATTTATCAAGGAAGGTTATAGGCTATATATTATTTTCAAAAAAATTAGGGATCCGCATGAAAATATCGAATATGTAACAAAAGGTGAAAAATCGAAAACCTATTTATGCGTACGCTGCAAAAACTATTGACAATAGAACAAAATGATGTACTACGGGTTTTTAGGTCTTTTAAAGACAAACAAAAAAGTCCGCAACAGCATATATCTAACTATCATAGTTTAGTCACAATAACCACTATTATGTTTTTAAAATTTAATATTTCGTTCCGAGATTGAATTTAACGTTAAATGAGTATCGTTATATTAACCCCTATCCAAATTAAGTATTTTGTTATCAAGAGTATTAATGTAGAATTAAATTACTTTTTGTTTTATTCCAATCGGACTTTTCGTTTAGAAGTTATTACGAGTATAAAACGCAATGAATATGTGTGGCACAGCGAGCCGCGAAAATAATAACTCGACGGCATTGCGAGTACTGTTTGAACCCCTTTATGACGCAGACGAAGTTGCGAGGGTCATCTAGTATAATATATAACCGTCACTTCACACATTTTAATTAGTAGAGTCCCGCAAAACCTGTGCTATGAAACCCATTTCACTAGTACCAAGTTGGACAGGTCAATAGTGTCATCATCAATAAAATGAGTATGTTTTTTTATTGCCATGTAGGCAGACGAGCCCACGGCCTACCTGATAGGAAGTGGTTACCGTCGCTCATGAACCTCTGCAATGTCAGGGGACACTGAGGGGTCGCTACCTACGACCTAACTTTAAGGACCCTCCTCAAGCCTCGTTAGAAGAAGGACAAGTCATAGCGCTCGGGAAACATCGAAGAGGGGAGCTCATTCCATAGCCGAATGGTGCGCTTATGCATCTCATAGCACATACATGAGCTTTACTTCTTTATAACAAACTATTCTATATAAAACTCCTGCTCACGTACTTATAAGACACAAAGAAAACAAGAAACAAAGTACGTGACCAATTAAGTACCGTTGAGTTTTGATAATATTTTCAGAGTCCCTCGGAAGGGAAAGTAATCCACGTGAAATGAGATAACAAGTCAGATCATTATTTCGATGAAGTTGAAGGCTTTTTTGTTCCTTTGTGGTGTTTCACGAGTCGACTCGCGGTGTAAGATCCGGAATTAATTTTTCAAGTATCTTGTAGCGAGATTTTGGTGTTTGAAGGTATGATTTTATTGAGTGGTTTGTTTTGTTTTTGTAAATATGTATGTTTGTTATACAGAGTAAAAAAAACTTGAGAGGTGTCATGGGACACCCGAATAGAACGAAGTTCCTTTCGATTAAAATATATGTTATATTTTTTTTTCCTAACGTATCGCGCGATAAGGAACGTGATTTAAAAGATTTTGATCACAACGCCATGTAGCGATATTCATCTAAAGCTTTTCGTGTGTCGTAACAACTTTTCGTAAGAATTTGTTCCGTCTACGCGCGATAAGGAACTTCGTTCCTCCTTCGTTCGTATAATCTTTTCCAAATCGAAGTCATACACACCATGTTCTATTGAACCACTTGGAACCACTTTTGTTTTGGGGATCGGTTAAACTTTTTTGATTTAATAGGTATCATATAGGTAGCGGGAAATATTTGGACTTGGCCCACGAGGTGACCGACATGTGGCGTGTTGAATCGACCATCATTGTTCCGATCGTTGTATCTGTGCAAGGTCTAATAGCGAAAAGCTTCGACCGTCATCTAGAGAAGCTTTCGCTCCCCGGCTGGGTAAAGGGCCTGATTCAGAAGGCGGTCGTTCTTGACACGACGCGTATTGTGAGGAGGTTCCTCTCTCTTGAGCCCTGACCACTGATGGCTTGGGTCGTAGACCTCGTCTTCAGTGGCCCTCTGTTTTTCATATTGTATTTTCAAATTTTATCTCTTTGTTATTTTTTTTTTTTAATTTAAAAAATAAGTGAAAATAAATGAATACAAAAACTAGGTAGCGGTATTGTAATACCATTGCGGGCTGCCACATTATACAAATTGTTCGGTAATAAAGATTTTTGGCGCACTGTGAAGCCCTCTTGGTACCTTTGATATACTTTTGGATGCTACAATCTATATAACACGTTTAAAAACTACATTTGTCCAGCAGTTTGTTACGAAAACCATAACTAAATTAGAGACAAAAAGTATTCCTGAAATAATAATAACGATCAGTAGCTTAGATTGTGTCTCTTTAAACTCGTGTATTTTTTTTATTACTATCTTGTTCACTGTCTGACTTCTAACATACGTACCCAAAAAACTTAGCAAAATACTCCAAAGAACCGAAAATTCTAAAACTATTCACTAAAATTCTCCAAGCCACGGAAATCCAGGGGAAACAAAACGAAGCCGGCTTTCCCAGGAATTTTGAGTTTATAATATAGTTTCTTATTTCCTTGACTTCCCGTACGTGGGAACGTGTGTGACCCAGTTCGGGAGATACGAACCGTTTTGTACACGTCGACCAAGGATACAAATATGTTCTCGTAAATAATATTTATGACTTTGAGTTTTAAATTCAAATTGGTTTAAATGATTTATTTTGACGTGACAACGTCTTATAATTGGTTTGCCGGGTGACACTTCACTTCACTGCGTTACGCTCCGCTCACGTTATGCGCTCACAATGAGAGCGAGTGAGAGGCACGCGTGCCTTTCACTTTTTATGTCTGTCTCTCTCGCTCTTAGGCGGGCTAACCATGCCCGAGTGGTTGTCACGTAAAACTTTCGCCCGTATACCGACTTGACAGGCAACCAATTTTTTAATAAAAGCTTTTTAGATCCTGAATGTCATAAAATGCTTGAAAAGACAAGTAAAACGAGCCCAAACATTATGGGTCTATCTTTAAAAACAGAATTTTTTGACTACTTTCCGACTTCATTATCCGATCAGATCATTGTATTTTTTTAAATTTCATCTTAAATAGAAACTAGAAAGTTTGGCAAATTCAACTCGCAAGATTCCACTCGAACTTATATAGTTACAAAGCTACATTCCGAGGCAGTTACGTCAAAAACAATGAATGTGCCTCTACTCATAGGTTTTATAGTATTAAAAATAAATTATTTTAAGAACACAATAAGAAAACAGCTACAGCCCATTGCAACGTGAAGGATATGTAAAACGATACAATTAATTAAATATACCAAATTATCCACTGTATATTGAATGCTTTGAATACCAATATAATATTTGGTGAAGTTATTCAGAGAATTCCATCGTCTACAAGAATAGTTGACCGACCGCGGAGCGTCGTGAATGTCTGGAGTTCACGGAATTTCTTACCATAGACAAAACTAATTCTTGGAGTTATTGTCTTATGTATATTACATTATAAGCTAGAAATCTTAAATTATCTCATTTTCGGTGTTTTTCTTTTGAAATTCATGGTATTATTAAAGGTTTTTTGAAAAGCACAAACCTAAGATAAACTTGAAAATTAAAAATCTGCTTATTGAGAAAGACATTATAAAAGTGGTTATTGAATTGAGTAGTTTATAAGTATATTCTTTTTAAAAGTCGATAAAAAATTAAAAACAACAGAACAACAATTTTTTTAATCAAATGTAAACTGAAATCACCCATAAATTTTAAAACAACCTCAGCTTAATTTTGCAAAATTATAACCTCCATATTTCAAACGGAAATCCGTGAAATACACCCGAAGCATTTGAAATCGTAAAAGGCATAATTTAAAAACGAGATTAAACCGTAAAAAATGCCTAATTTTATCTTCGGGATCATAAATTAAAAATTCGTAATTTTACTTGGACGTTGGGCGATTTTTTAATTCTGCAGTCCGTTTATTTTTGTAATCTTTTCAATCTGCGAGTGAGTTAGCTTGTATTTTGTTGTAAAAAAAAATATGTTATGACTTTTAGATTTTTAAACGATTTCTTAAATTTGATCATTTGGAATATTCTTCGAAAATATAAAACGGTGATTTTCTTATTGTGTGAATTATTACTTGTTTGTGATACTAATAAATTAACATTGAGTAATTTTAGTTAAAATCAATTTAGTATTAAATTTGCTCTTACTTTTCGAATCCATTGCGTGATCTAAATTTTCCATAGTTTTACAATTCTTTGCACGGATAGAATTCTAATAACTCCGAACTCAATTTATCCAACTATAACATTTAAATTCAATTTATTTTCTGTTCGTTTTTCGTGACCTCCTCAACCCTAAGTTCGTTTACTCGCTGTGTGCAGTGACCGCGAAACGAGTTCGAATAAAACCTTGAAGTTTCACGAATTTTCACGTTTTACTATTTAAAAATTGTTAGATATGCCCGCTGAAGTTATTTTACCAGTTATTCACTAATTTTTGGAACTGGTATTAGTTTTTTTTTATCTCAAGACTGATAAACAAGCTTCAGCACACTTGATGATCAGAGGATACCGCTTCACTTTTTTACTAACCGCTACCCTTAACCGCTCACACTCAGCGCCTGAACCCCGGCTGAGGCCAGAATCCAGGACGGGATTAAGCGGGACTGCGCGACGCCTAACGCACTACGGCAGTCTTTACCGTCGCGCCATCCCCAAAAGCCAACATCACGTGGTGTTTCCAAGCGGACACAATCCAAAGTACTCACCACGCCCGATGTTGCTTGACTTTTGTGATCGGACGAGAACCGGTGTATTCAACGTGATAATTGCAACCGTTGCACATGTACCTCTGCGATGCCAGGGCATTGACGGACCGTTGTGATCGCTTATTGATTATCAAAATGTATGTGTGTCTACAAAAACAAGGCAACTGCTGTAACCGTCGCGACGGTGACGTTACAAACAATACAATAAAATCGAGTTAAGTAGAGTAGGTATCTCAATTAAGTCATTAATTATATCTATAGGCTTTCTAGCCTATACCTACACATGTAGCATTATCAATACATAGTATAAAACAAAGTCGCTTTCGCTGTATGTCTGTATGTATGCTTAGATCTTTAAAACTACGCAACGGATTTTGATGCGGTTTTTTTTAATAGATATAGTGATTCTTAAGGAAGGTATGTATAATAAATGCATAATATAGTAGAGAAACACTGATAAATTTAAAGGTTTCTAATGTGATGTCGTAAATAAGCACGTTTTTTGCGCTTATATTGCAAACGCTGGCTGAACCCTACGAGATAGACCAAAATAATGTACTACAGTATTGTTCACCTTAAAAAGTTCAACAAAAAAGTCCGCGATGGTATATGTCTTAGGGATAACCCAGCATAACCATTTTTATTCTTTACTAAAAAATGGTTATTTACGAAGTGATTTTAAACAATACAGCATTAATCCTTATCCAATTAAGTACCTTAAATAAATTGTGCATTTATTATAGATCAATATGCTTTTTACAGCATGTAATTTAAGTGAATATTACCGAAGATATTGCAAATTTAAAATGCAGGGTCGTAGTTGTTTGCGCCGGGCGGCGCGTGCCTATATAGGCTACAATTTTTGAACCCCTTTGTAACGCAGACGAAGTTGCGCGGGTCATCTAGTCGATTATATTACAAACTTGCTGGCCCACACAACTTCGTCTGCGTCTCATAAGGAAATTTTCTCACCGTTTAAACCTTCCCTGGACTTCTACGAATATTTCAAGATTAAAATAAGCCAAATCGGTTCAGTCGTTCTCGAGTTTTAGCGAGACTAACGAACAGCAATTCATTTTTATATATAAGAAGATATACGTGAGGTTCTTACAGTAAGAAACTATAAGCAGTATTTTTGGGTAAAAAGATTGACAGTATTTGTATATTACAATACGTATTAGTAGGCCTTCCTCCGAAAATCTGATACCCAAATCCACAGTCTACTGATTTAAGATCCTGTATATCATGTAGCAGTAGAGTGCTAGCTAATATAAGTAAAACGAGCCCAAACACGACGGGTCTATCTTGAGTTGACAAGAGTTCCTATGGACCTTCCGAAACCATCATTAGATCAACGGAATTTTGACATATTATTGCATTGTCATTATCATTGCAGATAATATAAAAGTAATAAAAAATAATTTAAAACAAATAATGAAATAAAAAAAAGGTTATGTGCGAAGGTGTATCTGAAAGGGCGACCAGCTCAGCACGAAGCTACAGCCGGACAGCTGCAGCGCTGATTTTCAGCTGGACCCTACCACACTGTGCAAGTTAATATAAAGCTTGTAATAACTTAAGCAATTATTCAGCGTCATCGTGGAGGTTTGAACAGAATGCAGCTATTCGATGTGTGTTCGATCAGTCTGCGACCCCGGTACCGCGTGACCTCGCGTTCAAGGGCTTGCGTACTAGCGCCGGTGTGTTCGAGTATTACGGGTAGACAGGTTTATATGAGTATGTCTGATTACTTCTAATACGTTCATAGATATGGCATGTAGGTCCCTTTATACGTTAGGTGTCAAATTTTTATTGCCATGTCGTAAGAATAGTCAACCAAGCATCTGTTCTTAGTGGATTTTGGATCTTTGTAATGTCAGGAGACATTATAGACCTCTACTTATAACATGACCCGCTTTATACGGTTTAAGTAAAATCCTCATGAGTAATGGCGCCCAACACCCTGGCATTGCATAGACTCATTAGCGACGGTGACCTTTAACCGGGTGGGCTACAGGCTATTTTATCAATCTGTCAAGGATTCAAACCTCTTTCGAGGACTTTATGGACCATAAAATCACGGTGCCTAAAGATGTTTAAGAGAAAACTAACTCCTTAAGATCTGCACAATCTCCTCTCCACGTAACACTCATCTCATCATAAAACCATCAGATGTCCGACTCAATTCATCTCAGACCACTCTTAAGGTGTCAGACATCGTAAGTTCTAGTTTGGTCTGATCCAGACAGCTTGTAGGCGTCTCCAGTGATCCACTTAGCTTTTGAGACGGGTTGAACGATCTCAACTAAGGGCAGGATTATTAGATTTACTGTAATTCAATTTATTACACAATTCAAGGAGTTATTTAGCCCATAATTTAATTTTGTATGCATGGTAACCAGTGGAATCTCAGTCAAAGAGATGAGCTATATTCAAGTATAGTGTTACGTGGGTACTTTTAAAAGTGAAGAATTTAACAAAAGGCTGTAAAGTCTAATTTGGGAGGGAACGGCAATATTGAATCAAATTAATGCATTTTGAGAACTTACGTTGAATTATCGTGAAAATACCTAGCTGTCATTTCAACTGAAATGAACCAAATTGAATCAAAAATGAGGTATCACATTTCGTAGAATATCAGAAAGAGGGGTCCTGGAGCGACAAGCAGTCAAGTTCACCGTATTTCAATGTCGTGAACATCCCACCCTCATTGAAGAGTTCCACGAAAAAGGGAGATCGTCTCAGATTGCGTTATTTTTCTCAGAATCGCTTCACGATAACTCACTTTTCCCTGAGAAATTTCCTGTAATCGTTGTCTTTGACATTTAAATAACATTATTGCTGGTTTCAAAAAAATAACCAAAAACTTTTTTACATCGTTTGCGTTACATTTGGGCTTATGAAGCAGTAATCAGACAGTGACGTATACTAGGATCACTAGTTCGTAATAAACGTGTTACAAAAATTAAGTTAAGACAAAAATATCAAGGATAGGCTCCTTTTTTAAGTTTTATCAAATGATCTTCATTCAGTTTTCTATGCATAGCATGCCAGATGCCTGCCTGGTTTCCATCTGGCGCTATATTGGTTTAAGAACTACTACAATGCCACGTCATTAGGGGACTGTTCATATACTATACGGGACTTTTAAGCCTCGTTTAAAGAGGTTACAGTTTAGGTAGTAATTAGGCTCGCTCATGTATCCGATTTCAGAAAATGTGGCGTGGGTTCTTCAATTTCATTGCTGGGTGCCATTAAGGAGTCGTTACTGGGGATTAGAGCTAGGAGCAACAATACAGTAGGTGACAGCACTATAGTATCACCTGACATTTCAGGAGTCCATAAGAGACAGTAGCTTCTTACCAACAGATGAGCCGTATGTTCGTCTACCAACCAATAAAAAACAGTGTAGAGTGACCGCTGGCCAGATACCTTTTAATTGACAAAAGAAATAATCATGTGATATAGAATCCGAGTAACAACGACAGAGTTTTCTAAAGCCGAATGGAACGAAACAACCTGGATAGGCAAAACCAATAAATAGTTATACCTTCTTTTCCAGCCTAGAATAAAAATTAAAACAAGCCTTAAACAAGAATAGTGATGTGATGTGAAAAATATGTCATTAAAACAAAATTGCGCGCCAATTTTTGTAGCTAATGAATTACAGTGTAAATGAATATGATGACGAATCGATATAATTAGTGTAAGAATATCTTTATAAGTTTTTCAGTGAGCGTCTTATTGTTATAACATTAAATTGTAATACTGAAACTACCTTAACGAATAATTAAGTTCATTGTAAGTACATAACGTTTTTTTACGTTTCATATCTACTGAATTCCAAAAATAATGTTTAGTTTATTTGGATTTTATACCTTTTACCTTACTCTGTAATGTAGATTAATTTATATTTATATTTTTACTAATAATTCTTCGTTTAACATCTCAAAATGTGACCAAATAGCTTTTAACTATCGAAAAATACAACTCTACAAATAAGGATCATTATTACTGGTCATTGGATGAATGAAGGCTTTTAATAATCACAATTTTAGGTACTGAATATTTTCTACATTTCTATTTCAACATATAACAAAGTACTTAAGACAATTAATTTATAGAATCTACACTGTATACTAAATTCGATGTCAACACAAAATCGATAAACTTATAGACAAATACCAAACACTACATATATATGTAGTTATAGATTCTAGCGTGGGTACTCACATGCACAGCCATGGGACATTAGTTCCGCACTCACTTCACAGATATATCACTGTTAATGTCAATTATTTAGTATATATTTAATGTTCTGTTATGTAATTGAGTTATGTTGGGTGCATGGCGCGAGAGGGACGCGCTGAGTCTGACTGCAGAGAGAAATGGCGGGCATTGCGCGCGCCGCCCGCCCTAAGCATAAAGAGAGGTTTCGCTGTCGCGTTTAGTAGTGGGGGTTGATGCGACTAAAGTACTGCTGTTTTTATTGCTTAAAGGTAGGGATGTTCATGGTTTTCCTGAATTTTTTTTATTGCTTTAATTTACTGAAGACCATTGTATTTCTGAAATTTTAAAGAGTGTAAAGATAGAAGAGAATAGAGTACACGTGCGTAAATGATTCTTGTCAAGTACGACGTCTATTTTGAAAGCAGATTTAAGATTAAAATATTAAATATTTAGACTTAAAGTTCGGCCGATCAGAAAATGCGTTCCTGACACGTCGCGATTGAACTGACGACGTACCTTTGTAATGGCATTGCGGTTACGATAAAAATATTTTTGCTGGTTGTTTACCGTTTTAACAATTGATGAGCATTAAAACAACATTATTATATCAATAATCAATGAATGTTATAATTTTGTGCCAAACTCAGTGTCAAATAACTTGGTAAACAATATTTTTGTAAATCTACTGATAGGTGTCAGGAACGCATTCTTTGAACGGTCGAACTATAAAACAACGATGCGGGATTTGTTTGAGAAAACTAAAAAATACAGGAGCCTAAATGCAAGAATCTTATACGTGCACAGTGCAGGGGAACCTTGTTACTAGTTGGGGTTCAGACGTCTAGTGTGAGTGGTAGGAGATTATAGAACAATTCAACTCGCACATGCTCTCAGGTGCAGGAAGGATTTTTCATGTTCGGTGGGTTTCTGCTAAAATGTAGCTTTATGTGACGTGGACATACACAGATTATTTTAACCTTGTAGAAGGAAGTCACAGAATTACAGAGACGTTGAAAAATTAAACGGCACTTTTATTATTTCTATCTTAATGGTAAGCACTAAGTTGTTTAGTATGTCTTATAAAAAGCAATTAGCTTATCTAAAATATCATTTTATTAGTTTCTCTTTTATCTATCTCCTTTTGAATAAGCTTGACGCACTTTTTTTTTTATTGCCTTGTATGCAGACGAGTCAACGGGCCACCTGATCGTAAGTGGTTACCGTCGCTCATGAACCGCTGCAATGTCAGGGGACATTGAGGGGTCGCTACCTACGACCTAACTTTAAGGACCCTCCTCAAGCCTGGTTTGAAGAAGGACAAGTCATAGCGCTCAGTGTAAGATACCAGATACCATACCAGTTTAAGAGTATTTACAGTCGAAGAGTCGTATAATAAAGAGGGCGCTTACTCACCTTAAGAATCTAATTTTTACAACTTATAAACAAGTATACCTACCATTCGACTGGAACTAACCAAAATCAGCGTTTGTATAGTAGTGCTATCTATTGATGGTTTTTGATAATTTGGATGATTTTTAGCGTTAAAATACTCATAATCAATTTTCAAAGTCTCAATAGTGAAAACGTACCTTTACTTAGACAAAAGGCTCACACTTTGTAACGTTCAGCGTTACCTCGCAGCAAGAACGAAGCAAACTCGACTACACTGAACGCTTAAACATACAATACCGCTTCACAACGCCTCTCAAATAAGTAGCCCAAACAGAACACGTAATGTATAGTGTTCGTAACGATTCTATGGAGTAGTACAGAGTTTTTGGAAGAAGAAGCGAAGCCGCCGTAAAAATGTTGATTTTCTTTTGAAGAAAATCCCTCGCGGACAAGTGCAGCAAGAAATCAAATCATTAATCTTTTGCCGTAACGATGGGATTCGAATTACGAATCGTTTTAATAAAAAAAAGTTTGCTTAATTCAATTAGGTCAAACTTTTTGTTAATTGGGAACGTAATTTAAATTTGGAACTTTCGAATGTGTGTGTGAATCGAATAATCGTTTTGCTGATTTTAGTAGGTGCATACTACATACATGGTGGATGTGTAATTTTGGATCAGCTGAATTGGGGTGTATGACCTGTCAAAATCCAACTTAGAACCACTTTTATTTTTGGAATCGGTTAAACTTTTTTTCGATGTTATATGAAGTCCGAAACGATAGTCGTACATTCACCACACTTCATAATCATCATCATCATCACCAGCCTATAGACGTCCACTGCTGGACATAGGCCTCCCCTAAACCCCGCCACATCGACCGGTCCTGCGCCATCTGCATCCAGCTGACCACACTTCAGCTGGTCCAAATTTACTGATCCACCCGGTATATGTTTTAGGCAAGATTAATCGAAGGTGGGATCAAATTGTCATTTTTTTTATTAAATAATACCTAATATGCACGCAGTTTCTATTCTAGGGAGATCTAAGAAGCAGGATATTAAAAAATAGGTAAAAAACTTTTTAAGTTAAACGGTTTTATGTTAAACATACATTGCAATGTTTAAAACAAATGTACTAAAAACCAAAAAATAATAAAATAGATACAGTCGTGGGAATTAAACCGTTGGGCACGCCAATTTTCTACAATCGTTGTTGTCTTAATTATAGTGTAACATTACAAAACAAACATTTTAATCAAAATTTCAGATTAATCGGTTGAAAGGAAGAGGGTGAAATTCGAATTACTAAATTTGACGCAAGAATAAATAAAACAAACGGAGTGAGCTAAATAAAACCGTTTAATAATAATAAAAAAAAAATATCTAGTGCATACTCTCCACTACCCAAAGAAATATCTACGTACTGCAGTGTAACCTGATAACTGATATTGCAGAAATCCAAAAGCAATAATCACTCATCAGATAGGATAAAAAACCTACACCAGAGTTCACCAGACGCCATTTTGCTGATTTCTATGACACCCTATTTATATTTAAACAGTAACCCTTAGTATCCTAAACCTTATTATCTAGATTCTAGGCTATAAAATAAGACCTAGACACGTTTACTCTAGATCGTTTGAAGTCTAGACTAGACGTGTTAAGTACTATACTGGGCCGCAATAATATATTATTTAGATGGTTGTGAAGTGTAACAATAATAGTTGTAATTTACATATTTATTTAGTCTAGCTTTCAAAGTTTAATGTGATTTTTTTTTTATTTTTATTTATTCATTATTTGTTTACACATGAAAATATAATAGTTTGTAATAAAGTTAAATGAGAGTATAAATACAAAAGAGAAAGTACATTGTCTAACAATACCGTAACATGACTTTCGTTTTACAAAACTATTATACAAATAATATGTTTCCAGCCCTCACACTAGGCCTGGCCTGTATCGTGAGGACCTGATAGGGTCATAATATCAATCACAATATTAATCATCAGTTTTTGATCGACTTCCCAAAAGAAAGGTTTTAAAGTTGACTGTTTTTTTATGTTGTTCCTTAATAATATGAAAGGATATTGTGGGGTTACAGATAAATTATTTCAAAATCGAATGTTTAAAACCGTTATTTTTCAATGGACAAAATTTCTCGGTTTACTGGATGGCCAATTTTGATGATTACTTTTTTCTTTGTTATTATCTCATAAAGCTCTGATAGATAGTGCTATTTTTGATATATAGGAAGATAATTCTTTTCGTTTTTGTAAAATAATATTACATGTTTTTATTGTCACGCTAACGGATCACCAGATCGTATGTGTTTGTCATCGCTCATGGACCTGTCTAATGCTATGGGACAATACTCTTAAGACCTCATCAAGCCTTGTTTGAAGAAGGACAGATCAAGCGCTTGTAGAAAA
Organism: Trilocha varians; assembly: GCA_030269945.2. Taxonomy (NCBI): domain Eukaryota; kingdom Metazoa; phylum Arthropoda; class Insecta; order Lepidoptera; family Bombycidae; genus Trilocha; species Trilocha varians. The sequence continues at coordinate 9,634,565 of AP028273.1, read as the reverse complement.
CCTAATGCTGCCAGCGAGAGAGGAGTAAAGAACGAATCATAAAATAAAACTAATAAAAATAAAAGTTGTGAAAAAATGTACAAAACGTCTGTATTCGGCAATGGAATGTTCTAAATTCAAAAAAGCGCGCCAACATCTATTCTCTATTATAATTCAAAAAGTATTTACACAAAAAAGGTTTAAATAACAAATATTTAAACTATTTATAGATGGCGCTATCGTCGACACAAGTTTGTTCTTTACTAGAATATAATAAAAGCTAAAGAAGAAAGCTATTGATTTCAGTATGCATTTTTGCACTAAATAAGTAATTTTTATCAAATTAACTTTCTTTGTAGAACATATTTATTCGACATCTCAGTAATATTCTGTTAGCGGAGACATCGAGACGGTTCATACTCTTACAGATATAGGTTAGAACATTTTATCTATATTCGTTCTGGGTCGGCCACAAGACAGCCTGACCCAAATCTGGTTACAGCCCGATTTATTATACGGCATATACCACAGGAGATACGACGAATTAACATAAAGCTTTATAAAAATACAGATATATATAAAGAAAACAGCCCGCTGAGTTTCTTTCGCCAGTTCTTCTCCGGACAATAGCTGTTATTGGAACGAAGTTCCTTATCGCGCGTTATCGAAAGGGGGCTAGACGGAAATTCTTATGAAAAAGTTGTCACGACACTTTTTTGTTTTAGATGATTATCGCTAAATGGCGCTGTGATTAAAATCTTTAATAAAACAATACCTTATTTTTTTTTTATACGATGCTAGATGGCGCTGTGATCAAAATATTTTATTTAAATAAAATTTTATTACAATTCCCTCACTAATTAATCGAAAGAAAATTAGTTCCATCCGGGTGCCCCTTGACACCTCTCAAGGTTTTTTTGTTTTTGAAATGGTAGCTTTCTGACGTAAACGAGTATGATCTTTAATCTGTCATCTTTCATATTGAAATTAAACTATTTCATTGCATGATATTAGAAAGAAAGAAAATCGTTGGCACCCAAATATAAAACCGAAATATACCGAAATATAAAAATATTTCAAAAAACTGAAAGCGTGTGTAATTGATTAATATTAGCACCTGATACATGCGTAAACGTTTTGGCAAAAGTTTCCTAGACGTAAAGGGTGTTGGAATAATACTCCTTGCAAAAACCAATCTCTAGAGTGTTTACTATTGTTCGAAATACGAAAGAGTTCTATTTACGTCAATATTAAAATTCATAAAAACAGCTTCCAGTTGGAGACACATTTTCATAGATGAAGGACTGAATATACGATAGTTTATGAGTCCTGAATAATCTTTTATTTACCCAAAACCTCTAATTCAATAAAGGGAAACTGACAGATCCAAAATACAGGCCTCATCTCGGGTCTACGATCTTCCGTTCTCATTAAAAAATTCTAGCGGATTTTCATTATTTAGTGGGGGTAAAGTAACATTGTAAAAATACTACTATTGGAACGAAGTTCCTTCATCATCATCATCATCAGCCTATAGACGTCCACTGCTGGACATAGGCCTCCCCCAAACTTCGCCACATCGACCGGTCCTGCGCCATCTGCATCCAGTAACCTCCCGCAATCTTGACCAGATCGTCGGTCCATCTTGTGGGGGGTCTACCAACATTACGCCCACCGGTTCGTGGCCGCCACTCCAGAACTTTTCGGCCGAAGTTCCTTATCGCGCGTTATCGAAAGGGGGCTAGACGGAAATTCTTATGAAAAAGTTGGCACAACACTTTTTTTGTTTTAGATGATTATCGCTAGATGGCGCTGTGATTAAAATCTTTTAAAACAATTCCTTATTTTGTTTTATATGATTAATGCTAGATGGCGCTGTGATCAAAACCTTTTAAAACAAGTTCCTTATTGCGCGTTACGTTAGGAAAAAAATATAAGATATCTTTTAATTGAAAGGAACTTCGTTCTATTCGGGTGTCTCATGACACTCTTAAGTTTTTTTTTCTTTAATTTCTATTATATTCTCAGTTTGTTCGACATCACATACAAAATTAATAACACATTACCCTCATTTTCCTCCTGTTATATATCTCCTGTTGTATTAATTCCAAGATCATGTTCTATGATAAAACCTAGCTTAAGTAGTTTAGACTCTAGATCTGGGACTCTGAAAGCTGTTTGAGAGTCTTAGTATTGACTGAAATTGATTGATGAAATACTTTTAAAGGAACGTTCGAGACTAACAATGTATGACGGTGGATTTAACATCCTACTAATATTGACAAACAACAATTAAGTTAAATTTGACAAGCTTCTCGGTTTCTATTGAGCTGACATTTTGCGAACAGATGTTTTGACACTTACAATACAATAATATGACAAAATGATCTGATGATGGATTCGGAAGGTGGTGGACTTTTGTGTCCACTCTTGTCTTGTGACAAGATAAACCCGTCGTGTTTGAGCTCGTTTTACTTATCTTATCTAGCACTCTACTGCAACATGATATCCAGGATCAAGCTTGTTTAAAAAGTTTTCTTTAACATACTTTTTATTGGAAAAAAAAAATGTAACTTATTGTTCTAAAAAGGTTACATTAAATTTGTGAGTTCCCATAATGTTACATAATTTCAGTAAATAAAGTGACCGTCTTCCAAACTCCCCACAACCGAGATTTAATGGCCCAAAATAATCGGATTAATAAATACAAAGCGCTCGTTAATAATGAATTCCGACCCGAATCCTAATACAACGAAACTATTTTAACAGTTCAAATGTTTCCGGGATTAATCAGATGCTTTTAACGTAAACAGTTATGGCGGTAGCGGTCGTTATGACCCATTTCAAAAAAAAAAGGTTGTTTTTTTAAGTGTTTCTTTTTAGTGCGTGAAAGTGTTTATTTTGACAATTCTTTTTTAGCGATTGTCCATTAGTTGGTTTCTTTCGAATTTTGTATTCCTAGAGATACAAACGAAAAAACGACCCAGTTTGTTTTTAGAGTTATCCTCTATAACTCAATTGCACTGCACTGCATTCAAGTGTTTGATTGATAATCGTACAGGTCTCTCAATACAGGTCTGCCTAGTGCGGGGTCTAATGTAACTGTTTATAATTTTATAACTTTTCTGAACAATAAATTATTCTTATTCTTATTCAAGTGCCTCTTTAAAATACTGATTGTTAAAGGCATTATGATGCATTAAATTATAATTCTACTATTCATTACTTTAAAAAGTCAAAATTTGTCAAAACAAACAAAATGTCACTGTCAGAATAGTCAAAATTGAACTACATAACCTACAAATTGTATCTTGTATCGAAATTTTAAGATATTTACGTTATTATTTTATTTTATGCGACAACAATAAAGTTGAACATGTTATAAACGTTTAACTATGACTACTCAATACAAGAAATTTATTAAACTAATAGCTAAATGGCCTTTGGACGTAACTAAAGGAGAAAGGTATGTCGCTAAAAATAAGGTTATAAAATATTACGAAATAATATGAAATAACTAACTTTTACTAATTTTACCTTTGCAGAGACGTGGGTAAGTTCATAAGGGACCGAGTGAAGTATTTTTTTGAATCGTCAGATAAGCAAAACTTGGATTCTGAGTACTGTAATCGACAATATCAGGCACTTAACAGACTTGCCGATAATCACTACAAAAACAAATATAAAAGGACAAAAACTAGTACAGCGACTGGCCTGAGCACAGAGGAGTGTAATCTGATACTCTCAAACGAGGTACTAACTTATTTAAAAGAGGAAAACAAAGGTTTCTTCAAAAAAGTTTTAGGAAAAGATTGAAAATGATCCTCAGACACTTTATACGTACAATACCCCGTCGATCATACTCGACTGAACATGTTTACAAGGACCACACACCAGTAATGCTCCAAGAAGCACTAAAATACTTAAATCCTCAGAACGGTGAGTTGTTTGTGGACATGACATTTGGTGCGGGAGGTCATTCTAGGAAAATACTAGAATCTGCTGATTGTAGATTAGTTACACTAGATAGAGACCCTGTTGCATATGAAAAAGCACAAAACTTAGCCAAAGAATATCCTAACAGAGTAATTCCATTGATTGGAAAATTCAGTGAACTACCATCACTTTTAAAAGCTAATAAAATCTCACAATCTTCCATAGACGGAATACTTTTTGACTTTGGTTGTTCATCAATGCAGTTAGACACAGGTGCAAGAGGATTTTCAATAAGCAAAAATGGTTATTTAGACATGAGAATGGATGCAGGACGAGACCCTACCCAAATTACTGCAAGAGAAGTATTAGCCACCGCAAATGAACAAGAACTGTATAAAATATTCAAGATTTACGGTGAAGAGAAAAAGGCAGCAAAAATTGCTCAAACGATCATACAAGCTCGGTACATGATCAAAAATATAGAAACTACAGAAGAATTGGTCGATTTAGTCAATTCTTGTTGCCCTGATGAAATTAGGCTAGACAAACTTCAACGACCTCAATCAAATGCCACCAAAGTATTTCAAGCATTACGTATCTTCGTCAATAATGAACTGAATGAAATCAACTATGGTATGGTGTTGGCTAAATACTATTTAAAACTAAACGGACGTTTAGTCACCATTAGTTTTCATTCATTAGAAGATACAATAGTTAAAAGACACATAGCTGGGAATATACTGAACGAAGTCGCCAATCCAGTACCACTACGATATCTGAACCCAAATTTAGTGCAAGACAAAGCTACGATCGACGAGTTCTTGGACACTCCTTGGAGAACTTTAAACAAACATGTGGATGTTCCTTCTGACGATGAAGTGGAACGGAATCCAAGGAGCAGAAGTGCTAGATTACGAGCCGCAATAAAAGTAAAATAGATGTAAATATTATGTAGTTATTTATTAGTTCAATTAATGTAGAAACAATAAATTGTTTTTATTAAAAATTTTGGTTATATTGTTTTGTCTGTGGCAGTTGCAATAGTGGTCTTTATCCAAAAATAGTTGAGGGTTCTTGACAAACAAATTTAGGTTTGCAAAAATATTCCAACCCACAAAATTTTCAATCATTATAGCCAAATAATGTTAAATTTTCGCTATTTGCCTAGTGCTATTCACCATCTACCCTCATTTTAACAAAAAAAATGTAGTAGTGATGTAGTGTGGTTATTTAATTTCAACACTCAAAATATATTTGTTTTTTGGAACATTTTTGCTAAAATACATTTTAAATAAAACAAGTCATGTTTTGGTACGAATTCTTTATTGATCCTATAATTCTTGTTTGAACTACAATACATATTTTTATTATTTATAATCATTAAAATTTCTTGTTACAACTATTACAATTTTAAACTAGCTATCAATCCTTAGCAACATACACTATAGGATCTAAAATGCAGAATATAAAGGAAAAAATATATTTTCAACAGACTAGACTAAAATTTTAAATCTTAACAATATTATAAGATTTTTTAATAATAATATAATTTAGTTTCTTCATCCTCAAGTTTTTTTACGACAATTCTTTTACCAAACTTTTTCGTAATAAACAAAGTATTTTTGTTTAGCCACAAAATTATAATCCTAAATACTAAAAAACTCAATTTTGGACCTTAATAACTAAACTAAAACATTCATCGAATGCAACAAAAAAAATGTTTTTACACATTTAATTTGGAAGAATAAACTAAATCTATGTAGAAGAGAACTGAGTAATTGCAATAATTGGCAGATTTAAAACATTTTATTATGCAAACTGGTAAAACTAAAAAGGTACTTAACATAGTTTTAGTCACATATTTCAGCACAAAAAATTCACAGATTAAGTAAAACAAAATTTTATTTACAACATGAAATATTATGCGATTTTTTTTTATTTACTAAAACTTATGCTCATTACTAAATAGAAGCATAATACATATTTGAGTAATCTTTATTATCATATTAAAAAACATACATAGTTTAACTTGAACTTTGAAAAACCCTGGAATTCTTTACAATAACAAAGTAATTTTAACAATATTATTTTTTAATTGACACAGGAAAGTAAATCATTCAAAGAGGGTAATTTTTACAACATGCAATGAAATCTTAAAATAATTCTCGACATCAACACCAGAGGCAAAATATTTAAGAGTTAACCACGAGATAAGTGAAGTGTAGTGAGTTTTTTAGATCACTTTTCTAACAATTTTTCTCCAAAATTTCAAAGAAAATTTCATTAACAGATCTCAAGTTCTTTTGACAGACCAACCAACCATCTCAGAAAGGATCATCAAGCAAATAGCAGTAACATTTCGCAAGTACTCCACATATAGAACAAACATTTAATTTACTAATTTGAACCTGGCCCACGAGCTAACCGACATGTAGAGTGTTGAATTAACCATCATTGTTCAAGCCTTGTGTCTGTACGTATAAAAAAGCTTTGACCACCTTCGTGGTATAGCTTTCAGAGATTTTTTTAAACTTCTGATTCCTAAGGTGATGTCGAGAATCAGTGAACACAGAGTATTCCACCGGCTGGAATGTGGGCGAAAGGTACGCGTAGCATTCTCACAAATGCCAACAAGGCAGTGTTAGTTACAACAAAGCGATCTCGTATAAAAAAATATTTGTTGATGACGTCACACCTGAGTAGTTGATTAACCCTTAAATGAACGATTTTTGTTTTACGTTTTAAAAAAATATATTTGTGTAATAGACTGTCTAGGAAAAAATGAGTACAAAAATCTAGACATGAATTTACTATATGTATTTAAAAAAAAATAGTGCAAAATTCGTTCAGAAATAAGAACTAGTTGTCAAAATTAACAAAAAATTTAAAAAAGGTCAATTTTATCTGTGATGTTTAGTATTTTGTTTAAAAACAGCATTCTCCATTTAAGGGTTAATTTTTTTTAATAGCGAAAATTAATGCACTATCAGCCTCATTAGTGCATGTTCATTTTCGCATCAGTTTCAAGTTGCACTTATTACCTTTTCGATAGCAAATATTGACAAATTACTAACGTCGCTGCATTGTCGTGAGAATTTCCCTTTCATGGTTGATATGCACTAATGAGGCTGACTGTACATGTACGTAATGCAAAACAACATAATCCATTATCATAATCGGTTATTTCTGGTGTAAAGCAATTTGAAGGTAGTTTGAAAAAAGTTAATTTTCAAAGTTACAACTAAATTTGTAACTGAAGTTTCTTTGTAAATAATTTACACTAAGTGTTACACCATCAACAAATATTTTACACAAAATATAATGCAAAAGCCAGAAACATTTGTCCTCAAATTGTTTTTTTTGTAACATTATTATTTAATGAAAAATACTATTTTTGAAGATAAAATGTTTGTTGTATAAACTAACAATTTTTTACATTAATACTTCTCTAGAATTTTAATATTTAACGGTAATAAGATGTAAATATGCAATATGAATTTAAACTTGAAAAATTGAATAACATCTTATACGAATTTGTAGTTTTTAAAATGTTTTATTTACATTACCTATGAGAACACTAAAATTTATTAAAATGTCTGGTTAATAACTATATTCTTTCATTTAAAACATCTTAAAATATATACAGTCTAATAATTGTTTCTTTGTAGCGTGGATCAAGAATACTGTTAAGATACTAAATGACTTCTCAAACTTTAAAACATGGTTCACGTTACGCCGTGCTATGACCGGGTAATGACCGAAACAAGAATGTAGAATGTCAGTGTAATATACAAATATGATGTAATATTACACCACGGTCACGGTCTGGTGTATTGTAAACCATGCTTAACAATATACAGGGTGGATCTAGATCAGCTGAGGCGAGGTGAATGACCTGTCGAAATACAACTTAGATCACTTTTATTTGTAGTATCTGTTAAGCTTTTTATTCAATACTAAATATCGACCTAAGCAAAGAATATAGTTACATCTGCAAAATCACAGCTTTACAGCAGAGTGATTTGAAATTTTTCAAACACAAAACCGGTCCTTAATTTTGTCTGAATTGTTCTAGACAAATAATTTTATTCACGAGCTTATAAAATACTTTTTAGTGGATGTAAACTGTAATATAATTAATTAAAAAGGATCCAATACTTTATTCAATTAAGAGATTAATCACATCTCATTTTATTCGTCTAGTATCTTCGAAACTATGTTAAATACAAAAATTCAAATTTTACTAACAGAAAATATAGACCAACCTAGTTCTGGCAATAAAAGCATAAGTAGTTACTTTCAAAACTAAAAGTGGTTCTAAGTTGTATTACGACAGGTCATTCACCCGTATCAGCTGATAGTTGTGGTTCTAAGTTGTATTTCGACATGTCATTCACCCGTCTCAGCTGATATACAGATCCCTATATAACCACGCTACATCAGTTACCAAGCACTGTGTGCCTACTCGTCGTGTTACGTCCTGTGCACGGACTGCAGCACGTTGGCCTTGGCGCGGTCCGTGGCCGCCGCGGCCGCCTCGCGCATCTCCTTCAGAGATATCGTCATGGAGGCGGGCTGAGCGCTGGGTCGGGGGTACATACTGTGGAGGACGTGGTTGAACCCGCTCGCCTGAGTGGAATAGTGTTGGTATCAACTAATAGAACTACACTGTTTTTTGTTGCCTTGTAGACGTTAACGGGCCACCTGAATGTAAGCGGTTACCGTTGTTCATGTACCTCTGCAATGTCAGAGGACACTGTGGGGCCGCTACCTACGGCTTACCTTTAAGGGCTTTCTTTAAGCCTCGTTTGAAGAAGTTACTGTGGCACATAGTCTTAACAGCTAGCCTTAGGGATGGTAATTGTATACAGGGTGATTCTTTAATGATGGAGATATGCACATACTATTCTAATACGGAATATAATTTAATAATACGAAACAATTCGATCCATTATCCCCAAAAAAAAAATAAGTACAGACAACATTGGCACACCCAACGCCCTCGCCACAGATATCTATTTCAGATATCAGCTGTCGGACGATAATTTTGAAAAAATAAGGTACCATCATTAAAAATTCACACTGTATAAATTGGTAGGATCTCAATAATCGAAAATGTCTAATAGCTTTATTATCTTTTAGTTTCTGTCATGGTCATCGGACCTTCGATTGCTCATGGACTTCTGCAATGCCACGATATAGCGAAAATACATAAAAACTAGTAAAAATAACAAAATTCAGAGTTTAAACTGCAAGCAGTGGCGTGCACAGATATTATAACCAGGGTATGCACTATACTGTGTGTAGTTAAGAGGACGATTATAGAAAAAAAATATGAAAATTGCGACTTTGTAATTCAAGGGGTAATAGAAAACCTAATTATTCGTGCGCTGCAAAAACTATTGACAATACAAAAAATGACAATAGGTTTGGAGGTCATATTAAGGTCTAAAAAAAAGTCCGAGAGAGCACATATTATCTTACTTTCATAGTTTAGTTACAATAACTACTTTTATGTTCATGAAAAATATGAGACCGTCTGAAGACAGAAACGACGTTATTTGTGTATCGTAATATTAATCCTTATCCAAATGAAGTATTATTACATCAAGGGTATTAATGTAGAACTAAAATACTAGATAATAGAACCAAATATTATCGTGATTGCATCGCAACTGAACCCCTTTGTGACGCAGACCAAGTTGCGCGGATTACCTATAATTGCATTGTAGGCTAACATTTTTGTTTATCACAAGAATATAAATCCATTAATACTTTACTACTACTTACTGAGAGATTACACATAATATAAAACGTTTACTAAACGAAATTTTAAAAAACCTAACTTGTAATTGAAAAACCTAAATGAAATGATAATTATTATTATGCCCGATGTCTCGTAACATCTAACTAGTATCTAAAATAAAACCATAAATAAAACAAACAAACTCACCATTTTAAAAAAATTCTAACTTTTGTACATTACATTTTTTCTCAAACTATCAACACACATTAACATTAATTTAACTGCTTTCTTCGTATTTTATCAATAGTAAAAACAAACTTAGCTTCATTAATTCCACCATATCACTAACAATTCACAAAATTAATAAATAACAAAAAGAAACAAAATCATAACCTCTCATGCAAAACAGTAAACAATGATATTTAAACTAAATTCAATATGGCTTCCCGCTTTTTAATAATTTGTAAAAATATTGAGGGCTATAAACCGAACAAATTTAGTTTTGTTTCGTCACGTAATGCACGGATGACATTCACAGATGACATTTCAAAACCGGTAGCATTATGGTTCGCTTGCTTCCCGGGCGCCTAACATTTCCGTACTATAAAATTGGGTTCGATGATGGATATTCAATGAAATACATTTTTTCATTCATTAATTCCATAAAAACTCGACGCACGGCGAATTCCAGCTTCTGCCGCTTGGCGTCGCCACTAAACAGCGAACTAGTGAGACACTGCTGTGTGCAAATAAATTGAAACCGTAACCGCGAAGCTTTACGGCACAGTTTCCATTGCTTTATTGTTTTTGAATATTCTTTTTAGAACTTTAAGCCGTAATGCTATTGCGCTACGTCATAAATTTGATTGCAATATTAATTTTGGAGATTCATTTTGCATTTTCAATGCATAAAATAGTAATGAGAATTAAATTTAAGAGATAAATATTCTTTCAATATAGTATTTTTTTATTTCTGGAAAAAAATGAAATATTCTTTTGCACCCTTTGGGTGACCATTGGACATATCTATTTTTTAGTATTGATTTCTCTTAGGATGATCTTGGTTATGCCAGGGCCTGCACTGCTTATTTGGTTATATGGACCGCACGCCACTGACTGCAAGTTACCTTACGATGTTCCTTCTATATTATAATATATTATTTCTAGGTCTGCAGTATTATATGATAGTGTATGTAATGCAACTCACCATCTGTGAACAGTTCTTCTTGAACCTCTCGATGCCGAACGCGCGTATAGCTCGCGAGAACCCGAACACCTGCGAGTCGATCCACGCGGATCTCTTGGCGACGGTTTGGTTCGGACCGGCCGATCTGTATTCCACTCTTTCGACTACACTCTGAAATATTACGTGTTGAGTTTAGAAGAAGCAATGAAAACTATATTTTAGGTGGTTACATTGGAAATATTGGAATTGGAATTGGTAATAGAAGTGGCCGAGTGGTTGAAGCGCTTGCCTTCCGTACGGGAGGTCGCGAGTTCAAAACCGGCCGGCTTGTACCTCTAAATCTTAATATGAAAAAGATTTATGTGCAATTTTTCACAACACCACTGGCTAAAAACGGTGAAGGAAAATATCGTGAGGAAACCTGCATATCGGAAAAGGGTTCTAAAAATCCTTTGAAGATATGTGAAGTCCCCAATCCGCACTGGACAAGCGTGGTGGACTATGCCTAACCCCTCTTCGGAGGAGACCTGAGCTCAGCAGTGGACAGTAATGGGTTGTTACAGTACAGTACAGTACAGTACAGTGCGTTGGAAATGCTAATTAAATTTATTTTTTAAGTGACGTTTAAGTTGAAGTTAATTTTTGTCATATGCCATGTACAAAAAGCAATGAAAAAGTTAGAAATAACTTTTTTTTGTATTGCTTATTGTTAGAACATAAATCAAAATAATCCAAATAAAATAATAATAGCTCTGTCGAAGAACAACGCGGACAAACTTTAGTTTTTGGAATCAGTTAAGCTTTTTTTCATAGAAATCCTCAATCGATGTTCCAACAGAAAGCCGCGTCATGAACATCAGGAGTAACTCACCATGACTTTAGTGTATCCCAAGTTTCTGGTGTAAGTAACGAGAATCTTCCTTTCCGGATCAACTACGCTCTCTTCGATAATTTTCACTGATTTAGCGTTGAAAAATCTGAAACATACATATGTAAAATTAAGAACTACATAAGCTAACGGCCCACCAACGGTAATCTATGAAATTACTGAACTGTTTTACTATTTTATTGGCAAACGATTTACCAAGAAGTAGCGGGTCAGCTCTTCAAATCATCACATCAGCCTATAGACGTCTAATGCTAGACATAGGCCTCCCTCTTTAATTTTGTCAAAGTATAAAAAAATATTTCTTCCATTGATGCCACCTTCCTAGCAAACTTACTTTTTACACATGTATAATTGGTTGCCTGGAAGAGATCGCTTTAAGCGATAAGGCTGCCCGTTGTAACACTTTACTGTACTGTTTTTTTATGTGTTTCTTTTGCATGTTTTTGTGGTGTTCAATAAAGAGTTTCTATTCTATTCTATGCCCCCAAACCTCGCCACAACGACCGGTCCTGTGCTATCTGCATCAGTGACCTCCCGCGATCCTCGTCAAATATAAGATTTAAAATATTATACATTTTTCACATAGAATTCGTATAGAGGTATGGGGAAGGTCTATGTCCAGCATTAGACGTCTATAGGCTGATGATGATTATTCATATAATTATTTTTAAACACACATGTACAACAGTGTATAGTTACACAAACATGTGATCTATCTTATCGTACTGAACGATAATAGATTACATTGTATTCAGGCACTATCCATATTGAACACGTCATCGTTTGATTACATAGTTACTAGTGATTGCATTATTTGTCGCGTGCCGTGTATTAGTTTGACATTACGATGTGATATAAACACAGAATTATTACATCTGGAATCAACATCATGAACAACACAATGAAGCCAATTTAAAATACACCGATCGCGCGTGACTACTCGATATTCTGGCGTTAGTGTACCGATGAAACTCAATTCGTTTAACACACTAATAAAATATTACATATACATAAGTTCTTTAACATTTCACTTTGTTATTTCTGATGTTGAATCAAAATATCGTGTTGTTACGCGCAATCGGTGCACTTTAAACTGACTTCATTCTGTTATTCATGATGTTGATTCCAGATGTAATAATTCTATGGATATAAATGAATATCACAGTACTACCGATATTTACCTTTACTAGGCTTTAACTGAAACATCGAAGTATACTAATAAAGAGTGCATTTATCGTATTGTCTTATAGCTATGTAGGCAGACAAGCCAACGGGCAAACTGATCTTTAATAGTTACCGTTGCCCATGGACCTATGCAATGCCAGGAGATACTGCATTGCCTACTCTTGGGATCTCTATTCAAGACACGTTTGAAGATTGACAAGTTAATATATTGCCACCGATTCTCTAGTTACTTAAACTTCGACTAGTCTCATTACAATAATTGAGATTTGATTTCTACCAAACTTTTTAAGATAATTGGGTATTTCTCACAATTTAAGGTTAATTCAATTGACCTATAATCATGGAATTATTACCTCTGGAATCAACATGGTGAACAACAAACTAAAACATTCGAAGCTTTGAATGTGTGTGAAAAATGTCTTTGTGTTGAAAACTGGGAGATGTCATGTTTTTAAATTTCCCCAAAAATCGGGTACTTCCCGTGTAAATCGTAGAATACAGACTTTTTTCGTGATAATGGCTCTATGATTCGACAAATTCTTACTTATTTCTCTAATAATAATCACATCTTCATAAATGGAAAAAAACGTATAATCATTTAACTTATTTATTGTAATGTAATCTATAACACAATCACCTTATCTATACTATAATATATTAGCTGAAGAGTTTGTTTGTTTGTTTGAACGCGCTAATCTCAGGAACTACTGGTCCGATTTTAAATTATATTTTAAAAAATGGTGATATAAGAATTAATAATCAATAACCGCATTTATTTTCATTATCACGTGGAAATCTAATAAATGTAGATTAAATAAAACGGTTTTAAAAATGGGGGATTTCAAAAGTTTAGTTGGTAGCCCTTAGAAATTTTAATTACGTCAAAGTTACGAAATGTCAAATGTCAGTTTCAAATATGTCATGTTTTGAAATACTAAAAAATCTTTTTAAAACTTTATAAAACAGCGATATTTCGAATATTTACGTTTGGAAAGTGATTCTGTGACATTTATTTTGTGCTGATTAATGATTTCTGCAAATGTTTACAACGCAGGAAGGCATAATACAACTTTGTCTCAACGCGTGTTTTATGTTAATACTGTCAAATAAACGTCAATGTCATAGGCGCTTCATTATGTGTATGTACACGACTGGTGCGAGTTGGCTAAACTTCATCAACTTTGTTCCCCATGTACGTTCCTGAGGTAATAATTCTATGCCTATAATAAAATAACAATTAACAATTGAACGATAATGTATGACATTGATTTGTACCTTTAAGATAAATGAGTCTACCGAGTCTACCAAATTATCTTTCAATGTCAGACTGATACCTCAAGCAATCGTTATACGTAATCGAAGTTAATTAAAATACTTAACACGTACTGAATCCCGTATTAGGTACTTTGATTACGTCAATTTGTGATTTCCATTTTCTGTGACTAAGACTGGAGCATGTTATTTTTAGTTATTGTTATACAATGTCCATTGTCCAATAAGTTGAATAATAAATTATACAGAGTGTTGGTGTCCGGTGAAACAATACTTTCAAGGCTTAATCTATATCACATTTCAAATCATATACACATACTTTTGAAACAGAGATGATCACTTTATTTTCCCATACAAAGTTCAAAAATTATTATTTTGTATTATTTTTGACAACCCTACCCTGACCTACATCTAGCGTGCTAAATCTATTTTCAAGCACACAGGCGCATGTGTCCTATTTAGAATGTGATTTTTGTCCCGTGCATTATTACAATGTTCTATGATACAGGAGGTGACTAGCCGGCTTAAGTCTTTAGCTGTTGGTGTAGGACAATACGGTAGGATTGATCCTGCACAAATTAAGACGTAGTTTTGACTAGTTATAACTTATGATATATTATGCCTAGAAAACCCAGACATGGTGGATGGCTTCTACATCAAGTATACTATTTGTTCTGAAAGTATTGTTTCATCGGATTTTAACACCCTGTATAATGAAAATTATTATTTTATATCAGCCTATTGTTTGAGTTGTTTTTGTACCCTTGATCTTGACTTCAGGGTTTACTCTGAATTAAGAGTAAATAAAGAGTCTCTCTGTCCATTTTAAATAATAGACGCAAGTTAATGTTGCTAACAAGATGGTTTGTTATGTTTGTAGGATACACGAAAAGGCTTGCTTTACATTCGTTTTATAGTTATACCATAGAATTATTACATCTGGAATCAACATCATGAACAACAGAATGAAGCCAATTTAAAGTGTACCGATCGCGCGTAACTACACGATATTCTGGCGTTAGTGTACTGATGACACTCAATTCGTTTAACACACTAATAAAATATTACATACACATAAGTTCTTTAAAATTTCACTTTGTTATTTCTGATGTTGAATCAAAATATCGTGTTGTTACGCGCGATCGGTGCGTTTTAAATTGGCTTCATTCTGTTGTTCATCATGTTGATTCCAGATGTAATAATTCTATGGGTTATACTTAGAATTAACATACAATACTATCTCAAAATCTTATGTAACTAAGTCTAAATATTACAAAATACTCATTTAAAAAGCATCGAGGACTCAGAATCTCTTCATCATTTTAAGCCCGAGTTCACGACCACTATCAGCCATAGGTGGCAAGATAAAAAACAAAAGATAACTTTATCAAAGTGTCATAATTATTATTAATTGTTTTGTTTATATCTGCCAAAATAAATATAGCACACTAGATAAGGCAGTGAAAAATCTCGAACTGAATTCCTGAGTGAAAGTTGCGATAAAGTACCTACTTTTATTTTCATCCTATGAGGGAAGGTGATGTATGTATTGTTAACTAGCTAACTTTACTTTCGCGTACAGGGAGGATTTTTGAACAGATTTTGCCTAAATTCAATTAATAGCCTGTGGGTCTCAGAAATAACGTACCTAACTATGCATTAGTAAAACAATTTTCGAAACCTACAATAATCTCCATAACAAAAATTAACTAGATTTTTGACTTGGAAGAGCGAAATTTTCGGCTTCCTTTTGATTCCCTATATATCTAATTACAATTCTCCATATTTGATCATAATCTTTGAACTTGAAACACTTAGTACACCGCTATTAGCATCTATCCATAAATAGACCATAAAGAAGATACTAAAAAATAAACAAAATCCGTTAACAGACTACAAACTCGCCTTGAAGTATCAACCTTGAGCGATTGTTTACGACGTCGGTAAGTACCTTGCATGACTGCCTTTAATTGAGTAACTAGCGATTGTACTTGTTCTTATGGACCATGATTACTTTGCGCGTAGAAAACTATCTTTATTGAATTTAAAGCCTAATGTCTTGTACTTAAGGTTTAAAATGCTAATTGATATATGACACTAGTTAACCAGTGTCACAAAGGAAAACGGTTTTAACCTAATTTTTTTGGGTCATTTTATTATTGAAAAAAATCAAACATGTTAAAAACGCAAGGGTCCATTAAGCCCCGCTACTCAGCAGTCAATTTTGCATTTCCGAGTTGAGGTATAACAATAGAACTATGTGCCAAATTTCAGCTTGCCTCAAATACCTGCTCAAAATTTGCCACTAGCTCTGATCCCTCCACTCAGCAAATCTGAGCCCAGGAGGAGGCTGTAATCAATACTCACAGTACAATTAAGAAATATTGCAGTAAAAGAAATTTATGTTCACTTCCCTAAAAAATAGATTAAATGCTGACAAAAAGCTCAAAAAAATTATTAAAACTTACTTTTCACCCCATTTTGGAACTCTGTTTGTTTTTGTAAGCAGTCTTTTAGTGTATAGGCATCCATTCTTCACTTGCCGGCTCCATGTGTCTTCCGATAGAACATGGGTACTGAAAAAATATAGATAGTGATAGTGTTAAGCGGACTATTTTCCGCAAATCGACGTCATAGTTGCGCCTATTTTGCATGTCGTGTAGATGTTCTTTTTTTTCTGTTTTCAACTGCCATCAGTCAATTATGACTATAATCAGTTTATTTGTAATTATATAATTGAGATTGGGTTTCAGAGACCAGCGTCTCAGCTAACCCCTATTTAGTCGTCCTATAAGACG
Organism: Trilocha varians; assembly: GCA_030269945.2. Classification (NCBI taxonomy): domain Eukaryota; kingdom Metazoa; phylum Arthropoda; class Insecta; order Lepidoptera; family Bombycidae; genus Trilocha; species Trilocha varians. Next base: position 9,617,574 of record AP028273.1, on the reverse strand, counting down.
TGTTTTGTTTTAGACGTTTCGTTGATATGATAAAGATGTATTGATAACCTCATCATTTTGGGAAGTTGGTGAAAAATAAGCCTGTTGAAGGCTTTTCGGCCCCCTTTTTGATTATTGATCCATCATCTGAAGAGACTACAGTACATGTATTTTTTGACAAACTTCCCAAATTGAATGTAGAGTGTTGATTGAGCAAATCAACTGCTTTTTTTTACTGTATGTAATAAAAATTTTATTATTAATTGTAGATCAATTAGGTATAGCATCTTTAATCTTTGAATGTCATAAAATGTATTGTTTAATCCAATTTTAGAGTGATATTGTTACAAATGGCTGTCACTAAGTTAATTTTAGTGAAAATTTTAAGATTTAATTTTGAAATAATATTTTAGTTCTTGTTTGGATGCTATTAAGATGTTAATTAGTCATTTTTCATTGGTTTGTAAAATTAGTTTGTCTAGAAAATAAATAATAAAAGCCCAACAAATATAATTCTTTCAAGAATATACATCATCATTCTCAATACATTTAACTGCATGTTATTAATATTCAGAACAACATTCCCAATGAGAGTTGTTTACAGCTGTTGAGAAGGTACAGACATTTTAACACAACAAAGAAACTGTGTTCATTGACCTTTGTTTTAAAATTAAAAAATATTTTTGAATCAAAAACACAACCGGTATCACTTCCTTGATCTTAGCTTTGTTTGTGCAAAAAAAAATTTAAAGTTCTTTTTTCAAAATGTTTAGACTAACCTCTGTGGGTTTGGGTATCTCTTCCAGTATCCTCGCGCAACTTGATCCCAGCTGAAGTTGAATACCGACGTGTTTTCGAAATACCTCGCCATTTTTCACTTTTCTTCGAATTCCAAAACCAAGGAAATTAGTCCTCTTTTCAATACATTTCTGAAGATAGAACCACGCGTTATTTGTAAATATTGCTCGGTGTCGAGTTACATAAACGAAAAGTAGGTCAAATTCCGATACGAAGTGTTCGGTGATCGAACCGCTTGACCCTGGTCACAGGCTTCGCGATCTTTGTCACGTATGTAACCACAGAAGACACAGATAGATGTAAACAAAATGAATCCCGCACCGAATGAACAATTTAGAATGTAACCTTTGCACACTCGTAATGATTTAACTCGTATACAATTACATAAACCGGTGAAGGACACCTACGGAATAATAATATTATGCACATGGTTTAAATACGATATAAACTTACCAGAACACCGGAGGAATTTTATGTTTTGTTTTTGCGGTTCGATCCGTCCGTAGGATCTCGTTACGTCCGCCTCGGCACTCCTTAACTTCTACTTAGAACGAGCAAAGTGCAACATCGTGCTAAAACATGTGTTATCATTCATATTTTCAGGTGTTTTCGATAAAATTTAGATTATTGACAGATTTTTCGAGAGTCCATTGCTGTTTGGCGATTGGTGCTTGAGTTGTCAATGGTTGTCAAATAAGGTTTGACAGTTATTGTTATGTGACATTGACAACTGAAAGACAAACTGGAAAAAGCCACAGTCTATTTTGCAAACATATTTTACTATCTACCTTGTTAAAGAATTTCTGTGTAACTGATTCTGTACAGCATGACGTAAAAAAAATTGAATTCAAAATCACAGATCAGGGTTTCAAAATGAAACTGTCAAAATAACGGTCTTCTATAAATTTTTATAATTTCCTTGAATCCCTATTTATAAAATTGTAACATGGATATTTACAAAGAATTCTTGCATCGCTATCGTAGCTGTACTCTACAAGATGTATATTTAATTTTACATGAAGATTTATCATTTAAACTTAAGGAGTTTATTCGCCTCTTATGTGATATACCTTTCAATGATGGATCATATTATACATACTACGGAGATGTAAAAAAAATAATAACAACCTTTACAAATTATTTTGTCACTACAGTCGACCAAGTTACTATAAAAGCAGATAAATATACTAACGAACTTACTAAAGATGACTTGATGAATTTAATTGAACATACTAGTTCGATCCATGAAAGTAACCAAAAAGAATTTGCTAAAGAATTTTCGACTGATAATGCACCAATTGAAAAGGAAATTTATGACGAAATAGAAGCAAAATATAATGCCTTTAAAGACAAATTTAACAGGTTCCAGTCTGATTTGGAGCAATTAGATAAAAAAGAACAAATAGAGGAATTCGCAAAATCAGATCACTTTCAGTTTTCACTCAAAAAAACCAGTGATCTATTTCATTTTGTCCATATATTTCTTGGTATGATGGTAGCAGATCGAGTAAGTTAAGTGGATTGTTTATTTATAAACATAATAAATCTCTAACTAAATCATGAATTGATTAATTACAATAAATTCACGTAGAGTTCTACATGTGCTCCACCTAAACATTTAAGATCATTCATGTCTGTGTCATTTAAACGTACTATTTTTCAACTGGTAGCAGTCCCTCACTACACTGTTGAGCGTAGTATTTTCTGAGCACACACCACATCCTGGTGCAGGTCAACAGATATAACGCATTTTATTTATTTAGCCTATAAAATCCAAAATGAAGGGTTAAAGTTAAAGATTAGAAGTTATACAAAAAAAAATAGTAGAAATTAATAATATTTACGATTACAGTATGTCCCTCAATTCGTAATGCCTTGTAGCATAGGCCTCCTCCAACTGCCTCCACTGTTGTCTGTCCAAAGCAATCCGTGATATAACGCATATTCCCATACAAATATTATATTTTTTTACGATTCTCTATTACATGACAAAAATCTACAGCAGTTCTAGAAGTATTAAAAGACTTTCCTTACAATTGCTTCTTCCGATTACTCTAAGGCAGGTGCTTTACACATTTGAGGCCAGAGAGTGGTCATAAAATATTGAATTGCAGTAGCACCATTGTCACTTTCCATAGCTTCTGTATTTACTTGTCTGCTAAAGTGTCAAATCTCTTCAGCTATATCAAATCCGTGTGAGCCTAGAAGAGATCCTCCTAAGAATCCGTAATAACCTGCAACGAATGCAGACTGAGGATGAAGATGACTTAAATCAATTACGCAATGAGCTATACGACATGAACAAAAAACAACTCATGATAAGTAGATCATATAGAAGGAATTCTGTTGATGAGGCTGAAGTTAGTATTCTCCGTGGAAAATAGATTCACTCAAATTTTGGAAACATTGTGTTTAATCTGGTTTAAAACCAAACCTACTGTAATACATTCGTGCACCTTTATTTACATAACTAGATGACCCTCGCAACTTCGTCTGCGTCACAAAGGGGTTCAAACAGTACTCTTAATGCTGTTGTGATATTATTTGCGCGGCCCGGGGAGTAGTCATGTTTTAAACTCGTAATAACTTCTAAACGAAAAGTCCGATTGGAATAAAACAAAAAGTAATTTACTTCTACATTAATACTCTTGATAACATAATACTTTATTTGGATAAGGATTAATATAACAATACTAATTTAACGTTAAATTCATTCTTCGGACGAATAATTTTTTTTTTTCAACATAAAAGCAGTTGTTGTGACTAAACTATGATAGTTAGATATATGCTGTCGCGGACTTTTTTGTTTGTCTTCAAAAGACCTAAAAACCCGTAGTACATCATTTTGTTCTATTGTCAATAGTTTTTGCAGCGTACGCATAAATAGGTTTTCGATTATTCACTTGTGTTACATATTCGATATTTTCATACGGATCCCTAATTTTTTTCAAAATAAAATATAGCCTATAACCTTCCTCGATAAATGGACATTCCAACAGTGAAAGAATTTTTGAAATCGGACCAGTAGATCCTGAGATTAGCGCGTTCAAACAAACAAACAAGCAAACAAACTCTTCAGCTTTATAATATTAGTATAGATAGAGTTTAAAGTAGAATCCTGAATTCTACAACCATCAAAAATTAACATTCACATTCAATTTCCATCTACCTAGTCCAAATCCAGTTGGTACAAAACTGAACCAAAAAAAATATTAGTTCCAAAATCTTTAGAATCGCCTCCTTCGGTTTAAAGCTTTGAGATACATCAGCTACCCATTTTAAGTAACTACATACTTGCATCACTTCTTTTTATCAGCTAAAACTTCGAAATTGAAGGTAAAGAAACGTATAGAAATAATGCAAGAAAAGATTGAAAATTACGAGACCAACGTACACGTTTTTCGTTTGCAAGAAGAACTTGCATATTGGGAAAAACGGGTTACAGACTTTTATAAATGCGCTGACTTACTAACCAAACTGAAGAACGAATTCGATGCGATCGTGGAAGATGAAAATACTTACAATGAAATGAGGTAGAATTTGCTGCAAAGTGAAGGCATTTTATATGCCCTAGGGGAAATTAGATACTGACGGGAGATTTTTATTAATAACTGCACCCAAAATGTGTTTGCTACACAAAGGTTTTTACCTAATTGTAATTTTAGAATTATTACACATATAATGTAGCTTCCTATCTTCTAATATATAAAATTCTCGTGTCACGGTGTTCGAACTTGAACTCCTCCGAAACGGCTTGACCGATTTTATTGAAATTTTTTGTGCTTATCCGGTATCTATGAGAATCGGCCAACATCTATTTTTCATCCCCCTAAATGTTAGGGGTAGTCCACCCCAATTTTTTTTTTTTTTCGATGCAGACGAAGTTGCGTGGGGCAGCTAGTTAGTAAAATAAAAATCGGATCTGATAGTGTTAATTTAGTTAAATGACCCCCTACGTCACATCATCTGTTTAAAAAATAATATTAGTTTAACTATAAAATGTAGTAGGGCAAATCCCCACTGAAGTGGAACTGGCATGGTAATTCTACAAATAAGTATAAAGGTCCATCGTCTCTTCAAAACTTTTAACGAAGTCAAATGTCCCGAACCAGGGGATCTCAGCGAACTTAATCAGAAAATAATAACAGTAGCTAGCAACTACATTATGTTTTGACATTGGAACTGCCGTTTTAAATGCCCGCTTTTTATTTATTATGCTTGAATGTCTACCTTGTTAAAAATAGAAAATGTTAGATGGTAATGTGTGTAATAAACGTTGTTACTTACTCCCATAGAATTATTACATCTGGAATCAACATCATGAACAACAGAATGAAGCCAATTTAAAGTGCACCGATCGCGCGTAACTATACGATAGTCTGGCGTTGGTGTACCGATGACACTCAATTCATTTAACTCATTAATAAAATATTACATACACATAAGTTCTTTAAAATTTCACTTTGTTATTTATGAAGTTGAATCAAAACATCGTATTGTTACGCGCGATCGGTGCACTTTAAATTGGCTTCATTCTGTTGATCATGATGTTAATTCCAGATATAAAAATTCTGAAACTTCGCCTAGGTTAATTATAAAAGATGTAATATTCGATAACTAAACTTTTTAATCAGAGTAACCGAAGAACCGGGTCCTAGATTCTCATGTTGGGAGAACATGGGCGAAAATTACAAAAGACGTAAACAATACCTGAATGAGAAGATCACTGATGCAGCCAAAGCTCTGCTGACGTTCTTTTGTTGCAGAGGTTCTCTGTTTTAGATATACCTAGGTTTTGTACAGTGTGATTACCTTATATCAAGTGCAATATACATAGAAATGGTTAATCATAGCGAGTTAGGAATGTTAGGACCGAGAAAGCACCAAATAGCCCCATCAGTAAACCACGCTGGTAGGTAACATTGATGTTGTGAATTAAGAAGCGCAAACTTCAGGGAAAAACAGAAAAGCTTGATCCACCCACCTTTCGTTTTCATACAGTAGTTAGGCTCAAGTACTATAGGCCTAGGATGAGGACAAAAGATCGAGGTGAAGTAGCCCGATGCGCTATCCTGACTAGATTCATTCCACCCCAAAGCCCAAGAGGAATCTAAGGGCAATGTTTTGTTTTCAGGCACAAATAGAATATATTACACGGATGATGTAGGGCGATACTATGTTGATGAATACAATCACAGAGTATACTACTTTAACTACGGGATGGATATGTGCCACACTGATTGTAATGGTAACTTCAAAGAGGTTTGTTTCTTGAAAATCAGTTTTTACAGTGAGTGTGGTGTGTCGTGATGTGAGTTCGAGTTCCAGTGGTACTACCCAAAAGCGAACGAGAAAGAGGGTAGACAGATTTGTTTGCTCTTCAATCGACCCGCAGTATCCAGTCTTCTCGTGATCATGACGTTTGCAACAATGTTGAAATCTCGAGACAACTCAATTAATTAAATATCGTGGTAAGAACCCGTTGAAAATGCATGAAAGTTTTTACCTGTTTTTTTACGGGCATGAGTTTGAATTTTTTTGTTGTGACCAGTTTTACTATAAAATTATTGGTCAGGTAGAAATTGTAGCCTTTGGATACGAGTTGCAACGGATAGGAAGCAGTGGAGGATGTTGTGGGAGGCCTATGTCGTGAGGCACACCGAAACAAGAGACTTAATGCACTGGTGATCATGTAACAGAAACTGTACAATTCTGGAATAAAGGGGTTATTTATTTTAGACATTTTAGTAGTACAAAAGTTTATAGTGAGATTGTTAAATTCAATAATGCTTTATATTCATAAATGCAAAAAGAACCCGAACATCCTGTAAGTTTCCATAATATAAATTCATGAATTCACCCAACTTTAATACGCCTCAGGCACCAAAACAAATCTATTACTACGACAAAACGGGAAGATATATAATAGAAAATGGCGATAAAGTGTATCAATGTGCCCCTTGCACTAGTAAATACAAACTAGGAGAGAACGAACTTCTTACTAAAATAACAAAAGATTGTGGACATTCTGAGAAAGCGAATGATAACTGTAGATTACTTTTCGAAGATTCTAAGAAATTGCCGGTGCAAGAGGGTAAATTTAAAAGTTAGTATAAGTGTAATACGAAGTAGAATATTTCAATAAAATAGATACCGACCTAATTAATATTTTGTGGATGTAAATGTTGAACTTTAGGTCCATAAAGTGAGCAGTAAGCTCGGATTTTTGAACAAAAGCAAGCGCAATAACATAACTTTAATTATCACAAATATTAGTATTTATGAAGAAACACCCTGTATGCGAAAGCAATGTAATGCAAAAAGTAGCAATAGAGATTTCAAAACGACATCGGTAGAGCACCTAAATCTAGTTTAAAATTCTAAACCTCTTACGATCAGACGGCCTATTAACCCTTCAGCATATTAATAAACATATAAGAGTACACCCTCTACATTAACCGTTTTCAGTCAAATTCCCGCCGAACTCATCCGATTATCTATGGCGTAGTTTTGGCGGCATATTACCGGACGCTTTGCATGACGTCGCAGAACAACAACCGCTCAACCCGATACACTTTCTAGCCCATAAACTACTGCAGTACAAGTTAGTTTATTTTAACTTTGAGAATTAAGCCTTAGCATTCCCGCCCCGCCCAATCCCGTGCTGAATTCTAGTTTCAGCTGGGGATCCACGAGTGTGAGCGGCAGGAGTGCGGTTCGACTCCCACATATCCTATCTGCAGAACAGGTGGAAGTATCGCAATTTACACCAAAAAAATGCTTCGAGTCTATGAAAGTCACCTTTCAAAAAACATGTTTTCTCCGTTTTCGGCCGATGGGGCCGAAAAGTTCTGGAGTGGCGGCCACGACCGGTAAGCGCAACGTTGGTAGACCCCCACAAGATGGACCGACGATTTGGTCAAGATCGCGGGAGGTCACTGGATGCAGATGGCGCAGGACCGGTCGATGTGGCGAGGTTTGGAGGAGGCCTATGTCCAGCAGTGGACGTCTATAGGCTGATGATGATGATGACGAGTCTCTTAGTCTGCATAAGATGCTTAGCAAAATCAGCTGTATTTTTAGAATAAATTTATTGAACAGGAAATTTAGGCAAATAACATTAGAATGAAAGCTTACTATTGTATTGAAAGTATTATAGCATGAAGTTCATCTCACTCATCGTTCAAATCTAGGTACACAAGCAGCTCAGAGGAACTTCGTCAGATGTCAAAACAGGCTGAACTGTATAAGGCTGAAGTTTACGAACACCGCAAACAGGTAACGTGTTATGAAAATGTCTTTTACTCGACGTAGTTTTAGATAGAGTTGGACTATTAGTAAGTGAAGTTTTCATTTCATTTACATTTACCCAGTAAATTGCTAAATACTAAACATTTTCTGACTTACTTTTTCAGCAAGCCATCGAGGCGAGCAAAGCTTGGAAATCGAAGCAAGTTCGTCGTCGCAAACCTGAAGAATCCGATGACTCTTATAACCAAGCCGTTTTGGATGCACAACAAACTCAAAATGAATTTATCAACTCTTTAAATTATTATTTCTAGTTATTATAATTAATTATGTAAACTTTTTTGTAGTTCACCTTCATAATTGTATCATACCAGTGTACATTTCTTCCAGAGAAGCCAATGATAAGAAATTCTTACAAGAATAGGTATATTTACTGTGGGTACAGTGGACTTATGACCAAAGGGAGATCTCCTTGCGGGCGAGCTAGTGTATGGTGGTCAGGCCGAAGCCCACTGTAGTAGATTTCAGATGTCGTATATATGCAAAGATTTCTGCAAATTTTGTAACCGCGATTCAGGATCTCGCGCGCTGTTATTGGTCGCCACATTTACTTTCCATTGAATTATCATTAGCTGCTAGGAGTCTCTAGTGCTATGTCTTATTGGTCTATAAATATGAAAGGGAAGCCGCTGGGAATGGAGTTCTACAAAGCCTTTGCTATTCGCAGTACTGGTGACGTCATACTGGTGACTTTTCAATACACCCATTAAAATTGTTTCCAACAATTCTAAGTGGAAATTTCAAGCATTGTCTACTTCTCTTCTTTGGTTTACTTTAATCTGAATTATTCATCATGATGTAAATTTTGTTGTTTAATTATTGTCAGAATTGATTCACCAAATAAATTATTGTTGCATGAAATTTGTGTATTAATAAAACGCAAATATTTTTTAATTTCTTTATTTACAAGAAGGAAACTACAGGTATTGTTAATTATTTGATACAAGTCGATTTGGTAACAGAATCCTGTTAAAGATGGTTCCAGCCATATTGTATTAAATCTGAATATATTATACATATTATATTTGTACTTTATAATTAAAAATCTATCATATCCATTATAAAATATAAGTTTGTATATAGTATTTTATATATGGCTGTACCCCTCCATACACTGTAATTATATTTTCTAAAAAAAAGTTCAATATTTTTTTATTAAAACTAATAATATTCCATCTAAGTACAAAAGCAAACTTTAAAAGCAAAATAAAGCACAAAAAATTTCGGAAGCATTTTCAATTTCTCGGGGAAGAGGGAGGCTGAAAACAATGAGACAATCCGAATAATTTGTAAAAATAATAAAACAAATAATTATAAAAGGTAAATCTAAACCGCATTTGTCCAATTCCCATTATTTTTAATCTACTTTTCGAGTGTTATGCAGAAAATATTCAAAACCATACAAGAATCAAACAATTCAACAAATTTTCTAAAATTTTCTAGCAAATATATCTAGAAAATCCAAATGTCGAACATGAAAATCAATTAATTTTATTCAATTAAAATGCGTCCCTATAACTCGTTAAGGTTGAATCTCTTCTGCATAACATCATCCAATCACAAATTTCAAAACGTGTCATTTAGAAAATTATGTACAAAAAACATAGGAGATTGTTTTAATATATGTGTATATTTTATTATTTATCGAGACAAGGGCTAAGCCATTTAATTAGGCTCGTTTGTATATGAATATTTAACGCTACAAGGTGACTGGCCATGAACCATAGACAATATTGACATCACAAAATTATCGAAACATATTCTTTTTATTATAATTCACTCTATATTACACATCTAATATTACGACATCAACTTATTAATGGCCAATGTTAAACACGAAAAAAAACTAGAACTACGAAAAATATTTAGAAAAAAAAACCATGCGTTGTAAACTCTTTTAAAATATTTTTATTTAATATAGATTCTACTACCACTAAAACATAGATATTTATTTGTGCCACATATTTTTCGCGTTATTTTGGTATAGGGATGTAGCGCTGTGGAAGGCTAGGTATAGTTTTAAAATAGACAAAAATATAATAATTATGTTGCCACACCACAGCACCGGAGTATTTACGATTTACACGTTACACATATCGGTCAAAGATGATTCGGCCATCTTGACTTTGCCGTTAAAAACATTCATAGACAACATTTAAAATCTATGGTCATAAACTCTATGGTCAATTAGCATTATTTTACAAGGCTGGCAACATTGATGACCGAGTGCAGGTTTACACTAAAACAAACGTCATTTCGTGTACACCAATCAACGTCACATTTGCGTACTAAAGTGTTGCCAACGATGAAAATTTACCCATATTACAATGCACTGCAATTCCATTCGATTTGTACTAATCTTTCTTGTATTCAACTAACATTCCGCCGTTGAACGAACACCGCAAATTACTATGCTTAAAATTGTTATGTAAATTTATTAATTTTTCAGACATCAAAAATTATAACTCTTGAAAAAGACAACATATTTTGAATTAACCGGAATTTGCTCAAAGATCGTTAAGTATCGATTTCAGAGCGAAAGAGACACATTCCATTTGTCTCTTTCCCACTTTATATACAGGGTGGATTAGGTAAAGTGACAACCTTTTTGTATTTTTCAATACTATATTGTAGCTTGCAATGATAGTCGTTCAAAGAGCATAAGATATTGAAAAAAAAAAGTTTAAACGATTCCAAAAATAAGAAGTTCTAAGTTGTAATTCCATAGGTCATTCAACACATTTCTACTAACAAAATATTACAAATCCACCCTATATATTATACAATAACAATATATAACATACCAATGTGCGGTGTACGTTCGTCCGTTGGCTCACTTAATTAGAATCGGAGAAGTCTTGACAGTTGAATCTCTCGGAACTATCAACATGGTCCGGATAGAACTCCCTGTATATCTTGTCGAGCAGGGCTTGTCTGGAAACGAATAAAATTGTATTTAAATTAACTTCAGATCAAACGAAAGATTATGTAAAGGTTAAATGTCAAAATTTTCATGCGGGCGAACGAACTAGCGGGCCACATGATCGTAAGTTGACAGAGGACCAGAGGAGGAGGAGAGGAGAGCGGGACCGTTACTTGCGCCCTTCTTTTGAGAGCCGTATAAAAGAGGGAATAGTCGATGAAAAGTTCTGCTTGCAACCACGAACTGATAGACCTAGCCTAGGCAGACCTCCCACGATGTGGACCGACGACCAAGTCAGGCTCGCGGGAAGTTACTGGACAGCGCAGAACCGATGTCTATGTCCAGCAATGAATGTCTATAGGCGTGATGATGATGATAAAAGAGGATTTCCGTATACAATAGGCATGACGACAGTATCAAAGAATCGAACATTTAATTATATTGTAGGAAACTACATTTTAAAATAATTAAAACACTAATTTGTTTTACTTTAAAACTTAGATTAATAAGAAGAGTTAACTGTGACGTCACACGCGACGCCATAACACTGCGGGCTGTTTTCGCGCACTATTTGAAATGAAATTAAAAAATGGTTTGAATTCTAGTTAACCTTTAACCTAGTTTTTTTTATTGCGATGTACGCAGACGAGCCAACGGCCCACCTGATAGGAAGTGGTTACCGTCGCTCATGAACTTCTGCAATATCAGGGGACACTGAGGGGTCGCTACCTACGACCTAACTTTAAGGACCCTCCTCAAACCTTGTTTGAAGAAGGACAAGTCATAGCGCTCAGGGAATACCGAGGAGGGGAGCTCATTCCATAGCCGGATGGTGCGTGGCAAAAAAGTATTTCTGAAACGGACCGTGGATGGACGGTGGTTCCATATAGTAGGGATGAACTCCACCTCGACGCTGAGTGGTACGATGATAAAAGGGAGATTTTGGAATCGTCTCAAATAATTCCTCGGAAAATAGTTTAACCTGTACTCATAATAAGGAAGAATTTCAAAATCTTTCGTCATTATTTAGGCCTATCTCCTTACCGTAATACAGTAACTATTGAATGACTACAAAGTGATACGTACTTGGCAGCCAGCCCCCCGCCCGGCGGTAGGCCCGGTATGTTCTCCTGATTTAGTTGTCTGTAGATCCACGCGAACTCTTCACAATTCTCGGTGTCTTCACAGCTACGGCTCTGGATCAATTCTACAAAATATGTTGAAAATTAATATTAACATTTTCTAGAACATAAGTTATGGCTAGTGTTATTAATTCCAATCAATCTTCTTTGAACTTCATAGACTAAATACATTCTAGAAATGTTATACAAGCAGTAGCCATCAGGTGGGCCGTATGCTCGTTTATCTACGTTGCAATAAAAAAAAAAAAGTAGTGCATTGTTAAAACATTGGCGAAAGTGTAAGTTTTACTAGTGGTGTTCGCATTTACGCAAGTACATTTTTTTTATACGTAGTATACAGGGAATTTCTCTTTCTTTAAATAATACTTTGATTCCCGGATTTGCATTAGAATTTTCAAATCAATTCAATCTATAAATGTAGTAAAGCTTCTTTTCAGAAAATAAAAAATTTGAACTTTGAAAAATACACCCTTTATAACAAATTATTGAACAGGAGTTACAGAGATATGCTAATAGATATTGAGAGTTAACTAACTTCGAAAAACTCATTTAATATAAATTATATCACATGTATTAACAAGTATTCTATCAGCCATATATCGACATAAATGTCATAAACTTGACAACCGTACCAGCATATTTTTTGTGTCGTGAAATTTCAAACTTCGATCCTACCATATACGAGTCCCACTCACGCCACCAAGAAATCAGACTAAGGTACACATAAATATGGTTTATTTTCTATTATCGTAGACAATCGTTTATTATCACGCGACATCCGTTCAACCATTTTTATCGTGACTTTGTTTTTGACATTGGGATTGAGGATTTTACGTCTTTTGTTGAACCTAGACGTTGTTTCCATGTGGTAATACCACAAAAACTTCAGTGGTAAGTTTAAGGTTTCTTTTATGGGTAACTTGGATCAAGGTCTAGTGGTGGTTAATACGTCTAGTCATATCTTTGTGGTAATTTTATTTTTTACTTCTATCTAAGAGCATCTTGTACTACACGGGTTGCGAAAACGAGACAACTTAAAAAACGATTCAAACTCATTTCTTTTAACACCCTGTAACCGTTACAATATGGTAAATATTATTTTGGTATTTTCCCACTGTAACAGTAGGATCCACAGCGGCGACCATTGTAATAACTGACATAACATTTAGGCCCGGGAATCCAAGGGATTGTCTTAGTCCCCGCAACGAATTTAGTCAGAAGATAGTAGAAGGAGTAGGAAATATGAATTCCGACTTTCCTTCTCACAAAGTAGAAAGATGAGGCGTTTCGCCAGAATTGAGACAAGAACCACGTATATTACATTTAGGTTCTTTATGGGTGTCAAATCTTTCTCTTTGTTTACCTATCTTCAAAAGCTAATTATCCAAATAATTACTGACTAGCCATTATCTATGATATCCAAGATTAATAAATAATCCAATATTGACTACATAACGACCACCTTATCATAATGATGATACATCGAAGTATGACTTCATTCAGAGCAGATAAAATCAATAGCACCGGGTGCACCAGGGGCGGGTTTCATTACTACGATGGCTTGAATTCCTTGCACGACACGCGAGGTCATCCGACCGCAATAAAGAGGGGAATTCTCATTTTAAATGCATACGTTTGTTGATAGAAAAAACAGTTGAAAGGTAATAAATTGGTTTCTATTTCAAGGGAAATTTAGTCGATAGTAAATCGTATTTCTCCTAAAGCTGAATTTTCGGCTTTCTATGTGAACGTTGGTATATCTTTCAAACTGTGTGATTTTCTTTTCATTCAACCCTTTGCATAATCAATATATCAATTACTTTCACATCACTAGACCAATAACAGATTTAAAAATAAAAATGTCTGATATTTCTAGAGTGTGACCTACCCCTGACCAAGGGACACAACTAATTCAATTTCTCTCTAAACATTTCCAGAATGATCGATAACTTCAACGAGATTATAATATTAGCGAGAGGCTTCCTCCTAATACGATTACACTGCATTCTGCGCCATTACAGCGTCAGACGTCGCGGCGAAAACACGTTTCATTGCTTTAACCCTTCAACAAATATTATTTTTAAACTTTATCCTTGACAAAACGGGTCTGGGTCGGTATTAAAGCAATGAAACTACGTATTAGGAGGAAATAAATTTAATAAAATTTGTTATAATATAACAATGGTCCATAAAATTGAATGTCACAAATCACACATTGTTCATTATCATATTTTACAAGTTAATTACAATAATATGTTATAATAAGGAAAAAATACATAAGTATTGTTTGAAAAGCAACAAATAAAAACTATCTACAAAATACAAAATTTAAAGCGTTTAATTATATTTAGTCAAACACAACAAAGGGAAAACCATTTTGAAATTATTACTATTTTTATAAAAGCAAAAAAAACAATACTATATTTTAATACTGCGTTATATTATAAAAATTTAAAACATACACTGTAGAAGATGTTTAACCTAATAAAATTCAAAACTTAATTTAACTTTTTTTTGTCAACATTAGGATACATAGACAAGATCCATAGACAATAACAAAAACTAACATGGTTATAAGTTTGTATATAGGAAAACGAGAATAAGGGCTATCGTTTCTTTGCTTTGGCAAATGTTAATTCAAGACCTTCAAATTATATATTAGATTTAAATAACATACTACGCAAAAAGTCGAGACACATCTTTTTTTTAATTATAGATAAACGAGTCAACGAGAAGGCAGTCCTTATCGGCTGTAAAAAACTTTTAAAGACTGAATAAAAATAACCAAAGGTTTTAACAACATATAAAATTTATAAACGATTTTTAAATTATTAATAAGGAAAAGTAAAAAATATAATTCTAGGATAAAATTAAAAACTTATCTCATAATATTGCACCAAAATACTTTAGTTTTTAACTTTAAGTAAATTTCATTAACTTAAAATTTAATATTAAAACATAACATTGATTTTGCAATATCTAACTAATACATTATTTTATTTTTTTAAATAGAATTTCAACCCGTAAACTTTCCTTATTCCATTAGTTTATTAACTTTTACTCTGAGTCACTAATTGAAGGACACTTTGCACTTTTATAGGTCATAAAACAAGTTCTGCTCTTTAATTTTCCAACTTTGCAACACTATCTTTTTATTTTATTAAATTTATTCATACAGTATTTTTCTATCTAAAGTACGGCTGTATATATTTTGGCACGGATGGAAAATGTAAAAAAAATATTTGAAAATAAATTTGATTTTTCCTTAAAAATGTATGTTTAACATTGAAAGAAAACTCAGTAATTAGTTTGAAACAAAATAAAATCTATATTATCTTTAAAAATATGTCACTGGGTGCTGAGTTAATTAACTAAGTATCTAATTAGTTTAATGTGGATATTAAAATAATATGATAACATCAAACAAACTCATTCTATGAGTTTTTATGTTCACACTGGGTTATATTGTTCTTTATCCCTATTAAAAAGTTCCAAATATATGGCAAGATACCGGCACACACTTTACCAAGCCTTCATAGGCCCGGCTCTTTTCAATTTTTTATTTCATGTCGTGAAACGTTAAAGTTCAAAGATATAATATTAAATTCATATTGAAGAGTTAATTAAATGATTAACTTTATGATTTGGTATAGGAAAAGTTTTTATAGTATGTCTGTTTATCATTCCATTGCTAGTTTTATTTAGAAGTTATTTAAATTGAACTCTAAAATGAAATGTCTAATTAAGATATTTGCAAAAAAATATGCCTATGACATTTGATATGCATATTGCAAAATTCCAAAGTGCTTACAAGGCGTAAAATATAATTTATTTTAGTATATTACATAATTGTTAATTCCACTACCTTTAAACTAACTTTAAATTCGTTTCTACGATATGTTTCGATTATTTTTAAATAAGTAACGAATAAGTTTCTACGATTATTATGCGAAATCGTACAATAATTACATCAAAATGGTAACGAAATACCCAAAAAGTAAATTGTTTGCAGATTGCTAAGACTTCGGCGATAAGTGCTTTGGTTTGGATCCAATAGTAATTAATAGGATCCACTGTAGACGATCCACTACAATCCAAAGCTGCGTTCGATGTGAACTGGTCACATGATATTTTTGTAAATATCATGTGACCAGTCTACTAAACTAGATAGTCCAGGAAAACTATCTGAATTGGAAACATTTATGGCCCTTTTGGATCACAGTATTGATTTAAATTGGATCGTCCATTGTAGATAATCCCAAAACCAATGCAACCAAATTACTGTGTTACGTTCGCGATTGTAAATTTTAGAGAATATTGGTACCGTTAGCCGCAAATTTATGCAACGAGAATAATTATCAGGAAGTAAACTTGGCACCTTAAATATGAATTATTGCAGGTCGGTGACCGCAAAAAAGTAGACTTATTATACATACTGTCTATTTATATTCATGAAGCATACGTGTACCAAATGTTTACGCTTATTTATTTAGCATGTATTTAATCGCTGATTGTTCGACATGCACATGAACAAGTCGATGGCAAAAACACATTGACGCATTCATTAATTTTAATTAATTAAAAAAAAAACAAACAACGCTCGTTTGTCAATGAGTGTCGTTCTTTTTATAATTCTGATTGCTCTTAGTTAAATTTATTCATTAGTTTCAAGTATTTCATTCGAAGATAGTAAAAATACTGTAATTTATAAATAATCACGTGCATCTTAAATAATCTTTACCATTGTCATTAGCAGTGCTCTGTTTGAAGATCATGCAATGTCACTTGGAATAGTAAAGAAAGAGTACAAAATGGAAGAAAGTTTGAATTGTATGAGATTGTAGTTTTAAGCACCACAGACAAAACATTCCAAAGGTAAGGAAGAGATGTTTTTTGTGTGACAGTAAAACGAGCCACTTGAACCACTCATGAGTAGTAACCGCTAGTTTTTAGTTGCTTATTCGGTACAATATAATCTCAGGAACTATTCGGACTCGTCGAAGATGAGCAATTTGAACTACTATAAATTCCATGCCTACGCTATGCAATAAATTTCAAGATGATATAAAACGTATTTTTAGTAATTAAAAATCTTAAGACACGTTATTTATGCAAAAATCGCAATCTTAAACCATGGCATATGCAAGACCAACAACCTTATAAAGTAGCCGAGATACCTAATAAGGTAAATTAGTATAGTTTACCTTGACCTAGAAAAACGTTAAATGATTAAGAATTTGTTAAAATGTGATGGAGCTTACAGTCATTGGTGTAATAATTAAACTTATTGGAGGAAAATTCAGAAAATGTCAAGGACAAAATTCAATTAATTTATTAATTAAACATTCAAAAATAACATCATTCTTTAAAAGAATTAACCTGTAAATTAAGACTAGAGCAAAAATTCGATGCATTTTATTTCGCGTTTACGAAAATCATTTAAAAATGACACAATTTGTGCATTGATCTCATAATGTATCAATAAGTCATCATTGTTGCTCAATGATTACTGATGTGCGATGACTACAATGCAACATTATTAATAAGATGCATCATTGAATCAATAAGTGACGTGCATCTTTGATTCTTAATGATTCCTATTAGGGATGATGCGATTGCGAATGTAATTATTGGAATGAGTATATTCATTTTCGACATTGCGCGAATCAAAATGATGACTAATAAACTTGAACACTCGATTTTAAACTAAAAAGGTATTCAAGAAATCTCCTGCCAAGAAATTGAAACTATCCTTCAAATAAATTATCTGGAGAACGTACCTATGCATTGGAAAGGGCTGGAAGCCTTTATTTTGGCTCTATCAGATTCTCTCTACGTCCTACGTGGATGACTAGACGGTGAAGAAGACTTTTATCGTGTTTTGAGAAGACGAATATTCGAAAATATGGGAATAATCGTGACATCCCTAATTCCTATATAACTATAATTCTACTGTAAAACTACAGAGGCACGTCGAGATATCGATTTTACCAATAAGTACGTTAAGTTTGTAAAGACTTCAATAGTTTAATAATATCAACACAAGTAATCACGCACTGGAATTTCGAATATTTGTTTTGTTATTTATTCATTAGTAAATCTGACATTGTTCGTATATGTTGTCAATGACACATTCCGAGAAGAAATAAAGATCAACATGTTATTTAAGGTCCATACTAAATTACTACTTTTTTTGTTAAGTTCATTAGTAAAGGCACAAGAGAAATACGTTAATCATTCCCACTCTAAAATTATTATAAAACGCATGCAAAAAGACACAGTGAAGCGTCAAACAGTCGAGATTGGAACGAACCATAAGGAAACCTTGAAAGTGTTTACCCAAGTGATTAAATTTAAATAATATTTGTTTACGAGAAAACCATTCAAAACGGTTTATTATTTTACGTATTTTCGTAGTCAATTTATGGGTCTGTGGATAGAAAATCCCAATACTTTCGCGAGGGAAGGTTTATTTTCCAATTTCTAAAGGACGAATTAAAATGTTTTAGGGAGAATGGTCCTCTCTGGATATAAGTTTGAAGTATAATACTACAATTACGCGTTTTTTTTTTTTTTTTTTATTGCGTGACAGATAAACGAGCCTACGGCCCGCCTGATGGTAAGCGGTCACCGTCGCTCATGAACCTCTGCAATGCCAGGGCAATGAGGGGCCGTTATCTATCTATTCTTATACTATACTATCAAAAAACCCGTTATTTTAAAGTTAAATATCCTTCTTATTGCTTTGTGTTTCAATTACTTATTCACCAATTTCTCTATACCTACAAATTTTGAAATCACTTTTCTAAAGAATTGTGGGCTAAGTGACACTAACTTTGTACGTTCCAAAATTACCCAAAAATTACCATAATTTACCCTCAATTTCGTGCAAAGACCTGAGTACACCGTCACCACTTTGACACAAACAGCCACAAGAACACAGATTAGACATCAACCTCTGGGATCGTTTACGTTTCTAGAACATTCATCCTCAGAGTGATCTGTGCCCCTACGCCTCCTGTGTTTATACGAACAGGCATGCAGAATAGAAGTATAGCAACCTGTGACTCTCTGTCGGAGAGTTTCCTCCAGTTCTTTGTCAGCTTTCTGGGCCTCCGGGTTGGGTTTAGGTGCTCCTGGGAACACCACCAGTACGATGCTCATGTTGTCTTTGCTTCCCTGTAAAGTTTTTTTTAAGTTAATTATTTAGTCGGTGTGTTTAGTTTTTTATGGCATTAGATGGTTGATTTCATTGTGAGTAGATTTCAGCAAGATTTAGAGTCTCTTAAGACATGTGTGTTGTAAATAAATTATTCCTAGAGTGTTTTGTTTTTCTTTTATATTTTTGTGAAGAGTTTGTGAGCACTCTAATGTAAATAACTACTGATAATTAATTCTACATACTACTACAGAACTATATAATGAGAACTAGAATTTTATAATGGAAAAATATATTTGAGTGTCTAAATACTTTTCTAGGACACATAACTCTAATGAATGTCTAGTAAGGGTGACTGCCTCTGACTTGACAATGAAAAATGCCATTTCTAGCAGGTTTTCCCCAATTGTGATTCCTAAATTTCTGATAGAACAAATGGGTCAAAGAAATAATAGGATTTCAATACATTTTGCTCCATATTGTAATGAAGATTTCTGCACCTAAATAATTACAATAACAATTTCTCTGTAACTTTTGTTCTATCAGCAATTTTGATTAAAATTGTATTTAGGTTATTTATATACTTTTTGAATTTAATTTTACATAAATCTACAAAAAATATATTGCAACAGAACTTCAAGATTTATTCTTTTACTAACAATATTAAATGGATGAATATTCAAAATATTCCAACACATCTTTCAAATAGTCTTAGCAATAATTTCATTTCATTTCAATTTGACAAATTATGTTGAATAATATACTTTCCTAATATAGGTCAGTGCAGAAAACCTTGCACCACTATCTAAGATATAATATTTCATTTATGAAGGTAAACCAACTTCCTTTCCATTTATATTAGCACAGAGAGATTAGGAAACATAAAGATATTTTTTAACTTTATACTTTGAAACTCCAACTTCCTTAAAACTAAAGTGAAGCAAAATGAGTTTCAAGGAAAATCAGCATTGATTTTAGTAAAAAACAAATGAATTAAGATTTTATATAACTTTTTAAAATTAGTTACTTTATGAACCCATTCCTGCACACTGCTAGGTTGAAGTACTCAGTATCAGGCATAATCATCATGCTTGCCTAATATACGATGGGATGTCAAATATCTTAGAAGGGATTTAAATAAAAGTTTGGTGTTTTGACTGGAAATAGATAGTTTTGGATTTTGTATACTAGTTTCCTTAATCATTTCTTTAAATATTTTTTTTATGAATACCTTGTCTAGGTGATAAACCTTACCTTATTATTCTAACTTTAATAGACTGTAAGCATTAATTACAAATTTCGCCGCAGTGATATGTCAGCATAGTAATAAATACATTAATCACCTTGACAGGACATATGGTCTACATCCTACCTTCTGTTATTCAAAAAGAACCTAATTTAGTAGTATTAGGATTTAAGATAGTATTCATATTTTATTGATATAAATATCATTTACTTTACCTTATAAAGGCAGGTATCAATAACTTGGTTGGTTATAGCCACAAGGTCGTCTGTGAGTTGCAGCAGTGAGTGTATGTATGCACACAGCGCGTCATTGCTCATCACATCCCAAACTCCATCACAAGCCAGCACCAGGAACTCGTCCTCCGCCTCTGCTCGCTCGTGGAGGAACACCTCGGGCTCCGGCGACACCAGCTGCTCGCACGGGCCGCGGTTCGACAGCATCTTGTACTGGTAGTCGCCGAGCGCCCGCGACACGGCCAGGCTCCCGTTCACACGCTGGATCATCACGGAGCCCCCCGCCTTCACGATACGCGACTTCTCCGTCGGCAGCTCGGGCTTGTGGTCCATGGTCGCGAATATAGGTACCCCGCCGCGACACAGCACTGCTCGGGAGTCACCGCAGTTCGCTATGTAGATCTGCGAGGGCGACACGAACGCGCACACTGCCGTCGAACCTGACTTCTCCTTGCCGTTGGAGAGCTCGGGAAGCTCGCTCATCTTCTTGTCCAGGTCCAGGAAGCCGGTGCGGATGGCCTCGGCAATGTCCTCGCGCCGGAACTCCTCCGTCTGCAGGATGCACTCGAGCAGGTTCTCGGCGCAGTGAGCCGACACCCGGGCCCCCGCATGTCCGTCGAACACGGCGAAGTACGACCAGTCGGAGAGCGTGCCGTTCAGTGTGAGCTGTGCGTGGTGTGCGTCCTCCATCTCCACACGCCACCCCTGCATCGACGCCACGCCATAGCGAAGACCGTTTCCTTCTCCGCTCTCGTTGTATTTTTTGGTTTCGGGCTTGTTCAAAAACGCCCCCATGCTTAGTCCTAGATCAGCGTTACGTTAATCGCACATAATTTCCACACCATCAGGCACTTAGATTCACGTCGCGAACGATAACGTAAAAGACGAGTCGGAGCATCACTGTGATACGATCTCACGGGTGCGATCACGTCAGACGATTCTTACGACGTTACACTTATAACAGAGGGTTCTTCCACGTCGAACCACCTTAATCCAACTTTTCTACTTCTTTTCTAACCAAGGTTAATTATTACGCGATAGTGTTGCGTAGATCTCGATGACAAATCGAGCACCTTCCCAGGAATCGTAAAACGAAAAAGCAAATCAAAAGAATGAATGGCGGACATAAATAGTAATTCTCTATGGTTTACTGGCATTTTTCTTTTTCAATCGCGGGACTTTGTCTATGACTTTCATTTATAAAAACTAGAATTATAGATTATATAAATCCTTTTTGAAATGACAATTCAATTCACAATTTACTAATTAGAAGAATAAATCAACCTAAAATTATTGAGAGAATCATTTGAAGATTCATATATTTATTTAATAGAAAATTAAACCCACAGAACTTTTTGAAATCAAATTGTGATTGCACTTGGCTTTTTAAATAATACTTTTACCAAGCATTTCAGCAAAATTAGAAAACTTTAATGAATAAGGATGTTCCAACTTCATTTCGGATGATAATTTTAATTATCGATATAAATTAACTTCAAAATCAGTTGTCGATGAGCGAAAAGTTGTTTTGTTTTAGATAGTTTAGATATTACGTAACTATTGCAGATTTGTTGAGCAAAACCCTGTAAAACAAGCAAATGATCGAAAATGACTCCGAAAAGCCTGGCATTACAAGGGTTCAGAATCAATCAATCAGGTATCAAAGCAATAAAATCGCTAATTTTTCATTGTTTTAAGCATTAAATTAATAAAATACCATAAAAATTAATCTTAATCTAAATTAATTAATCTTTAATAAAATCTTAATCTTAATTTAACATATAATTATGTTTTGCGAGCGCATAAAAAGAAGGCAGGATTTGTTCAATTTAAGTGTGTGATTTGCTAAGCTTTAAAGCCAAACTGCATTAAGCAAATTATCTTCCAATGGTTCAGTCGGTGAATGATAGAGTATAGCAATGGTAAAATATTTTCAGATTCATAAAAAAGCATGCTCGATCTTACCGAACCGATTCACTTAGAAAATCGATCCGAAATTAGAGAGAACATCACTTAAACATTCTGAAATCTGTCAAAACAATTTTTAAGATTTTTAGGTTATGATTAGATAAAAAGCAGAAATCCTGAAAATCCTTGAAAATATTTTACGAAATACAGTTGAATGTCTTCCAAAAACTATTTGAAATTTCATAAATATCTGATAAGGACATTCCAAGTACTCTACTTCCATTGTTTCATTGAAACACTTTAAAATGTTAAGAAATATAACCAGGTATATAATTTCAAATTATTTAATAATTACATTAAATTTATAAGTCTTAAATAATGTGAAAAATAATATCAATAAAATTTATTTCAGTAGAATACCCGTAAAGTTACTTCACAGAGAGTATAAGTTAACAAAAATCAGCTGTTTTAAAAATGTACCAGCAAATAACTGCAATGTCAGACAAATATCAATATCAGTCGTGTGCTGGAAGAAACGAAGATCAGAAGAAGAAAAGGTAAAAATAAAAAAGCAAAAAAAACATTACTCTTTGGATAATACACATAAGGGGTGACACAACGGGAAAGAGTGCCGTTGGCGTAACGCGTCGCGCCGTCCCTAATAACCCCGTGCTGGGTTCTGGCCTCAGCCGGGGTGCGGACGCTGTCAATTTCCTCCAACTAAAAACAAAAAAAAATTTAATACACATTAGATTTATTAAGCTAAAATTAAAAAAAAAAGAAGTAAGCAAAGATGTTAACTGTCCTGTAAGCTTACAACTACCTACAAAACTATTTTAGAAAAAGAATAAATTTGAAATGTAATATGTATATCCACAATATACTTGATTCTCAGGCTGCAGACTCCCAGGGTCGTTCAGCAATCAGATACACCCCAAAAGCCGGTTCAGACGTCGTAGGCATATGGAGAAATATGACAGTACAGGAAGTGGCTGATGTATTGAAAAAGGATATAGGTATTGTATTTTTGAAGTAATATTTGACTTTTTTTTTTTTTTTTTTTCAGTAGGAGGAAATCCCCGGATCCCCGGTGTATGTGGGAGTGGAACCGCACTAAAACCTCCAACCGCTCACACTCTGCGTCCGAACTCCAGCTGAGGCCAGAACCCAACACGGGGTTTGGAGGGACGGCACGACGCGTTACGTGCTCGGCACTCTTTCCCATCGCTCCGTCCCTTGACTTAGGACTAGTAAATTTATTAATTAAAACCTGTTTTGACTTGATAGGAAAGCTAGGATAAAAAGAAATGTTTTCTCGAATAATAATTGAATCGCATAAACACACACATGCACAAAAACTAGCAAACAAACACCGTAATACACACACTTGCAAACTTTTTGTACGATGGTGCTTATTCAAAAGCAAAATAATTAAATAGTCTTCTGTTTAGTTGATTATTTAATACAAGTACCCTCATATAAATTAACCCTTAATCAAACAAAAATATAAATAACCCTTAATCAAACAAAGGAATAATTTCCCAATATTTGATTAAGGGTTAAATGAATTTAAATAACATTTAATGAACCATTATCTTTTAGGTCACATCTTCAAAGTGCTCAATTTTGCTGATAAAAGTGACACGATATACACAAAAGACTCGGTAATACACAACCCTCAAGTAGTAAGAGATATAATCAAGATATCAGGGTTTAGGTTCAAACTCGTTGCAAGACCTGACGCTGAAGTGAAAGAGGAAGAGGTGAGGTTTTAATTTTTTTTTTCCGAATTTGATACTTCGATGCAGTGTTTTTAGTAAAAAACAATGTTTTATATTTTTTGCCTGCCTACAATATTTATGGTACTTCCACTTCATGTGGCTTAGTTCTGGAACACCCTGTATATTAGTGGACTTAAAAATGTTTAAAGTTATTATTTGTTATTATTTTCTATACACCACAATTATTTTTGTACCAACCCATTTTTTTTTCAAACCATACTTTTCTAATGGCTCTAGCTATATTTTTTTAAATAGAACAAGGACGCGGTCCCCGCTCCCCCCGCCCCTCCCGAGCGACTCCGCCCGCGGCCCCCCGTCGTCTGCGTCATGGGACACGTGGACCACGGGAAGACCACCTTACTGGACGCGCTCCGGGACACCGCTGTCGTGGACACGGAGTTTGGGGGCATCACGCAACATATAGGGGCTTTTGAAGGTACAGTAGAATGATGATAGATGATGCCAATTGTCTAATTAATTTTTTTCACTTGTGTGCTCAATTTCATCTCAAACAGAAAAGCCAATCATCATTATCAGACTATAGACGTCCACTGCTGGACATAAACCTTCCCCAAACTTCGCTACAACGGCTCGTACTGCGCTATCTGTACCCAGGAAGGTCTACTCACGTTGCGCTTACCGGTTCGTGGCCGCCACTCCAGAACTTTTCGACCCTATCCGTTTTTCTCACAATGTGTCCTGCCCATTCAACAATTATTTTGATTTCAGTGAAACTAAGCAGTGGTGAGACGGTAACATTTCTGGACACCCCGGGACACGCCGCCTTCAGCGCCATGCGTGGTCGCGGCGCGCGAGCCACTGACATCGTGGTGCTGGTCGTGGCCGCCGACGACGGCGTCATGGAACAAACCGTGCAGTCCATCAGGATGGCCAGGGAGGCTGGAGGTAACCTATCCTCAGCCTGTTTAAGTTAATTTATGTAGGTTTTTCACAAGTTAGTCATAATGTCCTAAAAACTCACGGTAAGCTGACTTAGCTCGGTATTTTGTATTTAATTCGTTTCTCTTTTGTTCACAGTTCCTATATTGGTGGCGATCAACAAAATCGACAAACCAGGTGTGAACATTGTAGGTATGCTTGAATCTTATTTTATTCATTTGTAAATAGTAACATTCTAGTGTTAAGTCCATTAAAGGAAAATATATTAGTTTCCACTTTCCAGAAATATTTTACGTTGTGATAAATTTCTTAAAACACTCGCGGTTATCTACATCACTTACACTATTACTAAACGGGTTCTTTCCACGATTATTTTCTGAAGACTGAAGAACTGCGGGTAGGTCATTTAAGAGCAGACAAATCTGTCTACCCTCTTTCTCGTTCGTTTGCCGGTACCACTGGAACTCGAACTCACATTTCGACATACCACACTGACAGTATCGGCTGCCGTCTCAAAACTAGATATTTTGGCTTTATTTTCGCCTAACACTGGATTCCACATACAGGATAGTTTGAAGCCGTCACCCCGATTAAAAGTGCTATTCCTCGAAATTTCAATAGCTTCCTTAACCAGTCTTGGTATGTTACGGCGTTCAGATGAACAAAACCCTGGCTTGTAAGTGATTTACGTTGTGATGTTGTCTTGTGTCTTTTTTCGTTTGCCTCACACAGTAATCCATAGAAATGAATACAAGACAGTGTGCCGCGATAACTAACAAACCGAATGCTGCATACCGACCTACCTTCTCTGTTCAAACAAGCTACCGTAGCCACTGACTATCAGTTGGTTGATAGCACCACATTACAAGTGTATATCCCAGGAGCGAGTGTTGCGCGCCCTCGCCCAGCATGGCGTCGTGTGCGAGCAGCAGGGCGGCGACGTGCAGGCCATACCCGTCTCCGCGCTCAAACGACACAACCTGGACACGCTGGTCGAGGCGCTCACACTGCAGGCACAACTCATGGAGCTGACGGCAGAGGAGGGGGGGTATGTGGAGGGAGTGGTGCTAGAGGCGCTGGTGGACCCCAAGCTAGGGTGAGTGTAGTGCAGTAGCGACACAACCTGGACACGCTGGTCGAGGCGCTCACACTGCAGGCACAACTCATGGAGCTGACGGCAGAGGAGGGGGGGTATGTGGAGGGAGTGGTGCTAGAGGCGCTGGTGGACCCCAAGCTAGGGTGAGTGTAGTGCAGTAGCGACACAACCTGGACACGCTGGTCGAGGCGCTCACACTGCAGGCACAACTCATGGAGCTGACGGCAGAGGAGGGGGGGTATGTGGAGGGAGTGGTGCTAGAGGCGCTGGTGGACCCCAAGCTAGGGTGAGTGTAGTGCAGTAGCGACACAACCTGGACACGCTGGTCGAGGCGCTCACACTGCAGGCACAACTCATGGAGCTGACGGCAGAGGAGGGGGGGTATGTGGAGGGAGTGGTGCTAGAGGCGCTGGTGGACCCCAAGCTAGGGTGAGTGTAGTGCAGTAGCGACACAACCTGGACACGCTGGTCGAGGCGCTCACATTGCAGGCACAACTCATGGAATTAACTATAGGGTAGCGAGGGCAAATGTCCAAAAAAGGAGGGGGCAATTATTTTGTCCCAAGCATATGATTTTCTATTAGAGTTTGTATGCTGAATCAGTAAACGAAGTCTAAAGTTGAATATTCTAAAATGTGAAAACCCATTCCTTTACAAATTTATGGCTTCCATGAAGATTATTTTTTCTTAAAATCACGTCCGTTTCATTTTAATCTACACGAAAAAATATCATAATAATTTCAACATATTTCAGCAAACAAGCAACAGTATTAGTTCAGAGAGGAACACTGCGTAAAGGGTCCATCATTGTAGCGGGGAATGGCTGGGCTAAGGTATGTTCATTATTATTTTTAATGCATTTTACAGGTAAGTAATTTGAAAGTCTGACTTATACCTTATAGCAATAAAGTTCAACATAAATTGAATACTATTCTTCAGTGATATTAACAAAAATGTGACACTCTGTAGATGTGATATGATTAAGAATTTCAGTGTAGTTCAATATTTATTTATAAGTTATAATAATTAGTTAGTTTCTCTCTCTTTCTAAAAAGAGAGAGAGACAGACGTTTTAAAATATTTTGATAACAGCGCCATCTAGCATTAATCATATAAAACAAAATAAGGAATTGTTTTAAAAGATTTTAATTATTAACCTCTGGGGACGGAGCGACGGGAAAGTGTGCCGATGGCGTAACGCGTCGCGCCGTCCCTCGAGGGGACGGAGCGACGGGAAAGTGTGCCGATGGCGTAACGCGTCGCGCCGTCCCTCGAAACCCCGTGCTGGGTTCTGGCCTCAGTCGGGGTTCGGACGCTGAGTGTGAGCGGTTGGAGGTTTTAGTGCGGTTCAACTCCCACATACCGGTGATTTCCTCCAAATGAAAAAAAAAAAAAAAAAAAAAAAATTATTAACCTCTAAAAAAAAGTGTCGTGACAACTTTTTCATAAGAATTTCCGTCTAGCCCCCTTTCGATACCACGCGATAAGGATCTTCGTTCCAACAATGAAAACAACATTAACAACAAGAGAAAATAACTTAGTAATAATGTTGTCAACCGCACCGTTAACTTCGTTGAATGTATTATCAAGGTACGGACGTTACGGGCCGCGGACGGCCTGCCGCTGCAGAGCGCGCCCCCCTCCTGTCCCGCCGCCGTGTCGGGCTGGAGGGAGATGCCCTCCGCCGGGGACCAGGTGCTGGAGGTACCCACTGAGGTATGTGTGTTTCGTAGTTCAGGTAACCAATGAAATGTCTGTGTTTGTAATTTGTTAGTGTTTGGGGAATAAAAAGGGAAAGTTTTAAGTAGATGCAAAAGTAAATAAACTCGCCTTTGTTGTGTATTTTTAGTTTTAAAGGGTTAAGTAAATTAAGGGGAGGACAAACGACTGAAACACTGAAGTTAATTTTAACAGAAAAGAGCCAACGAAGTAATGAAGTGGCGCGCCGCACAACGCATGAAGGAGAAGCAGGAGTCGGACTACTCCGCCATTGAAGCCAAGATGTCCTCCCACCAGCAGCAGTACCGCCTCGCGCTCGCCAGGAAGCGCGCCATGGGACGGTACCGCCTCAAGCCGGACGGACCCAGGGACAAGATGATCAAGGAGGACACGCATCCCACGCTCAATGTCATCGTCAAAGGTAACGTAGGGGCCAGGGTGGACATGCAGCACCGCCTCACGCTCGCCAGGAAGCGCGCCATGGGACGGTACCGCCTCAAGCCGGACGGACCCAGGGACAAGATGATCAAGGAGGACACGCATCCCACGCTCAATGTCATCGTCAAAGGTAACGTAGGGGCCAGGGTGGACATGCAGCACCGCCTCACGCTCGCCAGGAAGCGCGCCATGGGACGGTACCGCCTCAAGCCGGACGGACCCAGGGACAAGATGATCAAGGAGGACACGCATCCCACGCTCAATGTCATCGTCAAAGGTAACGTAGGGGCCAGGGTGGACATGCAGCACCGCCTCGCGCTCGCCAGGAAGCGCGCCATGGGACGGTACCGCCTCAAGCCGGACGGACCCAGGGACAAGATGATCAAGGAGGACACGCATCCCACGCTCAATGTCATCGTCAAAGGTAACGTAGGGGCGAGGGTGGACATGCAGCAGAAAGCTTCGAAAAGTTGTGAGCGTAAATTTTATAAACAACAAGTTAGAATTTAAATCCATCTCCGAGTTTCTAGGCCTTTATTTTTAGCTCATTATCGCACACCGTCGAACAAAGTCGTAGTTATGAATATAATTGTTTATATTGTCAGGTGACGTGGACGGTTCTGTGGAGGCCATATTGGATATCCTGGAGACGTACGACGACCACGACCGCGTCCGACTCGACCTCGTGCACTACGGGGTCGGACAGGTCACTCCTAACGATGTGGAGGTAAATATGACATTTTAACCTCTCATCTGTGTATGTCAATGTCACTAGATGTCGCAACTGTGACGCCTGGAGTCCGTTCGGAATCGGAATCATTACCTTGTTTGAGTGGCTATACGAATTTTCTTTCTAGATAATTTTGAATAAGAAATTTAGATAAACGTTATTTTTTTGTAATTCTGAGATAATAAATTAAATAATTCTAAACATTGAGACGATAACAACATCAGCGTGTTCAATTTTGGCTTCTGCCACATATTTGGCATCGCCCATACTCGATAGATTTAGACGGTTTTAATTTTCAAGATAATTGTCGGGGATTCCAATTATTTAGTTCCTACTAGACTGTAACTAACTTGAATAACTCCATTCTGATATTTTATCCGTTGCAATGGACAAAATCTCAGATGAATTTCATAAAAATCTGACTGGTTACTTTTCTTGCCCTTAAAAAAAAGAATGCCTTAATTTTCAAATATTCTAGATAGCAGAGACATTCAACGCTATAATATACGCGTTCAACGTGGACATACCTCCGGCCGTGGCGAGCGACGCCAAGAAACTGAAGCTAACAGTCAAAGAACACAACGTTATATACAGACTAGTTGATGACGTCAAACAGGAGATATCGGCGCGGATACCGACCAGGCAGGAGGAGGAGATACTAGGTAAGTAGGAGATAATGAGAGTGGGTGTGTCTTGTGTCAGCTGATTGGGTGAATGACCTGTCGAAATACAACTTGCGACAGAGGCTTGTCCTAGTGCAGGGGTCATTGCTCAATATTGTATGTTCTAAAGTTTAGTTTAATAAATATTTCATTTCATTTCAACTTATAACCACTTTGATTTTTAGAAACATTTTTTTTCAATTTCATAATAATAATGGTTGCGGATTATCATTTGAATAACTCAAGTATTTCTTAATATATAGTAGTCAATGTTTTTTTGTTATGTTTTGTTCGGTTGATGCAATTAATTTGCTAAAAATATAATTTCGTACTTTCAAATGAATCTATAATATTTCTTAGACAGATTTGTCATTCTATCGATTCACACGGTAAAAGTACAGGGTGTGATTTTTTTTACAAATTTGCTCTATTTTTTTCCTTTTATTATTGTGCTCCATTTTTTACAACAAATAAAGTATGTTTATTTTATGAAATCGAGTATTTTACGCTGTCATTAACACCAACATACCATTATTATGTCCATAAAATGAATTTTCTTCAATATTTTTCTGTAACATTTTGGTACCAGGTGAAGCGAATGTACTCCAAGAGTTCCTTGTATCGGATGGCAAGAAGAAAGTTCCTGTGGCGGGGTGTCGCTGTGTTAAAGGAAGTCTCAGTAAAAACGCACTATACAGGGTGATACGAGCAGGAGAAGTTATATTTGAAGGTAATTTTACAAGCTTTATATAAACTTGCACTGGATGTAACTATGCAAGTTCGGGTGGAATATTGCGAGCTAAATTTGACGGATTTCCCGGTTTCCGATAAAGATGAAATTTTGATTTAACTACATGTAGTTTTAGGCAATACAGGGTGTTACTTTCTTTTTTATTGCTAAATGAATATACGAAACTACGGCTCATGGGATGGAAAGGGCTTACATCTATACACAATCCATCTCGCATATCTTTGCTAGGTTTTGGTCTCACCCGAAATTAGGAGTTTTGAGTTTGAGCGATAGGGAATTTTAGTGCGGATACTCCCATATTCCTTATCCATGGGATATTTAGATGTACTAAAAATACATAAAACCGTCGTATCGTCAGTAATTATAGGTATATTTCATTTAATTATCACAACTTAAGAATGCCCCTTTTTATTTTTGAGTATGAATATCTATGGAGAAGTCGACACGAATGGAGTTGTATGGAGCCTTCGCCACTATATTATCCTACTAATATAATAATTATTAAATTCCAGGTAAACTATCATCAATGAAACATTTAAAAGACGAAGTGCCGACTATCAAACGCGACATGGAGTGCGGTCTCAAGTTCGACGACCCCGCGTGTCGGGTGCAGCCGGGGGACACAGTAGTGTGTTACAAAATGATTGACGTCAACGATGAAACAGACTGGGACCCCGGGTTTTAAATAATAATATACTAGTTAAATGATGGATTGTTATTTTATTTTATCTGTAGTTTCCTTGAAAGATATTGTTCTGACCGATGCCTTTGTAATGTGATAGAATTTGTTTTTAATGTCGGTTCAGTAGAGAATTACGAATTACCCTCTATTTCATTTTCTGTTTTATGGTAATATTATCAATAGGGGTGTGCGAATATCGTTCGAATCTTCGAATTATTCGAAATTCGACGAACATTCGAAACTTTTCGAATTATTCGAATATTCGTTGAATTTCGAATAGTATCGAATTTGACTACAACAATGCATCGGAAATAAGACAAGATTCTGTATTTTGTAGATAATATCTTTAATGGGCTAGATGTCTACAAAATAGTCGTAGTCAAATTCGATACTATTCGAAATTCGAATATTGATATTCGATTCGAAACTCGAATTGGTTGGTGAGTTCGAATTATTCGCACACCCCTAATTATCATTTAACAACGAAGGTTCGATTGAACTCCATTCCTACCGGATTCCCTTTAAAAGATCCTAGTTTCAGCCAGACAATTGTTAGATATTTCATTGAATTATACTTCTATTGTTAACATTCTAATTCAAACCTACAGGATATATAAAAAGTCGATACATACCGTCAGGTCTTTGATAAAATATATATACAGGGTGTTAAAATCCGATGAAACAATACTTTCACAGCAAATAGTATACTTGATGTAGAAGCCATCCAGCAAGTCTGAGTTTTCTAGGCATAATATATCATAAGTTATAACTAATCAAAACTACGTGTTAATTAGTGTGTGATCAACCCTACCGTACTGACGTACACCAACAGCTAAACACTTAAACCGGCTAGTCACCTCCTGTATCATAGAACATTGTAATAATACACGGGACAAAAATCACATTCTAAACAGGATACATGCGCCTGTGTTCGTGAAAATAAATATAGCACGCTAAATGTAGGTCAGGATAGGGTTGTCAAAAATAATACAAAATAATAATTTTTCAACTTTGTATGGGAAAATAAAGTAATCATCTCCGTTTCAAAAGTATGTGGATATGATTTGAAATGTGATATAGATTAAGCCCTTAAGGTATTGTTTCACCGGGCGCCAACACCCTGTATATACAGGGTGATTTGTTAGACAGGGTACATATTGCAGGAGGGTGATGAGTACTCTGTTCTAATACAGAATATTACAAAAAATGTTTTTTTTTTTTTTTATCTAAATTAATTCTAAGACCTTCAATATGTACCCTCACTAGGAAATCACTCTGTATATATATGCTCATAAAAGATAAAAGACATGCCCGCTGAGTTTTTTGCCAGTTCTTCTCAGGACGATTGCTATAATTATTATTTTTTGTGTCCGAACTGGTGGTAGCTTGTAACTTTTGATGTCAACAAGAATGAGTACGTCATCAATGTTGAAAATAAAGTATTTCATTTCAATAATTTCAAAACTAACGCCAAGGAAATAAATAAAACAAATCGTTTATAAAGAGAATTCTCTATTCAATAACTTGATCATCATCATCATGGCTTTTAATTCGTGTCTCACTAACTATTAACAAACTTATCCAAAATAAATAACAACTTACAACTCATTGTAATTACATAATAAAAATATACAACACAGTATAACTTTTTAATTATTTTAGCTAACTTTAATACAACTTGATCAACCAAAAAATCTTATTTCGAATGGAATAGAAATTTATATTGGAAATATCTAATTACAACCCTGAAATAGTGTTTATTTACACAAGAAAAGTACGTTCACAACTTTCGTATGAAATTTCATTTTTACAGTTCAAAAATTCGCGTGCGTCAAGTTGGCAGGCATACAATGGAATTTTGTGTTGAAAGATTGTGTCTAAATAGTAATAAAAGTGACCGATACCACATTAATAGTGCTCTGTACCAACCCATTACTGCCCACTGTTGGGGATTAGGCATAGTCCACCACGCTTGCCTAGTGCGGATTGGAGACTTCACATATCTTCAAAGAATTTTTAGAACCCTTTTCCGACATGCAGGTTTCCTCGCGGTGTTTTCCTTCACCGTTTATAGTCAGTGGTGTTGTGAAAAATTGCACATAAATCTGTTTCACATTTAGATTTAGAGGTACAAGTCGGCCAGATTTGAACCATCGACCTCCCGTACGGAAGGAAGCGCTTCGATCACTACCCCACCACGATTTGTCATTAATAGTGCTACTGTAATTTAAAAGATATTTGATAGTCAATGCGTGCCTGCCAAGTTTAGGCGGTAGGTGGCAAGTAACCACTTAGGATCAGGCTGTTCGTCTACTAAGGCAATAATAGAAATAAGAGAGAGGGTACTTATGCATTATCCAATCTTAGAGCACTAATTTCAATACGCCTTTTCGTGTTTTAATTTGATAATGTCAATGAAAACGTACTAAAGAAGCGTATGGGACTGTTCACAACGTATAGTATCATGTCCGTGATCAGTATGGAAATAAATAAGAGTACTCAATTAATTATACATAGCACATTACGATTGAGTGACAGTGAGTTTAAGTCTTACAGGATAGAATTTTGAAATGATCCTATAAATCGCTGAATATTAGGGGTGTGCGAATATCGTTCGAATCGAATCGAATCGAATCTAATAATAACATTCGATTCGAAATTCGACGAATATTCTAAAAGTTTCGAATAATCCGAAATTTCGAATAGTATCGAATTTGGCTACGACGATGCATCGGAAATAGGACAAGAATTTGTATTTTGTAGATAATATCTTGAATGGGCTAGATGTCTATGTCAATAATTCGTAAGTTTGAATTATTCGCACTCCCCTATTGAATATATGTTGTTGTTTATTTTTCAACATTAAAAGAATGTTTCGTTTCCACAAGATTCATTAAAATATTTAGAGTACTATCTCTGGTGAGGTTTTCTACGCAGAAAACTTTAAAAAATGTGACCACATGACATCTAAACACAAATAATACGTGTTATTTCCAACAAATAGAAAAACGCACTGTCCCGAAACATCATACCATTTCGACTTAATAATCTTAATATTAAACTTACACTATGGCAGTTTATAAGTTATGGCCATTCGTTGTTTTAAAGCCTTTTATTTTATTCCTTGATATTAGACGCTGAACGCAGAATATAAAATTGTAGAAAAAACTCAAAGATATTCTGATATCAAACGATTTAAACGTATATATAGAAAATGCTTTATATTTCAATCGATTTCTTACATCAGTTACCAAAGTTGACAACAGTAGCGAAGTCTTGGAACAAACTGATTCACACCGGCTTCCTGGTGTATTATTGTATTGCAACAAGAAATATCATGTTACAAACTCTTTGTCACATTTTTCGAACTCTTTAATATTTCATGTTTTTATTTTTAATTATTTTTGTATCTAGAACGTTTTATAATTTTATTTTATGATGCTTTTTGACAAATAAAGACAGTTTGGTTGTGAACACTGAAGAAGTAACTAGTTTTATTACTATAAACCAAATTCTATAAAATATCATAATCGGCTAACCTATATAGAGCCAGAGGCAGTCGATTATAATCAAGACAACTCAATTAATTAAATATCGTGGTAAGAACCCGTTGAAATGCATGAAAGAACACTTATTTTAATTATACCAAATCATAACACATTCACCGAAAAAAAGACGTCTGTTTTTTTATTTGTAACGTTATATAGTCTCAGGAACTTACTCATGGTACAATATCAAGGTCCCAAATAGTAGTCATATTAACAAAATATTATCTTCAACATAAATATCCTGAGTTCAGCTCTATATCCAGTCAATCTAATTTCAATCACACTTAGGGACAGTGCGTAAACAAATAAATACAAGTATTCTTCAAGCACAACTTATTAGTGAAAATTGTTAAAAAAAAATCTCAGACTGTATTAAATTTACGACTGACTTCCTTTCAAAATTGAACAAGCCTTTAGACCAGCTACGCATGAAGGAGATAAAAAAAAAAACTCACAACATCACAATAATGTTTAAGTCTGTGAACTGAATTTGAAACGAACATCGAAATATTGATTAAATCATCTTTATGCCAGTTCTACTTAAGGTTCAAATTGTTTTGATTGTCCACTCAACTGGGAACGTCACTGTTCGCTAGATAGCGAAACTGGGGACTTCGTTCGGAATCAATACCGTGTTTGAGCCCCTTTTTTAAAAAAAATATCCGATAATTTTTAATTTTGATTTTTAATAAACCTTATATTTTTGTGAATCTTTATTACTAAACGACGCTGTATTGCATTTTCAGCGAAAATATATCATCTCCGTAAAATATGAGACGATTAAAAAATGTAAACAAAACAAGTTTTAGAACTGTGCTCAATTTTGGCTCCTGCCACAGACTTGGCAAAAGTAAACAAACCAATTTGGTTGCCGATCCCAGTTGAGTGGTTATAATCACCTTTTCTTAACTACCCTCAAAAATCGCAGTTTTCACATACTTTTTAACATTCTCGCTATACCAATGACTGTATACTCTTAAACTATTATAGTACATTATTAACATTTATAAGGCCACATAAAATAATAGTTCGTCTTATTTAAATGTTAAAAGTTTTTAACAGATTAAATGCCATTTACAAATCACTAAATGGTTAGGATAGCAATTTGATTAATAAAATTGAATACAAGTGTTGCTGATAAAAAAAAAAATAGAGATAATATTAATGTAAGAGGTGTGCCAAATGAAAATGTTTCATTGTGAAATTTCACATGCTACTTGTGAAATGTCACTGTTGCTTAATTTTATTTTATTTAACCAAAATCCACAACTCAAAAAAAACAGAGAAAACTTAAAATAATAAAACAATTTTTTTACCAATTTATTTAATATCGATTCAGATTGTGTTCTAACGACTTTTCTATATAATATTCGGATGTGTAGGAGATTGGTGCTTTTTTTAAAATTTAACTAATTTAAATTTAGTAATTTCCAAAAATGGCGTTTATTACTGTTACTCTTATCTAATTACATAGAACAAGATGATAGATGATTATGAAAAGATCATTTACACTAAGTCTTGAAAGAGTCTGGTCCAGCAGTGGGCTTTTGACATTTTTTACACAGAGAAACATTAAAATAATAATCAAATTGCCATCATAACTGTCCATGGGAGATCTACAACCTAAAAAATGACTAATATTTTCAATAAACTAAATTTAAAAAATGAGTAATTTAATTTCATAGACAGAAATTCGCTGCTTTAACAATTTTTACAGAAATATTTTAATTTACTTTTGAAAAACTATCAGAATTAAATATTGATTACAACAGACACAACCACAAGTGTTCATAAAAAATTACACGACAAAAAAATATATGAAAATATCCGAATTATTTTTCGCAATGTTGAAACAGTTTTTGCCGTCATTTTTCATAGAAAAGTACATTATAGAAATCATTATGACTGAGTGATAAAATTTGTCTAAACTACATACTAATAATTTACATTTTTTTATCTTAATAACAATGCATGGAAAAGGAATCCTCAAGATTTGTATGCAGTTTTTAATAAACTAAACAGAATAATTTTAGATGCCATAATATAATCACGCATTCCCATATCCACTCAACTGGGATCGGCAACCAAATTGGTTTGTTTACTTTTACCAAGCCTGTGGCAGGAGCTAAAATTGAGCACAGTTCTAAAACTTGTTTTATTTACATTTTTTAATCGTCTCATATTTTACGGAGATAATTTATTTTCGCTGAAAATGCAATACAGCGTCGTTTAGTAATAAGATTTACAAAAATATAAGGTTTAATTCAAAATCAAAATTAAAATTTTTTGGAAAAAAATGTTTTTAAAAAGGGGCTCAAACACGGTATTGATTCCGAACGAAGTCCCCAGTTTCGCCATCTAGCGAATAGTGACGTTCTCAGTTGAGTGGATATACAATTCCCATAAAATTCCACACTAAATTCCGTTTAAGTTTTGCAGAAATAAAAATTGACAGTTGTCAAGATGACAAACGTCAAAGTAAAAAATTTCGGGTAGAAAAAACCCTGGGGATCCATCTTCCATACATTGTGTAAATAAAACAAATCACGGAAGAGTCAAGACGTTAAAAAGTGACATTAGACTCCGCAAGTCTCATAGACATTTAAAATCAACAACATACAAATGGTCAAAGGGAATAAATATAAAATAATTTTACAAGAAAGCACTCTAGTGTCTTCGCGATAGTTTGCGAGATGCAAAATATTAATTGTGATTTCCACGTGCTTGCTTTCGTTAGGTGCACTTTATTTTAGATTGCATTGCTTTTCTATCAGTAAAATAACATTAACTATTTACAAATTTGTTTCTATGTTGGTGCTCGATTGTCTTTTAGGGCAAATAAATTTATGTAATTTTATTTTGCATCTCGTAAAAGCGATCACATCGCTCGAATAGCCTAGTTACTATATTTACACAAGTGAGCCGAGATAAATATATTACAGTATCATACACGTTCCTATACATTATAAATCTCAATTTTTAATCTAGAATTATCGTATATCGTCTACACTAGAAATGCTCGTCGGTACATCACTAGGGGCTCGATACTCGCCGGACACTGCGAGATAAGAACGGGCGAGGCGCTTTAATTAACTCTTATTATTGTCTTCACATTTTACACTTAAGTAGATAGCCCTCGGTACACTCTAGAATTGATCACGGTTCAAAGAACTAGTTCTATCTTTATGTGTGTCGGGAATCATGCGTCGTGCAACAACACGAGCAGCGTGCGGGAGGGCGCGGCGTGCGGTGCGGCGGCGGCGGGGGGCGGCGCCGCGCACCTGCACTAGTCGCGGTCCACGCGCTCCCTCCGCGGCCGCGCCCACGTGTTCACGCAGCCGTCCGCGCACGCCGTCACCAGGTACTCGGCGCGGAACAGCAGCGCCGTCAGCCGCTCGTGCGCTATCTTCTTGCAGACCAGCGGCTCCAGCACCGGACACTCGTCGAAGCGCGGACACGCCGCCGTGCCCATCAGCCGCAGCGCGTCGCCCGGCCCCGCCCCCGCCGCGCCTCCCGCCGGCCGCGCCTCCCCGCGCCGCGCGTCC
Organism: Trilocha varians; assembly: GCA_030269945.2. Classification (NCBI taxonomy): domain Eukaryota; kingdom Metazoa; phylum Arthropoda; class Insecta; order Lepidoptera; family Bombycidae; genus Trilocha; species Trilocha varians. The sequence continues at coordinate 9,579,026 of AP028273.1, read as the reverse complement.
CGCCGCTCGCCGAACGAGAACCCGGCGAGGCGCTGCGTGAGCGAGGCGCTCTCGTCCTTGTGCTTGCGGCGGGCGGGCTCGGCGCGCGGCACGGTCCCGTTGTGCGCGGCGACGGCGGCGGCGGCGGGCGGCGCGGCGGGGGGCGCGGTGCGGGCGCGGGCTCGCAGCACGTCCTCGGTGAGGTCCCACAGACAGAGCTGCGTGTCCTGCGAGACGCTGCCGAGCCGGTAGCAGTGCGCGTCGCCCGCGTCCGCCTCGAGTCCGGCCGCGTATGGGTCGAAGGCGACCACCGACACCCAGGAGCGGTGTCCCTGGCCCCGCGCCACGACGCGTCGCTCCCCCAGCGCCCACACCGTCACTAGATCGTCCTCGCCGCCGACCACTACGTACTTGCCGTCCGGGGACCAGCACACACACAAGAAACCACCGAAGTATGAGCGCGCCCGACCTACGAGCTCCATCGTATCGTAGTGGAAGACGCGCAAGAATCCGTCCTGCGACACGACGGCGAGGTTGGCCCCGCACGGCGAGAATGCGAACTCGTTGACGCAGGAGCCGTCCCCGACGAGCCAGCGGTAGAGCGGGTTGCGCGTGGACTTGGCGCGACACGTGCTGATGACGTAGCCCTCGCCCTGCTTGAAGGGCTGGTACTGTGGCGCCCCGGACCCGCAGCCCAGCTCCTCGTTGTACACATACAGCTGTCCACTCGCGTGCGCCGCTATGAACAGGTTGCTTGAGCCAGGCACCCATTTTATGCATGTCACTTTGCTTTTGTCTATCAGTCTCTGAAATAGTGTCAAATTATGCATGTTTACAATCTCTTTTAAGCATAAAAATGATAGCTATGGAATGAGCTGCTTAAATACTATCATTGCTCCTCCTATTATAACAAGGATCCAAATGTGTCTAACCATTACCATTTCAAACATGTATGAGTACACTAGTAACATCTTATCATCAGGTGAGTTGTTGATTACATAGACAATAAACAACGCTATAATAACAACAAACATTGTACCTGCACTCTCAGTTTTACATTTTGTTAATTTTATGCTTAGGTATTGAAGATAGCAAAATAACATTTTAGATTACATCGGATAATGATGATAAGAGTAAATCACCTTTACATTTCATAATATTTTTGTTGGAATATAAGTAATTTTACCATAACTGCAATTAAAACAAAATTAAATAACAAATTGAAACATCTAATACTATTAGACAATGTTATTTCATCACACAAATGATAAGGACAATAATATAATATTTTAATACCACACACAAATGCACAATATCCAATAAAAAAAAAATATTTTTATAGAACTTTGTTTTCAATATACACATTTTTAGTGTCATTTTTGTTTAAATACAATACAAGATCTTAAAACCAATCTAAACATTTTATAAATAAGTATTGACACAAAATAAATAAATAGGTAATAAAGGTTCAAAAATCTGTTGTTTTCCTTATGGGGTGGCATAGTCCGAAACTGATAAAAAAATTCTAACTTCATTCATATTTCAAAATGTTGATATTTCGCTGTAGCATGTTCATAATTATTTAGTTTGATCAATTTATTTAATTTATTCTGAATTATTGTTTTTTTTTAGGTAAAATTATTTTACTTCACATTGATTCAATAATAGAATTTAAAATTCTAAAAGTTATTATCGCACATTACTCACAGTACAAGTAATATATTTCATTTAAATAATCTAAACTAAAATGACTCTGCTTTGGTCCGGTTAAAAAGAAAAACTCCATTGAGCATCCTGCAGAACAGCAGTGAATAAAAAGGGTGCGTGTCACTAGACCGCCTACCATGCACGCCAACTTACACTTTTCGACCATTTGCTGAATGTTATTAATACAGATCGCAAATAAGGGAAAAAAAAAATACAAAAAAAACAAAATGATATTAACATGAGGTAACACCACAAACATTATATTATCCTCCATCCAATGCTACACTTATTTAAAAACTCATTACTTTTAGAATATAATGTATATTTATTCTGAGCAATAACAAAACACGCTAAAGTATATCAATAAAATCTTGCTATGAAATGGCTACAGATTCAGCAATGTTTCAGTTTTCACTTATTTTTCTTGGCTGTATAAGATATACTGTTGCCACAACTTTAATAAAAAAGAAAGTACTTACCTCTTCATTATATAATTTACTTAATTCTTTTTTAATAGGGTCTATCAATTGTATTTGGCCAGTAGAAAATCCTATAATTAACGATACACTATCCGATGTCATTGTGACCGTATTAAAGTCATGACAAGTTGGATTTGTTCCTTTGTACATTTTTTTGTCTACAGGTTTGGTAAGATCAGCTGCCTGAAATAAAGAGAAAAAGTATGATGATATACTGTACAAAATTTCAGATTTAGTTTGTTTTGAAAAGGTTGATTGAGACTATAAGTAAATTGGTTACTGAAAATTGTATTGTGACTTTCAAATTCATATGAAATATTTGAATTCAAATATTTGAGCTGAAATGAAATATAAAAGTAATGATTACCTTCTTGACACCTCTGTACACATAAACATAGAGCTCCTTGCCGTGATTGAAGCATATCCTATCGTCGGAGCCCTGGGACTCCGAGCCTGCACCTCCAGGACTTGGCGGCAAGGACACCAGAGACACGCGGACGTGTGAGGAGCCCGAGCCGCTGGTGTAACCCACGCGATTTGGTCTCGAGTACTCGGACAAAGTCATCAAGCGATAAGTACCTTCGCGGGTCACAAATTGAGTCTTTACTTCGTCCTTCCCTCCAGAGTCCGATTGCACAGCCATATTATCATATTATCCTGTTATTATTCATGGAGACTACTGCAAGAGAGACACCTACTGCGTTTGACAGCTCAAACAGACTGCAAACCGGATTCCCAACGGTCGTACGCGATTGCCATCACTTGTCTGCACGTGTTCGAATATTTAATTCATTCACCTATCGTACGATAAGCTGTTTGATTACGGTTTTTAATTAAAAAAAAGGTTGAATGAAGCGAGAAACGCAGTGTTGTGCAGTCAAAAAGTCAGGTGTCTGACAAATTGACAGGAGTTTGACGGAAGATTGCTGTCAAGATAACATTTGACAAATAAGTGTGTCAGCATGTTTTTTTTTCTAATCAAAGAAAGTTGGTTCATACAGCCATTTACTAATTACAGACTGTGATTATAGATGTTTGAAAAGTCTATGACACGATTTTTCTTTTGAAATACTGTTTTTTAAAAGACTTTTAGGAAAATAAAAATACTTTTATTAAAAATACATTGATTTATTAACTACTTTACATTACCTACGTCACTCTCATTTTTATGAGAAACATTTTTTTCATCAGAAACTTGTTTAACTTCAGAGTTATCTTTTTGTCCTTCAACACCTTCACCTTGTTTTACATCTTTTTCATCATCTTTTTGTTCCAGGAATTTCCCCCATTTGTCTAACCTCTGATTAATATCTGCATCTGTCTCAGCAATTTTGTACTTGGTTTTTCCATCCCATATTTCAGCTGTGATTTGTCTTTTACCGAACCATCGTCCGTTTATCAATAGTACCACAGCATCAGCTTGTTCGGGCTCTTTCATGGTTATCTGTGCCACTCCCTCGGGATGTCTATCGTAGATGACTACTTTACGGACATCACCACATTTTCCACATTCCTCCCTTAAGTCCTGCTGGTAGTCTAAAATGAGCTGAACTTCTTTGTCAAAATCACTTGGATGAAAGAGATTTTTAACAATTACTACTCTTTCATGTTTGGAACGTTCACCGATAAACTTCTCAGGTCTCCAATCAAAGAGTTTTTCTTTCATTTTCTTTATCTTTTCAAGCTCCTTTTTTCTTCGTTTCTTTGGCTTGAGTGCCGGGTTATACTCTCCTTTTAGTTGGAAATGTGCTCTTTCCACTTTGATAGTGTTGCCTTTGTAATCGCTGCCATCTAACAACTTTAATGCCAAATCAACAGATTCTATTTTGATGTAAGTACATAATGCATCGCCTTTGAAGCAGTTTTGTTCTTTATCCATGTACAGTTTTATTTTCATTTTCTGGTTGCTGGGTTCTCGTTCAACAAGCCCACATTTCTGCATTAAATCCACAAACTCTTGTTCTGTGATATCTAGAGGTAAGTTTGATACATAAACTTTAGTGTTCTTATCATCAGTTTGTTCGAACCATTGTGGTTCACTTTTCCTTTTGACTGCTGCATCTTTTTCTACTTTCTCTTTCACATTCTCTTCTTTATCTTTATCTACAGTATTTTCTACAAAACCATATGACATTTGATAGTAAGCTAAGAATTCATCATCGACTTTCGGTATCCAAGCTTTTTTGACGTCATCCCAAAAGTACTTAGATCCGTCAGCTTCTGTGTATATGTGTGTGTCATCTTCATAGCTGTAGACCCGGCCTGGTGCGTCATCACCTTTAGGATCCCATGCGTTACTGGTTTTATTCCATGTGTATGTTTGTCCTGATGAAGGATCAGTGTAAATAGCTTCATCATCTTTGTAAGTGACGTATGGTGCATAATCACCCCAGGTGTCAGAATCCGTTCTAGATTTATCATCACTGCCGTCTTTAGTAACAGTACTCTCTTTTTCCACGGTCGTTTCGGTAGATTTTTCTATTAATTCTTTGTCATCTGAAGTACTCACAATGTTATCATGTCCCGTTGTTTCCGTTTCAACAGGTTTTTGCGATGTTTTAGAAACAGTTTCAGATTCCTTTTGAAGGTTGTTTTCGATGTCATTCTTGCTTTTAATTTCTGAAGATTCCTCTGTGATATCTTCTGTGGAAGCAACTTTCGCTTGTTTTTCTTCTTCTGCTAACTTTTGTACCGTTTCTTCGGAGAGTTTGATCACAAACCCTGACCTTGCTGTTTTCGACATATCTTACGATTTAGTTTATTGTTTGTTATTAGAAATTAATTATACTTTGTTGATATGATTACATCCTGATTTCTTTTATCATTTAACATAAATAAGGTAGTAATAAATCCAAGTTATTTTTTATTTCTAAAATAAACAGTGAAAATTAAAAACCTACAATTATTTGGCCGATTCTTAGGGTTACCAGTCAATAAGAAACAAAATTTCGTTAAAAGCCTAAAATAAAGATGTCGACTGATAAAATCCTTGAAGAAATAGAATACAATATGCTCCTCTTAAAATGTCAAGAATATGGGAAAACAGAGAGAGGTGTTTCCAGCAGTGACTGTGGTTAGTTGATGCAGTACTTAAATAGTCCATTTTTTTGACATTTTATTACCAAACTACCAGTGTAATGTAGTGTGTAAATGAGAGATCGTTATTTATTCATGTTTAGGGCTTCCACCTGAAAGATTTTTGCGAATACGCCATGCTCCGATACAAGGGTTGAAATAATCTAGGTAAATGATGAAAATTACATTAAGTAAAACTGTGTGAAATAGATGAAATATATTATAGAACACTTTGTATTTTGAATATTACGAAACAAGGGCAAAAGAACAGGAAAGTATTGCAAATTTTGCGTGTTGGCAACACAACCAGAGACAAAACAGCATGCCAATTTGACAGTGACACAACTATGACAGTTCGTGACCAGTGTTGTGACCTGAAAAACTTACGCAACAGAGTAAACTCAGTTTTCTGAATTGTACTTACGAGTTAACTGCAAGAAAAACTGAACTAAAATGTTTTTACTAAATACTGGTTGAGTACTATATAGTTTATATGTGAATCAATAAATTGGATAACGAAAATAAATTGAACAGCACTACATAAAAAGTGAAATTTACGCAAATATAAAAAAAAAATCAATGCAATAAATAAAACGCACCGTCGAAAAACTGCTACATTATTTTCAATGTTCAAGTTATTTTATTACATTCAATTTATTTTTGTACAAAAATTATAAATTAATTAATTTAAAATTTTATCATTCATTATATTAAGTTGATTGATTGAAGATGATATTTTTAGGAACCAGAAGTGGATTTATTTAAAAAAAAAGAAAACATTCACTAATAACAATCGTATAATTTATAAAATCAACACTAATCACAATTTGATAACTAATTTTAGATTAATTACAATATTTTAATTATAGAGGAAAACAATCAACCACCAAATAAACTATCTAGACCAAGAGCCGTGTATTTAAATATCTCGCAAGCTACGTGACGACCGAGAACCTATCTGTACGAGCGCCGAGAGAAAAATACCCCTCCACGTCGGCCGCTCAACAGTTTTATTAAAAGTATGACGTCACGCGCTTTATTCCGAACCAACAAGTAGAAATTAATAAAAACAGTAAATCGACGCTAACACGGCCCCTCCTGACCGTGTCCGTCCTCGGGCACCTCCTCTCTCACGACTGCCTCTGCTGAGTCCGTGTGAGGTTGGTTGGAAGGTCCTGGCTCTATGGGATCATCCTGATCGTTATCACCTGTAATGCATGATAACGATTGTTTGCATTAGTTTAGCGCAAACTAGGCAAAGTTGTCAAACCGATCATTCGTCTCGCTTTCAAGGCCCCTTCCATACTAAGTACTTTAGGAAGATGAACTATCACAGTCATACGAATTATTATATCGTTCGTCTCTTACATTCATCACTCTGTACGGCCGTACTAGAAACCCCCCTTTACATATTAATTAGCATGTTTTTGCATGCCAACTAATATGCTCGTTTTCGAATGTATGCACTGCATATGCACGTGTATTTTATCGAATTTGCCGATTACCGTTCTGTATCTAGTCATTATACATTCCTCGGGTTCTCCTTACGGTTAGAGCTCAGTTACGTCGATTACTGTAGATCAGAGGTGTGCACACAGCTAAACACCTATGTAAGCTCCCAGGATGTGCACACAGCTAAACATCCATATACACCTCCGGGATGTGCACACAGCTAAACATCCACGTCGGCTTCCAGGATGTGCACACAGCTAAACATCCATATACACCTCCGGGATGTGCACACAGCTAAACATCCACGTCGGCTTCCAGGATGTGCACACAGCTAAACATCCAGATACACTGCTGGGATGTGCACACAGCTAAACATCCATATGAACAAATCCATGGCGATTCCTCCAGGGCATCTCCAGGCTCCAGTACTCATGTACAGCCGTACTTCACACTTGTCACACCAGCGAAGTCAATCGCCTGCAACATTAAGTAAAAATATTACTCACATTCAAAAAAGGATGCACACGTATCCGGGCACCACTCTCCTTTCCAAGGAACCATATATTGGGCTGCTGCCTGTGTCAATTTCCCTCGGGCATCGGCTAACAACTTTAACTCGTATCTGTCGCTTGGTAAAACTTTGGTGACTCGATATGGTCCTCTCATTCCGGAGTCTACCTTGCCCGTGCTCTGGGAGTACTTAATCACAAACACTAGGTCACTAAGCTTAAAAACTCTTGGAGGATGTCGGTCCCGGTTAACACGAGCGTCTTGCTCCGCTCGGTTATTTCTCAGCATCTCACTGGCTCGAGTTCTGCACAACTCGCGCCACGCCAGTCGATCAGGATGAGAGTCCTCAATCGCCACATCTCGGACTAGGGCACGGAGTGCAGGAGTGGTTGCATCAGTACCGATTAACAAATTTAGAGCAGAATATTTAGTGGTTTTTTGTTTCGTTATGTTTAACACTAATTGAAGTTTCCATAGGTAATCAGACCAACATGTATTTTTATTACTAACTTCGATACGAATCATATTTAAGACGGTACGTATGTAACGTTCCGCCTGACCATTTGCATGGTGCATTTCAGGCGTGATATAATGTATATCACAACCCAAATCATTAATCAGTTTTACAAAATTAGAAGCTTCGAACATACGTCCCCGATCACAAATCAATAATTTCGGGACACCAAACAAAGCAATCGCCTTATCAAACACACACTTTAAATTTTCTGCATCTTGCCTGTACATGGGGTACAGTAATACAAATTTCGTAAAAGAATCAACGATGACGAGTATGAATTTATAGCCGTTAGACTCGGGCAAGGGGCCCAAAGAGTCTACATGTATGGTATCAAACGGTGTGTCTGGTTTCTCCCAAGATGTTATCGGTTGTTCTGGAGCTCTAGGGACACGTTTCTTTGATATACAAGACACACAGTGAGACACATACTTACTTACGAAGGTTCTAAGACCGGGAAACCAAAAATGCTTAAGGATCAGATGTAGAGTCTTTTCTGCCCCAAGATGTTCGTGCTCATCGTGAAAGACCCGTAGAAGACTTAATCTATGGCCTTTTGGTATATAGCACAAAAGGCGTGGATTTTCTCCTATAGGAGTGTAACGATAGTAGAGTAAATCTTTTTGGTAGACGTACCTCTGGGGATCCAGACTACCTTCATTTAACTTTTGAATTAACTCTTGAGTCTCTTTATCTGCATTTTGTGCAATCTGGGCCCAGTTTCGAGGTCTGTCAACATGATTTACTAGCGCTGCTGGTGGATTCCTGCTTAGGTAGTCAGCGTGCGGCATTAAAGCACCTTTCCGATATTCGATTGTAAAATTGTAGTCTTGTAAGTAAATCCACCAGCGCGCTACTCTGGGTAGTAAGTCCTTTTTCCGTTCTGTAGCCTTCAGGGCGTTGCAGTCGGTGACAATCTTAAATTCAATACCAATAAGGTAATGTCTTAGATGTTGCAACGCTCTGACGACTGCCAGAGTTTCTAATTCATACGAGTGATACCTACACTCTGCTCCTTGAGTAGTCTTACTGAAATAGGTAACCACACGTTTCTTAGAGTCACTGTGAGTTTGCAGCAGTACAGCGCCATATCCCGCGCTGCTTGCATCCGTGTGCAGTTCCGTAGGTAAGCTCGCATCAAAAACTGTCAGTATGGGCTCGGTGGTAAGTTTGTGAATAATATACTGACGGGCAGATTCTTGTCCTGGACCCCACTCAAATTTAGCGTCCTTTTTTAGCAAACGAGATATACTCACAGTTTTTGACGCGTAGCTTTCGATGTACCGGCGAAAATACCCTGCCAGTCCTAGGAACTGACGGACTTGCTTTACATTACCTGGTATCGGAGAGTCAAGCAGGGCTGTCACCTTACTCGGGCTCGGTCTAACCTGACCATGTGAGATTACGCGGCCAAGATATTCTACCTGCTGTGTGAGAAATGAACACTTTTGGAGGTTCACGGAAAATCCAGCCTCCGTCAGTGTTTTCAGAACCGCGCGCAATAACACTATACCCTCTCCTACAGTTTCACTCATCAGTAAGACGTCGTCTATGTAAACTAGGACGTTACCTGCTTCGATTAGTTTTCGAAGAGTGTTATTGATGATTCGTTGATAAACTGTCGGAGAATTACATAGCCCGAACGGCATTTTCAAAAATTCGAAATGGGCCTCGGGAGTTACGAATCCTGTTTTATGTATTGAGTCCTCGTCGATAGGAATCTGGTGGAAACCGGAAGCCATATCTAAGCACGTAAAGAATTTTGAAGAGCCTAGGCGATCTATGTGATCTTCGATGAGAGGCAGAGGATATCTGTCTTTTATTGTAATTCTGTTCAGAGCCCGGTAATCAACGCACAGCCTGTTCGAACCGTTTTTCTTTTTAACGAGTAATATTGGACTAGCGTACTCGGAAGTTGATTCCCTGATTATCCCCTTTTCTAGTAAATCGTTAATTATTTCCCTCACTATAACTTTTTCCTGATATGATAAACGGTATGGGTGATACACTACTGGCGTATCACTAGTGAGATTTATACTCATCTGTCCCGTGGTTACTGTTGTGGTCGCTGTGCCTGATATAAGAAACTTAGAAAATTCATTAATCACCGACATCAACGAAACGAGTTCATCACCTAAGAGTGGCGTATTGATACCGCTTATTAATTTTTTTCCGACTGAGTTAATTTTAATGGGGCTATTACAATTGTGAGTTAAGTATTGTTTGTCTTTGGTACGATAATAAGTAATGCCGTCTCTGTTTAATACGTCTGTGCCGATTATAATAGGCGTATTCATACAGGAACCCGGTACAATAACTAAATCAACGTCAAGAGAGATATTTTCGAATTCAATAGTCAGAGTGACATACTCCTGACAGGAAATCTCTCTTTCGCCTACTCCTTTAATGAGACACTTGGTAAGTTTACGTTGGCAAGAAAACAATTTAATTATATCAGACGAGATCAAGGAGACGTTCAACGCACCACTATCTATCAATATATCCACGGGTATACCCTGAATGACCGCTGTCACAATATCATTTTTGTTAGAAACGTTAGAAACATCTTTACATAAATTTACCCTTCTATTTTGGTAATTTTTTTGCGATTCCGAACGCTCTTTAGAAAAACAATTACTCTCTTTATGTCCTACTTTTTTACAAAAGGTACAGGTTGGTACAGTTGCCGGTTTATGCGCAATCGCGAGTTGACGAGAACTATTCGACGTATCTAGTCTTTTGAAACAATCTTGGCTTTTATGACCGTTCTTTCCGCATGAGTAACACCTTACAATCGACCTACCAATTTTGTTGCGAGTTTTCGTCGAATTCGCGGGTAGACGAGAATCTAGTCTTGTATGCGCGGGTTTAATGTAAATGGCTAAAAATGAAATAAGATTGTCAATAGATAAGTCGGCGTTTGCAGCTGCTGCACGAACCTGTGGGTCTGTTATGCCCCGAATTATAATTTGAATCATGAGATCATTGCTCAACCCTTTGACAATACGTAAACGTAGCAACGAACGTCGGGCATATTCGGCATATGTTGAATATTTATCCGATGTAGTTTGCATTACTTCGTACAGAATGCTCGCATAGTCTAACCTGCGCGGGCACAATGGAGTAAATTCTAATTTAAAATTAGACCACGACCGATCGTTTGTAACCCATTCGTTTAACCAGGTTTTTGCATCACCTTTCAGACAGTTGGATACCCTCGATAGGCACTCGGTGTCGCTCCAACCAGTCGCGACCCTAGCTCGTTCTACCTCCTCGCACCATACTGTGATATCATTAATTTCAGGATCAAAATTCGAAACGAAGTAACTATGAGACTTGTTCGTCATTGCTGCGCCTAAAAGTTCGACTAATGCGTTGCTAGCGGAAGGCGGAGTCGGATCTCGTTGACTAGTATTAGGTACGGTTGGTATGGTACGCGCTGACCTTCTCGAATCATCTATGGAACTACCCTCTATAGCGTTAAGCCGTGAGATTATTGTGCTTAAAGTTTGTCTAACCGAGACGTCGCGACGTGAGTGCAAATCCCGTGATCTCGAACGCGAGTCTCGTAAACATGACCTGTCCCGTTTTCGAATATAGTTCCTAGAACGATTACGAGGGGATCGGGAAGGTGTCCTGGATGGACTGCTGCAAGAACGATCGCGAGTCTGCCTACGTGATAGGTACCTATACTTAGACCGAGATCTTTCGGGGGTACTTTCTTGTTCGCGTGAGTTACGACGTTTCCGAGGAGAACGCGTACGTTTCCGAGCACGATAAGCAAAATCAGAGGACTTACTGCGTGACCGCGAGTCTCCAGGCATTGCGCTTTGGTACTTGATTGTTTCCCTGTTAACACTTGTGAGCATAGGCCTATCCCACTTCTGATTTTAGGAACCAGAAGTGGATTTATTTAAAAAAAAAGAAAACATTCACTAATAACAATCGTATAATTTATAAAATCAACACTAATCACAATTTGATAACTAATTTTAGATTAATTACAATATTTTAATTATAGAGGAAAACAATCAACCACCAAATAAACTATCTAGACCAAGAGCCGTGTATTTAAATATCTCGCAAGCTACGTGACGACCGAGAACCTATCTGTACGAGCGCCGAGAGAAAAATACCCCTCCACGTCGGCCGCTCAACAGTTTTATTAAAAGTATGACGTCACGCGCTTTATTCCGAACCAACAAGTAGAAATTAATAAAAACAGTAAATCGACGCTAACAATATTGTATTCAACACGTAACATGAGAGTATTGGTATTTTTCAGCACAGTGCACTGATGGTATTTTATTACATAAGCACAGACAAAGATTTTGCCCATGTCTATCGATGAGTAAACTGTCAAAAGTCATGGTTTCTATTGGTTGTTGGTTGTTGTCAAAGGCAGGAAAAAAGTTCAAGGCAAAGGCCACCAAAAAAAAGCACTTAATTCTCCTGTGAATTTTCTACACATTAATTTTATTCTACGCCTCGCTTATCGTAATCGTTAGTGTATAATTTACGGTAATTAATTGTTTTTTTAATTACTATTTATTTTCGGTTGCCGCAGTACTATCGTTCAGTTAGTTCAACGTTAAAAAGGCTACGTAAGAAAAACTGTAACGTGGTTACTTATTTTAAAAACAAAACTAAATTAATTATTGATTACTGTCTTGTCCTTTCGGTATAACCTAAAGTACTATACATTTTTAATTTCTAAAATATTTGTTATTTCTTTTTTCGTAGACTATCAACAATGGAAGATCTAAAAGAGGTTTATTTGAGCCCATTGCCGGATTCTCCGTACGTAAAACCATTCCGGTTCAACTACACGCAGAACGGCAAAGAGAAGACTTGGGATCTGTTAGAAGTCCATGATTCTGTGGCTATCATAGTTTTCAATGTTACCAGAAAAGTTATGGTATTTGTCAAGCAGTTTCGGCCAGGTAAATAATTATATTATATAAATGCTATCTGTAGATTTTAGATTGAGATTACTAATTTAGATAACATTACTAACCTGCACAACTTTGCCTGTCCCACAGAGGGAATAAACATTATATAGCCGTTCACAAGTAATGTAGTTTCCTTAATAGGAATTAATGAAGATTTAATTTTGTGCACTAAATTCAAATATTAGCCCCTACAAAATCACAAACACTACCTCTTTATAATATTAGTATAGATTACAAATTATCAATAAATTTTGAAACCCTTTCAAATAACTAAAGCACACTTAAAAACCTTATACTTTACAGCCATTTACTACAATTCAATACCTCCCGAGGAAAGGAAGGCCTCCAAGATAGACACTATCAAGTACCCTGCTTCACTTGGTATTGCCTTGGAAATGTGTGCCGGGATCATTGATAAGAACCTGCCCATTGAGGAAATAGCTAAGGAAGAAGTGATGGAAGAATGCGGATATAAAGTAGATGTTTCAAATTTAGAAAAAGTTATAGCATATAGGTATGGTTTTTTGTTTTTTTTTTATTGCCATGTAGGCAAACGAGCCACCTGATCGTAAGTGGTTACCGTCGCTCATGAACCTCTGCAATGTCAGGGGACATTGAGGGGTCGCTACCTACGACCTTACTTTAAGGACCCTCCTCAAGCCTCGTTTGAAGTAGGACAAGTCATATCTATTATTCGTCATCATCATCATCAGCGTATAGACGTCCTCTGTTGGACATAGGCCTCCCCCAAACTTCGCCACAAAGGCCGATTATTCATCTTTTCCATATCATCACAGATATCCATTGCTGGATAAACTTCACTACAATGAGGTCCAACTCTATTGGACTCCAGTGACTTCCTTTAGCCTTTGAAGGAGGTTGAATAAATGAATGATATTATAGATTAAAAAGATATGTAATCATTATTTATTATCATACAAAACTGATCTAACTAACAATGTACTGAAAGGCCAGATAAATATCTACTTTGTGAAAAAGTTTTGATAACTGCTTTGAACAACTGTTTTAAATATTCATGAACCATTGAACCGTAGTTGACATAAATTGAATTTTTATATTTGCATCTGTAGTATTCATTACAAAATCTCTTATATATAAAAATGAATTGCTGTTCGTCAGTCTCGCTAAAACTCGAGAACGACTGAACCGATTTGGCTTATTTTAATCTTGAAATATTCGTAGAAGTCCAGGGAAGGTTTAAACGGTGAGAAAATTTACTGATGTGACGCAGACGAAGTTGTGTGGGCCAGCTAGTAATATATATTTTTCACTGTTGAAATTTTGATGTTAAATTATTATAATTATTTCTCTTAATTCTAATTAACAGGTCTGGAGTAGGAGTTCAAGGTGCTCTACAAACAATGTTCTACTGTGAAGTCACGGATGACATGAAAACTGAACAAGGTACTGATTTGACTTCTTGATTACATTGGTCTCACCATGATCTGGCCTAGGTTTTAAGAGGGAGAAGTGACTAAATTTTTTTTTTTTTGAACTTTGAGAGGTAGGAAGCAAAGCAGGTGACTAACATGGAAAATTATTATAAATTGCCCTCAATCATTACCACCTGATTTTGGGAGTAAGGCCATTGGTCATGACCTTTTCGTAGCCTGCTCATATTTATTTTCATTTAAGAATTAATATTACTAGTTAAAGTTTTATCGTTGGAGTTATTTTTTGAAAAGATAGGGGACAATTCTGATTTTAAAAATAAGTATTGAAATCTCCCACAGTTCTACTTTTTCGACGTAAGTTTAAAATCGTCTTTCGATAACGCGCGATAAGAAACTTCGTTCCAATAGCAAAAAAAATATTAACATTATTCCAGGCGGAGGAGTCGACGACGAAATAATAGAAGTTGTAGAAAAGACGATACCTGAAGTAGAAGAATTGCTTCGTTCTAAAGACATCTTAGCGAGCCCGCCTAGTTGTCTGTTTGCGCTCATGTGGTTCATACACAACAAAGCAGATAAATTTAGAAAGTAAGTTAAAAGTCATTGTTTATTCTCAATTTTATTTATAACAGGGTGCACTATTAAAATATACTTCTATTATTGCAATAGTTTATGATATGCTTTGTTAATTGTAATCAAAGTTAAGCTACATATTTTATGGCCAAAGCAAAACACCTTTTTTCTCGAAGGCTAACAAGTCATATATGATAAGTTAGAATTTTTATTTAAGTTGTATGTGACTCTCTGGGAAGTTGTTGAATTTTAAAATGTTCTTCGTCTTTTGCAGAATTATGTCCATAATGACTTTTAATAAATAAATCGAATCAGTATTTATTTATTTATTAAATTATTCAATGAGAAAAAAAAGTACCCAGTTTATATTAATTATTTTGTATAATGGTCACAAAATAAAACTAAATATCATCCGCATTTTCTAAAATCATTTTGTCACTGGATAAGTAAAGATCAAAACGAAAATTAATTAAAAATCTTGATATTTAAAAGCACTGAAAATATACACGTAAATTATTTTATAAAAAATTTTATGTTTGCTTTCTTCTGTAAAATCAAATTTAGGCACTTTTTATTATACCACTGATATTGTAATATTATAATGCAGGACATTTGAACGTTTTTGCGGCGAATGTAAGAAAACAGATAAACAATGAATCTGAACTGTATGTATTTAATTATAATTTACTCAGTTTTAATACCCATGTATTTTATGCATTTAAATTGAAGTAGTTAGTAAAAAATGTACGAAAGTCTGTTTATTTTAGTGGTTGTCTATTCTTTTATATTTTATTGGGTTGTATGTACATGGTACAAATTGAACCACTTGAGTTTTGGAAATGGTTAAACATTTTCTAACACTATGAAGTATGTACGAATATCTTTGTGGACTTATGATGAATTTCAAGAAAATTTAATGGATAAAGATACAGATCCACATATAAATCCAAATATAAAATATCATGTCTATGTTGTTTATAGTATTATATTATTGTAATAATGTTTGTTGTTATAATCAGTTTTGTTCTATGATTATTTCAGATGCTTTGTTAGAATGTATTTAATTAGTTTCGGTTTGGTGCTAGTGTATCGATTTTAATAAATTTATTTTCATGTATCTCATAAATAATACGTTCCTAGGTTCAAATGTGAAAGAGTTAATAGTATATTAAATTATTTATTGATTATAACTGAACAATGTCTGTAATTGTATTGACAAGCGCTATGCTGTGATCAAATCGACATTCTGTGATTAAATGCCGACCTGTGGTTCTGAAGCATTTGTTTTATTTCAACACAAATAAATCGCAAACATGGTAAATTTGTATCTCTTTAATTTTTAACCCTTTTTTAAACTCCAAAATCAATGATGAACTAATTTTCACATTATTTTTTTGAATGGAAATTTATTCCAATGTTGAATGAACACTATTCTAGTACTATTATTAGTCACATAAAAAAGTGAAATTGCTAAAATATATTTTATACTGTAAGACAGATAAACATACAGGCATTAACACGCAATATTAATATAAATCGTTTGAATGTCAAAATATGCTGTATGTATTGAACGAGGCTAGAAGAGAGTTTTCAAAGGTAAAAAAAAAATTAAAAAGGGCTGCAGGTAGCAAGCGGTATCCTCCTGACAATACTAAACTTTGAACAACGATAATCAGGCTATTAGAAATTATCAATACATTTTAAATGTTGTCAATATTTTGGCCATACTTCCAATAATATTGCGGTATGTGTGTGTACAAACATGTTTTTTTAAATATGTTTCTGAAAAAATAATAAAACAAAAATGCACATCAATATTTTTTTATTGAAATTCAAAAATTACTCATACATTTATTATTACAATTTGTGAACTTAGTCATGCAAGATATTGTAACCTATCATCTAAATTTAATATTTCGATTACTACCTAATTCCTAACATAATACTACAGATTTTATGAGACACTTTCAACTAAAACAGAGAGTAGATTGTGCGCATAAAAAGTTGCACAACATTATCAGAAAAAAAAAATCAAATTTTTCAACATTTCTATTGATATTCTCTTCATACTGTTATCTTGATGTTTACCTTCATGTCAAATATTAAATTAAAATTAATTAAGAACATAAGTGCATTCAAACAAACATTTCTAAGCATAAACTCTATAATCTATTGACCTCACAACATCAAAATCTATAATCAAAAATCTAATTTGTATAAAAAATCGGCAACTACTAAACATTTAGAACGAATTCACATTTAAAATTAATCGATTCTAAAATGTTTCGAATATCGATTTAATCGATATCACTCAATCATTCGTTGATCTTGCACGACTGAGTTCACAGTACATAGTTTAAGTATAATTCATTCAATGTATCCTCGTTAGGTCTTCAACTATTTTAATTAGGTCGTCTATTTTAGCATCACGCATCATTCCACTACCGTCATCAATCTGAAAATAAAAAAAAAAAAACTTGGGAGGTGTCATGGGACAGCCGAATAGAACGAAGTTCCTTTCGATTAAAAGATATCTTATATTTTTTTTTTCCTAACGTAACGCACGATAAGGAACGTGTTTTAAAAGATTTTGATCACAGCGCCATCTAGCGATAATAATCTAAAACAAAAAAGTGTCGTGACAACTTTCCGTAATTTTTTCCGTCTAGCCCCCTTCCACAACGCGCGATAAGGAACTTAGTTCCAATAAATAATGCTTTAATTTCAATTCAAATAAGGTTTAAAGAGATTTGAGTCAGACATTACTATCTATTTGTATCTTAAGTTTGTATTTACGTATTACTTTACTGTATTACAGGGTGTTCCAAAATTAAGTATTTTCCAAGTTAAGAAAATTATTGAAAACTTTATAAGATATTTCATTAGGGGACGGAGCGACGGGAAAGGGGGACGGAGCGACGGGAAAGAGTGCCGAGCGCGTAACGCGTCGCGCCGTCCCTCCAAACCCCGTGCTGGGTTCTGGCCTCAGCCGGAGTTCGGACGCTGTGTGTGAGCGGTTGGAGGTTTTAGTGCGGTTCAACTCCCACATACGGGGATCCCGTGATTTCTCCTCAAACTGAGAAAAAAAAAAATATTTCATTAACTGTTTAACATCCTGAAAAGTTAGGACGGCAATATTACCATCGAGAGGGCCATAGATACATACATTACAAAAACAAGAACAGTTGATAACATGAATCAATAAATCTTTAATAACACATCTATACTTATAATAAAATCGTAGAGAGGTCAATTCTGTACATTGAAAATATCAAAAAAAAAACTAGCAGGGGGTGTTTGGTTATCGATTCTGATGCCAAAAATGCAATTAGATTTTTTTTTGTCTGTTTGTCTGTTTATCTGTTTGTCTGTTTGTCTGTATCTTTGTGCACGCTAATCTCCGAACCGGCTGAACCAATTTAGTTGGGGTTTTTTGTAATGTATTATGGCAAGTCTCACTTAACATTTAGTCGTTGTTTTATCAAAATCGGTTCAGTATTAAAAAAGTTATAAGTGAAATAACGTCGATGGGTATTACGTTTTCGTGGCCAACATAAAGAGATCTCCAATTTATATGGTGAATCGTCGCAACTGGAGCTCTGACTAAAGTGGACGGCGGAATCAGTGATATTGAGTAATTCGTATTTCGACTGGAAAGAGTGCCGAGCGCGTAGCGCGTCGCACCGTCCCTACAAACCCCGTGCTGGGTTCTGGCCTCAGCCGGGGTTTGGACGATGAGTGTGAGCGGTTGGAGGTTTTAGTGCGGTTCAACTCCCACATATCGGGTGATTTCCTACAACTGAAAAAAAAAAAAAAGTTAGTCTTTATTACATAAGCTCGGCCATTGAAAGTCCCATCCAAATCGACCCAGCCAATCATGTTTAGGCTCTAATGAAGCGTCCTGATGAGATCTTTGTGTAGAGGATGAATGTCAAGGTCTGATGATGGAGCTGGAAGGTGGCTATGGGAACTCCGTCATTAACCAAGATAACCTCATCGTGTTCAGGCTCTAATGAAGCGTCCTGATGAGATCTTTGCGTAGAGGATGAATGTCAAGGTCTGATGATGGAGCTGGAAGGTGGCTATGGGAACTCCGTCATTAACCAAGATAACCTCATCGTGTTCAGGCTCTAATGAAGCGTCCTGATGAGATCTTTGCGTAGAGGATGAATGTCAAGGTCTGATGATGGAGCTGGAAGGTGGCTATGGGAACTCCGTCATTAAGCAAGATAACCTCATCGTGTTCAGGCTCTAATGAAGCGTCCTGATTAGATCTTTCCGTAGAAGATGAATGTCAAGGTCTGATGATGGAGCTGGAAGATGGCTATGGGAACTCTGTCAATAAGCAAGATAACCTCATCGCGTTTAGACTCTAATGAAGCGTCCTGATGAGATCTTTGTGTAGAGCATGGATGTCAAGGTCTGATGATGGAGCTGGAAGGTGGCTATGGGAACTCCATCATTAAGCAAGATAACCTCATCGTGTTCAGGCTCTAATGAAGCGTCCTGATGAGATCTTTGCGTAGAGGATGAATGTCAAGGTCTGATTATGGAGCTGGAAGGTGGCTATGGGAACTCCATCATTAAGCAAGATAACCTCATCGTGTTTAGGCTCTAATGAAGCGTCCTGATGAGATCTTTGTGTAGACGATGAATGTCAAGGTCTGATGATGGAGCTGGTAGGTGGCTATGGGAACTCCGTCATTAAGCAAGATAACCTCATCGTGTTCAGGCTCTAATGAAGCGTCCTGATTAGATCTTTGCGTAGAGGATGAGTGTCAAGGTCTGATGATGGAGCTGGAAGATGGCTATGGGAACTCTGTCAATAAGCAAGATAACCTCATCGCGTTTAGACTCTAATGAAGCGATGAATGTCAAGGTCTGATGATGGAGCTGGAAGGTGGCCACTGTCTGCCTGGCTAATCTCTGGAATGGCTAGACCGATTCGGACGGGCTGACTTTCAATGACTGATAGTTTATGTTATAAGGAGTAACTTAGACTATATTTATTTTAGAAATTGTTGTTTTTTTAAATTCTCGATGAAGTTCAAGGATGGTATTTACAGCGAGAAAAAAATCGAATAGTTGACATTGAATTGAGATTGGCGCAGACGAAGTTGCGCTGGGCAGCTAGTCTTTTATAAAGTCGATACTGACCGCCAGTCCTTTAACGATATCCTGTTGCACATCCCTGGAGAGATCCAGGAACGTTTCTATGAGATCTCCGTCGACGAACCCCTCCGCGGGCTCCGTCTTGATGTCCGTGTTGAACGAGCGCCAGAACGAGTGCGGTATACGACCCACTGACTTGATAGAGTGAGATAGACGCTCTTCCACTTTCTGTAGGAACTCGAATAGCTCTTGCGATATCTGAGCTACTAGGACTGAAAGGGAAATTAGAATGTTTACATTGAGGAACGCAGGAAATGATTAAGTACATTATGTTAAGAGAAATTAGTGTGGAAATGAAATGGATTTTCACCCATTTTCATTGTCTCAAGGTTTGACAACTTCAAACTATACAATCATCATACTTTGATTGATTTACGAGTTAAGTGATTAATGTTGATTTCTACTCATAAAAACGCAAATTATATTTTATATTCCAATTTTAAAATTCGTGTTTTTTATCTGTGCTTCGAATGTCCAAAACGCTATCCGCCATGATGGCTGTAATATGACGTCACCTCTACAGTAAACCCCTTAGCAAATCGTAGTGTTTACACCGCTGTTTACTCTGTGAGTGACGCAAAAGTGACGTTAGAAGATGGCGGTGCATTAGACGACGTTTTTGCGCAAAATTTGAAATTGAAATTTTAAATGGAAAATTTTAGCCTAATTTGGTTAAAAAAAAATTTTCTATTTTTTTATAGGTTTTTATGACCAAAATTAAATTAAAATAGGCCTATTAAGGATGACAGGTAAATTATACTTCCATAAATGAATTAGGGATGTTGCGAATGTGGATTTTTTGACATTGAACATTGGTGTGTGTATGCGTGCATGTGTATGGGTGTTTATAATAGATTACCGCCTCAGCACGTGCAGATCGTGAACAATGTGGTCTAGAATGAAATGTGGTTTAGATAGGTCTGGAAAATCTACAAAATCGGCTCTTCACAACGTTGTCACCGAAATCGAAAGTGCTATTCAAAACAAAAACATCTGTCTAGGCGTTTTTATAGATATTGAAGGAGCCTTTGACAAAACAAAATACACAAGCATATATAATGCCCTCACACACCACAAAGTTAGCAAGATGCTAATAAATTGGATAGTATGCATGCTAAGCAGCAGAGTAATAAACATAGAAGGTGATGACCAGAAGGCCCTAGTAATCAAAGGCTGTCCGCAGGGTGGAGTACTTTCCCCACTCCTCTGGAATATGGTAGTAAATGGTCTCATCACCCTTCTGAACAAGCACCACTTTAGAACAGTTGGTTACGCTGACGACCTGGTGATACTAATCACAGGAAAACAAGCTTCCACAGTGATGGACTTAGCTGAAGCAGCCCTAAGAATCGTCAAGATGTGGTGCGATAAACATGAGCTGTCGGTCAATCCTCAAAAAACCGAGATCATAATGTTTACGCAAAAACGAATTCTGGGAAGATACAACCTACCAAGATTAGCCGGTATAGAACTAAAACCGGTAAACGAGGTTAAATACTTGGGAATAACCCTTGACAGTAAACTGAACTGGAACAAACACCTGGATAACACAATCAAGAAATCGACAATAGCGTTCTGGCAATGTAAGAAAATGCTGGGCAAGACATGGGGTCTCACGCCCAATATTATACAATGGCTGTACAATAGTGTCATAAGACCAATCATTAGCTATGGATCACTTGTATGGTGGCCGCGCACCGAACTCACTACTGCGGCATCCAAACTACAACAAGTTCAAAGACAAGCATGTGTAGCCATAACGGGCTGCATGAAAACCACACCAACCGCGGCACTTGAAGTGCTATTAAACATGGACCCTCTGCCGCTTCATATCCAGATGGAAGCAACTAGAGCCGCCTTAAGACTAAAGAACCAAAATCTCTTAACAAAACGACTTGATACACCTCACCTGAGAAATCTCCAGGAAATATACAAGGAAATTCCCACACTTTTAGCAGTTACAGATAAAATACCAAAGCAATTTATCTTTGACAAAAAGTACAAAATACAATTATCTGGGGACATCGACTCCGGTGTGAGTAATGACACACCCTTAGAAATATACACCGATGGCTCTAAAACTAAGACAGGAACCGGTTACGGAGTTTTCTCTGAAGACTTAAACATACATATCCATAAACCGCTAGGAGCCCTCAATACAGTATTCCAGGCGGAAACTATGGGTATCTTGGCAGCAGCAATAGCCATCAAGGACAGAAACATCATAGGCTGCAACATCACAATATTCTCGGACAGTCAAGCGACTTTGCTAGCCCTGGAGAGCAACATACACACATCAGGTATCATCCATGAATGTCACGAGGTCCTCAGTGAGGTATGTACTGACAATTACATTACCTTAAGGTGGATTAAAGGACATAGCGGATCACGAGGCAATGATTCTGCCGATGCTCTGGCCCGGCGCGGTTCGGAAACCAGGGCTATCGGACCAGAACCTATTATACCACTTCCATTTGTAACCATAAATTCACAACTGAGACTATTTGCACATAAAAAACACCAATGGTTATGGTCACAGTTACCAGAATGCCGTCAGGCAAAACTTGCAGTCCCAGACATTAATCCAAAACTGACAAAACAACTACTACGCCTGAAGAAGAAAGACCTAAAAGCAGTAGTAGGAGCTATAACGGGACATGGGCCGTTTAACAAACACCTTTTCACCCTAGGTATAACTGACAGTCCGCTATGCAGAGCCTGCATGGAGGAGGAAGAAACAGCTGCTCATGTGCTGCTGAAGTGCACAGGAGTCGCACACTACCGGGCATTACACCTTGGCTCACCGAGGTTGCTCTCTGAGGCGGTCGCCAGACCTAAGAAGCTGGCTGGCTTCCTGGAGGAGCTGGGTCGGAGTACATCCTGATTTAATTTTGTTTAATTTAATCACCCACACGCAAAATAGGCGCAACTGTGACGTCGATTTGCGGAAAATGGCCCGCTTGACACTATCACTATCACTAGGTCACCTGGTGGTTCAAATGACCCATAATTTTTCTTCATGGGCCTGTAGTCTAATATGCTTATGTGTGTGTACGTACATATGGCGCCATGTACAGTAGCCAGCAGCACGGGGCGGTGCGTGGGCGCGGCGGAGTCGGCGTGGTGGTGTGTGTGTGTGTGTGTGTGTACGTACATATGGCGCCATGTACAGTAGCCAGCAGCACGGGGCGGTGCGTGGGCGCGGCGGAGTCGGCGTGGTGGTGTGTGTGTGTGTGTGTACGTACATATGGCGCCATGTACAGTAGCCAGCAGCACGGGGCGGTGCGTGGGCGCGGCGGAGTCGGCGTGGTGGTGTGTGTGTGTGTGTGTGTGTGTGTACGTACATATGGCGCCATGTACAGTAGCCAGCAGCACGGGGCGGTGCGTGGGCGCGGCGGAGTCGGCGTGGTGGTGGTGTGTGTACGTACATATGGCGCCATGTACAGTAGCCAGCAGCACGGGGCGGTGCGTGGGCGCGGCGGAGTCGGCGTGGTGGTGTGTGTGTGTGTGTGTGTGTGTGTACGTACATATGGCGCCATGTACAGTAGCCAGCAGCACGGGGCGGTGCGTGGGCGCGGCGGAGTCGGCGTGGTGGTGTGTGTGTGTGTGTGTGTACGTACATATGGCGCCATGTACAGTAGCCAGCAGCACGGGGCGGTGCGTGGGCGCGGCGGAGTCGGCGTGGTGGTGTGTGTGTGTGTGTGTGTGTACGTACATATGGCGCCATGTACAGTAGCCAGCAGCACGGGGCGGTGCGTGGGCGCGGCGGAGTCGGCGTGGTGGTGTGTGTGTGTGTGTGTGTGTGTGTATGTACGTACATATGGCGCCATGTACAGTAGCCAGCAGCACGGGGCGGTGCGTGGGCGCGGCGGAGTCGGCGTGGTGGTGTGTGTGTGTGTGTGTGTGTGTGTACGTACATATGGCGCCATGTACAGTAGCCAGCAGCACGGGGCGGTGCGTGGGCGCGGCGGAGTCGGCGTGGTGGTGTGTGTGTGTGTGTGTGTACGTACATATGGCGCCATGTACAGTAGCCAGCAGCACGGGGCGGTGCGTGGGCGCGGCGGAGTCGGCGTGGTGGTGTGTGTGTGTGTGTGTGTGTACGTACATATGGCGCCATGTACAGTAGCCAGCAGCACGGGGCGGTGCGTGGGCGCGGCGGAGTCGGCGTGGTGGTGTGTGTGTGTGTGTGTGTACGTACATATGGAGCCATGTACAGTAGCCAGCAGCACGGGGCGGTGCGTGGGCGCGGCGGAGTCGGCGTGGTGGTGTGTGTGTGTGTGTGTGTACGTACATATGGCGCCATGTACAGTAGCCAGCAGCACGGGGCGGTGCGTGGGCGCGGCGGAGTCGGCGTGGTGGTGTGTGTGTGTGTGTGTGTGTGTGTGTACGTACATATGGCGCCATGTACAGTAGCCAGCAGCACGGGGCGGTGCGTGGGCGCGGCGGAGTCGGCGTGGTGGTGTGTGTGTGTGTGTGTGTGTGTGTACGTACATATGGCGCCATGTACAGTAGCCAGCAGCACGGGGCGGTGCGTGGGCGCGGCGGAGTCGGCGTGGTGGTGTGTGTGTGTGTGTGTGTGTGTGTACGTACATATGGCGCCATGTACAGTAGCCAGCAGCACGGGGCGGTGCGTGGGCGCGGCGGAGTCGGCGTGGTGGTGTGTGTGTGTGTGTGTGTACGTACATATGGCGCCATGTACAGTAGCCAGCAGCACGGGGCGGTGCGTGGGCGCGGCGGAGTCGGCGTGGTGGTGTGTGTGTGTGTGTGTGTGTGTGTGTACGTACATATGGCGCCATGTACAGTAGCCAGCAGCACGGGGCGGTGCGTGGGCGCGGCGGAGTCGGCGTGGTGGGTGTGTGTGTGTGTGTGTGTGTGTGTGTACGTACATATGGCGCCATGTACAGTAGCCAGCAGCACGGGGCGGTGCGTGGGCGCGGCGGAGTCGGCGTGGTGGTGTGTGTGTGTGTGTGTGTGTGTGTACGTACATATGGCGCCATGTACAGTAGCCAGCAGCACGGGGCGGTGCGTGGGCGCGGCGGAGTCGGCGTGGTGGTGTGTGTGTGTGTGTGTGTGTGTGTACGTACATATGGCGCCATGTACAGTAGCCAGCAGCACGGGGCGGTGCGTGGGCGCGGCGGAGTCGGCGTGGTGGTGTGTGTGTGTGTGTGTGTGTGTGTACGTACATATGGCGCCATGTACAGTAGCCAGCAGCACGGGGCGGTGCGTGGGCGCGGCGGAGTCGGCGTGGTGGTGTGTGTGTGTGTGTGTGTGTGTGTGTACGTACATATGGCGCCATGTACAGTAGCCAGCAGCACGGGGCGGTGCGTGGGCGCGGCGGAGTCGGCGTGGTGGTGTGTGTGTGTGTGTGTGTGTGTGTACGTACATATGGCGCCATGTACAGTAGCCAGCAGCACGGGGCGGTGCGTGGGCGCGGCGGAGTCGGCGTGGTGGTGTGTGTGTGTGTGTGTGTGTGTGTGTACGTACATATGGCGCCATGTACAGTAGCCAGCAGCACGGGGCGGTGCGTGGGCGCGGCGGAGTCGGCGTGGTGGTGTGTGTGTGTGTGTGTGTGTGTGTACGTACATATGGCGCCATGTACAGTAGCCAGCAGCACGGGGCGGTGCGTGGGCGCGGCGGAGTCGGCGTGGTGGTGTGTGTGTGTGTGTGTGTGTACGTACATATGGCGCCATGTACAGTAGCCAGCAGCACGGGGCGGTGCGTGGGCGCGGCGGAGTCGGCGTGGTGGTGCGGCGCGACGAGGGAGCCGGCTCGCATGACGTTGACCATGTCGCCGAGGTGGAACTGACCCGCGTACCCGAGCTGTTGTCGCTCCTCGTCTGTTGTAGCGGCGCTGTACACAACAAATACCTTATTATAACATTTATGAGGCTACAATCCGAGGAAGGGATCCATATAAAACAATTCTACCGGATTTACGCACTGCTCTTAAATCTACAACCGCTTACAGTCTGCGAGATTATGCGGGGCAGCACAACATTACACTCTACGGCCAGGGGGCCGGAACCGGGATCTCGCCCAGATACTGGCCACCTAAAAGTTTCGGGTCCCCAACGCATGTGAGTGCGAGCGGGGACCCAAGAAGGTGCCGTGTTTCGCTCAGCACGCCCTTACGTCAGAGCAACCGGGGGATAGTAGTGGGGCTCCCCGACCCACTCTGGTTTTGACCCAGCGGGGTATTCCGCGGGAGGGTGACACGCGGTCCCATCGCCGACCGAGAGAGCCGGTGGCCGTATCGCCGACGGCCGCCGGTTCGTTGTCCGAGGACGGCGCGATGGGAAAGAGTGCGCATGGTTTGGCTTCAGCCGAGGTTCGAACGCTTGGAGGTTTTAGTGCGGTTCAACTTCCACATACCTCGCCCGCCCCGCGGGTTCCGGTGACTTCCTCCAAATGAAAAAAAAAAAACACTACGGCATTCTTTTTCGACGCGACGCCTCCGGCTGCGACTGCTCGGTCGCGAGCGAGCTTCCTAAAAGCCTCTATCCCCCCTTGCTCTGACGCGAGGTGCCTGCTGAGCGACACACGCCACTTTCTTGGGCCCCCTTTTCGCTAGAGTAGCATTGGGAATCCAAAACTGTTGAGAGGTCAGATTTCGGTCCCATGCTCGACGGCAGTGGTTTCCTGCGTAGAGTACTCTCTCTTCGAAGAGATAATGGACTCGCAGACGTCGAGCTTCAGTCAAACAAAATAGCGATTCTGAAGGAACTCCAGACGACTCCACCATTTTGCTATTTAGCAAACCTTGACGAACATAGACGATTGGATATGCTGTAAGCCAAAAAGAAGTGCTAAAATATAAAATTAATATGACAGACCTGTCCTTCTGGCACACGAAGAGGTTGAAGCTGTTCTCTGCCCCGAGGAAGGTGTCGTCGTCCAGGATCTCGATGGCCGTCATCCAGTTGGGGCTGTAGTCGCGGGCTATCTCCTCGAAACTACCCTCCATCTGGAAATATAATACTTATTTTAGTATTGTGTGTAAATAAATTAATTACACATCCTTATGAAAATTTATAAAATTTGTACAATGTATCTCTAATAAAAAATCATCGAAATCGGTTCAAAACTGTCTGTCAAAAACATTTTTAATCACTATCGCGTTTTTTTTTTTTTTTTTTCAAAATAATTTTATTTGGTTTCTTAACTAAACCTAATAGTTTTATAAATCATTGTTATTAAAACTAAACGATTAAAAAACGTAAACAAAACAAGTTTTAGAACAGCGCTCAATTTTGGCTCCTGCCGCAGACTTGACAAAAGTGAACAAACCAATTTTGACGCAACCACTCAAGGTTGTCACGGTACACACCTGTTTGTATTGTAACAACGACATGGATCGCATGAGATCGCCGACGAGTATGAAGTCTCCCTTCGCCTTCAGATATAACGCTACGATGTTGTTGAAGTGACTGCATTCTAACCGTAACTCCTTATCTGAAGTCCATTCGAATAATCGTACCTGGAAAATAAAAAGTTAAAAGAAAATTTTTAAGCATCTTATATATAAAAATGAATTGCTGTTCGTTAGTCTCGCTAAAACTCGAGAACGACTGAACCGATTTGGCTTATTTTAATCTTGAAATATTCGTAGAGGTCCAGGGAAGGTTTAAACGGTGAGAAAATTTCCTTATGTGACGCAGACGAAGTTGTGTGGGCCAGCTAGTTTGTAATAAAAATGTACAAAAATTCAAAAACAAACGGAGTCTTAGTTAAAAGTTACTCTAAATAGGTGACACCTTGTTTTTGGAACGAAGTTCCTTATCGCGCGTTGTGAAAGGAGGCTAGACGGAAAAAAATCTTACGAAAAGTTGTCACGATACTTTTTTGTTTTAGATGATTAACGCTAGATGGCGCTGTGATCAAAATATTTTAAAACACGTTCCTTATCGCGCGTTACGTTAGGAAAAAAAAATATAAGATATCTTTTAATCGAAAGGAACTTCGTTCTATTCTGGTGTCCCATGACGCCTCTCAAGTTTTTTATTCTTCTTGCGTAGTCGGTAGACGGTCAACCAGATGGTAAATGATTACCACCGTTAATGGGCTGCTATAATGTCAAGGGAATAGAAATTTTCTCAAACATCGTTTATAGAAAGACAAGTCATCAGTAAACGTATTTTAAAGTTTCATACTGATTCTTTTGAAAACCATAGACCATAACCATTTCAAAATCACCTACACTAATATTAAACGAATCCTTCAAGTTGGCAAGTGTTTAAACAAATAAATAGACGAAATATTTTCAATCAACTGTGACGTCATATCGACGCCATGATAGTTAAAAATTCTTGTGTTTTTAACTAAAAAATAAGTAAGATTATCTATGAATAACCGTACTCACCGTACTATTGATGGCCGCCAATAATTTACCGTTAAATTCTACGAGCGAATAACACGCGCCTTTTATTTCCTTTTCGGCTACTTGAACTAATTTTCCTTCCGTCCAATGGAATAGTATTATTCTGCCCTGTTAAAAAAAAATCACAAGGTTACTCCTGGATGAAATATAATTTCGTAGTGTTTGTAACTTTTGCTTCATTCAATTTTAAGCCCAATGTCGTGTGCTTAAGGATTCAAATACTGTTTACTGTACTGTACCAACCCATTACTGCCCACTGTTGGGCTCAGGTCTCCTCAGAAGAGGGATTAGGCATAGTCCACCACGCTTGCCCAGTGCGGATTGGGGACTTCACATGTCTTTAAAGGATTTTTAGAATCCTTTTCCGACATGCAGGTTTCCTCACGATGTTTTTCTTCACCGTTTTTTAGCCAGTGGTGTTGTGAAAAATTGCACATAAATCTTTTTCACATTTAGATTTAGAGGTACAAGCCGGCCGGTTTTGAACCTGCGACCTCCCGTTCGGAAGGAAGCGCTTCGACCACTCGGCCACCACGACTTATAAATACTGTTTGATACTTGATAATCGGGTATAGTGTTGTATTTTGAACCTTGTAAGTGTTATGGATTAAATTGAATATAGTAAAATTCGTCCGATTGTAAAAAGTCACAAAGTGCTATCGACCTTTACACACACATGTATCGGTATTAGAGATGTTGCGAATATCGATTTTTTTGGGTATTCACGAATGCGAATATACATTTTTTATATTGCGAATACGAATGTTCGTAACATCCCTAATCGGTATCTATTGTATGTGTTAACTATACAGGGTGGTATTTTTTAAGGCCATCTAGAAAGATCACAAACCGTGTCTGACCGAGATGGTATCATATAGTAGGGATGAACTTGCAGGATGGTACGATGGTAGAAAGAGATGATGAGATGTTGGTAAGTTAGTTACCTTCTTTCGACTACTGCGAGTCCACCATCTTCTCTCTATACAAGAACCCATCGCCATCGACCAAGAATGGGAACTGGACTTAACCCATCCGGTTTCGGGTCCCCAACGCAGGTCAAGCGAGCGGGGACCCAAGAAGGTGTCGTGTCTCTTACAGCACGCACCTAACGTCAGAGCACCCACGCTGGTTCTGACTCCGGTTGGAGGTTTTAGTAAGGTTCAACACCCAAATATTCCTCCGGCGATTTCCTCTAACTAAAAAAAAGTTACCTTCTTAGGTTCAGCCTCCTCCGGGTTGAGCGTGGCGGTGCCCACGGCGTAGTAGTGGTTGTGGTCGTCGCCCAGCCGGCACGACATCAGCGAGATGGCCACCTCGTTGGACATCAGCTGGTGGGAGTGGAGCACTGGAACAATATAGACAGAATACTATCTATAATCTGTGTCGATATACGCTTAGTCTCGTCTGTTTCGCGGTAAAAATGAAATAGGTATGATTATGTAATTGGAACGAAGTTCCTTATCGCGCGTTGTGAAAGGGGGCTAGACGGAAAAAAATGTTACGAAAAGTTGTCACGACACTTTTTTGTTTTAGATGATTATCGCTAGATGGCGCTGTGATCAAAATCTTTTAAAACACGTTCCTTATCGCGCGTTACTTTAGGAAAAAAAATATAAGATATCTTTTAATCGAAAGGAACTTCGTTCTATTCGGGTGTCCCATGACACCTCTCAAGTGTTTTTTTTTTTAATTTTTTGTACCATTTTTCCCTTAAATAAAGTATGTCTATATCTATTTCAAGTTAGCTTTCCCTTGGGTACTTAGGTTTCACCTTAGGGCTCAAAGTTACAATGGTAGCTGTGGATCCCTAAACACGAGTTGCATTGGTTTTATACATGTAGGTACTTGGTAAACGCGCGGGTTGCATCCCGCGCGCCTTCTATTTAATAAAACAGTGTGCTTGCGACTAGCTTGTTTAACTAACGTGTCCACGTACCTCACCCGTTCAAGTACATAACAAGTGGGAATAAGGCAGGCACGATATCTCTTCTATCTCCTCTAAAAGTGCAGAAACAGACCTTTACTTTGGGTGTCATATTCCATCTACATCTAAGCAACTTTTGCCGCAATATCAGCGTAAAATAAACACTCCACGTGTCAAACAGCAACATAGTTACCTTCAAACGTGTGATGGTCGAGTACGAGCAGGTTGTGCAGCTCGTGGTCGAGCGCGCGTCCCGCGTCGCCCCACTCCAGCTTCTCGACTCGCATCGTGATCACGGCGAATGTCTGTAAAGTCAAAGTCAAATCATTTATTTCAAAGCAGATGTGGACACACATACATTTTGAATGTCAAAAATACAATCAAAAGTTCTACCACCAGTTCGCTAAAATTACGCCTCCGTCCTGAGAATAACCGGCGCAAGAAACTCAGCGGGCATGTCTTTTTTTAATTTAATATGTTTTTGTTGTTTTTTAACATTTTTCTTTAATAATACATGTACAATAGACATGAAGAAAGATTTCGAATTCTCTTCCATAACGTGAATACTCGTTTACTATTTACGAAAACAACTATATTTCGGTAACAATGGAAAGTTTAATTAGGTTTCGAGCCATTTTTCGAATTTCATTTCAAATAGTGCGCGAAAACAGCCCATAGTGTCATGGCGTCGCATTTGATGTCACGTTAAGGTGAAACTAACGCGAAAGTGTCATGGTGCAACTAATAAAGAACGTCAATTTCATATTGTTTACCTAATAGTGACGTCATCCGATCTTGTTGGCGTTTCAGCCAAAATGGCCGATTGTGATATTTTAATTTATTTTTAATCAAATAACATTTTTAAGTAAAACCAAAACGGTTTTTTTGAATTCTTAAATATGTCATTTCCTACAGTATAATTAAGTCGGCGAGCGGCACCGTCCTGATGTGCAGCTTCTGTATCTCGTCTATAGTGCCGACGGTCACCGTCCGCGGTCCCCGCTAGTGTACATTACCTGCGTGGCGTCCTGGTAGGCGATGCGGCGCGGCGTCTCGGCGAGCGGCACCGTCCTGATGTGCAGCTTCTGTATCTCGTCTATAGTGCCGACGGTCACCGTCCGCGGTCCCCGCTAGTGTACATTACCTGCGTGGCGTCCTGGTAGGCGATGCGGCGCGGCGTCTCGGCGAGCGGCACCGTCCTGATGTGCAGCTTCTGTATCTCGTCTATAGTGCCGACGGTCACCGTCCGCGGTCCCCGCTAGTGTACATTACCTGCGTGGCGTCCTGGTAGGCGATGCGGCGCGGCGTCTCGGCGAGCGGCACCGTCCTGATGTGCAGCTTCTGTATCTCGTCTATAGTGCCGACGGTCACCGTCCGCGGTCCCCGCTAGTGTACATTACCTGCGTGGCGTCCTGGTAGGCGATGCGGCGCGGCGTCTCGGCGAGCGGCACCGTCCTGATGTGCAGCTTCTGTATCTCGTCTATAGTGCCGACGGTCACCGTCCGCGGTCCCCGCTAGTGTACATTACCTGCGTGGCGTCCTGGTAGGCGATGCGGCGCGGCGTCTCGGCGAGCGGCACCGTCCTGATGTGCAGCTTCTGTATCTCGTCTATAGTGCCGACGGTCACCGTCCGCGGTCCCCGCTAGTGTACATTACCTGCGTGGCGTCCTGGTAGGCGATGCGGCGCGGCGTCTCGGCGAGCGGCACCGTCCTGATGTGCAGCTTCTGTATCTCGTCTATAGTGCCGACGGTCACCGTCCGCGGTCCCCGCTAGTGTACATTACCTGCGTGGCGTCCTGGTAGGCGATGCGGCGCGGCGTCTCGGCGAGCGGCACCGTCCTGATGTGCAGCTTCTGTATCTCGTCTATAGTGCCGACGGTCACCGTCCGCGGTCCCCGCTAGTGTACATTACCTGCGTGGCGTCCTGGTAGGCGATGCGGCGCGGCGTCTCGGCGAGCGGCACCGTCCTGATGTGCAGCTTCTGTATCTCGTCTATAGTGCCGACGGTCACCGTCCGCGGTCCCCGCTAGTGTACATTACCTGCGTGGCGTCCTGGTAGGCGATGCGGCGCGGCGTCTCGGCGAGCGGCACCGTCCTGATGTGCAGCTTCTGTATCTCGTCTATAGTGCCGATGGTCACCGTGCTATCTGTCGCCAACGCTAGACTGTAACACACCGACACATGTACTGTAATTACTGTCCACTGCTGGGCTCAGATCTCCTCCGCAGAGGGATCAGGCATAGTCCACGACTCTCTATAACTATACTGTAACGCCCAACCTCATGCTGGGTTCTGTCCCCAGTGGGGCGGAGGACGCGGAGAGTTTAGTGTGGCTTGACTCCCACTCACATACCCCACTTGTCAGTGGAAATCCAGCAATTTCCTTTTGAATAAATCTAGATTGTCAAAGGAGTTTAAATTGCAAGAATTTCAGGATTCCTTCAGATGAGCAAACTAGTTAGAAAGGTTCTAGATACTTTTGACACGTAGGTCAGTAGGTAGATAGTGTCTGTGACTGTCAAATTTCACCTATGGATAACTAGTGGTGAAGTGGTGAAGGCTTCTTTATAGAGTAAGTGTATGTGCTTTTTGTTTTTTTTTTTAGTTGGAGTTGAACCGCACTAAAACCTCCAACCGCTCACACTCAGCGTTCGAACCCTGGCTGAGGCTAGAACCCAACACGGGGTTTGAAGGGACGGCGCGACGCGTTACGCGCTCGGCACTCTTTCCCGTCGCTCCGTCCCTAAGTGTATGTGCTGCACTACTTTTGTAGCGGCTGGCACATATTGACTATAGATATCTTTTAAAGTACAATAGCACTATTTATCGTGGTATCAGTCACTATTTAGTCACAATTTTTCGACAAATTCAAATACATTAAATTCCATTATGTACCTGCCAACTTGACACACGCTCGATGAAGTCCAGTGCAGAAAGTTAACTAACTAACCAAACTATTACACACTAGCTATTGCCCGCGACGTCGTCTGCGTGAATGCTATGTACAGCACCATAATAATATAACAACAATTATATCTTTTAAAATAACATTATTTTACTGGTTTCTTTTTTACCTTTCATATCTACACTAAGTAGAGTAACAGAAAAATACTGTTTTTTTTTAATTGAAGTGCAAAAAGTGCTAATTTCGAACCTCTTCGAATAAATGACTTTAGAGTGATTTTGCTGAATTAAGTCAAAAGTTGTGACTAAAGCAGATGTAGAAAATAATCAAATTAAGACAATTATAAGATAAGATTAGAAGATAGCGTAAAAAACATGCTTATAGAACGTCTCGATAAACCACAATAGTGGTTTGGTTCTCCGCAGCCAAAATGTAAAGAGAGTCCGGACAGAACGTAAGAATTTCCGCCTCAATTGTGTGTTTGTGGAGCGAGATGACTTTAAGGCGGATCCCGTTACACAACTTTGGAGGAGATAGGTTCCGAAGAAGCATAATCGGGACACCGACCTTCAGCTTGATAGCATGCGCTGGAAGTCTACTTGTTGACAGAGAATTCAAAAGTTCCACAGGATAATGTGTGGCATCATCTTGCTCGACGACAGTATTTATAGAGTTGTAGACCACTTCATTTCCCTCAATTTCCGAGAGAATGCATTCGTTAATTGCTGCAGCCTGTTCATTTTTGAGTGCCAAAATGGCTCGCTCACACACCCAAGAATTCTGCTGGTGCAGTATACGACTGATGTCGTTGTACACACAGCGAATAAGTTCTTCTAAGCTGGATACAACTCTACCGAGAGACATTGGAACCACCACTTGTCCACTTCTCTCGTCTGGTAGAGTACCTTCATCAAGACTTAGAAGGACATCAGAGAATTCTTGAGCACGTCCAAATTGGGGATGGATATACTTCGTAGGTTTGCTTGTTCTTCAAAATTACTCACAAAATAAATTTGCAAAAGTTTTGTAATATCTGTAGGTAGCAGCGAACCAATTTGATGGTAATCTTGTCCCTGGATCTTGAATGTCGGCATGAATCCTGTTTCAACGATTTGATTTGCACCTAACGAAGTCATCTGGAAGATGCTATTATAGGCTCGGATGTTTTTAAAGAAATGGCTGGACTTTGGATGTTCGCCGCTTAGTAAGAGTTTCAACAGTTCTGGTGGGTCTTGCATAGACTCCAAGCGTACCTTACCAGATGCACAACACATCCCATTGGGCTCCCCTCTTCATTTGCGGGCTTGACAGAGGGCGCACACTTCTTCTAAGATGCCAATATCTACGTGTGCGGCGTAGTTAATTGCAACGTTGTACATGAATTCGCTTCCTTCTTTATTTAGCCCTGGTTGCTCTTGTAACTATTGCATTCGGTCCTTTTGCGATATATGAGCAGAAGTCACGTACGTCATGGTAACTGCACTACGTTCTTCATGCTACTCATCAGTTTCCAACCAACGTGAAAGAGCAGGCTGAGAGTGATCTCTCCTTAACTGAGTATCCAGCTCTTCAAGATCTTCGATAGACTGAGTTTCCGCAATGTGATCTCGAAGAGTAGCCAACCTAGCTTCACGCTCAATGGCGGTTTCTACACATCGAGCTATCCTTTTCCTTCGAGTATCGTTTGAGCATTGGGATAAATTAGATCGTTTTCCAGGCATTGTAATTATTTATTTAAAGTCGATACTAAAGAATAATATAATGATAGTAGCTAAGTAGTTCAAATTGACCAACCACACGATAACTTATAGCAAAGCAGGTAACATCAGTTTTGACATTTGGTGTATGAAATAATAGCGCGATTCAGATAATTCAAATTTATACGCCAACGCCATCTAGTTAGCAAATAGGAAACATTGTCCCACAACGACATAATCAAATTGAAATTATTTATATCAACAAAAAAATGCTTCCATATGTAATTCGACTTGAAGGTTAATAGGTGTCGTTGCTCTAAAATTGTTTAATTAAAATTATTTATATGTATAGGTCTTGCTTATCTCTGAAACGAATTAAAGACACAATTTTTAAGAAGGAATAGAACTCCTTGTATCTATGACAATGAAAAAGT
Organism: Trilocha varians; assembly: GCA_030269945.2. Lineage (NCBI taxonomy): Eukaryota > Metazoa > Arthropoda > Insecta > Lepidoptera > Bombycidae > Trilocha > Trilocha varians. The sequence continues at coordinate 9,543,861 of AP028273.1, read as the reverse complement.
AACCATTGACAGTGCCAAAAATGACACAATCAAATTTAAATTATGGTATAAGAGCTAGCAACGTTTTCGACAGAGTATTTACCGATAGGGACTGTCTAGTAGTCGCCGGTAGTGGTAGAGTACGGATAAAAATCGATTTTTCAAATTATTTTAAGACACTTTTTTCTTTAAATTACTTTTATTATACTTTTTGCTACATGAATTTATTATTGCCAGATATTTTTTTGTTGTTCTTCTGTGCCAGACACTAATTTTGAATGTTTTTTTTTTAATGAAGCTTTTTAAGCACCTAAAAACCTAAATTTAGTTTGCCAACTGATATAAAAGTGAAAGAGTATGAGAGATAGCATGTATAAAAATAAAAACTGGCTTTACTGAAATGTTTGTTTTCCCGACGTTGCTAGCTCTCGTACTAATAAAAAAATGATTCAACATGAAATTTGACTTGAACGCCGATAGATGTCGTTGCTCTAAAATTGTTTAATGAAATTTATTATATTTATATCCCGTTCCTCGGAGATGATAGCACTATAATATATAGCCTATGTGTTGACCCGACTTCTAAGCTATATTCTTGCCAAATTTGAAGTTCATCGGTGCAGCAGTTTTCGAGTTTATCCCGGACAAAGCTGACTTTTTTACAGAACTAAATGTATGGATTCTGAATCGCGCCATCAAAATGTTCAACGGTTGTTTGACTTGGGGGAGTGTATTTTGCAATGTTGGCTTTTCTATCATTTTATTATATGTATAGATCTTATATATAAAAATGGATCGCAAAATGTGTAAGTGTTGGTAAGCGCATAACTCAACAACGCCTGGACCAATTTGGCCAAATCTTTTTTTAAAATGTTCGTTGAAGTTCAAGGATGGTAATTACGGCGAGAAAAAATCGAATAGTTGCCGGGAAGAATTGAAAAAAACGGGTCATAGGGTTCACGCAGACGACGTCGCGAGCAGCAGCTAGTTATTAATAAACAATAAATATAAACTTACCTATCCGGATAAGCCTGTGCATTCAACGAGCACATATTAGTGACCTCCTTCAGATTCACGTTTGAGAACACGAGCTTGCAGTTCGACGAGAATATAACGGTGGGACGATCCGAACACGCGAATATATTAGTTGTGGATAGAGACCTGGAACACAAGGGCGTGCGGTTCACACAAGCATGTATGCAACGGCGTATATAGCATAGAACTCGATTCAGGTCGGCTTTACGTTGTAAAGTAAATTTTTATGAATTGTAGTTTTTTCGTTGTAAGATAAGAGAGCCTACGGTCTACGGAATGCTAAAGTTTACCGTTGTTCAAGGATTCTTTTATATTGGATCTAGACACATCGCCATTTGGGTTTCACTATTTATACAGGGTGATTTGTTAAAGAAGGTACATATTGCAGGAGGGTGATGAGTACTCTGTTCTAATACGGAATATTACAAAAAATATTAAAAAAATAGGTAATTTTTTTTTTTTTTTAATCTTAGTTCGACAAAACTACCTCAAACATATTTAGCTAAAAGAGTGTTGACTAACGACCTCTAGTGATCTCGCGCACCCCACACCTCCGCCACACCCATCAGCTGTCGAAAAACCATCATTTTGCAAGAATTTTAGATATTTTTAAGTTGCGATTACTAAGACATTAAGCCATATTCTTTGGTAATAATATTTTTACTGGTCGTATATAACCATCAGCTACCATGACCTTCAATATGTACCCTCACTAAGAAATCACCCTGTATAATATCGAAAACTTTATACGACAGGCTAGAAGGTAACTTATTTTATTTGCACAAAACATGTATAATCTAAATGTTTTTTTTTAAATTTAGATTTCTCATAAATATTTTGATATTTACAAATAGCAAAAATACCACAAAAGTACGACTAAATACCACATTTTGAAGGAATATACGTACCTAAAACTCCTAAGCACGGTGGGCTGTGTACCTAGCGTCACCTTCTTCTTCTTAGACAGTACCCCGGTCTTCTCGTCCACAGTGAAGTAGAACATGGAGCCGTCTCCCAGAGCGCAGAGGAGATAACAGATCCCCTCCAAAACGCAGATTAGAAGCGAACGCGGTATTATTTCTGAAATATATTGGGAACAGAAGAAAGGGCTTCCGACTAGGTAAACACGCAATTTTGCCTGAAGCACAAAAGAAGAAGAATTTTTATGTTTTTTTTGTGTCATTTTATTATATTGGATTAAATTCCTCCATAAATGGATTATCTAACACAGAAAATTTTTTTCAGTACTCTAAAAAAGAGGAACTTGAAATGTTTGATTAAAATTTTAAGCATCTTAACTTTTGCTACTTACTTTAATTGATTTACACAAAACCTTGGGCAAATTGAAAAAGTGAACCTCTATAAACGTTTTAATAATACTCTTTCATGTCGCATAGTTTTGGGTCACCCTGTATATGTAACATAGTGTAAATGACTCACCTCCCTGTAGCTTCTCAGTGTGCAGTGGCTTCATGTCAGGCAGACGCAACACACGAACGGAGATATCCGTCCACAGCCCCACGCCCAACAACGCCTCGTGCTCACCCGGCCCCATGTCCAGGCACGCCACCTCCTCCTCCATGCACACCTCGCTGCGCACACACCGCGACATCATCACTAGACACCGATATATCCGCTACACACACACACACACACACACAACAACGCCTCGTGCTCACCCGGCCCCATGTCCAGGCACGCCACCTCCTCCTCCATGCACACCTCGCTGCACACACACCGCGACATCATCACTAGACACCGATATATCCGCTACACACACACACACACAACAACGCCTCGTGCTCACCCGGCCCCATGTCCAGGCACGCCACCTCCTCCTCCATGCACACCTCGCTGCACACACACCGCGACATCATCACTAGACACCGATATATCCGCTACACACACACACACACAACAACGCCTCGTGCTCACCCGGCCCCATGTCCAGGCACGCCACCTCCTCCTCCATGCACACCTCGCTGCACACACACCGCGACATCATCACTAGACACCGATATATCCGCTACACACACACACACACAACAACGCCTCGTGCTCACCCGGCCCCATGTCCAGGCACGCCACCTCCTCCTCCATGCACACCTCGCTGCACACACACCGCGACATCATCACTAGACACCGATATATCCGCTACACACACACACACACAACAACGCCTCGTGCTCACCCGGCCCCATGTCCAGGCACGCCACCTCCTCCTCCATGCACACCTCGCTGCGCACACACCGCGACATCATCACTAGACACCGATATATCCGCTACACACACACACACACACACAACAACGCCTCGTGCTCACCCGGCCCCATGTCCAGGCACGCCACCTCCTCCTCCATGCACACCTCGCTGCACACACACCGCGACATCATCACTAGACACCGATATATCCGCTACACACACACACACACACACACAACAACGCCTCGTGCTCACCCGGCCCCATGTCCAGGCACGCCACCTCCTCCTCCATGCACACCTCGCTGCACACACACCGCGACATCATCACTAGACACCGATATATCCGCTACACACACACACACACAACAACGCCTCGTGCTCACCCGGCCCCATGTCCAGGCACGCCACCTCCTCCTCCATGCACACCTCGCTGCACACACACCGCGACATCATCACTAGACACCGATATATCCGCTACACACACACACACACAACAACGCCTCGTGCTCACCCGGCCCCATGTCCAGGCACGCCACCTCCTCCTCCATGCACACCTCGCTGCACACACACCGCGACATCATCACTAGACACCGATATATCCGCTCACACACACACACACACACACAACAACGCCTCGTGCTCACCCGGCCCCATGTCCAGGCACGCCACCTCCTCCTCCATGCACACCTCGCTGCACACACACCGCGACATCATCACTAGACACCGATATATCCGCTACACACACACACACACAACAACGCCTCGTGCTCACCCGGCCCCATGTCCAGGCACGCCACCTCCTCCTCCATGCACACCTCGCTGCACACACACCGCGACATCATCACTAGACACCGATATATCCGCTACACACACACACACACACAACAACGCCTCGTGCTCACCCGGCCCCATGTCCAGGCACGCCACCTCCTCCTCCATGCACACCTCGCTGCACACACACCGCGACATCATCACTAGACACCGATATATCCGCTACACACACACACACACACACAACAACGCCTCGTGCTCACCCGGCCCCATGTCCAGGCACGCCACCTCCTCCTCCATGCACACCTCGCTGCACACACACCGCGACATCATCACTAGACACCGATATATCCGCTACACACACACACACACACACAACAACGCCTCGTGCTCACCCGGCCCCATGTCCAGGCACGCCACCTCCTCCTCCATGCACACCTCGCTGCACACACACCGCGACATCATCACTAGACACCGATATATCCGCTACACACACACACACACACACAACAACGCCTCGTGCTCACCCGGCCCCATGTCCAGGCACGCCACCTCCTCCTCCATGCACACCTCGCTGCACACACACCGCGACATCATCACTAGACACCGATATATCCGCTACACACACACACACACACACAACAACGCCTCGTGCTCACCCGGCCCCATGTCCAGGCACGCCACCTCCTCCTCCATGCACACCTCGCTGCACACACACCGCGACATCATCACTAGACACCGATATATCCGCTACACACACACACACACAACAACGCCTCGTGCTCACCCGGCCCCATGTCCAGGCACGCCACCTCCTCCTCCATGCACACCTCGCTGCACACACACCGCGACATCATCACTAGACACCGATATATCCGCTACACACACACACACACACACACAACAACGCCTCGTGCTCACCCGGCCCCATGTCCAGGCACGCCACCTCCTCCTCCATGCACACCTCGCTGCACACACACCGCGACATCATCACTAGACACCGATATATCCGCTTACACACACACACACACACACAACAACGCCTCGTGCTCACCCGGCCCCATGTCCAGGCACGCCACCTCCTCCTCCATGCACACCTCGCTGCACACACACCGCGACATCATCACTAGACACCGATATATCCGCTACACACACACACACACACACAACAACGCCTCGTGCTCACCCGGCCCCATGTCCAGGCACGCCACCTCCTCCTCCATGCACACCTCGCTGCACACACACCGCGACATCATCACTAGACACCGATATATCCGCTCACACACACACACACACACACAACAACGCCTCGTGCTCACCCGGCCCCATGTCCAGGCACGCCACCTCCTCCTCCATGCACACCTCGCTGCACACACACCGCGACATCATCACTAGACACCGATATATCCGCTACACACACACACACACACACAACAACGCCTCGTGCTCACCCGGCCCCATGTCCAGGCACGCCACCTCCTCCTCCATGCACACCTCGCTGCACACACACCGCGACATCATCACTAGACACCGATATATCCGCTACACACACACACACACACACAACAACGCCTCGTGCTCACCCGGCCCCATGTCCAGGCACGCCACCTCCTCCTCCATGCACACCTCGCTGCACACACACCGCGACATCATCACTAGACACCGATATATCCGCTACACACACACACACACACACAACAACGCCTCGTGCTCACCCGGCCCCATGTCCAGGCACGCCACCTCCTCCTCCATGCACACCTCGCTGCACACACACCGCGACATCATCACTAGACACCGATATATCCGCTACACACACACACACACACACAACAACGCCTCGTGCTCACCCGGCCCCATGTCCAGGCACGCCACCTCCTCCTCCATGCACACCTCGCTGCACACACACCGCGACATCATCACTAGACACCGATATATCCGCTACACACACACACACACACACAACAACGCCTCGTGCTCACCCGGCCCCATGTCCAGGCACGCCACCTCCTCCTCCATGCACACCTCGCTGCACACACACCGCGACATCATCACTAGACACCGATATATCCGCTACACACACACACACACACACAACAACGCCTCGTGCTCACCCGGCCCCATGTCCAGGCACGCCACCTCCTCCTCCATGCACACCTCGCTGCACACACACCGCGACATCATCACTAGACACCGATATATCCGCTACACACACACACACACAACAACGCCTCGTGCTCACCCGGCCCCATGTCCAGGCACGCCACCTCCTCCTCCATGCACACCTCGCTGCACACACACCGCGACATCATCACTAGACACCGATATATCCGCTACACACACACACACACACACAACAACGCCTCGTGCTCACCCGGCCCCATGTCCAGGCACGCCACCTCCTCCTCCATGCACACCTCGCTGCACACACACCGCGACATCATCACTAGACACCGATATATCCGCTACACACACACACACACACACAACAACGCCTCGTGCTCACCCGGCCCCATGTCCAGGCACGCCACCTCCTCCTCCATGCACACCTCGCTGCACACACACCGCGACATCATCACTAGACACCGATATATCCGCTACACACACACACACACAACAACGCCTCGTGCTCACCCGGCCCCATGTCCAGGCACGCCACCTCCTCCTCCATGCACACCTCGCTGCACACACACCGCGACATCATCACTAGACACCGATATATCCGCTACACACACACACACACACACACAACAACGCCTCGTGCTCACCCGGCCCCATGTCCAGGCACGCCACCTCCTCCTCCATGCACACCTCGCTGCACACACACCGCGACATCATCACTAGACACCGATATATCCGCTACACACACACACACACACACAACAACGCCTCGTGCTCACCCGGCCCCATGTCCAGGCACGCCACCTCCTCCTCCATGCACACCTCGCTGCACACACACCGCGACATCATCACTAGACACCGATATATCCGCTACACACACACACACACACACAACAACGCCTCGTGCTCACCCGGCCCCATGTCCAGGCACGCCACCTCCTCCTCCATGCACACCTCGCTGCACACACACCGCGACATCATCACTAGACACCGATATATCCGCTACACACACACACACACACACAACAACGCCTCGTGCTCACCCGGCCCCATGTCCAGGCACGCCACCTCCTCCTCCATGCACACCTCGCTGCACACACACCGCGACATCATCACTAGACACCGATATATCCGCTACACACACACACACACACACAACAACGCCTCGTGCTCACCCGGCCCCATGTCCAGGCACGCCACCTCCTCCTCCATGCACACCTCGCTGCACACACACCGCGACATCATCACTAGACACCGATATATCCGCTACACACACACACACACACACAACAACGCCTCGTGCTCACCCGGCCCCATGTCCAGGCACGCCACCTCCTCCTCCATGCACACCTCGCTGCACACACACCGCGACATCATCACTAGACACCGATATATCCGCTACACACACACACACACACACAACAACGCCTCGTGCTCACCCGGCCCCATGTCCAGGCACGCCACCTCCTCCTCCATGCACACCTCGCTGCACACACACCGCGACATCATCACTAGACACCGATATATCCGCTACACACACACACACACACACAACAACGCCTCGTGCTCACCCGGCCCCATGTCCAGGCACGCCACCTCCTCCTCCATGCACACCTCGCTGCACACACACCGCGACATCATCACTAGACACCGATATATCCGCTACACACACACACACACACACAACAACGCCTCGTGCTCACCCGGCCCCATGTCCAGGCACGCCACCTCCTCCTCCATGCACACCTCGCTGCACACACACCGCGACATCATCACTAGACACCGATATATCCGCTACACACACACACACACACACAACAACGCCTCGTGCTCACCCGGCCCCATGTCCAGGCACGCCACCTCCTCCTCCATGCACACCTCGCTGCACACACACCGCGACATCATCACTAGACACCGATATATCCGCTACACACACACACACACAACAACGCCTCGTGCTCACCCGGCCCCATGTCCAGGCACGCCACCTCCTCCTCCATGCACACCTCGCTGCACACACACCGCGACATCATCACTAGACACCGATATATCCGCTACACACACACACACACACACAACAACGCCTCGTGCTCACCCGGCCCCATGTCCAGGCACGCCACCTCCTCCTCCATGCACACCTCGCTGCACACACACCGCGACATCATCACTAGACACCGATATATCCGCTACACACACACACACACAACAACGCCTCGTGCTCACCCGGCCCCATGTCCAGGCACGCCACCTCCTCCTCCATGCACACCTCGCTGCACACACACCGCGACATCATCACTAGACACCGATATATCCGCTACACACACACACACACACACACAACAACGCCTCGTGCTCACCCGGCCCCATGTCCAGGCACGCCACCTCCTCCTCCATGCACACCTCGCTGCACACACACACACACACACGCGGTATACTCACGCCTTCATCTCGATGTCCCCGTGGTGCAGGTTGAGTAGGTAGAGGCGCGGTCCGGCTGCGCACACGAGGCGCGTGTAGGAGCACGTGACCACGGAGAGTGCGGCGGGCGCGCGCCACTGTGACGTCACCTCCCATCCGTTACCCACGCGCCCGGCCAGGCGGACACCTTCGTCTGTTACCTGGGCAAAAGCAGACTTACGGTAAAGTAACAACCTAAGAGTTATGGGTCCCTAACGCTACCCTGCAAGCAAGAAGGTATTGTGTCTCTTATCAGCACGCACCTGGCGTCAGAGCAGGGGGGGGGGGTGTCGACCACGCTCCCGTGGTTGTGACCCAGTGGGATATTCCGTGGGAGAGTCACACGCGGTCCCATCATCGGCTCACACAACCGAGAGACTCGGTGGCTGACGGTTACCTCAAAACTAACACGGTCATTTATTTCAAGCTTAAAAATAGTAACATTGACTTACTTGAATAAGCTGATCGTGACAAACATTTCCAGTGTAGAACGTTTGTCTATCCGAGAGGAATCCTTTAATTTCTGTTTCTTCAACTTCTTCACCATTCAATGTTAACACTCTGAAGGAAAATCAATTTTTTTTAGAGATGTTATGAATATTCGCATATAAATCAGCTAGCGTATTTAATAATAATTACCTAGTTTGTCCCACGAAAGACAAGACGAGCGTGTCGTGGTACTGCGAGTCTGGCGTGAGAGTGAGCGGCCACATGCCCTTGATGCCCGGCAGGTCGATGGAGGCCTGCTCCTGGATGCCGATGCCATTACGGATGATGCGGAGGGAACCCATCTTGAACGCACCTATAGTGGTTAAGTTATTAATAAGTTTTGCGAGTAAAAGTAAGTAAAAGGATATTATACAAGGTGTCTCAAAAGAAATTTCATATTTAGTGGATTGATTAAAAAAAAAGGAAGTTGTATATAGAAAAAATGTTTATTTATTGTTAAAATACACTTTTTGGGAATTCATTTCTTAAAAATAATATCGTCTAAATGTAAACCCTCACGTTGTTGGCACTCATTTAATCGAACATTCGTGACGGATATTTTCTTTCAAATGCGCCAGTGAAGTTGGTTGGTGTAAACTTTAGATTTAAGATAACCCCATAGGAAAAAGTCCATAGGGGTTAAATCTGGGCTACGTGGAGGCCAATTTATGTCACCTCTCCGGGAGATCAATTTTCCTGAGAAAATTGCCTCTGACCGGCATCTTGGGGCTTTAATTCTTGCACCAATTGAATTTTGTAGGGGTGCAGCTTTAGATCTTTGTGCATAATGCGATGTAATGATGATCTATGCACATTTAAAGCACTCGCGCGCTTCCGAATTGAAAGGCTCGGGTCGTCACGTACAGATTGATTAACACTCTCCACGTTTTCTACCGTTCTTGATAACCTCGGTCGCCCGGATTTTGATTTATCCAGCGTTGATCCAGTCTCTTCAAACTTTTTAACCCAATGTCGAATGAGAGGAAGGCTTGGCGCATCATTTAAGTGGCGAAAATCTCAAATACGTTGTCGAATCACCGTTGTTGTAAAACTCTCGCACGCACAACGCGCGGTCTGCTCCCGAGAAACGCTCCATAGCGACTGAATCCCCAAGAGCCAAGCTACCAATTGACATAACCCCCGCACCCCTCAAGTACGCAGCGTTCACGCAGTAAGCTAAACAAATATAAAATTTCTTTTGAGACACCCTGTATTATATGGTGTACTGTGACTTATAAGGCACATCAATCACCGGAGCACGTGATGAGCTGGCTCTGTCCCTGCCGCTCGAGGTCGACGAGGCACATGTCGACGATGGGCGCGAGGCTGGTGAAGGCACATCACTCACCGGAGCACGTGATGAGCTGGCTCTGTCCCTGCCGCTCGAGGTCGACGAGGCACATGTCGACGATGGGCGCGAGGCTGGTGAAGGCACATCACTCACCGGAGCACGTGATGAGCTGGCTCTGTCCCTGCCGCTCGAGGTCGACGAGGCACATGTCGACGATGGGCGCGAGGCTGGTGAAGGCACATCACTCACCGGAGCACGTGATGAGCTGGCTCTGTCCCTGCCGCTCGAGGTCGACGAGGCACATGTCGACGATGGGCGCGAGGCTGGTGAAGGCACATCACTCACCGGAGCACGTGATGAGCTGGCTCTGTCCCTGCCGCTCGAGGTCGACGAGGCACATGTCGACGATGGGCGCGAGGCTGGTGAAGGCACATCACTCACCGGAGCACGTGATGAGCTGGCTCTGTCCCTGCCGCTCGAGGTCGACGAGGCACATGTCGACGATGGGCGCGAGGCTGGTGAAGGCACATCACTCACCGGAGCACGTGATGAGCTGGCTCTGTCCCTGCCGCTCGAGGTCGACGAGGCACATGTCGACGATGGGCGCGAGGCTGGTGAAGGCACATCACTCACCGGAGCACGTGATGAGCTGGCTCTGTCCCTGCCGCTCGAGGTCGACGAGGCACATGTCGACGATGGGCGCGAGGCTGGTGAAGGCACATCACTCACCGGAGCACGTGATGAGCTGGCTCTGTCCCTGCCGCTCGAGGTCGACGAGGCACATGTCGCCTCGGGGCGCGAGGCTGGTGAAGGCACATCACTCACCGGAGCACGTGATGAGCTGGCTCTGTCCCTGCCGCTCGAGGTCGACGAGGCACATGTCGACGATGGGCGCGAGGCTGGTGAAGGCACATCACTCACCGGAGCACGTGATGAGCTGGCTCTGTCCCTGCCGCTCGAGGTCGACGAGGCACATGTCGCCTCGGGGCGCGAGGCTGGTGAAGGCACATCACTCACCGGAGCACGTGATGAGCTGGCTCTGTCCCTGCCGCTCGAGGTCGACGAGGCACATGTCGACGATGGGCGCGAGGCTGGTGAAGGCACATCACTCACCGGAGCACGTGATGAGCTGGCTCTGTCCCTGCCGCTCGAGGTCGACGAGGCACATGTCGACGATGGGCGCGAGGCTGGTGAAGGCACATCACTCACCGGAGCACGTGATGAGCTGGCTCTGTCCCTGCCGCTCGAGGTCGACGAGGCACATGTCGACGATGGGCGCGAGGCTGGTGAAGGCACATCACTCACCGGAGCACGTGATGAGCTGGCTCTGTCCCTGCCGCTCGAGGTCGACGAGGCACATGTCGACGATGGGCGCGAGGCTGGTGAAGGCACATCACTCACCGGAGCACGTGATGAGCTGGCTCTGTCCCTGCCGCTCGAGGTCGACGAGGCACATGTCGACGATGGGCGCGAGGCTGGTGAAGGCACATCACTCACCGGAGCACGTGATGAGCTGGCTCTGTCCCTGCCGCTCGAGGTCGACGAGGCACATGTCGACGATGGGCGCGAGGCTGGTGAAGGCACATCACTCACCGGAGCACGTGATGAGCTGGCTCTGTCCCTGCCGCTCGAGGTCGACGAGGCACATGTCGACGATGGGCGCGAGGCTGGTGAAGGCACATCACTCACCGGAGCACGTGATGAGCTGGCTCTGTCCCTGCCGCTCGAGGTCGACGAGGCACATGTCGACGATGGGCGCGAGGCTGGTGAAGGCACATCACTCACCGGAGCACGTGATGAGCTGGCTCTGTCCCTGCCGCTCGAGGTCGACGAGGCACATGTCGACGATGGGCGCGAGGCTGGTGAAGGCACATCACTCACCGGAGCACGTGATGAGCTGGCTCTGTCCCTGCCGCTCGAGGTCGACGAGGCACATGTCGACGATGGGCGCGAGGCTGGTGAAGGCACATCACTCACCGGAGCACGTGATGAGCTGGCTCTGTCCCTGCCGCTCGAGGTCGACGAGGCACATGTCGACGATGGGCGCGAGGCTGGTGAAGGCACATCACTCACCGGAGCACGTGATGAGCTGGCTCTGTCCCTGCCGCTCGAGGTCGACGAGGCACATGTCGCCGCGGGGCGCGAGGCTGGTGAAGGCACATCACTCACCGGAGCACGTGATGAGCTGGCTCTGTCCCTGCCGCTCGAGGTCGACGAGGCACATGTCGACGATGGGCGCGAGGCTGGTGAAGGCACATCACTCACCGGAGCACGTGATGAGCTGGCTCTGTCCCTGCCGCTCGAGGTCGACGAGGCACATGTCGACGATGGGCGCGAGGCTGGTGAAGGCACATCACTCACCGGAGCACGTGATGAGCTGGCTCTGTCCCTGCCGCTCGAGGTCGACGAGGCACATGTCGACGATGGGCGCGAGGCTGGTGAAGGCACATCACTCACCGGAGCACGTGATGAGCTGGCTCTGTCCCTGCCGCTCGAGGTCGACGAGGCACATGTCGACGATGGGCGCGAGGCTGGTGAAGGCACATCACTCACCGGAGCACGTGATGAGCTGGCTCTGTCCCTGCCGCTCGAGGTCGACGAGGCACATGTCGACGATGGGCGCGAGGCTGGTGAAGGCACATCACTCACCGGAGCACGTGATGAGCTGGCTCTGTCCCTGCCGCTCGAGGTCGACGAGGCACATGTCGACGATGGGCGCGAGGCTGGTGAAGGCACATCACTCACCGGAGCACGTGATGAGCTGGCTCTGTCCCTGCCGCTCGAGGTCGACGAGGCACATGTCGACGATGGGCGCGAGGCTGGTGAAGGCACATCACTCACCGGAGCACGTGATGAGCTGGCTCTGTCCCTGCCGCTCGAGGTCGACGAGGCACATGTCGACGATGGGCGCGAGGCTGGTGAAGGCACATCACTCACCGGAGCACGTGATGAGCTGGCTCTGTCCCTGCCGCTCGAGGTCGACGAGGCACATGTCGACGATGGGCGCGAGGCTGGTGAAGGTCTCCATGGGCAGCACGTACTGGTGGGTGTCGTCGCGCGTGGTGGAGAGGCGCACGAGGGCGGAGTCCCCGAGCCGCGACCCGATGAACACCACGCCGTTGTCCAGGTACGTCATGCACTCCGGGATCGGGATGTCACCTGAATTTTAATAACCCTGACATTAACAAGAGGCAAAAGGCAGACTGTGACAATGCAAAATTTAACTAGGATTCAAGAAATTTTTGAATTTCATGTTAAATAGTGCGCGATAACATCTCATAGTGTCATGGCGTCGTTTGATATCAAGCCTAGGTAAACAAACGCAAAAGTTTCATGGTGCAACCAATAAAGAACGTCAGTTTCATATTGTTTACTTAATCATGACGTCATCCAATGTTGTTGTTGTTTCAGCCAAAATGGCCAATTGCAATTTTTTTATGTTTTAATTTATTAAAAATGTTATTATTCTCAAGTTTTTAAATAAAACCAAATCAGTGTTTAAAATTATTTTAAGGTAAAAGTCTCCTACAATATCATTAAATCTTTGAAAAGTCTTCACTCACCCAAAAGCTCGACTTTAAGGTCCTTAACCGCCTGAGTACCGTCCATCTTCTCATGCAGTTCCAACAACAACATGAACAGTCTGCCTGCGATGTCGCCCGCTAGGTAACGCAACCCGCGACTGTCCACGCGACAATAGCAGTTTATGGGAGTCATCTGTATAGAACATTGACAGACAGAGATAGAAAGAGAGTGAGTGAGAGGCATGTATAGAGGAATAGAGGAGAGGTAGAAATTAGAATGTTAAGACTGCCTGCTGTTTTGGCAATATTGCCGAGAGAAAGATGCATAAACAGACTTAGACTTGGTACTGTATTAACCCTTTCAGGACCATAAGATGGCTGAGACTAAATATGCGAATACTACACAATGAAATGAAATGAAATGAAATGAAATACTTTATTTTCAACATTGATGACGTACTCATTCTTGTTGACGTCAAAAGTTACAAGCTACCACCAGTTCGGACACAAAAAAATAATAATTGTAGCCACCGTCCTGAGAAGAACTGGCAAGAAACTCAGCGGGCATGTCTTTTTTCTTTTATGATCATATATTTTTTTAAAGCATTTTAACATTGTTATACAATTTTACATTGAATATAAAATAAATAAAAAAATCGATAATGTTAATGAAATGACCTTGGCGAGCAACTCATTCCCACTTTGTGCAATCGTCCAAGTAATCATTGACCTTATAGTAGGCTTTCTTGCACAGACGTTCTTTAATAGTTTTCTTAAACCTATGTATAGGTAGGTTTTGAACATCTTGTGGGATTTTGTTGTACAAGCATACAGACAAACACCTGAAGGAATTTCTTATTTTATGCAACCGACTCATCGGTAAATCAAGTTTATGTTTGTTCCTGGTGTTTCTACTATGTAGGTCAGACTTTTTAGGAAATTCCTCAATATACTTTCTAACATACATTAAATTTTCAAAAATGTATTGGGATGGTAAAGTGAGAACTTTAATTTCTTTAAATTTTTCCCTCAGGGATTCCCTTGAGTGCATATTATAAATAGCGCGTATAGCTCTTTTCTGCAAGATAAAAATCGTTTCTACATCAATATACAATATTTAAGTTATTCTGTAAAGTAAGAGATATCACTAGAAAAACATAGTAGGGTGTACAAATTCATATAAATTTCATATTATGAAACATTTTAACACAACGTACATAAACGTAACGTTTGACATTCATTAAAAAAATATATTATTCAATAATTATAACGATTTTTGTAGAAGGGAAAAATATTTCCATTGGTCGTGAAAGGGTTAACTGGTATTCAATAATAATGTGGCGACCAATAGCGTGCCAGATCCTGAATCGCGCTATAGATGTTTGCAACTTTCGGCGACATAAATACAAGATCTAAAATCTACTACAGGGGCTTCGGCCTGACCGGGCATACAACAGCTCGCCCGGTCGGAGATTTTAAGACCTTTTGACCCTAATACCAATGATCCTCAAAAGAACTTAAAAACCAAGAGAAGAATTAATTTAAATTTTTCTAAAGAGAAAGAAATACACATTGTTTCATATTTTTACCTTTATTTGTGGCGGAGCGACCGCTACATAACTCTGACCATCGTGGTATACTATTGATTCCTGTCCAATTACTATTGCCCCACCTGGAATATACAATAATAGGTGATATAACTTCTAGAAAGCTCTTGTATTCCACATAATATTTTGGGTGCATTGCTAGTTATGTAATAAGGGGTGGGCCATATAAAGTTTGCATTTTTCAAAAGTTCGACTGTCATGTTGGCTGTGTGGCATGTTGCGTCATCCTGTTGAAACCAAATGTCATCCATGTCATACTCTTCAACTTTTGGAAACAAAAATTCGTTGAGCATGGCACGGTAACGCTCGCCATTGACCGTAACGGCGGCTCCTTGCTCATTATCCAATGATGCCGCCGGACCAAAACCCACACCAAACCGTAACTCTTTGTGGGTGCATTGGCTTCTCAATGGTGACGTGTGGATTTTCTAACCCCCAGATGCGACAATTTTGTTTATTGACATAGCCTCCGAGGTGAAAATGGGCTTCATCTGACACACACACACATTTCTTCCAGTTTGGACTGAAGACTCACCACTTTGGAAGTAACTTTTCAATATTTCCCAATTTTGTTCAAGCGTATAGCGTCCCATTTCGTAAATGTCAAACCTTTAACTAAATTATGAACACAAATTGAATGACATTTGAGCTGTCATTCTCTAAATAAACAGTAGTTCAAAATGCAAACGTTAGATTGCCCACCCTATACAAACTTTCAAAGTTTAGTGTGAATTTAAATCATGTTTCTTACCTAATGGACTCGGTACTGGAATGAGTATAGATGCTTCAGTTTCAACATTATCCTGTTTCCATGAAGCTTTTATAAATTCTTTATCTCGTAAACCTATTTCGTGTGTCTGAAAGCCATACAAATTTTTATTTAGTCAGTTTGCACATTCCAAAAACTGTCGTATTTAAAAGGAAGGTATTTTACCTACATTTATCTTCAAAATTAAAAAAAATACAATTTACCCCTTAAAACAAAAAAGCGCTAAATGGAGGAGGTGTGGTTAGGTAGTAAAGAAATGGATATCTATACTAATATTATAAAGCTGCAGAGTTTGTTTGTTTGTTTGTTTGTTTGAACGCGCTAACCTCAGAAACTACCGGTCCGATTTCAAAATTCTTTCACTGTTGGAATGTCCATTTATCGAGGAAGGTTATAGGCTATATTTTATTTTGAAAAAAATTAGGGATTCGAATGAAAATATCGAATTTGTAAGACAAGGTGAAATATCGAAAACCTATTTATGCGTACGCTGCAAATACTATATACAATAGAACAAAATGATGTACTACGGGTTTTTAGGTCTTAGCAAGACTTACAAAAAAGTCCACGAGAGCATATATCTAACTATAATAGTTTAGTTTAGTAGAATTTAAATTCGTCCGAAGTATGAATTTAACGTTAAATTAGTATTGTTATATTAATCCTTATCCAAATAAAGTATTATGTTATCAACAGTATTAATTTAAAAGTAAATTACTTTTTGTTTTATTCTAATCGGACTTTTCGTTGAGAAGTTATCATGAGTATAAAACATAATGAATACTCCCCGGGCCGCGCATTAAGAGTACTGTTTGAACCCCTTTGTAACGCAGACGAAATTGCGAGGGTCATCTAGTACAGTAATAAAATACCTTGATGTGTCTTCCATTTGTGTCTTGATGTATGAGTATCAATGTTGGATTTGCACAACCATGAAGGAATTCAACATCGTACACATTTAATTCTTCTAACCTAAAATAAAACAGAACCAATTTTGATGTTTGATCTTTGTCAAAAATAACAGCACCATTGCAAGATCTGATAAATTTTACAGTCATCCTATGACATTCCCCAAAAACTTTTATTAGTATGATGCCATCAAGTTAACGAATCAGGAAACAAGTTGAATACCTTAAACTTGCTGCCTTGAGTTCCGCAGAATCCTTTTCCAACGGTATTATCTTGAGCAGACCATCATAGAGCCTCAGCCCGATAACCCTTGCTTGAGGATCAATCACAACCAGGATGCCGTTCTCAGAAGGTTTACCGATACGATCAGACACATTGCCGTGTGCACGAGTTACCACTTCCAATTCTCCGTTATCACCAGTGCGCCATTCTAGTATCATAGCGTTGTATCTTGCTGTTAGTATGAATACTAGATCTTTGTTTTCGTTCTGAAAAGTTATTTAAGTCGATTTATTTTTAAGATAATGATAATAAACTGATAATGATAGTTGTAGTGGCCGAGAGGTTGAAGCGCTTGCCTTCCGTACGGGAGGTCGCGCCGGTCAAAACCGGCCGGCTTGTACCTCTAAATCTTAATATGAAAAAGATTTATGTGCAATTTTTCACAACACCACTGGCTAAAAACGGTGAAGGAAAACATCGTGAGGAAACCTGCATATCAGAAAAGGGTTCTAAAAATCCTTTGAAGACATGTGAAGTCCCCAATCCGCATTAGGCAAGCGTGGTGGACTATGCCTAACCCCTCTTCGGAGGAGACCTGAGCTCAGCAGTGGGCAGTAATGGGTTGTTACTAGTGATGTGCCGGATCTCTAAAAATGTATATCCGCGGATACGGATCTGAACACGGATATTTAGTGTCAAGATCCGCGGATACGGATACGGATACGGATCTTTATTTTCTTATTCGATTATTGTCAGCGCTCGCGACATTCATTTAGAATTATCATTTAATTGGAATATATTTTCGGTTTCCTCATTATCTCAAAGTGATTTTATAGCTTTCTACTGTATTGATTCATAATTATAAAAAAAAGAGGTTTACGTTTTAGTTTCTTTTTTCATTGACATAAAAGTGACCATGATGTTATATATAGCTTGCTATAATATTCCCGTAATTGTATGAAAAAGTAGATTTCAATTTCAGTTTTTTCATTGTCATAAAATGACGTTAAAGCTTTCCCGAGCGCTATGACTTGTCCTTCTTCAAACGAGGCTTGAAGAGAGTCCTTAAGGGTAGGCCGTAGGTAGCGGCCCCGCAATGTCTTCTGGCAATGCAGAGGTCCATGAGCGACGGTAACCGCTTACGATCAGGTGGGCCGTTAGCTCGTCTGCCTACGTGGCAATAAAAAAAAAAAAAAAAAAAAAAAAAAAAAATAATAATATTGATCTCATTAAAATTATATAAGAAAAAATTACTTATATTTTAGTAATTTCATTATCATAAAAGTGATGTTAACTTGCTCTATTATTATAAAGATCTATCTATCTCAATGTTTGCAATATAAAGGTGCCAAATATTCGATTTAATTAAATAAAAATAGTCTGAATGGAATTTATTAGTTTTTTAATTCTACCTAATCACCTGAAAAGATCCGTAAAATATCCGCTCGAAAAGTAACGGACACAGATACGGATACGGATTTCTTTTTTACCTCGGATATCCGCGAATACGGATACGGATATCCGGAACATCACTAGTTGTTACAGTACAGATAATGAACAATTTAATGATGAAAAGAAAGGCTCATTTCTATGAGCAATGTAAAAAAGGTCTAGTCTGTGTTAATTAAAAGATAATTAAAGTTTTGTACCTTATTTATTTCAGAACATTTTCTAAACAATGCTCAGGAACCAATCACAATATGTCAATTACTATCAGAAGATTTTAAATTGCACATGAGAAAAGTTTCTTATTTGTTGTAGCAAATCTGAAAAATATAATCAAATACTTACTGCTGGTCTAAATAGTTTCATTTTAGCCACCTTCCCGTATAACCCTACTTCTTTCATCGGACGGAGTCCTTCCGGTGTGACCAGATACATCTCCAGACGGTTCACCTTCGCTATCAAGAGGTTCAGGTCCGTAGGGGATGTGAAATTTCCTGATAGTCAAAACATGTGAGATAAATTACATTGTTGTTTTCAATTTGTTTCCTGACATCAAATGTAGTATTAAAATTGATTTATTGTGAATGCTTTTATTGGTTAAAAATGTGACTCAGATGTCTTCATAATATAGTTTATCACAATCAGCATTCATTTACAACATGTAATGAAATGAAATATTTTTTTTATCAACAATTTTTTATGGACTCGGTACATATTTATTGATTTGATTGTGATTTAGGTTTTATTAACATTTGTTTTTTGTGCAGAGAATATCTTATTTTGAAAACATACAGATGTACTACTTGCATTGCATGCATGGAATGTGCAATACAAGATAAATCACTAAAATACTGAATAACAAGAATTGTTTCAATATATTTCACTATGTATCAGAAATAGTAAATGAGTATTCATATTTGCTTTTATCTCATCATTCTGTTCTCTATAATTTACTGTATATTTGAAAACCAAGCCAAATGTGCATTAACTTAGAGCAACATGCTCCTTCTTTAAAAACTTCAGATTTTTGATTTTCTATAATTTAATTGATAGACAGGATAAACTAAAATAAAACAACCACAGAAATAAAATATATTTTAATTTATTGTTATAAGATTTTCTACTTTAATTATGAATTTTTAAAAATGGAATGTATCTGATAGTAAAATATTTCTAAGACCTCAGCATTGTTTTTGTATGGTCTTCTTTCCTATACTGACTGTAAAGTCAACTTCATAAGTTAAAATCTCAGTAGCGTTACTTTCATTGATTTCAAATCCAAAGTCTACTAGTTCATATCAGACTCAGAGCTGTACAATGCAGGAGGCATCGTTAAGCCGCATTTACCAATCCAAAAAGATGTTTTTGAACCTCATTCAAGAGCAAGGCTTTGGATATTTAGCAGAAAAACTAATTTTGCTTGTCTGGCATACAATCCTAGTTGTTTTTAAGCGATATATAATAGAAATTGCATTTAGCCTTCAGTTTTGTGTGCGCGCACATTACCCAGATATCTAGGTAAATATGCTTTGCATAGTAGGGATTGCAACTGATAGATCCCAGTAAAATGGACAACTTGTTTCGACAACAATTTATCCTAAAGATAGCGATACAAATATCAAATTTAACAAGTAAAATTCCATTTGTCTAACCTCAATTTAGCAATAACAATAATCAAAATATACATTACCTGTTACGCATGCTGTGACCGAAGTCGGTTTTTGAGCTGTAACCACGTAGTGGTACGACATTTTGGTTTTTATTACTTTTTAACTTTGTCACACAATATAAACACTTTATTTTGTGGCCATTTATTCCCGAAAGAGTACAATTATCAGCCGAATTTATCGACTTTTCCGCGCATTGGCCTGCGCGAGTTCAAAAAAACTTCCAACAATTTCGCCGCTATCGATCGACCCAAATCGGCCGGCTTTGTTTGACAACTGACAGTTTAATATTTTGACGTTTATTTTTTTTTCTTATTTGGTCAAAAAAACTTTCGGAATCACTTGGTGTGACCAGTATTTTTTATATTTATCCAGAAATAAACTAATATTAGGGTTTATATTCATTTTTAAGCATGGTCTGTACTTATATTGTCGAAATATTTATTTATTTATTTTAAATATAAGGTGTATTTATTCATTCTTCTTCGTCGATCATTTCAAATCATCTTTTTGTGAAGCATTTTATTCATTTATAAGTACTTTTTGGGTTAGGTTCAATAAAACAAGAATTGTTGATGGATTTAAAAGTATATTAAAAATATTTTTTGTCACAAACAATACAAAAATTAAATTATTATTAAATTACTTATTTGATAGTTCAATCTTCTTGTTCTTTGCTCGGTGGCACGCTCTCTAATAAAACTTGAGTCAGGAATGTAAGCTTTCCTAGGGACAAACAAATGAATATTATGTTAAAAATATGTTATCATTGCAATCCGTGAAAAGTGTCCTTTTTTCTGTTAAGCCTATTTTCTAAGGTTTTTAACAAAGTACCAATTTATATGACTTGCCTGGTATTTTGTTATATATGTACATTATTTTTTACAATCGGTTCCTACTTTAAAAGATATGAGCAAAACTAGTAAAAGCATACTCACTTATTAAGGTCGTTGGAGTTTTCTTGTGATATACAAAAACGGTGTAAACAATAATGCCAATTACAAGGAATCCTATGGCCATTAGGTATTTTATGGATGGGTCTGTCACGATCGGCACAGCAGACAGAAAAATGGCGATGAACAAAACAAACCAAGGTATTGGAGTAGGTACTCTGTATGGTCTTGGTTTGGAAGCTTGTGTTCTTCTTAGAACTAACAGTGCCACCATGGCAAGGCCATAGAAAAACCACAAGAAAAAGTTAGCGAACTCTATTAACGTTTTGATGTTTCCGACTATTATAAATATTGTGGTCAACAGAGCCTGTAACAAAAATATTCAATTACATATTGAAATGATTTATTTTCATTTTAAGTAAAGTAATATAAAGTTGAAATAAATACCTGAAACGCAACCGCGGGTGCTGGTGTTAATCGTTTTATATTGACATACGAGAATAGTTCCAACATGTGACCACCACGGGCCGCTGAGTAACATACCCTGTAAAAATAAGATTCATTTTTAATGTATTTTCAAATTAACATTCACAGATGCATATAAATTGATAAAACTCAAGATTATCTAGTTATAAATTAAATAATTTATGGACTCCAAATGTTTTAGGTTATGCTATCCAATTCACTTTTTTTTAAAAATTAGCATTTAGGAACAAACCTCGTAACACCAAACTGAATGCTCATAGCGCATCCGAATGTAGCTACTGCAACGCCTACTGGTATTATAAAGCTAACAGGACCCAGTACTTTTTCACCGAACGCCACAGCAACCGCGCTCACTGTTGTCATCTCAGCGTAATTCAACACAGTCATGTACGCGACGTTCATGAATACATACAGAGATGTGATCATGGGCACTGCAATAGATATACTTAGTGGCACGTTTCTGTGGAAAATTATATAATTATAATAACATATTTAAAAGGGAGCAGTTTATTATGTACTAGGGGCTGCCCTTGACATCGTGTGCGTGGACTCTATTACCCGTTTTTTTTTTGTTTCATCCCTTTTTTTCCCTATGTCCTTTCTCAGGGATTGTCTGAGCCAAATTTCAACAAAATCAATTGAGAAGTTTATGCGGGAAAGTGTAACAGACAAACAGACAGAGCTCTTACACTTACTTTCACATTTATAATATTAGTAAGATGTCTAGGCAAAAATTAGTACTACTAATTTGCAATTACTCTTATCGTTTTCACTATACATAATTTTTTGAATCATACTCACACTGCAGGATTAATAATTTCTTCAGTGACAACAGTGACACTATTCCAACCATCATAAGCCCATAACCCATGACACAATGCTAATGCGATATTCCCAGGATTCCTAGTACTGCCTTCGAAGCCTTTATTCAAGTAGGCAGTGTTTCCTGAAATTTAAACTGCTATTTGATTTACCTTTATCAAAAATGTATATTAATATTACAAATGCTTCTAAATATTTTATGATTCTAAATCTTTATGATGTTTATTGATAATACTTGTAGTTCACCTTTTGCAATTTCATAGATGCCACCACCAATGACGACAAGACAAGCGAAAACTTTGCAAGCCCCAAACACGTTTTGTACTTTCACAAATAACTTCACGCTGGTTATATTAATGTAGGTTATAATAACTGAAAAAAATAATAACATTTTAGATTATTTTCTGCAGCTGGTATCTTTTAATGTGGTATCCATGATTATCTATGGTCAACCGGTAAATTCAAATGAGGTTAAAATAAAATATTTTTTACAAAATACACTTCATAGTAAGTGATTAGATCATAAAATAAAAAAACTATTAACAATCATATTTTTATTAGAGTAATAAAACGTCTTAAAATGCTAGTTTGACTTCCATCTTGTTGTATGGGTTCCTGGTGATAATAAATGTGTCACTGAACAGTGATGATATGCAGTGGTTCTCCGGAGTTATCTGAATGTAGCCATTTGAAGATGGATCCAACTTCTCTGCCATCAATTGCTGAAAATACAAAACATTTTTTTAACTTGCACAATTATCAATCAGATGAATTTATAGCGTCTATAAATTAGATAAGAGCTACTATAAATTTTTACATATCTTGATTGCATGTATTTTGATGACTAAGAATATGTTTAAAAATATCAATGATAACTTTAATTTACACTATTACTAAACGGGTTCATATACTATATCCGATACTGACAGTGTGATATGTCAAAATGTGAGTTCGAGTTCCAGTGGTACTGGCAAAGGAATGAGAAAGAGGGTAGACAGATTTGTCTGCTCTTAAATGACCTACCCGCAGTTTCCTCAGTCTTCCCGTGATCATGGCGCTTGAAACAGTGCTGAAATATTGGGACCGCTCAATTAAAAATAATCGTGGTAAGAACCCGTTTAGTAATAGTGTAAGTGATGTAGATAACCGCGAGTGTTTAAACAAATTTATGATAACTTTAATTTTTATTGGTATTTTTTTTATTTGATGTCACTGTTCCACCTGCCACACCCACCGCTGTACTATCACATATCAATACAGGGTCAGTACTAAACATACTACTGCTTATGCTCAGCGTCTGAATCCTAGCTAAGGTCAAAATGCATTATTAAATCTTGCAGGGAGAGTGTTGAATGAAACTACTTTTTATCACCCTTCATAATTCTCTAAAACCTTCCATTCACTACCATCTGCTTATAATCTTCTGATTGATCGCATATTTAAATAATAATAAAAAAACCCTTAATATGACCCATATAGTTGGAACGACCACGTCCAGCAGTCAAACCACTTTGTTAATTATAGCCACTTTCCATCAGGTTGTAAACTTGTTTACCTAATAAAAAAATAAATAAAAAAAAAGCTTCCTTTCCTTATCTATATTTCCTTATCCTTATTTACATTTCAAACGTTGGTTAGTAAGTTTTTGTTACTATATATAGTTTTCCTTATTGATTCAGTTGT
Source organism: Trilocha varians (assembly GCA_030269945.2). Taxonomy (NCBI): domain Eukaryota; kingdom Metazoa; phylum Arthropoda; class Insecta; order Lepidoptera; family Bombycidae; genus Trilocha; species Trilocha varians. The sequence goes on along the minus strand of AP028273.1, from coordinate 9,519,491 downwards.
AATTTTTGCTTAATGTTTAAGTGTTAGCTTGTTTACCTATAATGTTATAAAAATAATGTCTCACCCCCATAAATTCCTTGATAGCTTCACTTTTCCCTGGAAACATGGCATGTATCAATCCGTGTAATTCGGCTTTTAGTTGTGAAAACTTTTCTTTGGCGTTCCTAATGTGTTCCGATGTCACTTCTGTAGGTTTTTGAGTCTGTTGCGACTTTGCCTCTTGTGCTATCTCAGTTAGCTGTTTTATCCTAAAATAAATAATCAAATTAAAATAAATTGATAAGCACAAGAATTTCGTTGAAACACTTTTTTTTAAGTTCATCTGAATTATAAAAAAGTTCTAGTTCTTACCACCTAATTTCTTCATCAATATCAGAAATAGAACCTTTAACAAAAGCTTCTAATTCTTGTATCTGACCGGTTTTTTCTTTTATTTCATTTAAAAACTGGCTCGTTAGCAAATTTTCGTCAGTTGTGATGGGAGTGTTCGAATTTTGAATTTCTGTTTTCAGTGCTTCAATGTAAGACAAACATTTTTGTGTAATTTCCTCTTGATTTATTGCTGGTGTTTCCGGGGGAGCGTTGTCTATTCTATGGCAGACGTCTACGCAACTATTTTGAAGAATTTTTAATTCGCGCTTGAGAGTATCTAAAGTTTCTTTGTTACGTTCACTCGCCATTCTGAATCTACCTCGTTATGTAGACTATATTTAAACTACACTACACTTTAACAACGTATCATTTATGGATATTTATAAAAATATTCTACGTTTCTAAACAACTTTTAACCGTTTTATAGTGTTCGCATTCACATTTCACATTCACAAATTTTGAAATTTGAACTGAAAACCGGCAGATCAAAACAATCATGACATTGACAATTGAAACGTCAAATGTCAAAATAATCAACAGGACTAGTGATGTCCAGTTTACGGTATTTATACCGGTGAACTGAAATCGATTTTGGAAATCGAATCGATTCAAAATCTTTCATAAATATGCAAATACAATTTACCACTATTCCGACAAAATAAAATAATATAAATCAATGTAGTAGTATCAAGACTACGATAATTTACTTACATAATGCTGCTAGTGATACTAATTTTATAGCATTCGTTTTTTCGTCCGGATGCATGTCCATCATCATTGGTTGCATAGCGTATTCTGCAAACGTCATGACCACAATAGCTACTTCTGCGGGTCTGAGGATAACTACATAAATCCAAGCACATGAAAATGCAGGAAGAGGACCCCAATATTTATGAATTTTCCCGAATGCCTCTTGAAAATATGCATAATCAGCTCCTGACTTTCCTACTACCGTTCCCAGTTCAGCGAACGATAATGCTCCTAAAACAATACAAATATACAGGGTGATTTGTTAGACAGGGTACATATTGCAGGAGGGTGATGAGTACTCTGTTCTAATACGGAAAACTACCTCAAACAAAAGAAATTTCGGTTTAAAGAGTGTTGACTAATGACCTCTAGTGATCTCGCGCACCCCACACCTCCGCCACATCCATCAGCTGTCGAAAAACCATCATTTTGCAAGAATTTTAGGTATTTTTAAGTTGCGATTACTAAGGCATTAAGCCATATTCTTTGGTAATAATATTTTTACTGGTCGTATATAACCATCAGCTACCATGACCTTCAATATGTACCCTCACTAGGAAATCATCCTGTATAGTACCATGGAAAAGTATTTAAATAAAGCATAAATATATTGAAATTAGGCGTCTTACCTACACCCACCTAATAAGGATATTATTCCAGACACGGTCCATATTATCAAGCATAAAGCTACAGAACCTGAATATTCAAGAGCTTTAGCTGGCGATACGAATATACCGGACCCGATCATTACACCGAGAATCAGATTTATAGCGGAAAATAAACCTATTTCCCGCTTTAATTTGACTGTACTACCACATTCACTGGATAATCTCTTTCCTGCGTCAGGTTCATCCATTGCTTCCGCTATCTGAGTGGACATCTTCAAACTGAAATAAAAAAATAATCATTTTACATACTTTGGTCTACTGGATGTTTGTTTTTTTCTATTCGCCTTTTTGTGTAATTAAAATGATATAATATTAAATTGTGTAAATAAGATTGTCAAATCGAGTGGCTATGCAATTTGATTAGGTATAGTAGCATACACGGACACTAATAGCATAGTTATTAGAATCTATGGAAAAATGGTAACAATTAGCGAGAGAACTGGCGCACAATGAATTAATTTCTTGCGTCTATATTTAGATTTTAAGGCGTAGACGAAAGGAAATGTTTAAAATCATGTACGTGATCTTTATTGGTCTTAATGGTCTACTCTTTTATTCGTTGAATTCCCACACACACATTGTAAGGAGTTGTGACCTCGAATATAACGACTACAATGTAAGATTCCAGGACTATATTAATTGTATAAAATAAATATCTTAATTTTATATATTTAATCAGTATTTTGATATGATCTTTGACCGAACTATTTTTTGATCGTTTTACAATTCTTAATTAAAAAGAAGTTCAATGCAATATTATTTGTAAAAGGAACAGAATCGAGTTAAGTAAGAAGATTCGACTCCAAAAATGATTTCATCTATATGTGTAGCTACAGGCTAGAAGATAGCGAAGTGTGTCTGCATTTTAGTAAATTCAAACAAATCAGTACGTGCGATAAAATGTTGTGAATTATCAAAACTGTTGTTAGATCGAGGACAGGGACAACAAATTAGCTAGCAACTAATTCATTAAGTCTTACAATTTATGTAACCTAAATGATAGGATAGGGCATTGTGCATTTTACTGCATGTCTTGCTTTTAGTTCATTTGTATTATGTAACCAATACAAACCAAATATCATAATAATGTATAATAATTGTAATAGAAAACAATCTGGATAGAGTCGAATAAAATATGAATTGGTACATTATTTTTCAAATCTTAATAAGCAACAAGCTAAGGGAGTACTGTTACATGAAAACTTTTACCAGATTGTAACATTTATATTTTTTCACTCTATTAAAATTTATCTATTTGCCTACTGTAGACAAAAACAAGTTTAGCTGTAATATTCAAAATACGATTAGGTCTCTGAAACCCGCCTCATCCCCTAGACAGTTAGAAGTCCTAAAAATAAACTACTTCAGATGATTTTTTTTATTAATCATCAGTCAAGTATTCAATACATACTACAGAAGATGATTTCAGATATATTATGAACACAGTTGGCTTTGAAAATATGCAATATTTCCAATAAGTGATAATAAATGATCAACATTATCCTCGAGTGCTGATAAACAGTCGGTGATGCGTCACATCATAACTCACTTTTACAGAATAGGTAGATAGTGTAGGTACTATATTAGTTTTATATTTGAGGTTAAAACAATATTTTTTGTAAGTATTATTGTAAAACCAAAACGTTACAAAAGAGTATTAAAATTTCTTTTATAAACTTTAAGGTTTAAATACGTATTATATTATTATGCAGTTCTCCTCGTCACTACGGCTCCATAATGTGTATTTTTCAATTAACATTCGCGAAAGGATTTGATTCGAAACATTTCGATTTCCGTTCACAATCCTTTTAAACAATGATTACACAAGAAATAAACATTCTCTACTGGAATAAAATGTTTTGTTACTTGTTGGTAATAAAAGTAAATAAGGAAATGTTCTGGATAGTATAATTATCACATACCCTTATTTATTTAACTCTTTTCAGGAATAAAACCATCATAGAATAAATTTAATGTAATTTTGATCTGAAATAATACAGTGTCAGATAGCTCAGATCTACTCCAATCAAACAAATCTTACTGCATCTGGTCCACATTGCAAATTCATGAGTGATGATAAAAATGTTATTTTAATGATAAAGTGGAATCTTATTAAATTCAATCATATCATTTCCGTGATGTGTAGAACAAATATTTCTTTTGTTTCATGTGATATTTTTTCAATGTTAAGTGGTGACGAAAATAAAGTAAGATTATTCGTGACTGTAAAATTATAGCTTGAGTTAAGTCAATTCATTTAGCATTGTCTCATTTAACACATTTAAAACATTCAATTAACTTTAGTTAACAAATCAATTTAAGGTGTTTAAATCACGCATATTTTGTCACGTTGTTTTTCTTTACCCTTTCAACGAACGGTTTTGTACTAAACTGTACCTAAATCCCATTTTTAAATATGTACAAAATTAAATTTAGTCATTCGGATTAGATTTGAACCTAAGAAGGAAAAAGAAGTAGTAAATCTTCAGCGGCAGCATTCTAAGATAGGGATCTCTTTGAATCTAAAAGTAGGTTAAGTTCATCATTTAGCGCAAACTTCCGCACCCGACAAGAATCTATTACGCTTCATTGATAACATACCTAAATTTTGCACAACAATGAAACATGTTAATTAACGTATTGCACGTGCGAAGAGGTTTGTGAGTTTGACATTGACAGCTAAATGAAGCGTCACGTTCCTCCTGTATTAATTGGACAAATGGTTTACTCGTCCTCATTCTAAATGCATGTTAAAATACTCGTGACTCAACGCTAAGCCTGGTATATGAGAAAATTGTTTACAACGCAGTCCACATCTTTTTATACGTAACGGGCTATTCTGTATGTAGTATCAACTTGTTATTACTTCTCAATATTATCAAAACATAGACCTTTTGAGAAACCATTTAGGAACACGAATTTTACCTAAGAAAATCACAAGGAGTAAAGATTTTTCATTAAGTCCACAAGTCTGAACTTGTTACTTACTTTGTTTGTAATAACATATCTACAATATAAACCGGTTTTGTACTTAATGATATACGTAACTGCAATCCTTGTTTTGCAGTAGTTCGTTTTTAAGGATCGGCTTTAACTCAATTTAATTAACAAAGCGGCTCATGGCGCTTAACAAAACTTAGGGATCGAGCAAGACTAGCAATCATCACACTCTCAATTTCAGAAATGCAGTAAACCCTAAAACTTTAAATTTCTACCGACGTGGCAACAAATGATCAATGTAACCCTTAGACCTCTATAACTTTTGATGATAGTGAATAATCAAACCATTGAATATATTGTAATCGCTTTCACCTCACACTATGGATTATTTATTATCCTACCTACAGTGCAATGATCCGGTAGATAAACTATCCAATAACAAAGATAATAAGTAATTGACTGTAAGTCGTAAAGTTTAATGGCACCATTTTACTATTTTACTGTTCGTTGCACTAAGAAGTTAATCAATGAAATGAGTTTTGTGTCTAGGAAATGCTGATTGATGATAATGATGAATATCCGTAGTTTAGATTATTAGAAGTGTTAGTATTAGGTGAAAGAGATTAGTTTTTTTGACTTCTCGTACTGTGTTTGTGTGTAATTAGCTCCTTTAAATCTATTCAGATAATATTATAATGATCCTCGTGAAATTATTTATTGTCAGTGAGGCATTTCCGCATTTCCTAAATTTAGTATTTATTGGTTTTAGCTTTTTCAGATTTTGCGTTGTTCAATATTTAAAAAAATAACAGATCTGTTTCGCTTTGTATATTGTTGGTATTCATTACTAAAAGTATCCCAAAGACATTTAAGATCATATGTAAAATATGTTCATATTTTTGCAACATCCACTACCATATGTACTGAGGTTTTCACAATACAATAGACAAGAATTTTGCAAATGAATCTCGTTCGGGTCATTAACAGTAAATCCATCTGACAAAGTGAAATAAAATGCAAATGTACTGATTGTACTCGGACAGCCCACGTACGTGCGTCAGTAGGGACTCTGCTTTAGTGTTTTATGTTCGGTAAATATCAATGGTATTTAATATTATTATCGTTTCTCCTGATGCTTAAAATTCTAAAATAGATTAAGGATGAAATATAGAGCTTCTTTAGAAGACATACTCTTTCCTTTATGATGGGTGTGGTCGTCCAGTGAGTAATTCTATATATCAGAGTTTTAAATTGAATATTATATTTCAATCATTATTCATTTCTATATTGATTAATTTAGGAGAATTGCGGTAAATTAGTACGTGTGAATATAATATCATTGTAACAAAACCAGCAGACATTTTCAAAGACAGACAAAAATTTAAAGAATGGTATTTTTCTTATTAGTATTTCAGATAAATATAATTAGATTAGATTATAGGTACTGTTGAAAGAATTAGTAATATCCTATTATTTGATACGAGAATAGACTGTATTATTTAAACCCCAAATTGAATGAAAAACTTTCAGTCAATGTTAAGTAGGTAAATATTTGCATTTTAATAATTCTGTTAAAACTGATTTAAATTTAACTGATATTGAATTATTTCTAAAAAATACTGTCTCTTTTGCACAAAATAATATTTGTAATAGTTTAGTATCTTGTAAATTCGCACACTAATCCATCTAATGTATTGACAGTGTGAAACACAATCATCTAATGGCAGACAACGTTTCTAATTACACGTTTCTACGTAATTGAATGAAGATGTTATCTTGTTTATTATATACATGTGTAATTCTACACGAGTGAGGGAAACAGGTCATAGGTCAACAGCTTTATGGCATTCGTTTAACTTAATTAATTGGATTTCAGAGTTCTTCATTTTTGTATCTTCTTGCGAAAAAAGTTTTTTCTGCGTTAGTCTGTTATAATATTTGATTTGCTAGTTGACAGATTTTATTAGTAGCTATTTAATTAAGATGGGTTATTATTCGTTTTTGTATGAAAAATTAGTAGTCTGCAAAGTCTGTCAAGGACTCATGTTGTGACCCAAAATCATAAATGGATATTGAATGAATAGGAAAGTATTTCTATTCTCTCACTATTGTTCATCTATGACGGTACAAACAGTTAATATTTTATGTAAATTTTTATGTAAATTTTATGCTTGCTTTTGTTAGGCGGTTGGTTGACAACATCCGACTATTATGCAATAGTGGTTACTTATTTACTTTCAACATATTTTCAAAATGATTCCAAAAAGTTACACCAAAGTTAATAATTTGTTTACAAAAACCATGTTGACTATAGTTACGTGCGGTGAAAATAATTTAGGAAACCTGCATACAAATTCATAATAATCACTGACGTACTCCTTTGGCATTCTAAAGTGGACGCAATCAGAACTAGATGCCCTGGATAGAAAAGTTCGGCGACTGCTGACGGCATACAGGATGCACCACCCACGTTCATCTGTTATGAGGTTGTATATTCCTCGGAAGTGTGGGGGTCGTGGCATGTTAAATGTCAAGGACCTACACAACCGAGAGGTAAACAACCTTCGGGAATATTTCCGTAAGGTAAGCGTGGGTATGTACCGTAATGTAGCAGCAGTTGATAAGGGACTCACTCCGCTGTCCTTAGCGAACGAGAATTGGCGGACGCTAAAGGTAATGAGTGTGACGGATCGCACGGACGTATGGAAGAGCAAGGAACTACACGGACGGTTCTACCGGGCCCTTATGAGCCCCGATGTAGATCAGTTAGCCTCTGTATCTTGGCTACGGCACAGTAACGTCTTCGGAGAGACTGAAGGTTTTGTCTTTGCAATTATGGACGAAGTTATCATGACGAACAACTACCGTAAATATATTCTAAAGGATGGGACGGTCGACATTTGTCGGGCATGTCACCGTCCGGGAGAGTCTATTAGACATATCGTTTCCGGTTGTTCTCGTCTTGCTAACGGCGAGTACTTGCACAGGCATAACCAGGTAGCTAAGATTATCCACCAACAACTTGCTCTGAAATACGACCTTGTTGAAGCCGCTGTACCTTATTACCAGTATTGGCCTCAGCCGGTTCTCGATAATGGTCATGTAACGCTCTACTGGGACCGATCTATTATCACTGACAGGACTATTGTTGCCAATAAGCCTGACATAGTGATAATAGATCGGGACGCGCATCGGGCAGTGCTGATCGATGTCACCATTCCGCATGACGAGAACCTTGTGAAGGCAGAAAAAGAAAAACAGCTAAAATATTTGGACTTGGCCCACGAGGTGACCGACATGTGGCGTGTTGAATCGACCATCATTGTTCCGATCGTTGTATCTGTGCACGGTCTAATAGCGAAAAGCTTCGACCGTCATCTTGAGAAGCTTTCGCTCCCCAGCTGGGTAAAGGGCTTGATTCAGAAGGCGGTCGTTCTTGACACGACACGTATTGTGAGGAGGTTCCTCTCTTTTGAGCCCTGACCACTGATGGCTTGGGTCGTAGACCTCGTCTTCAGTGGGCCTCTGTTTTTTATATTGTATTTTTAAATTTTATTACTTTGTTAATTTTTTAAAAAATATAATGTAAAAAATAAGTGTAAATAAATGAATACAAAGAACAAAAATAAAATCCTAAAAGGTAAGTCGTTGGTAACGTCCCCGCAATGTCAGCGGACATTGTAGAGTTATGACTTATGAGCAGGTGGCTCGTTAGCTTATCTGCCTATATGGCAATAAAAAAATTATAATATTATTAATTCGGAGAGTATAATTTCTGTCTGTAGAAACACGTGGGTGCACTGGACGTGCACTTGATACCAGCTCAGTTACGGAGCGAGGAATTCTTCGTATCCAATTTCTTTATTTCGCCATGAGTCTCGTTTTTGTTTTGTAGTTGGTAACAATTTAAAGCATGATTGCAAATTCGTCGAATTGAAAATAAAATATGAAGCTTATTTTGAGCAACAATGAAATATTTTTTAATGTTTTTTAATCTGAGTATTAGTCTTATTTATGTGTAACGTTGAACGATGATTAAAGTATGAATTATTTAAACGTATAAACCAAGTTTTTGGTTATATTAGAAATGTTTGGGTTCGTAACAGAAGCAAAAAAGAACATAATGCAAACCAAATGAGGTCAAGGTTTACTAGTAACTGCATTTTATGATTGTAGGTATTTACAGAACGTGTAATCAAATAAATCTTGCAACACGATATGATAAAAAATAGGTATCGAGGACTTAAAATAATTATTTGTGTATGTATATTTCGAAACGTGGAGTAACACATAACATTTCTAAGGCAGTATGTACCTAAAATTCAGTGAAATAATCTAATATATAAAATTCTCGTGTCACGGTGTTCGAACTTGAACTCCTCCGAAACGGCTTGACCGATTTTGTTGAAATTTTTTGTGCTTATCCGGTATCTATGAGAATCGGCCAACATCTATTTTTCATCAACCAATTGATCCACGAAACTTCGCCTGCATTACAAAGAAAGAGTTTTTTTTTTTATTGCCATGTAGATAATTTTAGATAGCATTTGCGATCTAAACGCAGAAAAAAGTAAAACTACATCTCGTCAAAAGACTCTTTAACTATTCGTGTTTTTCTGATACATTATGCACATCATTCAATTGAAGCACTCACATTGAGAAAACATCAAAATTCAAATCATAGTATGAAAAGATTCAGTCATACATACAGACAGACAGAGTCTAATTTTTGTAGAACATTTATTTTTAATCACAAAATCGTGTATCAACAGACAAAAATAATAATATTAATTTCTTATCTTAATTACCACGTTTTATTGATTAAATTGGTTTGTAATGAGTCTGCTGCTGAATCAATCAACTGTTCTGAAAGAAAAACTGGTAAAAGCAAGTTGATTTTGCAAAAGGAATCCACGAAATTCGTTACGTTTTGGAACGTTATCATAATATTATGTCCTACTAGATATTTCACCCCTTTTATAACAATTTACTCATCTAATAAAAAAGTAATTATCGTCAAATTGCTATCTAGCTCCAGTGCATGGCGCCACGAAGTCGCTCATTCCCCACTGCAAGTCGGTTGTATCGACCGCTTCAGGGATTGCCAGTGAGTGATCTGGAAAATAATTGCTAGGGGAGTACCGGTCTCCAGTCTCCAACCGGTAACTTTATTACTACTAGAAAAACAACATCAACTTCGACGTTACACATGTATAAAACGAATACTCAGATTAAAAACATTATAAAATATTTCATTGTTGCTCAAAATAAGCTTCATATTTTATTTTCAATTCGACGAATTTGCAATCATGCTTTAAATTGTTACCAACTACAAAACAAAAACGAGACTCATGACGAAATAAAGAAATTGGATACGAAGAATTCCTCGCTCCGTAACTGATGAGCTGGTATCAAGTGCACGTCCAGTGTAGAAACACGTGGGTGACGTGTTTCTACAGACAGAAATTATACTCTCCGAATTAATAATATTATATTTTTTTATTGTCATATTCATAAAATGACGATTGATATCCCAAAGATGTTAAGCTAACAATGTAATTTAATATGTAGGTTGTAGGTAATGGTAATTTCTTACATATTTTAATTACTTTCTCATAAACACAACAATAATGTAGCGTAGTATGACCATTATTGTTACGATGCTGTTAGTTTAATGAAAATTAATTACCATACGCCTTCTATTTGATTCATGCACGATTTATTAATAAAGAATTGTGTCATCGCAAGTAATGACTTTGTTTTAACCAATTAAAACTTATATGCATCAGAAGTTCTACAAAGCGAATGTTCTTAAAGCAAAAGCAATATTGTTTATATTATTTGTCTATTCGTCTATTATAATTATCTTCACATGTAAAGAAGCTGCATTAATGATTTTCACACCGGAATTAGGTCAGAGTGCTTAAGAAGTTAATATGTTTAATAAATAGATTGCTAGAATCCCGGAGATTTATATTTGGTATATTTTATCTCGAAAATTTACATACATATTTTTGCTTTTTACACCAAGTTATTTTTTTATATCTGTAAAAGAGTAAATAACATGTGAACCGGAATTATGACAAGTATAGCCTATTCTTTTGCTAGAATATTTGAATAAATTGTTATGTTATAAATAATGTTACTTAATACATAATATCAGTATTCGTTGATAAGGAAATCATACATAATACTAGGTATATAAACGTTTTGATAACAGTATCCTGGGTTTGTTGTGAATCAGCATTTCTGTGATTTAACGACACAGTAATTTTTTTGATAGATTTTTTATGATAGTAGCAGATATAACAGTAATATTTAATGAAATCCTATAGTAGCCAGCACGGGTAGATAGGGTGTGAGTATGACATGTTATGATCAATACGTAAGTATATGTAGTATCTATAGGTATTTAATGCATGAGAAAAAAACTGTTTCGAGATTATCAAATACTGTATTTGTAGTAGCTCACGCTGACCATACCTAATTGTGTACTTTACATAAAATTATAGGTGTAAATTGTATATCAGTGTATGGTGGTAACTGCTTCGTATCTAAAACACTATCATTTAACGAGGGGAGCCGCGATAATAACCGCGATGTCCGTTTTCTAACTCAACTTTTACTTAGATAGCTGTAGATATTGATTAGATACTCATTCAACACTGTGTTTTTACTTTTCAACTTTAATTAATTTGCTTTGTCTTTAATAGACAGGTTAAATAGAGAAGTTTACCGACACATTTATACGATTGAAGATGAATTTAATGCATTTTAATTCATTAAGGTTTTCTGTTTACTCGCATCGATGTCCCACGATAACTTATAAAAATGCTGATGCCTAAAACTAGTAAAATATAATCCCCAAAATAAACATAATCCCTTAATACCTATATTTTTAGCTATTTATTTGTACAGACTGACCTTCCCACCGGATGCTCTACTTTTATTTGTATGTTTGCAAGATGTTGCGCAGATTGTACCCCATGTTGATGATACGGCTACCGATATAATATTTATCTTTGATTTGTATCGTCGATCGTGTCAACAGAACTGAAGTTCTAAAAATAAAATTTCGATTTTATTCATTTAATTATTAAAAAATCTTCTATTTATTTTTTTGTTTAATAGGCCCTTAATATAGTTTATATTATTAATTATGTTTTTTTTAATTATTTACAAATCTGTAATGTTAACATTAATATTTAATAATAATATTTATTGTCACGTGTATCAGAATTCATGTATTTCCAATACACTGTCATATAATTTGATATTGTTAGTTTCATTAACCTAATTGAATATTATTAACATTACATATTGCTGATAAAACAATTATTGCATACAATGTACCAAGTAAGTACCTAATTGGTTATAACCAGTATTCATTTTGCTAGATAGATGGTATAAAATAGTTGAATGTGTTATTCCTATGTATTTTTTTTAGATTAAGATTAAAAATATTTATTCAGCTAAAAATTTCCCAATTGTAATAAAGAAGTATTTCCTATGTTCTAATATCTCAAAAACGGTTACAATTCATGTTTTCCAGAGTTCTACGTAATAAGAATATTTTATTCAGAAAAATATGTTTTTTTGTTTCGTTTCTTGAATGGAATTCATTTAATATTCTTTATTTTAAATAAGTAAACGGTTTTAGTCGGAATATTTTGTAATTTTTAGAGATGTTTATATTTGGAAAATGAACGTTTTGCGTCTTAAAGCATTTACGTTGATATGTAATAATCTGCGCTTGCAGTGTTTATTAATAACTGTATAAGATTAGTAAAACACAAAATATGATCTTCAAGTAGGATGGATTGTTATTTTTACTATGATATTTTATACTTTATCTTACGTTCTACTTATGTACTACACATTGTTCTCAACGAAAATTCGTCAGTAAATAGAACATAATAATCTCATATTCCGGATTAATTAAAGTTATCCCATGGAAATGTAAATATGGTAAATTTAATGTAGGTATGGTGGTATGATTATTAACATCTCCTAATCTTGCTGAAATACCTACACAAACCTACTAAAATACGTATTCATTGACTTTTGTCAAATAAATATACAACAAATAAATAAATCCAGTTTTGATAAAAGTTCATCTAATCTGAGTTTCAAACTAAAACATACCCGTTAAAATGAGTCAGACGGTGAACAAAAAAAATCGATGCACCTATCACTTGTCAGTATTCACTTTGTAAAGGTATCTGTGCTTTTCTCCTTTTGTGTCAACGTATAACTTTCGCGCCAAATCAAAACCGCGCGGGAACAACGTGTTGTATCAACCGCACAAAATCATCGACTGAACTGCACTCTAAGTATTACTTGTACGTACTCTTTTTTGTGTCCAACGTTTGATTGTAAATCGCTATGCGTTTGAGAATTCTTATTATTTATGTAACGGATTGCAGACAGTGCAACAATGTTGTAAAGCTGACTTTAACATTACATCTCTATAATAAATATTTGTATAAACTAAGGTACCTACAGTTTTGTGTAAAAGATTCAAAAAGGTGATATGACGTAACGTCAACAGCGAGTTACAAAAATATGCTTTGTCTATTTAGTTAAGCTATATTTTAAGTTTTAAGCAAAATACATAGTACAATAAATATTTTATGTCACATAAATTTATTTCCTCTTCGTACATTGTAATATATTATTTCCTTGTTGTATAGAATAATATTATCCCTCTTCACTTATCTATTAACTCATTAGATTCACATATTTTTCGTTCAATCAATGATATTAGATCTAAAATGTGCATCTTGAAACATCACCATGGAAAAAGAAAAATCATCAGAAAAATCTACTACTACCACTGGTTTTATATTCAAGAAAACTTAGCTTTGTGTTTTAATCATAGGCGTAATGTGATTTCAAATTTTTAAACATAAACGGTCAAAATTCATATATATATGTATGGTCTGTGGTCAAAATCACATTATTACAGCGAATCAATACCGAAATCTCTAGAAATTATTGTAATCGATTTCATCAAAAATGAAACAACTAGAATACCCATTTTATACCGAAAAACTTCGCAACACTAAATGATCTGTGTTGCAAAGAATTAAAAAAATACTAAAATAACTCAAGGAAAAAAATCTGCCTAGGATTTTGGGTTTTTCTAATTCCATTTTAATAAAGTCGAATTAATACCACAACTTTAATAATACGTTAATCTATTTAATGCCCTATCTAACTGAAGACCATTATAGCTCTTTAATTTACTTCAAATTTTAGCACAATGACTTGGGTTTTTTGAAGTTATTAAATAGGCAACATTAGAAAAGGCATACACACTTTAACAAGTAATATGAACTTCTCATGTTTAAAAAAAATTGCCTTGTCTAGAAAAATAATTTCCTTAAAAAATTTCTGATTGCCACAGGTTTTGATTCATAAATGAGTATTGATTTAGTGTTGATGAATAAATGAAATAATTTAACTTTATTCAAGTAGGAATAAATGTTTGATTTTAATTTTGAACATCAACATCAATCTGCAATGCTTGTTTTCCATTAACGCACTATCATACTCGATCGTATATAAAATAAATATTGTGTATAGAAAAATAGAAAGTCTTAAATTGTAGCGAACCAGATGACTGGCTGGTAAACGTCTACATAAAATCGGTCACGCAGAAATTTGAATTTGGAATGGAGTTTTGCCTGACGCGTCGATTTTTACGTTTGACAATTTTCTTCTTGTAAACATTATAATTTACAAACTTATTCAGACACTCGCGGCTTTCTATAATACTTTCATGCATTTTTAACGGGTTCTTACCACGATATTTAATTAATTGAGTTGTCTCGATATTTCAACGTTGTTGCAAACGTCATGATCACGAGAAGACTGGATACTGCGGGTCGATTTACGAGCAAACAAATCTGTCTACCCTCTTAATTAAACATATTAATACCTGTCTACCCTATTAATTAATTAAATATCGTGGTAAGAACCCGTTAAAAATGCATGAAAGTATTATAATTTACATTTTAAAAGTATTTCATGGTAAAAGTTATTAAACATGATTTAATAGTTAATATATGTGGTTATTTTGATCTTACGTTACCCACAAGATCATTACATAACTTAACAACTTAGCCATTTTTGAAAAAATCCCTATGAATACTCCTAAATATCTGCAGTTTTTGTTATTTATGGCAATACTTATTCAGAATTTTAAGGAGAAATTTTGAATTAATTATCTGTGGTGGTTTGGAATTTACGAAAACGAAAATTGTGAACAGTGTGTAGGTCTTATTAATTTCGGTGGAAAAAAGCTCGGATCGTGTCCGAGCATTTTCTTGCGAATTTAGCAAAATCTCGTTAAATATTGTTCAAACTTACTAATTAAGTAATTTGTTAAAGCTTTAAGCATGTTGTTAGTTGTATAAAAGTATATTTAGAAGTGTAAATTTGTTGAAACTTTGTTAATTCTCAGTCGGTGTGACAGATCGATTCATCGTTGAAAATATTCAGGTTATATTTGTAAAAGTACCTAGATTTTTACTATAAACTAGAAACAATGGAAACCATGGATATAGCTCAAGAAGGTACCTCGACAGTATCGACACCCGTCGTGGAAAACGGTGGGTTTTTAAGTTTTTTTTCCATGACGCCGGTTGTTCATGGCGTCGTACTAACAAAAACGTGCAAATTGTTTAACTGAAATGATGTTGTTTAGGGCCCGACAAGGATGTAACCGCCGAAGAAATGACCTCGAGAGACTATTATTTCGACTCGTACGCACATTTCGGTATTCACGAGGAAATGCTTAAAGATGAAGTTCGCACTCTCACGTACAAAAACGCAATGTGCCACAATAAGCATTTGTTTCAAGGAAAGGTGCGTATTTCCATTGTTCTTATCTTACCTACAATACATTTACCATGTTTACTAGTTTCATGCCAAAAGTCAAATTGTTTCCTTTGTCTCAGTTCTGAATGATAGTTCATAAATTTTGAAGAATATTTAATGTTTGAGTTACTGAGGCCCTGTACTTTTTTTTTTAAATTAAACAATGTAGTATACATTTCATACAAAACCTCAAAACATAGTTAACAACCTCAAACCGCATTTATAATTGCATATTAGTAACATTGTTCAAAAAATGTATTAAAAAAAAAAATATATCACTTAAAAAATCTTCCTACATGTGAAATAATATTAGAGCATTAACTAAATACAAAACACATGTGAGGGTACATTGGTCAAGTCCAAGGTCATATGCTTAATAAATAAAAACTGACTGCCAAAAAAATAGCTTAATATTATAACCGTAAAAGTAGTCTAATCAAGTAAAGTAGTATGTAGACAACAATTTACTGCCTGAACGTTACTACATGTGAACATGCTTGGAAAAAAATCTCAGAAACTAAAAGTACTAAACTTGTTTAACTCGAGTGCTTATGTCCAATAATCTAACTGAATAATACAAAGTTTCCGAAATAAAAAAAAAACTATTTATAAAAATCTACATATCAATTCACTTTTCATTACATACTAACTATTACAATATCTTCACAGACAGTCCTAGACATAGGTTGTGGTACAGGCATCTTGTCAATGTTTGCGGCTAAAGCGGGCGCTTCTAAAGTGTATGCAATTGAGTGTTCCAACATTGTAGACTACGCAAGGAAGATTGTTGAAGCCAACAGACTTGATGATACCATTGAAATCATCAAAGGAAAGGTTTGTACAGTCTAAATCAAAGTAAATGGTTGCAAAAAGGGTTAGAGTTGCATTTTTTTAAAATAAATTTGTATCAAAGTATTTTATCAAAATTATACAAGAAATAAAACAACAGAATTTTATTATAAGTTGAATTTATTTAATTAAATAAATAGTCCAGTAAAAACATGTACACTAATAAATCACTATTGCACATCAGTCATTCATTTGCTTGAAACAAAACTTTTTACTACCTAAATCAAAATATCTAAAAATAAGTCAATCATTAATCAGGTGGAAGAAGTAGAGTTACCAGTTGAGAAGGTGGACATCATCATATCGGAGTGGATGGGATACTGCTTGTTCTACGAGAGCATGCTGGACACGGTGCTGTTTGCCCGGGATAAGTGGCTGAAGGAGGATGGGATGATGTTTCCTGACAGGTAAGAAATAAGAACCTTGAATTAGTATTTATTCTTTTGGAATAATTGTTATTTTTGTCATGTTATTTATAGTTAACTGCAAGTGCCAATAGAAGTAATGTCCTTTAAAAATTTACTCTTAAATTAAATATTTTATTAAGGTGTCCAAAAACTTATTAGTTACTGAACACTATTTTTAACAGACTCTACTTTGTCATACTATTACATGTTTAAACAACAAATTAAAATCTTTCCATTTTCGGATAATTTAAATTTCTAACCTCAAATTTCTTATACACAGATGTACGTTATTCATATGTGGTATAGAAGACCGTCAGTACAAAGATGAGAAGATCAACTGGTGGGATGATGTGTACGGTTTCGACATGTCTTCCATTAGGAAGGTGGCCATCTCCGAACCATTGGTCGACGTGGTTGATGCTAAACAGGTGAATATTAAATTTCTTTAAACACTCGCGGTTATCTACATCACTTACACTATTACTAAACGGGTTCTTTCCACGATTATTTTCAATTGAGCGATCCCGATATTTCGGCATTGTTTCAAGCGCCATGATCACGGGAAGACTGAAGAAGAAAAAAAATTCGGGATCGCTCAATTGAAAATAATCGTGGAAAGAACCCGTTTAGTAATAGTGTAGGTGAATATTACTTGTTTTAATGAATATTGAATACTACATAGTATAAAACAAAGTATCTTTTGCTTTGTCTCAATGTATGCTTAAATCTTTAAAACTTCACCAAGACTTTTTATTAGATGTCAATTCAAGAGGAAGATATGTCTATGAAACAAAGCCAATAGACAATAAACAAGACAATTTTGCTTGCTGTCTGAATCGTTTCTTTTTGACGCAGACGAAGTGCAGCAATTTTAAATGCAAATAATGTGTATTTATAATTTTTCTTGCTTCTTCTACAGGTCGTAACGAATTCGTCATTGTTGAAAGAAATCGATTTGTACACAGTGAAGAAAGAAGATTTGAATTTTGAATCAAAATTCCATCTTCATGTAAGTTTCATTTATTTTTACATTTTGTAGTTTATTTTTATTGCAAAGTATAAACAATTCAATGTTTAATATTAAAATAGAATCACAAAAGGAATCGTGTCAACCTACTATTAGTAGAGTGATAGTAGAAGTTAAACTTCTTCTATCACTCTTCCATTTTCTTAAACTTCAAAGTCAACCATCAAAGAGGCTCGACTGCGTACAGGTTATAGTGTTATAAAAGTATTTTTTTATTGTATTGTAGTCTAAAACTTTAAATAGCGCCAAGTCCAAGCCACAATGGCGCCATCTAGTGAAATCCATAGACAAATGGTTAATCCTGTATTCCTTGCACAGGTTCGTCGCAACGACTTCATCCAGGCGCTGGTGACGTACTTCAACGTGGAGTTCACGAAGTCTCACAAGCGGCTCGGGTTCAGCACGGCGCCCGACGCCCCCTACACGCATTGGAAACAGACCGTCTTCTATCTCGATGACTTCATGACGGTAACTACACCAGTACCCTTACCACCACTGAAACCTCCAACCGCTAACAGCGTCCGAAACCCCGTCCAGACTATTGAAGAACGTCTGTGCAATAAAGTGAATGATTACCTGGACAATTGCACAAAGTGGGAACTAAATCTAAAATAGTAATAATCTAATATATAAAATTGTCGTGTCACGGTGTTCGAACTTGAACTCCCCCGAAACGGCTCGACCGATTTTGATGAAATTTTTTGTGCTTATCCGGTACCTATGAGAATCGGCCAACATCTATTTTTCATACCCTAAATGTTAGGGGTAGTCCACTCCTAATTTTTTTTTTCGGCGCAGACGAAGTTGCGCGAGTCAGCTAGTAGAAATCTAAAATTGTATAGATGGCTTTTAGATTAATTTATAAAATCTATGCTTTTAGTGAAATATGATGTCATATTTATTAAAGATTCATCTAAGATGGCGACTGCATTTTTTTGACAGAAAGTTTACATACAATTTACATTATCGGTATTAAGTACCACTTTTAAAATTCCTATACATTTCTCTAAAAATACACGTTTTAAATACAGTTATTTTTTTCTACAGGTGAAGAAATTCGAAGAGATAACGGGTACATTCGCGATGCGTCAAAACGCGCGAAACAATCGCGATTTAGACTTTGAAATCGAACTCGACTTCAAAGGAGAGCTCTGTCAGGTCAACGAGAAGAACCATTACAGAATGCGTTAGTTTATAAGTATTACTTTTTTTAAATACAAATATACATGTACACTGTGACTCGTAAACTATGGGACGTATTGAAGGAAGATAGTTGTAATATCAAATTGTTACCTAGTACAAAACAAAGTTGCTTTTGCTTTGTGTCTATCTTTAAAACTACACAACGAATGTTGATGAGGATTTTTGTAATAGAAGAAGTCAACAGAAAGTTTTATATGTATCTATAACATGCATAATATACTAAAGAAACAGATTTTTTTATGACGTTAATCGGTTAAATCCTCAGAAATAGATACTTAATGTTTTATTTAATCTCCGAAAATCTACAAAGCAGCTAAACAATATTTTCTTATTATAATACTAGCTGCACTGCGCAACTTCGTCTGCGTCGTATAGGAATTGTTTCCGGGAATTTTCTAAAAGTACTCATCAGGACGCTTCATTAGAGCCCAAACACGATGAGGTTATCTTGCTTATTGACGGAGTTCCTGTGGCCACCTTCCAGCTCCATCATCAGAACTTGATCTAAGATATCCTATCTCTCAAGTTGGATCGAACTGCACATGGTGTGCAAATATTATTATAATCGGTTAAGTGGTTTAGGAGTCCATTGAAACATTGTGAAACGAGATTTATATATATTAAGATTGTTATTGGTCACAAAGACATTCAACATTATTCTTGCAGCCCACAGCCATCAGCTGTCAAGCTACAATCATAACACAAGAATTTTTGATTTATTTAAGTGGTGTTTTGTTACTGGTTGTATATGACAATTTTGTCCTTCAATACATATCATATGTTACGAGTCGCGCATATATTTTGTATATGTAACCGTCTACTTAGTTGTATAACTTGCATGTCTGTCGCGACATTGTCGGACTATAAAATTAAATATTTTCATGTACATTTTGTAGTAAGGTTAGAAATTTTCAAATCGTGTCTGTGTCAGACTTGATTGTGCTCTAAAAAGTTGAAAAACTTTGAATTTTTTTATTGTATTGCTTAATTTTCTTTGTAAACCGATTTTGATGTATTTTCATGATTTGAAAGGTAGTGCTTGTCGTGTGATTCTATTAAATTTTGATCTGACTTGTAGTTTTAAAATTATTGTGAAAAAATGAAGTTTAAGTTGATTCTTTTTTGTAAAATTGACATCTACAAGAAATTACATCAAACATCTTGAATACGCCTGTATACACTTATTTTAACGCAATTTTAGACACATTTAAGTTTGACACGAGATATAACAATGTAGTGAGATTAGAATTTTTTAATTGGCATACAATATTCAGTACAATACTCGTGATAAAATAATTTACGGTTTAAGAACATCAATGGCCATTACAATATAGAGTGGAAGTTAAAAAAATGGTACATATTGAAGGATGGTAATAAGTACTGTAACAACCCATTACTGCCCACTGCTGGGCTCAGGTCTCAATAGAGGGATCAGGTATAGTTCACCACGCTTGCCCAATGCGGATTGAATCTTGAAAGGATTACTAGAATCCTTTTTATACAGGGTGATTTTTTAAAGAAGGTACATATTGCAAGAGGATGATAAGTACTCTGTTCTAAAAAGGAATATTACAAAAAATAGGTAAATATTAAAAATAATTAAATATAATTTCGGCAAAACTACCTCAAACATAAACAATTTCGGCTAAAAGAGTGTTGACTAACGACCTCTAGTGATCTCGCGCACCCCACACCTCCGCCACACCCATCAGCTGTCGAAAAACCATCATTTTGCAAGAATTTTAGATATTTTCAAGTTGCGTTTACTAAGGCATTAAGCCATATTCTTTGGTAATATTTTTACTGGTCGTATATAACCATCAGCTACCATGACCTTCAATATGTACCCTCACTAAGAAATCACCCTGTATATGCAGGTGTCCTCACGATGTTTTCCTTCACGGTTTATCGTGGGATTCTATTACAGAATATTTATAGAATAGGTACTTAAATTTCGACAAAATGACCTGCAAATTTAAAGTATCTATCTATCTTAGTGTTTGGAGTGGTGCTTGTAATCACCTGACACTTCGACCCATTCGGATCTTTTGTATCAAGTCCCCGCCTTTATTCCTCGGTTTCAAAGAGTGATCGCATGAAATCAATCAGCAATTCTTTTTGGAGCCAAGGACCTGTACACGCATTGGTCCGGGTAGCCGTCACCCAATGCATTCTTACCCGTCGCCAGGCCGTCGCATGCACATAGAATGTGATGCATTGATTCTGTGTCCTCTTCACAGAATCTGCAGACTGAGCTTGTAACTAACTGTATCCTGTATAGGTAATTTAAGGTATAGTAGTATATAAATTTAAGGTAAGTTCAAACAATTTTATTTGATTTTTCGTTGTACACAAGATAAAATATGATAGGTTTTTAAAAAACTTTCAGCTACTTGGAACTGATTATTTTGTCCTTCAATATATACCATCTTTTTTCCCTCTGTACAAACAATTTAAGAAATCAGTTTCTTTCCAATCGAAAGTCGAATTCAACGAACGATTTTACAAATACTTTTGTTTTGTTAACGGAAATTTGAAATATATCGATTTTGCATGCTTCTAAATTCATGACGAAGATGTATTTTCATAGAAGTTGACCACCAATAAGTTTTTTTAATTACTTTTGTAAAAGAGTAACACTGTAAAGGAAGATTTTTAGGTAATTTTTGTCTGTTTGATGTAAGTTTTAAATGTGTAAATGCGCTGGACGTGTAGTTCGTTTTTTCTAGACTGTCCATATTTTGTTACCTATTTATGGCTATTTATTACATTTTATTGTATGGGAAGCTGTTTTAGGTAGTAAATTCAACTATACAAAAAAATAACAATTTTAAAGCGTTTTTGTTATGTATTTCTTATGAGATTACAGTGAATCTAAGACAGTTATGAAAAAACGAACTTAAATTCAAACAAATTTGAATGCATCGATCTGATTGCTAGAATGTTCCGGAACAATCGTTCATGTATAGTGACGTCACTACCGCTAATGTGACGTCACGAGTTGCCTTAGTGCAGCCTACTGCTTGGCTGTTCAGGCTGTTTCCGTCAGCCTATTTGTATTAATAATAAAAAATAAAGATTTTTTTCTAAACTTGTGTATTATTTAAATTCAATATTTCTAAATCCTAGGGCTGGGAGTTGGATCGTACAAAGAAATTTTCTTCGTTCTGGCTCTTGTCTGTACAAAGAATTTGAGTTTGTAGTATATTTTCACACACTAAAGTAATGAATGAGATATAGCGAACAATCAGGTAAAAAAAAACTTGAGAGGTGTCATGGGACACCCGAATAGAACGAAGTTCCTTTCGATTAAAAGATATCTTATATTTTTTTCCTAACATAACGCGCGATAAGGAACGTGTTTTAAAAGATTTTGATCACAGCGCCATCTAGCGATAATCATCTAAAACAAAAAAGTGTCATGACAACTTTTCGTAGAATTTTTTCCGTCTAGCCCCCTTTCACAACGCGCGATAAGGAACTTCGTTCCAATAAAGTCACTAAATCAAAAGCAAGTCTACTGCAAACATATTTTATTGGTATAAAATTGATAGTCTTAAATTCATTTGTTTTGTACAATGGGCAACACATGATAAGAACATTGTTGCCCACCGTACAATTTTTTATCATACGTAACTAATCTAAATACTACATTACCTTAAAATAAGTCTTAAATTTAATTTATGTTAATGGAGACAACAAAGAGAGTAATAAAAGTACTAACTGAGATTTCAGAAAAGTGGAATTTTGCACGAATACCACGTCTACATTTTATGAATTAAATTTAGTTGCAAATTTTAATGATATAAAGTAAATGAAGGTCGTCGCCTCAGTGCTTGTTTGGTCAATCTGACATTTTTTACGAAAATTACTTTTTAATGCAGTATTATCTTCTTCTTCTATATATATAAAAATGAATTGCTGTTCGTTAGTCTCGCTAAAACTCGAGAACGGCTGAACCGATTCGGCTAATTTTAGTCTTAAAATATTCGTGGAAGTTCAGGGAAGGTTTAAAAGGTGAGAAAAAATCGAATAATCTCTGGGAAAACCCTAAAAACAGCCCTTTTCTATTTTCCATACAAACGTTTTCTAATATATGTATAATATGTAGAGTCAATTTGAACTTTATTGCTATTCAATAAAGTTCATATTAAATTATAATCACTCACTGTTGTCTAAGCAATTTACGTGTGTTCCTAACGTCAACGAGTCAATTTGCAATTTGACAATTGACAACAAACTGATATGTCAATCATTCTGTCGCACTTCAGAATACGAAGATTTATGCGTGCCCGCACACCTATCAATAGTATTGTCAATACTTTCGACCGAGTGATGGGAAAAGATACAAAAAAATAGCATGTTAAAGAAAGTGTTAATTAAAAGCACATTTTCAAAAATAGTTAGTGCATGTTTTAGGATAAATAAAACTTGAAAAACTTAATTATATTTTAGGATCAAGTTCCAAAATCGTATAATATTAAAAATATTAATCTTAACATCGTAAGTCTTCAGGCGGTCTTTTTAATTTTTAATATTTGAAATGAATTGATTCAAATTTCTTTCATATTTTTACAGGTTTGATACTGCCTGAAACTACTTTTTTTCATATCTTTTACAGCAATACATAAAACTAAACTCAGTTCACGTAAGCACCAGGAGTTATATACAAATAACACAATTTTAATATCCAAAAGTTTTTTGGTGCATATTACTCAAACGCTAAAATTGCTATTTTTTTCTAACATTCTATTTAAATTGTTATGACTTTTAAATCCCATCACTGCTTCTATCACAAGTATTGACAATACCATTTTAGGTGTGCGGGCACGCTATGGCTTAAAGGTAATCTCCAAAAAAAATTATATTTTCAATTTTAAAGACGACTTTAAAGCAACGCCATCTATGAGAAATAAATCGAACTACGTATAGAAGCACTTTTTCGATATAAATAATTTGATTATGTCATTGCATTGTGGGTGATGTGGTGTTTTTCGATTGTAATAGATGGCGTTAGGCATTTTGTTCTTAAAAATTGTATAGTTAATTCGTTTCAGAGATTAGCGAGACAAATAAATAAATGTATTTATTAAACTTAAGTAGGATGTAGGAACTGGCTAATTTTTATACTCACACATTGCCCTTTTATATAAAAAAATCGAAAAAGTTCAAATGTGAATGTGTTATAATATAAGAGCTCGGACCAGCGGTAATACAAGTACACAAGAATACTCCGTTCTCTTTCTAAATCTTGGCGAGGAGAGAGGTGGACAGGTGGTTCTTCTGAGTCTGTCGGTAGAGTTGTATCCAGCTTAAAATAACTCACTGTGTGTACTTTTTTTTTAAACGCTGGAAATCGTGGCGCTGCGCTTGGGATATGTGGTACTTAAACCGCACTAAAAGCTCCAATCGCTCACATTCAGCGTTTGAATCCTGGCTGAACCAGACCCTAGCACGGGGTAATGCGGGACGGCACGACGCATTATGCACTACGGCATAAATTTTCCTTCGCGCCGCCCCCGAACACCGAACCGGCAGCCACCGGCGATACAGCCACCAGCTCTCAGGGTCAGCGGGCTTTCCGAAGCCCGCCAAGAAATATGGGACCGCGTCTCACACTCCCACGGGATACCCTGCTGGGTCATACCAGTGTGGATCGGAGAGTGCGGTCTTCCAACCCACGGTTGCCTTAACGCAAGGTGCGTGCTAAGCGAGACACGACACCTTCTTGGAACCCCGCACGCTGGGTAGCGTTGAGAACCCGAATCTCTTAGGGAGGCAAATTCCGAGCGAAATTGCAGTTCCAGCGCCCTGATCGATGACGGCGGATTCCTGCGTGGAGAAAAGAACTCAGTTTCACACGCCCTGCTGCTCTCTTCCGAGATGTGGACTCGCAGAAGTCGAGCCGGTCGAGGTACTTAAGCACCCCGACCCCGATCCGAATAACTCCAACTATAATGTAGGCATCGACCGGTGGCGACGCCCCAGACCCGTGGAACCATAGGGCCTGGGGTTTATTTAGCGTCACATCGAGGCCCAACCTCCAAATTATACCACACCCACTGTGGCAAGACGTGCACTCTCTGTAGTCATCCCCCTGGGCTACAACCAACGTGTCGTCTGCGTAACAAATAACGCTAAGTTCCGAGAGGAGAGTGCCTCTCAGTACTTAGTCGTACCCGATATTCCAGAGGAGAGGTCGCGGACCGTCTCATATGGAACACCGCGGACGACTTGAAACCGGTGCAAGGTCCCACCGTACCTGGCACTGTGTGTAATACAACATCAGCAGAATTCTTGGGTGTGCGAGCGGGCATTTTGACGCCCAAAAGTGATAAGGATGAAACAATTAACGAATGCATTCTCTCCGAAATTGAGAGGAATGAAGTGCACTTCACCTCTACAAACACTGTCGGTATGCAAGATGACACATTATTCTGTGAAAATACTGAACTCTCTATCAGCAAGTGTACTTCCAGTGCATACCATCAAGCTGAAGGTCAGTGTCCCAATTATGCTTCTTCTGAACCTATCTCCGAAGTTGTGTAACTGCTGCCTTAAAGTCATCTGAACAGGCACACCATTGAGGCGGAAATTCTTTCGGGTTGAGGCTTTCACGACGGGAAACGCGTCGCCTCTCTTCACATAATCCCGTGCTGGGTTCTGTCTTCAGCCGGGGCTCAGGCCCTGAGTGTAAGCGGTTGGAGGTTTTAGTGCGGTTCAACTTCCACATATTCTTCAACTAAAAAAAAATGGGATGAGACATCGGCGAGGCTGTATTTATATCATGTATTCTTCTCATCTATACTAATATTATAAAGCTGAAGAGTTTGTTTGTTTGTTTGAACGCGCTAATCCGTCCGATTTCAAAAATTCTTTCACTGTTGGAAAGTCCATTTATCGGGGAAGGTTATAGGCTATATTTTATTTTCAAAAAAATTTGGGATCCGTATGAAAATATCGAATATGTAACACAAGGTGAATAATCGAAAACCTATTTATGCGTACGCTGCAAAAACCACTGACAATAGAACAAAATGATGCACTACGGGTTTTTAGGTCTTTGTAAGACCAACAAAAAAGTCCGCAACAGCATATATCTAACTATCATAGTTTAGTCACAATAACCGCTTTTATGTTTAGCAAAATAATATTTCGTCCCAAGTTTGAATTTAACATTAAATGAGTATCGTTATATTAACCCTTATCCAAATTAAATATTATGTTATCAAGAGTATTAATGTAGAAGTAAATAACTTTTTGTTTTATTCCAATCGGACTTTTCGTTTAGAAGTTATTACGAGTATAAAAACGCAATGAATATGTGGGTGCAACAGCGAGCCACGAAAATAATAACTCGACGGCATTGTGAGTACTGTTCGAACCCCTTTGTAACGCAGACGAAGTTGCGCGGGTCAGCTAGTAAAGAATAAAATTTCCAACCGACTGGTAAAATATTTTTTTAAAATATTCATTTTTTTCATTTTTATATTTTTTTTCTCAACACGGCACATAAGGAAAACTCGGTGCTTGTTTGCTGTCTCCTGTAAAATTTGCTCGAGTGCAGATTGGCCAAACAAGCACTGAGGCGACGAGGTGTATTTTAACCATATTGCCTATAAAATCACTTAATAAAATTGCCTTTATGTTAGCACCAGAATAATTTACTCTTTTACTTAAGGCTCGTGGGATAAAACTAGATCTATGCTTAACCTAAACGGCTACAACTGGAGCGTCGACAGAATTCTTCTGCAGGTCCACACAACAGCAGTTTGATATGAGCTGGTACTCGTCACAGGAGTTCGCATACAGGAACTTGCAGTCAGCTTTACGACAGCCGAAGCCCAAGACTGGTGGACAAAAATGTTCAGATTTATTACATTTTATGATTAAGCATATTGCTATAAATATTTTATAAGGCGTTTTTTGTGACATTGAAAGTCAGGCGGCACTGTGTGTTCATTACTTAGGACCTTCCTTTACACATAGTCTTCAAACCTTTACAAATACCATCAATTCTAACGGAAAACTTACAAATACTGAGTATTTTACTCACAAGAAGGACTATCACAGCAGCAAGCATCATGGGCCTGTTTTCTCGAACAGTAACTGTAGACCGATGAGTCGCAAAGCGGGCATCCAGGATGGGCTCCAGGTGGTCCAGGTGGCGCGTACTGTCCAGGATACCCTGACCCACTCGGGTACCCGCCCGGGCCTTGAGGGTAGTTACCAGGGTAGTTTCCTGGGTAGTTCCCACCCGGGTATTGTCCTGGGTAGTAATTACCGTATCCAGCCCCGCCTACCAAATAGTCCCAGATCTCTTTTATACCGAATCCTGTTGAATGATTGTGGTGGTGTTAGAATGAGGTGAGGTGATGTTACCCAGAATGATATTAGAATGATTTGTGGATCATATAGTGTTTGGTTTACCAATTTTGGACCATTGTTAAGTTTGAAGTTTTATGTGTAAATAAGCATTTTGAATCTGTGCAGAGCAGGAGCACACCTATTTCGCGAATTTTAAACAATTTAAATGAAAACTTGGCGTGCGCTCTTATGTATAGAAGAATATGTAGTTTAGTACTTATTCATCAAATTATCAGTCGCCCTGAGATAGTCCCTGCCGTCCATGTTGATATCAGCTATTGATGGGGAATCCTATAGCAATTGGTCTTTAGAGCCACTGGTTGATAGTACCTACAGTACACACACACAGATGGACCTTTTTTTTCCTTTATTGCCATGTAGGCAGACGAGCCAACGGGCCACCTGATCGTCAGTGGTTACCGTTGCTCATGAACCTGTAATGTCATGTTGCTCGAGGAAGCCTAATTTATTTCCAGTAAGGTCACTTTTAAGGAACATTTTAAATAACTTAAACTTAAGCGACACGCATGTTTGAGTTAAATAATATGACTTAAATTGTAGGCCACATGATTCTCGTGACAGAGGATGTAAGTAATGAGTTTTTTAGTGTTAAATGACTTGTCATGTTTACTTGTATTGTTCGGTAAACTGAAGATCCGTTGTACAAAATGTTACTATGTTTATCTATTTAGAACATCTTTGTTGCTAGAATGTATTAGTTTGTGCTAAGCCTACTCTATAGAGAGAGTCATGTAGATAGAATATCACGAGCAGGAATAGAAATAAAGTAAAAGAGATAACAAACGATTAACTAAAATGTAATTTTTGTAAATATTTTAGAGTTTGATGTTATTCGAATGGATAAAAGTGGTTAACGTATATACAACTTTAGGATTGGGAAAAGTTAAGAGATAGTTCATATTGAGAGGGAGTGGTATGTTACTTTTGGCTAATAAAAGGTAAAGTGGTTGGCAAACTATTTTAACCTGTGTTCAAATAATTTGGTTCCTATTACAGATTAATACTACAATATTATCTCGAGTCTAGCTGCTAAAATGAAATAATAAACATAGTTTTTCGATCTATGCATAAAGATTAAGATCTAACCAGGAAACATATTATTATGAACAATATATTTAAGTAATCTAGTATCAAATAATATGCGTTTTTAGGTAAAGTTCCTGGGTTTTTAGAGTAATTAGTCGACGTAATTAACTGTTAATATTGCCGAGTTTGTGTTCATTGTGGCGTATGATAATTAGGTTTTTGTGTCATTTATTTTTAACCTTATTTTGTATTTTGAAGACTATGAATGTTAGTTGATTCCTACTTCCTACTTCTTAACAATGTATGGTACTTGTTGATGGATGTGTGAGAGCTGTTTTGTTTTATGTAATTAGCTGCCCTACGCAGTTTCATCTGCGTCACAGTCTCAACTTCTTCGGTAGGAAAATCCCTTCTGTTTTATTATTTTACGGAAAAATGTTTTTC
The DNA here is from genome assembly GCA_030269945.2 of Trilocha varians. NCBI lineage: Eukaryota > Metazoa > Arthropoda > Insecta > Lepidoptera > Bombycidae > Trilocha > Trilocha varians. The sequence goes on along the minus strand of AP028273.1, from coordinate 9,490,533 downwards.
TACTGTGTATAGTGATGAGCAAAGCAAGACCAAGACTAAGACTCGAGAAGTATATCTGTATATCGTTAAATCTAGTAAAAAAACTAACACTTCGACATGCCAACAAATAATATTGTTCCAAGAAAATAATATGTTGACGTTGTTAAAAATATTTTATTTCATTTCATTAGAGTGAAAAAAAAATTTGGTTGAGTCTAGCGTATAGTCTTGGTCTTGCATAGTTGGTCTTGCAATTGGTATTGTTCTTGCCCATACAGTCTTGGTATTGGTTCTGCGAGTCGAATGATGCATGAGCAAAAAAGCAACGAAGACAGCAAGATCAAGACCAATGTTGCTCATCACTAACTGTGTATTATGGATGAACGTAGACAATTTTGTAAAAGTTTAACTGATCATAATTCTTAACATGCCGATAAGAATGTCAGTAATAGGATGATTTCTAAATCAGCCTAGCTTGCTGCGAAACTATGGTTGGATATTATTATGAATGTCCTACCCTGTAGGTATAATAAATATGTTTTCCTTCCTATTTCAACTATACGGCAGTACTTTGAATGTTTATCGTATGTTTAGTATAATGACATCGCAGTGCCCCATAATATGTGATCATAAATGAATTGAATGTATGATCATGAACATGCATATTTCAAACCACCGTCATGCTTGAATACGTAACTTGCCCAGTGTGAGTATTAAGAAACCAAATGGTCAGAATCTAGTGCTCAAATGATAGCTTTTTGCAGAAAAAAGTTGAGGTCTTCGCAGCGTTACCATGTTGATACTATTAGCTCTAAATTTGGGTAAAATTCCCTAATTACAGCTTTTAAGACGATTTTATTGGTATTAATTTGGATAATAATTTTAAACTAGGGTGTATCAATGGGTATCAACAAGTAAGGATACTTTTACACTAAGAATATAAAATGTAGGTAACGTTCAACTTTCAAATAACGAGCTATTTCGGCATGTTTATGTTGGTAACGCTGGATCTTTATAACTCTAAGCATGAGAACACTGAATCTAATATAATATTAGTTAAAATGTTCAAGTTTTCACTTTCTTTGTTATTTGCGATCGAAAGTTAAGCTAACTTGGAATAGTTTAACTTGTTAACTAGTAGCCAACAGTTTATATATGGTTTGCAGGTTGTAAACCTGTATCTACTTTCTTAAGCTAAGCTATATCTATTAAGTTACTAACATGTCTTCGGCTTTCACAATACATTTGTTTGCAAGCATTTAGAGCTATTATTATTGAAATTGTCATTGTTATTGAATTGTGAAACTCGCACCAGGCTTATGATATGAAACTCACCGCCGACGTTCTGTCTGTTCCTGCTGATGTCATAGTTTGCTGAATCAACCCCTAAACGGTAGTAAAAATATAATAAAACGCTGTAAACATTATATATTATGGATGTACCAATATGTTTATTTTTTATTTTTTATTGTATGCATTTTCTTAGTATTCAAACTAATGCGCTACAAATGTTTTTTAATTTATGTATGCTCCTCTATATCTTCTTAAGTCTATGGTCTTGATATAAATGCAATGTTATAAAAGTGTATATTTAATTTTGTCTAAGTATATAAATTTATTTCTTCCATTGATGCCACCTTCCTAGCAAACTTACTTTTTACACATGTATAATTGGTTGCCTGGAAGAGAGCGCGATAAGGCCGCCCATTGTAACACTTTACTGTACTGTTTTTTTTTGTGTTTCTTTTGCATGTTTTTGTGGTGTTCAATAAAGCGTTTCTATTCTATTCTAAAAGTATCCTTTACATAAAAAATCATTTATGGTAAAAAATAATGTAGGTATTTTTTTTTATCACAAACTCACAGAACCATGTTTGGGGATCAGCATTAATTAAACAATCAATTCCAAAATCCAACGCTTGTTTTAAATCTCAGCTGGCAGTTGGAAAATTAAATTAAAACTTCTAAATACTTTACTTTAAAATCCACTAAGAAATTTTAGATAAAACTAGTAATAAATATCCACACGATTAATTAAGAATCTAGATTCATTACAAAATTAGTAAGAATTCATAAAAACCAAAGTGTTTTTTCAAAATCAACAATTTAATTATTTTAAAAAATGTGACATTGCGACATTGCTTCAAGAAGAGACATGTCATAGACCCCAACAGTGTTATATACAGGGTGTCACAAATCTTTAAATGACAGTATTACTTAAAGTATAATTGATTTAAATTGTCAAACAGAGAACTCGTATATTTTTGTTGTATTCTCGTAATACTATCTTCTTTACTACTGATCAATATAATTAACTAACCTAACCTCACTTCTAAATTTTCTTATGAAACACAACTTTATTGTTTATTGAATTTTTCCTAAATTAATTGAATTTAGGTATATTATTATATTTCAAGCAAGTTCAAATACTGAAACATCAAAACATTTTCTTCATCGAGTAGGTACTTTTATCACACCCTGTATATCGAAGATTCCTCATAAAACCGGTAAGATCTCTTTACAGCCTTCTATAAATACTTTCTAGTTGTTTTATTGTATCGTATTAAAACCTGTTGGGCTGCTTTTAATTATAAATTCATAATGAACTTCGACGAATGCTATGCAATGAGAATTTTATCAACGTATGTTTGACCTCAGATAGTAGGTACCAAACCAACGCAATTTTACAGGAGAGCCATCTGAATGTTCTACACTTTGTAGCTTTGTTAGCAATTATATTAATTTAATAAGTCGATGAACAAAATTGGAATTTTAAAATGTAATTTCAAGATATTATGTAACTAATGGGTATCTTTCTTTGTCTCCCAAAATTTATCTGAGACAATTTAATATACTGCAATGGCATATTACTGCATTGGCGAGAAGCCGAGGTCGTAAAGCGAGAAGATGGGAGGATGATTTGAGGCTGAATCTAGGCCCCATTTGGCTGAGAGTTGCAACGGATAGGAAGCAGTGGAGGATGTCAGAGGAGGCCTATGTCGTCAGACACACCGAGACAATAATTAATAGTAGTAATATTTTCGGAACAAAGGGCTTATTATTATTATTATTAATGGCATATTATAAAAATAGAAAATGGTTACCCTGATGGTAAGTGGTCACTGTTTACCATGGAAGTCTATACCTATCACATGGAAGTATTTAATTCATACCTACTGTCATAGCAAAAGTCTTTTTGACTGAGAATTAATTGTTAATTCGTACTAAAAAAATTAATTTACTACAAAATATTCGACAAGCAACACTGTTTAATATTGTCTTAATTTAAAAATCAATTTCATAAATGCCGGTACTTAATATAAACTAAATAATTAGGTATATATTTTTTCCCTCATGTGATATTTTATATCACGAAATATTGTTGCAAAATAATATAGTTGTTTCTTATTTAATTTTATTCAATTATTATAAAACAATTATTGGATTTTGATAAATAATAATATATTTTTCGTAATACAAATAAAAAACTTACCATATCCCACAGAAAAAGTACAAGCAAGTACAACGGCAAATAATTTTAGGTCCACCATTTTGAATTTCAATTTTAAATTATTTTCAAAGATGTCCGTCTTCTTCCCAGTGCGTCTAAGAACTGAATATGATAAAAATAAGGTTTAAGACAGCAGATTAACCGGTACAGTCGCCATCTAAAGTGTTATATTTTTTATTTATTTTGATGGACATGTGAAATGACGGTCTATTTGGCGCTAAGTGGTTATTGAAGCATAAACATATAGAAAGTTTTGTTTTTTGTGATGATTAGTGTAGGTAAGTAGGTAGGTGAACGTGATTAGCTATGTTTTTATTGCCATGTAGGCAGACGAGCCAACAGGCCACCTGATCGTAAGTGGTCAAATATAACTTAACAACTATACAACTTTGATCAAATGTAACGAGTTGTAAAGCTCTTTTTAATTTAGGTTATTGAAGTTGCAAAAAGCATATTATCGAAAGATTTAAATGAAAATTATTAATCCTTGAATATAAAATGATTTAAGGGAGTAACAAAATAAATACTTATAATTCGAGTTTTAACCTGGGATTTTTTAAGCGTGAACAGCAGAGTATTAACTTTCAACATGCAGGATTTTTGGATATTTTTACAATATTTTTGGAACGAAGTTCCTTATCACGCGTTATCGAAAGGGGGCTAGACGGAAATTCTTATGAAAAAGTTGTCACAACACTTTTTTGTTTTAGATGATTATCGCTAGAAGGCGCTGTGATTAAAATATTTTAAAACAATACCTTATTTTGTTTTATATAATTAATGCTAGATGGCGCTGTGATCAAAATATTTTATTTAAGTTATAATAATTAGTTATAGAAAGAGAGAGAGACAGAGAGACAGACGTTTTACACTAACTAATTATTACAACATAAAAAAATAAAATTTTATTACAATTCCCTCACTAATCAATAGAAAGGAACTTCGTTCCATCCGAGTGTCCCTTGACACCTCTCAAGTTTTTTATTTGGTCGTAGGTATATAAATATAACCAACTATCATGTTCTTTCACATCTACATTTTTTAACCCTATATAAAAATGTCACCCTTGAAAACCCTTTTCTATGAGTCTGTACTCAGTTCATGTGCATTACTTAGTTCCAAGGGCTAGTGCAGTTGTCCTTAAACTTCTTACTGTCCATTCTATTGCTGGATAATTTGCAATAATCTACACGGCCTCGATATATGGAAACTTGTATTTAATCATTTTAAAACCTGTAATTTTAATGTAAAAATCAAACGTCAGTGCAAGAAAATTGAGGAAAATGATTGAAAAGTATGGAATAATACACTGTAATTGCAATCCATAACTGCCCACTGTTGGGCTCAGGTCTTCTCAGAATAGGGATTAGGCATAGTCCACCACGCTAGCCTAGTGCGGATTGGGGACTTCACATATCTTCAAAGGATTTTTAGAATCCTTTTCCGACATGCAGGTTTCCTCACGATGTTTTCCTTCACCGTTTTTAGCCAGTGGTGTTGTGAGAAATTGCACATAAATCTTTTTCACATTTAGATTCAGAGGTACAAGCCGGCCGGATTTGAACCCGCGACCTCCCGTTCGGAAGGACGCGCTTCGACCACTACCTCACCACGATTATATAGGTAGATAGTTTTCTATACAGATAGATAGTTTCCTCTGTAGACGGATCAGTCATATTTTACCACGGTTGCTCAATGCGGGTTGGAAATTCCTCTTATATCTCTAAAATTGAGGTTTCTTCATAAAGTTTACCTTCACCGTTTAGGTCAGTAATGTGATAAATTGGATTTTTACAAGGGCATAAAGTATATTGTTTTATTTCCACCATAATATAAATAAAAAAGTTTCACGTAGAAATATAACATTATTGTAGGCGACTGAATGTAACTAAAGCGCCATCTATAAATAGTTTTATTAAGAATGATTAAAACCTTATTTGTAAATATACTTTTTGAATGTAGGATGTAATGTTGGCGCGCTTTTTCAAAAATGGAATTGGTGTGAACTTTGAAAAATACAGATATCGTCATATTTTTTCTCGTTTTATTTGATTGTTTTTATGTTTCTTTACACTGGCAACGTTAGATTCCCTACAATTATTATCCTCTTAACATTTTCAGGACAATAAAATAGCTGAGACTAAATATGCGAATACTACACAATATTTAAGTTATTATGTAAAGTAAGAGATATCACTAGAAAAACACTGTAGGGTGTAAAAATTTAATTTTCCTTTTAATTCCATGGGAAACATTTTAACACAACGTACCTACCTACGTTAGACATTCATTAAAAAATATCGATTCAATAATAATTAATAACGATTTTTGTAGAAGGGAAAAATATTTTATTTCCTGTGAGCGTGAAAGGGTTAAAATAGGTAGTATCCTATTTTATAACAGTACTAGTTCAATTAGAAATTACTAACTCTGCTTGATTAGATCTGAAGCATGTAGATAACGTGTCATTAGTTAATCGCGATGGTCACGACTGGTTTGTGAACGGTACACCAGTTCGTTGACTCCGGTCACTGGCTGATCTGACATTTGACTCGGTTTTGGGTACGGGTTCCCTTGTGTTTTAAAGTATTAAGGGCCATTTATGTAGGTAGTATTAGGTAGAACGGACATGTTTTTTTTCAAAGTGGTAGGTTGCTATTGTTAAAATAAAAATAAATCAAGAAAGCAAATCTTATACAGCATAAAACAAAAAGAAGATATAAGCATTGAAAAGCATAGTCGATAACTTCTTATTTTTCGTAAGCACTATCACGACATAAAAATGATTAATCAAAAATATCAACCACACATACACAAACATACACACACACACATACACACACACACACACCAATAAAACAGTGTCTAAAAACCTCGTGAGAGAACTTTCATATTAACTTCTAAGATGAAGTCCCCACATCAGGCAAGTGCGGTAGACTATGTTCCCTGTATAGAGGAGATGTAATCCCTGTATAGAGGAGATTCAAGCCTCGCAGTGGGCAATAATAAATAAAAAAAACTTGACAGGTGTCATGGGACACTCGAATAGAACGAAGTTCCTTTCGATTAAAAGATATCATATATATTTTTTTCCTAACTTAACGCGCGATAAGGAACGTCTTTTAAAAGATTTTGAACACAGCGCCATCTAGCGATAATCATCTAAAACAAAAAAAGTGTCGTGACAACTTTTCATAAGATTCTTTTCCGTCTAACCCCCTTTCGATAACGCGCGATAAGGAACTTCGTTCCAAAAATGATACATTACAATCCACATAAAAGGATGAAATAAACAAACCAACAAGACAATTAGTTTTAGATTTGTTATGTAAATTTTATGTTTGCCAATTATAAAACAGGTGTAACAGAAAGTCGTTATAATTTTGTGGAAAAATAAATTAATGATTTACAATGAAGGAATGTTACTAGAAGATCCTGATTTATTATTCTAACTGACTGGTCCACGCAACTTTGTTTGCAGCACAAATTAAGAATCCAGAATAGGGATGTAACGAATATTTGCGTTCGTAAAAAATCATGCGAATGTTTTGGCAAAAGTTAGGAGGATGTGTGATGTGTGTGTTGTTTGGATATAGAGGAAATATGATAGAGCCAAAATATAAGGCTCTACCTGCCTTAGGGGGTTCCAACCTATTGATGGGGCTTGGGCAAATAATTAGATCCACTTTAGGTAAAACTAGGTGGACCCGTGCAACTTCGTTTGCGTCTTAAAGAAAGGAATAAAGACCGTTTATGTTTGTTACCGAAGTACTGTCGACACACTGTAGACCTGAGGGCTCCGTCATCCTATTGTGGTACTCACTCTTACACTTTTAACTTTTAAAACAACTACTTTAATTGATTTGTAAAATAATTTAGTTTAACTTCAAACTTTTTCGCCGAAAATGATTTAGCCGAAGTGATAAACTTGCCAACCAACGTTTCACAGAATTTTATTTGGTAAAATAATCATTTGCCAACTTAACGCATTTATATTTTTATTTCCCAACCTCACTGTTGCCAACTTAACGTTTGGTCTTCGTTTTAGAATGACTCTTTTCAATGCAGCACAATAATGTACACTAAAAATCACTTTAATAAAAAAAATGCGTTGTGTCAAAAATGGTTATAGAAAATTTCGTTTTTTTAATATATTTAATGTACAAAATCGACCTACCTATACCTATTTTATAGTACCTATAAAAATAATGTCTTTTGGAAGATACAGCTTACTTATCAATAGAAATATTTTGAACTTTTTGTTGGAAAGGTTAACTTTCGCATCCGCAATGTCCAAAAACTCGACATTCGCAACATCCTTAGTTCAGATAGCATTTGCGATGTAAGCGCAGAAAAATGTGCTTATTCACGACAACACATCAGAAACCTCTAAAATTATCACCCTACTTTTTTTAATAGACACATTAGAACAATAATAGGGCTTCGAACACGAAACTTAAACCAGGAAAACAACAATTCTAAATGTAAATTTTATTAGAAAAAACACAACTTAAAATTAGGTGATTAAATAACTTATTTCTATTTGTAACAATTTTACATCACATCATTTTTATAGTTTTTCGAAACAGAATGGTCCACCGTTGCTATTTTATCCAAATAAAAATAATTTGCTTATTTATTCGTAACTTGATTTTTGTGAGATTTGATCCTTTCTTTTCTATTTTGTACTTCAAAAGTAATTAAAATTAAGAAAGGAATTGAATGAACTAGATATATTTATAGAAGTCGTTTTTTCAAAAGTCAACCACAACTTAAATTTATTGATAACTTCTACTATAAATTATGATATTACTATTACTATACATATTCATTTATTTGCTCATTTTTTACATTATATCTTTAAAAAAACAATCACAAGAAAATAAATTTAAAAATACAATATAAAAAAAGCAGAGGGCCACTGGAGACGGGGTCTACGACCCAAGCCATCAGTGGTCAGGGCTCAAGAGAGAGGAACCTCCTCACAATACGTGCCGTGTCAAGAACGACCGCCTTTTGAATCAGGCCCTTTACCCAGCTGGGGAGCGAAAGCTTCTCTAGATGACGGTCGAAGCTTTTCGCTATTAGACCGTGCACAGATACAACGATCGGAACAATGATGGTCGATTCAACACGCCACATGTCGGTCACCTCGTGGGCCAGGTCCAAATATTTTAGCAGTTTTTCTTTTTCTGCCTTCACAAGGTTCTCGTCATGTCTGCCTTCACAAGGTTCTCGTCATGCTATTATTATTACTATTAGACAATTTGTAGTATTATTATATTTGTATTTGTGGTGTTACCGAAAAAGGGGTCAAGTCACTTTTGAACAATGTTGGTATAATCAGACTGGAAAAATGATATATGTGAATAACATTTACTGAAGTTTATTTTGTATGTCTCGAAATCTATTCAAAGTCATAATTCTGTAATTAAAATAGCACATTAAAAATTTCAAATTCCCCCCCCGTTGACATCACATTTTAACCTCTACCCCAATCTAATATAAGGTTCAAGTTTCATCGCTCTCATGATATCTCCCGTCACAGAACACCGCCCAGCCTGCATTATGGTCCGAGGGTCTTCCTTGCCCTGGACCAGCTGTTTGAAGTAATGCTCGTTTAGTGTGAAGACTGTGTCTGGTTCTCCATCAGGCTCTCCTTCGTAAACTGATACTGTGTTTAGGTCTAATGCTGAAATAGAAAAATGAAAAAGTTTATTAAATTAAAACAATACATTTTGTCTAAAGTAATTTGAAAATACATGTATTATTATAGTAGGTAATGTATAAAAATAATGTACCACTTATTTTTTTATGTCTTCTCGACTATCTACTTAAACAAATTAGTTAATTAAAAATAACAAATATTCAGTATCTTCTCATTTATTTAGATTGAAGTATTGTAATGTTGACTAAGTTTTTAAAAATATTAAGTATGTCACTGTAAATAAGTTACCGTAAGCCAGTGGAAACAGCGTTGTTACAATAAGTCAGATTTAAGACTCATTTAAGTGAACCATGTTCTTTGAGTACTAATCAATTCTTTAAACACAAATTCCAACCTACATTAGGCAAATAATGAGTTTCAAAAAGTACTTAATCTAAATTAGACAAGCGTGGTAGACTATGCATAGTCCTTCTGAGGAGACCTGAGCCCAGCAGTTGGCAGTGATTGGTAGTTACAGTACAGTATATTTGTAGTAATGACATAAGTAATGACGTCCTAATGCTCTGAGAGTCTCATGAGTTCCGGTAACCTTCTTACCTTCAGGTGAGTCAATAAAAAACCGACTGCCGTTTTTCAATAATACAAAAACTATTGATCAGATCTGATCCAAAATATCTGCTTTGCACCAAAAAGCACCAGCGAAATCTATTCATTCTGAAAAGTGATATTTCGCTTTACTGTATGCATGTCTACACAAACACGATCAAATCGTGAAATGTTCACAAACACTAACTTTTTTTAATCATAGCTCCACGACGACAGTCACCTTTCACATGGAACAGGCCTTCCAAATCGGTCAACCCAAAGTAAAATTATACTGGGAGAAACATAACAAAAAAAAACTTGAGAGGTGTCAAGGGACACCCGGATGGAACGAAGTTCCTTTCGATTAATTAGTGAGGGAATTGTTTGATCACAGCGCCATCTAGCATTAATCATAAAAAACAAAATAAGGAATTGTTTTAAAAGATTTTAATCACAGTGCCATCTAGCGATAATCATCTAAAACAAAAAAAGTGTCGTGACAACTTTTTCATAAGAATTTCCGTCTAGCCCCCTTTCGATAACGCGCGATAAGGAACTTCGTTCCAAAAATAGGGGGTTATCAAGATGACATTCATCTTGAACCTCTTATTGGAAAGTTTTAAGAACGGCACAAAAACTACGTCTTGTCAACTCTTCATAAAATTTATATGAATGATATTACGTCCGAGCTAAACTTTCGTTAGGCCTCTTCATAAATTATCTTAAAACTTTTTCGAATTAGCCGATTTCAATGACAAAAGTTCTGATTTTTGACCGATTTATTTATTTATTTATTTATATCAGAAACACCAACTACAATCTCACTTAACTATACTTAAACTAAAAATACATAGTTTTCTCTTGGCCCGAGTGGAATGTAAAAAAGAGGTGCATTTCTTGAAGCAAGGAAGTTGTTAAATTGACTGTTTTATGTTTACACACACAAACTTTGATTTTGGTAGACTGATTCGGATTATTATTGCTTTAGTTAACTATATTTGATTATATGAAAAGGTAAAGATTACTTTTAAAATTAACATATTTTAAGTGTACAATTCTAAATTGCTTTCAAGTTTATTACAATAGTGAGTAGTTCCGATGTAGAAACGAGCCGTTTAATTTTATTGTCAGTGATTAGTTTGAGATAATCACTAGTACATTTGAACGCAGTTGAACGCATCTGCCCTCGGGCGCTCTCTACTTTCACTACGATAGGGCTGACACGAATAATATTGTGAAATTAGAGAGAATAAATTGTATTGAAATTATACTTTCATGCATTTTCAACGGGTTCTTACCACGATATTTAATTATCTAATCTTCTCGTGATCATGACGTTTGCAACAACGTTGAAATATCGAGACAACTCAATTAATTAAATATCGTGGTAAGAAGAAGAAAGAAGAAGAAGTTGTAAAAGCAAGAAAGTATTATAGAAAACCACGAGTGTCTGAATTAGTTTGTATTGAAATAATTATAATTTATGTGTTTTTTTAAAAGGCAATTTAAATTAATTTAGAGAGAGAATAAATTGCATTGAAAAAAATATATTTTGTGTTTTTTTTTTAAAGACAATTAGTAAGTGATATATAGATAATTCGAATCTATTTCCTTTATTATTATTTTAATGAAATTAAGAAGAATGTTATTTTAACGAAATTAGAAATTAAGTCGTGATATGTTAAGAATGATTTTTAAATGTGTCATACTAAGTTTATATATACCTTAGAATTGCATATCATTGAAAAGTGTGAATGGGTGTTCGTCATTCGTTTATATTGGCATGTAGACAGATAATTAATTGCCACCTGATCGTGATCGGTTCACCTTCACTTATGGTCCTCTGCAATGTCAGAAGAAAGTGCGTGGCCGATACCTACGATCTACCTTTCAAGACATTCAAGTTCAAACGAAGAAGAATAGTTTATTGTCCCCGTATTTTGTAGACTTTGTGGTCAAGTTTCAAACGTTTTTAAAAACACATTCTTGCGTTTGGACAGCCCTATTATAATCGTTCATTCACGTACCAAATTGAAGTTGAATATCCGTCAATCAGATGTGAGTTTGACCACAAAATGTCATTAAATAGTGATCAAAGAAAATAGAAATTGCTTATTATATTTAGAGCGCTAATAATATGAATGGAAACATTAATTTGCAAAAAATGCTAAACCTTTCATTGCAAAGCTTACGTTCCTTAGAAATAAGTACTGATTTGTTAATTTTATCTATTTTATTAAAATGATACAACTATGATAGGAAAATGCAATAGATTTCTATAGGTGAGGAGCGCTATGACTTGTCCTTCTTCAAACGAGGCTTAAAGAAAGTCCTTAAAAGGTAGGCCTTAGGTAGCGGCCCCGCAGTGTCCGCTGACATTGCAGAGGTCCATGAGCAACAGTAACCGCTTACGATCAGGTGGCCCGTTAGCTCGTCTGCCTACAAGGCAATAAAAAATTTGAATTAATTTAATTTCCTTTTATAAACTAACTTTTACTAATTTTAAACTAAAAACTTAGTCTACCAGAAAAACGCAGTAAAACACATAGAAAACGAGAGACGGATGTTTACCTCTACCCTTTTTGGAAGACAGTCAAATTAAAATCATAATCAATTTTTCACTAAATCATATAAGCATCATTCAAGTACCTATTAGCTTTCTATTGAACTGTCAATCCTCTATCATTACCGAATTATTAAAGACATGCTACTCAAGTGTTGCTCGGATATAATACGGTATTCAGAATTTTTGTCTTCTTTTGTTGGTAGTTTATTGTTGTTTTTATTATGTTGGTAGCATTGATCATTACTGTTTATTCAATAAAAAATGAGTTGGTTTATATTCAAAAGAGATTTCGTAAAAAAAATTGGGATGGAAATTTCCGAATGGAGATTTTGGTTGTTGTTTTGTTCAGGTCACACGAACTATGATAATGCCTCATCGTTTACCTGGAATCCTTATGTCTGCGAAGAGACTTTGGGTCTCTTTGCATATTAGTTATTCCACGAGGAGTGCTCCGAGGAATTAATCGATATGATTACAACATCTCCTTTCTATCATCGCAACACCCAACGTTCAAAAAGTGCTTCTATAAAATAAAATGGTGGGTCTAAGGGACAGGCTTGACCTAATAAATTTCTTTAAACACTCGCGGTTATCCACATCACCCACATTACTACTAAACGGGTTCTTTCCACGATTATTTTCAATTGAGCGATCCCGATATTTCGGCACTGTATGTCGGTAAGGCTTGACCTAGTGTGGAGATCCAACGGTTAGTTGTATATTACACTATAAAATTTTGGCTGAATAAATATTTTTATATCTTTTAAATCTTAAGTCTTCAGGGGGTTATAACTCCTAGCACTTTACGTGGTCTAAAGACGTAAGAAAGGGTAAGACGTTCACGACCACGGTTTAGTCTTATAGAACTTGTCGAATTGTTTTGAAACCTATGACCTTACATTAAGAGCTATTTCGACTTACTCCAAGAATAAACAGAAGTCCCCTTGATGACGTGGAAGACGAAGATTCCTCCGACTTCCTTCGCCTTCTGAGCGTCTACTGATGAGAGCTTGGCTTTGATCCTCTTCACCAATTCAGCTTTACTAAGGTTCGCTGGTTCGCTTTGTGCTGCACCCTGAAAAGAACATTTGAATTAACTAAACGTTAGATAAAATGAATTCCTATTTATCTTGGTTACGACTTCACGCGTGAACGACTGATTTCGTTGACTCTTTTATTGTATTCGTTGTGATCAGGAGCAGGATCTTATGCAAAATGATTTAATCGCTTTATTAAACACTAGGTGACCCGCGCAACTTCGTCTGCGTTACAAAGGGATTCAAATATTGTAGCCTATGTGTTATTCTGATGTATAAGCTATATTGTGGTAAAGTTTCATTCAAATCCATTCAGTAGTTTTTACGTGAAAGAGTAACAAACATACATCCATACATACATCCATCCATACATACAAACTTTCGCCTTTATAATATTATTAGGATTATTGCATCAACTAAAAGAGAGACATTGATTTAAAAGTACATAGAGTGAAATATTTTGATAACACAGGTTACAGTTTAATGCAATTGTATCGAAACGATTGATTGATCCATCAATTGACTTCCAACTTTCATATTGGTCAGTCGTTTTGTACGTGTTTTGAACATTGGCGAGCCAATGTGGAAACGCACCATAATACGGGAACAATTTTATTTATTTTGTCTGATGTGACGCAGACGAAATTACGCGGGTCTATGAAGCGGTTTTTTTCTTTTTTTTTTGTTTTAGTTGGAGGAAATCGCCGGATCCCCATATGGGAGTTGAACTTCATTAAAACCTCCAACCGCTCACACTCAGCGTCCGAACCCCGGCTGAGGCCAGAACCCAGTACGGGGTTATGAGGGACGGCGCGACGCGTTACGCCCTCGGCACTCTTTCCCGTCACGCCGCCCCTATGAAGCGGTAGGGAACGAACTTTTGGACCCATGACATTGTGGAGGTCTATGTGACTATTTTTCACATCCGTTGGCCCACTGGTATTTCTGTTTAAACAGAAAAAAAACCTGTTTACTGTTTATTAATAATATTAATTAAGTTTAATTACGTGACAAACGTACCGAGACCGTTTAGAAATAAGTATAATTAACATTGTAATGTGGTACATAATTAGAGCAATTTTTTTTTAGGATACATTAAGTATATTTCAAAATAGAAACTTCCATAATAAGGTCATCAGATATCACGACAATCTGAGGAGAGTAAAAGGTTGGCGTGGTTTGGACATGTGATGAGAGATGAGGATCTAAATCTAAATCCCTTCAACACTATCGGGGATGAGATGAGGATCATAAATTTCTTTAAACACTCGCGGTTATCTACATCACTTACACTATTACTGAACGGGTTCTTTCCACGATTATTTTCAACCGCAGTTCTTCAGTTTTCCCGTGATCATGGCGCTTGAAACAGTGCCGAAATATCGGGATCGCTCAATTGAAAATAATCGTGGAAAGAACCCGTTTAGTAATAGTGTAAGAGATGAGAATCATGTTACAAAGCGAATGTGGAATTTGAAAGTGGATGGATGTAAGGAAGTCCTAAGAAGAGATGGTTGGATTGTGTGAAAAAGGATATGAAAATTTCCTTCGTGACAGAGGACTTATGCCAGATTAGGAATAAATGGAGATAAAACATATTCGATCACATCCGAATGGGATAAGATGGAGCTGAAGAAAGACATCAACTAATATCAGGAAGGATTTTATGTTTCAGACCGACTTTTTTATTTTTATTGCAAGGTAGATAAATGAACATACGGCCCACCTGATGGTAAGCGGTCACCGTCGCTCATGAACCTCTGCAATGCCAGGGCAAAGAGGGGCCGTTATCTACCGCCTACCCATACAAGACTTTTCTTAAACCTCGTTTAAAGAGGGACATGTCATAGCGCCTTGATGAAATACGAGTATGTAATATTATGGTGGTACTAGGTGACCCGCGCAACTTCGTATGCGTTACAAAGGGGTTCAAACAGTACTCGCAATGCCGTCGAGTTATTATTTTCGCGGCTCGCGTTTTATACTCGTGATAACTTCTAAACGAAAAGTCCGATTGGAATAAAACAAAAAGTAATTTACTTCTACATTAATACTCTTGATAACAAAATACTTTATTTGGATAAGGATTAATATAACAATACACAATAACATTAAATTTATTCTTCGGACCAATTAAATTTTTTTTTGAACATAAAAGCAGTTGTTGTGACTAAACTATGATAGTTAGATATATGCTCTCGCGGACTTTTTTGTTTGTCTTCAAAAGACCTAAAACCCGTAGTACATCATTTTGTTCTATTGTCAATAGTTTTTGCAGCGTACGCATAAATAGTTTTTAGATATTTCACTTGGTCTTACAAATTCGATATTTTCATACGGATCCCTAATTTTTTTCAAAATGAAATATAGCCTATAACCTTCCTCGATAAATGGACATTCCAACAGTGAAAGAATTTTTGAAATCGGACCGGTAGTTTCTGAGATTAGCGCGTTCAAACAAACAAACAAACTCTGTTGTGAGTTTGTGGGTTAATGCCAAGAAGTGGATGGAAACTTACTTGGGATTATCTGCCCAGCTGGTTTGTAGTTCGTTTGCACAACACTGCACTTAGTTTTTCACCAAAGTTTGTTTCTAATTTGAATTTTTACCGGCACCGGTTTTCGTTCGTACGTTAGTTCACGCCATATTGCAAAATGCATCGATTTTGGCGCTTTAGTAGCGCAGTTGTCACTAGCGTCTCCACAGATGGCGTTGGTTGTAGGAAAGGATAGGGATGGGAACTCAACAAACTCTGCAGCTTTATAATATTAGTATAGATTAGATACCCGATGAGTGTAATTGTTTGGTACGGTATACCTGTTGGGTATAGTTGCACTTGTACAACATACATGCTTAGGTAGGTAGGTATACCCTAGTGTATAACTAGCATTAGATTGTACTGTTCTTTCGAGTAGGAATAGTTGTAGTTAGTGTTAGGGGTTTTTCCATCGATTTCTATTTTGTTTTTTTTATTCTATATATACACTTTATTACGTTTAGGTAGGTACTGTAGGTACTGTTTACAAACATGTTTGCCCACTGCTGGACACGTATATCTTTCGTAGAAGGAGCAGGTCTTACTGTACCAACCCATTACTGCGCACTGTTGGGCTCAGGTCTCCTCAGAAGAGGGATTAGGCATAGTCCACCACGCTTGCCCAGTGCGAATTGGGGACTTCACATAACTTCAAAGGATTTTTAGAACCCTTTTCCGACATGCAGGTTTCCTCACGATGTTTTCATTCACCGTTTTTAGCCAGTGGTGTTGTGAAAAATTGCACATAAATCTTTTTCACATTTAGATTTAGAGGTACAAGCCGGATTTGAGCCCGCCACCTCCCGTTCGGTAGGACGCGCTTCGACCACTCGGCCACCACTTCTTCCACATTAGGTCTTACACATTAGCCTAATGCGTGTTAGAAACTTCATATATCTAAGGGTTTTAAGTTTTCAAAGATAGGGATGCCATATTGGAATATCATAATACTATTATAAAGGCGAAAGTTTGTATGTATGTATGTATGGATGTTTGTTACTCTTCCACGTAAAAACTACTGAATGGATTTGAATGAAACTTTACCACAATATAGCTTATACATCAGAATATCACATAGGCTACAATTTTTGATAATAATCTAGACGGGACGAACCTGAAGTCCACGCGAACGAAGTCGCGGCCAAAAGCTAGTGCATATACAGTCCTATGTTTCTCTTCAACGTTTTTAGCCATTGATAACAGATAGGTACAACCTTCTAGGATGCATTCATACATTTTAATTAATGTATTGAAATAACACTTATTTGAAAGGAAAATTTCACAGGAAAAAATAACTTAAAATCTAGATTCTACAAAATTCGGTTTGATTATAAAACTAATAACATAGAATATGAATAGATCATGTTAAGTCATTTAAATCACCTAGGTTTAAACTAAAGCTTTCGTCTATTCAAAAGATTATAATAAAATTAAGATAATTAATTAAATATATTAAATTAATAAGTAAACAATGGACTCACCATGTTGTCGTCTGTTTGGCTTCGTTACCGCGACTTGAGTGGTTCTGAAACTGCTTTCTCTTGTTGCAAAACACTTGCTTTACGTACTTATGTACTATGACCATACTTTAACTTAAATATGTGTGAGAAAAAACTTAAATACAATCATAAAAAACGAAGAAATATTAAACTTGTGAAAGAGTTTAGCAAAATGTGTATTATTTTTTTTACATTGTTCTAAGTTTAAAATAAAGCGCGCCATTTTAAATTTAAAAAAGACAAAAAAGTTTTTGCAAATGAGGTTTTAATAAATTCGTTTAAAATTTTGAACAGATGGCGCTTCAATCATTTGTTCCGTTAATCTTTAAATTGTATGTTCTTATTCTTATTAAATCTAATTATACCTTCTGTGGCCTACAGGTTGCTTTTACTTAAGGAACAATTCTTATTAACGAATGTGATTCTTATTGATGATTAAAAAAACAGATAATGCTCATAATAATAATACAAAAAATAAGACATGCCCGCTGAGTTTCTTGCCATTTCTTCTCAGGAGGGTGGCTATAATAATTATTTTTTTGTGTCCGAACTGGTGGTATCTTTTAAATATTGACGTCATCAATGTTGAAAATAAAGTACATATTTCATTTCATGTAGGGAGACGACTTAACAGGCCACCTGATCGTAATCGTATTATTTAATTTCCAAGTTTTAAGTCATAAAATTATAAATATATACCAATTTTTATTGCAAGAAAGACAAACGAGTCCACAATACATCATTCCGGTATGAAAACATCAAAATCCGAATTTGTCATGATATTTATCCAAAAATGTCCGTGTATCATGGTCACAATCCGTCTCACATGATGTCCAAGCTTTGCGCCGGCTCGCTCGGTCGGTTTTCACTTTTATCTTCGCATTACGCGTGTGAGTCATTATTTAATGACCGCGGAAATGTTTGCTTTGTTTCCTATCATTTTAGAAAAAAAAAGTGAAGTCAACTATAGAGACTCTTTGGAAGACAGATCGGAATTAAATAGTCTTCGTTAGCCACTCAACTGGGAACATCACTATACGCTAGATCTCGAAACTGGACTTCGTTCGAAATCAATACCGTGTTTGAGCCCCTTTTAAAACATTTTTTTCCAATAATTTTTAATTTTGATTTTTAATTAAACCTTATATTTTTGTAAACCTTTATTACTAAACGACGTTGTATTGCATTTTCAGCGAAAATATATCATCTCCGTAAAATATGAGACGATTAAAAAATGTAAACAAAACAAGTTTTAGGACTGTGCTCAATTTTAGTTCCTGCCACAGACTTGGCAAAAGTAAACAAACCAATTTGGTTGCCGATCCCAGTTGAGTGGATAGTCTACGTCTAAATCCTTTTCATTTAGATAGTATCAATATGAGATATCTACCATCTCTGCTAAGACCCTACCACACATTGTAACTAAACTTTCATTGAGGTTAGAAAAAAATGTTTTGAATCATTTTGCAGCAGCGGCCATATTGGATTTATCGTATGTAATAGTCAAGCTCTTACCTTACTTGGAGTGATGTTAAAATATTGTTTTCTATATTGTAGTGATCTCACTGATTTTAGTAATTAAAAATTCTCAACAATTCACCTTTCAGACAAAAGGAATCCGAATTACCCCGTGTTGGGATCTGACCTCAGCCGAGGTTTGGACGCTGAGTGTTAGCGGTTGGACATTTTAGTGCAGTTCAAACCAGCGATTTAAACAATAACGATAGCTTTTAACCACTCAACTGGGATCGGCAAGAAAATTGGTTTGTTTACTTTTGCCAAGTCTGTGGCAGGAGCCAAAATTGAGCACAGTTCTAAAACTTGTTTTGTTTACATTTTTTAATCGTCTCATACTTTACGGAGATGATGTATTTTCGCTGAAAATGCAATACAGCGTTGTTTAGTACTAAAGATTTACAAAAATATAAGGTTTAATTAAAAATCAAAATTAAAAATTATTGGAAAAAAATGTTTTTAAAAAGGGGCTCAAACACGGTATTGAACGAAGTCCCTAGTTTCGTCATCTAGCGAAAAGTGACGTTCCCAGTTGAGTGGATATGTACTGTAATTTTACTAAAAATAAACAAAAACCGCATTTGTGAAAGTGATACTGCACTAAATGAGTTTTCTCGAACAACATATAATTTGTTATTTTACTTATTGTAATGAGCGCACGCAACACTTTCCATCTTGATGGTTTAAAGTAATGGTAAAAGCATGTGGTCAACATTGTTTAAGAGATGTTTAACTCCGTGGATGGTTTTTTATTTAATTTCGTTTCAAAGTGAAAACAAGTTTTAAATTAAATCGACCATCGCCTTTCGTCTCACCTAAGAATCATCCAAATCAATCCAGTCAAACCAAAGTTATGCGGTAATAAACATAACAAATACAGACAAATTAATAGCAAAAATATCTCAAACATAAAATTTCCATCTTTCCCCAAAATTATCGTATATAAATTCGAGAATAAAACTAAGTTTAATACATTATTGAGTATTAGCGAGGAAAGATAAATAGTTGACGGCAGGTCTCAGGCACTGGGCGGCCATATTTTTGGGATTATCCGGGTTTCGCGCGCTTTTTTCCGTGGTGTAAGGCATAAGAATCAGGAAAAAAAGAATATTAAGGCTACATACGCTGAACTTTAAATTATTGGTTTGTAAAGCTTTTATTGGAACGAAGTTCCTTATGGCGCGTTATCGAAAGGACAGAAATTCTTATGAAAAAGTTGTCACGACATTTTTTTTGTTTTAGATGATTATCGCTAGATGACGCTGTGATTAAAATCTTTTAAAACAATTCCTTATTTTGTTTTATATGATTAATGCTAGATGGCGCTGTGATAAAAAAAATATTTTTTTTAAGTTATAATAATTAGTGAATTTTATTACAATTCCCTCACTAATTAATCGAAAGGAACTTCGTTCCATCCGGGATCCCTTGACACCTCTCAAGTTGTTTATCAAATACTGGTGGGATGTGATATTTTTTCGATTTTGTTCGTTCGATTTTTAAACATAAAGGGCAGGTAGAGATCTTTGTGGTAGAGGCTCTGTCAGATTCCTTCCACATCCACACAACATCTTCCTTACTTTACAAAACTTTTTGCGAATGATAATGTTTTTTTGAAATCACCGGATGTGGGAGTTGAACCGCACTAAAATCTCCAACTGCTCACACTCAGCGTCCGAACCCCGGCTGAGGCCAGAACCCAGCACGGGGTTACGAAGGACGGCGCGACGCGTTACGCTCTCGGCACTCTTTCCCGTAATGTGGATATTCGATACATCCCTAGTATTTATGAATCCTTATACGACGCAGATGGCGTTGTACCAGTAATGTGTTAACACCGTACAATGTGCAATTATGTGACGCTCTCTCCACTAACTTGAGCCCTACAAATCATAATTCACACGCGGTTGCTGAATTTTAATTGTTTCCCGATATTCGGCGGCCGCTAATATGTTGATTTAACGCTGAATAAATACGGATGTGTGGCCTACATCGTTTATATGCATTAATGGGTCGTTTGCACTCGGCGAGTTTTTATAAAGTGACAGATTTTGCTCTGTTCGTTTAGCGCATAGCTCAATAAAGGTGATAAATAAGTGTCGAATTGCATTTTGAGTCTTTTATAAAGAGGATAAGGTTATTAAACTGAATGAAGTAAAATTTCTTCACGTGGTAAAATTTAGTGATGAGCAAAATTGGTCTTGGTCTTGCAGTCTTGGTCTTGGTCTTAACCACCAGACCATCATTAGACTCGCAAGACCAAGACCAACTATACAAGACCAAGACTATACGCAAGACTCAACCAAAATTTTTTTTTCACACTAATGAAATGAGATAAATTATATTATTTTTAACAGAGTCAACATATGCTTTTCTTGGAGACCGAGACCAGACAGATTTGAGCAAGACCAAGACTGAAGAAGCAAGACCAAGATCAAGACTTGATCTTGGTCTTGCTTTGCTCATCATTAGTAAAATTGTAGTCTGAATGAGGGAGGATGATTTTAATTGAGTTTGGAAATCCTGTTAGCAGGTAATTCTGTGATGATAAATTATCATGGTAGTCGAGTGTTTGGATCGCTAGAAACGTTGACTTATTGTATATAACCTTAGAATAATAATTATTCTAAGTACAGTACAATGTTTATTGTATTAAATTAATGAAAAGTTGAAATTGCTTTAACCAAGACATGTTGAATAGCGACATCTATTAGTGGTTGTCGTAACTAAAGTTCGTTGAAAAACTCAACTTAGTTCGCGGAAGGAAACATAGATGGCGTTATTATCAATTTATGATGCTTCGTAAGCTAACTTTTTTAAAAGCTTTTTATTTAACTTGCATTGGATGTAACTATGTGTCTATATACTTATCTATGTATATAAGTTTTTGCGAGGAATTTTGCGAGTTAAATATGACCAACTTCTTGGTTTCAAAGATGATATTTAGCATTTTAAAAGAAGCAAGTTTAATAGTGTACAGCTGCCACTGTTAGACATAAGTCTGCTCAGTAGAGTTGATCAGAGTACACCAAGCGTGTAGTTTGGGGTATTATTTAATTATATTTTTTTTATTTGGAGGAAATCACCGGATCCCCGCCCGCGGGTATGTATCGATATGTGGGAGTTGAACCGCACTAAAACCTCCAACCGCTCACACTCAGTGTCCGAACCCCGGCTGAGGCCAGAACCCAGCACGGGGTTATGAGGGACGGCACGACGCGTTACGCCCACGGCACTCTTTCCCGTCGCGCCGCCCCAAGATACTATTTAATAAGATTTAATCAATATTCTCCAATATTCTATGTTCTTAATGATGTTTCCCTACTTAGATATTGTTATAATTATGTCGTGATGTTTATGATCTAGATGATCTAGATGTACTAGACCGATTTCAAAAAATATTTTGCTGATAGGAACACCAAAGTAACGTTATTTATGAGTCATAGGCTTTATAATTCGAAAAATAACTTTACTTTCTTGCGATCGTATCAAAGCTTTATCATAACAAAACCTGGATACTTTGACTCCTTAAATGATGCAGACGACTTTGCATATTAAGTCAAATAGTATAATACTTTCATGCATTTTCAACGGGTTGTTACCACGATATTTAATTTATTGAGTTGTCTCGATATTTCAACGTCAAACGTTGCAAACGTCATGATCACGAGAAGACTGGACAGCAAACAGGGGTGACGGCTTCAGGTTATCGTGTATGTGGAATCCAGTGCTAAACACAACAGTCACTCGCGGGTTCATGCTCAGAGAGTCTTGTAGATACAGTGAGTGTGGTGTGTCGTGATGTGAGTTCGAGTTCCAGTGGTACTACCCAAAAGCGAACGAGAAAGAGGGTAGACAGATTTGTTTGCTCTTAAATCGACCCGCAGTATCCAGTCTTCTTGTGATCATGACGTTTGCAACAACGTTGAAATATCGAGGCAACTCAATTAATTAAATATCGTGGTAAGAACCCGTTGAAAATGCATGAAAGTATTATAGAAGCCCGCGAGTGTCTGAATAAGTCAAATAGTATTGTATATTACTCTACCTATATTATTATGATAAACAATATAAATTAAACATGCAACTTCTCAAGTAATTTTATGTTATTGAATACATTAATAACCAAATATTTCTAATACAAACATTCAAATTTCTCCGTATATTTTGATTCTGGCCTCTTGGATGTGACATGCCGTTCTTTGAAATAATCTTGACCCTTATTTTAATAACAATAAGGTTCAAATTATACAATGTGTGGTCATTTTGAAACTAATGTTTATTTTGTTGTACAGATTGACTGCTGACAAACGTATATAATTTACAGAGGGAAAAACAAAAATGCGTAGTCGAAATAATTTTAAAAATATTAGCTCTATATAAATATCGTATTCAAAATTTTACACAAATATTATCTTCGGAAAGACTGTTCTAGTACACAAGGTAGTCATCAGGGACGAACTCCACCATGGCAGTATCTAGTGATATTTGACATCCATACATAAAGACTGAAAGCCTTCAACTTTCACCATAGTCAATCAAACTATCAATTATACCACAACACTCAACAAATAACGATGGGTCTTATTAGACGACTCAGAGTCACTCAAAGAGCAATGGAAAGGGCTATGCTGGGTGTTTCTCTGCGTGATCAAATCAGAAATGAAGAGATCCGCAGAAGGACTAAAGTAACCGACATAGCCCAAAGAATTGCATCTTTGAAGTGGCAATGGGCAGGACACATTGTGCGAAGAACTTCTGGAGTGGCGGCCTACGAACCGGTAAGCGTTGGTAGAACCCCCACAAGATGGACCGACGATCTGGTCAAGATCGCGGGAGGTCACTGGATGCAGACGGCGCAGGACCGGTCGATGTGGCGAGGTTTGGGGGAGGCCTATGTTCAGCAGTGGACGTCTATAGGCTGATGATGATGATGACTCAACAAATACCCGTGGCTCTATGGACTGAGATCAGCGATTCGGTTATCTCGAAGAATCTACCAAACAACCTCATCCACTCACACATCGGCCATCCATCATAAAACCAAAACACAATCTTAACTCTCTACTAACCAATTTCCTGTACCTGTACCAACCCATTACTGCCCACGGTTGGGCTCAGGTCTCCTCAGAAGAGATTAGGCATAGTCCACCACGCTTGCTCAGTGCGGATTGGGGACTTCACATATCTTCAAAGGATTTTTAGAATCCTTTTCCGACATGCAGGTTTCCTCACGATGTTTTCCTTCACCGTTTTTAGCCAGTGGTGTTGTGAAAAATTGCACATATATCTTTTTCACATTTAGATTTAGAGGTACAAGCCGGCTGTTCGGAAGGACACGCTTCGACCACTCGGCCACCGCGACTGTCTAACCAATTTAAAACTAATAAATCACGCCACTTAGTCGAAAAGTGACAAAATAAATTTGATTTACGCAAGCAAATTTAACGTAATCATGATAGAATAATTACTGCATTAATTAATAGGCTCCGAGGTGATTTCTATGCAAATCTATACTTAGTTGAGCCGTGAGCCGTATAACGAGGCCGATGTCAATTTGTGCAAGCCTCACCATTGAACCGGGGAACGACCCCGCCATATTACGAGGGGAAGTAAATAATAATAAACTGGGTAAATTATGTGCACTATTTAGGCTTGAACTATGAACTATATCGTGTATGTTTTCATATAATTATTTTGGTAGTTTAATTGTAAATTCGTTTAAATGGAACTTCAATGCAATGTCGGTTGTTTTTACTTTTCGATTTTTACGAGAGATTTTTTATTTAATTTGTCAATTACTGGTCTGTTTAGAGCATATTATGATAATTGTCATCGTTAATGTATGCTATCAATGAACCATTTTATCTTCAAGTCTCGTTTGTAGAGGAACAATAACGCTCACAGAAGAGTCCGATCAAACGATTAAGGAAGTAACTTCTAAATACACTTTTTTTTTTAGTTGGAGGAAATCACCGCTCTAAAACCTCCAACCGCTTACACTCAGCGTCCGAACCCCGGCTGAGGCCAGAAACCAGCACGGGGTTATGAGGGACGACGCGACGCGTTACGCCATCGGCTTCCCACCGCGCCGCCCCTCTAACTACACTTACATATAATTTTTTACAAACCATGTCACTTACTCTTCACAATGATCGTTCAAGAACAAGTCTCAGATTCGTCTCAAGTCAGTCCTCAGATCGGCACCATGTTTGGTCGACCTAAACAAACCGGGGGCACTTTCCGTAGCCCGCTGTATTTAACATGTTCCCAATAAAAAAGTTGTTTGGAATACCTAATGGATTCCCTGTTTTCCTTCGGGCTAGCTTCAGGAACTGTACCAGTTATTTATTAATATCATTTCGTGAGAACGAGCTGATATTTGAGTTCTTGTGAGTTTGAAAAAGTGCAATTTAAGACATAAGCATTGCTTTATTTATGGCGGGAACACACACAAAAACAAAACAAAATCATTTATTATAATATAGTGTTTCTTAATTGTATTATGCATGTGTTTTTGTTTTTAAATTTATTTATGTTCAGAAGAAATGATTTTTTTTTTTTTATTGCCATGCAAGCAGACGAGCCAACGGCCCACCTGATAGGAAGTGGTTACCGTCGCTTATGAACCTCTGCAATGTCAGGGGACACTGAGGGGTCGCTATCTACGACCTAACTTTAAGGACCCTCCTCAAGCCTCCTTTTTTGATTTAATACGTTTTACATAAAAAGAGAAAAAGAAAGTTTCTGCCGAAACTTGTGTTTGACTCTTTTAGATTCTAGTTTTCATAAATATAAACAAAAGTGTTAGCTGTAAGATAATTTGAACTGCAAGATAATATTATAACACATAATATATATAATAACTATCTTTAATTATACATTCCTTAACTAAATCTCATACTAAAGAAAATCGTACAAAGTTTGATCTGTGACGAAGGTCTCGAATGCTTTTACATTCAAATCACGCAGATCGTAAACAAGTAGTTAATCTCGCCCTTCAGATCCAATAAAAGCGATTCCCAGTCACAGCCTACAGCTTAATATTTAAGGAACCTTATGTCTAGTGCCACTGGGCCAAGACAGGTTATAAATGACGTAGGTATCTGCAATACTGAGAGATTAAACGTGATAGAGATGACAGAGATTTCACGGTCAGTTTTTTCAATTAACACCATTTTGTACAAGTTTTATGTTAACTTGCACTGGATGTAACTTTGTAAGTTCGGCTGGAATCTGGCATGATGAATTTAACTAACTTCTCGGATTCCGATTGAGATAAAACTTTCCATGAATGTGTGGGTATATCACGTGACAATGCAATAATATGGCAAAATACATATTATGTTAATCATAGCCCTAACTGACATAGCCCAAAGAATAAGCAAGTTGAAGTGGCAATGGGCGGGCCACATAGCACGTAGAACCGATGCCCGTTGGAGCACGAAGGTTCTGGAGTGGCGCCCACATCATGGCAAGCGCAGTGTGGGACGACCAGCTGCAAGGTGGTCGGATGATCTTGTTAAGATCGCAGGAACACGCTGGATGCAGGCCGCTACCAACCGGTCGCATTGGAAATCTTTGGGGGAGGCCTATGTCCAGCAGTGGACGTCTACAGACTGAGAATGATGATGATGATGATAATCATATTCAGGATTTCAATAGCTTGTATTTAAAGTGTTTCCTTTAAATATTTTTCGTATAGTCAACGGACCACTTAATTGTAGAATGTCACAGACGCTGCTTGGGAGACTTTACCACTTACCGCTTAGCACTGACAGCTCTTTTTAAAAGCTTTTAACTAACTTGCATTGGATGAAATATTATTATGTATCCAACTATATTAGTTCGGGCGGAATTTATTCTAGTTCTCTTCGTTCCTAATGTCCATTCTGGTGTTTAATATAAATGTCTTTGCAATACGTAGAGGAATCACATCGGTGTCAGAACTGTAGGAGCGTTGAATAATAAAATGTGTACGTTTAACCTGAACATTGTGGGCAAATAGAATGCGCGTCGAGGATCGTTTGCATGGGATAGTTGCGTGAAGCTACTGGAATTAGTAGAAGTCTAGGCGTGTGCGAATATCGTTCGAATCGAATCGAATAATTGGAACCTTCGAATTATTCGAAATTCGACGAATATTCGAAAAATTTCGAATAATTCGAAAAGTTTCGAATATTCGTTCGAATTTCGAATAGTCACAATAATCACACAAACAAAAAACTCAAAATCTGACATCTAGCCCATTCAAGATTTTATCTACAAAATACAAATTCTTGTCCTATTTCCGATGCATCGTCGTAGTCAAATTTGATACTATTCGAAACTTTTCGAATTATTCGAATTTTTTCGAATATTCGTCGATTTTCGAATAATTGGAAGATTCGAATTATTCGATTCGAGTATTAATATTAATTCGAATATTAATATTCGATTCGGAACGAATAATTCGTAAGTTCGAATTATTCGCATACCCCCTAAGTAGAACGTTACTAGAACTTTAGTATAATTAACGATCATGTGGACCGTCGGCGCGTCTGCCTACATGGTAATAAAAAAAAAGTATTTTTCGGAGATTTGTAATCTTTTGAGAGTACACGTGTCATATATTCGAAAGAATGTCGTAGTGCGTAACGCGTCGTGCCATCCCGCATAACCCCGTGCTGGGTTTTCACCTGCCGCTCACGCGGAGGAACAGCACGAAATTGGGCGAGGACGCCAGTTATTTAGACTTAGTAAATATCTAGATTAGTATTCAATGTAAGAAAATGAATAGAGCTAAATTTTACTCTTTTCAAAAAGTCGTCGAATTCGAACCTAACCTAAAAATCTAAAAATGAAGGTAACTAAACTAAGCCGGTATTAGTGGGGACGGCGCGACGGGAAAGAGTGCCGAGCGCGTAACGCGTCGCGCCGTCCCTCCAAACCCCGTGCTGGGTTCTGGCCTCAGCTGGGGTTCGGACGCTGAGTGTGAGCGGTTGGAGGTTTTCAGTGCGGTTCAACTCCCACATACCATACATACATACATACAGGGAATCCGGTGATTTCCTCCAACTGAAAAAAAAAGCCAGTATTAGTATAAAAATGCATATTACTAAACTAAGAAAATGTTACAATAAAATGAAAGTAACTAAACTAAACCAGTCGCAGTAAACGAGGCTGAAAAGGACGCAGCCGCCGGGGAAATCAGCGTCGGACGATGGCAACCAGAACGTAAAGTGAAATAGAAGAATACAACGGCTGCCGGTGCGTACGTCATCATACAGAACCCGATGGTACAGTACAGTTTACTACCTTTTTCAAGGTACCCTAGATTACGACTGAAAAGTTTGTGCTAAAATGTATGAAGAACAAAGTTTTTGCTGTCTGAAAAATGTCTTGATTATATTAGCGGGCTTGATTATATAGTCGTGGTGGCCGAGTGGTCGAAGCGCGTCCTTCCGAACGGGAGGTCGCGGGTTCAAATCCGGCTTGTACCTCTAAATCTAAATGTGAAAAAGATTTATGTGCAATTTTTCACAACACCACTGGCTAAAAACGGTGAAGGAATACATCGTGAGGAAACCTGCATGTCGGAAAAGGGTTCTAAAAATCCTTTGAAGATATGTGAAGTCCCCAATCCGCACTGGGCAAGCGTGGTGGACTATGCCTAATCCCTCTTCTGAGGAGATCTGAGCCCAACAGTGGGCATTAATGGGTTGGTACATATTAGCGGGCTATGGGGAATTTTTGTGTTAAGGTGGTAGAACGTTGCGAGAACTTGCGAGTAAACGAGGACTGATTTTTTAGATTATTACCATTGATTTTGGAAACTATATAACTGTTATAAATTTCTTTAAACACTCGCGGTTTCGAGAAATAGCACTTTTAATCGGGGTGACGGCTTCAAACTATCTTGTATGTGGAATCCAGTGTTAGACGAAAATAAAGCCAAAAAATCTAGTTTTGAGACGGCAGCCGATACTGTCAGTGTGGTATGTCGAAATGTGAGTTTGAGTTCCAGTGGTACCGGCAAACGAACGAGAAAGAGGGTAGACAGATTTGTCTGCTCTTAAATGACGAATGAGTTCCTCAGTCTTCCCGTGATCATGGCGCTTGAAACAGTGCTGAAATATCGGGACCGCTCAATTAAAAATAATCGTGGTAAGAACCCGTTTAGTAATAGTGTAAGTAATATATAACTGTTATTTGACAATTGACAGATCGACAAGAATTATGCGTAAGCCTACACGATGTTTAGAATGAGAAGAATGTTTTCTTGTGTGTTAGTCACACATCTTGTGTGTTTTAGCGGGCTACTTAATTTTAGACATACATATTACTGAAGAATTGCATCTTTGAAGTGGCAATGGGCAGGACACATTGTGCGAAGAACAGATGGCCGATGGGGCCGAAAAGTTCTGGAGTGGCGGCCACGAACCGGTAAGCGCAACGTTGGTAGACCCCCCACGAGATGGACCGACGATCTGGTCAAGATCGCGGGAGGTCACGATGCAGATGGCGCAGGACCGCTCGATGTGGCGAGGTTTGGGGGAGGCCTATGTCCAGCAGTGGACGTCTCTATAGGCTGATGATGATGATATTACTGACATGGTAATGTTTTCATTCAATTCCAAGATATCA
This sequence comes from Trilocha varians, assembly GCA_030269945.2. Lineage (NCBI taxonomy): Eukaryota > Metazoa > Arthropoda > Insecta > Lepidoptera > Bombycidae > Trilocha > Trilocha varians. Next base: position 9,461,010 of record AP028273.1, on the reverse strand, counting down.
TTCTTAATGACCATTAAGAAAGTGATCATATAATCGTAAATTATACCCATGTTTATTCCCCGTACGCCGTATTACGCTGGTCCAATCCGAGCCTCTAGGGATTTCCTAAAATACTTACTTAGACCCTTGGAAAAGGGGAATACTGTTCGACAAATATAATTACGGAATAGGAAACATTAAGAATAGATGTTATTATTAGTTGGCTTTAGCTTCGTCTGCGTCACAGAGGGAGGAAAATAATTGGTTATTTTTTTCAGTCATTTTGGAAGTTAACTGCAATAATAGGGGTGCCCAAGCAAGGAGATTTCAGAATATAGTTATACTGCCATGAAGTGCCATGGTATTACTATACCTAATGCCGTTATATGATAGGCCCCGCAGTTAGCTCGTCTGCCTACGAGTCAATTTATTTTTTGTAAAAATCAAAATCTGCTGCAATACTTTAAACTAAGGGTAATTTTCGGGGGCGGCGCGACGAGAAAGAGTGCCGAGGGCGTAACGCGTCGCGTCGTCCCTCATAACCCCGTACTGGGTTCTGGCCTCAGCCGGGGTTCAGTCGCTGAGTGTGAGCGGTTGGAAGTTTCAGTGCGGTTCAACTCCCACATATCACAACCACGGGGCGGCTGGGAATCCGGTGATTTCCTCCAACTCAAAAAAAAGGGTAATTTTCAAGAAATTATCAAGAAATTCTAATTTCATAAACAAAAAAAGATATCGAAAAAACCGCTTTATCAATACACAAAAGAACAGAGTTCTATTAAAAACCTCTTTAAAATCAGGAAGTGAAAAACACAGCGACGCCGTTAACGGAATTTTAACACCGGTAGTAAACAGTTTAGGCACTGCCGCATCGAAAGTGTTAAACGCGATAAAAACTGTTTCCCACGCGTGGGCAAGGTGAGAGTGAGTGAGATTTACGTGTGATTTATACACGCACTTAACAGGTTACAGGATTAAGTAAATGCGGCTAATGTATTGTTCGCGGGAGTAAAAATATATTTCAGCTGTTTTCGGGTTAAACACTCTTTTGTTGGACGAAAATTGGATGTTTTAGGGCGTGAGAAGTATCAGTTCTACTATAGTAATTGTCATTAAAATCGGTGCATAATAATATACTGGTTATATAGGGTGTTTTGTGTTGTTTGTTGTCTATTTTTTTTTTTTCAGTCGGAGTAAACCGGGTCCCCGCCCGCCCCGCGGGCGGTGTATGTGGCAGTTGAATCGCACTAAAACCTCCAACCACTCACACTCAGCGTCCGAACCCCGGCTGAGGCTAGAATCCAGCACGGGGTTTGAAGGGACGGCGCGACGCGTTACGCGCTCGGCATTCTTTCCCATCGCGCCATCCCTCATAACCCCGTGCTGAGTTCGGGCATCAGCCGGTGTTCGGACGCTGAGTGTGAACGGTTAGAGGATTTAGTTCCGTTCAACTCATATCAAAAAAATCAAAAATATCAAAAAACATCTCCAGTGTTCGAATACTGAAATATGATACTCGATACACACTTGATACTGTAGTGTTTATAAACTAAATGTAACAAAGTAATGTAATATCTCATTCTTTGTACATTGAAATAAGCTTTTTGTATGGAAATAGAATCAGACACATCGATTGTATGTACAATTGAATGATTCAGAGACGAGACACAATAATATTATGCAAAAAACATATATTCTTTTGTTTTTTACTAGCTTTTTGTTTTTGCCATAACTACTATTGGCATCCAAAATAGTACAACAGCTCACCGTATAGGTCCAATCAATTTAATAAAATCAATGTCCGTGGTGCTTTTCTCAATTCTGGCGTAATGCTTTTTCAATCTTATTTTATTGTCTCCCGCTTTGCGAGAAGGGAAGTCGAAACTCATGTGTTCCTACTCCTTCTATTATCTTCTGATTAAATTCGTTGCGGGGTCCAAGACAAGTTAGCTTTCCCTCTGGTTCCTGGGCTTCACTGCTCAGAGTCATTACGATGGTCGCCGCTGTGGATCTTGGCTACACACGAGTTACAGTGGTGGGAGTGAGAGGTGGGCAAATACCAGATAGCTTTTTGGATCACTGAATATATCTACATACATATGTAACTACAAATTTTAATATAATGTGAGTTCAAGTGTAATCTTGCGAGTTGAATTGGACCAATTTTTAGGTTTCTGATTGAGCTTCAATTTTACATGCACATGTATATCGCGTGACAATGAAATAATATGGTACCATGGGGTTGATCTGATGGAGTCGAGGCCATAGGAACTCCAGTACTAAACAAGGTGTACTCATCGTGTTAGGAATCGTTTTAGGTACTTGTCTTAGCTAGTTTTTTTTTTGTTGGAGGAAATCTCCGGATCCCCGAATGTTTTTGATTATTTGATATGTGGGAGTTGAACCGCACTAAAACCTCCAACCGCTCACACTCAGCGTCCGAACCCCGGCTGAGGCCAGAACCCAGCACGGGGTTATGAGGGACGGCGCGACGCGTTACGCCCATGGCACTCTTTCCCGTCGCGCCGCCCCCTTGTCTTAGTTAGTAACACAGTATTAACAAATTCGCTTCACACTGTACGTCTGTCTATGCATGCTTAAATCTTTAAAACTATGCATTAGATTTCCATACGGCTTATAATACAAAGAGTGATTCAAGAGGAAGGTTTATGTGTATAATACATGCATTATAGTAGATAAACATTAACAAATTAAGAGGTTTTTGTTGCAATATCGAAAATAAGCACATTTTTCTGCACTTACAAACCTCTCTTTGAAACCTTTTTGTGACGTAGACGAAAGTCGGCTAGTAAAATAATAAAACAACTACAAACTGTGATTTTAAAATGTATTTTAAGCAGTCAACAGTTGTCTGTTCATAAGTTCGGGACCAGGATCGGTGACTCTAACTCTTTGACGAGACCTGGGCGATGTTCTGCAAGATGGAGTGACTGGTTCCATGTCTAACTCATCAAGACGCTGTAGTATGTGGGCTTGACGTAATTCCACTAAAATTTTAATGTCTGTTAACCACTCAACTGGGAACGGCAACCAAATTGGTTTGTTTACTTTTGCCAAGTCTGTGGCAGGAGCCAAAATTGAGCACAGTTCTAAAACTTGTTTTGTTTACATTTTTTAATCGTCTTTTATTTTACAAAGATGATATATTTTCACTGAAAATGCAATATAGCGTCGTTTAGCAATAAAGATTTACAAAAATATAAGGTTTAATTAAAAATCAAAATTAAAAAATTTTGGAAAATAATGTTTTTAAAAAGGGGCTCAAACACGGTATTGATTCCGGACGAAGTCCCCAGTTTCGCGATTCAGCGAATAGTGACGTTCCCAGTTTAGACTACAGGCCCATGAAGAAAAATTATGGGTCATTTGAACCACCAGGTGACCTATCTAAAACGAAATTGTAGCATAAAATAATAAGATTCAGTACTATGCCGTCACTTCAACGCCAGCACGCACGCCGCCTCAAACGCGACGGTGCGGTACCCGCGGATGACCCTGATGGCTACGATGCGCTGTGGCCGGCGCAAGTATCGGGCAAAAGTTGTACGAGGCTCGGCCCAAACGGGCGCACCGTACAGGGCCATCGAGCGCACTACCCCCGCGTAGAGGCGGCGCACTGCGTGGCTGGGTCCCCCGATGTTCGGAAGCAACCGACCAAGATGGCCGGCTGTCCTCACAAGTCGAGGGACCAGCTGCTCGAAGTGGGTTCGGAAGGTCCAACGGCTGTCCAGCACGAGGCCGAGGTACTTAAGCTGCACCCCGACCCCGATTCGGACGCCTCCAACCATGATGTGGGCGTCGACCGGTGGCGCCACCCTGGCCCTGCGAAACCACAGGGCCTAGGATTTGTGTAGCGCCACGTCGAGGCCCAACCTCCTTATTCTGCCGACGACGAGGGCCACCCCCGCTGTGGCAAGACGGGCAGACTCTCCGTAGTCATCCCCCCGGGCCATGACCAATGTGTCGTCCGCGTAACAAATTACGCTAAGGCCCGGGAGGAGGGCGCCCCTCAGCACCCAGTCGTACCCGATATTCCAGAGCAGGGGTCCAAGAACGGACCCCTGTGGAACACCGCGCACGACCTGGAACCGGTGCAAGGTCCCACCGTACCCGGTACATTCGACCGACCTGGCCTCCAGGTAGGTCTTCATGGGCCTGTAGTCTATTGAGTGGCTAAAGGTTCTTTATTTTTGGATTTATGTAATGTTTTGTCAAATGTCTTACTGATTCGTTGGAAGGATGCCTCTATTCTTCTCTCACAGATAGTTCCTACTAATAGGAACATGATGAAGGCCACCACAACTGGACCTAGGTACCACCATGTTGACATACTATGTCGACATTATTATTTCAAATACATATTTAATTTTATTTTTTGTGGTTTTTATTTATATTGGAAATAATGGCAATTGTATTTGACAGTTAAAGACAGTTTCATACGTTTGATATTTGTGTCTTTTTTTAAATTCTATATGGCTTAGATTTTTAGTGTAATGGTGCATAGCGAAGTAGTTTGATTTTTCTTAATCGTGCAACATTAGACTTAGGTTTTTTTTTATTGCTTGTTAGATAAACGAGCCTACGGCCCACCTGATGGTAAGCGGTCACCGTCGCTCATGAACCTCTGCAATGCCAGGGCAATGAGGGGCTGTTACTTTCGCCTACCGATACAGGATTTTCTTAAACCTCGTTTAAAGAGGGACATGTCATAGCGCTCCGGGAACACCGCGGACGGGAGTCCATTCCAAATCGGAATGGTACGGGGCAAAAATGATCTTCGGAAGGAAACCGTGGAAGATCGCAACGGTTCCAAGTAAAGGTGGTGAACCTTGCCTCTGCGGCGTGTGGTGCGATTGTAAAAGGGAGATGAAGGGATCATCTCAAAGAGTACTACAATTTTTAGATTTACTCGCAATGTTTTCATGCTCACTGGCGTTACATTCACGCACGTTATTTCGTTTTAATTTTTATTATATTTATTATATAACTTTCTATTGTACACTACTGAAACAAAACATATTTTGCTATCAGTACATTTAAAAAAAACTAATCATTACGGATTGTAAGTAAGTAAAAAATACAGCTAAAAACCTCATTCTAACCCCTTCACTCCTGCTCTAATCCTACGAGAGAGAGAATCTACAAATCTTAACTAATAAAAGCGAGTCCTTCGTTCTATAAAATGAAAACTATTAACATTTTATTCGCTACGGACCGACAGAGCGGGATTCCCGATGCAAAATCCTTGATAGAAATAATCTCGGTCGCGAAATAATCTCTTTGGAGATCATTTGCCGTTTCACGCCTTTCTGAAGACTGTCCGAAGATGCTGTGACGTATTGGTAGGAAGAATAGACAACTGAATACATCTAGTTTTTAAATTTATGATTTACTAGGTGACACGCGCAACTTCGTCTGCGTTACAAAGGGGTTCAAAAATTGTAGTAGCCTATGTGTTATTCTGATGTATAAGCTATATTGTGGTAAAGTTTCATTCAAATCCATTCAGTAGTTTTTACGTGAACGAGTAACAAACATACATCCATACATCCATACATACAAACTTTCGCCTTTATAATATATATTAGATTTTTGTTTATTTTTATTGTTGAGGTAACTGACTGCAACTGACAAGTCTTACGTGCCTATTGGTACGGGAGCTACCAACGTCGGGAAAACAAGCATTTTAGTATTGCCAGTTTTTATGTATGTTATTTCTCACACACTCCCGGACGTCATACGGGCAGTCTGGCAGCTGCTAGTGGTTACGTTTATCAGTGCGCATCATATTTGTGCAGGTAGAAAACTGATTTTTCAAATCATTTTAAGACATTTTATTTCATATTTAACGTCGCGCCACCAATCATTAAAGTTAGGTGTGTAAAGGATTTCATGTGCCGATAATGAAGCAGATTTTTGAACACATGTGTAGCTGTTCAAAACAATATTAATTTAGATATTTTTTGCGAGAAAAAAGCGCTTTCACCGTTATTATCTCAACGCCGGTTTTAAATCTCAAATGCTGATTTATAATTTTAATATTAGGTATTTGAATATCTATTTCAACATTTAAGACCTGTGAAAAACGATCAGAATTACTTTCATATAATTTATCCTCCAAATCAATACATTTCAAAGTTTCCAATTACAAAAAATATACCTATATAGTATAGGAGCTAGCAACATTTTTGAGAGAGCATTTTAGTATTGCCAGTTTTTATGTATGTTATTTCTCACACACTCCCGGACGTCATACGGGCAGTCTGGCTGCTGCTAGTGGTTGCGTTTATCAGTGCGCATCATATTTGTGCAGGTAGAAAACTGATTTTTCAAATCATTTTAAGACATTTTATTTCATTTGTATTATGTTTATTGAACTTTTTGCTACATGAATTTATTATTGCCAGACATGTTAGGTGCTGTTTAATTAGTGCCAGACGCTAATTCTGAATGAAAAAAAAAACATTTTTTCAAAGTGTTTCAGTATGGCTGAAATTTTTACATTATGTTATTTAAGCATCTACAAAACGAAATTTAATTTGCCAGACTGTAATTCGATTGTTAAACAACAGCCAGATCGATCTAAAATTGAAAATTTATTTTAATTAAATCTTTATATACAACTCTTTAAGGGACTGAATATCAAAGTTATGGCAAATTAAATTTATTTCTGTAGATGCTTAACACGTTCACTGCGAAACATTTTTTAGTGTACTTTCAGCTGGTGCGTCAAGAGGTCATCTTGGCACATAGAAGACTTTCCTGCCGTGCATCGTGTGGTCTGATTGACCCTCAATCGTTTCTGTTTTAATATGGGTTTATTCAGTACCTCATATTAGTATAGGAGCTAGCAACGTTTTCGAGAAAGAATTTTAGGTCAGCTGATTTTGTATATTTTAGAAGGTAAAAAGGTAAAAAATTACACCTTCTAAAATATTTATAAAATCCAGGATTATTACCTGGACAGGTAGGATGCGCACTAATGAACGCAACCGCTACCACCAGCCAGATAGCCCAGATTCTAACCGAAAGTGCAAGAAGGACGACATATCACAAAATCAGCTGACCTAAAATTCTTTCTCGAAAACGTTGCTAGCTCCTATACTAATATGAGGTACTGAATAAACCCATATTAAAACAGAAACGATTGAGGGTCAATCAGACCACACGATGCACGGCAGGAAAGTCTTCTATGTGCCAAGATGACCTCTTGACGCACCAGCTGAAAGTACACTAAAAAATGTTTCGCAGTGAACGTGTTAAGCATCTACAGAAATAAATTTAATTTGCCATAACTTTGATATTCAGTCCCTTAAAGAGTTGTATATAAAGATTTAATTTAAATAAATTTTCAATTTTAGATCGATCTGGCTGTTGTTTAACAATCGAATTACAGTCTGGCAAATTAAATTTCGTTTTGTAGATGCTTAAATAACATAATGTAAAAATTTCAGCCATACTGAAACACTTTGAAAAAATGTTTTTTTTTTTCATTCAGAATTAGCGTCTGGCACTAATTAAACAGCACCTAACATGTCTGGCAATAATAAATTCATGTAGCAAAAAGTTCAATAAACATAATACAAATGAAATAAAATGTCTTAAAATGATTTGAAAAATCAGTTTTCTACCTGCACAAATATGATGCGCACTGATAAACGCAACCACTAGCAGCAGCCAGACTGCCCGTATGACGTCCGGGAGTGTGTGAGAAATAACATACATAAAAACTGGCAATACTAAAATGCTCTCTCAAAAATGTTGCTAGCTCCTATACTATATAGGTATATTTTTTGTAATTGGAAACTTTGAAATGTATTGATTTGGAGGATAAATTATATGAAAGTAATTCTGATCGTTTTTCACAGGTCTTAAATGTTGAAATAGATATTCAAATACCTAATATTAAAATTATAAATCAGCATTTGAGATTTAAAACCGGCGTTGAGATAATAACGGTGAAAGCGCTTTTTTCTCGCAAAAAATATCTAAATTAATATTGTTTTGAACAGCTACACATGTGTTCAAAAATCTGCTTCATTATCGGCACATGAAATCCTTTACACACCTAACTTTAATGATTGGTGGCGCGACGTTAAATAATGCCGTAGTAGGTACGTAAAGCGTCCTGCCGTCCCGCATAACCCCGTGCCTCAGCCGGGGTTCGGACACTGAATGTGAGCGGTTGAAGGATTTACTGTGGTTCAACTCCCACATATCCCACCCGCGAGGCGTTTGGAAATCCGGCGATTTCCAACTAAAAAAATAAGTAGCTCTTAATGCTTGTATCAAATGTTAGACAATGGTGGCAGAAATGGATGGATTAATCTATCTACTATATAAAAATAAGTCCGGTTTTCCTCCCTGACGCTCCGCTGATAACTCCAGAACGCACGAACCGATTTCCACGGTTTTGCATTCGTTGGAAACGTCTCGGGCTCCGTGAGGTTTATAGCAAAGAAAATTCAACAGAAAAGTAGGGAAATCGTTTTTCACATACAGCGCCATCTCTGATACATAGCATGTACTACTATGCTCAGTGTAAATTATGTGACGGCATAGCGAGTACTGTGTGAACCCCTTTGTAACGCAGACGAAGCTGCGCGGGTCAGCTAGTAAAGAAATAAAAACCAAATGGCTCGTCATCCTACACAGCGGTATATCTGCAATGGCTTCCTGTATCTCCGGGTAAAAAAGCCGGGTGTCACGGACGAGCGGAGACTGCGAACCCGTAAAGATTTAACGGACATCTGCCGTCTTCAAGCGGTTTATGGCGAACAAAAGATATTTTAAGGAAACGGTGTTAAAGCCGAAACCATGACGAATAGAAAATCTTGAGTTTTTTTTAAATTTAGATTGTAGATGCTTTTAGTGAAGGATGATTTTTTGGAACTAGTGTTCAGTGTGCAATCTTTAAGGCTTTTTAGAATGATTCATTCAAGTTATTCATGTTAAACAGTTCTCGATGTAATCTCAATGTAATTTTCGATCAAAACAACAAGATACACAGTTCCTCCGAAACATTATCTACAAATATTAAGCTCTTACTTACAAAGGTAAAACTGATTCACAAGTGAATTGGGAAATGGAAACCATATTAAAATAAGAAACACATACAAAGAGACATGATTGCAGAGGTTCATGAGCGACGGTGACCGCTTACCATCAGGTGGGCCGTATGCTCGTTTATCTACTTTGCAATAAAAAAAAAAAAAAAACAAAGAATAATGCTATACCGAATTTTGAATGAATATGAAATTAAATATTTTTCGTTGATACTTGATTCCATTTTACTCTCTATAACATAAAGCTATATTCAATCAAATTACATAATAAATTAATCACAAACAATCATTGAAATAAACATAAAAGCGGTTGTTAAATTGTTAACCTCTTTGTTACATTATTTTAAATGTGTACTGCAGTTGATTCTGTAACGAACGATATCTTTTACAGTCCATAAAATGGCGAGAGCTTTAGTCCGACTTGCAGGGCTGCCAACATAACAACATGTGATTTATATGTTATATTACTTGAGATATATTGCTCTAGTAAGTAGGGGTATACTGTATTGAAATATTAAATCTTATATATAATAGAATAATTTCAATGGATACTAAAAATTTAAACATTGTTTAGTGTTAAAATTATTTTGAAAAAAAAAAGGAAAATGTGTGGTTTCTTTTTGGATATGAACTTACTACGTTCGGTTTGAGACAATTGTATAATTTAATAACAAAAAAAAGAATAATCTAAATCGGTTCATCTAGAAAAGAAACACGGGAAATGGTGAAATCTTGTCCGTTACAAATTAACATTTTTAAACACATAACAATTTTTGTTCGTTCACCAAAAACGCGTCTTTTTGGCAGTCGGTCAAAAATAAGTGTGCTCGTTTACATGGAATTTCAATTAAAAAAATAGGTGTCTACTCAAAAAAAAAGTAATTCTTAACATTTTTTTTTGCAGTATTATGTTTGACTTATCTATTTATCAATAAAACAGTATATTAAAACAGAAGCAAGTCTTAATAAACTTAATTACTTTATAAACACAAAAAGTCATTAATTGCTCCGAGTTAAGTACTATTTTCTTTGTCTCAATGTTTAAGAAGTTTCTGTAATAACTTGTATCGTTACTGAGCTACACAACACCGTAATGACCGGGTCCATCCGGTGTGCAGAATACAAACAGGATTACTAACTAATATCAAACTATGTTACTGGAGTAAAGACGTAGATGTAAAACCGGCGGTTAAGACGCTGCGTTTTCAAAAAAAAGTCGCGTAAATTAAGTGTGTTGGTATTTTTGTGGTATCAGGTAGGCTGTATGCTCGGTTACTTTTAACATCATAGAATACATAACGTCAACAGATACAATAACTTCAATGAAGTTGTCATCAGTCGACTTAATTTCATGCCACGATATACAATTCGAAGGTTGATAATGGAGGAGCTGTCAGCGACGTTCTGCGCCGAAAACCCGAAGTAATCATAATCATTTTTCGAGGCATACCTATTAAACCTATTAATGACTTGTGTATCGTGCTCCAGTGTGTCGCGATACACACTTTGTGGAACATTTGGTCTATTTATGTGAGCGGAAAAATGACCGCTGCACAAACGCACTACGTACACACAAGTCTTCACCCACGGCGAGAGCTCAGGCATCATTAGCCTGCGTTAAGATTCGGCTCGCGCCCCAACAACCGTCGGAAACAATCGACACGCAACAAATCCGGTTACAACCGGCCGTGACCGATACGAACCGGCTCGTTCCGGTTGCTACTAACCGGCTACTAATTGCTACGTGGATCGAATGTGAAAAAAACCGGTTCGACCGTTGAATGATGTGTGGTTGTTAATGGTTGCGGTTGTGAAGAGTGGGTGGATGAACCATGCATTTGTCATTGTTATTTCAAACGTTCTTGGATTATCAAGGAGTTTTCATTTATTTTTTACAAAGGCTTGTTACTGGAAGATATGACATGAACTCTACCTGTTTATTATTAGAAGTTCCTTATCGCGAGTTGTGAAAGAGGGCTAGACGGAAAAAAATCTTACGAAAAGTTGTCACGACACTGTTTTGTTTTAGATGATTATCGCTAGATGGCGCTGTGATCAAAATCTTTTAAAACACGTTCCTTATTTTGTTTTAGATGATTATCGCTAGATGGCGCTGTGATCAAAATCTTTTGAATCACTAATTAATTGAAAGGAACTTCGTTCCATCCGGGTGTCCCTTGATACCTCTCAAGTATTTTTCTAGTACGCAGAGGTACAAAAGATGTAGAAACACTTTGTTTACTTTTAAAAGATACTTTTTTTGAGTTGGAGTAAATTGAGTTGAACCGCACTGAAACCTGCAACCGCAACTCTCAGCGTCCGAACCCTGCATGGGGTTATATGCAAGACAGCGTGACGCTTTACGTACTACGCTACTCTATTCCGTCGCGTCACCCCCTTAAAAGATACTGCATCTTTGAAGTGTCAAAAGACAAAATGCAATCGTTTTGATGATATCAATATTGGTAAATCATAGGAAAAGTTCATAAATAGTCTTCGAAGATTAAGGCGTTAATACTAATTTAAATTTGGATGGTTTATTTTGACAGAGATTATATTTTTTTCAATAAACTGTTTAGTGAGAACGTCAGCTCCAACTGGACAAAATAAGGAGTCATCTGGCATCAGGACATACATAGGCACATAGAGGACGAGTACAGGCAGATATCAATTTATAAACTTTTCCAAGGACAAACTCTTTTAAAGAAAAGGTTCTGTAAATCCGAACTGTCGCCATAATTTTGCAGCTGAAACGATAAACGGAGACTGCAATTTGGATCGAGTTACACGGGAGCATCCTCACGTGAAATCGGTAATGGTTGCCGGGCTGAACAATATTGATTCCTGGTTGAGTTAGGTCGCGTAACCGTTATGGTTGGTTAGTAATGCAACAAGGTTTTTTACAAGCTTTATATTAACTTGCCCTGGAGGTAACTATGTAAGTTCGTGTGGTTTCCGATTGTGTTTAACTTTGTATGTATTTGCATGCGTGACAATACAATAATAGGGTACTGTGGAGCTGTTTTGATGATGGATTCGGAAGGTGGTCATAGGAACTCCTGTACTAAACTAGATAGACTCGTGGTATTTAGGCTTGTTTTACATGTCTTAGATAGCACTTTACTGGTAATTTCCAGGATCTTAAAAGCGTGTGTTTGTTGTGAGGAAACCTGCATATCGGAAAAGGGTTCTATAAATCCTTTGAAGATATGTGAAGTCCCCAATCCGGATTAGGCAAGCGTGGTGGACTATGCCTAACCCTTCTTCGGAGGAGACCTGAGCTCAGCAGTGGCAGTAATGGGTGGGAAAAATTTTCTTTAAATTTTTTTTAGTTCAAGAAAATCTCTTGGCGAGCCAATATCGCGGCATAAAGCGCAGTATCGATTAAAATATGTTTCAATTACGAAATGTTTGATTTTAAAGATTCCGAAATTTATAAACACGATACTTATTTTTCGTGTATCGTATGTTTTAGTTTCGTATTTTTGGCAGTCGGTTTGCTAATCCAGACTTTCCAGTTCCGGGATTGATTCTTGGCCAGGCATGCGTTTTAGTTTTAGGGTTGTTACTATTGTTTTAATTTTATTACAGTGTCTTCTTGGTGGGCGTGGTGGCTGAGTGGTCAAATCGCTTCCTTCCGAACGTGAGGTCGCGGGTTCAAAACCGGCCTTGTACCTCTAAATCTAATTGTGAAAAAGATTTATGTGCAATTTTTTACAACACCACTGGCTAAAAACGGTGAAGGAAAACATGGTGAGGAAACCTGCATGTCGGAAAAGGATTCTAAAAATCCTTTGAAGATATGTCAAGTCCCCAATCCGCACTGGGCAAGCGTGGGTGACTATGCCTAATCCCTCTTCTGAGGAGACCTGAGCCCAACAGTGGGCAGTAATGGGTTGGTACAGTACAGTACCGTACAGTATGTGCTTATATAAAATTATAATATGTAACTATGTAGTTTTGTAAGTTCGGGTACATTCTTACGTGTTGAATGTAATAATATGGAGCTGATCTGATGATTGAGTCAGTAAGTAGTCATAAGAACTCTTGTGCTAAACATGATAGAACGATCATGATTGGCTATTATTTGTTTTGGCCTAGCACTCTACTTCTACGTAATCTCCACGATTTTAAAAGCTTGCGTCTTCAAAATAAATGATTGTAAATTTCGGACAGCCCTGAAAGAGAAGACAGATACAAGATCGATAAACTGTATTGGCAATGTTTACTGTTTGTAAGATGGCGCGAGATAAACGTCCAGACGTCCTGATAGCATCGTCTTACTATTGATTGATTTAACACTTACACCTAAAAATACTATTTTAGTAGAACAAACAGGGTTTGTTGTTGCTCGACAAAGAAGTAGTCGTGGCGGCCGATAGGTTGATGCGCTTACCCTCCGTACGGGAGGTCGTGGGTTCAAAACCGGCTTGTACTTCTAAATCTTAATGTGAAAAAGATTTATTGTGCAATTTTTCACCAACACTACTGGCTAAAAACGGTTAAGGAATCTGAATATCGGAAAAGCATTCTAAAAATCCATCGAAGATATGTGAAGTCCTCAATCCGCATTGGGAAAGCGTGGTGGACTATGTCTAACCCCTCTTCGGGGAGACCTGAGCCCAGCAGTGGGCAGTAATGGATTGTTACAGTACTGTTCTGACAAGCAAACGAGCCTGATGGTAACGTGACGGGAGAGAGTACCATTACCCCATGCTAGGTTCCGGCCTTAGCCGGAGTTCGGACGCTGAGTGCGTTAAGGTTAAGTGCGGTTCAACTTTCACATATCCTACTCGCAGAACGGGTGGGAATCCAGCGATTTCCTCCAGCTCAAAAAACCTACCAATGCAATAAAAAACACATAAAATAGAATATTAAGCTGATGTATAAAAAGTTTGTAGAAAATAGACGAGTTAAAAGTACTACTGAAGCTGAGATATTGCATTGTTTTTGAATACCTACTTAAGTATGGTTTACAGATAACTTGGGTAACTCAAAAAACGAACAAAACTAGTTTGGCAAACAATCCGGCTAATTGCTAGAGTCGCGATGCGTGGTACAATTTGAAAACTCTTTACTTTTAACAGAAAAATATACAGGGTGGATCTGTAACTTTGGACAATCTGACGTGGGGTGAATGACCTGTCGAAATACAACTAAAACACTTTTATATTGTACACCCTGTATATTGTCATACAAAAATAAATTACAAAATGAAAGCTTTAAAACATGTATTTGTTAAAATACTGAAATTAACGTGAATACAAAAACCTTGAATACTTTCTGCTATTAAATGTTGTCGTGAGATGGAATTTAACTTCACCTATTTGTATTTATTTTGTTATACTATAATTGTTATACAAATTAATCACATCAAGTCATTTATTTCATTCACAGCCATTTTATAAATTATTTATCTCTCTTAAACCTTACCTACCGAAGTAAAAACGAATACTAAAATCTCTTCTTAAGAGCCCTTGATTACACTTACCATGACATCTCTACATTAACACGAATGAAATGGAAATTAAACTATTTTAAGATCCTGAATATCATGTATCAGTAGAGTGCTAAACAAGACAAGTAAAATGATACCAAACACGACAGGTCTATTTTATTTAGTACAGGAGTTCCTATGAGCACCGTCCGAATCAATTAGATCAGCGCCATTTTGTAATGTTATTGCATTATCACGTGATATACATCTACGTGCAAAATGTCAGCTGAAATCTTGAAGTTGGTCAAATTTAGCTTGCAATTTAGTTACATCCAGTGCAAGTTAATATAAAGCTTGTAATGAGCTGACATAAAACCAGTTTTATACAAAGAAATCAACATAAAAGCCAGTTAAGTTTAAACCAATCGACAATACTGAAGCTCTAAAACACTTAAAAGCACTAACGCAAATGTAACACTACTTTACGACTATTTAAACAAGTTTTAAATCTACTCGAAACAAATTTAAATGAATATAGACTTTATTCCAAAGCTTTAAGGACTATAATCCCTTGAATTGATGGTCAATGATTAAATTGTAGTAGCTTCCAAATGGAAATTAGAGAAAAGATTTTGAAGTTTTATGTTCGGAAAAAATAAAGATTTTTACAAAATAGGATTCAAAAAGTATTGGATACATCTTGATTTGACCGGATATGACCCAATATTTCGATTACCAACTAAATATCCTTCCTTGCTTATCACAGAAGAAAATAAATTCTAATTTATTCATTTTAAAATCATGATCCATTTGCAACTCCTAATGCA
This sequence comes from Trilocha varians, assembly GCA_030269945.2. Lineage (NCBI taxonomy): Eukaryota > Metazoa > Arthropoda > Insecta > Lepidoptera > Bombycidae > Trilocha > Trilocha varians. Next base: position 9,445,681 of record AP028273.1, on the reverse strand, counting down.
GTTGGTTTGTTGGTCCAAAACAGTTTAGTTTCAGTTTATATTCAACACTACCACAAACAAAGCCGATAATACCACTCAACAAAGTCGATAATACTACATAACAATTACAAATTGATACAATAATTTCGATAAAGTGAGGACTTTACAGCAATTTATTCTTAACAAAAATCTAAAAATATCTTAACTATCAACACCAAAATTGCATCAACAATAATGCCAAAAAAACACCAAACACTGTAACACAGAGATGACAGACACAATCAACCGGGCCCCAGTAATTTTCCTGCCATGTTTTATCTAGGCCCCAGAACAATGGACCTCATTTTGGGGCCACAATGAAATTCATTTTGTACCCGGGCCCCCAAAAAGGGGACCATTAAAATCCTTTACGTGAAACAAGCTTCTTTGTTCGCGAGGAACTAACATAATTCCCGCTCTTTGTGTCTTGTTGAATAACAGTTTGGGGTGAAACTAAAGATCTATTCAAATTCATTAAGTACATTATTGACGTGTAATAGGTTTCCATTAGATTGCATTTAATCTATATTTTTACAGTATGCATGCCCGCACACCTAAAAAAGTATTGTCAATACTTGTGTCTGAAGCAGAGATGGGATTTAAAAGTCATAACAATTTAATTAGAATGTTAGAAAAAAATAGCAATAATAGCATTTGAGTAGCATGCACTAAAAATCTTTTAGATATTGAAATTATGTTATTTGTATATACCTCCTGGTGCTTACGTCAAGTGAGTAATTTCAGGTAGCGTCAAGTGGTACTACCCAAAAGCGAACAAGAAAGAGGGTAGACAGAATTGTTTGCTCTTAAATCGACCCGCAGTATCCACTCTTCTCGTGATCGTGACGTTTGCAACAACGTTGAAATGTCGAGACAACTCAACTAATTAAATATCGTGGTAAGAACCCGTTGAAAATGCATGAAAGTATATATCGTACACTCCAATGACTCACTCCTTCATGGAAAACCTCTCTAATAAGATCTCCCAACTTTTCTCCACTATTTAAGCAACGCTTGTCCATTGTCAAAGTCCTCAGACATTCCAGTGACAGTCAATTTCGGAACATAGTCACCAGTCTGAATAGTTTGAAATTCTAAGACACATTTAACAGTTCCAAAGTAGTATAGATAAAACAGGAACCTACAAAGTCGTTTTAATCCTCCAGAAATCTTAGACACGGAAGTTGAGAAGTTCTAGAACTATGCTCATATCTTAGACTGGAGTCTCCAATGTTCTGAAATAATTTAACTCCAATATCGATTACATCAAGCTCGAGCAATCAATGCATTCTGCAATCCCAATGCCTGGATTTCACTGTGTTGCTAAGTTTAGAAATATATATTCCGTTTTTTCAGAATTTTATTATCAGTAATCTCGTAAAGTCTTGATCTAGGATCATAATTATTTTATCACGCGCTAAGGACAACATCTTTTATTTTTAACTCCGTATTTTTTTCGTTATTTAACAGTAAAAAGTGCACGTTTCTAATAGTGTTATATATTGACAAAAAGCTAAAAAAGAGACCTTCATAATAGTGTTTACAGTATCGCAATACACCTTATGAATTGTGAGTAATTATCCATTTTAATTTCAAAATTGTGGTGCGTCGGCTGTGTCCTTGACCTACGACAACTCGCGACCCGCGGGCGCCTGGCTATCCACGCACACATAAGCAACACCAATACACCAACGCAGCGGGACCTACGGGAGCTTGCAATCCACGCACACAGACGCAGCACGTTCACTAACTTCCTGGAATTTTGCACGTAGCGAGTAACGCTTCACAACTAAAAAGCACGAATATTTTATCGTTATTTTACTAACTGCATGCATAAAATTACATATTAACGAATTTAACGATTTTCATAATGTCACAAAATATTAATAATTGCGTACGCTGCATGAAAACAGTTTCGGGAATTAGGTACTTAAATTGTTGCAACTGCAAGGCAAAATACCACATGCTATGTGCAAACATTCCCGATAAACAGTACCAGGCGATGACGCGTCAAAGTAAACTAACTTGGAAATGTTCTGATTGTCGACGCAATTCGGTGGATGCTCTGAATGCTTCCGACAAAGAGATGTGTAATACAAACCGTGGTATACCTGGCAAAAACACTTCTAGTAATGTCAGAATTGGACAGTCACCCTGTGTTCCTTCGTCTTCACCGACAATTCAAGATGAAAACTGTCTTCTGGAGTTGAAAATTAGAGACATTATCAAACAAGAACTTAACAGTTTTCTTGAGACTAACATGAAAACATTTATAACCCAACAATTAAAGCAATTCTCCGATCTAATTACCGGCTTTCATGATTCTATGTCCTACTTTAATCAGCAGTTTGAAACTCTTAAAAATCGAATTCAGGAAAAAGACGAAATAATAAAAAAACTACAAAATGACAACGACAGACTTATGTCCTCGGCTAAAGAGCAAGATATTAGACTGTCACTCCTTGAGCAAAGCCAACGTGAAAGCAATATTGAGCTAAATGGGGTATCAGAACACAAGTCTGAAAATAATATCACAACATTATTGCAACTTGCGAAAACTGTTGGCGAAAAACTTAGTGATGGAGATGTTTTACATGCTACCAGAGTAGCAAAACTAAACCCAGATAACAAAAGGCCGCGCTCTATAATTATTAAACTAAAAACTCCTCGTCTTCGAGACAATCTACTGGCAGCTGTGACACAATACAATAAAAAACACCAAGATGAGAAACTAAATTCACATATTTTCATGCATTTTTAACGGGTTCTTACCACGATATTTAATTAATTGAGTTGTCTCGATATTTCAACGTTGTTGCAAACGTCATGATCACGAGAAGACTGGATACTGCGGGTCGATTTACGAGCAAACAAATCTGTCTACCCTCTTTCTCGTTCGCTTTTGGGTCGCACCACTGGAACTCGAACTCACTTCTCGACACACCACACTCACTGTATATAATAATATCGAGACAACTCAATTAATTAAATATCGTGGTAAGAACCCGTTAAAAATGCATGAAAATATTATAGAAAGCCGCGAGTGTCTGAATAAATTCACATAACCTCGGTGTCGGCGGAGAGCGTGTACCAATTTATGTTTCAGAACATTTGAGTCCTTCGAATAAGTACCTACATGCTGCTACAAGAAAACTGGCTAAAGAAACTGGTTACAAGTTTGTCTGGATCCGTAACGGTCGAATTTTCATCCGTAAAGACGTACAACACCCGGCAATATTAATTCGCAGTATGGATAATCTTGCACAGCTTAACAAACAATAATGTTTTGTGCTAACCGCAACAACGCTAACAAAGATTCGGTGACTTCAAAATATCTACACTGCTTGATATTTACTATCAAAACGTTAGAGGATTAAGAACAAAAACAAACGACTTCTACAAAAATGTCTTGCTCAACAACTACAAAGTAATAGCCCTCACCGAAACCTGGTTGAACTCAAACATCGTCGATTCTGAATTATTTGACTCGAGATACATTGTTCATCGGCGTGACCGATCATCTTCAAACAACGTCAAAAGCGATGGTGGTGGTGTACTACTGGCAGTTTCGCGAGACATACACTCATCTCGGGCTACGTCATGGGAAAGTGATTACGAAGATCTATGGGTGACATTGAAGTTGAACAATAACAATGGCTCCTCAAATACTATAGCTATATGTGTATGTTATCTGCCTCCTCCGGTCAAGCTTGAAACTTTAAATACCTTCCTAAGTGGTGTTAGTGATGTGATTAACAATATCAACGAAGTAATCCTAATTGGTGATTTTAACTTAAGTTTTATTAGATGGTCTATTGAGGATAACAATAATCACGCCACGGCCAGTAACTACAACAACGCGTTAGGCTACAAAATAATAGATTTTTTAGCACTCAATAATGTACTCCAATTCAACATTAACCATAATAACGATGATCGTATACTTGATCTAGTCATCAGTAACAACCGTAATATAAATGTCACAACTACCGATGATTTTCTAAGTAATATAGATTCCAAGCACCCTCCTCTTTTAATTGCAGTTAAACAGTCAAATGTTAAATATCTCCGTTCCAAAAACACTGCCACTTATAATTTCTACAAGTGCGATTACGATAGTGTTATATCTAACTTAAATTGCGTTGACTGGCGTCAAGTATTGGATTGCGAAATAAATGATTCAGTCTCAGTATTTTACAACATTTTATATGAAATAATAGATAAACACGTTCCTAAGCGCAACTCCACAAAATCTAAATACCCTCCTTGGTTTACTAATGTACTTATAAAATCCTTAGCCGAGAAAGAAAAATACCGAAACAGATATAAGAAATACAACAATCCAAGGGACAAGCTCAGTTATGACTTAATCCGATCTAGATGTCACACACTGATTCGGGACTGTTATCGAGAATACAAAACCTCAATTGAAAGCGGTATCTTGCGGAATTCGAAAGTATTTTGGCAATACATTAAAAATAAAAAATCTCCTTCACATCAAATACCTGCAAGTATGACTCTAAATGATGTAGTTGCCGAAGAAGGTCCCAATATTGCGAATCTTTTTGCCTCTCATTTTTCTTCAATTTTTTGCAACCTTTCTAATGACGAACCTACATGTATACAGGACTTTAGTAACGACATTTTAGGTGACATAAAAATCACAGAGGATAACATCTACCAAAAAATTAGAAAACTAGATTCTCAAAAATCTGCAGGTCCCGATGAAATTCCCCCTAGCTTCATTAAAGAATGCAGACGAGCTCTTGTATTACCGTTATATCTTATATTCAACAAGTCATTACAATCCGGAATTTTCCCAGATGAGTGGAAAAAAGCCCGAATTATACCGGTTTACAAAAAAGGCGACATTGAAAACATCAAAAACTATAGACCCATATCTATATTATCGTGTTTTTCTAAACTTTTCGAAAGTCTTATATATCCTCAAATCACTAACTTTATCGACAAACAGCTTTCTGATAACCAGCACGGTTTCCGAATAGGGCGCTCTACACAGACCAATTTGGCAAAATACGTAACTGATATTTCAAAGGTATTAGATGATCGAGGAGAGGTTGACGCTATTTATACCGATTTTAGTAGTGCATTTGACAAAGTGAACCACTCTTTATTAGTATCTAAACTAGGCTCCTACGGTATTCATGGTTCTCTCCTTAGATGGTTCACGTCTTACCTCCAAAACCGTTCTCAAATTGTACGTGTTAATGGTTTTACTTCTCACCCATACTTGGCTCGCTCCGGAGTACCTCAAGGTTCACATCTTGGCCCGATTTTATTCTTAATATTTATCAATGATGTTACCAATGTTTTTCAAAATAGCTCATACCTCTTATTTGCTGACGATTTAAAACTTTATAAACCAATAACATGCACACAAGATTGTGATATGTTAAATGATGACTTACTTAGACTTCAAGATTGGTGCCAAACTAATAGTATGACTCTAAACGAACAAAAATGTTTCCATCTTCGTTTCTCCCGTAAGAAAATTTCTACGACCGTACCGACCTACACAATCAATAATACTCCCTTAAAATCGGTCGACGAGATACGTGATCTAGGTGTTACGCTGGACAGTGCTCTTACCTTCAAGCCCCACATAGACTATACTGTAAAAAAATCTGCACAGATGCTAGGTTTTATCAGACGTAACTCTTGCGAGTTCAAATTACCCAGAACTAGAATTATCTTATATAACGCCCTTGTTCGTAGTCGACTGGAATATGCCAGCGTCATATGGAACCCAATATACACTGTACACTCCCAAAGAATTGAAAACATTCAAAGATCATTCACAAAATATCTCGCATACTCCTCTCAAAACATATGTCATCGCTGTCCATACGATCAACGCCTCAAGTTCTTTGATATGTTAACACTGCGTGAACGCCGTCGATTGCACGATTTGTCCTTCCTTTATAAAATTGTTAACGGAACCGTAAATTGCAGTGAATTATTGCAGAGTATCTCTTTTTCTGTTCCCCCTAAACCTCCTCGCTACCCTACCTCAAAACTATTCCACATAGCTTATAGTAAAACTAATATCGGTGTAAACGCTCCCTTAAACAGAATATGCAGAGAATACAACTCTTGCAAACTGCCAGCTAAAGACATTCATGACATATCAGCCAATCGATTCAGAGACCTATTCCTATTACATTATTTTTTTTTTTTTTTCTCTCTATATTATTATAACTGTATTTTTCTTTATTTTGTTCTTATTTCAGTTCCTAGTTTAGTTTAGTTTAGTTTAGTTTTAGTTTTAGCTTAGTTTAGTATTAGTTCATGCTCTGTTTAGATTTTTCGTTTAACTTTAGTAAATAAGCTTTCTTTCATTTGATGAATATTGTTTTTTTGATTTTTATTTTTAATAATAATTCTACTTTATTTCTTTTTAATATTCAAATAATTTCTTATTAAATTTACTTTTTTTTCTTTTAAACCGATATTGATGTTGTCCTGGAATAATATGATTATAGAATGCCGTGTATACTTGTAATAGGTACTCATATAAGACTCTGTGTTTTAATAATAATAAGTATAATTGTGTATATATGTTTACTGTTAGTGTACCAAATAAATAAATAAATAAATAAATCTAATGGTAAATAAAGTATTTAATAAACTGGACTAATAAATTCCTTTAGCGATTTAGATTTTCTTAAATGCGAAAATGTTAAACTGTAAACTTATTCAGACACTCGCGGTTTTCTATAATACTTACATGCATTTTCAACGGGTTCTTACCACGATATTTAATTAATTGAGTAGTCTCGATATTTCAAAGTTGTTGCAAACGTCATGATCACGAGAAAAATTAATTAAATATCGTGGTAAGAACCCGTTGAATATGCATGAAAGTATGTTAAACTGTGTTACAATTATTTTCCATGAGAGACAAAAACATCAAAGTTGAACATAACAGACCATACATATAATTAAATACTGGAAAATACATAATAATTTATTGCTAAATTAAAATATATTAAAACCAATGATTCAAATTATAAAATTAAATAGATTCAAAATATAAAGTGTATTTGAAAAAAACTCTTGATTCAAGAAGTTTCGTCCTTCCATTCCCTTTGTGCACCAATGACCTGAATAAGGCCGCGAGAAGTCATTGGAAACAAAACACAGTCATTGTGACGAGGTTTGGGGGAGGCCTATGTCTAATACTGCACGTCGGGCTGTTGATGATGATGATAAATTAATTCATTATAGCACTTACACTATTACTAAACGGGTTCTTACCACGATTATTTTTAATTGAGCGGTCCCGATATTTCAGCACTGTTTCAAGCGCCATGATCACGAAATCTAGTTTTGAGACGGTAGCCGATACTGTCAGTGTGGTATGTCGAAATGTAAGTTCCAGTTCCAGTGGTACCGGTAAACGAACGAGAAAGAGGGTAGACAGATTTGTCTGCTCTTAAATATACTACCAGCAGTTCCTCAGTCTTCCCGTGATCATGGCGCTTGAAACAGTGCTGAAATATCGGGATCGCTCAATTAAAAATAATCATGGTAAGAACCCGTTTAGTAATAGTGTAAGTGATGTAGATAGCCGCGAGTGTTTAAAGAAATTCATTATACCACTCATATAAATCCCTAATATTACCTCTAAAATTCGTCATATAATCTGGCAACACTCGCAGAAACTTGGCGAGTTATGAATGAAATTAGTCGAAAGTTGAAAACGACTCTGGAGTTATGTCGCAACGCTCGAGTGGAATTGTTCCAAAGCTATTACCGACTGATTCTTAAAGTTGCGCAGATATTGAATGAGAATGGATTGAAGTTGGATTCTGTGCAAGAAGCGTGCTCGATGTTCTCGAGTCTTTATTGGATCTTACATTTGTATAAGATAGGAACGGCGTGTTAAGTTTTTGTTATAGAATCGGGATTTCGTAAATGCTATACCATTAATCTATTTTATTTTAAAACTATATTTTTGTTATAAACTTATTTAGACACTCGCGGTTTTCTATAATACTTTCATGCATTTTCAACGGGTTCTTACCACGATATTTAAGTTAGTATACGAGTTCCAGTGGTACTACCCAAAAGCGAAACGAGAAAGAGGGTAGACAGATTTGTTTGCTCGTAGATCGACCCGCAGTATCCAGTCTTCTCGTGATCATGACGTTTGCAACAACGTTGAAATATCGAGACAACTCAATTAATTAAATATCGTGGTAAGAATCCGTTGAAAATGCTTGAAAGTATTATATTTTTGTTGTCTCTCAAATAAGTAAATTTATGAGTTTAATAAAATTGTGTTTTGAATTCTCGTATTTTTGCGTGTTTTCCAACTTGTTTGCTAAAGATTCCAGAAGCACCAGTTAGTCAAAGTTTATGAATCGTGGAAATTTTAGTATAAATTTTGCTTTATTCAATTTAATATCCAACGCCATACATCTAAGTCTAAAAAGGGCTAGATTTGAGCACTAAAGTACTCTATAGGTATAAAGTGTGTCAACACTTCAGGGTTTATCGAGCAACGTTGTATTTTCGCTTCACATGATGGCTGTTTAGCATTAAAATAATGGAGCAAAACTTGTCGTTTTTTTCGTTTTGCCTCTTGTCTCGTCATAAGCGACTGACTTCGCCAATGTCAGGTAGTGGAGGTATCATCGTATTTTAAGTGATTTTAAACAAGTAAGCCATTCAATAACTTACATGTTTTACGGTTTAGTCCTTAGCCCAGTTAGATATAGTATCATAATTTTATGTTATTTGAGGTTATGAAATAAGCAGGCGTATATACAACTTTTTAGTAGGGAAGGTTAATAGATAATTTGTGTTAAGTGGAAATAGGGTATTCGTGTTTTTTAATAGGGAATACAGAGGGTCACATTTGTTGTTTAAGATGCAATTTAAAAATATGTGGTCTAGGGTACCTTCTTCGACTCCACAATCACACATGGGTGTACTTCTGAGATTAAATTTATGTAGTTGGACTGGTGAGCAAACATGACCTAATCTCATCCTTATAAGGGTACTGGTGATTCTCTTGTCGTTTTTTAAACTACTATGTGCCAACTTTACTCCTTACATAAACAAGAAGCGCCTGCAACCTCCTTCGATTACAAAAGAAACATATACAAAACAAAAGATAGTATGTAATAACTCAATTTTCCGCGACTGCAGAGCTCTGTTAATGATATGAAAATTAATGATCCGTACAGAGCTGCGGTTAATGATTAATAATGATACACGAGCCACGCCGTGAGAATACATTTGTATAAATACGGGACGTTAGTTTCTTTGTTCGAAGTCAGAGTATGGCGGGTAATGTGAGAAATCGCGTAAGACTGTATCTATAAGCGTGCCCGCACACTTATCAATAGTATTGTCAATACTTTCGACCGAGGGATGGGAAAAGATACAAAAAAATAGCATGTTAAAGAAAGTGTTAATTAAAAGCACATTTTCAAAAATAGGACGTGCATGTTTTATGATAAACGATTTTATTATAAGTATAGATAATACTGGAAAAACTTAATTATTATTATATTTTAGGTTCAAGTTCCAAAATCGTATAGTGCTAAAAATATTAATTTTAACATCGTAAGTCTACTATTCAGGTGGTCTTAAAATTTATAATATATGCAATGAGGTAATTCAAATTTCTTTTATACTTTTACAGGCTTGACGCTGCCTGAAATTACTTTTTTTCATATCTTTTAGTGCAATACATGGAACTAAACTCACTTGACGTAAGCACCAGGAGGTATATACAAATAACACAATTTCAATATCTAAAAGATTTTTAGTGTATGCTACTCAAACGCTATTATTGCTATTTTTTTTTAACATTCTAATTAAATTGTTATGACTTTTAAATAACATCTCTGCTTCTGACACAAGTATTGACAATACTTTTTTAGGTGTGCGAGCACGCTATAGGTAGAGGTGTTCCGGTAATACGCATGTTAGGGACTACAACCTTTTATTGGAAGGTAAATGAGAATGATCAATTTGATGAGGAGCGGTTATCAATGGCCGTGAATCTCCACAATGTCAGCGAAGTTACAGGGAGCCGAAACTGGGGTATCGTCCAAACCCCATTAGAGATTCGAGATACAACTCTTCGAGAAGACTTAAGAAGGTATTGTGTCTCTTTCAAAACGCGTTAGAGTAACCGGGGGATGGAAAACAATCCGAATCAAGCTGTTTCTAACTCAACCAACGACTCCGTGCTGGATTCTGGCCTCAGCCGGACGCTGTGTGTGAGTGGTTTTTTTTTTTTTCAGTTGGAGGAAATCACCAAACCCCCCCAGGGATATATGGGAGTTGAACCGCACTAAAACCTCCAACCGCTCACACTTAGCGTCCGAACCCCGGCTGAGGCCAGAACCCAGCACGGGGTTTGGAGGGACGGCGCGACGCGTTACGCGCTCGGCACTCTTTCCCGTCGCTCCGTCCCTGGACGCCGAACCGGTAGCCGCCGGCGAATACGGCCACCGGCTCTCTCGGTGTGTGTGAGTGGTAGGAAATTAAAATTTCAAATTTATTTATTTGACAACTTAGGTGTGTGTATAAGTATTTTTGTGAGTGAGGGTGTGGGTGTATCTATCTTAGTAGGTAAGTTCCTAAGTATTTATGAGTGGCAACCTCATTAGGTCTTCTGTTTCATTGTACGTCAATTGTAAGAGGTATTTCTCAGTAACCTTTTTAACCTGGAAAATTGTGAGGGGATAAATATGACATTTAGTATTAACTATGTTATATATCCGACTACTAACAGCCTCATAGTGTCTACCTGCCAGAGCAGTTCTGAATGGTTGCACCGTGCACACGCGATTACGACGTCGAAAAATTTTTACTGCGGTTCGACTCTCACATAGGATACCTACAAGGCAGGTTGTATTCCACCGATTTCCTCATACTTTGAAACATATTGTATTAAAAAGCCTCATCTAATAAACCTCCAAATCCAACTAAATAAGACAGAATTTCACTCAGAAAGGTTAAAGAAAGTTTTATCAGCGCGGAGTCGTATCTACGATGCTGAATAGATGGATGGTCAGCGTCGGCGTGACAAATGGCTGACGGGGCTGACCCGTGTCACGTGACGTCACACGAATATGCTGACCGATCCTTTATTTACTCAGTCAAAATTCGAGGATATACGGAAGTTTGTTTAGAGATTTGTGATATTTATTGAAAGCGGGTCGCGAGCTCAAAATGGCCTTTACGTTTAAATCTTTGTGAAAAGGTTAAAAGTAAAAATGGGGATTCGAGTTCAAAATGGATTTTACCTTTAAATCTGTTGTGGAAAGGTTAAAAATAAAAACGGGAAACACGTGCATGTTGTAAAAGGTAAAGACTTTAAAGATATGTGAACTTTTTAAATGTACGTCCTCAACTTTTGAGGTTATGTCTGATCCCTCTGAAGAGACCTACACCCAGGAGTGGATTTTCTGACACTATTTTCTCTTAATAAATATATTAGAAAATAGTTGACCCGCGTAATTCCACCTGCGTCATTAAAGGATAAAACTTTTTTTTTTTTTATTGCAACGAGCATGCTTGCATGAGCTTGCTAAAACCTTTCTCGATAAATGTACCTACACTATACAACACTGAAACAATTTTTTTAATCGGACCAGTGGTCGTAATCTAAGGTGTAATAAATGACTCGAAAAATTCATAAAACAACATTTGTGCCACACAGGTAAAAATACTCGGATAAGCTAGTAAATTAAATTATTTATGAAAACTTGCAACTCTCGAAATAAAATCCTTCTCCATCAAGAATACCAAAACTCCAATATAAGTTTTGTTATTCAGTTCAATTAGAGTTGCATACACTCGTGTGAAGTGTCGAGTGTCAAGTGTACTAGTGTCGTACTTGAGACGACACTTGTCTGGAGTGTCAGTAAATTATTACCCTGGTATTGAAAATAGTAGTGGTATGATTGTGAACAGTAAGCTAACGTTTTGAACTTTATATTACTTGTTTGAGCCAATTTTGATTCTTTTTTATCTGGAAGGTAAGAAGTCTGCTGATACCTTTTTAATTTAAACTGAATGGTTTGATTCCCGGAATATGAAATTTAATAAAACAAACAACGACTTATGGGAAATTAATAAAAGAAAAAAAATTACAAAAGAGGCCATAAGAAATATTACAAAAGAGAAAAATGGAGACCTCACATATCTACTAAGACTTTTTCTTCCAGATTTCCTCCTTGTATCTAAGTTTCAAGTTTTAAGATTCTTTAATAAATACACGATCACAATGTAAAACAACAAGTTTAAAAAAACTCGGTTTGATGAAGAAACTTGTGCACATCGATATTTAAAGTTCTTCTTAAAATTTAAAACAACAATAAGTTTAATAGTTTTGAGGTATGTTTAAATAAGTATAGGGAATCGCAGATATCACAAAATTGAGAATTAGGAATTGACAAAAGAGAAAAATGGAGATTTAACAAAAGCGAGTGTTGGAGCATGTTTGTTGCCGTAGCCAAGAAAAAATGAAGAACGAAAATTGCCGCCAAAATGAAAAATGGAAAACAAAATAATATTAATCGCAATCCGATTTTAATTGAGTATCAATCTTGATAGTTTTAATACGCAACAGCGAGAATTAGAAATTTAACAAAGAATAGTTAGTATAAGGCATTTCGCAAAAAAGAGTATTGGTCATTTCACAAAAGAGAGTAGGTATAATAAATTTCTTTAAACACTCGCGGTTATCTACATCACTTACACTATTACAAAACGGGTTCTTACCACGATTATTTTTAATTGAGCGGTCCCGATATTTCAGCACTGTTTCAAGCGCCATGATCACGGGAAGATTCCCTTGATCAGACGGGAGTCTTCCCTAGTAATAGTGTAAGTGAGAGTAGGTATATTATTTCACAGAAGAGAGAGAAATAGGGATCTTGCAAAATATCTTTCAAGACTTTTTTTCTTCCAGATTTCCTCCTTGTTTCTAAGTTTCAAGCTTTAAGATTCTTTAATAAATACACGATCACAATGTAAAACAACAAGTTTAGTAAAACTTGGTTTGATTAAGAAACTTGTGCACATCGATATTTAAAGTTCTTGTTAAAACAACAAAGTTTTGCTCCCTGGTTACTACGGGTGTATTAATAAGGAATATTGCATGAGTGTTTATATTACGTTTAGTTTGTTTATCCTTTGGTAAATTTAGGTAAATGGATATGCGTGTTATAAACTTATTCAGACACTCGCGGTTTTCTATAATACTTTCATGCATTTTCAACGAGTTCTTACCACGATATTTAATTAATTGAGTTGTCTCGATATTTCAACGTTGTTTCAAACGTCATGATCACGATCACTGGATACTGCGGGTCGATTTACGAGCAAACAAATCTGTCTACCCTCTTTCACGTTCGCTATTGGGTAGTACCACTGGAACTCGAACTCGCATCACGACACACCACACTCACTGTATTTACAAGACTCTCTGAGCATGAACCCTTAGTGACTGTTGTGTTTAGTACTGGATTCCACATACTCGATAATCTGAAGCCGTCACCCCTGTTAAAAGTGCTATGTCTCGAAATCTCGAGACAACTCAATTAATTAAATATCGTGGTAAGAACCCGTTGAAAGTGCATGAAAGTGATGTGCGTGTTTTTAATTTTCTTTACATATTCCTTCTTTCATAAATTTCTTGAAACAGTCCCAATTATTTACATCATTTATACAAGACTGTACTGTAACAACCCATTTATGTCCACTGCTGGGCTCAGGACTCCTCATAATAGGGACTTGGCATCCACCACGCTCTATCAATGAGGATTTTTAGAATTTTTTTTCAATTTACTTTTTAAATGTGCTATTCCGATATTTCAACATTGTAAGCGCCATGATCATGGGAAGATAACAGAGTCCATCCAAAATCAATGGAAATAAAATAAGCTTGACTGCATTTATTAACACCTAGAAATTTAATGTAGTGTGCATCTTAAGTCGTGATAGCCGAGTGGTTGAAGCGCTTGCCTTCCGTACGGGAGGTCGCGGGTTCAAAACCGGCCGGCTTGTACCTCTAAATCTTAATATGAAAAAAAACTTATGTGCAATTTTTCACAACACCACTGGCTAAAAACGGTGAAGGAAAACATCGTGAGGAAACCTGCATATCGGAAAAGGGTTCTAAAAATCCTTTGAAGATATGTGAAGTCCCCAATTCGCATTAGGCAAGCGTGGTGGACTATGCCTAACCCCTCTTCGGAGGAGACCTGAGCTCAGCAGTGGGCAGTAATGGGTTGTTACAGTACAGTACAGTACAGGGTGCATCTTAATAAATTTTAATCACAAAACGAAACCATTCAAGAAAAAACACCAATTCATATACAATTTAACATTTCCTTTATAGGTTGTGAACTGAGTAAAATCAATAGAGCTTAACCTAATCATAGGTCAAGGCACGGTCGAGCGACCACTTACGGTATTGAAAAATATATTGACTCCACAAAGAAAAGAGTGTATTTCGAATAGTTTTCTACTAATAAAATAAACCATTGTATTTCAATTTAGATAAATGAGTGAAGCACCTGACCTGATGGCACGTGGATTTTTTTTTGTGACATTAGGATATCACTGGACTTCCACCTACTCCTGAGGTTGGGTATGTGGAAGTCGAACCACACTAAAACCTCCTGTAGCCTACGCTCAACGTCTGAAGCCAGAACCCAGCAGTTTGAGCGGAATGGCGCGACGCGTTACGCACTACGGCACCTATCGCGCCGCCTCCGATGAGCAAGCTTCAGCAATGTCATTTGATACGCGTGCGAGACCGCTACCTACGACCTAACTTTAAGAAATCTGCAAGCCTCATTGGACCAAGGCACGTAGCCAGTATTATTTGGGATTTTAAAGTTGTGTTTAATGATAAACTTATTCAAACACTCGCGGTTTTGTACATTACTTTTATGCATTATCAACGGGTTCTTACAACGATATTGAATTAATTGAGTGGTCTCGATATTTCATCGTTGTTGCCTTAGTTGTTGCAAACGTCATGATCACAAGAAGACTGGATACTGCGGGTAGATTTCATCATCATCATCACCATCATTATCAGCCTGTAGACGTCCACTGCTGGACATAGGCCTCCCCCAAGGATTTCCAATGCGACTGGTTGGTAGCGGCCTGCATCCAGCGTGTTCCTGCGATCTTAACAAGGTCATCCATCCACCTTGCAGCTGGTCGTCCCACACTGCGCTTGCCTTGACGCGGGCGCCACTCCAGAACCTTCGTGCTCCAACGGCCCTCGGGTAGATTTATGAGCAAACAAATTTGTCTACCCTCTTTCTCGATCGCACTAGATACTCACTGCACGACATGTGATAATATATTTTAATGATGCCAAAAACGGTGTTTTTTTCACAATTTTAAATCTATAACCAACAGAGCGGTCACATATTCGCGGCGACCTCTACCGGATTAAATCAGTGCGGATCGACGTAGGACTGCGGGCCGGATTTATGTATCGGTGTGACAGACGGCCCGCGATAACCGCTCTGAGCAATATGAATGTCTCACTGTACACCATGTACGCACTAGCGGTTTAGAAACGCGCGGTTAAGTTGAGATTTATTTCAATTATGGAACCACGGCAGTGATTAAAGGTTAGTTTCTAGATTTATTTTTGCTCTATCAGTTATGGAAGCTTCTCTCGGTGTTTCTGGAGCACTAAGACGTGTCCTTGTTCGAACGAGGTTTGAGGAGTTCTTAAAAGTAAGTCGTTGGTAGCAGTTCCATAGTGATTACAAACATTGTAGAGGCCATGGTCAGAAAAAAATATTATTGAATTGCATTTTAAGTCTTTGAAAGACTACTTTTTCAACGCGCTTTGAATGCTCTTAATGCATTTCTAAAACGATACTATTTTATTAAAATCATTGCCTAAAATGATAGGTTTTTATATCTGTGTAGTTACACAGATATAAAAAATGAATGCACCACTCTCATGGTAGGTTCCCGTTTAAAATGACTTGTGTACATGTGAGTTCGCCAGAGCTATTTGAAACTTTCTTTCTATTTTGTAATGGAAATTACATTACAAAAGCCATAATTTAACCGCGCGTTAAAAAACGCTCGTGTAAATGGGACCATACTGTTACCGAATGCGTTATCGCGGCTACCATTTTTCCCCTTCTCATACGTGATTTTTGTTGCCGATATGAATAACAATTTGTTATGCTTTTTTCCGAGTATTATTTCGTTATTCGGCTGGTATTTGGATGGTTTAATGCGTGTTTTCAGGGTTTTATTCTAATGGAATAATGAATGCATAGAAAAAATTGGTTGCCTGTAAAGTCGGTATACAGGCGAAAGTTTCACGTGACAACGACTCGGGCATGGTTAGCCCGCCTAAGAGCGAGAGAGACAGACATAAAAAGTGGAAGGCACGCGTGCCTCTCACTCGCTCTCATTGTGAGCGCATAACGTGAGCGGAGCGTAACGCAGTTTCTTGAAGTGTCACCCGGCAAACCAATTTATAAGACGTTGTCAGTGTTGTCACGTCAAAAATTGAATGGGATAAGGTTGAGCTAAAGAAGATTTTTAAAGGTAGGCCGTAAGTATCGGCCCTGCAGTGTCCCTTGACATTGCAGAGGTCCATTAGCAACGGTAGCCGCTCAAAATTAGGTGAGGCAATAAAAAAAACATGAAATAACTGATGCAATTTATTCGTGGAGAGACAAGTATGCCTCCCATCAATAGATGGGTTACTGATGGTCAATGATGGAAAGCAATTCTCGACTTCTGCGAGTCCACAATTTCGAAGTTGAGGGGTTTCGCGGGGGGCGAGTGAGAGAGAGCTTTACTTAACGTTAGAACCCGCTATTGTGCGTACGTAAAAAGACTATCGGAAATATCAATACATGTTGAAACGTCAACTATTTATAAAATTATTAAATTTCTTTAAACACTCGCGGTTATCTACATCACTTACACTATTACTAAACGGGTTCTTACCACGATTATTTTTAAATTTTGTTGAAATATCGGGACCTCTCAATTAAAAATAATCGTGGTAAGAACCCGTTTAGTAATAGTGTAAGTGATATAAAATTATTGTCAATAAAAGCGTGTATGTACTAATACGTTTCCATATTGGCTCGCCAACTTCAATGCGCGCAAATAACAACTGGTAGGCCAACTGTCAAACGGTGTTTAACAATCGCGGCCAATGCATATAAAACACCCCTTTACATATTGGTCGGCGGTCGTCATTTGTTTTTACTTGTGTTGGACGTTGGCATAAAACCAATCTCTTTGTAAAAATCCTTAAAAAAGAAAGCCAAAATCCTTTTAAAATTGTACGAAAGTAACTTAAAACAAAGTGCTCGGCGAGTAACAAAGTAAATAAATTTACACAACCCCCCTAGGGTTGTGTAAAGGGGTTAATGCTTAGTGGAACGAGAGCCCACGTGCCGGACGACGTGTGTTTAGAATGTTAAGGACGGTGAACAGGGAAGTAATCAGGTGTGTGAAATGGGGGCAATATTTTTAATATTATCCCCTGACTTTGCAGAGGTCCATGAGTAACGGCAACCGCTTATGGTCAGGTGGCCCGTTAGCTCATCTGCCTACAAAAAATGTATGCTTTCCATTTTTGGTGCTTTTAATCACGCAATGAGTATATGACACTGAATATGTGTTTATTTTTTTAAATTTAAATGTGATTAATGATATTGATATTACACTTTTTGTAAATTGTAGAAGAAATATATCTGTTTTATTGTTAACTGATAAAATGGTGTTTCTTGAATTATGAAACTGTATTACCTAATTTCTGTGCCATGATGCTATCAGAAATTGTATATTATCCAGAGCAACGTTTAAACGACGAGTTAGTACATACAGATAAAGAAATATTATTTAACACCAATGGTATGCAATCAAAAAAAAATCAAACGACCCCCACAAAAATACCCAAGTCCGGCCCTGTCAAAACATTCAGTGTGTCGTCTACAAATAGGGTGACGATTACTGGATTACCTGTAAGTGAGATACTATTCCATACCTTCATTTGTGATCGTCCTAACAACTTCAACCTTGACTCCCGTCTCCGTTTCAATAATAACATTTGGTCTAACTAGATTCTAGGTCTTGTTACATTAGATTTGGTAAAGTTTTTTGATAGGAAGGTGTAGTATTACAAATGCTTTTACTTACATAGAAGGTTGATATTAAATTCATTTATTAATTTATATTTCCTGTACCAACCCATTACTGCCCACTGTTGGGCACAGGTCTCCTCAGAAGAGGGATTAGGCATAGTCCACCACGTTTGCCCAGTGCGAATTGGGGACTTCACATATCTTCAAAGGATTTTTAGAACCGTTTTCCGATATGCAGGTTTCCTCACGATCTTTTCCTTCACCGTTTTTAGCCAGTGGTGTTGTGAAAAATTGCACATAAATCTTTTTCACATTTAGATTTGTCTCGGGGTAGCCTCACTCCCTAGAGACCGCGTCCCCAGGTGGCGGATAGGGGAACGCTCGGTAGATGAGCGCATTACGTTATGCACAATGCGCTCATCTACAGGGTAGGAGGGAAATAAAATACCTCCCGCGGACCACAAGGCCGGAGAAAGACAAACTCCGTTATCAAACCAAGGCATCAAAAATTGGATTTCACCTTGTCCAAACACCCTCAAAGATTGAGCCGGAAAACAGGCGGCTGAAAAATATCCTGTCAAGCCAGATCTAACCAATCTGAACTAGCTGCAGGTAGGAAATGACCTTAGCAAGCCGGTCCTTGTGATTATGATCGCGAGGCTGGTGGTTTTGGCTTAGCTGCCTGAACCAAGAGGATGCAAACCTCACTAAAAATACCCTAATCCAAAGGTGAGGACTGTGCCGACTGGATGAATGGCTGGAGGGAGTCCAGTTGCTAACACCAACCTCGATATGACGGGCCGATATCGTTGTAATGTGCCTTCATACAGGAATGGGCGTCACCCTGTATGCGACCTATTTATCGTCCCTACTCGTGGGAATTGTATGGATACTTCTTTTAAAAAAATATCTTCACCTTCTACCTCAACAGAAAATGCGACTACAAATACTAACCGTAAGGCATACACACAACAAGTCTTTCATAAGGGACTTTTTATCAAAAAAACTCCTCGAGCAGAGGATGATGCACAATGTCAAATCGAAAACTCATCACAATCCTGTTTTACTGATCCTGATGTGGAAATTATCACTGACACGCCTTTGACGACTGATAATCAACCACCTAATTGGCAACGAGTGCCTCACAAAAAGAAGAGGAAGCTACAAGACGAGTCTCCTCCAAACACCTCAAACTGCGCGTCAAGCAATAATAGTTTTGATGGCTTACCACTAGATGCGGAATCTGCACAATCCAACCAACCTAGACTTCCAAACAAACCTCCACCTATCTTGTTATATGGAATAGAGGATCTGAAGGAACTAACCAAGCTCCTAGAAACAGTTATAGATCCTACTAACTTTAAATTCAAGGTTATTAACAAGAACCTGCTTCGTGTCATGGTTGACTGTGTAGAAAACTATCATAAAGCAATTAACTTAATTAGGAATAGGGGACTAATTGGGCATACGTTCACTCCCAAAAGTACCAGATGTTACAGAATAGTAATAAAGAACCTTCACTATACTACTCCTCACAGTTGTATTAGAGAAGAAATTGAGAAAACTGGGAACAAAGTTAGAGGAGAGATTATAAACTCCAAGTATGGTCCAGATAAATCCCCAACGTCGACCTTCTTCGTTAACATCGAGCCCAGCGTCAAAAACAAGGAAGTTAAAGGCATCCAGTATATCTTCCACCAAAAAGTTAGGATTGAAGACCCCAGAAAGTCACAAACCATTCCGCAATGTCAGAGGTGTCAGCAGTACGGACATACCAAAAACAACTGCACTCGACCCTTCAGATGCGTTAAATGCGGAGAAAATCACAAGACATCCGACTGTCCAAAAAAGGATCGCAATACTCCTGCCAAATGTGCTCTTTGCTCTTGTGATCACCCTGCTAACTACAAGGGGTGCCAAGTTTACAGAGAAATTGTGGCAAGACGAAGAAAAACAACCACTAATCGTAATGGACAACAATATATTATTAAACATCAGTCCGATGGTAACCAACCGAAAAACGACGTTCCTCTGAACCCTGAAAATGTCTCAATAGTAGAGGAGCCCAAGCGGGGATTCTGGGATTTACTACAGCGCGGCAGATTAATATACAGGGGGTACCTTGTACCCGGTTAAGTACCTCCACAAAACATGAGGCCCATATCTAAGGCCGCCCGTGAAGGATACAGGATTAGATTAGTAAAAAAAAATTGACGATCAGAAATTCTCGAGCGCGTCAGATTAAGGTAGGGTGAGTTAATTACATCCTAAAAAGTGTATATTCCAATAATCTGACAATTTGAGAGTGACGTAAAAAAAGGAGACGGTAACAAAGTTGTAAAAAAAAAACGTCGTCTCGACATTCTCGAGCGTAGCTAAATTTTTTTTTATTTTGAAGGAAATAATTCAAGAATAATAAAAAATATATAATCTGACGATTTCCGCAAGCCGAAATAACAAAAATCTTATATATATAAAAATGAATTGCTGTTCGTTAGTCTCGCTAAAACTCGAGAACGACTGAACCGATTTGGCTTATTTTAATCTTGAAATATTCGTAGAAGTCCAGGGAAGGTTTAAACGGTGAGAAAATTTCCTAATGTGACGCAGACGAAGTTGTGTGGGCCAGCTAGTTCGTCGATAAAGTTAAATGCGTGCAGCTGCGTGATGCCTACATTTCCATCTCCGCGTTTCTATTCCTCTCTCACTCTTTCTCTATTTATGACTCTCACTCCGTCACCACTCTGGTTTCTGTTGCCATGACGCTATCACAGCTGATCATAAAGACTCGTTCGTGGCATATTGTTTACAACGTAATTCCAACGTTTTGGCTTATTTGCTATTTTAATAAGATTTGTGTGACTCAAGTATTTAATATGAGTGATATTAATTTGAAATGTGTATTTTGTGGTGAAAGTATTTTACAAAAAACAATTAAATTTACGGTAGAAACATTAAAAAGCATACACTTATTTATTTGCATGCTATTTCCTGAGCTTTTTAATTAATTAAGTTCAATGATTTAAAAAATAAGATTTTTTTTTTGTAACTAGGTTTTTTGGAATAACTTTTAACCGACTTTATCGATTAACTTCAAAAATTAATCCGCCTTTGAGCTTGAAAAACCACGTCGATCGCTTTCAAGCTGTTCGTTCGAGAGATATCGTGAACGATAGAAACCCGAAAAGTGTTTTTCGGGATTCCGAAATTTATCTCCGAAATTTGTGAGTCGATCAAAATTACTTATGAGGATGATAAAACTGCGTCGAATGGTGCCAACCGCGTTAAAATTGGTTGATCCATTCGAAAGTTATTGCAGTTTCAAAATTCCAAAAATAGTGTTCTATGAAACTTCTATCAGACTTTCGAGCTGGGAGAGCTCAAATGCATAGAAATATTATTTCTTTGAACTCAGGAATGGAATTAGCGGGAAGTTGCAGGGATGGTTTTTCTAATTTTTTTTTTATCAGATCAGGCGAATCCCTCTAGATAATCGTCAGATTATGAGACAGTACGTTTAGAACATAAAGATGAACCATATATATCTTAATCTGACGCGCTTGAGTATTTCAAAATGGCGATTTTTTTTTGCACATTATGAAAATGGCCGCGAGTTTGCGTCCCATCGAAATCGTCAGATTAGTGAATGAGAGCTTTTTTTTGGTGTACTTAACACTCCCTTAGAAAATCTGACGCGCTCGATAATTTTTATTTTTTTTTCATTTTCAACCTTTAAATACAACCACCCGCATCACGCAAACGATCAGATTAACATACGTACGTTATTAAAAATACGTAGGGCATTGATGCTATCAATATCTGACGCGCTCGAGGATGTCCATGCAACAGTTTTTTTTTTACATATTTAAAAATCTATAGCCCCTTTCCCCACCGATGTAAAGGTATATGTCATATAACATTTTTTTCTTCTTATCATCTAAGCTTTGCATCCCAATAGGTCTCTTCAACGCTCGAGTAAATCCCCATTTAGCATCGTCGCCTCCTCTACTACAAGAACTAACGACAAATCATACGCCAGTGTCACAAGGAATACACCACAACCTAGTGTGCTGAAACCGCACGACTCTACCTCTCAACCAGTTCCAAACTTGGAACAGATACTTATTGATCAAACCCAAAAAATGGACTCTCTACTTCAACAAATTGGCAATCTAATAAATCTATTGTCAATAGTGATTACAAAGTTAACTGCAAAATAAGCTCGTTACGAATTGCCACTTGGAATATTAACGGGTTGACACCAAATGTTCACGAACTAGAAACACTACTTCAAATTCATAATCTGGACATTGCGCTGATATCTGAATCTCACGTAACTATTAGAAGCTCTTTTACAATTAAGGGTTTTGAAACATATCTCACGCCTCACCCTGATGGAGGTGCCCATGCTGGTACTGCCCTTATTGTGAAATCGGCCCTAAAACACTCTGTCTTGCCTACCTTTTCTACAGCCGAGATTCAAGCCACAACAATCCGTGTCGAGGATCTAGCAGGTCCAATCGACTTCGCCGCAGTATATTGTCCACCAAAGCATAAGATAACTGAAAACCTGTTTAATGACTTTTTTAAAACCCTCGGTGAGAGATTCGTTGCTGGCGGCGATTGGAACGCCAAAAGTACATTTTGGGGATCGCGCTGCACACTTACACGAGGAAGAGTGTTGAAGTCATGCATAGAGAGATGCCACATGCAAGCACTATCCACTGGAGAACCAACCTACTGGCCCTCGGATCGCGGTAGAATGCCAGACCTATTGGACTTCTTTATAACTAAGGGTATAAATCACTTATACACTACTATTGAATCCACAACCGATGGATCTTCTGATCATACTCCGGTTGTAGCCACTATCAGCAACTCTGTAATCCTGCACGAAAAACCAGCGTTCCTTTGTAACAACAAAACTGATTGGGAGGGATTTCGCCGGGACATCATGGAGAGCATCAACCTCAATGTGCCTCTGAAGAACAGTGAAGATTTGGAGGAAGCCTGCTTATATATAACTAACTTAATCCAGTCAGCTGCTTGGTCTAACACCCCCACACCTGACGCCAAACCCGCGAGTACTCTATTACCTCTCGAGGTAAGAAGAAAGATACGAGAGAAGCGAAGGTTGAGGAGAGTATGGCACCAGTCGCGCCGTCCAATCGACAAGACTTCCTTTAATCGTGCTGCCAAGGAATTGAGGTACCTACTCAGAGACAATTATGATGCCAGCTTGCGCAGGACTTTGGAGACTCTCTCCCCAACTGGACGTCACGAGACTTCTCTCTGGAAAGCTACCAGAAACCTTAACAAGTCTCAAACTTCTTATCCACCGATTAGGGCCTTGACAGAGATGTGGGCGACAACTGATGAGGAAAAAGCTCAAGCATTCGCCGCTCATTTGAGTAACGTTTTCAAACCTCATGATTCTGGGGGCGCCGAGGAGTACGTTCAAGAAATCATTGATCAGGACCTACAGTTGTGCCTACCCATAAGACCTACATCTCCTAGGGAAGTGTTACGAACCATAAGATCAATGGACTCTGCTAAGGCACCTAGTTATGATCTCATATCACCTCGGATACTAAAAGAGCTACCCCGTAAAGGCATTACATTCCTGACAGTGTTGTTTAATGCCATATTCAGATTGTCGCACTTTCCTTCTGTATGGAAGGTATCCGAAATCGTTATGATACACAAGCAGGGTAAACCAAATCACTTGTTAACGTCTTACAGACCTATCAGCCTCACGCCCGTCTTGTCCAAGCTGTGGGAAAAAATATTCTTAGTGCGCCTTCGACCCATGCTGGATGAATCTGGAGTTATTCCCAACCATCAGTTTGGATTCCGTGAATCGCACTCAACGATTGAACAGGTTCACCGTATTTATGATACCATAACAGCGGCCTTTGAAAAAAGAATGTTCTGCTCCGCGGCCTTCCTAGACGTCCAGCAGGCGTTTGATCGTGTCTGGCACGATGGTCTTCTCTGCAAGGTCAAGTTGAAACTTCCTCACTCTGTTTTTCCCATCGTGGCTTCATACCTCTCGCATCGTCGCTTTCTTGTACGGCATGGAGAAGCAAGATCATCTCTTTGTGAAATAAAAGCGGGAGTACCGCAGGGCTCACTACTTGGTCCAGTACTCTATAATTTATTTACCTCTGATCTGCCCGAAAATACTGGAACGACCACTGCTACGTATGCGGATGACATTGCCTATGTCGCAGTAGACAACGACCCAACAATTGCAAGCTCAAAACTGCAAGATATTTTGAATGCAACCGATGCCTGGTTTTCCCGATGGCGTATTCGAGCCAGTGCACAAAAATCAAATCACATCACATTCGCACTCAGAAGTGGTGACTGTCCTCCGGTGAGACTGGGTGATGTTGATCTGCCCCACACTGATCGCGTGAAATACCTGGGCTTTTGCCTTGATCGTCGTCTCACTTGGAAACACCACATTAAACTGAAGAGAGACGCCGTCATCGCAAGGTCAAGAGATCTTAATTGGCTGATTGGCAGAAACTCGGTCTTATCGATTGACAATAAACTACTTATCTACAACTCCATCATCAAGCCAATTTGGACTTATGGCATCCAGTTATGGAGCTCAGCAAGCAAAACCAACATTATGTGTCTGCAACGAGCACAAAACACTATCTTGAAGGAAATGGTTAACGCACCATGGTTTACGAAAATTGATGAAGTCCATGAGTATCTGGAGGTTCCCAAGGTGACTGTGGAGGCTGACAGATATAAAAAACTGTACAAGGATCGTCTCACTAAACACCCCAACTCTCTTGTTGCTGAGCTGCTTGATCAAGCGGAAGGAACCAGCAGATTTAAGCGACGACGTTGTATTTTTTAATTGGGTCGTGTGACAGTGGTCACAAGCCCTTCAAATCATTCCACTCACCACTCATTTAATTATGGTCTAGCGACCGATCGTAAATAACTACAAAAACAAAAAAAAAAAAAAAAAAAAAGATTTAAAGGTACAAGCTGGCCGGATTTGAACCCGTGACCTCTCGTTCGGAAGAACGCGCTTCGACCACTCGGCCACCACGACTTTTTTAACCTAACCTATATTTATAAAAACTTAAATCTAAAAAAACAGAGGTCCACTGAAGATGTGATCTACGACCCAAGCTGTTAGTAGAAGTTTGCATTATTAGTTATTCGATTTGAGACATTGTTTTAAAAAATATTTTATATTATTCACAAATGTACTAAGAGTATTATTCATTAATTTCTGTCAGAAAGGTAAGTTTTCAATCCATATCGAACATACAAAACTTTTTATATTTTATTTGTATTCAAACTTTTTAGTTTTCGCGATGACTCTGTCTCGCGCTGTGGAAAACTAAATTCAAATTCAATTCTATATCAAAATTCACTTTTCTTTCTATCCATGTAGAGATTAGTCGCATTTTATTTTTCTTTACTTTTTATATCAACTTACTGTATTCCATAAATTCAATAAATAAATTAATTATTATGTTGTGGTTTCAATAATATCTGCAACATATAAGTGGTCCTTCGAGCCGGATGAGCATGAACGTTCGTAGCTACCTAGCTTTCCAACTGTAAAAATATGTTATTTTTTCAGGCAGCAATCACAAATAGTAAAGTTTTGATGAAAATATTAAATGTAAAAAAAAAATTCAATTTAAGTACAACTTAAAATTTAAAATAGCAAAATCCAAAATCTTATTAAGACGCTACCTCTCGCATGAACCCATCAAAAAACAATAAAACAATTACTCTCAACAACTTGAGAAAAATACAAACGTAATAAATACCTTGTACCCATATATTAAACGTAACTAAACCGGGAACTCATGGAACGGCTGAAAGTGATGCGGACGGGTTGATTCGGAACGAAGCCTTGCAATTTATGACCACTTAATAACGCGGGGACCTTCCACCGTAGTTGAATCATAATTTAGAAAGCTTGGTTTTTACACATATATACACGAAAGGAACTTCGTTCTATTCGGGTGTCCCATGACACCTCTCAAGTTTTTATTTTTGATTTGGAGGAAATCGCCGTATTCCCACTACGCACTGAAACCTCCAACCGCTCACACCCAGCGTCCGAACCCCGGCTGGGGTGTGACCCAGCACGGAGTTATGAGAGACGGCACGACACGCTACGTACTCGGCACTCTTTCCCGTCATGCCGCCCCCTACACAGAACCATAGAATTATTAAATTAGGACTTAACATGAACAACAAAAAGAATCGGTATACTGTCAATTGGCTTCATTCTGTTATTTATGGTATTGATAGCGGATTCATCGATATCATCATACAACAGCGATAATCATCTAAAACAAAAAAAGAGTCGTGACAACTTTTTCATAAGAATTTCCGTCTAGCCCTCTTTCACAACGCGCGATAAGGAACTTCGTTCCAAAAATATTCGGTGTAAGTAGAGGACTCGAAGAGTGGAATGTATCCAATATTATTATTAATGGCACATCGAAAGTCGACGACTTAACGAATATTTAATATCGTTACACCTCGATTTATGTTCGAGAATCGAGCCCCTGTATTGTGCCCAGGGAATGTCGGATTTTTTACTTTCAAATTGATCGAACATTTATACCAAAAAATGATAAATTCTAAGGTGAGTAATGTATTTTATGTGACGATGAATTTGAGAATGAGAGAGAATTATTTTAAAATTAAGCGTTAGTTTGTTAAAATACTAGAATACGTGGTAATGAATGCACAGTCCATTACACAAATGAAATGAAATGAAATGATTTATTCTCAAAGTTAATGAAATTCTCATGCTTGTTGATGTCAAAAGGCTACCACCAGTTCGGAAAAAGAAATAGCTACTGTCCTGAGAAGAACCGGCAAGAAACTCAGTGGGCATGTCTTTTTTTGTATTATTTTTCTGATTTTTTTTTAAAATCTTTTATAATTTTTTTTTTCACAATCAATCGCATGAGAAACATCAGAAAGTACCTGTTGAATTTTTTTTGTGTTTTTTTCACAGTTTGTCTTACATTATTGAAGTTTTAGTACGGATCTCTGATTTTTTCCAAAATAAAATTTGAAAGAAATTTTAAAAATGGTTCAGTATTTTTTGAGCCTATTCATTACAACCAAACAAAGGTTTCCTTCAGATTAAAACAACGACTAGCAAAACATGATCAAAATATGTTTTTTTTTTTTAATTGCCATGTAGGCAGACGAGCCAACGGCTCACCTGATAGGAAGAGGTTACCGTCGCTCATGAACCTCTGCAATGTCAGGGGACACTGAAGGGTCGCTACCTACGACCTAACTTTAAGGTCCCTCCTCAAGCCTCAAGCATTTCAAGATTATGTTCTGAATAATCAATTTACTAAACTACTTGAACTAGAACATCTTGATTAATTTCATATAAGTTTAATTAAGTAATAAATTCGACGGAATTAGACGATAAAACGGAAGAGTGAGCTTTTAAATTAATTATTTCCATTAAATTACTTTCATATGAGAGATGTTATAGAAGTAATCTTTGATATACCTAAGTCCTAAGTGCTCATTTCAATTTACTTTTGCCAATTTTTTTGTAGGGGGTTTCTTGGGGGCGATACGTGAGCGACAATCGCGAACGCGTCCTGTCACCCCTACCAGCCTCGTGCCGGGTTCTGTCCGGGCCGGGGATCGGTAGTCGAGCGTGAGCGGCGGGAGGTTTTAGTGCGGATCAACCCCCACATGCCCATGACGTTTGCCACAACGTTGAAATATCGAGACAACTCAATTAATTAAATATCGTGGTAAGAACCCGTTGAAAATGCATGAAAGTAATACACAAGATTACCTAGTATACCTCCACGTTTTTTTGGTCAATTAAGACATTAAATAATTAAGGTAAAATATCACCAAGTTTGTTAGTCGTTTCTCCTGATATATACGCTCAAAGACTCAAATATCATGTTCATTTAAAGCCTGAGGGAATGGCGGCAGAACAGTTTCCTGTAAATTCGGTTGAACATAACCAAAACTATGCATACAGAGATATAAACTATCTATGCAAACTAGTCTAAAATGTAATAATTACTAGCTGGCCCACACAACTTCGTTTGCGTCACATAAGGTAATTTTCTCACCGTTTAAACTTTCCCTGGACTTCTACGAATATTTCAAGATTAAAATAAGCCAAATCGGTTCATTCGTTCTCGAGCTTTAGCGAGACTAACGAACAGCAATTCATTTTTATATATAAGAAGAAGATAGTTTCTTTTGACGTTTGGACTTAGTACAAGCATCTACAATCTACATAGAGACATCGGTGTATACCCTATACGTACTTTTTAAATGTACTACCACTGCTTTTTACGCTATGCTCTTTTTTTTTCAGTTGAGGTAATCACCGGATCCTGGTATGTGGGAGTTGAACCGCACTAAAACCTCCAACCGCTCACACTCAGAGTCCGAACCCCGGCTGAAGCCAGAACCCAGCACGGGGTTTTGAGGGGCGGCGCGACGCGTTATGCGCTCGGCACTCTTTCCCGTCGCGCCGTCCCCGTTGACGCTATGCTTACATGTAACTTCATTTTTTTTGGATGAATTGTTTCCGACGACTCTTTTTTCGTTTAGACTTCTGACGTACGCAGCTTTTTTATAAAGATTTGACTAATAGTTTTGCAAAAATGAAGTTTAAATACAATTTATTTTTATGTTCTCAATACCAAGATGTAAATCCAAGAATTACAGTTGAAAAGATTCCTTCACAAGTTTCCATGATGTCCCAACAGTTATAAAGTTGTCTAACTTTATTCTCGAAGTTTTGGACCCGTATGCTTGACAAGCGGATCAATTAGGCGATGTCCAACTTTCAAAAAGATCAATTGAATTCGGACTGCGCAATTCCCTTTGATTTCTTGAGTAAGTAGATTTTATTTTGTTTCCATGTACAGGGTAGATCTGTTCGGACCATCTGACGTGGGCTTAACGACCTGTCGAAGTACAACTTATAGTACGCGACCCGGCTGCGAAATTAGTTCATTAATAATGTAGATTGATAAGATTTAATTTTTAAGTATTTTCACAGCTAGGAGAAGTCAATTTTCATCAGGTGCCAATTAGAAAATGCCCGCCAGTATTATTAATTAAATTATTATTAATTTACTTTACGTTTTTTTTGAAAAGGCAACTTTATAATATAGTTGAAAAGAAAAAAAAATAGCTTTAATTTGATATAAATAAAATGAGTGTACATTATAAACGAAAATATTGAACAAAAATATACCTGAGTACACCTGGCTGCTTGGAGTTTGCGGCTAAGCGATCAGCAGCAACTATAACTTTCCAGATCCCTTGAATATACTATTGTGAAGTGGTGTAGGTTTTATTTCCATACGATGTAAACGAAATGCCTTCCTTAAAGTAAATTAATAATAATTTAATTAATAATACTGGCGGGCATTTTCTAATTGGCACCTGATGAAAATTGACTTCTAGCTGTGAAAATACTTAAAAATTAAATCTTATCAATCTACATTATTAATGAACTAATTTCGCAGCCGGATCTTAGACTATTAGAACCATTTTTATTTTTAGAATCGACGGACCGCAACAATCTCTTCGTCACGACAATTTTTGTACGAAAACCTGACATATTTGACCTGGGGCCTTACCACCACCTTTACAATAACTATTCAAATGCGAGGCAGTTCAGTATAGGTACCTATACTGAATCGCTTCGTTTCGTACCATGACGTGTTTAAAGTTGAACGGAATTTGAATTGCTATAAGTGAATAATAGATCGATGTTTGTCTCTGAGTTGCATAAAAATCGCTTGTTGTGTAAAAGTGACAGCGCTATACACTACCGCATAAGTTTGTCTCGTTCTCACATGACAGCTGGTT
Source organism: Trilocha varians (assembly GCA_030269945.2). Classification (NCBI taxonomy): domain Eukaryota; kingdom Metazoa; phylum Arthropoda; class Insecta; order Lepidoptera; family Bombycidae; genus Trilocha; species Trilocha varians. Next base: position 9,415,634 of record AP028273.1, on the reverse strand, counting down.
TCGTTCAAAAATCAACATGCTTTAAATAGGGATAGTTTACACTTTTACCGTTGCTCATGGACCTCAGCATTGATAGATCATACTTAGTTGTCAAAATGTGCGTAAGTTATCGGTGTCGGCGTCAACGTCGAGGTGAAGTTCATTCTTACTATTTGAAGCCACTGCGGTCATCCACGGTCCGTTTCAAACGCTTTTTTGTGACATACCATCCGGCTATGGAATGAGCTCCTCTCTTCGGTGTTTCCCGGGCGCTATGACTTGTCCTTCTTCAAACGAGGCTTGAAAAGAGTCCTTCAGGGTAGGCCGTAGATAGTGGCCCCGCAGTGTCTTCTGGCAATGCAGAGGTCCATGAGCAACGATAACCCCTTACGATCAGGTGGCCCCTTAGCTCATCTGCCTAAGTTGATAAAAAATGCTAAGATGTTCTTATGATCTTAAAATGATGGTTTCTAGACTTAAATCTGTTTATAAACGACCGTAACGACTGCAATTTGTTTACGCAACAAAATTATATTAAAAGTTATGGCGTTGTTAAGAAAAACAATTTAAAAATGAATTAGTGTTTATGTGTCGTATTAAAAACGGACATAAACATTATACTGTAAATTGTGTTGAAGTGATGCATTTTATAAATCGATATTCGTCAACTCGATTATAGAAAAATCGATTTCTTTTAAGTTTACTAGATGACCGTATTGATTTAGGGTGGTTTTTTTTTATTGCCATGTAGGCAGACGAGCCAACGGCCCACCTGATAGGAAGTGGTTACCGTCGCTCATGAACCTCTGCAATGTCAGGGGACACTGAGGGGTCGCTACCTACGACCTAACTTTAAGGACCCTCCTCAAGCATCTATATATCTATCGCTATAGTTTTCTTATGAACCGATTTCGATGCGTTATCTTACATTTGAGTGGAATTCATCGTGAAGATTCAGATTAGTAATAACTTCTAGTAAAGTTAAAGTAGCTTGACTTGTCTAGAATTTAATTTACTTTTAAAAATCACACCTAATTAAATTACGAACTTGTTTTTGTTTCGATAAAATCATTCCCTTTGAGACCTGTTGTTAATTAATTTGTACAAGTAAAACACGAGTTAACAAGTTACTAAGTAAACATCGACTAGACTCGATATCAGTAATCGATAGTATCGACTAAACGGATTAGGGACATCCCTTGTACCGTAAACTGACATGGACGTAATATAGATAAATTAGGAATTTTTATTTTTAAATTTGCTTTTTTTTGTAAAATCAATGATTTTAATCATTATTATAATACTAGGTGACCCGCGCAACTTCGTCTGCGTTACAAAGGGGTTCAAAAATTGTAGCCTATGTGTTATTCTGATGTATAAGCTATATTGTGGTAAAGTTTCATTCAAATCCATTCAGTAGTTTTTACGTAACAAACATACATCCATACATACAAACTTTCTCCTTTATAATTTATATTATTATGATTTTTATTACAAAAACGACCGACTTCCATTTTTCAAGCATAGCACAAAAAACTTCCAGTCAGATCTATATTAAATTTTGAAAAGAAATTCATGCAAATGCACACAGCAAATCGTGAAATTGTGTCCGTTAAAAGTAGTTAGTCGATCTTATAAAACATTAAACGGGACCTCTCGACGACAATCACCTTTCACCTCACATAAAAATCATTCAAATTGGTTCAGCTAAACGAAAGTTACGCGGGAAAAAACTTAAAAAGATAGGTTCGGAGGCATATTTTTTGTATTCCTTATCAAATTAGATAGTGTTAAAAAAAATTGGATTGCATCATGCACGAAAACATTATACTATTCTAAATCTAATCAATTTTAACCATCACAGAACCATCTTGAGGCTTTTTTTTTTGGACGGGTGAAATCGCCGGACTTCCACTCGCCCCGCGAGTGGGGTATGTGGGGGTTGAACCGCACTAAAACCTCCCGCCGCTCACGGTCGACGTCCGATCCCCTGCCGGGACAGAACCCGGCATGAGGCTGGTAGGGGTGACAGGACGCGTTCGCGATTGTCGCTCACGTATCGCCCCGTCACCCCCGGACGTCGAACCGGCAGTCGTCGGTCGCCAAAAGCCCGCCGAGATGGGGCCGCGTGATGAAAGGTCTCCCTCGGCTCAGGCCGGGTCAGGACTAGCCTGGGTCGGGGAGTGAGGCTTACCATCCCCCGTTAGGTATTTTAGGCTTGCTCATCTACTTCAAAACATTCATCTTACCCTGTCCCTTCATCAGCTAATTATTATACGTCCACGTAAAAGGGCCGCTGATTTAGCACTGATTTATGTATATTAAGGGCAACTTTTAATTCGGCAGCGGCAATGTCTCGGCCATTTGTTCGAGGGCAGGTACTAAACATGTCAAGTGTTTGTATTTATAGTCTTCGGCACAACGTGAGAGAAATAGAATGTTTTAGGTGTTTCATATTTTAGCTTTTAATATTAAAACGTATTAATTTCGTGGGGTGATCCGTTACGGTAAATTAGCGATTTTAGCGTGTTCTTTTAGGTTAATGGTCACGACATTTTGTGGCGCATGCGCTGTTTGTTTGGTTGTGTTGATCTATGTGACCTATGTGGGGAGATTGAGATATTCTTCAGAAATAAATAAACATTGTCGCAGTTTTATTCTTCAACCAGTTCGAGTGGGGTATGTGGGAGTTGAACCGCACCAAAACCTCCCGCCGCTCACGCTCGACGTCCGAACCCCAGCCGAGGACAGAACCCGACACGAGGCTGGTAGGGGTGACAGGACGCGTTCGCGTACGCTCATGTATCGCCCCGTATTCTTCAACCCTTGCTTATCAAATTGCTTTAATGGTAAGCTAAGTGGGGGTGACGGGCAATACGTAAGTCTTGGTGTGCAACACGTTGCATTACTCCTTCCAAACTCGTGCTGGGTTCTGTCCTCAGCCGGGGTTCGGACGCTGAGCGTGGGCGGCAGGTTTTAGTATGATTTGACTTCCACATACCCCACCTACGGGGCGGGTGAAAGTCCGGGGAATTCCTCCTGTCCAAAAATGGTGATGATAAGGCTACCCTACCTATTTGTTCTTTTACGTTATTAGATGCACACATATAGTCACAAATGAACTCTTCTGTTTAGGAACGACGATACCTCACACACAAACACACACACATAAATTTCTTTAAACACTCGCGGTTATCTACATCATTTACACTATTGCTAAACGGGTTCTTACCACGATTATTTTTAATTGAGGGGTCTCGATATTTCAGCACTGTTTCAAGTGCCATGATCACGGGAAGACTGAGGAACTGCGGGTAGGTCATTTAAGAGCAGACAAATCTGTCTACCCTCTTTCTCGTTCGTTTGCCGAATGTGAGTTCGAGTTCCAGTGGTACCGGCAAGAACCCGTTTAGTAATAGTGTAAGTGACACACACACACACACTAAACTTATAACACCATTTTTGCTATAGCTTCTAAATAATAAAGAAAAACGGCAAGAAACTAACAGTATTTAGAAAGCGGCAGTGTCACCAGTATCCGGCGTCACTTATCGTCGGCTGTTACATGGTGCCAACTAGACTACCTTGATACCTATTGTTCGTCTCAACAAGGGTGTGGCGCGTAGATAAGGGCTGCGACACAGGGTAGGTGTGACAGTGTCACAAGATGATACATTCTTTCATGCATTAAACAACGGGTTCTTCAATATTTAATTAATTGAGTGATCTCGATATTTCAACGTTATTGCAAACGTCATGATCACGAGAAGACTGGGTTCTGCGGGTAGATTTAAGAGCAAAATCTGTCCACCCTTTTTCTCGTTCGCTTTTGGGTAGTACTACTGGAACTCAAACTCACATCAAGACACACCACACTCACTGTATCTCACTGTATGTAGAAAAGCATGAGTGTTTGAATAAATTTAACTGTTACATTGTTTAAAAGAAGCGGTGAATACGACTGCCTATTTTAAGCGTAGCTATAGGTACCTGTACCTGTACCAACCCACTGTTGGGCTCAGGTCTTGTCAGAAGAGGGATTAGGCATAGTCCACCACGCTTGCCCAGTGCGGATTGGGGACTTCACATATCTTCAAAGGATTTTTAGAACCCTTTTTCGACATATATAGGCTATAGGTACAAGAAAGTTCAATACTATGGAATATTTTTGAGATCTCACAAGAACTAACTCTACTAAAAATAACAATACAAACCGGTCTGGTGTTGCTTACTTGCTCATTAAACAGCTTTATTTTCGAAAATGTTTGTTCTTGCAAATCGATTAGACGCTCTGCGGGTCGGATTTGTCGGAGTTGAACCACACTAAAACGTCCAACGACTCACACTAAGCGTCCGAACCCCGGTTGAGGGCATAACCCAGCAGAAAGTTATGCCGGGAGCGTTACGCACTACGGCACTCTCTCCCGTCACGCCACCCCCAATGTGTGTCATATTTTGGAACGAAGTTCCTTATCGCGCGTTATCGAAAGGGGGCTAGACGGAAAAAATCTTACGAAAAGTTGTCACGATACTTTTTTAGTTGTCACGACACTTTTTTAGTTGTCACGACACTTTTTTAGTTGTCACGACACTTTTTTTGTTTTAGATGATTATCGCTAGATGGCGCTGTGATCAAAATCTTTTAAAACAAGTTCCTTTTAAATTATAAGATATATTTTAATCGAAAGGAACTTCGTTCTATTCGGGTGTCCCATGACACCTCTCAAGTTTTTATTATTTTTATGTTCTTGTTTACTTACTGGCCACCTCTCTACTGTGTACCCATTGTATCTTCACGGATACGCGACCAGGGATCGGCAGAGAACTAATTTACATAAAGCCCAGTGTTGTTAATTGAATTGAGGCCGAAGCCAGTACCTATTTTAGACAGACTGATTTATCTAGCTCGAAATATTGGGTGCCTTTGGGATGCGTGATTTATCGTCTGCCTAGGAACTATAGTTTCATATTTTATTTTATACACAGCTACAATTACAATTAAATTCAACTTAAGATTATAAAACAAAAAATTAGCTAATTACGGATTAACATTTTGTTTACACTGATTTTAGTCCTTAGGGGTACAATGAGATAGATCAAACAAAATATTATAAATACAATTATGTAATGTGTAACGTGTGTGTATGTGTGTGTGTGTATGTATTTGTGTCCATGAGAGTGCATGTGTGCGTGTTTAAACTTGATATTTTATTGTAAGAAGAGAAATCTACAGGACAACTTATCCCTTATACTCTGGGGTATTGTATCTGGGGGATAGGCCCTATCCCATCCCCTTAATATACAGGACTTTTCTTAAACTTCGTATAAGAGTGCTGCGTAACGGTTCTTCAGTGCCCTATTAACTATCAGGTGGGCTCGGTTAGCAATATAAAAATCTACACACACCTTACTACAAAATCTTGGCCACAGAAAAGCTTTTTAAGCATAGCCCAAAAAGCGTATATCTGTTAGATCTTGATAAAGTTTACCCTACTAGGACCATCGCGTTTTTAGTACAGAACAAGAGGATTCAAAGGACACTCGGATGGTACAAAGTTCCTTTCGATTAAAACGTATCTCATAAAAATTATTTCCTTTCGTAACGCGCCATAAGGAACGTATTAAAATTTTAAAATATTTGATCACAACGCCATCTAGCATTAATTATATAAAACAAAATAAGAAATTGTTTTTAAAAAAAAATGATCACAGCGCCATCTAGCGATAATCATCTAAAACAAAAAAGTGTCGTGACAACTTTTTCGTAAGAATTTTTTCCTTCTAGCCCCGTTTCACAACGCGCGATAAGGAACTTCGTTCCAATAAAAATATCGGTCTATCCAATCAAAATATTTACGGAGAAAACATTTAGAAAAAAATGCAATCAATTTGACAATCAATTTCAGAAGTTTAATTTAGGAATCAAAGTACCTAAAGTTCGGCCGTTCAGAGAATGCGTTCCTGACACTTATCAGTTAGTCACGAAAAATACTGTTTACCAAGTTATTTGACACTCAGTTTGGCACAAAATTATAACATTCATTGATTATTGATATAATAATGTTGATTTAATGCTCATCAATTGTTATAACGGTAAACAACCAGCAAAAATATTTTTATCGTAACTGCAACGCCATTACAAAGTTACGTGTCAGGAACGCTTTTTTTTTTTTTTGATTTGAGAAATCGCTGTTGGCCCTCAGGCCTTTACAGCTTCACCATGATGGGGTGCGAGCTCAGGAGGGGCTCGGCTGAGTATATACATATAATAATATAGGATGGGAACACTAACTACTAACAGTTGCCCGAAGTCAACTTATTAGTGCATTATGAGTTTACTACTACTGGTTCGGAACGCGACCCAACTGAGAAGAACCAGCAAGAAACTCAGAGGGTAAGCGAGATGGTGATGGTTTAAGTAGAACGCCGAACTCTGCGTCGAGTTCGACGGCGAACGAGATAGCCAGGACCGCGTCGTCTCGAGCTGTTAGCGTTAGCGCTGGCAGCGAGCTGCGCCGTTAACTTGTCGGGAGGGTCCGTGAGGACGTGCCGCGGACGACGACGGCACCATTTCTCGGCGTGCGCAGGATCGGGTTCGTAGTCGGCGGCGGCTACGATAAGAGGGTTGGAATGGTCCTCTGCTTTTTTGAAGTAACGCTCGGAAGTATCCTTCAAAAATTGTGTGATAGGGACTAGATCGAAATCGTCATGAAGATCGACGTTACGCAAATACCACGGAGCGCCGACGGCTTTACGCAGAAATCTATTCTGCAAGATCTGAAGGGAGTTGATATGAGTGCGAGCCGCGTGAGCGAACGCCGCACTACCATATGTCATAATGGGCCTAACGCACGTTTTGTAAAGTGTCAACTTATTACGAAGTGACAGTTTACTACGCTTGCAGATCATGGGGTTGAGTCTGCCGAGGATGAACGCGGCGCGATTGCGGACCGTTTTGATGTGCTGACGAAAGGTCATAGCACTATCGAAGATAATACCCAGGTACTTCACCTGTTTAACCCAAGGGATGGTATGTCCGAAGAGAGTGATCGGAGGGGTCTCATTCCTCCGGAGAGTACGACGATGAGAGTCCACCGCCGGGAGACGTCTTGAGGAACCCCTCTGAAAGAGTACAGCCGTACTTTTCTCGGGGTTAACCTCAATACGCCACCTCCGGAACCAATGACCTAACGCTGTGGCAGCTGCCTGAAGTTGTTCGGCGATGAATACCTTGTTTCTATCTGAATAGAACACGGCAGTATCATCGGCAAACAGAGCGAGAGAGGTGGGTATCGTACGAGGAATATCGCTCGTAAATAAGCTAAAGAGAAGAGGGGCTAGCACGGAGCCCTGAGGGACGCCGGCGTTAATAGGACGAGACGAGGAGCGAACGCCCTCCAATCGATATCGGAACGAACGATTCGACAGGTAGTCTCGGATGATGAGCACGAGACGATCTGGCAGTCCCAATTCATAAAGTTTGTAAAGCAAACCGTTATGCCAGACTCTGTCGAATGCTTTCGCGATATCGAAGAAGAGAGCGCCCGTATAGACGGGCCTAGCGGGTCTATTCAGACCGGAGAGGATGTGCTCCGTGAGGCGGTGCACTTGATTGGTACACGAATGTCTGGCGCGGAATCCAAACTGTTCGTCGGGTAAGAGATTTTCGGACGAGACAAAGTCCCAGAGACGTTTGTAAAGCACGCGCTCATACAATTTGCCTAGAGACTGAAGAAGACTGATAGGTCGATAACTACGCGGGTCATCACGGGGTTTACCGATCTTAGGTATACCGATAACTTCTGCTTCTTTCCACGCGTCGGGAAAGATGCAGTGTGTCATAGCGGCATTAAAGATGGTGACTAAGAAGCAGATTAGTTGGGCGGGGAAGAGTTTGAGTACTCTGTTCGAGATGCCGTCGGAGCCGGGTGCCTTACGCGACTTCGAAAACTTGATGAGGTCTTTGACTTCGTCAGACGTAACGGGGGGTAACGTGACCGTGGGTGGCAGGGATGCTCTGCGCTCGACTTCCCTGTCCACCATTTCGACGTGAGTGGGGTCCGCGGAGTGAGCGCTGAGCGTACACTGATTTTCCAGTGTGTCGGCCAGCAACTCGGCCTTTTCATCGTCATCGAAAGCAACGCGACTACCATCGGGGTGGTTGAGAGGTGGTAATGTGGACGTTGAATCGGATTTTAGAGTTCGAGCTAGCTGCCAATAAGCTAAGTGAGATGGTTTGATTCCTTCCAAGAAAGAACCCCACCTCACATTCCGATGCTCCGCAATACGACGCTTTACATCGCGCTGCAAAGCTCGCATTCGAGACCGGTTAGCTACGGTAGGATAAGAGTCGTAGGCCCGGATCGAGGCATTTTTGGCTCGCATGAGCTCCCTGATATCATCAGGCAGCTTAAAACGAAGAAAAGCGTCAGCTTCAACCTGTCTCGATGCCCTATCTACACGGGACTTGATGTCAGACGAGAAGGCGTTAAGCGCCTCAATGGTGTCCTGAGGGGACGGAAGAAATAAATCCGGGCCTACAGGAAGAGACGGAGGAGTGGCATCTGCCAGGCTAGCGCCTAAGACGTGCCAATCGACGACGGTTTTCATGATGGGTTCCGCTGAAGGCGGGGGACCTAACTGCATGATTACCGGACGGTGATCCGAGTCTAGTTCGGAATGCACCTCCAAAGAATGCAAGCGCAGTGTCACATTCTTAAGGAGGGCCATATCTAAAATATCCGGTCGATGAGCGACATTGACCGGATAGTGAGTCGGACTAAGAGGGGCGATGATATCGAACTCTAAATCGTCTATCAGATTGTCGAGACGTCTACCGTTCGGGGTTGTGGCGACACAGTTCCACCTCGCGTGCTTACAATTGAGGTCACCTGCCAGAATAACAGTGCCTCCCATACCAAGAAGCGCCTCGACGTCGCTTCTCAATACGGGCTTGTCAGGTGGAAGATAAACGGACGCGATGACGATGGGCGCGTGTCCCGTCAGTGCGATACGGCACACTGATGCTTCGATATTAACAAGAGTGGGGGGATCGAGAGGGACGCAGTGCAAGACTCTCCTATAGTAAATGGCAGTCCCACCCCCGCGGGAGGTGAGTCTGTCGTTCCTAACCATGACGTAATTCGCAATCCTAGGATCACGTGTCGAGGGTTTCAGGAAAGTTTCCTGCACTAAAAAAATATCAACTTGATGACTTCGTAAGAAGTCAGCAATTTGATCGCGTTGATTGTAGATACCGTTGGCGTTGAAAAATCCAACGGTCAGGGAACGGGGCCTAATCCTTTGTGGTGTACTACCCATAGTTAATTATTTTATGTGGGGCACGCAAGCGGATGCGCTGGTGGGGATAGTAGAGTCATCTAACCCGTAAGAAAATGCATGCCAGACGTCGCGGTACGCAAGAAAGAGTTTAGCACGAGTGCCTTTGTCTCCAGCGACGCGATATGAGTCGAAAAATTCGTCGAGACGCTCCGTTGAGATGGTATCGAAAACGTGCAGAAGTGCAGCGTTATCGTCCTGAACGACGGAGGAGTTCGCGGGCCTCTGTGGACCGGGAGCACGGTAAGCCGATGGGGCGGAAGGAGCGCAAGACGCCGATTGAGCAGGGAGGATGCGAGTTATTGGTTGCCCTACTGGCACTTGAGTGTTGCCGCCGGGGAGGGGCCACGCGTTAGTGACAGGTAACGGCGCCGCGATGAAGGTTTCGGTCGGGGGAGCCCTAATATTGTTTTGGCGTGCGACACGCTTATTGGGCTTGGGTGCCACCGGGCATCCTCTGTAGTTGGCCGTGTGGCCCATTTGTCTACAGTTGATACACGACGGTGGTTCGGTCGCGGTATCCTTACGACGAGGGCAATCGGCCGTCGCGTGATCGCTCGTGCATTTCACGCACCGAGGGCGCGAAAAACAGTTTTTTGACGAATGCCCATAAAGTTGGCAATTGTGACATTGCCCGGGCATGTCCCTCTTATGTGGGGGTTCAAATCGAAGTCCCGAAAGACGGCAAACCGATTTTAGATTGAAAATCGCTTTACCCTCTTTTGTATTTTCCACTATGGCGAGAACCATATTGTAAGGGAGCCTACCTCTGGCGCTGTACATTCGGTGTACTGCAAGTGCCGGGATGCATTGCGCGATGAGATCTTCCTTAATAAGGTCGACCTCGAGCTCTTTAGGAATGCCGCGGATGACAACGCGGAGGTCACGCTCCTCCTGGAGAGTATACGTGTGGTACTGTATACGCTCCTTTCGGAGAAATTGAGAGAAGGCGCGGTGATCAGTGGGAGTGGCCACTTTGACCTGAATACCGTCGGCTATGTTTCGCGCCGAGACGAACTTTATGTGGTTTTCGTTTAGGTAGCTGGAAATCGTATTCCATCTACCTTTTTCATGAATAACCAGTGGTGGCGGGGGTGGACCGTCCGTCCGGCGGGGTGGACGCGGAGAGGGCGAGGCTCGTGGAGAGCATGATGATGATGACGACGTTGGTCTCGGTCGCGGGCCCGAGTCAGCCTTCGTGACTTTAGCGGCAGCTTTTTCGCGGGAAGCGGCGGCACGTTTCTTCCCCTTGGAAACGACTTCAATGAAGCCGTCGCCTTGGGAGACTATATCTTCAACCTCCATGTCGAGTAATTCGACGGAAGGTGAATCGGAAGGGCTGGATTGCACGAGCGCGCACGTAGACACAGCAGGCGGTGCGACGGATGATGCAACGGAGCGTAGGGTGGGGGACGCGACGGGACGCGGGTCGGGTGATGCGGTGAGGCGAGGGGCGGGGCATGCGGCGACGAGCGAAACCGGTTTTACGACCTTCGGCACGGAAGCCTGAGGCGGCTCGGGACACTTAACGGGCGCAGGACACTTAAGAGGCGCGGTTTTTGGGACCGCGGGAGACTTAAGGGCTGCTTTTTTGGAACCAGGTGTTATAACCGTAGCGTTCGTGGATGCAACGACGGAGTTTTTACGCGGATCTCTAACCGCGGAGGAGGTTGATTGTGCCAAGAAACGCTGATATTCTTGCCAAACTTCTGGTCGGGTGCTCCTCAGGAACTCAGCAATGCCCCTCTCCGCTTGGAGAGAGGCCATACTGTAAACTAACCACCTTAAAGAAGACGGTTTTGAGAAAGGTGCCTAGCTCCCTGGGCAGTATAGTGCTACTGCAGGCGATACGCAGGGAGGCAACCCGCCTTGAAAAAGGCAGTTTGAGAAATTTCCCTACCTAACCTAACCCTCAGGGCAGTAAATGGTACTGCGGCCGATGCCTGAGGGTCCTTAGTGTCTTGAAAAAGACAATAAGAAAGAGAAAGAAAATAATAATAAAAGAATGATACCGGGTCAGCACACAGCAGCCACAATGAACAATACACGCACAAAACACGACTGCACACTATGACGACAGCGAACGGACTGGCTTGTCGGGCGTACGGACACAGCGGGCGCACAGTAAGGAGCGTACCAGGGCACACGACCGCACTGGACGACGGCTGGGAGCGGACTCTGTCAGGAACGCATTCTATTAACGGCCGAATTATAGTAGATTAAAAAACCTTGTCAAATACAAAATGTAAGTTACGTTTTAACAGAACAAAACCCGAAATATTGCACTGGAAAAGTTCATAATGAAACCATCACGGATTTCGTTTTATCAATGTTATTCCTATTAATGATAATTTCATTCGACTCAAATGATATAAATTACTAGATGAATCGTGTCCTGCTGCACCGTAATGAGAGAAATGTTGTACCAGGTTTTACCTTTTTTTAGTTGGAGGAGATCTCCGGATTCTCGCTTATTGGATATGTGGGTTGAAAGGCATTAAAACCTCCAATCGCTGTCATCGTCCGAACCTTGGCTGAGGCCAGAACCCTGTACGGGGTTAAGCAGGTCGGCACGATGCGTTACTACGGCACTCTTTACCCATAAATTTGATTGTAACGCTAATTAAAATTTGGGTGGGCAATCTAACGTTTGCATTTTGAACTACTGTTTATTTAGAGAATGACAGCTCAAGTGTCATTCAATTTGTGTTCATAATTTAGTTAAAGGTTTGACATTTACGAAATGGGCCGCTATACGCTTGAACAAAATTGGGAAATATTGAAAAGTTACTTCCAAAGTGGTGAGTCTTCAGTACAAACTGTAAGAAATGTGAAAAATAAATCCATAAAAATGATTGGCCTATGTCAATAAGCAAAATTGTCGCATCTGGGATCGGAAAATCCACACGTCACCAATGAGAAGCCAATGCACCCACAAAGAGCTACGGTTTGATGTTGGTTTTGGTCCGGCGGCATCATTGGGCCAGCCGCCGTTACGGTCAATGGCGAGCGTTACCGTGCCATGCTCAACGAATTTTTGTTTCCAAAAGTTGAATAGTATGACATGGACGACATTTGGTTTCAACAGGATGGCGCAACATGCCACACAGCCAACATGACAGTCGAACTTTTGCAAAATGCAAACTTTATATGGCCCACCCCTTACTAGTGTCTGATGATTCTGTTGTGTGTTTGTGGTGAGAAAAAAAAAGAAAAAGCATTTTATTCAATAACGTCAAAGCTATATCCAAGCATGAAGTATAGTAGCCGTATCAGGACTAACAACGGTACCAAAAACAACGGCGTGCACATTACCACTCGAGCACATGGTCTCGTGGTCGTACTATGAAAAATTCATATCCTATAACAAAGAGTAACGATTTGTATAGAGGGAACAATTTATGATGTCTCTGAGAGACAACTTTTGTCGGAAGATTAAAGTAATAGTGAAAAGGCTCTTTCTCGTTCGCTTTCGAGTAGTACCCATAATATTAGTAGTAGTATATTTTGCATGTTAGTAATGTAGAAAACCGCGAGTGTTTCGATAATTTATTAAATCAATTATATTTATATTTTTATAATACGTGTGAAGCTACTAATTATCTTTTAATTTCTTTAAGACATAAAAAACCGCTTAGATGTTTTGCGTAGAACTTTAATTCATAATAGAAAATAAGTTATTTGTTTATTTCTGTATAACTTTTAAAATTTTTAAAATCAAAACTGTTTTTATGGTGGTTTATGGTAACCTATAATTTAACATAATAAGGTAGACCTAAAGGAGGTCTAGATTTATCTTAATTTTATTTTATACTTAAGTTTATAATGACTGTATGTGTTCTGAACAATAAATTAAAAAAAAAAAGTTTCATTGCACTAGTTTATCCCAGTTATAAAAAAAAATATTTACCCAAACGAGCCCTCTGTTTTCTTTACATACTCTACATCAGACTCAATGTGCCTCTGTAATAATAATGTAAGTGCAACACACCGTGTAGCGCCCTCTAGTGGCTGAACGTGGATTTACAGTGAACGTGAACTCGATGCAACGATAAATCTGTAATATTTGAGGTTGCCGTTCTGTTTTTGAGAATGTTGATCTTTGATAATAATTAGAGATAATATAATTTAGTTTAAGAGAATTTTCATTTAAGAGTTTAATTTGTTAGTAATTTAGTAAGTTGATTATACAGGGTGATTTTTTGTAGAAGGTACATATTGAAGGAGGGTGATGAGTACTCTGTTCTAATACGGAATATTACAAAAAATAGGTAAAAATACAAAAAAAAATTAATCTAATTTCGACAAAACTACCTCAAACAAACAATTTCGGCTAAAAAGTGTTGACTAACGACCTCTAGTGATCTCGCGCACCCCACACCTCCGCCACACCCATCAGCTGTCGAAAAACCATCATTTTGCAAAAAAATTAGATATTTTTAAGTTGCGATTACTAAGGCATTAAGTATTCTTTGGTAGTAATATTTTTACTGATCGTATATAACCTTCAATATGTACCCTCACTAAAAAATCACCCTATATATTTATGGCCGAAACTGTGCGTTTGTCGTAATGCCTTAGAATGGCTGGGCGCTGCGACTTAAAAACAATTATATTTTCCACTAGCTGCTGCCCGCGACGTCGTCGGCGTGAACCCCATGACCCGTTTTTTATTTTTCCCGGCAACTATTCGATTTTTTCTCACTAACAAAAAAGAATTAGCCAAATTGGTCCAGGCGTTGTTGAGTTATGCGCTTACCAACACATTTTGCGATTCATTTTCATATATAAGATTAGCAAATAGTTTAATGAAGATTTTTGAAACTCGCAATTACGAGAAAATCTAACTTCCTTTGAAACATTGTACAAGCTGAGTGACCTGTCAAGCTGAAACACAACTTAGAACCACTGCTATTTTGCGAAGCGGTAAAACTTTTTTCAAGATCATTTGTAAACCCGCAATGATAGCCGTACAGAGACCATTTGATATCGAAATAAATTAACCAATGTTAAAAATAAAAGTGGTTCTAGATTGTATTTCAACAACACATTCACCCTACTACAAATATCACAAAGTTACAGATCCACCCTATTTTATTGGAACGAAGTTCCTTATCGCATGTTGTGAAAGGGGGCTAGACGGAAAAAATTCTTACGAAAAGTTGTCACGACACATTTTTTGTTTTAGATGATTATCGCTAGATGGCGCTGTGAACAAAATCTTTTAAAACACGTTCCTTATTTTTGTTTTAGATGATTATCGCTAGATGGCGCTGTGATCAAAATCTTTTAAAACACGTTCCTTATCGCGAGTCACGTTAGGAAAAAAAAATATAAGATATCTTTTAATCGAAAGAAACTTCGTTCTATTCCGGTGTCCCATGACACCTCTCAAGTTTTTTAATTATTCTAATATATATAAATCTCGTGTCACGATGTTTGTCCGCGATGGACTCCTAAACTACTGAACCGATTTTAAATTAAATTGGCACACCGTGAGCAGTCTGGTCCAACTTGAGAGATAGGATAGCTTAGATCAAAGTCTGATGATGGAGCTGAAAGGTGGCTATGGGAACTCCGTCAATAAGCAAGATAACCTCATCGTGTTTAGGCTCTAATGAAGCATCCTGATGAGTTACTTTTAGAAAATTCCCGAGAACAGTTCCTATGCGACGTAGACGAAGTTGCGCGGGGCAGCTAGTTATCTTATAAAGTAAAAATACTACAAAAATATTCAAAAACAACATAATACGTATTACAAAGTTAATTCACGGTCGAGTTAGCGTAAATCGTTAAAGTAATTTACCTTTACAAATGAAACTTTTCCGTGACGTAAATTAGTCGTAAATTAAAAGTGAATTCATAAAAAAGCCTTCGTTCCGTTATCTTCAGGAAATTACCGCGGTGTTTGAGCAACTTGCGTATAACTAATTATTTGAAATTACGTGAAATGGAACGTTATTTTGGTTTTGGTGGCCGAGTGGTCGAAGCGCTTGCCTTCCGTATGGGAGGTCGCGGGTACAAAACCGGCCGGCTTGTACCTCTAAATCTTAATATGAAAAAGTTTTATGTCCAATTTTTCACAACACCACTGGCTAAAAACGGTGAAGGAAAACATCGTGAGGAAACCTGCATATCGGAAAAGGTTTCTAAAAATCCTTTGAAGATATGTGAAGTCCCCAATCCGCATTAGGCAAGCGTGGTGGACTATGCTTAACCCCTCTTCGGAGGAGCCCTGAGCTCAGCAGTGGGCAGTAATGGGTTGTTCCAGTACAGGAATAACAGGTTAAATGTCTTTCTCTGGCTGTACACCTACATTAGTATTGCCAATACTTGTGACAGAAGCAGAGATGGGACTTAAAAGTCATAATAATCTAATTAGAATGTTAGAAAAAATAGCAATGATAGATTAAAAATCTGAAAGTCGTTATTTGCCAAGAATGGTTAAGAAAGCTATCGAGATTTCAAGACATGGCACTTTTAATAGGGGTGACGAATCCAGTGCTAAACACAACAGTCACTAAGGGTTCATTGTTCAAGCGTATAGCGTCCCATTTCGTAAATGTCAAACCTTTAACTAAATTATGAACACAAATTGAATGACATTTGAACTGTCATTCTCTAAATAAACAGTAGTTTTATCAGTTAATATCACCATCAACAATAAACATAGAATTAAGTGATAAATTCGAATAAATCGTAGGGCGAAAATAAAAAATAATATAACAAATTAGTAACAATACAAATGGTATCACAGAAATTTGATATGAAACGTCATGACGGGTTAGTAACTATAAACAGAGTACCTATTCATCGAAATAACTACCTTCAAAGGTTTATCAAATACATTTTGAAAAATTCTCCTAAAACATATCATTTTGGAAATACTGGGAAGTTCACTACAGTTTGTTAATAAATATGAGTGTGTTCGAGCCAGTCAAAAGGGTTCCTAGAAGTTAAAAGCTTCAATTCTAATGTCCGACCGAAATTGGTTTTTAGTCGAAATTCACAATTTTCATTTAATGTAGCTAGGAACATTTCACTAGTTCAGCTTTTCGAAATGAACGCAAGACCGCCAAGGGACTTTATTTGGAGTAATAATTAGGTATAGTTCGGCCGTTCAGAGAATGCGTTCCTGACACTTAGTAATGGCGTTGCGATTACGATAAAAAAAATTTTGCTGGTTGTTTACCGTTTTAACAATTGATGAGTATTAAAACAACATTATTATATCAATAGTCAATGAATGTTATAATTTTGTGCCAAACTGAGCGTTGGATAAACAACTTCTCATACTCAATTAGGGGGCGGCGCGACGGGAAAGAGTGCCGTGGGCGTAACGCGTCGCGCCGTCCCTCATAACCCCATGCTAAGTTCTGGCCTCAGCTGGGGTTCGGACGCTGAGTGTGAGCGGTTGGAGGTTTTAGTGCGGTTCAATTCCCACATACCCCGGGCGGGGATCCGGTGATTTCCTCCAACTAAAAAAAAATCGTATTCAATTAAAGGGACAAACAAAAAAATACCGTATTTTTTCAACTTGATAACCTCCTCTCTTAAGTCGGTCAACTAACGAATCTAATCAACATGAATATATTGCATAGAGGTGAGTAAAACCCGGACGCAGGTTGCAGGCGACATGTGTTGCGGTGTACCGACGTCACACGAGGCGTTACCGTTGTGTGCGCCGGCCTTTACTATTTTGAACCAAAACTAATGTTACTGTTGTTATTTTACTGTTATATTATGTTATTTATGAGTGTATGAAACTCCTTGTCTTGTTATCCACACAAATCAGACTTTTTATTTTCCAAATTAGTACAACACGTTTTTCGCACTCAAAATATTTCTAATTAAAATATTTCTAAATTCAGTAAACTATAAAATGTAAACGTATAAAATACTATTGATATTATGTTAATTAACAGAATATAATAACATCAACTCTCTTCTATTTTCTTTAGTAAAAACTATAGCACTGTTAAGCTATTAACATATTTACTTTTAATATAATTCCGCCAATACATAGCCACGAGAGGTGGCGTTATGTATAATTAAACCGTATTACTATAAAAATCTAACAATTACACATTGGAAAAGGTTGTTTAAAGATGTTGTTTAATTAGCACTGGACGTAACTATGTACCTACTTATGTAGTTGTATAAGTTTAAGTTAAATCTTAAGAGTCCATTATCTGATGATGGAGCCGGTAGTCTTAGCACGACTTTCCTAAATATATATACCCATCGTATTTAGGTTCATTTTAGTTGTCTAGTTTTACGTGATATCCAGAAAACAAATAAAAGTTAAAGTTAAGGAAGCTATTGAAATTTCGAGGAATAGCACTTTTAATCGGGGTGACGGCTTCAAACTATCATGTATGTGGAATCCAGTGTTAGACGAAAGT
The DNA here is from genome assembly GCA_030269945.2 of Trilocha varians. Taxonomy (NCBI): domain Eukaryota; kingdom Metazoa; phylum Arthropoda; class Insecta; order Lepidoptera; family Bombycidae; genus Trilocha; species Trilocha varians. The sequence goes on along the minus strand of AP028273.1, from coordinate 9,397,911 downwards.
AAAGCCAAAAAATCTAGTTTTGATACGGCAGCCGATACTTTTAGTGAGGTATGTCGAAATGTGAGTTCGAGTTCCAGTGGTACCGGCAAACGAACGAGATAGAGGGTAGACAGATTTGTCTGCTCTTAAGTGACCTTTTTTTTTTTTTTTTTTTTTTTTTCAGTTGGAGGAAATCACCGGATCCCCGCCCGCCCCGCGGGCGGGGTATGTGGGAGTTGAACCGCACTAAAACCTCCAACCGCTCACACTCAGCGTCCGAACCCCGGCTGAGGCCAGAACCCAGCACGGGGTTTGGAGGGACGGCGCGACGCGTTACGCCATCGGCATTCTTTGCCGTCGCTCCGTCCCCGGACGCCGAACCGGTAGCCGCCGGCGAATACGGCCACCGGCTCTCTCGGTCGGCGGGCTTTCCGAAGCCCGCCAAGATGGGACCGCGTGTCACCCTCCCGCGGAATACCCCGCTGGGTCAGAACCAGCGTGGGTCGGGGAGCGCGGTCTACCATCCCCCGGATGCTCTAGCGCTAAGGGCGTGTTGAGCGAGACACGGCACCTTCTTGGGTCCCCGCTCGCACTCGCATGCGTTGGGGACCCGAAACTCTTAGGGGGCCAGAATCCGGGCGAGATCCCGGTCCCGGCCCCCTGCTCGACGGCGGCGGGTTGGTAAGTTGAGAGTGGCATATAGCCTCTCCCTCTCAGCCCCCGCCACCTGCTTTTGCGAGATGGTGGACTCGCAGAAGTCGAGCATCGCCTTCCTGGACTCGTCGCTCTCGAGCATCGACGCCGCGACGCCCGGGAGCGACAAGTCCGGACCTATTTGTTGGACCAGGACACAGCGCTGCCTCTCCCATGCGGGGCAGCGCGCGAGCGTATGCTCCGGCGTGTCCTGGTCACACCCCACGCAATGGTGGCACCTCGCCGTCGGCTCGGCCTTGATCCGGTGCAGATACCGACCGAAGCACCCGTGCCCGGTCAGCATCTGCACCATCCAGAAGGTGAGGCGTCCTGCGCCACGACCCACCCAATCATCTAGGATCGGGCGGATCGCCTCGACGGTCCGTAGACCCCATGTGGGGTTAGCGAGTCGCCTCTTCCACGCCTCCGTCACGGACCGCCGAGATTGGACCTTCCTATCGCGAACAGCTTCCCGCAGGGGACGCACCACGCCCCGGGCGCGGAGGTCGCATCGCCAGCGATAATCGCCAGCTAGCGCCTCCGCCTCCAGCTCCCAGGGCGGCGTCCCCGCCAGCACGCACGCCACCTCGAAAGCGATGGTGCGGTACCCGCGGATGGCCCTAATAGCTACGATGCGCTGTGGCCGACGCAGGAATCGGGCGATAGTTAATCGCACCCGTGCGTCGGCCCAGACGGGCGCACCGTATAGGGCCATCGATCGCACCACTCCCGCATAGAGGCGGCGCACTGCGTTGCTGGGTCCCCCGACATTCGGGAGCAACCGGCCGAGTTGGCCGGCCGTCCTCATCAATCGGGGGACCAGGTCCGCGAAATGGGCTCGGAAGGTCCAATGGCTATCCAACACGAGGCCGAGGTACTTCAGCTGCACCCCGACCTCAATCTGGACGCCTCCAACCATTATTTGGGCGTCGACCGGCGGCACAGCCCCAGCCCCGCAAAACCACAGGGCCTGGGACTTGTGCAGCGCCACGTCGAGGCCCAATCTCCTTATTTTGCCGACGACGAGGGCCACCCCCGCTGTGGCAAGACGGGCAGACTCTCTGAAGTCATCCCCCCGGGCCACGACCATAGTGTCGTCCGCGTAGCAAATTACGCTAAGGCCCGGGAGGAGGGCGCCCCTCAGCACCCAGTCGTACCCGATATTCCATAGCAGGGGTCCAAGAACGGACCCCTGCGGAACACCGCGCACGACCTGGAACCGGTGCAAGGTCCCACCGTACCCGGTACACATGACCGACCTGGCCTCCAGGTAGGAGCCGATCAGCCGGCGGAGATAGAGGGGCACTCCATGCCTCTCCAGTGCCCCCCCAATCACGGACCAAGGCAGGGTGTTAAAGGCATTGGCGATGTCGAGCGACACCGCCAAGGCCACCCCACCCTGGGAGACGGCCTCCTCCGAGAGGGCCCGGACACGTAGAATTGCGTCTACGGTCGAACGACCCTCCCGGAAGCCGTACTGCTCCGCCGACAGATCGGGTCCAACCCCGACCAGGTGCTGAACGATGCGGGCGGCCAGAACGCGTTCCAGCAATTTGCCCACCTCGTCCAGCAGCACGATGGGACGGTAACCGGCGGCTGAGTCCGCCGGGCGCCCCTCTTTCCGCAAGAGGACTAGTCTGCCCGTCCGCCAGAGCGAGGGAAACCGTCCCGACTCCAGGCAAGAGTTGAAAAGCCTTAGGAGTCGGTCCCCTAGGGCATTGATGGCCAAGGCCAGGACCCGGCCGTGGATGCCGTCCGGGCCGGGGGCCGTGACCTTCGCACTCATCCGTGTCACGGCCACATGGAGCTCATCTCTCGTGATATGAGGCACCTCAGCAGTGGCTTCACCGCCGGTGTTATCTGGCGGCTCACCCATAGCAGGCGGAGTAAATCCGGCCTGCTCCTGCGGGAATAGCGCCGAGACGATGTCCCGCAGCTGCTGAGGCTGGAGACGCTCGGTCATGGGAGGCGCCCACGGGCGCACTTTATTGCGCACCGTTTTATACGGGCGCCCCCACGGGTTGTCATCGAGCGTCCCCAAGAGAGTCTCCATGTACCCTTCCTTGGCCAACTTGATGGCCAGCCGCATGGCGCTCCTCGCTTCCGCGTATTCGCCATACAGCCGGTCCTCCTCCTCCGCGAACGCAACGGGATCGTCGCGACGCGCGAGGATGCGGCGGCGATGTCGAGCGCACCGGCGCCTCGCCCGGACGCATACAGCACGAAGCTGCGCTATCTCGGGCGACCACCAGTACGCCGACTTGCTCGGAGGCCGAGGGCCGACCCGGGGCATCGAAGCATCACTAATGTGATGCATCGTGTCCCGGAGCCATTGCGCCTCGACCTCCACATCCACAGGGTGTGGACGCATGGGCGTCCACGCCGCCACAGTGGAGGCTTCCATCAAGCGCTCCTTGTCCAGGAGCCTCAATGCCCACCTGGGGAATGACCGAGGTGCAGTTCCCTGGGCGACCGCGGTTGGCGTGGAGGCGGACAGATCAAACCGGATGTACCGGTGATCTGATAGAGATTCCGCCTCCACCAGCACTTCCCAACCGCGGATGCGTTGTGCGATGGCAGAGCTCGCGAACGTTACGTCCACGATGGACTCGCCCTGCCACCGCACGCAAGTCGCGACCGACCCTCTGTTCATGATACAGAGTCCGGCCGCGACCGCCCACTCTTCCAGCAGTCTACCCCGAGCGTCCGAGCGGGGGGAACCCCAAGCGACACATTTCGCGTTGAGGTCCCCCGCTAGTATCACTGGACGGGGGGCGGAGCGCTGAGTAATCGCCCCGATCCCGTCCAGGAACTGCTCGAACTCGTGAGTAGACCGACTTGGAGAGAAGTACACCCCGATCACGACGGTATCTTCTATCTTCACCGCGACGAACCCGGGTCCCCTGGCCACCATTTCCAGGGGGGGATCGCCGCGGTCCTCCTAATGTGTATGGCCGCCAAGCCGCACTCATCCCCGAACCAGCAGTCGTCCGCTGGGGGGACAAAATACGGCTCGGCGACCACAGCCACGTCAATGGACCACTCCGCCATGCTCTGGACTAACATGTCCTGAGCCCTGACGGAGTGGTTCGAATTACCTTGGAGGAAGCGACGGGTGCAGTCCATTAATGTTGGACCACATCCATCGCTCCCTCCCCTCCTCCGCCGCCCCCGCCATCGGGCGCACTAGTCGCCACGGCGGGGTCCGAACCGCCGGCCGGTACTCCCCCGGCCGACTTCCTCTGTTGGCGCCGCTTGTTCTTGCGGCGCCTGTTCCGTTCGGTGTTGACACCGGACGGGGAGCAAGCTTTGCCTCCCGCCCGGTGATCAGACCTGCGCCCGGCCGCTGCGCAAACATAAACCGCTGCGGTCAACAGTGCTGGTGCACCTGGCGACGCTGTGCCCCGTGCCGAAGCACTTGAGGCATCGCCAGGCGCGCGATTCTAATAGCCGCACGTGGGCTGCGACCCAGCCCACGCGCAGCCTGCCCGGATCTCCGGCCGGTCTTCCGGGCGGAGGAGTGGCCAGGGAGTTGGCGGTCTCCAGCGGACACCGCACCCACACAGAGCTGGCCCCGGTATAGCCACGGCGCAACTCGCCTATGGCTATACTCTCAGGGGCACATTTGCCCTGGGCAGCGATGGCCGCCACCACCTCCTTCCTGGAGGTGCAGTCGTCCAGGCCGGTCACCCGTAACTCGGCCATTTTGACCGGCCTGTGCACTCTCACTTCTTCCTCCGGCCACACCACCCGGAGGCCCGACGCCAGACGGTCCGCGATGCCGACGCTGTCGGCACCGGCGGGACACTCCAACAATCGGGCCCCATTGGCAGTGTGACGGATACGGAGGCCATCCTCCGCCCCTATCTCCGCCAGGTCGACGGCAGCGCGCGCCTTCGCCATGACGTCGGGGTACGACAGCCCCTTCGCCTGGCCGGCTGGCAGCAGTGTGATTACCACGGCTGCCCGCCTCGGCGCGCGCTGCTTCTTCTTGGCCTTCTTTTTCTGTTGTTTGCCGGCGGCGGGCACTCGACCCTGTTGGGGAGCAGCCGCAACCGCCGGGGTCCCGTTCTTGTTTTGGGCAGCAGACGGTGCTCTACCCGGCTGGGGAGTAACCTTATCCGCTGCCCTTGTCTCGGCTGGTGATTGGGCCGGGGCGACCCTGGCCCGTTTGGCGCCCCGCTTCACCACCTCGGTCCAGCCCTCATCCATATTGGTTGGGGCTGGAGGAAGCGGGCGGGGCTGAGGGGGTGGCGTGGCAGTTTTAGCACCGCCGCCCCCTTTCTTCTTTTTGTTTCGGGTCGGACCGGCCGGTCCCGCACCCGCATGTACGTCCGATGGGGCGAGAGCTACGGGACGCGGTGCAGGTGTTGTTGCACCGCGTAGGGCCGTAAGTTCAGCTCGGCAATCATCTTGCCGAACTCCGCCGTTAGCTCTCGTCTGATGCGGGCAGCCATTTCGTCCGGAGACTCAATGGTCTGCCGCACTCTGGCTCGCGGCGACGCAAGTCGCGGCCCGCGTGCCTCCTTCTGCCGAGGACGCCACTCGTCGTCGTCGCCGTCTGTCGTCTTAGGTCGCGGCGCCGCCACATCGCTCGTCCGAGCAGCCGGCGACGCTCCGCCAGGTTTCTGCCCAGGCTTAGGCTTAGTCCCTTGAGCCTCAAGGGCCGTCAACCTCTCCCTGAGGAGGGCCACCTCGGCCTTCGCCGTCTCCAACTGCGTTTGCAGTACAGCGTCTCGGCTGATGGCCGCGGAGATGGCCGGCATAATTCTGCCAGTCTCCTCGGCCACCCGCCGCCACGCCTTTGCGTAGTTCTGGTTACCGCTACTGTGGTAGCGGTACGTGGCCGAGCTGGCCCGTCGTCTCAATGACTCAAGGACGACGACGGGACTCTCGTAGAACTCCTCATCAGTCGTCGTCCGAGTCGAGGCGAGGGATGTCGTCGCGCGCGAAGGACCTATCGGTTTCTTCCGCTTCGGCGCGGGCATCGCCGCGGCATCCCTCGCCCGTGTCTTTCTGGTGGTAATGTCCCCGACATCCACCCGCCGAGTGAGACTCGCCACTCGCGATGTCTCGTCGTCACCGTCGGAGGACTCCGTCTCTGAGCTCCGGCGCGCCGCGGACTTCCGCTTGCGCCCGAATCTCTCGACGGAGTCCTGGAATTGGGAGCAGTCATCGCTCGCGATGGTACTCGCGACCGATGCCCGCCCCGACCTTACGCCAGTAGCAATCTCCGACACAGGGGCCTGGTCGCCTACCCCTGTGCGGGCTTCGGAGGTGGACTCCACGTCCATGACCTAGCCCGAAGTTGAGGGGAGCAGTCGCATCAGTGCGACTACTCCCAGGCGCTCAACCCCGCGGCTACCCACACGTCACTGCCTTGGCACCGCCCAGGGACTACGTGTGGGGTGGGCCTTCGTACATGAAGGTGGTATCACCCACGGACGCCAGTGACGCGAGTCCCCTCTTAAGTGACCTACCCGCAGTTCCTCAGTCTTCCCGTGATCATGGCGCTTGAAACAGTGCTGAAATATCGGGACCGCTCAATTAAAAATAATCGTGGTAAGAACCCGTTTAGTAATAGTGTAAGAAAAGTTAAAAGGAAATTTATAGTAAAATAAATTTACAACCTTTTTTGTACTAAATAGGGTTCATTCTTCCGTTTAAGAATTATAATAAAATTACGATAGATCTAATGCAATATTTTTTACATTTTCTTAAAAAGGAGTCAATCAATAGAAAGCAATTTGAAGCATAAATTCTAAAACAAGACGTTGAACAATTTACTGTTTCATCATTTTCAATTTACTGCCGACTATTGACACAATTTAAAATACAATTCACAAAATCCATTTCAATCTAATGTCTAGATCTTTTATCACGTAGTTCTAAAACTAATTTGAGCTACATTTAATTAAATTTTCCATCAAATTAGACAAGTTTCTAGCTTTGATCTGAAGTAAAGCATTGGTATAGAAACATCGGTTATTATGAGTTCGGGTTGCACTCGGTTGCTTTGGAACGACCGGACAAGGTGTGGTTACGGTGAAAGCGTTGGCGGTAAAGAAAACCGTAATGAGTCGGTGAGAACACTGCCATTAGTTTCTTGGCGTCGGCTGCCATCTCGTGCAGCCTCCGCCCCTCCGCCTTTCCAGCTAATACTACTGCTCCTGCAGTATATGTAAGAAGATGTTGAATTTTTTAACTCCAATAAAACCAAGGACAATGACCCTACAGCTTTAGTGTCATAATAATAAATACTCAGGGGGACAACTTCTAACGGAATATAGCATTTTTTATTTGCCGGCACTTACTTATTAGGACCAAAAAAGATGATGTCCTTTGGCCTTTGGCGTACTTCCCAGTTGAATGCATAATAAATTAATAATTATTAGTATAGATCTCTTGGTTTATTAAAGTTGACGAATTGCATGAAGAACTAGGCATTGCCACTGTCAGTGAAGAAGTCAAGCACTACTCAACATCATATAAAAACGACTTGCCAAACATCCAAATGTATTGGCAACTTAACTCACTATAATCAATTACCCAAAACAACTGAAAAGACAACATATTATCGAACTTGATTTTTGAAGAATAAGAGAAGAGGCCACTGGACCACTTCGCTTACAACGACAGGAACATACAACTCACCTGCTCATAGTTTTAGTAACAGATCGCAGATTTTCTAACAATAATAAAAAGTATTATGGCGACCAATAGCGCGCGAGGTCCTGACTCGCGGTTACGACATTTGCAAGAATCTTCGCATATATACGACATCTCAAATCTACTACAGTGGGCTTCGGCCTGACCGGGCATACACTACCTCGCCCGGTCGGAGATCTCCCTTTGGCCATAACTCCACTGTACCCACAGTATAGAATCTCCGCTGTAAGTACAGCCACACCTCATACCATTATGGCTGCCAACAGTGTGCGGCTGAAATAGTTGAAATACTCGGCTTTGTTTTATAAGTTTTGATGTTTTTATTATCGCAGCAGGATTTTGAGTTTCTCTACTTTTAATTAAGATAGTCAAATTTATACTAGCTGATTTATACAATTTAATCTGCATCACATAAGTACTTCAAGTTTTAAGGTTTCATTTATGATAAATCTTAGATACACTATTGGTTGAAAACGGTGAAGGGAAACTATCGTGAGGAAACCTGAATAGTAGAAAAAAAAACTTGAGAGGTGACATGGGACACCCGAATAGAACGAAGTTCCTTTCGATTCGAGATATCTTATAAAAAATATTTCCTTTCGTAACGCGCGATAAGGAACGTGTTTTAAAAGATTTTGATCACAGCGCCATCTAGCGATAATCATCTAAAACAAAAAAAATGTCGTGACAACTTTTCGTAAGAATTTTTTCCGTCTAGCCCCTTTTCACAACGCGCGATAAGGAACTTCGTTCCAAAAGTAAGAATACTTCAAAGACACGTGAAGTCCAAAAGTCACATTATGCAAGCGTGGTGGACTATGCCTAATCCGTCTGATTGAGGAGACCTGAGCCCAACAGTGGGCATTTAACAGTGCACCTTTCGTGTGATCACATCACAAAAAAAGTATCTTTAACTTTAGATTTACTGTAGTCTATTATTTGTAGGTTTTTACCACTTTTTTCAACACAGTTGCAAGCGCCATGGTCACGGAGCAGACAAATCTGTCTACCCTCTTTCTTGTTCGTTACTATTAGTAAATAGTCGTGGTGGCCGAGTGGTCGAAGCGCTTCCTTCCGTACGGGAGGTCGCGGGTTCAAATCCGGCCGGCTTGTACCTCTAAATCTAAATGTGAAAAAGATTTATGTGCAATTTTTCACAACACCACTAACTATAAAGGGTAAAGGAAAACATCGTGAGGAAACCTGCATATCGGAAAAGGGTTCTAAAAAATCCTTTGAAGATATGTGAAGTCCCCAATCCGCACTGGGCAAGCGTGGTGGACTATGCCTACACCCTCTTCTGAGGAGACCTGAGCCCAACAGTGGGCAGTAATGGGTTGGTACAGTATAGTACAGTACTATTAGTAAAAAAAATAAAAATCGATTGTAACACCACACATTACCTCCACGATAATTTCCAGTTCTAAACAGAAGCTAGGTACCTACCATATGTGATAAATCACGACACACGTAATACTACTAACCAGTATAACGCACGCATCTCCGTCAATATCTTAGAGACGTCATCTCAATCAGATTAGTAGACCATCAACTAGCCGCTGAATCACTATTAATTCAACACTGAAATATCGACCTAATATACTTTGGATAGAGTTCATTTTTACAAGTTTTATATTAACTTGCACTGTCACGCATTTTCAACGGGTTCTCACACATCACGACACACCACACTCACTGTATCTACAAGCGTTCGAGTTCCAGTGGTACTACCCAAAAGCGAACGAGAAAGAGGGTAGACAGATTTGTTTGCTCTTAGATCGACCCGCAGTATCCAGTCTTCTCGTGATCATGACGTTTGCAACAATGTTGAAATATCGAGACAACTCAATTAATTTAAAATCGTGGTAAGAACCCGTTGAAATTGCATGAAAGTATTATAGAAAACCGCAAGTGTCTGAATAAGTTTATAACTTGCACTGGATGTAACTTCTATGACATAGACATTTCTTTATATTTGTATGTGTGTTTTCTATGTACGTGTGTACTGCTACATGATATCTAGAATCTTAAAAACTTTTATTTAGTATTAGTATTTTGTAGCAGTGCTAGCTAATACAAGTAAAACGAGCCCAAAAACGATGGATCTATCTTGTTTAGGGCAAGAGTTTCTATGACCACCTTCCGAATACACCATCAGATCAGCGCCATTTTGTGATATTATTACATTGTCACGCGATATACAGCGTACAAAATGTCAGCTCAATCGGAAACCGGGAAGTTTGTCAAACTTAGCTTGCAAGATTCTACCCTAACTTACATAGCAAGTTAATGTAAAGCTTGTAAACGATAAACAAGCCTACACTCTACTGATGGTTAGTAAAAATAACATTTTATTGTAAAACTCGAAAAATATCAAAGTCCACGTGTAGTATAACATCCATGTATGAACCCGACGTGACCACGCGTGTGTGTCAACATCAACAACAGTAATATACCGGCTGCAGTCAGTAATATCAGCTGTCGATCACGGCGACACCACTCACTATAATGAGACTCATTGTTTTAAACTTTACGTTGATACGCGCCATTGAATGAAACTGGATATAGACTTATGATATATTATAAAACTTCATTATAGGCCCATTTTACTTTTCATTATTAACTGACGTAGGCAACTTCGTCTGCGTTACCAAGGTGGATTCAAACAGAATTTCCAATGTAAGCGTAGAAAAAGACATCACATCAAAGTTGTCTAATACCTATTATCAGTGTTTTTGCACATAAAGATTCCTCTTGAATCACTCTATCTATATTGCATTGAAATTAATTGCTTAGTTTTCAAGTAAAACGTAAAAGTGAATTTCTTTTATACTATGTAGTGATGAAGTCCTTTTTAATTTTTTTTAAAACATTTTGTACCAAGTATTAACCATAGCAATTATTTTTATTAGTAACTTTGTTTACCACTACATCTAAAATACACTGTACAGTTCCTGAACTTAATAACAATAATATTACTAGGGTGGAGTCCTGGTGACTTGAAATACGGCCTGTATTGCAAGCCTAGTTTAGGCACCAGTCTCTCACAGTACCCACACATGCATTTTTGTAATACGCATGATAAACTTGTAAAGTGTAAACTGTGGTGAGAAAATAAAGATTTTTTTTTTTTTTTTTATTAAAAAAAATAATAATCAAAGTTAACATTAACAAATAAACGATTTAAAAAAAAATATAAATAACTTAATAATCGCAACTAAATTATAATTTTCAACATTAAAAATTTCATAATCATCATTATAATTTCCTCCAGCTCGCTCTAAATCCGATACGCCTAAACTTCGTCGGATGCCTAGCCTTTATACAGCTTATTCTTAATTAAACTGAACGAGCTTTGTACGTACGTTAATTAAAAATGGTTCCGTAGGTTTTCGGCGTTCTATTAGGCTTTGTTTAGCGGTTTAATAATGTTTTATTAAAATATTAACTTAATGATTTTGTTTTGAATTATAGTTATTACTCAATTTAAGGGATATGTTTCTCTGCGTGATCAAATCAGAAATGAGGAGATCCGCAGAAGGATCAAAGTAACCGACATAGCCCAAAGAATTGCCTCTTTGAAGTGGCAATGGGCAGGACACATTGTGCGAAGAACGTATGCCCGGTGGAGCCGAAAAGTTTGTGGGAGGCCTATGTCCAGCATTGGACGTCTATAGACGTCTTTTAAGAGAATTCGCTTTAAATTCTTCATTAAAAGTATATAAATTAAGTATAAAATTAGGTCAGTATTTAAATATTAATGTTTATAAAGCTCTCTTCGGAGGAGACCTGAGCTCAGCAGTGGGCAGTAATGGGTTATTACAGTACAGTACAGTTCATAAAGCTTTGATTCATCATCCACACTGTGTGCAAACTGGGACAAACATAGCAAAATATACAGCCAGCCTCATAATCTCCTCCTTTTCAGAAGTCGGTTGTATCGGTCAAAAAGAACCAGTCAAGTCGAAGATCATTCGAAAATTATCTTGAAAAGAAACAGTAACTCTACGAGTACATCTGGAATAGTTTAGCGAGCTGTAATTTAAGGTATAAATTCTGTCAGATTTTATCAAAGACAAGATATTTCAGATATCTTGTTTAAATGTGATTTAGAGCAACAGGGTCGGATTTTGTTATATAAAAGTCCTGTATAAATAGGCGACAGACAAGTGCCCTGGCATTGCAGACATTCAAAAAAAATTAAGACATTCAGATGGTAAGTAGTTACCATCTGAATGTCTTAATTTTTTTTTTTATCTAAGAAGGCATTTAGCTGTATTATTATATTAATAGTTTTAAATAATTTAGTGTAAGTTAGTCTGTTTATTAAGTAGTTTAAGGAAAAATTGTCATTGGCATTATGGGGCGACATAGTGAGAAACTGACAAAGCCCCAAAATAAAGATTTAAAATAAAATCTACTTACCATCAGTTGAGTAGTAGACTCATTTGTCTGTCTTGCAAAAAAAGAAAAAATGGCATTGTTGTGTTTGAACGTTTTCAGTGTGAAGCATTCCTACTACCGTCATTATGCTCTGGAATAATACAAATACAACGCAATTCGGCGAATAAAGTAGCGTCAAAATAATGCTCTATCGCGCGTCAGAGCGTTTTTGTACGTGAACATTTTTTGTTTTTGACCATTTTTTACTAGTTTGTTAGCAATAAAAGTCGTCATATAAACGAATAATAGTTTGAAAGCTTTTCTTTAATTAGCACTGGACGTAACTATGTACTCATGTACCTATGTAAATATCGGAAGCCATCAAACATATTTCCCAGTTTCCGTTTGAGTTAACTTAGGTAGGTAAGCTTCGCTGTGCCTTAGTGGTCTATACCTGTAATCTTTACAAAGGTGTAAACTTATTCAGACACTCGCGGTTTTCTATAATACTTTCATGCATTTTCAACGGGTTTTTACCACGATATTTAATTAATTGAGTGGTACGATCCAAAAGCGAACGAGAAAGAGGGTAGACAGATTTGTTTGCTCTTAAATCGACCCGCAGTATCCAGTCTTCTCGTGATCATGACGTTTGCAACAACGTTGAAATATCGAGACAACTCAATTAATTAAATATCGTGGTAAGAACCCGTTGAAAATGCATGAAAGTATTTACAAAGGTGTCTTGGGTTGCTGCTATTTTGTTGGGCCCCGTTTACCCACCCTAAATCCGACCCTGTACGTCTTCTCAAGCTTAAACATTTGCAGATACGGATCTCTGGCCTTGAATCAAGGAATTGAGGCTCTTTAAATACAGATTTACTTTGTTATTTTACATTCATTTTAACTGATCTTGATTCCTGTCTTAATATTTATTGGTCTGTAAGATTAGGCAGAGGGATATGTTTTAATGTAGGAACAATTACTTTGTATTTTATGCTTTTTTGGTGTTTGTGTCCAATTAGTTCTATATGCAACATGCGTTAACATTTTGGCTTGCTACCGTCCAACACACGTAAAAAAATAATTAATGACGATGATGGCCAACCAATATGAAAACGGGGGTTTTGTATGCATTGGCCGGCATTGAAAGTATGTGAAACACCGTTTGATAGTTGGTTTACCAATTGTCATTTGCGTGCTTTAGAAGTTGACGAACCAGTACGTATACAAAGTATAATGGTTTTGAGATAATTTAGGAGATTATTGCGATATTTTATTTTATATTTAGTTAAGCACAAAAGCTACCAGTCAGATCTTCATCAAATTTATGTGAGATAATGTCCGAAGTGTCTGTACCAACCCATTACTGCCCACTGTTGGGCTCAGGTCTCCTCCGAAGAGGGATTAGGCAAAGTCCACCACGCTTGCCCAGTGCGGATTGGGGACTTCACATATCTTTTCCGACATGGAGGTTTCCTCACGATGATTTCCTTCACCGTTTTTAAGTTTAAAGTGTCTGCTTTTCAGTTAAAAAGAATAATTGATCGGATCGGACGAATCGGTTCACATAGAAATGAAATACACGCAAAAAGGCACAGCATATCGTGAGATGGTGTCCGTTAAAAATACACATTTTTAAACACAGATCCAAAAGTACTCGTTCGATATTTAATAAAATAGGATCATATGACGACCAGCCAGCCAGCCATGGGGGTCGTCGTATCCCCCGCAGGGGACACAGTCGGGCCTTGGGGTAACTCCGCTGCCCGGGCTTGATCTCCCCGCCCTTTCTGAGCGGGGGTGATGGTGTAGTGTGGCATTGTTGTGTACCCATCTTGGGGTTTTACCAAGGGCTGGCATTGGCGCATCGCGCGCCCATCATGTTAGACAGCCTCCTGTTGACACCAGCTCCGGCCGAATCCTAGCCCATTCTGGGCAGTCTTCATCCGGTAAGTGATAGAACTGGAGAACAACATAATGATCAAAATAATCCAATTTGGCTTCCAGATAAACCTTTCTGTTTTTCCCTTTTAAAGAGGATGGGATATCCCTTTATTTTAATAATCTATATATCATCTTTCATCTGACACCAGAATCATTCAAATCGGTCCACCCAAACTAAAATTATGAAGAAACCAACATAAAAAGCAGACAAATCCCTCCTCCGTTTTTGGAAGTCGGTCAAGAACTAGGCATCAAATAGAACTTAGAATTTGACTTTTCAGTAAACCACGCAAGTATCACCACGTAAAGTGACGAGTCGTTTTACGATGTTCCCGACAACGGAGGCTTTACAACACGGAGATAAATTTTATGGTTGCATGATTCTGGAGTGCCGATATACGATGAATGTTTAGTGTACGGAGTTGAATCGTTTGGTTTTATGTTTGATTTGTATTGATGTCGTTTTATTTTAAGTGGCAGCTAGGTTTTTAGATAGAGTTGGTGAGTAGTTCAATTATTTCGTAGTGAAGATATAAATCGTATGTGGATGTGGTTGTAACGCTTGCCTTCTACACTGGATCACTGAACCATCAAATTGTACCTTAAATTAAATCTTAATATCTTATATTAATATTTTTTTGTTTGGACGTCATGTAACAGTAAAGTGCTAGCCAATGCAAGTAAAACAAGCCCAAACACGACTGTCTATCTTGCTTAGTACAAGAGTTCTTATGGACACCTTCCGAATCAATCATCAGATCAGCTTCATGATATCATATTATTGCATTGTCACACGACATACGTTTGTATGCAAAATGTCAACTCAATCAGATAACGGGAAGTATGTTAAAATTAACTCATAAGATTCCACCCGAAATCAAGCTGGTAAAAAGATTAATGTGCAATTTATCTCAACAATACTTTTATGCATTTTGAATGGGTTCTTACCACGATATTTAATTAATTGAGTTGTCTCGATATTTCAACGTTGTTGCAAACGTCATGATCACGAGAAGACTGGATACCTACTGCGGGTAGATTTAATATTATAGAAAACCGCGAGTGTCTGAATAAGTTTATCTCAAGAAACTAATAACGGTGAAGGAAACTTCAGGAGGAAATATGAATATCGGAAAACGATTCTAAAAATCCTACAAAGACATTTGAAGCCCCAATTCGCACCAGCCAAGCATGGTTACTATGCCTGATCCCTCTACTAAGGAGACCTGAACCCATCAGTGGGCAGTAATGAATTGTTGTAGTATAACTTACATTATTACTAAACGGGTTCTTACCACGATTATTTTCAATCGAGCGATCCCGATTTTCGGCACTGTTTCAAGCGCCATGATCACGGGCAGATTGAGGAACTGCGGGTAGGTCATTTAAGAGCAGAGAAATCTGTCTACTCTCTTTCTCGTTCGTTTGCCGGTACCACTGGAACTCGAACTCACATTTCGACATACCACACTGACAGTATTGGCGCTTGAAACAGTGCCGAAATATCGGGATCGCTCAATAGAAAATAATCGTGGTAAAAACCCGTTTAGTAATAGTGTAAGTGATGTAGATAACCGCGAGTGTTTAAAGAAATTTGTTGTAGTATTGTTTTTAAACCATTCCAAACATTTCCAAATCTAAAATTACCCATACGAAAGACCATGTAAAATATCATAAAGTTACCATGTTAGGTGTTCCAGCAATAATTCCTGAAAGCATTACTTAGCGGAATCGTTAAATGTAACAGCCGGAAAGCGGCAATCGCATTCGATACTGTTATGTTAGAAAAACAGGAACGAGAATATTGTTTGTACGTATCGTTCGCGTGAGCTATGCTTTTGTAAATGTGTCGTTGAAGACAAATAAACGTCGCATTGGAATATTTTGGAACGAAGTTCCTTATCGCGCGTTATCGAAAGGGGGCTAGACGGAAAAAAATCTTACGAAAAGTTGTCACGACACTTTTTTATTTTAGATCATTATCGCTAGATGGCGCTGTGATCAAAATCTTTTAAAACACGTTCCTTGTCGCGCGTTACGTTAGGAAAAAAAAATATAAGATATCTTTGAAAGGACCTTCGTTCTATTCGGATGTCCCATGTCATCTCTCAAGTTTTTTTTTATTATACAGTGATTCGTTAATGGTATATTGACGAAGGGTAATAGGTACGAGTATTCTGTTCTAATACAGAATTAGAAAATAATAATACTTAAGTAAAAAAGACAAAAATTCTACAATTCTATCTAAAAAATATCCCTATTATGAACTCCACTTCAATCAGTGGACACTACAACCTTGGGTAGGAAACACTGCTGCAAGTCGGAATGACGTGATGACCCAAGCACGGCAGTCGAACGATTTTGAATCTTGCTTATGGCTCTGCTTGCTGATTGGTGGTTATTTTAATGATTAGCTCGAAAACTGTTATACGTGAATTCCTTTCACAAACATATTTATGTGTTAAATTACAGTAAAGTCCGTTTGTATGTATGTAGAAGACATAGCTATGGCCTAATTATCATTTTCAATATCAAGCGTCAATTGCCCACTGAGATTCAAAACAAAAACGAGCCACGTGCCGAACGTCGACGGGAATCAACGAACATTACCGAAGGTGTACAGAATCATATCGGTCATTATAACCGGACATAATTCATTAAAAATGGGACATAATAAGCGACATGTCACTGTAAGGAAAGTCATTATATCAGACTATTTATAAAGAATTTCATATGAAAACCAAACTTCGTAGTATAGTTACGTCATAATAACCGGTTGGTCAATATGGGTGGAGTCATGATGAACGGATTCTACTGTATTGAAAACTAAAAACTTTGTTCTATATTTCAATTTTAACTACAATAAATTTCTTTAAACACTCGCGGTTATCTACATCACTTACATTATTACTAAACTGGTTCTTACCGCAGTTCTTCAGTCTTCCCGTGATCATGGCGCATGAAAGGAGTGCTGAAATATCGGGACCTCTCAATTAAAAATAATCGTGGTAAAAACCCGTTTAACTACAATACTATCCAAATGCCTGAAGGTGACTACAAAAATCTCCACCTACCCCAAGACTCATAGCCAGATAAAACGTTAAATAAAAAATCCTCACAACCATTTATTTTGCACTGCACTGTACCCATTGAAAGCGAAATAGATTTTTATAACATAACAAGAAGTGGTAGGGCGTGTAGCTTTCCCAGTAATGTACAATTAATGGTTCAGGCATCGTTCGTGCAAATTAGATTGAAGCTACTCGAAGACACGCCCTGCTATATGGCAGCATAGCTTCCACTTAAGTGTGGCGCGAGGTTTATGGTGTGTGAAAATTGTTTGTTGGACTGAGTTTGTGTGTTTTAGAAATTTGAAGTTTTATTTGCAGTATTAGCATTAAGGTTTGTTCTATGTGATGAAATGCATTAAGCATTCTGGGTTTTGTGTTATTTCTGTATATTTGTTAAACAATAGAAGAAAGTTATGCTCATTTTTCTTTAAAAAAATACTTGCTGATTTATAACATACCACATCGTGTGCATTTCTATGTACTCTATTCTTACTTTCTTTCTTTTCTTCCTACTTTCTTTCTCATAAAGTTACTCAAAGTGAAGTAATTTATAAATGACCTCTATAGAATCACTGTCATTGATAAAAAAATATCCGAATACTTTAAAAATGAAAGATCGCCAAACTTCGGACAAAGTCGACAGCTCGCCAAAGCTTCAAAAGTTCAACAGCAACCGACTCAAAAAGCGTCCACCAAAAAGATCCACAGTCAAAGATTATAATAAATTTGTAGACTGGACATTACGGGAAACGAAAATAATAAAATAATTTAGCTCTATTTTAATGAATACGCATTATTATTCACTCAACTGGGATCGGCAACCAAATTGGTTTGTTTACTTTTGCCAAGTCTGTGGCAAGAGCCAAAATTGAGCACAGTTCTAAAACTTGTTTTGTTAACATTTTTTAATCGTCTCATATTTTACGGAGATGATATATTTTCGCTGAAAATGCAATACAGCGTCGTTTAGTAATAAAGATTTACAAAAACATAGGGTTTTTATTTACATAAGGTTTAATTATAAATCAAAATTTAAAATTATTGGAATTTTTTTTTAAAAAGGGGCTCAAACACAGTATTGATTCCGAACGAAGTCCCCAGTTTCGCCATCTAGCGAATAGTGACGTTCCCAGTTGAGTGGTTATATCGAGTAAAGTATTTTTAGAAACATGAGAACGACTGAACCTTTTTTCAGAATAGCATAAAAACTAAAATAAATAAAAGTGCAAACATGTTTTAAACTTTTTGTAATTGTTTAAACTGTGATTTGTTTTGTATATCTATGTTTAGGTGTAACAAAAATCAAAAAATACAAAAAATGCACAACTAATCGTGAAGTCTTGTCCATTTACAAGTTACATTTTAAAACATAATTTCTTAAGTAATTGATAGATCTCTAAATAATTAAATGGGACTTCACAACTCTGAACGCGATCTACGTGAATGTGCATTATTAAATGGACATTTTAGTACGGTTGACTACCACATACCCCAAACTTCACAAAAAAAAACATTTCTCAGAAAGTCACCTCTACATACCATTTCTATAATCTTTGCCCAAAACAAAACAACGATTGGGCTTATTAGAAAAAAGCACGGGTAAGCTGGTTCGCTTCCCCATTAAAAATAAAAGCCTTCGCTCATTCCGCGGCTAATCAGAAGTGCTGAATCATCGGACCTTGATTGGGTCCGGGTTAATTATTCAGGTGATCCTCGATACTGTAGTTGTGCTTTGTCAATAGGTGCTTAGCTTTGTTGAGCTCAGAGATTTTCAGTGTTTACGGATTTTATCGGGGCTTTTTTTTGAGTAGGAGGAAATCACTGGACGTCCACTTAGGCCGCATGTGGGCTAAATGAAATTCGATCTACACCAAAAAGCTCGCTAGAACTCAGTACAGAGTCATGTGTGACGCAGTGGCGTGCACGCATATTTAAGTCAGGGTATGCAGAAATATAAATCTGAGTAATTTTCCACATATTTATGTCCTATAATCAATTAAACTTAACTCTTACGCTAAATGTGTGCCAATAATAGTAATACAAAATGTTTTTTGATTAAATATACAACGATTAATCGTTTTTTGTTACAAGCAAATTTGAAATGATAGGGTATGCAGTGCGTATTTGCTTGTATGAACTGCACGCCGCTGGTGTGACGTCACTACGTGTTATAAACTACAGCATTCTTTACCGTAGCACAGTGCATATTTTACCAGGGCGCGGCCAATCAGAAGTGCTTTGTCATTGGACCTTGATTATGCCCGGGTTAATTATTCAGGTGAAACTCACTGGATAGTCGATACTGTAGTTGTGCTTTGTCAATAGGTGCTTAGCTTTGTTGAACTCAGAGATTTTTAGTATCTCGTTGTAATTTTATTTTATCGAATAAATTGTTTGTATTTTTTTCTTTCTCATTGTTCTTTAGTTTTTGATTGATTAACCAAAAGAAGGAGATTATCAAAATGGCTACAAAATCGCTGTTTTCCCTGGTTTGCTGTTTGTCATCAGATATTAGTTGAGTCCGGGTTAATTATTCAGGTGATTCTCGATACTGTAGTTGTGCTTTGTCAATAGGTCCTTAGCTTTGTTGAGCTCAATTTTTCAGTATCTTGTTTTGGATTAAGTACTTGGTTTTCTATATTATGTTTAATGTAGTTTAAAGTTGACGACTGCTGACGATGCAGGAGGCAAAAAAAAACAATTTCGTACAAATAATATTTTAATCACACCGAGCGATGGTCCATCGCAACTTTGCACACGCGTATCCCATATAATTCTGTTATACGCAGTGATCAATAGTTACCCCTCAGGTCTTGTTGGTGAACAGATAATCCATCTCAAAGGTGGGTCCATGAATATTAAAGCGGGGTCTGACCCAATACTGGCATTCACCTTAAGCACAAATTAATATACCATACAGAAGTAAAAAATATGTTTATAATAATAGACATAGACATTCTTTAATAATGTGACTTACAATTTAGTTTGGTCTCTAATTTAAAATAATTAAATATTATGGAAGTAATTTTTGATGAAGAATGTTGTATTATTTTAGATACTCATTATAAAATAGGTGGGAAGCTATTTTAATTTTTACTAGATCTACAATAGCCCCATTCTTTGGGATCATTATAATTACCAAGCCACGACTGGATATGATGGTAGACTGGGAAAGTATGAAAGCAAGCTGTGTCTTGTGTTGGAGGAAGAGAAGATAAGTTGAATAATAATATAAGGCAGTTTGTTTGATATAATTTTATAAATGAGCCCTTTAAAAGAGGCTCTCGAATTTCTGAAGATTTTCGCTTATAACTTTTATTTTATAGTTCTACGAAAAAAAGTTACTGAACCAAAGTTGTTGAGAATTTAATTTGCAACAAAAATGCTCACATTTTTTTATCAAATAAATAGTTTAAGAGATATACCGCAAAAACTATTTCAAGATGGCGGCGGACAAGGGTGGCGACCCCACAAACTTGGTTTCACTGACCCCCCCTACACATCAAAACAACAACATTGCGTCCTCTAAAAAACGCAAGGTAAGGCCTAAAAAATGTAACATTTCAATGGACTAGGTTTTGTATTAACATTTCTTTCTGTATAATAATTTAGTAGCTCAAGTGCAATGAGGTAACGTTATTTTGTGGTTGCCGACTGAGATATATTATCAGGAGCCCGGATGTTGTGTGACCTGATCTTCAAATGGGGTGTTGGTGATTGGCTGCTTGAGTGGCCAAATAGATTCTATTTAGTTACTCTACTCTACTAGTCTACTATCTTAGTTCACCCGCGCAACTTCGTCTGCGTCATTTAAGATGGGAAAATTAGAGTGTTTCCGTAATAATAATAAAAACCATCCCTTAAAATTCCAGTGTTCCCGTAATAAAAAAAGCCATCCCCGAACTTTAACGAACATTTTAAAAAAGAATTGACCAAATTAGTCCAAGCCTTGTTGAGCTCGCTTACCAACGCATTTTACGATTCATTTTATATTATAGATTAACCTACATCAAAACAAGTTTACTGACTGGGTTGTACCATCAAATTAAGCGTTAATAGTGCTAAGAATAGTCGTGGTAGCCGAGTGGTTGAAGCGCTTGCCTTCCGTACGGGAGGTAGCGGGTTCAAAACAGGCCGGCTTGTACCTCTAAATCTTAATATAAAAATGATTTATGTGCAATTTTTCACAACACCACTGGCTAAAAACGGTGAAGGAAAACATCGTGAGGAAACCTACATATCGGAAAAGGGTTCTAAACATCCTTTGAAGATATGTGAAGACCCCAATCCGCATTAGACAAGCGTGGTGGACTATGCCTAACCCCTCTTCAGAGGAGACCTGAGCACAGCAGTGGGCAGTAATGGGTTGTTACAGTACAGTACAGTGCTAAGATGGTATTAGCCCGAGAGCTAGTGCCAATTTTTGGGTAAGTATTTGAGGCAAGCTGAAAATTTGGTCCATAGTTCTGATACCCCAACTTGGAACTATAAAACTGGCTGCTGAGTAGCGGAACTAAACGGATTTCTACATTTAAAAAAGTAGAGAGCCCCAACAAATCTCGTTTGCTTTTAAACCTACCCGCACTGTGGCAACCAATAATTCTGATCCTGAATCGCGGTTACGACATTTACAGAAATCTTCGCATATATACTACATCTGAAATCTACTACAGTGGGCTTCGGCCTGACCACCATACACTATCTCGCCCAGTTGGAGATCTCCCTTTGGCCATAAGTCCACTGTACCCACACGCACTACTCAGTCCCGTGATCATATTTGCCAGAAAATCTTTAAAATACAATTTTATCGTTTTTCCTTGTAAATCGCAACGTGTTTAAAGTACAGTACTCATGGTAAGGATTCTTGTGACGTCACAGGCCTCTTCAGCCCTCTCTCGTATTATGATCTCAAGTGTATCAACCCTTTAAGCTACAATAAGCCCTTGAAAAGCGAAGGAACGTTTTAATAGCTCAGTCAATATTATTAAATCGAGTTTGAACGGTGCTTGGAGAAAAATGGAATTCGAGTTTCCTTTTTAAAGATGTTGGAGTGGTAAAAAGATTGTCCATCAGAGAAATGTACTTGCGGGTACTTTTAAAAATCAATGTAAAAAAATATGTTATTTAAACATTCCGTAATTTACTATTAAAGTAAATTAGTGGATTTAAACATAATTTTAAGACAACCTATTAGGTACTGTACCAACCCATTACTGCCCAGTGTTGGGCTCAGGTCTCCTCAGAAGAGGGGTTAGGCATAGTTCACCACGCTTGCCCAGTGCGGATTGGGGACTTCACATATCTTCAAAGGATTTTTAGAATCCTTTTCCGACATGCAGGTTTCCTCACTATGTTTTCCTTCACCGTTTTTAGCTAGTGGTGTTGTGAAAAATTGCACATAAATCTTTTTCACATTTAGATTTAGAGGTACAAGCCGGCCGGATTTGAACCCGCGACCTTCCGTTCAAAGTCAAAGTCAAAAGTTAGTCAACCATCCCCGGTCTCCCTTACTCATCACCCCCTTTGTCAGGTGCTTAGTGTAATAAATATTTACGAACTCTAAGACAGACATTAAGTTACTCGACTCTATAACCTAAAATGACCCCATTTCCAAGAGCTGATAACTTTGAGAGTTCAACCTCTACTTAAAGGTCTTGGACCTGTTCTTACAGAGGTCAGATTTGTTTTTAAGAATGTTTATCATATTATTGTTAAGTGTTGTATAAATATAGTTTATTTTATTATAGTCTAACCGTTTATCTGTGGAGACCACTCGACTGTGTGTGGAGTTGAATTATTTTATGACTAGGTTACGTTGCGTTTTTTAAATATACTATAGAGTATACAGGGTGGACTTTTCATGATGGTGCTTATTTAAAAAGTAAATATACCTAATGGACACAAAAGATAAAATAAATTTTGGTTCTAGATAGCGGCCTTTCAGTGTCCTCTGACATTGCAGAGGTCCATGAGCGACGAGTACCAGTTACGATCGATCAAGTGATCTGTTTGCCAATGCCTGCACAAAGTGGGAATGAGTTGCTCACCAAGGTCATTTCATTATCGTAATCTTTTTTATTTTATATTTAATGTAAAATTGTACAGTATTATGTACAAATACTTAAAAAAAAGCTCATTATACAAAAAAAAAAGACATGCCCGCTAAGTTTCTTGCCAGTTCTTCTCAGGACGGTGGCTATAATTATTATTTTTTGTGTCCGAACTGGTGGTAGCTTTTAACTTTTGACGTCAACAAGAATGAGTACGTCATCAATGTCGAAAATAAAGTATTTAATTTCATTTAAAGTATTTCATTTCATTTCATTTTATTTCAATAAAAAATAAATTATAAGTTCCTGTCAGATTTTGATAAAGTTTAAATTGGACTCTTCGACATTTATCACAATTGATTTAAAAAATGACTACTCAAGCAATCTTACCGTATTCTTTATTCGTCGTTGAAACAATTGAATACCTCTTTTCAAGTTTTGTAAGTCGGTTAAAACTTGAGTATCAACTTCAAACATTTTCCAGCATGTTATTCCATTACCAGGTCAGAGCGGTTGTTTTATTTGTAGAATAGTAAATGTCAAGCACTAACCCACTCGCTTACTTAAAGAGTAATGTGGACACTCAAACTCAGTCCTTACTCGAGATATAGAAGAAATACCTATACAGAAATATATTATCATACAAATCGCTTTTTGAAAGTTTATTTAACTTACGCGAGACCAATAATAACGCACGAGATCCTGAATCGCGGTTACGACATTTGCAGAAATCTTCGCATATATACGACATCTGAAATCTACAACAGTGGGCTTCGGCCTGATCATGCATACACTACCTCGCCCGCAAGGAGATCTCTCTTGGCTTAATATCATATGTACCCACATGTAACAATGTTTTTTTTATTGCAAGACTAGCTGGCCTACACAACTTCGTCTGCGTCACTTATGGAAATGTTCTCACCGTTTAAACCTTCCCTGGACTTCTACGAAGATTAAAATAAGCCAAATCAGTTCAGTCTTTCTCGAGTTTTAGCGAGACTAACGAACAGCAATGCATTTATATATATAAGAAGATAGATGCTTACGTACCACCTGATGGAAAGCAGTAATGAACCTCTGCAGTGCCAGGGCAATGAGTGGCCGTTATCTATCACCTGCTTAAAAAGGAATTTTCTTAAACCTCGTGTGAAGTGGAGCATGTCTTGCACTGTATGTAACTATGTAAGTTCGGGTGCAATCTTGCAAGCTAAATTTGTCAAACTTCCCGGTTTCCGATTGAGCTGACATTTTGCACGCAGATGTATATCGCGTGACAATGCAATAATATGACAAAATGGCGCTGATCTGATGATGGATTCGGAAGGAGGTAATAGAAACTCTTGTACTAAACAAGATAACCGTTGTGTTTGGGCTCGTTTTACTTGTATAGGGTGGGCCAATCTAACGTTTGCATTTTGAACTACTATTTATTTAGAGAATGACAGCTGATATGTCATTCAATTTATGTTCATAATTTAGTAAAGGTTTGACATTTACGAAATGGGACGTTTTCGGTTCGCCTAATGGGCAGAAGATTGTTTGGCCGAAGATGAGCATTTTTACCGAAAAATCGTCTTTTCAGATGAAGCCCATTTTCACCTCGGAGGCTATGTCAATAAGCAAAATTGTCGCATCTGGAGGTCGGAAAATCCACACGTCACCATTGAGAAGCCAATGCACCCACAAAGAGTTACGATTTGGTGTGGGTTTTGGTCCGGCGGCATCATTCGAAAATGAGCAAGGAGCCGCCGTTACGGTCAATGGCGAGCGTTACCGTGCCATGCTCAACGAATTTTTGTTTCGAAAAGTTGAAGAGTATGACATGGACGACATTTAGTTTCAATAGGATGGCGCAACATGCCACACAGCCAACATGACAGTCGAACTTTTGGAAAATGCAAACTTTATATGACCCACCCCTTATTAGCTAGCATTTTACTGCTACGTATTCATGATCTTAAAAGCTTGTATTTAAAAAGTTTTCTTTAAAATTAATAATAATTTAATTAGTTTTTATTTCTGTATAGTTTATTATTTTATTGTAGAGATGTACTTTGCATCTGTTCTTAGTGCACTTAAATACGTCTAAGAATACTCGTTTTTGGCTTAAGGTCTGTTTCGTAAAGACTGAATGGAGTCTAGTGTTTGTCTGAATCATAGTTTAAATGCTTTAGAATTGTATTTGCTTTTATGGTTGCTAAATTAAAGTTATATTGAAGACTTTAACGTTTATAAAATCACAAGTACTTAATACAATGCTTTTCTCAAGAATAGCAACCCACGCTTTTTTTTTTTTTCAGTTGGAGGTAATCACCGGATCGGGTATGTGGGAGTTGAACCGCACTAAAACCTCCAACCGCTCACACTCAGCGTCCGAACCCCGGCTGAGGCCAGAACCCAGCACGGGGTTTGGTGGGACGGCGCGACGCGTTACGCGCTCGGCACTCTTTCCCGTCGCTCCGTCCCCAGGCAACCCACCCTTGGTCCCGCCTTGTCGTGGCGGTGGGCTTGAGTGCGTGGCGTGGGTGCTTTAAACATTAAACCTGCCAATGTACCTGTTTTGTGCATAAACTCGAATAAATGAATAAAGTTTTTTGTTAAACGGCAATAAATGTTTTAAAAAAGTCATGCCATAATGAAATCAAAAGTCTTAGATTTAGATCTTAGATTTTTTGACCTTAACGTAAGTATTAACGGTAACCTATTAAGCTGATATACAGCCTTACAGTATATAATTTCAATTATGGTATTCGAACAGATTCGAACTAAACTGTGTAACTTTGCCTGCACCTAGAATTATAGAACTCACGACACTCACAAACACCGTAGTTTCCTATCACAAAACAATAATCATAATCGGTTCAGTATATTATTCAACGATTACTCCCTAAAACGTCACAAACATCACGCAAATACCATATGATAAAAGTATACATTCAGTAAACAAATGCGACTGCTTGCGACCAGAGTGTGCGCCGTTCTTAATCCACTTTAGTATAATTGCATAAATCCCGTTTATCTTGTCTGTTCGGTGTGAAACCTCAGAATGCAACGTGTTCAATAATATTAATTAATTAAAATCAGCCATTTTTAACGGCAACTCATTAGCGCTTTGTAGACGTCAGCTGTGTCATAGTGCAAATAATTTAAAGTGGTTTTAAGAATAAAATATTTTTTTTATTTAAGACTAATATATTTTTAATTAAAGTAAAACTAAATTAGAAATTAACGTGTGGATTGAGTTGTGATAGTTAAAATAAATTTATTGGCAGAAAACTTGTATAACAAGTTTTGAGATCGTGAATATTATATAGCAGTAAAGCTTATGACAAGTAAAACGAGCCCAAACGCTACAGGTCTATCTTGATTAGCACAAGAGTTCCTATGACTACCTTCCGCATCCATAATCAGATCAGCGCCATTTTGTCATATTATTGAATTGTCACGCGATATAAAAAGTGCAAAATGTCAGCTCAATCGGAAACCGGTAAGTTTTTTTCAAATTTAGCTTGCAGGATTCCACCCGAGCTTACATATTAACATATATAGTTTCAAAGTTACGTCCAGTGCAAGTTATTATAAAACTAAAATGATATTTCGTCGCCTCAGTGCTTGTTTGGCCAATCTGCACTCGAGCAAATTTTACAGGAGACAGCAAACAAGCACGGAATTTTCGTTAAGTGCCGTGTTGAGAAAAAATTTGAAATGAGATTTTTATTGTTTTAGAATTGAATATTTTAAAAAAATATTTTACCAGTCGGATGGAAATTTTATTCTTTATAATACAGCATTTAAAAGTAATTTTCGTAAAAAATGTCAGATTGGCCAAACAAGCACTGAGGCGACGATTTGTACAACTTAACTTACTGTTTGTCTTATACTGTGGTACTACACCGAGTTGCAGAATTATTTAAATCCCCACAACAGGGCGTATCGTCTCGACTCAGAGCTCTCTAGAAATCTCAGCTTTTTCTTCATAATATTTCATTTATTTAAATTAAATGTATCTTCGTATAAACTTTGTCATTTTCACTTTTAATATTTATAAAATTTATCTGTTGTTTGATGCGAGTATATTTTTTGTTGTCAACAAAATGAAGTGTGAATTAACATAATTGTTAAAGAATGATGATTTATTTGTAAAGTCTGGAGTTTTTGCAAGCAATTATCTTTGTATCTTTAGAGTACACCTTATGTTTTGACGTGACAACGTCTTATAAATTGGTTTGCCGGGTGACACTTCAAGAAACTGCGTTACGCTCCGCTCACGTTATGCGCTCACAATGAGAGCGAGTGAGAGGCACGCGTGCCTTTCACTTTTTATGTCTGTCTCTCTCGCTCTTAGGTGGGCTAACCATGCTCGAGTCGTTGTCACGTAAAACTTTCGCCCGTATATCGACTTTACAGGCAACCAATTTTTTTTGACCTTCAAAATGTATGTGTGTCCACATCTAATTTGAAATAAATGATTTGACTTTGACTTTGATAAATGTTTGAAATTTTCGTTAATTTTTATCTATATAACTTTGAATCAGGATTCGGAATTCGTTTCCAGTATAATCCTCGATTAATCGTGCTATTTTCCATGAAACTTATATCTATGACTATCTATGAAACCGCGCAATGAAACAGCGCAATAAAAACTGCACGTCATCTATAATTTTTAAATGAATATCAAAATGTACTGGTAAGCTTCTTCAAACGAGGCTTGAGGAGGGTCCTTAAAGTTAGGTCGTAGGTAGCGACCCCTCAGTGTCCCCTGACATTGCAGAGGTTCATGAGCGACGATAACCACTTCCTATCAAGTGGGCCGTTGGCTCGTCTGCCTACATGACAATAAAAATAAAATAAAAAAAATGAGCATAACTTAACAACGCCTGGACCGATTTGGCCAATTTTATTGTCGTTGAAGTTACTGGATCAGAGATGTTTTTTATGGCGGAAAGAATTGGAATAATTCACATTTAATTAAAAGACACAAACGAAGTGTGCGGTCCAGCTAGTTCATAATAAATATGAATATTCACGGAACTGATAACAGTACGATATATATGTATTCATGCTTTATTTGTTATACCAATATCTATAATAACATATGT
Source organism: Trilocha varians (assembly GCA_030269945.2). Taxonomy (NCBI): domain Eukaryota; kingdom Metazoa; phylum Arthropoda; class Insecta; order Lepidoptera; family Bombycidae; genus Trilocha; species Trilocha varians. The sequence continues at coordinate 9,370,020 of AP028273.1, read as the reverse complement.
ATATATATATGTAGAATATTGTATTAACCTTGTCTTTGCTTGTAACACCTCGATCGTTAGTTGTTTACGCAATCGACAATCATTTTTGCTTTCGTTTGACTGTACAAAACTGTAACTATGTAACCAGCATTTTGTACCAGTTCTTGTCATTCTTTAAAATAAATTATTTGTAAAAAATATACAAGATGTATTTTTTATGTCGATATGTTTAGTTAATAATTTTCGGAATGGTTCTGATTACACTGGTGATTTGTGTTCATGCCTATTAATTTTTTTTTTACATTCTGTTTTTATATCGATACATATATTTAAATTGTTCTGGGTGTAGCACCTAATACTATGTATAATTATGTGGGTTCTAGTGATCTTCCCGGTTTCCGATTAAGCTGAAGATTTGTATGAATATGCATATCATGTGAAAATGCTTTGATATGGTAAGCTAATCTGAAAGATGAAGTCGGAAAGTAGACATAGACACTTCTACACTAAACAAGATAAAACCATCGTTTCATATATCTTGGATGGCACTGTTTTACATTAAATGCTTGAAACTTATTTAAACATCCATTATTTTTAAATGAGCAGTGACTTCCGGCAATGCAATAACGATAACCGCTTACGATCAGGTAGTCCGTAAGCTCGTCTGTATAGGCAATAAAAATCAATCAAAAACAAAAAAATACACATACAAACACTTTTTAAAACAAAAAGACATATATACCGCTAACAGCGTTGTCTTCCACACCATCCCTTATTTATAAACTTATTCAGACACTCGCGGTTTTCTATAATACTTTCATGCATTTTCAACGGGTTCTTACCACGAAATCACTGATCTTCTCGTGATCATGACGTTTGCAACAACGTTGAAATATCGAGACAACTCAATTAATTAAATATCGTGGTAAGAACCCGTTGAAAATGCATAAAAGCATCTCTTATTTGTTTATTTCAAAATATCTCCGTACAATGTTTTAGCTGTCGTCATCTCTGTTCATCGGAACAAAGCAGTTTGTTAGTTCAGTACTTCGAGTTACGCTCGTCGACTGCGAGTGCTTTTTCATTTCCGGCCGCCAGAGGGCGCCTGTGTCCTTGTTTTTTTTCGCTCGAGCCCCAAAGAGGCTGTGCAATTAAATTGTTTTTTGACTCGTATTATTTTCTAGGCATTGGTGTATGGAGATTTTTTCTTTAGCCTATTTTATTTGCGAATAACAAGATGATTTATCCGTTGGTTGTCATCTTTTTTGTCTTATTCTTTCGTAATGCTATCTCGTCGGAAGAACTAAAAGTGAACACTGAAAGAATTTTTCTAATCGGACCATTGGTTCCTGAGTTTATCGCCTTCAATTTGATCGTTCAATTTGAGCACCCCTGAGATTAAATTGTTACAGTATGACAGAACACAAAAGGTAATCATTATACACACGCACACATACTCACACGTTCACTGTTACACACATACACAAATGCTGCAAGATAAATTAAAAAAAGCTTATAAAAATGTTCATCACCCCTGAGATTACACTATAAATTGACATGTATAAAATAAAATAAAAAATAAAAAAGCACTTTATTCCATATTCAGCTGTCTTACACTACACTTACATCTTTTTTGTTGTTATTTCTACTTAGTTACTAATAATCTACATTCTATGATTCTATTTATACTTTTGTAAAATATATTATTTTACTAATTCAGGTAATTTTACTTTAATTTTAAAACTATCTTCTTGCAATCCTGTTTTTTCTTAACAATATTCAGACATGATTTTAAAATAGGTACATAGTGTTTATATTCAAATAGAATATTTTGTTATGACATCGTTATGTTACTTACTTTCTATTCAATATCAACAAAAAATATCATTTTAACCGTTTTTAGTTAAGTTAAATTAAGATAACTTTGTTTAGTAACAATGAACATGTTTAATTAGGTATATTACATTATATATTTTTTTGGGTTTGATCTTAAAAGTTAATATTTTACAATGTTTGTGTTTCACATGGTTTTTAATTAATGTGACTTAATTTTACTAATTGACCTCTCTTAACTTCATTGATTGTTACAACAATACTAAGTTCTAGTAGTTTATTTTAAATTTTTTTTTTTCTAAACAATTCTTGCTAAAGAATTACAGTTTCTTTTCGAATACAAATTTAATCGTTTTTTAAATTTAAGTTTTATAATTTAATTTACTTGATTTACATAATTTTGAGTTCTTGTTCAATATCATTATAGCGTTATAAACTCAATATTACATTAAATGTTTTTAGATAACATTTTACAATTTATATTGTATATTTCTTCGAAATACAGAATATGGACCCCTGTTGAGGGTATGTGCCTCCTCTCAACTAAAAATGAAATATAACCTTATATTAAAAATAATACAAATTACTTTCATTGATCAACTTCAAATTAGTTTCCCTATCATAATACTATATGACTAGATCATGACAGGTAAGTATTAATATTGTTTTTTTTTCCACCATAATTTGTTTTAATTATAATTATTTTTCTTAATTACATGTGAATCTAGTTGGAGGGTTTTGGTCTTTTTCCCCACGGGGACCAGCCGGCTTGGGGAAGGTTTTGTAGTTTATACATTTTTTGTTTCCTATTTATACAATATCTATTTAATGAGAGATGTGCCGTTAAATAAAAACTTGTTTTGTTCTTTTACGTTTGCACTTGTTCTGTTTTAGTTATGCCTGCCGTCTGTTTTTGTTTTGTAAATTTTTGTTTATTTTTTTTAATTTTTTTAACTTGTGTAGTAGATTGATTTTTTTGACAATGATCTGTCCGTTTCTTCGGATTTTTAAGAATATTTTTATTTACAATTATGAGTTTATCATATTTTAAAATTGCTAAATTTCCTTTCTCTCTTTCCATTATTACTTGTTCTTGCAATTCTTTCCTTTTTTCAATTACATATTTCGGGTAATCTTCTTTTATGTAATAAGATGTATTTTTTTGAATATTTCTTTGTTTGTATATATTTATCTTTATACCCAGTGTGGTGAAAGTGACATTTAGTGGACGAGGGCCTTCGCCTTTTTTTCCGATTCTTCTGATCTCTTGTATGTCTTTGTAGTCTAGTTTTATAGAAAAAAATTGTTGTACAAAAGAAATGATTTTTTCTTCTAGACTTTCATACGATTTTTCGGTTTCTTCTAAACCGAAAATAACTATATTCCTTTGTCTTGCACTTTTTTCCAACAAATAAAGTCTTTTTTCTTGATTTTCACATTGTTCTTTAAGTTTGTCATATCTTTCTTCTAGTATTTTAAATTTTTGCTCCAAAATGAGGTTTACATTTTTAGTGACTCGGTCTGCTATTTGCTCAGCACTTTTTAGTATTGTATCCTTTTGTTGGTCAAGTTCTTTTTGAATATTACGAAGTGCTTTCATAACTTCCTCCATAATTTATGATAGTTTACCTTTAGACTATTGTAGTAGTAATTTAATGTTGAACTTGTTAATAAAGTTGTAGGTAGATCGAAAAAAAACAATATCGTGTTTGCGTAACTAGAATTTTAGTTAATTCACTTTATTTGTACTCACAGTTTTATTTAAACAACACTTTTACAACCATAATATTTAAAATATCTTGGAATAATTTCACTGTTCTACATTTAAAATGGTGAAATTAAAGAACTGTCGTCCGCCAATGGGCCCTGATATTTTTCACTGTTTATTCAACTTTATTCACTGTTTATGCCGTTAATGTCACTGTTCACTATTTTCAAATGTTTATATACTGGGTATTTATAACATTTTCGAAAATTTATGAAATATATAAACTTTAATCTATTTTTAAACTCAATTTAACACGGAGTCGAAGTTAACCGTGGCTCAGTCTGACATGTACAACACAGTATATACACTGGCATTGCGTAACACAGTATATACACTGGCATTGCGTACGTACGTATAAGTACATAAGCGACTCAGGGCAGTTGGGTTCTAGACTCTATATCTACTATGCAAGAAATACGACACGTGTATAAGTCAAATTGTAACTTAAGTTAAAAGATGTTTTCACGTAAAAATGTTCATAACCCCTGAGATTGCATTAAATAGACATATATAACACAATAACGCGACGTCTCCCGCGGCGTCGACTATTAATTGATCGTTGGACCGACACTCGACTCTGGGGATGTAATCAATCCCGTTAAGCGCTACCGATGCTCATACGATCATAATATTATGCACACAGAGTAATATAAAAGGTAAACACACACAGACACACTCTTACACTCGCAGTCTCAGTCTCACACACAAATATTGCATGTTAAAAAAACAGGTTGTAAAAATGTTGAGTACCTCTGAGATTTCATTATCAGCTGACATGTATATCACAATATTAACTCTGAAAATGCACAAATTGTTAAGCGACAGTTACATTTTACAATGCAGTAGGTAGGTTGTAAGTTCGATTATTAAGTACCTATGTAATTCATAAAAACACCACACGTTTTATAAAACTGCTCTTAAAAATGTTGAGTACCCCTGAGAATACATATACAATACAATAACGCGACGTCTCCCGCGGTATCGACTGTTAATTGATCGTTGGACCGACACTCGACTCTGGGGATGTAATCAATCCCGTTAAGCGCTACCGATGCTCAAACGATCATAATATTATGTACACAGAGTATTGCAAAAGGTAGTACATACATGCACACGTTTGTGGCGAACATTTCCGTCACAGTCGAAACGCATCACGTGCGACGCAAATCTGCGCACGCAACTTCGTTTCTGAGTTTGTACGACGAAGACCGAACTTGGACGGCAAAACGTCATCTAGGAACTCTCGATTCTCTCAGTGACAACGCTATCTTGTACATCCTAATTAATTTTAACTATTTTATTATTTTTACTGTAAATATTTCGAATATACGCTTTACCAAACAAATTCAAATCGTTCAACATTCATACCTCCACACGTTCATACATACAACACACTCGTTCTCTCTCAAACACGTATGAAAAATGTCATGTCTGTATAAAAACATATGAAGTCTTAATTAGTAACGTTAACAGTAGGCACCTGTCAAAAGGTAAACACATGTGAAAAAACAGAGATGCTTTAATACTCGTATATCTGTAAAAAATTGCTCACGTCATAATCATTATCATCAGCTCTTAAGCGTCCACTAATAGATGTAAGCCTCTTCCAAATATCGCCAAAACGACCGGTGCATGTACACAAATTTTGTATAATACATTGCGATTTGATTTGAACGAATTCCAGATATAGTCAGTAGTTATGTATTAAAAAAATAATGTCACTGCTTACATAATTTTATGCCTGGTAATAATTTAAAAGCCAAATAGGTTTTATCATATTTCAAGATTTTACACTTTTTTTTTGGCACTGGCTATTTAATTTAATAATATCTCGATTTTTTAAGGCCTATTGATGTACCTATAATAGTATATTTTATGTGTCATTTTTTGTATAATTTCTTAGGTGTGTACAATCTGAACATTTGTGACGTCACTGCCAGCTGAGACTGAAAAACAGCGCTGGATGTTGGCATTGATTTTATAATCTATGTCGATATTCAGCAATACGCTGAGTCTCGGCTGGTTTGTGGTAAAAATGTAATAGGTATGATTATGTAAATTGTTTTTTTTTTTCATCTTTTGAACCATTTTTATCTCAAACTAGCTGCTGCCCGCGACGTCGTCTGCGTTAACCCTATGACCCGTTTTTTTCATTTTTCCCGGCAACTATTCGATTTTTTCTCGCCGTAAAAACCATCCTTGAACTTCAACAATTCAACAATTTAAAAAAAAGATTTGGCCAAATCGGTCCAGGCGTTGTTGAGTTATGCGCTTACAACACATTTTGCGGTCCATTTTTATATTATAGATAGATAAAGTATGTCTATGTCTAATAGAAGTAATTCAAAGCCATAATACTTTGGCCTCAGTATGATACCCAGTTATGGAGGTTTCAAAGGTTTCTATAAAAATATTTCAATCAAAAACCAGGAAATGAAATACTGAAGGAAGGAAATGAATACTCTTCGGTGTTTCCCGAGCGCTATGACTTGTCCTTCTTCAAACGAGGCTTGAAGAGAGTCCTTAAGGGTAGGCCGTAAGTAGCGGCCCCGCAATGTCTTCTGGCAATGCAGAGGTCCATGAGCGACGGTAATCGCTTACGATCAGGTGGGCCGTTAGCTCGTCTGCCTACGTGGCAATAAAAAAAAAAAAAACTGAGCAACAAGAACTTAAAGTCAAAAAAAATACAACTCTTTTAAAATGTTATTATATTTGAAAATAGAAATTCAATTATAGAGTTTATCCGTCTGTCTGTGTGATGGACGCATGCCAAAGCTAGACATCAGATTGAGGCGTTCGATACCAATCAACCAGGCTTACTAGTTCTAGATGAAGGACTGGATATCAAACTACGATTAAATGTTTAAAAAAAGATCTTTAAGATAATTTCAATTTGGAATGAAGTTTCGTTTCACGGTGTTTTTGGAGCTCTGTGACCCCCTTTGGAGCCCCTCAAAACTCTGCTATTGAAGTGGTTAATGAGCGACGGTAACCTCTTACGATCAGGTGGGTCATAAGCTCGTTTATCAGTCTTGCATTAAAAAATATATTGTTTTAAAGAGCTGACTTGTGAAATTTTGCGTGGGTGTTGAAAAAAGTAAGTTATCACATTTAAATAAATTTAAATATCCTGTTTTTTTAGTTTTCACGAAAATCACTACGCTTTCATTTCTTTTTCAAGACCCTACAATCTAAGAACTTTACAGACCAAATTCTCAGACCTTCTACATCTAAACTATAACGCAAACACAAATTGAAATGTAGATTCTGTAGTGGATTCAAAATAAAAATAAATAAATAAATAAAAACAAAGAAAGCAGCGACCCAGCAAATAGTGCTGTAACCTCCGTTGTCGCCTGAATTTTTAACGAACCATCCTGTGTTCAAATTGAAAAAGAAACTAGCAAACGTAAATTCGGACGAGATTTTTTCCCTTCGAGGAGTGATGTTGTTGGGGTCTGATTTTGTAAAAACGAATATTTAAGTGATCTAGTGAATTCAATTGAAAATAATTCTACGGAATAATTATATATTTTTTTTTATTGCCTTGTAGGCAGACGAGCTAACGGGCCAAGTAAGCGGTTACCGTTGCTCATGGACCTTTGCAATGTCAGCGGACACTGCGAGGCCGCTACCTACGGCCTAGCTTTTAAGGACTTTCTTTAAGCCTCGTTTGAAGAAGGACAAGACAAGTGAAGGACATAGCGCATTTTGCATTATTTGCACTTTTTTTATTTATTTTGTTAGAAGACTACAAAACAATGTGACAGTACATAATTTTCTACTACACTATCAACTTTCGAAATCTTTACTTCGGATAGATGATTCTATAACGGTTAATTAAAAAAAAAGAATACGTATGTAAAGTAACATCTTCTGTTGATCGTGAACTGAACGTCTTCTTGTGTAAGGGCACTATTACTAAACGGGTTCTTACCACGATTATTTTTAATTCCCGTGATCATGGCGCTTGAAACACTGCTGAAATATCGGGACCGCTTAATTAAAAATAATCATGGTAAAAACCCGTTTAGTAATAGTGTAAGTGATGTAGACAACCGCGATTGTTTAAAGAAATTTATCTTCTGTTTATTTATTTTTAACCTAGCTCAGTTATTAGCTATGAAATCATAATTAAAATGAAACTGCGACAAGCTTAATCATTAATTTAAATATAATCCTTCGATTTAGTTCACTCAGGCCTAAATATATAGATACCTATCCAATTTATATAGAATACTTTAAATTATAACAACACCAAGCCGTAACACAAACATTGAAATAAAATGAAATGAATTACTTTATTTTCAACATTGATGACGTACTCATTCTTGTTGACGTCAAAAGTTAAAAGCTACCACCAGTTCGGACACAAAAAATAGTTATTATAGCCACCGTCCTGAGAAGAACTGGCAAGAAACTCAGCGGGCATGCTTTTTATTTATAATGAGCATTTTTTAAAGCATTTCTACAGTATTATACAATTTTACATAAAATATACAAAAAAAAAACGAACGAACGCTTTCAGGTTCGGTTTCAAACAACATCTAACCTCATCTTACCTTAGTACAGTATACATATAAATGTACAATGAGCCACTCTGGGCGGGCGATACCTATTAACTTGCCAAATTCCGCTCTTACACTTTTATTATAGGTTTATTTGCTCGTATACGATTTATTAGTTTCGTTGACAAACTTGAAGAATAAACTATAATAGATAATATCGAGGTTTTCCTTGTTGAGTTATAGTTGTGTAGGTAATTGTTTGAAGGTCGTTGCTCGAAAGAGATATCATATTTAATAGGGGTGTGCGAATAATTCCAACTTACGAATTATTCGTTCGATACTCGAATCGAATTATTCGAATCTTCGAGTTATTCGAAATTCGACGAATATTCGAAAAATTTCGAATAATTCGAAAAGTTTTGAATATTCGTTCGAATTTCGAATAGTATCGAATTTGACTACTTATATGACTATGAAAGAGATATCATACTTAAGGTTATGTTAAAGACTGGAGCTGCGCAACGTCGTCTGCGTCACATAAAAATCAGATAGCAATTACCTATTCTTTGCGTTTAAACTCGTGATAATTTCTCAACGAAATGTCCTATTGGAATAAAATAAAAAGTATGTTACAGAAACAAGTGACGGATTCATAAAACAATTGGAACGAAGTTCCTTATCGCGCGTTATCTAAAGGGGGCTAGACGGAAATTCTTATGAAAAAGTTGTCACGACACTTTTTTTGTTTTATATGATAAATGCTAGATGGCGCTGTGATCGAAATATTTTATAAAACAATTCCTTATTTTGTTTTATAAGATTAATGCTAGATGGCGCTGTGATCAAAATATTTTATTTAAGTTATAATAATTAGTTAGTTTGAAATGTCTGTCTCTCTCTCTAAACTTTAAATTTAAAAAAATAAAATTTTATTACAATTCCCTCACTAATTAATCGAAAGGAACAGAAACAAAAAAAGTGTCGTGACAACTAAAAAGTGTCGTGACAACTTTTCGTAAGATTTTTTTCCGTCTAGCCCCCTTTCGACAACGCGTGATTACATATGACCCATTTTGTGTTTGATAAATTTCTAAACACTCTCCAGTAAAGTTGTAATGTTGCAGACTATGTTCTTTGCTTTAATTCATTGTTTTAGAATACTACCAACAAACTTTTACATTAAGTGAAAACACTACACACGTGAATTTTAGCGATAAATTAGCTGTTTTCGAACAAACAGGCCTGAATTATTTCAATTTTAAAGTTTATAACGGAGCTTCGACCCGGGAACTTTGTTTGTGAGTGGTTTCAACTTTTTAGAATTTAGTTTCGGAGTGGATGTGTGCTTTTGATTGGTAAAGGGGTGTTCATACTATGGTGGGACGCATGTAACACATTTTTTTGCAATATTGGAACAACGTTCCTTATCGCGCGTTATCGAAAGGGGGCTAGACGGAAATTCTTATAAAAAAGTTATCACGACACTTTTTTTGTTTTAGATGATTATCGCTAGATGGCGCTGTGATTAAAATATTTTACTTAAGTTATCATAATTAGTTAGTTTAAAACGTCTGTCTCTCCCTGTCTTATAGAAAGAGAGAGAAAAAAAAAATTACAATTCCCTTACTAATTAATCGAAAGGAACTTCGTTCCATCCGGGTGTCCTTTGACACCTCTCAAGTTTTTTTTTTATGACAATTACCTGAATGTGCTCGCTTTTTAAGAGTGAATTAAATTGTAATGTTATTTGTCTTTCATGAGTGAAGCTAAAGGTTTAGTTAAACAAAATGTCTTTAATGGAAATCAGTTCATCTGAAAAAAAAACATGCATAACATGACAAGTTTTTCTTCAAAAAGCTCTGTTTGCAAATCTCAAAAGGTTCTAAATTTCTTTAAACACTCGCGGTTATCTACATCACTTACACCATTACTCAACGGGTTCTTACCACGATTATTTTTAATTGAGGGGAACGAACGAGAAAGAGGGTAGACAGATTTGTCTGCTCTTAAATAACCTACCCGCAGTTCCTCAGTCTTCCCGTGATCATAGCGCTTGAAACAGTGCTGAAATATCGGGACCGCTCAATTAAAAATAATCGTAGTAAGAACCCGTTGACTAATAGTGTAAGTCAAAAGGTTCTCTTGGTAAAATTTTAAATGATCCCACAACAAGCAATATCTGTCATAATATGAAAAAATAATCATTCAAATCGGTCCAACCGAACTAAAGTTACTCAGGAAACTAAAAATAAAAACTTGAGAGGCGTCAAGGGACTCCCGGATGGAACGAAGTTCCTTTCGGTTAATTAGTGAGGGAATTGTAATAAAATTTTATTAAAGTAACGTTTTAAACTAATTAATTATTATAACTTAAATAAAATATTTTGATCACAGCTCCATCTAGGAGCATCTTCCATCAGACTCAGTTTCACTTTTAAATGATATGAGTGATAGCGATCTCTGGAGATTTTACGTCACGGTCGTAACTAGTGCGCGTGCGTTACGCAACCCTCGCCGTTGGTGAAAAGCATGGACTTATTGTGGTTGGTATTATTGGAAGTTCCTTATCGCGCGTTATCGAAAGGGGGCTAGACGGAAATTCTTATGAAAAAGTTGTCACGACACTTTTTTGTTTTAGATGATTATCGCTAGATGGTGCTGTGATTAAAATCTTTTAAAACAATTCCTTATTTTGTTTTATATGATTAATGCTAGACGGCGCTGTGATCAAAATATTTTATTTAAGTTATTAAAAAAAAAAAATCATTATCCCTCACTAATTAATCGAAAGGAACTTCGTTCCACCCGGGTGTCCCCTGACACCTCTCAAGTTTTTTTTTTGTTGTGATAAGTTTTTGGCCTTGTCAGAAGAGTTACAGAGGTCTCAATATTTGAAAGCTGTTATAAACCTCATAATCACGAGAAGACTGTATTCTGCGGGTAGATGTAGATAAAATAAAATTAAAAAAAGCCTTTTATTTCCGTATTGGTTTACAATTGCAAAATTAAATTATAATATAAATGGTATAACAATACTCATTAATCAAAATTACAATATTTATATTTATTAAAATTTTCATTACAAATATCATGAATTTTGGATGCAGGAACCCCTTTTATAGGTGAAGGCCTCCTCCAAAGTTTTCAATTTTTCTCTATCTTGAGCTAATTTGTGCCATGTTGGCCCTGTTACGTTTTTGATATCATCTTCCCATCGCGTGTATGGTCGGCCCTGGATTCTTCTCCCTGGTGGACCTTTCCATTGTGTGATTATTTTAGTCCATCTGTTATCTGTAAGCCACATAACATGGCCATGGCGGGTAGATGTACCTACTAACAAATAATGCGCAGGATCATGAGCGACGGACAACAAGAAACTCGTTAAAGGTAAGACGTAGGTAGCGGGTCTTAAGTGTCCCTGACATTGCAACGGTCGGTAACCACTTATGATAAGGTGGACCCTTTGTTCGCCTGTCTACACTTGAGACTGTCACAAAGAAAATTTAAAATACAAGCTTTTAAGATCTTAGATATCATGTATTATCATGACAAGTAAAACGAGCCCAACGTGTCTCTCTTGTTTAGTACAGGAGTTCCTATGGTCATCTTCCGAATCCATTATCAGATCAGCGCCATTTTGTTATTATTGCATTGTCAAACGATATACATCGGCGTGCAAAATTTCAGCTCAATTGGAAACCGCGAAGTTTGTCAATTTTAGCTTGCAAGATTCCACCCGAACTTACATAGTTACATCCAGTGCAAGTTAACAAGCTTAAAGGCTATCACAAAAAATTTGCTAGACTTATCAGTAGTGGAGTCTGAAGAATTTGGATTGCTCACAATTTATTTAAACCTTTAAAAATATAGCTGGATCTCATATTTTGGGCCACACGACCAGGGTGGTTGAACCGTGGGAACTACAAGTGTGAGAGAGATAGAATGAGTTGCAGTTATCAAAATAACTCGTGAATGGGTTTTCAGCTCTCTAGTTCAGTTCAAAGATCACATTATCGAACTAGTTTTTGTAAATGTATGCTAGTAATTTTGAAATTCGAAACTGTGTTACTTTTATTTTATCAAAGAAAAAAAAAACCATTTTAATTATAATTTTAGACTGCTTGAAACCCCATCCAATTTAATTTTATTTTGCATAATAGTTTAAAAGCCAAAGAATTTGTTAAATAGTTCATTCTATGTCGTGTTACAAAACTTGTTAAATGAGTATTTAGAAGAATAATTTACTTTATTTTACTCTATTTCTACTTTAATTAACCCAATACAATAATTATGAAAGCAGAAATTTAAAACAATATTTTAATGCTCTAAAGATATTAGTGCATCAGTCTTTATTGCTATGTAGGCGAACGACTCTCGGGCCTCATTGTGGTAACCGTCAATCATGGACCTCTGCAATGTCAGGTGACGTTACTCTGTCCCTACCTACTTACGAACAACCTTTAAGGACTCTTTTGAAGCCTCTTTTGAAGAAAGACAAGTCATGTAGTTTTAGGGTATCTCTTAATAGCGGAGAGAGTATCCCTTTATTAATTACTTGGGTATCTAATTAGTAGATACCATTGAATTCAAATGAACAACTGATTCTAGTGATATTATTTATTGTCACTCTTTACAATATATGATTACAACTAGCTTTTGCCCGCGACTTCGTTCGCGTGGACTTCAGGTTCGTCCCGTATTATCAAAAATTGTAGCCTATGTGTTATTCTGATGTATAAGCTATATTGTGGTAAAGTTTCATTCAAATCCATTCAGTAGTTTTTACGTGAAAGAGTAACGAACATACATCCATACTTTACAAACTTTCGCCTTTATAATATTATTATGATAATGTATGGACGCGAGTGTACGCTATGCTCTTAACGGAACGACTGTGGAGTCGGGCTACGCATTGCACTTATATATTATATCAAAAGTGCAAGCATGCAATCGCGTCCCTTAGCGATGATATTGACAAAATGGAATTAATCCCTTTCTTTTTACTAGAAATATTGTTTAAAAGTCCTGAGCATTTTCTCAGTAAAACCTTTTTTAAAAATATGTTCATATATTCTAAGATTACACCAATAATAGTCAGGTCATTGCACAATAATGGCATATCATCCTTAACGTAACATACCCAACAGCCATGAACATTTTAGTGATCTCAAAATTAAAACATATGCACAGGAATAACACCCCTATTCTTTACACTTAAGGGTGATTATAGGTTGCAGTTTGATCTCGATTGAAGTAGCCAAGGATAGGTAGTGTTCGAACAACAAAACTGAATGTTTATGTTGATACTTGCATCGTTATATTGTTTGATTATATCATGTGTGTGTGGAGTATTAAGTGTTGTTAATTATTGAAGTTTTGTTTTTAATAATTAGCCTTTTCCCAGTTGACGTACCAATTAAAAGCGATATGTAAAAACTCATAAGTTTACTCATAAGTAAAAAGATACAATTTTAGATGTGATAGAAGTGCTTGAGCGCTAGTAGTCAGGTCATCCAGAGAAATCTCACAACTTAGTTTGGGTTGTTAAGTTACACACAAATGGGAATTACATCTGCAAACTGTTATGGTGACTAGCATTGTTTTTTTTATATTTTGTTTGACTTGTGTTTACTTAATAATTGTTTGTAGAATGTCTAAAATATTTGGACTTGGCTCACGAGGTGACCGACATGTGGCGTGTTGAATCGATCATCATTGTTCCGGTCGTTGTATCTGTGCACGGCCTAATAGCGAAAAGCTTCGACCAACATCTAGAGAAACTTTCGCTACCCGGCTGGGTAAAGGGCCTGATTCAGAAGGCGGTCGTTCTTAACACGGCGCGTATTGTGAGGAGGTTCCTCTCTCTTGAGCCCGGACCACTGATGGCTTAGGTCGTAGACTCCGCCTGCAGTGGTCCTCTGTTTTTTTATTGTATTTTTTTAAATATAATGTAAAAAATAAGCTCCATAAAAATCAAATTAGAGTTGTTCATGGATTATCACCACATATTTTACAAGTTCCAGTTTATACTACGTCGATGGCCAGTTTGGTGTACCGATAGCTTCAGGAGATAACGACTGGAGACGAGTTAATGAACTCGGTACTATAATTTATTGTCTCCCGAGATAATATAGATACACATGGTCACACGTAAAGTTAACAAAGTGGTATACTGTACAGAGTGATTTGTGAACTATGATACATTAGGAGGCGATAGTTGATGGTCATAAATTTCTTTAAACACTCGCGGTTATCTACATCACTTACACTATTACTAAACGGGTTCTTACCACGATTATTTTGAATTGAGTGGTAGCGGCAAACGAACGAGAAAGAGGGTAGACAGATTTGTCTGCTCTTAAATGACCTACCCGCAGTTCCTCAGTCTTCCCGTGATCATGGCGCTTAAAACAGTACTGAAATATCGGGACCGCTCAATTAAAAATAATCGTGGTAAGAACCCGTTTAGTAATAGTGTAAGTGAAGTTGATGGTCATATACGATCAGTAAAAATATTATAACCAAAGAAAATGGTATGGACTTAAAATATCTAAAATTCGTGCAAAACGATTGTTGCTCGACAGTTAATTGTGTACTGTTTGTTTCCTAAATAAATAAAGCTAAAGGGAATGGCGAAGGTGTGGATGCGCGAGATCACTTGAGGTTGTTAATATACATGTTTCTTTTCTACAAAAAAAACAAAATTAATTACGAAATTTCAACATTGATATCATAACACATCAAAAAAACAACTTAAATTTTAGTGATACAAAGATAGCAAGTCAACACATCTCCAATACATACATTCAAATAATTTGGCGAATAACGAATATACCTTTTTGTATACCTTTTACAAATTCAAACTAAAATGACAGAAGGTCCCTCTGCTATGGGATATCCCAGGGATCCATTCCCGTGAGCTTTGTGAAGCTCGTCCAAGAGCTTTTCCGATTTTTCCTCCTGACCCAAAAAGCTCGGAGCATTGAACCCTTCACTGATACTATTGTTAATGCATGTTGTACAAAAAAATATTTTTGAATAAATGAACTCGCATATATGGATTTAAATAATGACAATAACCGCGAGTGTTTTCATAAATTTTAGGTTATAAAATGTTTACTAACTATAACTAATAAACTATAACTAGATTAGAGTGCTAAAATAGGAGTAATAGGAGTAAAACTAAGGTGGAGGATTTTTTTTTATGTAAAAAGGTATTTAGTAGGGGTGTGCGAATGATTCGAACTTACGAATTATTCGTTCCGTATCGAATATTAATATTCGAATCTTCTATAGTATCGAATTTGACTACGACGATGCATCGGAAATAGGACAAGAATTAGTATTTTGTAGATAACATCTTGAATGGGCTTGATGTCAGATTTTGAGTTTTTTGTTTGTGTAATTATTGTTACTATTCGAAATTCGACGAATATTCGAAACTTTTCGAATTTTTCGATTCGAACGATATTCGCACACCCCTAGTATTTAGCTGTATTATTTTTTTGATAGTTTTAAATAATGTAGTGTAAGTTAGGCTGTTAATTAAGTAGTTTAAGGAAAAATTGTTATTGGCATTATGGGGCGACATAGTCAGAAACTGACAAAGCCCTCAAATAAAGATAAAAAAAAACAATCTTTACGTAAGCAACTAATTAGTAAAGTCGAAAATAAACCGTCCAGTTTTTTTTGCGTTACATTTAAATCCGAGGTATATTTCTTAATTCAATTAGTAAAGATTTTTATTATACAGGGTGTAAACAGAGCACTCCCGAAAACGAAGACTGGTGGTAGTACTAGCGATACCTGTGATGATAAGCCGGAAGCCGGTCCATTCGTTTTTTTGCAAAAAGCTTAACATCCAAGATGTCACTAGTACTAACCCAGGGAGGCGGCGTGACGGGAAAGAGTGCCGATTGCGTAACGCGTCGCATCGTCCCTCATAACCCCGTGCTGGGTTCTGGCATCAGCCGGGGTTTGGACGCTGAGTATGAGCGGTAGGAGGTTTTAGTGCGGTTCGGGCGGGCGGGTATCCGGTGATTTACTCCAACTAAAAAAAAAAAGTACTAACCCAGCCTTCGTTTTCGGGAGTGGTCTTCATACACCCTGTATAGTTTCCCATAATACAAGAAATTCACATCCGTTTAGCCCCGCTACTCAGCAGCCAGTTGCAGTTCCGGTTTGGGGTATATTAGGAGAACTATAGACCAAATTTTCAGCTTGCCTACACAAAAATTGGCAATAGCTCTCGGGCCATCACACTACCTCTTTACAATATTGGTAGTAGTAGTAGTAGTAGTATATACTTTATTGTATGAATGATTATTTAATATGTTATACTGTAGATGTTCCTAAATTAAATAAATAAATAAATAAAATAAATATTGTACCAAAATACACCAATTAATTTAAAAACTGATACAGCTAATAGTAGTAATAATAAATAATCTGAACTGATACAACTTATGGTAAATATCAAATATCTGATATTTTAATACATGAAATTGTTTGTATTTTTATTTTGGCATAAAAATGACTATGTTTTAGCAAATCTTTTTCAAAGTACAATAACTTTATTACACAAATATTACCTAAGATAATTTTCTAATAGCTCAATCTTAGATTATTACGCACAAAACCTTAATAAAACAACCAAAGAGAATTAATAAACACATTTTAATAAACAAACCTAATATTAAATGGTACAATTTAGTTCAAACAAAGCTTTGAAAATCTTTAATTAATAATATCTTAAATCCAAACTAATAAAACAAAACAAGTGAGATTCTGAAGTGAACAGGAGGGCGGCGTAGCGCGGGGTGGGGTCTACGACAGTCGTAGCGCGCTCGTAGCCCGTAGCGGACGCTACGATCCCACGCGTGGGCTAAATACGTGAACCTAGTGTGTGATTGTGTGTGTGTTTGTGAGTGTATTGTGTGTGTGTACTTTATTAGGTAAATATATTTTTTTAGTATTATGATAACATCTCGATACATCGGATTTAGGGTCTCTCTGGTTTACTTTTATGAATATGTATTTGGGTTTCTCTTTATTTTTCCTGTTGAAAGCAATATTACTTTGAGATGTAGAATCTGTATATAAGGCGTTCGTCTTGCTGAAACTCCGTAATGAAACCGACTTGGATGTTTATAATCTTAAAATATTTTTAGAACTACATAGTAGGTTTATCTGGTAAGATTTTAATAATGAGCAAAGTAAAAGAGTAATTAATTAATTATCTAATTTTTCATATTATAAAGCGATTGTCTCATTTAAACTCCGTAATGACTAAACTGATTTTGTTGTTTATAAAACTAAAATACATCTGAAAATTTAGAGCAGGTTTAAGCGGTAAGACAAGTAAATAAAAAGCAAACATAGATACTAAAATAAACCACACATATAATTTTCCATATCACATTAAAAAATATTTGTTCTGTTCGACTTAAATTTCGGCTCCGTTCTACTCCAATATAAGGCGGTTCAATTTATACGTATAATTATAGAATAGTTATGGGTAAAATATTACCATTTTATTACCACGTGGCAAGATCTTTAGAAGATGAATTGATTCTGATGATCAATCTCGTTAAGATACCAGAGACCAAATTGATGTTTTGATGTTTCTCATGAGCTAAAGGAGCATCTGATTGAAAGTGGTTACCGTCGCTCATGGACCTCTGCAATGTAAGGAGATATAACATTTCCCTCTTTAAACGAGGTTTGAGAAAAGTCCTGTATGGGTAGGTTGACAACGACCCCTCATTACCCTGGCATTGCAGAGGTTCATGAACGATGGTTACTTACTATCGAGTAGGCCGTGGGCTCGTATATCTGTCTTGGAATAAAAAAAAAACTCTCCTGCTACCTACGACTTACCTTTAAGGACTTTGTGTATTTGCCCATTATACAATAGTCAAAAAGAAATCTTCATACAAGTCTTTCCGTGGAACTCATATAATAGTCTAGTCGAGAAGTTGAAAATGGTACAAAATATAGATACTGCTCTTAATATTATGTGCGATAGCTCATTGGACCCCGAATGACGTCTAGAAAAATGTGCAAAAGCGTGTATAAGCACATAAAAAATTGCAAAAGTTATAAACAATTAAAGCTGAAAAGGGCATTTCGTTTTTTGTCAATATTTAATAAACTAATAATATTTAAGAAATTTCAAAAATAGATTCTAAAAGAAGCGGAAATTTCCAATAAAAAAGTCTTAACTCCCGGAACTCTATCTCCATTATTTATAATGTTAATTTAACGCTGAAAATAGGTCTGTATGAGTATATGAGCACCTCTCACTGACATTAAGAATCTATCTTTAAGGGTTCTATAAAAAAAGCCTACTATAAGGTCAATGATTACTTGGACGATTGCAAAAAGTGGGAATGAGTTGCTCGCCAAGGTCGTTTCATTATAATAATCGTTTTTTTTGTCTAATTCATGTTTTGTACAATATTGTTAATTTTTTTTAAAAAAATGCTCATAATAATAATACAAAAAAGACATGCCCGCTGAGTTTCTTGCCAGTTCTTAGGACGGTGGCTATAATTATTATTTTTTGTGTCCGAACTGGTGGTAGCTTTTAACTTTTGACGTCAACAAGAATGAGCATATCATCAATGTTGAAAATAAAGTATTTTATTTTATTTCATTACCACGATACCGTTGTCCCTCTTCAATAGGTAGTTATTAGAATATCCTTGCAGTAAATATAATTTTAGACAATACGTACGAACAATGAAGCAATTAAATAATTAATTTTAATTGTAGGTTCATTATGTTCTTTTAATTACACTTGATGAAATTAAGAACGGTGTACTATAATTACTAAAGTTCACATGCTCATTTACTTGTAATAATTGTGACAACAATTTATTTTTCTGAGAATTTTCTTTGTCCTTTTTTCATTTTGGTTAAGTGAGTGATGAGCTAACGGTTGGCGTAATGTTTAGTGGGTATCTTTTCTTTAGCAATATGTTTTAGGTTCTTTCATGCATTTTCAACGGGTTCTTACCACGATATTTAATTAATTGAGTTGTCTCGATATTTCGACGTTGTTGCAAACGTCATGATCACGAGAAGACTGGATACTGTGGGTCGATTTAAGAGCAAACAAATCTGTCTACCCTCTTTCTCGTTCGCTTTTGGATAGTACCACTGGAACTCGAACTCACATCACGACACACCATGCATGGAAGTATTATAGAAAAACGCGAGTGTCTGAATAAATATGTTTTAGGTTACCATGACACGTAGATCTTAAGGTTTTATAATTAAACCTTCAATTATTTAATTACAATTGAAGTAGCATCAGCTTACATGTTAACGGCTATTGTACATTTACATTACATAACTTAATGTATGATACTCAAATATTAAGAAAACCGCATAACAGTTTTTGGATCTGTAGTATATTTAATGGAAGATCATTCTATCTCTCATCACTACGTAGGATAATATTTAACTAAGTCGCTTTCTTTGTTTAAATGAAAACTATGTAACGGATGTAGACGTGGTTTTTAATAAATAAAATAATTCAAGAGGAAGATAGTAGAGGCATGATATAGTGTAACAATTTTTGGCCAGGGGCTACTGTTACTTCACCAGCTGGCTCAGGGTAAAGATATATTATTATGAGACTACCTAGGATGCAATATACATGCATAACTAGGTACCTATTTAGTGTGGGGACACGGAACCTAGTGAAGCACAAAGGGGTCGATATATAATCGATATCGATATTATTTGTGCATTTAAATCATAATACTATTATAACTGGCGAAAGTTTGTAAGTATGGATGTATGGATGTTTGTTACTCTTTCACGTAAAAACTACTGAATGGATTTTAATGAAACTTTACCACAACACACCACTTTACCACTTACCACTTTACCACAGCTTATACATTAGAATAACACATAGGCTACAATTTTTGATAATAATCTAGACGGGACAAACCTGAAGTCCACGCGAACGAAGTCGCGGACAAAAGCTAGTTAAAGTATAAAAAAATCATGTTACCATAGTACAAAAACAATTCAATTTTAGCCGTTTTTGATGTTATATCTTAAACAAGCACATGTGACGCACAGTTTAAAATGGGCAGCTAAAAATAATGACATAATTTTAACACAGTAATACATAGCAAAGACTCCCGCACAATCTAAATTTCAAGCCACGAAAAATGATCGCAGAAAACTGTATTGAAATCGTATGGAAATTGGAGAAGGCGGTAATAATATACTTTGAAAAATGAGGGTATGTGAACAGCGGGATCTCTGCCATTTCATTATATACCTTGTGTTTGCCCTTCGAAGTATACCGTGAATATGTTCAGAACTTACGATTTCTTATGTGCGAATAATTTTAGCCTTTTCAATTTGAAATAAGGAGGTCATAGGTTTATAGCTTAGGAGTCTTAGATTAGTTTTGGGTTGTCTTTTGTTTTGTGTATTTTACATGATAGTTCCGGCTTATAATCAGGTGGGTTGTATGCTCGTTTATGTATAAAATATATTAAAATACTGTTAACGTTTTTTGGAAGTGTTTTTTTTTATTAGATCCACAAAACTGGTTAAAATATAAAACTAACTTAAATATCTACTTCCTCTAGTTTACATAAAAACAATTTTAACCTTCTAGATGTGAACGCAGCATACACAACATGAATGGCAAAGAGAACTATGGTTAGTTAACATAAAACAGCTTTACGTTAAAAACTATTGAATAATTACCATTAATACTAGCATATAAAAATAAGTGTAAAAACCAGTGTTTCACAACATTGATCTCAAAATAAATATATTATTACACTTTAACTAGTTTTAAACGAACATAAAAAAGCATATGTATTAATCGGGTAAAAATAGAAAAAATCTCATTTAAATTCATAATAGTAATACCTCGTAAAACCTTTTTTAAATTTCAATTGCAATAACCACAATCTTTAAAACCGATATCACTAAAAAACACCACATTCATTTTTTATTGCCTCGTATGCGAACGAGCTTATTACCCACCTGGTTGTAAGCGGTTACCGTCGCTTTTGGACCCCTACCGCTGCCGGGGTCGCTACCTAAGGACTCTCAAACAAGAAAATAACCTTCCTAAAAGTCACCAAGCGAATAAAAAGCTAACACAACATAGCCTTAGTCAATTAGTTTCGCACTACACAGAGATTAGCCCTCGGAGGCACACGAGTTTCAAATGTGAGGATATCATTTATAATTCAGTGTGTCTAAGTGGTTGACTCGCCCTTTCAGACCCGTGTCTCTTACGTGCCCTTGAGTAAGACAATCAGCATTGATTTGAATTAACTAAGTACATTAGGAAGGTATCGAGAATTGTAGTGAAATTTTAATGTATGTGTTAGTCTGTTGTGTAATCTGTAGTGATAATGTGATCGGGGGTGTCGCGACGGGAAAGTGTGCCGCAGTGCGTAACGCGTCGCGCCACCCTTCATAACCCCGTGCTGGGTTCTGGCCTCAGCCGGGGTTTGGACGCTGAGTGTGAGCGGTTGGAGGTTTTAGTGAGGTTCAACTCCCATATACCCCAGCCGCGGGGCGGGTGAGGATCCGGCGATTTCCTCCCAACTAAAACAAAAAAAAAAGTGATAATGTGAAAGTTTATCTGTTGTGTTTTAGATGCGATTTTGAAACTTATTTTGTCTACGTTGTTTGTACGATTTACTGTAAATAAGTGAAAACCGTCTGCCTGCGTGGCAATAAAAAAAAAAAGAAAAAATATTTATATCTATTATAAAGAATGATATCATGACAAACTTATTCAGACACTCGCGGTTTTCTATAATACTTTCATGCATTTTCAACGGGTTCTTACCACGATATTTAATTAATTGTCATCTGTCTACCGTGATCATGACGTTTGCAACAATGTTGAAATATCGAAACAACTCAATGAATTAAATATCGTGGTAAGAACCCGTTGAAAATGCATGAAAGTATCATGTATAACAAATTATTAAATCTGATTAAACTCTTGTAAAACATTAAGAACCTACCATAATAGTTCGTTCTATCGTCTCATAGGTAGTCGGCCATATAAGAAAATACATTACAAAAATGAGAGAAAAAAAATATCAAAAAGTAGCGATACAAGTAAACAAATCAACCATAAAAATAAGTAAAAAAAATAAGAATAATAATCATTAAAACAAAGACACACAGAATAATCAAGCCAAATAAAAAAAAATAGTCATAATATTAATAAAATAAAATTATTATTAAAAACGAACGAATATAATAAAATCTACCTGAAGATGTGTAATACTTTTTCCAAGAACCAAAATATCACCAAATTTAATGTATTTGAAACCCTAATTCAAGATAACAATTCTTAGAAGCAATTCAGCTGAAATCGATTTAGTCTTCGCGACGATAGATCTCACGTTTCTAAATCTAAAACAAATTAAGCCTTCAAAAGCCTAGACTATCAGCTATCTCGTGTGTCAGTAAATTAGATCTTCGATAAATCTAAGGAGTCAAATTAAAATTCTTACAAGATATGTTTTTTAGAAATTATTACTGCCCACTGCTGGGCTCAGGTCTCCTCAGAAGAGGGATTAGGCATAGTCCACCACGCTTGCCCAGTGCGGGTTGGGGACTTCACATATCTTCAAAGGATTTTTAGAACCCTTTTCCGACATGCAGGTTTCCTCACGATGTTTTCCTTCACCGTTTATAGCCAGTGGTGTTGTGAAAAATTGCACATAAATCTTTTTCACATTTAGATTTAGAGGTACAAGCTGTCATTTAAATAAAAAAACATTCTATATGTAATTTCTTTAAACTGCTTGACAGAGCAAATATTAATAAAACAATTAAATTCATCAAAAAAAATTGGCTTATTTACCCTACAATCGAGAAATCACATCACAATAAACACTGTAATCCATGTAGGGTAACACACCCAATTGTCATTCAACTGTCTATTTTTACAATCATTAAAAAACAGATAATAAATGTTGGAATAGCGTGTGTATTTTCATACCCACTCATGGATGACACGATATTGTTTGATACAAAATACTATTATTAAAGTAATGTTCACGGCAGTTATGATATATCATAAGTAAACAGAAAGAAAGTGTTTTGTAAATTGTTTTGATGGACTCATAGTGATATATCTTTCTATTTTATTGGACCAGAAGTAGAGAGATTTATGGCCGGATGGTCAGTGGTTATCGTTACTCATGGATTCCTGCAATATATGAGGACACACGATGCCACTCACTTATCACTGACACGAGATTCTAACTGGTTTCAAACAAGTGCGGAGTGTCAAATTTGTCTATGAAATTTGTGGCAAGAGAGTTACAATAAGCCTCATAAGTGCATATCAATCTTAAAACCAATATTAGTTTGCACGCCAATGCAACAACGTAAGTGATTTGTGAATGTTTGTTATTGAAAGAAGTAATAAGTACAACTTGCGTTCATGAAAAAATGAGCATGCACTAATGAGGCTGATCGTATTTTTTTATTGCAAGATAGATTGACCAACTTACGATTCACCTGATGGTAAGCGGTCACCGTCGTTCATGAACCTCTGCAATGCCAGGGCAAAGAGAGGCCGTTATCTATCACCTACCCATACAGGACTTTTCTTAAAAATCGTTTAAAGAGGTACATGTCATAGCGCTCCACTCATATTATTTCTGTTTATAAATTATTCTGTGATTGTGATTTGATACCCCGTTATTAAGGCAGGTAGGTATAATTTAGTACACGAATGAGTACTTTCAATTGTACATTAGCTACGTTGTTATAATTTTGAATAATCGACAATTGGAATGTGTGGGTGTTTGACGGTTATAACGGTTGGATTGTGTTCGATTAAAGTTGAATGTCGTGATGGCTGAGTGGGTGAATTGCTTACCTTCTGTGCTAGAGGTCTCGGGTTGGAACACGCTAGTTTTAATCTCTAGATCTGAATTTGTAAACAAAAATACTTAATGCTACTAACTAAAAACGGTAAGAGAAACCTGCTAACTGGAAAAGGATTAAAATCCTACATAAATTTCGAAAATATCGCGACAAATTCAAGTAAAAGCTATACTAAAAATTTTCAAGAAACTCCATCTTCGGTCTGTTAGAGTATTTCTGACACCAAAAATGGAAAAGTAAAATCTTGATTCAATTTAAAACTAAACTCATTATAATTAGAGCAATCTTACACCAATAGCAAGCAATCTCACAAATAACCATGAAACCGATGGGCAGAAGATCGTTTGGCCGAAGATGAGCATTTTTACCGAAAAATCGTCTTTTCAGATAAAGCCCATTTTCACCTCGGAGGCTATGTCAATAAGCAAAAGATTCTTAATTTCCTAACCTCAAATTAATACTTCAACAAGTTGCTAACATTAGAATCGTTCTACATAGAAATCGTCGATATGAAAATAAATAAAAATTCCTATAATAGCCAGTATTGGAACGAGGGTACACAATACCAACAGCTGTCAACGACAGTGACTCTTTTGTTTATTGTGTTGACCGTACGCGGACGAATCTAAAATGGCGGACACATTACCGACCGTGACCAGCGTTGTTAAACGAAAGTTGGACAATTTAGTGTACGCAAACTGGGAAGTTTACCCTATTTTAGGCAGACGAGCTAAGTATGTGCGTTGTAGGTAACCCCCTGCAGAGATCAATGAGGAGACATCTTACTATACACTAATTATTATTTTTTCATAAAATTGCAAGCTTTTGATTTACACGGCATCTGTGTAACCACTGTGTATAGGGTATTTTTTTAATTTTTTTTTATTGTCATGTTGAGAGACGAGCCAACGGGCCACCTCATCGTAAGTGGTTACCGTCGCTCATGAACCTCTGCAATGTCAGAGGACATTGAGGGGTCGCTACCTACGACCTAATTTTAAGGACCCTCCTCAAGCCACGTTTGAAGAAGGACAAGTCATAGCGCTCTGGGAATACCGAAGAAGGAAGCTCATTCCATAGCCGGAATATCTTTAATAAAGAATTTTGTTGCTTCTATTCCTTAGAAGAGAGTCCTCTAGTAGAATCCTACTCCACCAAGCCTAACTTTTTGTTTAAGATTTATTAATCTACAACCACCGAATTACTGAGGTCTTCTAACCATAAAATTACCATTAGCAAATCTTTTATATTCAATTTCGTATTTTAATTAAGTACCATAAAAAATATCTAAAACCATCCTCCAGCAACATTACTCACAATAATCTTATTCAAACACTCGCGGTTTTCTATAATACTTTCATGCATTTCCAACGGGTATCTTACCACGATATTTAATTAATTGAGTTGTCTCGATATTTCAACGTTGTTGCAAACGCCATGATCACGAGAAGACTGGATACTGCGGGTCGATTGAAGAGCAAACAAACCTGTCTACCCTCTTTCTCGTTCGCTTTTGGGTAGTACCACTGGAACTCGAACTCACATCACGACACACCACACTCACTGTATCTACAAGACTCTCTGAGCATGAACCCTTAGTGACTGTTGTGTTTAGCACTGAATTCCACATACTCGATAATCTGAAGCCGTCACCCCTGTTAAAAGTGCTATGTCTTGAAATCTCGATAGCTTCTTTAACCATCCTTGGTACGTAACGACGTTCAGAAGATAGTACCTGAGCATTGTGTAATTGTATCCAGTGACTATTGTAGTGTATTTTATCGTGGTAAGAACCCGTTGAAAATGCATGAAAGTATTACTCACAATATTCGAATAAGTCTATTTATGAATAGTCCTGAAAATACACTATAAAACCGCAGTTATCAACGGAAAACCTTTTTAGAGACTTTACCGTCAACCAAAGTGTTTCCCAAACTCGCATTTTACCTTTGAAATAAGCAACTCTCGCCATGAAAGCTCACTGATTGCGGTGCCCACCAATTTGTTAATGGACGACATTTTTCTGCAAACGTAGTGAGAAACGGTGTCTTCCGAGACCGAAATATGTCAAATCATTTTATTTAAAAGACGAAATATTAATGGCTGCTTTTTGGATCGTTGAGTACGTTTTTATGCTTTTTATTTTTGTTTTTACGTAATTTTTGATGTTTTTGGAGTGGTGATAAGTGGTTACTGGAAGGATGGAGGAAGGCCTGGAATACTTATGGAAATTTTATTTATTTTATTTATTTACTTGGGAAACAACAGTACAAGTTATTATTACATCAAAACAGGGACACAAAAAACCAAACCTAGACCAAATAAGTTTCCACCTCTAAACAAGTCAGAAAAGAGACAGTGAACGTAAAGAATAAAAAAATAACAATATAAAACTACCTAAATTAATACAATAAGCTTTTAGCTCACAATCCAAAATATACAAATAAGTTCATCAACTTAAGCATTAAGTAAATTCATTCATTCATTTCTTGAACACAGTTATATGAATTTCGGTCTAAAAAAAGTTAAGGAACAAACATATTTTGTTGTGTTTCGTGAATATGTTACTAAAATCATTTTTCGTTCGTTTAATTAAAGTAAATGCGATATTGATATACAGTACTTGCTTATTTTTAAACATGAATACAATATAGTGCTTATCTCTAACTCCAGCCTTGAAATGAATTCCCCTCTTCGGTATTCCCAGAGCGCTATGACTTGTCCTTCTTCAAACTAGGCTTGAGGCACCTGTACCAACCTATTACTGCCCATTGTTGGGCTCAGGTCTCCTCAGAAGAGGGATTAGGCATAGTCCACCACGCTTGCCCAGTGCGGATTAGGGACTTCACATATCTTGAAAGGATTTTTAGAACCCTTTTCCGATATGCAGGTTTCCTCACGATGTTTTCCTTCACCGTTTTTAGCCAGTGGTGTTGTGAAAAATTGCACATGAATCTTTTTCATATTAAGATTTAGAGGTACCTACAAGCCGGCCGGTTTTGAACCCGCGACCTCCCGTACGGAAGGCAAGCGCTTCAACTACTCGGCCACCACAACTATATTCCGTCTGCCTACATGGCAATAAAAAAAGATCAAAATTCTACTACAATTTTTGACTTCACGATAGATAATGTATTCAAGTCACTTTCTCTAGTTCTTCTTAAGATGGTAACTCTTTTTTTAGAACTATTAGTAGCTTTATAACGTCAATAAATATGATCTTACTAGCTTTTGCCCGCGACTTCGTTCGCGTGGACTTCAGGTTCGTCCCGTCTAGTCGTATAGCCTATGTGTTATTCTGATGTATAAGCTATATTGTGGTAAAATTTCATTCAAATCCATTCAGTAGTTTTTACGTGAAAGAGTAACAAACATCCATATATCCATACTTACAAACTTTCGCCTTTATAATATTATTATGATATTAACATTGAATTTAAACTACTTCATTCCGTTATTCAATCTCATTGAATGATTTTATTGAGAGTTAAACTTGCCGGTACAAAATTAACCGCAGCTCCGGAGAAAGGGGAAACTTTCTTGAAAACTCTCGAAACTAACACGGTTAAGCGCAGGTGACAAACAAAAGCGCATTTAAACTTCTTTCAAACTTTGACAAACACGTAACGCGTCGTGGAACCAAATATTTAGCACTTAATACTGTGTTTTAGTATTTAAGTAGCTGGTAAGGAGTTGGCTGAAACACGATTTTAATTTACAGATCTACATCTATACTATTAATACTTAAAATTAAAAAAAAAAACTTGAGAGGTGTCAAGGGATGAAACGCAGTTCCTTTCGATTAATTAGTGAAGAAATTGTAATAAAGTTTGTTTTTTTTAAGAATTATTAAATAAGGAACGTGTTTTAAAAGATTTTGATCACAGCGCCATCTAGCGATAATAATTTAAAACAAATAAGGAACGTGTTTTAAAAGATTTTGATCACAGCGCCAATTAGCGATAATCATCTAAAACAAAAAAAAGTGTCGTGACAACAAAAAGTGTCGTGACAACTTTTCGTAAGATTTTTTTCCGGCTAGCCCCCTTTCACAAAGCGCGATAAGGAACTTCGTTCCAAAAGCTGAAGGGTTTTTGTTTGAACGTGCTAGTCTCAGGAAGAACTGGTCCGATTTGAAAAATTGTTTCAATGTTTGATAGTCTATTTGTCGAGGAAGGCTTATATTATATCCCTCTGTGACTCAGACGAAGTTGGGCGGGTCATCTAGTCTTTGATAAAGATCTAAACTAGTAGATAGTGCAGTGTACTTGTAAGGTCACAGCTTATGCCACAGATTACTGCTGCGCTGATTTTTTAGCCAAAGCTCACTTTTACACACGATATGTACATCACCCACAACCTTGTGCTGAGTTTGGCCTCAGGCACGGTTCAGACGCAGAGTGTTAGCGGTAAGTTTTGATGCGGTTCGAACCTACCCCCGCAGATGAGGGTAGATAGGTCGAAAAAATGTTTTGTCTAAGTTAATCAATTTTACAATTTATTCTGTCTTTTTGTTTGTTCGTTTGATCTAAAACAGGTAAATTTATTTTCACAGAAATTTCACCGGCAGATAGCTCATCGTCGCCTCAGTGCTTGTTTGGCCTATCTGACATTTTTTACGAAAATTACTTTTTAATGCAGTATTATAAATAATAAAATTTCCATCCGACTGGTAATTTTTTTTTTAAATATTCAATTCTAAAACAATAAAAATCTCATTTCAATTTTTTTCTCAACACGGCGCTTAAAGAAAACCCCGTGCTTGTTTGCTGTCTCCTGTAAAATTTGCTCGAGTGCAGATAGGCCAAACAAGCACTGAGGCGACGTCATGTACTAGAAAATAACATAAGCTAACAAACTTTTCTTGCCACAGACCAGTCTATTTATAAAACTAACGACATTATTCTTTCAGGAACCTTCTCCGCAATATTCCTCGGTTTCTCCCCTTTGAACGTCAGACTAAATTACACAAAGCTGTCACTCTTCTAGCGTATAAAGCAACCAATAAATAAGGAAGGCAAATTTAATTGAACACAGTGCAGTCTCGTAATTCCGTTTTAAGTAGTATTATATTAAACAGTGTTTACCGGCGGTGTTAAGTTTGCTAAATTAAGACTGTAGTTTGTAGTTGTTTCAGATGTTGAGTAATGATGTGTATTTTATTTAGTAGTAGTACATTTTGTGAATTGAAAGTAATATTTTTACTAGAATGAAAACGATAGGTTTTCATTTTTCAGAATAGCTCAAAAAGTACTCATATCTTTTTGTAATTCATATGTCAAAAGTTTATTAAGAAAATTAATATTTCAACACGCTATACCAATGTAAAATCTTGTTCATCAATAAACTACATGTTTTAACTTTAACCTCCTTCAAATGAAATAAAAAAATCATCAAAATCGGTTCACCAAAACATAAGTTATGCAACTAACAAAGAAAACAGTAAACTGATAATCTTACGAGAAGTAACAGTACGTCGCCTCAGTGCTTGTTTGGCCAATCTGACATTTTTTACGAAAATGACTTTTTAATGCAGTATTATAAAGAATAAAATTTCCATCCGACTGGTAAAATATTTTTTTAAAATATCCAATTCTAAAACAATAAAAATCTCATTTAATTTTTTTTCTCAACACGGCACTTAACGAAAATTCCGTGCTTGTTTGCTGTCTCCTGTAAAATTAGCTCGAGTGCAGATTGGCCAAACAAGCACTGAGGCGACGAGTAGAAAAAAAATACAAAGCACTTTCACAATTGTATGTCTTACAAAATAACTTCATAATCAATTGTGTTTATATTAATACGTGTTCTGACAAGATGAATACAATTAAGCAGTAAGTGTACATGCGTTATTTACGTCGGTATGTCGTTTGAGCTAAGTGTTTACTGCCGTGTGCTTCTTACGGCAATACGGCGTCTGGTTACGATTGATGTGGTACGGTGTTTGGTGGGAGATGAAGCGGTTTGATTCATAAGATGACTGAGACTAAATATGCGAATGCAATACAATATTTTAGCTATTTTGGGTGTAAAGTGAGTGAATATCACTAGAAAAATAGCAGGGTCTATAGAATTCATTGAAAAATCTCATCAAAACTAATAGACCACCTGGTTGTAAGCGATTAAAGTATCACATGGACCCATTGTTGATGTCACTGCGGGGCCGCTATCTACTGTCTATCTTTAAGAACTTTCTTCAAGCTTCAAAGACCCTATGTACACTTAAATGTTTAAAAATGTGTAATGGAGTTTAATACGGCCTTTGAAAAGAAATAAAGTGATTCAAGAGAAAGGTTTATGTGTAGAATTCATGCATAATATAGTATAGGAACACAAAACAAACATTTTAAAACAGCAGGGTTCCGTGTAATCCCGTTACTAAGCAGCCAGGTCTGCAATTCTGTGTTGGGGCATATCAATCGAACTATGGACCAAGTCTTCAGCTAGCCTCAAATACCAACTCAAAAAATGGCGCCAGTTCTCGGGCCATAGTGTGTAACAGAGATAGCGCTCTATAAAACCAAAATAATGAACTTCTCTTTCCAAACACCGATGTGAATTTTCAGCGTCTTTCCATAATAAGATATGCACTCGCTTGCATCTTATGTCTTACACCACACGACAACATTAGAGCATATTACAGAGGGAGCCGTCTCGCTCGCTTCTTGTTTGTGTCACAGACTGACATGTGGCGTGACAACATATCTATGCTATGTATCGTTTATATACGAACCATTCATTATGCGGTTAAAATGAGAAACTTCATCACGCTTATCCATTCCTCATGATCTTCCTCCGACTTATGTTTTGCTACTCCTTCTATCATCTTCTGATTAAATTCGTAGCGGGGCTCAAGTTATCTTTCCCTCGGGTTCCTGGGCTTCACTGCTCAGAGTCATTACGATCGACGCTGTGGATTCTGGCTACACAAGAGTTACAGTGGTGGGAGTGAGAGGTTGGCAAATACTCGATAATCCATGGATCGTCTTAATAATAATTTTATGCAGCGGGCATCTCATACGCATCTTAGACTTCGACGAACATTTTAAAAAGGAATTGGCCAAATTGAGGCGTTATTTAGTTAATGCGCTTAGCAACACATTTTGCGATTAATTTTAAAATAATTGAAAATCTATAAACTTATTACCTATAAACTACCCGAAAGCGAACGAGAAAGAGGGTAGACAGATTTGTTTGCTCTTAAATCGACTCGCAGTATCCAGTCTTCTCGTGATCATGACGTTTGCAACAACGTTGAAATATCGAGACAACTCAATTAATTAAATATCGTAGTAAGAACCCGTTGAAAATACATGAAAGTATAATATAAAATCTGTATAATATTTAAGTATTCCTAGACTTATTATGAAAATAAAAAAAATGGAATTCGACCTCTTTTACTGCAAACTTTACGACAATTTCAGTTCATCAAATGTCAACAGAGTTCACATAATGATCTAGAATGTTCGATGTCTAATTTAAAGCGTGATTGGTCGACTAGATCGAAAAGCAATAAAGGTTATAATCGTACGTTTAGAACTAATAACTAAACGCCGACGATTTAGGCAGGACTGCGGAAAATGACCGGTACAGATTGCAGAATAGGGAAAAGTTTTATGGTAGTAATTTTTCAATAATTCGCGTTTTCTCTTGATATAGGTTTGTATGAATTAATAAAATAAAATAAATAAATAAAAAAGCCTTTATTCTATTACCTAAAACTAGTTTAACAATATATCCTTTTTTTTCTTTCTTTTTTTTTTGTTTACAAAAACTTTGAAGTTTCTTGAAAAATTACAAAAAAAAAACTAATCTGATTTTAAATTATTTTTACAATACATTATTAAAGGTAGAAGTAGGCCTTGATGATTATGTATGTTTAATAATGAATGAATCTTCCTGACATTTTATAATTGAAAATTTACATTTACAAATTTCATTTTTTTTCGTTACCTACTTTTTTTTTGTCTACCACATTGTAGTAGTTTTTTAAAAATCTTATCACAGAAGATACGTCAGATATTTTTTTTATTGTAGTTATGTCGTCGTATCGTATCGTCGTATATATTTTTAATTGATTCATCCAATATTAATCCTCTGGCACACAACGCGTCGTAGGACAGAAAAACGCGGAAGCGTAGCCTAACAATTTCACAAATTTTCACACATTTTTGACATAATTTACTACACCCTGCCATGCGGCGTACGCAGTATGTTTCTCAATCAGAGTATTCATAAAATTAATGGCAAAAAATACATTATTTTAATTTGTTCCGCTGTTGACGCTACCGCGCTACCGCGCGGCCACTGCGGCCATGATGGCTAATGGATCTGGACCCGAAGTAATATCGATGCATAATTGCATCACGCTACCAGACCGCACCAAATTAATGTTGCCCGTGTAAAATATAACGAATTTTCATTTGTTTTTCTTGTTTATGGGAGCTGTAGGGATATCTGTTTTTATTGCAGGTTGTAGGTAGATGAGATTATGGCATTTATGAGTGGTTAACGTCTCTTATGGACGACTGTAGAAATAGAAAGAAAAGAAAGAAAGAAAATACTTTAATTCAGTACACACTTAAACACTACATAAAAAGGAAAAACACAAAACATAAATAAAATAAAAGAAACTGTGCTCAAGATGTGGCACTGAAGGGGCGACCAGCTCAGCATACAGCTACAGCTATGAAGCTGTATGCTGATTTTCAGCTGGACCCATTGAAATCAGCGCAAGAACTACACTAAGGTCGGTTTCATTGTATAGGCAAATTAATATTTTTCATTTAAAAGTAAAAAAAACAAAAAAAACGTGAACAATAGACGACAATCCATCCACTTAAATTTTTACCAGTCCATTACTCCACGATTACTGGACAACTATAAAAATATCGCTTGATACATAAAATGATGTACTACACACTATACATTTTAATTAGGACTAAAGCAAAATCAGCAATAGTAAATGTCTATCTCTTAACAGTACCAAACAATGACCATTTTAATGAAGTAAAAAAAAAAACGTTTTTTAGTAATTAGTCGCACACATAATTAATTTAAAGAAAACTTAATAAACTTGCGTTTAACGTATCATTTTATAATCATACCGCAACAATAATAGGCTTGAAGAGTTCTTAAGTACATGTAAGGGGTGGGCCATATAAAGTTTGCATTTTTCAAAAGTTCGACTGTCATGTTGGCTGTCCCATTTCGTAAATGACAAAACCTTTAACTAAATTATGAACACAAATTGAATGACATTTGAGCTGTCATTCTCTAAATAAACAGTAGTTCAAAATACAAACGTTAGATTGCCCACCCTATGGTAATGCACCTTTACGATCGGTTGGCCCGTCAACATGGTATTAAAACACAAAACACACGACGTACCTTAAAAAAGTCGCCCGAAGCTGAAAATTTTTATCCTCATATTTTCTTTTGATTAAACTCCGAGCTTACATTTTCTTTCGTTTTCGTAAAATGATGAACGTATAAGAATGTTTTTCTAAGATAAACAAGATGGTTTCTTATTAGCTCTCGCTGAGTTTGTGAAAATCGCTACTGTATTCTGTGTTAACGGCAAAGATATTTAAGATGTAGAAGGGACAAATGAAACATTTGGTATAAAGTAGATGAAAAAAATTGGTGTTGTGTATAAAATCGTTGAAAAATACCTATTTATTTATTTATTTCAACTTAAAAACTAATTATAAATTTTGAAATAACCAATACTAATTTAAACTAACAATACATAACTAATCCTAAACATAACATTAAATAAATATTTCTCATAACGTATCAGCAGTTCGGTTGTCAGGTTGTCTTTCGACATAGGCCTCCCCTAATATATTCCACTCCTGTCTGTTACGTGATAATTTTCTCCATCCTTTTGGTAGGTCATCCTTCCATCTTTTGAATTGTCTTCCTTTTTGTCTTTTCCCGAAAAATAGCTATAAAAAAATACAACTACAAAAGTTGTATGTGGTTTATTAAATAGCATTAACACAATACAAAAAAGGGATTAACAAACGAATACAAAACTTCTGAACATTGATGAACATGATGATGCAAGAAAGGTATTGGGAGTCGAGCCGCACTAAAACCTCTTACTACTCACTTAGCGTCAGATCCTCGGTTGTGGTCAAAACTTTAAGGCATACGTATCGCCCTGTCATCCCTTTTTTATTGCCTTGTAGGCAGACGAGCTAACGGGCCACCTGATCGTAAGCGTTACCATCACTCATGGACCTCTGCACTGTCAGGAGACACTGCGGGGCCGCTACCTACGGCCTACCCTTTCTTTAAGCCTCGTTTGAAGAAGGACAAGTTATAGAGAAATATCGAAGAGGGGAGCTCATTCCATAGCCGGAATCCCATCCCTTTTTTAACATCTAGTTTATCGTTAAAATACGTGTCCCTACTATATTTAATACTCTTTGATAAAGACTGTTTTATAACTTACTGATTACATTACTGATTTATGCCTTAGATTTGATTATGTTTTAGAAAAACTAATCTCATTTTCTTAAGACTTTAAGTAACTTGAAATTGTGAGTATCTATCTAAATTGAAGTGATAATAATATGCTCTACTTATAACTACTTTGTAGACTGAATTCTTTTGATCACAAATATCGGGGAGTCCTACACAACGGACTTACACAAATTTAGTAGGTTGTATCTCTGAAAATAATAACATAAAAATAAGTGCCTATTATTCTTGTAAAATGATTGTTGTACGAAAGCTGATGAGTGGGGATCACTTGAGTTTGTTATTACTTAATTAATTTGTTAACACTTTATTGTCCGAAATTATTTTTGTTTGGATGGTATTGTCGATTTTTGATTTGTTATCAAAATCATTTTAGTGATTTTACCTATTGTTTTAACTATTCCGTCCATCCATCCCTGGGGGTCATCACGGACTGGCCTTGGGGGCACCCCGCGGCCCGGGCACAATCTCTCCGCCATTCTAGGCGGAGGTGTGGTGTGTGTGTGGCGTTGAGAGTTTTCCCCTTCTTGAGGTTCACCCATGGAGTGGAGTGTGCGCATACATGCGCCCTTCTGGTCTGAGTCTGTTGCAGTTTGGCCAGCTCCAACCGAATCCGCGCCCATTCTGGGCTGTCTTCTGATCCGAAGGCCACCGCAACGAAGAAGAGAAGTCCTGACCGACGATTGCACATCATTATCAACCGTAAACCTAGGGCCCTACTATTTTTTTTCCCTTTTGTGGTGGTGGGAGAAACCCTTTATTTTTAATATTAACAATCTTTTTATATTTACAAGTATTTACATTCCGTGTTAGTATTCATCAGCCTCCTTCAATGTACAACCATTTAACCAATAACCCTGAAAACTGTAGAGTTTGTTAGAACGCACTTATCCTAAAAACCGTTCCGATATGAAAAAAATAGAACTCTTCTCAACCTCGTCTAGAAAAAGAGGTATTACTATTACCTTAGTGAATCTTATTGAAGTTTTCGGTTAACCAAAACACAATTACAGAAGCAATTCCCTCTAATTACTAGCACGTGTGACATCATAATGAATATGTAAACAGTAATGCATATGTAATACGTGTTATTAACGTTACGTTATTATGCAATGTGGTGCATAAACTGTGGGCCAAATAGAAGTATTTCTTACAATTACTACTGGGTATTATCAAGGCAACTAAATTTGGTTAAGTTTATTTAAGCCAAGTATGTGATTGTCAAAATTAATTCGCGTGTACTTTGAAATTAAATCATCTCATTCTTTATGAAGATAATGTTTTTCTAGTAATTATAAAAGCTTAGGGAAGATAAAGGAGATTTAAAGTTTATGTAATTTTTAAGAAAAAAGTTAGTATTTCTGAATTCATTACAGGTAGGTATGAGCCATGGTGCGCCATTTAGTGGCATTTAACATGTAAGTTAACATTTTACAAACAAGCAGATATAAAATGAGACCCGGAATGTTTTAGAACTTCTTGAAATCAAGAAGAAAACATCTAAAAGTATTTTCTTTCGTTCTTATCTTTCTGTGTGAAACTGTTATTTATTTTACATTTTTCGAAAAACGTATTTAAAGTGCGTACAAAATATTACGTGTGCAACACTTTGATCGAATAATAATAGCAAAAAAATAAAGCATAAAAACTCAAAGTTGAAAATTTGCTAAACAGCAAACTCGTGGCACTTTGTCCAAAACGCAGTTCAACATTTTCCAATCGCACACCCGAACGGTCTGAATAAATAATCCGATACAACGTTTTGACACAGAACGCATATAGTATAGAAGTCAAGTTTTATACAAATCATAGTTTAGTAATTCTGTTTTGACGATGACGAATATAGCGAGAATATAGCGAGAGAGTACGGTGCAGGACTTACTTGGATTCACGTATATTGTGGGCATCTAAGTAGATCTAAATGATTCTAAAATTTACAAAAACTGTTTGTCCATGAAATGAATGTTTCGTTTAAAAAAATCACTAGGTAATTAGATTATATTACCGAAATGTTGCTTTGAAAATCGCTCTGTAGATTTGGTTAAGAAAAAATGCACGTGTAGAGCATTTTAAAAATTCCACCTTGTTGGTATGTTTAGCTCAGGAAAAGCTCGCTATGGTACTTGTAGGTTACATAAAGGGTATCTAAAGGCCCTTCTATTCCCTGCACTTCTAGGTAGGCTCGTTTTATAATGACTCGTGCAAGCTGACAGCATTTGCGATGTTTTTTTTTAATTTATTACCATGTAGGCAGACGAGCCAACGGGCCACCTGATCGTAAGTGGTTACCGTCGCTCATGAACCTCTGCAATGTCAGGGGACACTGAGGGGTCGCTACCTACGACCTAACTTTAAGGACCCTCCTCAAGCCTTGTTTGAAGAAGGACAAGTCATAGCGCTCTGGGAATACCGAGGAGGGGAGTTCATTCCATAGCCGGATGGTGCGTGGCAAAAAAGTGTTCCTGAAACGGACCGTGGATGACCGCAGTGGTTCCATATAGTAAGGATGAACTTCACCTCGACGCCGGGTGGTACGGTAATAGAAGGGAGATGTTGGAATCATCTCAAATAATTCCTCAGAGCACTCCCCGTGGAACAACCGGTGTAGGATGCAAAGAGACCCGAAGTC
This sequence comes from Trilocha varians, assembly GCA_030269945.2. Classification (NCBI taxonomy): domain Eukaryota; kingdom Metazoa; phylum Arthropoda; class Insecta; order Lepidoptera; family Bombycidae; genus Trilocha; species Trilocha varians. The sequence continues at coordinate 9,332,900 of AP028273.1, read as the reverse complement.
TCTTCGCAGACCCAAAGGTTCCAGATGGTCCGTGAGCCTGTAAGAAGAAAGAGGTCACTAATTTACATACAGTGTCGAGCGACTTTGTTTTATACTATGTAGTGAGTTAACTTCTGTATATCAGTGTTCTGTATTCCGTTTCAAGTCGTGACTCAGTTTTATTTGTCTCCAATTTTTGTTTTGAGTTCCGCGGAACGTTTTCATTTTGGATTAAAACGGGCGAATGATGAATTTGGAGCGACATAAAAGCGATTGGGCGATACGTTTTTAAATTAAATTTAGAATTCTTTTTTTTTTTCTTTTTTTAGCGCGTGGCGTTTGAATGAGAAACATAGATTTAGTATGAACTTTTTGTATTTTTTAGTTTATAATTTTGTATGTCCTGTGTGTGTAGAATACTTTTTTTCTTTCTAGTATGGTGCAGTTTATTATTATTTTTAGTACAGGTTTACTATGACAATATACTGAAAATATCTTACTGACACGAAACTCCAAGTGGTATCAAACTATTCAGAAATTTAGGTTTATTTCTGTTATGTAAATATTCAATGGTTTTAGTTCTTATTCTGTCACGTTTAAGTACAATGATGAAGATAATTAATAAATGTATTTATTTAATTATTTTTAGAATACTTAAGTCCATCTTTATGTTTTTGACCGAATTCTAAAAAGGAAGAGGTAGTGAATTTGTCGGTATTGTTTTGTGTTTTCCCGCATAACTTTGGTTTGGACCGATTTGGATGCTTCTTGTATCCCATTTAATATTTTTATAGATCGAACATGTACTTTTGGATCTGTGTTTAAAAATGTTGAATTTTATTTATAAGCTTCTGCTTAAACAATAAATAAAAAATATTACAAACAAAAAATCGTAACAATACTACCAGGACAACATAACATAGTAAGAGATATTAAAAACAGCCAATACCGGGAAACTATTTTAAAAATGGAATAGGAATGTCGATGCCGCCATGATTTTACTGTTACAGGAAAAAGTGCAATTTTTTTTTAACGGCAAATGAAAAAGCATCGTGCAGCTTTGACAAAAATAACTGAAAAAGTTCGGTCACAAACCTCCCGTATTTTTGACGATATGTCATTGAGATTTATACATTTTGAATAGTGGAATTTTGTGAAGGATTTATAGGGTGGCCTGTGTGTGCCTCACAAAATATTATTGACAATCAATATAATATTTGATTCTTAAAATATTGACAATAGTCGTTACATACAAAATTTTACTGCGTCTATAACTCCCAAACTAATGTTTGTTGGAAATTCTTTTTTGATTAAGAAACTGTTTGGTTATAACAATACAAGATGGCGGCCGCAAAATGGCGGATTGTATATTCCACAACTCAACACAGTATGTTTATCAAATGAAATCTTTAAGTCAAGACCATCAGGAGACATTTAATATGTATTTTTTTTATTGCCTCGTAGATAAACGAGCATACGACTCATCTGATGGTGTGTGGATACCGTAGATCATAGATTCCTGCAATGTTAGGAAACACTCCACTTCGACCAACCGTACTTATTTTTTTCAAATTTCGCTTAAAGAAAGATACGTAATTTAATTAATCACACATTATGGGGACGGAGCGACGGGAAAGGGGACGGAGTGACGGGAAAGAGTACCGAGCGCGTAACGCGTCGCACCGTCCCTCCGAATCCCGTGCTGGGTTCTGGCCTCAGCCGGGGTTCGGACGCTGAGTGTGAGCGGTTGGAGGTTGTAGTGCGGTTCAACTCCCACATATGGGAATCAGTGATTTCCTCCAACTGAAAAAAAAAAATCACACATTACACTTTCTAACTCAAATTAATTAAAATTAAATACAGATTTACATTAAAAATACCTTACAAAAGAGACAAAAAAGGCTTTTTATAATAACAACTCTTTGAGACAATAAAAAATTAAGTCTTTCCACGCTTGAACGGCGTGTTTTAGACGACAGAATTTTAAAAGGTTTTATTGAAGGCTTGTAACGGAATGGAAATTACGGGGCGTTGTTAAATCGCTTTTATAATGTTAATTCGTTTAAGGTACTGTTTTTTGGTTTAAAAAAGATACTCGTGTATTTATAGGATACAGTTAGTACCAAATTTATTTAAACCAAATAACATTAAAAAGATATATATTTTAAAGAAAACTTTAAATACAAGCATAAACGTATAGCAAATCGTGAAATTTGTCCGTTAAAAATATACATTTTTAAACACAGATCCAAAAGCATTTGCTCGATCTTTAAAAACAATGGGACCTAAGTACAACCATTACATTTCATCTGACACCAAAAACATTAAAATCGGTTCACCCAAACTAAAGTTATAGAGGAACAAAAAAAAAATACAGACGAATACCTCCTCCTTTTGGCAGTCGGTCAAAAATTATTCTGCGGCGCAACTATGTCCCTTTAAAGCCCTCGCTTAAACTGTAAGAGCGAGTTTCAAAATAAATCGCAACCCTACCGTCGTAAGGGACAAGTTGTTGAAAATTTAATTTAATTTCGTTCATGCGTTGTACAATAATACCCCAAGGATGGTCCGGCCGTTTAGCAATGATAGTTTTATGTAGTGGTAGATATTTGAGGTGAAACTAAGGTATTTTTGATTGCTTTGACCGACTTAAAAGGTAGAGGTTATGAACTTATTCAGGCACTCGCGGTTTTCTATAATACTTTCATGCATTTTCAACGGGTTCTTACCACTATATTTAATTAATTGAGTTGTCTCGATATTTCAACGTTGTTGCAAACGTCATGATCACGAGAGGACTGGATAGGTACTGCGGGTCGATTTAAGAGCAAACAAAACAAATCTGTCTATCGTGGTAAGAACCTGTTGAAAATGCATGAAAGAGATTATGAAATTGACTCTATTTTATTTTGCGTTGTCTAACTTTAGTTTGGGTGGAGCGATTTTTCTATTTTTGCGAGAAGTGATGATCGTCGTGGAGTTCTATATTTTTTTTAAGTTTGAACAATTGTTTGTTTCTTTAATGTTTTTCGTATGTTTCTGCAATGTTGTTACCTCAACCATGTACAACTTAGCAAATTAATATAACTTAAGCTGTGGTAAACGATGTTGATTCCACATTTATTAACTCGGATGTAACTCAATATTCTGTATTCTTACTTAGTGTGTAATTGTTTGTTTACCCCAATAAAGGGAAAAAAAACTTTTAGCTGTTTAAAGGTCAAAAAGCACCTGTCGTATCTTATTTTGATAATTGAGACCTCACGACAAGTTTCAACATTTAAAAAATAATCATCCAATTCGATCCACATAACCTTCCTTTTGGATATCAAATAAGTAAAAAACAATATTTTCAAAAAATAAAGTCACCTAATCTATCAGATTACCGTATCCAATATTTCGTTGTTCATGTTTGAGCTGTTTGCCTTGTCTTGTCTATAGTAGATTAATGTCATCCCTAAGGATTACCGTAATTGATTTTTTCGCCCTCATAAAGTACACAAAGGGAGAGGCATTTGAAAATCCTATTTGTTATTTACCTGGCTGTTGTATGTTATAATTGACTGTTATTATAAATGTGAAGTTATGTTTTTCGTTGTATTTCGGTGTTAAGTAAACTTTGTATGAAAAATATATATATATTATCAAGAACTTTTTTGTCTTAATGGGGGTAATAATTTTAGGTTCATAGGGCAGGACAAACCCGTAGTACATCATTTTGTTCTAATGTCAATAGTTTTTGCAGTGTAGATTTTCGATTTCCTCTTTGCCCTGGCATTGCAGAGGTTCATGAGCGACTGTGACCGCTTACCATCAGGTGGGCCGTATGCTCGTTTATCTACTTTGCAATAAAAAAAAAAAACATTGGTTTACACAGTGCTCATTTATTACGGATCCCTAATGTTTTAGAAAATAAAATTTAGCCTATAATCTTCTCCGATAAATAGACTATCCAACACTTAAAGAATGTAATCGGACTTGTTGTTTCTGAGATTAACGCGTCCAGCAAACTGCAGCTTCATAATATTAATATTTACCTTTTAATTATTATGTTCTTAAAAGAAGAAAATTGTTTGTATTTTGTTTTCTTAGTTTATATTTTTGTGTCCTCTTTGTGAGCAATAAATTCACTTTCTTTCTAAAATAGGCAAAGACTCGGTAGTGGTTCCCATCGCTCATGGATTAAATGTCGTTATGGTGTACGGGTATTTGCCCACCTCTCACTCCCACCACTGTAACTCCTGTATAGCCAGGATCCACAGCGGCGACCATCGTAGTGACTCTGAGCAGTGAAGCCCAGGAACCAGAGGGAAAGCTAACTTGACTTGGGCCCCGCAACTAATTTAATCAGAAAATTTATTTATGGTGTACTAACAATACATTTTACCTCTGTTAAGTATTTATCTATAACTGAACTGTGATTCTTGAGCCATGAGTTTAACCAGCAACTGTCGCCCGAACTTAATTAAGATGCAGATGTGACATCCTATTGTTTGTTCCGCAAAAATTATTTAACCGAAAACGGCTTGGAAATAACAAAACGCTGCTGTTATTTTGAGAGGTAAACATGTTTACCAGATTTTATTGGAAGTTTTGTTATTATGTTTTTAATATAATTATAACTAGCCCGCGTAACTTCGTCTTCGTCACTATCAATAATTAAATGTCAATTATTCTATCGTTGTTGCCGTAAAAACTATCCTTGTGGAGTCAAAGAATGGGTCAAATTGGTCCCGGCGTTCGGCCGGAATTAGTCGCGGGTTCAAATCCGGCCGGCTTGTACCTCTAAATCTAAATGTGAAACAGATTTATGTGCAATTTTTCACAACACCACTGACTATAAATGGTGAAGAAAAACATCGTGAGGAAACCTGCATATCGGGAAAGGGTTCTAAAAGCCCTTTGAAGATATGTGAAGTCCCCAATCCGCACTAGGCAAGCGTGGTGGACTATGCCTAATCCCTCTCCTGAGGAGACCTGAGCCCAACAGTGGGCAGTAATGGGTTGATACAGATACACTGTAGTACAGTATGGTGTCTGTTCGTTTGTTTGTGAATATGTGTATATTTTATGAAATTTAAAAATTACAATGCTATTTTTGTTATATTACTATTCCCTTTTTCATTGCCAACAAGCGTTCATACATACATATGTGAAACTTCATGTCATTTTTAGTATGTTATGAATAAGATAACTCTACACACGAGAAACATTAGGGTGAGTCTGCATCACGTACGCGGATCTCAATAATCAAGCACACATACATCATGTGGACATGAAAAAAATGTTGCAAAAGATCTGGGGAAAACATTTGCCCCAGTTTTTAGGGTTGGGGCGTTTTTTTTATCGATAGGATAATTTGTTTGGAGTTTTAACGATGTTATTTTATGTGGGTTTAGGTATTTTAATAACTAACCTTGGACTATAGATGGCATGAAATGTCTAGTGAAAATGAATCCTGTCGAATTTTACGGAAGTTTTACTAACTTTCTAAATTGATTTGATACCAGTTTATCCTGGTTCAATTTTGGAGCAGTGAAGTATTTTAAACTTATTCAGACACTCGCGGTTTTCTATAATACTTTCATGCATTTTCAACGGGTTCTTACCGATATAACTGATCTTCTTCTCTTGATCGTCTTCTCGTGATCATGACGTTTGCAACAACGTTATAATATCGAGGCAACTCAATTAATTAAATATCGTGGTAAAAACCCGTTGAAAATGCATGATGAGAAGTATTTTGTTGCAATAAGATAACGAAAACTATTCATTCATCAGGAATGATCCTTCATCATCATCGATTCCAAGAGTAGAGTTTCTCACACTTTCTCTTCTATTTTTAAAGAACTCCTTCACATTTTATCAGTTACATAAAACATATTTTTCTCACCCCTATATCTCACACGTTCCTTTTACCTTTACAAATACTGCTCGCGTAAAATCAAACTGAGATCGAATCGTTGGAGTGAAATTATTTATGCACGGGGGAGGAAACCCTTGAAACAGGGGTGGTTCGAGTGACGTGTTATAGGGATTATTAAGTACCAAGGAACATATTTTTGAATTTTTCATGGATAAAGTATGGCTTTTTAGTGTTTTGTGAAAGAAAACGTGTTAGCTGGTGTGCTATGAGTTTAATGAAACCTTGTTTGACGAGCCTTAAAAGTAAATCGTACGTGGTAACTTCGGGGATCCGGTGATTTCCTCCAACTGAAAAAAAAAAAAAAAAAAAAAAAAAAAATGCCGAATACAGACGTTTGTATATTTTTTTACAACTTTTATTTTCTTAGTTTTATTTTATGATTCCTTCTTAACTTCTCTCTCACTGGCAGCATTAGGTTTTTTACACACAGTTTGTTTGGGTGTTATTCTACGCCACACACCGTACGGCTATGGAATGGGTCGTCGATCACCCATGAGCTAAGATTTGTCCTTCAAACGAGGCTTGAAGAGAGTCTTTAACGTCCGACTTGGGCAGAGGTACCATAGAGTCTCCTGACAGAGCAGACGCTCGTGGTCGGTAACCACTTCTCGTCAGATGGGTCGTAGTCTCATTTATCTATCATATTGGAAACAAACTACTTAAACTTAAAAATTAGAGTCTCAGGCTCTATCCAGCAGGGCACATTACACTTACCATCAGAGGACGCTGTAAAAATGATTAACGAAGACCTATAAATCATAATATACTTTACCTTTGATCGTTCTTATAAATAAGAAAATACCCAACTAATTAAAAAATATTTCTCTGCTCAATAATCTTCCTCTCTCCGCTAATCCCCGGAAATAAAACAAAACATGAATATTTCGCGAAAATCTGTATTTATAAGAGAAAATATAAGCAATATTTTCCTGGAACATTTTTTGATACTCGATTATTTTTTCCTTATAAAAATCCTGTATCATAGTGCAGGAGCTCAAGCGATTTGTGGATTCAAAGAAATCTTCTTACGTTTACTTAAGTTGTTAAAGGAGAAATGATCGGGATAAAATTACCTTAAATATTTGAAGTAGTATTTGTCTGTAGAAATTTGGAAAATATTTGAAATACCCGCTTTAGACAGGGGCGTCGCGACAGTAAAGAATGCCGTAGTGCGTAACGCGTAGTGATGCCTCAATGATCTCTTCACTTCTTCGATGTTGTGGTCGCTTCCTACTAAGAAGATAACTCAGAATGGGTAAGTCACCTGGCTGGTGAAACAGTGACTTGGGGCGGATGGAGTCAGGCGATACGAACCGACGCCAGATGGAAAACCAGACCATGGTAATCCCAAGATGTAATGAAACAACAATTGCACAACAAATCCTGACCTCCGCCTAGAATGGCGGAGAGATCAAGCCTGAGCAGCGAGGATGCCCCAAAGCGCGTCCGCCGACCGACCCCCATGGGTGGCTGGGTGGCCCGCAAAACCGTGTTGGTTTGTGGCCTCAGCCGGGGTTCGGACGCTGAGCGTGAGCGATTGGTGGTTATAGTGCAGTTCTAACTAAAAAATCCGCTTTAGGCAAGGGTATTGGACTGTGCCTGGTCGCTACTGAGGAAACCTGAGCCCAGCACTGGTATTCAGTATGGCTTCAGTATTCGGTCTTTAGTTTCGTCATTAATAATGAACAGCTCAGTAATAGTTTGTAGTAAAGATAATAAATGTGTACGGTTACATTAGATTACTGTCTGTTGAAGGCAGGCAGGTGGAGGTCCCCTCGTGATCATGACATCTACAACAACGTTGAAATATCGAGACCACTCAATTAATTAAATATCGTGATAAAAGCCTGTACATAATGCATGAAAGTAAGGCAGGTGGAGGCCTACGATATCCCCTTGTTAAAAAAAATGACAATAAGCCAATTTAACTAATTTTCATGAAAGATAGCCCTCTTCAAAGGTCAAAATTAAAAAAATCTAATATAAACGAAAAGACAAGATAAAATTTAAATGAAGCGATAAATAAACTTAATAATACCGTTGTTCATTTTAAACACACTACACACAATGTTGCCAACAGAAAATAAACAAAGTAAATGCGAAAATTATTTAAATTGGCAACACTGGAGCTCAGGATGTGTTGTTCCACAGAATTATGGTTTTCTTAACAAAGACAAATAGCTTCGGAGCGTTATTCGTTAAATTGTCGGATTTGGAATGTTTTGTTAAATTAAATAAACGCGTGTCTTTGTGTGTTAAATGGTTCTAATTGTTTGTTTTTTGTAAAGACTCTGCTCTGAAAATGAGGCGAAGTATTAAACGTAAATTATAGGTTTTGGAATTCGCTTAATTCTGTTTCATTATTAAAAACACAATCTTTTTCCATGAAATTTTGATATTTTTAACTGGCATTTATTAACGCTTATCATATTCTTTGGTTATTATATTTTGGTCGTATTAACTGTCATGATCTTCAAAAATACCCTGCATGTTGATGTTAAAATATATTCCATCTGATGTAAGGAAAATAACATTAAATTAAGTAATTGCACATACTTTTCTTACAGTTATAATTTGTGTATTATTATAATATGTATATCTCGAGAATAATATGTTATGTATTAACCGTAATAATTATATATTAATGAAGCTAATTATACAAGGATAATATTGTTGAACATGACGCTAACATGTCACAGAATAGTTACTTAACAGAAGTAAACTTAACAGAAGGAAATTAAGATTCTAACTTTAGCGTCCCAATACATTTATGAAAATTTAATGTATGTGCATAAAAATATTCATGAATTTCCTAAACTCTCGGATATTCATAATTTTAACACTAGGAACAAAGACAAACTTGCGTTGCCAGACAACTAGATTACATAAAATAAGTAATTCTTTCCAGGGTTTGTCTGTAAAGCTTTATAACAAAATCCCAGTGGCCGTTCACTCATTGCCAATAAATAGGTTTAAGAGAGTTTTTTTTTTTTTTTTTTATTTTATTGCAAGGTAGATAAACGAGCATACGGCCCACCTGATGGTAAGCGGTTATCAAAGAACGGTTATGCAGTAAAGCATATTATAAACTTAATGATTAGATAAATGACTGCTCAAAATGGGAATGAGGTGCTCGTCCCGGGCCATTTCAATTGATACATTTGTTAAAAACAAAAATATTGTAAAACAACATTAAAAAAAACCATAATAAATTAAAAAAAAGACATGCCCGCTGAGTTTCTTGCGCCGGTTTTTCAAGACGGAGGCGTAATTTTAGCGCACTGGTGGTAGAACTATTTTTTTCAAAATGTATGTGTCCACATCAACTTTGAAATAAATGATTTGACTTTGACTAAAAGTTTACACAAATCGCACTTCAAGAATTGATTCTAATGCACCAAATGGACACTTCCTATGGACACGAAATTATGTACAGAAGAAGTACTCGAAATAATGATTTCAGCGATTTTTTCTAAGAGAAAACAACACGAACTATGTTTATTACAAGCTTTATATTAACTTGTACTGGATGTAACTATGTAAGTTCGGGTGGAATCTGTAAGCTAAATTTGACAAACTTCTCGGTTTCATTTTGCAAGTAGAAGTAAGTATATAGCGTGACAATGCAATAATATGTCAAAATGGCGCTGATCTGATGATGATTCCAAGGGTGGTCATAGAAACGTTTGTGCTAAACAAGACAGATCCGTGTTTGGGCTCGTTTTACTTGTATGAACTAACACTCTACTGCTACATGATATCCACGATCTTAAAAGCTTGTATTTGAAGTTTTGTTTAAAAAAATTGTTACCTCCGTGCATCGAACCTGCTACAATTAAAATAAAACTTGAGAGGTGTCATGGGATACCCGAATAGAACGAAGTTCCTTTCGATTAAAAGATATCTTATATTGTTTTTCCTAACGTAACGTGCGATAAGGAACGTGTTTTAAAAGATTTTGATCACAGCGCCATCTAGCGATAATCATCTAAAACAAAAAAAGTGTAGTGACAACTTTTCGTAAGAATTTTTTCCGTCTAGCCCCCTTTCGATAACGCGCGATAAGGTACTTCGTTCCAAAAAAATCAATCAAATTGTCAACTTTAGGTTCTTCAGCTTAATATACCGTAACCTAGAAGGATGTTCATTACGTGGAACATTAACAATGAAGCAAGAGTTTCCCTGAGATGAGGCAAGTTTGCAACAGCTTAAATAAGTTAAAGACTTGGCTCTCGTTACACTGTAGTTAATAATAACTACTGTCTTGAGGATTATGCATTATTTTAGACAAGGGAATGTAACCCTTAAGGTGTGGTTTGATGAACGATTTTCTTTTGTCTCTAATCCATAAATTAGGAAGACCAAAACAAGTCTTGTTGCAAATTTAATGATAGTGGTCATCGAAAAACAAACATTTAAATCGGTTGATATAGACAGTTAAGCTTGAGATAACACGGAAATAGGCGTAAAAGGAAATAAATCAGAAGTTGAAATAAAATGCTCCTTTTGTAAAGTCTGATACAACCCATTACTACCCACTGCTGGGCTCAGGTCTCCTCGGAATAGATATATACAGGGTGTTAAAATCCGATGAAACAATACTTTCAGAGCAAATAGTATACTTGATGTAGAAGCCATCCACCAAGTCTGAGTTTTCTAGGCTTAACTAACTACTTATGCTATATTATGCATAAGTTATAACTAATCAAAACTACGCGTTAATTAGTGCGTGATCAACCCTATCGTACACAAATCGTACACAATTCGTCGTAGGACAAAAATCACATTCTAAACAGGATACATGCGCTTGTGTTCGTGAAAATAGATATAGCACGCTGAATGTAGGTCAGGATAGGGTTGTCAAAAATAATACAAAATAATATTTTTTCAACTTTGTATGGGAAAATAAAGTGATCATCTCCGTTTCAAAAGTATGTGTATATGATTTGAAATGTGATATAGATTAAGCCCTCAAAGTATTGTTTCACCGGGCACCAACACCCTGTATATAATAGATAAGGCATAAAGTCCACCGCGCTTGCCTACTGCGTATTGAGGACTTCACATATTATTATCTTCAAAGGACTTTTATAATCCTTTTCCAATGTGGTTTCCCCACGATGTTTTCCTTCACCGTTTTTAGTCAGTGGTGTTGTGAAAAGTCTATTAAAACCAAATACGCAATACTTCAGAAGTCGTGGTCGCCGAGTGGTCGAAGCGCGTCCTTCCGTACGGGAGGTCGCGGGTTCAAAACCGGCCGGCTTGTACCTCTAAATCTAAATGTGAAAAAGATTTATGTGCAATTTTTCACAACACCACTGGCTAAAAACGGTGAAGGAAAACATCGTGAGGAAACCTGTATGTCGGAAAAGGGTTCTAAAAATCCTTTGAAGATATGTGAAGTCCTCAATCCGCACTAGACAAGCGTGGTGGACTATGCCTAATCCCTCTACTGAGGAGACCTGAGCCCAACAGTGGGCAGTAATGGGTTGTTACAGTACAGTACAGTACTTCAGAAAATCTTCCAACCTTGTTCGAAATACAACTTCAAAAACCATATTCTAAATTGAACTTTCAAACCCTCGAATTTACCACGTGCATCCAAATACATGTAAATCGTCTTAATTACCCAAACACATCCAGTTTAGTACACCGTTTGACACGAGAGCAGGTGTCTCCTTTAATTAGTGTTATCCCGGATCGATAGCTACAAGGCTCTCGACAACTTGTTATACGTCATGCGGGTGAATAATGCTTTCTGCTGGATTCGGTGTTCAATTAAATAGCTACTGTATGTGTTAATCAGGCCTGGTGGTCGAGTGGTTGAAGCCAGTTTGTGAGGAATCTTAATTTGAAAAAGATTTATGTGTCATCAGAGCAGCGGCTAAAGCGGTGAAGGAAAACATCGTGTGGAAACCTGCGTATAGGAAAAGGTCTTTAAAGGTCGGTTCGTTTCAGGAACACTTTTTTGCCACGCACCATCCGGCTATGGAATGAGCTCCCCTCCTCGGTATTTCCTGAGCGCTATGACATGTCCTTCTTCAAACGAGGCTTGAGGAGGGTCCTTAAAGTTAGGTTCTTTAAACCTAGGTCGTAGGTAGCGACCCCTCAGTTTCCCCTGACATTACAGAGGTTCATGAGCGACGGTAACCACCTCCTATCAGGTGGGCCGTTGGCTCGTCTGCCTACATGGCAATCAAAAAAAATCCTTTGTGTGTAGATAGATAGAAAATTATTTATTGTAACACCACATAGCAACAACAATAGTAATAACTTATACTACGTGCCTTACGTGTAGCTCCCAATCCATATTGGGCAAGCATGATGAACTGCCTGATCCTCTACTGAGGAGACCTGAGCCCAGCAGTGATCAGTAATGCGTTGCTATAGTATAGTGCTGAATATAACCTAAAATTCCTCGTTTTATTCATACTAAACTCCTACTGGTAGACTGCTATACTAGTACGAGGTAAAGTGTAAAGAGTAGACTAGTACGAGGCTTGAGAAGGGTCTTTAAAGTTAGGTCGTAGGTAGCGCATCAGTTTCCCCTGACATTGCAGAGGTTCATGAACGACGGTAACCACTTACGATCAGGTGGCCCGTTGCCTCGTCTGCATACATGGCAATAAAAAAAAAGATCAAGCATAGTCCATCGCTTGCCTAATACAGGTTAGGAACTTTATGTACATATCTTCTACAACTTTTAGCCTCACTGTATTTCTTTGTTATTAGCCAGTAGTGTTATGCAGTTTCCCTTCAAATTATATCCAGAAATACTCTCGTACACCACTAACTCAAAACAAGCGAGCGACACGTCAGATTTTGATTTATATCCTGACAGATGTCCAATTTGACAGGCGCCGTCGATTTCTCTTTGTATTCGATGGCTGGAGGACGATAATGGATCTCGTTTTGCAAGCGACGAGTTCTTTGAGCTGGAAAATGCGTATTGAAATAGATTGATATGTTTTTTACCTGTCTGTGTCTTATTGTGTACGTGTATAAGTTAACAGAGCGTTTGGTGGTAAAGGTACAGTTTCGAAAGGTTGGAACGAAGAATGGCGCGTTATCGAAAGGGTGCTAGAAAAAAATCTTACGAAAAGTTGTCACGACACTTTTTTGTTTTAGACGATTATCGCTAGATGGCGCTGTGATCAAAATCTTTTAAAACACGTTCCTTATCGCGTGTTACGTAAGGAAAAAAAAGATATCTTTAAATCGAATGGAACTTCGTTCTATTCGGGTGTCCCATGTCACCTCTCAAGTTTTTTTTTATTGCCATCATATTTTATATTACAGCCTATTTAAATGTGTTAGGCATAATGGGTGTGTTGCCGTAGTCAAGAAAAAAGAAGAATGAAGATTGCCGCCAAAATGGAGGAAGGTGAAAATGTAAAAGTTGTAAAGTAAAATAAATTTAATATTTGTTTAACAAAATATACATTTCTTTTACAGGTAATTTTATCCATCAAATCATCACCAGGTAACGCTTATCATTTAATAGAGGTAATAAATTATAAACCAGAAAAAGTTTTAAAACTAATTATGTAAGTTCGGGTAGAATGAATTTTGGATTTGACCAGCTTCCCGGTTTCCGTTTGGGCCGAATTTGCATAATATGCATGCATATGGCGTGGTAATGAAAATCAAAGAAAGACGGTAACCGCTTAAGATCAAGTGCTCATCTACGAGGCAAAAAACACCCATCGTGTTTACACTCGTTTTAATTATCTCGGCTACCACTCTACTTCTACATAATATCTATAATCTTTAAAGTTGGTTGGCAATTCCTTATCGCGCGTTGTGAAAGGGGGCTAGACGGAAAAGTTGTCACGACACTTTTTTTGTTGTCACGACACTTTTTTGTTTTAGATGATTATCGCTAGATGGCGCTGTGATCAAAATGTTTTAAAACACGTTCCTTATTTGTTTTAGCTGATTATCGCTAGATGGCGCTGTGATCGAAATCTTTTAAAACACGTTCCTTATCGCGCGTTACGTTAAGAAAAAAAAAAAGATATCTCTTAATCGAAAGGAACTTCGTTCTATTCGCGTGTCCCAAGACACCTCTCAAGTTTTTTTTTTTATAAATTATATGAAAGTCAAAAAAGCATTTTATATTAAGTGTCAATGTTCGAAGCTGATCAAAAGGGCCTTATTATAAAAACGATAAGAAAGAAGATAAAATTGAAGGAGTTTCGACATCCCCTTCAATTTGTAAAAGGATCAAAGTTGTTATTTATTAGGGCATGAATCGATAAGAATCCCATTGATGATTTTTCTCCGAGTTACATCGGAATTAGGAGCGAATTTCAATCTTGTGTTCTGTACGAAAATAATGTAATGAGGTTTCAGTAAGATGAATTAAATGTTTTTATTGGAATGTAAATTCAAGAATATTTATGACTTTAGCAGTATGTATGTTTAGGATAATTGTAATTATTGACTTTTAGTCAGACAAGCTGTTTCTGTTTTCAATCTGTTTTATATATAGTAGATTTTATATTAATGTTAAATATTATGGAACGACTTTCTTTAAGTCTCCTTTGAAACAAAAAAAGTCATAGCGCTCTTCAATTTTCAAATTACATTCTACAGTCAATAAATTTATAAAATGAGCTTTTAAAAAAATAAATAAATCATCAGTCCCCATAAATACTTTTTAAAAAACAGTCACAAAGCATAAAAAATACGTGATATCCGTTCCAAAATTTCCCGTTCGAAACAACACGAATTATGGCGAAGAGAACGACACGGCGGATGGCTTCACAAAAAAATCGTCGATTTAAACAAACGAGTCCCATGATCTGTATTAGATGAGGAATGGGACTCTAATTACTTAACGCTTTGGTAATGTCTTTTGAGATTTTATTCCGCCTATTTTTATTATTTGGTTTACATAACTGAAATAATCTAGTACAATAAAATAGACTTATACCATATTCCTTAAAGTAATTCAATGTGTTTGTGTTGTACGTGGATATACCTCTAAATCTAAATGTGGAAAAAGATTTGTATGCAATTTTTCACAACACCACTGGCTAAAAACGGTGGTCCCTAGGAACTAGAATATACCTGTATCTCGCATCTTTAAAATTGTATTCGTAAAATAACTACTCTACTACTTAAAATTCGGCTTCAAATAAAATCAATTTCTTTATTATGTAGTCATTAACTTACAGTTATAGGCTTCCCAAAGATTAACTAAATCGACCCTTTAGGGGTTGTCCATTAATCACGTGATCTTTTTTTAGCATTTTTTAACCCCCCCTCCCCCATCGGTGATACGTAGTGAGGTTTAAGACCACCCCCCCCTCCCCCTTCTCAACATCACGTGTATTTTTAGTACCTACAACGAATCTTAAAATTTTCGCGCCGTGCCGCTTAATATTTGTTTAAAAATCGCGCGTTTGACGAAAAAATAAATACACGTGATATCTTACTACACCCCCCCTCCCCCTTGTGTTATTTTCGTGATTTTTATCAAACCCCTCCCCCCCCTTTCAAGCCTCGTGTGATTAATGGACAACCCCTTACCAAGTCATATCAAAATTTAAACCATATCAACTGAAACTTCAATCTCCTCAATCATAGCAATCCAACGCTCGATTGCCATCGCCATACAGTTTAACAATTAACACGGGCCAGTTAATATCCTTTTTATCACCCGTACAATCAATAAAAGCATCCGGGTGTCCAATAAAAATGATTAATACGTCAGTATGTGGCCGCTAGCGTGATAGATGATCCCGAGGGAGCCGGACATCGCTTTTTAAAAGTGCGAGAACCAACGGTATATATGTCCAATTTGTCTGTATATCTTTTTATATTTGTGTTAAAAACTGTGTTTTGTTTGTGATAGATAAAAAATTACCAAAAATTAAAAGAACTGTGTTGAGAGTGAATCTTCTTTATCAAGTATCACGTATGAAAAATAGTAGCCGATTCTCAGACCTATTGAATATGTGTATTAAATTTCATGAAATCGACCCAGCCGTTTCAGAGGAATATGGCTACGAGAACAAGTTGTTAGGATCGGCTAGTCTGCTATAAAAGCATCTTCTTCTTGCTGTGCCATCTTCTATCGAAGGTCGGCGATCATTAAGGCGATCTGTACTTTTGACACAGCAGCGCGAAACAGAGCACGAGTGCTTTTGTTGAACCACTGGCGCAAGTTCTTCAGCCAAGATGTTCTCCTTCTACCTACAGCTCTCTTACCCTGGATCTTGCCCTGTACGATAAATTGCAGCAAATCGTACTTCGGGCTTCTCATGATATGCCCCAGATACTCCACTTTCCTTCTTTTGATGGTTTTGAGCAGTTGTTTTTCTGTGTTGGCACGTCGCAAGACTTCTATATTCGTGACATTGTCTTTCCACGATATTCTCAGTATAAAAACATAGATTTGGTAAATTAAGAACATTATCATGGCCATTAATTACCCTAAACGCGACTTTACCTCACCCCAAAGCCACATTTGAAAAACTGTCAAAATCGCACTAAAACTGCAAACTAACGTAAATTTAAATTATGCAAAACTAATAATTCAGTCGGGGCGCAATTATCAGACTACTGAGGGCTCAAACCGGGGTAGGTAAGTTTAATTATAATGATTTACGACGCAAACAATGTTTGTGGATTGCGATAGTGAACGTTAATTAAAGACTGCACCGTGTTGTACATTTTTTCGCGCGCTGGTGTTTAAAAAGAAGTTGAAAAAAGCTTTTTAAAACTCCTAAAAAACAAATGCAATGAAAAAAAAATTGAGAGGTGTCATGAGACACCCGAATAGAACGGAGCCCCCTTTCGATAACGCGCGGTAAGGAACTTCGTTCCAAAACTAATTATCAAAATCGGTAAAGCAGTACTGAAATTATAATGATCATAAGTTTCATTACATTTGTCAAGTCTTATACATCTTGTATTTATCTACCAAAATGTCGGTTTCCATTCGTCCTATTCATACACCCACTAATCGTATGAAACTGCATTCAAAGCTCTCAGATCCCATACAGTCTCGGGATAGACATGTTTAGATTTTCAATCCGTCTCGGGTTTAGTCGAATCCATTTGAACTGCACCAGAATAGGTTACGAACACAGAAATAAATTGCTTATACGACTTTTTTCGGGTAAAATTTATAAAGTGGTTTCAAAGTAGTTGGACTCTGGAATGTACTCTACGGTATTTTTTGAGTGTAATAATTATATTATGTCCTTCTTCAAACAAGTCTTGAAACAGGTTATGAGTACGCGATAGGTAGCGACCTTGTACAGGAGTTCATGAGCGACGGTAACCAAGTAGGTAAAACGTCAAACGAGTTTCAAATGTTTCAAATTGTTATGTTTGTGTGTGCAAGATAAAAATTGATTTCACGGAAGAAACTTAGAAACTTAACAGCTGTTTCAATCGGTTTGTCTACATCTTGAAAATTACTACGATATTAAATAGAGATGCACCGAATATTCGGCTACTATCCGGTATCCGGCTTGTCCGGCCCTTTTTTACTATCCGGCCGGATACCGGATAGTAAACTTGGTAGATTTTATAAATGACATCTAATTATGTGTCTTTAATTTATTATAACTTTATTATAACTAAAACTTTAGCTTAACGAACTCAATCTTTTTATAAAAAATCAATTAAAGTAACTTGGTGATAATACTGATAGTTAAAAAAATACTTATTGATAATAAATGAATATTAAACAATTAATTTAAAATTGAAAAATCTACCAAAGGTAAATTATGATGTATAAAAACAAAATTTTCAGCATTTTCAGGAAGCAAACGATTCCTCTTGTTTTGTCTGTTTTTTTTTTATTTTATTTAATTTTATTCGGCGGCCGGAAACCGAATATTCGACTTGTGGTTAGGCCGAATATCCGGTATCCGGTATCCGGCCAAACAACTATCCGTTGCATCTCTAATAATAAACGTCAACGATAAATAATCAGTAAAAAAATTGACTATTTAAAATATTCGAGCGCATCAGATTAACGTAGGCAAGTTAGATTAATGTTAAAAATTCATTGCCAGTCAAAAGTATTTACTAGAGTTTTCTTCTGTAAAGATATTCTTTGGCACCAATCTACATGCTTCAATACGAACGAGGATACAGGGTTTGTGAAAATTCCTGGAAATATTGTTCTGTGTTTGTTTGACTAGGTAATAAAAGATTTAGAATTTCGAACAACTTTATTATTGAGTGACAATTTGAAAGGTTTTCTTGGTACATTAATTTTTATATCCACAATTCAACAGTTCGGGTTGTTTAAAATGTGTAATGATGGGAATGCTGATTATGTGTTGGTGAAGTATTTGTTTTTTCACAGGAAATTTAAACGAGCTAACGATCCACCAAATGGTATTTAGAAATAGACTGCATTTAAAGCCTTTCTTTCTTTCTTTCATAAAAGCCTAAAACTGGATTAAAAACTCGATAGAATATCGAGGAATATCTTTTTATTATAGTAATATGATTTGATGGCCGAATCTTATCGAAATGTAGCTAACGTGTTGTTCTGATGTTAAGTTTAAAAACCGTCAAATAGTTTTTTCGTAAAAGAGTAATAAACATGTATCTTTATAAAATTATGATGTCAAATTCTACTGTGTGCCCAAGAAAAGCATTATTTTTTACAACTATCTATACTCGCAAACTTTTGTATTTATAAAATTGGTAGGAGCTCTAGTGATTATTTTTTGAGTAGTTTTTCCCACTATTTACCCATATAAATTGGAAAAACCGAATAGTCTGGCAACCCTGTACCATCGTTCGCGGATAAGCGTTGAAATGGGAAAATTTTTCAAATTTATAAGCGATTCTGTCGAGTGCATTCCGATTTCATATATTGAATTTCCTACAATTTTGTTGTTCGTGAACGTCAAAGTATTTTAATATGTTGGCGCATATTATTGGAGCTATAAAAGTTTAAGAATATTGATGTGAATTCGTTTGGTATAGATTACTTTGCGCGGTTGTAGATTTTAAATCTAGTTCACTTACACTATTACTAAACGGGTTCTTACCTCGATTATTTTTAATTGAGCGGACCCGTTATTTCAGCACTGTTTCAAGCGCCATGATCACGGGAAGACTGAGGAACTGCGGGTAGGTCATTTAAGAGCAGACAAATCTGTCTACCCTCTTTCTCGTTCGTTTGCCGGTACCGGCAGATCTGTCTGAAATATCGGGACCGCTCAATTAAAAATAATCGTGGTAAGAACCCGTTTAGTAATAGTGTAAGTGATGTAGATAACCGCGAGTGTAAAATAAATAAAATAGATTATGCTCCAAAAAATGCCTATTTGTTTATTAATTCATCTATTCATATACAGTTATACTAACAATATTCCGTATCATATTAAATTTTGTATTATTTAATAATTCACGCACCAACCTGTTTTCTTTAGAAAAACGATTATCTATTAAAATATTCATACTCAGTTATTCACAGATGTTTTATTTAATTTTTCATTTACTAGGGATTCTAAATCATAGTTGCTAAAGGAAAATCCCAGAGATTCTTATTAAAAGCTTTATATTAACTTGTTGTAACTATGTAAGTTCGGGTGGATGATTGAAAACGAAATTTGACAAATTTCTTAGTTTCCGATTGAGTTGACATTTTGCACGCAGATGTGTATCACGTGACAATGCAATTCGGATTCGGAAGGTGGTCATAGGAGCTCCTGTGCTAAACAAGATAGACCCGTCGTGCTTAATTTACTTGTATATATTTAATGTAAATTTGAGTAATACTGTACAAATATTTTAAAAAAAATGCTCATTATACAAAAAAAAAGACATGTCCGCTGAGTTTCTTGCCAGTTCTTCTCAGGACGGTGGCTATAATTATTATTTTTTGTGTCCGAACTGGTGGTAGCTTGTAACTTTTGACGTCAACAAGAATGAGTACGTCATCAATGTTGAAAATAAAGTATTTCATTTCATGTATTAGCTAGTTCTCTACTGCTAGGTACATGATATTCAGGCTCTTAAAAGCTTGTATTTAAAAAGTTTTCTTTAATACAAATTATTCATTTACTAGAAACTCTAAATCCTATTTGCTAGAGGAAAATCCTACAGATTCTTATTTTCACGGTAATCTTGTTCAATTTATGAAGGACGCGCCAAAAAAACGGACGCCATCTTGGCCGCCATTTTGCTGGACATTGACATATAATTTCATTTGGCTTTCGATTTGTTTCCGTATTTTTGATAAAAATGTTTGACGAAAATGATGTTAGGTTTATCTGGAACTAAAACTGTGGAAAGGATAATAATAGGTTTTGATATGATTATTAGTGCGTTAGTTTTTTCAAATGTAATGTACACGAGCATTTTTGACTAAGGATTGAGTTTGTTTTTATCTATTCATGATGTTTTACAATAATTGGCGCTGGTAGCTTTTTTTTTATTGCCATTTAGGCAGACGAGCCAACGACCCACCTGATAGTAGGTGGTTACTGTTGCTCATGAACCTCTGCAATGTCAGGGGACACTGAGGGGTCTCTACCTAACTTTAAGGATCCTCCTAAGCTTAATGAACCTACGATATTTGTAATTCCGCATTCTTTTGAAACAACATGACATCACGCGTCGATGAGCGGTACGTTTGTGTGAGTTTTTCAGAGCGATTTGCGAGAAGTTCTAGTACTGTAATAATGCGATAGTGACTTTAATGAAATGACGATAATGATAATTCATATATCCTACTCTATTATCTATTGATTAAATTCGTTATTGTCCAAGACAAGTTAGCTTTCCCTCGGGTTCCTGGGCTTCACTGCTGAGAGTCATTACGATGGTCGCCGCTGTAGATCCTGGCTACACAAGAGTGGTGGGAGTGTAAATATACCCGAAAGACTTTTCCCAATTTTAGCACCAATTTGAATAAGCTGAAATGGAAATATAATTTATTCGGACGTCATGAGGATATTAATCATGATAATGAGTGTAACATGGTTATTAATACGTCAAAGTTGTGATATGTAATGTATTAATAATGGTTCATGACGTATCCATTTGATTTGATGTGTTTTCCTGGACTTGGCTTGACTGGTAAGTGAGTTTTTGTTTGAGGGCGCTGATTATTTTGTGACTTTGGTATCTTATTTTGAATTTATCATCATTGATTGCATTTAACATTTAAACTTTGAAATTTGATAACAAGGTTTTTGGTTATGGTGAAAAATAACGTTTGTAGTGAAAATAATTTCTGAAGAATTAAAACTTGTGCAAATTTTCAAAATTTTCAAAGTGAACCAATTACTTTTTATTTTACTATTGTAAAGGTTGCTTAAACTTTACCAACATTTAACTTTATTACTACTTTGTTTTTAAATAAATAAAAAAATTAGAAAACCATTAAGAAAAACCACTGATCTTCCCCAACAATATTCAAAGACCATTCGAAATTTAATATCAGTACTGGTCTACTAATAGTCGGATAACTCTATATCGATATAATCGTCGAATATCAGAATCGATTTAGCGATCTCGATTATCGCTCGGTTAGCGCAACGCGTCCGGATCACAATGTAATTGCCATTAGGACTTGGTCTCTAATAGGGCTGTCAAAAGTAATCATCTTCGAAATAAAAACGAATCGCTTTTTACCTTGACATCACGCGTGAACGGCTGGGCCGAATTGGATAATTATTTTTACTACAATAATAGTAGTTGTAATCTGGAGCAGGTTTTAATGAAAAACAAAATAGTTTTTTAAACACCAATGCATTAACTACAAGTAAACGTAAGTAAGCGAGTGAGTTAGGTTAATTCAAAGTATCAGCAAGTTGTATCAAAATTTAAGGTAAAAAAATATTTCGGGATAAAGGTGAACATTCAAAAGATGGATACTATCAAGTTGACTGTATTGAAAAGTTCGTGATTTTCTAAGATAGTCTCATTACGCAGTATATCCTAATATTGTAGAGGTCCATGAACAACGGTAACAATTTAACTGAGAACTTCCTTAATAATCACTAGAATCAGAAAACTGGTTTGATTGTTTTACCGCTACGACTCTGTTCGTCTCTGGAAAACTTTAGAAGTAATCTTAAAGAACTTTTACTGAAAGCTCAGATCTCCAGCACTTAGTAATATTTAGTTAAATGTGATGTATAGATATTGATTTATTTTTATTTTTTATCAACAATTTAATTAATTTATTTTTTAATGAACTTTTTTTTTTTAATTTACTTATTATTATTACACAAACCAGAATACAGTCAAAACATGAATTAACTGAAACTATATGTAATGTGATCGTGTCTTTTCGTTCGTGACGTGGAATTGGGCTTCAGCTGAAAATCAGCGCTGCAGTAATCTGCGGCATATGCTGAGCTGTGGCCTTATGGGCACACTGCACTGTTTATTAGCATTGTTTTTGTCTTTGTTAAAATGTATATTTGTAAACGTGTATTGTGTGTTCATTAAATGTTCTTTCTTTCTTTCTTTCTTTCTATTAAAATGCATTTAATATAAAACAAAAAAAACTATTATTATTGTTTTCTCTTTTATTCCAAACGAATACCGCCCAAAATCTGACAACAATAACAGTCAAAATACAATGCTTACTCAGACTTCAAATCAACAAAGATTAAAACAACTTCGACAGCCCTAAAGCAACAACCAAGCAGATAAACCGTGCAATTGAAATTGAACTTTACTGCACAAAAGATAAAGACCATAAAACTGTCCAGGCGGCCATAACTTGGAAGTTCTAAGCGATAGATAGTGAGGTTTCTTGATAGGAAACAGTTAGTTACAGATGTTGAACATACCCTTAAAGTTTTGTCCGTGATTTGTATTACTTTCTTAGTTCGTGCTAAACTACATTCTGAGGATGCGTCTGTGTGTGTGCTTTGTCGTGTTAGATAGACAGAAGGGGCGTAAGTGTTTGTGAACGTAAATGCTCGGGTTGTGTAGTATCCTCATGGTTATTTCCTAAAGCGAGAGCGATTGTGCCATTATTGCTTTAAAATGGTTGTTAAATAAGTACCTGATGGTAGCGAGAATAAGAAAAATAGAAATGAAAATCAGTGCTACCTTTTCCACAAAAAAAAAAAAATTGTTTGCCTGTAAAGTCGGTATACGGGCGAAAGTTTTACGTGACAACGACTCGGGCATGGTTAGCCCGCCTAAGAGCGAGAGAGACAGACATAAAAAGTGAAAGGCACGTGTGCCTCTCACTCGCTCTCATTGTGAGCGCATAACGTGAGCGGAGCGTAACGCAGTTTCTTGAAGTGTCACCCGGCAAACCAATTTATAAGACGTTGTCACGTCAATAACATAAAAACAATAGACTACACTGCAATCTTAATTATAGATGAATACAACATGGTAAGAAATAGTACACAAATCACTTCAGATTATCAAAATAAATGCCGTACATTCTTAACAAAAAAACAATTGAAAAACGCATTCAAATATTATCTAGATGAACATTGATCTATTAATAACGATTGAGTTACTGCTCCGAATATCGTGTAGGCAGTTTTTCCTCTCCATTGAATCTCAGTTCCATTTACGACCGTTTAGTTTCAGCTGAGTATGCAAAACTAAGTTAATTTTACGATTGGTGGTATTTATAAGAGGCAAGCGTGTTTTAACTACGATCGGAAATAATATTTTTGACAAATAGTAATAGTGATAATCTGAAGCGTCGTATAGTAATATTAAATTAATTTTATTATTCTTTAGCATACCAGAGGTAAACATTAAAAAGTGCAGTTTTCCTCACAATGATTTCATTCACCATATTTTGCTAGTAATGTTGTAATATAGCAAACGATGTACGGTGAACGGTAAAAAACTGCATTTTGAAAAAGGATTTCAAAAATCCTTGTAAGATATGTGGACTCCCCGATTCGCATAGAGCAAGCGTGGTGACCACACCAGTTCCCTCTATTGAGGAGACCTCAGTCTAGGCAGTGATGGGTTGTTACAGAACAGTACAGTTGTATGATGTACATCTTTACATTAAGATTTAGAGAAATTATTGAACTTATACAGACACTCGCGGTTTTCTATAATACTTTCATGCATTTTCAACGGGTTCTTACCACGATATTTAATATTAATTGAGTTGTCTCGATATTTCAACGTTGTTGCAAACGTCATGATAACGAGAAGACTGGATACTGCGGGTCGATTTAAGAGCAAACAAATCTGTCTACCCTCTTTCTCGTTCGCTTTTGGGCAGTACCACTGGAACTCAAACTCACTTCTCGACACACCACACTCACTGTATCTACAAGACTCTCTGAGCATGAACCCTTAATGACTGTTGTGTTTAGCACTGGATTCCATAATACTCGATAATCTGAAGTCGTCACCCCTGTTAAAAGTGCTATGTCTTCAAATCTCGATAGCTTCTTTGCAACAACGCTGAAATATCGAGACAACTCAATTAATTAAATATCGTGGTAAGAACCCGTTGAAAATGCATGAAAGAATTTATTGAAGTTAATCTAACTCAAAATGGGATTAGCTAAAACCACATTATTGTAAAGGACAAAAGAGTTTCTGCAACTTGGACCATTTACTGGACTCCGTGGAAACCGCGAAACTTTGATTGAAGGAGCCAGTATTGGTGATATCTAATGGAATTGGAGTTCACAACTATAAGTTGTACAGCTGATTAGTTTGTCAATAGTTATAAATAACATTACGTTTGTAATGTATGCTTAAATTAAATTATGGAATGGTTTTTGACGCGGCTTTTTCTATACTTATTAATATTACAAGACTTAAGATGTTTAACTATGACTGCATGATGTTAATTTTATTAACAGACTAGCTGGCCCGCGCAACTTCGTCTGCGTCACAAAAAAAATCCCGGGTATTTTCTAACCGTTTAAACCTACCCTGGATTACGACAAACATTTTAAAACTAAAATCAGTTCAATCGGCCCAGCCGTTCTCGAGTAATTTATTATATTTTAATCAGACTAACGAACAACAATTCATTGTTATTTATATAGATAAAGAGGAAAACTTTGGTTGTAAGGAACAGGCTCAAAAACTACTAGACTGTTTTTTTTAAATTCACCATTCGAAAGTTACATTATCCACGAGTAACATAGACTAGATTTTATTCTGAAAAAAAAATAGAGATCCGTAGTAAAACTTCAATAATGTAAACCAAGGTGTGAAAAAAATGCCAAAAAACTTTATTACATCGCATGCGCTGCGAAAACTATTGATTATAGAACGAAACGATGTACTACGGGTTTGTAGGTCTTATTAAAATCTACATATTATTGCATTGTCTCAATATACATATGCGTACAAAATGTCAACTCAATCGGAAACCGAGAAGTTTGTCTAATTTAGCTTGCAAGATTCCACCCGAAAACATAGTTACATCCAGTGCAAGTTTATATAAAGCTTGTAAATCTCGAAACTGCAAAAACCGGCTATCAGTTTCAATTTTGATACAACCAAAAATCGAGTCACGCAATATTAGCGCGCGTTGGTCAGTTGGTATTTCTCGGTCCATTTAACAAAATCGATTCCCGCCGTCATTTACAAAGCTTTCTTAAATATCGATTTTTTACGGTTCGCACGCACAAAGTTCTGGACAAAGGGATTTTTTAGACCGATTTTCTTTTGTAATTGAATATTTTTGGAATGATTAAAGAGTGTTCGGAGTTTGGTTTCTTTTGAGTGCAGTGTTATTCGTTTGTTTTTATTTTTAGGTTATAATAATTGGTATTGAAATTGAATTGTTTGTAAATCGATACTGTTCGTTCTGATTCTCATTATATATTTATATCTTTATATTCGTATATCGTTGTTAAGGTCAACGTTTATCAAATATTCAGCATTGAAAATAGTTAATTTGGATTATTCGATTGTAGAGTATTTACATTAACAGACATTTGGATTTTCGCATTGATAAGGTACTACACTTTTAAGTTGTCTTACTTACTACTTAAAATAGAGTCACAACAGCTATAACACTTTCATGCATTTTAAACGGGTTCTTACCACGATATTTAATTAATTGAGTGGCCTCGATATTTCAACGATGTTGCAAACGTCACGATCACGAGAAGACTGGATACTGCGGGTCGATTTAAGAGCAAACAAATCTGTCTACCCTCTTTCTCGTTCGCTTTTGGGAAGTACCACTGGAACTCGAACTCACATCACGACACACCACACTCACTGTATCTACAAGACTCTCTGTGGTGTGTCAATCGTGATAAGAACCCGTTCAAAATGCATGAAAGTATTATAGAAAACCGCGAGAGTCTAAATAAGTTTATAGCTATAATACTTAAAAAAATGGCGATGAAAACTTTCACAATACATGAAGCCATATTTTTTTTGTGTAGATTATTTACAAAAATTAATTCTTTACATCCATTATCCAACGATTAATCATACTATCAAAAAACATACATAAGCTGTTTCTCAACACGTGCTTGCAAATGGCGCGAATACCCGCCGCCATTGTTTCTCAATTTCGTGCACGTTCCACCGGCTAATACGATTCCGATTGGATCGGATGAACAACGATCATGGACTGCGTTTTTAATTGCCAGTTTCTTGTTCAAGATTTTTATTTAAGATTCTGTTGTGGAGATGGGAAATTTATCTTTGTAGATATAAATGAAGGAAGAAAATCTATTTTTTTAAAATCGCAAGTCAGATAGAAGCTTAAGGGCAAACACGGGCGGCGCGACGGGAAAGAGCCGTCCCTCATAACCCCGTGCTGGGTTCTGGTCTCAGCCCGGGTTTGGACGCTGAGAGTGCGCGGTTGGATGTTTTAGTGCGGTTCAAGTCCCACATATCTCACCCGCGGGAATTTCCTCCAATTAAAAAAATAAATAAATGTGCCAACACACCCACTCACTCACATAAGTGGTCACCGTCGCTCATGAACCTCATGTTTGGTAAGCATATCTAACTATTAAAAAAATTGCAGAGTTTATTTTGAACGCGCTAATCTCAGCAACTACTGGTCCGATTTCAAAAAAACTTTCAGTTGGTAAGTTCATTTATCGAGGAAGGTTTTAGGCACAAACAGGGTGTCCGAGAATAAATAAATAAATAAATACAGGATGTTATTTTTTCCGATTTTTTTGCTTCGATTTTTAGACAAACTGGATTCTGGGTCACCCTGTATATAATTAATTACGAAAACTAATTTGGAATTGGATGATGGACTATATTAGGTCGAGCATCTGGGATCTTCGCCCTGAATTTTTTTTATTAAAAACTAAGATGAAGATAACTTTTTTTAACAATTAAGCATATGTATACTATGAACCCTTTCAAAATCCCAGTGGCCGTTCAAACACTGCCTATAAATAGGTTTAAGAAGGTTATCAAAGAACGGCTATGCAGTAAAGCATATTATAAACTTAATGATTATACAGGGTGTTGGAGCCCGGTGAAACAATACTTTCAGGGCTTAATCTATATCACATTTCAAATCATATACACATACTTTTGAAACGGAGATAGTTACTTTATTTTCCCATACAAAGTTGAAAAATTATTATTTTGTATTATTTTTGACAACGCTACCCTGACCTATATCTAGCGTGCTAAATCTATTGTCAAGCACACCGGTGCATGTATCCTGTTTAGAATGTGATTTTTGTCCCGTGTATTATTACAATGTTCTATGATACAGGAGGTGACTAGCCGGCTTAATCTTTAGCTGTTGGTGTAGGTCAGTACGGTAGGGTTGATCCTGCACAAAATACGACGTAGTTTTGATTAGTTATAACTTATGATATATTATGCCTAAAAAACCCAGACTTGGTGCATGGCTTCTACATCAAGTATACTATTTGCTGTGAAAGTATTGTTTCATCGGATTTTAACACCCTGTATAAATTACTAAACAAAATGGGAATGAGGTGCTCGTCCCGGGCCATTTCAATTGATACATTTGTTAAAAACAAAACTATTGTAAAACAATACTTAAAAAAAAAAAAAGAAACAATATATTAAATTTTAAAAAAAGACATGCCCGCTGAGTTTCTTGCGCCGGTTCTTCTCAGGACGGAGGCGTAATTTTAGCGAACTGGTGGTAGAACTTTTGATTTTATTTTTGACATTCAAAATGTATGTGTGTCCACATCTAATTTGAATAAAAATGATTTGACTTTGACTTTGAAAAAAAAAAAAAGCTTGGACCTGAGACCAAATTTGTTTATACCAAATTTTCCGAGGCACACCGACTAACGACCCTTTGCGGAACCAACAGAGCAGATATCAGCCAGAAAAGTCTACAGTACTATTTCCAACAAGTGCTAAGTGTTTCCGCAAGTTATAGGTAGTGAATTTACAATATTGTATAGTCAGATGCACATGGCCCGACTAGATTGGAAATATTGCGCGTTCCGACTCTGACTACTATTTGTTACTTGTGTTGTGGTTTAAGTTATAGGAGAATAGTACTTTCATGCATTGTAAATGGGTTCTTATCACGATGTTTAATTAATTGAGTGATATTACAATGCATGAAAGAAAGAAAACCGCGAGTGTTTGAATAAGTTTATAGGATGAATTTAAAAGTGGATGGATGTAAGAGAAGGGGAAGGCCGAAGAAAAGATGGTCTGACTGTGTGAACTGTGTGGACTCGACTCGAGGTTACGACATTTGCAAGTTGTGGGTACCTACAGTGTACTTATAACCAAAGGGAGATCTCCTTGCGGGCGAGGTAGTGTATGCCCGGTCAGGCCGAAGCCCACTGTAGTAGATTTCAGATGTCGTATATATGCGAAGATTCTTGCAAATGTCGTAACCGCGAGTCAGGACCTCGCGCTTTATTATTGGTCGTCACACGTTAATTAAGGCTTAAGAAAATTACTATGACTTGTTCTTCACTAACGAAATTCCTGTACCATGACTTGCCCTGCAAATGAGGCTTGAGGAGGGTTAAAGTTAGGTCCTAGGTGACCCTTTAGTGTTACCTTTGCAGAGGTCCATGAGCGACGGTATTTACGATTAGGTAGTCCGTTGACTCGTCTACCTACATGGCAATAAAAAAAAAACTGTAGGGTGGAGTTCGCTGTGCCTTGGCATTGCAGAGATCCGTTGGCGACTTTAGGTAACCGTAACAGGTGGGTTGCTAATTTACCTGCCAATATAATAAATTCTAATTACTAATGAGGACATGTTACTGTAGTCATGAAGTCTTTAAGAATAATAATTGTACTGTCCAGAAAGGTATTACACAATTATAAATTGAAAAATTAGTCCCCTTGTTATTGGAACGAAGTTTCTTATCGCGCGTTTTCGAAATGGGGCTAGACGGGAATTATTATGAAAAAGTTGGCACGACACTTTTTTTGTTTTAGATGACTATTGTTAGATGGCGCTGTAATTAAAATATTTTAAAACAATTCCTTATTTTGTTTTATATGATTAATGCTAGATGGCGCTGTGATCAAACTATTTTAAAACGTTTTAAACTAACTAATTATTATGACTTAAAAAAATAAAATTTTATTACAATTCCCTCACTAATTAATCGAAAGGAACTTTGTTCCATCCGGGTGTCCCTTGACACCTCTCAAGTTTTTTTTGACCAGTATCACGAGAAACCCAAACGATTATCAATCAAATCACTTTTACGATGAAAAATGAAGGAAACAGGCCAAAGCCCAAATAAATTTTAAGAATAATACAATAAAATTAGAACTATTTACTTTTTCAAATTTAGTGATTAAGGCAAAGAAAAAAACAAGTAACATTCTCTGTATACAATTTCAAAAATCTCTTTACTTACACCACGCAACATACGCCTCGTCGACGTTTCCAAACTAGAAGCTAGAAGTGAAAAATGCTCTACCGTTGTTCGTCTGACAGTGAAAATACCGAACTCTGCAGCTCCCTACATTATTGAAATAATACTCGCACAGGAAACATATTGTGTGTTTTATATTACGTTTCTAGAAGTTTTTCTTGGAAGAAAAAACTTTTTTATAGACTATATGAAACTTTACTTAACTTTATACAGGGTGTCCCAAAACTATATGACATGAACGGGAAGTACCTTAAATATTAGAGATAGGATGTTTTGTTGAAAGGAAACATCATTTTATTTTTGATGTTTAATAATACTATATTTACAGGTTTTTCATAAATTGTTTACCAAAATTGGTAAATATCAACACCCCGTATATTCATGAAAGAATAATCTTTGCCATCAAACATGGTGTCTTAAACTAAAGGAACCATGTAAAGTGTTTGATTACACATTTAAAGTTCCTTATATTCCGCTATTCATGATGTTTGTTAAACAAAAAAAACTTGAGAGGTGTCATGGGACACCCGAATAGAACGAAGTTCCTTTTGATTAAAAGATTTTTTTCCTAATGTAACGCGCGATAAGGAACGTGTTTTAAAAGATTTTGACCACAGCGCCATCTAGCGATAATCATCTAAAACAAAAAAAGTGTCGTGACAACTTTTAGTAAGAATTTTTTCCGTCTAGCCCTCTTTAACAACGCGCGATAAAGAACTTCGTTCCAAAACTTATGATAATGAAAATTGTTAAAACAATCACATTGAAAACATCGTTAAAGTTAAAAATGAAGAACAGTTATTAAAACAACACTAACTCGATAAACTCTTGTATCATGAAAAATCAGATTAAAATTATTTCAAAATGGCCGCGACACTGCGGTACGTGTTACGCGGGAAATTAAATTTTGTGAGTTACGACGTTTTCCCGACGGACGAACACGTGGACGCCGGCTACTGTGTTCCGATTTTAGTCAATAGTATTTTTGCTGTGAAATGTACTGTGGGATATTGTTTTGACGTTATGTTAGAAATTTTAGATGTATTTTCGTGTATTTCTCGGTGTGAGAGGTTTTATTAGGTGTTAGAGTATTTCAATATTCTTTTAAAGAATATTTGGTGTTTCTCTGTTTGGTTTGTGAAGATGCATGTTAAGATTTGTTGTGTAAGATTATTTCGTACGTTTCAAGGCACTCTGTCTTATCTTTATCATGTTATTTATTTTATTTTTATTTTGTAAGTCACACCAACAATTTACATACACTTAATCCTTTTAGAGTAAAATACATTTAAGTTAAATCTATGACGTGTATATAAATCAATTAAAGGTATGCACAGCATTTACCAGAAGTACATAATTTTATACTAAATCTAAAACTACATATATATACTGTGAGTAAATTATATGAATTACGTAGTCTCATTAAATACTAACATTTTTCAACATTTTTTTTTCTCCTGACATTGCAGTGTTCCGTGAGCGGCGACCGTCTGCCTTCATGGCAAAAAAGCCCTAAGTTTTACACTTTTCAATGCCTAAGTCTGCAGACATTTAGTGGGGAAGACTCCATATAACTCCATTCCTATCGGCTTCCCTCAACAAGCGATAGCTCCAAGATTTTTTTCAGGACAGCTGGTTCTTTGTTAGAATCTCATTTATCGGCTTCCTTCTCTAGGAAATTGACACTTTACTGGTAGACATAGTATAATCAAATACACGGTCCCACACGATTGATTCGCCCGCGGTTTGTACGGCTAACCCAATTTTACATATCGAACACAGCGGAATGGTACATCCCTTGTTATATGCAAATCTGATCTGTGTGGGTTTCATTTATTGGTCATCTTTTTATTGTTGTTTATTTATTTTACCTTTGAAAATTTGAGATAAAATGATGTGAAAGAGGAAATGGCCTTTTAAAACAAGTAATAGAGAATGCTTAATAATTATTTTTCTGGTTCAATTCCTCTACCTTGTTCACTATCTTTTTAAGGTTCCTTTGTTCTATAACTTTTTTGGAACAAAGTTCCTTCTCGCACGTTATCGAAAAGGGGCTGGACGGAAATTCTTATGAAAAAGTTGGCACGACATTTTTTTTTGTTTTAGATGATTATCGCTAGATGGCGCTGTGATTAAAATCTTTTATAAAACAATTCCTTATTTTGTTTTATATGATTAATGCTAGATGGCGCTGTGATCAAAATAATTAATTTAATTTATAATAATTAGTTAGTTTAAAACGTCTCTCTCTCTCTCTCTCTCTCTATAAGAGACAGACGTTTTAAAGTAACTAATTATTATAAATAAAAAAAATAAAATTGTATTACAATTCCCTCACTAATTAATCGAAAGGAACTTCGTTCCATCAAGGTGTCCTTTGACATCTCTCAAGTTTTTTGTTGCTTAAACTACGCTTTATAGATTATACAAAAATATATAATCTTAACGCAATATACTACGATAATACGAACCAAAACTACTTCAACCACTAATAATTCCCGGTCATTTTGGCTCCTGTTTAGCATAGGCAAACCAACCAATTCCAGATCCTGGAGTAGTTCCTCCAGTAGGTATAGTCTTGGTGGCCGAGTGGTCGAAGCGCGTCCTTCCGTACGGGAGGTCGCGGGTTCAAATCCGACCGGCTTGTACCTCTAAATCTAAATGTGAAAAAGATTTATGTGCAATTTTTCACAACACCACTGGCTAAAAACGGTGAAAGAAAACATCGTGAGGAAACCTGCATGTCGGAAAAGGGTTCTAAAAAATCCTTTGAAGATATGTGAAGTCCCCAATCCGCACTGGGCAAGCGTGGTGGACTATGCCTACACCCTCTTCTGAGGAGACCTGAGCCTAACAGTGGGCAGTAATGGGTTGGTACAGTACAGTACAGTAGGTATAGGTAGACGCTGGATATTGGCATTTGTCCTGCTGGTATGTGTCAATGTTAAGCATTATGCTGAGTCACAGCTGATTTGTGGTGAAAGAGAAATTACTCGCAATTGTCTCTTATTTTTAGTGTATTATTGAAACGAAGTTCCTTATCGCGCATTATCGAAAGGGGGCTAGACGGAAATTGTTATTAAAAGTTGTCACGACACTTTTTTTGTTTTAGATGATTAATGCTAGATGGCGCTGTGATCTCGAAAGAGAGAGAGAGACAGACGTTTTAAACTAACTAATTATTACAACTTAAAAAAATAAAATTTTATTACAATTCCCTCACTAATTAATCGAAAGGAAATTCGTTCCATCCGGGTGTCCTGACACCTCTCAAGTTTCTTTTTTTTTATCTTTGTATATTACTTTTTTTTCATCACAAATAAAGAATTTCTATGTTTATGTCTATGTGTTTACAAAACTCGTAATAAAACTCATTTAAATAAACAGATTCATCACTGACACCACGATTCCGAAACGCATCGCCTTTTACTACCAAAATTAGCCTATTGTCTGTTCTGATTGAATCCGTCCTCAACACCAAACTTAACTTGACCTCTTTATTATACAAACTGGCATATAATCTACAGCTCTATAACACTGGTTAATTTGAAATTTTGTTAACCGAAATATTGGAATTAAATTTCGTTGATGGAATCTAACGCGGTTTTCGTGTTGATTTTCATTGATTAGATGGTCAATGTTGGTTTTCAGGTGTGTATGTCCAGTCAAATTGATTTTAGGCTTTCTTTTATATAGGATTGGGTACTATTTTCACTTAATCGTTTTGACAGAGCTTTGGTTTTTAACGATGGTAATATTGTCGGGTAGTGTACTGAAGAACGAGTGATTTTAAAAGTCAAAGTAATACACACCTTCACACATACATAATAGGCACCAACATACATTTTTTTTTTTTATTGCCGTGTAAGCAGACGATCCAACGAGCCACCTGATCGTAAGTGGTTGTATAAAACTGAAATCCCCTCATTCAGTTCTCCATTCCTTCACAAGGCATACTTTACCTACCTCTTCCACTAGGGCTGTTGTTAATGACGTTTTTGACGTGACAACGTCTTATAAATTGGTTTGCCGGGTGACACTTCAAGAAACTGCGTTACGCTCCGCTCACGTTATGCGCTCACAATGAGAGCGATTGAGAAGCACGCGTGCCTTTCACTTTTTATGTCTGTCTCTCTCGCTCTTAGGCGGGCTAACCATGCCCGAGTCGTTGTCACGTAAAACTTTCGCCCGTATACCGACTTTACAGGCAACCAATTTTTTTGACATTCACGAACAATTCATTACATCCCTAATCATCACATATCTAATTAAGAATTTTACATTCTATTACATCATATTTCCACGTAACATTTTGAATCATAACAATAGCAGTATTAAATGATTCTCCAATGAGGTCCATAGTCGAGGTTTAGTCGAGCAATAAGGTGATTTGAAGGCAGTGAAGTAATGAATCTGTACCGCCGACAATGAACCAATATTCCTGACTAACGAACCGTGATCGTACAATTTCTGAACGTTACAACACCAGGGAGGGAATCGGAGGTGGCTGCGACACTCGTAAAATATAAGTATTATCAGTAAATGACGCAGAAAAACAAATGAGTGCACTCTCAATAGAGAGCAGCAGAGTGAGTTAAAAGTTGGCATATACAGGCATAGGAAGTTAGCCCCTACGATTACGGATTTAAAATGTTAATTGGCATGGCAAATTGTTGCTAGAACTGATGGCGAATAGGACAAAAAATGTAAAGCATTGGCAAAGGCAACGTAGGCAAACGTCTCGCAAAGTGTTCCGACAATCTGGTCAGGGCGCTACTGGATGTCAACTCGACAGGTCGCAACGGTAGAATTAGGGGGAAGCCTAGATCCAGAACTAGACGTCAAGGGCCGATGAGGATGAGGCATTTAGTGGTCACACAGCTCAGTAGGAAACAGTGAGGAAACCTGCATGTCGGATAAGGGTTCTAAGAATCCTTTGAAGATATGTGAAGTCCCCAATCCGCATTAGGCAAGCGTGATGGACTATGCCTAAACCCTCTTCTGAGGAGACCTGAGCCCAACAGTGGGCAGTAAAGGATTGGTACAGAGATACAGCTCAGTAGAGCATTTATATCAGGATCTTGAGGCCAAAATAACAGCAGTTACTGGCTATCATAGTGATCATAGTGTCACCTTGGAAATCATTGAAGGACGTCTAAGTCCAACAGTGGATGTCTTGTGGTTGACAACGATGTTAGTAATAAACACTGTGTGGCTTAATAGCGGACTTAACTTCTCAACTGTCGTATCCCACCCCGAATAATTAGATATCCAATGTCAATGTCATCTCAAGCAATGTGAACCATTGAGCTTTGGCCCCATCTCGTTTTCCAATTAATTTTAATGAATTCAATGAATTCAATGCTGAATCCATTCCTGTCATCCACAGTCTTAGAGGCGGTGACGATTCTATCGTGATTACACGCCAATTTCACCCTTATTGCTGTGAGAATCAGGATGCCGTCATTAATTTATTTCGGATAGAACGAATTATTTCGAATTTTCTTGTAACTAACGATTAATAGGGTCGTTGGGGTGTGAGATCTTCGTGTTCGATGAAAATAGTATGAAACAATGGCACAGATTGATATTGTTAACATTTATTTTTGTAAGGAAGAAGAAGCATGAAAATCGTACCATAGATAAGTATAAGTTTGTCCTTGTATTCAAACCCCAAAAAAAACTGCAGTAAGCTTGCCTCTGAAAAACCACCTAAAGTAAAGTAACACTATCTTTTACGTCTTTTGCTCATACCATACTGGTGTTTCAAATCCCACTAATTTCGTTTTTTAGTCAACCATTTTTTTTAAAGGCCACTACAAAACCTTGTTAGTGCTAACGACCAATATTGTACTGTCAGAACCCATTTTGCTGGCTGCTAGGTACATATTATTTCTTCAGTAAAACCAGCAGACATAGTTTAACATGCTTGCCCAATACAAGTTGGGGACTTTTTTTCGAAGGGTTTTTTTTATTACAAGATAGATAAACGAGCCTACGACGTAAACGGTCACCGTCGCTCATGAACCTCTGCAATTCCAGGGCAAAGAGGGGTCGTTATCTATTATTTAATTCTTCTCAAATATGTAAATTTTTTAGTGGTGGATAATTTCCATATAACTCTGTAGAAAAAATTACAAGTTTGTCATTTTTATTTATTAGATTATCGGTTCGAAGTAAAGGGGTAAATGAAATAATATCCGTGTTCGCAAATGCTTGTACCTTTTATCTACTTTGTGAGTGTAATTGTGTTATATACGCTTCATTCGTCCGGAGTGAAATTAAATTTTGTACTTGTTTTTGAACGGCCTAGCTGTTTAGGATAACATGATTTATAATAATTAGAATAAGGTCGATAATCCTAGGTGTTGGTAGGCTATTTGGTGTTGATCACTATTCTAATATAATCGCCTATCGGTAGGCGATAGATAACAGCCCCTCATTGCCCTGGCATTGCAGAGGTTCATGAGCGACGGTGACCGCTTACCATCAGGCGGGCCGTAGGCTCGTTTATCTATCAAGCATAAAAAAAAAAAAAAAAAAAAAAAAAAAAAATATACTTAGTGTCGGAAATAAAACTATATTTACTTAACTTACACAGCTATTAAATGTGTAGTTACCACATTTTATTAAATGAGCGAACCCGATTTTCAACAGTTGCAAGCGCCTTGATCACGGGAAGACTGCGAGTAGATTACTTAAGAGCAGACAAATCTGTCTACCCTCTTTCTCGTTCTTTTGCCGGTAGTACTGTAACAACCCATTACTGCCCACTGCTGAGCTCAGGTCTCCTCCGAAGAGGGGTTAGGCATAGTGGGGACTTCACATGTCTTCAAAGGATTTTTAGAACCCTTGTCCGATATGCAGGTTTCCTCACGATGTTTTCCTTCACCGTTTTTAGCCAGTGGTGTTGTGAAAAATTGCACATAAATCTTTTTCATATTAAGATTTAGAGGTACAAGCCGGCCGGTTTTGAACCCGCGACCTCCCGTACGGAAGGCAAGCGCTTCAACCATTCGGCCACCACGAGTATTGCCGGTAGTAGTGGTAATTTAATGAAATCGTAATAAGAATCCGTTAGTTTGTGTAAGTGATGTAGAAGAAATGTATTTAGTATATTTTTAACAGTAAAACTTTTAAATGAAATCTTTAATTCTATTTCCGATTGAATTTTCTGCATACGACCGCCTGAAAGCCTTTCATCGACGGAAATTTAGTTTAAAAAACGACGCTTGGGACCTGAACTTAAAATTATGTAATATATTTTGTAGTATTTGTTTTAAAATACACTGCAACGTATAACAAGAAAAGAAGACTATTCCAAAGCTGGATATTAACAAGAAAAACTATGTGACTTACACTATTACTAAACGGGTTCTTACCACGGCAAACGAACGAGAAAGAGGGTAGACAGATTTGTCTGCTCTTACCATCAGGTGGGCCGTAGGCTCGTTTATCTATCACGCAATAAAAAAAACAGCGCTTGAAACAGTGCCGAAATATCGGGCCTACTCAATTAAAAATAATCGTGGTAAGAACCCGTTTAGTAATAGTGTAAGTGATGTAGATAACCGCGAGTGTTTAAAGAAATTTAAAAACTATGTGGATCTGTAACCTCTTCCATACCGAAGTATGGTGAAGGTACTATCGAAATAAAACTTTAAGCAACGGTTATATTTGACCGACTTGTGTTTTTTTGTGTTTTTGATAACTTTGGGTGGACCTATTTGAATGATTCTTGTGTCAGATGAAAGATGATGGTCGAACTGGGGTCCCATTTTTTTAAAGATCGAACAAGGCTTGAGGAGGGTCCTTAAAGTTAGGTCGTAGGTAGCGACCCCTCAATGTCCCCTGACATTGCAGAGGTTCTAGAGCGACGGTAACCACTTCCTATCAGGTGGCCCGTTGGCTCGGCTGCCTACATGGCAATAAAAAAAAAGTACTTTTGGATCTGTGTTTAAAAATGTGAATTTTGAACGAACAAATCTTCCACGTGTTTGCTTTTTTATATGAACCGAATTCCATGCTACCTTTTTTGTCAGGAAGCGGACTTTTTGAGCATTGTCTCATGTTAATTTGATAAAGATCTGACTGGTATTTCTTTTGCTATGCTTAAGAAATGGAAGTTGGTCGTTTTTGTAATAAAGATATTAGAATCGCAGTTCATGGCAGTGCTCAATGACAGTCATATACACTATCCACTCAACTGGGAATGTCACAATCCGCTAGATGGCGAAACTGGGGACTTCGTTCGGAATCACAACCGTGTTTGAGCCTCTTTTTTTAAAACAATTATTCAAATAATTTTTAATTAAACCTTATATTTTAGTAAATCTTTATTATTAAACGACGCTGTATTGCATTTTCAGCGAAAATATAGTTTCTCCGTAAAATATGAGACGATTAAAAAATGTAAACAAAACAAGTTTTTGAACTGTGCTCAATATTGACTCCTGCCACAGACTAGGCAAAAGTAAACAAACCAACTTGGTTGCCGATCCCAGTTCAAAAACCATACATTCCAACAATATCTCTAACATGAACTATTGGTTTTAGATTCGGATCCAACCTTAATGGGGTGTCAAGACTGAATGAGTTATCGCCAGGTCGTCTTTTATGGGCCACTAAATTATTAGGGCCGTTAAACCATAATACTGGGTCTGGCCTTACACTAGTTCAAGTAATAGGTTAATTAGGACTCTTTACGTGGTTTTTGTGACGGTTTAGGGATTATGGTTTTGGGGCAAAGTGAGCGATTGGGGCTTAAGATTTTTTGTGTGGATTAGTGTGGAAAAAAGTGTTTTGCGAAGTTTGATGAATTTTAACGATACATATAGGTGATGAATTTAAATGTAAAGTTTTAATAAATTCAGTTGCGTCATTTAATGTACGGACGTATGTGATGCGAAGTTCCGTTGTATTTTCTATCCTAAAAACATAAATGCCGTGCCGTAGTGCGTGATGCGTCGCGCCGTACCGCATAACCCCGTGCTGGGTTCTGGCCTAAGCCGGGGTTCGGACGCTGAGTGTGAGCGGTTGGAGGTTTTAGTGCGGTTCAACTCCCACATAAGATAGGGGATCCGGTGATTACCTCCAACTAAAAAAAATAATAATAATTAAACTTTAATCAAATATGAATTGATACACAGTTTCGAACGAAACGTTACAGAATAGTGTTTCGAAAATAGAAACCGAATTTGAGATGTCCATAGCTAAACGACTAAGGTGGGAAGTGATATTTTTTTAATTTTGGTCATGTTTAGTTACTCCCATTATAACGCTCTAAATGTGTCTTTTAAAAAAAATCAAACTAAATAAATTTTAATAATAAACTGCTCCTGCATTTAAAAAAAATTAAGCAAACAATTTTATTTAAAACAGAATCTGCAATGCATTTTCAAATTCCAGTTCCAAACAATTGAATTTAGAACAAGCATTCCATTGAATAAAATTAGTGGTGCCATTGGTCGAGCACACCTAGGTTTCGAGGTACGAATTTGAAATTGGAATTCTGGCGCGGACCACATTTCATTTGACGTGGCGAACGTTGCACGTTCACGTCACCGTTCGAAAATTGAAACTTGAGTCAAAAACGTCAGTGGTGCCAGATTAAAAAGAAATTCCCGAATTTAAAGGTCAAATTCCGGAATTGTCTGTGACCGATTTCCCGGTTTTAATGCTAGTATACTTTTTGTTACCGCAGTTAGCTCGGGGGCTTTACAGCTTTTGTTGCATGAGAGTGAATGCTTTACTACGAGGTTGAAATCAACCGTAGTACCTTATAGAGGGATGCACATAACAAATAATAATATATACTCCATTATAACTATAATAATAAAACATGTTTTATTGTTATCTTTAATATCTCCCTGTATAGTTACAAAAAAGTTAAATGGACTCTATTACTTATAAGTTAAAAATAGAATGCTTTAGAATTGAAAACACGTTAGATATTTAATTGGGTTGAGAAGAAATATAATAGAATTCACGCGATATTATACCTAATATAATATTATTTGGCAACCCTCATCCACATGTTTATTCAACTGTGATTCTGAACCGTGTTTTCAGTGTATAATTAGGATATAATATCATTAATTTCTAAACTTAATATATGGATAGAATTTAGTTTCTGTAAAATAGTTACTAAATTTACAAAATAGATGAAATACATATTCAGCTACCTACAAATCGTTAGGTATACCTACTTAATTAGGTCACTGCAGAATAGTGTTAAAATTTTAATGGGAACTTTTTAATTTTAACAACATTATCATTAACAAAAAAAAAACTTGAGAGGTGTCATGGGACACCCGAATAGAATGAAGTTCCTTTCGATTAAAAGATATCTTATATTTTTTTTCCTAACGTAACGCACGATAAGGAACATGTTTTAAAAGATTTTGATCACAGCGCCATCTAGCGATAATCATCTAAAACAAAAAAGTGTCGTGACAACTTTTCGTAAGACTTTTTCCGTCTAGCCCCCTTTCACTTCGTTCCAAAAATTGTAGTTAGTTTAGTATTCAAATTTGAGAAATATAATAATCTATTATAAGGAAATTTTAAAGAAATTTTAAATAACTAAGTGTTTCTGGTATTTTACAAATTTTCGCAATTTTTAATTCATTAATTTTTTTTCAGATGACAACACTGAGGCCGTTCGAAAATTGATTTTGAAATATGTGCGTGTGTGCGTTCAGTAGTGATGACGGTGCAGTGTGATAGTGATGTGATGTGATGCTCGAGTGACAGTGATCATCATGCTGCCGGCGATCACTCGACTGCTGGCGGCCGCTGCAGTGATGGGCGCCTCACTAGTAATGGCTGCTAAAAATGGTGAGTTTGTTTTTTTAGATTCAATTAAGGAGAAGAATTAGAAGAATTAGGCTTGCGTAAGTGTTATTTCATTTTGTAAAATTTTTATTATAGTCCATTTCGAAGAAAATTATAGGCTATTTTATTTTAAAAATACCCGCGCCAATAATTCAATAATGGAACCTAAGGTGTAATAATCAAAATAATTGGTAATAACTTATAAGGAAAAAAAGTCAGCTACAAAAACTAAAGTCAAGTTCCAAATCCTTTGCAATCATCCAAACTTTTGACAAAAACTTGATAAAATAAATAATAACAACACAAAACATTCATACCATTTTACGTACATAGACGCCATATTGTCATAAACGAGCCACTGACGACACGTAAACCGTATAAGTATTTGTTAAAGGCAACCATAAAAAGCAACTTTGGCACTTAAAACAAACGATTAAGGCCTATAATAGCAAATCAAAAAGTTTTAAACCCAAATGTTCTAGAAAGTTCTTGCTCAAAACGTGAGAAATGTACTAAAAACGGTGCACACAACTCGTTACTTTACATTGTTATGTGGAATCGATTTTGACACTCGATTTGGGAATCGATTTTGTTGAAAACAATGGGAAGGGGTGTTAAGTAGAAATAAGTAAACAATGGAAACGCGAACTTAGGCGCTTAAAACTTGGAGTAGGTAGTATTGATTAAATTTTACTGAATTTTCGCTTTATTTTTAAACTATTCTACAGAGAATAGCACCGAAATTGGTTTATTTATTTTTGGCATGTACGTTTGTATGATAAAATTGATGAAAATTGATTTGTTTACATTTTATAATCGTTTATTTTTTACGGATAGTAAGAATTAAAAAGACAAACAATTTCCATTTTCTTGGTAAATATGAAACTAATATGTAAACGTAATAATACGTTAACTAATACGAATTACAGCTGGTTTATTACTGTTAGTTACACATCTTCAGTCCTTTGTCTTTATTATTAAAAGAGTGAAGTTTAATATCTTGGCAACTTACCTAAAAAACATATTCTTGTATTTCTTATTTACATAATTAAGGAAATTCCAGAAACTAACTTAGTCTGGCAACATTCATGAATCACGAAAAAAACAAAACTTAAATTCGTATTCCAAATTTAAAACCGTTACGTCTACCAACAATGTTTCACACACTCCATTGTCGCATCACTATTCGCCATCAAATCGAATTTATCGAAAAACTATAAAACAGAATTCCCTTACATTGAATGCAGCTTTACGAATACTCGAAATTAAACCGAGAGCTCAGAATCGTATCGATATAAAGTTATCGATTTTATAATCGTTTTTAATTTTCGATTGCTGCACTGAAGTAATCGAGTCGGATGGAAACAATTTCGTAAGTGCTTTCCTTAGTTCGTGTTAATTAAATTTTTGTGAAAATTGACTTGAAAATAGAAGTATTTTCTGTAATACGAACTTGCTTTCTTAAATAATTACTATTTAACAAGCTTTATATTAACTTGCACTGGATGTATGTAAGTTCGGGTGGAATCTTGCAAGCTAAATTTGATAAACTTCCCGGTTTACGATTGAGCTGACATTTTGCACGCAGATGTATATCGCGTGACAAATCAATAATACGACAAAATGGCACTGATCTGATGATGGATTCGGAAGATGGTCATAGGAACTCCTGTACTCTCTATAAAATAAATTATTTAGGTCAAACATAATAATTTCGTTATTTTAAAAGAAACCATGACTCAAAACAATGACAAAAAGTAACAAAAAGATGCTTAATTCAAATTCTTCGTTCGAAATTCAAACAAACATTTTTTTAAATCTCACGCCTCTAGAGGCGCACGACAAATGAGCGCTTCAATCGCTGCTTTGCATACAACGTGGACACAGCGAGAATATAGAATAAATATACAGAAGTCAAATTAATTTAAATTGCTACAAACGATTTGGAGTTGTTACCATCCTCAGTGTGTCCGGAGCGCTATGACATGACCCTCTTTAAGGAACTGTCTAGGTATGCAAGAAGTGTTTTAAATTTAAAACTAACAACTCATTTTTTTAAAACGACACAAAAACTCAAAAGATTGAATCCGATTCTGATCTGCCATAGTCAATGTCATGAAACCACCATTGAATTTTTTTCCAAGAAAAATAAACATCAAAATCGGTTCAAAAAAGGTCAGAATTAACCGCGAAAATACACAAAAAATGCAATTGTCATACTACAGTCAAATTTAGAAACTCTTTTTTGAAGTCAACAATACGTGTCAAAAGGTTCCATACATAACCTTTACTTCTGTTTAATAAGTTATTCTGTGACAAGATCCTCACGGGAGCTGCAGCGATGTCCGCTTTTTCATCAAGCGATGAAACTCTGCATTCTCATTTGCATTTCAGTGACGATATTGGCCAATCATAATGAATATTCTCTTTTTAAATTATGTATCGAACGAAGATTTTTTTCTTGTTCCTATTTTGAAATTTTCTTTCATAAAGTATGTCTACAAATGTCTTATGTAGAATTTTTGCTTTATTCGACTTTATGCCCTACGCTTTCGGCTTAAGGTTCAAAATTCAACTTGATATTTTAATGGTTTGTTCTGTTTATCGGGTTTAGGCAATTTGAGCTTTATAGTGATAGGCATTGTACATTAAATTGAATGTATCCTGTGTAGCTAG
This sequence comes from Trilocha varians, assembly GCA_030269945.2. Taxonomy (NCBI): domain Eukaryota; kingdom Metazoa; phylum Arthropoda; class Insecta; order Lepidoptera; family Bombycidae; genus Trilocha; species Trilocha varians. The sequence continues at coordinate 9,289,697 of AP028273.1, read as the reverse complement.
GATACACAGCGGCGACTATCGTAATGACTCTGAGCAGTGAACGAATTTTATCAGGAGTAGGAAATTTAAATACATTTTTTTTGTAAGACAGAGATATACGACCTACTTGAGCATCTATAACGCTCGACGAGAAAGAGTACCGTAATACATAACGCGTCGCGCCGTCTCGCATGACGCTGAGTGTGAGCGGTTGGAGGTTATAGTGCGGTTGAATCTGGCGATTTCCTCCAACTCAAAAAAAAAAACCTATGTATAATACTTTCATGCATTTTCAACGGGTTCCTATATACGATATTTAATTAATTGAGTTGTCTCGATATTTCAACGTTGTTGCAAACGTCATGATCACGAGAAGACTGGATACTGCGGGTCGATTTAAGAGCAAACAAATCTGTCTACCCTCTTTCTCGTTCGCTTTTGGGTAGTACCACTGAAACTCGAACTCACATCACGACACACCACACTCACTGTATCTACAAGACTCTCTAAGCATGAACCCTTAGTCACTTGTGTTTAGCACTGGATTCCATTCGATAATCTGAAGCCGTTACCTCTGTTAAAAGTGCTATGTCTTGAAATCTCGATAGCTTCTTCAACTTTATAGAAAACCGCGAGTGTCTGAATAAGTTTATAACCTATAAATACATTTCTTTTATTTAATTAAAAATTTCTACATCTGGAAACAGAGAAATTGCAGAAAAATTAACAAAGTTAAAACGATAAAATGTATTACGATTCATTTCATTCCAACTTTGACGGTGGATCGCTTTCTTTCATTTTTTGTTTTCAAGTTTTACATCGCATCTTATACAAGATTTTATTGCAATTCTTACGGACATATTTTACGGATGGAAACACTGTTGACCGACTTAGAAATGGAGGTATTTGTATTTTTTTTTATTTTTTTACAAGCTTTATATTAACTTTCATGCATTTTGCAACGGGTTCTTACCACGATATTTAATTAATTGAGTTGTCTCGATATTTCGTTGTTGTTGCAAACGCCATGATCACGAGAAGACTGGATACTGCGGGTCGACTTAAGAGCAAACAAATCTGTCTACCCTCTTTCTCGTTCGTTTTTGGGTAGTACCACTGAAACTGGTAGTAAAAGAACCCGTTGAAAATGCATAAAAGTATTATAGAAAACCGCGAGTGTCTGCATAAGTTTATATTAACTTGCAATGGATGTAACTATGTAATTTCGGATGGAATTTTGCAAGCTAAATTTGTCAAACTTCTCGGTTTCCGATTTAACTAATATTTTGCACGCAGACGTATATCGCGTGACAATGCAATAGTATGACAAAATGGCGCTGATCTGATGATGGATTCGGAAAGTGGTCATAGGAACTCTAGTGCTGAACAAGATAGATGCGTCGTGTTTGGACTCGTTTTACTTGTATTATCTAATGTATATTTTTTTTAATGCGCGATAGATAAGCGAGCCTACGGTTCACCTAAAGGTAAGCGGTCACCGTCGCTCATAAACCTCTGCAATGCCAGAGCAATGAGGGGCTGTTATCTATCGCCTATCGATACAGGACTTTTCTTAAACCTCGTTTAAAGAGGGACATGTCATAGCGCTCCGGGAACACCGCGGATGGGAGTCCATTCCAAATCGGAATGGTACGTGGCAAAAATGATCTTTTGAAGCGAACCGTGGAAGATCACAACGGTTTCAAGTACCACCACCTTGGTCAACTGCTACATGATGTACAGGATCTTAAAAGCTTGTACTTAAAAAGTTTTCTTTCCAACAGAGCAAAAATTAAAATGTTGCCAGCTCTACAAAAAAAAACTGCACGTTGTTCCGTATCATGGCATGCCACGAATTTCCGGATAAAAAATGTAATCCGCACGAGAAACGGAAAATTCCCACATAACCGCATTGCGACACACATACACACGCTTCCATTAATAATTTGGGTCATTTTAACACTTCTAGTTACGTACCTACTTTGAAAAAGAGGTTATCTATATTGTGGTAACTTGAGAACGTTATAGACTTTGCATTGTCAATTTTGAACTGACATTTATAGAATGAAATATCGAGACAACTCAATTAATTAAATAACGTGGGAAGAACCCGTTCAAAATGCATGAATGTATTTATAGAATGAATTACTGCTTTTGTATTTTTAGTGAAATAATTGCATTTAAAGGAAGATCATTAAAATTGATAATTTATTGATGTGATGTGTTTTAAACTAAAGATAGATATACTCAATTAAATCATAGATGGACTCAATTAAATTGTCAAAACATCTCTTTACAAACCTGTACCTGTACCAACCCATTACTGCCCACTGTTGGGCTCAGGTTTCCTCAGAAGAGGGGTTAGGCATAGTCCACCACGCTTGTCTATTGCGAATTGGGGACTTCACATATCTTCAAAGGATTTTTAAAACCCTTTTCCGATATGCAGGTTTCCTCACGATGTTTTCCTTCACCGTTTTTAGCCAGTGGTGTTGTGAAAAATTGCACATAAATCTTTTTCAAATTTAGATTTAGAGGTACAAGCCGGCCGGATTTGAAGCCGCGACCTCCCGTACGGAAGGAAGCGCTTCGACCACTCGGCCACCACGACATATCTCTTTACAAACTTATTTTTACACAATAAAATTACAAAATAGACAGTGCAGAAGAGTTCTAATACTATTGGTACTGTAACAACCCATTACTGCCTACTGCTGGGCTCAGGTCTCCTGAGAAGGGCTGGATGCGATGAAATGGGAGGGAGAGATGAGGTCTGCATACAATCTGTACTCATCTATACTAATATTATAAAGCTGCAGAGTTTGTTTGTTTGTTTGAACGCGCTAATTTCCGGAACTACTTGTCCGATTTGAAAAATTATTTCACCATTGAAAAGTCGATTTATCGAGGAAGATTATAGGCTATGTTGTATTCCTCTGTGACGCAGACGAAGTTGCGCTGGTCACCTAGTTATTTATTTATATCGAATGTTAATTATCCACAGTAATAAGTTAGGTTTTCATGATAATACTATTTAAATGATTTTATGAGACTTTGTAAATAACTTTGGGTGCCTATTTTGTAAATATTTGTTCTGAAAATTAGTATTCTATATCACACACATTTTGTAATTTAGAAGTAAAGCCAGACGCTCTTAATTTAGTTTTGAGAACATAAATCCTAATTTATTAGATTTTAGCTGGCCTACGCAACTTCGTCTGCGTTATAAGACGGAATATATAGGGTATTAGAGAATATTTTTTATTTTTTTATTTTTGGACTACAACTGGTCATTACAAACATTAGACACTAGGAGCTAACTTAATTTCTATTGTGCGATATATGAATGACCTGCTAGATGTAGACACAGCATGCAAATCAAAAATTATACACGTTAACAAAATCTAAAAATATTAAGGATACATATAAAACTAAAGCAAAAAATAATTATGATAAAAAGTGAGAACAAAGAAAACAAATCCAAGTTCGTCGTTATTACAAAAAACAAAATAAATTGTATTGTATTGTCAACCTACTTACCTACTACCTATTCGTAAGAACTCTTCTCAAACCTTCCTGAAGTTTTTTTTTTATTGCCATGTAGGCAGACGAGCCAACGGGCCACCCGATCGTAAGTGGTTAGTTGAGTTTCTTTTGTTTTTTACAAGCTTTTTATTAACTTGCACTGGATGTAACTATGTACTAATGTACCTATGTAAGTTCGAGTGGGATCTTGCGAGTCAAATTTGACAAACTTTCCGTTGTCTGATTGATCTGACACTTTGCACGTATATAGTGTGACAATGCAATATTATGGTGCTGATCTGATGATGGATTCGGAAGGTGGTCATAGGAACTCCTGTACTAAATAAGATAGAGCTGTGTTTGGGCTCATTTTACTTGTCTTGGCTAGCACTCTACTGATATACTCAGGATATTAAAAGCATGAATTTAAAGTTTTATTTCAAACTAGCTGGCCCACACAAATTCGTCTGCGTCACATAAGGAAATTTTCTTACCGTTTAAACCTTCCCTGGACTTCTAAGAATATTTCAAGATTAAAATAAGCCAAATCGGTTCAGTCGTTCTCGAGTTTTAGCGAGACTAACGAACAGCAATTCATTTTTATATATAAGAAGATAAATTATTTGTATGATCGATACCTAAACGGTGAGTAACTAGATGGTACGTGATAACCATCCCTCATGAATCTCTACAATGTTTAGGCATAGGAGGCACACTGAAGTTTATTAGATTCCACGAGAAAACACTTTTGAAATCAGTCTACCCTACTGAAATTTAAGTCTGCTCTTTTTGGATTTTTTTTTTATTTTTTTATTGCCATGTAGACAGACGAGCCAACGGGCCACCTGATCGTAAGTGGTTACCGTCGCTCATGAACCTCTGCAATGTCAGGGGACATTGAGGGGTCGCTACCTACGACCTAACTTTAAGGACCTTTCTCAAGCCTCGTTTGAAGAAGGACAAGTCATATCGCTCTGGGAATACCGAAGAGGGGAGCTCATTCCATAGCCAGATGGAGCGTGGCAAAAAAGTGTTCCTGAAACGGACCGTAGAGTTTCTAAAGTCTAACAAAACATAATAAAAATTACAAAATAATCTAAATTACAATATTTCCTTAATTTTAACGACGAATCTCGAAAAACAGGTAAGAAAAAGAACACCATTACACAAATAACGTCTTAATAAAATTACAAACTTGTAATACAAATAAAATAATCATTACTGAAGCTCCAACAAATTAAGTTTCAAGTTACGACGTTAATACAGACTTAGTTCCCAGAATTGTAATTTATTTCCGTGCTAAAACATTAAAAGCGTGGTACTCAAACACAAAGAAAATCATTAGTATTCTGTTAGTAATATCACAGATTAATATACTGTCTTGTTACACAGGGTAATTTTTTAGTGAGGGTACATATTGAAGGTCGTGGTAGCTGATTATATACGACCATTAAAAATATTATTACCAAAGAATATGGCTTAATGCCTTAGTAATCGCAACTTAAAAATATCTAAATTTTTTGCAAAATGGTAGTTTTTCGACAGCTGATTGGTGTGGCGGAGGTGTCGGGTGCGTGAGATCACTAGAGGTCGTTGGTCAACACTCTTTTAGCCGAAATTGTTTATGTTTGAGGTAGTTTTGTCGAATTTAGATAAATAAAAAAAAATGTAATTTTATCTATTTTTTGTAATATTCCGTATTAGAACAGAGTACTCATCACCCTCCTGCAAAATGTACCTTCTTTAAAAAATCACCTTGTAGAGGCTTTTGAGACGTAAATACTTTTTTTGTTATTGCTTCATTCATAAGTGTGTACATAGAATCTAATGAGAAATGTATTTTCTGCTTGTCTGGAGAGATGAATTCAGGTAGGTAAACGAAATTACGAAATTTATGTTATTTTGTATGTTTTTCTTAAATAGAAGGGCACCTCTGGCTGAGGTTAATAGCCGAAACGGTCTTATGTGAGACGGCACTGCAGCATGCGGTTACAGGTTCTCTTGAAATTGTTGATGCTATAGGATCAACAAAAAGTCAGTTAATGTAGGTCGTAGGTAGCGGGTAGGCAGTGTCATGCCATTGCAGAGGTTCATGAGTGACAGTTAACACTTACGATCTGGTGGCCCGTTAGTTCGGCTACCTAAATAGCAATAAAATCTGACTTTTAAATACATCTGAAATATTTGACATTCACTCTCGCATTTGTTTAATTGGAGTTTCTTGTCGTTAAAAAGTGTGATGTAAAGTTTTCTTTCTATAAACTTATTCTCTGCTTGAAACATGAAATGCGTGGGATAGTCAAAGTAATTAGTATTCTGAAAGTTGTTAGTAATGTAAATATTTAATCTATTCTTGGAACGTGTCTAAACAACTCTCGTTACCTACAGTATTTCTGAGATTTCAAAATTACGAGATTATAAAAAAAAAATGTTTTTTTTTAGTTCATTCAGTAATATAACATACACGAAAGCGCACAGAAGATTGTGAAATGTTGTCTGTTTAACATAAATTTTAAACATAACTTCAAAAGTACTTATTCCTGGCCATCCAAATCGGTTGATTCAAACTAAAGTTATAATATAAGTATAGTAGTAGTTATATATAAGTTAACAGGGGTGATGGCTTCAGATTATCAAGTATGTGGAATCCAGTGGTAAACACAACAGTCACTAAGGGTTCATGCTCAGAGAGTCTTGTAGATACAGTGAGTGTGGTGTGTCGTGATGTGAGTTCGAGTTCCAGTGGTTCTACCCAAAAGCGAACGAGAAAGAGGGTAGACAGATTTGTTTGCTCTTAAATCGATCCGCAGTATCCAGTCTTCTCGTGATCATGACGTTTGCAACAACGTTGAAATATCGAGACAACTCAATTAATTAAATATCGTGGTAAGAACTCGTTGAAAATGCATGAAAGTATTAATTTTGGAAGTCTATCAAAAAGAACTTTAAACATATTCCTAACACTAAGAAAATCACTTAAAACGCTCCAAAATTACCAACAGATCTTCTGAAACATCAATCTTCTCGATTTTCACAACAGAATTAGCTTTTCTTACGTAAAACACTTCGCGAGTTCAACGGCCTGTTTATAAGGTTACCCTACTCATACTAACAAATGACGGTCCAAAATATCTATTTCCTTTATGATAATATAAGGTATTTCTTTGTCTTCTATTTTGTATGTTTTTAGTGTTCTAAAAGCCAAGCATTCGTAGGTAAGAACCTGCATACTTTAGAGAACATTGGATGTACATTGTACGTATGTTAGAGAAAAAAGTACTTTTTAGTATAGTACCATACTATGTCTTTGAATTGATTGAACGCTGCAGAGTGAAAATTATAGGCAAAAAAAACTTGAGAGGTGTCATGGGACACCCGAATAGAACGAAGCTCCTTTCGATTAAAAGATATCTTATATTTTTTTTCCTAACGTAACGCGCGATAAGGAACGTGTTTTAAAAGATTTTGATCTCAGCGCCATCTAGCGATAATCATCTAAAACAAAAAAAGTGTCGTGACAACTTTTCGTAAGAATTTATTCTGTCCAGTCCCTTTTCTCAACGCGCGATAAGGAACTTCGTTCCAAAATTACCTAGGATAGCAATAGATTGCTTTCTGTCTTATCGTTCTATAATAAGTCATAACCATGTCCGCCATTTTTGTTTCTAAAACAAAACAGTTGAACACAGATTACTACAGAGCATATTACACTACAGAGCACATTACACTGCACAGTACTAGATGTACTCTACATTATATCCAAGGGCCTCAAAATCTCTTTTTACTAAATTAAAGTCAATGATCTCTCACATACTTTAAAATATCCCGAAAAATCTCCCAAACGTTAAATACAGGGCTCAGGAAGGTGTTCCCGAAAACCTAATCCCCTTCACAATTATACTGTGTACTTAATTTCATGTACCGTTTTCGAGCTCGCATAAAGAGAAAATTTAATCAAGCAAGCGCCCTTAGCGATTGCCGTTACGACACGGCCGAAGCGGTGATAGGCAAATTTAAAATTGGAACGCTCTTGGTGTGCGTGTGAGGTTTATTGAAAAAAAAACGAAAGAAGGTTGTTATCGTTGAATGAAACTTCTTGGGGTTTAATTATCTATACTATTATAAAGAGATTTTCTTCAGTGTTGGTTTGTCTATTAATTGAGGAAAGCTAAATATTTTATTTGTAAATAGGTAAAAACTGCCTCCATTTGTGGCACAGGCAAAGTTGCTTGATTGTTCTACTATACTATAGAATATTGATGAATAAACGATGAACTGATATAATTAAGTTATTTAGCACTAATACCGAACCAATCTGAGTTGAATGTGACAGTATTTCAGACTTAAAATGAACGAAATATTTTTTAGGTTAGATAAACATTTTATAATTTTTTTAAACTATATTCAAAATTGAAATACATTTCTTAATGAGCACAATTTTTCTCGAAGCATAAAGGCCATTTAAATATAAATTCAAAATTAGAACGCTCCTATTACGATGATGTTTATTTGTCAAAATTTCGAATATTTTTTTTCGTAATGGCCATTATAAAATGGCTGACGCCGAGAGAATTTGAAATTCGAACGTTTCGGTTTATCGGCGAGCTGGGGATTGTGTTTCAGCAAAAGTTAAATTCAATGGAGTTCTGAGTACAAAAAATATTTGAAGAAAATTATTCAGAATCACACCTTTACTAAAGTATATTTGATTATGAATAATACCTAATAGCTTTTCAATTGCTTTTTGTTTGACTCTTAGGGTATCTCTTAATAAGCAGAAGAGTATCCCTTTATATATTACTTGTGTATTTAATTAGTAGATACAATTGAATTAAAATGAACAAATGATTCTAGTGATCATTATTTATTGTCACTCTTTACAATATACAATAATGAATATGATTACAATAATGTGGACGCGAGTGTACGCTATGCTCTTAACGGAACGACTGAGGAGTCGCGCAACGCACTACACTTATACAGGGTGGATTTTTTTTTTTATTTTTTTATTTTTATTTAATATACGTAATTTTATAACGCACACTATTATAATTACAATCTAGTCTAAATCAGACTAATAAGCAATTTTGTTTTAACCTAAATTACTATATGATTTTATGCTAAGAATGTGTCCATTGGCACTTTTCTTATTGCCTCCTGTATTCATTTATTTACACTTATTTTTTACATTATATTTTTAAAAAAATTAACAAAGGAAATAAATTTAAAAATACAATATAAAAAACAGAGGCCCACTGAAGACGAGGTCTACGACCCAAGCCATCAGTGGTCAGGGCTCAAGAGAGAGGAACCTCCTCACAATACGCGCCGTGTCAAGAACGACCGCCTTCTGAATCAAGCCCTTTACCCAGCCGGGGAGCGAAAGCTTCTCTAGATGTCGGTCGAAGCTTTTCGCTATTAGACCGTGCACAGATACAACGATCGGAACAATGATGGTCGATTCAACACGCCACATGTCGGTCACCTCGTGGGCCAGGTCCAAATATTTTAGCAGTTTTTCTTTTTCTGCCTTCACAAGGTTCTCGTCATGTAGAATGGTGACATCGATCAGCACCGCCCGATGCGCATCCCGATCTATTATCACTATGTCAGGCTTATTGGCAGCAATAGTCCTGTCAGTGATAATAGATCGGTCCCAGTAGAGAGTTATATGACCATTATCGAGAACCGGCTGAGGCCAATACTGGTAATAAGGTACGGCGGCTTCAACAATTTGCAGTGCAGTTATTGTCTCTATTATTAAGGTGTAGACACAATGTTCATGTGGTCTTTATTATTACACTTCACTGATTTTATACACTAATTGTATTATTAAGTACACTACACTAATTCGAACGGTTTCGTTCTTTTGAGTCTTCTTTTAATGTAATTTTAATGATTTTAGCGAGTTTTGCTGAATGAAAACATTCTTTTATTTTTGAAAATGAACAAAATTGCATTCATAGATTTTTTAAAAATATCTTGGTTTACCCGGGAATCGAACCTGCTCGATTTTGAAAAAATCACACCCTGTATTTTTATTGCATCAATCGATAAAGTGACTTTTAAGGATCAAATCTCTCTAAGAAACATGATAGATTAAATGAAAAGAACACCAGGAAATTCAAGTTTTAGTCATTAAATTTCATCAAACCAGTAATAATCGACAAATGATCATTGACGACCGACTTAACCTTTTCAGAAATAACTCAAGAATTCCTAGTCAGATCTAGATTGAACTTACACAAAATATCAGCGGATGAAAACCGGTACATTCAAAAAAAAACTTGAGAGGTGTCAAGGGACACCCGGATGGAACAAAGTTCCTTTCGATTAATTAGTGAGGGAATTGTAATAAAATTTTATGTTATTTTTTAAATATTTTCATCAAATAAGGAATTATTTTAAAGGATTTTAATTACAGCGCCATCTAGCGATAATCACCTAAAACAAAAAAAGTGTCGTGACAACTTTTTCATAAGAATTTCCGTCTAGCCCCCTTTCGATAACGCGCGATAAGGAACTTCGTTCCAAAAAAGTATGCACTTAACCACGTGACTATAATACTATCCAGTGACATTCGACATACAGAAACGAGTGGCTAAATTATACTCAACGAGAATAAGAATCAAGAATTAAAGCAAGTGGAGTGAATTTAAGAAGAGTACATTTTTACATCTTTTTTACGATAATTGAAACTTGTGACTTGAGAGCTCGTAGACTGCACTTAAAAGTGCATCTGTTTTCATTTGTTTTTACTATTTCTCCTTTGTTAGTGTTGGATTTGATTACTTTGACCGGTGCAATGTTATTTGACATAGACTGTAGGCGACAGAATCAATTATTCAAATTTTATTTAATTCTAGTAAAGAACAAAGTTGATTCGAAGATAGCGCCATCTATAAATAGTTTGAATAATTGTTATTTAAACCTCTTTTATGTAAATACGTTTTTTAATAGTAATAGAGAATAGATGTTCGCGCGCTTATTTTGAATTTAGAACATTCCATTGCCAAATACAGAGGTTTTGTACATTTTTTCACAACTTTTATTTTCTTAGTTTTATTTTTTGATTCCTTCTTAACTTCTCTCTTACTGGCAGCATTAGGTTTTTTACATAGACATTCTTTATTTGTAAAAAAAAAAGGAACATACAAAGATACAAAAAATAATAATAATACACAAAAAATAAGAGACAATTGCGAGTAATTTCTCTTTCACCACAAATCAGCTAAAATTTGGCATAGACTCTTGTCATTGGTGTTCTCGGAGTTCACATGTTCTTCTTTGAAGAGGTTAAGAAAAGTCCTGTATGTATGTAGATGTTGGGTAAAGATCAAATGCCTTGGTGTTACAGAGGTTTGTGAACGTTTATCTGTCTTTAAAGAAGATAAATTGTCAAACTCTTATAAGGTCTCCGGTCTAACTTCAATTGCCTTATATCTTACCAATTTCGGATACCACAAAACAATATCTATGTACTTTCATGCATTTTCAACGGGTTCTTACCACGATATTTAATTAATTGAGTTGTCTCGATATTTCAAATTTGTTGCAAACGTCATGATCACGAGAAGACTGGATACTGCGGGTCGATTTAAGAGCAAACAAATCTGTCTACCCTCTTTCTCGTTCGTTTTTGGGTCGTACCACTGGAACTCGAACTCACTTCTCGACACACCACACTCACTGTATCTACAAGACTCTGAGCATGAACCCTTAGTGACTGTTGTGTTTAGCACTGGATTCCACATACTCGATAATCTGAAGCCGTCAACAACTCAATTAATTAAATATCGTGGTAAGAACCCGTTGAAAATGCATGAAAGTATTATAGAAAACCGCGAGTGTCTGTAACTATTAGTAAACAACTTACAATCAAAAATACAAACAATACTTATAATAAACACTCATACTTACCTAACTGACCCAGTTCTAAAATCCCAAACAATATTTGAAGAAGCTCAGCCCATATATATATTCATATCTCAATAAAGAGCCGAGCCGACTAATAAGCAGGATACATACAATAAAACAGTGGATACTAACAGGAAAAGGGAAGGGAATGACTAACGACACTGTTTTTGTTTCACTGAGATCATAACCGTATATTAGACGCTGAGTTATACTTTTGAAAACAATGAAGCGAGTGTTTGAGCGGCCATGATGTATGCTTGTTATTTAGTGTTTTAAGAATTTAAGAACTGTTCTTCGCTTTTACCACAGAAGTCAATAAGTGTTCGGTGATCTATCTATATCGTCATTTCTACAAACTATCAGTGCAAATTCGATTACCGCGTTAGTCGGCTGCATTCATTAACATTTAATAAATAAGTAATTATAAGTCCATTTACCGCTAAACGTTTAAAATCTATACAACATTTTAGTTCCACCCCTGACACTGCATCCTACACTAAGTAAAAATAAAGTAAAGAATGTATAACAATCGACAATATGTAAGCTGTTGATGTTTTTTTATAAATAACCTAATTTAGCAAATCTTCTAGCTTCATACAACTCACTCACACTTTCCGAGACGAAATTTTTATTTGTTTCAAATTAATCTCACTCTTGTCAGTGTCATCATCAGTGTCAAATGTTTCATGCGTGTGTGAAGATAAAAGTAAGCGAACCTTTGAAACGAATAGTTTTAATAATAGTTCTCGAAATACATAAACATGTACTCAAGTCCATAGATTCCGATCCAAAAACCAAATTGCAAAAGAGAAAATAGCAAATAACAATCTGAAACCACTTCACATTATAAGAATGAAAATATACTCTAGATATACAAGTAGATAGAGAATAACACGAGATTTACATATAGTAAGAAATATAAGTGGCTGGATGACTTACTGACCTAGTTTTCCGAAGAGCTGTAATAAATAATATGTAAGAGAGTATTTGCGTAGAGGGATGATGAACGCTACTAATGCCGCGTTAATTCTATTAAGTTTCTTTGATGTGTTTCGTGAATTTCACATGTAAAATTTATACTGGCTGTGTAATATAAGATTATGGCTAAATCATACAGAGAGGTGAGGTTTCTACGTTGGTTTAACTGCAGTACATACTTTTTAAAATTGATAAAATCGTGACACAATTTGTACAGTTTAGTGTCAATATCATTGTAGAAAAATATAATTTTATTTCAGAACTAGCGGGCCCACACAACTTCGTCTGTTTCACATAAGGAAATTTTCTCACCGTTTAAACCTTCCCTGGGCTGCTACGAATATTTCAAGATTAAAATAAGCCAAATCGGTTCAGTCGTTCTCCAGTTTTAGCGAGACTAACGAACAGCAATTCATTTTTATATATAAGAAGATATAACTTCGAAAAAGCATTTTCATAGTCAAATCATTTATTAAATATCAAAGTAGTTGAAAACACAAACTCAACATTGATTACGTACTAATCCGTTCGCACACGAAATTCCAGGTAATTTCAAACAAGTACAAGTGCTAAACGATTCAGAAACGTCATGTATTCAAAATAGAATTCAAAATCAGATTAACTCTTGTGCACACTCACAGAATTATACATTAGTGTAATCTCAAAAAGTGAATAAAAAGTGGAGAGGTGTCAAGGTGACCCGGATGGAACGAAGTTCCTTTCGATTAATTAGTGAGGGAGTTGTAATAAAATTTTAATTTATAATAAATAACTAATTATTATAACTTAAATAAAATATTTTGATCACAGCGCCATCTAGTATTAATCATATGAAACAAAATAAGGAATTGTTTTAAAAGATTTTAATTACAGCGCCATCTAGCGATACTCATCTAAATCAAAAAAGTATCGAGACAACTTTTTCATAAGAATTTTCGCGATAAGGAACTTCGTTCCAATAAATAAAGATACCTAATCTCCACGTCAAAATACCATACAATTCTGTGCATTTTACAAGCGAAAGTCATCTCCCCAGATATATATATAGATAGATAGGTAGTTATCTCCTCTAATCACCTACTTAAAGAAAACTCAAATACCCAGCTCAGCAGACTAACATCAAACGTCAATAAGAAATCAAATAGAAAACGTAATCTAAACGTTAACAAGACTGGGTCCTCCTCGGTTCATTAGGCCTCTCAAAGACTCACATGACAAAACTTGACCCACGAACCAGATCTATTTTGTTCAGTTTCGGAAACTTTGCTTGACAGATAGTAGCAAGTTTCATCGTAAATTCGGATCGGTGGAAAACTGTCGCATAGTTAGAAAAGAATAAGTTTTATTCACGTCACGGGGGACCGCTTTCGAATTGTAATCAGAGAGGTTTTGGGGCTCGAGATTTGCAGTGTTATGGCGGTGAAATTTTGCTGTTAAGAAGTGTAAGAGCTTTTTTTTTTCGCCCCGCGAGTAGGTATGTGGGGGTTTTACCGCACTAAAACCTCCCGCCGCTCATGCTCGACGTCCGATCCCCGGCTGGGACGAGACTGGTAGGGGTGACAGGACGCGTTCGCGATTGTCGCTCACGTATCGCCCCGTCACCCCCGAAGTGTAAGAGCTTAGGATGCATTTATGCAGTGTGTTATGGTGTTGTTGTTTAGAAATATGAAGGTTGACAATTTATACTAAGTTTTGTAAAGTCCCTATTACTAGTAGTGCCTACCCGCAATGTACATCTTTGATCTAACTCTTGCTAGAAATATTATGGGGATGGCGCGATGAGAAAGGTGCCGTAGTGCGTAACGCGTCGTGCCTTCCTTCATAACCCCGTGCTGGGTTCTAACCTCAGTCCCCCGGCTGACGTTTCAGACGCTGAGTGTGAGCGGTTGGAGTTCTAAGTTCGGTTCAATTCCCACGTATCCCAATGAAGGGAATTCTCAAACTCAAAAAAAAAACTAGAAATGATGTGAATAATAAGCTAATGTTTCTAATTAACTATTGAATTTCCAGGACATAAATTAGAGTTATGAAGTCGCCGGTTCCCATTGTCGTTTTTTAGGTGGAAATGGATCATTTGTGTAGCTTTAAAATTGGATAATGATCTAAAGAAGAGACCAACTTAGTAGCATTTTTTAACTAGGTATTTATAACGGAAGCCAGTCAATTTTATTTTCATACCGCTAGTGATAAATATATCATATTAAAGGCAAAACAATTCCCCTTATTAAAGCTATAAATATCTAAAACATTGTGAAGTAGGTACTCCGAGTTTTATCATCGCTTTTCTCTTGTTTATTTCTTTTAGAGAATAATGAGAAAGTAATGTCTGTCGAGATACAGATTAGTTGCTTTTTTACGATTTTGAAACATTTACTTTTTAATATCTTAAGCATTGTTTTGCTTTAGCATTTGGATATTAAAGTTCGGAAAATCAGGAAATGTAAGAGAGCAATGTTTAGTTATATTTATGGGATGAAAATAACTACATTAGTTTCAGTCTTGCTTGGTTTTTAAAAATTAAACATCTTGTTCAGCTTTTGACGTCTCTTAAAATCTAGGTAAGTAAGTAAGATATTCAAGATGGCTGTAATTTTATGTTTGTTGCCCCATAAATATTATCTTGATGGACTGTAGAGGATTTTATTTTAATCAAAATGCAGGTTATACAGATTCGCCAACGTCCAATACACGTGAAAAAACAAATGACGGTGGATGCCGACTAATATATACAGGGTGTCCCAAAACTATGCGACATGAACGGGAAGTATCTTAAATATTAGAGATAGGATGTTTTGCTGAAAGGAAACACTAATAGTGCATTCACAGATTTTTTGTAAATTTCTTGGTTTGCCTGAAAATCAAGTTAACAAAATCGACAAAAATCAACACCCTGTATTTTAATGACGCCAATCGATAGAACAGTTAATTACAAATAATTTTTACTAACAAACATAACGTCTTAAATAAAAGGAACAAGGTGATAATCGTGATTCAAGATTTTAAGTACCTTATTTTCCACCATTGACTGTGTTTGTCTGATCCAATATATAGAAAATATTTGCCGGAACTTAACCTTCTGTTTAGTTACTATCGCTAAGTTATGAGTTGTTTTATCGCTACAACGATCTCCGTCATGTTGTAGCCTCAGGTCGACAAGACGTATCGTTAATTAATTAACAGAATATGATCTCTACATGTACCTAATATTAGGTTACTGTAGTTTAATATGTTTACTAGTTATGTGGTGTATTTGGTACCAATTAATTGGGTTCTGCTTGGTGGTATTAAAGGCAATATTTGTTCTGAAAATAGAAACGGATTTTTGAAAAGTGGAATAAATATTACTACACTAATGTATATCGTAATTAAGTAAGGTAATGTTACTTATTTAGAATGATTATCTTAAAATGGGTTAACAAAACGGTCCACTCTCCTTTGTAATAGACAAATCTCAAGACCTACCACTATATTTATGAAATAAAAACAGTCTAAAAATTTAGTAGAACCACAAAATTTTACTAAACAGAAATGTAGCAGCAGAAGAAAATCGTTGACACTTTGACACATACTAGACTACAGGCCCATGAAGAAAAATTATGGGTCATTTGAACCAACAGGTGACCTATCTAAAACGAAATTCGAGCATAAAATAATAAGATTCAGTACTATGCCGTCACTTGTAAGCTGTCCAACTGAGTGCAGGTGAGCATTCGAAAGTACTGGTAGACTGAGTACATTTTGGTCATATATATTTTATACGACATACTTACCACCGATAGATCTCTGGAAAAAAATAAGAAAACGCTCAGTGCCGTACAAAAATGTTGGGCCACAAAGTCGGATTTTTTTTTTAATTTTCCGACAATTACCGGAGTATATTTAGTCATTTGATTTTGTACGGCATCTGTATCATACTATTTAAATACTGCTTCTATTCCATTATTCCTCAACGCCGTACAAAAATCATGCGACAAGGGGAAAAAAACGATGGTTGCAATCTCTTGAATGCTCACCTGCACTCAGTTGGACAGCTTACAAGTTACGGCATAGTACTGAATCTTATTATTTTATGCTAGAATTTCGTTTTAGATAGGTCACCTGGTGGTTCAAATGACCCATAATTTTTCTTCATGGGCCTGTAGTCTATACCGACTTTACATAAATGAGGTGCACACCACCAAGAGTTTCAGAAAGGTGCAAGTTCGAGCGATTTTTATGAACCTTTCCTTCTGTATAAATATGCTAGGATGCTCAATTACGTACAGAACCCGAGCATTCACTTACAGCCCACCTGACATACAACGGTAATTACACAAAGTAACTGTAGTCGTGAAGTGAAAACTTCTCTCGTAAACATGTCCCACTCTTATAAACTCCGTTCAAAGACGGTCATACAACACTGCGAGAGACAGTGTTGAGACACAGAATAATATCCTATTATACAGAAATCTAATATATATTATAAAGGCGAAAGTTTGTAAGTATGGATGTATGGATGTTTGTTACTCTTTCACGTAAAAACTACTGAATGGATTTGAATGAAACTTTACCACAATATAGCTTATACATCAGAATAACACACACAATTTTTGATAATACGAGACGAACCTGAAGTCCACGCGAACGAAGTCGTGGGCAAAAGCTAGTAATTATATATATATAAATTTTGGCACGATCATTTACAAGTCACCTCTATATGGTACTAGTGGACCCGCTCAACTTCGTTTGCGTCATTTTCAATTAAAAGGTAGCCTATGTTCTTTCTCAGGGTCTAAAGATTGCCTGTGCCAAATTTCATCAAAATCGGTTGAGAGGTTTAAGCGGGAAAGCGTAACAGACAGACAGACAGAGTTACTTTCGCATTTATTATGTTAGTAAGAATGATTTATTCCGTAGTATTTTGTTTGATTATATTTAATGTCCACAAGATCTGCATAAAGCTCAGAATACAATTTATAATGACAATTGTATCTCGAGTGCCATTGCATATTGTCGGTTGAGACAACACACCATTGGCAAAATCGGTGCAAGATCTGCATATTAGAGAAGCATTCAAAACCTTCAAAGATTTGTAGAACCGTCAACCTGCAAGATGATACCCCTCCCTAAAGAGATCTGAGCCCAACAGTGGGCAGTAACAACTAATAAATATTTCCATGAGACATTCCATTTGATACTATTATTAGAACGTGTTTTGTGGCTTATTTAATTTAATTAGTAAGTTTGATACGAAATATTGGAACGAAGTTCCTTATCGCCCGTTATCGAAAGGGGCTAGACGGAAAAAAATCTTACGAAAAGTTGTCACGACACTTTTAAAGTTGTCACGATACTTTTTTGTTTTAGATGATTATCGCTAGATGGCGCTGTGAGCAAAATCTTTTAAAACACGTTCCTTATCGCGCGTTACGTTAGGAAAAAAATATAAGATATCATTCAATCGAAAGGAACTTCATTCTATTCGGATGTCCCATGACACCTCTCAAGTTTTTTTATTTCTGTAAAGTAATTTATATTGTGCTTAAGAAACTTCTGTTCAAAGTGGATTCCACAACACTGCTAAAGACAATACTGAGCTTTATGTAACTCGCTAAACTATTTACGGGTTCAGTTAAATAGAAAATATGTTTTTAAGGGTTTTGGGTACATTTTGCAGAAATATCTGCACAATTTTAAAGTATATTTTAAGTGATTAGTTTTAATTGTTAGTCAAATCAGATAGCTCAAATGTAAATAGCTGATTTCGACAATAAGGCAACCGTTTGAGATATTATTTTGAATTACATCGCCAGTCAACAGGTTATTACGTACATTTTCTATTCATTTTTCAGAACTTGATATACACGCATCGTGTAATATATGTATTATGTAAAATCAAAACGGTGTACGACTACTCTCTTGAACCTACATTAAGCACAAGGCCACCTACTTTAGACTCCTCTAAAAGATGCTACTGAGGTATCCTAATTCCGAGGTATGCACTAAAACAGATTTAATATAATTAAGTATATTTACTGAACTTAATAGCATTGTGCAAATTTGTGCAGCATAATTAAGGACGATGATAATTTTACACAGCCAACATTAGTTGCTTGTGGCACAAAATAAGTACTACAAAGAAGTAATGTGTAACGATCCCTTTGATAGCTATTGTTGACACAAGTAACTCTGGAAATCTGATAACTAATGATTATTTTGCATTAGTTGTTATCTTACAGTTTTTTTTTAGTGTAATCTAATAATTTTTTTCCGTAGGAACACTGCACTAACTTTTTTTTTCAGTTTGTATTCTAAATTAAGATTTTATTGGTAGATAATAAAGTATATTCTCTTTTTCTTTCGATTTTATTTCAGTGAGATATAAACTTAATATACTAATGGCATTTAGTGTCTCCAACAAATCTGCTTTTAATTTCAATTTTGATTTCAAATGAAACCCTCGCTCACAGCGAGGCTTCGTGTTTCCTGTCACAGAGAGTTGCAATGTTTACTTCTACATAATTATTCTGTAGTTGTAGTAAGGTGAACTAATTAAATTGTTAGTGGTGTACTGTAAAATACGCCTTGAGTTTCGTCTTTTGTTACCAGGCTAAGTCGTATTTAGTTTGGTCGTATTATTACGCGATTACTGAATGCTCTGGCATGGAGCCAATGTTTTAAGTTTTATAAAACTTATCTTAGGAATGTAAATGTAGTCATAAAGTGTTGTAGTCTTTGTTTTGGGTATATGTTTGTTTTTATAAGACACTAAAGACTTTTTGGAGCAAATATATTAGAGTCTATGATTTTTCAGTATGTAAAATTAAATAGTGTAACACTAAAATTATTAGTGTTTTGTAACTAAATGGTCCAAATGGACAGACTTACTATCAACAGAAAACATAATTGTTGTATATTTTGAGAAAAAGACAATAAGAAGAGGTAACATAAGTAGGTAAGAGCGGTGGGAAACGCTTACGATCTGGTGGCCCCTTAGCTCCTGTGCCTACAAGGGAATTAAAAAAAGTAAAAAAATACACCATCCAAGAGAGAGCATCTCAAGGTGACAGTTGAAGATCACATAATGTCACATAAAATAGAACTCTACACTTCGATCTGTAATCTAGATAAACACACAACCTAGTCCGATAGTCCGATCTCTAGGTTAGCCTATTGTCCAAGAAAAACAACTTAAAGTCATTCAAGTTCACCACAATCAACAACTTTACAGCAATATAAAAAGTTAAGCAAATAAACTAAACTATAATAAAAGAAAGATAAAAAGACAGAACTTAAACTTCGATCTTATTATGCAAGTTTTAACTAAGCACTCTAACTTAAAAGTAAGAGAAAAACTTCGCAAAAGGCTCTGCTATTTGAAAATGACTTTGTAATTTGTATCTTTTATAGTAGTTTTATATTTCTTTGCAATTTTTCTTTGAGTTTTACGACGATTTCTTTATCTGCGAGCAATGCTTGTATTGTATTAAGGTTTTTGTTTGTAACCTTTGAGAAAAGTTCTTGTGCAGATGTATAACTTTAATATATTTTCTGTATTTATGATTATATTATAAAGATGTTGAAGTTTTTGAAAAAGATATGGAACCCATTTTGATAGTCATTTCACAAAGGAAAAGCTTGTCAACTTAAAACACATATGCTAGTCTTAAAAGTAACAAAAATGAAAAAAAACTTGAGAGGTGTCAAGAGACACCCGGATGGAACGAAGTTCCTTTCGATTAATTAGTGAGGGAATTGTAATAAAATTTCATTTTTTTAAGTTATAATAATTAGTTAGTTTAAATCGTCTGACAGACGTTTTAAAATATTTTGATCCCAGCGCCATCTAGCATTAATCATATAAAACAAAATAAGGATTTGTTTTATAAAATATTTTAATCACAGCGCCATCTAGCAATAATCATCTAAAACAAAAAAAGTGTCGTGACAACTTTTTCATAAGAATTTCCGTCTTCTTTCGATAACGCGCGATAAGGAACTTCGTTCCAAAAATACAAATTAAAATACATTCCAACTCAAAAAGACAGTAGTAAAATTTTCATCGCATCTTATATAAATAATCTGCAATACCAAGAGAAGTTTGCGAGCCACTTACAGAATCCCGAATGAGCCCACTCGAAGGAAATAATTCCGGCCACTTGCCTCTTGAGTGCAGCCGACATCTTATAGTTGAGACTTCTGATATGGAGAACGAGACTTGGAAAGATGGTTGACGAACTTATAATTGGAGGATGGATATGGCGTATTTGGTTTTTTTTTAGTTGGAGGAAATCACCGGGTATGTGGGAGTTGAACCGCACTAAAACCTCCAACCGCTCACACTCAGAGTCCGAACCCCGGCAGAGGCCAGAACTCAGCACGGGGTTTTGAGGGACGGCACGACGCGTTACGCCCAAGGCACTCTTTCCCGTCGCACCGCCCCCTTGGCGTATTTGGTAGTGTTTTGAGGCTGAAAATACTGTGGATTACCCTAAAATTGATGGTCAATTGTATTAAAAGATTATGACTGTTAAAGTGGATGGTCTTATAGAGTCAATTGTTGAATTTTGTTGATTTTATGAGTGGTCTTGCAGGAATACTTTGTGGAGAAATGATCACCCTTCCTTAAGAACTCTCTTAAAAACAGGCGAAATTCAACAATCGACTGTAAGATCATCCACTTTTACAGTCAAAATCTTTTAAGACAATTGACCATAAATTTTAGGGAAATCCACAGTAATTTCAGCCCCGAAACACTACCAAATACGCCATATCTATCCCCAAAAATGCCTCCAATTATAAGTTCGTCAACCATCTTTCCAAGTCTCCTTCAAGGAGGTTAGGTTTTTTTTTTTACTAAATCCCCACCAACATGATCGGGGATGTTTTTACTCTTAATATTGTCTTCTCTCTCATTCCAGTTTTCGCTGCTATTCTACTGTCATACCGCATACCTCACATTCATCCTTCCCATTCACACTTTCCGCCGGTGGGTTGCCGGCCTGCTCCCTAATCTTCTAATTTTTGGAGATTAAGGAGGTTAGGTTAAGATTGACAGAAAACATATACTTTTGACGTACAAATTTGGTAAAGATCTGAACAGTAGTTTTTGTGCTATTGTTATAAAATGAAAGTTGGTTATACATAATAAATACAAGTTTATTATGTTTATTAAAAGCAATTAATTTCGATTAAACTAATAAAACAAAAATGATCATAACTTACTATCAAAGTCCTTCTCAATTATAACCCAAAAATCATAAATTCAAGTCCATAAAAATAAATATAAAACTTGGCTTTCAAACAAAAGTGCTTCAGTTTTCTCTTGTTTTATTTTCCTTCTTGCCGTAAAACAGAAAAATATATAAAAATCCAACATTTTTCATGCAAACTTCATAGCAACATACATATCCAAGTTGTTCGCGTGAAGAGGTTTTACACATATCTGAGTAATTCGAGATCCAAGAAGAGGAATAAAACAAGCAGTAAACTAAATTGGGTAAATACTTATTCAGACACTCGCGGTTTTCTATAATACTTTCATGCATTTTCCAGTGGACCCAAAAGCGAACGAGAAAGAGGGTAGACAGATTTGTTTGCTCTTAAATCGACCCGCAGTATCCAGTCTTCTCGTGATCATGACGTTTGCAACAACGTTGAAATATCGAGACAACTCAATTAATTAAATATCGTTGTAAGAACCCGTTGAAAATGCATGAAAGTATCATGAGTAATTAGTAATAACTGACTTCTTATCAATTGAATGTTTGTATAAGTAAACATATTTATTGAGCATACTACCCACGTGATGGTAGTCACGTCGCTCATGAACCTCAACAATGTTAGGACACCACATGGCATATTTCTTTAACACGTAGATAATACCTCTTTCAAGACAAACATGACCGTGAACATAACGTCAATAGAAGTATTTTTATTAATTTGAACACAAGTGATTTAAAAAAAAAACTTGAGAGGTATCAAGGGACACCCGGATGGAACGAAGTTCCTTTCGATTAATTAGTGAGGGAATTGTAATAAAATTTTATTTTTTTAAGTTATAATAATTAGTTAGTTTACACTAAACTTAACTTAAATAAAATATTTTGATCACAGCGCCATCTAGCGATAATCATCTAAAACAAGAAAGTGTCGTGACAACTTTTTCATAAGAATTTCCGTCTAGCCCCCTTTCGATAACGCGCGATAAGTAACTTCGTTCCAAGCAAATACAAAAACCCGGACCAATAAAAAAATAGAAAATACTACTCCTACATTCTTTTGGTACAGGAAAAACGCGTGCAACTTCAAAACAAAAATATTTTTAATATGCTCCTCAAAGGCTTAAAAGTTACAAGCCTTTTACAAAAGAATAACAGTCTCCCAAAGGATGCGAGTTCTTTGAAAACGTCTGATGCTTTTAAAAGAAATTCGCCTTGCATTCTGGTCCGATGCCAGAACGATTCTACTTCCAGATTCGCTATTATCCTAATTTTATGAATTCGAATCGATGTGGCATTTTATAGAATTGTTAGCTTTTAAACTAGTATTTGGAATATGGAGCTGTTTTAGAAAACAAAATCTTTTTGTCAGTTTTTCTGTCATCATAGATCTGTTGGCCAGTTTGTATCTTTTGACTACTGGAGTTTTTCAATGTGAAATTTTATTTCTATTACTGTTTTCTTTGACTTTTGTTTTACCATAAATTTTGGTTGAGAATCCAATTTTGGTTTTGTTAATTGTCAGATAAACAAGGCTACGGCCCACATGATGGTACGCGTTACTGACACTAATGAGCCTCTGCATTGGAAAGATCTTACCTTCTTCCTTTTTAAAGGTTGTTTAAAGATGGACATGTGAAAGGAGGAAAGGTTTCATATTAGTACTTTTATAGTATATGACGGGGTGATAACAAGGGAAACCAACCTATTCACCGTGCGGGTAGTTGGAAGTGGAGACTCGCTATAAATAGGAGGCGTTGGCCGGTGTTATTATTCATTCGTGTTTGAATTGTCGAGGCGAACGGACCTCTTGATGTAAAAGTAATAAACTGTTAAAACTCGTTCTTTTGAAGTTTTTATTCAAAAGTATGGATCATCAAGTGTTAAGTGAACATTGTGACGTCATTCCTGACAAAACCAAACGAAGATCGACTACAACGTCAACGTTACAACGTCATTACACCTCAACACACTATTTACGCCGTCATATATAATAGTACTTAAGTAAGCTTACGCGATAATAATGCAATAAAATGTTTTAAATCTTAACACAAATTGTCATCGCGATATTCATATCTAATCCTCTTGGATACACATTTTATCAAAATGCGACCTTAAAAAATAAGGATTTTTTTCAGTAAATGCGTGTGACATTTCATCAGTTCAGAGTACATGAGGTGGAAAAATTGCCTATTCGTGTAACATGAGTTCACGCTTTAAAAGCTTAGCAAGCAGATCTTATAGCATTTTGCTTGAAGATATATTTTTTCATTTACACTTAGCCATGCTTCTTTGGATACAATATTGTGGATCTTTTAGCTGGTAAATTTTGTGATATTTTCATCATTCATTTGGATGTTATTAGAAATTTTTACTGACTAAATCAATCAAGGGCCGTCGTGGTGGCCGAGTGGTTGAAGCGCTTGAAGGTCGCGGGTTCAAAACCGGCCGGCTTGTACCTCTAAATCTTAATAATCTTGAAAAAGATTTATGTGCAATTTTTCACAACACCACTGGCTAAAAACGGTGAAGGAAAACATCGTGAGGAAACCTGCATATCGGAAAAGGGTTCTAAAAATCCTTTGAAGATATGTGAAGTCCTCAATCCGCATTAGGCAAGCGTGGTGGGCTATGCCTAACCTCTCTTCGGAGGAGACCTGAGCTCAGCAGTGAGCAGGAATGGGTTGTTACAGTACAGTACTGACTAAATAAATCTAATAGACAAGAAAATTTTATGCCATTTTGCGTAAGTCTTATTTTTAAATTTTGTCTAAATTATGCTTGTTCCATCAACCCACAAGATACAAGACAAAATATGTCTTTTCGTTAAACAAATTACATGTTTCTACTAATTTGTCAACGTAAAAAATTGGTTGCCTGTAAAGTCGGTATACGGGCGAAAGTTTTACGTAACAACGACTCGGGCATGGTTAGCCCGCCTAAGAGCGAGAGAGACAGACATAAAAAGTGAAAGGCACGCGTGCCTCTCACTCGCCTTCATTGTGAGCGCATAACGTGAGCGGAGCGTAACGCAGTTTCTTGAAGTGTCACCCGGCAAACCAATTTATAAGACGTTGTCACGTCAAAATACCAAACATTAAAATAATAATTCGAGTAAAATAATTTTGGACAGTAAAATCTGCGTATAATTTCAACCCAGCCGTTCCAGAGAGATTCTTCATCCAAGTGATTTAATGACCCGTTTTAATTTTACCGCTACTCGTATAATATTAGCATTTATTGTTGAGTTTCAACTCTTTCCTGGGAATTTTATATATCCCCATAAATTTATAGTAAAATTCCTGCAATACACTTAAGTTGTGGCCGTTGCGGTTAAGTTTGATACCAACATTGAGCGTTTAAATTGAGTTATGTGGCCATTTCGGAGATTGTGGCTGGATCCGTTTGGCGGCCAGTGCAGTTACTTTGACGTAGTACTTATGGTGTAGCGTCGTTTGATTTGTGGCGAGATGAGGATTTTTTGGCTCATTAACTTGAGACAATGCGATGTCGTTTGCCAGAAGCAACTGTTGGGAGTAATATTTTTGTTTTTGGTTTGGACTACACAATGAATGAATTTAAATCTACTAATCTATTATTTCCTTCAGTTGTACATGCAAATATACAGTTTAAAGTTTAACTAGCTTATGACCTTTACCTTCAATTATGAATTAATTATTAACTCTTTGTTAATATTCTCTGTTATTATAATTATTCGTAGAAGGTAAAATCATCTAAAGTAAATTGTAATTTACTCAACCAACGTTTCTTAAATACTTAAATCTTTATCACAATAGTTTGATAACTCTAAGTAAATTGAGATAAAACAAAAAACAGGGTCACAATCCAAGACTAAGAAAATATCTAGGGCGACCTTAATGGATTACAGAATCCAGAATAAAGACGCAATCAATACGAAGTCCTCGAATCAGACGACTTAATCTCCCGTTCCGAAGATGCAGGAAAATGAGAGGAAACTCTCTTTCTGGAAGACGCAACTTTGAATTACTTCCTTCACTAAAATACGTATAATGAACCGGAGTCCCAGATATTTGTTCGGAACTTGTACTGAGACGAAAATTTCTAGTGAACGCGAAAGTTTGAACGAAATGATTCCTTAGAACGTTGGCGGTAGTGTTTTGGCTTCTTGATGTGGAAACGGAATGGTGTTTAGAATTCGTAATTATTGCAATTTAATATTTAATTATTAAGAATAAATTATGTACAGTTCCTAGCAAAACTAGACTAATGTATAAAAGTATTTGTGTGCAGTTCCACGCATTTTCAATAAGGTTCCATCATCAATTAAGAACATAACAGTGGTGGAAAATTCTAAGTGAAACTTTATGAACTGTTGGTGGAAAAATGTTATTACACTGTTTCAGAATTTTTTGATGATGACACTTTATAGATTGTTTAAAGTCTGTTTTAGTAGGTAACCATTTACTTATTCATATTTATTATTTAGCTGATTAAATAAGAAGTGATTTCTATATTAAGTGGTTAAATTCACGTGAAAGTTGAAAGGTAGGCCGCAGGTAGCGGCCCCGCAGTGTCCGCTAACATTGCAGAGTTCCATGAACAACGGTAACGGCTTACGATCAGGTGGCCCGTTAGCTCGTCTGCCTACAAGGCAATAAAAAATCTAATGTCAAGTAGACCACAAGGTTGATTTCAGTCTCTGGCATTGTACATATTTTTTGGTTACAAAATTTTTGTTTAATGATTTCATAATTCTTATCTTCTTTAAAAACTCAAGCGTTAGAACAACTCAATAGTTAGAATTGGTGATTCTCACAAAATCCTCTATATAACCTTACAGCCTTCGCAATTATACAACAATGTTAGTCCAGTGTGTTTTCGAATTAAAATGAAGATGCTCGTTTGTTTATACAGTCGTCTTGTGCGAATTGGGTATAATACGATTCCGGGATAGGGATGTTTGTTTAGGAGTGTTTTTCATTGATCACCCACGGGAAAGTGTCCCGGGTTGGGTCTCATCGATTCCTGAATATATTGAATGTACTCGAGATATATCGATTTTAGTCGAGTTGAAAGATCTTTTCTATTTCGTTTCATTGTAGTTGTTCTTATTGTGATTGGTTTGATGTTCGGTTTTAGCAGGTTTACAAGATTTATTTGTAGATCATGATTTTGTGGGTTTGATTGTATTGTCTTTAACAATAAAACTATACTCTCCGCTACTCAAAAGTGCAGTTTCTTAAGATACACAATAATCTCACATTTCAAATCAAAAAGACATTTCGTAAATTGCTTTCGTTTACACTGTAGCCGTTTGTGTTTCATAATTCAACAAAATTACAAGAAACCACAGTAAAATTTGGTTACTTTGGAATGGAAATGGCACCGTAGCGTACAGTTACCATCAAACGTTAACTTGCTCAAGACAAACGACCCTCCAGAGACAATTTACAGTACACTCTGTCTCTCGAATTGGTTTTAAAACAAAATAAGAAGTTTGGGCCAAGATTGGACGCAGCTGTTGGCCAAACTCAAAGCAATAACAGATTGAA
Organism: Trilocha varians; assembly: GCA_030269945.2. Lineage (NCBI taxonomy): Eukaryota > Metazoa > Arthropoda > Insecta > Lepidoptera > Bombycidae > Trilocha > Trilocha varians. The sequence continues at coordinate 9,262,564 of AP028273.1, read as the reverse complement.
CCGTTTGTGTTTAAAATAGCTCTATTTCTTTGCAAAACGTCTCATATCTTACTGTTTTATGTAGTAGCATGTTATTTTCATATATTTACTTTAGTTTTGGCAGATAAATCAAATCAAATCCTCTAAATCAAAATTTTGCTAATATTTGAAGTATGCCTAATATCTGGTAATCTCCGTACCAAGTATAATATAAGTTTGTCTACCATGTTGAACGAAAGTCAATTTTGGCCACATAGTTTCCATATATCAGCTATCACGTTACAAAGCGAATGTTTGATTTGAAAGTCGATTGATGTGAGAAGAAAGAAAGGCCTAAGAGAAGATTAGTAAGCTGTCCGAAAGAGAATATGAAAATATGCGGCGTGACAGAAGACTTAAGCTGGATTGACTAAAAATTCCTATATAAAAGAGAATTGATAAAACATAAAAAATCCGTCATTATAATTATTTTGTACCCATTTTCAGAATAAAGTGAAATGCCTAATGAACGTAATAAAATAGATCTTTAACCTGATCTGACCCAAAACCATATAAATATGTCATTGCGAAACCCAGAACGTGGTATGAAAAATTAATGACACCCAATTTGTAATACACGCCGTGTCCTATATTCTTGTTATGAGACGTCTGGATTATTACTTAATATTAAGAATCTTTAAAAGAGATATTAACTGCAGTTGATCCATGGCAAGATTCAAGGCAAAGGATTTGTAGATAAAGGAGAACATCTTAGCTGTAGAATCTGTGTTTTAGTAAAATCATTCGTATCTTCATTACTGTAGTGTCGAAAATAAAAATCAACGATCGTCAACTCTTGATTGAAGATAGTAAGAAAAATTTAGTACGTAAAACAATTGACACTTGTTTATCTTCGAAAATCAAATCTACTCAATACGACTAAAACCATTAATGTTTCCATCCATTTCGCAAATTAACTACTAGTTTCAAACAAAGGAACACGTCAATTCTTTTTGAATTTTAAAAGGCCAGCGCTTTCAGCGTCCAGATAATAAAAAAAGGGTCGAACGATAAAAAGGTATTGCTGAAAAAGGTTCTAAAATGTATACTTTTTGCTTTGCAGTAGCGTAGACAAATGGCGCACAGATGATAGACTTTGTCGATACAATCGAACGAGGAGGTAAACATTTGTGTATTCGATTAAAAGCGATGTCCGTTTGATAAAAACTGAGAAGCATCGGAATGGTTTGTTAATCGATTTCCCGGTTCTTTTAGATCGTGTTTTTTATACGTAAATAAGCAGTTTGAAAGGGAAGCAACGTGGTTTTTTTATTGATGACAGAACCAGACTACTTTTTGAATTATGGGATAACAAATGTATAATGTTTTCTTGATATAGTTCTCACGAAGCTAGGCCTATAGACTACAGGCCCATAGAAGAAAAATTATGGGTCATTTGAACCACCAGGTGACCTATCTAAAACGAAATTCTAGCATAAATAATAAGATTCAGTACTATGCAGTCACTTGTAAGCTGTCCAACTGAGTGCAGGTGAGCATTCAGGGAATTGCAACCATCGTTTTTCCCGACCCATAATTTTTCTTTATGGGCCTGTAGTCTACTAGAGGTCAGAGGCCATTCTTAATTATTTCCTGTTTATTGTAATATTATTTATTTCATTAAGAAAATTTAATAAAATTTGATAATTATATTTATATGATAAACTGTAGGCAGATGGCGTCGGGTTTTTTAAGTTTCAGCTGAAAATCAGTGCTTTTGGTCTTCTTTGAGACCATAAGCTTTTGCTGAGCTGTAACCTATTCGCACGCCACTGAGGACAAGCCTCTATCTTGTTCGATTTTATTTTATTTTTTAACTGTTTTGTACCTTGTTTAAATAGGTATTATACTGTTTAAATGTTATAATAACATGAATGTCCTCTATGTGCGTGTTGGATGAAAATTGCTTTTCTTTCTTTCTTTCTTTCTATGACATATTTATGATATATCAAGATCTATTTAAATAACACGGCATACAAACTCTAGCGAATATATAATTTCACAATACAATCCTATACAGGGTGATTTCTTAGTGAGGGTACATATTGAAGGTCATGGTAGCTGATGGTTATATACGACCAGTAAAAATATTATTACCCAAGAATATGGCTTAATGCCTTTGTAATCGCAACTTAAAAATATCTAAAATTCTTGCAAAATGATGGTTTTTCGACAGCTGATGGGTGTGGCGGAGGTGTGGGGTGCGCGAGATCACTAGAGGTCGTTAGTCAACACTCTTTTAGCCGATATTGTTTGAGGCAGTTTTGTCGAATTTAGATTTAAAAAAAAAAAATTGTTATTCTACCTATTTTTTGTAATGTTCCGTTTTAGAACAGAGTACTCATCACCCTCCTGCAATATGTACCTTCTTTAAAAAATCACCCTGTATAATAAGACGATATTACTTCCATCTTGTTTTCTATACCATTCATTTCCATGGAGCAGAATGTAATATCAGTCATGCGCTCACAATATAATCGTGGACCGTCAGGAATCCTGCACAAAGATACGTAAATACTTGCCTTACATGACTTCTTAACAATGTTTGTAATCTTTACCCTTTTGTGGTTTATATTTTGGTAATATTATAGGGAATTAATACGGTTTTTTTTTGTTGGAGGAAATCACCGGATTCCCTATCCTATGTGGGAGTTGAACCGCACTAAACCACTCACACTCAGCGTCCGGCTAACCCCGGCTGAGGCCAGAACCCAGCACGGGGTTATGAGAGACGGCACGACGCGTTACGCCCAAGGCACTCTTTCCCGTCGCGCCGCCCTCTGAATTAATACGGTAATATGCTTTTTGAAGATTATGTAGTTAGATATGGTTTGTAATTGTGTTAGATGTTGTTTAGATCATCAGGTAATATCATACTTCAAAGACCAGTAGACTTTAAGCAAGATATCAAACCAAGTTACACAAAAAGGATGAATAAGACCAGCAAACCAAGTCAGAAAGCTCAAACAATAAAATTTTCAATGTCCACAGTTAAAATTTCATAATTCTTAAATATTTACCGTGTATACTGTTCTGTGCGCTTTTTTGTGACGTCGTAAAAATTCCCGAAACGATGGTCATTCGTTTTTACGGTCGTATACTGCGAGATGTACCAGTGGGGCTGGGTATCCTGAATTTTTGACTGGGTCACGCGTGGCTACCGTGCAGTTGTGTTTTACGAGCCGGCGACCTCGTGGTCGGGCTGCGATAATTTGGTTACGGATTTCAGAATGTCGGGTTATTTATTATCTTACGTCGGTTGTTTTTTATGTATGGTTGGACTTGTGAAGGTTGTTGGTTAGCTACAATTTCAGTAAAGAGAACGGTGGTAAACGTAATTTGTTGCTCATTTTTTGTATAGCAGACAATCTGTATATCTATAGTCTCCCTCCAAAAATCGTTTAAACAATCTATTTCTACCACTCGGACATAGTACAACTATACTGGGTATATACTAAAAAACAGTTCTAAAAAAACAATACTTACAATGACCTAAAATCAGATCCTCTACTCACAGACCTAAAAATCAGGGACAATGAAAAACAAAAAGCAATCGATACTTATATATCACTAAATCTTCATCCACACAAGCTGTTGCAGAGTCCGAACTCCACAACTCCGAATCGATCGGATGAGAAAGTTGCGAGACTCGTACGATTTTCAATAGAGTAATTCCAAGTTTTCCAGTAACATGAAGATTTATCATGGCGTCACTTATTCTTGTTGGGGGCGTCGTGATGAATTTGTAATGTCCATTGTTGTTTTTATGAAAAAATACGTAAATATTTGATCATTTTCTGTAAGCTCCGGTTGAAATAGGTTGACGTCATAAATTAATTGATGTTCGATTCCAATTTCGAAGATGACTTTTGGTAAAATTTAGTTGAAAAGACACTACTTGATTTACTTTTTTTAGTTTGTCCTAATTAACTTCAGTTTGGATTTAAAGCCTAGTATAACTAAGATAACTTAAAACTCCACGGTAATGAGGATTGCGAACTTTAGCACTTTATTACAAGTTTACTAAAATCCGGACTGAGAAATTATACTACAAACTATTCCTTTGTCAGGAAAGTTTACAAGCAGTATTCAGGTTTTAAGTACTTGCACCACTTTTGTCTTCTGAACTAAAATACTACATTGCTTACACAAGTATTAAACGGGTTCTTACCACGATTCTTATTAAATGAGCGATCCCGATATTTCAACACGCCATGATCACGGGTAGACTGACGACTGTGGGTAGATTACTTAAGAGCAGACAAATCTGTCTACCCTTGTTTTTTTTTTCTTTCTCGGGGGCGACGGGAAAGAGTGCCGATGGCTTAACGCGTCGCGTCGTCCCTCATAACCCCGTGCTGGGTTCTGGCCTCAGCCGGGATTCGGACGCTGAGTGTGAGCGGTTGGAGGTTTTAGTGCGGTTCAACTCCCACATACCCGCCCCGCGGGTGGGTATCCGGGGATTTCCTCCAACTAAAAAAAAAACTTATTTCTCCTTCGTTTGCCGGTACCACTGAAACATGAACTCACACACCACACTGACAGTATCAAAATATCGGGATCGCTCATTCAATAATAATCTTGGTAAGAACCGGTTTAGTCTTTCATAACTGACGTAGATTTTGCAAGTATTAAAAGCAATTTAAAATACTGCATCCAATCTTAATGCTAAAAGTTAATCCTTATACTTGGCTATTAAATGCACATCTCCCAAGCATGCCAAAGAATTTAATCTCTTGATAACATAGTATTACGTGAGATACACCTAAAATTTTATACGGCACGGGTATTTTGTATGTATTACACGTAATCATAGTTCATGTGCTGGACAGAAGCCAAACTCATCAGGGAGATATAAAAGGTGATTACACACGACCGTATATCATGGGAATATTATTAATTTGAACAGAATATTGTACTGGAAGATAGTTTTAGGATGCCTTTTGTCTTTTGTAATATCGTCAAGGATGATGTATGAGTAGGGGAAATAAAAGGTGTACTTCATAGTTTTTTATTGGCCTCAGATGAAAGTATGTAATTCTTTACCATGTATATAGACGAGCCAACGTAGCACCTAAGTGGTTACCGTTGCTCGGCAATATCAGAGGACACTGAAGGGCGACCTTCCGTAAGACTCATTTGAAGAAGGACAAGTCATCTCAGTACAATATTTGGAGACTACTCACTACTTTTATATTTTTCCTCAGTAAATGATCTGTCAATTCAACTTAATTCGAATAGGATTAAACACCTATAATATGTATTTTTGGCTATTTGGTAACATCTCGTCCAATTTTAACAAAGTCAACACAGTATTCATTATTGCTCCTTCATACCTCTCCATTTCATTTGTAATCGAATCCTTTTCATTAAGGTTTCCAAAACACTCCGTAGATTCCTCCTCAAACTGCCACGAAGAAATTGCAATGGAAAAGTCCCATCTCGTATCAATTACGCTAACCTAAATCAGACTCGTCGATACAAAGCAATTACGATTAACTTTATAAATACACCGAAATAAAAAAAACAATCACAATAAAAATACATCTTACGAAAAGCAACTCTATTGTCTTATATACGTAGTCTATTTTTCTGTAACAGATGTATCCTACATTGGGTTTTTTACTACAGTTCGTGTTGCTAAAAGTCGGTCCACTCTAAGATTCGCGTTCATTAGTCGGCGTTCATTTAGAGAGCCCCTGTGACCTATATGTGAGGTCGTGTGTGGTGTAGTAAACAGGAATTAGCGGGATTATGACAAAATTACACACTTTGGGACTTCCATTGAGAGCGTTGACTCGTCCTTCTAAAGGAAAAAATATATTAATGTAACTTGCGGTTGTTGGGTGACATGGTTAGGTTTTTATTGTTTTATAATTATGTGGGTATTTTTGTAACTGTGAATATTTAACTGTAATTTTTGATTATTTTTCAATTATTACAAAAAATATTAAGAGTTACCTAACCTTTACCTTTAACCTACCTTACCATAACTTTGAATCTTAATGCAGTTCACATTACATACATCATTATCATCAGCTAATACACATACACGGCAGGACAGTTCCTCCTGAATTTCACCACGATGACCAATTCTGCCTAGTTTAGCTGTAGTTCTGCGACTATTCCCCATATCTGCTTATCAGGTTTGAATAGCCAGTTGTGCCAGGCCGCTCCTCTACATCCGAATCCATCGGCCAATCTGCACCACTTGTCTGTGACTGTCAAATATATTCTATAGATGGCGCTACTAGACTATAAAACTCTCTTGGTATGTGCAATCTTACACAACACCACTGACTAAATACGGTGAAGGAAAACATCGTGAGGAAACCTGCACATCAGAAAAGGATTCTAAAAATCCTTGGAAGATATGTGAAGTCCCCAATCCGTATTGGGCAAGCGCGGAGGACTATGCCCAACCCCTCTTCGGAGGAGACCTGAGCCCAGCAGTGGGCAGTAATGGGTTGTTACTAGACAAACGCCAATTTTGATTGGTTACCAGTCGGTTGGATTATAATAAAAGCTGGTCGTAAGCTCCTGCCTTGTATCGAACATACTTCGTGCGGAATGTAAGTGCCGCTGTAGGGTTTTCGAGTTCTGGTTCTATCGGATGCATTGCCAAAGTTCTTGGAACAAGCTTTTTGAAACTTGTATTATTCAGGACGTGGTATTAACTTGCTACTAAGAGACTAAGAGTATAGTAGATGTTAGATTGCCTGATGCCTCTTTGCTTCAAAATGTGACATTTTTAGCACAATTATTTAAAGACAAATAAATGCACATGCTTATAAAAACTAATTAAATTTAAAACGTATGGTTAGTAATAACATCTCTTTTTTTATTGCTTTGTATGTAGATGAAGTAACGGTTCACGTTATCGTAAGTTCTGGGATTAAATACAATAAAAAAACTTGAGAGGTGTCATGGGACACCTGAATAGAACGAAGTTCCTTTTCGATTAAAAGATATCTTATATTTTGTTTCCTAACGTAACGCACGATAAAGAACGTGTTTTAAAAGATTTTGATCACAGCGCCATCTAGCGATAATCATCTAAAACAAAAAAGTGTCGTGACAACTTTTCGTAAGATTTTTTTCCGTCTAGCCCTGTTCCACAACGCGCGATAAGGAACTTCGTTCCAATAAAAACGACAAAGCAAATAAATCTTACTCTATTTCCTAAAAAACAAAAACAACATTTAAATAAAAAAAATCTTCACGACATACCCAAACTATTCAACTAACGGTTATTTTTGAAACATCACTATATATTTTGAAAACATGTTGAAAAACATTTTGAATGTTTTTCGAGTATTTTCGACAGTTAACAAATTCACACCGCAAAGCCGATTAAATGAAAAACAAAAGTTTGAAAACAATTGAAACACTACAAAAGGTTTGGGGGAAAAAAGCGATTGTTTTAACTCGGTCCGAGGAAATTAAAATGAATCGGACACCATTCGCTGTGAGAGATGATGCTATTCACGCTTTTGATCGACTTCCAAAAGAGGTATTCGATTTGATTGTTTTAAGGGTTCTAGGAAAGGGAAAAACTGGTTTTGGGACAAAGAAAGAAATAAACGGCTGGGACTATCATATGATTGGGAATACAGTAAATTCTAAATATTGCAGGAAAAAAAATGCACTAGACGAAAACTAAAAGTGAAATGTATAGAAATCGTAAAAAATCAAGCATCTAAATTTAGGCTACAAGAATAAAAAAAAATGAGATGTGAGCTATAAATAAACCTAACCTAACCATTTTGAACAATATTTCACTCAACATTTTTAAAATATCTAATGTTAACTGATTCCTCGTAAACAAAGAAAAAACGCGAAAACTGAACTTATAAGAAAACTACTTCGATCCAAATTTGATCATTTCTCATCAAAAAATATACACTATTTTAATTAGTCATACACACCTAACAACAATCCCAATTCTAACAAATAAATCTAAGTATCACTCACACACTTTTTCCTGAAATCTGAATATACTACGAAACAGCTCGTCCGGACAATTGAAAAACAATAAAATCGGAAACAAAGAGATACAGCATTATATTGACCATAACCGTACATCGGATAGAGTGGGAATAACAAAGTCTAGTTTATTCATCCATACTGAGAATGAATAAAAAATTTTGGAGCCATAAAACTAACGGACTGGAATTATTTATGATCATAGTTTTTTGTTTTCATTGGTTCTGTTAGTGATGAAGTGTATGTTTTTTTTTTTTTTTTTTTTAGTTGGAGGAAATCACCGGGGTATGTGGGAGTTGAACCGCACTAAAACCTCCAACCGCTCACACTCAGCGTCCGAACCCCGGCTGAGGCCAGAACCCAGCACGGGGTTATGAGGGACGGCGCGACGCGTTACGCCCGAGGCACTCTTTCCCGTCGCACCGCCCCCTCCGGACGCCGAACAGATTCAGTGCAGTTTAAGTTGCTTGTAGTATGTGCAGTGATATTGTGTTTTATAGTGAACTTTTGTTCATTTATGTGCAACTTGTACAGGCAATAGTCGCTTCATACACTAATGTAAACTTGTTTGAATAACATTTTTTTTCTGATGATGTTATTTATTGGAAAAAATGTGTTATATTTGATTTTTATAACTGTTTTTATTCATTTTCCTATAGTTCAATTTAAATTTTTAGGTTTACCACGAGCAGTTGTGATGCAAGAATACAACTGGACATAATTATTTAATCAGCATTTTGTATCAGCTTATAACAGTTTTAGTGGCCCCAAAACGAAACAAAGCAAAGTTGCCAAGATAAGTGGCAAGTAAAAGTATAATAATATGTTAAGAGCTTCGGCCAGTGTTGCTAGATTAATTCAATCTCATAGGAATTGTGCATCTTTGCACAATTCAGGCTCCGGGAACCAATTTAATCTGGGCGAAGTGATTTTAGGTGTACAATAACTTTTCAAGAACGTGAGGGGATTGGTTAGGTAATTAAGAAATTGGGCGGCCAAATAGAAAGAAAACTCATATCGATCTCACATACTTCTAAGCAATACGACATTTCAAAGTGATTTTAAGACCATTCGGAAGTGAGTATCCAACTTAAGAAGAAAAATGGAATGAAATTATCAAAAGAAATTACACACATTATTTTTACATCGTATTACTAAAGGCTTTTAAAGATATTTAAGACATAGACATAGCTTTATTTATGGCGGAAACACACACATACATTGTAATACATTTAAGAAAAATTATATAAAAACAAAATACAAAGTAATTGATCACGTGTTAAAAAAAATATATATAGTTTCCACCACAAACCAGTCGAGACTCAGGTAAATGCTAGGTGTTAAATGAAGATTAACAACAAGCAACACCGAGCGCTGGTTTTCAGCCACAACTGGCAGCCTCTAATGGTAACTATTACTTATGAACTAAATGACGACCTTGCTCTTATCATCATTATACGAGGATTGAAGCAATCGCCATAGTTACAATTCGTCGCCTCAGTGCTTGTTTGGCCTATCTGACATTTTTTACGAAAATGACTTTTTAATGCAGTATTATAAAGAATAAAATTTCCATCCGACTGGTAATTTTTTTTTAAATATTCAATTCTAAAACAATAAAAATCTCATTTCAATTTTTTTCTCAACACGGCACTTAAAGAAAATTCCGTGCTTGTTTGCTGTCTCCTGTAAAAGTTGCTCGAGTGCAGATAGGCCAAACAAGCACTGAGGCGACGAATTATTAAAACTAATTTTCGACAACAACGCTTCCTTGTTCAAACTACAGAACTCCTTAACAGAAACGTCATCAAGTTTCACCATAATTATTTTATAACAATCAAAGCCAACTTCAAACAGAACATTCCGTAGCATTAAAAACTAAAAACAAAGCCGAAACCAGACGCGAATTCACCACAAACATTTCCAAGTTGCGAACTTTCCACTCCGACATCTGGTTCTGTTGACGCCATGTTTTCTCATCTCGTACAATTTCTTTCTTTGTTTTGTAATGTATAATTTTGATAAGCTCGCATGTGCGACTTAGTTGCGAGTTTCAATGTTCTATATCAATTTCGTATGTTCATTTCGTGAGTACCTTTCATGTTTTATAGGTGCTTCGGCTCTTTGATTTGGAACAGGTGGCTTTGTTGCCGTTTTGGGGACTCCTGGTTTTATGTTGTATTAAAATGAGCGAATTTACTGTGATGAAAAACGTTTTTCTTGGCAATCTGGAGGGTTAGATTTGATTTTGAAAAGTGTGAAGTAAATCGTTGTTTTTCTTTTATCTACTTCTGTTCTTAGTAAATCCTGCTGAGATTCGACAGTTCCTAGAAATGAAAACAATAGAATCTATTATACAGGGTGCCCCAAAACTATGCGACACGAACGGGAAGTACCTTAAATATTAGAGATAGGATGTTTTGCTGAAAGGAAACATCGTTTTAATTTTGATGTTTAATAATACTGCATTCGCAGATTTTTTCGTCTGAAAATCGAGCTAACAAAATCGGCAAATATCAGCACCCTATATTTTTATGATGCTAATCGAAAGAACAGTTAATAACGAATGTTTTTTGCTAACAAACATAGTATCTTAAACAAAAGGAACAAGGTGATAATCGTCATTCAAGATTTTAAGTACCTTATTTTCCGCTATTCAAGGTGCTCGTTTAACAAAAACTTATGCTATAATTATTCCGAGGATTGCTTTGAATGGTTACTAATAAATATTTACTTAAAAACCCTATTTGGTGAAGTGTCTTATTTTTAAAGAAAGCCCTAAAATATAGTAATTTCAATGGTGAACCTCTTCAAGTGCTTCCATAATAAAAAAATACTTCATTTTCAAATTTCTGTTACAACATAGAAGTTATAATTTCTGGTCCTAAAATTATAGGAATTTCAACTGAAAGTAATTTCATAGTGGATTATACACACATAGTACCAGGATATTTCCTAACATTAAAGATAAATACATTTAACGACGCTATATTACTCTGAAATTAAACTCCATTCATCCAGTATTTGAAGAGGCACTAAAGAAGGATAATATCGTTAAACCAGTTTACGGTTGTGAATTAGTTCCTACTAGTCTGTTTATGGGTTAGAAGCCGATGAGAGAGTTAAATGTATATGTGAAACTAGACATTGATCTTGTTTTACATGGTTGCTATTACTTTTGCCATGTAAGCAGATAAACTAAGGGAGCATCTTTAGTGATTACCGTCGTCCATAGACAATTACTAGGAACTGTAGCTGGTGAGCTCTGGTCACTTGGGAAAATAAGGGTTTTCATTTTCCTCCAACACAGATTCTCACATGATATTATCCGACCCGAAACTCATGTATTTTATCAAATATATCATTGAGTACCCGTTAGAATCCTCAGTCATTAGTTCTTTGTTACGGGTTCATAGATAATTTTATTTCGAGCTGCTGCAACTTAACAATCAATCCTACATTCAGATACGCATACTATTAGTATCACACCGCATGGTAAAGTTACATCAACATCATTAACTTATAAAAATCTACATCTGAACATAGGCCTCACTCAAACCACACCACAACGACCGATCCTGTCTGTATCCAGTGGTTTCCCACGATCCTGACCAGGTCATCGGTCCATCTTGTGGGAGGTCTATCTTTCCTGCGCCTATTGGCCAAACCAGAACATTTCGGTCCCATGGTGAGGCTTTAATGATCAGTAATATAAAAGTAACATCTCGTCGCCTCAGTGCTTGTTTGGCCAATCTGCACTCGAGCAAATTTTACAGGAGACAGCAAACTAGCACGGAATTTTCGTTAAGTGCCGTGTTGAGATAAATATTGAAATTAGATTTTTATTGTTTTAGAATTGAATATTTTAAAAAAATATTTTACCAGTCGGATGGAATTTTTATTCTTTATAATAACTGCATTAAAAAGTAATTTTCGTAAAAAATGTCAGATTGGCCAAACAAGCACTAAGGCGACGATCTATCAATATTTCCATAACTGCCCAAGTAAACAATATCCCCAAATACAATAGTAGCGTTAGAATTGATTTCTATTACAGACAAAGTTATCACCTGCGTAATGGAATCTCAGGGGTTTTATGACGACTGGGCAATAAAGCCTGAACAATATTATGTTGGATTCTAATACTGTAGTATTAACTAGTGAGTATAGTCTGAGGACTGAGGGACTGTTGTTCGAGAAAGGATGTATATTGCTTATGGTTTTGTACAAATTGTGATTTGAATCCAATAGTTCTGTATATTTAAATCTTTGTTTCACTTCCATCTTAAAACCTTGTCGTTGGTTATAACTCAAACAAGTTGTAAAAGCATCGCTGGTTAAAAATATGAATAAAAAAATCCTTAAATTGGGAAAGTCTTAACAATCTAAGGTAGTATTAAACTCTCATTAAGCCCAGCAGTGGACAATTAATTGGTTGATTTAGTACACACCTTTGCTAATCGACGAATAGCAATAATTAAAGAATCATAGAGGAACATAACATGAAACATACTTACAAACAAAAACAATTTCAATAAACATCAGACATGACGTGGCAGTAAAAAATTAAATTAAAAATACCCTTCTTTATAGCCGGCTTATGAGCCATATAGAGCACAATATGACAAAAAAGCTTCGCTGCCATAAAAACAAAGCAACGTAACATATTCGGCACAAAAGCAAAACATACATGGAAAGCGACTTAAAAGCAATCAAATGGGTATTATGCGTGCCCTCTCTCGCGGGACGAGGCGTGAACGCACTCATTAGGGTGGGACTGAATAGGGTAACCATGAGGGTGGATGAAAAATTAAATACATTTCCTACTTCACTAAAAGGCGAAAGATACGTTTTGGAGTGAAATCAGAGATAATGGAATTGGAAGGAGGCGGTGATCAATCAATTGGGAACCGACGACAGAAAGATAGGATGCCTGTCTTTGGATGAAACCACAGTGACACATACAAACATCACCTCTGCAAATAATAGCGTAGAGTTTAAGCCCGGGCAGCAGGGTTCACCCACTTCAGTCTCTGTGATTTTAATCATCATCAGTTGATATCGCTGAAAAGCCAACGCTCGTTGATCAAGTGCCCTTGTGTAATTTTTTCGTAAAAATAACACAGGGGCACTAGTCATCAATCAGTCTTAGATTCGGAACACAGCAGAGAATGAGGTCTGTACGTGTAAGTCGAGAATTTCCTGTGTTTAGGTTTGCTACTCTTTATTGTTCCTCTATTAACGCAATTTTTCAGACTGTATAGCTTACTTTCCATCTTTTACATCGTTTAGTATTGTAAAAATAAGACGAGCTAAGAAACAATTTTTGATGTTTATAAGTTTTTAGCATTTTAAATTCGACTTTTAACGCTAATGCTGCTTTAATTATCCAAAAAGTCTTTCTTTTAAAAACCATAGAAGTTATGGCAAAAAAATATTTATTGTCATCGTGGCATTTGATACAATTTTCCTTGTCAAAAAATATGGAAATCTCCTAGATGATTTAAATGATGGTCACCCAACAGTAGCTACATGTATCGTATATTACGCTGCAGTTTATTTAGGCACCACAAGGGCTAGTTAAAGGGTTGATAATGTTATATGAAAACGTTTAATTAAAATCATTTCGTGGGCGGAGACTGAGTCCGTTTAGATTTTATTGTTTGCTTGTTACCTTGCGGGTTTATCATTAAGGTTTTGGACATTTTGGACAGGTATATTTTGGTTTTGGATTTACATACTTGTTATATTAAGAGTAATAAATATACAATGTTATAAACTTATTCAGACACTCGCGGTTTTCTATAATACTTTCATGAATTTTCAACGGGTTCTTACCACGATATTTAATTAATTGAGTTGTCTCGATATTTCAACGTTGCTGCAAACGTCATGATCACGAGAAGACTGGATACTGCGGGTCGATTTAAGAGCAAACAAATCTATCTACCCTCTTTCTCGTTCGCTTCTTGGTTGTACCACTGGAACTCGAACTGGAACTCGATACAGTGAGTGTGGTGTGTCGTGATGTGAGTGAGAGACAACTCAATTAATTAAATATTGTGGTAAGAACCCGTTGAATATGCATGAAAGTATTATACAATGTTATTACTATGAAATCTCTAACTTAAAGTGATAAATTGTTAGATAGAGTTCATGGACTTCTACGGTATCAGGACACAATGCAACAACTTTACACAAGTCGATTGAAACAGGGGAAGTCAGGAATCTCTGAAACTAAAGTCGTAACAGTTATTAATGAACCTCGACAATATCAGGACAACTGCAATCCTGCTACCTAGGACCTTAAGGATTCTCTTCTCTTGTTTGAAGTCATATCTCTCGGAAAACTCCAAGGGGAGGTTCAGCTATGTCAAGGTTGTTTCTAAATTTCTTTAAACACTCGCGGTTATCTACATCACTTACAATATTACTAAACGGGGTCTTACCACGATTATTTTTAAGATCGCCATGATCACGGGAAGACTGAGGAACTGCGGGTAGGTCATTTAAGAGCAGATAAATCTGTCTACTCTCTTTCTCGTTTGAGTTCGAGTTTCAGTGGTACCGTAGTTCCTCAGTCTTCCCATGATCATGGCGCTTGAAACAGTGCTGACATTTCGGGACCGCTCAGTTAACAATAATCGTGGTAAGAACCCGTTTAGTAATAGTGTAAGGTTGTTTCTGATACTAATAACAAAATACTGTCTGATATAAATCGGATTTCATCGTAAATACAGGTACAAGAATTCTGTATCCAAAATCAGTTTAGCCCAAGGCAATGAATGATACCAAATATTTGTTTTCAGTTACCGTACATTTCAGTAATTCCAGAACATTCCAATACAAAATATCAAAAGCGATAAATCATAAAGTACAAAACGTTAGAGTTGACGTTACATTTCACTTCGATGAAAAATATTTAGTAGAACGTACGGCAGTTGGAAACTTTTCTACATGATTTATGTGCTGTTATTGGAAATGTTTTAATATGGCAAAAGTTGTTGGAAAAAAACGACGTTCGATACACGTTTTTTGTTTTTTTTTGTCAATTAGTCATTTCATAAAGCCAATAGTATATTTTAATTTTTATAATATCTCCAATTATATTATATCTCTATTACTTCTACATTTTTCTTTCTTATTTATTGCTTTCGAAATTATTTAAGCAAACGGCTCACCTAATAGTAAACGGGTACTGTTGCCTATCATCATTATCATCATCATCAGCCTCTGAATCTCTAGAATGTCTAGATTATCTACCAAAAATATATAACGGTGTAAATAGTGTGTTGAGGTGTAATGACGTTGTAAATAGTCTATCTTCATTTGGTTTTGTCAGGAGTGACGTCACACTATATGACGGGGTGATAACAAGGGAAACCAACCTATTCACCGTGAGGGTAGTTGGAAGTGGAAACATGCTATAAATACAGGCGCTGGCCGCTGTTATTATTCATTCGTGTTTGAATTGTCAAGGCGAACGGACCTCTTGATGTAAAAATAATAAACTGCTAAAACTAGTTATTTTGAAGTTTTTATTTAAAAGTGTTGATCATCAAGTGTTCAAGTGGAGATTGTGACGTCATCCCTGACAAAACCAAACGAAGATCGACTATTTACAAAGTCATTACACCTCAACACACTATTTACGCCGTTAGATATTATTATTTTGTCCAATATTACATTTTAAAGAGTGAATATATAAATCGTTCAAGATCGATGAGCGACGGTAACCACTTCCCATCAGGTGGGCCTACATGGCAATAAAAAAAAAAAAAAAAAAAAAAAAAAAAAAAAAATCACTATGGAAACCATAAAATACGTAGTCCTTTATTTACCTACCCGACTATTTTAGGCACTAGCCCAAGAGTGGGAAAAGTCGGTACTGTAAGTACTTTTATACTATTGTTAGTAATAAAGTCAAATAATAGGTTACTGTACTGTACCAACCCATTACTGCACACTGTTGGGCTCAGGTCTCCTCAGAAGAAGGTGTAGGCATAGTCCACCACGCTTGCCCAGTCCGGATTGGGGACTTCACATATCTTCAAAGGATTTTTAGAACCCTTTTCCGACATGCAGGTTTCCTCACGATGTTTTTCTTCACCGTTTTTAGCCAGTGGTGTTGTGAAAAATTGCACATAAATCTTTTTCACATTTAGATTTAGAGGTACAAGCCGGCCGGTTTTGAATCCGCGACCTCGGAATCGTTCGGAAGGAAGCGCTTCAACCACTCGGCCACCACGACTTCAAATAATAGGCTACTAAGCATCTTAAATGATTGCGAAAATACCAAGTCATCCTTTACCCTTATCACAATTATAAATCTGACGTTTTGCAAGACAAAATAAATGATACAACAAAAAAAGATGAAGGTATTGCAATAACAAAGATATACGTTGATAAAGAAACCAATAACGGCGAACCACCGGGGGATGAAGTTTTGCGATTCCCAGAGGCACGGAAAACGAATGACAAAAATATTGAATGATACGTTGAGTGGGGAGTATCAATGTCGATATACGATGTCTCGATATAGTTCGGGTATATACTGTTGTATATTTGTTCTTCACTGTATATTTATTTGGGACGAAATAATAGAATTAGTATTGTGAGACTTGGTTTTCATTAAATTGTTGAAAGTATATACATGAGTGGGAATAGTGTAGTATATTTCTTTAAACACTCGCGGTTATCTACATCACTTACATTATTACTAAACGGGTTCTTACCACGATTATTTTGAATTGAGAGGTCCCGATATTTCTGCACTGTTTCAAGTAAAAATAATCACTCAATTAAAAATAATCGTGGTAAGAACCCGTTTAGTAATAATGTTTAAGTAGTGTAGTATAGATATTTTCTTTATATAAAATTAACTAAACAGGGTGGATCTGTAACTTTGGACAATCTGACGTGGGATGAATGACCTGTTGAAATAAACGTTTATTTTAGGAATTAGATAAAAAAAATATTCATCATAGTAACCGCTTTTACCCGCCGCGAATAACAACATTGCGAGTACTGTTTGAACCCCTTTGTGACGCAGACGAAGTTGCGGAGGTCATCTAGTAATAAGATTGTGATAAAACTCCTATTCTTCACATGTATCAAAGTTTTTTGTTCTCTAACATTTACAGATTAACCACCTGAGTACTCATATATCTGAATAAATCTGTGGCGTAAATAATCCGTCATCTGTATAAGGCTTCAGGAACAAGAGACGTGATTAAGTACACATCTATGGCTTTACGTATCATTAGCGGCATGGTAATTAAATATTGTTACTGGAACTCAATGATGGGAAGATAAAAGATGCAAAGTAAAACGAGAATAATGATTTAGATCTTGGTTTTAATATAAACAGACGGGGTAACAAACCACATGAAGGCTATAAATCTCTGCAATGGAGCGAAACACTACAGTTGCTACTTGTGTTTAGTAATCACTAAGTGGGTACCTCACCCTAAATAGACTGGAACTCAATGATGGGAAGGTAAAAGATACAAAGTGTAAATTTGATTGTTGGATTTCGGTTTTACCTTTTTTAATGTCATATAAACAGACTAGCTGATCCGCGCAACTTCGTCTGCGTTACAAAGGGGTTCAAACAGCCCCCCAATGCCGTCGCGTTAGTATTTGCGCGACCCGAAGTGCACCCATATATTCGTTGCGTTTTATACTCGTGATAACTTCTAAACGAAAAGTCCGATTGGAATAAAACAAAAAGTAATTTACTTCTACATTAATACTCATGATAACATAATACTTAATTTGGATATGGGTTAATATAACGATTCTCATTTAACGTTAAATTCAATCTTGGGACGAAATATTATTTTTATAAACATAAAAGCGGTTATCGTGACTAAACTATGATAATTAGATATAATATGCTGTCACGGACTTTTTTGTTTGTCTTACTAAGACCTAAAAACCCGTAGTACATCATTTTGTTCTACTATCAATAGTTTTTGCAGCGTACGCATAAATAGGTTTTCGATTATTCACCTTATTTTACATATTCGATATTTTCATACGGATCACAATTTTTTTTCAAAATAAAATATAGCCTATAACCTTCCTCGATAAATAGACTTTCCAAGACGTAAACAATTTTTGAAATCGGACCTGGAGTTCCTGAGATTGCGCGTTCAAACAAACAAACAAACTCTTCAGCTTTATAATATTAAGTATAGATAGGGTAACAAACCACCTGAAAGTCAGAGTATGAACCTTCTCAATGGAGCGAAACACTGCAGTTGCTACCTGTGTTTAATAATCACCAAGTGGGCACATCACCCTAAAAGGTATTCCTTTTTATTACTATATCAGTTTCATGAGTTGGTAATTTAAAGCTAGAGTATAAACCTTGTAGCAACAGAATACTTTATAAAAGAATGGATTTGTAATCTTGTGCCAGCGGAAGTTGTGTAAATGACCTGTCGAAACACAACTTAGAACCACGTTTATTTTTGAAATCGATTTTTTCATTCATACCGCAATGATAGTCGTCGATATAATGAAACCGCCCTATCAATTTACAAATCCAAAGTAAATTCGATAAATACATCTCCTTATCGATTTAAATCTATCGATACTATCTCAACACTCGATCTGACGTCAAATCCATCACGAATATAAAAAATGTTGTTTTTTTTGAATCTTTGACTGATTTTAATGGAGACGGTTTGGACCGATGGGAGCGATACATCACGGCTAAAGATACGGGATCCGTTGAGAGAACTGACAATACACAAGATTTTATAAGATTTGCGCAATTTGGTTTTGTGATTCGTGAATTTGATAGAATTCGAGATATATTTATTTATTTGGTATTTTTATGTATACTACTGAAATTAAAAATAGTGTTATGAATAAATAATGATTACATTTTATGCAATAATGATAGTTTCTCAGTCTTCTCGTGATCATGACGCTTGTAACAGTGCTGAAATATTGGGAACGCTCATTTCAAAATAATCGTGGTAAGAACCCGCTTAGTAATAGTGTAACTGATGTAGATAACCGCGAGTGTTCAAAGAAATTTATGATAGGAAAAGCTTTTTTTATTGCAATATAAACGAGCCTACGGCCCACCTAGTGGTAAACGGTTATCGTCGCTCATGATTCATGCCTCTGCAATGTCAGAGCAATGAGGGGCCGTTATCTATCAACATTGCATCTTTTTCGGTTGATCAATTTTGGTTATTCCAAGATTAATATTATACTTTCATGCATTTTCAACGGGTTCTTACCACGATATTTAATTAATTGAGTTGTCTCGATATTTCAACGTTGTTGCAAACGTCATGATCACGAGAAGACTGGATACTGCGGGTCGATTTAAGAGCAAACAAATCTGTCTACCCTCTTTCTCGTTCGCTTTTGGGTAGTACCACTGGAACTCGAACTCACATCACGACACACCACACTCACTGTATCTACAAGACTCTCTGAGCATGAACCCTGGAACTTTAATATTATTTCAGAAGCAGAACTCATTACCACATCACCACAGAAAAATCAATACTAAAGATTGGCCCAAACATTTGACCGAACATTTTATTGCTCTTTCGTTGGCCTACATCGGGATTCAACTGAATCGAGACCGCTGTGAAAAGTTAGTTATTGTTAGATTTGTACAAGGGATCCCGATAGGAATTCAAATCACAACAGTTAACTTTTCGCGGACTGAACTTGGTGGAAAGCCTTGATGTAAATTAAGAGAACTGCCGCGAGGAATATTAAAATAGGAATCAATTGGATTTGAAATTTAATATGCTCGGAGTAGCCGAGGTCGTGAAAATGGAAATTTTGTTATGTTTACTTTACAATGCGATTTTGTGGTTGCTTTTGGGAAAAGGTAAAATAACGAATGAAAATAGCATGAGCTCACACTTTTACTTGTAGTTCTTGTTAGTTTGGAATTAATATTAGGGATATAATCCAATCATAAAACATAAATGTGAAATGAGAGCCAAGCCAAGCCAAGAACGAGGCTTGAGAAGGGTCTTTAAAGTTAGGTCGTAGGTAGTGACCCCTCAATGTCCCCTGACATTGCAGAGGTTCATGAGCGACGGTAACCACTTACGATCAGGTGGCCCGTTGGATTGTCTGCCTATTTGGCAATAAAAAAAAAAGAACAATATAATGATAAATGACTTCAACGACAAAAGAAGTGGAATCTAAATGGGTGCCAAGTTCAATGATGATGAACCTAAGACAATGTATTATAGCCTAAGGTCTGATTTGGCTAGTGGTTGTGGTTATTTGGTTCACAAGGTGCTGCTCGTCAGTTCTCTTTCTTGAACTTGGCTTGACACGCTGCCGCGTGTCTAGATTTTAACCACATAAACTGAAAATGTGTAAGATCAATATATAAATGAAAAAAGTACTGAAATTGGAAAGTTCAATCGACAACTATTCTTTATAGACATTCTTTATTTGTGATGAACAAAAAGAAACATACAAAGATAAAAAAAAAATATACACAAAAAATAAGAGACAATTGCGAGTAATTTCTCTTTCACCACAAATCAGCTGTGACTCAGCATAATGCTGAACATTGACACATACCAGCAGGACAAATCCCAATATCCAGCGCTGGTTTTCAGTCTCACCTGGCAGTGACGTAACAAACGTAAGTTAACAAAATAAATAAATCAATAGTATTTATTTATTTAAAAGTATTATACTTTATGCTTCATATTAATTCTTTTTGGCACACCTTTTTATAGAACACAATGATGTACTACAAATTTCTAAGTCTTATTAAAATCTAACAGTGCTGCCTTAACCCCTTTTTGATGCAGACGACATTGCGAAGATCAGCCAGTCTGAAATAATAACATTCTACACACATATTACTAAACGGGTTCTTACCACGATTATTTTTAATTGAATGGTATGTCGAAATGTGAGTTCGAATTCCAGTGGTACCGGCAAACGAACGAGAAAGAGGGTAGACAGATTTGTCTGCTTTTAAATGACCTACCCGCAGTTCCTCAGTCTTTCCGTGATCATGGCGCTTGAAACAGTGATGAAATATCGGGACTGCTCGTAATAGTGTACGTGATTTAGATAACCGCGAGTGTTTGAAGAAATTTATTCTACACACAAACAAAAGCACTCCACTCTTCATACGAAATTACAGAAAATACCCCAGCAATGCACTGTTCATCTCTATACCGATACTATCATGAATTCTAGAGGTTTAGTTGCGCCGATCCGATCCGGGAAGGAGCCCTGATGGAAATTTACGATTGAGCTGAGATCTACTTGAAATAGTGCACGGTATATTGGACTACCAATCAGCCGGGAACCCAGTGTTTCGCCGACCTTATAAATGTGGAATGAAGTATGATGTAGCTTCTTTGATTAAAGTTTTTGTTTTCTGGTTGGTGTAAAATGTAAGTTGTAGACACATTATCAGTGAACAACAAATTTTGATATAGGTATAGCTGCTGCCTGGGACGTTGTTTGAATACTATACAGCACCAAAAATACCCTAATGGCTATTACGAATATATTTAAGGTTGTATATATTTTTGTATTGTACAATTTTTTCTAAAAAAATTAAGTGGTAATCCTTAGGGGTATCCCCATTTGGTATCTCCACTTAGGGGTATGAAAAACAGATAGTCGTCGATTCTCAGACCTATTGAATATTTTGTATATAAAATTTCATGAAACTCGGCCTAGCCGTTTTAGAGAAGTATGGTAAATGGTAATTACTAGGTAACTAAATTGTGACACGAATTCTATTTAAGATCTAATTGTTATTTTTTTTTCCATATTTATTTATTAGCTTATTTTTTACATTATATTAAAAAAAAACATTTACAAAAAAATAAATTTGAAAATACAATATAAAAAACAGAGGGCCACTGCAGGCGGAGTCTACGACCCAAGCCATCAGTGGTCAGGGCTCAAGAGAGAGGAACCTCCTCACAATATTTATTTTTATTATCATTTTCTTTCAATTTACCTTATCCTCTTCAAATGAGGTCAGTGTAATATGTCTTGTTCCTACATTTTCTGCCTTTTCCTCCTAATCTCTCTATTCTGACATACATCATTTTTATAGTTTTTTTTATTCTGACCCCGGAGTTGACTGAACGTCATCTACGTCACAAAGAATGAAGATTTTTTTCTTGCAACATTTTTATTTTAGCTTCGTTCCTTTTGACTGTAACCGGAGGTATTTTTTCTGTTTTAATTAGTTTCTGAAATTAACTCGTTTTAATCAAACTAACAAGATTCTAAGCTTTTGCATCAAAGTATACTGTTCAGACTATGTAATTAAGAAATGAATGAAATATGGCTAGTTTTATTAGCATAATTCTACCTCCACATAATTAGTGACTTTTGAGCATAATCTCTACGTTCCTACGTATAATCGATATATTTTTTTATTTTAATTATAACTCAAACTGGCATACTTTTAGTACTAACTTATTTACTTCCGTGTTTTGATGCGAAAAAATTATAAGTTGAATTTTTTCAACTTATAATTTTAACACACCAAAATTTGTAATAAATTTCTTTAAACACTCGCGGTTATCTACATCACTTAAACTATTACTAAACGGGTTCTTACCACGATTATTTTTATTTGAGAGGTCCCGATATTTCAGCACTGTTTCAAGCGCCATGATCACGGGAAGACTGAAGAACTGCGGGTAGGTCATTTAAGAGCAGACAAATCTGTCTACCCTCTTTCTCGTTCGTTTACCGGTACCACTAGAACTCGAACTCACATTTCGACATACCACACTGACAGTATCGGCTGCCGTCTCAAAACTAGATTTTTTGGCTTTATTTTCGTCTAACACTGGATTCCACATACAGGATAGTTTGAAGCCGTCACCCCGATTAAAAGTGCTATTCCTCGAAATTTCAATAGCTTCCTTAACCAGTCTTGGTATGTAACGGCGTTCAGATGACAAAACCCTGGCTTTGTGAAACTGCATCCAGTGATTCGTCCCTGAGTCCAGCACATGCTCAGCGATTGCTGACTTATGGGGTTCGTTGTTTTTGATAGCCCTAATAGGCCAGACGAAGCGTGCCGTCTCAACAAGGATTAAAGAACACATTAGTAATAGTTTAAGTGACACCAAAATTTGAATACGATTTCAGCATGGCATGAATATATGTACCTAGAAATATATGTGTCTGAAAAACCCGCTTTGGATATTAAGAGAATTGAGAACCTACATAAATCATTTTATGACTTCTCATCAGGCCTCGTGTAACTTGTAAAAAAGATGTAAAAAAACTTCAAGGACTTCTGGTTTTAGATCAATCTTAAAACGAGGTTTCATGAGATCAATCTCATCAGTAACCAAAAAATATGATAAAATGTAATCTGAAATTGAAGTTAAATCTTGACTTTAAAATAAAATTTAAGTTTAGTTGTTTCAAACTTTTCGAATTAAACATTAATAGCTAACAGACTTCTAAATTAGTTGACGACAAAATTAAGCCAATTTCTCAGAATTCATCTACTTACTTTAATAACAGAAAAACTATTGTAAGTAATGAAAGAAAGTTACGATGAAAAAAATATTTTCTGTAATATTAACAAGGTAGTCGTGGTGGCCGAGTGGTTGAAGCGCTTGCCTTCCGTACGGGAGGTCGCGGGTTCAAAACCGGCTGGCTTGTACCTCTAAATCTTAATATGAAAAAGATTTATGTGCAATTTTTCACAACACCACTGGCTAAAATCGGTGAAGGAAAACATCGTGAGGAAACCTGCATATCGGAAAAGGGTTCTGAAAATCCTTTGAAGATATGTGAAGTCCCCAATCCGCATTAGGCAAGCGTGGTGGACTATGCCTAAGCCCTCTTCGGAGGAAACCTGAGCTCAGTAGTGGGCAGTAATGGGTTGTTACAGTACAGTACAAGGTATATACTAATTGTGATGATTTTGAAAATTCTTTTACAAATAGGAAGCTACAATATTTGCGTGTAATAGTGTAATATCTCTATTTCTCTATTATCCCTACTAATATTATAAATGCGAAAGTAACTTTGTCTGTATGTCTGTTTATGTATCTGTCTGTTACGCTTTTCCGCTTAAACCTCTCAACCGATTGGATTAATTTTGGCACAGACAATCTTTAGACCCTGAGAAAGAACATAGGCTATATTTTTATTGAAAGTGAGGTAGACAAAGTTGCGCGGGTAAGACTAATAATTTAATAATTCTAAAATTAAAATTACATTACCCCTTACACGCTTGAGCTAGTAATACATAACTAATTTAAACTCATTATAAAACCTAAATTATTGACAATACTGTAATAGATGATCAATTAAAAGTAACAGCTTCAAATTCAGTTTGAACTGTAATTAAGGCCATTATTACTGGCCTCGTCAACATTATTCATGAAACCTTTTAAGGACACAAGAAACTAAGAGAAACAGCAGTATAAATAAATTGCTGAGGGCTTGTTGCTAGTTTCAAGGAACCAGCGACTTCCAAACTTGCTTTTATCGCTCCTTTGGGGCTCTGTAACTGTTGAAAATTTTGCAGCTTAATGTATTTTGTTCGTGATTGTGCTCTGGATATCTTCCTACTTTACGTTCAGTTTTATAGGGTCTCAAGTTATCTTGAGAATGTGTTGTTGATTTCAAAGTGTTTATTTTATTGTGATATTCAATGAACATATCCCGGTTGGGATTTTGAAATCTACTGTTGATCGGTCTCTTGTGACACTGTGATTTTAAATTATTATTCTGAGTTGTATATGCGCAATGAATCCTTATATACCATAATTATAATTGCCGAATATTCTTAACGTATATCTAGTTAAGTAGACTCTGATGAATTAGTTTATAGTTCAGTGATTTCGTCGAAAATTGTTAAAGACTAAAGCAAAAACATATTGTTAGAATTTTAAAATTTTGATGGTATATTCTGTCACATAATTATTATGAGAATTCAGTATACAGAAATATATTTTATGTTGTCTTACCCTGCTTTAACCTAGTCATACCAGGTGGATAGTAATAAAGAACCTTATAACAAGTCTGTAGATACTTCTTCAAAAATTAACTTACCATTTCTAAGATTATGTCTCATAAATATACATTATATTTAATGGAGAAAAGATCATTAAAGAGATTTATATTTTCAGAAACGATTACACGTATTAATACTTAATTTTCGTTCTTAGAATTACTTAAATATTTTTCGGATCTAACGCGTGGGTATATACTGGAAGCTTTGTATTTAAAGCACTTTCTCGAGGTTTATCTGTAGGCGTTGCCTCTGGCGTTTTGTGCTCACAAAGATTTCCGAATATCAAGTAAGTTTGAGCACTGACACATTTAATCTTCTTATTCAGGATGACTAACAAAATATATGGCAATAGCTGACTTTTTATGGCAGATTTTTCTCTTGTTCTTCGAGATACTTGTATTATTATTTTTTTTAAATATAGTAGGGAAGAATTTCACCTCAATGCCAGTGATAGGAGATTATGGCATCTTGGCCACTGGTCGTAGAATAACCGATATAGAATGCAAAGCGACCAGAAGTCTCATCGTAGAAAAGTTAGTCTATGATCCTTGGCCCGTGGACTATACGAACAGCTTTGCCCTGTTGTTCTTCTTCTTCCACTATACATTATCACACTTAGATGAGGTCAGTGCAATACGTCCACTCTCTCTACTCCTTTCTATTTTTACACACATCACACCTTTGCCCAGTACGGTTGTAGTCATAATAATATTCATATTCTGAAACACTGCTGACATTGCCATGTTCGCTATTAACGGTCTTATTTTACTTAACATAAAAATAGTTATTTATTAAAAAACGCAATGAGTTTTGGAATATTAGTTAGTCCTAAGCAATATCTTAAGGATTGATTTTGACTTACCACTATGTCTAAAATCAAAGACAGAGCTTACTTCAACGTACATGAAGTGAGGTTGACTTAAATTTAATTATAGAAAATCAAATCATCTTTTATTGTGCAACATAGGTGTATACAGTATTCAAGTTATTATTTGATAAATTAAGCTCCGCTATGTGCTACCATTAAGGTTTACAATATTATAATAATGAAATGTCAGATGAAAATAGTAATTATCATCGTCGTCAGTTATAAGTAGGTACATTAAAATTTAAGAGGATATTGTTAGGAACAGAATCAATTATGTATTATTTAAGTTCGTATCGTCTATATAATGAGACTGAGTAATAACATTTTTCTGCTAGAAGTTTAAACCATAATCTTTCAATATTTCAAATCTGTTGTTATTTCTCTATATATATCTATAGATATATTATATCTACCAAAGCGAAACATCCAGTTTTACCCACATTGACAGGGTGATGTATTGTGTTTCAAGAGCCGCAGTTCAAATTGTACGGTCTGTGTTATTGTTGGTTCGATTTAGTTTTGCGGTTTTCGTATTGTATTAAATAGGTATACTGAATTGGAAACTTAAGCGGATTATGTGAAGTTCGATCGGTTGGAAAGTTAGAGTATGGATGCTGTTATTTATAAACTTACTAGCTGCCCCGCGCAACTTCGTCTACGTCGCATAGGAATTGTTCCAGGGAATTTTCCAATAGTACTCATTCATTAGAGCCAAAGCACGATGAGGTTATCTTGCTTATTGGCGGAGTTCCTGTGGCCACCTTCCAGATCCATCATTAGACCTTGATCTAAGCTACCCTATCTCTCAAGTTGGATCGAACTGCACATGGTGTGCAAATTTTATTATAATCGGTTAAGTGGTTTAGGAGTCCATTGAGGACAAACATTGTGACACGAAATTTATATATATTAAGATAGGTAAATGGAAGGCCATTTACTATAATGTAGTTTTTATGTATAAGCTAACTAGCGGGCCCGTGCAATTTCGTCTGCGTCAGTTTCAATTAAAAGGTTGTCTGTGCCAAATTTAATCAAAATCGGTTGAGAGGTTTAACCGGGAAAGCGTAACAGACAGAGTTACTTGCGTATTTATAATATTAAGTATAGATTCATATAAGGTTAACCTAAGTAATAAAACACAGATGAAGCAGGTAAAAGTAATGCTTTAGTTTGTCTATCCTTCAATTGTTTCTTTTATTTCGTTTACGGTACTGTAACTGAATTTTAACTACCTGTCTTCATTTCTAACGGATATAACTTGACAAAGCAACTCAAGAAAAAGATTTATATAGACAGGGTGGATCTGTAACTTTGGACAATATGACATGGGGTGAATGACCTGTCAAAACACAACTTAGTGAAATTTCTATTTTTTGTATCGGTTAAACTTTTTTTCTGACATTGTATGGAAAACGTATGACTATTGTTGCTAACTTCCATACTATGATGAAAAATTTCCTGTATATATATATATATAGTATATAGTATATATATAGTATATATATATATTATATACTACAATATATATAATAAGTTACCCAGTTTAGTGGCCAATAAGTTTAGTATCCAAATATTATTGCTTCAAACTACCAAGAGAACAACACACGTAATTAAATTGTATTGACAGTCCCAAAGTACACGGTAACATAAAGCGACTTCTTGATACAAATGTGATTCGATCGGCAAACGCTTTCTAATTAATTAGACTATGTTCGGGAAAGGAGGATGTAAGCAAAAAATATATTTTCTCTGCGCAGTCGACTCAACATGTTGTGGGTCGGCTCACTCGAAGGGTCAAGGTTTTTGTGAAGCACTTAAATGTTGCTTAATTTTGTGTATTTGATAATGATTGTATGGTAATAAAAGAAAGAAAGAAAATACATTTATTCATGCCACAATCTTACATGAAAAAAAAAACTGGTTGCCTGTAAAGTCAGTATACGGGCGAAAGTTTTACGTGACAACGACTCGGGCATGGTTAGCCCGCCTAAGAGCGAGAGAGACAGACATAAAAAGTGAAATGCACGCGTGCCTCTCACTCGCTCTCATTGTGAGCGCATAACGTGAGCGGAGCGTAACACAGTTTCTTGAAGTGTCACCCGGCAAACCAATTTATAAGACGTTGTCACGTCAAAAAACATCAATTTCTATAGAAGTTACAATAATATAAAAGGTAACAAAAGTAAAATAAAGAATAACAAAAAAGAAAATCTATGGATGATTTGTATCTATGCAAGAATGGCAATGAAAGGATGACCAGCTCAGCATAATGCCGGAGCTCGAAGAACCACAGCGCTGATTTTCAGCAGAACCTATTGTGTGAGAGAAAAGAGAGTATTAACTTTACAGATATTTGGTTTCAGTACTATTTTTGACAATTACCGTTGGCTCCAACCAGGGTCAAAAACTATTAATTTATTTTTCGTATAACGTGGTTTTGAAATTCATTCCCGCCGTATTTGATACCATTCGGAGTTTTGTATAGGTAATTATGCGTGAGTTTGTGTGTAGCTTTTCAGTTAATATATTCACCATACTGCCCGTACACGTGTGTAAATTAGTTATATGTCAGTGATATATCTAATATATATTATAAAGACGAAAGTTTGTACGTATGGATGTTTGTTACTCTTTCACGTAAAGACTACTGAATGGATTTGAATGAAACTTTACCACAATATAGCTTAGACATCAGAATAACACATAGGCTACAATTTTTGAGGTTTCTAAGGTCGTAAAAAAACACATTTTTTGCGGTATAATAGTACTATATTATAGACGTCGCGAACTAGACGGGCTAGACGGGACGAACCTGAAGTCCACGCGAACGAAGTCGCTGGCAAAAGCTAGTTAATAATATAAGGGTATGGTTATGTTATTAATATATAATTTTTGAATGTAGTGGGAACTTCGACTAGTATAAGACTTCGAAAAGATTTTGAGTTTGACATTGCAGAGGTTCATGAGCGACGGTAACCACTTATAATTAGATGGCCTCTTCTACTTACATAACAGTAAAAAAAGTACAAAGCTGCTGGTGAGACGATATTACAAAGATTACGTATATTAACTCATACGTATTTGCACTAACACATTGATTGCGACTGACTATTTAGACCAATACTGAATAATTGGATGGTAAATAAATCTATCTATAAAGATGCCCGCATCGTTATAAGAACCCAAACCATTTGCCTATCATTAAAAACTCTTTTGAAGATGACAAAGTAAATAAGTAAATGATGGAATATATAACCTAGAACAGCGATTTTCAAAGTCTGCAAAGTGTGGTTCTAAGAACGGAGGCACCGTGAGGGTTTTGCAAGAATTCTGAAAAAAGAAGTTTGTCAACACCAAAAATTGCAATATCAGAAATTCACACTCTTATTAAATCTTTTTGACGATCTGGTCAAGATTGCGGGAGGTCACTGGATGCAGATGGCGCAGGACCGGTCGATGTGGCGAAGTTTGGAGGAGGCCTATGTCCAGCAGTGGACGTCTATAGGCTGATGATGATGATAATGATGACGAATAGCATGAACCTTTCCATGAAAATACGCAGTATGAAACCCGTCCTGTCAATTTTTTCGTTTCAAAATGGCGTCCATCAAAAATGTTTGAGAACCAAATCCAGAACTACCTGTACCAAATTCACTACATAAAATATTACGATTACACCAAAAACACTTACAAACAAAATATAACGAAAAATAATTCGACTTAAGTACGATTTTGACCGAGTCACAGATCAAACCATATTTACGGTTCTCCGGGGCGTTATAAAACAGTGTGAACACAACGTAGTTTGCTGGTCGCATAAAAATATGCAATAAACACACGCCAATAACCCTGAAGGGACATCAAAAACTTGGAACTTTACGATATTTGATATAGGGCTCTCGTGCGGGATCGGTTTATAGCCGGCCTAATGCGATATTACTCTTGTTTAATTATTTTAGGGTAGGTAGACGTTTTGTACTATAAAACAGCGGCTGGTACATTTTCGTAAGAGGTTTTTTACTGATTATACTGTTGTAAATATGTAGATCGTTCTGATGAACTCAAAACATACCACGTGAAATTGTAATCAGTTTCAAATACATTAAATGCGGGAACAAGTGACAAACGATTGAAAACATCACAGGTGTGATTCGAGGTGTTTTCACAAACTTTATAATAACTTGCACTGTATGTAACTATGTAAGTTGGGGTGGTATCTTGCAATCTAAATTTGAAAAACTTTCCGATTCAGCTGACATTTTGTACTTCTTCTTTTTCTTTTATTTATGGCTCCCGTCCATTGACGATTCGCCAGTGTCAAGTTAGGAAGGAGCGTACACGGTATTGCTTAATTAAGTAGCCAAAATACTGTTCGGTGTGCTTGATCTACAACAGAGTGACAACACAAGACGATCACAGGACAGCACTAGAACAAACATAGTTGTGTTGTGTAAACGGTTTTTTTTTTTTTTTTTTTTTTTTTTTTTTTTTTTTCAGTTGGAGGAAATCACCGGATCCCCGACCGCCCCGCGGGCGGGGTATGTGGGAGTTGAACCTCACTAAAACCTCCAACCGCTCACACTCAGCGTCCGAACCCCGGCTGAGGTCAGAACCCAGCACGGGGTTTTGTGGGACGGCGCGACGCGTAACGCTCTCGGCACACTTTTCCGTCACGCCGTCCCCGGACGCCGAACCGGCAGCCGCCGGCGATACGGCCACCGGCTCTCTCGGTCGGCGGGCTATCCGAAGCCCGCCAAGATGGCTGGACCGCGTGTCACCCTCCCACGGAATACCCCGCTGGGTCAGAACCAGCGTGGGTCGGGGAGCGCGGTCCGCCATCCTCCGGATGCTCTGACGCAAGGGCGTGCTGAGCGAGACACGACACCTTCTTGGGTCCCCGCTCGCACTCACATGCGTTGGGGACCCGAAACTCTTAAGGGGCCAGATTCCGGGCGAGATCCCGGTTCCGGCCCCTTGCTCGACGGCGGCGGGTTGTTGCGGGGCGGAGAGAAGAATAAATTCTCTCCCTCGCACTCCCCGCCACCCTCTTCTGCGAGATGGTGGACTCGCAGAAGTCGAGCATCGCCTTCCAGGACTCGTCGCTCTCGAGCATCGACGCCACGACGCCCGGGAGCGACAAGTCCGGTCCTATTTGTTGGACCAGGACACACCGCTGCTGCTCCCATGCAGGGCAGACAGCGAGCGTATGCTCCGGTGTGTCCCGGTCACAACCTACACAGTGATGGCACCTCGTCGTCGGCTCCACCTGAATGCGGTGCAGATACCGCCCGAAGCATCCGTGCCCGGTCAGCATCTGCACCGCCCAAAAGGTGAGGCGTCCTTCGCCACGACCCACCCAATCCTTTAGGACGGGGCGGATCGCCTCGACGGTCCGCAGACCCCAAGTAGGGTTAGCGATACGTCGCTCCCACGACTCCATTACGGACCGCCGAGATTGGGCCTTCCGATCCCGAACAGCTTCCCGCAGGGGACGCACTACGCCCCGGGCCCGGAGGTCGCATCGCCAACGATAATCGTCAGCGAGCGCCTCCGCCTCCAACTCCCAGGGCGGCGTCCCCGCCAGCACGCACGCCGCCTCAAACGCGACGGTGCGGTACCCGCGGATGACCCTGATAGCTACGATGCGCTGTGGCCGGCGCAAGTATCGGGCAAAAGTTGCCCGAGTACGAGGCTCGGCCCAAACGGGCGCACCGTACAGGGCCATCGAGCGCACTACCCCCGCGTAGAGGCGGCGCACCGCGTGGCTGGGTCCCCCGATGTTCGGAAGCAACCGACCAAGATGGCCGGCCGTCCTCACAAGTCGAGGGACCAGCTGCTCGAAGTGGGTCCGGAAGGTCCAACGGCTGTCCAGCACGAGGCCGAGGTACTTAAGTTGTACCCCGACCCCGATTCGGACGCCTCCAACCATGATGTGGGCGTCGACCGGTGGCGCCACCCTGGCCCTGTGAAACCACAGGGCCTGGGATTTGTGTAGCGCCACGTCGAGGCCCAACCTCCTTATTCTGCCGACGACGAGGGCCACCCCCGCTGTGGCAAGACGGGCAGACTCTCCGTGGTCATCCCCCCGGGCCATGACCAATGTGTCATCCGCGTAACAAATTACGCTAAGGCCCGGGGGGAGGGCGCCCCTCAGCACCCAGTCGTACCCGATATTCCACAGGAGGGGTCCAAGAACGGACCCCTGTGGAACACCGCGCACGACCTGGAACCGGTGCAAGGTCCCACCGTACCCGGTACATTCGACCGACCTGGCCTCCAGGTAGGAGCCGATCAGCCGGCGGAGATAGAGGGGCACTCCATGCCTCTCCAGTGCCCCCCCAATCACGGACCAGGGCAGGGTGTTAAAGGCGTTGGCGATGTCGAGCGACACCGCCAAGGCCACCCCACCCTGGGAGACGGCCTCCTCCGAGAGGGTCCGGACGCGCAGAATCGCATCTACGGTCGAACGACCCTCCCGGAAGCCGTACTGCTCCGCCGACAGATCGGGTCCAACCCCGACCAGGTGCTGAACGATGCGGGCAGCCAGAACGCGTTCCAGCAATTTGCCCACCTCGTCCAGCAGCACAATGGGACGGTAACCGGCGGCTGAGTCCGCCGGGCGCCCCTCCTTACGTAGGAGGACCAGTCTGCCCGTCCTCCAGAGCGAGGGAAACCGTCCCGACTCCAGGCATGAATTGTACAGCCTCAGGAGTCGGTCCCCTAGGACATTGAGGGCCAAGGCTAGGACCCGGCCGTGGATGCCGTCCGGGCCGGGTGCCGTGTCTTTTCTACTCATTTTGACCACGGCCTCATGGAGCTCATCCTTCGTGATGTGAGGCACCTCAGCAGTGGCTTCACCGCCGGTGTGATCCGGCGGTTCACCCATAGCAGGCGGAGTAAATCCGTCCTGCTCCTGCGGGAACAACGCCGAAACGATGTCCCGCAGCTGCTGAGGCGGGAGACGCTCGGTCAGGGGAGGCGCCCACGGGCGCAGCTTGCCGCGCACCGCTTTATAGGGGCGCCCCCATGGATCATCGTCGAGCGTCCCCAAGAGTGACTCCATGTGCCTCTCCTTGGCCTGCTTGATGGCCAGCTGCATGGCGCCCCTCGCTTCAGCGTACTCGCCATACAGCCGGGCCTCCTCCTCCGCGAACGCGACGGGATCGTCGCGGCGCGCGAGGATGCGGCGGCGATGTCTGGCGCACCGGCGCCTCGCCCGGACGCATACAGCACGGAGCTGCGCTATCTCAGGCGACCACCAGTACGCCGACCTGTTAGGAGGCCGAGGGCCAACCCGGGGCATCGAAGCATCGCTAATGCGATGCATCGTGTCCCGGAGCCATTGCGCCTCGACCTCCACGTCCACTGGGTGTGGACGCATAGGCGTCCACGCCGCCACCGTGGAGGCTTCCACCAAGCGCTCCTTGTCCAGGAGCTTCAATGCCCACCTGGGGAATGACCGGGGCGCAGTTCCACGGGCGACCGCAGTTGTCGTGGGAGCGGAAAGATCGAACCGGATATACCGGTGATCCGATAGCGATTCCGCCCCCACCAGCACCTCCCAACCGCGGATGCGTTGTGCGATGACAGGGCTCGCGAACGTAACGTCCACGATGGACTCGCCCTGCCACCGCACGCAAGTCGCGACCGACCCTCTGTTCAAGACACAGAGTCCGGCCGCGACCGCCCACTCCTCCAATCGCCTACCCCGAGGTTCGGTGCGGGGGCAACCCCAAGCGACTGACTTCGCATTGAGGTCCCCCGCCAGTATCACAGGACGGGGAGCGGAGCGCTGAGTAATCGCTCCGAGCCCGTCCAGGAACTGCTCGAACTCGAGAATAGGTCGATTTGGAGAGAAATACGCCCCGATCACGACGGTATCTTCCATCATCGCCGCGACGAACCCTGGTCCCTTGGCCACCATTACCAAGGGCGGGATCGCCGCGGCTCTCCTTACGTGGATGGCCGCCAAGCCGCACTCGTCCCCGAACCAGCACTCATCTGCCGGGGGAACAAAGTACGGCTCCGCGACCACCGCTACGTCAATGGACCACTCCGCCATGCTCTGAACCAACATGTCCTGAGCCCTGGCGGAGTGGTTCAAATTTCCTTGGAGGAAGCGACGGGTGTAGTCCATTACTGAACCACATCCATCGCTCCCTCCCCTCCTCCATCGCCCCCGCCATCGGGCGCACTAGGCGCCACGGCGGGGTCTTTGTGTAAACGGTAGTTGTTAGTATACGGCAGGATTGTTTGGACATTTTGTACGCAGATGTATATCGCGTGACAATGCAATAATATGATAAAGTGTCTATGGATTCGGAAATCTGCAAAAATCTCATACAGTGAAACCGACCTTAGTGTAGCTCTTGCGCTGATTTCAATGGGTCCAGCTGAAAATCAGCGCTACAGCTTCAGAGCTGTAGCTGTATGTTGAGCTGGTCGCCCCTTCAGTGCACATCTTAAGCACAGTTTCTTCTATTTTATTTATGTTTTTTGTTTTTACTTTTTATGTAGTGTTTAAGTGTGTGCTGAATAAAAGTATTTTCTTTCTTTCTTTCATACATTTGGATCAAAGTAATTTAACTGAAAGCCCTTTCAGTATCTATCTATATAAGAAGATTTAAAATTTTGTAAGAAATATTTCATTCCATTGATTTCTTTTGATCAAATTCCATAGACAGCATACCCTCGATGGAAACTATTAACTCTTAGACCCATTTGGCAACTCCACATCGTGTTGATATGATTTCAGCTGTGTAATATTTTTCTATATAACACAAATGAATGTATTCATAAGTCGTAAAGTAATTAATTTACATAACAAAACGCAAAACAAAATAAAATTATTTACATTTTTAACATAAATTAAGGACACATTCAAATCAGCATAGGGTAGCACACCAAAATATATTTTTAAATGGGTACCACTTATTTTCTCTGCTAATAAATATGAAGTCAAACGACAATTTAAATTCAAAGCACGAACATCTATTTTTAAACATTCAAAATGGCAGCCTAATAAAATCATCTCCCTTTGTACATTCCTTAAACTAAAACTCGAATACAAAGCAAAAATTACAAAGCGCAATATTAATAGCTCTCTCTCGTTCCAACGTTAAA
Organism: Trilocha varians; assembly: GCA_030269945.2. NCBI lineage: Eukaryota > Metazoa > Arthropoda > Insecta > Lepidoptera > Bombycidae > Trilocha > Trilocha varians. The sequence goes on along the minus strand of AP028273.1, from coordinate 9,227,537 downwards.
CAGATGACAGGGACGGTGCTAAATAACGCGACTTGCCACCACAAAGAGATATAGCGAGCTCAGATCGTTACAAGAAACGTTGGGGTATAATATTGTACCTACGTGAGGATGGGCCATAGCACCTGCGTTTGATAGGGAGCAAATTTTGGCTTTTGTATTAACTTGCACTGGATGTAACTATGTAAGTTCGGGTGGATTGCAAGCTAAATTTGACAAACTACCCGGTTTCAGATTGAGTGTTCGCGGTGTTCCCGGAGCGCTATGACATGCCTCTTTAAACGAGGTTTGAGAAAAGTCCTGTATCGGTAGGCGATAGATAACAGCCCCTCATTGCCCTGGCATTGCAGAGGTTCATGAACGACGGTGACCACTTACCATCAGGTGTGCTGTAGGCTTGTTTATCTATAATGCAATTAAAGTTAACATTTTGCACGCAGATGTATATCGCGTGACAATACAATAACATTACAAAATGGCTCTGATTTGATGGATTCAGAAGGTGGACAAAGGAACTCTTGTACTAAACCAAATAGACCGGTCGTGTTTGGGCTCTTTTACTTGTATTAACTTGTATCAGCTACTCTATTGCTACTTGATATCCAAGATCTTAAAAGCTTGTATTTAAAAATGTTTCTTGAAAATAAATTATTGCAATATATGATGTATTAAAGAAAATAACATTTAGATCGGTCTTACCTGTAATTCCTCCTGCTGTTCACATCCAGCGTCCAAACTCCAAATGAGCCTTCAGCTATGGTTTCATTTACAGGATTTTCAATCGTATTCAATGACGCCAAAATCACGCGTCCGTTATACGAAGAACCGGCGAAAGAAACTCAGCAAGTATGCCTTGTTTTTTTTTAGTATATTTTCTCGAAAACTATCAAATGTATTAATTGAAACGGTCTTTTAACTGTAACCCTATTTTGTGCATTATTAAAACATACAATATACAAACTCCATACATATATTCCATGTTTTCTTTTTCACAATAAAAACCAAACTGAACTATACATTTTTTTACACACAAAAGTTATTTTGTTTTTATGACAAATCATTTTCAAAATTAAACAAAAATTCAAAAAAAATGGTTGCCTGTAAAGTCGGTATACGGGCGAAAGTTTTACGTTAAAACGACTCGGGCATGGTTAGCCCGCCTAAGAGCGAGAGAGACAGACATAAAAAGTGAAAGGCACGCGTGCCTCTCACTCGCTCTCATTGTGAGCGCATAACGTGAGCGGAGCGTAACGCAGTTTCTTGTGTCACCCGGCAAACCAATTTATAAGACGTTGTCACGTCAATAAACAAAACCTATTTACAACACAAACAGTTCTGAAGGCAGCCACCTGTCTTTAAGTGACAAAAACTGAATCGCTATACCAATGGCCCGACTGTTCCTAGCACCAGAGCCAGCCGGAGGCATTTGTTTCCCATCACCCTGTATTTTCCTCTTCCATTAAGCTATATTAAGGGCCGTCACCATACATCGCAGGTTTTTCATTAACACATGTTTTCTTACGTGAGGATCTCGTTCCTTTGAATATTCATGTGTTGAAAACATTGATTTTGATGTCGGATTATCTTTTTAGGGTGTGAGATTAATTTTTGATTTAATTATTAAAATTGAGATTGTTTTTATAATGGTGGCTTATTCAGACACTCGCGGTTTTCTATAATACTTTCATGCATTTTCGATCTGATTAATTGAGTTGTCTCGATATTTCAACGTTGTTGCAAACGTCATGATCGGTGTGTCGTGATGTGAGTTCGAATTCCAGTGGTACTACTCAAAAGCGAACGAGAAAGAGGGTAGACAGATTTGTTTGCTCTTAAATCGACCCGCAGTATCCAGTCTTCTCGTGATCATGACGTTTGCAACAACGTTGAAATATCGAGACAACTCAATTAATTAAATATCGTGGTAAGAACCCGTTGAAAATCCATGAAAGTATTATAGAAAACCGTGAGTGTCTGAATAAGTTTATAAACTAAGATACCTGAATAAAATGAATAGAAAGCTTAATCACCCAAAATGACCAATAACAGATTTTTTAAAGAAATTTTGAAAAATAATCTTCCCAAAATTACAGCAAAACAACTCGCGAACCAGTTTTAAAAATATAGAACACGATTTGAAACTTCAAATACAAGAACATTTTTGGATTTCGAAGGCCAAGCACACCCGCGTTTCCGATCGACACACGCCATCAGAAACTATTGCCAAGATCGTATTCGGCTCGAATCTCGAATCGTACATGCACCGGACGTCGTCGGTCCGAGCCCCGGCGGAAACACCCGAGCGGATGAACCCGCCAATAGCCGGTAACAGCTGATTTGGAACCGTGGATTCCGCTCTCCAAATATGTACGGTTGTTCTTTTTTAAAAGCTTTAACTTCCAATGGATGTAACGTTCTATCATCGCAACACCCGTCGTCGAGGTGGAGTTCATCCCTACTATATTGAACCACCGCGGTCATCCACGGATCGTTTCAGGAACACTTTTTTGCCATGCACCATCCGGCTATGGAATGAGCTATGACTTGTCCTTCTTCAAACGAGGTTTGAGGAGGGTCCGTAAAATGAGGTCGTAGGTAGCGACCCCTCAGTGTCCCCTGACATTGCAGAGGTTCATGAGTGACGGTAACCACTTCCTATCAGGTGGGCCGTTGGCTCGTCTGCCTACATGGCAATAAAAAAAAAACTATGTAAGTTCGTGTCGTTCGTGAAATCTTGCAAGTTAAATTTGATGAACTTGGTTTTCGATTGAGTCCAAATTTTGTACACATAGTGTGTAAACGTACGTACGTACCTACCTACAAGAGTTTTTGTACTAAAAAAGATAGTCTCATCGTATTTGGACTCGATTTACATGTTGTTGTGCAGCAGCACAACGTGTACTAAGTCTTAATTACAGGCTGTATATAAAAAAAAAACTTCAAGATAAACTTTTTGCCATTATCCTCATAAGAAAAATGTATTATTTTACTTAGTGATATCCTGAATTCTGTTTCTTTTGCCACCCTATTTCTCTATGATTCATAACATCACCAAAACAAAAGCTGCGAAAACCTTCCAAAACTTTCAGCAGCTGGTTTCGCTATTTGTTCATAGTACTTAACAACTAAGTATGTTCTAAGCATTTCGGACCTAATTTTACACGACACGACGCCGGGAGGTCAGTACTAACATTTTATATACGAAAACTTTTACAAAAACATCGAGAGCGCATTACTGTTCCCTAACTTACTTGTACATACTAACCTAAATATGGTACATCCGATAATGTACTCTAAACAAAAAGTATTAGGGGTTGAAAACGCTTGACGTCCAGAATGGCCTCGTAGAATGAATATGCGTCGACATTTCTCCCGATATCCGCTGATTTGCAAACTTAGGTCTTATGGCGTTGGGATAAAGTCGGCTGATAAGATTGAACTGGTAATCTTGGCTTGAACGTCGCTAACTTCTCAGTGCTATCTCGAAGGCTTATGGCTAAATGGAGAACAACTTTTTCATCCAAGAGGCGAGAGAAAATTGCTTAAAGCTCTAAAGGGAGTGTCATCCTTGATTTTTATAGAAAGTTTCGTTGTTTTCGATTTATGTGGTGAGAGGAAACAATCCTGTTATGAAATATGGCGTCATCAGAGATAATTTCTTGATCGTTTTCCTGTGATTTTGACCTCGGATATATTTAGTTCCAGGAAAGATCTGAGACTGTGAAATTTATGTATTTTACTTATATACTATGCGTATGGATTTCTATAGGTATTACAACGGTAATTGCTACTTCCATCGCCTACTGCCCATTAGATTATATTGTATCAGTTTAGACCCTAAAAGAATCAGACATTTCTCAAGCTTGTTAACATTGATTGGAGTTTCACATTCGAAGATTTTTTATTAGTATACTGCAAATAAAAGCTTACAAGTTAAGAGTAAGGAGTAATAATTATAATAATATCATTGTTCCGATCGTTGTATCTGTGCACGGTCTAATAGCGAAAAGCTTCGACCGTCAGCTAGACAAGCTTTCGCTCCCAGGCTGGGTGAAAGGCCTGATTCAGGAGGCGGTCGTTCGACACCATGCGTATTGTGAGGAGGTTCCTCTCTCTTGGGCCCTGACCACTGATGGCTTGGGTCGTAGACTCCGCCTGCAGTGGCCCTCTGTTTTTTATATTGTATTTAATTTTTTTTTGCAAATGTTTTTTAAAAATATAATATAAAAAATAAGCTAATAAATTAATATTGAATTAACTATCTGATCTTCCATACATACCCAAATGAAAACTACTCTTTAAAGCAAAACTGGTCTTTAAAGTTTCACCGGATAGTAATCGAGTTCATTAAAAAAAAACTCCACGCCCGGTTTTCAGCTGCCCGTTGCATACATCAGCACAAAAATCCAAGCTAAATATCCGCAGTAGCTGAGCTGTTTAGCCGAGCTATATTAATTGACGCCGGTTTATCGGCTGCACCCTACTGGATCACATGGATAGACACGTGGTTCTATTTAGACATGGTGGACTGATGGATGGGAGTTTAAGGATTTTGGTATTCCATTTGATGGGTGTTTTTTGATTATTTTGATACTAGCTATTGCCCGCGACGTCGTCTGCGTGAATGCTATGTACTACACCATAATAATATACCAACAATTGTATCTTTTAAACTAACATTAATTTACTGGTTTTCTTCTTTACCTTTCATATCTACACTAAACAGAGTAACAGAATGCTTTTTGGAAAATTGAAGTGCAAAAAGTGCTAATTTCGACCCGCTTCGAATAAATGACTTTAAGGTGATTTTGCTGAGTTAAGGCAAAAGTTGTGATTAAAGCAGATGTAGAAAATAATCAAATTAAGACAAATATAAGATAAGATTAGAAGATAGCGTAAAAAAAAACATGCATAAGCATATTATAAAGAACTATAAAGAACTTCTCAATGAACCACAATAGTGGTTTGGCTCTCCGCAGCCAAAATATAAAGAGAGTCCGGACCGGTGACGCGGGAGCAAGCGACGTACCGGTGCCCGTGTGAGAAGCAGCCCGTCCTGAGGTCGACACCCGCTGTCCCCAGTGTCTGCCCCAGCGACTTATTGATAGTCATCGCGAAGCAAACACTCACAGGGAACTGTACGCGCTTGAACTGGAACGGAAAGTTTAGGAACATACCTCATGGTATGAGAGGAATGAGTGATACAAATACTGCGTCGCCGACGCCAGAACCCGTAAGAATTTCCGCCTCAATTGTGTTTTTGTGGAGCGAGATGACTTTAAGACGGGTCCCGTTACACAACTTCGGAAGAGATAGGTTCCGAAGAAGCATAATCGGGACACTGACCTTCAGCTTGACAGTATGCGCTGGAAAACTACTTGCTGACAGAGAGTTCAAAAATTCTACAGGATAATGTGTAGCATCGTCTTGCTCGACGACAGTTCATTTCCCTCAATTTCTGAGAGAATTCGTTAATTGCTGCAGCCTGATCATTTTAGGGTGTCAAAATGGCTCGCTCACACCCCAAGAATTCTGCTGTGTGATATACGACTGATTTCGTTGTACACACAACGAATGAGTTCTTCTAAGCTGGATACAACTCTACCGAGAGACTTTGGAAGCACCACTTGTCCACCTCTCTCTTCTGGTAGAGTACCTTCACCAAGACTTAGAAGGATATCGGAGAATTCTTGAGCACGTCTAAATTGGGGATGGATCTACTTCGTAGATTTGCTTGTTCTTCAAAATCACTCACAAAATAAATTTGCAAAAATTTTGAAATATCTGTAGGTAGCAGCGAACCAATTTGATGGTAAACTTGTCCCTGGATCTTGAATGTCGGCATGAACCCTGTTTCAACGATTTGATTTGCACCAAAAGAAGTCATCTGGAAGGCGCTGTTATAGGCTCGAATGTTTTTCAAAAATTGGCTGGACCCGGATGTTCGCCGCTTAGTAAGAGTTTCAACAGTCCTGGTGGGTCTTGCATAGACTCCAAGCGTACCTTACCAGATGCACAAAACATTCCATTGGGCTCCCCTCTCCATTTGCGGGCTCGACAAAGGGCGCACACTTCTTCTAAGATTGCTAATATCTCCGTGTGCGGCGTAGTTAATCGCAACATTGTACATGAATCCACTTCCCTCTTTATTTAGCCATGGTTGCTCTTGCAACTCCTGCATTCTGTCCGGGTCTTGCGATACATGAGCAGAAGTATCGTCACATACGTCCTGGTAACTCTGCTGAGCAGCTGTACTACGCTCTTCAAGCTGCTCATCAGTCTCCGACGACCGTGAAAGAGCAGGCTGAGAGTGATCTCTCCTTAACTGAGTATCCTGCTCTTCAAGATATTGGATCGACTGAGTTTCCACAATGTGTTCTTAAAGAGTAGCCATTAGCCAACCTAGCTTCATGCTCAACGGCGGTTTCTAGACATCGAGCTAACTTTTTCCTTCGAGTATCGTTTGAGCATTGGGATAAATTAGATCGTTATCCAGGCATTTTTAGTATTTTAAGTGGAAACTAAATAATAATATAATGATAGCTAAAGAGTTCAATTTGATTAACCACAATGACTTATAGCAAAGCAGGTAACCTCAGTTTTGACATTTGGTGTACGAAATAATAGCGCGATTCACAATAATTCAAATTTATACGCCAACGCCATCTAGTTAGTAAATAGGAAACATTGTCCCACAATGACATAATCAAATTTAAATTATTTAAATCAACAAAAAAAAGCTTCCATATGTAATTCGACTTGAAGGCCAATAGATGTCGTTGCTCTAAAATTGCTTAATGAAATTTAGATCTTGCTAATCTCTGAAACGAATTAAAGACACAATTTTGAAGAAGGAACAGAACTCTTTGTATCTATGACAATTAAAAAAATAACCATTGACATTGCCAAAAATGACACAATCAAATTTAAATTATGATATAAGAGCTAGCAACGTTTTTAACAGAGTATTTACCGATACGGACTGTCAAGTAGTAGCCTCCAGCCGGTAGTGGTGAGGTCCGGATAAAAAACCGATTTTTATTATACTTTTGCTACATGAATTTATTATTGCCAGATATTTTTTTGTTGTTCTTCTGTGCCAGACGATAATTCTGAATATTTTTTTTTTTATGAAGTTTTACTTACCACTTAAAAACCTAAAATTAATTTGCCAACTGATATAAAAGTGAAAGAGTATGAGAGATAGCATATATAAAAATAAAAGCTGGCTTTACTGAAATGTTTGTTTTCCCGACGTTGCTAGCTCTCGTACTAATAAAAAAATGCTTCCACATGAAATTTGACTTGAACGCCGATAGATGTCGGTGCTCTAAATATGTTTAATGAAATTTATTATATTTATATCCCGTTCCTCGGAGATGATAGTACCATAATATATAGCCTATGTGTTGACCCGACTTCTAAGCAATATTCTTGCCAAATTTGAAGTACATCGGTGCTGCAGTTTTCGAGTTTATCCCGGACAAAGCTGACTTTTTTACAGAACAAAATGTATGGATTCTGAATCGCGCCATCATTATGTTCAACGGTTGTTTGACTTGGGAGACTGTATTTTGCAATGTTGACTTTTCTATCATTTTATTATATGTATAGATAGTATCTTCTTCAAAAACATTTAAGGTAAGATGTTTAATTACTTGTTTTTCTTCCTACTTGTGGTACTTTAAGCTGTTTTTATATATTGATATAATGTAGCCGTTTTGTTAAAAACGAACACAGAACATTTGTCCATATTAATATGAAGCATTATTTTATTAATATATTATACCTAGTGGATGTAGTTTAAGTTATCCGATTATTACATTCTTGTATACATATAATGTACTGTATTGTATATACTATACTGTATTGTACTAAAACAACCAGTTACTGTCCATTGTGAGCTCAGGTCTCCTCAGAAGAGGGATTAGGCATAGTCCACCACGCTTGCCCAGTGCGGATTGGGGACTTCACATATCTTCAAAGGATTTTTAGAATCCTTATGCAGGTTTCCTCACGATATTTTCTTCGTCATTTATAGCCAGTTGTGTTGTGAAAAAATGCACATAAATCTTTTTCACATTAAGATTTAGAGGTACATATAATTTCGTCATTATCATATTTATGTTGTATTTAACAGTCCTTGATTGTAATATTATAACTCTGTTTGATCTATCCGTAATCACATCTATATTAAATACCAGCTCCCTACAGGGAATAGAAAAACATCAAACGTCTCCATAATATATCACTAAAGTGATATCACTGAAGAAATATTTGAATAAATTCTTTGAAATATACCTTAATCTAATATCTAATATATATGTATTATAAAGGCGAAAGTTTGTAAGTATGGATGTATGGATGTATGTTTGTTACTCTTTCACGTAAAAACTACTGAATGGATTTGAATGAAACTTTACCACAATAAAGCTTATACATCAGAATAATTACAGAATAGCTACAATTTTTGATAATACGGGACGAACCTGAAGTCCACGCGAACAAAGTCGCGGGCAAAAGCTAGTTTATAATATACCTTTCTAAACCTCGCAAATTAAAATTACTTTCAGATTACCATTTTGAAATTAATTCTCCAAATAAAATATACTTCTGCGGTAACAAGCATAAAAACATTCGAAATAGCACCTTTTTGAAGTGGTTCCAGAAAGGGAAACGTGTCATTTATACACCCACGTGGTTCGGATCAAATCCATTAGTGCGATGGCGCTGAGACCTTTATAAATGCGTTTATACAGGGTGGAATCGAAGTCTTGGGCCTTTATATATATACTACTGCACTTGTTAAGCAAACCGAAGTGATTGGCCTTCCAAAAAACTCATCCCACATCTTTTAGGCTTATGAAAGATCGCACCACGTGGTCTTCTGCAATTTTAACCTTATATTATATCTACATATATATATAACCATATATATTACCGGGGAATATTAAAGTATCATCACTTATGACCTAACGTATGTATACCTATAACTCTTTTCATACCTTGGTTACAATACCACTGGATACTATACAGTTAAATGCAGTTTTATTTTTCACATTATTAATAATATAATATTTGATTCACGTAATACTATCTCTACAATTACTACTATCCAGTGGCGAAGCCTCTATACAACTCCATTCCTACCGGCTTCCCCTTTTGATATTCATATCATATTATGTTTTGTTTATGTTTATTACGTAATAATTCTATAAAAACTAAAGATAAAGAATAAAGATGTTTATTGTGAGTTAAATCCATTACACATTTGACAGAAAACTTATACTAAATATACATAGGATTCAACTTACAGATGTGCCTGAACAAGTAACCAATGATCCTCACACTAGGCAAAGCCTGTATCGTGAGGACCACGCTAAATGAAGTGTTATATAGTGGAAGTTGGGCACAGTTAATCACTAGCAGATTTTTAGAATCTCTTATATCGAGTTGCCCCTTGACAAAGTTTAGACTTCGCTACTGCTATCAACAGTATCCTAAATATTATTTTAGTCCACAACTTCGATTCCACCCTGTATATTCGTCTATTTACATAATTGGTTGGAGAATACTCAACGAGACTGAACGTTACTCGCAAAACACAAAATGTAAAACATCTCATTTGAAATTTAAAAACGCTCGGTTATTACCCTGAAAAGTTTAATGTGACTCGGGCTCTTGAATTATTTGAAGGTACAAAGAAAGAGTAGACTATTAATTGTGAAAAATTCGTTAAAATTCTCTTTTCTTACCTAATATGATTATACACATTTATGCCGCGTATCCACATCGGCCAATTTACAACTTTCATGTTGATCGACCGTCATCAGCACGTGGGTAGTACCACTGGAACTCGAACTCACATACCAAAAGCGAACGAGAAAGAGGATAGACAGATTTGTTTGCTCTTAAATCGACCCGCAGTATCCAATCTTCTCTTGATTATATGACGTTTGTAACAACGTTGAAATATCGAGACAACTCAGTTAATTAAATATCGTGGTAAGAACCCGTTGAAAATGCAAGAAAGTATTATAGAAAACCGCGAGTTTCTTAATAAGTTTATAACACTTTATTTTATTAATTTCTTTATGGTATGTAAGTACCTTAAACCATTTTCAAAGTCATTTTACTAACAGAAATCTACAGTTTGAATACTAAATTTCAAGATCCGTTTGTTCACCCTGTCATAAGTACAAGACCCGTTGAGTAACAAGACAAAGTAACTTCTAACCAAAGCCTAGTATGAAACGAGGTCATAAATTAATATTTAATTAACATCACACGACCCTGGACTGATTACGGTCAAGTAAACATAATTATGTTGTTTAAAGGACAGAGATTGTCTTATGGATTAAAACACTAAAGCCCAGTTAAATACAAAATTAACAAGAAGATTATAGGATTGTAACATTTTGGGGATCATGACATGTGCCATGAACACTCCAAACAACTCCATTCGTATCAGCGTCCCATTCAATTTTCATAGACTAATAAGACAGAAAGAAAAAGAAAATAATTTTATTAAACACACATAACATACTGAAAACACAAGATAAATAGCAAAATTTAATTAACATAGTTTGTGTGTCCAAAAAGGAATCTGCCTCAGCATATTGCTGCGATTAATACAGTGCTGGTTTTCAGGCAGAACCTCAGAAGGAAGACAGCACCCAAGATTTTGTTAGGACTGCTTGTGGTTTTTCTCATTAGAATCTCAAATATAGGTTTCGCTCTCTAGGAAATGGACGCTGGAGTACTGATGCTAAGAGTCTTTATATCTACTCGTCTGTGGTATATCTAGAGTTTATTCAGTATTGCTAAGATTGTGATTCCAATTTGTCAGTATAATGAGTCAAGATGTGAGTCAAATTTGTTTTTTTTTTTTTTTAATTCCAGTGGTATCGGTAAACAAACGAGAACGACGGTGTACCCGCTTGCAACAGCGTTGAAATATCGTGATCGCTCATTTATTAGAGACAGCTTTCTGATGGACGTAAAAACAGTTCCAAGTCTTTAACGGTACGAGGATTTTTGTAGCTCCGAGTTCCACAAACGGCCCATGGTCATCTTTAGTGAGAACCCGTTTCATACTTGTGTTAATAATCTCATTTCTATCATCAAAGTGTTCTAAACTGTGACTATGTACATATTATTATACAATATGTAACAAAAACACTGTTGTTCCTTTTAGGGGCGTATGCACTTGACTACAGGCGCCAAAATAATGAAGTTACAATTAAAAAAAACAATCATTGGCTAGGCTAGGGGTCAAAATCCAATAGCTATTAAAAATGACACATTAGAAATAATGTTTAGAATATCTGATATTAAAATACGAGGTCACCGAACGCCGTACACGTGCCGTTATCCAGCCGCTTGCAAGGTCAAGGTCATAGTCGCACACGCCGATTCGTCGGAAGTTCTACTCTCTCTGTCTAGGTCAACGACCTCATCCCCTTATGCAGAATTGCAGAGGTAACAAATAATGTAAGCATCATAAATATTAATAACTAGTTGGCCCATACAACTTCGTCTGCGTCACATAAGGAAATTTTCTCACCGTTTAAACCTTCCCTGGACTTCTACGAATATTTCAAGATTAAAATAAGCCAAATCGATTCAGTCGTTCTCGAGTTTTAGCGAGACTAACGAACAGTAATTCATTTTTATATATAAGAAGATTAAATATCTATTCTAATTATTTTTGTTAAACGTTTATTTATAAAAGACTAGCTTTATTATATACTTGTGCCGAATCTTAATACGTGAATAGAAGGAACAACAGGGTTTTTGTTACATATTGTATAATACTGTAGCTAAACTAAACAACAAACTGTGGATATTAAATGATTATTTATAATTGTTCGTTTTCGAATTAAATCAAAACAATCAAGCCCCACTCGGTTGAATAGTTTCCCGCAAATTATAGCACATATTATTCTATAATTAAATTAATTGTTTTGTCATAATTTTGTGTGTGCGTCGAGAAATCAAATTAATTTTGCGGCCAGTACAATTATTGTTACACACTTGCACATTGAATTCGCAGAATTAATTTCGATTTTGATTCTGTTGATTTTGTAATTTGAATCTTATTATTTTTCAGTTTTGATTTCGAATTAGGAATGACATTAAAAGTCGATTAGATATTATTTAGCTTACTTCATTAAATTTGGATAATAGTGTGTGAGTGCAATTGTTTCTAGAATAATGTTCCGGCACCATAATGAAAAGGATATGTCCGATATTCGTCCATAACAATTTTTAATCTTAATTATATTTTTTTAATATCTCAGTCTTTTTGTTCTTTTTTTAATTGCTATTGTTGTTCTAAATGTTTATTTTTTTACTTGTTTAATTTTAAATCGTATTATTTTTCACTTTTTTCATTATTGCATTATTACTTTTTTATTCATGCAGTATGCATGCAGTCGGCTATATTCGGCAGCCTATAATTGTGTTAGCATTAAACTTATACTGGAAGTCTTTTAATAAACCTGTATTGCATGTTCGGGTGTATAACATGTTGGTGCCCTTTATAAATAAATATTGTCTCATTCATTTTACCTCTTATCTAGTTACCGTAGTAATACCAATTTGTCAGAAATTTTCTTCTTCCCAGTTTCACAAAAACTTACACTACCAATATAGAATTAAATATACTAACAAAAAAGATACATTAAAATATTAGCGTCTTTAAAACTTGTAACAACGAACTTTCATCCACCTACTTTACTTTGACCTTTACTCCTCCAGCTTCAAAATTTAATATCCATTAAAAGACAAATGAGAGGTGACCTTCAATTGAATTTATTCTACCTTTGCGTCCATACTCTAAAAGAAAGGTTAAGTTTTTCATCATCCTTTGAAAAGACACGAAAATTTGCGACATGCTTAAAATTCTGTCGAAATCCATTAAAAATACATTTGAACAGGTATAGTGGGACTTATGGCTGAAAGAATATATTGCATGCGTTCTTACCGAGAGCAAGAAGGTTTGAATCTTACTCAGCACCACCATTTAATTAGTGATGGAAAACATCATGCTTCTGCCGGGTTCTAACCTAGTAAATATAATAATGTCGATGTCCAAAAAATATAGTAAATTTTGGTCATACACCTATAGTAACAAATACACATTTTACTATCTAAAATCACCAAACCTGGATCAAACCTCCAATTAATTAGCCGAACACGACTCAACACGTTACATCCTCACAATCACTCTGAGCCAGTGAACATGCAAAATTCTAATATGTTGAAAGGGCACAGAACTTCGGTGTCAACCGTCACGCCCTTTCCGTGTCTCCGAGGCGAGGTTATGGCGGAATTAGGGCCGACACGGGTAGAATGCGACATGCTTGTTACCCGACACGAAAGGCACATCAACAAAAATCATGAGCGATATTACCAAAGTTTGCATGCCTGGTTTGAAATGGAATTTTGAGTTTGGAACTTCAATAGTTGGTATTGAAGAGAATGGAAATTTGGTGGAGGTATAGATAGATGCATTGGTGTGCTAACTTCTTAATAGTCAGGATAAAGTTAGTGAAGTAAAATTTTGTTCTAAATATCTTCACTTCACTTCGTTTATAATCATGTTTGAACAATAGACTGTTGATAGACTGTTAAAAGACTGGGATAAAGACTGCTTGAAAGAGCTCTGCATTGCTTACTTCCAACGGATTTGGTGACCATCTTCGGATTAACGGCATCAGCAGTAACATCATCACTATTCCTCAACTTTTGTTTCTCAAGGCGATCTATATTGAATATTATAAATTCACCTATGACTATGTCAGTTTAAGTAACAAAAATCTATTTTTAAACCAAACCACGACAGAACCAATTACTAACAAAAAATTCAGACATGAAATTATTTAAAAAAACCTGTGAAAATCCATCGGAATCTATTATGGAATAAATGAATAACGGGGTAGTGGAAAGCCAATTTTTCCGTCCATTGTGCCCTAGGATCGCGTTGATAATGAACAAAGCTCTGAGCACAATACAGCTTTCAGTACCAAACGATTGGTACAGTGCGTCATTTCAGCACTCTTTGAAATTGTCAACGTGGTGGGCGTTTTTATCTAGAGCATGTATAATAGGAGGGATGATTGCTGATTCTGTTTTAGCGTTAAATGGTAGCTGTTAGCACTATTTGAGAATTGCTCAGAATCATTACGACGGTCTCTAATGTCGATCCTAGCTACACAGGAGTTACAGTGTTGGTAGTGAGGGGGGGTACCCAATATATGGGAACTTAAGTTATACCATTTTATAGTGTAGTGTCTGTTTGCTTTCTCAAGATGCACACTTTTCCAAATCTTCAGACATACAGATATAGGCTTTGCAGAGGTTCATGAGCGACGATGACCGCTTACCATCAGGCGGGCCGTAGGCTCGTTTATCTGTCACACAATAAAAAAAAAAAATACATTAATTTTGATAGTAAACTGGACATAGTTTTTAGCAAAGTTTAAGAAAAGTCCTGTATAGGTAGGTGATAGATAACGGCCCCTCATTGACCGGACCGTAAGCTGGTTAGATACCAGCTTACCGTCTCTACCTTATCTTGCAATAAAAAATACAGCCAAACAATTTATGATCATAAGTATATCTTAGTTATATTCGAAAGTCCAATAGAAAATTAAACCTCTCGAATTAAACAGTAGTAGCTATTTTTAGCACTAAAATTTAAAGCTTATGGTAGAACACATTAGATTTAAATTGTGTTGAAGGCGAAATATCTCCATATGGAAAGTCAAATTAATGTGAAATGTCAAAGAGAAACACATTTCGAATTAGATCCAACCTCGCTATAAAATAAAATTTATCGTATTGCGAAGATCAAAGGCAAATTTTAATTCATCTTTTTACCGTAACAAAAAGATCACAAATATTTTAATTAAATTAAAAAATACAGGAATAGCAACAACGATATTAATGAAACGAAAACAAAGAAAGATTTCATCAAATAACTCAAGAAAACATTCTCGGAATGATTTCATAAAAACATTTTGCTTCTTCCTAGGAACATTTGTAATTTTGAGAATGTAACCAATCTACGTGTTTTTTGTTACAATTGAGGTCGCTCTGGTTTGTATTCGTTTCATTTTGTCCTTTTCCAAACGATATTTGAAAAAAGTTTTCTATATTTGGTTCTAGACAAAGATTTCGTGATTTCTGGACTTTGAGAGGACGATTCTGGGTCTTAAACATGTAATTGTACCCATCGGAAAATGACCACAACACTCCAGTCACATCAGACCTGAAATCTTTTACGGGTGTGCTGTATCTTTTTTGACTGACTTTCAAAAAAGAAGAGGTACTCAAAAATCGTCTGTATATTTATTTCTCTAGAAACATCATTTTTCCATAATTTCAGTAACAATCAATAAGAAAGAAAGATTGATTTTCACAGTAGCAGCGCCTGAAAAATGTCTAATTATACATCCAAATTCAACATATACAATCCACAACCACACATTCGAACTGTTCTTTCCAGAAAATTCTAAAAGCACCTTCCAAAAATAGGCCACTTACCCCCATTTATATACTCGTATATTAACCCCGGATTCCCTCATAATTCACGTAACGTAGCAAGTACAAAGCAGTGTGATTACATCCATTCCTATAAGCAAGGTCGTCTGTAATGGCCTCCACTTCGCCCTGTCATTAGCCCTGTCGGGAAATTGATGCTTAATGTCTATCATTTTATGGAGATGCTGCTACAAGTATTTTTCTTTTTTCGTGTAAATAGACTAGATTTTGTTCCAGTTGTTCTGTAAACACTTGCTCTTCATCACTCAGTGTTATGTTATGTTTTATATTGGCTAGCCGACTTTCAACTGTCTTATTGGTCGGCCGTCACCGTCATTTGTTTTTACGTGTGCGTTAGCGAGTCAATATGGAAACGCGGCATAACACTGTGAGTGCAGCTGTTTAAAGAAATAATAACTTCTGAGACCACATTAGATACTGTAAGTGTAGTATGTCAGGATGTAAGAATAGTTTCAGTGATACCGTCGAAATATCAAGATTGGTCAAAACGCGTTTGGTAATTACCACGATTAAAATTTGTTTCATTATTTGGTAATTAATTGGAAGAATATATAAACAGTTGATTATTGACTAATATTTATTTACTTATTTCAATCAATTATAGATCATATTATTATCAGGCAATTACAAAATTTCATTAATTTCATTTATTATGCTAACAAATACTATTAGTTAAAGAGGGACACATCAGTTGTTTGTTTGTCAGTATGTGAATCCTATCACAATGATTCATATACCGACAGTCAAACCTCTCTGCGAATACTCTCAGAATGATATTAGGGCTGCCCCGCACCCTGCGCACCAGAGATATACATCGCTTACGTATTGTTGTGAAAAAGCAATCCACACTAGCCTATTACTAGCCTCTGTCTCTTCTGTAGGAATCAAGTCCACCATATACATTTGCATACTAAGAGAATCTTATAAATCTTTGGAGTCTATTTTTATATCCTTCTCTTTATCGTCACCACATTTTTTTGCTCAGTATAGTCGTTCAAGCTAACAGACAGCTAATAAATATAAATTAATTGAAATTCTTGGAAATCATCAACAATTTACCACGATTTCCAAATAAGATTACCTAAATACCACGTTCGACTATTGAAGATACCATCATAATGTAATTCAACAGACACTATTTATAAAAACTTGAGAGGTGTCAAGGGACCTCAAGTGACCCGGATGGAACTAAGTTCCTTTCCATAAATTTGTGAGGGAATTGTAATAAAATTTTATTTTTTTAAATTATAATAATTAGTCTCAGAGACAGACGTTTTAAACTAACTAATTATTATAACTTAAATAAAATATTTTGATCACAGCGCCATCTAGCATTAATCATATGAAACAAAATAAGGAATTGTTTTAAGAGATTTTAATCACAACGCCATCTAGCGTTAATCATATAAAACAAAAAAAGTGTCGTGACAACTTTTTCATAAGAATTTCCGTCTAGCCCCCTTTCGATAACGCGCGATAAGGAACTTCGTTCCAAAATCAACAAGTAAAACTACATCAAAGCTCAGACACGCTTCCTATTAAAAATAACGAAAGACAAACTTCCTTCCATTAAAACTATCTTCATGAAGAACATTTCATCATCCAAGACTAAATTTTCGAACATTTAATATCGTCGTAAACCTTAGACTATGTTCGGAACAGTAATTAAATACAACATTTGCATTTCGCTAACGTAATTATAAAGTTGCGAAGAATTTGCGCATTTATTAATGCAAATACGGTCTTTGGTGTTGATTTTTCCTTTGTTTGTTGAATTACAAATGGAATTGTGGAATTGTCTTTGCTTTTCGCAGATTAGATTGTATTAGACCTGAGGCAATCGAGGTTGGACTTTATTTTGTTTGTTTTAGTTGTGGATTATGGCTTTTTATTTATTTTTCGAATAGAACCAGTTGTCATTTTATTTTCGTATTCTCTTGCTTCAAATTTACAATTAATTGTAATGTAATTGTAATTGTACCAACCCATTACTACCCACTATTGGGCTAAGGTCTCCTCCGAAGAGGGGTTAGGCATAGTCCACCACGCTTGCCCAGTGCGGATTGGGGACTTCACATATCTTCAAAGGATTTTTAAAATCCTTCTCCGGTATGCAGGTTTCCTCACGATGTTTTCCTTCACCGTTTTTAGCCAGTGGTGTTGTGAAAAATTGCACATAAATCTTTTTCACATTTAGATTTAGAGGTACAAGCCGGTCGGATTTGAACCCCGTACGTAAGGAAGCGCTTCGATCACTCGACCACCACGACGTTTTTTTTAAAATACAATTAATTAATCGTTAATAATTTAATTCATATTCTTTCTTTGCAACCTAATACCACATTCTCAGGTTCTCTTGAACTCCTTTTTATATTTTTTCAAAGATAAAATACAGTTGCATACATTTAATATATATTCTTGTCCTTGATAAAGTGACTTAAGTGATGATTTGAATATCATACATAACGGCGTAAATAGTGTGTTGAGGTGTAATGACGTTGTAAATAGTCGATCTTCGTTTGGTTTTGTCAGGAATGACCTCACAATGATCACTTGAACACTTGATGATCAATACTTTTGAATAAAAACTTCAAAATAACGAGTTTTAACAGTTTATTACTTTTACATCAAGAGGTTCGTTCGCCTCGACAATTCAGAGACGAATCAATAATAACAGTGGCCAACGCCAGTATTTATAGCAAGTCTCCAATTCCAACTACCCGCACTGTGAATAGGTTGGTTTCCCTTGTTATCACCCCGTCATACATTAGTATTGCTCTTTCAAACATCATTTTACTTTAATAACTGTTTGAATTCAGCTCCTTACTATCAAAAGACATTTTAATGTAAAGTATGATCACTTAAAAGTTTTACAAAATATTAAAACCTTAACGAGCAAATGACCAATTTGCATCGGCAATCACAAAATAGCTGTCCACTCCGGCAGTATAAATCCTGGGCTGATGCGAAACTCGTCGTAGCATATTCATTAGGTCATTATACCAGCAGCGATGGAGCAACATGGATTAGGTCTGTTTGCTGTACAGACGGGTGCTTCAAATATAGGGGTTTGTTGCGTACTATTTTTAAATTTCATATTTTTAAATGGCGGTGAACTAAATCGGAAATCCTGGATGTCAGAAAATACTTTATTTGAAGATATTTTTGTGAAGTCTCAGAGCTGTTCTGTTATATGGTTGGTCTTAAATTTGTGAGACATTGAATTTCTGGTGGAATATTCATTAGGTCATTATACCAGCAGCGTTGGAGCAACATGGATTAGATCTGTTTGCTGTACAGACGGGTGCTTCAAATATAGGGGTCTTTCTTATTTTTGAACTTCATATTTTTAAATGGCGGTGTAAAAAATCGGGAACCCTCGATATTAGACAATAATTCTTTCAAAGATAATTGTGTGAAGCTGAGCTGTTATTTTTATATGATGTTTCTTAGAATTTTGAGACAATAAATTTCTGATGGTATATTCTTTAGGTTATTATACCAGCAGCGTTGGAGCAACATGGATTAGATCTGTTTGCTGTACAGACGAGTGCATCAAATATATGGGGCCTTGTTACGTACTATTTTTGTATTTCATATTTTTGGAATGGCGCTCGGAAATCTTAGTTTTGGTGAAAGATAAAGTAAACAACGCGATGAGTCATTTTGAAGACACAGAACCCTGTATTAAGCAGCATATTAAAGAAGCTACAAAATCGTTTGAAGATGGTTGAGGTTATAGTGAACTATTATTGTTTCATTGTCATTGTATATTTTTTGTTAAAGCAATTTGTAAAATAATGGACCAGTGTAATACTATTTTCAAGAGAAGACACAGTGTCCACTCATCCAAGCCAAATCAGATCTTCAAAAAAATATGCTACTTTTTTCTTTTTCAGAATCTTTTATCTCGATGAGAGTAGGCGAAACGTACTTCGTGTTTTGAAAAGATCCTCCATTATTCCACTTAGTTCTATCACAAAAACATATTATTGAAACGAAGGGAAAAACACGCGTCGCCACCCAAATCACATTCCGGAACATTCGAAAAAGGAAAAAGTTATAATCCGGACAAATTACAAAAGAAATAAATAACGAACTCCCGAAAGGAGCGTAAAAAGGAACACCCTGGAAAAATCGTGACTTTTTAATTTTGCACAGTCGTCAGAGATTCAAATACAAGCGTACAAGACGAATAAATCTTTTTTTTCCGCGAAGTATTACGCCGGCTAACATTACTCAACGTCTGCCGTTAATTGACTAAGTCATATATCATCCCTGTTTAGGGTTACCAGTGTTTACAGAAAAACTTTTCTACTTTTTTGGGAGTATTTTGAATCGTTTTTTACGTCTGTTTTGAGGTTGGCACAATAGTTTTTTAGACAGTCTATGGTTTTTGTTGGTCGCTGAAATGTTTTACGACTTTTGTTCCATTAGTGAAGATTCTTCTTTGAAGAAAATTAATTAGTGATAATGCACGATTATTTTTACGTTGATTACCAAATACGATTAATTAATTAAAGCCAAACTATTTTACATCTTTTGTACTCAATATGGGTCGTGGTGGCCGAGTGGTCGAAGCGCTTCCTTCCGAACGGGAGGTCGCGGGTTCAAATCCGGCCGGCTTGTATCTCTAAATCTAAATGTGAAAACGATTTATGTGCAATTTTTCACAACACCACTGGCTCAAAACGGTGAAGGAAAACATCGTGCGGAAACCTGCATGTCGGAAAAGGATTCAAAAAATCCTTTGAAGATATGTGAAGTCCCCAATCCGCACTGGGCAAGCGTGGTGGACTATGCCTAATCCCTCTTCTGAGGAGACCTAAGCCCAATAGTGGGCAGTAATGGGTTGGTACAGTACAGTACAGTAGTTCATTCTCATTTGTAAGTTTAACAAAGTAGGTAACCTCAAACATTTAGAAGAAACTAGAAAACCGAGGTCTAAATAGTTATAAACGGGTTACATAGACCTAGAAATTACTTCACTCATCCTACCAATTTGTTCTTTGTCTTGGCAACCCTATAACGTAGTGTTTTTCTTAGGAGATCGGGCGAGATGTAAGTAGGAATTTAAGAGTTTTTTTTGTGTACGTTATATTATCTGTGATTAAGTCCCGAGAAACTGAGCCGTGTGAGTAATGGAAGCATATTAAGCATTACAATAAAACGAGATGGGAAGGTTAAAGGAGAACATTGTTTTGGAGCTTTTTTGTTTTATAGTACGGATAGGTGTGTTGAGAAGTGTTTTGATTGTTTTCTATTTCTTTTAGTACCTTTTGTATATCAAGTTTGTAACCAAATACTTATTAAAGTCATTTTGTATTTTTAACATTCTAGAATTTTAGTATAAGTTAGACTTTCAAGAGTTGTTGCTTAAACGTTTGCCGAGTAAACATACTAATATTGTAGGGTGTAATCTTAGGATCTAGTGATTTCAAAAATCACTTCGTTAAAAGAAAGTTCTATAATTTATGGTTGTAATAGGCTGTACAATAGCTTTAAATTAAAGCTAAGTAAAAACTGGTAAGGTAAAAATATAGCAACATTTTCTAACGCATGAAAGGTTTCCGAAATCGAAAAGTTCTGGAGTGGCGGCCGCGAACCGGTAGGCGCAATGCTGATAGACCCCCCACAAGATGGACCGACGATCAGGTCAAGATCGCGGGAGGTCACTGGATGGCGCAGGACCAGTCGATGTGGCGAGGTTTGGGGGAGGCCTATGTCCAGCAGTGGACGTCTGTAGGCTGATGATGATAATGATGAAAGTTAAGTAAAAACTGGTAAGGTAAAAATATGTCAACATTTCTAACGCATGAAAGGTTTCCCGGGTCGGCTAGTAGTTAATAAACAACCACTCAATAGTTGAATCTTGGCCATCTTACAAAACCAACTTTGAATACACTCTTTTGTCACCTATCTTTCGGTAACTCTTCAGCCACCCAATAAAAGATCAAAATTATTAGAAATACTAACACAAAACAACGTAACAGGAAGTGACGAAGGTCTACGAGCTGTCACAATATAAAATCCGCTCCAATTAATTTTCGTTGGCGATGGAACATCAAACGATGATCGAGAAAACAATTTCTCACTTTCACTTTCTGAAATGTGATCACAAAAGGTTTAAGGGGACTATCGCAATATGGCGTGACAATTTAGGAGCTCAAATAAAATCATTATCGAAAATAACACAATAGCTCAGCTTTCATGAAGATCTGTAGAGTCAATTTTTGTAATATGGGGCATTAATCGTATTTGGTTTAAGGTTTATGGAACGAAGTTCTTTATTGCGCGTTATCGAAAGGGGGCTAGACGGAAATTCTTATGAAAAAGTTGTCACGACACTTTTTTTGTTTTAGATGATTATCGCTGTAATTAAAATCTTTTAAAACAATTCCTTATTTTGTTTTATATGATTAATGCTAGATGGCACTGTGATCAAAATCTTTTAAAACACGTTCCTTATCGCGCGTAAAAAAATACAGTGCCATCTAGCGATAATCATAAGGGAAAAATATATAAGATATCTTTTAATCGAAAGGAACTTTGTTCCATCCGGGTGTCTCTTGACACCTCTCAAGTTTTTTTATTTATTAATAAGGAAATGAATTACAAGCTTAGAAAAGTAATAAGAAAAACTTCATTAGGATGGCTTTTTTGGTTTAAGATTTTAAGGTAAACATTTTTAAAAAGCTTTACAATTTAAAATCTGCCTAATATATAAATGTACGATTTTTCAATATGAAGCAAGTAGTATAGTGGTGTCGAATTTTACAGAGTATTTGCTGTTGGCTTTGTCAGTTTTTTTTTTATTACAAAGTAGACTTAATAAGGCGACTAATTATAATAAATTTCAATGATGATTTTAGTGTCTTTTTTTTTTCTCAACTTTAAAGTTTGTTGATGTTAAAAGGCTACCACCAGTTCGGAAAAAGAAAAGCAGCGGGCATGTCTTTTTTTGTATTATTTTTCTGTTTTTTTTTTATCTTTTCAACTCCATATTACAATTTTTTGTTACAATGTTGACCTAAAACTAAAGCTTCATTTCCACTTAGTGCAGTCATCTAGAAAATCACTAATTGTATAATAGCTTTACTGCACAAACGATTTTTCACGATTTTTTTAAATGTATTTAGTCTAACTTAAGTTTGATCAACATAATATTCTAGTAAATGGTTTTAGTTTATCGCTTCCAGATCAACATTCCTTTTAGGAGCAAACCCTTTAAAAATACGTTCACCCTCCCCATCCAACCCTTTGACAATTAATTTTGAATTAATTAAAATAGTCCAGCATCTTGAGATGACGAATCGATTCAGAGAAGTGTACAATTAGCCTGTTCCGTTCGTTTGTCATTGGATTTCGGATGGCTGTACTCGAATCTATGCCTCAGATATTTCGTTTATTCATTTGAATTATATTAAATGTTAGGTGATTTGAACCGGCTTCTATAATGGAATGTTCAAGTCGTCTGTATTTTTATGTTGAACCGATTTGGATATTTCGTTTTCCCCCAATACCTTCAAGTTTTGTCGAAATCTTATAAGATAACTTTTAAAGTAATCCGAATATACATTTTATGTAAAAGCTTTCATCTCTAGTATAGCTAAAGATTTTTAAAATATCAAAGAAAACTCCAAGAATTTTCTTACTTTACCATCATATTCGAACTACATTCTTCAAAGAATACCGCTATCCTTCTAACAATAGCCGGACAAAGCGTGCAGGTCATATTCAAATACCGAATGTCGTTTTCTCAGAAGCTCACGAACATTCTCCCCCCCTTGGAATTGAAGAACTCGACGTTCGAAAGCAAATATTTCTATTACATGTTGCGTCATGAGTGTTTCGTCGTACGTACCCGTATATAATATTTTATACTATGTTGTGTATGTTACAGCAAATTGACCGGAGAGTCTGCGACGAGCTGATAGTAAAGCGCGTTCAGTCGCGGTCTGAGTTATAGGCGATTTCATTTTGAATTTGTTACTGTTTATTGAACAGAAAAGATGCTTTTAATGTGGTAAAAGAATCTTTAAAATATTGCTAAAATAAAATTTATTTTACTATATTATCGAAACAAAGTGTGAAAGCTGCTTGTTTCGTGTGCCTGACAGTCTGATTTTGTACGTAATGGGAATAATACCTTGTTGTGCTCTGAAATCTCAGTCTTTTCTGAGGAACGCCTTTTATTTAATTTTAATTCTAAATTGGACGTGGCGTGTTTCCTACTCATATTGGTCGGCCGTCACCGTCATTTGTTTTATATAGAAAGAAAGAAAGAAAATACGTTTATTTAGACACACACCTTACACATAACAGGAACAATATATTATTAAAAATAGATTAAAACTAAGATTGAACAATAATATAAAAGTAAAAAAATAATTTAAAACAAAGAATGAAATAAAAAAAGGTTATGTGCGAGGATGTAACTGAAAGGGCGACCAGTTCAGCACGAAGCTACAGCCTGTACAGCTGCTATATGAGAGTTGGACGTTGACGAGCCAATGTGGAAACGCGCAAAATGGTTTAATGTTTGATTGTTCATCAAACTACTTGTTCACTATACTAAACAAAGCTAATTACTCGCTCCGCCAACTTCATGACCACATCCTAAAGCGTACTTCTATACACTTGCACCAAACAACTGCGGGTACCGTGGGATGCGGGCGCTCTGCTCTGTTGAGATATAGACGAGTGTTGCCAGAGAAATTGTAGCCTGGTTTTGACATAGTATCCGTTTTCCTTTGCGTTACGCGATACGCGCTTTGAAATATTTGCCGCTTGTATTAACAACGACGTTGTTTCTTAAAGGTAAAGGCTTGTGTCTGTTATTGTTTATATTAATTTCTGTTTTGTATACTGGATTATCGACTCTATTTTGACACCTATAAGATATATTTTCGCCTAAAATTACTTTCTTAATTAAGTGAATTGAACGGTAAAACTGGGAGTCTATTTATAAGATTACTAGTTAGAAAAATAGCAGGAGTGAAGAAGACTAAACGGTAACAAAAATATTACACTTACAAATTAAAATCACACAAAAAAATCCCAAAAGAAAAACATAGAGGCCTAAACTAATTTTCGTTCGTAAATTTTGTGAATAAACAATATCCTTCCAAAAGAAGGGGCCCTTTAATTATCTGCCCTGTTTTAGAAGCAGGGGCATTTAATAGAGTTGAGAACAAATAGAGATTCCAAAAAGTATTTTCCACTGAATTTGTTTAGGAAAATATAAAAATCCTCGTTTAATTAGAAATAAAAATGATGTTGGAGTATTTGAAGGGCCTGAGAATGTACAGCGGTTAATTATTGAAAAAACCGAGGTTTGTGGAAAGGGCTATTTTAGGTAACTGGGTCAAAATTCTGTCTTTGCTCTTCTTTTATGTTGTTGAAACGTAAATTAATGGTATTTTAAAAAACTATGATAATACTTTCTGGAATCTTCCACCTATACCTATACCTGTACCTGTACCAACCCATTACTGCTCACTGTTGGGCTCAGGTTTTCTCAGAAGAGGGATTAGGCATAGTCCACCACGCTTGCCCAGTGTGGATTGGGGACTTCACATATCTTCAAGGGATTTTTAGAATCCTTTTCCGACATGCAGGTTTCCTCACGATGTTTTCCTTCACCGTTTTTAGCCAGTGGTTTAGCCACCGTTTTGCACATAAATCTTTTTCACATTTAGATTTAGAGGTACAAGCCGGCCGGATTTGAACCCGCGACCTCCCGTTCGGAAGGAAGCGCTTCGACCACTCGGCTACCACGACTTCTTTTCCACCTATAAGTAAAGGTAAATTTATACGTGTATGGACCATAAGCAGAAATTTCGGCATATTTTCTAATGGTACCAAAGCCCATAGACACACCCTAAAACGATAAACTCATCTCGTACCAACTCAGGTGTTGCATCGTGAACAAAATCGCTTCATCCTGTTCCAATAGAGGTCTATATTATAAAACAGATCCAATCCAAACATTAGAAAAAGCGGTGGCGGTATCGACGCGAAGTTTATAGGGTTTGACAGATTTCCGACGCACTCCGACGCCTCGACCAAGATTAATGAATTGCCACTTACAGCAGCGTTGAAACCAGTGTTTTTTAATTTATGTTGTACGAGCATATTCTCGTTATTTTGTATGCACGAACATGTGTCTCGCCCTTAAAATTGACACACATTTTCGCTTGGCGTCAGCTGAAAAGTGGCAACATGATTTGTTTTATAATGAGTGGCCTAATTTCGTCTTCAGTGCTTTGGTATGTAAATTTTCTTGTAGTTCATTATGTTTACATATTTTTGATCCTTAAATACTGTCAGGACAGTTAAGAAACTTTGTTTTTTTAAATTACGCTTTTTTGATACTGTGGTGTTTGAAATACCTTCTTTAGTGTTGGTTTCCTCATTTTATTCAATGTTAAGCCAGACAGTCAAATGAAAAAACTTGAGGGGTGTCAAGGGACACCCGGATGGAACGAAGTTCCTAAGAGAGAGAGAGACAGACGTTTGAAACTAACTAATTATCATAACTTAAATAAAATATTTTGATCACAGCGCCATCTAGCATCAATACATAGTATAAAACAAAGTCGCTTTCGCTGTATGTCTGTATGTATGCTTAGATCTTTAAAACTACGCAACGGATTTTGATGCGGTTTTTTTTAATAGATAGAGTGATTCTTAAGGAAGGTTTGTATGTATAATAAATGCATAATATAGTAGAGAAACACTGATAAATTTAAAGGTTACTCATGTGATGTCGTAAATAAGCACGTTTCTTGCGCTTATATTGCAAACGCTGGCTGAACTCTACGAGATAGACCAAAATAATGTACTACAGTATTGTTCACCTTAAAAAGTTCAACAAAAAAGTCCGCGATGGTATATGTCTATCTCTTAGGGATAACCCAGCATAACCATTTTTATTCTTTACTAAAAAATGGTTATTTACGAAGTGATTTTAAACAATACAGCATTAATCCTTATCCAATTAAGTACCTTAAATAAATTGTGCATTTATTATAGATCAATATGCTTTTTACAGCATGTAATTTAAGTGAATATTACCGAAGATATTACAAATTTAAAATGCAGGGTCGTAGTTGTTTGCGCCGGGCGGCGCGTGCCTATTTAGGCTACAATTTTTGAACCCCTTTGTAACGCAGACGAAGTTGCGCGGGTCATCTAGTTAATCATATAAAACAAAATAAGCAATTGTTTTATAAAATATTTTGATCACAGCGCCATCTAGCATTAATCATATAAAACAAAATAAGGAATTGTTTTAAAATATTTTAATCACAGCACCATCTAGCGATAATCATCTAAAACAAAAAAAGTGTCGTGACAACTTTTTCATAAGAATTTCCGTCTAGCCCCCTTTCGATAACGCGTGATAAGGAACTTCGTTCCAAAAAAGATAAGCAGTGATAAATGTACTATGGCACTTTTCAAAACATCGTAGTCGAGACTTAGCACTAGATATTATCGACCATTTTGCCTACACTATACGAAAACCATCAAACGCTAGTTTTAGAGCTTTATAAACATTATGAGGAATCTTTACAGTTTCCATTATAGCCATTTATAACACACAAACCACACTTACACTATTACTAAACGGGTTCTTACCACGATTATTCCAATTAGTGTAAATGATGTAGATAACCGCGAGTGTTTAAAGATATTTAACATAAACCACAGTGTATATTTAAATTCTTTCTATAATATTGTTTTGGTATAAGTCTTGTTTGTGGATCATCAAATAAATATATTGTTAAGAGTGTCAAGCGAAAAGATTCAGTAACCCGGAGCCGACCCATATATTGTCTATGGAACTGATAGACTGCGTAGCTTATCTGCGCTGTCGCGGGTTCTGGGATTGGCGCCAATTTTGAGAGGTCGTGAAAAAAAAGATACGTTGGACTTGCTTTGGATTCAGATGCGTATTATTTTTATTATTTTCCATTATTAAGTAAGGGAGGTTCCTAGCATACCATTAATGAATGCTTTTTAAAAAGTAAAACCTCTTCTGGTTCATAAATATATATATATATATATATATATATAGCAAGAGATCTTAGAAGCGAATATTACAAGACCTTGTACCAAAATACCAAACATTCAAGTTTGTGTAGTACAAATCAGAAAGTGTCAACTCATTGTGTTCCCCGGTGATTGTCAGTTCTCTACTGCGAATGACAAAGGGAACCCTGTTATTAATACTTCAGAACGAGATCTGACTGACATTACAATTTGGTTATTGGATTAACCGAACTATTGTGTGGTAACTTGAATTTGTAACGTTGTAAAATGAATGACGTAGCTTGTATTGTTGGAATATTTACATAATACAAACAGTTGGTATATAACTTTATAGCTTAAATAATTGTGATTTTGAAGAAAACTATTAAAGAACGTCTGTGCAAGAA
The DNA here is from genome assembly GCA_030269945.2 of Trilocha varians. Taxonomy (NCBI): domain Eukaryota; kingdom Metazoa; phylum Arthropoda; class Insecta; order Lepidoptera; family Bombycidae; genus Trilocha; species Trilocha varians. The sequence continues at coordinate 9,199,527 of AP028273.1, read as the reverse complement.
AGCCTACTATAAGGTCAATGATTACCTGGACGATTGCACAAAGTGGGAATGAGTTGCTTGCCAAGGTCATTTCGTTATCGTAATCTTTTTTTGTATATTTAATGTAAAATTGTATAATACTGTACAAATATTAAAAAAAAAAATGCTCATTATACAAAAAAAGACATGCCCGCTGAGTTTCTTGCCAGTTCTTCTCAGGACGGTGGCTATAATTATTATATTTTGTGTCCGAACTGGTGGTAGCTTTTAACTTCTGACGTCAACAAGAATGAGTACGTTATCAATGTTGAAAATAAAGTATTTCATTTCATGAAATGATCAAGAAATACAATATGGTCGATGAGCTCAAAGAGATTTTGATACACTGACAGGACATCATGGGGAGATCTTATTATCGCTATTTTATTCACCCCAGCTGGGATAAGGTTACAGGTCCACCCTGTATAAATTGTATTTATGAATTAACCTCATGTTGTGAATCAAGTTTGACGCGTTCGTTTGGAAACGTTAGAAGTTACACAAGTTTCACAATAATTTATTTTAAAGAAAACTTTTAAAATCCTGGATATCATCTAGCAGCAGAGTGCTAGCTAATACAAGTAAAATGATTCCCAACATGATGGGCCTATCTCGTTAAGTACAGGAGTTCCAATGGCCACCTTTCGAAACCATTATCAGATCAACGCCATTTTGTCATATTAATGAATTGTCACGCAATATACATGTGCGGGAAAAATGTCAGCTCCATCGGAAACCGGGAAGTTTGTCAAATTAAGCTTGCAAGATTCCACCCAAACTTAGTTACATACATACATAGTTACATAGCTACATCCAGTGCCAGTTAAATAAAAGTTTTCAAAAAGTACCTCATTAGTAAACTGAGTAAGTTACAAATTCATCCTATAATATCCCAATCAACCTGTTTCATCAAACCATTTACCTATTTTCATCAACACATAAAATCAGTACGCAATCAGCCAAATAAAATTTACAGTCCCCAAGCTCATACCAATACGTTAAATCTGTCAAATGTAACCACTAATCATTGGCTATCTATTGTCCTGTTGTAACCGTTTGTCCACCATCAAATGGACGTGTTACATGAAAATTTATAGTTTGTGCTATAGTCCCAATACATTTAATCTTTGTTTGTTTATTGCTTAGGCTTTTATCTGATTCCTAGAGGACTTGATTATGTCAGTCCTTAGAAAGACACGATCATTATCTTTAAAATATATCCTATGAACATGTTTCAATGTAAAAACAGTCTAAAAGATTGGCTAAAAAGCTTAACACAAAATGAAGTTGAAATTTTTAAATCTACTATAACACAGGTCTACAAAAAAAATATTTTTGTTTGGTGCCGCTAACTTTATGTTATTATTTGGTTAATTAGTCCCCAAGACGTCGTGGGAAACTGTTAAATTCGCGAAGCTACGTTCAGGTTTGTACCGATCGATCATAACCTAAAAAATGTATTTTATAATACTTAATGTTATTATAATCAATTATTTTTATTTTTTTAAATAATAATATCGATGTGTCGTCGTGAAAGTGTTGTGTAAATTATAATCCATGTCTAGAAAACCTATAACAGATGCAGAGAAGAAGACATACGTTGATTACTTTAATATAGAGATGAAGGCTCTGGACAAACCATATGTTCCAAAAATTGTGTGCAAGTTGCGTGATGAAAATTTAAGACAGTGGGCAAACGGTAGGTAAACGTAATCATTTAAAGTATAGTGTGCCGATGATTTGGACAGAACCAAAAAATAACATTGATGACTATTATTTTTGTGTTGTAACTTGTACAGGGTGCGCCAGAGAAACTTACTTATTTGAAAGGTCAATAAAAAAAAAGTACTTCAGTTATTGTTTTAATTTTTTTTTATTTGAGAATACAATATCCCAATTTTTTTTATAAGCAGTCTTAAAAATGACATCGTATAAATGGCGACCCCCATTTGCGCATACACTGATGATGTCGATTTTTGAAATTCGTATCCACTCTTCGCAGCATATCAATCGGTATGTTGGTAATAGGGTCGCGAATGTTGTTCTTGAGGTGTGCTATGGTCCGTGGTCGATCGATATAAACCAGGGATTTCAAATAACCCCATAAAAAGAAATCGCATGGAGTCAAATCTGAAGAGCGTGCCGGCCGTTGGAGATCGCCTCTGAGAGAGATGAGGCAGTCGGGGAAATGTTGTCGCAACAAATTCATTGAGTCTCGTGCTGTGTGTGCTGTGGATCCATCTTGCTGAAACCACACGTTCCTAACGTTCATCTCTTCGAGTCTTGGAAGAAAAAATCCTCGATCATGTTCCTGTAACGAGCTCCATTCACGGTAACTGCGCGTTCGTTTTCTTCAAAAAATAAGGACCAATTATTCCCATAACCGACATCGCACACCAGACAGTAACTCCACAGACACTTCCACACTCCCGAAATGAGTTAACCCACGACAGAATCGAATTACGGCCAGGAACGAGTCTGTAAGGAGGAATTTCAAAGCGAGATTTCACACTTGCGAAATCTCGAAAACTACACGTAGCATTCATAAAGTAAGTATCAATTTTTTATTAGAGTACCGAACGTACTTGAAATCAGTTTTACTTTTAGCGGCACCAAAATCATTGTAGGCCTGTGTAATTTAATTACTTTACTCTCTTTAAATTACAAGTTTGAAAGATAACACAAATGTACAAACTCGAGCGCACACACATACACATACTAACCTATTCATAAATATCCTAAACTTAATTTTAATTTTAATTCTATAATAATATAAGTGCTTATTTTGTAATATCTTTTCTTTTGTTAAATTTGTTAATTCAATTGGGTAATAGCGGGTCATTCCCATTGCAAATATGTTCATTACTTACTGGGAAGACCCGATGTATGGTTGTAAAAACTTCTTTTTAAATAAAGGTACTTTTTTTTTATTTATTTATTATCTTAAGCTAGTAGCTATCCACGAACTCTCCTAAAGTTCACGATTTTAATTAAATTTAGTACAATTTATTACTAAAACGTTTTCAACGCTGTGAAACGCTAATTTCAACGCTGTCAAACGCTAATTTCAACGCTGTGAAACGCTAATTTCAACGCTGTGAAACGCTAATTTCAATGCTGTGAAACGCTAATTTCAACGCTGTGAAACGCTAATTTCAACGCTGTGAAACGCCAATTTCAACGCTGTGAAACGCTAATTTCAATGCTGTGAAACGCTAATTTCAACGCTGTGAAACGCTAATTTCAACGCTGTGAAACGCTAATTTCAACGCTGTGAAACGCCAATTTCAACGCTGTGAAACGCTAATTTCAACGCTGTGAAACGCTAATTTCAACGCTGTGAAACGCTAATTTCAACGCTGTGAAACGCCAATTTCAACGCTGTGAAACGCTAATTTCAATGCTGTGAAACGCTAATTTCAATGCTGTGAAACGCTAATTTCAACGCTGTGAAACGCTAATTTCAACGCTGTGAAACGCCAATTTCAATGCTGTGAAACGCTAATTTCAATGCTGTGAAACGCTAATTTCAAAGCTGTGAAACGCTAATTTCAACGCTGTGAAACGCTAATTTCAGCGCTGTGAAACACTAATTTCAACGCTGTGAAACGCTGATTTCAGCGCTGTGAAACGCTAATGTAGTAATAACCTGTTATTTAACCTACATCATTTGGATTTTTAATTAGGTTTAATGATACAAATTACAATAGATTATGAAAAACAAAACAATACAATTCAGGCATTTCAATCTGCAGATTTTGAGGTTTTGATAACCAGTATAGTAACCAAGATCTATCATCTTGTTGCTATAAATTATTTGTGAAAATTATTCATCAGTGATGTGATGTAATATCGTATTTTGTGTTCCCAATATTAGCAGAAGCAAATCAAAATATCAAGATCACATACATCAGTTTATATATAAAACAATATTTAACCCTACCAAATATAAATGGAGACGTAATATGAAATGAAACTCCCGAGAGCACTTTATTTAGGCCAGTTACGTATAACGCTCAATAAATGGTAGTTCCAGATATTGGACTGAAATTTGTTTTTCCAATAATATTTATGAGTTTTGAGAGATCGTGAGCCGTGTAATGGGGCGAGATTAAATTTCGTTGCCATGGTTACGGTCTATTGATTCCAGACATAAAAATTGATACGCCGATCGCTCAAGTTGCTCGGGATTACGTTTTGTATATTTTTTGTTGTGTAAATATTTGTGTTGGCAGAAGTTTTAATTGGTCGTGTGTAAGTATAATGCGTAGGTGCAAATGAAAATATATTAAAAGTTGTCTCAAGTTTATTTTTAAATGTTTTTTGTACACGTGTTGAGTTCATTACTGAAATTGATACTGTTGTATGTAATCCTCCAAGACCACGGTGTGCGAGCCTTAATGTCTTACCTCAGCTATTGATCTTGGTTGATTTTAGAAGTTAAATATTAAATAATGATTTCCAAACCTACATTATCCTCATGAATGAAAATGATGATGATGAGGAATGATCCTCAAATCCGTGCAAAGAGACTAATTACGTACAAAGCTCAACAATCTGCGAAAAAATGAACTGTAGACTACCAGTCAAACTTAATCAATTTAGTCCAAAATGAAACCAACTTTTTAAAATATTCAAAACCTAGTCGCAGTTCCTTTACACTTTTGATATCCAAGAAAAAATATCTCATGAATTTATACCAAAAGTGGCTGTTGCAAGACGTTGAAATATGGTTTCTCACATAGAAAACGTCTGAGAAAAATGAGTCGAGAGCTGATATTCTTATGGTAATGTGCCCCGGGATAAGCTGCAAAGCAATGACGGGTGGCTTTGGTGGCAACAAGATTTTTCCTTGCTGTCGTTACCCTGTTTTCCTAGCAGGATTTCGGAGTGTATTGTTGGGGAAATGAGTTCTTTTTTCCCGATTTTAGAGTGCGATATTGAGTGAGGTACATATTGATGTTGTCGTTCAATAGTACTGGGCTGTACTGTATTTTGTTGGGAGGAAAACACTGTTGCGGTGATGAAGGCTTTTTCGTGTTGCGATTCGTGATTTCCGGGATTTGATTTGATCCAAGTTAGCGTAGTTTGATGTAATCATTTTGGATATACCTATACAGGGTGATTTGTTAGAGAGGGTACATATTGCAGGAGGGTGTTGAGTACTCTGTTCTAATACGGAATATTACAAAAAATAGGTAAAATTACAATTTTTTTTTTTTTTAATCTAAATTCGACAAAACTATCTCAAACATAAACAATTTCGGCTTAAAGAGTGTTGACTAATGACCTCTAGTGATCTCGCGTACCCCACACCTCCGTCACACCCATCAGCTGTCGAAAAACCATAATTTTGCAAGAATTTTAGATATTTTTAAGTTGCGATTACTAAGGCATTAAGCCATATTCTTTAGTAATAATATTTTTACTGGTCGTATATAACCATCAGCTACCATGACCTTCAATATGTACCCTCACTAGGAAATCACCCTGTATAAACTATACTTACTATATTAGGATATTAAATTTTGACGTTCTAGCTTCAGTATATTATACTGTAGTAACCCATCAAGCGATCAGGTCTTCTCAATAGAGGGATCAGACAAAATCTGATACACTTGTTCAATGTGGACTGAGAACGTGACAATTTTTTAAAGAATTATCTTAATTTTCCTTCACCATCTAGCTCTGCTAGCGCTGCAATACAATATTAATTTCCTTAATCAACTCAGGCGTTCGCTGATGACTTTCTACACCCAGAAAAGGCACCAAAACAGTACTCGTAACTCCAGGGCCCGAATATAAACTTTTTTCGACCCCCATTAAAACGAATTACGTTATAACCGACCCAAGCATTTTTATTACCGGCTCGTAATTACGAAGTTCAATGAGCCGTTCGGAGTAATAACCCGTACGTTGTACTTTCGTCGATGAGGGCGTGATTCGGACGAACTGCGACATTGATTCCCCATTTTATTTCACGGTTCCCGATCGCGGATTAATTGGTAAATGAGTAATTGATTGTGCTGGGGATTGGGAGCGAAAAATGGTTATTAGTTGGCAATTGTTTGTGTGATCAGTCACTAGGTTTTGTAATGACGGTTTTTGTTTGTGCCTGATTTATGTTTTGAAATTATTTTATTTTGTATTACATATTTCGTCGCCTCAGTGCCTGTTTGGCCAATCTGACATTTTTTACGAAAATTACTTTTTAATGCAGTATTATAAAGAATAAAATTTCCATCCGACTGGTAAAATATTTTTTTTAAATTATTCAATTCTAAAACTATAAAAATCTCATTTCATTTTTTTTCTCAACACGGCACTTAACGAAAATTCCGTGCTTGTTTGCTGTCTCCTGTAAAATTTGCTCGAGTGCAGATTGGCCAAACAAGCACTGAGGTGACGATTTATTGATTGGTGTGAATAAATTCAGAAGTCTTTATGAGTGAGTCAGACGTCAGTATTAGGTGCAATTTGTAATCATTTGCCTTGAGGGCATAATACATTTCATTTACACTGCGGCCACTAGCTAAGTATGGCGAAGAAAAAAGCGTGAGATATTCTGCGGTGGACTTTGAGTGGTCTCTAAGGATCACTCGAGTTTGAAATAGAAATATAAACAGAACAGATTACATACGTCTTTGATATTAATTTGATCGAAAATTCTATGACCTTCCTGACATATCCATAATTAAAGACCTGAGAATTATTGTCTAAGACACAGTATCGTGTTCTCGAAAATGGCTCGAGCACATGTCTCCGAATTAGGGGCACATGATGAAGAACGTAATATGAATAATTCATGGCGTGCTGGATCATTGTTTAGCAACGACACGATGTCTCACAATGTAACGTGACCGTAATGTTATGTTTGAATTACGACGAATATATCGGTGTATTTGGTGTTAGATGTTGGGAATATGGATCGAGAAAAAATTGGTTCCGTTTCTTTTGCGTTAGGTTGAATGTAGCATTTTATTGTAGCGCTAATTTTAATTTACTAGTGTCTGATGATTCTGTTGTATGTTTGTGGTGAGAAAAATAAACTATATTCTATATAATATCTGATAGTAGGGACATTAATATTATGGAACTACTCAAATTGAATCAAGTTTGAAGTACACGAAACAATTGACTACCAACTACAGTGTAGTGGGTATAATTAAAGATAATCTCAATAGTTTGTAAGTACCTAATATCTCTGGGGGCGGCGCGACGGGAAAGAGTGCCTTGGGCGTAACGCGTCGCGCCGTCCTTCATTATCCCGTGCTGGGTTCTAGCCTCAGCCGGGGTTCGGACGCTGAGTGTGAGCGGTTGGAGGTTTTAGTGCGGTTCCACTCCCACATACCCGGTGATTTCCTCCAACTAAAAAAAAAACGTAATATCTCTAAAAATGTTCTTGTTGGTCGTTATAACGTCGAGTTTTCTACAAATACACAAAACATATATTAGTAATTAAACTATCTCATCAAACTTAGTATTAAATTAAGAGGAACCGTACTCAGTACTTTAGATTTTTAATTAAAATTTCTTCTAAAAACTTTTATTTTGTCAACAAATCGCAAACAAATCGCGCTTTACTCAAAGAATAAATGCCATCCTAAATAAGACTTGACAAAATATTGACTAACAACACAAATAAAACTCCAAAGAACAATACCGACTGTAACTTTAATTGTCAACTCGATCGAGTTAATTCAAAACGAAATTCCATTTCGATTTTCCAACTCGTAAGTGACAAGTTTCTGACAAATCCATCAAGATTATTGTACCATTAAAACAGTTGGCCAACTGTAAGCCTCCAGAGTTACCAACTACTGAATAACGGTAATTCAATGAATAATTTCTCATAATAAAATCGTAGTTCCAAGTTTAAGCTTGAATGGCTTTGAATTAATTTCTATCCAGAATTAGCCGCCTCGGGACGTACCTGGAACAAAAACAGGAGATAGTTAGAATTATAGTATAGTTACTGACAGATATATTCAATTATGAGATTGTTGTAAACTTAATCAGACACTCACGGTTTTGTATAATACTTTCATGCATTTTCAACGGGTTCCTACCACGATATTTAATTAATTGAGTTGTCTCGATATTTTAACGTTGTTGCAAACGTCATGAGAAGACTGGATACTACTCGATTTAAGAGCAAACAAATCTGTCTACCCTCTTTCTCGATCGCTTTTGGGTAGTACCACTGGAACTCGAACTCACATCACGTACTTAAGAACCCGTTGAAAATGCATGAAAGTATTATGAGATTGTTAATTGTAGAATGTGTATGGGAGATTTTTAGTGATATTATTATATTTATGCTCGTGCGCTAATGTTGAAATTGTTGAATACAATATATTGTTATTTATCAATAAGTAGCTGACCCGTATAACTTTTCCTGGACCACATAGAGAGGAACAATTGACCAGTTAATCCCTAATGTAGATCAATTAAATAAATGATTAAATTTAATTCACAAATAATATAGCTAAGTTATAAACTAATTTAGACACTCGCGGTTTTCTATAATACTTTCATGAACATTTTTTCTTACTGAGGAACTGCGAGTAGGTCATTTAAGAGCAGACAAATCTGTCTACCCTCTTTTTCGTTCGTTTGCCGGTACCACTCAGTCTTCCCGTGATCATGGCGCTTGAAACAATGCTGAAATATCGGGACCGCTCAATTAAAAATAATCGTGGTAAGAACCCGTTTAGTAATAGTGTAAGTGATGTAGATAACCACGAGTGCTTAAAGTTAAACATTCTCTATGTCTGGTTTATCTAATATATATTATAAAGGCGAAAGTTTGTAAGTATGGATGTATGGATATATGGATGTATGTTTGTTACTCTGTCACGTAAAAACTACTTAATGGATTTGAATGAAAGTTTACCACAATATAGCTTATACATCAGAATAACACATAGGCTACAATTTTTGATAATACGGGACGAACCTGAAGTCCACGCGAACGAAGTCGCGGGCAAAAGCTAGTAGTCCTATATTTTTAAAACTTTGTAAGTAAACATAACTTCCCTTTTAGCGAACGTAATTTTCGTCGTATACATTTAATATTCTTAATTTTCCAATACAGTCTAAAAATAATCTAGACAAGATATTACTGATATTCTGTTGAAATTGAAGGACCTCGTATCGTGTCCGCTCGGATCGGTTTCGCCGCCCTGTCTATTTCTGACGAGGCCTATATAGGGTTGTCACGTCATTATAGTAGGAAAAACTAGGCAGTTTTGGATGGGTAGTTTGCCTGAATGTGATTGATTAAATTGAGTTTGAATATTAGCGAAGAGGTTAGTAGAAATAGCAACTAATATAAACGCAAACAATCTCTTGTACCTGTACCAACCCATTACTACCCACTGTTGGTGTTGCTAAGTGCAAAGTTTTGAGAAGCGACATCTCTGATCGTAGGAACGAACTAGTAGTTTCCATAGTGACTATTGTCAACGATGTAAAAGTATTATGTTAAAAAGGAAAATGTAAAAGCATAATAAATTATATAGTCTAACAGTTGGGCTCAGGTCTCCTCCGAAGAGGGATTAGGCATAGTCCACCACGCTTGCACAGTGCGGATTGGGGACTTCACATATCTTCAAAGGATTTTTAGAATCCTTTTCCGACATGCAGGTTTCCTCACGATGTTTTCCTTCACCGTTTTTAGCCAGTGGTGTTGTGAAAAATTGCACATAAATCTTCTAAACAATCTATTGATGAAGTACAAATATTTTGGAATATTTGGAGCGCTATGATTAATCGTGAGGGCAAAATTAATGTTTTCCGCATTTAAAATCTAGTTTAATACCAATGAAATGTTACCTTAAAGCTAGACAAGAGTAAAGACTCAAGGAACGTCTCAACGTTTCGAACGCTTGAGGAGGGTACTTAAAGTTAGGTCGTAGGTAGCGACCCCTCAGTGTCCCTTGACATTGCAGAGGTTCATGAGCGACGGTAACCACTTCCTATCAGGTGGGCCGTTGGCTCGTCTGCCTACATGGGAATAAAAAAAATAAATAAATATATGTTAAAAATATGTATTTAAGCCGAATATTCCTATATGCGGTTTTATCCACAAGCCTGGCAACCCTAGATCTACCCATGCGTTCAGTTTTCAAGGCTCAGTTCCGTTCAATCAATTTACTGCGGTTATAACCATAATTATATTAGGTATCGTTTTAATTATATACTTTTAAGGTTTCATTAAATATAATTAACTAGTTAATGGTTAAATTTTGGAACGAAGTTTTTTATCGCGCGTTGTGAAAGGGGGCTAGACGGAAAAAATTCTTACGAAAAGTTATCACGACACTTTTTTGTTTTAGATGATTATCGCTAGATGGCGCTGTGATCAAAATCTTTTAAAATACGTTCCTTATCGCGCGTTACGTTAGGAAAAAAAATAAGATATCTTTTAATTGAAAGGAACTTCGTTCTATTCGGGTGATCCGTGACACCTCTCAAGTTTTTCATATTTTGAGGACGGTTTCATGAGCTTCTGATGCGTCTAATTTAACATTACCATTGGGATTATCTTTTCACATAAGAAGTCTATGATTTCTTTAACAAAAGAATGTTACTTAAGATTCCAACATAAGTTTGACTAAAATATCAGTAGTGATTTTAGCTATTTTATATGTGCTTTTTTTTTAGTTGGAGGAAATCACCGGATCTATGTGGGAGTTGAACCGCACTAAAACCTCCAACCGCTCACACTCAGCGTCCGAACCCCGGCTGAGGCCAGAACCCAGCACGGAGTTACGAGGGATGGCGCGACGCGTTACGCCCACGGCACTCTTTTCTGTCGCGCCGCCTTATGTGTGCTTTGAATTTTCAAAACTCCAAGATAATTTGCAACAAGGCAACGTCGCATTCTGACCATATCAAGTTTCAATCCATTCCAAAAGTAAGACCAAATAAAAACAGTACTAGTAAGAACCCATTACTGCAAATAGGCTTAGGACTCCTCGGTAGAGGGATCAGGTATAGGATGCATAGTGGAACACTTCTATCCAATTCTGGTTGAGAATATAGAAAAAAAAAAACTTGAGAGGTGTCAAGTGACACCCGGATGGAACGAAATTCCTTTCGATTAATTAATGAGGGAATTGTAATAAAATTTAATTTTTTTACTAATTATTATAACTTAAATAAAATATTTTGATCACAGCGCCATCTAGCATTAATCATATAAAACAAAATAAGGAATTGTTTTAAAAAAAAAAAAATCACAGCGCCATCTAGCGCTAATCATCTAAAACAAAAAAAAGTGTCGTGACAACTTTTTCATAAGAATTTCCGTCTAGCCCCCTGTCGATAACGCGCGATAAGGAACTTCGTTCCAACTAATATTCAAAAAAAACAAACCTTACCCTTCACATCTATACATATAATAAAATGATAGAAAAGTCAACATTGCAAAATACAGTCTCCCAAGTCAAACAACCGTTGAACATAATGATGGCGCAATTCAGAATCCATACATTTTGTTCTGTAAAAAAGTCAGCTTTGTCCGGGATAAACTCGAAAACTGCAGCACCGATGTACTTCAAATTTGGCAAGAATATTGCTTAGAAGTCGGGTCAACACATAGGCTATATATTATGGTACTATCATCTCCGAGGAACGGGATATAAATATAATAAATTTCATTAAACATATTTAGAGCACCGACATCTATCGGCGTTCAAGTCAAATTTCATGTGGAAGCATTTTTTTATTAGTACGAGAGCTAGCAACGTCGGGAAAACAAACATTTCAGTAAAGCCAGCTTTTATTTTTATATATGCTATCTCTCATACTCTTTCACTTTTATATCAGTTGGCAAATTAATTTTAGGTTTTTAAGTGGTAAGTAAAACTTCATAAAAAAAAAAATATTCAGAATTATCGTCTGGCACAGAAGAACAACAAAAAAATATCTGGCAATAATAAATTCATGTAGCAAAAGTATAATAAAAATCGGTTTTTTATCCGGACCTCACCACTACCGGCTGGAGGCTACTACTTGACAGTCCGTATCGGTAAATACTCTGTTAAAAACGTTGCTAGCTCTTATATCATAATTTAAATTTGATTGTGTCATTTTTGGCAATGTCAATGGTTATTTTTTTAATTGTCATAGATACAAAGAGTTCTGTTCCTTCTTCAAAATTGTGTCTTTAATTCGTTTCAGAGATTAGCAAGATCTAAATTTCATTAAGCAATTTTAGAGCAACGACATCTATTGGCCTTCAAGTCGAATTACATATGGAAGCTTTTTTTTGTTGATTTAAATAATTTAAATTTGATTATGTCATTGTGGGACAATGTTTCCTATTTACTAACTAGATGGCGTTGGCGTATAAATTTGAATTATTGTGAATCGCGCTATTATTTCGTACACCAAATGTCAAAACTGAGGTTACCTGCTTTGCTATAAGTCATTGTGGTTAATCAAATTGAACTCTTTAGCTATCATTATATTATTATTTAGTTTCCACTTAAAATACTAAAAATGCCTGGATAACGATCTAATTTATCCCAATGCTCAAACGATACTCGAAGGAAAAAGTTAGCTCGATGTCTAGAAACCGCCGTTGAGCATGAAGCTAGGTTGGCTAATGGCTACTCTTTAAGAACACATTGTGGAAACTCAGTCGATCCAATATCTTGAAGAGCAGGATACTCAGTTAAGGAGAGATCACTCTCAGCCTGCTCTTTCACGGTCGTCGGAGACTGATGAGCAGCTTGAAGAGCGTAGTACAGCTGCTCAGCAGAGTTACCAGGACGTATGTGACGATACTTCTGCTCATGTATCGCAAGACCCGGACAGAATGCAGGAGTTGCAAGAGCAACCATGGCTAAATAAAGAGGGAAGTGGATTCATGTACAATGTTGCGATTAACTACGCCGCACACGGAGATATTAGCAATCTTAGAAGAAGTGTGCGCCCTTTGTCGAGCCCGCAAATGGAGAGGGGAGCCCAATGGAATGTTTTGTGCATCTGGTAAGGTACGCTTGGAGTCTATGCAAGACCCACCAGGACTGTTGAAACTCTTACTAAGCGGCGAACATCCGGGTCCAGCCAATTTTTGAAAAACATTCGAGCCTATAACAGCGCCTTCCAGATGACTTCTTTTGGTGCAAATCAAATCGTTGAAACAGGGTTCATGCCGACATTCAAGATCCAGGGACAAGTTTACCATCAAATTGGTTCGCTGCTACCTACAGATATTTCAAAATTTTTGCAAATTTATTTTGTGAGTGATTTTGAAGAACAAGCAAATCTACGAAGTAGATCCATCCCCAATTTAGACGTGCTCAAGAATTCTCCGATATCCTTCTAAGTCTTGGTGAAGGTACTCTACCAGAAGAGAGAGGTGGACAAGTGGTGCTTCCAAAGTCTCTCGGTAGAGTTGTATCCAGCTTAGAAGAACTCATTCGTTGTGTGTACAACGAAATCAGTCGTATATCACACAGCAGAATTCTTGGGGTGTGAGCGAGCCATTTTGACACCCTAAAATGATCAGGCTGCAGCAATTAACGAATTCTCTCAGAAATTGAGGGAAATGAACTGTCGTCGAGCAAGACGATGCTACACATTATCCTGTAGAATTTTTGAACTCTCTGTCAGCAAGTAGTTTTCCAGCGCATACTGTCAAGCTGAAGGTCAGTGTCCCGATTATGCTTCTTCGGAACCTATCTCTTCCGAAGTTGTGTAACGGGACCCGTCTTAAAGTCATCTCGCTCCACAAAAACACAATTGAGGCGGAAATTCTTACGGGTTCTGGCGTCGGCGACGCAGTATTTGTATCACTCATTCCTCTCATACCATGAGGTATGTTCCTAAACTTTCCGTTCCAGTTCAAGCGCGTACAGTTCCCTGTGAGTGTTTGCTTCGCGATGACTATCAATAAGTCGCTGGGGCAGACACTGGGGACAGCGGGTGTCGACCTCAGGACGGGCTGCTTCTCACACGGGCACCGGTACGTCGCTTGCTCCCGCGTCACCGGTCCGGACTCTCTTTATATTTTGGCTGCGGAGAGCCAAACCACTATTGTGGTTCATTGAGAAGTTCTTTATAGTTCTTTATAATATGCTTATGCATGTTTTTTTTTACGCTATCTTCTAATCTTATCTTATATTTGTCTTAATTTGATTATTTTCTACATCTGCTTTAATCACAACTTTTGCCTTAACTCAGCAAAATCACCTTAAAGTCATTTATTCGAAGCGGGTCGAAATTAGCACTTTTTGCACTTCAATTTTCCAAAAAGCATTCTGTTACTCTGTTTAGTGTAGATATGAAAGGTAAAGAAGAAAACCAGTAAATTAATGTTAGTTTAAAAGATACAATTGTTGGTATATTATTATGGTGTAGTACATAGCATTCACGCAGACGACGTCGCGGGCAATAGCTAGTATATATATATTTGAGTTCACATTAAACCCACATACCGGTTTAATATCACATAATAAATCTCTCAGGATCACATTACTGGTTCACGTGGAAAGGTTTTGCTCACGCGATGAAGGATTCCAAAAGGTGATATTAAGGACACACTTTAATATACTACCTTATTAATTAAAACCCTTTCTTTTCTAAACGAATATAATATCTATATTGATTTATTTACAACAAAGAAATACTATTTAAAAATAGAATATAAAAACAGAGGGTCACTGAAGACGAGGTCTACGAGCCAAGTCATCGGTGGTCAAGACTCTAGAGAGAGGAACCTCCTCACAATACGCGCCGTGTCAGGAACGACCGCCTGAATCTGGCCCTTTACCCAGCCGGGGAGCGAAAGCTTCTCAAGATGACGGTCGAAGCTTGTCGCTATTAGACCGTGCACTGATACAATGATCGGAACAATGATTATAATAATTATAATTCTAATGTACCTGGAGTAATCTTTGGATTATTTTTCATACCTTATTATGGTGTTTGTACATCATTGCGGGCTACCAAAAATGGATCCATCCATCCTTCAGCTTGAAGAATATAACATAGTCACCCTATAATTTCCAATTATACTAACGAAGAGCTCACCGTGAAATGTTCAAGAACTGAATGCCTCTTTAGGAATAATACAATTTTTTAATATTTTCAGAATTGTAGAATATGAACATAAAATTTACATATACGAATACAAAATGCATTTTAAAATACATTATTTTATTCAATTATATGCAAATGAAAACATTACAAACCTTGCACCGTTTCTTTGAGTTGAACACAAAATGATACCTCTTAGAGCATAATTTAATACACATTAAGCGCACACATTCATAATTCATGAGAGAATTTAAAGCTACCTGAGTACGAATTCGATATAATTTTGGAAATTAAAAACGGGTAGCGAGCTTGAAATAATTGCCAAGCTTCTCATATACGAACATTTGCATAAATAAATGAAGACTGGGTATCTTCTTTACTTTAATTTTGTATATTATTATATCCCTCTTTGAAAGTCGTCGCCTCAGTGCTTGTTTGGCCAATCTGTACTCGAGCAAATTTTACAGGAGACAGCAAACAAGCACGGAATTTTCGTTAAGTGCCGTGTTGAGGAAAAATTGAAATGAGATTTTTATTGTTTTAGTTATTTTTTTAAAATATTATTGTTGTAATATTTTAAAAAAATATTTTACCAGTCGGATGGAAATTTTATTCTTTATAATACTGCATTAAAAAGTCATTTGCGTAAAAAATGTTAGACTGGCCAAACAAGCACTGAGGCGACGAGGTGTCGAAGGAAATATATACATTATACTAGCTACCCCGTGCAACTTCGTCTGCGTCGAAAAAAAAATGAAGGGTGGACTACTCCTAACATTAAGGGGGATGAAAAATAGATGTTGGCCAACTCTCATAGATACCGGATAAGCACAAAAAATTTCATCAAAATCGGTCAAGTTGTTTCGGAGGAGTATGGCAACGAAAACCGTGACACGAGAATTTTATATATCAGATACTGTTCATTGGTGATTTGTTAAAACTATCAGAGCTTTTGTGAAGTAGACAGGTAAAATTTGGACGTATATAAGAAATTATGAGCTATTAACTATTCAAAAATATAAGACGACAATAAAATATAAACAAAACAATATACATGGCATATACAGGGTGATTTTTAAAGAAGGTACATATTGCAGGAGGGTGATATTGATCTAATACGGAATATTACAAAAAATAGGTAATTTATTTATTGTTTTTTCAATCAAAATTCGACAAAACTACCTCAAACATAAACGATTTCGGCTAAAAGAGTGTTGACTAACGACCTCTAGTGATCTCGCGCACCCCATACCTCCGCCCTAACACCCTACCTCACACCCATCAGCTGTCGAAAAACAATTATTTTGCAAGCATTTTAGATATTTTTAAGTTGCGATTACTAAGGCATTAAGCCATATTCTTTGGTAATAATATTTTTACTGGTCGTATATAACCATCAGCTACCATGACCTTCAATATGTACCCTCACTAAGAACTCCTCACCCTGTATAAACAGATAAAGTTTGTTTCCCAGTTGAGTGGGTTCTGTTATGTCACATAAGCATAAACAAATCTGTCATCTTTAAATTATTGCACCTTTATTACTCTGTTTTCGCGAAATATACATTCTGCATGTTCAGTTGTTTCACAATCTCCTCTTCCTATTTTTATGGCTCGTTCATTATAAATATTCGTCCATAAATATTTATGATTGTATCTTCTGAATCATAGATTTCCATTCGATCTTCACATGCATGAGATATGAATCGAATGGTTTTTAAATTTTTGTTTTGAGGTTAGGTTGTTTATTGTTATCTTCAAGATATAGGTTGACTTGTTAGTGATGGTAAATATTGAAGGAGACGAGTACTCAATTCTAATACAGAATTTTTTTTTTGTAAAAAGCAAAATTCGACTAAAATATGGCAAACAAAAATAACTTCTGATTCAGACAACAGAGTGTTGACTCACCTCAAGTGATCTCGCGCAATATAAAGTATAAAATAAGAAGTAAGTACAAGTAAATGTAATAATTGTTTTTAAGTCGAATAAAATGTTTTTAATGAATGGTTTTAAAGTAGATGGATGAAGGAGGAGAGGAAAGCCGACGAAAAGATGGTCGAATTGTGTGGGATGATATGTTGGTTTGTGGTGTGACAGATGATGCATATAAAGATATTGTTGTAAATAGGTTTTATTTATTTTGAATTTTTGTTTATTTATGAAAATGATTTGTCATAAAAACAAGATGACTTTTATATTTAAAAAATGTACAGTTTTTTAGTTTGGTTTTTATTGTAAAAGAGAAAACATCGAATATATTTTAGTTTTATTAATTAAATGCACCTTGAGGGATTTCCAACAGATATATAAAGGAATGGAGAGATTAGACATACTGCACCGACCCCATGTAAATGGGACAAGGTGTAGCGAAAAAAAACAAAGGAATTATTTTTAATTAACTTATTGTATTAAATTTCCTATCAACAAAGACATTAGTTGTAATGATACACCATTAGTCAAACTCATACAACCCCAGTGAGCACTCAAAATATGAATCAGCTGCACTAGCGTGTACACAATCTACGTAATCACCACTCCATGCTTCGTAACAATTACTGTTAAAAAAACCATCCACTTCAGATTGAAACAGCGATAATTGGTCACAGAGGAATTTACCTTTATTATTAACACGAACTTTCGTAATGATTGTTTGGTTCATTTTGAAACTTACGATTCAAGAAATATATTTTATAGTCACATTGAACTACATTTGAACACCATAGTTAGTTCGCTTATATGAAAGCATTGCAGTATATTGCAACATTGTGTAACGATAATCTACTCATCGATACCTACACTTCCTACACATTATTATTAAGAGGGGGGGGGGGAGCGATGGGCACAGGTAACCCATCAGGTCACTGCGACCCTTACGGATCTATTGTAACCATCCCCCTGTGTTACAAATCTGCGCCAAGACTCAGGTCCAGCATGAACTGGACTATTTTCCTGGGGCGGATGTCCCTAATATCTTCAGGGAACAAGAAGGGAAGCAGGGCAATCGCAGAGCAAGTGAAGAGGGGTTTCCTCCTCCTCTTCACATAGTCTGCAAGTAGGGTCCACCACATGACCAAGCCACCACATGTGCCTGATAATCTACTCATCGATATCTACTCTTCGTACACATACTAGATTTGATATCAAATAAGACCTAAAAACTTTTCTACAGTGCGAGACTTGTATTTGAGTACATTTTATGGTTTTGATAGAATAAATCTTATAGACTGCATGTATTTACTATACGGGTAATTGTGAGTGTGTATATAGTTGAATTTTGCCGGTATATACAGATATTTAAGTTTCACAATTTACTATAAATTTCACTGCAATTTTGCGCACATTTTTGATATACCCATCAATGTGCTTTTTAACCAATATGGTTAGGTTATGCATAACTTATTATCTTATATCCATTGCACGCCACTGTACACCTCTTTAAGGTACACTCTTTTCATTATGAAACACCAGTAGGTACTAGTCTATCAAGTCTTTAAAACTTTGCTACATAAATTCAAGTTTGTCCACAATAAGTATGTAGACTAAACTGCAATTCTTGAAGCTGGTCGCTCGTAAATCTCGCATGAGTAGGATAAAGTTTTGTAATAGAAGCAAGTCTTATGCCGCGTTTCCACATTGGCTCGCCAACTTCAACTTTATCTTGGTAGGCCAATTGTCAAATGGTGTTTCAATGCCGGCAATGCGAAAACCCCGTTGACATGTTGGCCGTTACCGTTATTTGTTTTTACGTGTGTTGGACGTTGGTGAGCCAATGTGGAAACGCGACATTACATACTGGATTGAGTATGCGAAACTTTCTTATTGATATCTCACAGTTTGATTCGTTTGACTAGGAAGTTTTAGAAGTGCTGCGCATACTTAGTTGTATGGTAATATGATTTGATGTATGAACTAGAATGTTAGGATTGGTCTTGTAATCCATATTTTATAAAATTTATGTTTAAATATTACGAACTTATTCAGACACTCGCGGTTTTCTATAATAGTTTCATTCTGTTTCATGCATTTTCCCAAAAGCGAACGAGAAAGAGGGTAGACAGATTTGTTTGGTCTTAAATCGACCCGCAGTATCCAGTCTTCTCGTGATCATGACGTTTGCAACAACGTTGAAATATCGAGATAACTCAATTAATTAAATATCGTGGCAAGAACCCGTTGAAAATGCATGGAAGTATTAAAAATTACGTCTTATGAAACAGAAACTGATCCTGGCAACTTAGTCTGCGTCAAAAAGGGGTTCAAACAGCACTGTTCTAATAAGACCTACAAACTCGTAGTACATTTTGTTCTATAATAATCAATAGTTTTCGCAGCGCACGCAATGTAAAAAAGACTTGGGTATTTTTTTCACACCTTTGCTAGACATTATTGAAGTTTTACTACCGATCTTTATTTCTTTCTAAAATAAAATGTAGCCTATATTACTCGTAAATAATGGAACTTCCGAATGGCCAAAGATTTTTAAAAACGATCCAGTAATTTTTGAGCCTATTCATTACAACCAAAGTAAGTTTTCCTCTAAGTATTTTAGTAGTTATTTTCTTTTTTCAAGATTGTAATTTGGTATCGATACAAACGGTTAATTTGACTGATAAATGTACTAGTAAGATCTCCACGAGACAGGCTTGACCTAGTGTGGAGATCTAATATTTAATTGTATATTACACTGTAAATTTTGGCTGAATATATTTAATCTCAAATATTTTTAATGTTAATCTTAATCTCTTATTAGTGTATATAAGTATAGATAAGGCTATTCCAAAGTGAACTCTAAACAATGTACTCCGCACACCAAAATTTCTATCCCAGCAATGTTACCATGATAATACAGAATTCAATAAGCCTCCCATAAATCAAATTAAAAGCTCGGGGTCATTTTAATGAACTTAATTATGTGCGTGTCCAATTTAAACATCACGTTTCGGCATTGAAAGGTTATTTCGGAACAGAATTTCAGGTCCGAACTATAACGGCGGTAATTTACGTCAAATACTGAAATAGAGGTTTAATTACTATACGGTGTGTACTTCAATTTGGTTTGATATTTTTTCTTTTATACAGGGTGATTTCCTAGTAGTACATATTGAAGGTCATGGTAGCTGATGGTTATATACGACCAGTAAAAATATTATTACCAAAGAATATGGCTTAATGCCTTAGTAATCGCAACTTAAAAATATCTAAAATTCTTGCAAAATGATGGTTTTTCGACAGCTGATGGGTGTGGCGGAGGTGTTGGGTGCGCGAGATCACTAGAGGTCATTAGTCAACACTCCTTAAGCCGAAATTGTTTATTTTTGAGGTAGATTTGACGAATTTAGATTTAAAAAAAAAATTTGTAATTTTACCTATTTTTTGTAATATTCCGCATTAGAACAGAGTACTCATCACCCTCCTGCAATATATACCCTCTCTAAAAAATCACCCTGTATAGGAAAAGGATTCTAAATTTCCTTTGAAGATATCTTCTACTGGTTTAGTGGTCGTAGACTGCGTAGTATTGCTTAAGTGATAATAGAATTGAGAGGAATGATTAAAGCCTGAGGTAGTTTTAATATTTAGAACCACCTAGGTCAATAATTAATTTCAGTTTTAATCCGTTTTTGCAACGTGGTGCGTTGTAGCTATTAGTATGTATTTCTCAAGGATACCAGAGCAGTATACCATTTTTTTTTTAGTTGGAGTGGACCACCGGATCCCCCAACTCCCACATACCCGCACCCGCCCCGCGGGTATGTGGGAGTTGAACCGCAGTAAAACCTCGAACCGCTCACACTCAGTGTCCGAACCCCGGCTGAGGCCAGAACCCAGCACGGGGTTATGAGGGACGACGCGACGCGACGCGTATACCATACCAAAACAATTGGAAACTAGTTGAATACTAATATTTGGATGTTTTATCTAAATATTCAGAAATTAAATATACACAATTCATATTTAATACTGATACCAATTTATTATTTACCTTTGACCAATCATTTTGTAATTACAAAGTTATTGTAATCAACTTCAAAACAATAATTACATATGTCGTTAGTACACCTTGTGGAATTGAAAACAACCAAACCAAATTTGATTTTAAAAACTTCTATTGAAAGTTAAGTTCATCTAATTCAAATTATTAGTGAGCAGTTTGTTTTCAACCAACTAATGAGTCAGCTATTATACAGGGTGGATCTGTAACTTTGGACAATCTGACGTGGGGTGAATGACCTGTCGAAATACAACTTAGTACCATTTTTATTTTTTGGATGGGTTAAATTTTTTTCTGACATTGTATGGAAAACGTACGACTATCGTTGCGGACTTCCATACTATGAAGAAAATTTTTTTTATCCAATTCCTAAAATAAAAGTGGTTCTAAGTTTTATTTCATCAGGTCATTCACCCCACGTCAGATTGTCCAAAGTTACAGATCCACCCTGTATATCCAATGGTTGACGGTGCAAAAAATATCTTTGCAAATAACATACTAATAGACAAAGAGATGCAAAAGTTAAATCTAAATAACAACTGGTAGGTATTTAATCCTTATCTTCTCTTATAGAACATTTAAATAATACGCACGCCATAGGATAAAAACTTGAGAGGAGTCATGGGACACCCTTATAGAACGAAGTTCTTTTCGATTTAAAGATATCTTATATATTTTTTTCCTAACGTAACGCGCGATAAGAAACGTATTTTAAAAGATTTTGATCACAGCGCTATCTAGTGATAATAATCTAAAACAAAAATAAGGAACGTGTTTTAAAAGATTTTGATCACAGCGCCATCTAGCGATAATCATCTAAAACAAAAAAGTGTCGTGAAAACTTTTCGTTAGAATTTTTTCCGTCTAGCCCCCTTTCACAACGCGCGATAAGGAACTTCGTTCCAATAACAACTGGTAGACCTTATTTAATCCTTATCTTCTCTTATCGAACATTTAAATAATACGCACGCTATAGGATAATACTCGTAAATAAAGCAAAATGTAACAACCAAAAATGGAGAACATGAAGAGCTTCCGACCGCGTAAAAACCGAAATGAAAACATATACCCAATATAGAATGTAGCAGACGCATAACAAGCGTAAATAAAATTTAATTTAGCGCTCATTAATTCACTAAAGTAGCGCAGACCTTACGTCGTATACGGCAAAATTGGAAAGGTCTTTCCACCCTTTTGATTTGATATAATGCGGAGGCCTTCTTAAATCGGGCAAGTAACCCCGTGATTCTTCATAGTCCGCTTAATTTCCGGGCTGCCTGCCTTAAGCCTCGGTTTGCTTTAATCTCAAGACTTGGGCGCCATCTTGTGAATTTTCACTTATTTATCGCGCACCGTATTCCTGAAATTATCGCGTTAAAATTTTATGGCGAATGAAGTGTGCCTTGCTGTGTGCACGAGAATTAATTATAATTTTAATGATGGTTTATTTTTTGTCTTTGGTATTTTTGTTTTGCATTCCCTTCGTCTATATCAAAGGGTGTTTTTGTTCGTTTTTTAGCCGTAAATGAAATCCGTAACTCTCTTTGCAAGACATATATCTAGGAAAAACTCTTTCCTAGACTAATGAAGATGTGTCATTGTATGTATTACATCATGCAGCTTAAGTATAATAATTTACGTTTGTATAACTATTTCTTTCATATACAGGATGTTAAAATCCGATGAAACAATACTTTCACAGCAAATAGTATACTTGATGTAGAAGCCATCCACCAAGTCTGAGTTTTCTAGGCATAATATATCATAAGTTATAACTAATCAAAACTACGTGTTTATTAGTGCGTGATCAACCCTACCGTACTGACGTACACCAACAGCTAAAGACTTAAGCCGGCTAGTCACCTCCTGTATCATAGAACATTGTATTAATACACGGGACAAAAATCACATTCTAAACAGGATACATGCGGCTGTGTTCGCGAAAATAGATATAGCACGCTGAATGTAGGTCAGGATAGGGTTGTCAAAATTTTTCAACTTTGTATGGGAAAATAAAGTGATCATCTCCGTTTCAAAAGTATGTGTATATGATTTGAAATGTGATATAGATTAAGCCCTCAAAGTATTGTTTCACCGGGCACCAACGCCCTGTATAATTTAAAAAAAATTGTAGTTCCATGAACGAAGGTAATCACTAACGTTCAGGCAGCATGTAACTTCGTCTGCCTTCATGTCAATAAAAAGACTCGAAACTTAACGAATGAACAGTTTTTCACAAAAACTATCCACAACACGGCAGAAACATCAAACACGAGCTATCAATCGATTCTTAATGAGAAAGAACCATTAAAAACCATCACTAGCTCACTCGATCTAAGTACAAAGGCATATCCACCGTTTGTGGCGATGTTAATACCGGCACAACGCTTAATGAAGTAGCTGGGACAAACAAAGGCGATAGAGGGGCGAGTTTAGGGATCCGTGGAGAAAAATGTAGCCATTTTGCTTTTTTATTATTGTAATTTTTTTTAATTGCTATGTAGGCAGATGAGCCAACGGCCCACCTGATAGGAAGTGTTTACCGTCGCTCGTGAACCTCTGCAATGTCAGGGGACACTGAGGGGTCGCTACCTACGACCTAACTTTAAGGACCGTCCTCAAGCCTCGTTTGCTACGAACCAAGTCAGGGCAAGTGGGAAGCAGACGTTAGTTTCGTATAATTAGTAATTTACGACAAAACTTACTTCATAAAGTATATTTCTTCTTATGACATAATAATACAAGGTTAGATTTTTCAAGATTTAGATACAGTATAATAAATGCAAAGTGAATATTGAATGAAACCTTCTCGATTTTACCTTCACTCCTGATGCTATCCCTTGGGTACCAGATTGCTGCCTGTTTACTCTTAACATGACAAACTCGTCGACACTAATTTGGTGGCACTTATTTGGTGTTGGCTATTTTTTTTTTTTTTTTTTTTATTGCCACGTAGGCAGACGAGCTAACGGCCCACCTGATCGTAAGCGGTTACCGGTTGCTTTGGCTTGCAGCTACCGCTGACAGATCCCAAAGGATTTAAATTTGTTTGAAATATACATATACTTGAATAATGATATTTATATTGAATAAGGACTCTTAGATATTATGTTTAATAACTTCAACCTGTAGTGTAGATATAACTTCAAAAGACTGTATCAACCCATTACTGCCCACTGTTGGCCTCAGGTCTCCTTAGAAGAGGGATTAGGCATAGTCCACCACGCTTGCACAGTGCGGATTGGGGACTTCACATATCTTCAAAGGATTTTTAGAACCCTTTTCCGACATGCAGGTTTCCTCACGAAGTTTCCTTCACTGTTTTTAGCAAGTGGTGTTGTGAAAAATTGCACATAAATATTTTTCCCATTTAGATTTAGAGGTACAAGCCGGCCGGATTTGAACCCACGACCTCCCGTTCGGAACGCGCTTCGACCACTTGGCCAACATGACTTCTTTCATAATAACTTTAAGAATAGTATCAATTCACAAAAGCCTAATAAGCGACCTATGTATTTGTATAAGCCCATTACTGATTACACATACACACACACCTACATAAAAACTCGAGTCTTTTCAGTTTGATTCCAAGCAAGCAAGGCAAGGCATTCCAAACTTTTTAAATCTTCTTCGATGTCAAAATTTTTCACGATGTCTTCACCGTTTAATGCAGATGTGTCATCCAACTGGAAACTTTTTTTTTGGAACGAAGTTCCTTATCGCGCGTTATCGAAAGGGGGCTAGACGGAAAAAAATCTTACGAAATGTTGTCACGACACTTTTTTTGTTTTAGATGATTATCGCTAGATGGCGCTGTGATCAATATTTTATTTAAGTTATAATAATTAGTTAGTTTTGTTTTAATTAAATTATTATAACTTAAAAAAAATCTAAATTTATTATATAGATGGCGCTGTGATGTTAGGCAAAAAAAAATTAAGATATCTTTTAATCGAAAGGAACTTCGTTCGTGACACCTGTCATGGGACATCCGAATAGAAGTTTTTTATTGGTGTATACAGAACCCTCCAACGCTTTTATGACTCGCAACCACCCTGTTCTTTTTACTATTCCGGAATGAGTGTAAACTCGCTAAGTGCAAACAGAAAGCTGTTTGATTGGGGACTTACCTTCGTGGTTTAATCATTGTTTGTGAAGAAGGCCCCGGTGAGATTCTTTTGTCACTCTGTTTGGCAAATAGATTAAATTGAGTGCCGCTTGTTTAAGGAATTGGCTTTGGACTTTTGTGTGGTCCTGTTTTATTTATAGACTGTGTATTACTAGCTGATCCGTAGTGTAGTTTCGCGTAAGTACATCGCAAAGGGTTAAACCAAAGTTTCTGATTTGAGTAAAAAAGATCAAAGTAAAGAGTAGTTTTTACGATATGAATAACCTTACAAATTAAATTCTACATTATACTTTCATGCATTTTAAGTTTGAATAAGTTTATAAATTCTACATATTGTGTTGGTGAAATCCATTTTTAAAGTTTGGAAAGGGTCAACTAATCGAAATGATCGAGTTTTATTGTTTAAAAATAGAATTACCGAATATTTCTTTTGAAATTGCCGCCCTCACATTACCCCCCTCTTTAAGCAAGCCATTTTCAGATTAGTAAATCAGTTATTACGCCATAAAATAATCTCTACAATTAAAATACACCTAATCATTAATTTAATTTATTCATTTTAATCAAGTTTACACGAACATTTAATTATAAATTCAAACATAGTTTAAGGCTAGAGCACACGCAAGTTACATCGAAAACTTGTAATTAAATCTTGCTTGATAACAATCAACGGTGCTCGCTATTGCCAATTTAATTACAATCTACGTTGTAATCAAGAGACACTGATTGCCTAGTTTAAATTGATTACATTACTAAAAGTCATAGTGGAGTCGTTGAAGTGCTTGCCTTCCGAGAAGTCACTGGTTCAAAATATTTTTAATTACAAAAATGAAAACGACCGACTTTCATTTCTCAAGCATAAAATCTACCAGTTAGATTTTTATAAAATTTATAGGAGATAATGCTTTCTCATTAAAAAAAAATTATTGAATTCGGTTCATACAAAATACCCGCAGAAACGCATAGCATATTGTGATTTTTTCTACTAAAAATACACATTTTAAACACAGATTTGAAAGTACTTATTCGATCATAAACAAAAAAATATGGGACCACCTTTCATCTGATACCTAAATCATTAAAATCGGTCCACCCATACTAAAGTTATCGAGGAACAAACATTTTAAAAAAACCACTAAAGCTTAATGTTGTGGCGACCAATAATAACGCGCGAGATCCTGAATCGCGGTTACAACATTTACAGAAATCTTCGCATATATACGACATCTGAAATCTACTACAAAGGGCTTCGGCCTGACCACCATACACTACCTCGCCCGGTCGGAGATCTTCCTTTAGCCTAATATCACTGAACCCACAATGTAATGGCTAAAATGAAAACACCACGAGGAAACCTGCATGTTGGAAAAGGATTCTAAATATCCTTCGAAGATATTAGTGACAACGTTAAACGTTAAAACAAAAAAAAGTGTCGTGACAACTTTTCGTAAGATTTTTTTTCCGTCTAGCCCCCTTTCACAAAGCGCGATAAGGAACTTCGTTCCAAAAGCTTTAAAGCACAATCCAGCCACCAAGACCTTCTTTTCACTATACCTCCAAAGTAATTATAACCATACACACCAGTGAACACCTACGGCATGTAACCTCAGAATAGCCCATTATTTTTAATTAAATGAAACAGCCATTTTCTCGTGCACCGTAATATATCCTGTAATTTTGTTGCAAAGCATTCTTAATTGCTTGTAGCTACTTTAATTATTTCAAATCGTGGAACTGTACTGTATTAACCATTTTTAGTTGTTCTTTAGGAACCGAAATTGCTGTGGAATTGTCAACTTTATAGCTACTTAAGTTTGTTAGTGTGTTTGTTAGTAGTACGCTTTTTTTGGGTATAAATTGAAAATGGCATCAATAAATCAATATTTATTGGAATTAAGTTCCTTATTGCGCGTTGTGAAAGGGGGCTAGACGGAAAAAAATGTTACGAAAAGTTGTCACGACACTTTTTTTGTTTTAGATGATTATCGCTAGACGGCGCTGTGATCAAAATCTTTTAAAACACGTTCCTTATTTGGTTTTAGATGATTATCGCTAGATGGCGCTGTGATCAAAATCTTTTAAAACACGTTCCTTATCGCGCGTTACGAAAGGAAATATTTTTATAAGATGGGAGGAAAGGAACTTCGTTCTATTCGGGAGTCCCATGACACCTCTCCAGTTTTTTGTATAAAAATGAGGAGAAAAAACTGATATTTTTGGAAGTTATTAATAGGGGTGTGCGAATATCGTTCGATTAGAAATTCGAATCGAATAATTCGAATCTTCGAACTATTCGAAGTTCGACGAATATTCGAAAAATTTCGAATAATTCGAAAAGTTTCGAATATTCGTTGAATTTCGAATAGTATCGAATTTGACTACAACGATGCATCGGAAATAGGACATGAATTTGTATTTAGTAGATAACATCTTTAATGGGCTAGATGTCTACAAAATAGTCATAGTCGTCGTAGCCGAATTCGGTACATCGTCGAATATTCGTATTCGATTCGGAACGAATAATTCGTGAGTTCGAATTATTCGCACACCCCTAGTTATTAATAATATCGTAATG
Source organism: Trilocha varians (assembly GCA_030269945.2). Lineage (NCBI taxonomy): Eukaryota > Metazoa > Arthropoda > Insecta > Lepidoptera > Bombycidae > Trilocha > Trilocha varians. The sequence goes on along the minus strand of AP028273.1, from coordinate 9,171,756 downwards.
TAAATAGGCACTTTTTTCTGTGTTTACATCAAATGTTAAAAAAAACCCTCCCTTTGTGACGCAGAGGAAGTTGCACGGATCTTCTATAACACAAATATTATAATGCCCATTTACCTCACGTTTCCTTCTCTCTTATTTTTTTTCTGATATAGATAAAAGAGTCACCTGGTGGTCAGTGGTTACCATAACTTATGAGCCACGTTACCCATCACCTACATGTCATACTGCTAATGCTATACAGGGTGTCTCAAAACTATGCAACATGAACGGGAAGTACCTTAAATATTAGAGATAGGATGTTTTAAACTTATTCAGACACTCGCGGTTTTCTATAATACTTTCATGCATTTTCAACGGGTTCTTTCTTGTGGTGTGTCGTAATGTGAGTTTGAGTTCCAGTGGTATCACCCAAAAGCGTACGAGAAAGAGGGTAGACAGATTTGTTTGCTCTTAAATCGACCCGCAGTATCCAGTCTTCTCGTGATCATGACGTTTGCAACAACGTTGAAATATCAAGACAACTCAATTAATTAAATATTGTTGTAAGAACCCGTTGAAAATGCATGAAAGTATTATAGGATGTTTTGTTGAAAGGAAACATCATTTTATTTTTGATGTTTAATAATAATACATTCACAGATTCTTCGTAAATTGTGTAGTTTTTTTTTTAAATCGGCTAAAATCAACACCAAATTTCCTTTCATGCATTTTCAACGGGTTCTTACCACGATATTTAATTGATTGAGTTGTCTCGATATTTCAACGTTGTTGCAAACGTCATGATCACGAAAAGACTGGATACTGCGGGTCGATTTAAAAGCAAACAAATCTGTCTACCCTCTTTCTCGTTCGCTTTTGGATAGTACCACTGGAACTCGAACTCACATCACGACACACCACACTCACTGTATCTACAAGACTCTCTGAGCATGAACCCTTAGTGTTGTGTTTAGCACTGGATTCCACATACTCGATAATCTAATCGATAGTATTATAAAAAACCGCGAGTGTCTGAATAAGTTTATAACCAAATTTCCTATTAAATATGTTCCTCAAATATACGAAACCTTCAAAACAAAACCGTCGCGTTTCGCATACACAAACCGCAGGTGATACCGCATCAGCCTAGTCTCCGAATTACGTGGAATATTTCACACCCAATCATGTACAGGCTGAATACGAAATTTATGTTAAAACTAGACATTTTCGAATGCAATCCTCGGTGAATATTAAATTTTGTAGCGTAGTTTTTGGTATATTAGATTTGGTAGCTTTAATTTTGCTTTGTTAACACTTTTAATTGGAGTTCTAGATCAGTTTTGGTAATGAGTAGCAATGACGTTAGGAGGGAGTGATACGAGATTTTTGTTTTAGTTTGGTCAAAGCATGTTAGAGTGACTGCACAAAATGGAAATGAGGTTTTCGTCCCGGGCCATTTCAATTGATACATTTGTTAAAAACAAAAACATTGTAAAACATAATGAAAAAAAAAAAACAATTGAAATTAAAAAAAGACATGCCCGCAGAGTTTCTTGCGCCGGTTCTTCTCAGGACGGAGGCGTAATTTTAGCGAATTGGTGGTAGAACTTTTGATTTTATTTTTGACATTCAAAATGTATGTGTGTCCACATCTACTTTGAAATAAATGATTTGACTTTGACTTTGACTTTGAGAGTTGTGAAAAAATGAAACATTACGTTTTTACCTTAGTTTCCCTTATAAATATAGCGATTGTTAAGGTACACAGCCTAGTTATGGGTCGATACGTAAGCCATAGCATGCAATGCGTCATCTCGCACAAGCTTGCGCTGGGTTTTGTCCTCAGCCGGCGTTCGGACGCAATGTGAGCGTCAAGCAAGAGGTTTTTTTTAATAATCTTTGTTTTGGGGCTTTGTCAGTTTCTGACTATGTCACCCCATAATGCCAATAACAATTTGTTCTTAAACTACTTAATTAACAGACTAAATTACACTACATTATTTAAGACTATTAATAAAATAATACAGCTAAATACCTTCTTACATAAAAACAATTCCTCCACCTTAGTATGACTATTACTCCTATTTTAACACTCTAGTCTAGTTATAGTTTAAACCGTGTTTGGATCACATTTATGATTTAGGTTCTATCTTAAGACCACGCCAAGTATACCGCTGCTAAAGTTTTTGCAGCCTCTTCCTGAGGTTCAGCTAAAGCAGTGTTGATCTGGCCTATATTGAAGCAAGAGGTTTTAGCGCGAATCCCACCTACCACCTACTTCATCGGTGGGGTGATTACCTACTGACCAAAAACGTGTTAAGTTACCCATTTTCACGCGCTACAATACTACAATATTATATAGTCATAAAATGCAATTACCTTCATTGAAACCAAACACTAAATTATGAACGTACTCAAACACAGAGCCCAAACAAAGCGACACAATAGTTTCGTCCGCAAACCCGACCCGAGGTGAACAAACAGAATTAATCTAAGTATTTTCTTTCAATAATGCGGTGCGGTTGTTATTCCATTTCCACGGCTCCCTCGTAAGGGTCCGCCTTGGGGTTTGTCAAACAAGGGCACATCACGTCTTGAGAAAAATTTGGAAATGTATTGGAGTGCTGTTTTTATTAATAACTAGCTTTGTGACGTTGTTTGCGTCAGATACGACGAAATAAATAGGAATGCTTCTGTACAGCAATTCATTTTTATATAGCCTAGTAGAATAGCGGACCCGACAGACTTTTTTGTAAAATGTACTATCAACTTTACACAATAGCAATAAAGCTCAAATTGACTCTACGTTTTAGTTACATAACGTATATATAGGAAAAAGAAAATAACTGTTTTATGAGTTTTTCTGGCAATTATTTTAATTGTTCTTCCTTATCTTTGTTCTGTTTTAATTTACTTCACACACACTTCACAACTTTTCTTTTAAAATTATCATCACTTTTAACTATTTCACGTTAAATGGATTGATTTAAAATGTAACTGCAGCATACCAGGTTTGCTCTAACAAGTTTTCAGTAATCAAGTGACCAAACGATGAAACTCGTACAAAATAGGTAACCTATAAAGTCGTCGGGTGCAGTGCAAACGAGCGGTGCTCTCATAAAATGGCTTCTAATTAAAATGTTAATGGACACTACTAACACACTGACTTATAGTAGTACAGAGTATTTTTGGATCACTTTTTTGACGGTGTAACGGGAAAGAGTGCCGTAGTGCGTAACGCGCCGCGCCGTCTCGCATAACCCGTACTGGGTTCTGGCCTCATTCGGGGCTCGGACGCTGAGTGTGAGCGGTTGGAGGTTTTAGTGCGGTTCAACTCCGACATATCCCACCCGCGGGTTATTGGGACTCTGCCGATTTTCTCCAACTGAAAAAAAGACCCCAATCTCCGCATTGGGCAAGCGTGGTGGACTGTGCTTGATTCTTTCCTGAGGAGACCTGAGCTCAGCAGTGGGTTAGAATAGGTTGCTACAGTACAGAAGTATTTTCATTGCTTTAAACTTTAAAGTAAAATCACCAAGTTAAGTTTTCTGTTTTAATATTATGAAAAGGTTTAGTAGAAGAATAGGTGGGATAGATTTTAACATCCTGGCTGGAAGTAGAAAGCTTATCCAACACAAGAGTTACTCAAATTCAATGAGTCCAACTTGTTTAGTATATACAAATTTTAGCTTAATCGGAAACCAGGATGTTCATCAATTTCAACACTCAAGATTTTAACTGCAGTTACGTCTAGTAAATAAATAAGAGCTTTTTCTAACAATAAGATGCACCAACATTCATCAAAATCGTCAAGTTGGAATGGACTCCCATCCACGGTGTTCCCGGAGCGCTATGACATATCCCTCTTTAAACGAGGTTTAAGAAAAGTCCTGTATCGGTAGGCAATAGATAACAGCCCCTCATTGCCCTGGCATTGCAGAGGTTCATGAGCGATGGTGACCGCTTACCATCAGGTGGGCCGTAGGCTCGTTTATCTATCACGCAATAAATAAAAAAAAAAGTAGATTCTCATACTGTTTAAAGTAGGTTAAATAAACAATTGACTCGAAATAACTTCTAATAATCTTCATGGCCCACGGCTTCCCATAATAAAACACAAAAAAAAGATTATCTCATACATTTAATGAACAACATTTCTCATCCGAAGAACGTTGTATTATGAAAAATAATATCATTCCAGCTGTAATGATGAATAATTGATGGAATCCAGATGGATACTGGTACTAATGGATTGATCACTAAGAAATGTAGATATTTTATAATCTTAATATTTATAATCCGTATTCTTTATATTTACTTTCATGCATATTCAACGGGTTCTTACCACGATATTTAATTAATTGAAATGTCTCGATATTTCAACGTTGTTGCAAACGTCATGATCACGAGAAGACTGGATACTGCGGGTCGATTTAAGAGCAAACAAATCTGTCTACCCTCTTTCTCGTTCGCTTTTGGGTAGTACCACTGGAACTCGAACTCACATCACGACACACCACACTCACTGTATCTACAAGACTCTCTGAACATGAAACCTTAAATTAATTAGATATCGTGGTAAGAACACGTTGAAAATGCATTAAAGTATAATAGAAAACCGCGAGTGTCTTTATATTTTTTTTGTTGATCAAACAATGTTTATCTACTTGAAAAATCGGCATTGGATGTAGCGCAACAGTCAAGAATGTCGTGTGTAACGCGACGTGTCGCTCCGCATAATGCCGGGGTTCGGAAGCTGAATGTGAGGAGTTGGAGGTTTCAGTGCGGTTCAACATAATAATATCTGGAAAAATATGGCGATTTCATCTGACTAAAAAAGCGCTGGATGTTGGTATTCATTTTATTAATCTGTGTCGATATTCATATCAATATTGGAACGAAGTTTCTTATCGCGCGTTATCGAAAGGGGGCTAGACGGAAAAAAATCTTACGAAAAGTTGTCACGACACTTTTCTTGTTTTAGATGATTATCGCTAGATGGCGCTGTGATCAAAATCTTTTAAAACACGTTCCTTATCGCGCGTTACGTTAGGAAAAACAATTATAAGATATCTTTTAATCGAAAGGAACTTCGTTCTATTCGGGTGTCCCAAGATACCTCGCAAGTTTTTTTGTGATTCTTGGCTGGTTTGTATTAAATATTGTTTGTGAATTTTCTTATTTCACTTTTACCAAAAACAAAGTATGTTTGTGTTGTTTTTGTCTCAATATTAAGCTGTCTCTCCAAAATTTATGAAAAACAAATATTCTACGACAATTTTCTTCCATTTTGAAGAAATAAGTCTTGAAATTGTCCTTTTAGAAGGTTGACAAGGGTACTAAGTATTTTAAATGTCCTAGATACCGACCTATATCATATTTCCGCACTACTGGCATAAAGAGAAGAACAAACCTACTGAAAATAATTTACTCCAAAGAAAACATTTTAAATACAAGCTTTTAGGATATCATGTTTCGGTAGAGTGCTAGCCAAGATAATTAAAATGAGCCCAAACACGTGTATTTTATTTAGCACAAAAGTCCCTATGACCACCTTCCGAATCCATCATCAGATCAGCGCCATTTTGTCCCTTGATATAGCCGTGGTCTATGAGCGACGGTAGCCACTTAAGATCTTGTATAAAATCCTGATCTCCTGCGGTTAGTTTCAAAGATTGATTTTGCCATGTACTATGAGACTTTGTATTAGCATCCAGTTGTGTTTTGATAACTTGGGCTATCCCCAAATGTGGCTTGATGTTGACTTGTGAGTCACCCTGTATACTCAAATCTTGTACTGATTAACTTTAGACAAAATCAAATCTTCTTATATATAAAAATGAAATGCTGTTCGTTAGTCTCGCTAAAACTCGAGAACGACTGAACCGATTTGGCATATTTTAATCTTGAAATATTCGTAGAAGTCCAGGGAAGGTTTAAACGGTGAGAAAATTTCCTTATGTGACGCAGACGAAGTTGTGCGGACCAGCTAGTCTTCTTATATATAAAAATAAATTGCTGTTCGTTAGTCTCGCTAAAACTCGAGAACGACTGAACCGATTTGGCTTATTTTAATCTTGAAATATTCGTACAAGTCCAGGGAAGGTTTAAACGGTGAGAAAATTTACTTATGTGACGCAGACGAAGTTGTGCGGGCCAGCTAGTTATAAATAAAAATATCAAACCAACATTTCAAAATTAAATTTAAAGTTATAGTAGTTTTATTCAAAATTCTAAATTGCCAATTTTGCAAAACTATTAGTTTGATTAATAGCTATTAGTTGATTTTTAATTAATACAAAACGAGACAAAGGTCAACCTTTCTATTTATTATCGTAGACGAACAGAATCTACATTTTTTTAATTAAATTTCTTTTGATTGTTATCAATCATTTGTTTTTTAATTCATTTGTAAAGGTCTCTTCAAAACACTTTTTAAATATAAGCTTTTAGATCTTGGATATCATGTGGCAGTAGAGTGCTAGCTAATACAAGTAAAATGAGACCAAACACGACGGGTCTATCTTGTTTAGCACAAGAGTTCCTATGACCACCTTCCAAATCCATTATCAGCTCAGCGCCATTTTGTCATATTATTGCATTGTCACGCGATATACAGCTCAATCGTAAACCCTTTTACAAACTCTTTATTAACTTGTTGTTGTAATATTATGCAATAATATGACAAAATGGCACGGATCTGATCATGGATTTGGAAGGTAGTTATAGGAACTCCTGTATTAAATAAGATAGACTCGTCGTGTTTGGGCTCATTTTACTCTACGCTAGCACTCTACTGATGAGCGTCGGGAAAGAGAGCCGATGGCGTTACGCGTCGCGTCGTCCTTCATAACCCCGTGCTGGGTTCTGGCCTCAAGAAGCACTCTACTGATACATGATATACAGGTTCTTAAAAGTTTGTATTTTATTTTAAAGGTTTCTTTAAAATAAATTATTCAAATTTAACTAGTAAGATTCCACCCGGACTTACATAATTACATCCAGTGCAAGTTAATATAAAGCTTGTAATAACTAGTTCCTCTCAATACAAATTCGAAATTACAATTCTAAGTCACTGCCTTTTCAGATACCAAGAAAAATGGCCTAAAAAGAAATAGAATCGCGTCATAATTCAAGTAAAACAATTGGCGTGATCATGAGCTCCCTTCCCACAATCTCTAGAGAAAGCTATACGCATTTTCCAAATAATCGTACCTCATGTAAGATGTAGTTTGTGAGCACGCAATACCTACATTATGGTTTTACGCACTAGAGATTTTGTATGAGCGTTTTTTAAAAGTCTTTAAAAAGCAGTAGTAGATCCTGAATTAGGTTGTTGTAAAAGTATTTAGGCTAATTAGCAATTTGAATTAGTCAAAGTTACTTATAAACGAACACTACAAACTACAAAGCTACTCAAGAATACAAGAAGTAGGTACAAAATCGTTACCATTCTTCTTTAGCTCAACCTTACCCCATTTAGTAGGGATCGGTGCAATACGTATTTTGTTCTTTATTCCAGAATCCATAATTATAATCATAAGCAAACGTCTTTGTTTCTTTTCAATGCCATTGCTTTGTCATTGTATTTTATCAAAGTCTACGTAAGTGATGATGTTGCTATTTGTTGAACGAATGAAATAAAATGTTTTTAACAATCAATAAACTAAAAGTAACTAAGCAATTGAAATAACGACTGGACATTTGTTAAAGATGACAAAAACGCGGCGGTTCCCAAACTCCAGTGCGTACAACCACTCCCAATATGTGCGAATGACGAAGCGTTTCGGCAATTTTCGACATCTGCTCGTCGAATAATATTAGGGTTCGGTATCGGCCCGCAAAATTTCGGGTTCAGTATCCGAATCGAATGCAATAATTGAACATAGATTTTAGTTTTATGTCGGATTTATTTTTTTCCGGGTTACTTTTGATGTAATGTTTGGTGATTTTGTTATTTTTTATATCTACTCCGTATTGAGTCAGCGTGGACTATGCTGGATCCCTCAATCGTAAGCGTAACATATGACTAGTCCTGGTCAAAAATAAGGGGCGATTCAAAAATACGTCACTATAACTATTTATATACCCTCCAGCCACAAATATTAGAATACCCTCACTCTCCTTACCATCTGACGTTTTGCTTATTGACATACAGGCATGAGCCAACGGGCCACCGGATCGTAAATGGACCTCTGCAATATCAGGGGACACTGCTGCTACCTACGACCGTATGACGTTATTTTTAATACCCCCAAAATAGTACAACAGCTCATAGGTCCAATCGATTTAATAAAATCAATGTCCGTGGTGCTTTTCTCAATTCTGGCGTAATGCTTTTTCAATCTTATTTTATTGTCTCCCGCTTTGCGAGAAGGGAAGTCGAAACTCATGTTTTCCTACTCCTTCTATCATCTTCTGATTAAATTCGTTGCGGGGCCCAAGATAAGTTAGCTTTCCCTCGGGTTCCTGGGCTTCACTGCTCAGAGTCATTACGATGATCGACGCTGTGGATCCTGGCTACACAGGGGTTACAGTGGTGGGAGTGAGAGGTGGGCAAATACCCCCAAAGGAGTATACTATCACAACACTGACACTGAACTTTCACCGGAATTCCGTCCAATTCATTCGTCAGCAATTTTTGAGGCAAAGCATTTTTAATTATGAAAACCTTCATCTTGATTTTTAATTAAAATCCCTGAGTTAACTTTACGGTAACGACATTAAGTCTCAGTAAGGGTCGTTTATGGCGGCCCTCATTTGTGTGATTAAAAAAGTTTTTTTTTTTTTCAGTTAATTCTATCTCTTTGGCAAGCGTACCGTGAAATCAGTTTGTGATTTTTTCACGTTGGCACCTTTTTAGGGAGGGCCAACTTTTTAGTATTAATTTTTGGAATTAGAATTTAGAATGATGATAGTTTTTATGTTGATTTTTAGTTGCTTAGTTAAGGATTGGAAAGTTTTGTGTTTAGGTAATAGATAACGACTCCCCAAAGTCTTGTCAATGGAAAAGCTCATGAGCGACGGTAATCACTTCTCATCTGATGGGCTCAGACTCATTAATCTGTCATGCTATAAAAATATTTCATGTATTTATTCATCAGACAGCAGTAGTTTCTTTCGTTTAACATAAAACAGAAAAATACATGCTATTTAACCATATCCGGCTCGAAGGACCAAGAAATGAAAATATACCTCAAAAATTAAATTAAATTAAGGTGAACTACGACCAGATTTCAATTTCAAAATAGAGCCAATTTTAAACATCCGGCTCCAAACGTCATTATTCAAGTGAACCATAATATAAATTACGAAAATCCACCCAAAGTTGAGTAGTCAGCCGAATAATTTCTAAGCACGTGCGGGAACCTATAAAATCCGCCGGCGACTGAGCAAGCAAGCACTATATCAGCATAAAACGACAATAAAATTATACTTTGGCTATGGTGTGGCAACACTGGTAACCGCAATATGGCGGTGAAGTATTTCTGGAATGATGGCAATGTTATATCTGAAAAAATATAATATTATCCTTATTTTTACTGCAAGATAGATTAACGAGGTTTCATGTTTTTTTACTCCTTCTATCATCTGATTAAATTCGTTGCGGGGCCCAAGACAAGTTAGCTTTCCCTCGGGTTCCTGGGCTTCACTGCTCAGAGTGATTACGATGGTCACTGTGGATGGCGCCTGTGACACAGGAGTTACAATGGTGGGAGTGAGAGGTAGGTAAATATCCGTAAATAAACGAGGTTACGACTCACTTGACGGTAAGTGGTAGCCGTCGTTCACCTATAGGATTATAAAGGATTTTCTAAAACCTCGTTTAAAGAGAAACATATCATTACTTTTGCATGAAGACTAGTAAATAAAAGAAAAATATGCAAAAGTAACATTTATAATACTTGAAATTATCACTTACACTATTACTAAACGGGTTCATACCACGATTATTTTTAGTTGAGCGGTCCCGATATTTCAGCACTGTTTTAAGCGCCATGATCACAGGACGTCAGGCCATGGTAACGTAATAGGTATTCTTTAGATCTACTGAACCGATTTCGAAAATCCTTTATTATTTGTGATTATCATAGGTATATTAATAATTTTAAATTATTATTAGGTAAAACTGGTAAAACATTTCTCCCTTTGTGGCACAGACATATTTGCGTTGTCATAAATAACTGGTCATTTTACCCAACATTTTTTTCCTATTTTGTTTACGGAAAACCATCAAAGCTCCTGTACCTGGATATCTGTAAATGACACGCCCTTTCTGAGTCAGATCAAAGAACATGACAGCTCTGCTCATGCATTTAAACAGGACTGGTTTTATTAGGAAAATATTTTATTCGCTCGTGTTAGGGTAAAAGAACGAGTTTTGTATATTATTTTTATGTGTTTTTTTTGTCTATATAACTCTCTACAAAGCGAGTCTGCAATCCCACAGCTTATGTATTACTGCTTAAGTTAGTACAACAATTAATATTTTTCCAAGAATTAGTGACGATCGATGTCCATCGTAAAAATAATATTTTATTTCTTGATTTAACACTTTACTGTATTTTTTTTATGCATTTTTCAACGGGTTCTTACCACGATATTTAATTAATTGAGTTGTCTCTATATTTCAACGTTGTTGCAAACGTCATGATCACGAGAAGACTGCGGGTCGATTTAAGAGCAAACAAATCTGTCTACCCTCTTTCTCGTTCGCTTTTGGGTACTACCACTGGAACTCAAACATCACGACACACCACACTCACTGTATCTACTGAGCATGAAAATGCATGAAAGTATTATAGAAAACCGCGAGTGTCTGAATAAGTTTATAACTTTACTGTACACTAAAAAATAACAACAAGATCAAGTATTTATTTCGTATAGTATAAAAATACATACACAATACAAGCATACGCAAAAACATTACCGTGATCGTCCTTTTTCAAATACTCAAACATTGAGACATAAGTAGGCCGATATTTACGTAAACATTTCCCACAACGAAGTCACGTTCTCATAGTTGAAAAACACATTTAAGAAATACATGTTTTCTGGCAATAAAAACCATTATTGGAGTCCTGTTTTACGATTAGATCGTTAAATAACACGAAGGATAGCATCCGGCTCGTAAAAGGGTGTTTTAGAATCTATTTTTATTATAGTTTTACACTATTTAAAGATAAGTAGTTTTGAAACTTATTTTGAATTGAAAATTGATCTGTGATAAGAAGGTTGTTGTATTAAAATTGGATGTAATTGTTATTTTATAAAGGTTCTCAAATATCTCCCTTCTGCTTTTTTGCTCTTTATTCAATGCTTTATAAAAAGTGTTACAGTGATCGGATATAGTTCAAATATGCGCCGTTTTGTTCGATAATCTGTTTCCATCTAGACGGCAACTTCATAATACCTCCCTCGTAGAAGACCCCTCCTTATTTGTGAAGAACTCGGATAGCCACTTTTCACAAGCGTCTTTTGAGTTCAACTTCCTAACGATCTACTAGATGGTAGAATTATTATTTTGATAATAATAATATAACATGATGGATATATCAGTTGAATCATCTACGTAATATGATAAGTATATTGATGAAAACTAATCAAGAAAACAATCAACAAAAGAATCAAACATCATTAACATTTACGAACAATCATTTAAAAAACAATACCTCTCTCTATCTCTTTCCATCTCACCTAATTCGCATAAGACAGACAAGGACCGTACGATTTCAGCTTTAGACCTTTTACAGCCAACTCCATAAATTCGACACCCACTCACAGAAAGTTTATTACCAATGAAAAAAGAACAATTCCTTTTATTAAAACAAGGTCTATTTATTAAGTACCACAAACAGAATCCCCGGCAGACATTTTTACATTACGAGAGCCACGAATGAAAGGACAATATTATGTTAGTTTTTCTTCGGCGGGTCCTGAAATTTGATTCGGGGACCGCGGCGTGTATAGAGTTTCCTTTCAGGATCTTTACAGCATATTTATAGAGAAGTGAAGCTTATACAGGGTGATTTTTTAAAGAAGGTACATATTGCAGGAGGGTGATGAGTATTCTGTTCTAATACGGAATATTACAAAAAATAGGTAAAAATACATTTTTTCTTTTTTTTTTTAATCTAAATTCGACAAAACTACCTCAAATATAAACAATTTCGGCTAAAAGAGTGTTGACTAATGACCTCTAGTGATCTCGCGCACCCCAGACCTCCGCCACACCCATCAGCTGTCGGAAAACCATCATTTTGCAAGAATTTTAGATATTTTTAAGTTGCGATTACTAAGGCATTAAGCCATATTCTTTGTTAATAATATTTTTACTGGTCGTATATAACCATCAGATACCATGACCTTCAATATATACCCTCACTAGGAAATCACCCTGTATATACCGGAGTGTTTAGTCTGCGTCTATTTTTCTTGGTGTTTTGTGGTGGTTGTTTTGTCTTCATTTTAAGTCAAAGCTTTTGATTTTGACTCCCAGATACCGTTGATAAATGCAGTGCTTAAATAATCTAATTCCTATTTGGCTATAGAATTTATTTCTTGGTATTTCCTGAATGTTATATTGTTTCCGAAACTTCGTTTGAAGAGAGCCCTTAATGGTAGGTAGTTCCCTGAAACTGTAGAGGCGATTAGGCGTCAAGGCGATTTGTGTGAAGTTGTCTTTTCGTTTGCTTATTCTGTGGAAGCATTGTTGAAAATGGCAAAATTAACGTTGCTGTGGCAACCTTTTAAATAACGGAATTGTGCTTTCGAATTACATTGAAATTTAAGGTTAGAAAACAACTTTATGGTATGAATAAGATCTAGTTATTCTTGTCATGATTTTTAAAGTTTTTTATTACTGATAAACAAATCTACGGCCCATAAATAGTTACCGTCGCTTATAGAAAGAAGAAAGAAAGGAAATACGTTTATTCAGACACACAACTTACACATAACAAGAACAATATATTACTAAAAATAGATTAAAACTAAGATTAAACAATTATATAAAAGTAATATAAATAATTTAAAACAAATAATGAAATAAAAAAAAGGTTATGTGCGAGGGTGTATCTGAAAGGGCGACCAGCTCAGCATGAAGCTACAGCCTGGACAGCTGCAGCGATGATTTTCAGCTGGACCCCACCCGTTTTTTGCTTTTATTGCTTATGAGCCTCTTTAGTGCCTTCAATCTCGTCTTTGACCTTAATCACCCATCTGTGACTGTCGAGCGTCATAAATGGCATTACTACACAAACGCCAATTTAGGTTATTTCCATATTGAGTGGACAGACTTTTTTATAGTATAATATGTCTAAAATAAAAATACCACTGTATCACATGAAGATCCCCTACTACGAGTATAATCTCAAATCTCGCACAACATCAAAATTATTTTTAATCTCCAAACAAAGCTTCACCCAATTACTTGTTTCCAAGTAACTTAAATAACTTGAGAATTTAATAATACATGAAAACCACAGGAGCTTCGTCAAACCAATTACTGGAAAGATCTCATAGTCGATCTGGCTTGAGGTTGCTTTGAACAAATTAAGACTCTTGTATGGAATTTGAGAATTACGTTGTATTTTGTGTATTATATCAGGTAATGATTAACTGTTCTATATCAATATTGTGTTTCCGTTCTGGTTCTGGAAGTGTTCTGAAAAAAGTTCTGGAGTGGCGGCCACGAACCGGTAGGCGCAATGTTGGTAGAACCCCACAAGATGGACCGACGATCTGGTCAAGATTGCGGGAGGTCACTGGATGCAGATGGCGCAGGACCGGTCAATGTGGCGAAGTTTGGGGTAGGCCTATGTCCAGCAGTGGACATCTATAGGCTGATGATGATGATTGTGTTTCCATATTGTCTCACCAACGTCCAACACATGTAAAAAACAAATGACGGTTACGACTGACCAACATGTAAACGGGGGTTTTGTATGTACCTATTGTTCGTCATTGAAACTATATGAAATATCGTTTGACCGTTGGCCTACCAGTTGTAATTTGCGTACATTGGAAGTTGGCGAGCCAATATGAAAACGCGGCATTATAAAGGTACAGAGACATACACGTATAACGTAATGCGATTTATCACTGTAATTTTTTCAATGAATATCTAAATCTATGTCCATAACACTAAAAAACAAAAATGTGAATGTATGTGAACCGAGGCGGTCGCTAGACCTAAGAAGCTGGCGAACTTCTTAGAGGAGCTGGGCTGGAATACATAACATCCAAGTTCTTACCACCCACACGCACAATAGCCGCAATTGTGTCGTCGATTTGCGGAAAAAAGCCCGCTCAACACTTATCACTTATCGAAAATTAATAAAATATTATCTAATCAAAACAAAACCTTTTTAAAGAAAAAAACTCTTTGCTTCTTTAAAATCTAATTCCAATTTCAAATTTAATCAACATTATAATTCCTTAACGAAAAAACAATCAAAATCTCGAGTTGAACTCAACTCTGAGAGTCAAAGGCTCAAGTGATCCCTTACAGCATTCTTGGGCATTTTAATTTCGCTAAAACCGCTATCAAGAAACAGCATTTCTATAACAATAAAAACAGAATTTAACTTTCAGTTGAAATGTCCTCAGTAAATGGCCCTTGACACTGTTACGCTACATTTGAATTTCGAATGAACCCTTTCGCCCGAAACTCGTTTTATTGTCTTTAAAAACAATATTCGTTTCTTTATTTAAAATGTTTTCGAATTTGGATTTGGAATGTTTTATTTTGAATCATTTTAATTTGTATTATGGTTTTCTTCCTCGAATTATTAATTTCGAAATTCTTGTAATTCGAATCATTAATTTTGAGAATTTTGTGATTTAAAATTTCATTTTTGTTAAGTACAAATCTCAAATTGAGATTATCTTATTCCAAGAATGAATTATTCTCAAAGCAAATGTTAAATATAAATTGTAAAAATCCGTTTCCAAAAAAATAAAAATTCACTCCCTAAATTAAAAAAAAATACATTATCGAATCCACGAAATCGTATTCCGAATTAGAATAATTCGTTGCTTGGAAATTATTTGCATTGCGTTTACGATGAAATTCGAATAACAACTCAAAGAGACTGGCTGGAGAGATTTCTTTTTTTTGTAATTCGAATTTCAAATTTCCCACCTTTACGAGCCGCGCCAATAATGCAGGTTTTAACGTACGCTTCGTTCCCGCCATTTTTTCTTAAAAGCAGGAATTCTGAATGAGGGATAGCGTGAGTTTTAATAAAATGGAGCGATCTCCTTAAGTATCACTTAAAGTGTGCGCGATTTATGAACTGCATAATCAAATACGTGATGTAAGAGAAAATTTCTTATAAAATATGGTTCAGGTAAATTTAATTTGTATATTAATATATACATTTTAATATTAATATTAATATTAATATTAAACCTTGAGTGGTTTAAGTGGAGCTTTTTTTTTTCAAGTAGGTACGGCCCACCTGCTTTTAAGTGGTTACCGTCGCTCCCATGTCTCTGCTATATTAGGGCACACTGAGGGGGTCGCTATCTACGATCTACCTTCAAGAATACCTGTATCAGAAAGAGAATGTCCACTAGAGTAGATATATAGATATAGAGTATATATAGATATAGAGTATATTATACTTTTTAAATCCACAAAAAGGCCAAATAAATCCAATTGATAAAAAGAAAAAAAATTATAAAGTTCGACTTCGTTCGAACAATCCAATCGGTGTGAAACCGGTGTTGTCCCCCGGGAGCGTTGCCATAGCAACCGGCCGGGTAGGCCCGGACGAAAGGGGTCACAAAATCCAAACTTATCTCATAAATTTACACGGCAGCTCGATTCTGGGCTGGTACTGTACCCAGGACGTATCGGGGATATTTAATTGGGATGAAAAATTAAGAGTTGGTTCCTTTGGTTAAGGTTGGTGACAGAATGTTTGACGTTTGGGCAAATATTGGCTCATATTGCTAAGAGTGGTGGCCGAATGAAGCGCTTGCCTTACGTACGGGAGGTTGCTGGTTCAAAACCGACTGATTTGTACCTCTAAATCTTAATTTGAAAAAAAAAAAATGTGCAATTAATCCCAAGAGGCTCAAGTATTCTTAGAGAGATTAGTCCTAGTCCACGCTTGCCCAATGTGGCAATGTCCTTACTATGTTTTTCTTCATCGTTTTAAGTCAGTGGTGTTGTGAAAAATTGCACATAAATCTTTTTCACATTTTCATTTAGAGGTCTGCTCGTTTGGAGCCCGCGATCTATAGAAGGCAAGTGTTTCAACCACTCAGTCACCAGGACTACATAATCAATCAATAATATAGAATAAAATATCAACTAAGTTACCAGCATTACTCTAAAACTACTTAAAAATATAGTATGTCCTTACAGCAAAAATATATTTTTAATACTCGTAATAGAACGTCATATTTGGATTCCCCATCTGCATTCAGCATTTCCATACCCAAATATCTACAGCTGCATACATATTTAAAGTTATCGATAATATTTCCATCCAGTAATTGGTCTCCACTTTCAATATTTATTTTTGCTTCGATATTATCTCTTCGTTTTCATTTTACATTAATAAATATAATGATGTTTAAATGGGGTGAAATTTTAATGAAATTGCAATCAATTTTAATTGTAATGTGTATGTGATCGAGCAGTCAGAAAATTTGATGTTTATAAAATCTTCAAAATAATATTGGAATGAAGTTCCTTATCGCGCGTTGTGAAAGGGGGCTAGACTGAAAAAAATCTTACGAAAAGTTGTCACGACACTTTTTTTGTTTTAGATGATTATCGCTAGATGGCGATGTGATCAAAATCTTTTAAAACACGTTGTTTATCGCGCGTTACGTTAGGAAAAAAAATATAACATATATTTTAATCGAAAGGAACTTCGTTCTATTCGGGTGTCCATGACACCTCTCAAGTTTTTATTATTGGGAATATTCCCAACTGTCTCCCAGATCCCTTTTCTCCATTTATATCTATTTTTTTTTGCTACCTCTTGTTGCGTTTTTTGATTTGGTATTCATTCTTAATGTTGTTTGTTTATGGTGTCTTATTTTGGCATACTAACCTGATGAACAACAGTAACTAACTTCTCGTAGGCTTGTTTATATGTATTACAATTAAAAAAAAATGTTGGTAATTAGCTGCCACTCTCATTAACTTTGAAATTATTATCTGTTTAATTGTCTTCAAATTTTCTGTTTTTAAATACCATACATATTATTATCTACTCCAACTAGCTGGTTGGTAACAAGTAAAAATTAATTACACACAGCTCCAATTATCGACTTTCATTAAATTCGATATCGTTATGTTAAATATACCGTTAAATGAACGTTAAATATTTATTTTCGGCTTTAACTTCAATATGTACATTGTTATAGACTAACTAGCTTACTATTATAATTTATAATCCTCAACAGATTATGATTAAGAGTTAATAGTATAATAAAAGTTTGTGATACTTTCATGCATTTTCAACGGGTTCGTACCACGATATTTAATTAATTGAGTTGTCTCGATTGAGAGTCTTGTAGATACAGTGAGTGTGGTGTGTCGTAATGTGAGTTCGAGTTCCAGTGGTACTACCCAAAAGCGAACGAGAAAGAGGGTAGTCAGATTTTTTTGCTCTTAAATCAACCCGCAGTATCCAGTCTTCTCGTGATCATGACTCAATTAATTAATTAAACTATTAATGAGTCTCATTGGCTATATT
Organism: Trilocha varians; assembly: GCA_030269945.2. Classification (NCBI taxonomy): domain Eukaryota; kingdom Metazoa; phylum Arthropoda; class Insecta; order Lepidoptera; family Bombycidae; genus Trilocha; species Trilocha varians. The sequence goes on along the minus strand of AP028273.1, from coordinate 9,154,054 downwards.
TTTGATTTCACTGAATGGCTATAATGCATAAAAATCAAATAAATAAAATTTGGCATTATTGTATTGTCACGCGATATACATCTGCGTGCAAAGTGTCAGCTCAATCGGAACCCAGGAAGTTTGTCAAAACGACCAAACCTGAGGCCTCCTTTAAAATGGTCGTTCATATTGATGATGCGTCTTTAGTACAACCAAATTGAAGAACGTGTCGGCGCCGCTGGTTGGGTTGCTTCAGTCGGTGTGAAATGAAGTACAACTCTCTTGTGTTTACAGTAGTATTTATTTATAGTTCGTTTACAATGAAATGCAATATGCTATGATCGGTGCTTGAAGTAAGATATATTAAATATGCGTGTTCGCGACCGTGTTTGCAGCGTGACGACGGCCGGTGGATCCCGCTGCCCTTCGCCTCTTGTGGCAGCGGTGGTGGGATTTTGAAGGCGGAGTCACATAGTCGCAATAGAACGCCTATTCCATTGACGGATTATGTAGGAATGACATCACACATAACACCTTCTACAGCTCACCACACTCACAAGTATATGTTATCCTTGGCTATTCAGATTTGATAAATATATTTAACCTTAATACACTTCCCTATCTTCCTCTCCACTCATTTCACATCCAAGCAATCAAGACAGTCAATTAATCATTTCCATATACATAATGAATTGACATATCACCTGCTCCACTCCTGTCTAATTATAGACATGTACCAGGTCGTTTGTCACACCCTTAATCCGGTTCACACCTGTACACAGCTTTTGTGGGGCTTAAGATTATACTTGACATGTCAATCAGGGCTTATAATGTTCATAATTGATCCTTGAGTGGAAATTTGCTGTTTATTTTGAGTGTGTCCAATATTTTTTGTGATTTTATAACAGTGTGGTGTTAGGTGTAGTCGAAATACAATTGCACGATGAACAGCAGATGTTGACAAATCCCCCGTTTAAGTTGGTCGCTATCGTCATTTGTTTTTTTACGTGTCTTTGACGTAAGTGAGTCAAAATAGAAACGCGGCATTAACCGGAAAACTATTTTTTTTTTCCCGGAAAAAATGTTCCCAAGATAATTAAATAGCAATCAAAGTGAAACAAACATGTTAAAAGTTAACCGGAAAGACGTTTTGAAACAAAACCGAAACTGTCCACTGACGTAAATGGAATTCTCGGAACATCCTCCATCATAACTCGAAGTAAAATAACCAAGCATTAGACTAAATATAAAGACAGTGTTATAGCCCAGAGGTCTATACTTTACGGGCTCCCAGCTCACATAACAAGTCCCTCACGTATGTAAGCATTATATTCATATTACTAAAGGCCTCGATGCCTCGGGGTACATCAACAATGATAAGGGTATCAGAACCCTTAGCGGCACTACAACGCCGCACTTTGATTCAGTGGAGAGTTTTCACTTGTCGCCCGGGGTAGCGAGATATTTTGCAAGTAACAAGACATGACATACTTGAGATTAATAAAGTAAAAACGGGTATATACTTCTGATGTGTGCGGAGTTGACATGTTGGGTGTTTCATTTTGTTGCGTGATAATTAAATTCGTTCACGTTTTTGGCTTTGTTCTCTGTGTATCTTTTAAAGGATTTGTAGGGAGAAATTTGGGATGAGAAGAAGAAATAAGACATGAACTTCAGTTTTTTTTATGTCTTAAGATGGATCTGACAGGTTCTTTCGTAGTCGTTTAAGAATGAGACAGGATTGCAAACACTAGTAGACACTTATTACGAACATCGTTAGGAGCTTAATATTGTAAGGGTTCACACGCTACACTCTATTTCATCACCCAACTATGCACACTGTAATTTTAACAATTGGAATTCTTCTTTCACTAAATATAACAAAATACATGCATATGGTTTTAAGCCAGTGCTCTTAAATCCAATTTTCTTTCCAGTACTAAAAATACATCGTATATAACTACAGCACAATTAAGCGCTGAATGTATAAACTCCTTAAGTTTGATCCTACTAAGCCCGGGGGCTCCTCAAGATCCCAGATCCTTCTGGCCTTACATAACAGTAAACACAGGCTTGTTTTTGTAACGAAATTTACTACACCCGATACTTATCTCGCTTATTTGGGTAGACAAGTTTAGAGGACCTACAAATCACGTACAAATGTTTGATATAACTTCTTGGCTTTCATTTGCTTTTCAGATTCAAAAAGAAGTGGACCATTAGATTTAGACTTTGACATACTTTTTTAATATTAACTGTCAATTTCTTGTTTGTACTTTTTCACGAAATCAATTGACTTCGTATTCTTTTATTTAAACGTAATTTAACTACAAGCTTTTAATATCTTGTAGAAGTAAAGTGTTAGTGTAGTTATAAAGAAAGAAAGAAAGAAAGTAAACTTTATTCGACATTTTGAATCTTCTCGTGATCATGACGTTTCCAATAACTTTGAAATATCGAGACCACTCTATTAAATATCGTGGTAAGAACCCGTTCACAGTGCGTGAAAGTATTATAGAAAAACGCGAGTGTTTGTAAATAAAGCTAGTTTTTAATTGCAGAAGGGTTTAGGTAAGGGGTCAATTGGTCGATTAATGGCTGACGGTGCAAACGATATTCTTCTTACTCCATATTAATGTAATATACAAACATAATATAGAAGTCATTGTCTATGATAGTGATGTGCCATAGTATTTTTATTTTTCGGGATTATCTTGGGCATAAAATTTATAAGGTCTTTTTGGCTTTATTTATGCTGAAAATGTATATTTAGTAGGAGGAAAGTCTGCCTATGCAATGGATAAAGCATGTGGGAAGCAAACCGTTCTTAAAACCTTTAAGATTACCTTACACTCCTTTCATCCACGGTCCGTTTCAGGAACACTTTTTTGCCACGCACCATCGGGCTATGGAATGAGCTCCCCTCTTCGGTATTCCCAGAGCGCTATGACTGTCCTTCTTTAAACGAGGCTTAAGGAGGGTCCTTAAAGTTAGGTCGTAGGCAGCGACCCCTCAATGTCCCCTGCCATTGCAGAGCTTCATGAGCGACGGTAACCACTTACGATCAGGTGGCCCGTTGGCTCGTCTGCTATTGATTTATTCATATAATATATAGGAAATAGCTGACATAGCTCAAAAATATCCCAAATAATTCCACAGTTTAATATATATATACATATACCTTCCATATATGCCACAGAGGCGATAAGCAGACATTAGTCATATCCAACCGCTAAATTCACTACGCCGAATCGATCAAGCCAGACTTTATAAATATTTATGCAAGGGTAGGTACTGTATCCATAAATATGTATGGGGCCGTTAAACGCAGACCTTTCGTATTATACAGGGTGTTCCGGGCAAATTAATACAGGGGTAGGAAAGGGAGGGGGTGTCGTTAGAACCGATGTGATATGTGGGTACCGAATTAAAAAAATGCGTTTCATATGTGGGTCATTCCATGTCAAATCGACAAATAGTTGGACGCGACCCCCACCGATTCGGATGATTTTTGGTGGAGAGTTTTGTCTCATTATAAAACGAAGTTCTGCCAAAGGAAAAAAAATTTAAAAATTTTTCCTAAGAGATATTCAATATCAAAAATTTCATTGTTTTTCCGATTTTATGAGTTTAGTTGTTTAATATTTCAGAGACTACTGAGTATTAAAAAAAAAACTCTGGTATATTTTCAGAGGATACTTAGAGGTGTGAGAAAAAATTTTTTTTGAAAAAAAATTTTGAAACTGATCAAAATTAAAAAAATTTGAATTTTTCAAAATCGTGAAAAGTACCCATCGCGGGAAAATTTTGGCCTGAAATTTTTTTATATTATACTTATAACATATCTAAAGATATTCTGAAATTTTTAGAGGGGTGTTATTTTTCGTTTCATAAATATGAATTTTTGAATTTTGAAAAAAAAAATTTTTTTCTATTTTTATATTTTTTTTTTTGTTAAATATCATTATTCTACTACATGATTACTAAAATTTGAGGTCTAAAATATTTTTTTTATGTTAATGGGATGTGAAAACAAAAATATTTCAAAATATACTATAGATTCAACTTTAAATCAAAACTTAAATAATGTTAAAAGTGTCACACTCTGCCGCCTAAAAAACACTGATGTTTATGATATCATCGATGAATCACCAATGAAAACCAGGTAGGAAAATCAGAATTTTGAGTTTTTTTACTTGATGACAATTAATCTTTTATTTTAAAATTGATATCATTTATTTCTTTCAAGATTGAGAAAAAGGTCTGAGACATCAACCTCAGAAAAAGAAAAGACCAAAAAACGTCGTACGAAATAAACTGCAGCAAACTCTGAAAGGACAAGAGGAATTACAGTCTTAAAAATGAAATACTTCCTTTATGCTTTTAATCCTTTCATTTGATCACGGAAGCCTTAAATGTTAAATAGTATTCTCAATAAACAGATAATTACATACAATTTTGAAATATTTTTGTTTTCACATCCTATTAACATAAAAAAAATATTTTAGACCTCAAATTTTAGTAATCATGTAGTAGAATAATGATATTTAACAAAAAAAAAAAATATAAAAATAGAAAAAAAAATTTTTTTTCAAAATTCAAAAATTCATATCTATGAAACGAAAAATAACACCCCTCTAAAAAATTCAGAATATCTTTAGATATGTTATAAGTATAATACAAAAAAATTTCAGGCCAAAATTTTCCCGCGATGGGTACTTTTCACGATTTTGAAAAATTCAAAATTTTTTAATTTTGATCAGTTTCAAAATTTTTTTTCAAAAAAATTTTTTTCTTATACCTCTAAGTATCCTCTGAAAATATACCAGAGTTTTTTTTTTAATACTCAGTAGTCTCTGAAATATTAAATAACTAAACTCATAAAATCGGAAAAACAATGAAATTTTTGATATTGAATATCTCTTAGGAAAATTTTTTAAATTTTTTTTCCTTTGGCAGAACTTCGTTTTATAATGAGACAAAACTCTCCACCAAAAATCATGCGAATCGGTGGGGGTCGCGTCCAACTATTTGTCGATTTGACATGGAATGACCCATGTATAAATTTACGGTGTTTTTGTGAAACCAATTTTCCGAATGGTTTTGATATGTTTGCGGGATGATGGGCGGATTTGTGATGTGGTTTTTTTTTATTTGTTTGTTAATGTGTCTGTATTTTTTTATGTTTCGTATGTTTTTTAGTGGCAGATGTGTGATAATTTATGCGAAAGAAGACAGTAAATTATTATTAGAAAGGAAAAATTAATTCAACAAAAAAAGTTTGATAAATCATAATCCTACTCCATGGATTTCCATTGTGAAACAATAAAACTGATAATATTAGAAATCCATCCTATCCTAGCAGTAGGTTACTCTCCATTTCACCGAACATCATCTATCTAAAAAAGGTAGTTATAAACCTCACTAACTATTACCAATAAACACTGTGATACTGCATTTTAACATTGGCTCACCAACACACGTAAAAACAAATGACGGCTGACCAACATGTAAACAGAGGCTTTGTATGCATTGGTCGTCACTGAAACTATGTGAAACACCGTTTGACAGTTGACCTACCAGTTGTCATTTGCATTCATTGGAGGCTGGCGAGCCAATGCAAATATTACAAACTCATATATATAGCTTAAGCTAATAAACTTAATATAAGTAAATAATAATGCATTAAATAAAAAAAAAACAAATAAAGAAATGAAGCGAGATGTTTTGCGTTTCTTTGCGTTAAAAGGAACTGATGGGGCGTAAAATTAATATCAAATGCAGAATTCTAGCTCCCGGAGAAACGTGGCAGCTCGTTACACCGAAACGTAACAAGATGCTAAAATTTATCAAGAAAATAATCAAAGTTTGTGGTGAAATCATAGTTTTTGTGTGAATGTAGACAGACAAGCTAACCTTATAGTAAGAAGCCGTTGCCCAATATCTTTTATCGCTACCTACGACCCAGCGTTGAGGACTCATTTGAAGGACAGTAAAAGCGAGATATTTATTTATTTTTAAGGAAAGCTTACAGACTAATAACATAAATTTTACTTATTAAAGACTTTTATAAATACCATTTGTACAGACACAGTAAAGTGATGGTTGAAATACATAAAGATACTGTATATTCATACAAATCGTATTTTATAAACAAAAAAATCGTAATCAAACAGATCACGTGTTAAACTTTCAAAATCGAGAAAAAAGTCTTGTATGTAAAATTAGATTAACTGACAGATTTATCAACTGTAGTGCAAGCATTGTACTGTAAACGCATTCATCAAGTTGAAATTGTTGAAGTATCTTAGTTACTAAATTAACATAATTTCATCGATAGATATGGTAATATCGATAAATCTAGATTACAACACTTAGCGGCTATTTTGTACTTTCATTATTTGTCATTCATTTAACTAAGCTTTTTTTCCTTTATTACCAGGGCTTGAGTGCAAGCAACAATAGTTTGTTTTGCCAAAAACTTGACACATACTTAAGGATTACTTCTGTAAAGTATATTTATGCTATGGTGACACTTTGAACACAATATTACTATTCTTTACGTGCACAAACTTAGTTCTTTGCGATTGACGATTGGAGGTTTTGGTTCGATGCCAACTTACGTCCATTATTTTCTATTACCAAAAAATGTGAAAGAAATAGTTTTATCTTTGCATAGTATAAAACTCTATACATGAAAGGGCTTTATACTTTATATTTTATAACTGTAAAAGTAATATTCTTTATATATTTTTATTTATTTTATTTATTTATTTATTTAAGGAAACAACAGTACATTTTAAAACTTATGGACATGATTACAAAGGTTAAACATAGACCACAAAGGTTTTTTGTTTGTATATTACGGGTATTGGCCCACCTCTCACTCCCACCACTGTAACTCCTGTGTAGCCAGGATCCACAGCGGCGACCATCGTAATGACTCTGAGCAGTGAAGCCCAGGAAAACCCGAGGGAAAGCTAACTTGTCTTGGACCCCGCAACGAATTTAATCAGAAGATGATAGAAGGAGTAGGAAAAAACATGAGTTTTGTTTTTGTTTGTATATATTAAGTATATAGTTTCGTTTCGTTTTTTTATCTGAGTTTAATTCAGGAATACGTAGGCTTGGCACTTTGGTCGACCTAGCCTGTCTCCATCTTCTGTTACCATTTTAAAAAACAAATATTTTCACGCAGACAAAGTTGTGTGGGTCAGTTGGTTATATTCAACATGGATTCTTAATTTGAATAGCTTAATACAAAGACATAGACATACTTTATTTGTGATAAAATGGTACAAAAGATGAAAATTAAAAAAATAATTATTTAATTACATAATCAATAATGTGTCCTGCCCATTGCCACTTCAAAGATGCAATTCTTTGGGCTATGTCGGTCACTTTAGTCCTTCTGCGGATCTCCTCATTGGAGTGAAGGCCACGAACCGGTAGGCGCAATGTTGGTAGACCCCCCACAAGATGGACCGACGATCTGGTCAAGATCGCGGGAGGTCACTGGATGCAGATGGCGCAGGACCGGTCGATGTGGTGAGGTTTGGGGGAGGCCTATGTCCAGCAGTGGACGTCTATAGGCTGATGATGATGATGATAAAGAATAATCATATTACAGAATACAGAATTAATATTTTAAATTCTTTCTACTTTTCTCATTTACGATTATAATGCTCACACCGGTGTACGATACACCAAAATGTCGATATGAAAACAGAATTTACCAAAGATTTCAAAAATTATTCCATCTTTCCGTTGCTGTTGTTCATTATGTTGTTTTCTATCCCGTTCTTCCGCTCAACCATCGTTCTCGAATTCACAAAGTGATGTTATTTCAGTAAACATTTTAGCTATTACATCGCCATTTTGTTTTGTATTTAATGATTTATTTCGTTGTGTCTTTTCTCTTTAATTGGCTGTTTGTGTTTATCTTGTTACTGAGTTTTCTTTGTTTAAAGATTTGAGATTTCAATGTTTTTGAAGCTATTAAAGTGATAAAGGTATTTTTTGTAATTCTAACTGTGCTGTTTGACAAAAAGAGGCAGAACCTTTATTCTACAGTGTGAATTTTCAGTGATAATGACAGTCGATAGACTTATACTACCATTAAACATACTGTATCTAAAGAATATGGTTTAACACTTTTAGTGTATGCCACTTAAATTTACCTTAGATTCCTGCAAAAGTATTATCGCTCGATAGCTGATGACGTCGGCGTGCATGTGATCGCGCAAAATTTGTTATCCGTATCAATTTTTTTTTGACAATAATTTGCTCGATTGATTTTAATTTATATTGCGTATTAAAATTGGACTTATCACCCTCCTTGAATATACTATGTCTATACTATCACCATATATATATTCTAAGGTTGTTGGTTTATTATTACAGAATACAGATTATAGTGAAAAACTTGAGACACCTTGGGACACCTGGATGAAACGAAGTTCCTTTCGATTAGTTAGTGAGGGAATTGTAAAAATGTTTTTTTTTATAAATAAAATATTTTGATCACAACGCTATCTAGCATTAGTCATATAAAACAAAATAAGGAATTTTTTAAAAAGATTTTAATCACACACCATCTAGCGATAATCATCTAAAACAAAAATTGTCGTGACAACTTTTTCATAAGAATTTCTGTCTAGCCCCCTTTCGATAACGCGCAATAAGGAACTTCATTCCAATAATCCCGTCACTGGTCACTACGACTCATGTGGATATAATCTGTTGTTTCTGCACATAATTATCTAACATACACTGTTACACTTCTAGCCATATTATATTATACATATAAATACACAATTTAAAATGTTCCTCACAATAGTGGCAGTATTTCATTTAAACTACCAAAATTTTAAGCCATTTTACAAGTTAAAATCCGCCAAGGGACTTATAAAAGTACTACTTACCTAATGAAAGGGCAAATAGCCATTCTCTTTCTACACATCTGTCTGTCCTCATAACTATATAAGCATTTTAATCAATCATCTTGAAGGAAAATTCTAGACGTTTTTGTGAGTATTTTCTTTGTCTCTTATATATTTTTCCGTCCCCGGGGCTGTAAATAGGTTTTCTTTGAATTTAGTTACTGCCCTTTCGCCTTCATGAAATTAATTCTAAGAATCAGGTATTAAATAGCTGTTTGATTTAGAGGTCCCTGTCGAATTCTTCCTGTCTCAGATTTTCTTGGGCTGGGCGTTGATTTGTATTTTCTGGCACTTTTTGTAAGTTTTCTGGGAATTAAGCTAACTTGTTTTTCTAAGAATGTTTTAGAGTAATTACAAATTATTATAAACTTAATTAAGGTATAGTTTAAAAGGCTATCGTTTATTAAACTTTATAATTACTGAATGATCACAATTTCGAAATTTAAGTTTGAACCTGTGGTTAAGCAAAGATATTTCGGGTATGTTTGCAGTTTTTATTGAGTGTTTCACGGTCAGAGCTACAAATCTCTACTGCCTAAAAAAAATACCATTATATTCAATTTTGAAACGAAAACTGAAAAAAGATCCATCACTAAATCCGACTACAGCTTTCGCCAAATACAGACTAGATAAAAGTCTATAAAAAGAAATATAAACAAGAACATCAAACGAGACGATCAACAAACAACATAATTCGAAGATCGACTGCAAATAACAAAAAAACAACATACACATACATAGAATTTACATAGCACCATCCATCAAGCTGCGTTGACCGCTGTTCCGGGCCTGGGAATCCAGCAATAAATCCACGAAACGAAACCCGTACATCACAATATAGAGGCCGATTTTAGATGTATCGTTCCATCTATGGGAATGGATTTTTCATTTCGAACGGTTTGCAAAGCGTGTGACGATGTGTGAAGACTTGGGCATCCTTTGAGTCGTGCCGTTTGTGAGGCGCTTATTGGTCCAGCTGGGGCTTTCGTCTCGTGAATAATGATTTGTATTTGTCAAGACGCTTTTTGAATTCGATAGCTAGTTAGCTTATATTTTATATTTTGTTTGGGTTGCCTTTTTATTTTGTTTTTCAAAGTGGTTAGTGACGTTGTGTGGTTGTGAAGGTTCAACCTTTGATTAAATTGCAAGTTTTTTTTCTTTATTCGTCATGATAATATGTTTTGAATATTTACATCACCTACTCATGGTGAAGTATTCATATGTAGTTATCAGAAAAAGTTAAGTAAAGTTATGACTTAATATTGTCCTACATACAAAAGAGTGTTCTTCATGTATTCAATACTTTATTCCGCACAAACACTAATACAATTATTGGGTACATAAATTACCAACAAAGGACCATTATAATGTACTATTCAGCCTCCAAAAATGCCAGTCACGTAACAAGAGTGCGATAAACACACAACGATCGTAATATAACAAAAATCGTGCAACACAAAACACACAAAGCCATAATCAATACAAAAATTGGAACACACACGCCACCAACGAACACAAAAAACTTTCCCTGGCTAAATTACTTTTAGATATCTACATCAGTCGTATAATTTATTGGCACTTTGTACGCAATTTGGTGCAGGAAGAAACGACAAAAAATACGCCGAGACCGATTTGCGGGCATTAAATAAACCATATGAGGTCAAGGAGATAGTTAAATGATGACCTTTTTGGCTTCGATGCCCAAGTGTTGGCCAACAATGCCTACTACAGTACGTTCTCGTTAGGTCACTGTCCCTTTTAGTATACGAGGTTTAGGTATCACATTTACTTCACTGAACATCTTCATGGTCCTTATTCTTAGAGTATGCTAAGACTATCTTTTTGCAGTATCTTTTATTTTGAGGTTATATTTGTTAAATGCTATCTTAAACTTATTCAGACACTCGCGGTTTTCTATAATACTTTCATGCATTTTCAACGGGTTCTTACCACGATATTTAATTAATTGAGTTGTCTCGATATTTCATCGTTGTTGCAAACGTCATGATCACGAGAAGACTGGATACTGCGGGTCGATTTAAGAGCAAACAAATCTGTCTACCCTCTTTCTCGTTCGCTTTTGGGTGGTACCACTGGAACTCCAATTCACATCACGACATACCACACTCACTGTATCTACAAGACTCTCTGAGCATGAACCCTTAGTGACTGTTGTGTTTAGCACTGGATTCACTGAATATCGAGACCACTAAATTAATTAAATATCGTGGTAAGAACCCGTTGAAAATGCATGAAATGCTGTCTTGTTGTATATATAGGGGTATATAACGATTGAAGCTGATTTTTAATGGTGCTTAAAATTCTGGCTTTGAAAAGAGATCTATCTTGGTATATCGATTCTCTAGGAGAACCTGAATCACAGTCTCATTTATTCAAAATTCGTCTAAGATTTCTCTAAAATTGTTCAGTCTAAATTACAGACCTGTCTATCAAGTTATATAAATTTTATGTCTATATTCGGGGTTGGACAAGTTTCGTCGTAAAACTGGGGCGTGTCTCTCTCTGGTAGGTATCAAATTCTTTTTAAACTTGATTTGAGCAAACAGACTTTATTGTTTTGTTTAGTGCAAAAAGTTATGATTTATCTTGGCAGTATTGAAGCCAGCTTTTAGAATGAATAAAGTTTTTGAACTTTGTAAATAAAAAAGGATTTTTTGCTGTGGTTTGTAGGTTGCGTTTTTCTAGAAATATATTTCACAATAAGCAAGAAAAGCTTGGTTTTCATCTTAGTTTTCTAGGTTATTATAAAAATCACTATCTATCAATCTATTTAAAAATACCTATATTGATGCTTTTAGAGAGGAACTGGTAATGCATTTTGTCACTACATATTTCATCAAAGCGTTATATAATCTTCTTCTCTTATATATAAAAACTAGGTGACCCACGCAACTTCGTCTGCGTTACAAAGGGGTTCAAAATTGTAGCCTATGTGTTATTCTGATGTATAAGCTATATTGTGGTAAAGTTTCATTCAAATCTATTCAGTAGTTTTTACATGAAAGAGTAACAAACATACATCCATACACACAAACTTTCGCCTTTATAATATTATTATGATGAATTGCTGTTCGTTAGTCTCGCTAAAACTCGAGAACGACTGAACCGAATTGGCTTATTTTAATCTTGAAATATTCGTAGAAGTCCAGGGCAGGTTTAAACGGCGAGAAAATTTCCTTATGTGACGCAGACGAAGTTGTGTGGGCCAGCTAGTATGTCATAAAATTGCTTCATCAAAAAATTTCAACTACTAAAGATAGTCTACCACTACTAGTACGTTTTAATTTTACTTTATTCTTTCAGTTTTATATAATACTTTGTTCTTTTGTAGCAACCTGGTGAACTTCCATTCTACATATATATATATTTTCCAGCGTATTCAGTACATTAACATGAAAACATATTTTCTTTTATAATGTCAAAGCCATGTGCAGTGAACCTAAGATAATGCATGTCAGAGCTTCGGGTTGCTTTTGGACAGTAGCCCACCAAGCTCCATAGATTTTGACGAGGTAATACTGTTTGCCAGAACGATGTTCCGACCATAAAACTAATGGTGGATGAAGCAGTAAGTTTTCTATTTTGCGACGTAAACTGTATTTATTGAATCGTTTTAGAATGATGTTTTACGATTTAATTTTATTTAACTGTTGTGTTTAAATATTTGTGGGTTTGTCTCGGTTGCTTTCTTGGTAAATAGATAGATTGATGTGAAGATATGAGAATTTGAAATAGGTAATTTAATTTAGAAAATATGTAACAGGACTAGTATAGTATAATATATAGTATATATAGAATAGTTTATATAGACTAGTATATATAGACTAGTATATATAGACTAGCATATATAGACTAGTATATATACAGTATAGTACTAGTCCTACCAAAAAGGTAGGCCGTAGGTAGCGGCCCCGCAGTGTCCGCTGACATTGCAGAGGTCCATGAGCAACGGTAACCGCTTACGATCAGGTGGTCCGTTAGCTCGTCTGCCTACAAGGCAATAAAAAAAAAATTGTCTATAGACGCAGGAGTGAAAAGGTACAAAAAATAAACTGTATAAAAATAAAAGTGCAGAAAGAACAAAACCAAAAGAAAAACAAATTAATGATAAAATTATAACAACATTAATTGAAATATTATAGCTACAAACAATATGTTACTTGTTCAAACTTTTATTGGTAGCACTACAAAAATAAACACAACGAAATATATTATTATCTTGATTCAGATATTAAAAGTACTTTTTCACAAACAACAAAGGAATCCGGAGAGGTTCTAAAGATAAACGAAGTGGAAATAACCAAGAATAAAAGGAATTTTTAAGCAAGCTTAATATAATTAAGATGGATACTGTTTTCGTAATATCCGGAACGGAAGGCCCGATAACTTGTTTATGATGTGAAAAAATCAACATTACGGTAATATTAAGGTACATTAAATTAATTGATTTTACGCTTCAGTTTGATGTTCATGGGCCACATGGCATACAAAATTTAATTATGAATTTAGAATCAATATACTGACGGTAACTCAAAAATCTATACTAATATTATAAAGCTGAAAAGTTGGTTTGTTTGAACGCGCTAATCTCAGGAACTACTGGTCCGATTCCAAAAATTCTTTCAGTGTTAGAAAGTCCATTTATCGAGGAAGGTTATATACTATATTTTATTTTCAAGACAATAGGTAAGACAAACAAAAAAGTCCGCGACAGCATATTATTATATCTAACTATCATAGTTTAGTCACAATAACCGCTTTTATGTTTATAAAAATAATATTTCGTCCCGAGATTGAATTTAACGTTAAATGAGTATCGTTATATTAACCCTTATCCAAATTAAGTATTATATTATCAAGAGTATTAATGTAGAAGTAAATTACTTATTGTTTTATTCCAATCGGACTTTTCGTTTAGAAGTTATCACGAGTATAAAACGCAATGAATATGTCCACTTCGGACCGCGCAAATAATAACGCGACGGCATTGCGAGTACTGTTTGAACCCCTTTGTAACGCAGACGAAGTTGCGCGGATCAGCTAGTATTGAATATTCTTCAAGACTTACCTTCTATATATAACTTTCATTATAACTTTTGAATAGAGCATTTAACGTGATTTAGCCTAAAGTATAAATTTAATTCCAGATCAGCTCATTTTCAGTGTATTTAGAGAGCTGAATTATGTCAAAATTATGGATTAAACTAAGCAAACAACAAGTTCGTAATGGCTTGTTTAAATAAGGCAGAGTAAATATGAGAATACGTATTAAATATAACGAAATGAAAGCTGTAAAGTGGATAGAATATGATACTGACATACTCGTACAAAATTTCACAATATCAAACAATGTGTCGGCCCCGACAGACAATCCTTTTCCTCGATCAAACAAAACAATATGGGGAAGGGTCGATTCCCCGAACACATTTAACATGTCGAAACGATCAACCCAAACTAAAACTTACTAAAACTGATTATAACTATTATACGAGCCCTTCTTTTCTGAGAATCCTTTGGTGTTTAAAAATTTCTCGATAGGCCCTATCGGGGCTACATCCACAACAATTTCAGAAGTCGATTTAACTTGGGCCCTTTTTCGGGGAATCTTCGCGATTCGCGGCCTCAGGCGTAAATTTATTTTCCAGATATGGGAAACAAAGCGTTCTCGATTGCTTGAATTCGCGAGCAACTGCGTCCTTATGGGGACCAGGACGATTATTTTGAATTAAGATCCGTACGATCTTGTTTTGTTCGTATATTTTTATGAACCAAAGTTGTTCTTTTGGTTGAGTTGCCTGTAGTTCGGATAAAATTTCCATCGAATTTCGTTTTTATTGTACTTCTTTTCCATTTGAATGGAACTGTCTGTGATTTACTGCTTAAAGTTTTACTTGGCTTATAAATTGTGATTCTAAGAAATGGGGTTTGTTAATTCTAATACGTTGTCGGAAGATTTTCCTCGTTGTTCCACCTTATTTTGTGAACAACTCTTCTATTTGAAATATTTGAAATGAAATGAAATTATTTATTCTCAACGTTAATGAAATTCTCATGCTTGTTGATGTCAAAATGCTACCACCAGTTCGGAAAAAGAAATAGCCACTGTCCTGAGAAGAACTGGCAAAAAACTCAGCGGGCATGTCTTTTTCTGTATTATTTTTCTGTTTTTTATCTTATCTTTTCAACTCAATATTACAATTTTTTGTTGCAATGTTGACCTAAAACGAAAGCTTTATTCCCACTTAGTGCAGTCATCTAGAAAATCACTAATTGTATAATAAGCTTTACTGCACAAACGATTTTTCACAACTTTTTAAATGTATGCGTATTTAGACCAACCTAATGGGTTGGTACAGTATTTAGACTTTGAACGTTAAGTGGAATCTTGTTGTAAAGGCATATCGACAAACTCACAAATGATTTATTGATTTTGCGTAAACGAGTTGCTGGTAAATCAAACTTGTGTTTGTTCCGGGTATTAAAGTTGTGCAAGTTTTAAAGTTATTTCGTTATGATTCTTAGGAAATTCATTACATTGTCATGTTGTCGTGTAAGCTTGAAATACCATGCTCTATTTCGATGTACATTCAAAATCGAATTGGCGAAGACAGCTGTTCTGGCCCCATCAACACAATCGCCGGCTTAGTGGTCTGTCATTCAGTAATCGGACGATTGTGTTGGTTCGCCGCACGATTAGATCATTCTGTATGGGACTGCTGTGTTCACACGCTGTAGTTGTTTCATATAAAGCAGTGATCTGTTGTTGAGTTAATATTAGAACTGTTGAAACTGGGAACTAAAGGTTTGTTACTGATGAATAGATGATACAACTAAGGGGTGGGCCATATAAAGTTTGCATTTTCCAAAAGTTCGACTGTCATGTTGGCTGTGTGGCATGTTGGAAACAAAAATTCGTTGAGCATGGCACGGTAAGGCTCGCCATTGACCGTAACGGCGGCTCCTTGCTCATTTTCGAAAGATGCCGCCGGACCAAAACCCACTCCAATCCGTAACTCTTTGTGGGTGCATTGGCTTCTCAATGGTGACGTGTGGATTTTCCGACCCCCAGATGCGAAAATTTTGCTTATTGACATAGCCTCCGAGGTGAAAATGGGCTTCATCTGAAAAGATGATTTTTCGGTAAAAATGTTCATCTTTGGCTAAACGATCTTCTGCCCATTGCCCGAAAACGTGCCATTTCGTAAATGTCAAACCTTTAACTAAATTATGAACACAAATTTAATGACATTTGAGCTGTCATTCTCTAAATAAATAGTAGTTCAAAATGTAAACGTTAGATTGCCCACCCTATATTATCATTTCTACCATTGAAAACTTTTTTACTTCAACTAAAGGATTGATGTTAATACTCTACACAGTATTTTATATGATCACGAAACGAAGCGGTGATACCGTAAAATGAACGTTAACTTTTAAGCTTCAAGTCATTAAGTCGTTTAACACTGGAATGGGGACTCACTTAAGATGCGGTTGCCATCTACTCATTGCGAACCACTTGACACTCGAACGATTTCATTACTGAAAACCAATTAAGCTGTCCTCGAACGAACAATAGCGTGCGGTGTGGTCAGTGGTCATACTGATTCAAACGAGATAACGGGTGATTGTTCTGCTCATAATTAATAGATGAGCATTATGATTGATAGCATGAAGGTCAGCGTTCAGTCTTTTTTTTTTTTTTTAAGTTGGAGTAAATCACTGGATCCCGGGGTATGTGGGAGTTAAACCGCACTAAAACCTCCAACCGCTCACACTCAGCGTCCGAACCCCGGCTGAGGCCAGAACCCAGCACGGGGTTATGAGGGACGACGCGACGCGTTACGCCATCGGCACACTTTCCCGTCGCGTCGCAGCGTTCAGTCTGACGCACATTTTGATAAGTCTATAAATCCCAGTTGGAAAAAAAATCGTATCTTTCTGATTGTAATATTTTTAAGCTTGTTGATACTTTTTTTATTGAGATTAAAGAGATTAAAAATATTTATGTACAATTAACCATTAGATCTCCACACTAGGTCAAGCCTGTCTCGTGGAGATCTTACTAGTACATTTATCAGTCAAATTAACCGTTTGTATCGATACCAAATTATAATCTTGAAAAACAGAAGATAACTACTTAGTGGCTAGTGAGACAAAAGATAGGTAAATTATTAATTTCAATAGCAAAACGGTGAGTAGTCTGTGATGAGTGTATGTAGTGATGTCTGATCAAACAGGCCAACCCATGGTTAGTGTTTCGAAGTATACATTTTCATTTCATAATTTATAGACCTCTGAATTTTTAGATACACTACTTCTACCTACTACATCTCTACTATATAGAAGTTTCTGCTACACCAGAAACGACAATTTTTGGAAACATCTATACTGAACGTCGCCTCAGTGCTTGTTTGGCCAATCTGTCATTTTTTACGAAAATGACTTTTTAATGCAGTATTATAAAGAATAAAATTTCCATCCAACTGGTAAAATATTTTTTTAAAATATTAAATTCTAAAACAATAAAAATCTCATTTAATTTTTTTTCTCAACTCGGCACTTAAAGAAAATTCCGTGCTTGTTTGCTGTCTCCTGTAAAATTTGCTCGAGTGCAGATTGGCCAAACAAGCACTGAGGCGATGTGAAGACTATACATTTAGACAGGACGAGCAATTTCAATCATATATCAGGATTAAACTGGATGTCATGCTTACACATTGTATATCCATACAATAAATACTTTTAGGGCTATTTATTCGGCTCCGTAAACACGGTCCCTCCCGTAATTCCATTATGGATGGTCCACGAATGTTCTGTCTTGTTTTATTCAACGTCTTCCATCTTCGTAGAAAGATTGTTACCGTTTTAATATTTACTCGTTTTTATTTATGTATGTTTTTTTTTTGTGTTCGTCATTTGAATTTGTTTTTGAAGTCAAAGGTGTGTTTTTATGGTGCATAATATATAGCTTTTTTTTTTTAGTTGGAGGAAATCACCGGATCCCCTCTCGCGTATGTGGGAGTTGAACCACACTAACACCTCCAACCGCTTACACTCAGCGTCCGAACCCCGGCTGAGGCCAGAACCTAGCACGGGGTTATGAGGGACGACGCAACGCGTTACGCCATCGGCACTCTTTCCTGTCGCGCCATAATATATAGCTAGGAAGATTCATAATTTTCATCGCTTATTGGGTTGGTTTATACAAATACATTAGTCTTCTCGTTGTTGTTTCTTCGTGTTGAAATATAGGGATCGCTCATTTACTGAAAATCGTGGTAAGAACCCGTTTAGTAATTGTGTACCTTTGAGTCCACTTTATAGACTGAGCTAAAAAATATGACCGTTTTCATATAAGTCTACAAAAGACTGATAAGGAATATTATCGATAAATTTAAGGTTAGATTAATGAGTTTGAATTATTCATGAAGCTATATTATAAACACAATAATATTTAGCTAAATAACACAAAAGGCAATCTTGTTTATTATTTTAGATTCCAATATATTATAATTTTGAAAACTGCAGGCCATAAACCAAACAAGCACTAAATTTGCATCTCATAAACCAAACTATAGACCTAAAATTTGTAATTTTTGTTTTAGTTCAATATATTTTTTTTACTTTTTACTTTACTTTATAATTATTTAATATACTTATAATGTGTATCAACACACTACCAATAGTTTTAAAGGAATAAAAACTTTATTGCGTTTCTCTGTGAAAGAAATGTTTTATTACAATAACCACAAATTACATGACACTAGTTACATCAGAGTAATTATTATAAATGTTACAAACCTGTAAAAGAAACAACATTTAAAGCTATTTATTTCCTACTTTTATTAATAAGTCTTTAATTACAAATCAATTGTGACAACGCGTGGTCTTAGAAACGCGACGATATTATTGGCAGCCATGACACTAGTGACGTCCAGGGATGCGTTTAAAAACTAAATGAATCATACATGTACTTCATTTACATACTTATTAACCCTTAAATGGACAATGCTGTTTTTAAACAACATACTAAACATCACCGATAAAATTAAGCTTCTTTAAATTTTTTTGTTAATTTTGACAACTAGTTCTTATTTCTGAACGAATTTTGTACTTTAAAAAATTAATAGTAAATTCATGTCTAGTTTTTTTACTCATTTTTCCTAGACAGTAATACATGTCCATTACACAAATATATTTTTTAAAACATACAAAAAAAACACACTTAAGTTCCAAATACCAGAGGTTAAATATAACCTAGTGTAACGTCAACGTAAGACCCAAATTTTCGTCTATCAATCAAAACAACGTTTACCTCCTTGCATAAGTTATGAGCAGCTCATGTTTGCCGGGTCGACATTGAAAAACCGGCGTAGTCCTTGCTGGGTAAGATATGATCGCTATAATATCTTAGCTGAGGATGGATAAAGAATCTGTTTCATGAATAAACGGTACGGATTTATCATTTTGCGTTATCTTTTGCCTGTTTTTGTAGTTGTGTTTTAAGGGTTCTGATAAATGCTTTATTGATTGCTGTTACGTGTGGTTTGGAGTTTATTATTGTAGTAATAATGGGAACTAAATTTGTTCGTTTTTTTATTTGAGGTAGATTAGTAATAGCAGATGAAGCGAATGTAGAACTACTACGTTATACAATTAAAATTAGGTTTAAAGTTGTCCATTCTGCCTTTTGTAGCACAGGCTAAGTTGTAGGTACGATTCCTGTACCTGTACCAACCCATTACTGCCCACTGTTTGGCTCAGGTCTCCTCAAAAGAGGAATTAGGCATAGTCCACCACGCTTGTCCAGTGCGGATTGGGGACTTCACATATCTTCAAAGGATTTTTAGAACCCTTTTCCGACATGCAGGTTTCCTCACGATGTTTTCCTTCACCGTTTTTAGCCAGTGGTGTTGTGAAAAATTGCACATACATCTTTTTCACATTTAGATTTAGAGGTACAAGCCGGCCGAACTTGAACACGTGACCTCCCGTTCGGAAGGACGCGCTTCGACCACTACCCCACCACGACTATTGTTGTACGATTCAGCCAGAGGTAATTAAAGTAATTTTAAAACAAAGAAGTTTAATACTTCACTTACTTGATTAAAAGTTTCAAATTTGGAATAACCTACAATATCTATAGAATTGATTTATAAATACACGAACTAGATTAAAAAGCTAACAAAACTAAAACAATCAATTCTATAATATCATTAAATCCATAAAGAACAAAAAGCCAGAAAACCTTCACAGAATTCAATTAAAGTAAAAAACACTGAACATGATGGACGGCGATTTCAAGACATTGATGTTCATCAGTTTAATCTAATATAAACCTTAATATACTCGCGCTATGAATACATTATTCCTTGCCTTTATTAACTTTTCATTATTAATTATGAATTCTTTGGAACAATTATTCTTAGCGAGTTTTTTTATTACGCTCTGTTTGATCATCAGATGAGTTTGGCGGCCATTTTGTTTTTGCTCCTCTAGGGAACGACAGTTTGTAGGTTAAGTAACTGTTGAATATTTTGAAGATCAACATTTAATGTTAGAGTTTGATACGTGGAATTATAATGTAGAAAGCTTTGAGGTTATAATGTAATAATAGGATTAGAATAATGAAACAAGATCAAGATAGGAGTGAATCGTTTTATGAAAGCCAGACTAGACGCGGCATAATATTTTTAGTATTCTAGTAATATAATCATGTGTTAGCAGTATATAGCGTGTCCTAGAACTATGCAACGTGAACGGTAAGAACCTTAAACATTAGAGATAGAAAATTTAAGGTAGGTACTTCCCATTCATGTCGCATAGTCCTGGAACATTTTGTATACTATTATTTAGCATATTCTCAGTAGCGCATTTGTAAATGTATCTAGTATTTTTGAGCATGCTTTAATATACTTAAAGCCAAGTCAAGGAACATAGTCCTCGAGGACTTACAATCATGTACTGTACTGTACTGTACTGTAACAACCCATTACTGCCCACTGCTGAGCTCAGGTTTCCTCTGAAGAGGGGTTAGGCATACCACGGTTGCCTCCACGTTTGCCTAATGCAGATTGGGGACTTCACATATCTTAAAAGGATTTTTAAAACTCTTTCCCGACATGCAGGTTTCCTCACGACGTTTTCCTTCACCGTTTTTAGCCAGTGGTGTTGTGTAAAATTGCACATACCGGGAAACTTTTATGTCTAGTAGCGCCATCTATAGGATATATTTGACAGCCACAAGTGGTGCAAATTGGCCAATGTATTCGAAAGTCTAGAGTAGCGACCTAGCACAACTGGCTACTCAAACCTGATAAGCTGATATGGGGAATAGTCACAGAACTACAGCTAAACTAAGCAGAATTAGCCAACGTGGTAAATTTTAAAATTTACAATCATGTGTCAATACTTAATTTACCTTCATCTTTCCTTCGATATTTACTTAAATTTCGACCCACTTGGTGGGAAGTGGTTATCATTTCAACAACACCTATATCATCAGATACACAAGGCTGCTATTTAGCCTCTTCTAATTACATATCATACTTCACATCTGTAATAAAACCAACTATAATTTATAAAGGAATCTCAGAAAGCCTAATTACATTTACTTAATGTGTGCTCTTAATATTTTTCTCAAACAAAGCCGACATTTGGACCACCTGATATCATCTTTGGGTAAGGGTAGTTATGCGACCTTGCTCAGGCTTGTCCTTTGGGAAATCTCAGTATGCCTCAAGCTTAGATATCGAGGCCTTGAAATCAGCGGAATTATGTTGTTGACATTTTTTTGTTTGTATTATTTATTGTGTAATAGGGTATGATATGTAAAATGAAAAGGCGAGTATAACTCAATTTCTAACAACGTAAAGCTGCTTTTTGTATGTTGCTTGGGGCCCCTATTCTGATAATACTTAATTTTAATTTTCGATGGGCATCTGATTGAATTTAATGAGTTAATGATCATAAAGCTTTGATTTATACTCCTGTGATACAACGAAATATTATTTAATGGATGCAATAAAGTACCCATGAAACTGTATAAAGACCCCAAGTTAACTGTATGAAGTTTGCCATTGGAGTCTATCACAACATTTCTAATAGTAAACAATCAAAAATTAAGAATCACCTTAAAGAATTGGGAATTTGAAAAAAAAAATGTTGTTTTTATTATGTATTTTAAATCTTTTTAAATCCCCATATTCATTTATTTGCTCATTTTTTACATTATATCTTTAAAAAAACAATCACAAGAAAATAAATTTAAAAATACAATATAAAAAAAGCAGAGGGCCACTGGAGACGGGGTCTACGACCCAAGCCATCAGTGGTCAGGGCTCAAGAGAGAGGAACCTCCTCACAATACGTGCCGTGTCAAGAACGACCGCCTTCTGAATCAGGCCCTTTACCCAGCCGGAGAGCGAAAGCTTCTCTAGATGACGGTCGAAGCTTTTCGCTATTAGACCGTCATCTAAATCTTTATTATTAATAATATTCATATTCAATATAAAAAACGTCAATTTTTTTTTTCAATTAATTATAAACAATTTTAATTTGATTAATAATCACGTGACTTTAAACGCACCGTGATTGACTGTGACGTCAAATTGTTAACTTCTGAGTAGTTCTGAGGATCGAAATTTGAATTTGGTATAAATACTAATGACAAGTGAAGAGTGAAAACTAACATTATGACGTCACACACGCTCGGGATCTGTCGGTGTATTTACGGTACTGAATTGAAAAATTTGAATTTTACTTTAATTTACCTATCTTTTGAAATCAAAAAAAAATGTAGTATAACTAATTTTTATATGATCTTTCCATTTATTATTAAAAATGTTTTTTTCAAATACCCAATTAAAAATAATACATGTCTCAGCCTCGTTTCGTGGCCCCAGTGTATTCAAGCACGAGATATAAAAGCTCGGCTGAGTTATGCTTGTTTCACATCTAGATGAGGGCAAGGATTTCACGGATTACGAAAACTGGGGAGTGACGTCACGATATTGCGAGTGTGACGTCACACACGATGTATCTTTCCAGATTTAATTTAGAGGAGCATATAAAACGTGAGGTTGGTGAAAATTAAGTTTCCAAGTTGGAAGGGAAAAGGAAACATACAGGAAAAGGGAATCGTTCCCTTTGATGTACGTTTTATTAAATTTCGTGTTTCGAGGTGTTCGTGATTTTCTTTTTTTGTATTTTTTAATTTCGCTACGAGAATTTCAATCGGCGTGCTCGTTTGTAAATTTGTATCTGTTTTAATTATGATAATTTGTGAAATGTTCTTTATGAATTTTAATGAAATTGTCTTGTTGAGAACACTGTTTGATGTTAATGAATTTGATAATTTATTGCTATAATGTTTGTATTTGAGATAATGGGCTTATTAGCTCTAATTGGGAATAGATAAAATAGGTCATTTTTCACTAAAACGAATGCACTATTCAATATAAAATTAATGCTTTCATGCATTTTCAACGGGTTCTTACCACGATATTTAATTAATTGAGTTGTCTCGATATTTCAACGTTTCTACAAGACTCTCACTGTATCTACAAGACTCTCTGTGGTGTGTCGTGATGTGAGTTCGAGTTCCAGTGATACTACGCAAAAGCGAACGAGAAAGAGTGTAGACAGATTTGTTTGCTATTAGATCGAACCGCAGTATTCAGTCTTCTCGTGATCATGACGTTTGCAACAACGTTGAAATATCGAGACAACTCAATTAATTAAATATCGTGGTGAGAACCCGTTCAAAATGCATGAAAGTATTATAGAAAACCGCGAGTGTCTGAATAAGTTTACAAAATTAATGCACTAATAAACCCAATATATTTTTTCAGGGCTCCTAAAATATTCAAGAACTAAAGCTAACTCCAAAAGTACATCTAACATTGTGTAACTTTCAGTCGATGCCGATAGTGCAAACTGAAAATGCTCAGTGAAATCCAAGCGACCTATCAGGACGAGGATCAAATAATAAATCTAGTTGCAGCTCCAAAATTTGAATCACAAACCGAGAACTGCAACGACGATGCATACATATCTCCTGTCTTTTTCGCACATATCGCAAATTTGGAAGGTGTGAGTGAAACAGAAACACAAGTCAAGTACGCGCTAAGTCCTCGCAAATTGTTTGTCCAACGTGCCCAAATAGAGGTGTTTGTTTGGACCAATATTTGTGGACGTGCACCCGTTTTATATTCCCAACCGGACTTCCTGATAAAGGAATTTAATGCTGATTCTCCTTGGCTAGTTTCCAATTAAGGTGTTCACGAATAAGTTTGGTCTTTTTGATTTTTAGGATTATGGCAACTATTGCGTGAGTGGTAAGGTTGCGTTTTGCGTATCATTTTCTGGGTTATTCGGAGGTCATTAGATATTTCACTATAATTGGGTATCGGGTCGTTGATAACATATCATTTTGTGCTTTAACTAATTAAGGACTTTGTTTTGTTTCCCTGAGGATATTGTTTCGTAAAATTATGTTTTTGTAAAGGTTGCTTCTGATAATTTTTTTGACTTTATAAAAAGTCCATATACCATTGGTATAGTCTGTTATTGTGTTAGTTCATGGAAAATTCTATGGTTTTTTATATTGAACATTTTAATCACTCAACTAGGAACATCACTTTTCGCTAGATGGCGAAACTGGGAACTTCGTTCGGAATCAATACCGCCTTTGAGCATCTTTTTAAAATCATTTTTTTCCAATAAACTTTAATTTAGATTTTTAATAAAACCTAATATTTTTGTAAATCTTTATTATTAAACTACGCTGTATTACATTTTCAGCGAAAGTACATTATATCCGTAAAATATGAGACGATTAAAAAATGTAAACAAAACAATTTTTTGAGCTATGCTCAATTTTGGCTCCTGCCACAGACTTGGCAAAAGTAAACAAACCAATTTTGTTTCTGCCCAGTTGAGTGGTTAAGTGGATTTTAGCAAAAGGCTTAAACATGTTATACATACTCCAACGTTATATGAGTGTAATTCACAAACACTTAGGTTTTTTAATTCTTCGCTCATCACTCTCAATGCTACTTATTAATATAACATTAAGTAAGATTACCAAAAAAGACACATCCATAACAAAAAGGTGTTCAGTGTTTTAATTGAGCTATGACTTACCTCTTAAAACGAGGTTTGATGTGTCTCATCAATTGTAGATCGTAGGCCGACCGTAGCGGCCTGGTAATATCCTTTGACATTACAAGTCGTGGCGGCCGAGTGGTCGAAGCGCTTCCTTCCGAACGGGAGGTCGCGGGTATAAATTTGGACGGCTTGTACCTCTTAATCTAAATATAAAAAAATATTTATTTGCAATTTTTCACAACACCACTGTCTAAAAACGGTAAAGGAAAACATCGTGAGAAAACCTACATGTCGGAAAAGGATCCTAAAAATCCTTTGAACATATGTGAAGTCCTCAATCCGCACTGGACACACGTGGTGGACTATGCCTAATCCCTCTTCTGAGGAGACCTGAGCCCAGCAGTGGGCAGTAATGGATTGGTACAGTTACAGTTTCAAGTAAGATTTACAAAAAAGACACATCCATAACAAAAAGGTGTACAGTGTTTTTAAGTGAGCTATGACTTACCTCTCAAAACGAGGTTTGATGTGACTCATAAATTGTAGATCGTAGGCTGACGGTAGCGGCCTGGTAGTGTCCCTTGACGTTACATAGATCCATGAACGCAACATACGATCAAATAACTCATGTGTTCATCTGCTTGAGCATTAAAATCTCCACGAAGCTAAAACAAATTCAATTCCAAATGCAAAAGTTTGCTGCAAAGAATCTTATAGCTACTTTACACTCATTCCTTTGTTTGCAGTCCAATTTTACTAACTAAAAATAGCCCGGACATTCAAAGAACTCTCGACCGTTTTTTGCTTGGAAATTGGCACGATTGCAGCACACAAACTGAAGCGTTGCGAGAAACTGAATAAATAGATAAAGCCGCTTTTTAATTATTCAAATGATGTCCCACTACAGTTACCCGAATCGTGATGAAAATTCAATTAGAATCAGACGAATAACGACCTTAAACTGTACACCGTTGGGCTTAGAACCGCTCGACGAGAAAATTGAATGGGACTAGAGTCATTTTCTTTTGCGATATTGGTACTTTATTAAGCTTTTTCCCAGTTTCAGCTTGCATTTCGGTAGTATAACGTTTTTGAGCAATTTGGTTGGACGACAAAAAGGTTGGATTATGTGTGTTGATGGCCCCGTTTCCATGTTGCCGACGAGGGAGTTTTTAAGGAGTTTGTTCAATTAAATTTGGGTATATATTAAACTAACGCGGCGTGAGACGGTCTTATGACGGAGTTTTATTAATGTTGTTGGGACTTGTGTTTGGGTAACAAACTATTATATTGTAATTTGGTTTACTTTCTTGTCTTTTGTTTAATCTATTTCCTGTGTCTAAAATAAGTATAGTATATATATTATCTTTAAAATAAGTATAGTAACAAGATATTTTTGAATTTAACAGTGATTAGGTAGATCAGTCACCTGATCGTAAGCAGTTACCGTCGCTCATTTATCTCAAGTCAATATCAAGGAAAATTGTGGGGACGCTATTTAGGACCTACTCTTAAGAACTCTTTTCAAATCTTGCTTCAAAAAGCACAAGTCATAATGCTAAAGAAATACCGAGGAGATTGCATTCAAACATAAACCCCAAAAATAATTAAAAACGCAATCAAAAACTAAAACATAAATAAACAAAACTCTAATTTCACGTTGAAAGCGTTCTTTAAACATTGATTTTACTAAAATTTAAATTATAAACAGGACTGGCTTCCGTATTTTGAATGGAGTGTATAATTTGTTGCTGCCATTGAATATTCCTTGCTTAATTCAGAATAACATCAACATAGACCATGTATAAACATCAAAGCAAAATTAGTGGGTCTAACTCGATTTCCATGTGTGCTGAGAACTGAATAGACAAATTTCGTGAACTTCGTCGTCGGGGTTCGCACTTGAGTTGTATAAACGATTGAAATTAACGCTGATTTTTTTTTTAAATATATGAAAATGTTGTTTACAATTTATTGTATTTGTGTTGCTGTAAAATGAATGAAATTACCAATTTGTGACTGTTCATGTGAAATATTTGTTAAATGTTTAGTTCTTTTTTTGAAATTGTCTAAATAGGCATCTTAGATGGGGTTCAAAATAAAATACTTGGTTTGTAACGAGAAAATTATTTGAATAGATTAAAATACACACGTAAATAGTAGCAATAGTATTCTCTGATAATAATTATGATTGCATGTAGTGTATTGTTTTCATATGTCTGTGAATTTTCTCGTTACCATGTAAATCTTGTTGATGGACCTAATAATAAATAAACAAATTTAATAACCATATCAATCTGAACTTGAAGTTCTTTCCATTGTAACCTGACCTCATCGCACTCCACCATCTGAAATACAAAATAACCAAGAATCGCAGCGTAAAAATAACTAAAAAATGCAGCGTTTTCAAGCACCAGTGCGAATCAATTCACAACAGGATTTATTCGAACACAACACTAGGAAGGATCCGTAAACGAGATCACAGATACACCCGGAAACTTCGTACTTGATGTGTGAATGATGATATTTTTATACAATTCGACGTGACTATCGCCAGATATTCTGAAAATATTGATTTTACAGTATTAATTTTAGAATTGAAGTATATTTTTAGATGTGCTTAGGGTTCTATAGTAACTCTAATGAATGTGTTATTTATTAATGTAATTATTTATGTAACATGAACTCCTATAGATATAACTTCAAAACACTGTATCAACCCATAACTGGTCTCCTCAGAAGAGGGATTAGGCATAGTCAACCACGCTTGCCCAGTGCGGATTAGGGACTTTACATATCTTCAAAGGATTTTTAGAACTCTTTTCCGACATGCAGGTTTCCTCACGATGTTTTCCTTCACCGTTTTTAGCCAGTGGTGTTGTGGAAAATTGCACAAAAATCTTTTTCACATTTAGATTTAGAGGTACAAGCCGGCCGGATTCGAACCCGCGACCTCGCGTTCGGAAGGACGCGCTTCGACCACTCGGCCACCACGACTATACTTCAAAACACTGTTCAGTACTAACGTCTTTAATATTGAATGTTTTGCTAACGTCTCTCGAAGTGTTGTGATGTGAAAATTAAGTTAAGTTTATTGATTTCCAAATACTACACTTGCAATTTATCTGATGATGTAGAATTGCTATGCCTACATATCGACGACTCCTACTTGACTTTCATTAACATAATGATAAAGAAGGTAAATCACTATTTTGGAAATGACTTGAAGTTTTAGACGAATCTTTAAGTGATGTAATGAGTTGCTCGCCAAGGTCATTTCATTATCGTTCTTTTTTTTGTATATTTAATGTAAAATTGTATAATACTGTACAAATACTTAAAAAAAAATGCTCATTATACAAAAAAAAGACATTCCCGCTGAGTTTCTTTTTTTTTTTTTTTTTTAATTTGGAGGAAATCACCGGATCCCGGTATTTGGGAGTTGAACCGCACTAAAACCTCCAACCGCTCACACTCAGCGTCCGAACCGGCTGAGGCCAGAACCCAGCACGGGGTTTGGAGGGACGGCGCGACGCGTTACGCCATCGGCATTCTTTCCCGTCGCTCCGTCCCCGGACGCCGAACCGGTAGCCGCCGGCGAATACGGCCACCGGCTCTCTCGGTCGGCGGGCTTTCCGAAGCCCGCCAAGATGGGACCGCGTGTCACCCTCCCACGGAATACCCCGCTGGGTCAGAACCAGCGTGGGTCGGGGAGTACGCGGTCTACCATCCCCCGGTTGCTCTGACGTAAGGGCGTACTGAGCGAGACACGGCACCTTCTTGGGTCCCCGCTCGCACTCGCATGCGTTGGGGACCCGAAACTCTTAGGGGGCCAGAATCCGGGCGAGATCCCGGTCCCGGCCCCCTGCTCGACGGCGGCGGGTTGGTAAGTTGAGAGTGGCATATAGCCTCTCTCTCTCAGCCCCCGCCACCTGCTTCTGCGAGATGGTGGACTCGCAGAAGTCGAGCATCGCCTTCCTGGGCTCGTCGCTCTCGAGCATCGACGCCGCGACGCCCGGGAGCGACAAGTCCGGACCTATTTGTTGGACCAGGACACAGCGCTGCCTCTCCCATGCGGGGCAGCGCGCGAGCGTATGCTCCGGCGTGTCCTGGTCACATCCCACGCAATGGTGGCACCTCGCCGTCGGCTCGGCCTTGATCCGGTGCAGATACCGACCGCAGCACCCGTGCCCGGTCAGCATCTGCACCATCCAGAAGGTGAGGCGTCCTGCGCCACGACCCACCCAATCATCTAGGATCGGGCGGATCGCCTCGACGGTCCGTGAACCCCATGTGGGGTTAGCGAGACGTCTCTTCCACGCTTCCGTCACGGACCGCCGAGATTGGACCTTCCTATCGCGAACAGCTTCCCGCAGGGGACGCACCACGCCCCGGGCGCGGAGGTCACATCGCCAGCGAGCGCCTCCGCCTCCCGCTGAGTTTCTTGCCAGTTCTTCTCTGGCTATAATTATTATTTTTTGTGTCCGAACTGGTGGTAGCTTTTAACTTTGACGTCAACAAGAACGAGTACGTCATCAATGTTGAAAATAAAGTATTTCATTTCATAAGTTATCAAAGATAATCATAAATCATCGTAATAAATACTCTCTCAAGTAAATGAAATATTCGAGCTAATTTAATCTCCACCATTGCTCCATCACACATAACGTAATCCAAAAAGCATCGAACACTGAAAAGCTGCACTGAAAAGAGTTTTTGAAACCTGTCCATCTGTTCGGATTATTTAATTTCACCGCTGCCATTGAGCTGGATTATTTCAACGTTTTGCTGCATACGACTATCGGAAATTAATAGCATTTCCGAGCAGCGTTTGAGACACGATTTCAATTGCAAAACCAACAGTGCTACGGTTTTCCAACATGCATTCAATGTATCGATACAGAATAATTCTGTATACAGAAGTCAATTTAAATGTTGATGGCAGAGTATTACCTTAGAGGGTGGACACGGGGGCAGCGCGACAGGTAAGAGTGCCGAGGGCGTAACGCGTCGCGCCGTCCCTCATAACCCCGTGCTGGGTTCTGGCCTCCGCCGGGGTTCGGACGCTAAGTGTGAGCGGTTGGAGGTTTTAATGCAGTTCAACTCCTCCGTGATTTCCTACTACTCAAAAAAAAGAGGGTGGACTAATCAAATCATTTATTCGTGAAAAAATTTACATTACAGAAAAAAATGGTATTTGCGGACCTATTAGTATTAGTTATACTTCTTGCGCTCACCTTCAATAATAAAATATACAAGGTAAAATACAAAATATACAGGGTATTTGAAAACTTTACGTGTGAAATGTCACGGATTTAAACTGAATATAACGCTTATACCTAAACCTTAATTGTAAAAATATTAATATGCTATTTATCTCATGACTTCTTGCTAAAAACAGTGAATGAAAACATCATGAGGAAAAGTGCATGTGGAACTGACGATATGATTTAAAATTCCTTCAAAAATAGGTTATTCCTCACATTAGACAAGTGTACTGTACTGTAACAACCCATTACTGCCCACTGCTGAGCTCAGGTCTCTTCTGAAGAGGGGTTAGGCATAGTCCACTACGCTTGCCTAATGCGGATTGGGGACTTCACATATCTTCAAAGGATTTTTAGAACCCTTTTCCGACATGCAGGTTTCCTCACGATGTTTTCCTTCACCGTTTTTAGCCAGTGGTGTTGTGAAAAATTGCACATAAATCTTTTTTATATTAAGATTAAGAGGTACAAGTCGGCCGGTTTTGAACCCGCGACCTCCCGTATGGAAGGCAAGCGCTTCAACCACTTGCCCACCACGACTATAAGTGTGAACTATGTCTAATCCCTCTATTGACAGTATAAATCCTTTGACAATAGCTCCATTGAGACCACTAAGACTTGGTATCTCTGTCAGGTATAAAAATATGACTTTTATTATTCTTTACTTCTGTAGTTATTTTACGGCATCGGTTCTACTGTCCTAAATAGAACTGAAGAGAAAATAGGTGATCTACTGTTTACTGTAGCGATCTTGTTTGAAGAGATTTCAAATGTATTGTAGATGTGCAGAAAATTAACTAGACTAAATTAAACGAATACATATTGATAATACTTCAAGTCTTAAATCTAGTTCGCACTAGGCTAGTATTTTAGTCGAGTAGCGAGTAATGTGTGAGAACACCAAAAAACTTTGTCGAATAAGTTAGTTTATAAACTTATTCAGACACTCGCGGTTTTCTATAGTACTTTCATGCATTTTCAACGGGTTCTTACCACGATATTTAATTAATTGAGTTGTCTCGATATTTCAACGTTGTTGCAAACGTCATGATCACGAGAAGACTGGATACTGCGGGTCGATTTGAGAGCAAACAAATCTGTCTACCCTCTGTGATGTGAGTTCGAGTTCCAGTGGTATATACTACCCAAAAGCGAACGAGAAAGAGGGTAGACAGATTTGATCAAAAATATTTCTGATAATATGCCATCAACACAAATTGCGATACTGTCAATATTTATGTGCGGGCAGCCTAAAACAAAAGCGAAAAAAACAAAACAATTTTTTTAACATCCTGAGCTTACATGAAGAGCTTACAAAGCACACGAGAGCGGATAACTGTCAGGTCCGGGCTTTAACCGGACGTCCGGGCCGGTCGCCGCGTCCGGTGACAATGCACCGGTCTGATCCGGTTTTCTTTGGCAACTGGTTATGAACCTCTTTTGGTTTACTATTGAAATGGGTGTTTGATTGGTCTCGTTCAATGATAACTTTAAGAATAGGAGAATAAATAGACAAAAAAAGAAAGAATAAATTTATTTTAAAGAAAATTTTTCAGATCGTGGATATCATGTAACGGTAGAGTGTTGCTACATACATAATTACATAGTTACATCGAGTGCAAGTTAACAAGATAGGGTGGGCAATCTAACGTTTGCATTTTGAACTACTGTTTATTTAGAGGATGACAGTTCAAATGTTTTTTGTTTTGTTTCAAACGAATTTTTGTTTCCAAAAGTTGAAGAGTATGACATGGACGACATTTGGTTTCAACAGGATGGAGCAATATGCCACACAGCCAACATGACAGTCGAACTTTTGGAAAATGCAAACTTTATATGGCCCACCCCTTATTAAAGCTTGTAAAAATGGAAAGTAATAAAGAATGAAATGAAGAACGAAATAATATATGTATAAGATACACAAAATCTACTATTTTAAAAGTTACATACAGAGTGATATTATGTGCCCAACGGATAGTTGTAAAAGCACAATTATGCACCAGAGTACATCTGTATTCAGGGTAACTTGTGTGGTACGAGTAAAATTTACTTAATAGGCTTAGATGGTGATAATGGGTCATATTTATTGCCTTTCCAATAACAATAATAAAATAGACTTCTAACAGAGGTCCATGAGCAAAGATACGAGGGCAGCGCGACGGGAAAGAGTACCGACGCGTCGCGCCGTCCCTCATAGCCCGTGCTGGGTTCTGGCCCC
The DNA here is from genome assembly GCA_030269945.2 of Trilocha varians. Classification (NCBI taxonomy): domain Eukaryota; kingdom Metazoa; phylum Arthropoda; class Insecta; order Lepidoptera; family Bombycidae; genus Trilocha; species Trilocha varians. The sequence goes on along the minus strand of AP028273.1, from coordinate 9,121,517 downwards.
TGCCGGGGTTCGGACGCTGAGTGTGAGCGGTTGGAGGTTTTACTGCGGTTCAACTCCCACATACGGGGATCCGGTGATTTCCTCCAAATGAAAAAAAAAATATCAAAGATCACTTACTATGAGTTAGTTATTACAAGCTAACTGTCAGTAAGTACGGTTTTCATCATGTACTGTAACTGTAACAATCCATTACTGCCCACTGCTGAGCTCAGGTCTCCTCCGAAGAGGGGTTAGGCATAGTCCACCACGCTTGCCTAATGCGGAATGGGGACTTCACATATCTTCAAAGGCTTTTTAGAACCCTTTTCCGACATGCAGGTTTCCTCACGATGTTTTCCTTCACCGTTTTTAGCCAGTGGTGTTGTGAAAAATTGCACATAAATCTTTTTCATATTAAGATTTAGAGGTACAAGCCGGCCGGTTTTGAACCCGCGGCCTCCCGTACGGAAGGCAAGCGCTTCAACCACTCGGCCACCACGACTATAATACATAATACATTCCAATCTCCCATCCACATGTTATTCACTTCAAATCAATACATATATTGCACGTGCATTCACTTCAAAGATACTCAAAACCGTATTCATACATTCCAAAATCGACGCCAACGCGATCAATTCAAAAAGCATTTCATTTCAACGTTGAAAGGATTCCTTATGCTAATTTTAAACTTTGAATCGTTGGTTCTAAGCCTCGAACAGAATACGAACTTATTGATACTAAAAATACAAGAAAATTGAATTGATACGGAACCCTGTTTATGTTGGCGAAAGTTGTTTTCGTAAAGTTGGTTTTCGACGGGATTAAATGTTCCGTTGTCGATTGCTTCGACTCTGTTCGGTTTCCGTGGATTAATTTGATTTAAATTTAACGATTACTGAGTTGTTTTCGATAATTTCACTTTTTGATTTTGGAACGTCGTGTTCGGTTTTGGATTTAAGGAATATACGATTTTTGAGTTTAGGTCTGTAGTTGTCTGTAGTTCTGAAACTATACGACATTTCTGATTTTAAACATATTCAGACACTCGCGGTTTTCTATAATACTTTCATGCATTTTCAACGGGTTTACTAAGTGTTCATGCTCAGAGAGTCTTGTAGATACAGTGAGTGTGGTGTGTCGTGATGTGAGTTTGAGTTCCAGTGGTACTACCCAAAAGCGAACGAGAAAGAGGGTAGACAGATTAGTTTGCTCTTAAATCGACCCGCAGTATCGTCTTTTCGTGATCATGACGTTTTCAACAACGTTGAAATATCGAGACAACTCAATTAATTAAATATCGTGGTAAGAACACGTTGAAAATGCATGAAAGTATTATTTCTGATTCTGCTCTCAAACTCACATAGAAAGTAAACACGTTCTGAAATCTATACAATTACTTATCACAATTTATTTTACATACAAGACACATTTTAGAACATGAAGTAAGTTTACGAGTTCCCTTGTGCTAATTACGAGTGCCAATGTGGCGTCAATATAAAAACTCAAATCATTAATGTAAGTAGGAGGTATATGTAGAATTGAAATAAAATATTAATTATGAATTAATAAAAAAATATGTGATTAAATTTAAATATATTCTGATTATTTTGATTGTTACAAATAAATATTTACTAAATATTTTTGTTAGGCTCGTTCGTTGTCTCCGAGATTTTTATGTTAATTTTAATTGGTGGAAACTATGCTGGTTAAGTACTGTATTATGCTTGAAATTTATTGTTAATTGTGTACTGTTTGTTTCCTAAATAAACACATATAAATTGTGAATTATAAACCAATAACCAGTTTTAAAAATTAGCCTCCGTCCTAATGAAACAAACTCAGCGAGTCTTTTTTCACGACAGCAAAAAAGTAAATAATAAATTTAGATCTACAATATCTCTTCGTCTGTACTAATTATCATTTCTCTCTTCCCCAGTGCCGATGACGCAAGTGATAGCAGTATCAGGAGAGCCAGTGTACTTGCCCTGTGACATCGCAACTCAGGACGAAGACGATGCAGTTCTCTTAGTGCTGTGGTATAGAGAAGATTTGGGAACGCCTATATACAGGTAGGTTTTGTGCTTGTAATATATTACTAATAATATATTAAAGAGGAAGATTTTGTTATGAATAGGCTAAAAAACTACTGAGCTGTTTTTAAAATTATATACTTGTTCCGAATCTTAATACGTGGGTAGAAGAAACAACAGGGTTTTTGTTACATATATAGGTAAAATAGTATTAAACAATAATCCTACAAAGATTATAATACTATATTGTTTATCTAAAGACTAGATCTATTAGAAACCTAGATAAAACAAAAGAAACGGCAGATATATCTCCACGCAATATATGGCCTAAGTTTTATTACACTTGTAGAACTCTTTATCTTATATTTAGCAAGTTAACTTCACAAGGGTATATCAGAGACTTCAGCGGTTTCTCGTACTGTATCTACTTAGGCTTCAAGTATTGAAAGGATTGATATCTCTTCAAGTGGAAAATGTTAACAGACGAATGAAGATAGGTTTTCAAAGAGGTGGAATAAGTTTTAAACAGATTGAGGTAGATAGATAAGTCGCTTCTATAATTTATTAAGTCTATTGCAAGAAACCTCTTCGATTTTTGGAACGAAGTTCCTTATCGCGCGTTGTGGAAGGGGCCTAGACGGAAAAAATTCTTACGAAAAGTTGTCACGACACTTTTTTTGTATTAGATGATTATCGCTAGATGACGCTGTGATAAAAATCTTTTAAAACACGTTCCTTATCTTTTAATCGTATCTTTTAATCGAAAGGAACTTCGTTCTATTCGGGTGTCCCATGACACCTCTCAAGTTTTTTTTATCTATATGTCATAATATAAGCATGCAATTTTGCTTGTCTCTATCTCAACTTATGTTGCCCACTGCTGGGCCCAATTCCCAAGTAAAGACACCAGGCATAGTCATTGCTAGCGAAATGAGGTTTCTTTACTATTTTTAGTGGGTTTAGTAAGATGTTTATTACCGATACCGTCATTGACATTAGATCTCTTTATGTGTTTCTTTGTTGCACTGTTCACGACAGACACGAATTGTGGTGGCCGAGTGGTCGAAGCGTTTCCTTCCGAACGGGAGGTCGCGGGTTCAAATCCGGCAGGCTTGTACCTCTAAATCTAAATGTGAAAAAGATTTATGTGCTATTTTTCACCACCACTCGCTAAAAACGGTGAAGGAAAACATCGTGAGGAAACCTGCATGTCGGAAAAAAATTCTAAAAATCCTTTGAAGATATGTGAAGTCCCCAATCCGCACTGGGCAAGCGTGGTGGACTATGCCTAATCCCTCTTCTGAGGAGACCTGAGCCCAACAGTAGGCAGTAATGGGTTGGTACAGTACTGTTCACGACAATAAAATTTACAAAGTTCTTCTCTATAATAATAGTTTCAGTAACACAAAGTTTAATATACTATCTCTTTGTAGAAACTTCCAAATTCACTTAAAATTCCTCTCAACTCCAATATTTTCAATATTCAATCACAAAGTCGTATCATATTTCATCTTACATTTTCCAGTTTTACAAAGAATTCCTTTGATTCGCCGGAGAGAGACGTTGCATACGAAAGTTTTGAGTGCATTGGTACTCTAGTGTAGCGAGAACCATTGGTACTTTGACTTTGTATCTGAGTCGACGACCTCGTCTTTGATAATACTTGTGCAAGTTATGAAATATAAATATTTTAAATACATGATCTTGTTGATAGGGTCAAATTCAAACAAAATGTTTTTTTTAGAACGAAGTTCCTTACCGCGTGTTGTGAAAGGGGGCTAGACGGAAAAAATTCTTACGAAAAGTTGTCACGACACTTTTTTTATTTATTTATTTATTTATTAAACTTTATGCACATAAATGGTACAATGGCGGACTTAATGCCTAAGGCATTCTCTACCAGTTTTTTGTGTTAGATGATTATCCCTAGATGGCGCTATGATCAAAATATTTTAAAACACGTTCCTTATTTGTTTTAAATGATTATCGCTAGATGGCGCTGTGATCAAAATCTTTTAAAACACGTTCTTTATCGCGCGTTACGTAAAAAAAAAAAAAATATCTTTTAATCGAAAGGAACTTCGTTCTATTCGGGTGTCCCATACCTCTCAAGTTTTATTTTAGTTATAATAGGTGTCCCGTTCTTTTGAGAGTCAAACTAGTATAAAACAAAATAGTAATTTATTTAACTTCGTTTAGACGAGCTAAAGGCCTATCTGATCGTAAGTTACCGTTGCTCATGGACCTCTGGATTGTCAGGGGTCACTGGGTGCCGTTACCTTTGACCTTTAAGGACTTTCTTCAAGCCTTGTTTGAAGAAGGACGAGTCATAGTGCTCTCTATATTTACTCTCATTCTACCATCATACAACCTACTAAAATGCATCCTATGTCCACTAAAGCAAAATATACAGGGTGTCTCAAAACTGTGCGACATGAACGAGAATTACCTTAGATATTAGAGATAGGATATTTTGCTGAAATGAAATATCATTTTATTTTTGACTAGCTGGCCCGCGCAACTTCGTCTGCGTCACACAAGGAAATTTTCTCACCGTTTAAACCTTCCCTGGACTTCTACGAATATTTCAAGATTAAAATAAGCCAAATCGGTTCAGTCGTTCTCGAGTTTTAGCGAGACTAACGAACAGCAATTCATTTTTATATATATGAAGATGTTTAATTATACTGCATTCACAGATTTTTCGTAAATTGTTTGATTTGTCTGAAAACTAACTTATAAAATCGGGCAAAAATCAACACTCTGTAGTTTTATGATACCAATCGAAAGAACAGCTAATTATGAATAATCTTTGTTAAAAAACATAGTATATTTTGGTAGATAAATAATTACTTTAAATGCAATCAAATTTCAAACGAAAGACTCTTTAACATTACGAATTTATAATGATAAAATCTAGGTGCTTTAGTGCAAATTAATCTAAAAGTTAGAGTTTGTCGAACAAAAGGTTTATTATATTTTAATGATATTAAAAGGAGATTAAAACTTCAAAGGCTGCGTTTTGTGAATTGAATTTGATATGCTTGTAATGTTATGTCTACGACACTGAATATTTAGCTTCAGTATTAAACTTTAATGTTATGATTTTAAAAGCGATTTTTAGTAATTTGAAAACGAAAATTTCTGAGAGTACAATTCTTTAGATTGAAAATAAAATGGATTTAAAAAATCTGACTATCGTTGACCTGTTTCATAGGCAGTATTAGGCAGTTACAACTCTTTTTTTTCATGCATTATAAACGGGTTCTTACCACGATATTTAATTAACTGAGTGGTCTCGATATTTAAACATTGCAGCTAATTCTTCTCGTGATCATGTAGTTTGGAATAACGTTGAAATATTGAGGCCCCTCAATTAATTAAATATAGTGGTAAGAACCCGGTTATTATGCATAAGAGTAATATCGAAAACAGCGAGTGTTTGAATGAATTTGCTTTAATAAATCTATACTAACATTTTTTGCTGAAGAGTTTGCTTGTTTGAACGCGCTAATCTCAGGATCTACTGGTCCGATTTGAAAAATTCTTTCACTGTTGGAAAGTCCATTTATCGAGGAAGACTATACGCTATATTTTATTTTCAAAAATTAGGGATCCGTATGAAAATATCGAATATGTAACAAAAGGTGAAAAATCAAAAACCTATTTATGTGTACGCTGCAAAAACTATTGACAATAGAACAAAATGATGTACTACCCCTCTGTGACGCAGATGAAGTTGCGCGGGTCACCTAGTGATTTAATAAATTAATGAGTTTAATTTAAATAGGTACAAATGTAAATATGTATTATTATTCTTCACTACCGTCTTCTTCTATAAATTATTTTCTTTCCGTGCATGGCTGCCTGGAAGAGATCGCTCTGAGCAATAAGGCCGCCCATTGACACACTCTTTTTAAATTTCTGTAACGTATAACTATGTACATACATGTGGTTTTTCAGTAAAGAGTTTTTGTATTGTACTATTTTGTATTTGTTTTTTCTTAGCAATTCAGTAACGAAACAAAATATTATATAACGCAAATGAAGCCACATTAACGAACTAGTCTCACACATTCTCGTAACTTAAATAAAGTTATGTTATATTTAATTACTAAGTTACTGAACCTTCTCTCACTTGAGTCAAAGTGTTTGACATCAAGTTATACAAAGTCAACTAAAATCTACTGCGTCTTTGTAGAGAAATGCTAATGAAATAGTTTTGTGTAACTATTTTGCATAATAAAATATATTAAATGTATATTTTATTTGTAGTTTAGAAATAATAGATATTTACATAAATAATATTATTAATACTTTCATGCATTTTCAATCTCTTACCGCGATATTTAATTAATTGAGTTGTCTCGATATTTCAACGTTGTTGCAAACGTCACGATCACGAGAAGACTGGATACTGCGGGTCGACTTAAGAGCAAACAAACCTGTCTACCCTCTTTCTCGTTCGCTTTTGGGTGGTACCACTGGAACTCGAACTCACATCACGACACACCACACTCACTGTATCTAAATATCGCGGTAAGAACCCGTTGAAAATGCATGAAAGTATTATAGAAAACCGCGAGTGTCTGAATAAGTTTATAATATTATTAATGATTGTGTAATTTTATTTGGACATCAATTACAAAAGTCTCCAACTTTTGTCACAACACTTAAAAAACTAACCAAGCATTTTAGTTTTACAAATTGCAAAAGAGTTTATGAATAACTAGGTGACCCGCGCAACTTCGTTTGCGTTACAAAGGAGTTCAAAAATTGTAGCCTATGTGTTATTCTGATGTATAAGCTATATTGTGGTAAAGTTTCATTCAAATCCATTCAGTAGTTTTTACGTGAAAGAGTAACAAACATACATCCATACATCCATACATCCATACATCCATACTTACAAACTTACGCCTTTATAATATATATTAGATAATCTATTTAATTATATTTAATGTTGCTCAATCGAGCCTCACATCTCTTACGTACTCATCGCTCGTAAAAACAGGAAAATAAATATTATTTTTACTGTAATCTGCTACCAAAAAACTACTAAAATATTCAAACTTTTCAGCTATCTTGGTTCCAAGAACAAGACCATCTTATCTCCAAAAAGTCTTAATCCCAATTCTGTTTTTCACCGCTACCTAACTTTCCAGCCGCTTCCATAAATTTAAATGAGGCCCAAAGATCTGAAAACGTAATATCGTTACACATTTAGTTACTTTAGAATATCAAATAAACTGATTAAACTTCGACCCTTATCAAAGACATAATAATATTAAAAATATTCAGAGTGGACACTGAAATACTTGCTAAAATATGTTTAAAGTAAGGGGTGGGCCATATAAAGTTTGCATTTTCCAAAAGTTCGACTGTCATGTTGGCTGTGTGGCATGTTGCGCCATCCTATTGAAACCAAATGTCGCCCATGTCGTACTCTTCAACTTCTGGAAACAAAAATTCGTTGAGCATGGCACGGTAACGCTCGCCATTGACCGTAACGGCGGCTCCTTGCTCATTTTCGAATGATGCACCCACACCAAACGGGGGTGCGTTGGCTTCTCAATGGTGACGTGTGGATTTTCCGACCCCCAGATGCGACAATTTTGCTTATTGACATAGCCTCCGAGGTGAAAATGGGCTTCATCTGAAAAGACGATTTTTCGGTAAAAATGCTCATCTTCGGCCAAACGATCTTCTGCCCATTGGGCGAACCGAAAACGTCCCATTTCGTAAATGTCAAACCTTTAACTAAATTATGAACACAAATTGAATGACATTTGAGCTGTCATTCAAAAAATAAACAGTAGTTCAAAATGCAAACGTTAGATTGGCCCACCCTATATTCAAACATGCTTATAGATAGCATTAATATATTACTATTTTTTGGCAAAGCCACTGAATCATTGAAACAAATTAGAGTTGTTTTAAAAATACTTCGAAAGAACCTCATTGTCTTCATTGTCTTTCCTTGGGACCGCTTCATTTAAAGTTGTCTTCAAAGATTTTTTATTACGTACCATCCCGATTTAAAATAGACTCACGTCTTTCCTTGGTACTCGTATCACCAAAGTGCTATAATATGTCTCTCCTTAAACGAGAAAACGAATGTACGAATGATCCGTGCTATGACTTGTCTTTCTTCAAACGATGCTTGATTTTAGATCGAGGCAGAGGAGGGTCCTTAAAGTTAGCACGTAGGTAGCGACCCCTCAATGTCCCCTGACATTGCAGAGGTTCATGAGCGACGGTAACCACTTACGATCAGGTGGCCCGTTGGCTCGTCTACCTACATGGCGATAAAAAAAAGGATGATCCGTGCAACTTCGCAAATAGCCAGCCATCCTCGAGAAATGGACTTTCCAAAACTTGAACTTGAACTTAATAAAAATTAAATTTTGAAGTCGGATCAGTAGTTCTTGAGTTAAGCACGTTCAAACAAAGTCTGCAACTTTATAAATAAAAAAATATGTAACTAAAATAATTGTAATCAGTGTCCTTTGTTTTTGGAACGAAGTTCCTCATCGCGCGTTGTAAAAGGGGGCTGGACGGAAAAATTCTTACGAAAAGTTGTCACGACACTTTTTTTGTTTTAGATGATTATCGCTAGATGGTGCTGTGATCAAAATCTTTTAAAACACGTTCCTTATTTTTGTTTTAGATAATTATCGCTAGATGGCGCTGTGATCAAAATCTTTTAAAACACGTTCCTTATCGCGCGTTACGTTAGGGAAAAAAATATAAGATATCTTTTAATCGAAAGGAACTTCGTTCTATTCGGGTGTCCCATGACACCTCTCAAGTTTTTTTTAATCTTTGATAATTCCCAGGAACGTCATTGGCAAAGAGGCTCTCAAAGATGTAACTTGGCCCGAAACGAAACGTGGAAATCTGTGAATGTTTTTATTATTTCCGGGAACTTGTTTTGTTAAGTGCACTTTGTAAATTAATAATTAAGAAGTAGGGGTGTGCGAATAATTCGAACTCACGAATTATTCGTTCCGAATCGAATATTAATATTCTTAATAAATCGAATGTAATTAATAACTCGAATCAATAAGAAATAGGACAAGAATTTGTATTTTGTAGATAATATCTTTAATGGGCTAGATGTCTACAAAATAGTCGTAGTCGTCGTAGTCAAATTCGATACTATTGGAAATAAGACGAATATTCAATTTTCGAATTATTAGAAATTTTTCGAATATTTGGCAAATTTTATTTGATTCGAATTTGTATCGAATATTTCTATCTCTATTGAGAAGTTTTTGAAATACAGTAAATACTTTGTGCATTAAAACTTAATTTTTCGGTGATAGTTTCATGTGTTCTCTAGTAAATTTAATTTTGTAATTTTCGACATAAAATGACGGGACGGGAGCTTCGAAATGAATGAACGTGTTTTGATTTTGTTTTTGTGTTTGAAAAGTTTAAACGAGAGTATTCTTAGCTATGTTTGATATTCATTGGCTAAACATTACAAATAACTATTGTTTTACAAATTTTTGATTCAAAATGTATTACATTTTAAGTTAAAAGTATTTTTAGAATAAGATAATAATTAGAAGACAAACACAACATAGTTGTCATTTTTAGTCTTATAATATCAGATTTTATATTGTGGCGACCATTAATAGCGCGCGAGATCCTGAATCACGGTTTCAACTTTTGCAAAAATCTTCGCATATATACGACATCTGAAATCTATTACAGCGGGCCTCGGCCTGACCGGGCATACACTACCTCGCCCGCAAGGAGATCTCCCTTTGGCCTAATATCATCTGTACCCACAATATCAAAAACCCGTTATTATTCCACAATCCCAATAGAGTACCTTAACGTTAAAAATTTCAGGTCAAACACCAATACAACTCCTCTGTATTTAACATAAAACTAACAACATTCATTTGTTTCAGCGTTGACGCCAGAGAACGGGACTTCGGTGTAGCTGAACGCTGGTCAGACGAGAGTGTCTTTGCGTCCAGGGCGTATTTCCTACCAGAAAGGAGGCCGGCTGAGTTAGGCGTAGATCGGGTCAGGGCGTCAGATCAAGGCGTTTATAGATGTAGGGTAGACTTCAAACAAGCACAGACTAGGAATTCAAGGGTCAACTTGACTGTTATCGGTGAGTAATCTATGATTCTGTAAAAAAATATTAAGTACTTATGAGTCCCTCCATCACACGGCCCCATCTCGGCGGACTTTTGGTTCGCCTACCGAGTGAGCCGGTGGTCGTTCCACAGACGGCTGCCGGTTCGACGTCCGGGGGTGACGGGGCGATACGTGAGCGACAATCGCGAACGCGTCCTGTCACCCCTACATCATCGGATGTCGAGCGTGATTGGCGGGAGATTTTAGTGCGGTTCAACCCCCACATACCCCATTCGCGGGGCGAATGGAAGTCCGGCGATTTTCTCCAGTCAAAAAAAAAAAGTACTTATGAGTTTAGTTATAAGGCTAATATCATTGCAGAGGTTAATGAGCGACGGTAATAACTTACCATCAGGTGGGTAAGGTATATTTATCTATCATGTAATAAATATGTATTTCTGACCAGAACAAGTTAGACCAATGGCCTGGTCAGCAAAACGTAAAATTTGGTTGAGATTTTTTTTGTTGCAATCAAATTAAAATGGTGGAAACAGAGCAGAACTTAGTGGTATGTTGACAGAAGATTTATGTACAAAAGTAACAATATTTGGCTTGATAATGGATTTAAAGATCTTTATTAGCTCACAAGAAAAATGTTCACTTATAATGAGCATACAAATTTTAACTTAAGTCTAATTACACACTTTAACTGGCACGAAGTTATCAAAATTATACAATAATTTAACTTTCTTATTCTATTACCTACTACTTTTTGAGAAATAAAGTATTATATCCGATTTGGAATGGACTCCCATCCGCGGTCACTAACTAGTCAACGGATAAACCAAGAACAGTGAAGCGGTCGTTTATAACAATTATAATATACATCTGTAGTATTCTGTAGTGCATTGGACATACTTCTGATACTATGTAATGTATATAATATGCAGAGTATAATATGACTAATTTTAAGTTATACTCATAAAATTCTCGTCATGTTTGGGCTCGTTTTACTAGCTAGCACTTTACTGCTACATGATATTCAGAATCTTAAAACCATTATTTTCAAAAGTTTCTTTAAAATAATATATCTATTTTAGCTTCAAACAGTACTACGTAATAGTTTCTAGTGCCATTCCTATTTCTCAAAAGCACAGCAAACTAAAATGTGAAAGTTTTATGCATCTTGAATTACAAAACAAGGACCGTCTCTGTCTGGTCCAAAGCAGGCACAGAATATACGTTTGTGTAAAATACAGCTGTCGTAATACAAAGGTCTTGTAAATACAGTGCGGGACAAAATAATGGGATAGACATTTTTTTTTTTGTACTAAACTTGAACGGAGAGCTATTTATTATTGCGACTTGTTATTAAATATTAATTGGCATAATGTACTATAATATATATATAATATTTCGTTTCTTTTTGTTTTTATAAAATACTAGCTGCTGCCCGCGACATCGTCTGCGTGAACCCTATGACCCGTTTTTTTCATTTTTCCCAGCAACTATTCGATTTTTTCTCGACGTAAAAACCATCCTTGAACTTCAACGAACATTTAAAAAAAAGATTTGGCCAAATTAGTCCAGGCGTTGTTGAGTTATGCGCTTACCAACACATTTTGCGATTCATTTTTATATTATAGATTGCGATGTGTTCGGTAATATTATGACTATAATACTTTTTCTAATTTAAACTGATGTAATGAAAATAACAGAGGCTCTATCTATGGTTTTTAATGATTGCTAAATTGATATTAAAAAGGTGATGATATAAAGATAAACGAGGTTTAAGAAAAGTCCTGTATCGGTAGGCGATAGATAACAGCCCCTCATTGCCCTGGCTTTGCAGAGGTTCATGAGTGACGGTGACCGCTTACCATCAGGTGGGCCGTAGGCTCGTTTATCTATCACGCAATAAAAAAAAATATATAAAAATCGATGTATTATGAAAACTTATCATAATTTAATTCAAATCTAGTTTAATATTTAGTATTTATTCCATTCCTCAGATTTCAGCGGAAATCTAAACTGCGGTGTACCCAACGATATTGTAAACTATAGATACATTGTTATTTATTTTATGCTTACAAATCAAAACTCACATAAAATCTTTTTGATGTGAAACATCTATAGCCGCACGTAAAACCGATTTCTGGCGCGGCCATAAGAAGACAAACGACAGGTAATTTATTTTACGGGTACATTTTCACGATTTTGAAATAAATTCGTAAATTATTGTATTTCATAATAATATTTTTTTTTATTTCTGTTTATATCAGTTTTACAAAATAACGTCGATGTTTCCAGGCGTCCCGTGACGGCTCAATTTTTTTCTTTTTAATGTATATTCTTGTGTGTACCGTTTTAATGCTCTCAAGTGTATGCAGTAGAATGCAAGGCAAAGCAAGGCAGGGACTCTACACAATATTTATGGTCGTGCTGCAGTAATGTTATTTAGAATTGACGTTATCGATAAATGAAATCGTGTCGTTGCATATAAATAGAAGGAAAGGTGTTTCACTTGAAGATGAGTTTAAAGTAAAAATTTAGGTAACTTTGATGCAAATTGTGATTGAAATTTTGTGTTGTCTTTGTATTGTAGTCATTTATCTGATTATATTAGATACAGTGTACTGAAAACACACAAGACCATTGGCTAAAAACGGTGAAGGAAAACATCGTGAGAAAACCCAATTTGCATTGGGCAAGCGCGGTGGACTATGGCTAATCCCTCTTCGGGCAGCAGTGGGCTGTAATGGGTTGTTACAGTACACCACTTACACTATTACTAAACGGGTTCTTACCACGATTATTGTTAATTGAGCGGTCCCGATATTTCAGCACTGTTTCAAGCGCCATGATCACAGGAAGACTGAGGAACTGCGGGTAGGTCATTTAAAATCTAGTTTTGAGACGGCAGCCGATACTGTCAGTGTGGTAAAAGTACTAAATTAACTGAATAATAAGCAGTATTTACAAGACCTTTCTATTACAACAGCTGTATTTTATACAAACGTATACTCTGTGCCTGCTTTGGACCAGACAGAGACGGTCCTTATTTTGTAATTCGAGATGTATATAAAACTTTCACAATTTCTTTTGATGCGCTTTTGAGAAATAAGAATGATACTAGAAACTATTACGTTACTTTTTGAAGGTAAAAAGATAATTTATATCTAAGATATTTTTTGTAAACAAGTTTTTTTTTAAATCTACAATTTACTTTATCATTTCTAATAAGCAACCCAAATACAACATAAAAAATATCCATTTCTAATACTCTCAACGTTTGATCTACTAAGCAAATTTTCTTGCTAATCCCAAATTCTTCCTAAACATAATTAGAATTTGATTGATAAATATTTAATAGCAATCTCTTTACTTTTATTTGTATTAATGTTAATTATTTATGATCACTTTGATCTCAGCTCGTACTTCGTTCATTTATAAAGAGGTATTACATCAAACGGAGTTATCAAGTTACTTTTAGAGAAATTGCGGATGAGTTTGTGGAATTTAGTATGACGGTACTTAAATTTACTTCGATTTTCTCCGTAATATCAGTTTTATAACAGAAAAAAATCATTGATCGGTCCTTCCTTTTATATCGAATATGAATCATTCAAATTGGTCCACCCAACTATAGCTATAGAAGCACAAATTTTTTTTTAAACGAAGTTCCTTATCGCGCGTTATCGAAAGGGGGCTAGACGGAAATTCTTACGAAAAAGTTGTCACGACACTTTTTTGTTTTAGATAATTATCGCTAGATGGCGCTGTAATTAAAATCTTTTAAAACAATTCCTTATTTGTTTTATATGATTAATGCTAGATGGCGCTGTGATCAAAATATTTTATTTAAGTTAGAAAAATAAAATTTTATTACTAATTAATCGAAAGGAACTTCGTTCCATCCGGGTGTCCCTTGACACCTCTAAAGTTTTTTTTTATTGCCTTGTAGGCAGACCAGTCAACGGGCCATCTGAGCGTAAGTGGTTATTTTCGTATCAATTGTTACGAAATAAAGAAATCACGGTTACACAGATTTTTTTGCTTTGAATCTAACAATGAACGAGTTAATTTTATTTGAAAAATTTGCATCTAAATTACTTCGGACTGTTTCCAGGAAATTTGACGAAATGTAATGAAAATATAATTAATATTACTCCGATATTTTTGAAGAGATTCGATGTTTCTTATTGGATTATTATTTTTATTGAAAGAAAGAAAGAAAAAGCATTTATTCAACACGCACATAGAGGCCATTCATATTGTTATAACATTTATAACAGTATAATACCTATTTAAACAAGGTAGTAAAAAGTTAAAAAATAAAATAAATTCCGAACAAGATAGAGGCTTGTCCTCAGTGGCGTGCGAATAGGTTTCAGCTCAGCAAAAGCTTATGGTCTCAAAGAAGACCAAAAGCAATGATTTTCAGCTGAAACCTAAAAATATTGTTTTTTTTTTTTATTATTGCCATGCAGGCAGACGAGCCGACGGACCACCTGATCGTAAGTGGTTACCCTCCTCAAGCCTCGTTTGAAGAAGGACAATGCTTAAAGTTAAACGAGCATGCAGCCTAGTAGTAAGTGGTTACCTATAAACTAACTTTAAAGATAGTTCCCTTTTTTTTTTTGTCCGCACAATCTCCTCAGAATCAACTTACGCGTACGTCGAGCCACACAGTTGATGTGTTCTTTAAAAGAAAGATTGTCATCGAGAACGATACCCAGGTACTTTGTGTTCCTGATTCTATCAATCGATAGGCACGAACAGTCACCACTGTCAACAGAGTTGCATTGATGTAGTTTTATCCCACGTGTGAAAGGTGGAGAAGAGCAAGCCGTTTTGTGGAAACACAGAAAATGTGTTTTGTCTACATTAAGGGTCAAAAGGTTGTTCTCAAGCCAAGAGGCTACTCCTCGCAAACCTTGTTCAGTCTCCTCGAAAACTTCGTCCCACGTATCTCCTGCGAAAACAATGGCAGTATCATCCGCGTAACAGATTATTTTTCTGTTTTTGTCGGACTCCAAAAATATATCAGCGAGGTCGTTTATATAAATGGCAAAAAGTGTCGGGCCAAGAATACTGCCTTGAGGTACGCCATAGCTAACAGTTGCGGTTGAGCTGCATATATCCGTCAGAGACACGCATTGTCTTCTATCTGCTAGGTAGCTTTCGAACCAATCGAGTGCGACACCTCTGATCCCTATAGACTCCAGCTTACGCAAAAGAATTTCAGAAGAAACGGTGTCGAAGGCCTTGGCTAGGTCAAGGAATACTCCGACACACCTCTTACCATTGTCTAACGCCGAAACAATGCTATCCACCAGCAACGACACAGCATCCTCGGTTGATTTAGAATTTTGTTGCCCTCAAGATATTTCGTAAGTCTGTTATGTACAATTCTTTCCAATATTTTAGAAAAGACTGGCAGCAGCGAGATGGGTCGGTAGTTTGATGGGGTAGTTTTGTTCCCTGACTTGTGTATAGGTGTAATCATGGCCGTTTTCCAACAATCCGGAAAAGTGCCCGTTGAAATACTTAAGTTGATGATATGAGTTAACGGTGTAAGGATTGCAGGACAAATTTTCTTTAGAAGGGAATTATTAATACCGTCGATACCGGATGAGCCACTATTTTTCAAAGACAGTATTATTCTTGCCACTTTCTCCTTAAACCTCGTTTGAACAAGGACAAGTCATAGCGCTCTGGGAATACCAAAGAGGGAAAGAATAAGAGAAGAATTAAACACTCATTTTTTCTGTCAGTGATGATTATTTAATTACGTTCCTTAAAACATGTTTTGTTCCAGTGCCTCCAACCAAAATGGTGATAACCGATGACAAAGGTGATGTGAAGCAGGCCATAGTGGGACCATACATAGAGGGAGACACATTTTCATTGAAGTGTGACGTCACGGGAGGTAAGTAATTTAAGTAGTTTTTTTTTTATTGCCATGTAGGCAGACGAGCCAAGGGGCCACCTGATCGTAAGTGGTTATCGTCGCTCATGAACCTCTGCAATGTCAGAGGACACTGAGGGGTCGCTACCTACGACCTAACTTTAAGTTACCTGATCGTAAGTGGTAAGCCTCGTTTGAAGAAGGACAAGTCATAGCGCTCTGGGAATACCGAAGAGGGGAGCTCATTCCATAGCCGGATGGTGCGTGGCAAAAAAGTGTTCCTGAAACGGACCGAGGATGACCGCAGTGGTTCCATATAGTAGGGATGAACTCCACCTCGACGCCGGATGGTACGGTAATAGAAGGGATATGTTGGAATCATCTCAAATAATTCCTCAGAGCACTCCCCGTGGAACAACTGGTATAGGATGCAAAGAGACCCGAAGTCTCTTCGCAGACCCAAAGGTATCAATAATTACCTCTAATTCTGGCCACGACTCATGCTATAAATCGAGAACGGTTTTACCGATTTGAATAACTATTGCTTTATTCTCAGTTTCTTTATTGAAATTTATTTTGTACGTGATTTAAAAAAGAATACTTTCTTTCAAAACCATTGGCTTCTTAAGCTAGTCTAGTCTAGTATATCGAAAAGATTTCTTAAAAATAAGTCTCGATGGGGCTGAAAAGTTCTGGAGTGGCGGCCACGAATCGTTAAGCGCAACATTGGTAGACCCCCACAAGATGGACAGACGACCTGGTCAAGATTGCGGGAAGTCACTGGATGCAGATGGCGCAGGACCGGTCGTTGTGGCGAGGTTTGGGGGAGACCTATGTCCAGCAGTGGACGTCTATAGGTGATGATGATGATGATGATGAAATCTCAAAAGACGGAACGAAGAAAAGACAGCCAGAGAATTTGGAAAAGCCTAAAAATGTAATCCAAGATGTAATACTTGAAACAATTAGCTTAAAATTGGCTTTAATGGCAAGCAATCTTGCACGGTTCACGTAAGAAATAAACAACAATATTAATTTGGAAAGCCACTGACTTATCAGTGAATCGTAACAATACGTGGGAGGAAACAAGAATCAAATTATTATATTTAGCATTACTCGCCCAAGGCGGTTGCTATGAACATAACCGCCCACAAAACATGTCAGGAAACAAGGGTATTGATGAAGGTAATATTATAATAGATATGTATTAGGAGAAATCACAATTGACTATTCTCTCTATTGCTATCCTCCACTGGGCTCAAGTTTCCTCAATTGGCCCACCTCTCACTCCCACCACTGTAACTCCTTATAGCCAGGATCCACAGCAGCGACCATCGTAATGACTCTGAGCAGTGAAGCCCAGGAACAAAGGCATATCACTTGTCCAATGCGGATTGGGGATTTCTAATATCGCTTGAGGACTCTCTTCAAGCCCCTTTATAAATAAAAATAAGTTTAGTCATAGACACTGGATATATTGACGAACAGTGTCCATTCCATGTTATAATATAATATAGACTTACTATAGTATTTCACTAACCTATCATAGACAATATTTTAAGTCAAAAAAACCACACACACAATCAATTTCACATCCACAACGCACGACCAACACAACACAACAAACACTCACACAATTAACCCGAAGGACACAAAGACGCAGAATAAGCTCTGACGACACAGACTCAACCACACACTCAAACAACCTCTCAATTACCACACACAGCAAACACACATACAACCAACACGCAGAACTCGGAGATGTAGAATTATCTCCGAAGACTAAAACGAGCAGGGGAGCAGATTACCCTTTTTCCCGTGGGTCATGGGACGGGGTATTCTGAAAAAAACCCGACATAAGAGGTCAAGAACGCGAGCCGTTACACCTAAGTTAAAAAAAATAATTGACGACTTTGACAAAATACAGACACTTGATCAATAAGATTGCGTATTTGAGCAACCTATATTATACAAACATACATACGTATATATCAATAACTGCTTCCAAAACAAAATGATGACGTCACAATCCATATTCAAATATCTAAAACAAAAGCCAAACGTAAACAAAACGCTTTACGACTCAACCCTTTGGTATCGAAATTAAATATCACGAACTTTCCGAATTGACATAGAAATTGTCCAATAAAATGTTTCCCGGCGGACCCTTGGCCTATTTTAAATTCATAATGGCGTAAAGGAAATTAGACGTCGTGAGAAGCTATTAATTAATATCTCAGATACGGCAGAATTTATAGCAAGTTTGGAAAATTGTGGATCAAAGATGATCAAACGGTTTGTGGAATGAATAATTTGTCATTTTTAATTCATTGTGATTAGTATTGCATCATCTCGTAGCGTTTTTTAGCGCGGTGCAAAATCCTAACCTCAAATATTTTGAATACTTACGTGTTACAGTAGGGAACAATACGAAATTTAAAATCTATAAACTTTTAAACTATAACGTACCTCTTTTTATACAATACGCCAAAACTAGTAAAGATTGAAAACTCTTTACTAGTTTTGGCGCGAAAATTACTTTTGATTTTTACTAAAATTTATTTTATACGTTGTTAAACTAAAAAAAACGTTGTGTTATTTTATGAACAAACAAACTGGCCACATGAAATTAAAAAGAAAATCAATTTAAATTGACAACGTACCTCTTTACATGTTTTGGCGCGAAAATCAATTTTGGAATTAAATTTTCCGCACAAAACAATTGACTACAAAAATTTACAGTTGTATTTTTTATTGCAGCCCGACCAAGACCCTGGGTAAAATGGTACAGAGATGAAGTGGAAACCGATACTCCTGCTTCTCCCCTCACCGGGAATGGAGTCCGAGGGGTCCTAAGAGTGGGACCCTTGACCAGAGGTGACGTCAGAGCTGCGTTCACATGCAGAGCTTCTAATCATCCGAGAGCTCATCCTATAGAGACTACGCTCACTTTAGATATGAATTGTAAGTATGTGTAGGCAAAAAGTTTTTTCTTATTATTTCCATGTAGGCGAGACAACGGACCATCTGATCGTAAGTGGTTATCGTCACTCATGAGCTATTGCAATGTCAGGGATCACTGAAAGGTCGCGACCTAATTTAAGGAACCTTCTTTAAGCCTCGGTAGTAGATTCATAATTGACAGCGAAAAAAATTTTAAACTTAAATTTGTAACTAAAAAAGTACGTGAATTTTGTATGTGAGTATCTGTGTATGTTTTTTGTAAATAAAAGAATTTGAACTTGTGTGTGTACGTCTTAAATGTATTCAATGAAATCATATGAATACCAAGTAAGATAGAATTCAAGTTACTCCTGCAATGTATGGCCACCACCTACCATGAAGAACTCTTCTTAAACCTCGTTTAAAATATTCATAGTGCTCGGGAACATTTCAAATATAAAAAAGAAAGCATATTGGAACGAAGTTCCTTATCGCGCGTTATTGAAAGGGGGCTAGACGGAAAAAAATCTTACGAAAAGTTGTCACGACACTTTTTTTTGTTTTAGATGATTATCGCTAGATGGCGCTGTGATCAAAATCTTTTAAAACACGTTCCTTGTTTTTGTTTTAGATGATTATCGCTAGATGGCGCTGTGATCAAAATCTTTTAAAACACGTTCCTTGTTTTTGTTTTAGATGATTATCGCTAGATGGCGCTGTGATCAAAATCTTTTAAAACACGTTCCTTATCGCGCGTTACGTCAAGAAAAAAAAATAAGATATCTTTTAATCGAAAGGAACTTCGTTCTATTCGGGTGTACCATGTCACCTCTCAAGTTTTTTTTTCTATTTACATCTCTACAAAAACCTTCAATTGTTTCAGTTCCACCACTAACAGTTCACATATTGGGTTCGAATCAGCCTATATCTGCAAGTAGGAGGTACGATCTCCTCTGCCAGAGCTCAGGGTCCAGACCTCCGGCGTCCATCACCTGGTGGAAGAACGGGCAGAGAATAAACAATGCTAAGGAGACGGTAAGGAGAATTTCATTACAAAAATGAAAAGGACTGACCTCGATTTTTCAATAATAGCACAAAAAATACCGTCACTCACGTACATCTGCAATGCCAGAGCAATGAGGGGCTGTTATTTGTCATCTTCCAACACAGGACTTTTTTTTTCCTTACACTATATTATGGTTTGACTTCAAGTACCTACTGCGTTTAGAATTTTAAACGATGTATATAGTTTTTTGTAGTAGACAGGAACTGAAAAATTAAAACATCTGGAATTACTTTTAATTAGTTGAAATTCAATCCCGTTTTTGACCGCACCGACTTCCTCGAACAAGTATTTCTGGAGCTTTGTTTAAAATGTATATTTTTAACGATAATATTTCATTTTTTTGTTAGAAAGCTAATACTTTGATACAATCTCATGTAAATTTCGTAAAAATAAAACAATTACTTTTTTTATTGCATGATAGATAAACGAGCCTACGACCCACCAAATGGTAAGCGGTTACCGTCGCTCATGAACCATAACAGGACTTTTTTAAACCTCTTTTCCAGCTATTTTTAAAAAACGAACATAAATCTTTCATCTTCCCAAAAATATTACCGTCAACAAAAAAGGCTAAATATATTAACACTCGCCGTTAAGCGTCAACCCCGCCATTACGAAATTTATAGCCTATTCAATCTTTATCACCATAAGAACAACATCTCGCACTGAAACTTAAAATAAAAGCACGTAAAAGTAATAAATGTAGATTGGATAGGACAGGCTGTGCTCGGAGCGCACTCAAACTGCTCGTAAGGGACTTCCACTGTTAGACTGACGTAAGTTAAAAGAGAATATACTTATAAAAAAACTAAATAAATACAAGTTTTAAGATCCTGGATATCAGAACAGTGGTAGCTAAGAAGAGTCGTGGTGGTCCAGTGGTTGAAGCGCTTGCCTTGCGTACGAGAGGTTCAAAACTGGCCGGCTTGTACCTCTAAATCTTGATATAAAAAAAGGTTTAGATGCAATTTTTCACAACACCTCTGGTTAAAAACGGTGAAGGAAAACATCGTGAGGAAACCTGCATATCGAAAAAGGGTTCTAAAAATCCTTTGAAGATATGTGAAGTCCCCAATCCGCACCATGCTTGCCCAATTGCAAATTGGGCAAGCATGGTGGACTATGCCTAACCCCTCTTCGGAGGAGACCTGAGCTCAGTAGTGGGCAGTAATGGGTTGTTACAGTACAATACAGTAGCTAAGACAAGTAAAACGAGTTTCTATGGATATCCTCCGAATCTATCATTAGATCAGCTCCATGATATCATGACATATATTATTGCATTGTCACACGATAAACATTTGTTTGAAAAATGTCAGTCAGACGGGAAGTTCTCGGTTTTCAATATGTACATGGAATATCAATAATGTATTATCATCTGATGATGAACTTGGTCGTAGCCATAGAAACTTCTGTAATAAACAAGACAGATACATGATCATCTTTAAGATAGTCCCCTGATAAGCAAAGCCCATATGCTGTTGAGCAACAATCAGTTTTAAATATTAGTTTTAAGTAGTATTTACTAAGCCGTTATATCTTGTTACAATTTCGTTACTGGTATATACGCCATCATTAAAGTTCCCCCTCTTAACTACAACGTAATGACGTCACAAACTAACATAACAATACAACACCATACTCGAATATCGACTCCGAACATACACAGCGTAACAAAGCAGCACCCGTCAATCAGAGCCACTAATCTACGTTATGGAATATAATCCGTTCGACAGCTCGATTGTAACCGCCTGATTTAATTAACCCTATACCAATATAGTAAACAGAAGTAAACGAGGGGTTTAGGAGATGTAAAAGAAAATAATCATTTAGGTGCGAGGTTTAAAAAGGGGGAGAGACGTTAGCCTTTGCGTGCAACCAAATCTCGTGCTAGGTTCTGTACTCAGCCGGAGTTTGGACGGTAAGCGTGAGCGGTAGGAGGTTTTAGTGTGGTTCAACTCCCACATACCCCATGGGTGGATGGAAGTTCGGCGATATCCTCCTGTCCAAAAAGAAGAGGTTTCAAAAATTTCCTGTATAGTAGTAGGTGATAATGAACAATATGCCCCAAAACCGTACAGAGGATCATGCTTCACACTTCAAAGACATGAAATACCAAGTCTATCTTCAAGTCTTTCAGTTTAGAGCCAAACGTCTAAGTTTTGTGTGGATTAAATTAAACAGATTTGTTGACCCTGGATACGGAAAAGTTATGCTATACAGAAATAATATGTATGTGATTTAATTTTAAATTGACAAGAATATTTACTCTTGAACTATGGTGTAAATTCTTCTTATTTTTCTTTTTATTCTGGACCTGCACCAAGACTCGGGACGATTCGCCAATGTCAAGTGAAACAGATACACGATCTTTAAGACACTAAGCCAAAGTATTGTTCGGTTTCCAGCTTCAGCAGTAGGAAATGCTAATATATATAATATTATTAAATTCTATGAAGTATTGGTGTAAATTTAATTAGGCGTTTCTGATTATTTTGACATCACTGACTAATCATCACCGAGATTGAAAATTTTAGGTTGCATGTTCTCCGCAACCAGCACTTATTGAATTCGTTGTCAAACTGGAATAGTACTCTTTGTAACAAACGTGTTCAACTATACTGGTGAAATTATGTATCGTTTCATTTCTAAGTTTAAGTGTCAGGAGTTTCATTTTGAGAACTACTTTCTAACGCTTTACTCAGAACTGTGTTTCTTCTTCATTCAAAGACATATCGTAACAACCAACAATTTGTTTAAACACTCGCGTTATCTGCATCACTTACATTATTACTAAACGGGTTCTTACCACGATTATTTTTAATTGAGAGGTCCCGATATTTCAGCACTGTTTCAAGCGCCATGATCACGGGAAGACTGAAAAACTGCGGGTAGGTCATTTAAGAGCAGACAAATCTGTCTACCCTCTTTCTCGTTCGTTTGCCTATATCGTGGTAAGAACCCGTTTAGTAATAATGTAAGTGAAACAAACAATTTGTTTAAACATTTACTTCTGTTTCTCAATTATTAGACGCATACCCTCAACCAAACATTAATATTAACAAGGCATAATTAAAATCAATCCGAACACCGGTTTTGACTGGTTGATTTATTATTTACCTGATCTGAATACGGTTCCCACTTTGATCTGATTAACATTTCCCTGGGTTTTGTCAGTATCTCGGATGATGGATACCGTTTTATTTATATAGGGTGATTTTTTAATGATGACTGGATTGTTCTAATATGTAATACTAAAAAATATTAGGTAAAATTACTCAAAAAAAAACTTGAGAGGTGAGGTACACCCGAATAGAACGAAGTTCCTTTCGATTAAAAGATATCTTATATTTTTTTTCCTAACGTAACGTGCGGTAAGGAACGTGTTTTAAAAGATTTTGATCACAGCGCCGTCTAGCGATAATCATCTAAAACAAAAAAGTGTCGTGACAACTTTTTGTAAGATTTTTTTCCGTCTAGCCCCCTTTCGATAACGCGCGATAAGGAACTTCGTTCTAAAATTCTGGTAAGAAATCAAAATTTGACAAATCTATCCTAAACATAAATGATTGCGGACAAAAAAGTGTTGACTAACAACCTCAAGTGATCTCGCGTATCCCACACCTCCGCCACACCCATCAGCTATCGAGCGAAAATCGTTTTGCAAGAATTTTAGATATTTTTAAGTTGCGTTTACTTAGGCTTTATACCATATTCATTTGTAATTATACTTTTATGGCGTATGTGACTGTCATGACACTGTTTGTTAGCAAAGTTTATTCGTAATTTACTGTTCTTTCGATTGTCATTATAAAAAATACAGGGTGTTGAAATTTGCTGATTTTGTTAGTTCGATTTACAGATAAACTAAGCAATTTACGAAAAATCTGTGAATGCAGAAAATAAAATAATGTTTCCTTTCAACAAAACATCCTATATCTAGTATTTAAGGTACTTCCCGTTCATGTAGCATAGTTTTGGGACACCCTGTATACCATTAACAAATCACTCTGTATAATATTGTGTTTGGGTTGCTCTTCGGTGATTTGTTTGTATTCGGTTTCCTGTGTATTTGTTTCGCGATGAGTTTGTTTTTGACACGGCAGAATTTTGTTAGAATTTTTTGTGATATACAAAAATTGTGTACCTGTTTTTTGTGCCTTTAATTTAAATTGTTGGTAATGTAATTTTTTTCACAAAAGAGATGAAAAGTGACGGATATGATTTTATGGTTTTAACCAAATTCTTTAATAAGGATATACCATCATCAACTAAATTTTAAAATTGAAACACACAATATACAAGATAACATTCTTTAAGCTGAAATAGAATGAAGGGTAGCTCGTAAGAATACACTACAATTATGATATTGAAAACCTGGTTTAATCGTTTCCAAAAAAATAGTGATTTAATTTTCGACCTAACATTGAAATGAAATGAAATACTTTATTTTCAACATTGATGACGTACTCATTCTTGTTGACGTCAAAAGTTACAAGTTACCACCAATTCGGACACAAAAAAATAATAATTGTAGCCACCGTCCTGAGAAGAACTGGCAAGAAACTCAACGGGCATGTCTTTTTTCTTTTATAATTTTACTTCACCTTGGAAATGACAAATCGATACTGTATATCAAAAATACTCTCCAATTTCATTATTATTAAATATAGTCCCAGAAACTGAATTATCCAAAAATTTGCCACCACCAAAGAAAATACCAAATCGCTTCAACTTATAAAATAGACAACAGCCGAATCAACTCACTATATCACGGTAATGTTCTCTCCAATTGATAGAATGTGTTCGACCATCCTAAATAGCTGAATCCCAATAAAGAATTACGTTATAAACTATCAGAAAACGGTTATCGACGGAGTTATGGCGCCGTCAGAATATGATGTGTCTTCGAAGATGTTTGGTGGTGTCGATAGTCTTTTGTTTGTATGGTTGTTATTGAGGCGTTATGGATTATTATTGGTGTAAGGAGAAATATGTTTTAATAATATATTGTAAGTAACTGGGTTATAGTACTCTGTGAATTTGAATTCAAGCAACAGGTTACGACTATGAATATGAAGTTATACACGTTCGATTTTTTTTTTCTAAAACTGCAGGACCGATTAACACAACGTCGCCTCAGTGTTTGTTTGGCCAATCTGACATTTTTTACGAAAATTACTTTTTAATGCAGTATTATAAAGAATAAAATTTCCATCCGACTGGTAAAATATTTTTTTCAAATATTAAATTCTAAAACAATAAAAATTTCATTTCAATTTTTTCTCAACACGGCACTTAACGAAAATTCCGTGCTTGTTTGCTGTCTCCTGTAAAATTTGCTCGAGTGCTGATTGGCCAAACAAGCACTGAGGCGACGACAAGTATTGTAACAGTTATTTACGTACTAGAAAGTACTGTTCTGTAACAACCCATTACTGACCACTACTGGGCACAGATCTTATCAGAAGAATAAGAAACCCAGTGCGGGTTGGAGACCTCAAATATCTTCGATGGATTTTTAAAATCTTCTCCAATATGCAGATTTTCTCACAATGTAATCTTTTACCCTTTTTAACAAGTAGTGTTGTTACAAATTAAGTTCTATTGGCTATTTTTAAATATATTGTTTCACCATTTTCGACACACAAAGTTACACAGCTTTTAACAATTTTCTTCCTTCATTTTATGTACATTCTCACACAGTTATGTCTATTTGAACACTTGTTACTGTTTTGTCCACTTAATTTCTTCTTGTTTTATAATATCTCCTGGTACTGTATTCTATTTAAATTCACTTAAAGTATGTTGTTTGTAACCTTTGTAGCATTGTCTTGTTTTGATTGTTTTGATTTTACATAGTTTTATAGTAAATCTGTGGTCTTCAACCTTGTCCCATAGACTCGGAACTATTGTCCAATGTCAAGTGAGTCATACACACGGTTCCAAAATACTGTACCATATGTATCGTACGTTAATCTTTAATTTATTTTTTGTAATTTAATTTATTTTTTCTTTTTATTGGTGTTTGTTTATTTTTTCTTTTGTTATTCTCTTTTTAAAATCACTAACATTTGTGACGTCACTGCCTGTTGAGGATGTCATATAACATTAAGCTGAGTTCCGACTGGTTTGTGATGAAAACTTTTTAATCCATGTTTTTTTTTTTTATTATTATCATTTTTGTAATTCTATGTTTTCATTGCAAATAAACGATGTCTGTCTGTCTGTCTGTCAGTTATCAACGGACGGCAACACGACGACATCAACAGTCTCCCTGCAGTTAAGCAAAGCAGATGCTGGAGCCAAGTTAGCTTGCAGAGCTTCTAACCCTCAAATGCCTTCAGTCCCACCGTTGGAAGATGACTGGATGTTGGACATACAATGTGAGTTTGCTTGTTTAGAACTAATTTAACTTTAGATAAACTCTTAACTATTTACATATAATAATAGAGAAACTCTGATAATAATTTTACAGGTATATTGTGAATATATAATTTAAACTTATTCAGACACTCGCGGCTTTCTATAATACTTTCATCTCTTGAGTCTTCTCGTGATCATGACGTTTGCAACAACGTTGAAATATCGAGACAACTCAATTAATTAAATATCGTGGTAAGAACCCGTTAAAAATGCATGAAAGTAATATATAATTTATTCTGCGATTACATAGGGAATGCTCTCTCTCTGAACCCTCCCTTTGTGATATAACGGGGTGATAACAAGGGAAACCAACCTATTCACCGTGCGGGTAGTTGGAAGTGGAGACTCGCTATAAATACAGGCGTTGTTCGCTATTATTATTCATTCGTGTTTGAATTGTCGAGGCGAACGGACCTCTTGATATAAAAGTAACAAACAGTTAAAACTCGTTATTTTGAAGTTTTGATTCAAAAGTGTTGATCATCGAGTGTTCAAGTGGACATTGTGACGTCATTCCTGATAAAACCAAATGAAGATCGACTAATTACAACGTCATTACACCTCAACACACTATTTACGCCGTCAGATATAATTTTAAATAGCTCAAAATTATTTCCACTTGATTTTAGTAACTCGAATTTGTATGAAGAACGAGATTTTTGTCATTGATAACCCAAAGTTAAGTTGCGTCCAATTTTGGTTCTTCAACAGATGTTCCAGAAACAGTAGTTCGGTTAGGAACAAATTTGGACCCGAAGAACATCCGCGAAGGATCCGACGTGTACTTCGACTGCATCATCAACGCTCACCCTTACGTCTACAAAGTTGAATGGAGACATAATGTATGTGAATTTTATAAAACTTTGTATATTTTAACTAACTTTTAAAAGGTGTTTACGATGTTATCTATTAAAGTAATACGAGGAGTTTCAGTTTTTGTCGTATGAATGTGATTTTGTAAATAAAATACTGTACTGTACCAACCCATTACTGCCCACTGTTGGGCTCAGGTCTCCTCAGAAGAGGGATTAGGCATAGTCCACCACGCTTGCCTAGTGCGGATTGGGGACTTCACATATCTTCAAAGGATTTTTAGAATCCTTTTCCGATATGCAGGTTTCCTCACGATGTTTTCCTTCACCGTTTTTAGCCAGTGGTGTTGTGAAAAATTTCACATAAATCCTTTTCACATTTAGATTTAGAGGTACTAGTCGGCTGGATTTGAACTTGCGACCTCCCGTTCGGAAGGAAGCGCTTCGACCACTCGGCCACCACGACTTCGGACTGACTTTCTACTTTCGACTTCAACTGTCACTACATAGGATTAAATTAGTTCACTTCCCACTGTCTGTCTTCATGTATGGTTAAATCTTTAAAACTGCGCAATAGATTTTGATGAAGTTTTATATTTTCGTTTAACATCATATTTAAGTAACAGCAGTTAGTAGCAGGCAGTAGTAGCAGGTCCAGCTGAAAATCAGCGCTGCAGCTGTCCAGGCTGTAGCTTCGTGCTGAGCTGGTCGCGCTTTCAGATACTGCCTCGGACATAACCTTTTTTTTATTTCATTATTTGTTTTAAATTATTTTTTATTACTTTTATAATATTATTGTTTAATCTTAGTTTTAATATATTTTTAGTAATATATTGATCCTGTTATGTGCAAGTTGTGTGTCTGAATAAACGTATTTTCTTTCTTTCTTTCTTAGCACAATATCTTTAGAAAAAAATACGTATAGTTTGGGGCAAGAATAAATGCACTTCGACTTTTAGAAAGAGAGCAGTTCATAGCTTCGGTTTTATAGAGCGCTTTCTCTGTCGCACACAGCTTTGTGGCATTCAATGTCAGTTGTTGTTTAAATTCAATTTAACATATAATAGAGTTGTAAAAATTCTTAATATTTTTGCATAATTTCCTAAAAGTCCAAGTCTTCGGTATTCCCAAAGCGCTATGACTTGTCCTTCTTCAAACGAGGCTTGAGGAGGGTCCTTAAAGTTAGGTCGTAGGTAGCGACCCCTCAGTGTCCCCTGACATTGCAGAGATTCATAAGCGACGGTAACCACTTACGATCAGGTGGCCTGTTGGCTCGTCTGCCTACAAGACAATAAAAAAAAGTGCATTTATTCTTACCACAAACTATATATTATTTTGGAAGTCAGTCAAAAAGCAACCTTAATTTCATTATTATAATGTCACATATATTTTTGTTAGGGTAAGCCTCTAGTCCACAATGTCGGTCACGGCATCATCATCAGCAACCAGTCGCTGGTACTTCAAGGTGTTGGTCGAAGAACGGCTGGGAACTACACTTGTGTGGGATTCAATGCTGAAGGCGATGGGGAAAGCAAGCCTTTCTCTTTGGATGTGTTATGTGAGTATGGTCATCTATACTAATATTAACAGGTTTGATTGTATGTTTGTCTCGATAAGCTCCGAGACTACTGGTCCGATTTCAAAATTCTTTCAGTTTTGGAAAGTCTATTTATCGAGAATGGCTATAGGATAAATTATTTCCCTTTGTGACGCAGACGAAGTTGCCCAGATCAGTTACTACTACATCACTTACACTATTACTAAACGGGTTCTTACCACCCGTTCTTAAGAACCCGTTTAGTAATAGTGTAAGTGAACTAGGTATTTGATTCATTTTCACAATCTAAAAAGTATAATAATCGATATTTTTACTACCAACTATACTATAAAATTTTAAACCTAAATAATTTATACACCCTGTATAAACGAATAACATAAACACGTCATTTCTGTCACGTTATTCGGTTAAATCACCACAGTGACGCGTCACGCGATCAACTTAGAAGTTATTCGACACTTGACCTCATAAAGTAATATTATTCGAATAAAATAATTCGAATGATTGATCGATATGAATGCAAATGGAAAATGATATAGCAAATATTTTAGTGTAACAGTCCGCCATTTTGTTTCTTGGAGGCTATAGGGTGCATTTTGTTAGGTAAATTTGTGGTTTGTCTAAAAATGCTGAAAGGAGTCAGGAGATTTTATAGTTTAGTGATTCAAGCGCCATGATCATGGGAAGTCTGACGGCAAACGAACGAGAAAGAGGGTAGACAGATTTGTCTGCTCTTAAATGTCCTACCCGCAGTTACTCAGTCTTCTCGTGATCATGGCGCTTGAAACAGTGCTGAAATATCGGGACCGCTCAATTTAAAATAATTGTGGTAAGAACCCGTTTTGTAACAGGTAAGTGATATAGATAACCGCGAGTGTTTAGAGAAATTAATTAAATACCTAGTCATCAATTTTGTCTAGTTTATTTCGTTCTTTGAGTGAAGTTTATTTATATGCTCTACGATTTTATGGCAAATAATAAAGCCCTCTTTGTTAGGGCGTGCATCACATAATCTCAAAATAAGCAGTGTATACCTACTGTAATGTGATTGATTTAGTGTCGAATATTTTTTTAATTATCTATTTTATTTTTGGAACGAAGTTCCTCATCGCGCGTTATCGAAAGGGGCCTAGACGGAAAAAAATCTTACGAAAAGTTTTCACGACACTTTTTTGTTTTAGATGATTATAGCTAGATGGCGCTGTGATCAAAATCTTTTAAAACACGTTACGTTAGGAAAACAATTATAAGGTATCTTTTAATCGAAAGGAACTTCGTTCTAGTCGGGTGTCCCATGACACCTCTCAAGTTTTTATTTGTAGTATTTTTAAATGAGAAAATAATTATAATTCACTTTTTTGACTTAGATATTTTTAGTAGTTTCTGAAATCTGCAAGTATTGAAGCAGTTTTTACGGTATAACCAAAGATATTTTTTGTCATTCATTTTACATTAACACGGCAAATTTTTTTTACGTTACATTTTCTAAATAGTTGTATCATTTTTGTCTAGACGCTCCGACCTGCAGAAGTTCACAGCAAAGAGTCCACGGTGTAGCGAAGCAGGAACGAGCACATATAACTTGTCATGTCGATGCAAATCCACCTGAAGTTATTGTAAGTATATTTATTAGTAAGTATGTGTAAATTTAGCTTTATAATTATAATTTCTTTGTTTTCTTATTTTTTTTTGTTGAGGGAATAAATGTGATTGGTTTTTACAAGTTTTGTATTAACTTCCATAGGATGTAAAATGTGATGAAATTCGCGCTTCCTTCCGAACGGGAGGTCGCGGGTTCAAATTCGTGTGTTGTGAAAAATTGCACATAAATCTTTTTCTTATTAAGATTTAGAGGTACAAGCCGGCCGGTTTTGAACCCGCGATCTCCCGTACGGAAGGCAAGCGCTTCAACCAATCGGCCACCACGACTATTATTATCATATACAGTATTCTACAAAGCATATCAAGCAAGCATATATATTTTTTAATATAACTTGTTTTCTCTGTAGTGAACAATAAGGTATTAAATAAATAAATAAATATGACAGAGTTCGGCAAAAACCGTCATGTAAATACACCTTAAAGCTTTACTATTAAATCTAACAAAGCTGACATTTTATTAATATATTCAATTCTAGAAAATACTTTTTGTAGGATTTTATCCAAACGATTTAAGTCCAGGTATTAAGGAAAGGTCGTTTGAATAAATAATGATGTTGATTATAAAAGAGAATTAGTTTCGTAAAATGTCGACTTGGCGTAGTTCGAATCTTAGAGTAAATTCGTTTTAAGGACTTATTGGTAATTGATTTAGATATTGTAATGACTTTTTAAAAGGTCATTTGAATTTGGAAACGTAATTTTAAAGATTACGATACGTTACGATTTTTTTTTTCGGATAATGAATTTTATCAAATAAGTCTTTTATTATGGTGTAATTTAAACGTTTTTTATTGTATGTTAAATGAACCTACAATCGACTTGATGGTAAGTGGTTACCGTCGCTTATACGTCTTGGAAAAACCAGGAAATTGGAATACCTTACTCCTCAACTACGAAGAATGCAAAGAGTGCTTATTTATAAAAAAACTACTATTAATAAGTTCTCAAGTAAAATAAATTATTATCTAAACATAGATACAAAAAGCTTTTCTTAAAAAAAAACACGTTTCTTGAAAAACAGAAAACTTTGGCTCTACAATTCTCTATAATCTCAAATCGGCACTTAATTCACGATGTCACATACAAAGGCACATGTTATTATGTACAAGCAATTGGCTATAAAAACTTGTAAATTTTCACCTTCACTAACGATTTTAACAAAAAAGCCAACATATTTATTTTAAAACAGACTCCGAAATAACGATAAAACTATGAACATCGCACTCAGAATTTATTATACTCATTACGAAGTATTTAACTTAAATATTATTAAGCGAATATTTACCGAAGCAAATTGCTTATTTGTATAAATATTTCGAATAATCGCGACGAACGCAATATTGTAATTGAAGTGGGTTTTATTAAAAGCTTTTAATTTAATTGTTTTGTCGTAATTAATTAAATGAAATCAAGTAATCTGTGGCCTTAAATGTTTGCTCCCTACATACAGGTAATAATATTGTAG
This sequence comes from Trilocha varians, assembly GCA_030269945.2. NCBI lineage: Eukaryota > Metazoa > Arthropoda > Insecta > Lepidoptera > Bombycidae > Trilocha > Trilocha varians. The sequence goes on along the minus strand of AP028273.1, from coordinate 9,089,562 downwards.
ATATTTTGGTCATTAGTACTTTAATAGTGTCAATTTTGTAAATAGTCTTTTGTGAATTGAAAACATTTTAAAATTGTTCATTCTATGACATACGTATTGTCTTAAGTATTGTGTGTTGTACACTTATTGTTGTTGTTGACAATATTTCAAATGGGTGTGAGGACCTTATTTTCAGAGTCAATTTTTGAGTATAACAATACTAGGTATAGAATAGAACTAGAGTAAAAGTACTTCATCCATCGTCATTCTTTAATTTTCTAAATACAGGCAGTCCTCGTACTTACGGCATGTTAGATTCTCGAAAAACGCAACGTAAATCGAAACGTAAGTCGAGACATATTTTTCACACGTTTACATGTAAAACTCAAATGTAAGGATCAAACCAAACCATTTTTAAAATACTGCATTTATAACAAAGGATATACACACTTTATTATCAAAAGTTGGATTTAAAAAAAAATAACTGAACTTGCGATAGTGTATTCTCCTTTGCTGATCGGAACAAATGACGTATGCTTGAGGTCCTTGAGGAATAATGTCAAAACATTGTTCGACGTAAATTGAAATGACTGAAGTCGAGGACTGCCTGTATTTTTTTTTAAATACGTGTGACGAGGCAACGGTTAGCCTACCATTAAAATTATCGATTGATGATAATTTAATCATACCGTTATTTGTAAACCAACGAACAACCTTTCCACTCAGTTCCGATGGACCTTCAACAACACAGCGAACAGCAATGAAGTCAGTGACTCCTACGTATCACGAGCCGGTACGAGTTCCACCGTCACTTACACTCCTCACACAGAAATGGACTATGGAACTCTACTCTGTTGGGCTCACAACAGAATCGGGAAGCAAAGAGTTCCTTGTGTCTATCATATTATAGCTGCTGGTGAGTTTAGACTTTAATTTAGTTCTAGTTTGATTTAATATTAGGATAAAAAGAGATTCTTGGTGAGTATGTTTAACTTTTAAACCTTGCTTATTGGTAAAGAGCACATAGCAGTAAGTAAACAGTTATAAACTTATTCAGATACTCGCGGTTTTCTATAAAACTTTCATGCATTTTCAACGGGTTCTTACCACGATATTTAATTAATTGAGTTGTCTCGATACTTCAACGTTGTTGCAAACGTCATGATCACGAGAAGAATACTGCGGGTCGATTTAAGAGCGAACAAATCTGTCTACCCTCTTTCTCGTTCGCTTTTGGATAATCGTGGTAAGAACTCGTTGAAAATGCATGAAAGTAAACAGTTACCTAAAAGTAAGAAGGCATGCATTATTGTGACTCGAGATTGTAAGGGATGTTAAAGATTTAAAAGGGATCCTCTCATTTCCTTAAAACAAAACGTTTAATTGAAATTGTACATAATTTACTACTAAGCATTTCATTAATACAATTCACATATTTTATGTTAATTTCGAATAGTTACCAAATTAAAATTATACTTAACGATACTCAACTGGCCGTATTCCTCTGAGATTCAGAACCGCTCTGATCCAAATGAGAGAAATCAAAAAGCTATCTCAGAAAACGGTTGCAAACTAGTCCCACATGTATTTGATGAGCTGGGCCGGGACATAGGTACACTAGTTGACTTTTAATCATTTGGGGATCAAAATGTAGTTAATGAAAATAACGTGGGTAGATCTTACTAAAGACTTGGTTGGGATATGTCGAAAAGTAACTGGATGCAAAGGAAGTATAGGAAAATATGGAAAAGATGCTGATGATGATAAAATGACCGTATGTTGCAAGCGTCATGTTGATGAAAAACTGAGTACTGCAAGTAGGTAAATTGTTTGAGACCAGACAATTCTGTCTACCTTAAGTCTCGTTCAATCCTCGCCAGAACGACCAGACTTGCACTGTTTGCATCCATTGATCCCCTCCGGTGATCCTGACCAAGTCATCGTAAGATCTGCTAACGTTAAGCCTACCGGTTCGTGGCCACTACTCCAGAAATTTCAGCCCAGAAAATTCAGCCCTATCGGCCATCTGTTCTACATATAATATACCCTGCTCTTTTCCAGTTCTATGTCCAAAAAAACTGTATTTGGACATTCTGCTAGTTCTCGTATAATATACCTATTGAATTTGTATTAGAGATTCCTTATTTCCAAAAACTTAGTTCCACATTAGCACTAAAACCACATCTATCCAAAGGTCGCCCTGACCAAGTCCACAACTGCACGGTGGTGAACGCGTCATTAACTTCGTTCGGGGTTCGATGCTCGGAGGGTTTCAACGGGGGCCTCCCGCAATCCTTTCTCTTGGAAGTCCGGGAAATAATTACACAGGTAATTACGTTTTATTTACACCTAGTTTTGTATAGTATTTCTGGTTTTGGTGTTAAAAGGTTTTTGTTTAGTACAGTTATTGTTGGAATGTAATACGGTTTGACTCTTGACAAAGTAGACCGTTTGGGTCAGATTAACAGTGTTGTGTAGAATTTTTTTTTTTATTGCCATGTAGGCAGACGAGCCAACGGGCCACCCGATCGTAACTGGCTACCGTCACTCATGAACCTCTGCAATGTCAGGGGACATTGAGGGGTCGCTACCTACGACCTAACTTTAAGGACCCTTTCAAGCCTCGTTTGAAGAAGGACAAGTCATATCGCTCTTGGAATACCAGAAATATTATAATTTATTAATATTAATAGAAATATTACTAACGTAGCGAACTATAGCAATTTGCAGAAAAAATAGCATTTTATACCAGAGTCAATTACCACCATTCTCTTACCTCAATTACTAAAAGATATCTTAATAATAGATTAATTCAATTAACATTAAATTTGGAACAAAATTATATTTGTTAATTATCTTACTAATTTTCCTATCCCACAATATATTAAAATATCAAAAAATCACCATAATACCCCATAACAGAAACAAACTAAACATTTAACTAACACCCCACATTTACATCAGGAAATTGTTGCCAACGTTTCGAGTGCAGTCCCGCGTTTCACAGCGGTCGGTCTCGCACCAGGCAGGACGTACGCGGCCGCCATCTTGGCTTACAACGCTAAGGGGAGGGGAGATCCGTATCCGTTAAGGGCCAGTACGTTGAGGCCACCAGAAAAACATCACGTGCATGATAAGAGTTTAGGTAAGTAAACAGGGTGTATGAAGACTACTCCCGAAAACGAAGGCTGGGTTAGTATTAGACTTGGGGTGTTAAGCTTTTTGCTAAAAAAAATCTTTTGTATGGACCGATTTCCTGGCTTATCATCACAGGTACCACTAGTACTACCACCAGTCTTCGTTTTCAGGAGTGCTCTGTTTATACCCTGTATAATTAATTGGGGTAAAGGGGCGATACGTAAGGCTAGGCCCAATCTCGACCTGGGTTCTGTCTTCTGGGTTCGGATGCTGAGAGTGAGCGGGAGAAGGTTTTAGTATGGTCTCCCACATCCTCACTTGCGGGGCGGGTAAAAGTTCACCAATTTCATCCTGTCCAAAAAAAGTATGGAATATGGTTTCTGGTGTCTTTTAATTTCCATTCGTTATTAATAAAAATCTACTCTTAAATGTTTTGAATGGTCCCAGTAGACATACTAATGAAATAATTTTAATATATCTTTTTTTTTTATTGCGTGATAGATAAACGAGCCTACGGTCCACCTGATGGTAAGCGGTCATCTATCAGAATACGTCAAAAGATTGCCAAATTATTTAGTTCGTAATAAAATTTCATGAAGCCTACTCAACTAATAGGTCCAATATTTGAAGGGAAAATACCTCATTTTATCCTTCAAAATCTACCACTAACCAAATACTATTACCAACAGATTTACCAAGAACAGCCTTCCAAATGTCAGGAGCGATGTCAGCAGCAGTCGGGGGCGGTGGCATCATCATGGTAATCCTGGTCATCTTCATGATCGGAGTCAAGCACCGTTGTTCCAAACGCAAGCCCAGGTCTGCCGCCCCTCCATCACAGCCGGCGTCTCCAGATAAACTGAGGGAGAAAGATGACAGCGAGAGTGATGATAGGAACCCTGATATTATTCCGTCGGATACTGATCAGATGCAGGTTAGTGGTTTTGGATTTTATGGGGGCTCTACAAAAAAGGGACAATTAACGTAGGTTTCCATATAAAATGTGTGGAATCGCGAAATATAATTTTATGAAATACTGAGAAAAACCTAGTTTTAAGTCAGTTGTACGTGTTTTCTGTGTGACCACTGGCATAGAAGTGGTAACATCTTAAAAATATAGGACTTTCTTAACAATTGACTTTGTAATATTTAAACTTAATGATTTAATGAAGTTAGGTTTGGATTCGATGTCCAATCAAAATTTTTAATAGAAATCAAAGACCAAACGGCAACGGCTACAAAGTAAATATCTGATCAGGATAGCAAGTCCTTACAACGATTTTTAAAATGAATTAACTAGCATTGGAAATCCATAGATCATTAAAGCAAAATCAAGGCAATGGACTTAAAGCATAACAAACGATCCATACATAAAAAAATGTGACAACAGCAACAGATACTACTTAATCACATATAGGGTAACGCACCCAATTTACCTTATCCTAAAATTACTTCTCTCTCCCAGATGGACTACTACCGTCAACAGCAAGTGTCCACGATATCCCCCCCACTGGGCCGGACTCGAGGCAGCGTGGCGGGGGTCAGGGCGTTACCGGCTTACTGTGCGCTCAGAACAGCGCCCCCTCATCCTATGCATGAACAGAATGTAAGTATTTACTTATAAAACACAAGACACAAGTTATTGCAAAATAAAAGGCAATATGTTCTTTCCATACGAGTTTTTCACTTGACCGTCCTGTCTATAACTCTCTGTGGATGTAAAATGTTACATATAGATAGCACTACTGAATAAAAGTAAGTAGTCGTGGTTGCCGAGTGGTTGAAGGTACCTCTAAATCTTAATATGAAAAAAGATTTATGTGCAATTTTTCACAACACCACTGGCTTAAAACGGTAAAGGAAAACATCGTGAGGAAACCCGCATGTCGGAAAAGTGATATATGTGAAGTCATCAATGTGCATTGTGCAAGCGTGGTGGACTATGCCTAAACCCTCTTCGGAGGAGACCTGTGCCCAGCAGTGAACAGTAATGGGTTGTTACAGTACTAAATAAAAGCCAATTTTGGTTACGTCCGAATTTTTCACGAGTCTCTTAGCTATAACCACTGCTGTGTCCGTCATGGCATTGCTAAACAAATACCATTTTTGGTTCCCAGTTGACAATTTACTAAACAATGACCACATTTCCAGAACGCCGGCATCCCTCCCCCGGCTCGGTTCGCAAGCGGGTCGTGTACCCTACCGCGCGGAGGTCATTCACCCGCCGTGATCCCGCTGCAGCACCTCCGCACGCTGCCCCGCCCCCTCCCCGCGCCCGCGCCCCGCCCCCCGCGCGACACGCCGCTCTGACAGACCACGCTCATGTAGGTAGGGATCCCATATACGCGGTGTGGACAGCTTTGAGTAACAATAGTATTGACAAGAATATTGACAATTTTTTTTTTTATGTTATGGTAATTTACATATAGGCACACGTTTTTAATGAGATATGTCAAGATATTGACAATAATATTGACAATACCCTTAATGAATATTTATACGGAAAGAGCATAGTGAATTTTTAGCAACAAATGGATGGGATTTAGGGATGACCGTGTACTATAATTTTGAAGAACGAATATTGTCAATATTACATGTAATACCAATGTCAATATTTGGATTATCATCAAAAAAATGTGTATCTCGATTTTAGGAATAACCAAAAAAATAGGAAATATTGTCAATACTTTACATTCTAAACAATTACTTTGTATGTTCTTTTCAAATTAATAGTCAAAGTAGTCAAAATTTTATTACAATTTGTAAACATTTTTATTTACACTTTCATGCATTTTCAACGGGTTCTTACCACGATATTTAATTAATTAATTAATCAAATAATCGAATAATAATCAATTATTTAAATAATCAGCATATCGATTTAAAACAATGAACCGCATAAATCGGCGATCACAGAGCATGTGCTCGACTCGGGTTCCAATCATTGGATACAATTACACAATCCTCAGGTACTATCTTCTGAACGTCGTTACGTACCAAGGATGGTTAAAGAAGCTATCGAGATTTCAAGACATAGCACTTTTAACAGGGGTGACGGCTTCAGATTATCGAGTATGTGGAATCCAGTGCTAAACACAACAGTCACTCGCGGGTTCATGCGAACGAGAGTCTTGTAGATACAGTGAGTGTGGTGTGTCGTGATGTGAGTTCGAGTTCCAGTGGTACTACCCAAAAGCGAACGAGAAAGAGGGTAGACAGATTTTTTTGCTCTTATTTCGATCCGCATCTTCTCGTGATCATGACGTTTGCAACAACGTTGAAATATCGAGACAACTCAATTAATTAAATATCGTGGTAAGAACCCGTTGAAAATGCATGAAAGTATTATAGAAAACCGCGAGTGTCTGAATAAGTTTATTTTTATTTATAACAAAAAGCTGTCTGCAATAAATCCGTGACAACGTTCGAAATCAACTAGGTAATGTTAGTTAGTACATTAAGTTTGTTTGTATAATTGTAAATATAATAATAAAATAATCGGCATGAATTTAAACGAATGTCTGGTTTTATTTCGGTTTTAATTTAAAAGGTTGTGAGAATGTTTTGTATTTAAAACATTAAATTTTTACATTTGTAACAAACTGTGGTTGTTCGTGTTAAAGTTATTACTTGAATATATAAAAGTTGAGTAACATGTATATAATTAAATCAATATAAGAATCAACATCATAAACAACAGAATGAAGCCAATTTAAAGTGCACCGATCGCGCGTAACAACACGATATTCTGATGACACTTAATTCGTTTAACACACTAATAAAATATTACATACACATAAGTTCTTTGTTATTTATGATGTGGATTCAAAATATCGTGTCGTTACGCGCGATCGGTGCACTTTAAATTGGCTTCATTCTGTTGTTCATGATGTTGATTCCAGATGTAATAATTCTATGATAAAAGTTAAGTAAGTTTTAAAGATGTCATGTATGTTATATTTTATTTTTTTATTAGTTAAAGAAAAATATTCAAGACCATTCTTCTGAAGTTCAGTCGACTTTGTTTTTTTGTTTACTCCACCAATTTTTTTCTGAGACATTTTTGGAACGAAGTTCTTTGTCGCACGTTATCGAAAGGGGGCTAGACGGAAAAAAATCTTACGAAAAGTTGTCACGACACTTTTTTTGTTTTAGATGATTATCGCTAGATGGCGCTGTGATCAAAATCTTTTAAAACACGTTCCTTATCGCGCGTTACGTTAGGAAAAAAATATAGAGAATATCTTGTAATCGAAAGGAACTTCGTTCTATTCGGGTGTCCCATGTCTCAAGTTTTTTATTTTTATAAAATATATCTTTGATACCGCGATTCACAAGATTTTAATCTTCTCTTAACAAACCACTAAAATATACCGAAATTCTAAAATTAATTTATCTTCATTGAAAGCTCATTACTTAAGCGGAAGTGACTTTATATAAATACTTCGTAATTTCCTGCATTCTATATTTAAATAATAATCGTTATATTGACTGTCTACGAAATCCGTAGCACGAGCTACGACGCCTACGAACGCTATTTTCGTAGCAAGCCGCTATGGATTTTCCTTAAGATGATTGTAATGTTGTATTCGAATTGAATATATTGTAAGGCAATTAATCGTAACATTCACTATGTATAATTCAGTTATTTATTACTTACTTAAGAATGCAAAGCTAACTCAGTTGATAACTCGAATGAATGTTTTCATTTAAAATATTTTTAAAATACACATTAATGAAAATTAAAGCTGAATTGAAAAAAATCTATTAATTCTTTATGACCATGATATCTAAAAACTTATCGCATACTCATTTTAAACAGTCTAATTAAGTACTATTTTCACCATTTTAGAATCAATGTTGTGAATCAAAACAACATAAGTAAAGAAGATTACATTCTATGTAAATTTTTTCGTGCTGAAATATGTTCTAAAAACACCAAAACGTAAATATCGCGAACAACCATAAGTTTTGTAAAATAACTACGATGTAGAAGCTGGTATTTTAGACATTATAATCACAAATGATAAAGTTCAACGTCCACTAAGCGGAACCGGTCCGTATTGCAAATAAAAACAATATTTTATATCATATTAATGGTTACTCTTGAATTACCTAATCCTTATTTTTACAGTAAATCTGTTTTTCTCTTCAGAAAGTAACTTAACCCTTTCAGGACCATAAGATGGCTGAGACTAAATATGCGAATACTATACAATATTTAAGTTAATCTGTAAAGTAAGAGATATCACTAGAAAAACATAGTAGGGTAAAACATAGTAGGGTGTACAAATTTCCTATAAATTTGATATGAAACATTTTAACACAACGTACATAAACGTAACGTTTGACATTCATTAAAAAAATATATTATTCAATAATAATAACGATTTTTGGGCGTGAAAGGGTTAACATCGATAATGTTAAATGATGATATTATAATATTTGGAATTATCATATAAAGAATGACTATAAACTTAGTACTTATTCACCAAATTTTCTATAGGAAAGTTTTAATTAAAGTCACCGCTTAGTGGGCGATGAATCTAAAACTCGGTATGTCTCTGTATTTTACGGAATTCTCGGTCTATGCATGTGTGCTAGCTATGAAAATTCTAGTTTGTTTTCAAAATAAGGGCAATATTTTGTTTTGTTCAAAATAAATTGATAAATAACTGTGTCTGTTGTGTAATTAGAAGGAAATAACATTTAAAATTGTCGCGGTTATCTACATCACTTACACAATTACTTAACGGGTTTTTACCACGATTTTTAATAAAAGCAATTCCGATATTTTAACACTGTTGCAAGCGCCCTGATCACAGGAAGAATACACAAAGATATCGAGATGTGAGTTCAAGTTCCGGTAAACGAACGAGAAAGAGGGTAGACAGATTTGTCTGCTCTTAAGTAATCTACCCACAGTACTCTTCCCGTGATCATGGCGCTTGGAACAGTGCTGAAATATCGGGATCGCTCATTTAATAAAAATCAAATTAAGAACCTGTTTAGTAGTTGAGTAAGTAAATTACATTTAACTGTTTTCGATAAATTAATATAGGTAATAAAAACTTGTACAGAACTTTCATACATACAATATTTGAAAGTTTAAGACAAGACGTTTCTGCTGTGTTATCATGAACGTTAAACCCTAAATTTTTAAGTATATTTTTGTAAAATTAAAATAGTAGAGACATACCGTTATATATAAATAATTTGTCCAATAAATAAAATTTTGTAAATAACCACGATTTGATAATTGTAAATATGTTTTGTACTATACGAAATACGATCCTATTTGTATTTTAATTAAAATCGTTAATTGGGACGCTGAAACTGAATTTTATTAATACTAATAAATTATATATGACGGCGTAAATAGTGTGTTGAGGTGTTATGACGTAGTAATTAGTCGATTTGTTTTGTTTTGTCAGGAATGACGTCACAATGTCCACTTGAACACTTGATGATCAACACTTTTGAATAGAAACTTCAAAATAACGAGTTAATAGTTAACAGTTTAATACTTTTACATCATGAGGTCCGTTTGCCTCGACAATCCAAACACGAATGAATAATAACAGCGGCCAGCACCTGTATTTGTAGCAAGTCTCCACTTCCAACTACCCGTACGGTGAATAGGTTGGTTTAACTTGTTATCACCCCGTTATATTATATCTACCAGTCCGTATTAATCAAAATATTTTTAATTAGTGAAAATCAATAAAAAAATATTCAGTCAACGTAGATAAATTTAAATGAAAAAACTATTTTAAATCTTTTCTAGAACTATTTTTTAACAAAACTTTCTTTTAGAAATGTATTATTTCTCGTAGAAATTAACAGATCTTTTTTGTATATTACTAACATTGAAATATTTTAAAAGTGGCTCAATATTAAATAAAAGAACAAACAAACTCTCCTATAAATAAAATTCAGTATCAGCAATTATCCCATAAAATCGATATTGTTATAATATTGTATGTAAAATATTAAAAAATCATCGAATAAGACAAAATGTGGGTACATACTCAATTATATATTAAAATAAATTAATTTGTTTTTATGTACGTAATATGCATTTAATTTGATCGGATATTAAATATCCTATTATGTTACTAGATAATAATTTTATTAAATTTAAATATTATAATGATAATAAATAATATTGGTTTGTTTTTTTTTTATATAATTGTAACGGTGTAAATAGTGATCTTTTTAAAACTGTCGAAATGTTTTCACTCAAATTATTGGGAAACGGAAATAAATAAAAAATAAAAATTATGTGTTGTTTTTTTATCCTCTCCTCTTATATACTAAAGGAAAGTGTGAATGATACCTGAAATTTATAGATTTCAAAAAAGTTGCTATTTTTGTACGAAAATAAAAAAAATAACATATTGTTAAAATGAAAAATTATTATGCCATTTTTATGTTTGTGCGATTTGTTATTGCTAGATATTATATAACGAGCTTACGGCCCTGATGGTAAGCGGTCACAGTCCGTCGCTCATGACCTCTGCAATGCCAGGACACTATTGTTGAAATACTTGGTATTTTTTTTTAAATTTGGAAATCAAGAAGAATGAACCTAAGAAGTAATAAGAACTTAATTAAATACCATGAAAACTAAATAAAGTGCGAAATATTTTGTTATCAATTCATCATAAGTTTATAAGTCCTTATAAGTTTTAAATTGTAGCGTTGTTTCCTTAAATTAATAAATAAAAAATAAAATAATAATTTTTAAATCAACACCAAGAATCACGTTTAATATTAAAATACCAATGATTTTCTAGAAAAAAAATTTTTACCTCCAAAAAACTCTACTATAAATAATTCACACTACTTTTCACCTACTTTTCAAAGTTAATAGTTTTATCGCTCTATCCTGAACAAGAACCAACCGCTAATCATTATAATACGTCTAACCACAAAAATAGCCAGAGCGAAGTAATCCACTTTGTTTGAAACGAGTTTTAAATAAAAATAATTTCATTTATTCTTTCAAAGCGAACTTTGTTATTGATAGTTTTGTTATCACTAAGAGATTTAGATATTTTTGGAATATATTGTTAACATACATACATACATATATACTATCAAAAATTAGCAGTTAATATAGCTAATTATATGATTTTTCATCTTCATAAACCTCGTCCCATAGACTCGGGACTTTTCTCCAATGTCAAGTGAGACGTACTCACGAAAACACTATATCATATGTATCTATTTTTTTTAGAATATAAATATTATTCATTTATTTTTTGTAACTTTAATTTATAATTCTTTTTCTTTGTGTTGATTTTTTAAATATTTATTTCTGTTTTTGCTTATTGTTATTTTCTTTTATTTCTTATTTTTATTTTCACTAACATTTGTCACGTCACTGCCAGTTGGAACTGAAAACCAGCGTTATATGTCGGTTGGGGGTGACATATAACATTAAGCTGAGTTCCGTCTGGTTTGTGATGAAAACTTATTTATTCCATGTTTGTGTTTTTTATTTTTCATTTTTGTAATTGTAAACCTGTTTTCATCACCAATAAACGATGTCTATGTCTATGTCTATATATTATGAAAATTGAAATCGACAAACAAACAAAGAATCATCGAAATTAATTAATCACAAAGATCCCCACAACGGATGAAACGAACGAAACTTTTGTGGCCTAAAAAAAAATTTCAGTTATACCAAGTTCAAAAATCACACGACCTTTAAAAAAATTATATAAAACTACAAATAACATACCTTTTCATACAAAAACATAAACATCCAAATTGGTTCAACCAAAGTAAAGTTATACTCTCCCAAAAATATTCATCCTGTCTTTTCGAAAATATAATCTAAACTCTACCGCCCACAAGAAATATAAATGGCTCACAAATATAACATACATGCGCTCTGCACTTGCACAAAGACCACACATGGTACGCTCTAATGCGCGGTACCTCAGAAATATCACGAGCCGCGCTGTGGCCAGTGTTACCATAGCGGGGATTTTAGCCCTAAATTTTGTGGTAAAAATTAAATATTTTAGGGATTTTGCAATTTGTGTAATTTGATGTTTCAAAAGTATTCTAGTCGACAAAACACCTAAAATTTGAGGTATAGTGCAAAAATGACTCCATCTTAATATTATAAGAAACAACAAAGAACATACACTTTCATATAAAAAAGAAAAATCAGTTCACTTAAACTTATACGATGTCAAAAATAACCCATCTTTTCTAAAATGTAAGTTAGGTTCGAGGAAGGCTCAATATCCCTCTGTGACGCAGACGAAGTCGTTAGAGTCAACTAGTTGTTGATATAACCCAAGTAATATTCAGCTGTAAAAAAAAATGTAAATTAAAATTATTAATTCCGGCAATTTCATATTTTTAGCTGGTAATACCGGCTCAGGCCACTCTTAATCCTGGCTTAAAGTTTTTTGTTCCATCTACCCTTTCACTAAAACTGGGTTTAGGTGCACCAAAGCTGTGTGCATTTAAAACGAAATTGGAACTTGTGTTCTTACCGTAAAGGCGACGATTACGGGTAATTATAAGAACAGTTTAGAAAAGAAATTGTTTAAAATTAAGTTAAGCTCTTTCATTTAATGTTGGCATTTGGCAATAACCTAACCTGCTGTTTTAGACATTTTATTTGTAAAACTTAACACGACATTTTTTTGTACAAATATAACAACAACCGACTTAATAAATAGCATGAAAACATTATGACAGGAAAACCTTGAGATATTACATTTAAAAAAAACGACCTACAAAATCGGATCATAAATGACGGATAACTCCGCAAACACAAAAAAAAACATAAGTAAATGTAGTCAAATTAATACTTCCTACTTTTCTGAAGTCTATTAAAAATTCGAATCATTCGTGGTGGCCAAGTGATCGAAGCGCGTCCTTCCGAACGGGAGGTCGCGGGTTCAAATCCGGCCGGCTTGTACCTCTAAATCTAAATGTGAAAAAGATTTATGTGCAATTTTTCACAACACCACTGGCTAAAAACGGTGAAGGAAAACATCGTGAGGAAACCTGCATGTTGGAAAAGGGTTCTAAAATTCCTTTGAAGATATGTGAAGTCCCCAATCCGCACTGAGCAAGCGTGGTGGACAAGCCTAATCCCTCTTCTGAGGAGACCTGAGCCCAACATTGGGCAGTAATGGTTTGGTACAGGTATTCGGAAGCCGCGATGAGAGATACCAAAATTTTGAATTAGTCTCTCGACTCATTAAATATATCCTAAACCAACTCTCACTAATTACATCACTCAACGATTTCCAATTCACGCACATCTTCATAACATAAATTCAAACTACACACTTCAAAACCGAAGCTCCTAGACTATAGGTCATCAATCTGAAACTCCTGAAACTATCTTAGACTAGTCCCAACATTCCCAAGAATGTGTCCCAAACAGGGGGCACGAAACACGTTGTGGGATAACTAATTGGGAAGTCTAGCATTGTGCGGTGAGTTCTCGCAAATTTGGACGCGTCAATGCTTTGAGAAATTTCGTTGTGAACGTCCGAAGTTTAGGAGGTATATCTATTGTATTTTGTAGTTTAAAATCTGTGGTAACCTTTGAAAGTATATGAATCGGAGAATACTTATAGTATCGGTTCATTAGTTAAAATAGGCTACATGTTATTAATCTGAAATTTAGATAGATCACGTACCTTAACATAGGTACTTTTAAGAGAGAGGTTATTGCAAAATTACATAAACTTATAGTTTAACATCAACTGTAGAATGATAATTAAGAGGATTGATTTTGTGTATATCCTAATCATATTCATATGCTAAATACTGTCACATACTTATTGTTATTTTACATTTAATTAAGTGCTGATAAGCGCGTATATCTGAAAACTTATATGTGGAACATGTCGTTTGAATTGTATGAAACTAATCTTAAATTTAGTTTGTTAAAAAAACTTGTACGATTTGTTTGTGTTCTTCTTATTGTAAATTATTAAATAAATAAATAAATAATTTGCTGAAATTTAAATTTACAGCCCACATGATAATAAGTATCTAATAATAATACAAAATACTCAAATTGTTAGATAGCTTATTTATTGGTTAAATAGTTACTAGCATCTGCAATCTAAATAATTATTATGGATTTTTTAAACACAGGTTCAAAAGTACAATCATCGCCTTTCATATGACACCAGAATCATTCTAATCTAATGAAGGAATAACCATAAAAAAACAGAAAAATTGAGTACCTCCTCCTTTTAGGCCCAATAGTTCGCCCAATGGGCAGAAGATCGTTTGGCCGAAGATGAGCATTTTTACCGAAAAATCGTCTTTTCAGATGAAGCCCATTTTCACCTCGGAGGCTATGTCAATAAGCAAAATTGTCGCATCTGGGGGTCGGAAAATCCACACGTCACCATTGAGAAGCAAATGCACCCACAAAGAGTTACGGTTTGGTGTGGGTTTTGGTCCGGCGGCATCATTCGAAAATGAGCAAGGAGCCGCCGTTACGGTCAATTGTGAGCGTTACCGTGCCATGCTCAACGAATTTTTGTTTCCAAAAGTTGAATAGTATGACATGGACGACATTTGGTTTCAACAGGATGGCGCAACATGCCACACAGCCAACATGACAGTCGAACTTTTGAAAAATGCAAACTTTATATGGCCCACCCCTTATACCCATATTATTCTCGAATTCGATCTCAACATTAGAACCGGCATTAATAGCCAGTATAGCCCAGAGAAAGTACTAATAAAATAATCATGCTATTACACAAACCACTCTCAGTACAGTGTACTTAAAGAGTACAATACAAAACTTACAGTCGCAGAATTATCTTACAGAATTCAAGGTTTATACAAATCATGCACATCTATGGACACATCACAGATGCAGAATTTGAAGTCGTTTCAAACAAGGTTTCAAAGAAATATGTGAGAGAGTTTTAGAATTTTTAGAAACTTTATGTATGCGAAAAATAAAATCTTATTTTTTGGCCTTAGAGCAATTGACATCTCCAGTATTTCCAAAAGGGTGAGTCAATGTAGTCAAAGCTTTGCATGGCGAGAAGCCAGTTTATACTTATGATAAAACCTTTCGTTTAATTATTGGACTATCCAAGATTGAAAGAATTTTTAAATAAATAAATAATTAAATTTATTCTGAACACAATTCGACATGATATAACAATAGTACATAAAATTGGTCCCCAACGTAATTATAATATGCCGATGGAACCAATTTCATTTATTGGACCAGCGATTCCTGAAATTCATCATCAGCCTATAGACGTCCACTGCTGGATATAGGCCTGCCACAAACTTCACCAAAACGGCTCATCCTGCGCTATCTGCATCCAGTGACCTCCCACGATCTTAACTAGATCGGTTCATCTTGTGGGATTCCTGAACTTAGTGCGGTCAAAATCTAGTTTCAAATTTGTATTAATTCTGTATGGTATTAAATTTCTTTAAACACTCGCGGTTATCTACATCACTTACACTATTACTAAACGGGTTCTTACCACAATTATTTTAAATTGAGCGGTATGTCGAAATGTGAGTTCGAGTTCCAGTGGTACCGGCAAACGAACGAGAAAGAGGGTATATAGATTTGTCGCTTGAAACAGTGCTAAAATATCGGGACCGCTCAATTAAAAATAATCGTGGTAAGAACCCGTTTAGTAATAGTGTAAGTCTGTATGGTATTTTTTCTGTGTCACCATGGTCCGAATTTACGCTCAAACACCAACACCCTTTTAGCGGCATTCGGGTTAATGTCGATGCATTAGTACTATTGGCCAATTGGAATGATTGCTACGGTTTTTTGGGGGTAAAGCTGCCGTTTGGGCACTCAATGTGGAGTAAATGAGACGATTTGGTATATTCCGATTCTGAGTACCTATAGGTTATGTTTGCAGTTTTTACAGTGTTTTGGTTTGTTTTATTTTGGAGGGGAAGTTGGGGGAAGATGGAGTTGGGTAAGGAATTAATGGTGATGGAGTAGTTTGCTTTGATAATGTTATAAGAAATACGCATCTTTTTTGACAAATATGTTTCATCAATATCAGGTACTAGTCGATAGGTTGAAAGTAAATGTTTACTGTGATTGAGATTTTCAAATTAAATTAAAAAAACAAAAACTTGAGAGGTGACATGGGACACCCGAATAGAACGAAGTTCCTTTCGATTAAAAGATATCTTATATATTTTTTTTCCTAACGTAACTCGCGATAAGGAACGTGTTTTAAAAGATTTTGATAACAGCGCCATCTAGTGATAATCATCTAAAACAAATAAGGAGCGTGTTTTAAAAGATTTTGATCACATCGCCATCTAGCGATAATCATTTTAAACAAAAAAAGTGTCGTCAAAACTTTTCGTAAGAATTTTTTACGTCTAGCCCCCTTTCACAACGCGCGATAAGCAACTTCGTTCCAATAATCTTGTAAAGCTCATTTTAATATCAAATGATAAGCTAATACAATAAATTTTAAAAGTATTTAATTTAATTGCCTTTCTAGGTGTACCACACTATTTCCACAGTCCGAAAACAAGGCAGAAGCGTCAGCATTTAAAGAGGGGAGGGGCAAGAGAGTGCTCACAGCAATTTGCATTTATTTACCTCTCACAGGTGAGCCATGTGCAAAACAAAAATACAGTGCAGATGTATTGCAGTAGGTTCACTTAAAGTTGATCTATATGCACAAAGTGGGAATGAGTTGCTCGCCAAGGTCATTTCATTATCGTAATCGTTTTTTTTTGTATATTTAATGTAGATTTGTGTAATACTGTACAAATACTTAAAAAAAATGCTCATTATACAAAAAAAAGACATGCCCGCTAAGTTTCTTGCCAGTTCTTCTCAGGACGGTGGCTACAATTATTATTTTTTGTGTCCGAACTGGTGGTAGCTTGTAACTTTTGACGTCAACAAGAATGAGTACGTCATCAATGTTGAAAATAAAGTATTTCATTTCATTTCATGACAGCAGTATCGAGTAAATCCTATAAAGATTAAGGAATTAAAAGTATGCTAAATATCTTTTTCATGGTAACTGCGAACTTTTGCCTTAAAATACCAATTTTTATTTATACATATTTTTTGTGATGTCATTTAATTTTTTTTTGTACGTTGTCTTGGATTAAATTTATTTATATGTAAACCCATTCTTATTTTTGTGATGGCCCAGTGACGTCGTGGTGGCCAAGTGGTCGCAGCGCTTCCTTCCAAACGGGAGATCGCGGTTTCAAAACCGGCCGGGCAAGCGTGGTGGACTATGCCTAATCTCTCTCCTGAGGAGACCTGAGCCCAACAGTGGGCAGTAATGGGTTGGTACAGTTATTTGTATTTCGTATGTATGTATTTTGATAAATATCTGATTAGTATTTTTTATATATTAATGGGAAAATGGAAGTCGGTCTTTTTAATTTACTGCAAAAATTGCATGTTCTATTTAATACGACAAGAATTTAACATAAATTATTTTACTGAAATATTTCTCAACTGCGTCAAAAGAGAGAAACTTTCAGTAGTCTGAACGCGTACTTATTTGCAATCGTAAATTTTATTTTACTTTTTCTTTGGGCCCTGATAAGAACGGTGATAGCGACCCGCGGATTCTTTAAACAAGGGCCCAGTGACCCAGTTAAGGAAACGGAAAAATGAAACGTTTTGTTAATATTTGAATTGTGTTTAGAAGTGTAAAAGAATGTGGTTTTTTCCAGTATTTGTCTATTCTCACTCTCATCGCTGTAACTCTTGTGTAGCCAGGATCCACAGCGGCGACCACCGTAATGATTCCGGAATGTAAAACTCAGGAGCTCGAGGGAAAGCCGTATTCTGGGTTTGCTTGTGTTGTTTTTAATCAACCACTAGTAGTTGCTGCTTCAAGCATGATTCAAATCAGAGCTCTGTCGAGCCGAAAAGCAATGTGAACTGCACTTTATTGCTGTTATTTTAAGTTACAAAATCAATAAGTAATAAATTTCGTTAAACATTCGCTGTTATCTACATCACTTACACTATTACCAAACTCACTCATTTAAAAATAATTGTGGTAAGAACCCTTTTAGTAATCATCATCATCAGCCTATAGACGTCCACTGCTGGACATAGGCCTCCCCCAAACCTCGCCATATCGACCGGTTCTGCGCCATCTGCATCTTCCCATCATCCTCCCGCGATCTTGACCAGATCGTCGGTCCATCTTGTGGGGGGTCTACCAACATTGCGCTTACCGGTTCGTGGCCGCCACTCCAGAACGTTTACTGTAAGTGAATAAGTAATAATTTAATACTCATACGGAAGCAATACAGTCGACTTCAGTAAACACAAATTGCTGCGAGGCTGTAAGGAAATCTATTTTCAAACACAAAAAATACAAAGTTAAATGCATCGATTTTTCCTTTATTTGAAGTCGGTAAATTAGTTAAATAAAATATAGCGACTCTAACTAGAAATCGTTGGTCACGTTCCAACCCCTGATGAATAGTTCCACGACGTGATTGTTGAATTTTAAACCAGCTTTACAGCAGGGAATGATGCTCTGTATAATCTAGCTAGTTTGAAATACTTGTTAAAAACGTCACGTAGTAAAAAAGTAGTATTTTCTTTATTTAATTTGTATGTATTTTTTTATTTTTTTTTATTGCGTGATAGATAAACAAGACTACGGCCCACCTGATGGTAAGCGGTCACCGTCGCTCATGAACCTCTGCAATGCCAGGGCAATGAGGGGCTGTTATCTATCGCCTACTGATACAGGACTTTTCTTAAACCTCGTTTAAAGAGGGACATGTCATAGCGCTCCGGGAACACCGCGGATGGGAGTACATTCCAAATCGGAATGGTACGGGGCAAAAATGATCTTCTGAAGCGAACCGTAGAAGATCGCAGCGGTTCGAAGTGAAGGTGGTGAACCTTGCCCCTGCGGCGTGTGGTACGATGGTAAAAGCTAACGATGGTATGTCACCGTATGTGAATTATACTGGGTTAATTTGGGTCTAGGCTTTCAGAATCAAATTTGAAACTTTAAGGAACATCGAAAAATATAACAGCATCCGAAATTAAAAATTAATCTAATTTCGAAACATTTTTTATATAAAAAGAAAAACAACAGATAACGGTTGTCCAGAGGCCTATACAGGGTAGATCTGTAACTTTGGACAATCTGACGTGGGGTGAATGACCTGTCAAAATACAACTTAGCACCATTTTTATTTTTTGGATCGGTTAAACTTTTTTTTCTGACATTGTCTGGAAAACGTTCGACTATCGTTGCGGACTTCCATGGTATGATGAAAAAATTTTTTATCCAATTCCTAAAATAAAAGTGGTTCTAAGTTTTATTTGGGCATGTCATTCACCCCACGTCAAATTGTCCAGAGTTACAGATCCACCCTGTATAACAAGAGCTGTATAAACCTGCCTTTGTAAAGCAGATGAAGTTGGAATCAGCTAGTTGATTATAAAATCTAAACAAAGAATGAAAACAAAATTTGGCAAACTTATTTTAACCAGTCAGTTCGTAAATTATAAAAAACGAACACGTCTGAGTATGTAGTGGTTACAAATAGTTCATGTAACAAAGTAGGCTAAACGTTACTCAACGTACCTTTTATTAAACGCCCGATGTTGTTTGTCACCTGTACAATAACGGTCGGCTGTCTGTACAGGTATGGCGCGGAGGTAAGATATATGCATTATTATACATTTTTGGAACGAAGTTCCTTATCGCGCGTTACGGAAATTCTTATGAAAAAGTTGTCACGACACTTTTTTTGTTTTAGATGATTATCGCTAGATGGTGCTGTGATTAAAATCTTTTAAAACAATTCCTTATTTTGTTTTATATGATTAATACGCGCTAGATGGCGCTGTGATAAAAAAAATATAATTATTATAACTAAAAAAATTAAATTTTATTACAATTCCCTCACTAATTATTCGAAAAAACTTCGTTCCATCCGGGTGTCCCTTGACACCTCTCAAGTTTTTTTTTTGTCTCGTAGGCAGACGAGCTAACGGCCCACCTGATCGTAAGCGGTTACCGTCGTTCATGGACCTTTGCACTGTCAGGGGACACTGCGGGGCCGCTACCTACGTTCTACCCTTAAGGACTCTCTTCAAGCCTCGTTTGAAGAAGGACAAGTCATAGCGCTCGGGAAACCTTGGGATTTGCGGTATGCTTAAGTTTTTATGAAACTTTGTTTAAGATAATAATGGTTCAGAAATGACAACCGGCCTGAGCAGAGCTGGCGAGACCAGGTTGATGTCTTTTTTATCATTAATCAGATTTTTTTATAATAAAAAAATAATTTTCACATCACATCTACACAAATTATGCATGTATTAAACGCATAAACCTTCCTCTTGAACCAGAGTGTGATAGTGTTGAGCGGGCTATTTTCCGCAAATCCACGTCAGAGTTGCGCCTATTTTGCGTGTGGGTGATGAAACTAGGATGTACTCCTACCCAGCTCCTCTAGGAAGCCAGCCAGATTCTTAGGTCTGGTGACCGCGTCGGAGAGCAACCTCGGTGAGCCAAGGTGTATTGCCCGGTAGTTTGCGACTACTCCTGTGCACTCCAGCAGCACATGAGCAGCTTCTTCCTCATCCATGCAGGCTCTGCATAGCGGACTGTCAGTTATACCTAGGGTAAAAAGGTGTTTATTAAACGGTCCATGTCCCGTTATAGCTAGCTACTGCTGCTTTTAGGTTTTTCTTCTTCAGGCGCAGTAGTTGTTTTGTTAGTTTTGAACTAATGTCCGGAACTGCAAATTTTGCCTGACAGCATTGAACCATTCTCAAATATCTATTAAAGAAATGTATCTAAATCCAATACACATAAATCTTCTTTTCTTGAATCATTATATTAAATTTTAAGATAGTCACATCTAAATGCATTGCTAAGTTTTAAAGATATCGGCAGGCATACAGTTTGTAGCAATTTTTTATACTATGTAGTACAAAATAGAATGGAGGAACACGGATAATTTTAATGGTTTTTACTTAAATAATTTTTAAATAAAAATTTCTTTAAAAATAAAATCAGACAGCTACATACCACAGTGCCGGAGTCAAGAGAAGATAAAATGTTTTGAGAGAGCCATCCTCCGAGTTTAGTCTTAAAATATTATTTCCGCCTTGTTCCCTTCTGGACAACGCCATCTCCATTTGTAAACGGGTTCATGCTTTATGGAACCACGTTGTTGTCATATTATGTATTTTATTAAGAACCTGTGCTTTGTCTTACTGTTGTAGGTAAAATTTAGTTGTAAATATTTCTTTGCGAGAAGTATTCAATTAGTTTTTGCATTAAGTATTGTGTAAAGTTTAGTATTACAATTACAATAGCCTTTATGAGTCTTACAATAATTATACAGGGTGGATCTGTAACTTTGGACAATCTGACGTGGGGTGAATGACCTGTCGAAATACAACTTAGCACCATTTTTATTTTTTGGATCGGTTGAACTTTTTATTCAAGAAGACATTGTATGGAAAACGTACGACTATCGTTGCTGACTTCCATACTATGATGAATTTTTTTTTTATCTAATTCCTAAAATAAAAGTGGTTTTGAGTTGTATTTCAACAGGTCATTCACCCCACGTCAGATTGTCCAAAGTTACAGATCCACCCTGCATAATTCATTATAAATTCATTATAATACAGTAAATTCATTGCATATTCAATTCATTTCAAAAAAATAGTTAGAATCTTCAGGAGAAGACGCTGTTAACACAGTAGGTACACGTGGACTCCGAAGTATTTTATCTTATTTAAAAAAAGTATTATAATAGTAAAACTATGGTTGAATGATAACTAATATAAAAATGAAAAACTTGAGAGGTGTCATGGGACACCCGAATAAAACGAAGTTCCTTTCGATTAAAAGATATCTTATATTTTTTTTCCTCACGTAACGCGCAATAAGGAACGTGTTTTAAAAGATTTTGATCACAGCGCCATCTAGCGATAATCATCTAAAACAAAAATAGATACAATGTACTTGTAAGTCACAACACTCAGATATCTCAAAAAAAACTTGAGAGGTGTCAAGGGACACCCGGATGGAACGAAGTTCCTTTCGATTAATTAGTGAGGGAATTGTAATAAAATTCTATTTTTTGAAGTTATAATATTAGTTAGTTTAAACTATATAATTTAAACTTAAATAAAATATTTTGATCACAGTGCCATCTAGCATTAATCATATAAAACAAAATAAGGAATTGTTTTAAAAGATTTTGATTACAGCGCCACCTAGCGATAATCATCTAAAACAAAAGTGTCGTGACAACTTTTCGTAAGAATTTTTTCCTTCCATCTAGCCCCCTTCACAACGCGCGATAAGCAACTTCGTTCCAATAAGCAACGAGATAAAACTCAAATAAAAAAACACCTTTAAAAATTATCAAGGAACCAAGTTCAAAACACATTTTCAAAAAACGTTAACAGACATCGCCACAGGCACAACTCGTTTTAATACTTTACTAAACTAACACCAGCGCTCATATAAAATAAAATACAGCTTAAATGTTAGTTTTAAACTTTTTGATTTATGAATTTCACCTGAAAATTTCAGCAAAAATAGCTTTTAAGGTTAAACTCAAAATTTCACAGAAATAAATTCGTACCGACGAATTTTAGTTAGTTTGAAATGTTTGAAGCTTTATTTATTTTGATACTACAAAATCGTTTTGGACGAGAATCCTGATGAACTACGCTTCCCTATAAAAATTATACAGGAAGAGTCTTTAGTATCCCTACTAATATTAAATGCGAAAGTAACTCTGTCTGTCTGTAACCTGTAACCTGTACCAACACATTACTGCCCACTGTTGGGTTCAGGTCTCCTCAGATGAGGGATTAGGCATAGTCCACCACGCTTACCCAGTGCGGATTGGGGACTTCACATATCTTCAAAAGATTTTTAGAATCCTTTTCCGACATGCAGGTTTCCTCACGATGTTTTCCTTCACCGTTTTTAGCCAGTGGTGTTGTGAAAAATTGCACATAAATCTTTTTCACATTTAGATTTAGAGGTAGGTACAAGTCGGCCGGATTTGAATCCGCGACCTCCCGTTCGGAAGGAAGCGCTTCGACCACTCGCCACCACGACTGTACGCCACCACGATCGTAGACTAAACTATGTAATATATTCTAAGCCTACACTAGGACCCACAGCGGCGACCACTGTTATGACTCTGAGCATTGAAGCCCAGGAACACGAGGGAAAGCTAAGTTGTCTTGGACCCCCCAAACGAACTTAATCAGAAGATGATAGGTGTAGGAATCATGAGATGATTTTAATATCGATTACTTATAACATGACTTGAATACTTCTTTTTGTCAGTCGGTTAACAGAACGTATTAAATAAGCGTCATTCATCATAACAGTCTTCATTTAAAAGTAAAGTATGTCGTTTTCCGCCATGGGGTTCCAACGAGGGGTATGCGCTATCATTTTAATGTGCACAGGTTAATGTTTTCTTTTGAAAATGTGTTTTTTCATGTTTTATTTATGGTGTAATTATCGTTTTCGCTTTGGTGTAGGTTGTTTATTTTTTTCGATTTGTTTTGTTATTGCTGTGAGCATTTTGAGTAGCTATAAGATGAGGTGGATTTGTAACGCAAAAATGGTAAAGGTACTTTCGTTTAGCCTGTATCTTTTATTTTGTTTTACTTGCATTGGATATAACTATGTAATAATGTACCTACTTATGTATGCGGCCGGAGAAACGATCCCTCACCGATTGTTTAATATCTGCATCGACTATACTCAAAGCTTCGAACATTCCAAGGTATTTGTAGGTTTCCGACTCAGAAAGAGATCTGAGCACCTCACTTTGGCTAAGTTGCCGACTCTCAGAGTTTACAACTTTACCTCTCTGTATATCTATGACCGCACACTTATCTACTCCGAACTCCATTCCAATAGCTTTACTAAAATTTTCGGTTATTTTGAGTAAAGATATTAGGTCAGATTTTGCACTTATGTAAGTTTGGGTAGAATCTTTAAAATCAAATCAAATCAAAAACCATTTATTCTGAGCACATAACTAAAAACTAATCGAGTAGAGTTAAATTTGACTAACTTCTCAATTTCTAATTAAGCTCAAATTTCGTACACATAATATCTATGCTTATCTATACTACTATATACAATATTATAACTGAAGAGTTTATTTGTTTGTTTGTTTGAACGCGCTAATCTCAGGAACTACTGGTCCGATTTGAAAAAATATTTCACTGTTGAAAAGTCCATTTATCGACAAAGGCTATAGGCTATGTTGTATCCCTCTGTGATGCAGATGAAGTTGCGGGGCTAATCTAATGATGGATTCAAAAGGTAGTCATAGGAACTTCTGTACTAAGTAGACAAGCTCATCGTGATTTTAATTGTCTTAGCTAGCACTCCACTTCTACATGATACCTTATAACTGATTTGATGGTGGATTCGAAAGAAGCCTCAAGACCTCCTGTACTAAACAAGATAAAATCATCGTTTCAAGAATTGCTTTTGTCTTGACTATATGTTACTTAGGATCTTAAAATGTTTTAAGTGAAAATACCATCAGAGACTCACTTTTCATATGACTTTAACGTCATATTAAATCTCAGTCTATCTACATTCTAAGCACCCACTCAATCGGAATATTCGTACAATAGCTATCGAGGTAAACAATTAATTTTGAACAAGCAAATTATCTGGAACTCGAATAATAATAGATCTTCGGTGAAGACATTTGAAACGAGCATAAATCATGTTCACTAGTTGTTATTGTTGATATTCATTGGGTATTGTGGCTGTTAAAGTATTTAGGCGGTAGTAATTAATCTTACTGTATTGTTTGTTAGTTATTACAAGCTTTATATTAACTTGCACTGGATGTAGCTTTGTAAGTTTGGGTGGTATCTTGAGTTTGACCAACTTCCCGGCTTTTAATTGAGCTGATATTTTGCACGCAGATGTATTTAGTGAAAATGACGCAGTGTTTAGGTTCGTTTTATTTGTCATAGTTAGCACTTTTCTGTTATTTTAATGTGAAATGAAATGAAATACTTTATTTTCAACATTGATGACGTAATCATTCTTGTTGACGTCAAAAGTTAAAAGCTACCACCAGTTCGGACACACAAAATAATAATTATAGCCACCGTCCTGAGAAGAACTGGCAAGAAACTCAGCGGGCATGTCTTTTTTTGTATAATGTTGTTTCATATTAGATAGAGTAATTTAAAAGAAAGTTTTAAACTTATAATACATGCATAATATAGTAGAGAAACATTGCTAATTTTAGAGGTATTCTGATGTTTTAAATAAGCACAATTTTCTGTACTTACATCGAAAACCGTTTGTAATACAGAATTTACTAGTCAATTATGAACTCTACGACTCTTTTTAGATGGTTAAAAAGTTCGCCAAAATGATCCTTTATCGCCCACCGGCCATCTTATCTCTTATAATGAGCTACACACGCAAAAGAGGTTGCTACCAACAAAAAAATCATTATAGTACACAAAGCCTTGCTCGGAGGAGTACAGAGTTTGAAAGGGTGCTTCAAGAACCGCATTATACTTGATGCTTCGACGGGGAATGTTTGACGGTTCGTGAACGCTTTTTTGTCGTGTTATTTTTGAGTGAATATTTTGGTCAGATTCTGAAATTGAAAATGTTTTATCGAAATTTGTAGAATACATCGCGTGTAGGTGTAGCGAATGGTAAAATTTTGGTGACTAAAATTTTTTTAGCAATAGCTGGCCTAGCATCGTTTTCGTTATATGTATAAGTTGTTAATAAATTAATATTATATTCTCCGCGTGATTTTTCGAAGAAATAATAAAAACTATATACTAAATCATCGTAATAATCAACAGAGTATTAAGTAATTTAGCGTTTACATATAGTTAACTTTACTAGTTACTACTTACAGTGGTGGATTGAGAGGTGGGCAAATAAAAAAGTCTCAATTCAAGTCATCTCATGATTCATACTCCCTCTATCATCTTGTGATGAAATTCGTTGCTTGGCTCAAGATTATTTATTTATTTATTCAGGACTCAAAAAAGTCTTTTAAGTTTAAGTTATATCTAAATCTTATACAATATCTTAAACAAACTGGACCATAACTAATATAAAGACTAAGATAATTACAGCAACAGTAGACGAAATACGCAAAAAAATCCGTCTGTAGTGATAATAAATTAACAAAATTAGATTATACATTCACGGGACAATCATGAACTGGCTCACAACATTATTCTTGTAGCATGATTTTGTGCACATCTAGTTTAAATTTATTTAAAGAATTTGAGAAAATATCGATATCGCATAAACTGGTATTATACGTTTCACAAGCACGTACTAATTAATAGCTGTCCGTCGGTCCATCTTGTGGGAGGTCTACCCTACGCCTACGGGTCAGTTACCGCCACTCCAGAACTGCCCCATCGGCCACACGTTCTTCATACAATGTGACCTGCCCATTGCCATTTCAAAGATGCAATTCTTTGGGCGGGAAGTCACTTTTACGTCTACGGGCTGATGGTGATAGTGAAAAGGAGATTGTCATAAGCTCTGCTCAACTGTTCCCTTTATGGTGCAGGCAATTGTCCAGTTCAGTTAGAACCATCGCACCACACGCCGCAAGGGCAAGGTTCACCACCTTCACTTAGAACCGTTGCATTCATCCACAGTTCGGTTCAGAAGATCATTTTTCGTACCATTCCGATTTGGAATGGACTCCCATCCGCGGTGTTCCCAAAGCGCTATGACATGTCTCTCTTTAAACGAGGTTTAAAAGTCCTGTATGGGTCGGTGATAGATAACGGCCCCTCTATGCCCTGGCATTGCAGAGGTTCATGAGCGACGGTGACCGCTTAGCATCGTGGGCCGTAGGCTCGTTTATCTATCTTGCAATAAAAAAAACAAAACAATAACTTTTCATATCCACCCAGAGCCGATTTCTAAACAGTCCTGTCCTGTACCAACCCATTACTGCCCACTGTTGGGATCAGGTCTCCTCAGGAGAGGGAAGAAGGGAGAGGCTAAACAGTGTTATGTACATTTGTTATGTGCATGTGCTGAGTTGAAGCCTTATGGTATGCAGTACTATGTTTTCTTTTTTATTTTTGTACTTGTTTTTTATACTGTGTAACCATTATATGCTTTTTCTTTCTTACTTATTGGGAATTACAGCGCCACCCACGGCCAAACGTGAATCATGATTGAATCGAAAACAATGAAAACATACGTAAGTCTACACAAAATTAAGTTACTCGCGTTGTTTGCCGCGTAAATTAATGTTGAACCTTTTAATTAACAAATTCGTTCGTTGTTCCGAACTTAAGTCTTTCTTCGGTTATTGTTTGATTAAGAAATGTGAGGATTCGGAGACGGTTTTTACTGTAGGTTATTACGAAACTTGCTAACGTTAATTGCGCAACTATTTGGAGATATCTGAGTGTTGTGACTTACAAGTACATTGTATCACAATAAGAGAGAAAAAAGAATATGCTTTATTGTACACTCAAAATGTCAAAAATAGCTACAATATTAAGTTATTATAAAATAGTACAGACGTTTTCTTACCGACAACAAAAGTACAGACTGCGTGAATCCTATACAGCATCAACGATTATACCTTTTAAAATTTTGTTATTATTTCAAGTTTCTTATGACGTCCATTATTCGAATTTTTCTCGCTTAAATTTACTACGCCTTACCGTACTTTTGTGTGAAACTGTACAATCCAGTTGCTTAGCGATCGCTCTCTCGTCAATATAGCAATCACTTTAGTTAAAAATTTTACAGAATAACCATGCTCATTTTTGTTTGTGATTTTAACCGCACATCGTTTGCGTGTTATTAAATAAACATGACTTATAAATTGTCTGTTCGTTGAAGCTTTATGTTTTTAGATAAAAATTACATGTTTACAAGAGTTGTATACTCGTATACGTAATAGTTTGTGATAGGTCCTGAAAATAGCTCTTGAAAAAAATTAAATGGACCAAAATGATCCTAGAAAAAAAACCTGTCAAATTGATAAACTCTTTTTGGGAAGTTAGTCAAAAATATCAACCAAAGCTCTTTATTTCGAACTCCTTTAAACACTAATCCCTAGAGAATCTTTAGAAGTGCACTACCGACTGAAAGGTTCGCGTGTTGGCCAAACATTTTTCTTGTCACAGATACCATACAATTAAGTTGATTGGTATTACATTCCTGTACAGTTTAGTATCATACACGCTCAATTATACCTGTATTGCCAACTAACCAACATTAATAGACCAACTGAAGCCTTTTATTTCGAACTCCTTTAAACACTAATCCCAAGAGGTTCTTTAGAAGTGCACTACCGACTGAAAGGTTCGCGTGTTGGCCAAACATTTTTCTTGTCAAACATAGCCATACAATTACGTTGGTTGGTATAACATTATGATATATCTACACAGCTTTACAACCTATTACCTATCATACAGTGTATGGCCAACATAGCAAACATTAAAAAGACCAAATACTTTTACTTCGAACTCCTTTAAACACTAATCCCTAGAGGTTCTTTAGAAGTGCACTACCGACTGAAAGGTTCGCGAGTTGGCCAAACATTTTTCTTGTCACACATAGCCATACAATTACGTTGGTTGGTATAACATTGTGATATATCTACACAGCTTTACAACCTATTACCTATCATACAGTGTATGGCCAACATAGCAAACATTAAAAAGACCAAATACTTTTACTTCGAACTCCTTTAAACACTAATCCCTAGAGGTTCTTTAGAAGTGCACTACCGACTGAAAGGTTCGCGTGTTGGCCAAACATTTTTCTTGTCACACATAGCCATACAATTACGTTGGTTGGTATAACATTATGATATATCTACACAGCTTTACAACCTATTACCTATCATACAGTGTATGGCCAACATAGCAAACATTAAAAAGACCAAATACTTTTACTTCGAACTCCTTTAAACACTAATCCCTAGAGGTTCTTTAGAAGTGCACTACCGACTGAAAGGTTCGCGTGTTGGCCAAACATTTTTCTTGTCACACATAGCCATACAATTACGTTGGTTGGTATAACATTATGATATATCTACACAGCTTTACAACCTATTACCTATCATACAGTGTATGGCCAACATAGCAAACATTAAAAAGACCAAATACTTTTACTTCGAACTCCTTTAAACACTAATCCCTAGAGGTTCTTTAGAAGTGCACTACCGACTGAAAGGTTTGCGAGTTGGCCAAACATTTTTCTTGTCACACATAGCCATACAATTACGTTGGTTGGTATAACATTATGATATATCTACACAGCTTTACAACCTATTACCTATCATACAGTGTATGGCCAACATAGCAAACATTAAAAAGACCAAATACTTTTACTTCGAACTCCTTTAAACACTAATCCCTAGAGGTTCTTTAGAAGTGCACTACCGACTGAAAGGTTCGCGTGTTGGCCAAACATTTTTCTTGTCACACATAGCCATACAATTACGTTGGTTGGTATAACATTATGATATATCTACACAGCTTTACAACCTATTACCTATCATACAGTGTATGGCCAACATAGCAAACATTAAAAAGACCAAATACTTTTACTTCGAACTCCTTTAAACACTAATCCCTAGAGGTTCTTTAGAAGTGCACTACCGACTGAAAGGTTCGCGTGTTGGCCAAACATTTTTCTTGTCACACATAGCCATACAATTACGTTGGTTGGTATAACATTATGATATATCTACACAGCTTTACAACCTATTACCTATCATACAGTGTATGGCCAACATAGCAAACATTAAAAAGACCAAATACTTTTACTTCGAACTCCTTTAAACACTAATCCCTAGAGGTTCTTTAGAAGTGCACTACCGACTGAAAGGTTCGCGAGTTGGCCAAACATTTTTCTTGTCACACATAGCCATACAATTACGTTGGTTGGTATAACATTATTATATATCTACACAACTTTACAACCTATCATACAGTGTAAGGCCAACATAGCAAACATTAAAAAGACCAAAGACTTATTTCGAACTCCTTTAAACACTAATCCCTAGAGAATCTTTAGAAGTGCACTACCGACTGAAAGGTTCGCATGTTGGCCAAACATTTTTCTTGTCACAGGTGCTGTAGATTAGTTTCGATACCCTTCGAGTTTTAGCAGAGAATAGGGTGACCAGCGTTTTGTGAAGGATGAAATATTATCTGTCCGAAGCTACGGACTTGGCCTTTATGTAGAGCGATGACTTATGTGAAATAAATGGATCGTTTATGTTCGAAATCTGAGATGTAGTGAGTTAATGATAGGTCATTTTTGGACTTAGGATATGTTTTTGTAGATTTTTTTGTGAAATGCTATGAGTTTTCAAGAGTTATCGCATTACTTTGTATATTATTTAATTAGTACCTAATCATTGTTTGTTTGTTCACTTTTAATAGTTATATTTTGTTGTTTTTTCTTTTTTATCTACAAATTAGTGAGTATAATTTGGTTAAAAATAATATTGTAACTGTTTAGAGGCAAAATGATTGTTATCAACATGTTTAACTTGGTTGTTAGGTTGCCTCGATACAGGCTTGCCTAGTGAGGTAAACACCAGTTTAGTTGTTTTGGTCTTTTCCTTTTTTAGTTAATAAATATTTTTTCATTTTCATTTTCATTTATTGATTTACCTTTATTTCTTTATTTAGTATAGCGATGTTTCTCAATTTGTTTAGTTGAAGTTTGGTGAGATATTGACAAGATTTTAATTTCCTGTTTAAATATTATTGTACACTACATCAAAGCGGTAAACTTATTATTTAGTGGTAATCGGACCCAAGCATATGAGTTTACCAATCATGTTTAATACTGCTAACTATTGCTTTGACTATTTACTATAACAATAATAATATAACAAGTCCTTCTTCAAACGAAGCTTGAGCATCTTTAAAGCTAGGTCATTGGTAGCGGCCCTGCAGTCTCGCCTAAGATAACAGATACTCATTAGTGACGGTATCCACATATAATCAGGAGGCCTGTTAGGTCATCTGCTTATAGCAATAAAAAAATGTAAAGAAAACTTTAAATACAAGCTTTTAAGATCCTGAATATCATGGATCAGTAGAGTGCTAGCCAAGACAAGTAAAATGAGCCCAAACACGACAGGTCTATCTTATTTAGTGCAGGAGTTCCTATGACTAACGAATCCATCTACAGATCAGCGCCATTTTGTCATATTATTGCATTGTCACGCGATATAAATGTCAGCTCAATCAGACAACGGGAAGTTTGTCAATTTAACTTACATAGGTACATCTTCTTTCTTACATATAAAAATGAATTGCTGTTCGTTAGTCTCGCTAAAACTCGAGAACGACTGAACCGATTTGGCTTATTTTAATCTTGAAATATTCGTAGAAGTCCAGGGAAGGTAAACGGTGAGAAAATTTACTTATGTGACGCAGACGAAGTTGTGTGGGCCAGCTAGTTAGTACATAGTCCAATGCAAGTTAATAAAAAGCTTGTAAATTACATTTAAAACAACTAATTCAATTAAACTCCTTCAAAAACTTATTTTTAATGACACGAAAAATTAACTGTAAGGTTAAAAGTACCACAACTTCGTGTTACATTCCACTTTAAATATTAAACAGCGACTTTCGTTGCGTTAAACATTGCCAGCGTTCGTTTTATCGCTCCCATTTGTCATGAAAATTAAGCAATTGACCGCATTCGAAAATAATATAATTTACTACGAAATATGATTTCTTATTTTCGGGGCGGCGCGACGGGAAAGAGTGCCGTGGGCGTAACGCGTCGCGCCGTCCCTCATAACCCCGTGCTGGGTTCTAGCCTCAGCCGGGGTTCGGACGCTGAGTGTGAGCGGTTGGAGGTTTTAGTGCGGTTCAAATCCCACAGATGATTTCCTTAAACTTAAAAAAAAACATTCAATTCAATCTATTATAAAGGTGCAGTTGTTGTTTGTCTGTTTGTTTGATTTCAAAGGAAACATCATTTTATTTTTGATGTTTAATAATACTCTTCATAATAATTGATCCCCCTAAATGTTAGGGGTAGTTCACCCGTATTTTTTTTTTCGAAGCAGACGAAGTTGCGCGGAGCAGCTAGTAATTTCACATATTTTTACACAAAAAATAATAAGAGATACAACAAAGATTCAAAGCCGCAACCTCTCGCACGGCCGGTAACCGTAATCACTTAGCCACCGAGAAAATAGACATAGACATACTTTATTTGAGGAAAAATGATACAAAAGATGAAAAAAAATCATACCTATTACATTTTTACCACAAACCAGCCGAGACTCAGCGTATTGCTGAATATCGACATTCAGCATGGTTACTCTACTTCGTGTCCATTGATGTGTATACTCTTACAGCGAATTGCTTTTCGAAATTTATGGAACTTTGCAACTTTAAACCTTTATCACGTCTTAAAAAACAATATATGCATTTAAATTTATAAACAATTCAAGTTATTTTTAAATCTTTTCGATTTTAGTTTAATTTGTTCTAAAGTAGTTTACGTTTTTGAATGGCTTTCGATAGATTTGTAATGGACTGTATTGAATAATTTTATTTTTGTCAAAAGAAAATAAAAACAACCTTAAGAACTGAAGAGTTTGTAGAGTGCTTAGGTAATTTCAATTACTGTTTACCCTTTGAATCACGTGTAATAAACTTAAAAAAATATATATTATAATATTATTATACCCAAGGTATCTATGGCCAAATGATGGGGGCGTTGTGGCGATAAAGAGTGCCGATGTGCGTAACGCGTCGCAACGTCTCGCGTAATACCGTACTGGGTTCTGTCCTCAGACGATTGAAGTTCTTAGTGCGGTTCAACTTTTACATAACCCACTCACCGGATTCCGAAATTCGAATCCGATTTCCTACAACTCAAAAAAGAACAATCTTTGAAAATGTAGTAGGCAGTCATTTTAATGTAAACTTTATAATATTAAAGCTGCAGAGTTTGTTTGTTTGTTTGAACGCTCTAATCTCAGGAACTACTTGTCCGATTTGAAAAATTCTTTCACTGTTGGAAAGTCCATTTATCGCGGAAGGCTATAGGCTATGTTTTATCCCTCTGTAACACAGACGAAGTTGCGCGGGTCACCTAGTTTCAATATAATATTCATTTATGTAAAGTAAATATCATATATCGCATCGTATTAGTAATAAATTAAACGTATTATACATGTTGCAATAGGTCATCTATATATAGCCTAGGTACTGAGTTATGCACTAAACTAATTGAGTTTGAACACTTAATTAAGTTTTGCGGTGCTTCGTGGAATAAGTGAGGCAATAACATAGATATAGACAGAGAGGCTGATGATTATAATGTATTTGACATTTGAAATATAACCTATAATGAAACTTAATGAATTTCTTTAAACACTCGCGGTTATCTACATCACTTACACTATTACTAAACGGGTTCTTACCACGATTATTTTTAATTGAGAGGTCCCGATATTTCAGCACTGCTTCAAGTGCCATGATCACGGGAAGACTGAAGAACTGCGGGTGCTGAGTGACTGAACTGCTGGCAAAGAGGGGCCGTTATCTATCACCTACCCATACAGGACTTTTCTTAAACCTCGTTTAAAGAGGGACATGTCATAGATTACTTGACTTAAAACTCTTTAAAAACATCAAACAAGCTCATTTGAAAGCTTGCTTGTGTTTATTGTGTATGTGTAGATCAATATTAATTTACAAACGTTAATTACGTTGTCTAAACAATTTCAAACTCCTTGTCTTGGCTACGTTTATTACTCTGTCGTAATCGAAATATTCATTAAACTCCTCTCTGTTTCGAGTGGTACCAGTTTATATTATGAGATTTTATTCGTAACCGAATGTTTATTTTTACAAGCTTTATATTAACTTGCATTAGATGTAACTATGTAAGTTCGAATAGAATGTTACAAGCTAAATTTGACAAAGTTCCCGATTTGATTGAGCTAACTAAAATTTTGTACACATGTGGATATCACCGGGGTCTTACAAGATTGTTTGTGTTGTTATATCAAAAATAATGAAAAAAATATTGTCCTTGTTAAAAGAGGCTTAAAAAGATCCTTCAAGCCTCACAGTGTCTCCTGACATTGAAAAAGTCCATGAGCGACGATATAATCACAGAATCAGGTGGTCTATT
The DNA here is from genome assembly GCA_030269945.2 of Trilocha varians. Classification (NCBI taxonomy): domain Eukaryota; kingdom Metazoa; phylum Arthropoda; class Insecta; order Lepidoptera; family Bombycidae; genus Trilocha; species Trilocha varians. Next base: position 9,055,243 of record AP028273.1, on the reverse strand, counting down.
GTTGCCTTTTCTACGTATAAGAAAAGTTCTGAATTTAAGTTGATGGGGAACACACATGCATTGCAGAAATACAAGAATTATAAACTTATTCAGTCACTCGCGGTTTTCTATAATACTTTCATGCATTTTCAACGGGTTCTCACCGCGATATTTAATTAATTGAGTTGTCTCAATATTTCAACGTTGTTACAAACGTCATGATCACGAGAAGACTGGATACTGCGGGTCGATTTAAGAGTAAATAAATCTGTCTACCCTCTTTCTCGTTCTCTTTTGGGTAGTACCACTGGAACTCGAACTCACATCACGACACACCACACTCACTGTATCTACAAGACTCTCTGAGCATGAACCTTAGTGATTGTTGTGTTTAGCACTGGATTCCACATACTCGATAATCTGAAGCCGTCACCCCTGTTAAAAGTGCTATGTCTTGAAATGAAAGTATTATAGAAAACCGCGAGTGTCTGAAAAAGTTTACAAGAATTATAATTTACCTACACACTTTTTTTCTCCTTTCCAGAAAATCATAGCCAATATCATATATTTTCTGTCAAAGTGTACACAAATTTAATAGTCCACAAATCCCACGTACACTGCAAACACAAAGCATCAGACACAGAATCTGAAAGCAATCCGTTAGAGTACGATATATAAATTTACATACGACTTGATGGGTGTAGCGAACCAGGAAGCTTCCTTTATAGATATCTCGTGTATATTCCGACTATGGACTTAGATTCAACTGCATCGCAAATAAGGAAATGAAGCCGAAATTTGTTAATTTTGGTATGCGAAGTTATACGTCTGTTAGATCCAACAACGAAAAAAGAAGTTGTTGGTTTAAAAACTCTTGCAATTTATTGAATTAGATAAAAAATATCAAACCAAAAACATTACTACTCTCCTATAAAGCTAAGACAGAATTTGATATGGAACAAATTGAATGGTTCCTGTACCAACCCATTACTGCCCACTGTTGAGCTCAGGTCTCCTCAGAAGAGGGATTAGGCATAGTCCACCACGCTTGCCCAGTGCGGATTGGGGACTTCACATATCTTCAAAAGATTTTTAGAATCCTTTTCCGACATGCAGGTTTCACGATGTTTTCCTTCACCGTTTTTAGCCAGTGGTGTTGTGAAAAATTGCACATAAATATTTTTTCACATTTAGATTTAGAGGTACAAGCCGGCAGGATTTGTACCCGCGACCTCCCGTTCGGAAGGAAGCGCTTCCACCACTCGGCCACCACGACTTTATATGATTATGTAATTGCTTTTAATTTTTCTTTCTTTGTAGCATTTTATCTATGTCAATGAAATATTAAACAAATTATACGTAGTGACCCCTACTAATATTATAAATGCGAAAGTAACTCTCTGTCTGTTAAGCTCGCTTTGTAACAATAACATCCATTACACAAGATTACATTACTTCTATTCAGACCATGCAAAGACTGTATACGATACTAGCTTCAGTTACAAGACCTTGTTTGTAGAACCACAATATTGAAGCAATAAGCCTGAGATACGGGCAAATATTATTGAGTTCTAGTGCAATATCCGCACTAGGTACAGGTGAAAGTAATTGAATAGTGCGACTTTGTATGGTAATTTATACCGGTTGTGAGTATACTGTGGTACAGTGGCGTGCGGCACATACAAGAAAATATACATTGTATACCGTCATTTATGAAATTCGATTAAAATAATGACAAGATGGACCAACGATCTGGTCAAGATCGTGGGAGGTCACTGAAAGCAAATGGCGCAGGACCGGTCGATGTGGCGAGGTTTGGGGGAGGCCTATGTCCAGCAGTGGACGTTTATAGGCTGATGATGATGAATGGCAAAAATCGATTAAATATGATAAACGCGCTATGACTTGTCCTTCTTCAAACGAGGCTTCAAGAGAGTCCTTAACGGTAGGCCGTTGGTAGCAGCCCTGCAGTGTCCCCCGTCCAGTGAAAGCTCGATTATCTATCGTGCAATAAATAAGTAAAAAAAAGTTGAGAGGTGTCAAGGGACACCCGGATGGAACAAAGTTCCTTTCGATTAATTAGTGAGGGAATTGTAATAAAATATTTTGATCACAACACCATCTAGCATTAATAATATAAAACAAAATAAGGAATTGTTTTAAAAAAAACTTAATCACAGCGCCATCTAGCGATAATCATCTAAAACAAAAAAAGTGTCGTGACAACTTTTTCATAAGAATTTCCGTCTAGCCCCCTTTCGATAACGCGCGATAAGGAACTTCGTTCCAATAAGTTAAGTAATAAGCACAAAAACTACCAGTCAGATCTTTATCAAACTTATCACCTTGTATTTGACACCAGAATCATTCAAGTCCACTAAAGTTACGAAGGAAGAAACAAAAAACGACATACAGATGAATTGAGTACCCCCTTCTTTTTAGAAGTCGGTCAAAAAATGACCACATTAAAATGATCTGTGATGTATGAATTTTTGACCTTCTGATAGTTGTAAGAAATCATTTTTTTATTGCTTAATAGATACACGAGCCTACGGCCCACCTGATGTTAAGCGGTTACCGTCACTCATGAACCTCTGCAATGCCAGGGCAAAGATGGGTCGTTATCTATCACCTACCCATACAGGACTTTTCTTAAACCTCGTTTAAGGAGACACATGTCATAGCGCTCCGGAAACACCGCGGATGAATTTATTGATTTGTGCAAGCTAGAAGTACGATTTAAAAAGTTAATTTTTATTAATTGTACTGCATTTAATGAATGTTTTCATAAATTACTGAGGAAATTAGTAATTACACAATGGAATAAAACTATCATGGCTTAATTTTCTTCTTTCTTATCTTGCGCTATAGTAGCATCTGTTTTTGTCTCGAAAAGTGTCGTCAAATGTTGGCCAAACAGAACCGAAAGCTAACATATTTCCAAAACGATAATTTCATAATAAATCTCACAATTATGACGTGTCTGATATCGGCCAACACACAAAAGATTGGAACCAAATTTATTGGGAAATCCGACCGTTTCATTGTTACCCACGTTCTCGGATTTCAATTAAAATTTTCAATAAATCGTCATACGTTTTAAAATGGATGGAACGTTATTGAGTAGATTTTTCTAGAGTCTCTGACATATTTGAACGCTTGCAAATATGCCGGATTATATAATCCGGTCTGCAAATGAAATTGAAGTGCCCCTTTGTGATATTATTAAAATGATTTTTAGTGAATGTATAAAATGGACATGGTAAACGGAACTTCAGCAGATCAACTAATCTAATATAATATGTATATATATATATCTTATATATAAAAATGAATTGCTGTTCGTTAGTCTCGCTAAAACTCGAGAACGACTGAACCGATTTGGCTTATTTTAATCTTGAAATATTCGTAGAAGTCCAGGGAAGGTTTAAATGGTGAGAAAATTTCCTTATGTGACGCAGACGAAGTTGTGTGGGCCAGCTAGTCTTAATCTTAATATATATAAATCTCGTGTCACAATGTTTGTCCTCAATGGACTCCTAAACTACTGAACCAATTTTAAATTAAATTGGCACACCGTGACCAGTCTAGTCTAACTTGAGAGATAGGATAGCGTATGTGAAGGTTTGATGATGGAGCTGGAAGGTAGCCACAGGAACTCCGTCAATAAGAAAGATAAACTCATCGTGTTTAGGCTTTAATGAAGTATCCTGGTGAGTACTTTGCGTAGAGGATGAATTTCAAGGTCTGATGATGGAGCTGGAAGGCGGCTACGGGATCTCCGTCAATAAGCAAGATAAACTCATCGTGTTTAGGCTGTAATGAAGCATCCTGGTGAGTACTTTGCGTAGAAGATGAATTTAAAAGTCTGATGATGGAGCTGGAAGGCGGCTACGGAAACTCCGTCAATAAGCAAGATAACCTCATCGTGTTCAGACTCTAATGAAGCGTCTTGATGAGTACTTTGCGTAGAGGATGAATTTCAATGTCTGATGATGGAGCTGTAAGGCGGCTACGGGAACTCCGTCAATAAGCAAGATAACCTCATCGTGTTTAGGCTCTAATGAAGCGTTCTGATGAGTATTTTTCCCAGGAACAATTCCTATGCGACAGTCAGCTAGTGTACTAATGAAAATGTTTACAGCTAGTCCGTGTAATTTGAAATCAGAGATTTTTTTCTTCTTGAGCGATGACTTGTTTTTCTTCAAGGGGGTGTACAATGTCCCCTGACGTTTCAGAGGTTCATGAGCGATGGTAACTACTCACGATTAATTCTTTATCGCGCGCTAAAAAAATCTTACGAAAAGTTGTCACGACACTTTTTTTGTTTTAGATGATTATCGCTAGATGGCGCTGTGATCAAAATCTTTTAAAACACATTCCTTATCGCGCGGTACGTTAGGAAAAAAATTATAAGATATCTTTTAATCGAAAGGAATTTCGTTCTATTCGGATGTTCCATGATACCTTTCAAGTTTTTTTTTAAACAAGTGCCATTTGAGCTAGCGATAACATTGCATTGATACAAATCTTTTAGAGATTTACATTCCCACTAAATTGATTTAAGTCTTAAATCATTGAAATATTTAATTATAAGTATATTTTGCCTCTCAAACAAAACAAATATTAATTAAAAAGATTTCTAGATATACTAATTAAAATTAATAAGCATAATTTAAAAAAATCACTTCAAAAGTTCCAAAAACAAAGTTGGCTCGTTGTTTTCTTTTTCATGTACCTACAACACCCGTGTCGTTCCAACTTTTTTGTGCGATGACGGTGGAGCAGTACCTTAACACAGAATAATTTATAACAGAAGTAAAGCTTGTGTATTTAAAAAGTTTTATTGATTTGGAATGTTTTGTTTGTTTTTTTTTTAAATGATGTTTTGTGTTTAGTTTTTAATTTTTACAACATAAAAAAATATCTTATTGGACATCATCATCATCAGCCTATAGACGTCCACTGCTGGACATAGGCCTCCCCCAAACTTCGCCACATCGACCGGTCCTGAGCTATTTGCATTGAGTAACCTCCCGCGATCCTGACCAGATCGTCGTTACATCTTGTGGGGTGTCCCATCTTATTGGACATGCTGTTTTTTTTACGTATATTTTCGAAAAAATATTTGTTATTTTAAAACAAAAAAAAATATTTCACTTTCTGTTTTTTTTCTTCAGGGTCGATCGGACCTTGTGTCAACTGAATTGGGCTAAAGGACTTGTCGAAGTACAACTTAGGACTGGTATTTTTTTTTCAATATTGCAAGATGCATGTACGACTATCATTGCGGGCTAACTTAATAATGACATTATTATTAACATTTGATATAAATCACTTACACTATTAATAAAGGGATTCTTACCACGTGTTCGGGCAATATTTAATTTCGATAAATGAGGTTTAATTTCAAAGAGCGTTGTCTTTCGGCTTCCGACGCGACGCGGATTGATCGTCGGCGGAAAAATTATATAATAATTATATATCGGGCTAAAATTGTGAATAACTGCGGCCGCCTAGAAGATTTGAAAACAAGGAATCTCATCCATCGAACATCGGTCCTGCTAACAGAGGTAAGTCGGATTACATTATTATTGATGTGCATCGGTCGATGTACATAGTTTTGAAATTAATCTAGGTCGAAATTGAGAAGCCCGGATCAACGCCTACAAACATAGAGTCCACTTAAAAAAAGGTAATCTTGCCTGCCTACACAGGCAGGATCGCCACACCACCACGATTAGAGGTAGAAAGAGGGTAGACAGATTTGTCTGTTCTTAAATGACCTACCCGCAGTTCCTCAGTCTTCCCGTGATCATGGCGCTTGAAACAATTCTGAAATATCGGGACCGCTCATTTAAAAATAATTGTGGTAAGAACCCGTTTAGTAATAGTATAAGTGATGTAGATAACGGCGAGTGTTTAAAGAAATTTATTTGATATAAAAACTAAAGTCGTTTTAATATGACAATGTAGTATTTCGATATTTTTTGATAATTAGGTACACAAATTAATACAACAAACCAAAAATCGGCACAATAATAGCTTGTATGAACATTTTCTTCTGTATTAAATATTCTGTGACAGAATGTTGTAACTTCGTAGGTCCATGTTGGTGGAAACGTACCTTAATTAGGACAATGTACGAGAACGGAGTTTATTGACCCGGACTAGTTTTTTTTTGTCTCTATTCTAGTTTTGTTTACTTGGGTTGGTTTATTTTTATGGTTTTTGTACCAAAATATTAGCTAGATAAAAGACATATTACTACGATGAAAATTATCTGTTAATAAATGTGTAAATTTCATCTATCTATACTTTAATATTATAAAGCTGAAGAGTTTGTTTGTTTGTTTGTTTGAACGCGCCAATCTTAGGAACTATTGGTCCGATTTCAAAAATTCTTTCAGTGTTGGAAAGTCCATTTATCGAGGAAGGCTATGTTGTATTCCTCAGTGACGCAGACGAAGTTGCGCGGGTCACCTAGCCGAATATAAATAGAAAATACTATAATTATGTATAGTATTTTCTTTTTCTATTTTCTTAACTATATTAATACTAGACTACAAATTATTATTTTGCGCTTCAATGCACATCGTAGAGATACACAAACTAACTTGTCTACAAATTTATCTCAGAAATAGAAACTAAATACAAAATCATATTTAATTAACTAATTGGATTGCTACAAGTGATCGAACGAAAGCTAAATTTATTATCGGCCATATTTGCAGAAAACCAAACACTAGAATATAACGAGCACTTTTAGTAATTAATTTGTATTTCATCAGTAAAATAATGTTATAAAATAATAAATTGATTTGATTATAGTAGGTATAGAAGACATAGAAAATATATTTTCACCCATCCAATAACTAGACTAGTAACTAATAGTTTAAATAAGCATAAAATAGTGATAGCTTGTGAAATCATGGCTATTAATAAAAACTTTTTCAACAACAATAATGTTTCCATAGTTTATTGTTAAAGATAAATGTACAGGGTGATTTATAGATAAAAATAAAAAGAGTGAGTAGCTCCTTCTTGGAAGTCGTTCAAAATACAAATCTGTAGTAAAAAATTACCTGCATTTAGCAAATTTATCAAAACTTTCAAAAAATCCTTCCCCAAACATACCTAGTACAAAAGAAGTACAAACTCTCAGAAAATTATTTTATTTTCACTCGAGCATAGTTCACTGAAGTCGAGTACTCATAAAAGATAGAGTTAATTTGTTAACTTTAATTATAAAGTTTTGAATGAAGAAGTTTTAAAATAACTAAGATAAGTTCATCATTTTATTAAAACTAAGAAATAGTATTTCGTTGCAGTATCTGCGAAGTATTTGTTAGGATTTTTATTTATAAACTTATTCAGACACTCGCGGTTTTCTATAATACTGTCATGCATTTCAAACGGGTTCTTACCACGATATTTAATTAATTGAGTTGTCTCGATATTTCGTTGTTGCAAACGTCATGATCACGAGAAGACTGGATACTGCGGGTCGATTTAAGAGCAAACAAATCTGTCTCTTGCGAAAGCGAACGAGAGCTTTTGTGTAGTACCACTGGAACTCGAACTCACATCACGACACACCACACTCACTGTATCTACAAGACTCTCTGAGCATGAACCCGCGAGTGACTGTTGTGTTTAGCACTGGATTTTTATTTATTTGGAAAACAACAGCATAAAATAAAATGTATTTCTTTATTTGTATCCTCGAGAAAGGTAACACATGCATAAAATAAGTTGGAAATACACCACAAATTATACGCCCTTAGAATAATGATTATTGGAACGAAGTTCCTTGTCGCTCGTTGTGAAAGAGGGCTAGACGGAAAATCTTACGAAAAAGTTGTCACGACACTTTTTTTGTTTTAGATGATTATAATTATCACTAGATGGCGCTGTGATCAAAATATTTTAAAACACGTTCCTAATCGCGCGTTACGGAAGGAAATATTTTTTATGAGATTCATTTTAATCGAAAGGAACTTCGTTCCATCCGGGTGTCCCTTGACACCTCTCAAGTTTTTTCAATATGTAGGTTTTCTCACGATGTTTCCTTCACCGTTTTAAGTCTAAATGGTGTTGTAATAAATTGCACATTAATCCTTTTAAATTAAGATTTAGAGGTACAAGCCGGTTTGAGACCGCGACCTCCCACAGGGAAGTATAAGTAAGCGTTTTAACCACTCGGCCACTGCGACTTGCCAAGCCAGTACATAGGTTTTATTTTGTTTTGTCAGCAAAGTTTTCTATTCAAAGTACTGTTTATTGTATTTTGTAATCCTTTCTTTGCATCCAAAATAGAAAAGAAAGAAAGAAAGAAAGAAAAGAAAACAACTTTATTCCACACACAGGATAGGATAATGTAACATAAATACATTGAGTATTCTATAAGAGTATGAGACGAATCTTATTCCTGCATATTGTAGAAGCCAGTGCAGTTTCAAAGTGGAAAACGAGCTTATCCGGTTACCATAGCAACGGGGTATCTATAAAACATGCATATGTGCAATCTCTCTCTCTCTTATAGAAAGAGAGAGAGAGACAGACGTTTCAAACTAACCAATTGTTATAACTTAAAAAAATAAATTTTTATTACAATTAATCGAAAAAAACTTCGTTCCAAAAGATTCGAAAATCTTTCGAAGATATGTGAAGTCCCCTATCTGCATTATCCTTCTAGTGAGGAGACTTAAGCCCAGCAGTAGGCAGTAATGGATTGTTACAGTACAGTTCTACTCTACAACTACACTTAACTTTACCCAAAACACAACCTAATTAAATTATTATCAAACCAAAACACAATTATCAGAAATAACAATCAGACGAGAGCCGCTGTATCTAAATCCGTAATATTTCGTCACATCCGGCTCCAAGATGGCCGCCCGGATATCCGGCGGTCTAGGTCGTTGTATCTCTATAGCTTCGAATTATATTTAGCTAAAATTATGCCAGTTATGTTTAAACTATGTAGTTTTTTTACTATTGTTTTGAAAAGGCTTTATTATTTAACATGCACTGGATGTAACTATGTATAGTTGGGGGCAAGAATAAATGCACATCGACTTTTAGGAAATTATGCAAAAATATTAAGAGTTTTAACCACTCTATATTATATTATATTATATGTTCAATTGAATTAAAACAAAAACTGACAATGAATGCCACAAAGCTATGTGCGACAGAGAAAGCGCTCTATAATCATCATCATCATCATCAGCCTATAGACGTCCACTGCTGGACATAGGCCTCCCCCACATCGACCACATCGGCCACATCGACCGGTCCTGCGCCATCTGCATCCAGTGACCTCCCGCGATCTTGACCAGATCGTCGGTCCATCTCGTGGGGGGTCTACCAACATTGCGCTTACCGGTTCGTGGCCGCCACTCCAGAACTTTTCGGCCCCATCGGCCATCTTTCATAGGTCAACTAATTTTGGTAATTTCGTGTGAAATCTTGCGAGTTGTATTTGACTAACTTGCCGATTTCCGATTGAGGTGAAATTTTTCTTGTATCACGTGGCAATGCAGTAAAATGGTATCACGGAGTTGTTCTTACAATGAAGTCGGAAGGTGTCCATTGGAACTCATGTACTAAATAAAATAGACTCATCGTGTTTGAACTTGTTTTACTAGTCTTTGCTAGCACTTTACTTCTATATGATAACCAGGAACTTAAAAGCTTTTTTTTAATGTCTTTATTGCCACCGCTTTTGTGGGCGGCCCAGCCAATGTCAGGTTTAATAGCGAAGGCAACGTTTTGTAAAAAATATTTGTCGCGGATTGACCAAAACGTCGCAAATAACACTACTTATAACTCTAATTAAGAAAGAAAATACATTTTAAATACAACTTAAAATTATTATGTGTATTTAAAATGTATTTTTTTTATTGCCATGTAGGCAGACGAGCCCACATCCCACCTGATGTTAAGAGGTCACCATCGTTCATAAATGCACAAGTGTATCTTTACACCAAGTTTTTCGTGAATAAATAAAAGTTTCACAAATTTCACTATACGCTTTTCAAATTATGACTGGTTCATTTACTCTAGTAGTTATACAGTTTAAAATATTTCCCGCAAACACTCTTTGATATGCCACTGAAATTTCTACGTTCTCATACGAGGCCACAAAAGGCCGCTACCACAAATGGTTTCTCGTAAAAATCATTAACCCGCCAGCAGTTTCAGCCAGGCAAACCTGTTAAGCTTGGTTGCGGGCTTTGTAACCGGTAGAATAGAGGTACAGAACGGACAAAATGAAGTGTTTTACAAGCTTTATATTAACTTGCACTGGATGTAACTATATAAGTTCGGGTGGAATCTTCCAAATCTGACAAACCTTCCGGATTCCGATTGAGCTGACATTTTGCGTGCAGATGTATATCGCGTGACAATGCGATAATATGACAAAATGGCGCTGATCTGATTCGAAAGGTAGTCATTCTTTTTTTTTTTTTTTTTTTTCAATTGGAGGAAATCACCGGATCCGGTATGTGGGAGTTGAACCGCACTAAAACCTCCAACCGCTCACACTCAGCGTCCGAACCCCGGCTGAGGCCAGAACCCAGCACGGGGTTTTGAGGGACGACGCGACGCGTTACGCTCTCTGCACACTTTCCCGTCGCGCCGCCCCCGTGAAAGGTGGTCATAAGAACTCTTGTGCTAAACAAGATAGACCCGTCGTGTTTTACTTCTATTAGCTAGCACTACATCATGTCCAAGATCTTAAAAGGTTTTGTAAAAACTTGTACCCTCTTTTTCTTAATCTCTGACGACCGGGTACGACGGATAATACGGATGCACGGATGTAAACAATACCGGTGGATGCAGTGTACTTTGAAAACACGGATACGATGTGAACCCAGGTTTGTTTTCAGATATTTTAGAATGACTCATAGTTGTATTGAATAAAATATGGAATTGCTTTTAAATTTAATTGATTTAAGGGTATTTTAAGTTATGATTGTGTCACCGGCATGCACTTTGATATGTAAAAATGCAATTTATCACAACATCGTTGGCTAAAATGGTGAAGGAAAACATCCTGCTGCTCGCGATGTTTTCTTATAAGGGGTGGGCCATATAAAGTTTGCATTTTCCAAAAGTTCGACTGTCATGTTGGCTGTGTGGCATGTTGCGCCATCCTGTTGAAACCAAATGTCGTCCATGTCATACTCTTCAACTTTTGGAAACAAAAATTCGTTGAGCATGGCACGGTAACGCTCGCCATTGACCGTAACGGCGGCTCCTTGCTCATTTTCGAATGATGCCGCCGGACCAAAACCCACACCAAACCGTAACTCTTTATGGGTGCATTGGCTTCTCAATGGTGACGTGTGGATTTTCCGACCCCCAGATGCGACAATTTTGCTTAGTGACATAGCCTCCGAGGTGAAAATGGGCTTCATCTGAAAAGACGATTTTTCGGTAAAAATGCTCATCTTCGGCCAAACGATCTTTTGCCTATTGGGCGAACCGAAAACGTCCCATTTCGTAAATGTCAAACCTTTAACTAAATTATGAACACAAATTGAATGACATTTGAGCTGTCATTCTCTAAATAAACAGAAGTTCAAAATGCAAACGTTAGATTGGCCCACCCTTTATCTTACCTATCTTTGTCTGCTTAATTTTAATCCCTAATATTATTCGTTTGACTACAAATTTCGATCTGGAATGGACTCCCATCCACGGTGTTTCCGGAGCGCTATGACATGTCTCTCTTTAAATGAGGTTTAAGAAAAGTCAAATGGTGTATGGGTAGGTTATATATAGATAATCTCTTTGCCTTGGCATTGTAGAGGTCCACGAGCGACGATAACCGCTTAAGATCAGGTGGGTCGTAGGCTCGTGTATCTATTAAGCAATAAAAAAAAATTGTATTAGATTATTTTTAATTTCAATTACGGCTTAATCCCCAATGCGCTCTAGGAAAGCATGATAAGTAGTTATATTAAAATACGCTCCCTATATCAACTTAGCACAACTATCAGCATAGGCAATGTCTTTTATCATTCGTATGTTTTTTTTTTTTTAGTTGGAGGAAATCACCGGATCCGGTATGTGGGAGTTGAACCGCACTAAAACCTCCAACCGCTCACACTCAGCGTCCGAACCCCGGCTGAGGCCAGAACTCAGCACGGGGTTATGAGAGACGGCACGACGCGTTACGCCAAAGGCACTCTTTCCCATCGCGCCGAAAAATGTGGAACGCTCCACGATTTTGCGTGTCATCCTTGCGCAGGGGCCATGCTAATCTTCTCTGAGCGCTATGACATGTCTCTTCAAACGGGATTAAGAAAAGTCCTGCATGGGTAGGTGGTAGCTTGTAACTTTTGACGTCAACAAGAATGAGTACGTCATCAATGTTGAAAATAAAGTATTTCATTTCATTTCATTTCATTTCGATAGATAACGGTCCCTCATTGCCCTTGCAGAGGTTCATGAGCGACGTTGACCGCTTACCATTAGGTGGGACGTAGGCTCGTGTATCTATCATGCAATAAAAAAACATATCCCTTCTGCGGAGAGGGTAGAAGTTTAGAAATTTTCTGCTGTCCAAAAAAGTCCCGTGCTAAAACATTTTAAATAAAGTCTACCTAACTAAACTTTCTATCTTTTAATCCGTTTAAAACTAGACAAGAACAGTGTATCTAGAAACTATTACTTCTAAATCTAGATCTTCAAACTCTCGAATTGAGACTGCGTTCAGTTTACAGAGCTCTTCAGTTCGTGAACCTACAATTGTGTGGGGTCCGAGATCTTGGGTTAAACTGTAAATCGATTTTAAAGTGTTTGTTTTCGATTGTGATTAATCGAATGTGCGGTATCGATTTTTCTATTTGATGTTTTTGTTTGATTTAGCATTTTGTTTGTTTTCTTAAGAAATTCAATAGTTGTCCAAATTTTCGCATACACGATTACGGCAGGGTTTAAAAGTGATTTTGAAATTTAAATTACCAGAGAATATATTATTATTTCATTTATTTATCTAAGTCTTAAATTATAAGCAAAGGTTTATTTATTTATTTGGGAAACCAACAGAAATATACAAATTATAAAATAACACAGATAGTTAAAGCGTTATCCAAAAACAGTCTCTAATCAATATCTAACAAAAAATAGACATAAATTTCGGAAATAAAATTTAATTAGACAAAATCAGCAATCATAAACAATTCAGGTTCAACTCCCACATACCGGATCCGGTATGTGGGAGTTGAACCGCACTAAAACCTCCAACCGCTCACACTCAGCGTCCGAACCCCGGCTGAGGCCAGAACCCAGCACGGGGTTATGAGAGACGGCACGACGCGTTACGCCAAAGGCACTCTTTCCCGTCGCGCCGAAAAATGTGGAACGCTCCACGATTTTGCGTGTCATCCTTGCGCAGGGGCCATGCTAATCTTCTCTGTATCGTTCCAATTTTAGTATATGTACTGCCGAAGCAAGTACATCATTCGTATGTGAACAATTTTTTGCCACTAAATATTCTAACTCTACCCACAAATCTTTTCACTTACAAAATTTAACACTAAATAGAGTCCCAAAATAAACATCTAGCGTAGGCCTGACGTATCACCGTCGAGGTATCACAAACAACAATGTTTGTCCACCATTTGTCGTTCGCCGCAACGTCAGCGGCAATGTTTATGGGGCTATCCGTCATCCCTCGGCCACGAGGCCTGATTTTATACGAAAATCTAGAATATTCTGGACGAGTTTAGAGAGCTTAAAAGTTGGTTTAAGTTGAGCTGAATTTTTGAAATGTTTTGTACGGGATATGTATGTGCTGGCAATATTATTTTGTTTTTATGTACGTTAAAAATAAAATAGGAATTGCACTAAATGTGGTTAAATACATTTAGTGTTTCGTTCTTCCCTTTTTCTTTCTGATAAACACAAGAGACAGGAGTCACAGAGATTAATCATTAAACTTTAATTTAATCTTTCCTTTATTGAAATATTATTTGTAATTTTATTTAATAACTTTGATTTTGATTTTAATTCTGTCTATGCTACAATTAATTTTTATGAATTGTTTATGATTGCTGATTTTGTCTAATTAAATTTTATTTCCGAAATTTGTGTCTATTTTTTGTTAGATATTGATTAGAGACTGTTTTTGGATAACGCTTTAACTATCTGTGTTATTTTATAATTTGTATATTTCTGTTGGTTTCCCAAATAAATAAATAAACCTTTACTTATAATTTAAGACTTAGATAAATAAATGAAATAATAATTTATTCTCTGGTAATTTAAATTTTAAAATCATTTTTAAACCCTGCCACTGCCCACATAATCGTGTATGCGAAATTTTGGTTAACTATTGAATTTCTTAAGAAACCAAACAAAATGCTATCCAAACCAAACAAAAACATCAAATAGAAAAATCGATACCGCACATTCGATTAATCACAATCGAAAACAAACACTTTAAAATCGATTTACAGTTTAACCCAAGATCTCGGACCCCACACAATTGTAGGTTCACGAACTGTGGAGAGCTCTGTAAACTGAACGCAGTCTCAATTTGAGTGTTTGAAGATCTAGATTTAGAAGTAATAGTTTCTAGATGCGGTTTACTTGTCTAGTTTTAAACGGATTAAAAGATATTAAGTTTAGTTAGACTTTCTTAAAAATGTTTAAGCACGGGACTTTTTTGGACAGCTGAAAATTTCTAAACTTCTACCCTCTCTGCAGAAGGGATATGTTTTTTTATTGCATGATAGATACACGAGCCTACGACCCACCTGATGATAAGCGGTCACCGTCGCTCATGAACCTCTGCAAGGGCAATGAGGGACCGTTATCTATCACCTACCCATGCAGGACTTTTCTTAATCCCGTTTGAAGAGACATGTCATAGCGCTCCGTAAACACCGTCATCGGAATATGTGGGAGTCAAACCGCACTAAAACCTGCCGCTCACACTTAGCGTCCGAATCCGGCGTGTTTTTACATACTGGCCTTGTTTTATTATTAGTTAAGACCGTGTTTGAAACTGCCACGATTAGGAATGGCTAATACATAAAAAGACTGAACACAAAGCATAAAGAGAATCAAACTCAAAAAGCAAAAGTAATAAAATTTGAATCTTACAGACAGTTTATCTCACAAGAATATCGTCGACAGAAACTTCTAGACTTCAGAAATCGAATCAAAAACGTCGCTTTAGTTGAAACCAACGAAACTAATTCTCTGCCTTTGAATCATGGGAATAAAATTATCCGTTGCATAAATTTGCTCCAACTTCACCGTTCTTCAGCCATAAGGCGTCCAACAAATTTAACAACCCATTACTGTGGACGTCCTGTCACACTGTTGTGTAACGCATTAGTGTTTGCTGTTTGACAATTATAGTTTTAACGAGGGCTGATGATATCATTGAATTATCTTCTTCTTTTTCTTATATATAAAAATAAATTGCTGTTCGTTAGTCTCGCTAAAACTCGAGAACGATTGAACCGATTTGGCTTATTTTAATGTTGAAAAATTTGTAGAAGGCCAGGGAAGGTTTAAACGGTGAGAAAATTTCCTTATGTGACGCAGACGAAGTTGTGTGGGCCAGCTAGTCTATAATATAAAAATGAATTGCTATTCGTTAGTCTCGCTAAAACTCAAGAACGGCTGGGCCGATTGAGCTGATTTTGGTTTTAAAATGTTTGTCGTAGTCCAGGGAAGGTTTAAGCGGTGAGAAAATACCCGGATTTTTTTTGTGACGCAGACGAAGTTGTGTGGGCCAGCTAGTCTATCTATATAAATAAAAATGAATTGTTGTTCGTTAGTCTGATTAAAACTCGAGAACGGCTGCGCCGATTAGGCTGATTTTGGTTTTAAAATGTTAGTCGTAGTCCAGGGAAGGTTTAAACGGTGAGAAAATACCCGGGATTTTTTTTTGTGACGCAGACGAAGTTGCGCGGGCCACCTAGTATTTAATAAATGGTTAATAAATCAATTATAACTGGTACAAAATTGAGCGTAAAAATAACACAAAACAAACATCACTAATGTCAGAAGAATCGTGTGTCCACTGCATTAGCAAATATCACGTCATAATTGATATCAAAACTCGGTGTTTTTTCTTTGGAACGAATGTGTTTATACTTATAGATATAAAAACTATATTGTGCAAGTCACATTAGTATTACTTATTATTTACTTTTTAACACACATAAACATTATAAAAATACTAATGCTGTATTGCCACATTGGCTCGCCAATTACCAATACGCACCAATAACAACAAGTAGGCCAACTGTCAAACGGTGTTTCACTTAATTTCCATGCCGGCCAATTCATACAATACATCTGTTTACATGTTGGTCGGCCGTCGCTGTCATTTTTTTTTACGTGTGCGGGCGGCATGACGGGAAAGAGTGCCGTGGGCGTAACGCGTCGCGCCGTCCCTCATAACCCCGTGCTGGGTTCTGGCTTCAGCTGGGGTTCGGACGCCGAGTGTGAGTGGTTGGAGGTTTTAGTGCGGTTTAACTCCCACATATCCTCTAACTAAATAAAAAATCTCTTTACGTGTGTTGGACGTTAGCCATCGTCAAAATAAGATACAACAAAATTAAATTGAATAGTTTGTTACTTTTATCAAATAGTTGTTAATGACAAAGACAAACTTCTAAAACATTCGTATCGGTGTAAACGCGGTCGTTCTTAAAGCTCTTTTAACTAAGTTTCCGCTAGATTAACCAATGGATTCGTTGTCTTAATTTGTTGGTATTAAGGGTCAAAGTCGCTTAGCTGTATAATTGCATACCCACTGAACATTTCTGTTTATGCGTTGTTCTAATGCAAATGGCGGTTTAGGGTTTTTTAATAAATGGTCTTTTGTCACACGATCTTTTGTATTCATATTAAAATTAAATTTAACTAATTGTGTTATTATGCTGGTGAATGTTTTACATTTTACGAGGAAGGTTCTTCGAATGTTATTTTTAGGTTACCACGCCTACGCCTTTTGGGTATGGGGTGTGGGAGTTGAGCTGTTTAAAAACCTTTTTTTTTTTGACTGGCATTATGAAGGCAGAGTTTTTAAACATATTTTTGGTATCTTTATTAGTTCTTTTTTTTAATGACATATTTATTTATTTACTAGCTTTTGCCCGCGACTTCGTTCGCGTGGACTTCAGGTTCGTCCCGTCTAGATTATTATCAAAAATTGTAGCCTATGTGTTATTCTGATGTATAAGCTATATTGTGGTAAAGTTTCATTCAAATCCATTCAGTAGTTTTTACGTGAAAGAGTAACAAACATCCATACATCCATAGGGGAGCGAGGGGCTTGTTGTAACAGTTTTCATGAAAATTAATATATTTTGAGATCTGTTGATTTTATTCCTACCAAATAAAGGTGGATGGATGCTATAACTCTTCCTCTACCAAACCAAGTAAAAATAATACCATAACTGTTGGTCATTACTTTACAATCAATTATTTTCTAGAAAAAGTGCCGTGTTACAACTTACCCCGTGCTTGGGGCAAGTTGTAACATCTACCGGGGCAAGTAGTAACGACAAAAAAACAACACTAATATCTCTTATTATTTCTTCTTTGTTTATTTTAAACAAAATTGACATCTTTTACATATTATATTCTGTATATATTATATAATTCTTATCAAAAATCAATACTGCATTTTTTTTCAAAACATCAGCTGCCGCTAACTCGGACACTTCTTGGCTTTGTGTTGCCCGCTCTGACTTTCTTTTATACACCCTCATTCTAGAAGTAAGAAAAAAACTAAGTAGGTATCTAAATCATAGCATGGGGCATGTTACAACATGCCCCGGCATTTTGTTACAACTAACCCCATGGTATGATTTTTAATATTTATTAAGATAACTATTTAAACAATTAAGCAATCTTAAAAACAGTTATACATTATCAGAGGTAGATAAATTTGAATGTAAATAAGTTATGGAAAGTTTATTATTAGTCGCATTAATAGCGCAAACCAAAATTTTACTATAGTTAAATTTTATATTACCTGGCAAAAATGAAGCGCGTGCACAATTCCACTCACTGCGTCGGTCGGCGGGACACTGGCTATGGCAATACGACGCGACGTGGTTTATAGGTTAAATCAAGTAAAACAAATACGTTAATAAAGTTTAAGATCTTAGAGAAAAAAGCCTGTTACTACTTACCCCTGTTACAACAAGCCCCTCGTTCCCCTACTTACAAACTTTCGCCTTTATAATAGTATTATGATTGTTTCAGGCACAAGTTTGTACATAGGAGCATTGCGGTAGCAATATATTGGGCCTGATCGTAAGTGGTTACCATCTGCAGTGTCAAGGGACACTGAAGGGTCATAGAGCACATCTTTCGTCTTGTAGTTGGTCATCTTACCCCAATACTGGGAGACTTTTTCTCTGACGATATCTCTCTACCTGTTTCGACTTTCTTTCTGCAAACAATAAGTGTCTTTGGCCTTTGGGCTGGCACGAAACTGTTCAAGAGGCATCGGACTACGGCCCTAGCTCTCCACCTGTTTCGCCTTTTTTTCTGCAAAGAATAAGTGTCTTTGGCCTTTAGGCTGGTATGGATCTGATCAGACCAGCACATCAGACTACGACCCTTGCATCTAGCTGCGTGCAAAATGTCAGCTCAATTTGAAACGGGAAGTTTATCAAATTAAACTCGCAAGATATTCGTACATAGTTACATCCAGTTACATCCAAAACAGAAAATAATACAAAAAAGACATGCCCGCTGAGTTTCTTGCCAGTTCTTCTCAGGCTGTTTTCTTTTTCCGAACTGGTGGTAGCCTTTTGACATCAACAAGCATGAGAATTTCATTAACGTTGAGAATAAATAATTTCATTTCAGTGTAAGGCAAAGAAAAGCTTTAAATATCATTATAAATAACCCATCTAAAATAACCGCGTAATAATATAATTTATATTCCGCAAAGTGCGCGAGTACGCGTTACAGTTCTAGTGCACTCCAATTACCCGCTTTGTTACATTTCGAGGATTCAGACGCGTTTCAATGAATACAAGTAAATGAACAATGTTTCAGAATGCTAGTTTAATTTGTATAAAATAAATTTAAGCATTGAAATTTGAGATATTTATTTATTTAATACTTTATTGTACACCAGGTAAAGAGAATTACAGTGACTTATAGTAATTAAAAAATAAGCACAAAAGGCGAGCTTAACTCAAAAATGAGTTTTCTACCAGCAAACCTAAGAAAAAAAAAACTGATATGACATCTTACAGAGAGGTAGTGAAGTGTACTAAATAAACTATATTACATACACATCAGCAGTCTTAGCACTGCCACTATATTACATTAAAAAAAAATAATAATCAAAAATATAATTAAACTAAACACATACTGCTACGCTGATCATTGATACAGACATAAAACGTTACAAAAATAGTATCAAAAAAGAATCATTGACAAAAAAAGAAAAATAACTTAAATTACAGAACAGAAAGATAATTAAAAAGAAGTGAGAAAATGCTTTTTGGTTCCCTCCTTAAAGACGTCCAGTGAACCACTAGCCCGTATGGGGTATGGGAGAGCGTTCCAAAGGTGCACGGCCTTTACAGTGAAAGACTCGCTGTATCGGCTGGAGGAATGTTTGGGGACCTTGAGAAGAAGAAAGGTTACAGAACGAGTTTGTTTGCCGCTTGATGCCAGGAATTCAAACCGATCACGAAGATAAACAGGTGTGTTCGGATTGTGAAGGATATTGAAAAGAAGAGAAAGGATATGACAGTCGCGCCGCCGGCGAATCGGCAGCCATCCTAACTCGGCCCGATACTGCGAAACATGGTCATACTTTCGAAGACCGAAAATAAAGCGAATGCACAGATTCTGCAGTCTTTCCAGTTTGTCCAGGAGTACTTCATTAGCATCTAAATAGCAGACATCAGCGTAGTCGAGTAAAGGAAGTAAGAGAGTTTGCGAAAGAAGAATTTTAGTTTTGAAAGGCAGAATTTTTTGAAGACGCTTAAGGGATTGGAAGGAGAAGAAAATCTTCCTACTCACTTCAGCTATATGTTTATCCCAAGATAGATTACAATCTATTATTAAGCCGAGATTTTTGACACAACTTGACAAATTTAGTGAGACACCATTATAAAGTAGAGGAGGAACAGCGCTGAGGTCAAGATGATTGCGCATGTGACGGCCACCAACAATAATTGCTTGAGATTTCGAAGGATTCACTTTAAGTCCGAAAGATTCAGCCCAATTATTAATTTTCTGCAAATCATTGTTAATGGCAGAGATGGATGCGGCAATGTCAGTTAAAGATGTGTGTCGATAAATCTGCAGATCATCCGCGTAAAGGTGAAAGGAAGAAGAGAGAAAATGAGTAATAGAGTTTATGAAAACAGAAAAAAGAAGAGGAGAGAGTACACCACCCTTAGGAACGCCAACACTAAGGTCAAGCCACTCCGACTGAGACTCATCGCAGCGTACCGACTGCGATCGTCCGCGAAGGTATGAGTTAAACCAAGAAAGTACTGGAGAAGAGAGATTAAGAGATGATGATGAGAGATCACACACATTCATTTTGTTGGTAGCTGAAAAGCATATCTTTGTAATATCTAGGAAATTTCTCATGTTGAAATTAGTTTTTGACTATAAAAGTACACCTACACTAAAGATATAAATATTTTCAGGGATTCATTCCCTAAGATGTACCAAAAAATTTGACCTGAATATGCTCTCTAAATATTACTTTACAAAATTACTAAAAAATCAAAAACTTGAGAGGTGTCATGAGACACCCGAATACAACGAAGTTCCTTTCGATTAAAAGATACAATTAAAAGATAAGGAACGTGTTTTAAAAGATTTTGATCACAGCGCCATCAAGCGATAATCATCAAAAACAAAAAAGTGTTGTGACATCTAGCCCCCTTTCACAACGCGCGATAAGGAACTTCTTTCCAACAATGATATCCCCTACATGACTTAAACTCTAACATCATCTTTCAAAGCCTCTCAACTAATAAGTCAAAAGTTACCAAACATTTGTGATTTGGCCGAACATTTATCCACTACAGCCAACAATGAAGCCTTTCATCTCATAAGTCAGAAGTTATCAAACATTGGCGTTGTGGCCAAATATTTGTGCACCAAAGCCCACAATATAGGCCAGAAACACTAGGTCTAGCGTTCTCCTAATAGGAATTAGGCGGCGCTGTCCGTCTACACTAATTGGACCACAGAACACCTATATGTAGGCTGAGTGTCGAATGCACGTTGGTGATACACAGTTTGGTAGACGGGCCAACATTTCAATGTCTGAAATCTTCATTTAAATATGAACATACGTTTGGTCAGGGTCGCGGAAGTCACTGGGGGCAAACAACAGAATATCCAAATTTCATCATCAACCCATAGACATCTACAGGACTTAGACCTCCTCCAAACCTCGACATAACGTCTTGTGCTTTTTGATAACATCTGTAATGAACAGGATTAACACATTCTGACGTTAGGGCCCTTTTTTTGAGTTGGATAATACATAAAATTACACACAAATAAGTTCTTTGATGCTTCACTTTGTTGTTCATGATGTTGAATCCAGATGTAGTAATTCTATGAAGCAACCAGCGCAGTTCTGGTCGCTGTGTTTGGGATGGCCAGCAGTGGAAGCCTGATCTTTTATCCAAATCCAGTAGTGACCAGTTAAGTTGCTTAAACTTAGACTGCTAATCTGTCTTCTTCTTTTTTTTCTGCACCCCGTCCAAGACTCGGGACGATTTGCCAATGTCAAGTGAGACAGATACACGGTCTTTAAGACACTAAGCCAAAGTATTGTTCGGTTTCCAGCTTCAGCAGTAGGAAAAGCTAATATTTATTATATATAATGTTATTAATAGTACACTTCACTACCTCTCTGTACGATGTCATATCTGTTTTTTTTCTTAGGTTTGCTGGTAGAAAACTCATTTTTGAGTTAAGCTCGCCTTTTGTGCTTATTCTTTAAATACTATAAGTCACTGTAATTTTCTTTACCTGGTGTACAATAAAGTATTAAATAAATAATAAATAAGTTGGCAAAACGTATTGCCCGTGTGTAGCCTCAAGACAGCACTATAGCTGAGTAAACTCCAATAGATAACACAGGGCAGCGATGCAAATTCATTCAAATTAATTTGGAAGACCTTTGACCACAGGCGGCGGTGATATGGAGTGGCAATTGAACTTGGCTTGCTAATTAAATAATGACTGTTTTGCCTATTGAGAAAATAAATAGTAATTTTATAAAGAAATGTTGATGTTCGTGATTTAAGAATATTTTGAATGTACTGAATCAAGTTCGAAAATTATTTTAATTGTAGTGAAATAATAAAACTTGAGAGGTGTCATGGGACACCCGAATAGAACGAAGTTCCTTTCGATTAAAAGATATCTTATAATTTGTTCTCCTAACGTAACGCGAGATAAGGAACGTATTTTAAAAGGATTTAATCACAGCGCCATCTAGCGATAATCATCTAAAAGAAAAAAGTGTCGTGACAACTTTTCGTAACATTTTTTTTCGTCTAGCCCCCTTCCGTTCCAATACCTCAAAATTAAAATTAGGTAAAAACTGATAAACAATGACATAGTCTATGCCTGTATATCTCTGTAACTTTATCTCACATGAAGTGGGATGAGTGACCTGTTGAAATACAACGTAATCCACTTTTGTTTTCGTTAACGGTTCAATTTTTCAATATTACCTAGAAACCTAATATAGAAAGAAAAAAAGAAATACATTTATTTGTGACAAAAAAAGAAACATATTCTTTACAATTTTCACACGAAAAAGAAGCACTTATTTGCCACAAAAAGGTACCCATCTCAGCTGAATGCCACAAGCAAGCAGAAAGCCGACTGCAGCGCTGATTTTCAGATGATAATATGATGAAATATAGAAAAAAAAATTGGTTGCCTGTAAAGTCGGTATACGGGCGAAAGTTTTCCGTGACAACGACTCGGGTATGGTTAGCCCGCCTAAGAGCGAGAGAGACAGACATAAAAAGTGGAAGGGACGCGTGCCTCTCACTCGCTCTCATTGTGAGCGCATAACGTGAGCGGAGCGTAACGCAGTTTCTTGAAGTGTCACCCGGCAAACCAATTTATAAGACGTTGTCACGTCAAAAAAATTCAATTGAATCCAAAAATGTAAGTGGTCCTAACTTGTTTTTCGACACGTCATTGATCCCACTTTAGCTGGCACAAGATTACCAATCCACCTTGTACATAAATTGTAGCAAGCTTACATTATCCGTGCAAATGAGAAATTATAGCATAAAAACCGTGCGAACCATATTCAAATTAAATTCGTTCACAATAATTGATAAAATTAATCAACTGATTGCAAGTGTCACATACACAAAGGAATCATTAATTTATTAATTCTCACGTTCGTACACTATTGAAGCATATTCAACATACAGCACAGGATTGTACAGAAATAGAACTCCATACAAATTACTACTAAATTCCACTTAAGATATCATGGGAGCGAATGTAAGCCTTCACGTGATAAAACTTCATACAAATTACTATTAAATTCCACTTAAGATATCATGCGGGCGAATGTAAGCTTTAACGTGAAACGCGTCGTGTCACTCCCATAAAATTATTACATCTGTAATCAACATCATTAAGAATGAAGCTAATTGATTGCCAATCGCGCAATAACAACTCGACTATCTGACGTTAGAGGGTGATAAAAGTTCGTTTATCTCAATTCGTTTAGCTACTAACAAAATATTACACACACACATAAGTTCTTTAAAACTTCATTTTGTTGTTCATGGTTTTCAGAATATCGGGTCGAGATGTTGATTCCAGATGTAATAATTCTATAGTCACCTCATACAACCTCGTTCCAGGCTCTGTCCTCATTCAGGGTTCAGACACTAAGTATGAGCGGCAGGAAGTATTAGTGAGGTTCCAATGCTAGTATATTCCATTGGCAGGGCAGGTGGAAGTCCGGCGACTTTGATGGTCATTCAGAGCCGGTGGCAGGTTTGGTGTCCAAGAAACAACGACAAAGAATGCCGTTGTGCGTAACGGCGTCGCCGACCCTCAAAACTCCGTGCGGGGTTCTGGCCTTAGTCGGGGTTTGGACGCTGAGTGTGAGCGGTTGAAGGTTGTAGTGCGGGTCAACTATCACATATCCCACCAAAGAGTTGCCTCCAACTCAAAAACACAAAAAAAGCCAATGCAGACATAACCCCCGTTTACATGTTGGTCTTCCGTTACCGTCATTTGTTTCTTACGTGTGTTGGACACGTCATACAAAGAGTCATATTTGAACTCTACTTCTGTTTAATATATTGTGCTGTGGTGAGCATACTCAATATTGCAGTATGTTGGTTATTGAAGCGTTATGCGGTATTGGGCCAATATGTTGGATGTATGTTAAAATTAATTAATTATTCGCACTTCATGTTTTTAGGTTATTAATTTAAAAGCTAAAATGTTTTATGGGGCTGCTTTTAGCAGTAACAAGGTCTAAGGTATACATATCAAAAGCATACACGGAGCGGTTTGTCTCCGCAAAATGTGCGGTTTATTTGTGGGTAAATACTCTGCATTATTGTAGTAATTATGCATAGGTTTATTGTGTAGTATAGTATTTTATGTTTGGAAATTTTATTTATATAATAAATATAAATATATTTTTATAATAAATCTAATTAAGCACCTACCATAGTTTTCTCTACACCACCTTTGGTTGACTGGTAGAGAATGCCTTAGGCAGTAAGTCCGCCACTGTACCATTTATGTGCATAAAGTCTAATAAATAAATTATTACTGTTATATTATGTGGCATATATTGAGCCTATATTTCATTTATTTTCTTTTGATTTCAACTATGTAGCTGCTTAGTACAATAAAGAAACCTAAACATAACCTCACCTTTTATTCAAATTTACTTTCAGCAAAAAAACTATTTATAAGAGTCCTTCTGTACCTGTCAAATTGACATTAAGATAACGTAAAACAGTCGCCTCGTAAATTTTTAATGTAAAACACAATTTTCTTAATGGACAAGGATAATTATTAAACAATTTGGGACTCGGCTCTAAACTCAATAAATTATTAATTAGGTCAAGTTAGAACAACATTTTTTAAATTGGATTCCTTTTAAGAGATGTTTAATTATGGAGGATATTATATTTTTTGGGAAATTTCCATAAACAAGGGGGGGTGGGAGTTCTATCGGAATTATTAAACTGAAGAGCATGTACTCTCTTCAAACGAGGTTTAAGAAAAGTCCTGTATGGGTAGGTGATAGATAGCGGCCCCTCATTGCCCTGGCGTTGTATAGGTTCATGAGTGATGGTAACCGCTTACTATCAAGAGGGCTGTAAGCTCGTCTATCTAGCAATAAAAAAATGTTTTTTTTCATCAAACGTCCTTAGAGGTATGTCGTAGGTAGCGGCCCCGCAGTGTCCCTTGGCTTTGCAGAGGTCCACGAGAGACTGCAGATATTTACAAACTAATTTCATTTAAACTTTCATTACATCGTAGGTAAATATGCTTACAACCAACAACTTAGTGGTTACCGTCGCTCATAGACTACTACAATATCTAGAAACACCACAAGACCATCACGTAAAACCTATAATATCTTTTCAAAGCTTATTTAAAAAGGGAAATTCATACCTTTTATGCATTTTTACGACGATTTTAACAAAAACAGTAAAAAAGTGGGAGGACGGGTTTCTTTACTCTTAAATCTACCCGCAGTAACCAGTATTCTCGTGATCGGGTATTTGCGCACCTCTCACTCCCACCACTGTAACTCCTGTGTAGCCAGGATCCACAGCGGCGACCATCGTAATGACTCTGAGCAGTGAAGCCCAGGAACCCGAGGGAAAGCTAACTTGTCTTGGGCCCCGCAACGAATTTAATCAGAAGATAATAGAAGGAGTAGGAAAACATGAGTTTCGACTTCTCGTGATCATGACGTTTGTAAAAAGTCGAAACATCGTAAGTAACCGCGAATGTTTGATTAAGTTTAGGACAAGTCACATCGTTTATACAAAACGCCGTAACCTCGTAAACAACAGCTGTTTTTCGTCACATCAGCTGAAACATACGCTATCACAAGACAAATCCCTTATAAGCCTTAAATTAGCGAAACACCCGAAGTTACAGCCGACACGTAACGCAATTTGCTCGAGCTACAGTTAAAATATTCACGCCACTACTGTACGCTCTTGATGAGAATCATTGTATGTAACAATTGAATTTAAAATTTTAAAAACACGCTGACATTATTTTAAAATTAGTTGAAAATGATTCCTTGCAATCAATATTATTTTTAAGAGATTTTATTTCAATCAGTTTTGTTTTATGAAAATTAGGTGAAATTATTTTAAACTTATTCAAACACTCGCGGTTTTCTATAATTTAAATATCGTGTTAAGAACCCGTTTACAATGCATCAAATTATTTTTTTTTGTACTGAGGAGGACATTGAAAAAGGTTTCACGGTTCAGCTTTTCAATCACAGTAGATAGATAGATAATCACTTCCCCCGCGCGCCGCACAGCTGACAGTTTACTTTGTTACGCTCGGGTTTTTAAAAATTGATAAATAGTGTTTAGTGCAATTGTTTTGTGGTAAAAAGTATTTCAATAGGATATTATTATCATAAACCTTTGATTTAGTGAGTTTCTCTGGTTTGTTTTTTGTGTTTTCTATAAATTTTTGTAAAACATCGATCACTCGGTAAGTCTTTTAACATTTTTTTTTGTGTCGGGTATTCCGAAGCGCGTTTTTATTGAACGAAGTACGTCGTATAAGCTTTGTTTTACGTTTTGTTCGCACCTTTAGCATAATGTCGAGCAAAAATGTTGACCCCCCGGATCCTTTTAAGAAGTCTAGTACTACACCGCGCTCACCAAGTAATAAGCGTAGTTATAAAGATACGTCTTCACCGTTTGTATTTTCGAACGAAAAGCGTATACCGCGAACTATTTCTGATGAAAATATTATAAGAACTCTCGACTTAAACGATGATTCTACGTGCGACTATTACGACCTAGTCCAGGAGGCGTCAACGTTCTTATCAAAAATAAATGAAATAGTCAACGATCAAGGCACTCGGATTATTGCTGCGAATAAAGCGTCCATTATGGATATGACACAAAAAGTAACAGCTATTGTGTGGTTGCTCGCGATTCGTTCTTCAACGGTCGAAACGAAACTTGCCAATGCAGAGCGTAATTTGGCCCAGTGCGCCAGGCAACCCGTACCCGTAAATTTAAACGAGAAACCAAAGTCTTACGCAGATACTTGCAAATTAAAATTAGCGAAATCGGTCCCATTTGTTGAAACTCGCGCCCCTCTTCCGTGTGTTATAGCTTATCCGTCTCAGGAACGTGCAGTAGAATTACAAACTTCTTCGGCTACTAAAAATGCACTAATGAAAGCAATAAACCCCACTGACGACGGATTTCAAATAGTAGGAGTTAAAAAAACCGCGAAGGCAGGTGTAGTTCTTCGTGTGAGCAATGAAAACCAGCTTAAAAAATTACAATCAGTCGACGCTATTAAAAACGCGGGATTGCGCTTAGAAAAACCTCGCGGACGCAGGCCTCGCCTCCTAGTTAAAGACGTTCCCGGTTCAATGGAAGACAACGCGTTCTTAGTTGCGTTATATCGTCAAAATATTAAAGACGAAATAAAAGTCAAAGAAGACGACTTTATTCAATCGACAAGAATAGTTCGTCGCCGCGTTCTTAACAACAATAGGAAATGGATAGGTATTGAACTTGATCACACCATTAGAAATCATCTCGTAAATACGAAGGAAAAACTTTTCATCGATTGGGCAACATGTCGGTTTGTAGATGACATCGAAGTGGTACGTTGCTTGAAATGCCAGCAATATGGGCATATTGCCAAATACTGCCACGAAAAAACACCTTGCTGTGAGCACTGTGCTGGTCCACATGAGATCAAGGACTGCAAACAGAAAGACTCCCCTCCTGTTTGTGCTTCTTGCAAACGTTTTAAAAAACCGTGTGATCATCCTACCGGTTCCACTGAGTGTCCTTCACTAAAATCCAAACTAGAGCAACTCATATTAAATACAAATTATGGATAAACTTGTCATAGGCCAATTAAATCTCCATAACGATAAATCAGCTACATCGGAATTAGATAACCTCGTAATAGAATACAAAATAGATATAGTATTAATACAAGAACAATATCAACGGGCTGGCTTACGCAGTAAAGTAGTGCAATTTGATAACAAAGCGCGAGCCGGCATTTATGTCGCAAATAATAAATACACAGTAACATATATGCATAATATATCGTGGTCTCACTGTGCGGTGGCGGAGGTCTCAACTTCTACCTTCAACTTATTTGTTGTGAGCTGTTACTTTCAATTCTCTGACCCTGTATCTCCTCATTTGAATCACCTTCGCTCAGTTCTGAGAGCGCTTGCAGGTCAGAAGGTTGTCATTGGTGCTCATGTCAATGCCTCATCACCTCTGTGGTTTGGTAAACAGCGCGCCGCTGACGCTGAAAGACGTAATGCTGTAGAGGATTTCATTGCTGAAATGAATTTAACAATTCACAATACCCCCGAAGCACCACCAACTTTTTGTGGCCCAATGGGCGAATCTTTTATTGACGTCACACTATCAAGTGTAGACGTACTTTTAAACGAATGGCGCGTTCTCCCGGACGCGTCTTGTAGCGACCACCGTTTGATTATATACGAGTTTGCTGCTGGTATAAAACACGATCCGTCCGCGCGTAGTTACGACTACACATACAACACCAGAAAAGCTGATTGGCAGTATTTTACATCTTTATTTGCTGCTCACAGTAAAGAGTTTGTTCGCGATAATATCTCAGCTTCAGAATGTGCAGAACTTATGAATGACACGTTCATGTACTGTGCTGATGTTGCTTTGGGCCGATCTGTGACTCTCAGGGCTCGCAGATGTGATTGGTGGTCTGGTTTACTAGTAGATTTACGCCGAAAATTTCGTCGCGCTAGACGTAAAGTAAATCAGTTAAAAAAGTCTGTTATCTCTGATGAACGAATGGAGGCTGCGCGCATAACACTAAGATGTGCCAGGTCCCGTTATCGAGCTGCGGTTATTCAAGCACAATCGAACTTACTCCGTCAAATAGTAAATAATCTAGAACGAGAGGGTCCTTGGTCTCCCTTGTATCATGAATTTAAAGCTAATAAACCTGTAACAATGGCTTACTTTTCTAACATAAAAATAAACGATACACATACAACGGGTATAGAAGAGACAACGGAAACTTTGTTAAATGTTCTTCTTCCGGACGATAATATTAGCGATGACAACGAATATCACTTACAGATTAGACAACGTGTGACGGAACTACCGGTTACTAGCGACTCGGATTTACCTAACCTTTTTGAATTCACTGAAGTTATTAAATCATTATCCATAAATAAAGCATCAGGCCAAGATAAAATATCAAATAAAATGATAAAAGAAGCATGTAAAATGTCATCTAGTTCTATCCTGTATGTATATCAACGCTGCATACACGAAGGAGTTTTTCCTAAAATTTGGCGTAAAGGTTTTATAAAATTAATACCAAAAAGCGGTGATAAACCTCCTGACGATCCAAAATCATATAGACCGGTAACATTATTGCCATCGCTAGGAAAAGTGCTAGAACGGTTGATCGTGCCTAGGTTGCTTCCGGAAGGCTTAAAATTTAACCCAAACCAATTCGGCTTCACAAGCGGCAAATCTACAATCAATGCAGTAATGTCGGTTAGAAAAATAGTTCAGTCTTCAACAGCGAAGTATGTTCTCGGCATATTCTTAGATATATCCGGAGCGTTTGATAACGCTTGGTGGCCAATGCTTCTTCTTAAACTTAAACTAAGAGGTTGCTATAAAAACATATATTCTATCATATACTCATACCTTAGCAATGGAACAACTACGTTGAAGCTTGACCACCATGCGTGCTCAAAGGCTTTGAATTTGGGATGTCCGCAAGGCTCCGTCTTGTCACCGTATTTGTGGAATCTAGGGTTCGATGATTTCCTCGCGCTGCCTCTCCCGGCGGGATGTTCCATTACGGGTTACGCGGATGACGGTCTTTTGTTAATCGAAGCAAACTCCCGGTCCGAAATCGAACATACAGGATGGACTGCTATTGAATTAATATCGGAATGGGGTAGTCGAAATCGTCTCGCTTTCGCTCCGCATAAAACTTTCCAACTACTCTTAAAGGGTGACTTGGTAGCACCGCCGCGTATAAAGTTCCATGGTGTAAACATTAAATCGAAAAACTCCGTATGTTATCTCGGAATGATTTTGGAAAAAAAATTCACCTTTATTGAACACATTCAACAGATAGGCGATAAAGCGAAACGTAACTTTTATGCTTTGACGAGAATATCAACTGCTACGTGGGGCCTTACTTTTAATGTTTTGAAAACGATCTATACGGCTACCTACCTAGGCTGTATTTGCTACGGCGCTCCAGTATGGGCCGACAGGTCCACTATTGGCGCTGCTCGAAGAAAATTACTTCAAAGTCAACGTTTGGCATTGATATTTCTATGCAAGGCTTATAGGACGGTCAGTACGGAAGCACTGCCAGTGATGGCGGGTGTGTTCCCCGTAGATTTAGAAATCCAACGTCGCGCGTCAATGTTTTATAATAATGTGAATAAAGATGAAGCGTGTCAATTTCTACTACCGCGTG
This sequence comes from Trilocha varians, assembly GCA_030269945.2. Lineage (NCBI taxonomy): Eukaryota > Metazoa > Arthropoda > Insecta > Lepidoptera > Bombycidae > Trilocha > Trilocha varians. The sequence goes on along the minus strand of AP028273.1, from coordinate 9,024,517 downwards.
ATCAACTCAAAATACAACGACTATATAATTCACTCGATGACGTTTGCAACGATTTAATAACGGAATGGCAAACACGCTGGGATAGTTCAATTAAGGGCCGTCATCTCTATAAATTCTTTCCTTGTATCCGTGAAAGGTTAAAAATGAAATGGATCGAAATAGATCATTGCGTTTCGCAGTTCCTAACGGTACATGGCAATTTTAAACAAAAGTTATTTTCTTTTAAATTGGTAGATTCACCGCTTTGCGACTGTTCAACTGATCAACAAAAGTATGAACAGACAGCCCATCACATCCTCTGGGAGTGCAATCTATGGCATATGGAACGCGTCACTATGTTAAATTCCTTACAAGTAGCGTCTAGAGTCGTTTATTACACGGATCTTGTAGCATCCAGCGCAAATTTCCGTGCATTCAAACGTTTTTGCCATACCTATTATTGGCATCCTAAATAGTACAACAGCTCACCGCATAGGTCCAATAAATTTAATAAAATGTCCGTGGTGCTTTTCTCAATTCTGGCGTAATGCATCTTTCAATTTTATTTTATTGTCTCCCGATTTTGCGAGAAGGGAAGTCGAAACTCATGTTTTTTCCTACTCCTTCTATCATCTTCTGATTAAATTCGTTGCGGGGTCCAAGACAAGTTAGCTTTCCCTCGGGTTTTCTTGGGCTTCACTGCTCAGAGTCATTACGATGGTCGCCGCTGTGGATCCTGGCTACACAGGAGTTACAGTGGTGGGAGTGAGAGGTGGGCCAATAGATAGATAATTAATAGAATACAGAACAAAAACGTGTCTTCAGGTTGTTGATGATAAAAGGACTTCGAATAGCTTGTTAAGGAATATAGTACTCTATTTTTTTTTTATTGCTGCATAAGCTGATGAAGACGTGTGTCAATTAAAATTTAGTTGTTTTTACAGCCTTATTCATTTTTTCCAGCAGATGACAGATTTGAATGAACTGAAATAGATAGCTATAAATAGTTCGGCAAAAAGGACTTAAAATAGTCGTTTTTAAATTGTGACTTACAACGTTTCTCTAATACGCTAGTGGCACGCTCAGTAAATTACAAGTGTAGCAACGCATGCAGATTGGCCGCGCATGTAACCAGCTAACTACCTGCGAACTGGAGCCATTTGTTAATTCTTAATAACACCAACTTCATGTTAATTTGTCAATCAAGTTCGAGAGCTAAAGTTAGTACTTTACTTGCACTAAAACAGTTACATCGATATTTCTAAAAAACTGTATAAAAAACCTTATATATCATCTAAATAAACTAAATTAGGTTTGCATTTAATTATCTTACGAAAAAGATGTATCAATACTAACAGCGCCAAAAGGTCGTATCTTCCCTTATAATAGTGAGTTACATTTCTCTAATACGCTAGAGGTACGTTCACTAAATTACACGTGTAGTGAAGCATGCAGATTGGCCACGCATGTACTCAGCTAACTACCTGCGAACTGGAGCCATTTGTTAATACTTAATGAACTAACTTAACGTTAATTTGTTAAAACAGTGACAAATATATTATAAAATCAGAACTGTACCAAAAAATTGTTATATCAAATAAATATACTAGGCTACTATTAATAATGAAACCAAAAAGGTGTATCAATACTAACAGCGCCAAAAGGTCGTATCTTCCCTTATAATAGTGAGTTACAACGTTTCTCTAATACGCTAGAGGCACGCTCACTAAATTACACGTGTAGTGACGCATGCAGATTGGCCGCGCATGTACCCAGCTAACTACCTGCGAACTGAAGCCATTTGTTAATACTTAATAACACTAACTTAACGTTAATTTGTCGATAAAACAGCGACAAATATATTATAATATTAGAACTGTACCAAAAAACGAAACTGTACGACAGGTCATTCACCCCACGTCAGATTGTCCAAAGTTACAGATCCACCCTGTATTGCCAATGTCGTGGCATGAAACGCTCAGGGCATCGTTTTTATGTAAATTGATTGAGTACGCACACGCGTGGTTATTTTATAGAGTGTGTTTTTAATATCGATATTGGTTTGAAAGTTTTATGAAATGAAATGTTGGTTGAATAGCTTGTGTGTGTTCTTTTTGAGCAATTTTAACAAGCTTTATATTAACTTGGAGTGAAGTATGTAGTCGTGGTGGCCGATTGGTTGAAGCGCTTGCCTTCCGTACGGGAGGTCGCGGGTTCAAAACCGGCCGGCTTGTACCTCTAAATCTAAATGTGAAAAAGATTTATGTGCAATTTTTCACAACACCACTGGCTAAAAACGGTGAAGGAAAACATCGTGAGGAAACCTGCATGTCGGAAAAGGGTTCTAAAAATCCTTTGAAGATAAGTGAAGTCCCCAATGTGCACTGGGCAAGCGTGGTGGACTATGCCTAATCCCTCTTCTGAGGAGACCTGAGCCCAACAGTGGGCAGTAATGGGTTGGTACAGGTTATCATTTGCTTTCGAGATTGCAGTTAAAATGGGGTTTCAAAGATAACTTCTAGTATGAAGCAAAGTCGCTTCATGCTGTTTGTCTAAACTTTGACAGACGATGAATATAATAATTTATTGTAAAGAAAACTTTAAATACAAGCTTTTAAGATCATGTATGAGTGCTAGTCAAGACAAGTAAGACGAGCTCGACAGTTTTGTCTTATTTAGTACAAGCGTTTCTATGACGACCTTCCGTATTCATCAGCAGATCAGCGCGACTTTTAACTCGCAAGATTCTACCCGAACTTACATAAGTACATTAGTAAGTAGTGCATCCAGTGCAAGTTAATATTTATTTATTAACTAGCTGACCGGTGCAACTTCGTCTGCGTCGCATAGGAATAGTTCCCGGAAATTTTCTAAAAGTACTCATCAGAACACTTCATTAGAGTCTGAACACGATGAGGTTATCTTGCTTATTGACGGAGTTCCTGTGGCCACCTTCCAGCTCCATCATCAGACCTTGATTCTAAGCTATCCTATCTCTCAAGTTGGATCGAACTGCACATGGTGTGCAAATTTTATTATAATCGGTTAAGTGGTTTAGGAGTCCATTGAGGACAAACATCGAACCCGCGACCTTCCGTTCGGAAGAACGCGCTTCGACCACTCGGCCACCACGACTTGCAAAGCAAACGATAGTTCTAATACAAATGCTAAAATTACAATCCTTAAATATGTAACACTCGTCTATAAAATGGTGTACATTGTAGCGCAGTGCAAACGTTGTATGCGACCGAATTCAATAGACCAAATTGCAGTACCGACGGTGCTTGCAAATGGCCAAGTCGGATCGTGGGACAAGTTAGAAGAAATTTAAAAAATATATATAGAAAATCTAAGGTTTTTTTATTGCCAAGGCTGACGAGCTAACGGCCCATTTCATCGTTAGCGAAGCTCATGAAGCTCTACAATGTCAAGGATACTGAAGAGACGCTACCTACGACCTTTAAGGAATTAGTATTAATACAGCCACTCATCTGGGTACGTCAATTTTCGCTAGTCAGATTTTTTGGAACGAAGTTCCTTATCGCGCGTTATCGAAAGGGGGCTAGACGGAAATTCTTATGAAAAAGTTGTCACGACACTTTTTTTGTTTTAGGTGATTATCGCTAGATGGCGCTGTGATTAAAATCTTTTAAAACAATAAAATTCCTTATTTTGTTTTATATGATTAATGCTAGATGGCGCTGTGATCAAAATATTTTATTTAAGTTATAATAATTAGTTAGTTTAAAACGTCTGTCTCTTTCTTTCTTATAGAAAGTTAAAAAAATAAAATTTTATTACAATTCCCTCACTAATTAATTGAAAGAAACTTCGTTCCATCCGGGTGTCCCTTGACACCTCTCAAGTTTTTTTTTTATTATTTATTTGGTTCACCAACAGTTCCTTATACTATAGTTCGTTCTATAACTCAACTAAGCCTTGAGCAATTTGACCTATTTTTTTTATTAAACGGTTTTATTTAGCTCACCCCGTTTGTTTCATTTATTTATTATTTATTCTTGGGATAATTTAGTAATTCAAATTTCATTATCTTCCTGCCAACCGATTAATCTGAAATTTTGTATACAGTTTGGATTTTGGTGACAATACAATTATGTTTATTCATAATCATTATAAATTCAAGATGGCCGCCGCTACAAAATGGCGGATAATTTATGTTTTATTACTCAACAAGCAGAATACAATATACTATAAAAAATTGAAATCCAAGATTGCCGCCGCTACCAAATGCCGATAACATTTTTTTATCAAACTAGAAAATAAAAATAGGTATTTTTTTTTTAAGTTAACCGGTTTTATGTTAAACATACATTGAAATGTTTAAGATAAATGTACTAAAAACAAAAAAATAATGAATTAGATACAGTCGTGGGAATTATAAAACCGTTGGGCACGTCAATTGTCTACAATATGATTGAAATAAAATACTATAAATATAGTAATAAGAAAAACAGTTTTTTAATGTAATGTAATTCCTTTATGTGGTATTCTTTAAAAGTGGAAGTATAAGAATTCTTTACAGCAATAGTTTTTAGTTTCCTCGCTATCTGCCGCTGACAAAGACAGCATCTCGCACAGGAAGTCCGTAAGCTGGTGGTGCTCAACAGGAAATTACGTAGGACGATTGAATCAACCTTAGTACATTATAGTTTAGACACACCGGAGCTCTTTCACGATTTTGTTGCTCTTTGTCAAAACATAGAGGTGGGGTACTACTGGTTTAAAATGTATGGCAGGGGTGATAAACAATTTTAGTTTATTTTTTGGTTTTGTTACAAAACATAGACGTAAAGTACTACTGTTTTAAAATTTATGTTTTAATTCAGGGGTGTTAAACAATGCTTGTACTAGATTTTTTAATATGAAGTTACTTATTGTAATCGCTGTGAATTATTGTGTGTTGTGTTGTGAATACATGGAGATGACTTTATAAAATACATTTCAGGGGTATTCAACAATTGTAGTAGTTGATGTTATATGTTAAGTTTTAGGATTGTGGAGTTAGTTTGTCTATAAAATCTCTTCTTTTTTAAATTTTATTTTTAACATTTCAGGGGTGTACAACAATTTCTTACATTTTTACTTTAAAAAACATTTTATGTTAAGCATCAGCTAATCATAGTTGGTACTTAATTTATTCCATGAAATAATGCCAGATCTTTCACAATTGTATTGACTTTTGATTAAATGTGAAGTCGTAAACTACTATTTTTTAATAGTAAATTGGCACGATAACTTTATTTTAATGTTCAATCCGATTTTGGGGACGAAGTTCCTTATCGCGCGTTGTGAAAGGGAGCTAGACGAAAAAAATTCACACGAAAAGTTGCCACGATACTTTTTTTGTTTTAGATGATTATCGCTAGATGGCGCTGGGATCAAAATCTTTTAAAACACGTTCCTTATTTGTTTTAGATGATTATCGCTAGATGGCGCTGTGATCAAAATCTTTTAAAACACGTTCCTTATCGCGCGTAAAAAAAAAAATTCGAAAAAAAAAATATAAGATATCTTTTAATCGAAAGGAATTTCGTTCTTTCCGGGTGTCCCTTGACACCTCTCAAGTTTTTTTTATTTCTAAATCTGATCAGAATTCCTGAAAAATGCAAATTCCCATTAAACAAACACAGAACATGCAGAATCAATTCAAATCTCCCGTCTGAGATCTTGTTAATTTTTTTTCTTTCCAATCGTGGTGCTGACGATAAATCTCATAACTTATTTATGCCGCCCCCGGATCGCAGTGAACTCTGTCAAAATTAAGGCATAAATCTTTTGGCATTTTTTTTCTGCTTGTTCGTAAACTTTTTGAGGTCGTGTTTCTGTAGTAAAACCAGGAAAACGATGAGATAAATGAATATTGTTATGTAAGGAGTTGTAGTTTTGATCGAGTTCTTGAAGATTAATCTAAGTTTTAATGATGATTTTTTTAATTCAATTTATTTTTTTTATTTATTACGTTATGTACATCCATAACTGGTATCGTAATTTTTATTGTTAATTAAATTAATTGAAACTGAGGAACTGCGGGTAGGTCATTTAAGAGCAGACAATTATGTCTACCCTCTTTTTCGTTCGTAATAATAAATATCGGGACCGCTGATTTAAAAATAATCGTGGTAAGAACCCGTTTAGTAATAGTGCTTAAAATAGTTTTATAATTGTAATATTTTTTTTTCAAAATTGTAATCGATTTATTTTAAAGAAATATTTATTGATGTTGATGATGAAGGGAGTTATTAAAAAACTTGTTTTTTTCAAGTAGACATTTATTTTATACGCTTTGTAAAATACAATTTTATCGTAATCTTTTAATGAGATCTAGTTAAGAAAGTCTAGGCTAGATTTTTTCTATTCAAATATTTAGCTTATTATGTTTCTTGTTAAAAGATCGAACTGAGGTTTCTTGAAGTTTATAATATTTAATAAACGTATAACAAGTAGGTCAATAATGATTTTATTATAATCTTTATAGTTAGCGTACAAATAAATTTGAAACAAATTCTAAACATATTCATGCATTTTCAACGGGTTCTTACCACGATATTTAATTAATTGACCACCACTGGAACTCGAACTCACATCACCATCATCACCAGTGATACTACCAAAAAGCGAACGAGAAAGAGGGTAGACAGATTTGTTTGCTCTTAAATCGACCCGCAGTATCCAGTCTTCTCGTGATCATGACGTTTGCAACAACGTTGAAATATCGAGACAACTCAATTAATTAAATATCGTGGTAAGAACCCGTTGAAAATGCATGAAAGTATTATAGAAAACCGCGAGTGTCTGAATAAGTTTATAAATTTTAAACATCTCTCTTATAATTAAATTTAAGATAAAATAATTAATAGTGATCAGTTTAAAAAAAAAGGATAACTATAAATTCTTTTAACTCATAATTACTTTTACAGTAGAATACAAAATGATGAAAGTACAAGATCCGTTAATTCTCAAGCCAGCAGATAAGATACATACAACTTAACTGAAGACAGAACACTATTCAGAGACAAGCAACTTGATAGGAAATTGTAAAAGTTAAACCGATACTGAGTCGCGAGAAGTTGGAATTAATTCTCTCTGTACTATGAAAAAGCAATGAAAGTCTGAGACAGGTCGCGATTGTTCTCTGAACTTAGCTTTACTTAAGAAAGAAGTTTTGAATGCGTTTGTTCAACTCATTACAAATAGATACTGTTGCATTTGGATTGGTGTTTGCTGTGGATTATAACTGAGTAGTGGGTTCGTGCAACTTCGTCTGCGTCACTTTCGATTAAAAGCCTATGTTCTTTTTCAGGGTCTAAAGATTATCTGTGCCAAATTTCATTAAAATCGGTTGCACACCCATAGCGAATAATTCGAACTCACGAATTATTCGTTCCAAATCGAATCGAATAATTCAAATTATTATTATATTCATTTATTTGCTCATTTTTTACATTATATTTAAAAAAAAACAATCACAAGAAAATAAATTTAAAAATACAATATAAAAAAACAGAGGGCCACTGGAGACGGGGTCTACGACCCCAGCCATCAGTGGTCAGGGCTCAAGAGAGAGGAACCTCCTCACAAATTCTTTATTATTAGTCGTAGTCAAATTCGATACTATTCGAAATTCGACGAATATTCGAAACTTTTTGAATTATTCCAAATTTTTCGAATATTCGGCGAATTTCGAATAATTCGAAGATGTATCGTGTATCTACTCGTCTGGATGTACAAATGACAAGGTGACCCAAGGTTGCACAATATCATCAGTGTGACAAAAGTACGAATTTAATGTATTAGGTACACAAATACACCCACTCTTGATTTGCTCTGTTTGTCCATTGTGTCACAATCATCATCAGTTAGTAGTTTCCACTGCTGGACATAGGTCTCCCCCAAACCTCGCCCAAACGACCAGTCGTGCGCTGTCTCTAACCAGCTACTTCCCGCGACCCTGACCAGGTCACCATAGTTTTATAATTTCAGAAAACTATTTCCTCCTGATTGTAAATGGTTACCGTTTCTTATGGACCTACGCAATATCAGGGTATACTGTCCCGACTACTTACGACCAAAGTCAAAGTCAAATCATTTATTTCAAATTAGATAGACACACATGCATTTTGAATGTCAAAAATAATATCAGAAGTTCTACCACCAGTTCGCTAAAATTACGCCTCTGTCCTGAGAAGAACCGGCGCAAGAAACTCAGCGGGCATGTCTTTTTTTAATTTAATTTGTTTTTTTTTCTTTTTTTTACCTATCTTTAAGACCTATCTTTAAGAACTCTTCAAGCCTTGTTTTAAGAAGGAAAAATCATAGCGCTAGTCATACATAAACCTTTTTTTCTTTGTAATTATTCTGTGTTAAGTCAGTAAACAGGCGAGCGAAGTAAAACTGAAATTCGTAGCCCAAGAGATTACCAATTCGAAGGGAATTTTCGTTAAGTACGCGAGAGAGCAACTGAGGGACTTTGAATATTTTTGTCCCTAAAACAATGTTGTAATATTTGCATAAAATTTATATAATTTGTTATTATATTTTTGTGAGAGACATATGAAATTAATGCAAATGGAACTCAGGTATTTTTTGTTAAAGCGTTTTTTAATTGTTGTTGAATAGAGTTTGTGCAGTAGTATAAGTTAGTTTTTAGATTAGTTACTGTAAGATTTGATTGTTTTTTTTTTTATTAACTTTCGTAGGACGATACTTTCTGAAATTTATCACTTTACGATGTCTATTAAATTTATAAACTTATGGATTTAAACAGTCGTAAGATTTTAAACAGATTGACCAATTACAGAAAAGCAGGATTCGTTTTCTTTCTGGTGACATATTTACACGTTAACACTTCTCTTGAATCACTTTATTTATTATACAAGGTCAAAATCAAATTATTTACTTAAGACACACAGACAGAAAGACGGAGACGGTGCGACGGGAAAGAGTACCGAGCGCGTAACGTGTCGCGCCGCCCCTCAAAATCCCATACTGGGTTCTGGCGTCAGCCGGGGTTCGGACGCTGAGTGTGAGCGATTGGAGGTTTTAGTGCGGTTCAACTCCCACATATCGGGCGGGGTGATTTCCTCAAACTGTAAAAAAATAAAAAAAATGTGGGAGTTGAACCTCACTAAAACCTCCAACCGCTCACACTCAGCGTCCGAACCCCGGCTGAGGCCAGAACCCAGCACGGGGTTATGCGGGGTGGCGCGACGCGTTACGCACTGCGGCACACTTTCCCGTCGCGACCCCAGACAGACAACGTAGAGCTTTGTTTCATACTACGTAATGTAAACACTATTGTAAACATTAGATTAAATTTCATAACAGTTCATTGTTTTGATCTAAGTTGTGCCATCATGGCGCTTCAAAAGAGCCTTGTTTAACGGCTGCTGGTTATCCGTTGTTTAGTAAAAGCGAGCGTTACGTAAACGGCTGCAATTAATACTGTTTTCTTCAAAATAATTAATATTAAATTACGTCTTGGCGTGTACAAGTTGCGAGATGGAGCGTTTTGTGTTGTTCTACGCTAGAAGTAAAGGGTCACAATCATCTCTTGTTTAAGTTTGAAGTGTTAGATTCAAAGTCGTAATGACCAAAGGTTGGTAAACTAATAAGGTTCAATCTTCTAATATTTCAAATTCTCGTGTCACAGTTTTCGTTGCCATACTCCTCCGAAACGGCTTGACCGATTTTGATGATTTTTTTTGTGCTTATCCGGTATCAATGAGAATCGGCCAACATCTATTTTTTATCCCCCTAAATATTAGGGGTAGTCCACCCTTAAATTTTTTTTTTACGAATTTGCGCGGTGCTGCTAGTATCTTCTAAAAATTGATAAACTCATACATATTCTTGGTATTAATATTTTCTTCGGAACAAGGCGCAACTCCAGAATCTTCGCACCCTTATGGCCATCGGTTCTACGTGCCATGTGGCCGGTCACTTCGACATACTTATTCTTTGGGTTAATAAGGGTACCTGAGCCAAACATTATGAGGTTATAGGTTGTCACAGTGCTATGCAATGTTATAAACTTATTCAGACACTCGCGGTTTTCTATAATACTTTCATGCATTTTCAACGGATTTTTACCACGATATTTAATTAATGTATCTGTATCTACAAATACAGTGAGTGTGGTGTGTCGTGATGCGAGTTCGAGTTCCAGTGGTACTACCCAAAAGCGAACGAGAAAGAGGGTAGACAGATTTGTTTGATCTTAAATCGACCCGCAGTATCCAGTCTTCTCGTGATCATGACGTTTGCAACAACGTTGAAATATCGAGACAACTCAATTAATTAAATATCGTGGTAAGAACCCGTTGAAAATGCATGAAAGTAGTATGCAATATTGATTTGTGAATAACCCCATTGAGACCAACAGTAGACAGTAGACGGTATTCGTGGTGCCATTTTAGGTGTAGCATTTGACAGTTATGTCGCGTTTCCACATTTGCTCGCCAATTTCCAACTTTCATATTGTTTGGAAGTCGTCGTCATTTGTTTTGTACGTATGTTGGACGTTGGCGAGTCAATGTGGAAACGCCACTTCACAGACGAGTGGGTAAATCGCTACAGTTCATATTTTTGACGTCATCCAACGTGTCGAAGATACCCGTCAGGAGCCAGGCTTATGTGTGCCTAACGTGTTTTCCTAAGGAAAATAAACGACGCTAGCTTACTTGTATTTTGTAGTTCACTGCGAAGCAATTAATTAAGATCATGTCAGCATTAAACCCCTTTTTATAGATTAATCGATAGCATTTTGTTTTATAGTAAGAGAGAGGAAATTTCAATTATTTTGTTGGCTTTTTCACAAATTGATTTTTAGTAAGTTCTTTTTTTTACAGCTTCTAAGTATATTGAAAATAATGAAGCATGTTTCAAACTATAGTGTAAGGAGAAGTACAAAAAGAGACGTTAACTTCACGATGAAATAGGGATGTGAAAGGTTTTGTCGATATTTTTTTCGTCCGTTATAGTCCGTTTGCTTTAGCGATTCGAACAAGAATGAAGGTTGTACTTTGCGACCATCGACCGTATTTTTTAATTTTCAACTATACAATTTACTACTAATAATTTCTCACTCTCTTACAGATAATAATTTCTCTATTTTTATATATAATATAATTTAAAAAAATATTCCCACAAGTATATTTCAGATACATTTACTGAAAGCAACAAACGATTAAAAAAAATATATCTATCGATAAATCCATCGACTCTACCACATCACTACGATTTCAGACCTCTTCAAGTGCTTGCCAAATATCGAGCTCAAAGAAAAACAGTTAACAATAAACACAGCAACGTTTCCGAAACCATCTTGGTGCTATGAAATAATGATATTGTTTTGGCAGTGAGCTCGTCGCGAACGTCGCATTCCACGTTTAAATTTTAAAGTTGGCCAAGATACGAAATTAGGCAAACGTGTGCCTTTAGTTGGCATCGATAAGTAATATTTGGCGATGCACATCACTATTTTTGTGTGCATCACTACTTTTAAACTTCGGTTAAAACGATGGGTGTTATGTGTTTGATCTATGTGTGTGTGTGTATTTGTATTTTTTGAAATTTAAATTTATAATAGTCAGAAGTGTTGTTAGCTAAAAACACCACTGGCTGAAAACGGCGAAGAAATACATCGCGAGGAAACCTATTATATTTGGACTGTGGATGATCTCTTTACTGACGAGAAAGAAGAGGTTTTGCCTTAGCACTGCAGTAGACAATAATGGGTTATTACAGACAGACAAACAGACAGCTGTTTGCTTGTTATGCTACGTCTTTTTTTGAAAGCTTTTTATTAACTTGTACTGAATGTAACTATGTAAGTTCGGGTGGAATCTTGCGAGTTAAATTTGACAAATTTTCCGTTGTCTGATTGAGCTGACATTTTGCACGCAGATGTATATCGCGTGAAAATGCAATAATATAACAAAATGGCGCTGAGCTGTAGATGAATTCGGTAGTCATAGGAACTCCTGTACTAAATAAGATAGAGCTGTCGTGTTTGGGCTCATTTTACTTGTCTTGGCTAGCACTCTACTGTTACATGATATTCAGGATCTTAAAAGCTTGTATTTAAAGTTTTTTTTTATTATTTATATATTTTATCTATCGCCTACCGATACAGGACTTTTCTTAAACCTCGTTTAAAGAGGGACATTTCATAGCGTTCCGGGGACACCGCGGATGGGAGTCCATTCCAAATCGGAATGGTACGGGGCAAAAATGATCTTCTGAAGCGAACCGTGGAAGATCGCAGCGGTTCCAAGTAAAGGTGGTGAGTTTTCTTTAAAGTAAATTATTATGGAAATAAATCCAAAAATGGCACACATTTATTTGATGATCACATAAACTCTTTCCATTAATCTGAACAAAAACTTAAAATACATTTCGTTTTCTTCCAGAAAATAAATAAATGAACCCCAGTCCGCAGTCCCTTTAATTTAAATAACGAATTGGCGAATTGAAAATCGGTTTTTCTAATAGACCCGTTAGGGATGTTCTTGAATTTTAAAATGGAGATCAAAAGGAATTTCAGGGGGAAAACGAACTGTAAAAAGAATCTATAGAGTAAAGTTCGTGTCATGTTTTAACTGACTTCGAAATAGGTGTCTCAATTCGACCTTAAATTTGAAACAAAGTGAGATTATTATTACTGTAACTATCATTAAAGCAAACTTTATACCAAACAGAAGTATTTTATTTTCATACTAATTTTATTTTCGTCAACGAGAACTCTATAACCTATTTTTTTCTTTTTTTCCCGGGAATTACTTTGTGGGGACCAATAATAGCGCGTGAGATCCTGAATCGCGGTTACAACATTTGCAAAAATCTTCGCATATATACGACATCTGAAATCTACATAGGGCTTCGGCCTTTTTTTTTATTGCAATGTAGGCAGACGAGCCAACGGGCCACCTGATCGAAAGTGGTAACCATCGCTCATAAACTTCTGCAATGTCAGGGGACATTGAGGGGTCGCTACCAACGACCTAACTTTAAGGACCCTCCTCAAGCCTCGTTTGAAGAAGCACACACTACCTCGCCCGGTCGGAGATCTCTCTTTGGGCATAAGTCCACTGTACCCACAATTTGATTTTTGCTGATCGTTAAATATTCTTGAACTTCAACAAACATTTCAAAAGAATTGGCCAGGCTAGTCGAGGCGCTATTGAGTTAAGCGCACAACACATTTTTCGATTTATTTTTCTAAACTAATATCATTACATTCAACATACGAGAAACCGTACAAAAGTATTCCAATTTGGAACTACAAGAGCAATGTCAAAGCATCTAGTCTAATAAGAAAAGGTATGTATACGACCTCGAGCTAATCTCGACAGGCCAAATTGAACCCGTAAAAATGTTAGACTCCAGACTTTCTCAATGTACTTTTTTAATTTTACTTTCGTCTGCATTTGGTTTGTAATCGTGGGATAATTAGTTTCATTTTGAAGTAAATTAGATGATTTTTTTATGTGGGGGTATGTGAGGAACCGCATTAAAACTACCTACTGCACATACACGTGCCAACAACGATTACGGAGTTATGCAGAACGGCATGACGCGTTACGCACTCTGGCATACTTTACCATCGCACCGCCCTCGGACGCGAAACGCCATGAACTCTCTCAGTCGGTGGGCTATCCGAAGCCCGCCAAGATGGGTTCGACCCACCCACGGAATAAGTTGATTCAAAGCTAGCGTAAGTATAAAAAATGTTACAAAGTAGTTGGGGCCTAAGTGTGCGTTGGCCCTCCAAGGAAAGTATGTACTTGCGAATTTTTGCGAAAGGGAAATTTCCCTTCTTTTCTCATTTTTGAAAAGAAACTTAACTGCATGCATAGATTATATTATAGAAATCATCATAATAAAAAAAACTTGAGAGGTGTCATGGGACACCCGAATAAAACGAAGTTATTCTTTTTTTTCCTAACGTAACGCGCGATAAGGAACGTGTTTTAAATATTTTGATCACAGCGCCATCTAGCGATAATCATCTAAAACAAAAAAAGTGTCGTGACAACTTTTCGTAAGATTTTTTTCCGTCTAGCCACCTTTCGATAACGAAAGGCAAGAGAAAAAAACAGACATAGACAGTGATCTTTTCAAGTCAAAAACAGAACGAAACTCTTATCACAAACCTGTACACTTCAACACGCACGCAAAAACTCATCCCCTCCATCCCCAATTAATTATCGGGCACCTAATAGATTTCTTGCAGGATTAACCGATTTCTGATTACACTGCATCCCGAGGGATACATACAAACACACACACATCTTACGCGTAATCTTAATTTATCGACGGAGAGATGAAGATTATTTATCTTACAAGTATTCTTACGGAGTTTCGGTAAACAATTAGTTTGGAGTCTAGTTTTAGGGTCTTGAAATGAAATGGGATTTCTAGATAAATGACTATAAAATTACGTTCTTTGTCCGTTTATACTAACTTTTTTCGGTTAGTTATGTATCTTATAATATACAGGCTAATCCTCGCAACTTCATCTGCGTCAAAAAGGGAATCAGGCAGCACTGTTAGACTTTAAAAAGACCTACAAACCCGTAGTACACCGTTTCGTTAATAGTTTTCACAGCGCGATTTAAGAGTAAGTTTTTTTTTTTTGGTCGTGAGGAAATCGTAAATCATAAATTTTGCACAATTAATTTTATTAATAATCATGCTAAATATGTTTTGTTGTTATACTATGTGTATTGTATTTGTATGATATATATTTTATTATGTATTTTATGTATTAGATATATTTTATTATTTATTTCGTTATGTATGTAATGTATTATTTTTTTATCCTTATTTATGTAATGTGGAAAAGTTTTTTTTTTTTGTTTATTTGCTTTTCGCGTGTCAGCAAAGCACCTACCATAGTTCTCTCTACACCACCTTTGGTTGACTGGTAGAGAATGCCTTCGGCATTAAGTCCGCCATTGTACCTTTTGTGCATGAAGTTGAATAAATAAATAAATAAATAAATCGTCGGACTTCCACTCGCCCTGCGAGTGGGGTATGTTGGGGTTGAACCACACTAAAACCTCCCGCCGCTCACGCTCGACGTCCGATCTCCGACCGGGACAGAATCTGGCACGAGCCTGGTAGAGGTGACAGGACGCGTTCGCGATTGTCGCTCACGTATCGCCCCGTCACCCCCGGACATCGAACCGGCAGTCGTCGGTGAAACGACCACCGGCTCCTTCGGTAGGCGGTAAGAATAGGGTAGTTGGTATTTTTTCACACCTTGGCTTACGTTATTGAAATTTTAATATGGATCTCTCTTTTTTTTCCAGAATAAAATATAAAATGTTACTCGTGAATTTGGCTTTCAAATGGTGAAAAAATTTAGATTTAGAATTTAATTTAGAAGAATACGGTTATGGAAATAAGTATACATACAGTGATGAGACTGATACATGCCGTGCAAGTAAAAAAAAAGCTTTTAAAACTATCTACTACTACCAAAACAAAAAGCAACATTAATAAGTAAAATAACAATCGCAGCGTGCATTTACGCCGAAGTCTGCGCTCATCCGAACCGCGACAGTCAACTGGCAATGTTCCAAGTACAAAACGCACGGTGCATTCCACGCCCCTAATCTCTGGCAAATTGGTCACGAAATCATGTGATAAAGAGCTCTATTTTATGTCTAATGCATGCAGTGGACAAGTCAGAATGTGCTGAAATAAATAGATCCATCAATCTTATATTGAGCGCGACGAGAAAGAATGTAGTAGTTCCTATTTGGAATGGACTTCAGTGCGCGGTATGACATGTCCCTCTTTAAACGAGGTTTAAGAAAAGTCCTGTATGAGTAGGTTATAGATAACGGGCCCTCATTGCCCTGGCATTGCAGGGGTTCATGAGCGACGGTGACTTCTTACCATCAGGTATGCCGTAGACTCGTTTATGAATATTGCAATTAAAAGAAAATTGTGTACAACGCGCGCCGTCCCGCATAATCCGGTTTTCCCCCCCGGGGATTTATTTATTTATTAAGTTGTACCAACAAAGTAACACTAAAACACATACAAATAGAGAAGCAAAGTACACATGAGTAAATGTCACTTAAATAATAGGTACTAACAGCATGCTCATAGATAGTAACATCGGAATTTAAAGTTACACTAAGTACAAAAAAGAATAATTATTTATAATTAAAAAACATGTCGTATGAAAAGTAAATCACTCAATTATAAAATTAATATTAAAAGATACAAGACACTAAAATATTATGAGTTAATAGAATAATTAAATAAAAATTGAGCGATAATACAAAAACAAAATAATGTTTTGAGAATTATTCAAGAACTTGAGCCAAATCTCTCTAGAATGCAAATGGACAACCTGAGAAAATATCGAGTTCTCGAGATGGGCCCACAGATTCGGACGCTAAGTGAGATCTCTGCATTCCTTCCTATCTTCCTACCCTTCAAATCTCACATTTAAGTTATTGACACTTCTAATCTGCAAAATGACTCATAAACATGATATCTCCGTCAAACTTTAAACTGAAGGTAGTTATAAAATTCCTTAACATCCATAAACTCGATATTTTTCCGCCATTAAACCTCTTTACGGTTTCTGCTTGAAGCGTGAATGAGGAAAGGTTTCTTCAAACTTTATGTAATTGAGTTTCAACACTTAATTGTCGGTAGTTGCCGGTTTTGCAGTAAACGGTGCTATGATTCTTGGGCCGCTCGATATTTTTGCCCCGACAAATTTTTGTTAGGTTATTGGAGTATGAAGGATCAGTTACTCTATTATCTTAAATCGGTTTGAGTGAAAATGGCGATAAGTTTTTATACAAAAATGAAAACACCTGGCTTCCTTTCAAGAATAGCACAATTTTAAAAGATCCTCTTGATATCTCTGGTCTGCCATCATCAAACCCTGATTTTCTTACCAAGAAATTCAAAAGAAATTCAAATATATTTTATTTTCAACATAGGTATTTACATTTAGGTCTTGTATTTGAAGTAGTCTGGTCTGCCATGCTGCGCCATTTTAGGCTTACAATATCTAGGTAAATGATTGCGAATGATGTCATTACCGGGCACGCGTGGTGGACTATGCCTAATCCCTCTTCTGAGGAGACCTGAGCCCAACAGTGGGCAGCAATGGGTTAGTACAGTACAGATGTCATTCTTGTCAGTTAACACAAATTTAACAAATTAATTATATCTGCGAATAAAGATTGATATCGGTTAAAGAATCTATTGTGTCTATTGGAAGTATATTGTATGTATACTTGTTTTGAAGTAAATAAAGCTTTAGACTCGACTATTAGTTCAAAATAATAAAACAAACGGGGTGAGCTAAATAAAACCGTTTAAAAAAACGACTATCGCAAGAAGCCAAAGAAAAGAAAATTACATACATGTTTTCTGTTTACATACCATTTTTAAATGTTATCGGCTATTTGCCTACCTCCCACTCCCACCACTGTAACTCCTGTGTAGCCAGGATCCACAGCGGTGACCATCGTAATGACTCTGAGCTGTGAAGCCCAGGAACCCGAGGGAAAGCTCACTTGTCTTGGGCCCCGCAACGAATGAATTTTAAATGTTAGGTAATAGGTATACAACTGTGACACAGTGTCATCCAAATCTCGTAGTTCCTTATCGCGCGTGGTGAAAGGGGGCTAGACGGAAAAAAAATCTTACGAAAAGTTGTCACGACACTTTTTTTTGTATTAGATGATTATTGCTAGATGGCGCTGTGATCAAAATCTTTTAAAACACGTTCTTTATCGCGCGTTACGTTAGGAAAATAAAATTATAAGATATGTTTGAATCGAAAGGAATTTCGTTCTATTCGGGTGTCCCATGACACCTCTCAAGTTTTTTTTGTTGTATATATTATCGGAAGTTTCCTTAATAGACCCCGTGCTATATTTCACAACGTTGAAGGCGATCGTGATTCTACCCGCTTATAAGCGACGCCAATTAATCGCTTTTACTCTTAAACATTATCAAGGGAAGTATTATGGAACAAGATTTAAATTTTATTAAACGTAATAATCCTATGCAGATTTTACTTGCTTTTACGGATTTTTAACTTGTAAAAAAGTTTTTACTGGGTCTTTCTTATCAAGAGACTGAAATGTTCATTCGTACTGGTTTGTGACTTTTCATTTTGCGCGCACTCTTCTACTGAACGCTCTTCTTCAAAATACTCATAAACACGTAGGTACACACTCACACTCACAACACCTACAAACACTCCTGTACCTGTACCAACCCATTACTGCCCACTGTTCGGCTCAGGTCTCCTCCGAAGAGGGGTTAGGCATAGTACACCACGCTTGCCTAATGCGGATTGGGGACTTAACATATCTTCAAAAGATTATTAGAACCCTTTTCCGACATGCAGGTTTCCTCACGATGTTTTCCTTCACCGTTTTTAGCCAGTGGTGTTGTGAAAAATTGCACATAAATCTTTTTCATATTACGATTTAGAGGTACAAATAGTATTACCAACCAAAAAAGAAACATCCAAATCATTCTACCGCATCGCCTTTTTCTACTATTAAAACATCCAAACAGAAACCCTTTTCGAAAGTCATTTAGTCTTCTAGATCTTTGTAGATGAAAACGCCTAATAAATAAAGAACTTTGAAGTATGTTATTACTACGACTATTGAACAAAGTTGCAAGCACCTGAGCTCAATATATTAAACTTTCTTACACACATGACTTCGAGGTTTCGCATACAAATGATCTTATTACTTTACATATAAGTGACTAGTTTTTGAGCGACGAGAAAGAGGTTGTAGGGACGCGATTTCATTCTTGCACTTTTGAAATAATATACAGGGTGTTAAAATCCGACGAAACAATACTTTCACAGCAAATAGTATACTTGATGTAGAAGCCATCCACCAAGTCTGGGTTTTCTAGGCATAATATATCATAAGTTATCACTAATCAAAACTACGTGTTAATTTGTGCAGGATCAACCCTACCGTGCAGACCTACACCAACAGCTAAAGACTTAAGCCGGCTAGTCACCTCCTGTATCATAGAACATTGTAATAATACACGGGACAAAAATCACATTCTAAACAGGATACATGCGCCTGTGTACGTGAAAATAGATATAGCACGCTAAATGTAGGTCAGGGTAGGGTTGTCAAAAATAATACAAAATAATATTTTTTCAACTTTGTATGGGAAAATAAAGTAACTATCTCCGTTTCAAAATTATGTGTATTTGATTTGAAATATGAAATAGATTAAGCCCTTAACGTATTGATTCACCGGGCACCAACACCCTGTATAAGTGCAGTGCGTAGCGCGATTTCCCAGTCGTTCCGTAATCAGCAAAGCGTACACTCGCGTCCACATTATTGTAATCATATTCATTTTTGTATATTGTAAAGAGTGACAATTAATAATGATAACTAGAATCAGTTGTTCATTTTCATTCAATGGTATCTACTAATTAGATACATAAGTAATTTATAAAAAGATACCATAAAGTAGATACCATAAGATTATCAAGTTGACTGTTTTTTTTACAAGCTTTATATTAACTTGCACTCGATGTAACTATGTAAGTTCGCGTGAAATAAAGTAAGCTAAATTAGATAAACTTCCCGGTTTCTGAATGACCTGACATTTCACACGCAGACGCAGCAAATATTTCTTTAAAATAAATTTATTTTAGTTCAGACAAGTACTTTTGGCCCTGTGTTTAAAACCATTTTAATACCCATAAAAGTATTTTACAGGATTAATTCTAATTTAGATGACTCTTTGTATTGATTTTTACATAGAAGATATTGTTCGTATCTTCTTATCTCTAATATTATACCTAAAAATAAATTGCTGTTCGTTAGTCTCGCTCGCTAAACTGGAACGGCTGAACCGATTTTGCTAACTTTAGTCTTGAAATACTCGTTCGTTCTGGGAATGTTTAAACGGTGAGAAACTTCACTTATGTTACGCGGGGGCGGCGCGACGGGAAAGAGTGTCGTGGGCGTAACGCGTCGCGCCGTCCCTCATAAGCCCGTGCTGGGTTCTGGCCTCAGCCGGGGTTCGGACGCTGAGTATGAGCGGTTAGAGGTTTTAGTGTGGTTCAACTCCCACATACCCCGCCCGCGTGGATCCGATGATTTCCTCCAACTAAAAAAACTTATGTTACGCAGACGAAGTCGCACGGGCCAGCTCTCCTATATTTAATACTAACAAAATTGTCTTCAAGACTTAAAATTCAGTATTTCACAGTCATAATGAATTTAGACTTGATTGCAGACTCATAGCTGTTTTGTTCACAAAAAAATGGCGTCGCTCAAACTTTTAATTTTCCGCACCGACTCGGATTCACTAATTAAAAACATTGTTAAAGGAACAAGAATGAATTTTAATAAACAGAAATTAAGTTTGGACGATCCTGTTATCTTCGAGTTTCGAGGTTCAAAAGTTTAAGAATGTTAGACTAAATTGGAAACGATTTTGAATAAATCATTCGTTTTTGTATATTGGAGGTCAGTTTTCAATTGTAATTGGACACTAGCTGACCAGCACTACTTCGTCTGTGTCACATAGGAATATAATCTAGCCTATAGCCTTCCTTGAGACAAAAAACCTTAGGGGCCACCTGAGAACGTTCCACGTTATAGAAATTGCTTACCTATGTCATCTTAGGAATCTGATTATTTCTTCACATCACTACTACTCTTTTGTGTCCTCTTTGTGTTTGTGGAATAAACTTGCTTTCTTTCTTCGTTCTTTCTTTCTTCTTTCTTTCTTCTTTCTTTCTTTCTTCTTTCTTTCTTCGTTCTTTCTTCTTTCTTTCTTCTTTCTTTCTTCTTTCCTTCTTCTTTCTTCCTTCTTTCTTTCTTTCTTTCTTTCGGGTCAGTCGTCGTTTTATACACTGATTATCGAATGTAAGTTTGTTACGCTAACAAAGGGACATTTTTATCACCATTCGATTCAAGTTCACATGTGTAACAAAATGACTAAATGATTTAGACAAAATGACTATATGATTAATCTGTGGTACATATAACGCTTTCTATGTGAAAAAATAAACAACCAAATTGGCCCACCCAAATATAAGGAACAAACAAAAAAAACAACTTGATAAGCTTCATAAATAGATCAAATATTACAGAAACGTGGCTTTAACTCATCTTTCTACATACAATTTGTTATTTTACCTTTTGTTGTGACAGAGGAGGCAAGGCAAACAGAGACGGCCTACATAGCGAAGTAAATTGTGCGCCCAAAACGCTGGCCCGGCTCAACTTTCAAATTGATTCGGCAACTTCTTCGTGCGATATTCGGGAGGCCTTACTATTTGTCAGTTTAGGCGAATAGTTTGATAGAGATATTTAGTTTGATGTTCAGTAAGTATAGTATTATACAGGGTGATTTCCTAGTGAGGGTACATATTGAAGGTCATGGTAGCTGATGGTTATATACGACCATTAAAAATATTATTGCCAAAGAATATGGCTTAATGCCTTAGTAATCGCAACTTAAAAATATCTAAAATTCTTGCAAAAGGGTGGTTTTTCGACAGCTGATGGGTGTGGCGGAGGTGTGGGGTGCGTGAGATCACTAGAGGTCGTTAGTCAACACTCTTTTAGCCGAAATTGTTTACGTTTGAGGTAGTTTTGTCGAATTTAGATTTAAAAAAAAAAGTCGTAATTTTACCTATTTTTTAATATTCCGTTTTAAAACAGAGTACTCATCACCCTCCTGCAATATGTACCTTCTTTAAAAAATTACCCTGTATAAGTGAACCAAAGCCATCACAGAATGGTGAGATGGAATGCAGAGGTCGACAACTTAAAAGATGGGAGGAGGACCCCACCTTTCGCGAAGACATGGCCAAGATGGCTGAAACTGGGGGCGGCCTACGTTAAAGGACTACCTGGCAGATAACATATAAAAAACAACATAATATAATGTAATTTATAAGTCAGTGAATAAAGGGTATTTTTATTTATTTAAGTATAGTATTGTATACACTGCTAATGCTGATCAGTTTTTTTCGGGCAGTCTACTACATATTTTTGAAGGGCTTTAAAATCTTTCTCTAATATATAATTGTCCCTGCGATGTTTGCCTATTCCTGGCTCTTCTACTTAAAGCCTGTGTTACGCATTGGTTAGTAATAATTTTATAGTGCAGTACAGTTCACACGAAATTTTTTATGTTCTACATTCGTTGCGGGGATCAATACAGGTTGTCTTCTCTCGGGTCCCTTCTTAAACTCCTAGGCTTCACTGCTCAGAGTCACAACGGTGGTCATCACTATGGATCCCACATACACAGAGGTGAGAGAAATGAAATGAAATGAAATGAAATATTTATTTAACTAAATTTAGGACATACAATATTAAGGTGAGCAAATACCCAATAATCTAAGACCAAAACAATTCCATGCACCACAACATCTTATTGCACCGTAGTTAGACGATCTTACGGCCCACGGATGATGGTAAGATAGAAGAAGGACAAGACAAGAAGCATTCGGTGAACACTGAAGAGGAGAGCCAGTTTCAAGAGTCGATCAAAATCTTCGAGTATTTTCCAAATTCGAGTTTGCGTAGTAGGGGCAACGGTATAAGTAGAAGTTATATGCGATCTGGATTATTTGTTCAGAAAATAGGTTGTATTAATTAACATCTTGCTTGATAAACAGGCTGAGTTGTGGAGTAAACTATATACGAATATATAGGATACGCGAACTATAATCAAATACATTGTACATAAATGTATGTGATAGTAACTAGTAAGATAGGATACAATTTACAAAATAACATAGATAAAGACTGTGTACTGTACTGTACCAACCCATTACTGCCTACTGTTGGGCTCAGGTCTCCTCAGAAGAGGGAATAGGCATAGTCCACCACGCTTGCCCAGTGCGGATTGGGGACTTCACATATCTTCAAAGGATTTTTAGAACCCTTTTCCGATATGCAGGTTTCCTCGCGATGTTTTCCTTCACCGTTTTTAGCCAGTGGTGTTGTGAAAAATTGCACATAAATCTTTATCACATTTAGATTTAGAGGTACAAGACGAATTTAAACCCGCGACCTCCCGTTCGGAAGGAAGCGCTTCGACCACTCGGCCACCACGACTTCTGTATTTGTAAAGACTGTGTATTTGTTACGAAAACAAAAACAAAAGAACTTTAAAAACACAGAAGAAAGTTACAAAGCAGTCGAAAGCTTAATGTTTAATGTCAACATTTTTTGTACAGGAGGAAATCACCGCACTTCCATTCGTCACGTCATATGAGAATCAAACCGCACTAAAACTTGTCGCTCACGCTCAGCGTCCGAATCCCGGCTGAAGACAGAACCACGCCGTGGCTTACGTCTCGCCTCGTCACCTCCAAATATGGTAAAAGCTGGTTTTCAGCTACAAAAGACAGTGACGTTACAAATATGAGAAAAAAACATGAGCTACTATTTAGAATTCTATATTCTGTTCTATTAAAATAAATGTCTTCAGTGAAAAACCCGTAAATCGAAAGCGATGACCATAGTAATATAACTTGCATAATATTTCAAATTTAGATTCTAAACTTATCATTTTTTACAAGTAAAGTTACAGAAATGATCTTGAAAACAACGAAAAGCACAATCCGAACTCACACTTATTAGACACGTTTGGCAAACACCTTTCTGGAATGGTGCCTATGCCCGGACGAAATGCCTCAAATTCCAACATAAACCATCAAAAGCCTCCTGTTAGACAGAGATAGAAATACACTGAAAAGACAAGTGTGAAAGAGACAGCAACAGGAAGAATGCGTTCCCATAAATTGGCCTTCGATATTGCATTACAAAATAATACTGTATCAATGTTTTTTATAAAAAGCAATTATAATGGTTCTTTGTCGAAGTGAAAATGAAAAAACGATTCTAACGTCATTCCTTTATGTTATAGAATTGGTAATTTTATATTATTTGTTGTAGAAATTATTGTATTTCGAATCCGAACACAAAAGGTGTTGGTAAAAGAAAATTGGTTTTTTGATTCGAATGTGCGTCAAAGAATTGTTTTTTAGAAATATCTAGAAGGCTAGAAAATAGTTTCATTTTCATTTCAGTTAGAGCCTCGTCGCCTATACCTTTGGAATATATCCACTTGAAGAGGAAAATATATGCAAAATAAAATAAAAACTTGAGAGGTGTCATGGGACACCCGAATAGAACGAAGTTCCTTTCGATTAAAAGATATCTTATATTTTTTTTCCTAACGTAACGCGCGATAAGGAACCTGTTTTAAAAGATTTTGATCACAGCGCCATCTAGCGATAATCATCTAAACCAAAAAAAATGTCGTGACAACTTTTCGTAATTTTTTTTTCCGTCTACCCCCTTTTCACAACGCGCGGTAAGGAACTTCGTTCCAATAAAAAGTATGTAGTATATTAATGAGATATTCTTATCGTTACTATTGTGAAATCATTATAATACCTCATTTTCTTGACATGGCATGTAAATGCATGTTTTTGAATTTTCACGTTTAATTTGACAATATTCAAGTACAAGTAGAAAGAATCTGACAGAGCCAAAAAAGGGCTCCTCTCACTCTCTTAAGTGAGCCTAAACACGATGAGTCTACGACCTTCCGTAATTCTATGTTTTCATTGCAAATAAACGATGTCTATGTCTATGTCTATGTCCTCCGTTCACAAGTTAATTTGGGGTGATTTCAATTATTTGATGGGAGTGCACAAATATTCTGCCTTCTCTAGTAGATATACATGCAGTTGACATTTCAGTCAAATGTTAGAACTTATTTTAAAGATCAAAATTCGCATTCACGACATCCCTATAACATTATTAAACCAAAGATTTAAAACAATTACGAGTATACACTGCTTATTTTTTTATATCAACTGCACGCCACTGCTCCCAGCCATATACATCTCACCATCATCATCATCAGACTATAGACGTCCACTGCTGGACATAAGCCTCCCCCAAACCTCGCCACATCGACCGGTTCTGCGCTGTCCGCATCCAGCCACCTCCCGCGATCCTGACCAGGTCATCGGTCTGCCTACGCTTCGCCTACCAGATCGTGGTTGCCACTCTAGAACTTTTCGGCCCAAGCTGTATATCGTCGCCTCAGTGCTTGTTTGCCCAATCTGCACTCGAGCAAATTTTACAGAAGACAGCAAACAAGCACGGAAATTTCGTTAAGTGCCGTGTTGAGAAAAAAATTGAAATGAGATTATTATTGTTTTAGATTTGAATATTTTAAAAAAATATTTTACCAGTCGGACGGAAATTTTATTCTTTACTAGCTATTACCCGCGACGTCGTCTGCGTGCATTCACGCAGAATTATATCTTTTAAAATAACATTAATTTACTGGTTTTCTTCTTTACCTTTCATATCTACAGCAGAGTAACAGAATAAGACTGTTTTTTTGTAAAATTGAAGTGCAAAAAGAGCTAATTTCGACCCGCTTCGAATAAATGACTTTAAGGTGATTTTGCTGAATTAAGTCAAAAGTTGTGACTAAAGCAGATGTAGAAATAAACAAATTAAGACAAATATAAGATAAGATTAAAAGATAGCGTAAAAAAACATGCTTATAGAACTTCTCGATCGACCACAATAGTGGTTTGACTTTCCGCAGCCAAAATGTAAAGAGAGTCCGGACTACTCGGACCGGTGACGCAGAAGCAGGCGACGTACAGGTGCCCGTGTGAGAAGCAGCCCGTCCTGAGGTCGACACCTGCTGCCCCCAGTGTCTGCCCTGCGACTTATTGATAGTCATCGGGAAGCAAACACACACACAAAGGTATGTTCCTGAACGGGAAGTTCAGGAGCATACCTCATGGTATGAGAGGAATGCGTGGTATAAATACTGCGTCGCCGACGCCAGAACCCGTAAGAATTTCCGCCTCAACTGTGTGTTGAGATGTGCGAGCGAGATGACTTTAAGGCGGGTCCCGTTGCACAACTTCGAAGGAGATAGGTTCCGAAGAAGCATAATCGGGACACCGACCTTCAGCTTGATAGTATGCGCTGGAAGTCCACTTGCTGACAGAGAGTTCAAAAATTCCACAGGATAATGTGTGGCATCATCTGGCTCGACGACAGTATTTATAGAGTTGTAGATCACTTTATTTCCCTCAATTTCTGAGAAAATGCATTCGTTAATTGCTGCAGCTTGATCATTTTTGGGTGTCAAAATGGCTCGCTCACACACCCGAGATTTCTGCTGGTGTG
Source organism: Trilocha varians (assembly GCA_030269945.2). NCBI lineage: Eukaryota > Metazoa > Arthropoda > Insecta > Lepidoptera > Bombycidae > Trilocha > Trilocha varians. The sequence continues at coordinate 8,998,277 of AP028273.1, read as the reverse complement.
GTATACGACTGATGTCGTTGTACACACAGCGAATGAGTTCTTCTAAGCTGGTTACAACTCTACCGAGAGACATTGGAAACACCACTTGTCTACCTCTCTCCTCTGGTAGAGTACCTTCACCAAGACTTAGAAGGACATCGGAGAATTGAAACACGTTCAAATTGGGGATGGATCTACTTCTTAGGTTTGCTTGTTCTTCAAAATCACTCACAAAATATATTTGCAAAAATTTTGGAATATCTGTTGGTAGCAGCGAACCAATTTGATAGTAAACTTGTCCCTGGATCTTGAGTGTCGGCATGAACCCGGTTTCAACGATTTGATTTGCACCAAACGAAGTCACCTGGAAGGCGCTATTATAGACTCGGATGTTTTTCAAAAAATGGCTGGACTTTGGATGTTCGCCGCTTAGTCAGAGTTTCAACAGTTCTGGTGGGTCTTGTATAGACTCCAAGCGTACCTTACCAAATGCACAACAAATCCCATTGGGCTCCCCTCTCCATTTGCGGGCTTGACAGAGGGCGCATACTTCTTCTAAGATGTCAATATCTCCGTGTGCGGCGTAGTTAATCGCAACATTGTACATGGATCCACTTCCCTCTTTATTTAGTCACGGTTGCTCTTGCAACTCTTGAATTCTGTCCCGGTCTTGCGATACATAAGCAGAAGTATCGTCACGTACGTCCTAGTAACGCTGCTGAGCTGTACTACGCTCTTCACGCTGCTCATCAGTCTCCAACGACCGTAAAAGAACAGGCTGAGAGTGATCTCTCCTTAACTGAGGATCCTGCTCTTCAAGATCTTCGATCGACTGAGTTTCCGCAATATGTTCTCGAAGAGTAGCCAACCTAGCTTCACGATCAACGGCGGTTCCTACACATCGACCTAACCTTTTCCTTCGAGTATCGTTTGTGCATTGGGATAAATTAGATCGTTTTCCAGGAATTTTAATTATTTTAAGTCAAAACTAAATAATAATATAATGATGGCTAAGTAGTTCAAATTGACCAACCACACGATAACTTGTAGCAAAGCAGTTAACCTCAGTTTTCACAGACATTTGGTGTACAAAATAATAGCGCGATTCAGAATCATTCAAATTTATACGCCGACGCCATCTAGTTATCAAATAGGAAACATTGTCCCACAATGACATAATCAAATTTAAATTATTTATATCAACAAAAAAAACGCTTCCATATGTAATTCGACTTGAAGGCCAATAGATGTCGTTGCTGTAAAATTGTTTAATGAACTTTATTTAAATGTATGTATAGATCTTGCTAATCTCTGAAACGAATTAAAGACACAATTTTTAAGAAGGAACAGAACTCCTTGTATCTATGACAATTAAAAATAACCATTGACAGTGCCAAAAATGACACAATCAAATTTAAATTACGGTATAAGAGCTAGCAACGTTTTTGACAGAGTATTTACCGATACGGACTGTCTAGTAGTAGCCGGTACTCGGTAGTGGTAAGGTCCGGATAAAAAACCGATTTTTCAAATTATTTTAAGACATTTTTTTCTTTAAATTATTTTTATTATACTTTTTGAAACATGAATTTATTATTGCCAGATCTTGTTTTGTTGTTCTTCTGTGCCAGACGCTAATTCTGAATGTTTTTTTGTAATGAAGTTTTTTAGGCACCTAAAAACTTAAAATTAATTTGCCAACTGATATAATAGTGAAAGAGGCTTTACTGAAATGTTTGTTTTCCCGACGTTGCTAGCTCTCGTACTAATAAAAAAATGCTTTCACATGAAATTTGACTTGAATGCCGATAGATGTCGGTGCTCTAAAATTTTTTAATGTAATTTATTACTTTTATATCCCGTTCCTCGGACATGATAGCACTATAATATATAGCCTATGTGTTGACCCGACTTCTAAGCAATATTCTTGCCAAATTTGAAGTACATCGGTACAGCAGTTTTCGAGTTTATCCCGGACAAAGCTGACTTTTTTACAGAACTAAATGTATGGATTCTGAATCGCGCCATCATTATGTGCAATGGTTGATTGACTTGGTGGAGTGTATTTTGCAATGTTGACTTTTCTATCATTTTATTATATGTATAGATAATACTGCATTAAAAAGTAATTTTCGTAAAAAAATTTCAGATTGGCCAAACAAGCACTGAGGCGACGATATGTCATCTATTTTATCTAAAAGTCGAAAATGCTTAAAATCACATAAAACTAGACTGAAAATACAAGTCATGTAACTTTAGGTCTCTGAGCGTGACTCGTATTTTTCAGGATAAATGAACAGGGATAAAGGGGCTGGACTCTTTGAGAGTATAAAGGCTGTAACACACTTTTGTATAAGGTTAATTTCATGGTCAGAACGCCTTGTAAAGAAAAACTGTAGTACGAGGTTTTATGTTGCTGTTTTATTTTGAATAGTACACTTTATAAGGTTACTGTGTAATTTTTGAGTACAGTTTGGTTTTTTGTTGCTTATGTTGAAACGTCAGCAGTACTGTAACGCCCCATTACTGCCCACTGCTGGGCTCAGGTCTCCTCGGAAGAGGGATTAAGCATAGTCCATCACGCTTGTCCAATGCGGATTGGGGACTGCACATATTTTCAAAGGTATTTTAGAACCCTTTTCCACCTTTAGCGATTCTAGCTTTAAAACATAGTGAAATATAGAGTTTTGACCAGTATACAGGGTGGATCTGTAACTTAGTTGTACATACCCCATACAATTTCAGTTGTACATCGACAGGTCATTCACCACACGTCAGATGGTCCAAAGATACAGATTTACCCTGTATAAATGAAAAATTCGAGGTTGAAATTAATCGATGACAGAACAGTAATCAAGTTGTGTATCAAAACATTAAATAACAATATCATTAAATCCGTTGCAGGGCTGTGAAGTTGTTGTTCGGTTAATTTGTGTCAGCGTTATCGTTGGACTAATGGCGAGACGTGAGGCGCGGGGTAAGCTGCTGGCTTCATGCCAGGTTGTCACGTGGGGGCATGGATGTAGAGAATTATGGATGTTACTGGTGTGACTTTTGCATTAAATGTAACTTAACCTTCTAATGTACCTATATACCTAACGTAAAATTGCACTGGATGTAATTATTGTCCTATTAGCGGAACCGCACAACTTCATCTGCGTCGATTTCAATTAAAAGGCTTATGGTCTTTCTTAGGGTCTAAAGATTGTCTGTGCCAAATTTCATCAAAATCGGTTGAGAGATTTAAGCGGGAAAGCGTTACAGACAGACAGAAAGACACACAGATAGAGTTACTTTCTCATTTATAATGTTAATAGGAATAGTAGGTTATATCACCTAATCTAACTATGTATGTCAGGGTGGAATTTTGTAAGTTAAATTTGACAAATTTCTCGGTTTCTAATTAAGCTGAAATTTTATACGCATATGTGTATCGTGCGATAATGTGATAATAATATGGTACCATTCAGATGATCTGATGATGGAGTAGGAATCTAAGAACAAACAAAATAGACTTATCGTGTTTAGACTCATATATCTCGGTTAGCAGTCTACTACTTTAAGCTTGAATCTTAAAGAGCTCGCCTTTGCGGTGGCCCTCGATATTGTTCAAATGGTGCTAGGAGAATGTTTTGACATGACTGAGTTGAATTACAGTAATATCAAAAATCTAATACACAGACTTTGAAAATAGACGAGTACAACGATAAAAACTACTGGAGACTCCAAGCTAAAAAATAACATATACAGGGTGATTTCCTAGTGAGGGTACATATTGAAGGTCATGGTAGCTGATGGTTATATACGACCAATAAAAAATTTATTTCCAAAGAATATGGCTTACTGCCTTAATAATCGCAACTTAAAAATATCTAAAATTCTTGCAAAATGATGGTTTTTCGACAGCTGATGGGTTTGGCGGAGGTGTGGGGTGCGCGAGATCACTAGAGGTAATTAGTCAACACTCTTTAACCCGAAATTGTTTATGTTTGAGGTAGTATTGTCGAATTTAGATTTAAAAAAAAATATATTATATACCTATTTTTTGTAATATTCCGTTTTAGAACAGAGTACTCATCACCCTCCTGCAATATGTACCCTCTCTAACAAATCACCCTGTATATTGCCATTTAGACAGAAGATCTAACAACCCACCTGATCATATGATCATCGCTCATGGACCTTACAATGTAAATAAAACTCTATCTCTTCCATAGAATCGACATCGTTGTGTAAAATTATAGGATGGTGCATTCCACAGTTCGCGGCGCAGCATACATCGCGTACACTGCACTTTCTGTCGTAAATACTTCTCTAGGGTTTGGTACACTGTTTTGGTGCATCTTAAATAGGAGTTGTTTGAAGTTAAATCATTGTTTTGAGCATTTTTACTGGTGTTATAGAGTTTAACAGTGTCTAACCTGACAAAAAAAACCTAATATGCGAAATTTAAAATAGAGTTTCTTACTCACAATAAACCATCGTATTATGTACTTAAGAAGCACATAACATAATTTACTCATCCCGAACTTAAATCTTATTTACGTAGCAGAGATGTTTTCTTCCTATTGTTGTAAAGGGGATCGCACACAACGGCCGCATGACAAAGAAACTCCCTCACGAAATGTAATGGCAGACATTAATTTATTCAGCGATCACCGATAATACTCTCTTCATCTTGATAGGCCTTCACTGTACAGTTGAGGACAAAAAAATTGGTTACATCAAAAAATACTTTTTTTGGCATTGACAACTAAAAATACACGTAACTGACATGTACATAAGGTGCCAGGTGTAAACACATTAGATCGGCCGTGGTTACCGTCGCTCATGGACCTCTGCAATGTCAGGGGACACTGTAATGTCGCTACGTACGACCTAACTTTAAGGACCTTCCTTAAGCTTCGTTTGAAGAAGGACAAGTTATAACGCTCTGGGAATAAATACCGAAGAGGGGAGTCGGCAGAGGAGCGGGATAGTGCGTGGCAAAAAAGAGCTCCTGAAACGAACCGTGGATAACCGCGGTGGTTCCATATAGTAGGGATGAACACCTCGTTCTGGTGGTGCTATGATAGAAAGGAGATGTTGGAATCATCTCGCACAATTTCTGGGAGCACTTCCTGTGGCGGACCAATAGCATGCCAGAACCTGAATCGCGCTATCGATGTTTGTAACGTTCAGCGACATAAATACAACATCTGAAATCTAGTACATGGGCTTCGGTCTTACCGGGTATGCTCTCGCCCGGTCAGAGATCTCCCTTTGGCCATAGTCCACTGAACCCCAAGCTTCCTTTTTTTTATTGCCATGTAGGCAGACGAACCAACGGGCCACCTGATCGTAAGTGGTTATCGTCGCTGATGAACCTCTGCAATGTCAGGGGACATTGAAGAGACCTACGACCTAACTTTAAGGACCCTCCTCAAGCCTCGTTTGAAGAAGGACAAGTCATAGCGCTCTAGGAATACCGAAGAGGGGAGCTCATTCCATAGCCGGATGGTGCGTGGCAAAAAAGTGTTCCTGAAACGGTCCGTGGATGACCGCGGTTGTTCCTTATCTACAAGTAACTTTATATAAATTATTTTGGGTATATTTTTTTGTCTCTAACATTGTGAGTTATTGTGGGTGACCTCCGCTCTCAACAATCCTTATACATGGGCATAATGTGTTCCGAGAGAATAATAGAATAACGGATATGCCCAGATACGACTTACGTATGTGCCTACTGCCTGATCTATGTACTTACGCGATTATCTACTCGAGAATATTATTATTTTATTTCATTGGCAAGTAAAGCAAATAGAACATCTGATGGAGTACGAATCTGCGCAATGCCAGTTTAACTGTGAAGAGTGGTCCATGGACTGCACTGTAACAACCCATTACTGCCTACTGCTGAGCTCAGATCTCATCAGAAGAGGGATTAGGCTTCGACCACTCTTACTCAATGCGGATTCGAGGCTTCACATATCTTCAAAGTAATTTTACTATAGTGGCGCGAGATCCTGAATCGTGGTGTTGACATTTGCAACGCTCGGCGCATAGGTACGATATCTGAAATCTACTACAATGGGCTTCGGCTTGACCGGGCATACACTACCTCGCCCGGTCGGAGATCTCCCTTTGGCCATATACCACTAATACCCACAGTATCCTTTTCCGATACGTACATGTTTTCAGCACCGAACTCAAACAGGAAGATATAAAAATACTCTTTACTATGTGACATAGACGATGTACAGGTATATCAAATAGGTTCTTAACCATATAAACTTACTAAGCGGATACAAAAATTTAATTGCTGAAAGAGCTAAATTTCACTTTCCTCGTTTCTAAACTAAATTCAACAAAAACTTTTTTTCAATCCAATCACTACATCACAAACTATTCGCCTAACTGAATTTATCAATTCACAAGCATAAAATAAATGAAAAACAGAAGGCAAACTGCATACAAAATAAAAAATATAGACATATTTATTAAAAATGGTGCCTACTAATATAACTTTACTTTGAAAAGAAAGCAACTGTAGCAGTCCAACCGAAGTGTGAAACCCTCTCACGGAATACCCGCTTGGGTCAGAACCAGTCTGGGTTGGTGATCACGCATACTGGCCTAAATTCAATAATATGCACGAATCCATCGATAGTTTCTCGTACCATTTTTATCCGCTGATTTAAATAGTCATCATCATCAGCCTATAGACGTCCACTGCTGGACATAGGCCTCCCCCAAACTTCTACTACGCCGGTCCTGCGCTATCTGCATCCAGTGATCTCCCGCGATGTCACCAGGTCGTCAGTGCATCTTGTGGTAGGTCATATGTAAATAGTACGTACTCTTAACTTCTGTGTCCTATCAGTACTTTATCTCATAAGCCTGTGCCTTGCACCGGAAGCCTTTTGATCAACGATGGGTGATTAAAATGAGCGATAGAATCCGGGGTCGGATTGAAAAACGCTTTTTTACTTACGAGTATATCGGGTATTCTAGGGTAAAAGGGTTCCCTTTGTTTCCCAGATTGAATGAACGTGGGACGTTAAAAGTTTTTAGAGATTTTTAGTCACATTTTAATGGTTAGTGATTGGTGCATTTGGTGTTACTATTATTTCAATTACTCTAAGTAAATGCAATGAAATAAAGATCAAAAAGAATGCTATGACTTTTATTTTCAAACTAAGTTTCAATAACTTAACACATATTTATTTCAACAACAGGTTTATGCTTCTAGTTTAGAGTTATTTCAATTCAGATTGGTTGTATATTTTTCTGGCTAATTTAGTCATTTGTATGAGAATGTAGGGATTCAAAGTATTGAGCAGTATACTAGGTGACCCTGTGGTACTCAAAAAACTTAGTTGGATTAAAAATATAAATGCAAACATCATAGGTAAATATAAATTTGTAGAATATTCCGAAAATATTATATAGTTTAGACCTGCAAAAATACAAATCCAAAAAACGAATGGAAATACTCGACCTAATAAAATGGGAATTTAAAGAACATCCTAACAAAAAGTAACTGTGGGTACAGTGGACTTATAGCCAAAGGGAGATCTCCGACCGGGCGAGGTAGTGTATGCCTGGTCAGGCCGAAGCCCGCTGTAGTAGATTTGAGATGTCGTATATATGCGAAGATTCTTGCAAATGTTGTAACCGCGAGTCAGGCCGTCGCGTGCTATTGGTCGCCACATAACCAACAGTATACTCGTATGTACTAGTCATTTTATAGCAAGAAAATATCTTAATAGTTATTAAAATGTTACGGCTAAAATATGGCTTTTAATTTAAAAACACAAGCAATTTTTATTATCTTCTTATACATTGCGAGGGGGAGTCCGTGAATTTGTTTTTCCTTTTTAAAGGTAGACATTATCAACGCGGCGAATCGCTGATATGAGGGTGGAGGGCCCTACTATTAGTTCTCGAATTTGATTTTACTCCAAATTAGTTTAGACTAAATAGATACAATACAAGAGACTATGTAAAAAATTAAGGAGTCTCACTCGTTTTGCCTTTTATGTTAATCTAATTGTCTCACATCTAATTAAAAGTACTTGATAGTTATGGAGTTTTCATGTCTATGAATGCAATACCACAAGTTGCAATTATTTTGCAAAAAAATCTACACAATACATTGCATTTGTTCTTATTTCTAAATTTACTTACCATTTATTATTACATAGTTGTTAGGCCATTAACAAGTCACAAAAGAAAGAAATGTGATTGCCGGTTCTAAATTTTGGCGGGAACTCGAGTTCCAAATTTAAGTTGCTATACTGTACGTGGTTGGTTGTATCTAACTACCTTATACACAATGCACCTACCATACTGATAATCCAAAAACTCATTTTTTTCTCGATTGCAAAATTAACGATCGAAAACAAATAGTAGGGCTAGAAATATCAAATGACACTAGAAGGTCGGAAGCCAATTTTCCCTTTGCCTTATCACAAATATTAGATTTTTAGGGAACTATTTACAACGCGAATTGTCCCAGTTTAATTTTGTTGGTAAATAACTTCGCTATTTTTGTTTTGTTCAGATGAAAAATAAAGTTGTTTTGCTTAAGTTTACGTGGTTTTACCTTAATCGTTGTTTACTGGGTGAAAGTGATAAATAATGATAATAAAATAATTAGAGACTATATTTTAAGGCCTTAGAATATGTATTGTGTTAAATAAAATGAAATGAACTTTGATGAAATTACTTTCATGCATTTTCAACGGATTCTTACCACGATATTTAATTAATTGAGTTGTCACTAAGAGTTTATGCTCAGAGAGTCTTGTAGATACAGTGAGTGTGGTGTGTCGTGATGTGAGTTCGAGTTCCAGTGGTACTACCCAAAAGCGAACGAAAAAGAGGGTAGGCAGATTTGTTTGCTCTTAAATCGACCCGCAGTATCCAGTCTTCTCGTAATCATGACGTTTGCAACAACATTGAAATATAGAGACAACTCAATTAATTAAATATCTTGGTAAAAACCCGTTGAAAATGCATGAAAGTATTATAGAAAACCGCGAGTGTCTGCACAGTTTGATGAAATTGTTTATTTTGAGTTGAGACGAAAGATCAAACTTGTATAATCTATGTACATTTTCGCTATGTGAAGAAACTGGGGAGTTCCTTCGGAATCACTACCGCGTTAAAGATTCTTAAATCTTTAAAAAAATCCAATAAAAATTTAATTTAGATTTTTAATTAAACCTATTATTTTTGTAAATCTTTATTATTAAACTACGCTGTTACATTTTAAGCTAAAATTATCACCGTAAAATATGAGACGATTAAAAAAGTAAACAAAGCAAGTTTTAGAACTATGCTCAATTTTGGCTCCTGCCGCAGACTTGGCATGAGTAAAGAAACCAATTTTGATTTCCCAGTTGTTTGGATACTACTAGCATTATTATTTCGAATGCGAATATTTATTTTTAGAAAAAGTTGCACCAACAGAGTAAACATCAAATCAAACATAGTACTTAAACTATAATCATGAGTTACCGTTTGACCGTTTTAACTCAATTATTCTACGGAGCAGCCTTCATCGTGTTAGCTTTATTGAATCAGCTCGTAGTCTATTACATTTATGCAATTTTAAAATTCTATAATTTTTTAAAGAAATTGTTTTAAAAGATTTTAATCACAGCGCCATCTAGCGATAATCATCTAAAACAAAAAAGTGTCGTGACAACTTTTTCGTAAGAATTTCCGTCTAGCCCCTTTTCGATAACGCGCGATAAGGAACTTCGTTCCAATAGTACCTTTTAATTGAAAGTGATGCAGACGAAGTTGCGCGGGTCAACTAGTTAGTTAGTATGAAAGTCTTCTTTAATAGTCACAATTTAACAAAACCCCAGTTCAACGAACATCACAATACAAAAGTTAGTTCAAAACTAATAAGTAAACGTTTATGTCGAGTTCAACAAGTCAAATAAAAACTGTTAGTTTCGTTTGAGTTATACAGTATAACGCGTTTACAGACAACTTCCAATATGTTCCGCTTTCAATGTTATGAATGTGGTTCAAGACACAAGCAAAGACGGCGGTTTGGCGTCCGGCGGTAGCGGGGCGAGACGTCAGCCTTGGTGTGCAACACGTCCCCTCACTTCTCTCAATCTCGTCCCAGGCCGTTTCAATTGATACATTTGTTAAAAACAAAAACATTGTAAAACAATATTGAAAAAAAAAAACAATTTAAATTAAAAAAAGACATGCACGCTGAGTTTCTTGCGCCGGTTCTTCTCAGGACGGAGGCGTAATTTTAGCGATGGTAGAACTTTTTTTTTAAAATGTCCACATCAACTTTGAAATAAATGATTTGCCTTTGACTTTGACTTTAACTTTGACTTTGACTTTGACTTTGACTTTGACTTTGACTTTGACTTTGACTTTGACTTTGACTTTGACTTTGACTTTGACTTTGACTTTGACTTTGACTTTGACTTTGACTTTGACTTTGACTTTGACTTTGACTTTGACTTTGACTTTGACTTTGACTTTGACTTTGTTCTGTCCGGGGTTCGGACGCTGAGCGAGAGCGCATACCTCACCTGCGAGGCTGATGGAAGTCTGGCCACAAAAAAGACAGTAAACATTCGTGTGGTTAATTTAAACTAGTTCTTAGGCCAGAAGTGATAATGCGAGTATCAGATGATCGTGCATTACAAAATAAATTGGTTAATCATATATCCATTGACATTAAAAAAGCTATTTAAAAGTACTTCAACGTAGTAATTCCAGAATTAAATTTCTTCTGTATACTTTTAAGTGCAACGCAAAAAAAAGTAAGATAAACGAAAGTTAGGTTAATTGTCTTATGATGCTATTCTGTTCATTTTAAATCATAATAATATAATATAATATAATATACAGGGTGTTAAAATCCGACGAAACAATACTTTCACAGCAAATAGTATACTTGATTTAGAAGCCATCCACCAAGTCTGGGTTTTCTAGGCATAATATATGATAAGTTATCACTAATCAAAACTACTGACTAAAGACTTAAGCCGGCTAGTCACCTCCTGTATCATAGAACATTGTAATAATACACGGGACAAAAATCACATTCTAAACAGGATACGTACGCCTGTGTACGTGAAAATAGATATAGCACGCTAAATGTAGGTCAGGGTAGGGTTGTCAAAAATAATACAAAATAATAATTTTTCAACTTTGTATGGGAAAATAAAGTAACTAACTCCGTTTCAAAAGTATGTGTATATGATTTGAAATGTGATATAGATTAAGCCCTTAACGTATTGTTTCATCGGGCACCAACACCCTGTATAATATTATAAAGGCGAAAGTTTGTATGTATGGATGTATGTTTGTTACTCTTTCACGTAAAAACTACTGAATGGATTTGAATGAAACTTTACAACAATATAGCTTATACATCAGAATAACACATAGGCTACAATTTTTGAACCCCTTTGTAACGCAGACGAAGTTGCGCGGGTTACCTAGTTTAATATAAAATAACAAATTATTTCTTCAAAAATTAAAACTTGCTATCTCTCACAACTCGCTCCACGCCCGTTTATGAAAAGAGTTCGTCGAATAATAGCTGAATGAAAGTTTTTGAGCACATCAGCGAACGATAACAGAGGCTGAAGTTTGAAAGAAAAGCCAACAACTAACGTGCATATTGCTCAAGTTAAAATGTTCCTTGTAAAATTGATGTCATGCGAAATTAAAATTAAAATTTTATAGAATTCAGTGTTCTTTTTATGTATTTAAAAGGGGTTTTTAAAACCTAGTATTTAATTATAAACTTATTCAGACACTCGCGGTTTTCTATAATACTTTCATGTATTTTCAACTGGTTCTTATCGCGATATTTAATTAATTGTGTTGTCTCGATATTTCAACTTTGTTGCAAACGTCATGATCACGAGAAGACTGGATACTGCGGGTCGATTTAAGAGCAAACAAATCTGTCTACCCTCTTTCTCGTTCGCTTTTGGGAGTACCACCGGAACTCGAACTCACATCACGACACACCACACCGTTGAAAATGCATGAAAGTAGTATTTAATTATTTTAAAATGTTTTTTTCTTAACTTGGAAGTTATTTTTGACGTACTTTTAAAAAAGAGGAGGTTCATAACATTACTGTAGGTGAACCAATTTGAATAATTCAATATCTCTCTATACCTAAAGTGATAATTTCAAATTCATTCTACATCAAAGTTTAATTACTACTTTAAACTTTGATTAAAAACTTTCGATTTCAATACTTATATTTGAACGAAGTTCCTTATCGCGCGTTATCGAAAAGAGGCTAGACGGAAATTCTTATGAAAAAGTTGTCACGACACTTTTTTTGTTTTGGATGATTATCGCTAGATGGCGCTGTAATTAAAATCTTTGAAAACAATTCCTTATTTTGTTTTATATGATTAATGCTAGATGGCGTTGTGATCAAAATATTTTATTTAAGTTATAATAATTAGTGAGTTTAAAAGAGATAGAGAGACAGACGTTTTAAACTAGCTAATTATCATAATTTAAAAAAATAAAATTCTATTACAATTCCCTCACTAATTAATCGAAAGGAACTTCGTTCCATCCGGGTGTCCCTTGACACCTCTCAAGTTTTTTTATGAAACTCTACACAAACTCCGAATTATTTCATAAGTTTGAAAAACAAATTGACTGCCCATTTTCAACAAACTTGTACAATCAACCGCGAACCTTATCCAGCCTTAGCATGTCTAGATGTCTAGATAGACTGAAAGTAATTAAGCTTAAATCAAACTACCCACAAACACGAAGCCACTTTATCTAGATCTAGTGCATCCGTTCACGATAATATCTAGACTTTAGTTAGCTTAGACTTGCTCGTAAGCTTTGTTTAATATTTTCTTCATCAAAATAGATAAGTGGCGAGTCTCTTGACATTACAGATGTTCATGATCAATAACCACTTACTATCAGGTAGGCAGTATGCTCGTTTACGTACAAATGTATTGTACTATAACAATCCATTACTGTCCAAGGCTGTGCTCAGGTCGCCTTAGTAGAGAGATCAGGCATACTTCCACCATGCTTGCCTAATGCCCGATTGTGAACTTCACATATCCTCGAAAAAGATTTTTAGGATTCTTTAAAATTAAATGAAATGAAATTGAATTGAAAACATCTTTGTAAATCATAGTCGTTTTATGTTGAAAATCTCTGTAAATTTTGTAATGTTTATATGTGGCTCGACGAAAGGACGTGTAGTAACTTTAGTGATAAAAAATTTTATCAATTAAATTCTATGTTGCTTACGATTAAAATTGTTTTAAACTGAAGACTCTGTTTTTACTGTGTGGTAATGTTGTTTGGAAACACTATTCTGTACTGTTTTATTTAATACAGTGTATCTAATAATATTAGATCAATGAAATTATAATAATGTAGTAGTTACATAGTAAAATAATGAAGTTTGTTCCAAGTTACACTGAGTACAAAGAGATACAATCTCATTGTGAAATCGTAGACGTCTGGCCGAACGCCAGGTGCATTATTCTGATATAAACTATAGCTAACTAAAACTATGGTAAGTAAACAACTATACTTGATAAAATATGGTAATAGTAAAAGCTGCTTGCTTATCATAATCTAATATCATAATAATATTATAAAGGAGAAAGTTTGTATGTATGGATGTATGTTTGTTACTCTTTCACGTAAAAACTACTGAATGGATTTGAATGAAACTTTACCACAATATAGCTTATACATCAGAATAACACATAGGCTATACGACTAGACGGGACGAACCTGAAGTCCACGCGAACGAAGTCGCGAGCAACAGCTAGTATATTATAAAGGCAAAATGTGTCGTCAGATTCAGCTTTTTTTTAGACGAAGTTTGAAGGTATTCCTTAACAAACTCGCGTTTTATCAGTAGTGCTTGCAAGCTATCCAATTCCATGCTGGGTTCTGTCATCAGCGGGGGCTGAAGTTATCGCGCTGCAGATAGGGTATGTGGGAGTCGAATCGCACTAAAACCTCCTGCCGCTCACGCTCAGCGTCCGAACCCCAGCTGAGGACAGAACCCAGCACGAGATTACACAGAGTGACACGACGCGTTGCACGCTAAGGTCTCGCTTCGTTCCCTTGACGTTAACCACATACGATCAAGTGACCCAATAGCTTGTCGACCTACATATAAATACCAACCGCACAACTCCGTCTGCATCACAAAGGGATACAATATAGCCTTCCTCGATAAATGGACTATCGAACACTGAAAGAATGTATCGAGTTAGACCACAAAGCTTATATAGATTAGCGCGCAAAGAAACACTTCAGCTTTATAATGTTAGATTTTATCTAAAAACTCAATTTTAAAATTTCTAGACTAGACACTCTTTTACCCTGCATCCATAGTTATTTTACGAAATTGCTCATTTTATACAGAACAAAAACGAAATTCTTTTTAGCAATACAATAAATGAACCTCTGCAATAACAACGTTACGGCCAGAGTCCCTCGGGCATCGTTGACATCAATCCCATATCAATTGAAGGCTGACGAGACGAGGCTACGTAACAAACAATTCGAGATTATTTTTAAATGACTGTAGAAATTATCATCATCATCATCAGCCTATAGACGTCCACTGCTGGACATAGGCCTCCCCCAAACCTCGCCACATCGACCGGTCCTGCGCCATCTGCATCCAGTGACCTCCCGCAATCTTGACCAGATCGTCGGTCCATCTTGTGGGGGGTCTACCAACATTGCGCTTACCGGTTCGTGGCCGCCACTCCAGAACTTTTCGGCCCCACCGGCCATCCGTTCTTCGCACAATGTGTCCTGCCCATTGCCACTTCAAAGATGCAATTCTTCGGAGAAATTATAGCTTAACAAAAAAAAATCCGTTATCCAGCAGTGGACGTCTACGGGCTGTTGATGATGACGATAAAATTTGTATCTGTGAACATTTTTACAAGCTTTATATAAACTTGCACAAGATGTAATTATGTTACTTCAGGTGGAATCTGCAAGCTAAATTAAACCAACTTCCCGGTTTCCGATTGAGTTGACATTTTGCACGCAGATGTATATCACGTGTCAATGCAATAATATGACAAATGGCGCTGATCTGGTGAAGGTTTCGGAAGGTGGTCAAAGGAACTCCTGTTCTAAACAAGATGGATGGGTAGTTTAGGCTCGTTATATTTGTCTTAGCTTTACTTCTATACGATATCCACGATCTTGAAACTTGCTTTTAAAAAGTTTTTTTAAATTAATTGGAACGAAGTTCCTTATCGCGCGTTATCGAAAGGGGGCTAGACGGAAATTCTTATGAAAAAGTTGTCACGACACTTTTTTTGTTTTAGATGACTATCGCTAGATGGCGCTGTGATTAAAATCCTTTAAAACAATTCCTTATTTTGTTTTATATGATTAATGCTAGATGGCGCTGTGATCAAAATATTTCATTTTAAAACGTCTGTCTAACTCTCTCTCTCTTTCTATAAGAGTTCCATCCGGGTGTCCCTTGACACCTCTCAAGTTTTTTTTATAGATTCATTATTCACATTATTTAATGACGTTTTAATCAGAACTATGTTTCTTGTATAGTAAGTAAAGTTATTGAAAACTAAATTTCGAAACAAAACAAAATACGATTGTTGCAAAAACAATGTTCGAAATACAAAATACCATATTTCAAACAATAAACAATTTTAAACCATCATTATGCATTCGAAATACAAAATGGATGTTTCTACAATTAAATTTTTGCATTCAATCTCAAAATCCCTATAGTCTGAGATACCGTTGAACTTTGAAATATTTTATCAAACCTATAAACTTATTATGAAGTGTTTTTTTGTCTTTCCTTTTTGTCTTCTTTGCGCGATCTGATACTGAATCAATTTTGACTATCCCTAAATAACTTGTTATTGTAATGCTAAGTTTAATTTCATCGTAACATTGTAACATCGTTTTTATATTATTGTTTTATGCTTGTTAGCGGTCCGCTGTTTTCTCTTCCATCTTTCATTTGGAACCTATAATTGTACAATCCTTACAGCCTCCCGCGATACAGGCCTAGCCTAGTGCGGGGGCCATTGTTGAACTCCTTATGTAAATTAGTTTTATGTTTGAAAATAAATTATTTGTATTTGTCATTGTCATTGCACTCTATTTTACTTGTTTATTGGGTTTTAAAAACTTTTTTCTTGCCTTTTTGGTTTCAACTTTTCCTCTCAAATTAAAGAAACTAAATTACCTAACCCAAAATAGATAAATTAAACTAGAGACACCCACATCTCTTTTTATAATAGATAGAAATTGGGAGGAAAAAAATATGAATGTCGAACCGCACTGAAACCTCCTACCGCGCATCCGAACCTCTGCCAAAACCCAGCACAGTGGTATGCAAGACGGTGCGACGCGTTACGGCATTCTTTACCATCAACATTTAGCTAGTAACAAAATGTTAGAATATAAAATAGATCTTAAAATATAGTTTTAGTTAGCTCTTAGTCTAAGTTTTATTCGCTAGCCGAATTGAAAATCATTTTTGCATTTTCAAATTACATTCTCAATCTGCCTACAATAAACAATAATAGTTTTTTTTTTTGTTTTTTTTTTGCATTTACTCTGAGAAATAGGGTGCCCAACCCAATTAAGAGTGAAGTCCAATTAATGACAACTTCCAAATTGTATTATACGCGACTATTTTTTAATTTCCGGTGTTAATAATAATAAATAGTATAATATCACTTTCGATAATTATTACATACATTTTAATGATGAAAATTTGGATCAAAAAACAATTTTCATAAAAATGATAAAATACGTAATGTAATTTCAAAAGCAAATTAATTTCAAACAGTATACTGAACATGAAATGGGTATATTTTCAATTCACACATTTTATATGTCATAATATGTAACGTTTCACAAATAATGGAACAATATTATTATTTACTTCGATCAAATATACCCAGATACAGAATTCAGAACAAAGCATTTGGAAATAGTGTATCCAAAAATAAAATTATTGACACTTACAATCTTCGACATGAAAAAAATGTATTTTCATTAGTGTATTGGAAAATGAAGTTTATCACATTACAATAAGGAACATATTAGTTACAAGGAATTATGTGACATGCAACACAGATTTTTTATATTGGTGGTGTTTTGTCCCATTTTTGATCGATTTCGAAGAAGAAGGACAAAGTTGACTCTATTTTTTGGTGAATCTGTTCAGATGATTCTTATTTCAAACTAGCTGGCCCACACAACTTCGTCTGCGTCACATAAGGTAATTTTCTCACTGTTTAAACCTACCCTGGACTTCTACGAATATTTCAAGATTATAATAAGCCAAATCGGTTCAGTCGTTCTCGAGTTTTAGCGAGACTAACGAACAGCAATTCATTTTTATATATAAGAAGAAGAAGAAGAAGATTAAAGGTAATAGTCGTCGTCGTAGGGTCTGTTTTTTTATCGCACAAGATTTTGTGATTTGCTTTGCGTGTTTGCAAACATATTTCTTTTCCGAATGAACCGCTGAAGGTAAACACTTTGGAAATAATCTTATAAGTTTAATAAAGAAATGACTAATACTTAGTTTTTATGCTATTCTTAAAAAATAAATGTCGGTCGTTTTCCTTTTGTAAAAATTGGTTGCCTGTAAAGTCGGTATACGGGCGAAAGTTTTACGTGACAACAACTCGGGCATGGTTAGCCCGCCTAAGAGCGAGAGAGGCAGACATAAAAAGTAAAAGGCACGCGTGCCTCTCACTCGCTCTCGTTGTGAGCGCATAACGTGAGCGGAGCGTAACGCAGTTTCTTGAAGTGTCACCCGGCAAACCAATTTATAAGACGTTGTCACGTCAAAATAAAAATTATTATACTCAATTGTTTTTTATTTATATTTGATCAAAGACTATTTAAAATAAAATTCTCTATTACAATGAAATGTATGTGATGACAAAGACCACGCATCAAAGGGAAATCATAACTCGCCAATTTTGGGTTAAAATCATTTTATACCAAAAAAGGCCTTTTGTTGTACATTTTATTCTTCATAATAAATCTTTTTGTATTGTCTGACACTTGCGTGGTTTTGTTTGTATTTTATTTAAAAATATATGTTGTATTTTCGATTATTTTTTGTATTTGAAACCAAAGAAATGTTAAATTGTTGTGACAGTATGATGGAACTTTAGAATGTATGGTGTTATTTTGACCGAGATTTCTTAGTATGTTTACTTAGTATTTTACATTTTATTCTCTTTATGTTTAAAAGCTTTGAATCACGTCGGGGTGACCAATTTGGGATGTGTACTATGGTCGTGGTGGCCGAGTGGTTGAAGCGCTTGCCTTCGAAACCGGCCGGCTTGTACCTCTAAATCTTAATATGAAAAAGATTTATGTGCAATTTTTCACAACACCACTGGCTAAAAACGGTGAAGGAAAACATCGCGAGGAAACCTGCATATCGGAAAAGGGTTCTAAAAATCCTTTAAAAATGTGTGAAGTCCCCAATCCGCACTAGGCAAGCGTGGAGGACTATGCCTAATCCCTCTTTTGAGGAGACCTTATCCCAACAGTGGGCAGTAATGGGTTGGTACAGATACAGATACATATCTATTCATTATACTTGATTTCGCTGCATCGGGACTCCCCTTATTAGTAACCAAATCAAACATTAATAATCCTAGCTTGAACAGATGGCTGACTTCAGTGCAATCTGAATCGAAGATAAAAGGCCTTATCTCGTCTAAATACTTACATCGGAAATTAGGTTCTATGCTCTTCATTTTAGGAGTTATATTGGCTTCTTGTAAAGCAGGAAATTGAGACGTTAAGATTGTGAATTCGTGATTTAACCTCGAAGTAAGACATCGAAATGCAAATCGTACTAAGTTAGCATTGGAACTGCACTTCTGTTAAGGAACCATTGCACTAACAATAATATTTAAGAGGTTCCGTTTTGTTCTATAAACATATCATACCTAAAGATAATCTAAAATTGCTTTACTTCAGTCATTCTGAAAACATTATGATTATGAAATTTGTAGCAAATTTAGATATCATTTTAGACATTGGAAAATCTTAGACCATCTGTATTTAAGTTATTTTATTTGGTGAAAATAAAGATTAATTTAGTTGTTGTTTTCTATATCAAACATTTAGTAAGATTATTTTAAGTATAAACATTATTTGTGTGCGAACAAGTCAATTCCCATTATTTAGTCTCAATTTTCATCATGTGTTTCCATTTTTACCATTAATAATAATTGTATTTAATGAGCTCTAACTTGGCAGGTCGAACGCGCCCTTAAGTAAATGATGAGGAAGCTTTTGAACTATTATGCTTATGTTACATCCTTCTACCTTACTTAAACTTATAATTCTATTTAAACAAAGCTTTTGTTTGTTTATTTGTATTTCATGAAACTTTTTTGACTAACTTCCCAAAGTGTATCAAGTTGACTTTTTTTTCGTGTGACCTCGCTTTACTTTGGTATGGACCGATTTCGATAATTATTTTTTCTAAATGGATACTTTGGACGTAAAGTCAAATAAATTGATAAAGATAGTAAGAGAAGAATAAAGAGAGAGATGTAACTAGTACTTTTAGTGCTATTCGTGAAAATGGTGTATTAAATTTTTGTTAAAAATATAATTCGATAAACTCTATGTACATTTTTTTTGTATTTAGCTCTAGTTTTAATTTCTTGATATTTTCCATTACTTAGAACACCCCGTATAATCCCTAACTCCTTACGAAAGAAACTCCAAACTTGGCGCTTTTGAAACCATAATGTCTCCCTATAATTACGTCGTAAAAGGTTCTAACTCAGAACTATCTCGACAAAGCGATGGTATTAGAGACTCAATTGTTATAAGTTACAGCTATGGAGCTAAGACAACTGGAAACAACATCGTGAAGAACAGTGAAGGAAATCGAAAGGCTGTAAAAACACTTACATATTAGAGAAAGCTTTTTTGTGTTTTTACTTTTTGTATTTTATACAGGGTGTCCCAGAAAGTAGTGATACTTAGTTACTATTATTTAGTAGTGACATTTACTTTCTGAGACACCCTGTATTGTTAGGAGCTGAGGTTCGGGAACAGCTGAAATATCATCAGATGGAGTTCATCCGTATTATTTGGAACCACCACGGTCATCCACGATCCGTTTCAAGAATACTTTTTTGCCACGCACCATCCGGCTATGGAATGAGCTCTCCTCTTCGGTGTTTCCCGAGCGCTATGACTTGTCCTTCTTCAAACGAGGCTTGAAGAGAGTCCTTAAGGGTAGGCCGTAGGTAGCGGCCCCGCAATGTATTTTGGTAATGCAGAGGTCCATGAGCGACGGTAACAGCTTACGATCAGGTGGCCCGTTAGCTCGTCTGCCTGCGTGGCAATAAAAAAAAAGTAACGGTGACCACTTACGACCATAGTGTGTCTTTAGAGTAAGGAAACTCCTCACTCTAGAGCCCGAATTTATATAGGATGGTTTTGTAACTTTGTCCCAGCCGTGCAGCAGCCCAGCAGTGGAGTGAATGACCTACTGAAATACATCTTAGCACTATTTTTATTTTTTGGATCCGTTAAACTTATTTTTCTGACATTGTATGGAAAACGTACGACTATCGAAACGGACTTCCATACTACGACGCATATTTTCTACAACTGCTTCCTCAAAAATATGACACACACAATCAACCTATTTTGAAATGGCTGTTGTTTCCAGATATTTTAGTTCAATGGTAAGAACTAAACAGTCCCTAAAGTTAGGCCTTACATAATCATTTGAGTTAAAATGTAACTACGGACAGTAATTGAGAATCACCCACCGAGTTTAGGGTCGTATGAATAAATTGAATTTTAAACAGGACCCTAAAACTGACTGATTTACTTTGACTATAGTCAAATTGATTTAGTAATATAGAATCACAATATTTGGTGTTATTTGTAAAAGTATTTATCCCTCCTTTGCTAATATAAGGACTACATGACTATATCACCCAAGAGCAGATCCCAGTTTTTGGGTAGGTAATAAATAAAAAATAAAATTAGCCTTTATTCAGACAAAAATGATTACCAAACAAATATACATTACTAACGCTAAACAAAAACAAAACTTAATCTAAAAAAATTAACTTAATCTAAAGTCTGTGTGCCATTTCTGGCAAAGGTCTCCTCCAGCTGACTCCATTGTTGCCGGTCAGTAGCAGCTCTCGTCCACGTACTGCCAGCAAAGGTTTTTATTTCGTCCACCCAGCGTCTGAATGGTCTTCCCAGTTTTCTTTTATTATGTCTAACAAACCAGTGTGTTATGCTCTTCGCCCATTTTCCTTTTCCTCTGATAAGAAAACGTGGTATATACTTCTCATGATATACTCAGAACTGCAGACCTGGCTGCTGAGTAGCGGGGCTAAATGGAAAATGGAAAACTAAATTTAAAAATGTAAAATTATACCACTGAATAAAGAAACATGATTCATTTAAATCACTTTTGGTCATGTCGTAGCAGGAAAAATCGTGCAGGGCCGAGTCTTAAACGTTTCAGAAATATTATGTTTGAAACAATTAAATTATAAGTCACATTTTATAAGAGAGTTTTACCAGGCAGGGGTTTTTTTTTTTTTTTCAGTTGGAGGAAATCACCGGATCCCCGGGGTATGTGGGAGTTGAACCGCACTAAAACCTCCAACCGCTCACACTCAGCGCCCGAACCCCGGCTGAGGCCAGAACCCAGCACGGGGTTTGGAGGGACGGCGCGACGCGTTACGCCACTCTTTCCCGTCGCTCCGTCCCCGGACGCCGAACCGGTAGCCGCCGGCGAATACGGCCACCGGCTCTCTCGGTCGGCGGGCTTTCCGAAGCCCGCCAAGATGGGACCGCGTGCCACCCTCCCACGGAATACCCCGCTGGGTCAGAACCAGCGTGGGTCGGGGAGCGCGGTCTACCATCCCCCGGTCGCTCTTGCTTAAGGCGCGTGCTGAGCGAGACACGACGCCTTCTTGGGTCCCCGCTCGCACTCACATGCGTTGGGGACCCGAAACTCTTAGGGGGCCAGATTCCGAGCGAGATCCCGGTTCCGCCCCCCTGCTCGACGAGCATCGCCTTCCAGGACTCGTCGCTCTCGAGCATCGACGCCGCGACGCTCGGGAGCGACTAGTCCGGTCCTATTTTCCTGACCAGAACACAACGCTGCCGCTCCCATGCGGGGCAGAGCGAGCGTATGCTCTGGCGTGTTCTGGTCGCTACCAGGCAGGGGTAGCATGGCATAAATACACCCACTCCTTTTTACCAGCAAATAGTGGCATAAATACTGGGTGTATTCTCCTTTTGGAAGTCAGTTAAAAGCAAACTCAGACTAAATAAAATTATCATTGAAGATAAATAGAAAAGAAAACATAAATATGTACATAACTTAACTATCTTAATATTCATGAAGATTTCATTAAGACAATATTTGAATATTCCGTTCACTGCTCCCTAAATATTTGTCAACAAGTTCTTTTTTATTAAACACAATATTTTTTATGTTTGTCACATCATTATAAACAAAAAAAACATTAAGTTCTCGAAAATCTTAAGAACATAATCCTTGAAACTAAACCACTTCTAAAGTCTTAATTCCACTTAAAAGCTAGACTCAAAAACACGAAAAGAAACGAGACGACAATACGTTAAGCACCTAAGAGTGATAAAGACGAAAACACGTTTGGGAGATATTGGAAAACATTTCGAAGACGTTTGGAAAAACAAAGAATATCACTTAAAACTTTGGAGTCCATCATTAGACACTTGTGTGACATCAAAGGCGAAGTTTGGGGACAAGCAGAGATTAGATTTCTAACGGGATATATGAATTGCTAGATATGCCGTTTGGTATTAAAAATGCCCCAGGTGCTAAACATTAGCTATAGCTATCGGCTTTAGAAATTAGTTGAGTTTGGATATGTATAATATCGAAATGAATTTTAAAATGAGTTCCTAAGCATAACTCAATAACGCATGGACCAATTAGGCCATTTTTTTAAATTTTCTTTGAAGTTCAAGTACCTGTGGTTATTAAGGCGAGAAAAATCCTAATAATTGTCGGAAAAAAGGTATAATCTTAGTTGCTGTATGGTCCACGCAGACGACAACGAGGACAGCAGCTAGTTTTTATCAATTTCATGTCTCAATCAAGGGACCATCAACACATTAGTATTAGCAGGAAATTCCTGTATGGGTAAGTGCCTTGTCATTGCAGAGGTTCATAAGCGATGGTAGCCACTTACCATATCAGGTGGGTCGTAAGCTAATTTATCTTGCAATTTAAAAAAATATAGACTCATCCAGAACCCATAAATATGAAGTAAATATTTTTCTTGTCTTTTATTCTGTTTTTATTCTATTTTGCTTCTTTATACTCATTTTTTAAATCTTTTGACTTCTATTCTTGAGAACTAAATTAAACCAAAAAAGATAAATTACCCATCTTTAAAAATTAAGCTAGAGACACTCACACCTTTATTTTTAATAGGTAGAAATGGGAGGAGAGGAATACGAATGTAAAAGTACTGATAACTCTCCCGCGCGTCCGAACCTCTGCCAAAATCCAACGCAGGGGTATACATGACGGTGTGACACGTTACGCACTACGGCATTCTTTACCATCTCATTTATCAATATTTAGTTAGTAACGAATTGTTAGAATATAAAATAGATTTAAAAAAATAGTTTTACTTATCTCTTAGTCTAAGTTTTATTCTCATTTAAAGATATAGACACATCCAGAACCCCTAGTTCCAAGTTTGCTCAGGATAAAATATTCCGTTTGCAAAGCAATGTTTTAGAAATAAACTTGTGTTTAAGTCTTCGAATATACGTTTGGGAATTCAGTAATTGGTGCCTTTACCTTTGAGAGTACCAACATTAACATAAGTATTGTAAATGCATTAGTATAATTTGCAATTTTAATTCTTTGAATTTAGGAGAAAAATAATTTGAATTTCAGAACGTTTTATGATCCTTACTCTAATCAGTTTCATTTTGTTTATTGTTTACTATTTTGGAATGGAATGAGTTTTTTTATTTTATTTTATTTTACATTTTTAGGAAAACTTACAGCTAGGTACAAATGTAGTTAGAAATACATAGTGACTTATGGCTAATTACAAGTTCTCACAAATATGCATACAAAGAACAAGTTAAAAATAGTTCGAATCATGCATTCGAAAAAATGAATTAAAAGCAAGAAAGGCATAGACGCTAAAGAATATATAAAATTATAAAGTATAATGTAAGGTAAAAAAAAAACAATCTATTTTGAAGATTACAGCTAGGTGTGGCAAGATAACGTAATAGCTGGCTACTGTTCAAGTATAATTATTTGAGATATATTTTAAGATTATGAGAAGATATAGTAAATATATCTATGTCATGCTCATGTGCTAAGGTGTTAGAAGCATTGCTTGTTCTGACCATAAATGTGTTTCTCCTATAAGCAGTTCTTATGGGATTCGTTAGTTATTCATTAGGTACTCACATTTGCAATGGTACTATCAAGTCGGATAGCAAAAATTAAATGAAACTGTTCTTCATAGCCAGAATTCTGTTAACTGCCAGTATTAAAGAAATTTTCATATCAGAGCAGTTCACATAATATACAACACCACTGGCTAAAACCGGTGAAGGAAAACATCGTGAGGAAACCTGCATGTCGGAAAAGAGTTTTAAAAATCCTTTGAAGATACGTGAAGTCCCCAATCCGCACTAGGCAAGCGTGGTGGACTATGCCTAATCCCTCTTCTGAGGAGACCTGAGCCCAACAGTGAGCAGTAATGGGTTGATACAGGATACATAATATACTCCTGCGTCCTAACTGTTCACGCTTGGCTTGCTTTCCCTATACGTGTTGAGGTCAAATTAGGAAATTAGAATTGTATTTAATGACCGGGAACTAAGTTGTACTTGGAATGGGTGAGCTCCATTTTTGATATGTATATTTTGGTGGCAAAAAATGAGATCGATGAATATTTTTTTCTTCTGTGGTGCAATTGTTAAAAAACCAACCTTCGAAAAACAAGAGGTTATAAGTTGACTGTATTTTTGACCGAATTCAAAAAAAGAGGAGGTTCTCAATTCATCTGTTTTTTTTTTATTGCCATGTAGGCAGACGAGCCAACGGGCCATCTGATCGTAAGTGGTTACCGTCGCTCATGAACCTCTGTTATGTCAGGGGACACTGAGGGGTCGCTACCTACGACCTAACTTTAAGGACCCTCCTCAAGCCTCGTTTGAAGAAGGACAAGTCATAGCGCTCTTTTTATGTTTGTTCCTTCATAACTTTAGTTTAGCTGGACTGATTTGAATAATTCTGGTGTCAGATGAAAGGTGATGGTTTTCATAGGGACTCATTTTGTTTTAATATTGAACAAGTGATTTTGAATCTTGGTTGAAAAATGTGAATTTTTATGGACAGGATTTCAATGGAAGTCGGTCGTTTTCATTTTTGACAAGCTTTAGGTTAACTTGCACTGAATGTAACTGTGAAAATTCAAGTATAATCTTCCAAGCTAAATTTGACAAACTTCCTGGTTTCCGATTGAGTTGACATTTTGCACGCTGATGTAATATTGACAATGCCACAATATGACAATATGATGGATTCGGAAGGTAGTCATAGGAACTCTTGTGGTAATCAAGTTAAACCCGTCGTGTTCAGGCTCGTTTTAGCCAGCATTCTACTACTACATGATATCCAGAATCTTAAAAGTTTTTGGAACGAAGTTCCTTATCGTGCGGTATCGAAAGGGTGCTAGACGGAAATTCTTATGAAAAAGTTGTCAATTTTTTTTTTGTTTTAGGTGATTATCGCTAGATGGCGCTGTGATTAAAATCTTTTAAAACAATTCCTTTTTTGTTTTATATGATTAATGCTAGATGGCACTGTGATTAAAATATTTTATTTAAGTTATAATTAAGTAACTTTAATAAACTAACTAATTATTATAACTTACAAAAATAAAATTTTATTACAATTCCCTCACTAATTAAACGAAAGGAACTTCGTTCCATCCGGGTGTCCCTTGACACCTCTCAAGTTTTTTATTTAAAGTATTCTTTCAAGGTTTTTTTGTAATAAAAATTTTTTTAACGTCAAATGACATATCTTGATACACAAGCGTTAAACATACTTTTAAATTACTTCTCAATTAACATTAAATTGAACACAATCTGAACATAACTTCTTATCTTTATTTTACGTTCAACAAACAAACATTGCGTGTTATAATTACTGTGTACATAAAGAGAGAACGTGATTTCGCCATTACCAACAGAAAATGTGGGCAGTTACGTTGCCACGTCCCAAGGGGATTCCAAACGGTGGCCCCAAGGAATTCTATTGTAGGGTGACCATGAGATTATCATAAACTTTCCTAACAACTGCCATAAGTGGCTTTAGTTTATAAATAATAACTTTACTTAGCTTTTTTAATATAAGCCTTATCTGGCTTTGAATTAAAAGCAGTAAGTTATACTATAATGTATATTATGATAAAATGGAGGGATATAAATTTCCATGGCTATGTTAAAAAAACTTGAGAGGTGTCATGGGACACCCGAATAGAACGAAGTTCCTTTCGATTAAAAGTTATCTTATAATTTATTTTCCTAACGTAACGCGCGATAAGGAACGTGTTTTAAAAGATTTTGATCACAGCGCCATCTAGCGATAATCATCGTGATTGAAATGAATACGTTTTACTTCAATATTGAAAGTGAAACGTGACTAATAATTAATTTCTTCTATATTTCTGTATCTAATTATGTATTCTATCTTAAATCTTTCACACATAGTTTTCACGACAAAATTATCTTTTCAAATTAAATGTAAGCAAACCCAAAATGGCCATAGCAAAACTTTCTGCCTGTATCAAAATAAACTATCTACAATTTCTCCAAAATCATCGTCACATTAGTAACCCTTTCACAGCGGCTAAGCACACGTAAGACCGGCGGACCATTGCCGGACCATAATTAATCACTGAGCCTATTGACAGAAGCCGATTTTGTAGCGAATATGGGGATGCCACAAATAGTATCGAGAATTGTAAAATTCTTCTTCCGCACTTGGGTAATCATGCTGAGTCCTTTTCACTACTACAGCAATTCTTTTAATTTTTATTTGTTAATGCTGTTTTTTCTTAGCTTAATTTTAGACTAATTATGTTAATCTTTATTATTGTTGTAGTTCTGAACAAAATTATTTTCTTTCTTTCTTTTTTCTTTGGTGTTGCTTCATTTAACTAGGTAAGAGAAGATTTAAATACAGTAGATCGTAGGTAGCAGCCCTATGGTAAATCCTGGAGTAGAGCGAGGGTAACCACTTATCATCAAGTGTCATAGCTTCTCTACGTAAGCAAGTTTTATCGTGGTAGTTAAAAATTTGAGTAAATTCTGGTAAAGTTTCCTTTCTCACAATTAGTTTTAAGAAATCATGTAGTAGGTAATCGGTTATGGCTCCCAATTCCGTGGCATTAGAAGCTTAAAGGCAGTAACCACTTACCATTTCATTGTAGACTAGTTTTTTCGGTATAGTTAGTTCCGTACGGGAGGTCGCGGGTTCAAATCCGGCCGGCTTGTACCTCTAAATCTAAATGTGAAAAACATTTATGTGCAATTTTTCACAACACCACTGGCTAACAACGGTGAAGGAAAACATCGTAAGGAAACCTGCATGTCGGAAAAGGGTTCTAAAAAATCCTTTGAAGATATGTGAAGTCCCCAATCCGCATTGGGCAAGCGTGGTGGACTTTGCCTAATCCCTCTTCTGAGGAGACCTGAGCCCAACAGTGGGCAGTAATGGGTTGGTTACAGTAGTTTATTTTTGGTGCAGTTAAAAGTCTAATAAGTATACCTACGTAATAACAGATGAGTCATAGGCTCATTTAAATATCTTCTAATATATAAAATTGTCGTGTCACGGTGTTCGAACTTGAACTCCTCCGAAACGGCTCGACCGATTTTGATGAATTTTTTTGTGCGTATCCGGTACCTATGAGAATCGGCCAACATCTATTTTTCATCCCCTAAATGTTAGGGGTAGTCCACTCCTAATTTTTTTTTTCGGCGCAGACGAAGTTGCGCGAGTCAGCTAGTATAAAATATATTTTTTCCCTAAAATGTTTGTCAGCCCTAAAGGTACACCTGACTGAGGACATTCCAACCCGCGTTCGGATGAAAGGGAAATTATTAATGTTTTCCT
Source organism: Trilocha varians (assembly GCA_030269945.2). NCBI lineage: Eukaryota > Metazoa > Arthropoda > Insecta > Lepidoptera > Bombycidae > Trilocha > Trilocha varians. Next base: position 8,970,052 of record AP028273.1, on the reverse strand, counting down.
ATCGACTGATTTGTGGCTTATTATCGACTTGCAATTATTTTAGCTGAACGTAAATTCGGAAGGTTGGGAAATTTTCCGAATATTTTCAGTGGGAGCCTTATTACTTGCGGTGGATTTTGATCAGCTTTTGCTGGTGTTGTTGTGTGGGTAATATAATAGAAAAGAAAGGAAATATTATAGTATTAAAATACCAAATAATGTTTACAAAATAACTTGTCCTTCTTCTTCTTGTTCTTTTTCTTCAAACGAGGCTTGAGGAAGGACCCTCGTCCTTAAAGTTAGGTCGTAGGTAGCGACCCCTCAATTTCCTCTGACATTGCAGAGGTTCATGAGCGACGGTAATATTTATGGGCAATTTACCAAAACATTGTCTTAATTTGGTGAAAAAAGGAAAACATTGTGAGGAAACCTGCATATTAGGGTTTAAAATCCCTTCGAAAATATAATGGGTGGGCAATCTAACGTTTGCATTTTGAACTACCGTCTTTTCAGATGAAGCCCAAACCTCGGAGACCTTCAATAAGCAAAATTGTCGCATCTGGGGGTCGGAAAATCCTCACGTCACCATTGAGAAACCAATGCACCCACAAAGAGTTACGGTTTGGTGTGGGTTTTGGTCCGGCGGCATCATTCGAAAATGAACAAGGAGCCGCCGTTACGGTCAATGGCGAGCGTTACCGTGCCATACTCAACTAATTATTATTTCTAAAAGTTGAAGAGTATGACATGGACGACATTTGGTTTCAACAGGATGGCGCAACATGCCACACAGCCAACATGACAGTCGAACTTTTGGAAAATGCAAACTTTATATGGCCCACCCCTTATGAAGTTCCCAAACCGTATTGGGCACAATTTAAGCATGATGCACTCTGCCTGAGACACCTACTAAGCACTAAGCAATTAATTTTCACTTCCGTTCCCTTGAAAAACTTACACTAATTTGTTTTCTCAAATTATGATTGCATTGCCCATAAATCCAATAATGCCCAAACAAGCCATAACAGGTCCGTTTAATTTTTAAACAGCGCATATCTTTGCAACAATTCCGGCGGAGTATCTGTTCGGATCCAGTATTTCATTTCGGCGGGCCCATTGTGCCCGATGATAAAGGAGAGCTGGCCCTTAAGCCGCGCCCTTTAATACGATGCCTGCTTACCTGTCGTCATAGAGCATTGGAGAATAGAGTGTACATATTTTTTGGGTGAATTTTTGGAACCAAGTTCCTTATCGCGCGTTATCGAAAGGGGGCTACGGATGGGGGGGGACGGAAATTCTTATGAAAAAGTTGGCAGGACACTTTTTTTGTTTTAGATGATTATCGCTAGATGGCGCTGTTCTTAAAATATTTTATAAAACAATTCCTTATTTTTTTTATATGATTTGGTTACGCGGTTTTTAGCGTAGCTTGCCGTCTCGTTCTCGCTTGCTTAGTCTTGGTAGGATGAAGAGAGGTGGCGAACTGTCATCGCACGTCGCTGCCGTCGGCAGTTGGTCTCGGATAGCCTGAGACGACTCACGCGCATTTTATCGCGACCGCATCCCGCATTCAACCACCGCTCAGTTCACCTTTCGCTATTGAAGCGCGCGCGCGTATCGCATTTTTCTCAAGATCCCTGGCCGCGGCCGGCTGTTTATGTGAACTCAATAACCTTTACGAACAATATAACTTGGACAGTGTCGTAATTCAGTGTGTGTGTGCCCGTGTTGAGCTGCGACATAAGGTAAGTCACCTCAATTTACTTGCCAAGACGCCACGCATCAGGGACCTGACGGCACGTATAGCTTCGCCAGTTGCAACGCACAAAGACATTGTTCGGGCTATATTTTTCTTCGCATTATTTCTTCGCACCACGCCTAAATACAGTCCACTTATTATATCATCTCGCATCCACACATTGCGACCTCAAGTTTGAGGCTGCACCTCATCGCATATATTTTACGCATCTATATATTTCGGCCTCAAATAATCTTGAGGCCGAACGCACCGCTGGCCTTTGTAAGGTCCATGATTAATGCTAGATGGCACTGTGATCAAAATATTTTATTTAAGTTAATAAATAATAAAATAAAATTTTATTACAATTCCCTCACTAATTAATCGAAAGGAACTTCGATGCATCCGGGTGTCCCTTGACACCTCTCAAGTTGTTTTGCAATATTTTTTTAATTGTATCCGATTTCAAACGAATGAGGTATTAGTAACTAACCAATCCGTGCATCTTACAAATGGATATGATATAGATTATATAGCATGCATCAATAAATGAACTTTCCAACAATGAAATATTTTTTCAAATCAGACCAACGGTTTCTGAGTTTAACGCGTTCAAACAAACTTTACAGTTTTATAATATTAGTAAAGATTTATAGCACGGAATAGTAACAATAGTGGAAACAAGCAAACAATAAGCATCTTGAAAACCGATTGATAAGTTGTTCTAAATTGTAAAGTCAAATTTCATGTAATAGAGAAACCATGGAAACCAAATGAGAAAAGAAAATGTCAGTGGCGATGCAAAACATCATAATTTTTAATACTTTCATGCATTTTCAACGGGTTCTTACCACGATATTTAATTAATTGAGTTGTCTCGATATTTCAACGTTGTTGCAAACGTCATGATCACAAGAAAAGTGGATACTGCGGGTCGATTTAAGAGCAAACAAATCTGTCTACCCTCTTTCTCGTTCGCTTTTGGGTAGTACCACTGAAACTCGAATTCACATCACGACACACCACACTCACTGTATCTACAAGACTCTCTGAGCATGAACCCTTAGTGACTGTTGTACCAACCCGTTGAAAATGCATGAAAGTATTATAGAAAATCGCGAGTGTCTGAATAAGTTTATAATATTTAATACTCTTAATGCATCTGCCCTGCCGTAAAATGTATTTACGAATTTTCTAAATCATTAATTATACTTTCCCTCCTTAATTCCTTTCTTTTCATATTTTGTCCTCTCTGCAACAAAATCGATTCTATGTAACATCTTTGAAAATAATGTGAGCTCTGAAAGATAATACTTTGCCGCGGATGAAACAAAATTAAAATTCATAAATCTGTGAAACCCACGCCTTGTATAATAATAATGCTATTTCATATAATTTTATTCCGTGATAGATGTGACTCTATTATTCGTTAAATAATATTTATGATTAGATTTTTCAAATGTCTCAAGAATGGCTAGATTTAAGTCTTGATTGAGTATTCCATTTAAGAGGATACTCCAGGGCTTAAGTTACGTATCATTTTTTTTATTTAATTATGTAACCTACGAACATCTGTAGCAACCCATTAGTGCCCACTGTTGGGCTCAGGTCTCCTCCGAAGAGGGATTAGGCATAGTCCACCACGCTTGCCCAGTGCGGATTGGGGACTTCACATATCTTCAAAGGATTTTTAGAACCCTTTTCCGACATGCAGGTTTCCTCACGATGTTTTCCTTCACCATATTTAGCCAGTGGTGTTGTGAAAAATTGCACATAAATCTTTTTCACATTCAGATTTAGAGGTACAAGCCGGCCGGATTTGAACCCGCGACCTCCCGTTCGGAAGGACGCGCTTCGACCACTCGGCCACCACGACTACAGAACCACACCACACCTACGAACATCTCAACGTATAATTTTATCAAGCCAGTTCCCTAGTTTAAATCGTAATTTAATATATTAGTATCTTAATTTAAATCTTTCTGTTAATAATTTATAACTTGCGTGTGTGTCTTTGAATATATGCCTGTAGCCTGTTGCTAAGTATATTATTTTATCAACCTATTCCCTAAGTAGTCTCATATATCTTTACCCTGAGCCAGCTGGTGAAGTAACAGTAGCCACTGGCTAAAATTGTTACAAGGGTGACGCTATTGAATCTTCATCACAAAAGGTTGTTAGGTTCTGTCATATACTTTAGTTTTACCATTTACTAGTAACGTACGTTTTTGGGATCGTATTTTAGACTACTCATTTTTTTATTGCAATGTAGATAGACGAGTCAACAAGTTACCAGATAAATGATAACCGTCGCTCATGGACCTGTGCAATCTCAGGGGACATTACCTACCCACAACGACCTACGTTTAATGACCCTTAAGTCTTGTGTGGTTATTTCATAAGACTAACTAATAAGAGTTTTTTATCAAAGATAATCGAGATTTGATATTTATTTATTTATAAAGGACACCAACATGTTATACACCCGAACATGCAATACAGGTATATTAAGAGACTACCAGTATAGACTTAATGCTTTTATAGGTGCCGACTGCATGCCTATTTTAAATTAGAGGTGAAAGACCGTACAATAAAAAAAAAAATATAAAGTTAAAAAATATAAAAAATAAAATTAAAAAGCGAAAAATAATATGATTTAAAAGTTAACAAGTAAAAAAAAAATAAAACAACAATAGCAATAAAAAAAAGGAGAAACATAGTGAGTACCTATATGTAAACTTTCTACTTGGACTCATCGAAATCATCCATGGCATGCCTTAAGACGGCTTAAGAGATCGTATCAAACATAACAAATGCTGGTACAACTCACTATGACGAAAACCAAGTTGCAGTTACTTCTAAAATAAAAATTTAAATAAAGAATTAAAAAATTAAACTCATTCTTCCGCTCGATTTTAAACTAATATCAGAGTTATTTAATTTGTAAAATCCTTTTAAACAAACACAGGCTGTTTATAGTAAACGTACAAAAAGCAATACTTAGCATACAGGCCTCGGGCTCGCTTCCATTCTATGCAAAGTTTCCGTTTATCTTGTAGTGTGACTACACTTTGGAGAACATCTGAGATTTTTACTTTAGTTTTAAAAAAATAAAAAAAATTGAGATGTGTCATGGGACACCCGAATAGAACGAAGTTCCTTTCGATTAAAAGATGTCTTTAAATCTTTTTTTTTTTCCTAACGTAACGCGCGATAAGGAACGTGTTTTAAAAGATTTTGATCACAGCGCCATCTAGCGATAATCATCTAAAACAAAAAAGTGTCGTGACAACTTTTCGTAACATTTTTTTCCGTCTAGCCCCCTTTCGATAACGCGCGATAAAAAACTTCGTTCCAATTAAAAAAAGACTTATTAGAAACAAGATTTTAAGATCTTGGATATCATAATAAAAGCAACCGAGAAACGATGGCTCTATCTTGTTTAGTACAGGATTTCCTAATACCACCTTTGACTTTGTCATCAGATCGGCATCCATGGAAAACCTTAAGTTTGTCAAATCTAGCTCGCAAGATTCTACCCGAACTTACTTAGTTACATCCAGTGCAAGTTAATGTGAAGCATGTAAACAAAACTTATTCAGACACTCGCGGTTTTCTATAATACTTTCATGCATTTTCAACGGGTTCTTACAGCAATATTTAATTAATTGAGTTGTCTCGATATTTCAACGTTGTTGCAAACGTCATGATCACGAGAAGACTGGATACTGCGGGTCGATTTAAGAGCAAACAAATCTGTCTACCCTCTTTCTCGTTCGCTTTTGGGTAGTACCACTGGAACTCGAACTCACATCACGACACACCACACTCACTGTATCTACAAGACTCTCTGAGCATGAATCCTTAGTGACTGTTGTGTTTAGCACTGGATTCCACATACTCGACAATCTGAAGCCGTCACCTCTGTTAAAAGTGCTATGTCTTGAAATCTCGATAGCTTCTTTTCGCGGTCGCGGTAAGAACCCGTTGAAAATGCATGAAAGTATTATGTAAAAAAAAACTGCAAGTACCTACCGATTCCAATTGAAACACCACTTCGAAACCACGCATGTAAATGTATAAACTGCATGTATTTAATGGTTTAATGGGATGTAACACTAACGAGGTAACCGACACATTAGCAATTAGGATTGTGTAAGCATAGTTACACTGTCTCTTTGGTCAGCTCGTTAGTCAGGTAGGTGTGTAGGATTTCAGAGTACCGTTTTATAATTTTTGATTCGTTTTTGTTAAAGAGGATAGAGGTTTTAAATATTATTACTGTACAATAGTAACAATTGTGTTTTTGCTGAAGTTGTGGTGGCCGAGTGGTCGAAGCGTTTCCTTCCGAACGGGGGGTCGCGGGTTCAAATCCGGCCGGCTTGTACCTCTAAATCTCAATGTGAAAAAGATTTATGTGCAATTTTTCACAACACCACTGACTAAAAACGGTGAAGGAAAACATCGTGAGGAAACCTGCATATTGGAAAAGGGTTCTAAAAATCCTTTGAAGATATATGAAATCCCCAATCCGCAATGGGCAAGCGTGGTGGACTATACCTAATCCCTCTTCTGAGGGGACCTGAGCCCAACAGTGGGCAGTGGTGGGTTGGTACAGTGTTTTTGTTATTGTGGTCTTTTAGTATTGTTGTTAAACATTGCAACTTTACAATGTGCTCGTGTTACTAATAGTAACTGTACATAAATTGAGCACCTACCATAGTTTTCTCTACACCACCTTTGGTTGACTGGTAAAGAATGCCTTAAGCATTATGTCCGCCATTGTACTACATATTTACGTGCATAAAGTTTAATAAATAATAGTAGGTTAAATTATATTAAAGATCAAATAATTATACTACTTAAGGTATACTAGGTACATGTACGTTAATGCAAAGGGTAGTCTAGTTTTTGTCCAAAAAAGAGTGTAATCTAAAAATCGACTGAAACAATTTCGTAAATGTAATAACCAATTGAAAGCTTTGTTTTTTTAGAGTTTCATAGACAATGATTGTACTATATAAAGCCGCGTGATTCAAAAAAAAATTGCCGTCAAAAGTAAGATTTTCCATCCTCCTATTTAAAAAAAACCATGGTCACCCTACATATCGTAAGAAATAGGAATTGCAACGTTCGCTTTTGCATATCAATGTGGAAGTTTCGACAGTTCTTGTGGATAAACATGCATTGTACGGATAAGTTTAAACCGTTCGTCGTATTAGTGTTACTTTATGTTATTTGACAGTTTCGATGCTTTGAAGGCATTAGAAGAAAGTATTATATGATTATCGTGTTTCTTTAAAAGGAGTTGTTCGTCGTCAGCTTATCTTACAGAAAAAAAAATATGTATAAGGCCCACGCAGACGATGTCGCGGGCAGCAGCTAGAAGGTATATAAAAACGAATTGCTGTTCATTCTTGCTAAAACTCGAGAACGGTTGAACCGATTTGACTAATTTTAATATATTCGTGAAATATTTATGGAAATCCAGGAAAGGCTTATACGGTGAAAAAAAATATTTCCCCGCAGATGGAGTATATGGGAATCGAACCGCACTACAACCTTCTGTCACATAAATTCAGCATCCATACATGGCACAACGCGTTACGCACTAGAAGTATCGTGATTCAAGGTTTGGAAAGAAGTAAATTAATAATTAGTCGTATTTTTATTACCAACCAATTAAATAACCCATTCCCAAAACATCTCTAAAAATAAATTCGAATTTAGAAACCTAATTCAAGCACCAACCCGCTTTAAAGCGCTTCAAAAATCACTCGTAAACACTACAAATAACGATCTCTGGAACACAGAAAATCTACATAACAGATGTCAAAATACATACAAAGCAAGGCCCCTGACTTTGACATAGCAGAGGTCCATGAACGGTAACCACTTACGATAGCCTGTTAAATCGTCTGCCTAAATGACAATTAAACAAAACACATACGGCAAATCATTTTTGCTGGGTGCAAAATATTTACTGAACTTTACAAAAGTTTAATTTGTAAAACTACCTAATCGAGATAAACCTACCTTGCACAGCAATAAGTTATATGTCAGCGATATATGGTTACCAATATATTAGTGAAATCTCCAGAATAATTATTTAAGGATCGCATTGTTAAGACAAAAAGGTGAAGTGTGAGTAGTGACTAGGAGTGACGAGGAGAGACGTAGGGGGGTTGATATGACGAAACGTAAGCCTCTTCGTGCAACGTGACGCGTCACCCCTCCCAACCAATCTCGTGCTGGGTTCTGTCCTCAGCCAGAGTTCGGACGCTGAACGTGAGCGGCAGAAGGTTTTCTCACATATCCGACACGGAAATCCAGGGAATTCTTCTTGTCCAAAAAAATAGAGCTTACTAACTGTATCTGTACCAACCCATTACTGCCCACTGTTGGGCTCAGGTCTCCTCAGAAGAGGGATTAGACATAGTCCACCACACATGCCCAGTGCGGATTGGGGACTTCACATATCTTCAAAGGATTTTTAGAACCCTTTTCCGACATGCAGGTTTCCTCGCGATGTTTTCCTTCACCGTTTTTAGCCAGTGGTGTTGTGAAAAATTGCACATTAATCTTTCAAATCAAATCAAAAAACATTTATTCTGAGCTATTAATAAATAAAAAACTTATATCTACAACTTAAACTTAATACAAAAAATGCCCAGAAACGGTTTCCGGCTCAGCAATGCAACATCTTTTTCACATTACTAACTGTACTTTGCTTTAACTTAACTTCTGCCAACTATTCTGTGTTCTAACCCCCAAAATTTTGTATCTGCAGCGCTGCAGCGGTTGTGCCAACATAGCGCTCGTTACCTGAAGAGCGCTAAATCGCTGAACGTCAGATTGGACAGTCGAGTGTGGTCCAATTTGTACAAGCCGCGGACGTATGTGACGGGTTCGGCTTCGTATGTGCGATGTTCGGTTGGTAAATATACTTATATTTACGTAAAGAGATCTATGAGTGCAAAATTTGGAGGTAAGATCTATGTTAAGAATTTCGTAGGATTCACGTGTCCTGCTGTGAAGTATCACTCGTTAGATCCTGACCTCAGACCTCTACCGTCGATGACGTGATGACGTGGTTTTAGTGTGGTTTGATTCCGGCATACCCATTCCGCAGGTTGGATGAAACTGGATGGATGCGATGGCCTCCTAGAAAGTATTCTGATTATATAATTCTGACCAGCTAAATATTTATCATCCTCATCTTTCTAATATAAAATGACTATGCCGAGTGCTGTGACCTTTCCTTCTATACTGGGGGACCGTGGTTAGCAGCCTCTGACATAACAGAGGACCTTGAGCTACAAGAACCACCTACGTTACAGATAGCCCATTAGCTCGTCTAATGACAATCCAAAAAAAATCTCCCGCAGAAATTTTACTGTGCGCAAAATATTCACAAAACTTTACAAACGTATCAATTGAGAAACTACCCAACCGAGACGAAACCTAGCACTTGTCAATAAGCTTTAGTACTGAAGACGGCGGATGTACGATATATGGAAAATTCCGCGTTCCTCCACATACTGCTTACTTCAATGCAGACGTCTTTTCATAAATACGGTAGGTAATATTAAAAGCGCTTCTTGGTGTGTTTATATTAAGATTACGAGTAATTATTGGAACGAAGTTCCTTATCGCGCGTTGTGAATGGGGGCTGGACGGAAAAAAATCTTACGAAAAGTTGTCATGACACTTTTTTTGTTTTAGATGATTATCGCTAGATGGCGCTGTGATCAAAATCTTTTAAAACACGTTCCTTATCGCGCGTTACGTTAGGAAAAAAATATAAAATACTTTTTAATCGAAAGGAACTTCGTTCTATTCGGATGTCCCATGACACCTCTCAAGTTTTTTATCATCATTATATTATTCCGTAGACGTGCCCTGCTGAACATAGGCCTACACTAAACCACACTTTTCTTTTCCATCTTTTACAAGAAAAAAAATCACCGGCTAAAATATGACTGTTGACAACCATTAAGCATAACCTCTTTCGGCTTCTATTTTTGTACTAGAAACAGTACTAAAGAGTTAAAAGTATTAATCTTTCTATTTTGGTACAGATACACGATAAGGCCAACTCACTAATAAGAGCATACGACTGCTCATAAGTATCACCATACAATCAATTCACTAATCCAAAATGGCCGCCAGCAAAACTTCATCAATAAAAACAAACTTCTGGCAATTTGCACATCGTTACTTTTGCATGCGACATTCGCGCTTATGAATACCGTTGACAACATGCTCCCCCCTTTGAAGGCAAAAGGAAAAGTCCCCATCCGTACCGAGACCAGAACATTTTCTCATCTATCCGGCTGTCGGGAAGTATTCTCGGTAGTATTCTGACAAGACATGCCTACGACGCGTGTTTACGTTGCCGTGTATGCGCTGGTTTATAGATACTGGAAGTAACTTTATTTCGGGACTCACTTGCTGTTGTTTTCTGAAATGTTCGAATAAATGTTTTATGGCATAAATAAATAATATAAATTTAAAAAATATACCACATACCATATGGACTGAAAAGTTCTGGAATGGCATCCTCGACCCAATAGCATTGGCAGACCTCTCAGATAGACGACCTATTCAGGGTCAAACAGTCACTGGATGCAGACAGCGTAGGACTTGTCGTTGTGGCGAGGATGTCGATATCATTTTCTATGCATTCGAGCAACCCAATAAGGGACTGGGCGTTGCAGGTCTTCTAACTAGCATTACCTATCAAAATATTGTGGCAGTTTCACTGTGATGGTATTAAAGTCTATTAGCCAGTGATCACAAAACATCAATTGGGCTGTCGGATTGCTTACCTGCTACGCAAAATTAAGCATAAAAAAACTTGAGAGGTGTCAAGGGACACCCGGATGGAACGAAGTTCCTTTCGATTAATTAGTGAGGGAATTGTAATAAAATTTTATTTTTTAAGTTGTAATAATTACTTAGTTTAAACTAACTAATTATTATAACTTAAATAATATAATTTGGTCACAAGCGCCATCTAGAATTAATCATATAAAACAAAATAAGGAATTGTTTTAAAAGATTTTAATTACAGCGCCATCTAGCGATAATCATCTAAAACAAAAAAAGTTCCGTCTAGCCCCCTTTCGATAACGCGCGATAAGGAACTTCGTTCCAATAAGCGCACAGTCCCAATACTGCATCAGAATTTTTCCACCAAAAAGCCTCAACAAATATATTATCAAAAATAAATACAACGCTGCACCTTCCAGTATCCCGCGATTCGTACGTAAGTTTTAACGAGGCAGGATTCCGCGATGATTCGGACGGTACACGCTCAACTCGAAATTAGTTTCGGGACTCAATTTTGTATGTCATACACACAAATCGAGTCGGCCAAATTAAACGTGTTACATTTCTATTAGAGTTTACAGACAGTTCGGTGATTACTTTGTTTTGTTTAGCATTTTTAGAACATAGTTTATGGAAAGTGCTTCTTGATGGGGCTTGAGGAGGGTCCTTAAAGGTAAGCGGTATGTAGCGGCCACGCAGTACCTCCAGACATTGTGGAGGTCAATGAGCGGAAGTGACCAAGTTTTTTTTTGGTCAGGAGGAAACCACCAGTTTTCTACCTCGCGGTTCGACTCCCACATACCCCACCTGCCAAGAGAAAAGAACGCATGTGTACGCTAAAACTTACGTATCGCCCAACCACCCCAGAAGGTAACTACTTACGATCATCTGCCTCGGAGCTCTGCCTACATGATAAAAAATCTTAGGTGATCAGTCCATTAATATATTGTACAATTTACATTTTTTTTTTATTGCGTGACAGATAATCGAGCCTACGGCCCACCTGATGGTATGCGGTCACCGTCGCTCATGAACCTCTGCAATGCCCGGGCAATGAGGGGCTGTTATCTATCGCCTACTGATACAGGACTTTTCTTAAACCTCGTTTAAAGAGCAATATGTCATAGCGCTCCGGGAACACCGCTTGACTGCAGTTAAGTTTTGAGTTTCACTTTGGTCACTTAGTCTTAGAACTAATTAAGGATTTCCAAAGCGATAGCTTGAAAACCAAGAAAGGACTGGGTAGAAATAATTATAGCGCAGACGAAGTGACATAGGTAAAATAAGACATCGACAAGTAAAAAGTCATAAGCAAAAATAATAAAAAATACTTCGTACCTTGTTAAATAAATATTTGCCTCGTAAACAACTTCTAGTTTTAAATTGGAAGCCTCTAAAGGGTTGACTTCACCGGAAGCCTGACGATAGCGAACGTAATGAAATATCCAAGGCAGCATCTTATAATTTTACTCTCAACTACAGTTCGTAAACAAACTCCAACGATCTTACATTTCGAGGTTTGTTCACAACTCACGACTTTGTTTATTTATATAATTTCTGCTGATACGCGCAATTTTATCTGCCTCGCAAAGAGATATATGCCTTTCTCGATTAATGGACTATTCAACACTCTTCAGCTTTATAATATTTGTATAATAGGGGTTTTGAGCGTCCCTTTCCCTGAAGGTTTCAGTAGACCGAACGTGTAAAAACGAGCGTAAAGAGAAGTTCTCTGAAAATATATTAGGTATATAGATGGCAATTTTACAATCAATGTGTTCAAAGAGCTATGGTTCCTTTTACAAACGAAGGTTAAAGAGAATCTCTAAATGAAAAGTAAGCCGTTCTGATATTACAGAGGTCGATAAGCAATAGTAATCATTTTTAATCAAGCATTGCTTATGGCCTTGAAAAACACGTATTAAAATGCAATGCAATGCAATGCATATAGTTAGAAAATTTGTTCACCTCCGAGCAGACCCGTATACCGCGGTAGCCATTTTTATTCTTCGTCCACGAAGTCCGAACTCTCGTCACCATCGCATTAATAATGGAAAAGAGATTTTATCTAGATAATACCTAATTTAATATTTCCTAAAACATTACGTTATATTAAGTGGTCAGCTGTAATCTTGCTAGTGGACCACAAAATCAGAGCACAAAGAAGATGAAGATTTGCATGTCATCAAAAATCGTAACAAATAATCGTGAAGTATGAACATCATTTTATTCACCAAAACTCTACTCAAGCCACTTCAACTCCGGCCACTTTTCAACTAATTAAAATCGATTTTAATTTAAATGATTTTTGCACAAAACTTTCAGTACTTTACTCGGCAAATTGGCCGGTAAAGTAGATTGGATTTTAATCTGAAACATTCCTATTAAGGTAAATTAAACTTTAAAATGGGTTAAAATAAGGATGAGATTGAAATTATGAAATAACTTCGTTGGGATTAAGATAACTTAACTTATAAGTCGTGATGACTAATATTAGTAGATACTCCAGTTTAGTGTTTTTAGGAACTTAAATTGCGAAGAATGAAAACTGCGATACTAAATCTCGAAAATCTGTTGCAATTTCGAACTTCTCATCCATGAATATAGACGCCTCCTCTAAGGAGACCTGAGTCCAGCAGTGGGCAGTAGTATGGGAAAAGTAATCAAAGTGAAAAATGTTGCTTGAGTTTTATTGGGGTGTAAGGTATATTTACATGGGTGTTACATAACTTTTAATTTATTTATTTTGTTAACTTACGTTTGTTACGTCACTGCCAGCTGGGACTGAAAACCAGCGCTGGATATTGGCATTTGTCCTACTGGTATGTGTCAATGTTCAGCTTTATGCTGAGTCAAGGTTATTTGTAGTGAAAGAGAAATTACTCGCAATTGTCTCTTACTTTTTGTCTTTGTATATTTCTTTTTTTCATCACAAATAAAGAATGTCTAAATTATTATATTTGAAAATAATATTAGATTTTCGTAGGTAAAGAATATTTAAAGGAAAATCAACCTTATTGTCCAGCTAACCAAAAGCCAACCGCTCGGAAATATTTACCATTGTCAATATCCACACACTCCTGTGGACTCTTTGAACATTACAGATTAAAAAAAGTACCTCGTATTCGCTATCAAATTGTAGGAAAGGTCACATAGCATCTTTGCCGAGCCAATTTTGCTGCTAAGATATCCTTGCCAGACGATTATGGACCTAATTCGAAAAGCGTAAGGTTGCTTTCGTAAATCGAAGTCAAAGGTAAAATCTTTGAATTTTATTCGGCTCAATACCTTTTTTAACCCGATTTTCGTAAATAGAAGGCATTCAATGTCGTATAAGATTAGTACCTATTGAGTATTGAACTAGCTCTTGTATTTATAGTCAGTTCAAATCAGCTTTGTACGAGTGGTCAGATCTCCATTCAATTTATTGGGAATATTTCCTGGAATTTGAGATTGGCTTTAGAAGTGCTTTAGTATCTGAGAAAAGCTAGGAATTGGTTCTTAGCCCGAAAATATATCTTTAATAGAATGACCTAACTATTGACTTGTTACAATAAGTTTTATTGAAAATTTACTTTACGATCAAGATAAGAAAAAAGTCCAGATAGTTAATAACTAAATATATTAGAAATAAATGCGATACGATGACACAATAATTTGCAGTAATGTTAGTATATAAACTTTTAATACTTAAATATTTTAAGGTATAGTCGATGCCACAATACCTTGAATAATAGAATAGAAACCATCTCATGTGAGAGAAAACAGATATTGTTTTCGAATGAAGAATGATTCTTTCATGCATTTTCAACGGGTTCATACCACGATATTTAATTAATTTGCAACAATGTTGAAATATCGAGACAACTCTATTAATTAAATATCGTGGTAAGAACCCGTTGAAAATGCATGAAAGTATTATAGAAAACCGCGAGTGTCTGAATGAAGAATGATTGTTCTTTATATTGTGTTACTTTTGTTAAGGGTCCAAATAAATAAAAAGTCTAACAGCAAGCTGTAAATAACAGTTCAAACTTTTCAGAATTACAATGATTTACACAAAGGGCAATAAGACGAATTGTACGTGTTACTAAAAAACTCTGTCCTAATACCGCCCCTTATTTAGAACGGCACTTTTACATAGAAAAACCTCCCATTCTAATTTCGCCGCAACATGTAAGCAAAACATCTACTATACAATTATTTTCATGTTGTACAAGATCGATCGACTTAAAAGGCAGACAAACTAGGCAATTATAGCAGAAAATTAACGATACCTAATCATTAAACACAACAAAATCGTAAATCAAAACATTCATAAATATTCCATCAAATTACAATACAAGAAGGTTCAAAAGCGACACGTTATATTTTAACATTCATTTTATCTTGTACAAGAACAGACTATATTCCGTTTGTCTTGAGCGAAACCCTCTGGGAAATCTCATAGATAAATTATTCCAATTCACGCGACACTCGACATAGATGGTGTGTCAAAAAGAATATAAAAACACTGATAAAAGAGGTGCTGTAATGAATCCTTGGTATACGGATGCTGTAGGCAACCTTGGGAGTGGGGAATAGTTGAACGAGTTTCGGAGGTTTGTTGAAGTTTGTGCGTTATGTGTAGTTGCTTTTTTCGTGACTAGTCCATTGACGTAACTGTGTTTTCTATGGAAATGTGTTCTCCCGTGACAACCTTAATGTTAGGAAATAGTACGTTCAAAAATATAATTCTAATATTAGAATTCAAAAAGTATTTTCACAAGTCGAAATGAAGTTTATTGCATCAAAATAAGGTACACATTTGTTACAAAGAATAAGATGTGTTATTTTTGATCGAAGATTACTGCTTCTTAGACGCTCTTTATGTATAAATTATATTAAACTATAGGTATAATTTCCTACTCCTTCTATTGTCTTCTGATTAAATTCGTTGTTGCCCAAGACAAGTTAGTTTCCTTCGGATTCCTGGGCTTCACTGCTCAGATCCTGGTTAGGAGAGAGTTGCAGTGGTGATAGGTGGGCAAATACCAAGTTGAGAATATATTTACGTACAAAGTGTCAACTATAGATGCACATCTTCATCTGAGGGGTTCAGTGAAGTCATAAGTGTCTTATTCATAAAGTTTGTTAATGAGACAGCTCATAATATTATGGGACATTACAATAGATATAAATATACTCTGATATAATATTCACATGTAAGATTCGTTTTATTTTTCATAATTTTGGTGGTTTACTTTTTATCTATAAGAAATATAGGCTGGTTTTAGAGACATTATTATGAATTTTGAATTGTGTTGATGTTATATTACTAAACGCGTTCTCCGTCTGCGTCACAAAGCCTAGCTTTGATAAATATACTACTTTTTCTTCTTTATCTGGACGCTATCTAACATCAAAATATTTTTTCAAATCGGACCAGCGGTTCCTGAGATTAGCGCTTTCAAATAAACTCATTAGCTTTATTAAATTTAAATGTAGATATATAATTTCGCTATAAGCAATTATTCTGAAAACACGCGAATAATCTCAAATCTTATAGATAAGTCTTTATAGTCTAATATTTACCTTCCTCGCAGAAAACAAACTCATCATCAATAGCCCATAGACTTCTGCTGGACATAGGCCTCCCACAAACCGTACCAAACCGAGCGGCCTGCATTACAAGCATCCAGCGATCTCCCATGGCCTTAACTATGTCATCAGTCCACCTTGTGTGAGGTCAGGCCATGCCCCATAAGCAATCCAAAAGGCGAAAGCTCAGAAATTTCAAACCAGAAATGTCTGTTCAATAACTCTTCAGCTTTATAATATTAGTATTGATTACAGATAATACAGTCAAGAGGATTATCTGATTATGTCAATTTGTTCTCATGTTAGTGTCACACGTCGTCATACGATATGGTACCAATATAAAGTGATATTCTCGGTAAGGTCGTCGCTTTTGAGGAGGTACTAATATTCTTATAATAATTTCGAGAAATTAATATAGGTACAGGGTGTTAACGAGGGGTACACTTATATCACTTATAAAATGAAACATAAAAATATTTTGACGATTTTAAAATGGGAATTTTCAAAAAGGTAAGGAAAGTTAAGCTAAGTAAGTTGGGTGGCCTGACATTGCAGAGGTTCATGAGCAACGGTAATGACTTACGATCAGGTGGCCTGTTGGATCACCTACCTACATGGCAATAAAAAAAAAATATTAAAATTTATTAAGGTAAGAACCCGTTGAAAATGCATGAAAGTATTATAGAAAACCGCGAGTGTCTGAATAAGTTTATAATAAAAAACACCCACTCCCACCCAAGGAAAGTATTCGAAGGTCCATGAGCAACGGTAACCAGTTACGATCAGGTGGCCCGTTAGCTCCTCTGCCTACAAGGCAATAAAAAAAAATATATATATTTGCATTGCAGTCTAGCTTCTTACAAATAACGTAGCTATCTAGTAGTAAAATAATCTTCAAAATCGATTCTCTAGATCCAAAGATTACCCCCTACAACTTCAGATTACTATAGATCAAATGCATCGACAGCAACACGACTCCAATCTCACAATACCTCCCAAGAAACAACGTCAGAGTACCAAAATATAAATTCGTGTACAAGTAACCTAATATACAGTATAAATAAAATGTTGATCGCACTCTGTACTTGATCGAATATGGAATATGTCGATAGACGAGATATCTGTCAATATTCGTTACGGCGCTTCATTTCGGAATATATTGAGAATATTTGTCTATTTACATGATAAAGTGTAATGTAGGTAAGTGACAATCATTGCAAATTGATGGCTGAGGAGTGATGGGTTTGGAGTGGTGACCACGTAAAGGAAATGCAGGACGACAAGATCAAGGTGGACAGAGTACTCATTTTTTTGGCCAGGAGTCAAAGTCAAAGTCAAATAATTTATTTCAAATTAGATGTGGACACACATACATTTTGAATGTCAAAAATTATAATCAAAAGTTCTACCACCAGTTCGCTAAAATTACGCCTCCGTCCTGGGAAGAACCGGCGCAAGAAACTCAGCGGGCATGTCTTTTTTAATTTAATATGTTTTTTTTTTTCTCTTTTTTTTTAAATATTATTTACAATATTTTTGTTTTTAACAAATGTATCAATTGAAATGGCCCGGGATGAGCACCTCATTTCCATTTTGTGCAGTCATTTAAATAATCATTAATCTTTAAATCTCTTGCCACTGAAACTCAGCGTCCGAACCCAACTGAGGACAGAACCCAGCACGGGCTTGTGCGGATGACGCACCCGTTGCATGCCAAGGCTTACGTCTCGCCCCGTCACCCTGGGTAGATTACTTTAACCACTCTTTTATGATGTTACTAGCTATTACCCGCGACGTCGTCTGCGTGCATTCACGCAGAATTATATCTTTTAAAATAACATTAATTTACTGGTTTTCTTCTTTACCTTTCATATCTACAGCAGAGTAACAGAATAAGACTGTTTTTTTGTAAAATTGAAGTGCAAAAAGAGCTAATTTCGACCCGCTTCGAATAAATGACTTTAAGGTGATTTTGCTGAATTAAGTCAAAAGTTGTGACTAAAGCAGATGTAGAAATAAACAAATTAAGACAAATATAAGATAAGATTAAAAGATAGCGTAAAAAAACATGCTTATAGAACTTCTCGATCGACCACAATAGTGGTTTGACTCTCCGCAGCCAAAATGTAAAGAGAGTCCGGACTACTCGGACCGGTGACGCAGAAGCAGGCGACGTACAGGTGCCCGTGTGAGAAGCAGCCCGTCCTGAGGTCGACACCTGCTGCCCCCAGTGTCTGCCCTGCGACTTATTGATAGTCATCGGGAAGCAAACACACACACAAAGGTATGTTCCTGAACGGGAAGTTCAGGAACATACCTCATGGTATGAGAGGAATGCGTGGTATAAATACTGCGTCGCCGACGCCAGAACCCGTAAGAATTTCCGCCTCAACTGTGTGTTGAGATGTGCGAGCGAGATGACTTTAAGGCGGGTCCCGTTGCACAACTTCGAAGGAGATAGGTTCCGAAGAAGCATAATCGGGACACCGACCTTCAGCTTGATAGTATGCGCTGGAAGTCCACTTGCTGACAGAGAGTTCAAAAATTCCACAGGATAATGTGTGGCATCATCTGGCTCGACGACAGTATTTATAGAGTTGTAGATCACTTTATTTCCCTCAATTTCTGAGAAAATGCATTCGTTAATTGCTGCAGCTTGATCATTTTTGGGTGTCAAAATGGCTCGCTCACACACCCGAGATTTCTGCTGGTGTGGTATACGACTGATGTCGTTGTACACACAGCGAATGAGTTCTTCTAAGCTGGTTACAACTCTACCGAGAGACATTGGAAACACCACTTGTCTACCTCTCTCCTCTGGTAGAGTACCTTCACCAAGACTTAGAAGGACATCGGAGAATTGAAACACGTTCAAATTGGGGATGGATCTACTTCTTAGGTTTGCTTGTTCTTCAAAATCACTCACAAAATATATTTGCAAAAATTTTGGAATATCTGTTGGTAGCAGCGAACCAATTTGATGGTAAACTTGTCCCTGGATCTTGAGTGTCGGCATGAACCCGGTTTCAACGATTTGATTTGCACCAAACGAAGTCACCTGGAAGGCGCTATTATAGACTCGGATGTTTTTCAAAAAATGGCTGGACTTTGGATGTTCGCCGCTTAGTCAGAGTTTCAACAGTTCTGGTGGGTCTTGTATAGACTCCAAGCGTACCTTACCAAATGCACAACAAATCCCATTGGGCTCCCCTCTCCATTTGCGGGCTTGACAGAGGGCGCATACTTCTTCTAAGATGTCAATATCTCCGTGTGCGGCGTAGTTAATCGCAACATTGTACATGGATCCACTTCCCTCTTTATTTAGTCACGGTTGCTCTTGCAACTCTTGAATTCTGTCCCGGTCTTGCGATACATAAGCAGAAGTATCGTCACGTACGTCCTAGTAACGCTGCTGAGCTGTACTACGCTCTTCACGCTGCTCATCAGTCTCCAACGACCGTAAAAGAACAGGCTGAGAGTGATCTCTCCTTAACTGAGGATCCTGCTCTTCAAGATCTTCGATCGACTGAGTTTCCGCAATATGTTCTCGAAGAGTAGCCAACCTAGCTTCACGATCAACGGCGGTTCCTACACATCGACCTAACCTTTTCCTTCGAGTATCGTTTGTGCATTGGGATAAATTAGATCGTTTTCCAGGAATTTTAATTATTTTAAGTCAAAACTAAATAATAATATAATGATGGCTAAGTAGTTCAAATTGACCAACCACACGATAACTTGTAGCAAAGCAGTTAACCTCAGTTTTCACAGACATTTGGTGTACAAAATAATAGCGCGATTCAGAATCATTCAAATTTATACGCCGACGCCATCTAGTTATCAAATAGGAAACATTGTCCCACAATGACATAATCAAATTTAAATTATTTATATCAACAAAAAAAACGCTTCCATATGTAATTCGACTTGAAGGCCAATAGATGTCGTTGCTGTAAAATTGTTTAATGAACTTTATTTAAATGTATGTATAGATCTTGCTAATCTCTGAAACGAATTAAAGACACAATTTTTAAGAAGGAACAGAACTCCTTGTATCTATGACAATTAAAAATAACCATTGACAGTGCCAAAAATGACACAATCAAATTTAAATTACGGTATAAGAGCTAGCAACGTTTTTGACAGAGTATTTACCGATACGGACTGTCTAGTAGTAGCCGGTACTCGGTAGTGGTAAGGTCCGGATAAAAAACCGATTTTTCAAATTATTTTAAGACATTTTTTTCTTTAAATTATTTTTATTATACTTTTTGAAACATGAATTTATTATTGCCAGATCTTGTTTTGTTGTTCTTCTGTGCCAGACGCTAATTCTGAATGTTTTTTTGTAATGAAGTTTTTTAGGCACCTAAAAACTTAAAATTAATTTGCCAACTGATATAATAGTGAAAGAGGCTTTACTGAAATGTTTGTTTTCCCGACGTTGCTAGCTCTCGTACTAATAAAAAAATGCTTTCACATGAAATTTGACTTGAATGCCGATAGATGTCGGTGCTCTAAAATTTTTTAATGTAATTTATTACTTTTATATCCCGTTCCTCGGACATGATAGCACTATAATATATAGCCTATGTGTTGACCCGACTTCTAAGCAATATTCTTGCCAAATTTGAAGTACATCGGTACAGCAGTTTTCGAGTTTATCCCGGACAAAGCTGACTTTTTTACAGAACTAAATGTATGGATTCTGAATCGCGCCATCATTATGTGCAACGGTTGATTGACTTGGTGGAGTGTATTTTGCAATGTTGACTTTTCTATCATTTTATTATATGTATAGATTATGATTAATGGCACAACTAATGCATATTTTGGCTAGATCCCAGTGGAGCTGAATGAAGGTCACTACCAACCGCGAGCATTGGAAATCACTGGGGGAGGCCTATGTCCAGTAGATGTCTTGTGACTGAGAAGGATGATTGCAAAATCAGATCTAAGGGTATATTCATCCGTATTGTATTAAAAAACTTTCCTGATGTAAGAAGATCGTGGCTTTAATTTGAATCACAAGATTTTTAAGTCGTAATATCACATGTCTTTCTTCAAACGAGTGTTAAGAAGATTTATTTACAGTAGAGATTAAAAACGCTAGTCACATACCTAAGCAGGCCCTGGACTGGACACCTCAGGGCTCCAGAAAGCGTGGCCGCCCAAGGCAAACGTGGCGGCACTCTGTCGCGGCCGATCTTAAAACGACCGGGTTGTCATGGGCGTAACTAAAGAACGTGGCTAAACACAGGTCAAAATGGAGAAGCACTGTGGAGGCCCTCTGCCCTACCTTGGGGACATAGGAAATGAAGAGAGAGATTAAAAAAAACTTGTGCCCTGGCATTGCAGAACTTAATAGCCGAAGGTAACCGCTATCAATCAGATGGATAGTTTGTTTGTCTGCCAAAACAATTGAAGTACTACTATTAATATATTTTGTAAACTATAATGTTCTATGTCTATCTATGAAATGAAATACTTTATATTCAACATTGATGACGTACTCATTCTTCTTGACGTCAAAAGTTAAAAGTTACCACCAGTTTGGACACAAAAAATAATAATTATAGCCACCGTCCTGAGAAGAACTAGCAAGAAACTCAGCGGGCATGTCTTTTTTTGTATAATGAGCATTTTTGTTTAAGTATTTGTACAGTATTATACAATTTTACATTAAATGTACAAAAAAAAACGATTACGATAGTGAAATGACCTTGGCGAGCAACTCATTCCCACTTTGTGCAATCGTCCAAGTAATCATTGACCTTATAGCAGGCTTTCTTGCACAGACGTTCTTTAATAGTTTTCTTAAAACTATGTATAGGTAGGTTTTGAACATCTTGTGGGATTTTGTTGTACAAGCATACAGACAAACACCTAAAGGTGTCTAGTCTCATCAGTCTAGAGGTACACAAAACGTTTTCAAAACACGAGGACATAACTAAAGTTCTGAACTTATTTCTCCAAAACCTAACCTAAAAGCAGTACCAACATAATGGTAGTACCAAACTAACAATAACAAAATACTCGAACGTACTCATAAACGGAGGGCCATTCCTTCCGACCCAATTGCCAGGGCCGGCTCCGAAACAATATTCTATTTATGTCCTGAGTGCGTCCCTCAAGTGAATCTGACCGTGACTGAGGTAACCAATAGGACGGAATCAGTAATATATATATTTGTAAGACGTTTGTGCTGACGGATTTGGAGAATCAAAAATTAATTTTACTGTTTTTGGACGGAGTTCCGATACTACTGGAACTCGAACTCACATTTCGACATACCACACTAACAGTATCGAACGAGAAAGAGGGTAGACAGATTTGTCTGCTCTTAAATGACCTGCAGCCGCTTAATGACCCGCAGTTCCTCAGTCTTCCCATGATCATGGCGCTTGAAACAGTGCTGAAATATCGGGACCGCTCAATTAATAATAATCGTGGTAAGAACCCGTTTTAATAGTGTAAGTGATGTAGATAACCACGAGTATTTAAAGAAATTTATAACACCTTCGATTCTTCGGTCCGCATTATCTCAAAATAGTCTATGACACTCACAAATAACGGAGTTTTTTATTCTTAAAACAATTTTCAAAATCGGTTCAGTAGACCCAAAGATTACCTACAACATCACAAACAACACGATAAAACCTTTTTATAATATTAGTCTACAATCGAAGCATTACGTAATAAAAGTCAAATTATATAAAATCTTCATCATTTTGAACGTGTTTTTGTCCACGATCATTATCGCTTCGGGTGGCCCTTGGATTCGGTTCAAAATATAAGAACAAAGCGAAAAAAATAATATTTCAAAATTGCACTTGGGTTATAGCTTTTTGTTTATTAATCTAATATATAAAATTCTCGTGTCACGGTGTTCGAACTTGAACTCCTCCGAAACGGCTTGACCGATTTTGTTAAAATTTTTTGTGCTTATCCGGTATCTATGAGAATCGGCCAACATCTATTTTTCATCCCCCTAAATGTTAGGGGTAGTCCACCCCTAATTTTTTTTTTATTTTTTCGACGCAGACGAAGTTGCGTGGGGCAGCTAGTATTTACTATATTATATTCATATGTGCTTAAAATTTTGATCTTTAAAATACTAATATAGGATTCTATATACCATCCCACCTGTCACACTCGCCATGCCAATATTTCCTGGGATTAGAGGTCAGCATGTCGAAAAGAACTGACAAAACGAACTGAACAAATAATTTTGTTAATTTTTTGATACTTTTTATTTTTTAATATCCAGTTTGAATTTCTTTGACATTGGAGTCCTAAATCAGAAAATAAATTTGCCATTTTAGCTTACTCCTATTATAGGTTTTAATGGCAATTAAAATTAAACATAGAGAGAATTTCGTCAGCTCATCACTCAAACCAAACTCACAGGGAGGTGCGTACTAATTATTGTTAATGTCAACTGTCACCAATTACGCATTGTGTGCAATGACAAAGCTGAACAGGATCCGTCAGCAATCAGAAACCGTCAGCTTTTTGCTGAACATCGCTCCTAGTAATGACCGCTAATACAAATTGATTTTGTGTTTATTTTATTTTTTATTTTTTTATTTTGTAAGTCACACCAACAATTTACATACACTTAATCCTATTACAGTAAAATACATTTTAGTTAAATCTATGATGTGTACATAAATCAATTAAAGGTATGCACAGCATTTACCAGGAGTACATAATTTTATACTAAATCTAAAACTTAACTATATATACTGTGAGTAAATTATATGAATTACGTAGTCTCATTAAATGTTCGTAATATAGTGTATTTAAAAGAACAAAAACTGGAGCTAAAAATGTTAACATTATTGTCCAAATCATTGAATTGCTGAGCCATACGCAAAGTAGGATTGTTCAAAGAAATCTTAAGTGATGTGTTTGCTAAGCCAATATGGCTAACTCGATGATGACGTTGAGGGTGCTTGCTAGTTCTTAAATGGAACAGAGATATAATAGGTGAGTCAATACTTCCATTAATGATTTTGTGCAGCAAACATAAGTCAGTCAGCTTGCGCCTTTGTTCGAGGCCTATCATGCAAAAGTGTTTCAGTCTATCCTCATAACTACTTATCGATCTACGCACCCCACACTTGATACTAATATACCTAATAAACCTAACCTGCACAGACTCGATGCGTGCTATATGGGTTGCATATGTTGGGGACCAAATAGAAGAACAGTATTCCAATATACTCCTTACCAATGCATTAAACAGAAGGACCATTGTAGATACGTTTCTGAATGCTTTGCCTGTTCTCATAACAAATCCAAGCATTTTATTAGCCTTAAGAGTAATATGGTCAAAATGTGATCGAAATGACATATCGGAATCAAAGAAAACTCCTAGATCTTTGACCATAAATACTCTATTCAGAGGAACTCCATTTATAGAATAACCGAAATTCGTATAGTTTTTCCTTCTGGTGAACGATATGAACTGGCACTTGTTAACATTCAAGTCCATTCCATTGTTAGAGCACCAGTTGTACAACAAATCAAGATCTTTCTGAATCGCTTGACAGTCCTCAATTGTCAGGATCTGTCTGTAGATCTTTATGTCGTCTGCATAAGCAAGACATTCGCAATTCAAAGATTCAAGAAGATCATTGATGAATATTAAAAACATCAAAGGACCAAGGTTAGATCCTTGTGGAACACCCGAATCGGTCTTGAATCAAAAAATGGTCTTGACATATATCCAGCGATTGCAACCAATTGACTACGATTCATCAGGTAACTTTTAAACCACCGCAGTAAACTTCCATGGATACCCGCATGATCCAGCTTTGCTAAAAGAATTGTATGAGGTACGCGGTCAAAAGCCTTTGCGAAGTCCGTGTACACGGCGTCAACCTGGCTTCTGTCCTCAAACGATTTGCATATAAAATCACTATATATAGTCAGATTGGATGTTGTTGAACGTCTGTTAACAAAACCGTGTTGACGGGGACTTAGTAGGTGCTTAAAATGATTAAAAACCTCGTCATATACTATACCCTCAAAAACTTTTGCAAAGCAAGAGATGAGGGAAATTGGTCTATAATTAGAAACATTTTTCTTATTGCCACTCTTAAAAATGGGAACAACTTGAGACATTTTCCATAAATCAGGAAAGACTCCTTCATTCATCGATTTGTTGTATATCATATATAAGGGTTCGGCCATTGTCTTTGCGCATGCACGGATAAAAATTGGTGGAAGCTTATCAGGTCCAGCGCCCTTGCTGGGGTCCAAGTTTTCCAAACATGATAAAATTGTATCCTTTGAGATTTTAACATTGGGCAGACTATAATTAGATGAATGATGTTCAGGGCTGTATATGCCAGTAGTAGTTTTAGTGGTATATACTGAGGCAAAGAAATCTGCGAACAGTTCAGGGATATCTGCTCCCTTGGCAGTTTTGTCACCATAAATTACTTCATTAGGAAAGTTACTGTGAGATTTTAATTTGGAGTGGGTGAATTGCCAAAATGGTCGTATACTATGTTTCAAGCCACTTTCAATATTCCGAACATAATCTCGAAAACATTAAACGTAAGGAATTAAAAGAGTCAAAATCGCGAGGATTCCCATATTTTATAAATCGCCGTCTATACTTGTGTTTTTCTTTTAGTAATTTTATAAGTGATATAGAAAACCATTTGGGGTAGCCTATCTTATTAAGTTGACTCTTCGGAGTATGTTTATCAATGGCTGACCAAACAGTATTATAAAATTTAGAGACTAATTCATTGCAGCTTAGATTAGCATATTCATGCCAATTAACTGATGATATACGTTTATTGCATCCCACATAATCAGTTTTGTTAAAGTTGTAGCGCTCGTTTTTTACATTAGGTCGGATATTTGTAACTGAACTGAACTTTAAACTAATCTCAAATGGTGGGTGGTGCACATCTGTTTTGCTGAAAGCGGGGGCTTCACAAATTTTAGCATCAATCTTTTCATCCACAAGAACCATATCAAGTATAGTGCCATTAGAGTTGGCAATGTTATTAATTTGACTATGACCCGTTACGCCAATAAACTCAACAAATTCAGAGGATTTCAAGTCATTAGTGAGCTCGATTGGAGCACGAGAATTACTCCATTTAATGAGAGGCAGATTAAAATCTCCAATAATAATGGTGGTCTGATCAGGGTATCTGAGAGAGACATCTTCGCAATTTAATAAAAAATCTTTAAAAAGTTGGTTGGGCAAATAGGAAGGTAAATATGCTAAACATAAGTTCATATTAATTTTACCAAATTTAATATGGATCCAAACATCCTCAACGCCAGTTTCCCATTCATATTTATTAACAAAGTCTAACTTATTAGAGAGGGCAATGAGGACACCACCGCCGTGTCCCTTACCGAAAGTCTGCTTAAACAAATCACTACGATCCCTTCTCACAACAGTATATCTACTATCAAAATATTCAGAGGAAAGATAATTTTCATTTAACCAAGTTTCAGTTAAACAAATAATATCGTAATTATTGCTCAACACTGAAAACATAATTTCGGTCGATTTACTTCTCATTCCTCTAATATTCTGGTAAAAAATAGATAGGAGCACAGTGCTGATCAAAGATCACCACAACACTCATAAAAGAAATCAAAAACTACAACTAAAAAGAATCTATACAATACTATCCAAAGATTGTCTATTTTTTATAAGCAAATAACCCGATTGTTCATTTTTACGTACATAAATTCTGCCATTTCGTACCCACACAAATTTGTATGAGTTTTCTCTAGCCTTTATTCGAGCAGCAGCATGAAGAGCCTTGTTCGACGGTGACAGATGCTCAGAGATAAAAATTGGCTTTTTTTCGCCTGTCATTCCAAGGACATTAGTATTGAACTTATCATCTTTATGTAATTTATTGTATCTAGTCACCGCCGAAAGAAGCTGATCACGACATCTTGAGCTGCGAAGTTTGAGAACTATTGAGCGAGGACGATTACCAGTCTTATTCAAACTGGCAACCCTGGTACATTTTAATATATCACCATCATCCAGCGGACAGGACAAAACATTTCCCAATTTTACTGCTAATGTAGGCAATATCTCATCCTTACGCTCAGGCACACCGTTAATTTCCACATTTGTTTCTCGCATATGTTGTTCCATCGAGTTTACTTGTAGATTCAGCTGAGTGACCGATTCCATCAACGCTGTATTTTGTGAACGCAGTTCCTTATTCTCCTTCTTTAATTGTTTAAAGTCGGCGCTTAAGACATTGTACTTGTCGATGTCGAAGTCACCTGAGTTCTTCAACTCTTCGATCTGCTGTCTAACTTCGGAGAGTTCAGAGGCAACAAGATCACGCACCAAACTTGCCATTTCCTTACGCATACTAGACCTGATTTCCTTGCGTATAGTTTTTATTAAATCAGATTCAGTGTCATTATCAGAGCTTTCAAGGTCGCTAATTTTCTGTGTAGGAGTAACGAGCTTACTCGCGAACAACGAGAGCTCGAGAACAACGCTCTTAACGCAGCCAGAGCATGACCAGCTAGATTTCATCTCCTTACCCAGCTTTTTATAAGCGGTAGCGCTTATGTTAGCACATTGATAGTGCAAAGTTTTTTCACATCCTGAACATGACAGTTTTTCTAGTGTTTTCACAATTTTACCGCAAATACTGCAGTTAGCCATATTGATTGTAGGTACACTCCAGATTGTAAAATATCAGCAATTTAAAGTGAAGGAAAAAAAAAAGAAAAAGAAGAAAATAAAAATCAAATTGTTCAAGTCGCTGCGAACCCGGAACCTTCAGCGTTAACGCCAATGGTTTATTCCATTAGTCCATACGTACAACTATCGTGTTCGTTGAATATAAGCAGTAGATTGTTGACAGGCTGTAGTAATACTTTTTCAGAGGGTAATACGTAAATAGTGGATATTATTTCACCCAATGTTCAATTTAATACACAGGTTAATCACAGTAGTTTCTACATTTATCACAATGAAAACACTTTGTAACTTGTGCTACGAGAATTGTTTTGTAAACCGCGTAAAAACAAGTGAAAGTTATTTAGTTATACTAGGTTTAAATGTTTTAATTTACGGAGCACCACGTACACGTTCGTAAGTTTTTTGACGTATATATGTCGACGTTTAGATAGTACGTATTTAGTTTCTGTGAATTGTGAATGAAGTTGTACTTTGCTGACGATGGTTTCCCCTGCAGATGAATGAAGCTGATGATTTCCTTGATGGATATTATATTGTGTGTAGATAGGTAATTTGAGTAGGTATACTAAATGGGATAAGGTGAAGCAAAAGAAGAAAGGTAATTTTAGCGGATTCAAATCCGGCCGGCTTGTACCTCTAAATCTAAATGTGAAAAAGATTTATGTGCAATTTTTCACAACACCACTGACTATAAACAGTGAAGGAAAACATCGTGAGGAAACCTGCATATCGGAAAAGGGTTCTAAAAATCCTTTGAAGATATGTGAAGTCCCCAATCCGCACTGGGCAAGCGTGGTGGACCATGTCTAATCCCTCTTCTGAGGAGACCTAGTAATGGGTTGATACAGAGAAAGATACTTTTAGAGCACGAATATAGTTTCTATGATTTGTAATCAAAGTTGTACTTTGCTGACGATGGTTTACCTTACAGGTGAATAATGCTGATGATGATGCATACAATTAAACAAGACGTTTATCATCCATGGATCTCAACAAAGCCACACACTGGTTAGCCTCAGAAAGTTTTAATTGGAAAATAATGAAACACTTTCATCTAACCGCTCCACCTCAACTATAGGAGTAATTAATCTGTCAGCTAGTTCCTAACTCCCTTCGACTAAACTACAGAATAAAACAGAAGTCAATTTACATACAAATGATACGAGATCTTGATCACAGGTATAATGTTATCTCCTACCATAGTTTTCTCTACACCACCTTCGGTTGACTGGTAAAGAATGCGTTAGGCATTAAGTCCGTCATTGTACTATTTATGTGCATTAAGTTTAATAAATAGATATATATTTATAAATAAAGTCTGTCACTACTAAAAAACAAGTATACAGGGTGTTTTTTTAGAGAGGGTACATATTGCAGGAGGGTGATGAGTACTCTGTTCTAATACGGAATATTACAAAAAATAGGTAAAATGACAATTTTTTTTTTAATCTAAATTCAACAAAACTACCTCAAACATAAACAATTTCGGCTTAAAGAGTGTTGACTAATGACCTCTAGTGATCTCGCGCATCCCACACCTCCGCCACACCCATCAGCTGTCGAAAAACCATCATTTTGCAGGAATTTTGGATATTTTTAAGTTGCGATTACTAAGGCATTAAGCCATATTCATTGGTAATAATATTTTTACTAGTCGTATATAACGATCAGCTACCATGACCTTCAATGTGTACTCTCACTAGGAAATCACCCTGTATAATTGTGGATAAGAACTAAAGCATGATTAACAGCATCGGGTAATGCCAGAGCCAAATTCTATACTTAATGGTCCAGTCGTACCACAACTTGAAACTCTTAGAAATATTTGTGAGATGAAGGTCTTAAAATTAATATTCGTATTCTGCCTTCGTCTCTTTATTATGACCACCTACTATCAGGTGGCCCATTTACCGATCAACCTCTGTCAAATTCTGTCCACATTCAGCATACGTTCCAAATCACTTTACAATCTCACTGTTGTTATAAATTTTACTTCTGTAAAACAGGTATTCTGTGACCGAACTATCTAGACTAGTATTTTACTGGGTCTATTAAAATCAACGTCGATTAATGGTCCAAATTGTGATACTTACAAAAGCTATTTAAGTTCTAAAGACAGTTGGATAGAACTATCACTGACAGGATTTTGAAACTTGATCATCGTGATTTGAAATTCATATTAAACAAGATTCACACCGTACTGTGACCGGGCCATGATCTTTATTTGTGCATTGGTAGTTAAAGGAGCAAATGTCAACCTATGGCTAGTGATTACCTACCCAGTATAGAAGCGCGACGGGAAAGAGTGCCGAGCGCGTAACGTCGCGCCGTCCCTCCAAACCCCGTGCTGGGTTCTGGCCTCAGCCGGGGTTCGGACGCTGAATGTGAGCGGTTGGAGGTTTTAGTGCGGTTCAACTCCCACGTTCCCCGGTGATTTCCTCCAACTAAAGAAAAACTCTGTATAGGAAATTTCTTAACCTCGTTTGAAGAAGGATAGGTCATAGCGTTTGTGAAATACCAAGGGTTATATTACATCGTGTGTCGTACCTTCATTTCCTTTCTATCATTGCACCACCTGGTGTCAAGGTGGACAGCATCTCTTGACTATGAGCTCCCCTCCTTTTCCAAGCGCGATATATTCTCTGTTGCGACGCTTGACAAGAGTAAGGATTCAAGAGTTTGTCGTTGCTATCAGTCCTTTAATATATCCTGAATATCCTGACATAAAAAGTCGTGGTGGCCGAGTGGTCGAAGCGCTCCCTTCCGAACGGGAGGTCGCGGGTTCAAATCCGGCCGGCTTGTACCTCTAAATCTAAATGTGAAAAAGATTTATGTGCAATTTTTCACAACACCACTGGCTAAAAAGGGTGAAGGAAAACATCGTGAGGAAACCTGCATGTCGGAAAAGGATTCTAAAAAAAAATCCTTTGAAGATATGTGAAGTCCCCAATCCGCACTGGGCAAGCGTGGTGGACTATGCCTAATCCCTCTTCTGAGGAGACCTGAGCCCAACAGTGGGCAGTAATGGGTTGGTACAGTACAGTATCCTGACATACCAAGACCATGAGTGACAGTTCATACGACCAGGTGACCCATAGGCTGGCCTATTCTCTTGCAATCTTTTTAGGTTAATAGATAATAGTGACAGAATTAGATATTATAATAATATGCAGCAGGCGTGTGAAAAAAATGTTTATTATTGAAAACGAAGATGCACTTATGTATTAGATTGTAGTTTCATACTTAAAAACCGTCAAGTCTATTCTTGAGAAATGACATAACAGAATACAGTATTAATGGTAAGTTATTATCTAAGTACCAAGTCTGACTACGATCTCACTTAAACTTAATCTCGCTTCATCAAGTTGAAGTGAAAAAGGCAAGTAACTAGTACTTTTAAACAAAGTCCTGTGCGCTATTGTAAAACTTTAGCTGTCGCGCGGCCACCGGTATCATAGCATAGTTACGATAAAGAAATAAAACTTAAACAAACATAATTTAAAACTATTAGTAGTATTGTGTTAGTTGTGGTTGTTGAAGTGCCTGCCTACCGTACGAAAGATTGCGCGTTAAAAACTGGCTTGTATATACCTTTAACTTTGAAAAATGTTTATAAGCTGTACCAACCCTTTACTGCCCACTGTTGGGCTCAGGTCTCCTCAGAAGACGAATTAGACATAGTTCACCGCGCTTGCCTAGTGCGGATTGGGAACTTCACATATCTTCAAAGGATTTTTAGAACCCTTTTCCGATATGCAGGTTTCCTCACGATGTTTTCCTTCACCGTTTATAGTCAGTGGTGTTGTGAAAAATTGCATTTATAAGCAATCTACCACAATAATTGAAAACGGTAAAGTAAAACATCGTAAGGCAACCCGCATATTGGATAAATATTCTAAAAATCTTTCGAAGATATGTCTAATCCCCAATCCGAATTGGACAAGCGTGGTGGACTGTGCCTGATTCTACTGAGGAGATCTGAGCCTAACAGCCGGCAGTATGGGTTGTTACAGTACAGATTGAAGCTGTTTGCAATTTTGTATAAGTGACAAGTGCATTAGATAATTTTATTTTATTTATTATTTACTAGCTTTTGCCCGCGACTTCGTTCGCGTGGACTTCAGGTTCGTCCCGTATTATCAAAAATTGTAGCCTATGTGTTATTCTAATGTATAAGCTATATTGTGGTAAAGTTCATTCAAATCCATTCAGTAGTTTTTACGTGAAAGAGTAACAAACATCCATACATCCATACTTACAAACTTTCGCCTTTATAATATGTATTAGATTATAATGTTTTGTAAGAAGATTTCTTTCTGTAAAGTTATTATGTGCTAAGTGTGAAAACTCAGTTTTATTTTACGGAAATTTGTTTACTTGTTATGAAAAATGGCTCCACTTGTTTTCTTTAAGCATTTTATTGAGAAAGTTGGGGAATTTCGGTGTATACGATAAATTGCTGTGAAATATATACAGGTATATTTATTTACCAACTTCTGAGAAGGTATTTATGTTAGAACATTAGTATATAAAAACGGTAGGAAACATATAGGTTTTTATTGCCTCGCAGGCAAACGAACTAGCGGGCCACCAGATCGTAAGCGGTTACCGTCGCTCATGGACCTTTGCATTGTCAGATGACACTGCGAAGACACTACGGCCTGCCCTTAAGGAATTTCTTCAAGCCTCGTTTGGAGCAGGACAAGTCGAGAAACACCGTAGTATAGGGTGGACAATCTAACGTTTACATTTTGAACTACTGTTTATTTAGAGAATGACAGCTCAAATGTCATTCAATTTGTGTTCATAATTTAGTTAAAGGTTTGACATTTACGAAATGGGACGCTATACGTTTGAACAAAATTATGAAATATTGAAAAGTTATTTCCAAAGTGGTGAGTCTTCAGTCCAAACTGTAAGAAATGTGAAATCTTTTCAGATGAAGTCCATTTTCACCTCGGAGGCTATGTCTATAAGCAAAATTGTCGCATCTGGGGGTCGGAAAATCCACACGTCACCATTGAGAAGCCAATGCCAAAGCAATGAACAAAGAGTTACGGTTTGGTGTGGGTTTTGGTCCGGCGGCATCATTGGGAAAATGAGCAAGGAGCCGCCGTTACAGTCAATGGCGAGCGTTACCGTGCCATGCTCAACGAAATTTTGTTTCCAAAAGTTGAAGAGTATGACATGGACGACATTTGGTTTGAACAGGATGGCTCAACATGCCACACAGCCAACATGACAGTCGAACTTTTGAAAAATACAAACTTTATATGACCCACCCCTTATAAGAAAATTGAGGTAAACATTTACAGTCTAGTAAATATTATTCCGTCTTAAGAAATTCGTTAAAAATAAGGAACAGCGTTGGTTTCCAATAACCAAACTGAGAATGTTCAGGTATTGAATACTGGAAAAATAAAAAAGGTAGTCTTGAAAACCGCAAAACTGTTCTGTATTCCAGCGAGGCGCCATCGCGACGTTATTTGCAGAAAACAGGGACGAATTTAGCACCATTAACATGGGGGTCATTGTACAAATTATTTGCCTTAAAAAATATCTAGCTATGGAAACATGAAGTGATGATGAAGATAGGACGAGCCCACTGTCCTACCTGATAAGTAATTATGAGATGAATTAAGTGTAATTTTTGTCTTCAATATTAGTTTTTATGCAGTAGATTCTAAGAAATATGGTTACAGAACTTGAACCTTGCACTTATCTAAACTATCTGTCATCTGAAGATTTGTTTCATTTTGGTCCAACTTTCGGGTATTTGCCCACCTCTCACTCCCACCACTGTAACTCCTGTGTAGCCAGGATCCACAGCGGCGACCATCGTAATGACTCTGAGCAGTGAAGCCCAGGAACCCGAGGGAAAGCTCACTTGTCTTGGGCTCCGCAACGAATTTAATCAGAAGATAATAGAAGGAGTAGGAAAACATGAGTTTCGACTTCCTTCTCGCAAAGCGGGAGACAATAAAATAAGATTGAAAAAGCATTACGCCAGAATTGAGAAAAGCACCACGGACATTGATTTGTTGATTTTGGTCTGACTTATGAAATGTTGGCTAGTCCTAACTACTGCTGCTCTTCTTACATAAGTAAATTCTATAAAATTTTCGTTATACTGAGCTAACGATAGATAAAATTTTATAGTTGTAATCGTTTACATGCTATGTTATTTAGCTATATATTTTAAAATGTTCATATCTGAGAATCTGCTGTTAATATCACTTATACTTAAGCGGTGTAATGAAGACCAATTACCTTTAAAAAATATTGTAATGTTTTATTCATCATCTTTCAATATCAATTGTAAATCTTAAAAAAAAAATGTCCCCCGTTGTTCGCCCTGAGTACGGCCCTGTTCTAGGGAGGTAAAAACGTCGCCAACTTTCAATATAATTAGAACGGCACCTTTTCAATTGGTCGCCGAAGTTCAACCATGAGTTTTTCAAGTCGACTTGATTTTATAACGACGTGCCCCGAAAATTGATCGCTTTTGTGATCTGATAGTTGTCGCGTGAAAAGTTTTTGAAGGTAAAATTTTTTAACATTAAAATGAGAGAAGGTAAATCTTAATATATATATTTCTTGTGTACGTGTGTATGTGACTGAACTCCTCCTAAACGACTCGACCGATTTTGATGAAATTTTTTGTGTGTGTTCGTGGAGATTCGAGAATGGTTTAGATTTACAGTTTGGCCAGATGCAGACGAAATTGCGGGGGCCCACTAGTATTAAAGTATATTTTGAGCTGCTTAAATTTTGTTGTGTGTTGTTTGTTCGTTCTAAGGCAAGTTTGGCAATAGGTAAAACCTCTTTGTTTTAACATTGCATAAGTCTAATACTACACAGGGTGATTTCCTAGTGAGGGTACATATTGAAGGTCATGGTAGCTGATAGTTATTTACGACCAGTAAAAATATTATTACCAAAGAATATGGCTTAATGCCTTAGTAATCGCAACTTAAAAATATCTAAAATTCTTGAAAAATGATGGTTTTTCGCTAGCTGATGGGTGTGGCGGAGGTGTGGGGTGCGCGAGATCACTAGAGGTCGTTAGTCAATACTCTTTAAGCCGAAATTGTTTATGTTTGAGGTAGTTTTGTCGAATTTAGATTTAAAAAAAATATTTTGAAATTTTACCTATTTTTTGTAATATTCCGTATTAGAACAGAGTATTCATCACCCTCCTCCAATATGTAGCCTCTCTAAAAAATCACCCTGTAACATATGTAAACACGTTTTCTTTTATTATAATATTATACTAAGAACAATTTCTTATTTATTTTTCGTTCTTTTTGTATATCTGTTTGTATCTTTTTTCCGCGTAATCTTTTCTACACTTAACATATTTTAAGAGGGACTTTCGCTGAC
This sequence comes from Trilocha varians, assembly GCA_030269945.2. NCBI lineage: Eukaryota > Metazoa > Arthropoda > Insecta > Lepidoptera > Bombycidae > Trilocha > Trilocha varians. The sequence continues at coordinate 8,934,815 of AP028273.1, read as the reverse complement.
AAATTCCTGATATACCAGCGAATAACAAAAGCTTCATTTTTTCATGGAAAACATGTTTCTCCTCTCAAGTTGTACTAGTCAGCAAGTTCTACATCAGATCAACAAACAAATCTATACATATAAATAAAATTGGAGTGTCTGTTTGTAATGTTAAAATAACCACTTTCTACTACATGCATATGAATGTTTAGATGGTACACATACCGAGATATACATTAAAAACTGTTTGTCTATCTGTCTACCTGTCTGTTCCGGGTAATCTCTGGAACGACTGGACCAATTTGGACGGGACTTTCACTTAGATAGCTTAGGTAATAAGTAGTATTTTTTTTTTTTCAGTTGGAGGAAATCACCGGATCACCGCCCGCCCTCCGGGGTATGTGGGAATTGAACCGCACTAAAACCTCCAACCGCTCACACTGAGCGTCCGAACCCTGGCTGAGGCCAGAACCCAGCACGGGGTTTGGGGGGACGGCGCGACGCGTTACGCGCTCGGCACTCTTTCCCGTCGCTCCGTCCCCGGACGCCGAACCGGTAGCCGCCGGCAATAAGGAGTAACTTAGGCTACTTTTATTTTAGAACATTTTTGGGAACAATTCCTATGAGATTCAGACAAAGTTGCGCGGGTCAGCTAGTATAATATAGATTCAGCGAGAAAGTTTCCTTTTTTTGCAAGATAAATAAACGAGATTACGGCCCATCTGATAGTAAGCTGTCACTGTCACTCATGAACCTCTAGGCGTCATAATGGCAACTGGCAATGGTACAGGAATACAGGAAATCAGATAAATTATTTTTAACAGCTTCAACATATGCTTTTCTTGGAACAATGTTACTTGGCATGTCCAAATGTTAGTTTTTTTACTAGTGATGAGCAAAATTGGTCTTGGTTTTGCAGTCCTGGTCTTGGTCTTGCAAAAATCTTGCTTTTTTGCCTTTTGAAGACTAAGTAAGCACTGCTTTGCTCATCACTACAAAATAGTAAAACTGGAAATGTTTAAAGTAAACAAAGAATTTTCAGTTGGAAGTCAGCTGCTAATAAGTGCAGTACATGGCACTTGGTCACGACTGTATCGTTGCTTTTACCATTTAAGCTAGACGGTGGACGTTTACTGAGATATTTTGCGAAGTTCTTTTTAAAAATACTACGATTTCTAAAGTTAAGTATAATTCACGTTATACTTGATATATCGCCGTGAGTTTTATTACACTTGTTCGCTTAATATACGTAAATAAAAGTGTTAAATAATTAATAGTATTTTTTACTGTTTTTTTTTAGTTGAAGGAAATCACGTGGAAGTTGAACTAAAACCTCCAACTGCTCACACTCAGCGTCCGAACCCCGGCTGAGGCCAGAAACCAGTACGGGGTTATGAGGGACGGCGCGACGCGTTACGCACTACGGCACACTTGTATTAAATACTTATAATAGTGATAAGTAGGGTATTTGCCCACTTCTCACTCCCACCAATAACTTATACCTACTACATTTTTTTTAAAATCCAACATAGTAATGGATAGTAGGTTTTTTAAATTTGAAGCTACAAAATGTATTGTTCTTTTGTGCAATTTTTTCTTTTGTCCAATTTTTTCTTTTGTGCAATTTTTCACAACACCACTGGCTAAAAACGGTGAAGGAAAACATCGTGAGGAAACCTGCATATCGGAAAAGGGTTCTAAAAATCCTTTGAAGATATGTGAATTCCCGATCCGCATTAGGCAAGCGTGGTGGACTATGCCTAACCCCTCTTCGGAGGAGACCTGAGCTCAGCAGTGGGCAGTAATGGGTTGTTACACTACAGTACAGTATTGTTCTTTTTGTATTTTGCATGTAAAATATAGTTGATATGTAAAAGAATGCGTTTCTCATACGGTATTTGACAATGAACAGAATATGGGTCGCGAGGTACGTTGTTCCAGCTTCCCGACTTTATGTATAAATTATGATAAAAGTTTTTTATTGGTTTATGGTTCCGTATGTATTTTATGCGCTATGACTTGCCCTGGGGGGCGTCGCGACGGGAAAGAGTGCCGATGGCGTAACGCGTCGCGTCGTCCCTCATAACCCCGTGCTGGGTTCTGGCCTCAGCCGGGGTTCGGACGCTGAGTGTGAGCGGTTGGAGTTTTTAGTGCGGTTCAACCCCGGTTGGATCCGGTGATTTCCTACAACTAAAGAAAAAATAAATGACTTGTCCTTCTAGAAACGAGGCTTGAAGAGAGTCCTTAAAGATAGGCCATAGGTTGCGACCCCGCAATGTCTTCTGGCAATGCAGAGGTCCATGAGCGACGGTAACCGCTTTCGATCAGGTGGGCCGTCAGCTCGTCTACCTAAGAAGCAATAAAAAAATGTTTATTTGTAATCAAGGTAATGGTCCATTCACGTGAACTGTAAATAGACAGATACTTTTGGAAACGTTCAAAATATTTTTGAATACTTTTTTACTCTTAGTAGACTGATTTTACTGTGTCAAGAAAAACTATATTTCACGTAAAAAGTATCCTATATTAATATATAACGGGGTGATGATAAGGGAAACCAACCTATTCACCGTGCGGGTAGTTGGAAGTGGAGACTTGCTATAAATACAGGCACTGGCCGCTGTGTTTGTTGTTCATTCGTGTTTGAATTGTCGAGGCGAACGGACCTCTTGATGTAAAAGTAATAAACTGTTAAAACTCGTTATTTTGAAGTTTTTGTTCAAAAGTATTGATCATAAAGTGTTCAAGTGGACATTGTGACGTCAGGAAAACCAAAACCAAACGAAGATCGACTCTTTACAACGTCATTACACCTCAACACACTATTTATCCTTCATATATTATATTCCTTGACATATTATGAACTACCTGCTAATGATAGTCAAGTAAAAATTGGCTCATCCGATTCGTTCGTTTAAAAGTCGTCAATAGATGGCGCTACGAGTATTTGTAACCTGTACCACTGTTACAGGACTGTTACTGTTACTGGAATTATGTGACACAGTTGTATGATCTAACTTCATTTTGTACATTTGAAGACAGTTAAATGAGCAACCGTTCTTAAATGGTTTCGCCTAATTTTTGAACGACAGAGCGGATCCCTAAAATGCAAATGCTCAAGGTACCCATCCTTACGTGGCGGGTCGCCGGCCCTCTATGTCATAAAAATATCATAGTACATGAATGCCTTAATGCTCCCCTGGCAATACTGGCTTAGGGTTGCTAATACAAAAAAAAAACTAAACTGTCAAGTCAAACCCTAATTTAAATAAATAAAAATTATAATAAGGCAAACAAAAGTGAAATAACATAACATGGAATGGGCGGCGTTTTCGCTAAAAATATGCTGAATTTTCAACGTGATTCATTAACCAAGTATTTTATACAAAATATTTGTAAAACAAAGGGTTTGTCAGCCATTTTAACATTCATATAGGTACCTAAATTATGTACTAAAAGTTTTTACACTGAATTTTTTTCAGGTTTCAGTACACTTCTTCTGATCTATTACTGTAACTGTAACAACCCATTACTGCCCACTGCGGAGCTCAGGTCTCCTCCGAAGAGGGGTTAGGCATAGTCCACCACGCTTGCCTAATGCGGATTGGGGACTTCACATATCTTCAAAGGATTTTTAGAACCCTTTTCCGATATGCAGGTTTCCTCACGATGTTTTCCTTCATCGTTTTTAGCCAGTGGTGTTGTGAAAAATTGCACATAAATCTTTTTCATATTAAGATTTAGAAGTACAAGCCGGCTGATTTGTACGGAAGGCAAGCGCTTCAACCACTCTGCCACCACGACTATTATTACCTTTTCTGATCTATTATTACATAAATATTTTTTAAACCACTTCCGATTCTGCGAAGCCGTATGTGTAAGCAAATAATTTAAATTACCTTCTAATTGAAACATAACAAACTACATGAGTATATTCTTTTCTTAAATAAAAATATTTTATTAATCTAAATCTGTAAAGTGACAGCCCTAGATCAGCCGCAAGTAACTTATTGTTCGTGAGCTATGCGCCGCATTATTTTGGCTTCTTTTCGAATATTTCACGACTAAGTTTAATTTTCACGATAGCTTTGATATCTTTTTCTCATTTTGCAATAATTGAATTGAAAATAAGGTTTTTAATATGCAATTTAAATTTATATTGCTTATGAAAATCTTAGATTAATTTCGAAAATTATTATTATTAATGATGGTAAATATACAGGACTTTTTTTTTTGTTTCAGTTGGAGGAAATCACCCGATCCCCTGTGGGAGTTGAACCGCACTAAAACCTCCAACCGCTCACACTCAGCGTCCGAACCCCGGCTGAGGTCAGAACCCAGCACGGGGTTTTGAGGGACGACGCGACGGGTTACGCTCTCGGCACACTTTCCCGTCGCACCGCCCCCAGATATACAGGGTGGATCTGTAACTTTATCTCAGCTGAAGTGGGATGAATGATCTGTCGAAATACAATTTAGAACCATTTTTATTTTTCAAATCGGTTCAACTTTTTTTTCAATGTTATATGGTAACCCTCAAAGATATAATCGTACATACATCATAATAACTGATATCATAAATAAAAGTAGTTCTATGTTGTCTTTTGATAGATTAATCTTGCAAAAAAAGCTGTATTTCGACAGAACATCCACCCCACTTCGGTATAGAAGGTTACATTTAAGGGGTGGACCATATAAAGTTTGCATTTTCCAAAAGTTCGACTGTCATGTTGGCTGTGTGGCATGTTGCGCCATCCTGTTGAAACCAAATGTCGTCCATGTCATACTCTTCAACTTTTGGAAACAAAAATTCGTTGAGCATGGCACGGTAACGCTCGCCATTGACCTTTGCCATCGGAAAAGACGATTTTTCGGTAAAAATGCTCATCTTCGGCCAAACGATCTTCTGCCCATTGGGCGAACCGAAAACGTCAAACCTTTAACTAAATTATGAACACAAATTGAATGACATTTGAGCTGTTATTCTCTAAATAAACAGTAGTTCAAAATGCAAACGTTAGATTGCCCACCCTATACCTATCTATAAAACTGCGAGACTCGAAGTAAAATATACTTGCAGTGTTCGTTGAACTGAGATGTACGTAGCTCCTCTGAATATGTGCCCTCTCAGTCGGAAGTTATACCGGTGATAAATGTACCAACGCGGCTCAGAAAGTGTGCTCAAACTTTTCTATGACCCTTTTTCTTGAAGTAAATATAAAGCTGGTAAAGTCAAAATAAAGTGTTAAACCGCTCAACTGGGGAGTTAAAATTGGTTTTGTTTGATGTTCAGTGAAAGCCAAAATTGGGCCGCTTGACATTGGTAAAAGAAAAAACCTAGTTTTTTTCGTGATAAGTCTGTAGCACGAACCAAAATTGGTTTGCGTGACCCAGGATAGGTAGATTTTATTATCGTGTCATTCATCAAAAAAGCCATTACAACCTCTAAGTACAAGTAATAAAGTTCAAAACGTACGTTTCTCTTTTATTTAAATAACTAGCACCGGCGCGGCGGCGTCACTTTCAATTAAAAGGTAGTCTATGTTCTTTCTCAGGGTCTAAAGATTACCTGTGCCAGATTTCATCAAAATCGGTTGAGAGGTTTAAGCGGGAAAGCGAGACAGACAGAGTTACTTTCGCATTTATAATATTAGTAATGATATCATTGCTACACATTCACCTTACGAGCTTTACAACTCATTCCAAGATAAACAATATTTAACCTGAAAACAAACTCCTTTTCCTGAGACCCTTCACAATCAACCCTGTCAATTTGAATTCCATTGCTCGTTTAATTTCGGAACGAACTAATCTAAATTCATTAGAGTATAGCCGTGTTGTCTAAATATTTGAATAATTTGATTCTCTTTGTTGGATAACTGAGAATTAAAGGGACGAAACATGATTATAAAGGACAGAGAACGAGGGTCCGAAACGTCCAAACTGACTATTAATGTTTGCAATTTAAAAAGTTTTAAATACAGCCTGTGACCAACGCTAAACTTGCAAGATCAACCTAAAACTTATAATTGGGGCAGGAAATTTACAAGTTGTGGCGCAAAACTATTGACTGTCCCTTAGATTATGAAGCGGTACATTTAGAATTTTTCATTTAGTTTCCATACCCTAAGGTTGCCTGGAAGAAATCGCTATAGCGATAAGGCCGCCTATATTGTACTACTACTATAAGCTGTATCAGTTTTTAAATTAATTGGTGTTTTGGTACAATAAAGTATATTCTAATTCTAATTCTACATTAAATGAAAAAATCGCAGTCTCTGTAAAAGGACTTTTAACACGTTCACTGCGACATCATTTTTTGCACATTTGCCGTTCGCTGTCACAAGGGTGTAATCGACCCGGACCAGACCAGACGTTAGGACGACACGCGGTCTATTAGACCCCTTTGATAAAGCTCTTTGCACTACAGAGAAGTTCACTTGCCGCACCACAGGAAAGTTGAAGGAGGGATCATGTTCGATCCTCGTTCGACTTACGGTAGGTAGTTCGAGTAATCGACGATACTCCACTGCCTAATATATTGCATAAAAGAAGAATGTTGTCTTCACGACTAACCGCTTCCGTGAAGCATGATACTGGCCGGTAACAAGGGCCGGTCGCAGCCATCTTGACCGAAGCGTGGCCTACTCGATTTTAACAAAAAAAGAAGACAGTTTGACGTAACAAAAAAAAAAGCTATAAATATATAATCGGACGTTCCGAATTAAACAAAACTAATTGAATACTACAAAGATAATAAATTTGATCATCATTGCCACCTTCTACATCATCCCACGAGACTACAAATGAAGACTGCAATAATATTAAGGTAAGTGGAGTGCTGCTATCTACCACATTATTGGACGAGGAGCGAATATTACTTCACACCGTATATCTTAAATTTCTTTAACATACAGTCCACTCTTCAACATTATATAAACCAGCTAAAACTCTTTCAGTTAATGTGTTTAATTACGCACAGATCATTTAAGCCTCGTTTAGCAGTGAACGTGTTAAATAAATAAATTCTAATGTAAAATTTGTTTCACAATGCAGGAAAAATAAACCTCATGAATTAGGTAAATCTTTTAATCATTTTTTGTCTTAAATTCCCTAAATATTGTAACACTTTTACCACAGAGTGAATTAGATCTAGTTAGATAACGCCTTGGTTATTACTACTCGTATATCTGTATTGTAAATTTTCTATGAAAATATAATTATAAACTTGAAATCATATGCAATTTGTTTTTTATTCTATTCTATTTTACAATTTATTCTCATTTTAATGATAAGTTTAATGCATGTTTAAGTTTAATTAAAAAAATCTATGGCAACCGCCGTGTCACGTCACGTCAAATTTTACAAAAATAAATAAAATTGAAAATTTTACAATAAATATACGGTTGAATTGGTTACACGCATTAGAAAACATCTCAAATATAAGCCCAAGAAAAAGTATCTGAAACAATTCTTTGTGAACAGTAAATAGTGAAAATGTCAAAAATTCCAAACACCAATAAAAATGATGAGAAGAAACGGCGTACGACAATGCCGGCGTGTTGCTACAGCGAGCGCACAACCAACATCAAGTCATGACTCGTCGCTATCGTCAGGGGATGGCATTGACTCCCTGACGAATACCACCGGAACATCGAGCGACCAGGAGCCCCGTGCAACGAGAAGACCTGCACGCCGGGGCCGCCCACCGGTCGGCTTGGGGTCAACGCGCCAACGTGGCTCGTCTACGGCCCCCGCTACCAGTGGTGCAGTGCGCCAACGCATGAGATGGACCCAAGAGTTAAATACAAATGTCATGCGGGCGTACTACAGGGCTACGGAGGGAGGAACTAACCTCACTGCGTACCGTTCAAGAATGGTGCCTCTGTTTCAGGTCTTGTGCCCAACTGTCGACGTCACGGTGCAACGGTTAGCGGATCAGGTGCGGGCCATTCAGCGACTAAAGTTGTTGGATGAGTCTGTACTTGACCGATTGCGCAACGAAGCACTGCCTGCTCCTCCTGAACCACAACCAACACCTGTGGTAAATGTCACCGTCACCCAAGTTATACCACCAACGGAGGAACTTCAGGTGCAGGCATGTGCTAGTATCCAGGACGATGAGCGTTTGAGGAGTGCTCTGGAGGACTCTATACAAGAATTCAGGTTTGTCCCGCCATGCTCGCGGCCACGTTTACCGCGGTTGCCCATGTGTAAACGCAATGTTTCGCTAGTATTGGCCCTGGACTGCATATTAAAACCTTATTTCGAGTCGACTGAAGACCTTGTCGACACCCACTCGATTCTGTACTGCGGTGCGGTTGCTGTCTGTCGCGTGGCAGGGGTAAAATTTCCAATCCCGAACCAGACATACCGCCGACATGATGGTAAGCCGCAGTGGCAGTGCAGAATCGAGAGTCGCATAGATGCAGCCAGGACCCTTATAGCGAAGCTCATTTGCTTCCAGTCTGGCAACACGCGCCCACGTGTCATGCGATTTGTTGACCGAGCCTTTGCTGACACCGGTATCAGCAGGAACAATTACATGGAATGTGTTGTCGAGCGTGTTGACTACTGGAAGCAAAAAGTTTGCGCATGGGCGAACCGTATTCGTCGGTACCGAATAAGATCGGAGCGGTACCGTTTGAATAGAGTCTTCCAGAGTAATCAGAAGAGTGTCTACAGAGATTGGGAGGCATCTCGAGGAAGAGTGACCGATGGACACCCACCAGTTGATGAAAACGTAATGACTTCATTTTGGCAAAATATTTGGTCGGTACCCATCGGTCACTCCGAGGGAGTGTGGACGGAGGCGGTCGTGCGCGCGTGTGAGCCTATCAAGGATATGAACACCGTATCCATAACGCCGATTGATGTAGCTTGTGCGGTACGTTCGGCCCCGAACTGGAAAAGTCCGGGACCGGATGGGCTGCACAGCTACTGGCTGAAATGGATACGTAACTCACACGGGCGCATGGCTGCTCAGTTTCAGCAGGCCCTTGAATCGGGAACTCTCCCAGATTTCATGACTTCAGGAGTCACTCACCTGATATACAAATCTGGCAATACCTCGGACCCTAAAAACTATAGGCCAATTACTTGCTTACCAACTATCTATAAGCTACTTACATCCATTCTGAGAAAAAAAAATTCAAATACATATTTCGGCAAATGACATAATGTCACCTTCTCAGAATGGGTGTAAGGTAGGATCCCGAGGTACTAAGGATTTGCTCCTCATAGACATGGCCATTACGCAACAAGTTCGTCGAGGCAGAAAGGGAGTCCATATGGCTTGGATTGACTATAAGAAAGCGTACGATTCGGTGCCCCATTCATGGCTAATGAGAGTTTTAGAGCTTTATAAAGTACATTCCACGCTACGCTCCTTTCTTAGTTCATGCATGGGTCAGTGGTCTACGTTTCTTCGTCAACCAGGACATGTTGGCTCTCCGGCCTCCCCGAGCTTGATAAGGATAAGGCGGGGTATCTTCCAGGGTGACAGTCTGAGTCCTTTGTGGTTCTGTCTGGCGCTTAATCCTCTAAGTACATTACTTGGAGATTCAACGCTAGGCTACCGACTCAAGAGAGGGGGTGAGCCCATTTCACATCTCTTGTACATGGATGATCTCAAATTATTTGCTACTAAAAAACCAGACTTAATATCTTTACTCAAAATAACCGACAATTTTAGTAAAGCTATTGGAATGGAGTTTGGAGTAGATAAGTGTGCGGTCATAGATATACAGAGAGGTAAAGTTGTAAACTCTGAGAGTTTGCAACTTAGCCAGAGTGAGGTGCTTAGATCTCTGTCTGAGTCGGAAACCTACAAATACCTTGGAATGTTCGAAGCTTTGAGTATCGTCGATGCAGATATGAAGCAATCGGTGAGGGATCGGTTCTTCGGCCGCCTGATAAAGGTTTTGAAAAGCCTCTTGTCTGGCGGAAACAAGATCCGAGCCTTCAATGGTTGGGTCATGCCTGTACTGACGTACTCCTTTGGCATTCTAAAGTGGACGCAATCAGAACTGGATGCCCTGGATAGAAAAGTTCGGCGACTGTTGACGGCATACAGGATGCACCATCCACGCTCATCTGTTATGAGGCTGTATATACCTCGGAAGTGTGGGGGTCGTGGCATGTTAAATGCCAAGGATCTGCACAACCGAGAGATATACAACCTTCGGGAATATTTCCAAAAGGTGAATGTGGGTATGTACCGTGATGTAGCAGCAGTCGATAAAGGACTCACTCCGCTATCCTTAGCGAACGGGAATTGGCGAGCGCCGAAGGTGATGAGTGTGGCGGATCGCACGGACGTATGGAAGAGCAAGGAACTACACGGTCGATTCTACCGGGCCCTTACGGGTCCTGATGTAGATCAGTTAGCCTCCGTGGCTTGGCTACGATACAGTAACCTCTTCGGAGAGACTGAAGGTTTTGTCTTAGCAATTATGGACGAAGTTATCATGACGAACAACTACCGCAAATATATTCTAAAGGATGGGACGGTCGACATTTGTCGGGCATGTCACCGTCCGGGAGAGTCTATTAGACATATCGTTTCCGGTTGTTCCCGTCTTGCTAACGGCGAGTACTTGCACAGACATAACCAAGTAGCTAAGATCATTCATCAGCAACTTGCTCTGAAATACGACCTTGTTGAAGCCGCCGTACCTTATTACCAGTATTGGCCTCAGCCGGTTCTCGATAATGGTCATGTAACGCTCTACTGGGACCGATCTATTATCACTGACAGGACTATTGCTGCTAATAAGCCTGACATAGTGATAATAGATCGGGATGCGCATCGGGCAGTGTTGATCGATGTCACCATTCCACATGACGAGAACCTTGTGAAGGCAGAAAAAGAAAAACTGCTAAAATATTTGGACCTGGCCCACGAGGTGACCGACATGTGGCGTGTTGAATCGACCATCATTGTTCCGATCGTTGTATCTGTGCACGGTCTAATAGCGAAAAGCTTCGACCGTCATCTAGAGAAGCTTTCGCTCCCCGGCTGGGTAAAGGGCCTGATTCAGAAGGCGGTCGTTCTTGACACGGCGCGTATTGTGAGGAGGTTCCTCTCTCTTGAGCCCTGACCACTGATGGCTTGGGTCGTAGACTCCGCCTGCAGTGGCCCTCTGTTTTTTATATTGTATTTTTAAATTTATTTTTTTGTAATGTTTTTTTAAAAATATAATGTAAAAAATAAGCTAATAAATGGATAGATACAAAAAGTTTAATGCCATGAAATTGTTTTCTATTTTTTTTTTTGTCTGTTTGTGGGATTTTAATTTGTTTGTTCTTATTTTTAAATTCGTAAATGTAATGTAACTTGTAATTATTATTTAATTTTTTGTTAAATGTTATGCTATGTGATTTGTGTACTATGTTTCTTACCACGTTGTGTTCATCTATAATTAAGATTGCATGTAGTGTATTGTTTTCATATGTCTATGAATTTGCTTGTTACCATGTAAATCTTGTTGATGGACCTTGGACCTAATAATAAATCAATAAACTACGAAATGTTATCCGAAAATTTACATTTTAAGCGTTTATTTTTAATATTCATTCAATTTATTTATCTTCATTTACCTTTAAAACAAAATCCCATCCCCCAGCATTCGGTTTGATGCCCCTGAAACAAAATTAGGGTTGGACGTGCAAAGAGGTGATTCTCACAACATTTCGTTAATTTAATTTTAATGTAAACACTTCACCCGCCCTTTATAAACATCCATTAAAATAATTCTAAACGTTTACTTTTGTTTCAATATTTGTTTTTTATCAATACTTATTAACAGCTGTTCTCTATTACAATTTAAATTTATCTTTTCATTCAGTCTTCAAACAATATTGGTCTTTGAATTCTGCGTGTTCTTAATTTATTAATGTTGAAGTGAGGTAAAATCTGAAAAAAAGTATGCTAGAAAATACTCTAAAAAACTAGAAAAAAAACAGAAATTTTGCAAACTTCAGGTAAATATTAGGCCAAAGATAGATCTCCGACCGGACGAGGTAGTGTATGCCCGGTCAGGCCGAACCCCGACGTAGTAGATTTCAGATGTCATATATATGCGAAGATTTCTGCAAATGTCGTCATCGCGATTCAGGATCTCTCGCGCTATTATTGGTCGCCACACTAGCCATATTCGCTTAGTTATACCTTACCAGTCATGTATAACTGAATACTATGACATATGGCGAGGCTTGGAGAAGGCCTACAAAGGACGTCAAGGGCTGATGGTGATGATGACATATCAGCAAAGTGCATATATTCTCACCTTGTAAAGGCAAATCTGTCAGTTATTCCATAGAGTATAGCTAGCAAAGAGAGAAGTTTCCGAAATGAAGTTTGTGAAAAATAACACTTTGCACCGACTTTGCTTGCACTATAATCGTTATGTTAAATTCACAATTACTAAACCACAATTTGCAACTGTAATTAAAATCATTTAATTTTTTTTTAAGTGACATAGAAAACTGCATTTGTATATAGAAATTTATCCGTTAGGTTTCTGTAAAACCTAATAAATTTGTTCTTTGAATTCTACATTTTTCAATCAACTCACTAAACTTCATTTGTAAAAGAAAAACAAACTTCAATCCCTTTTCACAGAACGATGCCTCCCTTCATCAATATTTAAGACTATTACATTTATAATAAAGATTTTAATAACAGATGAGTATTTAGTTTATATACATGAATAATGGAAATTCATTATTTTGATGAAAAGGTTCGGATTGCTCGGCCATTGTTTTGCTGAACTTACAAATATAATTGTTAGAATAATAAACTGGCAGGTGAATTTGGCTGTTGTTTTCATTTAAAGATAAGTGGAATTGGAATTTAAGATGTCTTTGGTATTAATTATGCTTGAACTGTAGTCGTGGTGGCAGAGTGGTTGCAGAGCTTGCCTTCCGTACGGGAGGTCGCGGGTTCAAAACCGGCCGGCTTGTATCTCTAATCTTAATATGAAAGAGATTTATTTTTCACAACACCACTCGCTAAAAACGATGAAGGAAAACATCGTGAGGAAACCTGCATGTCGGAAAAGGGTTCTAAAAATCCTTTGAAGATATTATGTGAAGTCCCCAATCCGCACTAGGCAAGCGTGGTGGACTATGCCTAACCCCTCTTCGGAGGAGACCTGAGCTCAGCAGTGGGCAGTAATGGGTTTTTACAGTACAGTACAGTAACTGTGGTTGTAGTTCTAACGACAGAATTATTAAAAAACTTTAAAACTACAGCAATGGTAAGTGCAAAGCGATACACGGTTTAGCCGTTAAATACGCGAACTTCTAGCGAGCCTTGGTTTTAGTGTGTTAGTCGCCATTTAGGATTGATTTTATGAAACGTAGCTAAATAAACTCTTGGCTAATTCATTTCCAATAAAAAAACCAAATCACACACACACACGTACACAGATACGCGTATATACACACATATACTCAGATATCACACCCAATACTACCACCTCTCTATTCGAGATTTAAGAAAAAAAACAATCCAATGAACACACACACACAGGTAAGCAGACAAACGCACGCAACCTCACACACACACACACTGAACACCTCGTTTCTCTCGAAAGAACGCACACGCACACACTCACAAATATACACACAAACACGTATACACACACCCTGCCACACATCATAGCATATAAACACCTCCTTTCCATCAGTTCCATAATGTTCGATCCTCGTTCGAATTACGGTAGGTAGTTCGAGTAATCGACGATACTCCACTACCTAATATATTGTATAAAAGAAGAGTGACGTGTTCACGACTAACCGCTTCCGTGAAGCATGATACTGGCCGGTAAGAATTGCCGGGCGCGGCCATCTTGACCGAAGCGTGGCCTACTCGTTTTGAAAAGAAACAGAAGACAATTTGACATAACAACGAAAAAAGCTTAAAATATTTAATCGGACGTTCCGAATAAACGTAACATAATTGAATTACTACAAAGATAATAAGTTTGTTCATCATTGCCACCTTCTACATCATCCCACGAGACTACATATGAAGACTGCAATAATATTAAGTAAGTGGAGTGCTGCTATCTACCACATTATTGGGCGAGGAGCGAATTTTACTTCACACCGTATATCTACAAAATTCTTTAACATACAGTCCACTATTTACAATTATTCACCAGCTAAAATTATTTTAACTAATGTGTTTAATTACGCACACATAATAAAATAACCCATAATTCATTAATTTTATTCAAGCATAAACACACTGGTACAGTTCTTCCTGAAGCAGAGCCACGTCATCGTCAGTGGTCTTCCTGCCCGCGGTGCTGCAGGTGGACATCCTCTCGCAAGACTGCTCGTTGTGACGACGAGCGTTCGTCAAACTCAAATCCAGTTCGTAACCTAACAATATGGCTTCTTTTGATAGCTCTCTTAGGCAGTTGTTGATGTCTTTCCTGGGAAATGATTAACGTGTTTGAGATAGAATTTTATACACCGTCATTTCTGTACAATTTCTAGGAATACTCGTCTGCTACAATTTTTTTATTGCCATGCAGGCAGACGATTCTACGGGGCTGCTAAATATTAGTTGTCACCGTTGCTAATATACCTCGACGGTGGCAGGTGTCACTTCGGGGCCCCTACGATCTTACTCCGATCTCTCTGCTTCATACTAGTATTATAAAACATTGTTTCACTGTCCCCATTTATGAGATCAGAGGAAGTTTTTGACCAGCGTTTTGGTCTTGAAAAATATAGACTCTAAAAAAGCTACTAGACTTAGGCCTCTTCCAGACTACAAGTCCTGTGCTGTTTGCATCCAATCTGTAACTTCCCGTGGCCAAAACCAGGTCGTCTAAAAACTTACCTTAATATTTGTCTCTGGTCAACTCTGTGAATAAATCTGGTAGCCTCCACCAAACTCGCTTCCATATGCTTCTTAGTGATGTTGATCATTTCTTGAGCGTAAATTCCCATTTTAGTAATGGATTTCCTTGCCTCTTCAGTGCAGGTGTAGATTTTAGCTACGTGCTTGCTCGCTAAGGTTTTTATCCTTCGTCGGTCTTCGTCACACATTGCTGAAATTATAGAAGCTGTAGGAGCCGAAAAGTTCTGGAGTGGCGGCCACGAACCGGTAGACGCAATGTTGGTAGACCCCCCACAAGATGGACCGACGATCTGGTCAAGATTGCGGGAGGTCACTGGATGCAGATGGCGCAGGATCGGTCGATGTGGCGAAGTTTGGGGGAGGCCCATGTTCAGCAGTGGACGTCTATAGGCTGATGATGATGATGAATGTAGGAGCCTAATTTGGCTATAAGGCTTTAAATTTGAAATGGTACAGTTCTGTATTTTTTTGGGTTTTGTCTAATGGCCTAAGGTACGATATTGTTTTATTCTTCAATATTGTTATTGATAGTTTCATTTATGATAAAAAATATTGGTAGCCCAAATACGCACTACATCTGAAAGTTTCACGGTCGTACGATATGATTTTCAAAGTACTCCGAATATTTCTGTCTATAAATAGTTTTGCAAGTAATAAATGAAGGTCATTAGATGGAACTTCTTTAAACAATGAAAATCTAACTATACTAAACTCCAATTTACCCGGCAAAGTTAAATTGTCAGCCAATTTCATGAGCTCCGTGTAAATCTTGTTCTTCTTCACGACGGCACCGTTTATGTCATTCTTAATCCTCTTCAATAGCTTCTCAGTCATTTGCTGGTACGATACCTGAATGTTCCTGTGGTAGGTGTCCAGAAATGGTTCGATCACTGTGTCCATGTAACGGGAGATTTCACTGTCAAGAAAATGGCAGTTCACTTTTTTTATTATCTCGTAGGCAGACGAGCTAACGGGCCACCTTATCGGAATCGGTTTCCTGTCTCTCATGGACCTCTACATTGCCAGAAGACACAGCGAGGCCGCTACCTTTAAGAACATTCTTCAAGGCTCTTTTAAAGAAGGGAAAGTCATAGAGTTCGGGAAAAACCGACGAGGGAAGCTCATTCCATAGCCTGATGGACTATTATAGATGCGTCCTTATTAACGTCAGTCCATACTATACTTGATATCTTAACAAAGAAGAATCAAACCCGGCAATATACTGCCCGTATTGGGTAATTAGACATAGACATAGACATGCTTTATTTGTGAAGAAAACACATACAGGAATAAACATATTTTAAATTTACAAATTACAACGTGATTATCATAATCAGCCAGTATAATATATCCAGTGCTGCCTTTCCTAAACAGTCTTGTGCTGTTTGCATCGAGTGACTTTCAACAGCCCTGACCAGGTCGTAGGTCCATCTTGTAGGTAACCTACCGGATCGTGGCCGTTCTAGAACTTTTCGATCCCTTTGAGCTATGTCGGTTACCCTAGTCCTTTTGACTTTCCTAACTGCTAATTACAAGATAATTTAAATACCTGTTAACCAATGCCAATTGAGAGCGCCTAGAGTTTGCAGAAGTAGAACTACCCCATCTCTGCTTCAGGTTCTTCAGATGTTCCTCCAGTTCCACCGGCTGATGCTGCCAGGGTGCCAACTCGAAGCACAGACCACCATCTTGACGTATGTGATTGCTTCTGTACTAAATATGTAGCAGTAATTATGTAGGACAACAGAATAATTCTAAAATGACTGGTCAGATCATAGCCAATTTTAAATTGATTTAATTTGAACAATGAAAAGAAAACTCACTCCATCATCGATCATTAATACTGTATTTGTGTCATTATTCGAGTATAAAAACAAAAATATGATATCAAACTTATATTAAAAAAAAACAAATTTTTACCCGACATCCAAAAGTGGGTTCTGACGTCACAAACACAATAGAAATCATAAAAACTCCCAGTCTTAACATAAAACTCATCATTTTGAAATCAGAAAAGAACACAATGTAAACTGCATGAATAATACAACCTTCTCAATTTAAAAGTGAAAACATAATTCTAAAAATATACACTAAAACACGTGCATGTGTACACGATTACTAAGTATAAGAAAAGTAATTACAATATCTCTACTAATTAATATGATTGTTTTTTTATTGCCTTGTAGGTAGACGAGCTAACGGACCACCTTATCGTATATGGCCTATCTTTTAGGACTTTTTTCAAGCCTGTCCTGGCCTGGCTGGCCCTTTTGGCAAGGTTTGGAGAGGGCCTATGTCCAGCAGTGGACGTCTATGATGACAATTAACTTCGACAAAAATGATGATGATATAAAATCCTCATTGTGAAGCAAATAAAGATACTCAACCTAGCTATATAATTCATGAGACCATTGAAAATCTCGAAAGAAAATTAAAAAAATACTGATTAACATTTCAGAAGGTTACAATCTTGCGCTCCATTGAATAAAAATTGAGTTTTACGTCTGCCTTTCAAATACCAATTGAAATTGGAAATAATCGGTTTCTCGTGGAAAATTTCATTTAGTTTTCCTTAGGTTTTTACAGTGGAAAATATTCACAATTTACTGAACAAAAGCTATGAGGAAAAGTACGTTTAATTTTTAGAACAAGTAGTAAGAATATTATGTTATATGTTAAGCCGATTTTATAAATCAACATTCAACACAAGCTATGACTTGTCCTTCTTCAAAGAAGGCTTGAAGAGAGTCCTTAAAGGTAGGCCGTAGGTAGCGGCCCCGCAGTGTCTTCTGGCAGTGCAAAGGTCCATGAGCGACGGTAACCGCTTACGATCGAGTATCCCGTCAGCTAGTCTGCCTACGAGGCAGTAAAAAATAAAGCGGATGCGATCATCAATTAATATCGTTACATGTACTTCTAACTCCTGTCTCCAAGATTCTCGAAGATAATTGTATGACGTCACTGAGTATATTTCTGATAGTTACCTAATCCAATTTTTATAGACAGCGATAGATAAAGATAGACCACAAAAATTATACCCAACTCAAAAACCTACGATAATTTCATAGAAAATACGACTTTAACGCTCAAAACATAAAGCTTATTTTTCCCTAAACTACACACATCCATCTTACAGTCCCATTAACAATGGGCTAATTCAAATGTTGGCGTGAGATAAACATGAACTTCGAAACGACATTTTCTATTATAAATCGTGAATCCCTTTATAAATTATTGGTTGAAAGGACCCATTCCTACAAACGCTTTTTTGGCACGCGCTTAAACGTTCCTTCGATGTTTTTACTGATTCACCAAAGAAGTTTATTAAATTGCTTAAGGACATCCTTTATCACAAGGGTAAGCGATGCTTGTTAATATGAATTCACTTTGTTTTACGCATAAAATAATATTGTAGGTAGTTCAAAGTTTATTTTTGAAATGTACTTGTACACGCTTCGGCTTTGTTTTGCATTGCGCACATTGACTTATGTTGCAAGCCAGATCTTTAAATTGTACTTTAGTTTATATATTTGTGTATTAGCTTGTAATGTGTATTGTGTGCTAATAAAATAAATAAAAAAAATCAATTTAATACTGAGTGTTAACTCCTACATAATGCAAAGTTAATCAATAAAAAAACCGTTTAATTACATGTATTGTAGGTGATATCGACTTTGAGTCTTGGGAAACCAAACAGAATTAATTTCATTCTTCACCTTGTCTTTTGAATGCATCAATTTGTATCAAAATTTGATTTAGCAATACCTAACTTTATCCTCGTTTGTTTCAATATTCATGAAGAGATAGTAATAAATCCAACCAAATATTTAGATTAAAAATGTAGTAAAAAAATATAAATCGATATTGTAGCCCATTGTGTTGTCTCATTAGTTCATAATAATAATAATATAAGTGATTAAAAGAAAAAAAATATGAACAGTTAAAAATCGTTGAGAAATTAAAGTAATTAATAAATAATTCGACACCTTAGTATTAAAAACATACATTAATTTTTCGCTCTTAAAAAAGTCGCCAACTACGAATGACCACTTAAATTAAACAGATTTTTAACGCGCGTTTAAAACGCTATACACTCAGCGTTCGTAGGAACCTAAACTACCTTTGTAATGGACCTTTTGGGTCGCGCCCGCAGTGACAACATAATAGAGAACTCTAAATTACAATCAACACTTCAGAACATTCTGACCTAGATCGGCTTTATGTTTCGACCTATTGTATTCTAGACTTTATGAAATTTAAATGGACATCGATGTTAAATCAAAATGCATCTTAATTTTGTACTAATACTTGTTTTTCGGATTTATCAAGTAACGTTGCATTTTGTGCCTTATATCATTGGCACTAAGCAATAAATTGGAAACAATGAAATTTGTCAGTTTCTAAAATCACGACCGCTTAAATTGAGTAGAGCGGTTTTTAACGCGCGTTTAAAACGCTGTAAATTAAGCGCTCGTAGAAATCTAAACTAGTTTATGAAATTGAATTAACATTTTTACTGAGTTTAAAGTTTTCCAGCAGTTTTTAATTGCAAACCAAAAATATGTCTTGTCATGTCACGGCATTATAGGCATAATAATCATATCAGAGCCTCCATATAGCCTTCATAACCGTAATTTTCCCGCCAAAATTCAGAGAAATAAAACAACTTCAAGCCTCGCCTAAGAGCTGTAATTAAAAAACAACAAAACACCATCCATACATCCTTTTAACGACACAGAATATATAAACAGAAATAAAGATCCTTACAATTTGCTTTTACGAAGTCATGCTATGCAACTTTTTGACCGACTTTCCAAAAAGAGGTAATTAAGTTGATTGTTATAAATTTCTTTAAACACTTGCGGTCATCTACATCACTTACACTGTTACTAAACGGGTTCTTCACGATTATTTTTAATTGAGCGGTCCCGATATTTCAGCACTGTTTCAAGCGCCATGATCACAGGAAGACTGAGGAACTGCGGGTAGGTCATTTAAGAGCAGACAAATCTGTCTACCCTCTTTCTCGTTCGTTTGCCGGTACCACTGGAACTCGAACTCACATTTCGACATACCACACTGACAGTATCGGCTGCCGTCTCAAAACTAGATTTTTTTGCTTTATTTTCGTCTAACACTGGATTCCATATACAAGATAGGTTGAAGCCGTCACCCCTATTAAAAGTGCTATTCCTCGAAATTTCAATAGCTTCCTTAACCAGTCTTGCTATGTAACGGCGTTCAGATGACAAAACCCTGGCTTTAAAAATAATTCAATTAAAAATAATCGTGGTAACAAACCGTTTAGTAATAGTGTAAGTTGATTGTTAGATTTGGATGACTCTTGTTCTATATGAAAGGAGATGGTCGTCGTAGAGTTCCATTCTCATTTCTTTAAGATCGAACTTCATGATTTGAGTATATTTACTTTGAGGATGACCCAATTTCCCTTCGAGTTTAACCAACTCCAAAAAGTAAATGGTTTCACGTTGTATTGACTGGACATTCGTTATTGTGTTTTTCATAAAATCTTTTGGAAATCTTAAGCTGAAATTCGATCCTCTGAATATTTTTATTTCTTTCCAACACAATCAACTTCAGCTTAGAGAAGGTTACATATCCACCCTGTATATTCGTTTTTTTTTTTTTTGAACGAAGTTCCTTATCGCGCGTTGTGAAAGGGGGCTAGACGGAAAGAATTCTTACGAAAAGTTGTCACGACACTTTTGGCGCTGTATTCAAAATCTTTTAAAACACGTTCCTTATTTTGTTTTAGATAATTATCGCTAGATGGTACTGTGATCAAAATCTTTTAAAACACGTTCCTTATCGCGCGTTACGAAAGGAAATATTTTATATAAGATATCTTTTAATCGAAAGGAACTTCGTTCTATTCCGATGTCCCATGACACCTCTTAAGTTTTTTTTCATTCTGTACAGTATATTATACTGTGGTAGTAGAGTCCTTGTTATGAAGCTCAGTTTTACGTCGCAGTCGCTACTGTGGAATCTCGAGTACAAGTTTATGAAAACGTGTCGTCTTGCCGAAGGTGTGACTCATTTTAGCTTTGCTGTGTCGGATTTAGAACTCTTTTTAGGAAATTCGTAGTATAAGAAATTATTGGACTTTGTTATTAGTAAGTACCTATTGGCCTTTACTGAAAACATTTGAAAATTTTTTTGAGATCTTAAATTCGACAAATTTTCGCTAGAACAGTTGCAGTTTGAGTGTTATATTTTCGAGAGCTGTATTTTGCTATTAATTTTTTATAGCCTAGTTTCATAAAGCTGAAAATAGTTTAATTATACCACGTTGCATTTTGAGCCCTATCTGTTAGACGTTGAGCATAAAATTGAAAAAAAGGAAAATTTCTATGCTCGTCAAATTAAACATCTGTAAGAATGGTAATTGACGCAGAAGCTTATGAACTCCTGAGTAAGCTGAATGTCAATCTTCAAGCAAGGCAAGTAGATATGTCTAAACTTATCTCTTCTATGAATTTTCTTTGTGTTGTTTCTTGTTTTGTAAATTTCAATGTCTATGTATATTATAAAGCAACTCCATAAATTTTAAAACCTCGCCACATCGACCGGTCCTGCGCCATCTGCATCTAGTGACCTCCCGCGATCTTGACCAGATCGTCGGTCCATCTTGTGGGGGGTCTACCAACGTTGCGCTTACCGGTTCGTGGTCGCCACTCCAGAACTTTTTGGCCCCATCGGCCATCTGTTTTTCGCACAATGTGTCCTGCCCATTGCCACTTCAAAGATGCAATTCTTTGGGCTATGTCTGTTACTTTAGTCCTCAACCTTATCCCATTTAAATGGGGTCGGCGCAATATGTTTTATCTCTCCATTCATTCCTATTCTGCCATAAGTCTTCTGTCACGCCGCAAATTTTCATATCTTCTTTCACACATTCCAACCATCTCTTCTTAGGCCTTCCTCTCCTCTTACATCCATCCACTTTCAAATTCCACATTCGCTTTGTAACGTGGTCCTCATCTCTCCTCATCAAATGTCCAAACCACGCTAATCTTTTACTTCTCTACATCTTTCATGTCAATCTTAAATCTCAAAGTACATCCTGAATCCACCCCTGTCCCGTCGAGATGAGCTGAGTAGCTGCACTGTAGATACATCCTACATAATGAAGGAGGAGCCATCTGTTCCTCAATTAACTGAGGTAATCACAAGTCTCATTTGACGCGGAATTGAGGACTCAAGTCTTTGTCGCTTGATAAAAATACAATATGCAGATTGTAGCTTCTATCTTCTTTGTAGTAAGACATTATTTGTATTAGAGCTAACACACGTAACTTCGGCTGTGTCACAAAGGAATTTTATCTATATATGCTGTTATTTTTTCAATAGATAAAGATAAGTCGTCTGTAAAAAATAATTTTAAAGTCAGACAGTCCTTTTTGCCCTGTACCATTTCGATTTGGAATGGACTCCCGTCCGCGGTATTCACGGAGTGCTACATGTCTTTAAACGAGGTTTAAGAAAAGTCATGTATAGGTAGATGATAAATGTCGGTCCCTCATTGCCTCTTTAATGTCGACCCTGCTGGAAAGCTACATTATACCTTTAAGGACTCTCCTCAAACCATGTTTGAAGAAGGACAAGAAACTCCAAATGAAAGTATAGCAAAAATACACATTGAGTCATGTTATAAAAACTGCGCTAGGAAAATAACATTTAATAAACGTGCTTTAAAGGTAGCTTTCTAAGACGCCGTTGGAATTAATTATGCATGCCTTTAATTATTTTTTTCTACAAAGAACAGCTAAGACCTCGTGTCTGGGGGCCCCCCGTTGCTGACGTCCGTGGGCTCGACCACCTTCTCTGAAGGCTGACCCCGCACGTGGTCCCCGGGTGGTGCCAAAGCAGCAACGGGAGAGCGGCCGTGAGGTTGGGTGCCTGGGAGTAATCGCACTGGTGCGATTACTCCCCCCAACCTTGTGGTGTGATGGACGTTGAGTCCATCACCGAAGCCCGCACAGGGGTAGGCGACCAGGCCCCTGTATCGGAGAATGCCACTGGCGGAGGGTCAGGGTGGGCATCGTGCGCGAGTGTCGTCGCGAGCGATGCCTGCTCTGAAGACCAAAGTGGGAAAGTCCGGCGCAAGCGGAAGACCGCAGCGCGCCGGACCTCGGAAAGTAGTGGGCCTTCGTCCGCCTCCTCGGAAGAGGAGACGACACGAGGACCCACGAAACGAGGTTCCCACAGCACCGGAGGGACAAAGGGAGGGCCGCGGGAGAACCCCGCCTTACCCCTTGCCTCGATGCAAACGACCGATGGGGAGCTCTCAGAGAGCCCCGTCGCCGTTCTCGAGGCCATAAAGAGACGGGCCACCAACGCCACGTATAGGTACAATACCGTGCGCCCGACCTACGCGCTGGCGTGGCGACGAGTGGCCAAAGAGACCGGCAGGATCATGCCTGCCGTCGCGGCGGCCATCAGTCGCGACGCAGCCCTGCAAACCGAGCTGGAGAGGTCGAGGGCGGAGGTGGCTCTCCTCAAGGAGAGGCTGACGACCCTCGAGGCTCAGAGGCCTGAACCTGTCGTGGCGGCGGGCGGTTCGCGGAGGGCGCGGCCCCCGCCACCGCCTGCACAGCCGGACGGCGACAGAGCGACGCGGGCCAAAAAGTCGCAGACCAGCGACGAGTTGCTGTCCCCGCGGCGACTTGCGTCACCACGGGCCAGAGCGCAACAGGCGGAAACCCGGGAGGAGCTGGTTGCTTGCATCAGGCGGGAGTTGGCGGAGGAGTTCGGAAAACAAATTGCCGAACTCAAGGGGATTGTGGCGGCACTGAGTGGTGCTGCCCCATCCGCGCCGCCTCCTCCTCCCGCTGCTCCTGCCCCCCCCGGCTAAACCCCCGGGTCGGGGTACTGCTCCGACCCGGAAAAACAAGAAGAGTGGCGGCGGGACACCGGCTCCGGTGCCAGCGCCTCAGCCCCGCCCGCTTCCTCCGCCCCCATCCAATATGGATGAGGGATGGACGGAAGTGGTTAAGCGGGGCGCAAAGAGGGCTAGGGTTGTGGCCACTCCGACCCCTACAACACCGAACGAGACGAGGGCAGCGGCCAAGACGACTCCTCAGCTGGGGAGAACGCCGACCGTTGCCCAAAACACGAACGTGACTCCGGCGGCCGTGGTTGCTCCCCAACAGAGTCGAGCACCCGCCGCCGGAAAGAAGAAGAAAAAGAAGAGCCAGAAGGCCAAGAAGAAGCCGCGCGCGCCGCGGCAGGCTGCGGTGGTTGTCACCCTACTGCCTGCCGGCCAGGCGAAGGGGTTGACATACCCCGACGTCATGGCCGAGGCGCGTGCGGCCGTGGACCTCAGATAGATCGGGGCGGAGGATGGCCTCCGCATCCGGCATACGGCCAATGGGGCCCGACTGCTGGAGTGTCCCGGCGCTGACAGTGACAGCGTCGCGGACCGTCTGGTGTCGGGTCTGCGGGTCGTATGGCCGGAGGAGGAGGTCAAGGTGCACAGGCCGGTCAAGATGGCTGAACTGCGTGTGACCGGCCTGGATGATTGCACCACCAGGGAGGAGGTGGTGGCGGCCATCGCCACCCAGGGCAAGTGCGCCCCGGAAAATGTAACCGTAGGCGAGCTTCGCCAAGGTTACACCGGGGCCAGCTCAGTGTGGGTACGGTGCCCGGTCGGGGCCGCCAACTCCCTGGCCACTCCTCCGCCCGGAAGGCCGGCTGGGGACCCTGGCAGGTTGCAGCCCACGTGCGGCTGCTGGAGTCACGCGCCTGGCGATGCCTCAAGTGTTTCGGCACGGGGTACAGCGTCGCCAGGTGCACCAGCACAGTAGACCGCAGCGGATTGTGCTTCCGCTGCGGTCAAACCGGACACAAAGCGGCCGTGTGCTCGGCCGCGCCGCACTGCGCGTTGTGCGCCGCGGCCGGACGCAGGGATGATCACCGGGCGGGGGGCAAGGCTTGCTCCCCATCCGGTGGTAACACCGAGCGAAACAGGCGCCGCAAGACGAAGCGGCGCCAACAGAAGAAGTCGGCCGGGGGAGTACCGGCCGACGTTTCAGACCCCGCCGTGGCGCCTAGTGCGCCCGATGGCGGGGGCGATAGAGGAAGGGAGGGAGCGATGGATGTGGTTCAACAGTAATGAACTACACCCGTCGCTTCCTCCAAGGTAATTTGAACCGCTCCGTCAGGGCTCAGGACATGTTAGTCCAGAGCATGGCGGAGTGGTCCATCGACGTGGCTGTGGTCGCCGAGCCGTATTTTGTCCCCCCAGCGGACGACTGCTGGTTCGGGGATGAGTGCGGCTTGGCGGCCATTCACATCAGGAGGACCGCGGCGATCCCCCCCTGGAAATGGTGGCCAGGGGACCCGGGTTCGTCGCGGTGAAGATAGAAGATACCGTCGTGATCGGGGTGTACTTCTCTCCAAATCGGCCTACTCGCGAGTTTGAGCAGTTCCTGGACGGGATCGGAGCGATCACTCAGCGCTCCGCCCCCCGTCCAGTGATACTTGCGGGGGACCTCAACGCGAAATCTGTCGCTTGGGGTTCCCCCCGCTCGGACGCTCGGGGTAGGCTGTTGGAAGAGTGGGCGGTCGCGGCCGGACTCTGTATAATGAACAGAGGGTCGGTCGCGACTTGCGTGCGGTGGCAGGGCGAGTCCATCGTGGACGTAACGTTCGCGAGCTCTGCCATCGCACAGCGCATCCGCGGTTGGGAAGTGCTGGTGGAGGCGGAATCTCTATCAGATCACCGGTACATCCGGTTTGATCTGTCCGCCTCCACGCCAACCGCGGTCGCCCAGGGAACTGCACCTCGGTCATTCCCCAGGTGGGCATTGAAGCTCCTGGACAAGGAGCGCTTGATGGAAGCCTCCACTGTGGCGGCGTGGACGCCCATGCGTCCACACCCTGTGGATGTGGAGGTCGAGGCGCTATGGCTCCGGGACACGATGCATCGCATTAGCGATGCTTCGATGCCTCGGGTCGGCCCTCGGTCTCCGAGCAAGTCGGCGTACTGGTGGTCGCCCGAGATAGCGCAGCTTCGTGCTGTATGCGTCCGGGCGAGGCGCCGGTGCGCCCGACATCGCCGCCGCATCCTCGCGCGTCGCGACGATCCCGTCGCGTTCGCGGAGGAGGAGGACCGGCTGTATGGCGAGTACGCGGAAGCGAGGAGCGCCATGCGGCTGGCCATCAAGCAGGTCAAGGAGAGGAACATGGAGGCTCTCGTGGGGACGCTCGATGGGGACCCGTGGGGGCGCCCGTACAAGTTGGTGCTTGGAAAGTTGCGTCCGTGGGCGCCTCCCCTGACCGAGCGTCTCCCGCCTCAGCAGCTGCGGGACATCGTCTCGACGCTGTTCCCGCAGGAGCAGGCCGGATTTACGCCGCCTGCTATGGGTGAGCCGCCGGATAACACCGGCGGTGAAGCCACTGCTGAGGTGCCTCATATCACCAGAGATGAGTTCCATGTGGCCGTGACACGGATGAGTGTGAAGGACACGGCCCCCGGCCCGGACGGCATCCACGGCCGGGTCCTGGCCTTGGCCATCAATGCCCTAGGGGACCGACTCCTAAGGCTTTTCAATTCCTGCCTGGAGTCGGGACGGTTTCCCTCGCTCTGGAGGACGGGCAGACTGGTCCTCTTGCGGAAAGAGGGGCGCCCGGCGGACTCAGCCGCCGGTTACCGTCCCATCGTGCTGCTGGACGAGGTGGGCAAATTGCTGGAACGCGTTCTTGCCGCCCGCATCGTCCAGCACCTGGTCGGGGTTGGACCCGATCTGTCGGCGGAGCAGTACGGCTTCCGGGAGGGTCGTTCGACCGTAGACGCAATTCTACGTGTCCGGGCCCTCTCGGAGGAGGCCGTCTCCCAGGGTGGGGTGGCCTTGGCGGTGTCGCTCGACATCGCCAATGCCTTTAACACCCTGCCCTGGTCCGTGATTGGGGGGGCACTGGAGAGGCATGGAGTGCCCCTCTATCTCCGCCGGCTGATCGGCTCCTACCTGGAGGCCAGGTCGGTCATGTGTACCGGGTACGGTGGGACCTTGCACCGGTTCCAGGTCGTGCGCGGTGTTCCACAGGGGTCCGTTCTTGGACCTCTGCTGTGGAATATCGGGTACGACTGGGTGCTGAGGGGCGCCCTCCCCCCGGGCCTTAGCGTTATCTGCTACGCGGACGACACTTTGGTCGTGGCCCGGGGGGATGACTTCCGGGAGTCTGCCCGTCTTGCCACAGCGGGGGTGGCCCTCGTCGTCGGCAAAATAAGGAGGTTGGGCCTCGACGTGGCGCTGCACAAATCCCAGGCCCTGTGGTTCCACGGGGCTAGGGCTGTGCCGCCGGTCGACGCCCAAATAATGGTTGGAGGCGTCCAGATTGAGGTCGGGGTGCAGCTGAAGTACCTCGGCCTCGTGTTGGATAGCCGTTGGACCTTCCAGACCCATTTCGCGAACCTGGTCCCCCGACTGATGAGGACGGCCGGCCAACTCGGTCGGTTGCTCCCGAATGTCGGGGGGCCCAGCCACGCAGTACGCCGCCTCTATGCGGGGGTGGTGCGATCGATGGCCCTATCCGGTGCGCCCGTCTGGGCCGACGCACGTGTGCGAAAATATATCGCCCGATTCCTGCGTCGGCCACAGCGCATCGTAGCTATTAGGGCCATCCGCGGGTACCGCACCGTCGCTTTTGAGGCGGCGTGCGTGCTGGCGGGGACGCCGCCCTGGGAGCTGGAGGCGGAGGCGCTCGCTAGCGATTATCGCTGGCGATGTGACCTCCGCGCCCGGGGCGTGGTGCGTCCCCTGCGGGAAGCTGTTCGCGATAGGAAGGTCCAATCTCGGCGGTCCGTGACGGAAGCGTGGAAGAGACGTCTCGCTAACCCCACATGGGGTCTACGGACCGTCGAGGCGATCCGCCCGATCCTGGATGATTGGGTGGGTCGTGGCGCAGGACGCCTCACCTTCTGGATGGTGCAGATGCTGACCGGGCACGGGTGCTTCGGTCGGTATCTGCACCGGATCAAGGCCGAGCCGACGGCGAGGTGCCACCATTGCGTGGGATGTGACCAGGACACGCCGGAGCATACGCTCGCGCGCTGCCCCGCATGGGAGAGGCAGCGCTGTGTCCTGGTCCAACAAATAGGTCCGGACTTGACGCTCCCGGGCGTCGCGGCGTCGATGCTCGAGAGCGACGAGTCCTGGAAGGCGATGCTCGACTTCTGCGAGTCCACCATCTCGCAGAAGCAGGTGGCGGGGGCTGAGAGAGAGAGGCTATATGCCACTCTCAACTTACTAACCCGCCGCCGTCGAGCAGGGGGCCGGAACCGGGATCTCGCCCGGACTCTGGCCCCCTAAGAGTTTCGGGTCCCCAACGCATGTGAGTGCGAGCGGGGACCCAAGAAGGTGCCGTGTCTCGCTCAGCACGCCCTTAGCGTAAGAGCATCCGGGGGATGGCGGACCGCGCTCCCCGACCCACGCTGGTTCTGACCCAGCGGGGTATTCCGTGGGAGGGTGACACGCGGTCCAGCCATCTTGGCGGGCTTCGGATAGCCCGCCGACCGAGAGAGCCGGTGGCCGTATCGCCGGCGGCTGCCGGTTCGGCGTCCGGGGACGGCGTGACGGAAAAGTGTGCCGAGAGCGTTACGCGTCGCGCCGTCCCACAAAACCCCGTGCTGGGTTCTGACCTCAGCCGGGGTTCGGACGCTGAGTGTGAGCGGTTGGAGGTTTTAGTGAGGTTAAACTCCCACATACCCCCCCCGCGGGGCGGGCGGGGATCCGGTGATTTCCTCCAACTGAAAAAAAAAAAAAAAAAAAAGACCTCGTGTCTGTACAGAGGTTTTTTTATAAAAGAATCTTGTTAATTGTAAGAAAGAATCTAATTATTAAGCACACAACACCGTTACATAGAACTCTTGGGGGCGTCGCGATGGTTAAGAATGACGTAGTGCGTAACGCGTCGTGCTGGGTCTTAGGAGGTTCAGACGCTGGCAGTGAGCGGATGAAGATTTTAGTGCGGTTCTACTCCCACATATCACACGCCCCGGCGGCTTCCTTCCTTCCTCCAACTCAAAAATAAAAACTTGAGAGGTGTCAAGGGACACCCGGATGGAACGAAGTTCCTTTCGATTAATTAGTGAGAGATTTTATTTTTTAAGTTATAATAATTAGTTAGTTTGAAACGTCTGTCGCTCTCTCTCTCTCTTATAGAAGAGAGACTTAAATAAAACTGAAATAAAATATTTTGATCACAGCGCCATCTAGCGATAATCAACTAAAACAAAAAAAGTGTCGTGACAACATTTTCATAAGAATTTCCGTCTAGCCCCCTTTCGATAACGCGCGATAAGAAACTTCGTTCCAAAAACATTAAACACTCATTAAATTGCATTATTAAGGTAATTCTATAAATCTATAGGTAATTTAATATATTTGTAAAGTTTGTGTTTGTTTGGATGACTAATCCCAAGAACCACTGGTCCGTTACAAATAAAACTTGAGAGGTGTCAAGGGATACCCAGATGGAACGAAGTTCCTTTCGATTAATTAGTGAGGGAATTGTAATAAAATTTTGATCACAGCGCCATCTAGCATTAATCATGTAAAACAAAATAAGGAATTGTTTTAAAATATTTTAATCACAGCGCCATCTAGCGATAATCATCTTAAACAAAAAAAGTGTCGTGACAACTTTTTCATAAGAATTTCCATCTAGCCCCCTTTCGATAACGCGCGAAAAATATTTTAGTGTTGGATAGTCCATTTATCGTAGAAGGTTAATGTAAAGCCGTAACCTTAAGTCATATTACTCTAAGTAAGTATTATTTTATACCACCAAATATCATGATTTATTTATACATATTATACTATCAAGTTACAACCAATTATAAAGTAAACAAAATAAA
The DNA here is from genome assembly GCA_030269945.2 of Trilocha varians. Taxonomy (NCBI): domain Eukaryota; kingdom Metazoa; phylum Arthropoda; class Insecta; order Lepidoptera; family Bombycidae; genus Trilocha; species Trilocha varians. The sequence goes on along the minus strand of AP028273.1, from coordinate 8,905,071 downwards.
AGTAAACATTTCAAAAAGTAAAAGATTGCCAATTAGATTCACAATTTCCAGTTTTCTCTGTTTGTTCCAACTCGTTCTAAGTGAACACGAAAAATATCGTTTTTGAAATATACATGAAAATGGCTTTGGAAATGGTGAAGGAAAGTCGACTTTAAGTTAAGTGGAATAGGTTAATTTTCGTAGTTCATGTAGTGGATTTTTTGGCGTGGATGTAGGAACTGCTTGTGAGGTATGTCCGTTTAGTTTGTTAGTTTCCAAAAGGATATTTTAAATGTGTCTTTCGTTAGTCAATTCTGATAAACTTCGGAAAAAAACGATACTCAATAGGTCCATTCGATAATCTTTTATCTTCAATGAGGTCCTTGTTTTATCTCATATCCTTAAATTCTAAGCTTCAAAATTTCGCTATCCCGATAGGCAATACCACATCATCCAGGAAACCAAGGAAAGGAGAAGTACTGGAGAAGGATTTAAATTTCTTGGAAAACATGTGAAGTCCCAATCCGTATTTGGGAAGCATGGCTATGCCTGAAAAAACTTGAGCCCAGCAGTGAACAGGTTGATTCCCAGTACTAGACAATAGTAGTTCCTTGAAAATATAAGTCTACATCTTACGTCAATATTCTTATTGTGTGCAGTTGAAGAATTGCTACTCGAAACAGAGATGCATCTACACACGCAGATATCAAACTACATGTTCGGATATTTAGATATAACTATGAAACGAAAAAATGTGGAAACAACACCATGGACAACAGAGCTAAGTGAAATGAATAGCACTTATCAAGTAAATATGAATCCTGCACATAAAATATAGAGAAAAAGTAATTTGAAAACGTATAAAACGAATGGATAACGTATATCCTTGCTTTAATTTGCTTAACATACAAAAAATTCAACTGTAAGCGTGCCCTCAAACCTAAAAAAGTATTGACAATACTTTCGATCGAGAGATGGGAAAAGAAGAAAATAGCATGTTAAAGAAAGTGTTAATTAAAAACCCATTTTCAAAAATAGCATGTCCATGTTTTAGGATAAATAATACTTGAAAAACTTAATTATATTTTAGGATCGAATTCCAAAATCGTATAATGTTAAAAATATTAATTTTATCATCGTAAGTCTACTATTCAGGTGGTATTTTAAATTTTATTATATGCAATTAATTAATTCAAATTTCTTTCTTACAGGTTTAATACTGCCTGAAACTACTTTTTTTCATGTCTTTTAGCGTAATACATAGAAACTCACTTGACGTAAGCACTAGGAGGTAAATACAAATAACACAATTTCAATATCTAAAAGATGTTTAGTGCATGCTACTCAAACGCTATTATTGCTATTTTTTATAACATTACAATTAAATTGTTATGACTTTTAAATCCCATCTCTGCTTCTGTCACAAGTATTGACAATACTCGCTTAGGTGTGCGGGCACGCTATCACAGCACTAACGATCCATCAATAACCAAACCAATAAAAAACAAAACTAAAAACCGTTTGCCATAAAAAAACAACCATCGAGTATTGCAGGCAGATTCACTGCGATAGTCCAACAATAAATTATCTAACTCGTGCTGTACAATAAATATCACTCACAATGAATCGGGCAATAAATTCAATAGTAACGCAAAGAAAGGGCAAAAAGCAATTTCCCTACAATGTTATCACATAAATTGCTTTCTACGTATGGAAAAAAATCTTGTTGAATGGCAAACTCAATAAAACCAGAATTATTTCGATCATCATATCGGAACCCTTTGCCTAAAATATGAGAATAAACTAATTTTGACATTGACGTTTGACGTTTTGTTGCATGTCATTAAAATGCAGTTCCGTTTGGCGGGAAAAATCCTTACGAACTCAACAAAGTTTGTCTTCAAAAAATAGAATAGATTTTATAATTTTCTTGGATTTTCAGTAATTTAAACATTTCAGAAAAAAATGAAGTCCGTTACTATTTATTTTCATGTAAAGTTACAATAACTAACATCATTATTTGTCATAACCACACACCACGATCTATATCAAAAGCAACAAACGTTTTTAATTAAAAAACTTCCTATAAAATGCATAACTTTTATCTCATTTTAATTGTCGTACCGCATTTCTCGTCCATCTTACGTTACCAATAAACCGGACAGCGGTGCTTCATTCATTATTTCTTTTTCAAACACGAACAGCAAAAAGTTCGAAAAGCGCGCCAATGTTCACAGTCTTAAAAAAAAACAGGCCACGACCACCGCTCCGTACAGCCTATATTTCATTCGGAACCAGTACAGTTCGCCGCCGCAAAGCCGATAAATCCAGAGATTTCTATTACAGATAATTCTCTGATTCTTTCCGGATATTTAATTTTATGTCCTTTAAATTCAACGACTTTTGCTTACTTTAAATTTTTAAATTGTTAACTTTGTTCGTGGAATCGGAATGGCTTTATAAATTTTGGAAAGGATTTTGTCGAAATAGAGTTATTAAGTCATGATCGTAAATTCTGTTGAAACAATACACACATAATTTTCGGTCGATTCTTTTATATTTTGTTATGAACAAATGTTGTTGTATGTTTCTTCCGAACTTTTCAAAATTGTGTGGTCATTAAAGAGACACGTCATTAAGTTTTGATAAAAGTAATTATTACACCTTATGTGAACGATAATTTTATCGCATTAAGTATCGAATTCACAAAAATACGAAACGGTCAGAACATTAACCCTTTCATAAAATACATATAAAAATCATTCTCCCGACGAAAAATAAAGAACCTAAACTAAAGAGTAAAATTTTCCATCCGGAAGTGAAGTCACCGTGCAGAGGTGCTCAACTAAATTCGCCATTTACTTACATTAGTGCAACGGGCGACCAAATGTTTACCACGCCTGCACTGAACTGAACTTACATGGAATGTAGAAAAAAGGATACGGTTTTTAGAAATTGTATTTTTATTCAACTCTACTGAAAACAATTTATGATACTTGTTTTACAAACTTTAAGTCTGACAGTCATTTAGCATTAATGGCTACTAACTAACTAAATTAGCCTAAACTATCAAATACTGAGAAAAATCTACATCTCCGACTCCAACATACAATCTCTGACTATATTGGCGGCCTTGGATCTAAAAATGTAGGTACCTAAATGTATCAGTGATGGTATTCTACTGGACAACCTCTTTGAAAAAGATACTTCATCCAAGATTTGATACCAATATTAAAGGATTGTAAAAAGTTGTCCGCCATTTTGTTGCATACGCCATTTTGGTGCAATTACACAATAACACCCTGTTTCTGTTGCTGAGTACATTTGATGAGGTTTGAAACAACTCATTTCAAAACAAGACAAGTGTCACTGTGTGCGTCGTCATTAGTTGTGTGTCTAATAAGAAAAAATCATTCTTGTTTTCTTTTTCTCGCAATTCAAAAGCAGATCCAAAAGTTTATAATGAAAGTAACTACAGTCGCCTGGGAGGCGTGCATTCACAAGTCTTTCCGCGCTGTCACCATTCACTTTTACGAGCATAGTGTTTTTTTAAATTTATGATAAAGACCTGGAAGATAGAATATTTAGGATAAAAATAAATTACCTATGATAGAAAATCACGAAAATGTCGGCCTTTCTACTGAGATTAAACGGCTACGAGGATAAACTCTTGGGCATAGAATTATTACATATGGAATCAACATCATGAACAACAGAATGAAGCCAATTTAAAGTACGCCAATCGCGCGTAACTACAAGACATTCTGAATCAACAACATGAACAACAATGTGGAGTTTTAAATAACTTATTTGTGTGTAATATTTTAAAAGTTAAAACTCATATACTTGCAAGACTAAGTGTAATTAAAGACCGCAATAGAGTCACGTGGTGAACTATGCCTCGTCCCTATACTAAGGAGACCTGAGCCCAGCAGTGGGCAGTAATGGATTATTAAATAGCCTCACCCCACTCATACTAATAAAAACTTGAGAGGTGTCAAGGGACACCCGGATGGAACGAAGTTCCTTTCGATTAAAACGTATCTCATAAAAATTATTTCCTTTCGTAACGCGCCATAAGAAACGTTTTTTAAAATATTTTGATCACAGCGCCATCTAGCGATAATCATCTAAAACAAAAAAAGTTTCGTGACAACTTTTTCGTAAGAATTTTTTCCGTCTAGCCCCCGTCACAACACGCGATAAGGAACTTCGTTCCAAAAACTCATTATTCTACAAACACAGAAAAAATTAAGACAATAGTAATATTAATTATGAAAGTACTCACTAAATTTAAGCCTCGTTTGGCGCCAATTAATTTTAAGACATCTCTTAAAAATGTTGAGGGAAAAATTGGAAGCCGTCCAGGTTGCTAGTTTTGTACAAGCTGGTTCTCGAGGGTTATGAGAGCCTGTTTCTTATTAAAAACTCGATGGTTACGCAACTTCGTCTGCGTCACAATTTAATAAACCTCATTAGTGTCTGCTTAGTTTCATCATCGCATGACCATAAGTTGCTTTTATTATGTTTTTCAAACAAACATTCATGAACCACTACGTTGTTGTATTGTCGTGCAAGTAAATTTCTCTATTGTAGTTGATGTGCATTAATGAAGCTGTACTGTACTGTACCAACCCATTACTGCCCACTGGTGGGCTCAGGTCTCCTCAGAAGAAGGATTAGGCATAGTCCACCACGCTTGCCCAGTGCGGATTGGGGACTTCACATATCTTCAAAGGATTTTTTAGAACCCTTTTCCGACATGCAGGTTTCCTCACGATGTTTTCCTTCACCGTTTTAGCTAGTCGTGTTGTGAAAAACTGCACATAAATTTCACATTTAGATTTAGAGGTACAAGCCGCCCGGATTTGAACCCGCGACCTCCCGTACGGAAGGACGCGCTTCGACCACTCGGCCGCCACGACTATTCTATTATAATTTAAGTTATTTTAGCAGACGCAGACGAAGTTCCACAAGCCCCCTAGTAAACAATAATAACATGTGACGTCACAATATCACGTGATTTCATCTCAAATCTATTACCTACCGAAATCCAATTAATTAATTTGACAAGTAATAAATTACGGAAACTAAACTAATTTCAGATCTATCGCTATCGAGATAAGATCTAATATAGGTAAGCAATAATTTTGTCGGACGGAACCTTTAGTGTTAGGGTTGGCACTTCTTAATAATTTGTAAATTATTATCCTTTTACACCTATATAAAAAAAACTGTAGGTACCTCTATCAAGTGGAGAGAAATTGTCTTTAACGGGAAGATGAAAAGAACATCCAAGTCTTGTTGATAACACGTGAAGTATTTGAAACTCTATAACTTGTACTTTCATGCATTTTCACCGGGTTCTTACCACGATGTTTAATTAATTGAGTTGTCTCGATATTTCAACGTTGTAGCAAACGTCATGATCACGAGAAGACTGGATACTGCGGGTCGATTTAAGAGCAAACAAATCTGTCTACCTTCTTTCTCGTTCGTTTTTGGGTGGTACCACTGGAACTCGAACTCACATCACGACACACCACACTAGAAAAAAAGTATTATAGAAAACCGCGAGTGTCTGAATAATTCTATAACTTGTCCTTCTTAACTAAGGTCTGAGTAGGAGCTGCTTTTATAGCAAGGAAACAGAATTGTCATCTTCTTATTGAACTGCTGCAGGTCTCATGTTTCCGGGCTTCACTGCTCAGAGTCATTACGGTGGTCGCCGCTGTGGATCCTGGCTACACACAAGTTACAGCATTAACTGCTAGACGTGGAAAAATAACTATTTTAAAATTAAATAATTTCTCTAAAAACACATGTTTTTGAGAAAACATGAGAAAACTGTTTTAAATAGAAAGATTCAAATTAAAAGTTTCACCATTGCACCCACACAATTTCTGTGCATTCTCTAATAAATAACATTGGACAACCCTCCATACTACCGTTCAATGTGATTCGCTAACGAGCTGCTTAAAGTAATTGGCTTAATAACTGTTTAGTCACGTTTAAGTTAAAGTAAAGACTCGCAGCAAAACGTCATGATAATAAAATATCCGAATTACGTTTGACGACCCTAGAGGGAGTTGGGGAGGGATTCTAGTCTATTCGATTTCTATAAACATCCACCAAAATATTGTAATCCTACTGTTGTAGTATGTAGTATTAGGGTTGTAAAAATCATGCGAATTTTTTGACAAATGTTGAGTGACTATTGCGTGAATGTATACGGATTATGATAGAGCCAAAATAAAGTCGTGGTGGTCGAGTGGTCCAAGCGCGTCCTTCCGAACGGGAGGTCGCAGGTTCAAATTCGTCCGGCTTGTACCTCTAAATCTCAATGTGAAAAAGATTTATGTGCAATTTTTCACAACACCACTGGCTAAAAACGGTGAACGAAAACATCGTGAGGAAACCTGCATGTCGGAAAAGGGTTCTAAAAATCCTTTAAACATATGTGAAGTCCCCAATCCGCACTGGGCAAGCGTGGTGGACTATGCCTAATCCCGCTTCTGAGGAGACCTGAGCCCAACAGTGGGCAGTAATGGGTTGGTACAGGAAAAGAAAGGTCTCTGTTTGCCCTGTCCCAGTCGAGTGATTAAGCTATACAGTAATAATTTATTTTAAAGAAAACTTTTCAAATACAAACTAAAGCTAAAAAAATTATAACGAGCACAAGACGGATCTTTATTGTTTAGCATAAGAGTTACCTTCTAAATGAAGGTAGTATATGACTACCTTCCAAATCCATCATCAGATCAGCATCATTTTGTCATATCGTTGCATAGTCACGCGATACATCTGCGTGCAAAATGTCAACTCAATCGGAAGTCAAAGTTTGTCAAATTTAGCTTGCAAGATTTCACCCGAACTTCCATAGTTATAAAGCTTGTAAAAATCAGTTTCACCTCGATATCACCAAATATTCAGTTCACTAAAACCCTAAGTTTTTCACACAATACTCCAACAGTCTCTAGTAACTTGCCTCCTGGGCAGTCTGACCTTTTGCCGATTGAAAAGGCTTGTAATAGAAAGAAACCTAGTGTGAACATCAGGAGAAAAACAAACAGTATTTTATTGCGATTTTTGTATGTAGATAAGTTAATAGCGCTGCGTAAATGTAGCGCAAATACTTGTCACTGTGTATTAATCCTAATAATATTATAAAGGCGAAAGTTTGTATGTATGGATGTATGGTTGGATGTATGTATGGATGTATGTTTGTTACTCTTTCACGTAAAAACTACTGAATGAATTTGAATGAAACTTTACCACAATATAGCTTATACATCAGAATAACACATAGGCTATCCTAATAATATTATAAAGGCGAAAGTTTGTATGTATGGATGTATGGTTGAATGTATGTATGGATGTATGTTTGTTACTCTTTCACGTAAAAACTACTGAATGGATGAATGAAACTTTACCACAATATAGCTTATACATCAGAATAACACATAGGCTATCCTAATAATATTATAAAGGCAAAAGTTTGTATGTATGTATGTATGGATGTATGGTTGAATGTATGTATGGATGTATGTTTGTTACTCTTTCACGTAAAAACTACTGAATGGATTTGAATGAAACTTTACCACAATATAGCTTATACATCAGAATAACACATAGGCTACAATTTTTGAATCCCTTTGTAACGCAGACGAAGTTGCGCGGGTCAATGAACAGTAAAGGTAGCGAAGACCAGTCGTCGGTTCATCTTGTGCGGGGTCTACCAACGTTGCGCTTACCGGTTTGTGACCGCCACTCCAGAACTTTTCGGCCCCATCTGCCATCCGTTCTTCGCACAAGCATTCATTCCGGTAAGCATTCATTTATGCTTATCTCAGTTTTAGTTTTTACTCACACCTTAACTATCTTAGTTCTCAGTACTGTATTTTTTTTTATTGCCATGCAGGCAGACGAGCCAAGGGCCCACCTGATAGGAAGTGGTTACCGTCGCTCATGAACCTCTGCAATGTCAGGAGACACTGAGGACTCCTCAAGCCTTGTTTGAAGAAGGACAAGTCATAGCGCTCAGGGAATACCGAGGTGGGGAGTTCATTCCATAGCCGGATGGTGCGTGACAAAAAAGTGTTACTGAAACGAACCGTGGATGACCGCGGTGGTTCCATATAGTAGAGATGAACTCCACCTCGACGCCGAGTAGTACGATGATAAAAGGAAGATGTTGAAATCATCTCAAATAATTTCTCGGAGAACTCCCCGTGGCAATGCCACTACAATAGTTTCTCCTGATGTCCATATTCATAGTTCCCCGAGGTCTTGTTAGAAAATCTTTGTTTATTTTATATTAATAGAGAGACCATTTTTTTCTAGCCTTTGAAAGTTACGTGCTTAGCTTATAAAATACTTTTGTACGTTTAAGTAATTAGTGGGTGGTAAGAAAATCGCTTTATCGAGAGTTTGTGGATTTTAGGCTGTGATTATGAAGACAGCGGGAAGCAGAGCGAGTATGTTTTTAACTTTCCCAAAAGAGGTCATCGAGTTTTGGAACGATGTTCCTTATCGCGTGTCATCAAAAAAATCTTACGAAAAGTTGTCACGACACTTTTTTTGTTTTAGATGATTATCGCTAGATGGCGATGTGATCAAAATCTTTTAAAACACGTTTCATATCGCGTGTTACGTTACGAAAAGAAAATAAGATATCTTTTAATCGAAAGGAACTTCGTTCTATTCGGGTATCCCATGACACCTCTCAAGTTTTTTTTATCATGTAGGCAGACGAACCATTTATAAACTTTATAACGTTTATCTCTAGGACTTCCTTTAAATAAATAAATAAGAAACTAAATACATGTACTAAATGTAGGTGATGCCTTTTAGTATCCCCTGACATTCCAGAGGTCCCGTTTTTCTGACTATTTTGTACTCTTTTGTTCGTTACAATCTGTACCAACCCATTACTGCCCACTGTTGGGCTCAGGTCTCCTCAGGAGAGGGATTAAGCATAGTCCACCACGCTTGCCTAGTGCGGATTAGGGACTTCACATATCTTCAAAGGATTTTTAGAACCCTTTTCCGATATGCAGGTTTCCTCACGATGTTTTCCTTCACCGTTTATAGTCAGTGGTGTTGTGTTGTCGCGGGCTCGTTACAATGTAACTAATAAAATAAGATCGATATTTGAAACAATAAATAACAAATTCAAAAACCTGTATCCACAATTCTCTAAAATACCTTCCTAACAAAAACAAGGAACTTAACACAAACTAAAGCAAATAATTAATGAAAACAAAAGGCTTACAAATAAACACGACGCTGTGAGTAATTACATTAAATGCAGTCTAAAGTACGACTTAACTACTGAATAATTGCCCTGTACTTGAGATTTGCACTGAGTCTTACGAGTGTTTCTGAAACCATGTTTCTTACGGGAGCATTTAAAACATTAAAGCAAAATATAGTAAACTATGTTATCATGTAAAAGATTTCATATTAAATATGTTAGGTGACTTGTCTCTAATGCCATTTAATTGTTTGAAACAGTGCTGAAATATCGGGATCGCTCAATTTAAAATAATCGTGGTAAGAACCCGTTTAGTAATAGTGTAAGTGATGTAGATAACCGCGAGTGTTTAAAGAGATTTATCCATTTTATTATTTTAATATTGATGCGATTATGCATGAAACTTATTTGACAGTTTAAAATAGGTTAAATACACCACAAATTTAATTTATAAACTTAATTACAATTACGAATTTTAAAAGTTTATTCATCTTGCACTGGTTGTAACTAAGTAGGTTCGAGTGTAATCTTGTCAGTTGAATTTGACCAACTTCCTCATTTCTGATTTAAATACTTAGACTACTATTCATCTAATTCTTACTACAATGATTTTTCACGTCAAAACATGAATGAATACGACAAAATACACTAGGGGCATTTCATGTCAAGCGGACAACGAAAAATATGTCAGGTCGTGGATTTTGATGAAAGTTGGAAGTTTTGTACTTCAGTGGAAGTTAAAAAAATCTGCATATTTATTTTTGTTTTTTTTGGTATAAATAAAAAAAAATAAAGGGGAAGAACTTTGAAAAAAATAAATTTGAAATATTCACTTCCGGTTTAATGTTAGAAAAAAAATTCCAATTTCGAATTCGATTTTTTTAGTAAAAGAAAAAAATATTATCTGCAATATCCAATACTTATTTAATAATAAATTTATTGAAATTAACCCAAAAAATGCTTTCGAAAAAAACCTTTCTCCAAATTTGACGATTTTTTAAGATCGCATAAAATAAAAACCAGACCAAAAAAAACAAAAATAAATATGCAGATTTTTTTAACTTCCACTGAAGTACAAAACTTCCAACTTTCATCAAAATCCATGACCTGACATATTTTTCGTTGTCCGCTTGACATGAAATGCCCCACTACAGACTTCAACGAACACTGCATATAAATAACTAGACCGTACTCTGAAACCTAGACACTCAAACAAAGAGATCTTAATTAAAACCATCTCGGTCTGAGCAGACGTCTACCAAGACTTTAATATTTAAATTAACAGTACAACGTTAATAAAGTGGTCGCGATCACTCTACATACTTAGTATAGGGTTTTTTAATTAAAGAACTCTAATTAAGACCTCTTTTTATGGGCCACTTGACCTTCTTGGTTGGCAATTTCTGTGTATGTTGCCAGTTTTAATGGAATGTTTTGACAGTAATTCAAATGTGTAAAAGGGTCTTAGTTTATGGTTTGATTATTTCAATAATATACTGATAACAATAAAAAATCCGTCAAATACGTTTCTTTTGAAAATGACCGTTTTTAATCTAAATTCTAATTTACTAATTATCTTTTAACTTTAATACTTCATTTCTCGAAACATCGACATTTTAACTCAACTTCACTCCATCTATATGAATTAATTTCGTCGTACATTCGTCTATGGTCACCATGCAGACTAATGTAACACAATTAAAAAAAATATATATCATTATTTTATTTACTTCTTTTGCAAATGACTTAACACTTAACCCTTTCTCGCTCAAAGGAAATATTTTTCCCTTCTACAAAAATCGTTATTGATTAATTATTATTGATTCGATATTTTTTTAATGAATGTCAAACGTAGGTACGTTGTGTTAAAATGTTTCATATGAAATTTATAGGTAATTTGTACACCCTACTGTTTTTCTAGTGATATCTCTTACTTTACAGAATAACTTAAATATTGTGTAGTATTCGCATATTTAGTCTCAGCCATCTTATTGTCCTGAAAGGGTTAATTTCTAGAAACATCGACACGTTTTAACTCAACTTCACTTCATCTATATGAATTAATTTCGTCGTACATTCATCTATAGCCTCTCTGTATACATATATAATATTCATAAATAGACACAATAATATTCAAATTTACTAATACTTCTTTATATTTAACACCTAATTTCTAGAAACAGACACATCGTCGCCTCAGTGCTTGTTTGACCAATCTGACATTTTTTACGAAAATTACTTTTTAATGCAGTATTATCTTTCTTTCTTTAATATATAAAATTCTCGTGTCACGGTGTTCGAACTTGAACTCCTCCGAAACGGCTTGACCGATTTTGTTGAAATTTTTTGTGCTTATCCGGTATCTATGAGAATCGGCCAACATCTATTTTTCATCCCCCTAAATGTTAGGGGTAGTCCACCCCTAATTTTTTTTTTTTTTTCGACGCAGACGAAGTTGCGTGGGGCAGCTAGTAAAGAATAAAATTTCCATCCGACTGGTAAAATATATTAAAAATATTTTTAAATATTCAATTCTAAAACAATAAAAATCTCATTTCAATTTTTTTCTCAACACGGCACTTAACGAAAATTCCGTGCTTGTTTGCTGTCTCCTGTAAAATTTGGCCAAACAAGCACTGAGGCGACGACATATTAAATCAACTTCACTCCATCTATATGAATTAATTTCGTCGTACATTCGTCTATCGTCGCCGGCTGCATCGTACGTAACCTTAATATTCTTCGTTCTACAGATTTATGTCACCAATATCGCCAGCAGGTGCTTCTACTTTACTGTGTTTAAAGTTCGTGTGATCTTTGTTGCGTTGTTACGGGTATTCTATTGAAAAGATGGTTGATAAATTAAAAACTAAGGTAATAATAATGCGGTAAATTGTATTAATACATAATCACAATATGTAGAATAAAATAAAAGAAATATAAAATGAACTCTTTTCATATGCAGATCAAACGAAAAACAATCCATCATCTTAAGATTAACTTGTGTTTTAAAAAAATATTGAACAATGATGGTTATCTACAAAATAACACTACATATCACACCCCCGGTGCGACACTGTCACTTTTGCAAAGATGTAGTTTTTCAGGAGAAGCATTTCAACTTTGACACCTCACAAAACAATGATACACATCATAATATATAGATGAGATGAAAAGCTTATACTACAACCATAGAATTATTACATCTGGAATCAACATCATGAACAACAGAATGAAGTCAATTTAAAGTGCACCAACCGCGCGTAACTACACGATATTTTGAATCAACATCATGAATAACAAAATGAAATTTTAAATAACTTATGTGTATGTAATATTTTATTAGTGTGTTAAACGAATTGAGTGTCATCGGTACACTAACGCCAGAATATCGTGTAGTTACGCGCGATCGGTGCACTTTAAATCGACTTCATTCTGTTGTTCATGATGTTGATTCCAGATTTAATAATTCTGTGACTACAACGTCAACTTTTAATTACTTTACTTTTGGATAAATATTAATCACTTTATAGTGTAAAAAATATACTAAGTATACCGTTATTTAATTCTTCCAAACCCCTCAGAAATGACGTAGTGGCCCTAACGAAAAATTATAACTGTAGTTATGTCACAATGAGTTAAAAAGAAAACAAGAACATATTGTTTACTAAGTTTGCTACACTGTTATCGCATCAGTAAAGGGGTGCTTTAGGATCATTTTTAGATATTTAACTCATTTTTGCATTTTTTGCAAAAGTGACAGTGTCGCACTGGAGGTGCGATATGTAGCCTAAGAAAATTCCATTCGTTGTTAGTAAAATTCTAATGTTAATAAAGTTGTTTCACCATCACTTATAAGTATAATAAAAGAAACTCAATTCGCGAATTTTTCCCGCGAATACATTTTTCTAAATCACTAACTTCGCACACGATATTTTAATACAAAAGTTGGGCGATTTCTTTCCACCGCTGGGCCTCAGTTGAGCACAGAACCCAAACAAGCCGACTTCGAGATTAATGACTTGAAAATAAACTCCCTTGTGGATCGTTTTTGATTTTAAATAAAAATATATGCTTTGATTTTGTTTTTTAGGGAAAATGGGGGCGAACTTTGAAATTTTAGCGTAGTTGCATGACAAACAATGTTTTTATTTTGGGTTCTTTCAAATTAGTTATTTGAGTCTTAATATCCTTGTTAGCTATTGACTTATAGAGAGACTGCTTATACGTAAGTCATAGTTAACGGCCCCGCAGTATCGCCAAACATTGCAGAGGTTCATGAGCGACGATAACTTACGATCAGATGGCCCGTTAGCTCGTCTACCTATATTACAATAAGAAGGTAAAAAAATAATCGCCAACAGTTTTAACATAAAAAAAAACTTGAGAGGTGTCAAGGGACACCCGGATGGAACGAAGTTCCTTTCGATTAATTAGTGACGGAATTGTGATAAATTTTTATTTTTTTAAGTTTTAGTAATTAGTTAGTTTAAAACGTCTGTCTTTAAAAGAGAGAGAGACAGACTAATTATTATAACTTAAATAAAAGTATTTTGATCACAGCGCCATCTAGCGATAATCATCTAAAACAAAAAAAGTGTCATGACAACTTTTTCAGAAGAATTTCCGTCTAGCCCCCTTTCGATAACGCGCGATAAGAATCTTCGTTCCAAAAATCTACGATATTATTGAACACACTCAACCTGAAAATGTTGTCATTAATTTCCTTCCTTGTTTTGCATGCCCAGAAAAACTAGGTACAATATTCTGCAGATCAATTTCACAACTGAGACAGCTTTTATGTAGCTTCCTAAAGAGCCTGTAATACCTTTAAATCAAAGATGATCTACAATCAAAGACCATAAGATAAGAGTAAACCGAACGAGAATCGAAATCGTAATTTATTATCAAAATTTTAACTTCGAGTTTTCCTTATTAATCAATGTCTGAGAATTTCAAACGGAGCCTTTGTACTATGATATTTTTATATTTTCATCTAAAAACGTCTGGGGGATTGTTTTATAAAACAGAAAATCAGGTTGTCTAAGATATTGAGATGATTAGGAGACAAGTAATATTGGTTACTAAAATGAAAACGATAGACGTAACTACTATTTTTACAAGCTTTATTTTTATTTTTTATAAGCACACAATACACATTACAAGCTAATACACAAATATATAAACTAAAGTACAATTTAAAGATCTGGCTTGCAACGTAAGCCATGTGCGCAATGCAAAACAAAGCAGAAGCGTGTTCAAGTACATTTCAAAAATAAACTTTGAACTACAATATTATTTTATGTATAAAACTATATTAACAAGCATCGCTTACAGTACCATTGTGATAAAGGATGTCCTTAAGCAATTGATAAACTTGTTTGGTGAATTAGTAAAAACATCGAGTTCTGTTGACGACTTCTCAAGTTACGACACATACGAGTAATGGGATTATAATATGATAATATGTTGTTTCTATGAGTTAACAGTGAAAAAGTGTTGTTTTTTTTGGCCCTACGAGTGCAAATTTGGTGTTGTAATATAATATTAACTTGCACTGGTTATACCTATTTAAACTCGGGTAGAATCTTGAGAGTTAAATTTGTCAATTTTTCCGGTTTCCGATTGAGATTACATTTTGCACGCAGATGTATAGCGCGTGACAATGCAATAAAAAATACCGCTGATGATGAATTCGAAAGATGGTCATAGGAACTACTGTACTAAACAAGATAGACCCGTCTTGTTTTATCTCGTTTTACTTGTATTAGCTAGCACTGTACTGCTATAAGATATTTATGACCTTGAAAGGTTTTGTTAAATTAAACGAATACTCACAAATAATTATTCAAACTTACACTCCATTTCAAAGGCATCTATTCTTCGTTAACTGTTAATTAATTAACAATAACAGGAAATAAGTATCAGTTAACACGAGTGTTGTAAATTCATAGTTTGAGCGGGTATTTGAATACAAACATGAATCCTGTAGGTTCGTTTAATGACTTGTAAATAAGGGAGGGTATGCCCGTCATTAATAACTGGAGGGAGGCGCTGTCTTCTACAGCTCCTTCGAGCAATTACCCCGTCGCCCTGAGACATAGTGCAGGGATATTGCAGTAAAAATACTGAAATCACTTGAAATACAGCGCTGAAGTTGACGCGACGAGGTGTCCAAAACTATGCGACATGAACGGGAAATACCTTAAATATTAGAGATAGAATATTTTGCTGAAAGGAAAAATCACTATATAATATTTTATGTTTAATAATACTACATTCACAAACTTTTCGAAAATTGTTTGGTTTGTCTGAAAATCGAACGAACAAAATCGGCAAAAATCAACACCCTGTATTTGCATGATGACACCTGTTGTTTTCCAAAAACTAAAATAGAAAAACAGAAACACAACGCTATAACTTGTTCTTCTTACTAAACGAGAGAGGAGAGGAGGAAAATTGGGATCTAATAATACTTATTTTTCGAAATGGTAAATGACCAAAACTTATTCCTGAATCGAACCGCGGATGGACGGTAATTAGACAGTAAGACAGTAGACATAAACTCCATCTTGACGCCGGGTGTTGCGATGATAGAAAGATGTTGGAATCCTCTCCAACATTCCTCGGAGCTCCGTGAAGCAAAATGTATAAGATGCAAAGAGACCCAAAGTAAACCTACTGTTTTAGCTACACTGTGTACACGCATACTTTGATACATTTATATACATCTTACTTATGCATACAGGAATATCATCATTACATAACAGGCTGGGTTATATTTAGACGTAGGATTTACAATGTACTAATGCCGGCTAACGCGCACGGCGAAGTAAAATGAAAAATATTACGAAATACACGCACGGCTACTGTAACCGAAATCGTACTTACAATGGATGACTTAATGTCTAAGGTATTACGGGTATTTGCCCACCTCTCACTCCCACCACTGTAACTCCTGTGTAGCCAGGATCCACAGCGGCGACCACCGTAATGACTCTGAGCAGTGAAGCCAGGAACCCGAGGGAAAGCTAACTTGTCTTGGGCCCCGCAACGAATTTAATTAGAAGATAATAGAAGGAGTAGGAAAACATGAGTTTTGACTTCCTTTCTCGTAAAACGGGAGACAATAAAATAAGATTGAAAAAGCATTACGCCAGAATTGAGAAAAGCACCACGGACATTGATTTTATTAAATTGATTGGATCTATGCGGTGAGCTGTTGTACTATTTTGGATGCCAATAGTAGTTATGGCAAAAACGTCTGAATGCACGGAATTTTTTTAAAATTTATTTTATGTTAATATTAATTTGCCTAAGGTATTCTCTTCTAGCCAAATAAAGTGACATTGGAGAAGGATTCAGAAACTTAACAAAAATATCCGAAGTGTGTTCCCAACACACCGTGGCACCGTGGTTGACTATGACTTATTGCCTTGCCTTGCACCTTGTCTTGCGACCCTGTAATATCTTGAGACCTGAACCTATCTACTGTTGGGTAAGTACTGATAGTAATGGTAGTAAGGGGTTGTAACAATACAGTATAGTACTTTCATGCATTTTCAACGGGTTCTTACCACGATATTTAATTAATTGAGTTGTCTCGATATTTCAACGTTGTTGCAAACGTCATGATCACGAGAAGACTGGATACTGCGGGTCGATTTAAGAGCAAACAAATCTGTCTACACTCTTTCTCGTTTGCTTTTGGGTGGTACTACTGGAACTCGAATTCACATCACGACACACCACACTCACATTAATTAAATATCGTGGTAAGAACCCGTTGAAAATGCATTAAACTATTATAGAAAACCGCGAGTGTCTGAATAAGTTTATAATACAGTATAGTACTACTCGTATTGTTCATAATGAAATGTCAAATTTATACCTTTCATTTTAGGATGAGTCTAGGTGGGGCTTTAGGTGTTTACCGAGCGCTAAAACTTGTCCTTCTTCAAGCAAATGTTAAAAAGTTTCAAAACAGTTTCCACTGACGACCGACCTTGTGATAACCCTGGCAACTTGAACGACGTATCCACTTACCATCAAAAGGACCGACGTAGTTAACTTAAGTTTTGAAAAATAGTAAT
Source organism: Trilocha varians (assembly GCA_030269945.2). Taxonomy (NCBI): domain Eukaryota; kingdom Metazoa; phylum Arthropoda; class Insecta; order Lepidoptera; family Bombycidae; genus Trilocha; species Trilocha varians. The sequence continues at coordinate 8,887,743 of AP028273.1, read as the reverse complement.
CATTTCATTCTCTCTGCATAGGTCATTTACAATGTCCGACACGATAAAATTTTAACTTTTAAATTCGATTCCGAGACCATTTAGTTCAGTTAATGGAATTATCGAGCCTATGTTGGGCCAATCTGGGTCAACGTTCGCCCCATAATTAATAGTACGAATTAATCTTGACCGAACTTTGGAAATGAATGTGGTCGCGTTGGCACGTGTTGGTGAAATCGAAATATGTTTTTAGCAATCCTAATTTTATTAATTTTAGTCATGCATTTGTTTTGTTTTAAGTTAATATTATTTTAAAAGATTCATTGCAATCATTAAAGCGTACCTGCTAATTATAACGAAATACTATGAGTAAGATCTTTTTTTTTGGGATAGGAGGAAACGCTGTTGGCCCTCAAGCCTTGACAGCTTCGCCAGGATGGAGGTGCGAGCTCAGAAGGGACTCAGCTAAGAAAGGGTAGGAAAGGACTGCTAAAAGTTGCCGCAGGGCAACTTGTTAGCACATAATGATTCTACCACTGGATTCGGAACGCGACCCAACTGAGAAGAACCAGCAAGAAACTCATCGAGAACCAGCAAGAAACTCAGCGAGAACCAGCAAGAAACTCAGCGAGTAAGATCTATAATTTCATAGGACATGAAACTCAACATTATTTTCGGCTGTTATTTTCTTGTAAACTACGATTAGTTTACAGGTTATCTCACGTGATTTTCAAATCCCGCTTAGGAATTGGAAATCACAGGCAGTACAAATATCTTCAAGATCGTTTCTTTATTATGACGTCTCAATCCCAAGTCTCTAATCCAATCAAATTTATTCGTTCATATTGTTCAATCCATATCCAACTCTGTACCAACCCATTACTGCCCACTGTTGGGCTCAGGTCTCCTCAGAAGAGGGATTAGGCATAGTCCACCACGCTTGCCCAGTGCGGATTGGGATTGATATCCAACTCATACACTATTATTATCGTTAAATTCGAAATATGAAATTTAAAATCTCTTATCGCAACAGTTCAAGCCCCATTAAAGCTTTAATTAAATCAACGATTCGATTACGTGGCTATTTATACACACAATCACAATAATCGTTGGTCGTCAGGCGCGAAAGTTTGACTAACTTTTTACAAGCTTTATATTAACTTGCACTGGATGTAACTATGTATGTATGTAAGATCGGGTGGAATCTTGCAAGCTAAAGACAAATTATCCGGTTGCGAATGGCGCTGATCTGATGATGGATTCGGAAGGTGGTCATAAGAACTCTACAGGAGTAATCCGAAAAATTAATTTAAAGTCGCAAAACTCCAAGCCCCAAGCAGTTAAATCAACGATACGATAGCTATTTACACACACAATCTCAATAATCGTTGGTTGTCAGCCGCGGAAGTTTGGCCAACTTTTAATTTTCATGTTTACGCATAATTGCGCCGCGTAATTCGCCGTAAGCTATCGTAAATCTGTCGGATTCGTTATTTATATGCTATTCCGCTTGTATTGTAGGAGCGGGCGTGGTTTAATAGTGCATGATGTCGGATTACCTTTATGGTGTACGATTTGTCGTGTGGAGATCGTATCGCTTGTTTGCGTGTCGGCTACCAAACTCCGCCTCTTTTGGTTTTCTTTTCATCAATTAAAAAGTTCTTGTCAATGACAGACATGAACTGTCAATTGTAAATTTTACTCATAATTGTATCTATAAACCCACGCATCATTTTATTTCCTCGGGACGATCACCTCGACATTTTCATCGTCCCTAAATTTGGTTTGTTTGTTTTAAATCAATAAATGTCTTTAAACACTCGCGGTTATCTACATCACTTACACTATTACTAAACGGGTTCTTACCACTTTTTTTTTGGACCGCTCAATTAAAAATAATCGCGGTAAGAACCCGTTTAGTAATAGTGTAAGTTTTGTTTAAAATTGTTTATGTACAATTGCTTTATACAGTTTTAAGTCTTGTTTTGCTATTTAAAGAAATAAACTGGTTCAGACTACTAACTTAACAGTGTTGTTATAATTATCTGAGTCTTTTCTTTTGCAGCGTCGAAATTTCGACCGCTCAATTAATTTAAAATTACTTACACTATTACTAAACGGGTTCTTACCACGATTATTTTTAATTGAGCGGTCCCGATATTAAGATGTAAGTGATGTAGATAACCGCGAGTGTTTAAAAAATAATAATTAAAAATTGTTGTAAGAAACCGCTAAATATGGATAATAGTGATGTAGATATCCACAAATGTTTAAAAATTTGTCTGCGACACAAAAAGGAGAATTCAAAAAGTATTTGTGATGTAAGACGCGCATAAAAATATGTTTAATTACTACATCATCAGTTTTAAAGATTTACATACGGTCAGACAGGGTCATGATGTAAAGCAACGCTCCCAACCGTAGACCGAAATTGTGTCAATTATGCCTTCCATTTTTTTTTATTACTTCATAGGCAAAGCTAACGGGCCACCTGATCGTAAGCGGTTACCGTCGCTCATGGACCGAAGGGATATAGCGAGGCCGCTATGGCATACCATTAAGGACTTTCTTCAAGCCTCGTTTGTACAAGGCATAGCAACAGACGAGAAACAACGAAATTTAAAACGTTACTAATTTATTTCTTTCTTTAACCAAATCGTGGGACCAAACTGGATGCAAAAAGCTCGGAATCGAAAGTGGTGGAAGGAAACGGGGTAGGCCTACGCCAAAATAGGCGACTTTTACCTTGCATAAAATTTATGTAACTAGTTAGTAATATTTGAACTGTAATTTTGGTAATAGAATAAAGGCTTTTTATTTTATTTATTTATTTAATTTATTTCTATGTCGTACGATAAATCGTATAGTATAAATATAACTCGATAATACGTAAATAAATAGCCAACGGTTTTGATATTATTTGTGTGAACGTGACGTGATATATCGACAGGTTTCTATATTTGTGAATTGTTAGTGAATGGCTTTATACGATTTCCTAGTATGGGAGTTTAACTTAGATTTACATTACTTTGTAAGTATTTAGTAAGCAATTTAAGAGCTAAAGTTAAGTCTATATTTAGTGTTATACCATTTTTGAACGACATTTGTCCTGCCCACTGTTGGGCTCAGGTCTCCTCAGAAGAGGGATTGGGCATAGTCCACCACCTTGCCCAGTGCGGATTGGGGACTTCACATATCTTCAAAAGATTTTTAGAACCCTTTTCTGATATGCAGGTTTCCTCACGATGTTTCCTTCACCGATTTTAGCCAGTGGCGTTGTGAAAAATTGCACATAAATCTTTTTCTCATTTAGATTTAGAGGAACAAGCCGACCGGATTTGAACCCGCGACCTCCCGTTCGGAAGGACGCGTTTCGACCACTCGGCCACTACGACTTGAACGACATTTAACCTGTTCTAACTAAAATATTTTACGGCTATCCACCTTGTCTAATAGTTGAGGAAAAAACTTAATGGGTTTTTACTCTGACTATTGCGTCTAGATATATCCAACAATGACAGTACACAGGCTAAATAAGATAATGTTGAAAACATAACATAAATAAAATAAATAAATAAAAATAAATAAAAATAAATAAAATAAATAATAAATAATAACCAAACATTGCTTTTTGACCGACTTCCAAAAAAGAGACAAAAAATATAATAAGTACATTAAGATGAGTTCGGAATGGTAGGAGAAGAGTAAAGACCTCTTAACATAGAAGAGGTTCACGAGCAACAGTAATCAATTACCATCAGATGGACGAACGTATAGGTAAACTATAACGAAAAAAAACTTATAGTTTCATATCTACAATCTTTTAAAAGAGCGCACGAAGATGCAATACCGTGTTTAACCGGTATTTTCTACACATTACCGGTTTAATCCGACCATAACCGGCTATATCCGGTTTTACGATAGCTCGCGCAATAACCCATATTTAATTAGCTATGCACTCGAGCTTCACACAGCGCTAAAGCAGGTTAAAAGCTGCACTAGAGTATCATATTTTAAAGAGCTTTGCATTTTATAAGGACTCTCTTGGTGATATTAAGTTGGGTTTTATAGTTGTAATGTAGTGTGCTTTTTAATGCCTTAAGGCCAAATGAGCTAACGGTAAATGGTCACCGTCGCTTATTTACCTCTCCAATGTCAAGGGACACTGAAAGAAAACTACCTACATACCTACTTTTAAGGACTCTCTCTACCCTCGTTTGAAGAAGGACATATCATTCTATAAGTGTGAGGTATAAAAATGATTCGTATCCTCTCTAATATTTTAAATGCGAAAGTAACTCTTTCTGTCTGTTACGCTTTCCCGCTTAAACCACTGAACCGATTTTGATGAAATTCAGCACAGACAATCTTTAGACCCTGAGAAAGAACATAGGCTATCTTTTAATCGAAAATTACGTAGAAGTTGCGCGGGCCCACTAGTAAAATATAAAATCATATTGCTAAAAGTTATTGCAAACATTCACTTGTCAGATTTAGTTGAGACCACCTACACAGAAAAATGAAAAAAAAAACTACTTCCATATAATTATTTCTTTATCTAATTCTATACAAACTTTTGAAGTCAGAATAAATATCATAAACAAAACACCATATTAATTGACAAAGTAAAATGTCGGACAGCAAATCGTGGAACAAAACGAGCTCTGGACAAATTTCATTAAGTTGCTTCGGGCGACACTCCTAAGTCTCATTTAGTTTCGTAAACACTACAGCTATCTTCTAAACAGTGGTTCCCAAAGATAGGGCCTTGAAAAGTATTTGTAGAAACCATTATTGCAATTCTAATGCTGCGTTTCCACGGCGAGCTAGCGTCCAACACACGTAAAAACCAAATGACGGTGATGGCCGACCAATATGAAAACGGGGGTTTTGTATGCATTGGCCGACATTGAAACTATGTGAAACACCGTTTGGCAGTTGTCATTTGCAAGCATTAGAAATTGGCGACCCAATATATAAACGCAACCAAACACTTAATCTTTCAAGAAGGAGATCTAAAAGGCAAGGAAACATTCTTCTTCTTCTTCATGTGCCATCTTCTATCGAAGGTCGGCAATCATTAAGGCGATCTGTACCTTTGACACAGCAGCGCGAAATGTGAAGAACTTGCGCCAGTGGTTCAACAAAAGCACTCGTGCTTTGTTTCGCGCTGCTGTGTCAAAGGAAACATTATGCTCTTTCAAAACATACTTTTTAATTATCCTTGGATGCTGAAGTCCTCATTCTTAACTACCGAATTATAGTTGAGACCTAGAAGAGCCCAACCAGACTCTTATACCTAAAGGTAGCTTTGCCACCTCGGTGCCGACGTGTCTTAAAATTACAATTAAAAACCGTCGCTTATTGTGATCCATTTTGCGAAGTTGGAAAATGAATTGCTTGGATAGCGATCTCAAGAACAGGATCTCTCTTACTCTAATCGAAAATTTTATTGATATTATGTAGTCATTTTTAGACAATAAATATAATTTATGAAATCATCAATAAAAATAAAGTCTCTCCGAGAGGTTTCAAATCATTAAGCAAAATATCATTGTAACTCTCAAACTCAGAAATTACCGACCATTTCCCTGTGAAATTTTACGAGATAATTGTCACGATTTACAAATAACTTCATCCCGTAAAAGTAAATGCAAAGTTTCGGTTCGAATAACGTTTAACTTTCGACAAATAAGCGAAAACTTAGGGGCCAAGAAAGTTTGAGAAACTCTGACTCTGCCGGGACAATAACTTCTTGTTGTGCTTCAAGGTCTTTGACTACTTTAAAAATCACTACAGTGGTACAGAAAGACTATATTTTTATAGTAGGAAAAGAAACCGTAAAGCTATAGTAGTAAGGTTGTTTTAAAGCAAAAACAAAATCTTTTTTTGAAGCAACTTATGTGAAAAATTGAGAGTGATGGATTTACTATTTGTCTCATTAGGAATATAGATCGAAATTGAATAACAAAATAACTATACAAAAAGAAAGATTACTTCAAGGATTCAATTTCATATTATGGTAATCCGCAATGATAGTCGTACATACACCATAGTATTAAATTTAGTAAAAACTTAAAACGTTTCCAAAAATAAAAAAACTTGAGAGGTGTCATAGGACACCCGAATAGAACGAAGTTCCTTTCGATTAAAAGATATCTTATAAAAAATATGTCCTTTCGTAACGCGCGATAAGGAACATGTTTCAAAAGATTTTGATCACAGCGCCATCTAGGGATAATCATCTATAACAAAAAAAGTGTCGTGACAACTTTTCGTAAGATTTTTTTCCGTCTAGCCCCCTTTCGATAACGCGCGGATTTCGACAAGTCATTCACACACATAGCTGGAAACAAATCCTTGTATTTACAAAAATAAAGTAAAACTCCAACACAATCAACGGTACCTGCCCAGAGAATGCCATATAATAAATAATAATAATAAAATAGCCTTTATTCAGACAAAAATGATTACAAATATACATTACTAACGCTAAACAAAAAAAAAATAAACTTAATCTAACGTCTGTGTGCCATTTCTGGCAAAGGCCTCCTCAGCTGACTCCATTGTTGCCGGTCAGTAGCAACTCTCGTCCACGTACTGCCAGCAAAGGTTTTTATTTCGTCCACCCAGCGTCTGAATGGTCTTCCCCGTTTTCTTTTATGATGTCTAACAAACCAGTGTGTTATGCTCTTCGCTCATTTTTCCTTTCCTCTGATAAGATGTCCTGTCCATCTCCATTTTAATTTTCACACTGTATCTGTAATGTCCCTTAGCTGTGTTTGTTTTCTTATTATTGTTGTTCTTATTCGATCCGACAATCTTTTAGCTAGCATACTACCTGCCCAAAGAATCTAATATATCTAATATATATTATAAAGGCGAAAGTTTGTGTGTATGGATGGATGTATCGATGTATGTTTGTTACTCTTTCACGTAAAAACTACTGAATGGATTTGAATGAAACTTTACCACAATACAGCTTATACATCAGAATAACACATAGGCTACAATTTTTGATAATAAGGGACGAACTGAAGTCCACGCGAGCAAAAGCTAGTGCCACATACATAAACTATATTTCTATTTTAAATATCCAATCACTATTCTACAATCTTTTCTACCGTTACCCACTTCGAAATCTTTACCAAACCTACACATTTTCGCACCATCATCCAGTGAACTTCTGATAGTCACGATCTCACCTCAATCTAGGACCGATCGGATACATGTGTCCATATCACGTGACCCGAATGCGTTTAACTGAAATCTACACTCATATTGAAAGCATACTTCAGTTATGAAAATGATCTTGGGTCACTGTGAGGTGCGGAAATATGTGAGATCATATTTTTTGTAACACTAACAACGAGTTCTTCTTCTTTTTTTTTTCACTAATCTGCCTTACTGGTGGTTATTGGTTTACTTTCATTTATTCGTCATTGTAATAATAATATTATTATCGCTATTCACCTTTTTATTCATGATTGTTATTTTTTGTGTGTTATAGTTATAAGGTCTTTTTTATTTGATTTTTATATCATACTAGCTGACCCGCGCAACTTCGTCTGCGTTACAAAGGGGTTCAAACAGTACTCGCAATGCCGTCGCGTTGTTATTTGCGCGGCCGCATATTCATTGCGTCTTATACTCGTGATAACTTCTAAACGAAAAGTCTATATAAAAATAATATAATAATATATAAAAAAAAATATAATAATATAAAAAATAGGTGTTCTATTTTTCACCTTTTGTTACATATTCGATATTTTCATGCGGATCCCTAATTTTTTTGAAAATAAAATATAGCCTATAACCTTCCTCGATAAATCGAACCAGTAGATCCTGAGATTAGCGCGTTCAAACAAACAAACAAACAAACTCTTCAGCTTTATAATATTAGTATAGAAGTATAGATTATGTGCGCTGGTTAGCGCAGTGCTAGCGTGTACGTGTGGTGCCGACGGAAGATCAGCGTCGCAGCCCCGTGTTGTGCGGTGGTTGTGGCATTGCTGAGTCGGCAACCATTTCCGGGCATTGCTATTTTTAGTTTTAATTTATGTTTTCTGTTATTTGTACGGTGCACGAAATAAATTATTTTTGATTTGAGTTAGGGCCCAAATGATGATAAGCGGTTACTGTTATTTACGATCTATTATATGCAATGCCAGGGCGTTGAAGGGCCGTTATTTATCATCTACTTATACAGGACTTTTCTTAAACCTCGTTTAAAGAGGGACATGTCATTGCGCTGCGGGAACACCGCGGACGGGAGTCTATTGAAAATTGTCTAGTCTTCTTATATATAAAAACTAGCTGCCCCACGAAACTTCGTCTGCGTCGAAAAAATAAAAAAAAATTAGGGGTGGACTACCCCTAACATTTAGGGGGATGAAAAATAGATGTTGGCCGATTCTCATAGATACCGGATAAGCACAAAAAATTTCAACAAAATCGGTCAAGCCGTTTCGGAGGAGTTCAAGTTCGAACACCGTGACACGAGAATTTTATAAATGAGATGAATTGCTGTTCGTTAGTCTCGCTAAAACTCGAGAACGGCTGGGCCGATTGAGCTGATTTTAATCTCGAAATATTCGTAGAAGTCCAGGGAAGGTTTAAACGGAACGTTTGAGAAAATTTACTTATGTGACGCAGACGAAGTTGTGTGGGCCAACTAGTTTAGAATATAAGTAAATAAATATACAAACAAAAAGCATTGCAATACTTTTATGTCTCTGCGAATTGTTGGAAGAATATAAGTACACATTTTAATTAGTTTCTCAATAATATTTTATTCTTTTGCTCCACAAAACGACTAAAATGATGAAGGGCTCGAAATAATTTTGTTAAACCTATACTTAGAAAATTACAGCAAAACCAAACACAGTTGTACACTTTAGGCATTGCTTATTTTTTGCACCACAGGTACCTACTGTTAAACGATGTGTTTAAAATGACGTAAAATGGAACAACATTAAAAATATATATATATTGATAATCTATGGAAAAAACTTCACTTCTCTTTTGGCGCCTTTTTATATCGAAAACTAAAAAATAAGAAAATTGTTTCTTTATCTATTAATTGTCGATATATAATCACTCAACTGGGAACATCGTTATTCGCTAGATGGCGAAACTGGGGACTTCGTTCAGAATCAATACCGTGTTTGAGCCCCGTTTTAAAAACTTTTTTTCCAATAATTTTTAATTTTGATTTTTAATTAAACCTTATATTTTTGTAAATCTTTATTACTAAATGACGCTGTATTGCATTTTCAGCGAAAATATATCATCTCCGTAAAATATGAGACGATTAAAAAATGTTAACAAAACAAGTTTTAGAACTGTGCTCAATTTTGGCTCTTGCCACAGACTTGGCAAAAGTAAACAAACCAATTTGGTTGCCGATCCCAGTTAAGTGGATATTATGTAAAACGTTAATAAAAGATCATAAATACAAACGAATCGACTATCATTTGTTCCGAGCCGGAACACCTGCAATTAAAGTAACTTATAAACTTTTTTATGAAATAACTGAAAATCCCGACAGCTAGGTTCTTCTCATCCTAGAAGTATTGAATTAAGCTGTACTCCACTTAAAACCTCACCGCTCTAACACTTACATATCGCTAACCTCTACCCCAATTTTAAAATAATAAAAGTGCGAATGAAATATGGAATTCCCTTCACAATTCACTGTATCCTGGGGGCGGGATTATATAGAAAAATCGTCATTGTCACGGCGCGGGTACATCAGAGGGCTAACCCGCACGTGACGTGTGTCCACGGGGCACGTGACCGGAATCCGGATACGCACTAAATGAAAACAACCGCGCGTTTTAAGCACTTCTACGGGTTATAAAAAAAAAAGATTTAGGCACTAACCACTATGGAGTATGGACTAATACAAGAGAACAATGCAAAAACTGCGTTTCATTGTTTCAACGACCGGTCCAACACAGCTGTTATCTATAATTAAAAAATAATCTTCATCATTTCACACTTACGGTGGCCTATTGGCTCATCTGCCTAGGTAACCATAATAAAACAAATAAAAAAAACTTGAGACCTCTCAAGTTTTTTTTCTGTGTATATGACACCTGTCAAGGGACACCCGGATGGAACGAAGTTCCTTCGATTAATTAGTGAGGGAATTGTAATAAAATTTTATTTTTTTAAGTTATAATAATTAGTTACTTTAAAACGTCTGTCTGTTAAAGTAACTAATTATTATAACTTAAATAAAATATTTTGATCACAGCGTCATCTAGCATTAATCATATAAAACAAAAAAAGTGTCGGTCACGAAAGTTGTCAAACTTTTTCATGAGAATTTCCGTCTAGCCCCCTTTCGATAACGCGTAATAAGGAACTTCGTTCCAAAATCCAGCCTTACATTTTTCTGAATGTAACTGGCGCTAGTCTTAAAAAACCTAATTTAACCGGAAAACAATGAGTAGGAAAGCTCAGTCCAGCTGGAGCGTTCGTAGCTAAACTGCATTATAAGAATATGTTTTTTTTCTGAAGATAACCGCTCTAAGTCATCTCTAGTGCGTATAAACAAATGTGTACAAGCGATAAGTTAGCCGCTGGCTGTAATTTAACATGAATTCAAAACAAATTATGTCAGCGTCTAATTTGTGGCTACGTTTTGGGTAATCATATTTACGTTTATGATGTTTTTATTTTACAATTTTAACATTCTTTTGTTGGCATTCTGTTGTTAAAATGACTGTAAATAAACGGTAAATGGAACATTATTTACTCTTTTATCATATAGAATAAGTTAGAAGAACAACTTTTGAAAAGCATTGGACATCAGTTTAGTACAGAGTTCCTTTGGCCTCCTTCTGACTCCCTCCATTGTAACATATGACTGATATGACTGCATTGTCACGTGATTGACATGCATGCAAAATTTCAGCTCAATCAGAAATTAGTCATACACTAAAAAGCTTTTGGATATTAAAATTGTGTATATTTGTATATACCTCCTGGTGTAAACAATGTTACTCAAATGCTATTATTGCTATTTTTTCTAGAATTCTCATTAAATTTTGATGACTTTTAAATTCCATCACTGCTTCCGTCACAAGTATTGACAATACTATGTTAGGTGTGCGGGCACGCAAAGAGTGCAGTAACATATTGATATTTGATACACTACAGGTATGCTTTTATACTGTTCGTAAATTGAAATAGTAGGTATAATCATCTGCCGAATTTATTAAAATGCACTCATGAACTTTGCACTTCCTAAAATAATTCACTTATTGAACAAAGAGTTTTTGTTAACAAAACAATCTCATGAGTAATGGAAAATCCGCGCGTCTGAAAACCAACGACACGTCGGAACTAACAGGGTATGCGCACACAAACTGTAAATATTTACTTTGCAATAGTTTCTTTTTTGAAATAATAATAAACAACAGTTTTTACGGACTTTACATTAACTTGCACTGTATGTAACTATGTAAGTTCGGGTGGAATCTTGCAAGCTAAGTTTGACAAACTTCCCGGTTCCTCCTGTACTAAATAAAATTGTGTTTAACCTCGTTTTCCTTGTCTTTTCTAGCACTACTTTTTTTAATACCGGATTTTAAAAGTCTAAGTTTTTTTTAAAATCAATTAAAGAAAATTACACTGTATTCCAAAGAAGTTCTGGAGTGGCGGCCACGAACCGGTAAGCGCAATGTTGGTAGACCCCTCACAAGATGGACCGACGATCTGGTCAAGATTGCGGGAGGTCACTGGATGCAGATGGCGCAGGACCGGTCGATGTGGCGAAGTTTGGGGGAGGCCTATGTCCAGCAGTGGACGTCTATAGGCTGATGATGATGATGATGACACTGTATTCCACACAGCTTTTACATGTACCGTCCAAAATATAACCTAAAATCCCATACAAAAATAAACTAACAAAATTTCAGTGTGCGCATCCCTCATAATATGTGCTCCGTACAATGAACAAGAGTAGAGTATGATTGATTGCAAGACAGCGTATCGATGGAACCATTAATGTGCAACTACGAACGCGTCTGATAATAAATAGTTGGTAGTTTGCTGATGGATTTCAAGGATTTTGATGAGATTTTTTCGTTCTGTTCAAGAGTGTAATTGAGTGTTTCCTTTGTCTGAACCGATTTAGATTATTATTTAGAAGGTTATTTTCAGACGGTCAACGTAAGGTAAGGACCGTAGGAAGGTACTGGGTGCAGACAGGATCGGTCGTTATGACAAGATTTGGAAACGGTCTGTGTCCAGCAGGGGGCTATGTCCTAAGGACGATGATATAGGTAATAGGTGGTCTAAGTAAAAATATTATCACCAATGTCGATTGTCGATAGAATAAGCAACAAAGAGAATGCCTGCTTATGTTCTTTTGCAATTGTAATCCTTCAATGTGCAACTTTCCTCGCTATTGTTTTCATATGCCGCTAGTGGTGTGATTATTTGCAAATTAAATATTGGAACGAAGTTCCTTATCGCGCGTTATCGGAAGGGGGCTAGACGGAAATTCTTATGAAAAAGTTGTCACGACACTTTTTTTGTTTTAGATGATTATCGCTAGATGGCGCTTTTTTTTTTTTTTTTTTTTTTTTTTATTGTAGGCAGACGAGCTAACGGCCCACCTGATGGTAAGTGGTTACCGTCGCTGATGAACCTCTGTAATGTCAGGGGACATTGAGGGGTCGCTACCTACGACCTAACTTTAAGGGGTCCTTAAGCCTCGTTTGAAGAAGGACAAGTCATAGCGCTCAGCGCTGTGATTAAAATATTTTAAAACAATTCCTTATTTTGTTTTATATGATTAATGCTAGATGGCGCTGTGATCAAAATGTTTTATTTAATAACTAATCAAAATATTTCAATTAATTTATTTATTTATTTTATTTAATTATTTTCTCTTAGAAAGAGAGAGAGAGACAGACGTTTTAAACTAACTAATTATTAAAACTTAAAAAAATAAAATTTTTATTACAATTCCCAATCGAAAGGAACTTCGTTCCATCCGGGTGTCCCTTGACACCTCTGAAGTTTTTTATTTTTACAAATTCAGCGGCACAAACCGAAAAATTATAACCCGCGACTGCGAAAGGTAAGCGCTTCAACCACTACGATACCATATCCAGCGGTAAGTATGGTAGAATTATGAGTAAACGTGAATGATATGTATCCACTCAACTGGGTTCGGCAACCAAATTGGTTTGTTTACTTTTGCCAAGTCTGTGGCAGGAGCTAAAATTGAGCACTGTTCAAAAACTTGTTTTGTTTACATTTTTTAATCGTCATATTTTACGGAGATGATATATTTTCGCTGAAAATGCAATACAGCGTCGTTTAGTAATAAATATTTACAAAATATAACGTTTAATTAAAAACCAAAATTAAGAAATTTAAGAAATAAGAAATTTTTATTTAAAACATTTACAACTACTACATAATTAAAAATTTTTGAAAAAGAATGTTTTTAAAAAGAGGCTCAAACTCGATATTGATTCCGAATGAAGTCCCCAGTTTCGCCATCTAGCGAATAGTGACGTTCCCAGTTGAGTGGTTACATATTTGAGTATTTTGCACAAAAAAAAACTTTCAAACCAAAACAAAACTTTTAACAACGTTTCGATTCGGAGCAGTCATCGAACAGTCAAGAAATCAGGTCGTGAATGTTGTTGCCTTAACAGGAATCCTATTCACGCTTACACGCTAAGGCACGTAATTCTGAAACGATATCCCTGTACAGAGTGTAACAAAAAAGGCAAAACAAATAGAAAAAAAAAACTTGAGAGGTGTCAAGGGACACCCGGATGGAACGAAGTTCCTTTCGATTAATAAGTGAGAAGAGAGAGAGAGACAGACGTTTTAAACTAACTAATTATTATAACTTAAATAAAATATTTTGACCACGGTGCCATCTAGCATTAATGATATAAAACCAAATAAGGAATTATTTTAAAAGATTTTAATCACAGCGCCATCTAGCGATAATCATCTAAAACAAAAAAGTGTCGTGATAACTTTTTCATTAGAATTTCCGTCTAGCCCCCTTTCGATAACGCGCAATGAGGAACTTCGTTCCAAAAAAATTGTTATGAATCTTTATTGGGTTTAAGCAAGTGATGCTAGAATGACGTAGGATACCTATTATGTAAATCATTACAATTGAAAATCTAGGTATGAAAGCCAAACAGACTTGACCACAGTTTGTACAGCTTGTTTGAACGTCATACACATCTAGATAGATAGATAGATAGAAAATTCTTTATTGCACACGAAAATAAATGTACATGGGCGAACTTAATGCTTAACAGCATTATCTACCAGTTAACCCTGGTGTAATGTGGATAGTATGTAGTGCATGAAACATTTAAGTGATAGGTGAATTATTAAAACAAAATTGTATTCCAAAGATAAAGCACTTTAAGATTTGTAAACATCAAACATAAGATAAGTCGATATATAAATAACTACAAATATACGAAAAAGAATATATTAGATAAATAAAATCACGAATAATTAAAATATAGTTTGGTTAGCATAAAACTAGACATAAGAAAGCTAGATAAAATTATTATATAGTAAATTGTTTTGATTATAAATTTAGAATCAAATATAAGAGATATTTCAGAGATATTTGATACTAAATCATTGGTAATTTGTTCAGAATCAAACAATAAGTTGTTTTTATGATTGCATTGCAATATTACCTTGTAATAAACATCTTCATTTTCAACTTATTTTATTGGTTCATAGGATTTTAACTCGATAATGCAATAGTCTGTTTAATTCGATTTGTTCCCTCATTTAGACCTAGATTTTACAATTTTTGAAGTAAAACATTACTATCTGACACCTTATTCAAAGATTGAGCGTCCTATTTATTTATGTACACCCTGTACACCTAACGAGATCGAGTTTGGCGCGAATCGTGACATTTAAGAGAACTCGTGACTCCATTTACTCGATACAAAAGGAGTGTGAGATCAAAGGAAGTTTGTAGAGGGCGTTGCCAAGCGATCCGCGGCCGTACGCGTGAATCCCTTCGTCTTGTCATATTGTCAAATGTCAAATTTGAAAAATGGAAGCTTTTTTGGCGGCAAAGACTTTGCTTTACAAGTGATCGCTTTAAAGGAGGATTAAGAATAGTTTTGAGTACGTGATGACCTCGTATGCCAGCGACGGTAATCATTTAGAGGGCGTTGCCAAGCGATTCGCGGCCGAATGCGAGAATCACTTCGTCTTGTCATATTGTCAAATGTCAATTTTGAAAAATGGAAGCTTATTTTTTTTCGCGACAAAGGGTTTGTTATGCAAGTGATTATTGTAAACGAGGTTTAAAAAAGTGTTGAGTAGGTGACTTCGTATGCCAGACACTCATCAGCGACGGTAACCACTTACCATCATGTGGGCTCCAGCCTTGTTTATTGGAAAAAAATACGTTAAAATTAATATCGTACACCAAATATCTTTAGTTAATATACTAACAGCAGTGGATGAACCATGGCTAAAAAGCCTAGGGCGGAAAATTTTGGTGAGATGAAAAATTGCAATACAACTTCAACCATAAAAATTTGATTCTTTTGGTAACTAAATTTGAGATATAAGTTATTTTAAGCAAAACAGACAAACAAGCTTACAACCCACCTAAAGGGCAAGGATAACTTTTAAACCTTCACAATAACAAGAAAAAAAACAAAAACCTACAGAACCACATATATAAAATCGTACACACAAGACGTTAAAACGATTCGTTCTTTTGTCGGCATCGGCCTGTTTCCGAGATGTTAAATGCGCCAAATTGTTTGCCGTCCGTACGGTTTCGGAGGGTCACACGTTCAAACCACTCTTGTGTGTCTATTTTTAAACTTATTCAAAAGAAAAACGCTTGAGATGTCCGTCTTTCAACGAGGATTGAAGAGATTCAAAGGTAGGTCATAGGTCCCCTGAAATTGTAGACGTATATGAGCGACGGTAACAGCTTACGATGAGATAGTCTGTTCGCACATTTGATTACATGGTAATACGAAAGAGTGTATGAAGTTTTCCTTGTGTCCAACAATTTGTACAACAAAAGTAAAAAAAATAACAAGTATAAAAGTTAATAAAAAATAAATTTCTTTAAACACCCGCGGTTATCTACATCACTTACACTATTACTAAACGGGTCCTTACCACAATTATTTTTAATTGAGCGTTCCCGATATTTCAGCACTATTTCAAGCGCCATAATCACGAGAAGACTGAGGAACTAAAAATAAAAATAATCGTGGTAAGAACCCGTTTAGTAATAGTATAACTAATAAAAAATACTTATTTAAATTTACTTACTGAACATTTAATTTTTCTGATAAGCCGACTGGTACTTTATGACTTCATCTTGAAAAAAGATATGAAAGGTTTTTTTTAACATAACCTACACGTTCAAACTTTCTCGCCATTTGACTTTTCTTAAAAACCTTAGTATTCAACAATTGACGCTATATAAAATCTTAATAATACATTTGATTCCGGGCCTACATCACAAAGGAGTTTGTCACAAAGCGTATCTTTTTCTATAAGCGCTCCTATTTACAAGCTTTGAAGAGGGTTTCGCTATGTGCTCGTTTTATGAGACGTTTTTTATTTACGACATATGTAATGTTTCAGGGGTACCAACTATCATATGTGAAAAATTGCGATATTTAAATATGGAACGAAATCTTAAGATTTTTTTTGGGAGTTAAATCGCATTAAAAACCGCTCACATTCTGCGTCCGAACCCCGGCTGAGGTCAGAACTCAGGTTTATGCGGGGCGGCACGACGCGTTACGCATTATGGCACTCTTTGACGTCGCACCGCCCCCGTAATCTACGCTTAATTGTCAATTTAATATGATGAAATAATTAAAACCTATAGAAAAGTTAAAGAACATTTAAACGTGCAACTAGAAATACATACTTACTACACTTATTATTCCAAAAATCTCACATATACATTTTTCTCCGTTACTTTATTGGAACGAAGTTCCTTATCGCGCGTTATCGAAAGGGGGCGAGACGGAAATTCTTATGAAAAAGTTGTCACGACACTTTTTTTGTTTTAGATGATTATCGCTAGATGGCGCTGTGATTAAAATCTTTCAAAACAATTCCTTATTTTGTTTTATATGATTAATGCTAGATGGCTCTGTGATTAAAAAAATAAAATTTTATTACAATTCCCTCACTAATTAATCGAAAGGAACTTCGACACCTCTCAAGTTTTTTCATATCAAATATATTGCGTTTTAATTCCAAAGTAAAATTAAAAACAAAGTTTCATCTGTCTGTGTGTAACACTGAAAAATATTCAGCAATTAGTTGGATCAGGATTTGCAAGTCAAATAGCAATAAAAGATTGATTTGAAATCAAATTGAGAGATTTTTCTTTCATCAAAATCATAATATGCCGAGAAATATTACAAATAAATAGTAATTTAAGTGTTAAATACTAATTCTATGTTAAGATTTCTTTATACGCCTCCAATAAAATAAATCATATTTAACAAAATTGTAACTGCTATAATGAAAATGGAAATTTCCAAGAACCCACAACGCTTTCCCGCGCAATTATCGAAAAAAATTCCACGCATTTAAAACCTGCAATTCATAACAAAAAAATATAATCGTAACAGCACACGCTTATAAAATTTAACGATGTTATTCACAGACAATAAACCAGGGCGTTGCTTTAATATAAAAATATTCTTAGCGTGCCCGCACACCTAAAAAAGTATTGTCAATACTTGTGTCAGAAGCAGAGATGGGATTTAAAAGTCATAACAATTTAATTAGAATGTTAGAAAAAAATAGCAATAATAGCGTTTGAGTAGCATGCACTAAAAATCTTTTAGATATTGAAATTGTGTTATTTGTATATACCTCCTGGTGCTTACGTCAAGTGAGTTTAGTTCCATGTATTGCACTAAAAGAAATGAAAAAAAGTAATTTCAGGCAGCGTCAAGCCTGTAAAAGTATGAAAGAAATTTGAATTACCTCATTGCATAGTTTTTCAAGTATTATTTATCATAAAACATGCACGTGCTATTTTTGAAAATGTGCTTTTAATTAACACTTTCTTTAACATGCTATTTTTTAGTATCTTTTACAAAATATTGACAATACTATTGATAAGTGTGCGGGCACGCTTACAGAGCAGGCATTCTGTGAAATCGAGTCAATTACAAAACGCGGGCTTCATACGAAACTCATTACATAGACGAATAAAGGGGGCCATTCAACGTCGTACACGTTTAAAACGACTCACACTTGACGTTTATACACATTTTTTTCTGTATAATCTGCGTATTTATAAAGGGAACACAAAATGGCGTCGGAAAATGGAGTCGAGAATAATGAGATGGTTTAAATTTTGGTTGTTCGTGATGGATGCTAGTTTTTTGCGTTTAATTGTGTAATTTGTTTTGGAACATAAGTAGGTACTGTTATTAATTTCCCTGATTTTTTCATTTGAATGGTATATTATAGAATACTATGTGACCTGTGCAACTTCGTCTGCGTCACATAAAACGGAAATTTTCGGTCCCGAAAATTTTTGCGCCGAATAAACCTTTCACCAATATTTCAAGATTAAAACTAGTCAAATCGGTTCAGCCGCCCTCGAGCTTTAGCGAGAAGTCTCCCTAATTGCACACACAATGAAATATTGTCTATAACATTAAATAAGTAATGTTATAGTTCTTGAGACAACTATACAATATTTTATGAGAAATTTCAAAAGAAAACTACATATTACCGGCGGTCTTGAAATACTATTTTCATAACCATCCTGAAAATTTGTCACATGTTAAACCTATACCCTGCAATGCAACATACGTGGCCCTGGGTGGTCCCGGGTGGCTCTGGGTGGCTCATTAGTTCTTGATCTCGTGTTTAACGAGCCGGTACTAATTGCGAGCGCGACCCTCCCTCAAAAATGGCGCGTTCACGCATTCAGGTAATTTCAAATTTACTTTTTAACACGCAGAAAATTATTGCATCTGGAATCAACAGAATGAAGCCGTTTCAAAGTACACCGATCGTGCGTAACTACATAACATTCTGCATCAACATCATGAATAATAAAGTGAAGTTTTAAAGAACTTATGTAATCTATACTAATAATATTATAAAGCTGCAGAGTTTGTTTGTTTGAAATTGTTTGTTTGTTTGATCTCAGCAACTACTGCTCCGATTTGAAAAATTCTTTCACTGTTGGAAAGTCCATTTATCGAGGAAGGCTATAGGCTATGTTGTATCCCTCTTTGACGCACACGAAGTTGCGCGGGTCACCTAGTATTCTATAATTGTGATAAATGAATTAAGTGTTATTAGCACCCTCTAAGGTCAGATAGTCGAGTTGTTACGCGCGATTGGCGTACTTTCAATTGCACTATTACTAAACGGGTTCTTACCACGATTATTTTTAATTGAGCGGTCGCGATATTTCAGCACTGTTTCAAGCGCCATGATCACGGGAAGATTGAGGAACTGCGGGTAGGTCATTTAAGAGCAGACAAATCTGTCTACCCTCTTTCTCGGGGATATCGCGACGGGAAAGAGTACCGATGGCGGGCGTAACGCGTCGCGTCGTCCCTCATAACCCCGTGCTGGGTTCTGGCCTCAGCCGGGGTTCGGACGCTGAGTGTGAGCGGTTGGAGGTTTTAGTGCGGTTCAACTCCCACATACCCGATGATCCGGTGATTTCCTCCAAATAAAAAAAAAAACCCTCTTTCTCGTTCGTTTAATAGTGTAAGTTATGTAGATAACCGCGAGTGTTTAAAGAAATTTAGTACTTTCAATTGGCTTCATTCTATTGTTCATAATGTTGATTCCAGATGTAATAGTTCTATGTTAATACGCTTGAAACTTTTTCACGTCGCATCTGCGTTGACGTTTTACAGGTTTTTAAGATCTGAAGTTTTTTTCATGGTTGTAAAGTTTTTAGGCGTGGGTCAATGCCCGAATTTAGAGAGATATTCATCAGATAATTAAATTAAAAAATACTAATTATTTTAAACAAAAAAAACGAGTACATAATAAAAACTGCATTGCAGAGTAATACGATTTAAATTATTAAAGTAACTATATATGATAATGAGTGAAGTACTCAACTACGTTTGGCACTATCACTTCATTAACATAATTAAACGAATCAATATTGTCGCTTTTTTTGTCGCACAGTACCTTTTTTTTTTTTTTTTAGTTGTAGGAAATCACCGGATGTGGTATGTGGGAGTTGAACCACACTAAAACCTCTAACCGCTCACACTCAGCGTCCGAACCCCGGTTGAGGCCAGAACCCAGCATGGGGTTACGAGGGACGGCGCGACGCGTTACGCCCAAGGCACTCTTTCCCGTCGCGCTGCCCCCTATCACAGTACCTAGTCACACCTATACGTCTACATTTCTAAATCTAAAGCACGCTATTGACTACAAAACAAGCTAGCATAGACTATACACGGAATAACATAAATTTGTCACGTTTTCCAGTGATATTGAAAACTGGGAGCGTCTAGTTTCGTTTCAGACGTATCATTACGATTCACGGCTCATTGCTCGCTGCTCAGCGGACCGTGAACACTACACTGAGCTGTATGTTATAGTTGCGGGTGCTGTACGAAAATTGAACTTTCGAAAATGTTTTTTACAAGCTTTATATTAACTTGCACTGGATGTAACTTCGGGTGGAATGTCCCCTCAATGTCCCCTGGCATTGCAGAGGTTCATGAGCGACGGTAACCACTTACCATCAGGTGGGCCGTTGGCTCGTCTGCCTACATGGCAATAAAAAAAAAATAAAAAAATCTTGCAAGCTATATTTGACAAACTTCCCGGTTTCGGAGCTGACATTTTGCACGTATGTATAACGTCTGACCGGTCTGACCATGGATCCGGGCGATAACACCTCGTGTTGCAGCCAATAGTAACCTTTGAAGAAGGACAAGTCAAAGCAGTTGTAAAACACCAAGGAGAGGTTATCATGTCCCCGTTATCCTGTAATATATGATATAACAGACCTGTAAAAATCCACCGCATCCGTCGTTTCCCCACTGCCGCCTAAAGATTATCTATGTCATTATATGTAAAGTATTTGTAAAAGATAGAAAAAACTTGAGAGGTCACCGGACATCCGGATAGAACGAAGTTCCTTTCGATTAAAACGTATCTTATAAAATTATTTCATGTTCGTTAACGTGTTTTAAAATATTTTGATCACAGCGCCATCTAGTGATAATCATCTAAAACAAAATAAGGAACGTGTTTTAAAATATTTTGATCACAGCGCCTTCTAGCGATAATCATCTAAAACAAAATAAGGAACGTGTTTTAAAAGATTTTGATCACAGCGTCATCTAGCGATAATCATCTAAAACTAAAAAAGTGTCGTGACAACTTTTCGTAAGAATTTTTTCCGTCTAGGCCCCATTCACAATGCGCGATAAGGTACTTCGTTCCAATAAAAGTTTAGAAGTAACATAGCAAAAAATAAAACATAATGATTCGTGTGATAAAATTAGTAATAAATATACTATTAAATAAATACTCCCTGCAACACGACGACGCGACCGTTTACCCTATTCACTGCCCATTTGTCAGCCATTGTCAATGGGTGGTAAAGATGGGTGAGAAATCCAACGGTAAAGAATCATGACTTATGTTCCATTTATTAAATTAAATTATGGATGGGCCATTAGTCGGATACTTTCATGCATTTTCAACGGGTTCTTACCACGATATTTAATTAATTGAGTTGTCTCGATATTTCAACGTTGTTGCAAACGTCATGATCACGAGAAGACTGGATACTGCGGGTCGATTTAAAAGCAAACAAATCTGTCTACCGTCTTTCTCGTTCGCTTTTGGGTACCACTGGAACTCGAACTCACATCACGACACACCACACTCACTGTATCTACAAGACTCTCTGAGCATGAACCCTTAGTGACTGTTGTGTTTAGAAATGCATGAAAGTATTATAGAAAACCGCGAGTGTCTGAATAAGTTCATTAGTCGGATGTTTTTGATGGACTTTTTTTGGCAAGATGATAAGCGGTCACCGTCGCTCATGAACCTCTACAATGCCAGGGCAACGAGGGGCCGTTATCTATCACCTACCCATACAGGACTTTTCTTAAACCTCGTTTTAATTCGTATTTTTAATACATAACTTTTGTTTGGTTGAATGGATTTTTATAATAACATTTGATTTCATTTGTTTTAGTTAATCGTATTTTTTTAATACCCGATTAATTAATTCCTTTTTGTTTGAAAAATGATTTCTTAATATAATTTTAACTGTATAAAAAACTTGAGAGGTGTCATGTGACGCCCGAGTAGAACGAAGTTCATTTCGATTAAAAGATATTTTATAAAAAATATTTCCTTTCGTAACGCGCGATAAGGAACATGTTTCAAAAGATTTTGATCACAGCGCCATCTAGCGATAATCATCTAAAACAAAAATAAGGAACATGTTTCAAAAGATTTTGATCACAGCACCATCTAGCGATAATCATCTAAAACAAAAAAAATGTCGTGACAACTTTTCGTAAGATTTTTCCGTCTAGCCCCCTTTCGATAACGCGCAATAAGGAACTTCGTTCCAAAAATTGTAACTACTTATTTTTACTTTTGTTTATACAGGGTGATCTGTAACTTTGTCCCAGCTGAAGTGAGATGGAGGACCTGTTGAAATACAACATAGTACTATTTTTAGTTTTTGGATCGGTTAAACTTTTTTTTCTGACATTGTATGGAAAATGTACGACTATCGTTGCGGCCTTCCATAATATGACGAATTTCTTTTTTATCCAATTCCTAAAATAAATGTGGTTCTAAGTTTTATTTCAACAGGTCATTCACTTCAGCTGGCACAAAGTTACAGATACACCCTGTATGTCTGAAGTTCTTCAACGTTTATTATTATTATTTTATTGCCATGTAGGCAGACGAGCCAACGGCCCACCTGATAGGAAGTGGTTACCGTCACTCATGAACCTCTGCAATGTTAAGGGACACTGAGGAGTCGCTACCTACGACCTAACCCCTACTAATCGGATGTCGAGCGCGATTGGCGGGAGGTTTTAGTACCTACGACCTAACTTTAAGGACCCTCCTGAAGCGTCGTTTGAAGAAGGACAAGTCATAGCGCTCAGGGAATACCGAGGAGGAATATTATATTCAAATCAACACAGATTTGAGTTGCAAGTCCGGCCAATGTTTCCAAAATCTATGGTTTACATTAGTATTCGCAAACGGCTTTCGTTTGTATTCGACTCGTGTACTCGACAATGGCTCGAGGCCTGAAACTGAATTTGTATTGCGATTTGTGAGATGAATCGAATAGAGAATACTTTGGTTGTTAAAATATGTAATTTATTTATTTTAGGAACTTTAATGATTATGATTTAAACTTATTCAGACACTCGCGGTTTTCTATAATACTTTCATACATTTTCAACGGGTTCTTACCACGATATTTAATTAATTGAGTTGTCTCGATATTTCAACGTTGTTGCAAACGTCATGATCACGAGAAGACTGGATACTGCGGGTCGATTTAAGTTCAATTAATTAATATCGTGGTAAGAACCCGTTGAAAATGTATGAAAGGATTATGATTTAATTATCATTCGTAACATATCATAACTTAATTATAATATGTATACACATTAAATATGTTGATGATTATAAAGAAAGCTTTTTAAGTACAAGCTTTTAAGCTCCCAGATATCAGATAGAGTACTAGTTAATACAAGTAAAACGAGCCCAAACATGTCAGGTCTATTTTATTTATCACAAGAGTACCTATAACCACCTTCCGAATCCATCATCAGATCAGCGCCATTTCGTCATATTGTATTGCCACGCGCTATACATCTACGTGTAAAATGTCAGCTCAATCGGAAACCGGGAAGTTAGTCAAATTTAGCTTGCAAGATTCCACCTAAACTTACATAGTTAAATCCAGTGCAAGTTAATATAAAGCTTGTAAAAAAAATTGTAGATCGACCTTTAAAATGAGTCCTTCAAAATATTATCAAGTCGACTGTAGAAGAGGAGTACTGTGAGAAAGAATAACAACCTTTTGTGAAGAAGAACGACGGTCGTTAGGTGATTCTTATTAATTTGTACTTTTGTCAGGGAACGACGGATACAACGAAGTGTTTGCCGTGGATGTGGTACAATATTTTATTTTGTATTTTACCAGTTTATGTGCAACTTGTGTCACATAAAGAAGGATCGGAGAGCGTTTACTAGGTACGGGTAAACAAAAATTACGACACCTAACATGCTAAACCTATAAAATTTCCAGTGTTTCTCTACTATTTGTAAGCATGTGTTATCAAACTTTCCGCTTCAATTTCTCTAGTTAAATAAATCGCATCAAATCCGTAGCGTAGTTTTAAATTTTTTCGTATCCAGTATCAAAATGCGATGTCGTTTTATTCTATCTAACAAATGCGTTTATTCTAATTTTCTAATAAACTTGTGATATGATGTAGGTAGTGTTTTATTCCTGAGTTTTTAAGTGTGAAGAGTTTCCCTTTTGAAGACACGCTTCTTACGCTTTGTTATTTTTGGTAAATTCCATTTAGTTTATTTGCATTTTCACGGAAAAACTTTGAATTTCGCTAAATTTCCGATTTAAACTGTCACAACACTGATGAATGTTATTAGACATAGCAAATTAAATTAATAATTAGTATCCGAAATTCCGAAAGTAATTCTCAAATCCGTCTCAATTTACTAATAAACCTGCTGAACTAATTCATGTCGCATCCGAAATTTCGACCACATTGTAACACCCCTTTAATTTCTGCGGGAAACACTGGATTAATGGCGACTTCCCCGAGATGTCTTTAATTAAAAACCCTAAAAGAGAACCGCAGTTTTTATAGGGACACTTTTTTCCGTCTTTTAATGTTATAACTTACTGCTAAACGTGCCCTGTTATAATTAATTCAACGCTCGAAATGTACAATCTAGTACGCGGTGTCTCGGAGCATTTTTTAAAGTTAACAGGAACAATTGTTTTTTTGCTCTAGGAATTGTTTGATTTGTTTGATGTTGAATGGTAGAATCTGCGATGTTAGTTAATCTAAAGATTAATTATTATTGTCTTTCTTCACACGAGGCGAGAGTCCTTAAAGGTAGGCACGTCGTAGGTAACGAAGTAGTGTCCCTTGACATTGCAAAGGTCCATAAGCCATGGTTACCACTTACGATCAGGTGGCCTGTTTGCTCGTTTGCCCACATGACTACCAAAAAGTGGTTCTAGTACCAAATAGTATAAGGAATCTCTTATTTTAGTTATTATAGCATACTTACACACTTCTATAGAATAAATACATTTCCTTATATAAGTCCGCGGTGTTCCCAGAGCGCTATGACATATCCCTCTTTAAACGAGGTTTGAGAAAAGTCCTGTATATGGTGATAGAAAACGGCCCCTAATTCCGAGGCATAATGAATGTCAATTACAACCTAGTTTCATTCGTTCGTTTATCTTCCAAAAATAAATATAACACCATATCCACTCAACTGGGAACGTCACTATTCGCTAGATGGCGAAACTCGGGACTTCGTTCGGAATCAATACCGTGTTTGAGCCCCTTTTTAAAAACATATTATTCCAATAATTTTTAATTAAACCTTATATTTTTGTAAATCTTTCTTACTAAACGACGCTGTATTGCATATTCAGCGAAAATATATCATCTCCGTAAAATATGAGACGATTAAAAAATGTAAACAAAACAAGTTTTAGAACTGTGCTCAATTTTGCCTACTGCCACAGACTTGGCAAAAGTAAACAAACCAATTTGGTTGCCGATCCCAGTTGAGTGGATATCCTGTCCTTATAAAAATGTAGTTTATTTCTTCAAAAATTATTACACCTGCATTGACGAGGGTCCGTTACAGCCCTTAATCAAACTATTAGACCCGAGCCGGGTATATATCATACCGTACCGACAAGGACTGCCCCTATAAATCATTACATCAGTCGCGGTTCATAGGATACTTACACTCGACCTATTTATCAAATAGTCGGATAGGACCTTAAGTCGAACATGAGTATGGCTTAAAAATACACGTATGCTGTAGTGCTAGTCATCATCATCATCAGCCTATAGACGTTCACTAGACATACGCTTCCTCCAAACTCCGGCACCACGACCGGTCCTGCGCTATCTGCATCCAGTGACCTCCCGCGATCTTGACCAGGTCGTCAGTCCATCTTGTGGGAGGTCTAACGACGTTGCTCTTTAATGCGAGCGCATAATCTTCATTTCTACTTAAATAGTTTCAGCCTTAATTAAACACCAATTTTCTATGTCTCAAAAACCACAAAAAAAAAATTTTTTTATAAAACTACTAAAAAAAGTACGTAAAATAAATAAACAATACAAAACGTTGACCACGCGTCGAAAACGTAAATGAAAAAGGATAAAACATGAGAAATAGTTCGGCTCGCACGCATTCACTGAATCTAGTCAAAGATGTTTCAAACAACAGAGAGAACACTACTAACTTTTTAAAAGTTTCTTTAAACACTACTTCTACATTACTTACACAATTGTTTCAAATTATTATTATATATTTACTCATTTAATAAAATTGTGGTGAGAACCAATTTAGTAATTGTGTAAGTTTTGTAAACTTGTTATAATGAGAATGTACTATGTTTATATGGATTAAATCCGCACCACACATAGGTACCACATGTAATGGCTGGCAACTAGGTATATTTAAATCTTGGTATGCAAAAATATACGAAGTACATGTTTAGGTTAGTCATAGGTTTAAATAACTACGGTAGTGTACTACGGGCACCTTTCAAGGATGCCTAACGAGAGAATGGCGAAGCGCATTTTCTTTTCTGAATTGAAAACTGGCGAACGAAGAAGTGGAGGCCAGTTTCTCAGATACAAAGACGTTCAGAAGAGGCATATGAAAAACTGCAAAATTAAGCCCTCTCGTTGGGAAGAACTAGCCGAAGATAGAGCGGCCTGGCGCAGTTCTGTAAATAAAGTAGGTAGTGCACACCTTCGAAACAAAGCAACTTTCCAACCTGGACAAGAAGCGTGATGTCACTAAAAGCAGACCACCAGCTAACACGAAATTCAATTATGTAAATGGTATCCTATCTTGTCAACGTTGCCGACGCACTTTTACGGCAAAGATAGGATACATAAGTCATATCAGAGCATGTCATCAAAGCTCAACCTGCCAATGATAAGGGGAAAAATACAATGGAAAATAGTCGCCGTAGCCGAAGCCGGCATTATTATTAGGTTTAAATAAAATTTTATAAATCTACATAAATTTTGTTAATACGACCAGTAAAATATCATGTCAGTAGAAAACTCCAAATGGACGAATTCTTAACACTAAACAGAAATTGATTTTGTTGCGAAATCCTCGCAAAAATATACTACCTATATAAATTTATGCTATCGTCATTGTGCAAGGCTTACCAAATTATTTATGTATAACTGAAATAACTAATAGTTTACATTTTATTCCGTCTATTGCTTTTGTTTATTTTTGTCTATGTGTAACGGTTACCACAGAAATTGGAGGGAAAATGTTTTGCACAGCTAATAAATCAGGCTGTCTGTGTTGCCATTATAAATACGTAGCGAACGAACACCTGGCGCTGGCAACATTACCTTGATTGCACATGTTGCGGTTTATAAGGCAACATTTTCACGTTTTTAATTGAAATTCATTTTAATTATGATATGAAAGATAGTGTAAGTATAACAGAAAGAACTTTAAATAAAACCGTTTAAAAATGCAGTTATTTTGATCTTTCCTAATGCTCCGAAAAATTCTTAATGATTCTGCTTCCCTTGTAATGCGGCCCGTTCTGCCCCATCTCATCCTGTGGGCATGCACCATAAGGTAGCCTATGTTCTTTCTCAGGGTCTTTTTTTTCGGAAGGAAATCGTCGGACTTCCACTAATGATTGTCTGTACCAAATTTCATCAAAATCGGTTGAGAGGTTTAAGCGAGAAAGCGTAACACGAAAGACAGACAGTAGTATGGATTTGCGTGCACTTGAAAAAGTTTGCCTCAATGGCCTCCTTCTAATTCAAAATGGCCGCTGAACTCTTCAATTTCTATTGTCTATGACCTCTTATATCACAGCATTACGAAGCTTTTTATTTTTCAATTTAATCTTTTGGAACAGCAACTTTGAAACAAAAGATCTAATATTTGAGTAAACTCGTAAAGCAGAAAACTGATATTAGATATGCAACACGCCGAATAAGTTACGTGCGCAGCCAGCGTTAAACTGCTCGGCTTGAGTTTGGGAATATTCTTAAGACATAGAAGAATTGGATGCGGCAATAACTGAATAATAGTCCATTGTTTTGTGTAGTTCGACAATTTTATGTGAACTACTGCTATTCGCTCAGATATGCCTTCAAATTCAATAATTTGTTTTCTGAGTTTTGACTTTATCATGAAACCTAGACCTCTGTGTCCAGCGACTTCACCCTTATAGAAAGAAAGAAAAAAGAAAGAAAGAAAACAACTTTATTCCACACACACAAGAACATAACATATTGGTTTCTCTCTTCCATTCCTTCTCCCAATCTTCGCATGTCGCTTATACCCAGGACATCCCATTTCATATTTGCAACTGCCAGCTCTAGCTCCTGCAAATGTATGACTTACAGAAATTAAAAAGGTTAGCAGTAGCAAGTAATTAATACCATTTGAGTAAAACTATACGCTAGTTATTGCTACAATTTCTCACGCATTGTGAATCGTTCTTCTCTAAACGAAGCTGAAGGAAGTATGTTTAATAAAAAGCGAACAGCGTCTCCTGGCAATTAAGAAGTTGTAAATCTATACCTATGAAACTGAATATCTATTACCTACACTGCGCGAATAAATTATCTTTAATTTGTATTTTTTTTCGTCATACATTAAGCTATTCTCAGAAACCACTGTCCGATTTGAAGAATTCTTTCACTGTTTGATAGTCCATTTGTCAAGGAAAGTTATACGCTATGTCCATTTATTATAACATAGGCGTTACACGTCAGCTACCTAAAAACAATGTACCTCATCCAATTTTCATACATCATTGAGTTATTGGCTGGCGCGTCTAGTTCGAGACTAGTCTACGTAGTCAATATTGGTTAATTTGGCCGTTGGTTCAGGTCGGTGCCACACTATCAACTATCTGTCGTATAGTGGCTGTTTGTTCCAACACTCCTTTGCCTCGCCGAAGTTCCGAAAACTTATGTGTCAAACTTGTAAAGTTTTGGCGGTAATTTATGATATTGGAATTTAATAACCTAGTTGTTAAGTTTTTTGTCGTATTTAACGAAATTATTAGTGTACCAAGATCTTGATAAATAATTTAAAAAAGTATAGAGAAGACTGTATGCTAAGTAATAAAATTTAGTTTCTACAAAATAACCTTTACAATCTTCGGACAGCTATTTCTTCAAAATTACCACCTGTTAATACACTCATCCAAATTCTAAAGCACATTTATTAAATTAGATTCTAAAGAACATTTATTTTTTTAGTTAGGATATGAATTATCTTTCTTTCATAACTTTCAACACTTAGGTTGTTACTCATTTGGTATTACTTCGGTAAACCAAAAAGGCAATCAAAAAGAAGCATATTACATCAAAAAATTCACAAATACGCGTATCTCCACTAAATCTTACTGTAAATAAATATAAATCCTACAACAGACGGTCAACGTCTTAGATAATAACACAATATAGTGTTCATTTTCTTTTGCTAACAATTTTAATAAGTAAAAATAGCTAAATCATACAAGTACCTACAACCAGTTTATTACATTTTATAGCAGGTACGTGACAAGAGTTATATTTTTGTTTCAAAGTATTGTTTCAGACATAAAACGTTTCATATTGGTCGCCAAACATAGTAATATAAAATAATTATGTAATAGTAAAAAATATAAAAGCAATTTTGACAAAGAAATGAGAAAGCGTAGGTAAACGGAATTTTGCGAAAACTATTTCGTTAAGGGTCGATAAACACAATATAAAAGTACCTTTCGACAGTCTAAAATCTTATCTTTTCCTTGTTTATACATATATGAAACTGCACTGTTTGTTAAAAATAACTTTGATTTATTTAAATTTCATACTAGGGCTCAAATTAAGAATAAATTATGTACAGTTCCTAGCAAAACTAGACTATAAATGTATAAAAATGTTTTGTGTGCAGCTCCACGCATTTTCAATAAGGTTCTATCATCAATTAAGAACATAACAGTGGTGGAAAAATCTATACTAATATTATAAAGCTGAAGAGTTTGTTTGTTTGTTTGTTTGTTTGTTTGAACGCGCTAATCTCAGAAACTACCGGTCCGATTTCAAAAATTCTTTCACTGTTGGAATGTCCATTTATCGAGGAAGGTTATAGGCTAAATTTTATTTTGAAAAAAATTAGGGGTCCGTATGAAAATATCGAATTTGTGAGACCAGGTGAAATATCTAAAACCTATTTATGCGTACGCTGCAAAAACTATCGACAATAGAACAAAATGATGTACTACGGGTTTTTAGGTCTTTTGAAGACAAACAAAAAAGTCCGCGATAGCATATATCTAACTATCATAGTTTAGTCACAACAACTGCTTTTATGTTCAAAAAAAAAAAAAATTCGTCCGAAGAATTAATTTAACGTTAAATTAGTATTGTTATATTAATCCTTATCCAAATAAAGTATTTTGTTATCAAGAGTATTAATGTAGAAGTAAATTACTTTTTGTTTTATTCCAATCGGACTTTTTGTTTAGAAGTTATTACGAGTATAAAACATGAATACTCCCCGGGCCGCGCAAATAATATCGCAACAGCATTAAGAGTACTGTTTGAACCCCTTTGTGACGCAGACGAAGTTGCGAGGGTCATCTAGTTCAAAGTTAAACTTTATGAACTGTTGGTGGAAAAATGTTATTACACTGTTTCAGAATTTTTAGATGATGACACTTTATAGACAAGCACTAAATATAATTAATTTGTTAAATTTGTGTTAACTGAATGAAATCTGAATCAAGAATGACATCATTCGCAATCATTTACCTAGATATTGTAAGCCTAAAATGGCGCAGCATGGCAGACCAGACTACTTCAAATACATACAAGACCTAAATGTAAATATCTATGTTGACAATAAAATATATTTGATTTGACCTACCTAAAAAAATAATAACACTTTTTCTAATTTCTAATTTTCTAATTTCAAACAACTCCATACTGAACATATTTTTTTCTACATACTACATAGACGCAATATCTAAGGAGAAACCTACTCAAAAACATTGAAACTGAAGGGAGTCTTAAAGTTCAACTGCATGTCCCAGACTTAGGGGGCGGCGCGACGGGAAAGAGTGTCGAGGGCGTAACGCGTCGTGCCGTCCGTCATAACCCCATGCTTGGTTCTGACCTCAGACGTGGTTTCGAAGGCTGAGTGTGTGCGGTTGCAGGTTTAAGTGCGGTGCAACTCCCACATATCTCACCCGCGGGGCGGGTGGGAATCCGGTGAATTTCTCCAACTCGAATAAAACCCAACTAGCCAATCAACTAAAAACACTTTTTTCCAATAAATATTAATTTAGATTTTTCGATTTCGATTTTTAATTAAACCTAATGTTTTTTTTCAATCTTTATTATTAAACTACGCTGTATTGCATTTTCAGCAAATATATATTATTATCTCCGTAAAATATGAGACGATTAAAAAATGTAAACAAACAAGTTTCAGAACTGTGCTTAATTTTGGCAAAAGAAAAAACAATTTTGATGTGATCCCAATAAAGTGGTTAATTTAAAAGATACCTACTGTCGACGATAGCGCCATCTATTCATAGTTTTACCTAAATATTGTAAACCTCTTTAGTCAAATACAGTTTTAAAAGAGAATAGATGTTCGCGCGCTTTATTTGAATTTAGAATATTTCCATAGCCGCCATTTTTCACAACCTTTAACTTCTTAATTTTTTTTCTGGTTACCTCTCTCTCACTGGCAGCATTTTACAATATGCTTAACTTCTGTACGATAAAATATTTTATGCTACAGCTGTTCGAAATTCAATATTACGAATATTCAAATAATTAACACGACCGCACGTATTGTAAGCGAGCGTCGTACCTATTTGTGGGTAGATGCTCCACGCGTCGGTCACTTCGAACGATCTGACACGCCAATAACTATGTATTCTTGGTATTTCACTGTTATTCTAAACTGTTGTAGGGAATGCAAGGAAAATTGGGTTGATAAATCTGATAATAGTGTAGAAATTTGGGACATATTTATCCTATCGGTACCTTTACGATTGGAATGATTTAATAAATCTATTACACTATTTTTTTGTTGTGCCCTGCTTCAGTGTGTGTTGTTGTTCTGTAAGTAGTTATTAGCCCTAACATTTTTTTACAACTACCTTTAAATCAAAGAGTAAAAAAATCTATCATTAATTTTATTTGACACTTCACCACTTTCGCGGAGTATTTTGACATTTTTACAGTTTGAAACAGAAGTATGCGAAGATTTTTGTAAATATAACACTATTTTATACCAGCAAATTGCAAAATTATGTCTACTCACTAAAATTAGGAACAACGAGCGAAAAATACCTACTTCACAGTTCATTGAAGTAATATATCATCACGCGAAAATGGTTTGTTACTTTTTATTTTATTTCAGACTAGCTATTGCCCGCGACGTCGTCTGCGTGAATGCTATGTACTACACCATAATAATATACCAACAATTGTATCTTTTAAACTAACATTAATTTACTGGTTTTCTTCTTTACCTTTCATATCTACACTAAACAGAGTAACAGAATGCTTTTTGGAAAATTGAAGTGCAAAAAGTGCTAATTTCGACCCGCTTCGAATAAATGACTTTAAGGTGATTTTGCTGAGTTAAGGCAAAAGTTGTGATTAAAGCAGATGTAGAAAATAATCAAATTAAGACAAATATAAGATAAGATTAGAAGATAGCGTAAAAAAAAACATGCATAAGCATATTATAAAGAACTATAAAGAACTTCTCAATGAACCACAATAGTGGTTTGGCTCTCCGCAGCCAAAATATAAAGAGAGTCCGGACCGGTGACGCGGGAGCAAGCGACGTACCGGTGCCCGTGTGAGAAGCAGCCCGTCCTGAGGTCGACACCCGCTGTCCCCAGTGTCTGCCCCAGCGACTTATTGATAGTCATCGCGAAGCAAACACTCACAGGGAACTGTACGCGCTTGAACTGGAACGGAAAGTTTAGGAACATACCTCATGGTATGAGAGGAATGAGTGATACAAATACTGCGTCGCCGACGCCAGAACCCGTAAGAATTTCCGCCTCAATTGTGTTTTTGTGGAGCGAGATGACTTTAAGACGGGTCCCGTTACACAACTTCGGAAGAGATAGGTTCCGAAGAAGCATAATCGGGACACTGACCTTCAGCTTGACAGTATGCGCTGGAAAACTACTTGCTGACAGAGAGTTCAAAAATTCTACAGGATAATGTGTAGCATCGTCTTGCTCGACGACAGTTCATTTCCCTCAATTTCTGAGAGAATTCGTTAATTGCTGCAGCCTGATCATTTTAGGGTGTCAAAATGGCTCGCTCACACCCCAAGAATTCTGCTGTGTGATATACGACTGATTTCGTTGTACACACAACGAATGAGTTCTTCTAAGCTGGATACAACTCTACCGAGAGACTTTGGAAGCACCACTTGTCCACCTCTCTCTTCTGGTAGAGTACCTTCACCAAGACTTAGAAGGATATCGGAGAATTCTTGAGCACGTCTAAATTGGGGATGGATCTACTTCGTAGATTTGCTTGTTCTTCAAAATCACTCACAAAATAAATTTGCAAAAATTTTGAAATATCTGTAGGTAGCAGCGAACCAATTTGATGGTAAACTTGTCCCTGGATCTTGAATGTCGGCATGAACCCTGTTTCAACGATTTGATTTGCACCAAAAGAAGTCATCTGGAAGGCGCTGTTATAGGCTCGAATGTTTTTCAAAAATTGGCTGGACCCGGATGTTCGCCGCTTAGTAAGAGTTTCAACAGTCCTGGTGGGTCTTGCATAGACTCCAAGCGTACCTTACCAGATGCACAAAACATTCCATTGGGCTCCCCTCTCCATTTGCGGGCTCGACAAAGGGCGCACACTTCTTCTAAGATTGCTAATATCTCCGTGTGCGGCGTAGTTAATCGCAACATTGTACATGAATCCACTTCCCTCTTTATTTAGCCATGGTTGCTCTTGCAACTCCTGCATTCTGTCCGGGTCTTGCGATACATGAGCAGAAGTATCGTCACATACGTCCTGGTAACTCTGCTGAGCAGCTGTACTACGCTCTTCAAGCTGCTCATCAGTCTCCGACGACCGTGAAAGAGCAGGCTGAGAGTGATCTCTCCTTAACTGAGTATCCTGCTCTTCAAGATATTGGATCGACTGAGTTTCCACAATGTGTTCTTAAAGAGTAGCCATTAGCCAACCTAGCTTCATGCTCAACGGCGGTTTCTAGACATCGAGCTAACTTTTTCCTTCGAGTATCGTTTGAGCATTGGGATAAATTAGATCGTTATCCAGGCATTTTTAGTATTTTAAGTGGAAACTAAATAATAATATAATGATAGCTAAAGAGTTCAATTTGATTAACCACAATGACTTATAGCAAAGCAGGTAACCTCAGTTTTGACATTTGGTGTACGAAATAATAGCGCGATTCACAATAATTCAAATTTATACGCCAACGCCATCTAGTTAGTAAATAGGAAACATTGTCCCACAATGACATAATCAAATTTAAATTATTTAAATCAACAAAAAAAAGCTTCCATATGTAATTCGACTTGAAGGCCAATAGATGTCGTTGCTCTAAAATTGCTTAATGAAATTTAGATCTTGCTAATCTCTGAAACGAATTAAAGACACAATTTTGAAGAAGGAACAGAACTCTTTGTATCTATGACAATTAAACAAATAACCATTGACATTGCCAAAAATGACACAATCAAATTTAAATTATGATATAAGAGCTAGCAACGTTTTTAACAGAGTATTTACCGATACGGACTGTCAAGTAGTAGCCTCCAGCCGGTAGTGGTGAGGTCCGGATAAAAAACCGATTTTTATTATACTTTTGCTACATGAATTTATTATTGCCAGATATTTTTTTGTTGTTCTTCTGTGCCAGACGATAATTCTGAATATTTTTTTTTTAATGAAGTTTTACTTACCACTTAAAAACCTAAAATTAATTTGCCAACTGATATAAAAGTGAAAGAGTATGAGAGATAGCATATATAAAAATAAAAGCTGGCTTTACTGAAATGTTTGTTTTCCCGACGTTGCTAGCTCTCGTACTAATAAAAAAATGCTTCCACATGAAATTTGACTTGAACGCCGATAGATGTCGGTGCTCTAAATATGTTTAATGAAATTTATTATATTTATATCCCGTTCCTCGGAGATGATAGTACCATAATATATAGCCTATGTGTTGACCCGACTTCTAAGCAATATTCTTGCCAAATTTGAAGTACATCGGTGCTGCAGTTTTCGAGTTTATCCCGGACAAAGCTGACTTTTTTACAGAACAAAATGTATGGATTCTGAATCGCGCCATCATTATGTTCAACGGTTGTTTGACTTGGGAGACTGTATTTTGCAATGTTGACTTTTCTATCATTTTATTATATGTATAGATATAGATATTTTACATTGTGTTGTGAGCTTTTAAAATGTTTTAATTGTAGATAAAGGACATCTGTTACTAAACTATGATTGCTGTGTTTCACTATTTGATATAATAATAAAATTCTATGCACTACATTTTGTTTAGAAGACCGCTGTTTTGATTGAAAGTTTGAGGTTGTTTTTACTCATACAATTTTACAGCTTTTTTTCAATTAAAATATGCTAAAAAATGTAGAACTAGAGGATTTTTTCAGGATTGTCATGAAGTTTTTTAGATAACCTTGATATTTTTCTTTTAGGCCATTTCTTTAGGACTAGAATGGTGGGCATTTTTTGTGATGGTATTATCTGTATTCATTTGCTGTTTATCAATGAATTATTTTGTTAAACTTTTTAACGGTATGTATTAGTGTCTGGTAAGTATTTTTTTTACCTCTGCAGACAACTGACGTTCAGTGGTCGCAGTTTTACATTGTACCTACTGGGCATAAATTCACCGTATGTGAAGATCGAGCACGGGAGTTCATTCTAAAGCCTAAATTGTTAATAATTATTTTTGTTTACAAGATTATACACCTCTATATTCTCTGTTTTCAAAACTATTTCAACATGATTGTATTAATAATAATGACTTTACAATTCTATGAGGGTAGTTACTAGTTTCATCGTCCATATTTTTATGATAGCAAAATTAACTATTATTTGTTATAACCATTTCAGAAGCAAGATTCAATCGATACAGAAGAAATATAAAAAAATCATCTTCTCAGAAAGTTAAAGTATCAGAAGATACAGATAAAGATAATAAAACACTAAACATCGTATCAGAGAATACACTTGAAGAACAGCATGGGCCTAGCGTAAACTCGGAACTTTAAAATTATTTTCTTTAAATTATGTATGCAAGTATTGTAGAAATAAATAAGGATACCGAATGATTTGTTTTAATAATTAAAATAAAACAGTGTTATTGTTAAATTGTAATTGTTTTATCCTGGGATTTTAAAATGAACATATCTGCATCTTAAAAAAATAAGGCTAAACGTCAAATTTGACAACTGTAATGGTCAACAAACTGATTTCGGCTATTTCTACATTTTCAAAGCAAAAACAAACTTTTCTACACTATTTTCTGCTCAAAATATTTAATAATACTCCAGTAACATCCACAGCGTTCAAACCAGTATTATTTGTATCAATATAAGACAAATAATGTATTAAACTCTAAATACCACCGCCAAAATGACTTCTATTATTAAACTGCACTGTTTATCTGGAGCCGGGAAAGAGAGCCCGCCGTGCTATGTACTCCAGATAGATGAATTCAAGTTCCTTCTGGACTGCGGATGGGATGAGAAGTTCGACATGATTTTTATCAAAGAACTTAAAAGGTAATTTTTTAGGTTATATTTTCAGTGTTTTTATTTTCATGAGAACTTTACACCTCCTCCAACTCCTATTCCGATCTAGTGGTGTGTTTCGATGAAATTTGTATACTGTAAAATGTTGGTTTAATCACTTTTTGAAAAGTTTACAAACTTTTGTATGGAAGAGAGTATTTACTTAGTTATTTTTATTCATGTCAAAACAGTATCACTGTAGTAATAGTAACAATAGTACCTTATCTAGCAACATTATTGTAATAACAAATATTTATATCTGTAATCAATGTTAAATGTTATCATTACAGACACATAAATACAATAGACGCAGTACTCATAACACATTCAGATCCTCTCCACCTCGGTGCTCTACCGTATGCAGTCGGAAAGCTTGGACTAAACTGTCCGATCTACGCAACACTACCGGTATACAAAATGGGCCAAATGTTTATGTACGATCTATACCAAGCTCACAAAAACATATCAGATTTTGATTTGTTTACGTTGGACGATGTCGATATGGCTTTCGATAGAATTGTGCAGTTGAAGTACAATCAGAGTGTTGACATGAAAGGTAATAATTACTTTATAATCTTTTTTAGTCTGTACATTGCGGCCCCACTATGTCCCCTGACCATGCAGAGGTCCATGAGCAACAGTAACCACTTATGATCAACTAGCCCGTTAGCCTACAAGGCAAGAAAGAAATCTTTTAGTTGATTAATGTAGGCTCTGAAGTCTCTCATGACATTCAAGAGATTCATGAATGATAGTAACCACTCATAATCAGGTGGGCTGTTAGCTTGTCCCTACATGGCAATAAAAAACACAACAAACCACCATCTTGTTTTGCTGAGGGAATGGAAAGAAATACTAAATAAAGTGCTTTGTGATGTTGTAAAGATGAATCTCAGAACCTGGACCTATGTTAACCCAAATTATTTTGTACTCCAAATTTTTCTCTTAAATATTTTCAGGGAAAGGCTTTGGTCTAAGAATCACACCACTACCAGCCGGCCATTCTCTTGGTGGCACAATATGGCGGATATCAGCACCCGGTGAAGAGGATATTGTCTATGCCCCGGATTTTAACCACAAGAAAGAGAGACATCTCAACGGATGTGACATTGAGAAATTAATGCGTCCATCTTTGATGCTGTTGGGTGCGATGAACGCTGACTACGTTCAGCAGAGGAGAAGATTGAGAGATGAGAAATTGATGAGTAAGTTTTGAAGAATATAAAAATGTAACTGAATGTATTCGGATGCCTTTGTAAGTTACAGTGTGTTGGGATGTTTAATTAGTCGAGCCTTGTAGAGTTTCCTGTATCTGTCAGCCTCTGCAGTTACCGTTGGGACTTCCAGATATTCATGAACCTCATCAGTTTTGGTGAACCAAGGTGCACTAACTATTTCCTTAAGGATAGCATTTTGGGCGCGCTTGAGTTTGTAAGTTACGAAGAATAGTACATTTGCATCTTTTAGGAAAGTTTTCATGTTCAATTATAATATTAATGCCCACCATTGTCAAAGATGTATCAGTTGTTTGTAAAATTTCTGTGAATAAACTATTTTGTATTTTGTATTTGTACCACCTAAGACTCAAAATGCAACGTATTTGTCAATCATTCTACAAAACACTAAAATGTAAGAAAGAAAGTTATCTTTACTTCCTTTCTTCTATAATAACATTATTAGACATAGACATACTTTATTTGAGGTAAAAATGGTACAAAAGATAAAAAATACAATTTACATAATCATACCTATTACAATTTTACCACAAACCAGCCGAGACTCAGGAGACTCAGCGTATTGCTGAATATTGACATAGATTATAAAATCAATGCCAACATCCAGCGCTGGTTTTCAGTCTCAGCTGGCAGTGACGTCACAAATGTTCAGATTGTACACACCTAAGAAATTATACAAAAAATGACACATAAAATATACTATTATAGGTACATCAATATGCCTTAAAAAAAAGAATAAAATCTTGAAATATGATAAAACCTATTTGGCTTTAAAATATCAATATTTCTTTTCAGCAACAATTCTAACAACACTTCGAGGAGGTGGCTGTGTACTTGTATGTACGGAT
This sequence comes from Trilocha varians, assembly GCA_030269945.2. NCBI lineage: Eukaryota > Metazoa > Arthropoda > Insecta > Lepidoptera > Bombycidae > Trilocha > Trilocha varians. Next base: position 8,848,525 of record AP028273.1, on the reverse strand, counting down.
ACAGCGGGCAGAGTGTTGGAGTTGGCCCACATGTTGGACCAACTTTGGCGGAACAAGGACTCCGGGCTTGTAGCATATTCGTTGCTACTTTTGTCCAATGTTAGCTACAATGTTGTGGAGTTTGCCAAATCTCAGGTGAGGAACACAGAATTATTTGTAGTTGTTTATAATGATTACCGTACCACATTACTGCCCACTACTGAGCTCAGGTCTCTTCAGAAGAGGGGTTAGACATAGTCCAACACGCTTTCCCAATGCGGATTAGGGACTTCACATATCTTCAAAAGATTTTTAGAACCCTTTTCCGACATGCAGGTTTCCTCACGATGTTTTCCTTCACCGTTTTTAGCCAGTGGTGTTGTGAAAAATTGCACATAAATCTTTTTCACATTTAGATTTAGAGGTACAAGCCGGCCGGATTTGAATCCGCGACCTCCCGTACGGAAGGACGCGCTTCGACCACTCGGCCTCCACGACTTATAATGATTATTAACAGTGAATTTGCGTAAAAGTGCATTTTTGCATCAGCTTATTTTTGCATCATTCTAAACAAGAAAGATAGAAAAGAAAGAAATATTGGTCAGATCGTCAGTATCGACTGAAACCTAGAACTAACCTAAAACTAGCTTTTTAGACCAGCAGCAGACTCTTGCTTGTAAAATAGTGCTTCCTATGCATCTGCTGTAAATTATAAAGTCATAATTAAATACTACTCACAGATAGAATGGATGAGTGACAAGCTAACGAGAGCCTTCGAAGGAGCCCGCAGCAACCCCTTCGCTCTCCGACACGTGCAGCTCTGCCACTCCTCCGCTGACGTCACGAGGACGCCGGGACCCAAGGTGGTGCTGGCCTCCTTCCCGGACCTGGAGACTGGGTTCGCGAGGGATCTGTTCCTGCAGTGGGCGCCGCATTCGCACAATTCAATCGTTTTAACGGCCAGGTATGAATTTAGATGCGAATAAAATTTAATTAATAATTGATAAGGTTTCTGCCTAGATCGCCGCCTAACATGGAAACATAACATTAAGCAGAAAAGGGATGCAGTTATCGCAAAGTCCAAAATTTTAAACTGGCTCATTGGTAGAAATTCCGTCTTATCAGTGGATAATAAACTCCTCATATACAACTCGATCATCAAAACTGATGAGGTTCATGAATATCTGGAAGTCCCAACGGTAACTGCAGAGGCTGACAGATACAGGAAACTCTACAAGGCTCGACTAATTAAACATCCCAACACACTCGCGACTGGGCTACTCGGTCGGACGGCAGGAATCAGTAGACTTAAGCGGCGACGTCACATTTTTTAATAGGGTCATGTGACGATGGTCACAATCCCTTCAAGACATTTTACTCGTCACACATTTAATTATGGTCTAGCGACCGATTGTAAATAAAGATGACAAAAAAAAAAAAAATTGATAAAAGTTCTTTAGAATTGTTTATAGCAGTGTTGTGCTTTTTTTTTATAATAAAGGCTATTTTATTTTCAAGAGAGAACTATCATTCTCTATTTGTGGCACAGACGAAGTTGTGTGGTTCACTTTGCAAATGTCATAAGTGCTATGGATGTAGCAAGTAGGGGTGTCGCGACGGGAAAGTAGGCCGCAATGCGTAACGCGTCGCGCCACCCCGCATAACCCCGTGCTGGGTTCTGGCCTCAGCCGGGGTTCGGACACTGAGTGTGAGCGGTTGGAGGTTTTAGTGAGGTTCAACTCCCACATACACCACCCGGGGGGCGGGTGGGGATCCGGTGACTTCCTCCAACTAAAAAAAAATGGATGTAGCAAGTAATCGACGTAATATTCGCATTCACAAATAAATGCGATTACTTTAATGCCAAAATGATTGCCTCTACGTACCCTTTAAATAAATCGACACTCAACAGATTTACATCCTTCCGTTCTCAATACAAAATTGCGGGGTTTGATTTTAATTCATTGATTGGAGGCAAGGATACCCTTGTTCCTAGATCTTGTGTAAAATATAGAGATAGTTATACAGGGTGGATCTGTAACTTTGTCACAGCCGAAGTGGGGTGAATGACCTGTTGAAATACAACTTAGCAACATTTTTAGTTTTTGCATTGGTTAAACTTTTTTTCTGACATTGTATGGAAAATGTACGACTATCGTGGCGGACTTCCATACTACGGCGAATTTTTTTTTATCCAATTCCTAAAATAAAAGTGGTTCTAAGTTTTATTTCAACAGGTCATTCACCCCACATCAGCTAGGAGAAAGTTACAGATCCACCCTCTATACCATCTTCAAAAACCTTGAGCTTACAGTTTAAAACGTCAAAATTCACTATTGCGTCTTCAAAAATCAACATTAGCAACATCCATAGCCAAACTGGAAACTGACCAAAATTGGTGTTTGTCTAATAGTGCCGTCTATAGGAGACATCTAAAAATTCATAATATTACATTTCAGAACATCGCCCGGTACTTTAGCGCGGGATTTAATAGACAAGGGAGGAGACCGCGTCATAGAGCTGACGGTGCGACGGAGAATCAAACTAGAGGGCGCTGAGCTAGATGAGTTCCTGCAACAACAGAGACTGAACATTACTAACACTGTTAGGTTAGTATTCCTATACTAATATAATACTAATATGAACCTCTCGGAGCGACGGGAAAGAGTGCCGATGGCGTAACGCGTCGCGCCGTCCCTCATAACCCCGTGCTGGTTTCTGGCTTCAGCCGGGGTTCGGACGCTGAGTATGAGCGGTTGGAGGTTTTAGTGCGGTTCAACTCCCACATACCCGATCCGGTGATTTCCTCCAACTGAAAAAAAAAAAAAAAAAAAAGAACTGAAGAAAGCCATTGAAGAGGCTGAACCCCTGCTGCCCCGCACCCCGAACCCCTGCCCGGCCGCAGTACTGAAAAAATACGGTGTTTTTATTGGAAGAATCCCTGCTCCTGCTCTCCTCGGAGGTCCTGTCTCGTGCTCCGGTCTGACCTACCAACCCCAGGGCTATCAAAACGGTGGAGCTGTACTCCTGAACCGGCCAACATCGTGGTGACCAACATCCAGACACGCCAGCCAGTCAATTGCAGTTCACTGCTCTCCGGTCAGAGCTCCACCTCTTTATATTATAAAGAGTCTCGAATAGGCTCCGAAACTACTGGTCCGATTTCAAAATTTTCAGTTTTGTAAAGTTAATTTATCAAGGGAGGCTGTATTAATTGGGGGGGCTGTATCAAGGGTGAATTTAAGTAGTGGTTATGCGTGAAGCTTAATGTGTAACGCGTCGCGTCACCTTACATAACCCCGTGCAGGGATTTCGGACCATCATTAAGGTAGTTAAATTCAGTAATTTGTTTAAAAAAATGATTAAAATTCACTGGTATTTTGTCTGTACTTTGCTTAAACTAAATCCAGAAAGCACTCGTTAGGAATCGACTTTCACATAGCATACGCCATCACCAACTTCAACCTTTCAGAGAAGAAGTAGGCATCTCCTCAGACTCCGACTCTGATGATGAGCTGGAGATGTGCGTGGTGACGGGCAGGCACGACATCCCGGTGCGGCTGGAGACCAGGCTCGCCGGCTGCTTCAAGTCCAACAAGCGGCACCACGCCATCTACCCCTTCCACGAGGAACGGACCAGGGCTGATGATTATGGGGAGATTATTAAGGTAAGTAGGGGTAGCGAGGTAAGCTGGATCAGTGCAGGACCGATCGTTGTGGGGTTTGGGGGAGGCCTATGTCCAGCAGTGGGTGACAAAGGCTACTGATGATGTTGGATATTCGTAGTCGATAAATGTTGCGAATATTTTGATAAATATATTGCATAGATGTTTTTTTTTTAGTTGGAGGAAATCACCTGTGGGAGTTGAACCGCACTAAAACCTACAACCGCTCACACTTAGCATCCGAACCCCGGCTAAGGCTAGAACCCAGGACGGGGTTATGAGGGACGGCGCGACGCGTTACGCCCACGGCTCTCTTTCCCGTCGCGCCGCCCCCTTGCATAGATGTAGGGTATCTGACGGAGCCAAAATAAAGGCGTCTCATTAAACTAATTTAACTACTCAACTGGGTACATCAATTTTCAAGAGAATTCGTTCGGAATCACTACCGTGTTTGAATATCATTTTAAGATATTTTTTTCCTTTAGATTTTTAATTAAACCTAATACTTTTGTAAATCAAATTACACCATAAATTACATTGTGAGTACAAAATGTAAACAAAACAAGTTTTAGAACTGTGCTAAATTTTGGCTCCTGCCACAGACTTTGCAGAATTAAAGAAATCAATTTTGATGCTGATCCCAGTTGAGTGGTTGTGGTACAGTGGACTTATGGCCAAAGAGAGATGTCCTTGTAGTAGCCCGCTGCAGTAGATTTCAGATGTCGTAAATATGCGAAGATTTCAATATACATATATCTACAAATATAGATTTATAAGAAAATAAAATTTAAAAATACAATATAAAAACAGAGGGCCACTGGAGACGGGGTCTACGACCCAACCCATCAGTGGTCAGGGCTCAAGAGAGAGAGGAACCTCCTCACAATACGTGCCGTGTCAAGAACGACCGCCTTTTGAATCAGGCCCTTTACCCAGCCGGGGAGCGAAAGCTTCTCTAGATGACGGTCGAAGCTTTTCGCTATTAGACCGTGCACAGATACAACGATCGGAACAATGATGGTCGATTCAACACGCCACATGTCGGTCACCTCGTGGGCCAGGTCCAAATATTTTAGCAGTTTTTCTTTTTCTGCCTTCACAAGGTTCTCGTCATGTTACACATCATTGTTACGCGTTTGTTATAAAAAAGACAAAATAGAAAATTCATAAAGTCTGATATCATTTCACAGCCTGAAGATTATCGTCTAGCGGAGATAGTGGATGCAGAGGGAGAGATCAGAGACATACCGCCCACCGCGCCCATCAAACAAGAACCGGACGGTAAATAACATATTATAAACATACTAATATTATAAATACGAAAGTAACTCTGTCTGTTACGCTTCCCCGCTTAAACCTCTCAACCTGAAATTTGACACAGACAATCTTTAGACCCTGAGAAAGAACACAGGCCTTTAACTGATAGTGACGCAGACGAAACTGCGCGTTGTATATCATTCACATTTATTCTGATGATAATTTCAAAACTTATTGTCATATAGTTGTGAATATTATAGTACCTGTCGAAATACAACTTAGAACCACTTTTATTTTAGCAATTGGATAAAATAAAATTTCGTCATAGTATGGAAGTCCGCAACGATAGTCGAACGTTTTCCATACAATGTCAAAAAAAAGTTTATCCGATTCAAAAAATAAGAATGGTGCTAAGTTGTATTTCGACAGGTCATTCACCCCTCGTCAGATTGTCCAAAGTTACAGATCCACCCTGTATTATAAAGAGGCAAGGTTTGATTGTTTGTGTGACGTCAATAAGAATGAGTACGTCATCAATGTTGAAAATAAAGTATTTCATTTCATTTGTTTGTCTCGAATAGCCTCCAAAACTACTGGTCCGATTTAAAAAATTCTTTCAGTTTTGGAAAGTTCATTTATTAAAGAAGGCTATTTATATCCAGAGATACCGGCTTGTAGATTGTTCGCAATGCGCCTCGAATGGAGTGACAGAGATAGAAATACATATCTCTGTCTCTGTGGGGCATTGTTCTAGAAGCTTCTGGAATAGTCCTGAGTGGAGCGACTAACAACGGTCTAGAAAGTTCTCGATTAGTCTGGAAAGTTTTTCTAGAAACTTCGCGAATAGCCTCGAACCTTCTCGAACAGTCTCGAATACTGTTCTAGAAGCTTCTCGACTAGTCTCGAAGGGTGTGAAAGAGATAGCAATCTATATCTGTCTCGCTCACACACTTCCTATATCATTCCCGAACAGTCTCGTGTGAGTGAGAGAGATAGCACTATATATCTCTATCTCGCTCACACACTTTTCTGGATGCTTCTAGAACGTTCTCGTAACAATATATTGTTACCTTTCTGACGCAGACGAAGTTCAGCTGGTTATATACAGGATGTTAAAATCCGATAAAACAATACTTTCACAGCAAATAGTATACTTGATGTAGAAGCCATCCACCAAGTCTGAGTTTTCTAGGCATAATATATCATAAGTTATAACTAATCAAAACTACGTGTTAATTAGTGCGTGATCAACCCTACCGTACTGACCTACACCAACTGCTAAAGACTTAAGCCGGCTAGTCACCTCCTGTATCATAGAACATTGTAATAATACACGGGACAAAAATCACATTCTAAACAGGATACATGCGCCTGTGTTCGTGAAAATAGATATAGCACGCTAAATGTAGGTCAGGGTAGGGTTGTCAAAATTAATACAAAATAATAATTTTTCAACTTTGTATGGGAAAATAAACTGATCATCTCCGTTTCAAAAGTATGTTTATATGATTTGAAATGTGATATAGATTAAGCCCTCAAAGTATTGTTTCACCGGGCACCAACACCCTGTATATCTCTCTCACTCACACACTTTTCTGGATTTTTCTAGAACATTCTCGTAACAATATATTGTTTCCCTATCTGACGCAGACGAAGTTCAACTGGTTATATATATATATTTAATTATTTTACAGTTGAAATGACAGAGATACCAAGTAAATGCATCTCATCGGTCCGACAGATCCACGTCAAGGCTAACATCGAGTACATAGAGCTGGAGGGGCGCTGCGACGGAGAGTCCTTGTTGAGGGTCGTCTCGCAAACTAAACCCTGGGCCGTGGTAGGGCTGAGGGCCGATACTGCAGCGTTGGAGACCTTGAAGTAAGTTGTTTTATACAAATATACAGAACTTCGATAAGTTAAAGTCCAAGGGAAACAAAATATTTTAAGTTATAGAGGTTTTAAGAAAGGGCTCTGATGGGAAGGGAATATATTGAAATGAAATGAAATATTTATTGGAACGAAGTTCCTTATCGCGCGTTATCGAAAGGGACTAGACGGAAATTCTTATGAAAAAGTTGTCACGACACTTTTTTTTGTTTTAGATGATTATCGCTAGACGGCGCTGTGATCAAAATCTTTTATAACAATTCCTTATTTTGTTTTATATGATTAATGCTAGATGGCGCTGTGATCAAAATATTTTATTTAAGGTATAATAGTTAATACTAATTAATCGAAAGGAACTTCGTTCCACCCGGGTGTCCCTTGGCACCTCTCAAGTTTTATATTTAACTAAATTTAGGACATACAATATTAAGCAGTGACCCCTGCACTAGGACAAGCCTGTGTCGCAGGAGGTCTGTGTTAACAAAAAATCTCTAACAAACATAATATTAAGACACCAAACATCAAAAACAAATTTCCAAAAATAAATACAGCTATATAGAAACGGATTAACGGTAACTAGCAAAAAAAACTTGAGAGGTGTCAAGGGACACCCGGATGGAACGAAGTTCCTTTCGATTAATTAGTGAGGGAGTTGTAATTTATCCATCTAGAATTAATCATATAAAACAAAATAAGGAACGTGTTTTAAAAGATTTTGATCACAGCGCCGTCTAGCGATAATCATCTAAAACAAAAAAGTGTCGTGACAACTTTTCTTTTTTTGCATTTCTAGCCGTTCGCTGTGACACGAGGTGTAATCGGCCCGGATCATAACCAAACGTTAGGTCGTCACGCGGTCTATTACACCCTCCTTTAACAAACTTATGATCTTCGCACCACATGAAAGTTGCAGGAGGGGTCATTTAGGCCTCGTTTCGCAACGAACGTGTTAATATTAAGACAAGTAATATTTTGTATCAAAAAAGAAAACCAACCAAATTTCGTTTCAAGAATAGCACAATTTCAAAAGTTCTTCTGGTCTGCCATCATCATATCCTGATTTTGTTGCAATGAGATCATTCAAATCGGTTAAAAACCGGTTCTGACCCAATGAAAATGGATGGATTATTTATTTTTTGTTTCAGAAAGCACTGTGAAGCTGAAGGCATAGAGAAAGTGTTTTTGCCCAACATTGGGGATACTGTGGACGCTACCACTGAATCACATATTTATCAGGTAACAACCCATTACTGCCCACTGTTGGGCTCAGGTCTCCTCAGTAGAGGGATCAGGCATAGTCCACTAGGTGATGTAAATTGGTGTCCTTTTCCGCAGGGTTTCTTTATGATATTTTTCCTTTTAGCCCGTGGTGTCATGATAAATTGTACGGATATTTGAAATCTCGTATGTGAAAAAAAACGTACGGTGTTCGTTCAGAATTATTACCTTGTTTGACAATATTTTAAATATATTTTTTTTTGTACCAAATCATTACTGCCCACTGCTGAGCTCAGGTCTCCTCAGAAGAGGGATTAGGCATAGTCCACCACGCTTGCCTAATGCGGATTGGGGACTTCACATATCTTCAAAGGATTTTTGGAATCCTTTTCCGACATGCAGGTTTCCTCACGATGTTTTCCTTCACCATTTTTAGCCAGTGGTGTTGTGAAAAATTGCACATAAATATTTTTTATAATATATTTTTTCTATAATAATGTAAATTTTGACTAAACCTACTATTTTTGTAATTCTTTATTGTTAAACTACGCTGTATTACATTTTGGGCAAACATATATTATCTCAGTAAAATGTGAGATTATAATTAAAATTAAAACAAAACAACGAACTAACGCCACCTCATGCTCAATTTTGGCTTTTGGCACAGATTTGGCATAAGTAAACGAAACAATTTTGACACAGTTTCCAGTTGAGTGGTTAATGTTTGATTTTCGTTAACGATGTAAGTTGACATTAAGTTCATTCAGCCTCAATTTTGATGTGAAAATTGTACAATTATTTTGTGTCACAAATAATTGTTTTTTGTTTCTTTCTAAGTTTGTTTGTGTACAATTCCAGGTGAAGCTGACGGACGGGCTGATGCGTAGCCTGGTGTGGCGCCGCGCCGCCGACGCGGAGCTGGCGTGGCTGTCCGCGCAGGTGGCCACCAGGACGCAGCACCGGGAGACGGATACAGCCATGGGTATGTACATTATAATTCAGCCGTTCAGAGACTAGTGATCGGCACAACGTAACACTGAGTTCGTTACCGTTCCTCCAAAATGAACCGCCGCATTATTGGAACGAAGTTCCTTATCGCGCGTTATCGAAAGGGGGCTAGATGGAAATTCTTATGAAAAAGTTGTCACGACACTTTTTTTGTTTTAGTTGATTATCGCTAGATGGCGCTGTGATTAAAATCTTTTTAAACACGTTCCTTATCGCCGTTACGTTAGGAAAAAAAAATATAAAGTATCTTTTAATCGAAAGGAACTTCGTTCTATTCGGGTGTCCCATGACACCCCTCAAGTTTTTCATTATATATTCCAGAAGAATCCGGCGGGGACGGGCTGATGTCCCTGGAGGTGTGCGCGGGCGTGGGGCGCGAGGCCGCCTTCATCAACACGGTGCGCCTCCACGAGCTGCGCGCGGCGCTCACCCGCGCGGGGCTGCAGCCCGACCTCGGCGCCGGGGGACTCACCTGCTGCTCCGGGACGCTGGCTGTCAGACGGGTGAGGGGATACACATAATGAATATCTTGTGGCGACCAAAAGCAACCAAAAGCGACTAGATTCTGAATCGCGGTATTGACATTTGCAACGTTCGGCGCATTTACGTAGTACTAGTGGTACCTCTGTTGATAAGCCAGGAAATCGGTTTTTACCGTCGTTTTTTTTTTTTGCAAAAATCTTAACATCCCGAGTATCATAGACATAGACATTTCTTTATTTGTTTGTGATTGAAACAGTAGGACAAACAATATAAAAAAAAAAATACAATATAAAGGTAGTATTAACCGGCCTTCGTTTTCGGGAGTCGTCTTCATACACCCTGTATATGACCATCCAAAGCCGGATCGCGGAAAGTCACTGGATACAGACAGCTCATGACCGATCGTTGTGGCGAGATTTGGGGAAGGCCTTTGTCTATCAGTAGACGTCTATATGACCATCAAAAAGACAAAGTTTAAGGAAAAATGGCAGACTTCCATCCGCGGGCTTCTTAAGATCCATACTCGACGTTCGCTAAAACAAATTACCCAATTTAGAATTGTGTGGGGTGGCACGACGCGTTACACACTAAGGCTTACATATCTCCCGGTTACCTCCAAATGTCGCATAGAACAGCATATCCCTTCTATCAAGTAAAATAATAGTCGATGTCGACTTTTTTTTTTAGTTGTAGGTAATCACCCCTCCCGCGGGTGGGGTATGTGGGAGTTGAACCGCACTAAAACCTCCAACCGCTCACACTCGGCGTCCGAGGCCTGGACCCAGCGCGGGGTTATGAGGGACGACGCGACGCGTTACGCCACCGGCACTTCCCGTCGCGCCGCGACGAATATACGAAATAGACGCGAAAAAAAAACGTACGATAAGACTATATTTTTTTTTTTTTTCAGTTGGACAACGGCCAAGTCTCATTGGAAGGAGTTTTATCAGAAGAATACTACAAAGTGCGAGAACTTTTGTATGAGCAATTCGCTATAGTTTAATATAATTGTAAATAAATTATTTTCCTATATTTTTGTATTATTTCTCAATCGATGAAGCGCAATAAAACTTTATAATATTTTTTGTACATTGTTTTAAGTTTTCAAAAGTGATGAATATTAATTTTCAATTATCTATTAAATTTCTGTCTTATTCCGAAATATAGGAAATCTGATATATAAAAATGAATTGGTGTTCGTTAGTCTCGCTAAAACTCGAGAACGACTGAACCGATTTGGCTTATTTTTATCTTGAAATATTCGTAGAAGTCCAGGGAAGGTTTAAACGGTGAGAAAATTTTCGTATGTGACGCAGACGAAGTTGTGTGGGCGAGCTAGTAGGTAAATAAAAACACAAACATATTGGAAACATCCATTTCATATATTTATTTCACATAATTCCGGTACCGGTACACGTATATAACATTATGTAAAGAAAAAGATAAGGTACTCTTTTACATCTTAAAATACAAAACTAAGACGCAGGGCATTCGCACACCTACAACTAACATTTGATCCGAGATTACTTCAATACTAAACAAGAATTTCATCAGTCTGTCTGCGATCGCTTTATACAGCTGCGTACGATCAAATAACACAAAATGGCCGACTCAAACAAGATGGCGGCTATAATTAAAAATACAAGATTTTAATCTTTCATAATTTTAAATTTGAAAGCAACTAATGGATGAAAATTCGTGTAACCGCAGATCAATAACAAATACATAATATAATAAAAACTACTAATAAATCTGGCACATTCGTTTCTCCCTGACACCTTACATAACAAAAAAAACTTAAATAAGAAAAAAACTAAAAGTATTCTTAACATAAGAATAACTAAACAATCATAGCTCACTTGGAATCATTCCTTTCGCGAATCTAAACTGATGCAATGAAATCAGTGAAAATGATTATTAGAAACTGAATTTTAACAATCATTCTCATTCTGGAAAGTTCTGTCAAATTCCAATCGCATCAGAATATTGACAAAACGTTACTCAGAATATCTCACAGCATCTCACATTAGATTTTAAAAATCAAAATTCTCAGTTACAACCTCAAAACTTGTTGAATCAGGTCATCAGTAAGTTATTGTCAAAAATTATCATCATACTTAGCAAATTATAAATCTAAAACGATATTTACAACATTAGATGTCGAAGCAAAACTAAAATAAAACATAACGTAACATTGAAAGTAGTATAACTCCTATTTTGGTTCAAAACCTATGTGATGCAAAATAAGCTTAAATATTGATCATTTCATTGAAGATCATTTTGGAAATAGGAAGCATCAGAATCGTTATTAACTTATTCAGACACTCGCGGTTTTCTATAATACTTTCATGCATTTTCAACGGGTTCTTACCACGATATTTAATTAATTGAGTTGTCTCGATATTTCAACGTTCAGATTATCGAGTATGTGGAATCCAGTGCTAAACACAACAGTCACTCGCGGGTTCATGCGAACGAGAGTCTTGTAGATACAGTGAGTGTGGTGTGTCGTGATGTGAGTTCGAGTTCCAGTGGTACTACCTAAAAGCGAACGAGAAAGAGGGTAGACAGATTTGTTTGCTCTTAAATCGACCCGCAGTATCCAGTCTTCTCGTGATCATGACGTTTGCGACAACGTTGAAATATCGAGACAACTCAATTAATTAAATATCGTGGTAAGAACCCGTTGAAAATGCATGAAAGGATTGTTATTATTATATTTCAATCTGTGATTGGTAACAGTTTATGAGGTAATCGGATTACAAAAATATAGTATTTAAAATATATTTATTTCATAATTTTGATATTTAATTGATTGATTTGTGTGTATAACAGGGTGGATCTGTAACTTTGAACATACCGAAGCGGGGTGAAAGTCCTATCGATACACAACATAGTACACTTTGTTTTTCAATACCATATGGAAGTCTGCAAAAGTTCGTACCATACCATGTCAGAAAAAAAGTTTAACCGATTCCAAAAAATGACTTGTAATATGTTGTTTTTCGATATGACTTTCACCCGGCACCGATATGTCCAAAGTTACAGAACCACCCTGTAGAAGAGAAGTTTTAAAACGGAGAACCATTGTCACATCTATAATTAAAATGTGTATTATAATATAATATTGTCTCACTACAGTCTCAATATATAAATATATTATATACACGGATATAATCTTTCGAAATAAATAACATTTATGTATTTAATACAATAATTTCATCTATAAATGTATACTTTCTGAGGAACAGTCAAAATACAGGACAATTTTAACAATACTAAATATTTTTTTTAAATACAGTAGCTATTTCAAAGTCTGCTCAAATTCGATGATTTAATTGAGTCCAGTAAAATTCCTTATTCAAACGCAATTTTATATTCAAAATTAAAATAAAATAATAAACTAAAGTACTAAAAAAGAACTCTAATTTTTTATCATAATTGTTATCCACTCAACTGGGATTTAAAAAGGGGCTCAAACACGGTATTGATTCCAAACGAAGTCCCCAGTTTCGCCATCTAGCGGATAGTGACGTTCCCAGTTGAGTCGCTATATCAATTAAATGTGTTCCATTGTCACAATATACCTTAAAAATTTCCCAAGTCCTTTTAAATACACGAAAATAGTTAAATTCATTTTGTACTATGGTATAAAATTTAGTGCATTCAAAGCGCAAATTCCCAAAAGACTTGTTCAACAAATCTAATAAAATTTTACAAAATCATACAGCACTTATTGAGAGCACCAAAATCATTTATCAACTTAGTTTTTGACAATAGAAAACAAACTCTTCAATAAAGTTCTTTGTGATCTGTAATTATCTTTGAAACGAAACGATGTGAATGTACAAACATAATTTGATATCATTTTTATGTAAAGCAAAATTTTTAAAACATAAAAACTATTATGAGCTAGCAACTGTACCATTGCCAACTGTTGGGCTCAGGTCTCCTCAGAAGAGGGATTAGGCATAGTCCACCACGCTTGCCTAATGCGGATTGGGGACTTTACATATCTTCAAAGGATTTTTAGAATCCTTTTCCGATATGCAGGTTTCCTCACGATGTTTTCTGTCACCGTTTTTAGCCAGTAGTGTTGTGAAATATTGCACGTAAATCTTTTTCACATTTAGATTTAGAGGTACAAGCCGGCCGGATTTGAACCCGCGACCTCCCGTTCGGAAGGAAGCGCTTCAACCACTCGGCCACCACGACTTCGACCACGACTTTGAGCCAGCAATTAAATTCTAATACCGAAAAATAACACAATTTTATTGAATCTACTTTTTTTTAAATCTTGAAAATGATGTTTTTTTTTTTTAATTTACCAATATTTTTTTGTAAAATTCACACCGTTTCTAATCCGAGAACATTACAGACCACTGAATATCTTTAAAACAATATACTTAGGTAATAAACGTAATATAAACTGATTCGACCACAGACACAAAATAATCTCGCAGATTCTCGCGCACACACTAAAAACTAGAAATATATTTTTTTAATATTATACAAAAATAGTAACAAGGTTTGTATTTGTACTAGATCCGTCCGTTTTGTACATGGAGGTCGGCGGTAGGCGACTTGTGACGTCACTGGAAACACAGCTTAACCATAGACAATGGTAAAACTACCCTCGAAATTAACTCAAATTAAGATTGTAAGCAAAAGAACAATATTAATGTGATAGAAATTAGAATTGTCTTAACCACTCAACTGGGATCGGCAACAAAATCGGTTTGTTTACTTTTGCCAAGTCTGTGGCAGGAACCAAAATTGAGCACAGTTCAAAAGCTTGTTTTGTTTACATTTTTTAATCGTTTCATATTTTACGGATATAATGTATTTTCGCTGAAAATGTAATAGAGCGTAGTTTAGTAATAAAGATTTACAAAAATATTAGGTTTTATTAAAAATCTAAATTAAAATTTATTGACAAAAAATGTTTTTAAAAAGGGGCTCAAACACGGTATTGATTCCGAACGAAGTCCCCAGTTTCGCCATCTAACGAAAAGTGACGTTCCCAGTTGAGTGGTTAAATTATTTATTTGTGAACGTAGAAAAATAACATCACCATGCAATATTTATCGACTAGTCATATTTTTATCGATTTCTCCAATTCTCTGCATTATAAAACACTATGTTTCACTAGAATCCTGATATGTTTTTTGTTACTTTGATCTGCAAGTTCTACTTGAATTCAAATTATTGATATCGATAAAAATAGTGACCATAATCTCGATTAAGTAACAAAAAAGTTGAGAGGTTCATGGGACACCCCAATAGAACGAAGTTCCTTTCGATTAAAATATATCTTATAAAAAATATTTCCTTTCGCAACGCGTGATAAGGAACGTGTTTTAAAAGATTTTGATCACAGCGCCATCTAGCGATAATCATCTAAAACAAAAAAGTGTCGTTACAACTTTTCGTAAAAAAAAATCCGTCGTTTACAACGCGCGATAAGGAACTTCGTTCCAATTACGGCTTGATATTTTAAATGAATATTACGCGTTTCTTTTCTCGTTAATTTAAATTTTTTCTCGATATGTAAGATGTAAGAATGG
Organism: Trilocha varians; assembly: GCA_030269945.2. Classification (NCBI taxonomy): domain Eukaryota; kingdom Metazoa; phylum Arthropoda; class Insecta; order Lepidoptera; family Bombycidae; genus Trilocha; species Trilocha varians. The sequence goes on along the minus strand of AP028273.1, from coordinate 8,833,458 downwards.
ATTTTAAAACAGTATTGAGATAAATATTACACTGTGATGTATTTTATTATTGTTATATCTTCAGTTAATTACGAGATAGTGTTGTGCTTCCAGTTGTCATTCGCGTTCCGTCGATGGACTAGAGGCGGTCGTTGTATCGATAACTAGTCTATGCTAAACTTTGTTTTTTCTTGATTGTCTGATTAAACGAATTGACTTAAATGCTGTAACTGATTTGAATTGTGTCACTTTTAATTTTAAATAATTCATTTGACAGTCGAATTAAAACAGTGAAATGAAACGTATATTTCATGTTAAAGAGACACAATTCAAAACATGATGCATTACAAATGAACATTTTTGAATTCATTTTATATGGACCAATCTTAAATCAATTCGACAAACATAAATTAGAATACGCCCAATCGACAAGGAACTGAGCAAAATTGGTGTTTATCTAGCAGTGCCATATACAGGGTGGATCTGTAACATTATGGTTGCTGAAGTTAGATAAGTCATTGAAATACAACTCAGAACCAATTTTATTTTTGAAATAGGTTAAACATTTTGAGGAAAAAGTTCACAGATCCACCTTGTATCTGTAATGTCGCCCAACTAGCTTGCCAAATTCCGTTGTTAGTTTTAAACGAGGCTTGAGGTCCTTAAAGTTAGGTCGTAGGTAGCGACCCCTCAGTGTCCCCTGACATTGCAGAGGTTCATGAGCGACGGTAACCACTTCCTATCAGTTGGGCTGTTGGCTCGTCAATTTTGACAATATAACAGCTTAACACGTCAAATACGTAAAACCAAGATATCCAAGTAAACACCGACCGCCTCCTCTACACACGCGCCTACCGCAAGCTGGACTCCAGCATCTCTACAAACAGCTTGTTCATGGGCACGCGCCGGTCCCTGTTCACGGCCGCCCAGAACCGACGCAGCGCCACGTCCACGTGTCGGAGGGCTGGCAGCACCAGCAGGAGTTGTTGTAGGGCTGAGTTCGCTTCGTAGGGCCTGGAATTATTAAATGTGATGTAGGGTAAGGGTGATTTAAAAACTTGCTCGTTTTTGTTTTAAACAACTCTATACAGGGTGATTTCTTAGTGAAGGTACATATTGAAGGTCATGGTAGCTGATGGTTATATACGACCAGTAAAAATATTATTACCAAAGAATATGGCTTAATGCCTTAGTAATCGCAACTTAAAATATCTAAAATTCTTGCAAAATGATGGTTTTTCGACAGCTGATGGGTGTGGCGGAGGTGTGGGGTGCGCGAGATCACTAGAGGTCATTAGTCAACACTGTTTTAGCCGAAATTGTTTATGTTTGAGGTAGATTTGTCAAATTTAGATTTTTTTTTTTTTTTTTTGTAATTTTACCTATTTTCTGTAATATTCCGTTTTAGAACAGAGTAGGTACTCATCATCCTCCTGCAATAGTACCTTCTTTAACAGATCACCCTGTATACAGGGTGTATGAAGACCACTCCCGAAAACGAAGGCTGGTATTACTAGTACTAAATGGACCGTCTGAATGGACCGGTTTCCTGGCTTATCATCACAGGTATCACTAGTACTAACACCAGTTTTCATTTTCGGGAGTGCTCTTCATACACCCTGTATCATATTTTTGTGCATATGTCCGAAGATTATTATTATTGAGAAGGGTTCGGGGGCGACGGGCACTGGTTACCTAATAGGTCACAGCGACTCTTACCAACAAATCTGTGCAAAAGCTCAGACCCAGCACGAACTGGATTATTTTCTTAGGGCAGATATTCAGGATATCTTCAGGGAACAACATATGTCCCCCGAGGATACGAGACCTAATACTATTAACAGCAGGGCATGTCCGTAGATGCGTGGCGTCTGTAATTACGCGTTTCTACGTGCTTGTGTGTCCTCATTGCGTGTTTATCAGTGTGTGCCCACATGTACCTTGTAACCGTGTGTGCCTATGTGTGCCTTGTCGTAACAGTGTGTGCCCACGTGTATCTTGTTGTATCCGTGTGTGCCTGTGTGTGCCTTATTGCAACAGTGTGTGCCCACATGTGCCTTGTTGTACTAGTGTGTGTCCACATTTACCTTGTTGTACCCGTTTGTGCCTATGTGTGCCTTTTTCTACTAGTGTGTGCTCACATGTGCCTTGTTCTACTAGTGTGTGCCCACATGTACCTTGTTGTACCCGTGTGTGCCCACATGTACCTTGTTGTACCCGTGTGTGCCCACATGTACCTTGTTGTACCCGTGTGTGCCCACATGTACCTTGTTGTACCCGTGTGTGCCCACATGTACCTTGTTGTACCCGTGTGTGCCCACATGTACCTTGTTGTACCCGTGTGTGCCAACATGTGCCTTGTTGTACCAGTGTGTGCCTATATGTACCCACGTCCCTACACACCTAAGCACAGCGACAGCCTCGTTGAGCGCCTGCAGTATCTGTTCCCGGAAGCGCCTGAGCGTGAGATGTTCGTCGAGCCGGGCCTCGCTGTTGGCCAGTACTAGCGCCTTCAGAAGCACGCATTCTTCACGCGCGGCGCCGGCTCGCTCTAGGCGACGTACTACGCCTGATAACTGTGATAAAAAAATAACATTTTTATAGAGATATATTACTACAGGTCAAGCTTCAGATAATTGTACAGGTAAAGTAAAAACAATCGGCGATCACAGAGCATGTGCTCGACTCGGGTTCCAATCACTGGATACAATTACACAATCCTCAGGGACGTCGTTACGTACCAAGGATGGTTAAAGAAGCTATCGAGATTTCAAGACATAGCACTTTTAACAGGGGTGACGGCTTCAGATTATCGAGTATGTGGAATCCAGTGCTAAACACAACAGTCACTCGCGGGTTCATGCGAACGAGAGTCTTGTAGATACAGTGAGTGTGGTGTGTCGTGATGTGAGTTCGAGTTCCAGTGGTACTACCCAAAAGCGAACGAGAAAGAGGGTAGACAGATTTGTTTGCACTTAAATCGACCCGCAGTATCCAGTCTTCTCGTGATCACGACATTTGTAACAACGTTGAAATATCGAGACAACTCAATTAATTAAATATCGTGGTAAGAACCCGTTGAAAATGCATGAAAGTATTAAAAACAATGTTCCACAAAAAAAAGACATTGCAAAGGTTCATGACCGACGGTAAACGATTACCATCAGGTGAAAAAACATATGTATATTATATCGGGTGGAATAGGTAAAACTTTCCGGTTTCCGATTGAGCTGACACACGCTGATATATATCGCGTGACAATGCAATAATATGACAAAATAGCGCTGATTTGATGATGGATTCGTAGTTCATAGGAACTCTTGCGCTAAATAAGATAGACCCGTGTTTATGCTTGTTTTATTTGTCTTATCTACTAGTAGTCGTGGTGGGGTAGTGGTCGAAGCGCTTCCTTCCGTACGGGAGGTCGCGGGTTGAAATCCGGCCGGCTTGTATCTAAATCTTAAATGTGAAAAAGATTTATGTGCAATTTTTCACAACACCACTGTGAAGGAAAACATCGTGAGGAAACCTACATGTCGGAAAAGGATTCTAAAAATCCTTTGAAGATATGTGAAGGCCCCAATCCGCATTAGGCAAGCGTGGTGGACTATGCCTAATCCCTCTTCTGAGGAGACCTGAGCCCAACAGTGGGCAGTAATGGGTTAGTACAGTATTCTAATACTACATGATATCCATGATCTTAAAAGCTATTTAAGCTACAATAAAACCCCAGTTACCTGTTGAAATAGATCCGTAGCGCCGATATCCCTGGCTTCTTGCTCGTCCAGCGTCAGATCCGTCGCGAACCTCAGCTTGAGGTTGGCGCTGCTCGGCATCGACCTGTACGCGACCATGAGACTCAGCATCTCTGCCCATGTGCTTTGTAGCAGACGCATCTGTAAATAGTGCGTTATTGTTACTTTGCTTAACCGATTTTGATTGGTTTTTTTCTGAAAGGTAGGTAGGTCTTCTGCCGATATCTTGTCTGATCTGATTAGCAAGTCCTGAGTTATTTGATTAATTATTACTGCTGTGATGAAATTGAATGACTAAAACTTGAATTTCGTGGTTTTCCTGTAATTTGATCAATCATGTTTCTTAGAAATATTTGATCCTTAAAAGTCATTCTATCGATTGGTTTTTTTTTTCGTTTTCCTAGTATACGTAATTTTATAACGCACACTATTACAGGGTGTTATAATCCGATGAAACAATACTTTCACAGCAAATAGTATACTTGATGTAGAAGCCATCCACCAAGTCTGGGTTTTCTAGGCATAATATATCATGAGTTATAACTAATCAAAACTAGTACAAATTTTCTATTAGTAGGTGATTATTATACTACAGAACTCTAAAATTGCGATCGGATGCGCCTGTGTGCGTGAAAATAGCATATAGATATAGCACGCTAAATGTAGGTCAGAGTAGGGTTGTCAAAAATAATACAAAAAAATATTTTTTCAACTTTGTATGGGAAAATAAAGTAACTATCTCAGTTTCAAAAGTATGTGTATATGATTTGAAATGTGATATAGATTAAGCCCTTAAAGTATTTTTTCACCGGGCAACAATACCCTGTATAATTACAATCTAGTCTAATTCAGACTAATAAGCAATTTTGTTTTAACCTAAATTACTATATGATTTTATGCTAAGAATGTGTCCATTGGCACTTTTCTTATTGTCTCCCCATATTCATTATATTTAAAAAAAAAACAATCACAAGAAAATAAATGTATTGTCTCTATTATTAAGGTGTAGACACAATGTTCATGTGGTCTTTATTATTACACTTCACTGATATTATACACTAATTGTATTATTAAGTACACTACACTAACTGGAACGGTTTCGTTCTTTTGAGTCTTCTTTTAATATCTGTGATGTCAAAAAGCTGTATTGCTTCTACGTTGACATGATGGTGAAGCCTCCGTTCGTGGGCTTCTGCGCTATTCCTTATGATGGTAGTAACAACCTCCATGTGTAGGTCCCGGTGGAGGTCACTGTTTCGGATGTACCAGGGAGCCCCTACTGCTTCTCTCAGTACTTTGTTTTGGGATCTTTGCAGAATGGCAATATTACTCTGTTTGGTGCAACCCCATAGTGTCGCGCCATAAGTCCAAATAGGCATCAGGACTTGTTTGTTAACTAGTATTTTGTTGTGAATTGACAATTTAGATTGTCTATCGATTGATGCAATAAAACTACATTGTGTGATTTTTTCGAATTATACCATTCCCAACCAATTAGTTGTGTTTCCTTTCAAAATTAAAGGAATATTACCTTTCAGATCTCTAAAAAAGTTTACCTCGAGAACTGCTAAAATTACTTTTCGTGTGTTCATTTATTGAAGCTTATAAAACATCCGGTTTCTATTAAGAAAAATGTTGTCAAAATTTAAAATATTTTTTTCACACTTCAAAATACCCTCTTAAAAACCAAACTAAAATTTTCAAACTACCCTCTCACCTGATCGTTTAAGTGTAGATCAGAGAAGCCGGGTATCTGTTTCGCCCATCCGATGACTTCGACCAATTCTCTATCATGTAAATCGGCTAAGAGCGCCAGTGTCTTAGTCGACGGCTCGGTGATGCCCGCGGGCGGCGGGTTCGATGTGAACATTACCGGCTCGTATGTGAGTAGGGCTTCTAGTACCTGGGGAGTGTTGGAAATAATGTTTAAGGGTATTTATTTTGGATTTTGAGTTGTCAGTTTTATATTAGTGGCGAAGTTTCGTGTGAAACGGATTCCGAACGGCTTTCCTTTCGAAAAGAGGATTTTTGAATTTCTTCAGATTTCATTTTAATCCTTGCTATTTAATTGAAAATTTCGGTTCTTTTGGCCCTTTTTCCTTTGTTACCTGGCCTGCGTCTGGTTCTGTTCGGGCGCGCGGCGGTACCTCTGCCCCCCCCCCCTCCTACCTAGCATGTGACGCTGCCTACCTTGATGTCCTCCAGCTGCACCCTGGCCTGCGTCTGGTTCTGTTCGGGCGCGCGGCGGTACCTCTGCCCCCCCCCCCCCTCCTACCTAGCATGTGACGCTGCCTACCTTGATGTCCTCCAGCTGCACCCTGGCCTGCGTCTGGTTCTGTTCGGGCGCGCGGCGGTACCTCTGCCCCCCCCCTCCTACCTAGCATGTGACGCTGCCTACCTTGATGTCCTCCAGCTGCACCCTGGCCTGCGTCTGGTTCTGTTCGGGCGCGCGGCGGTACTTCTGCCTCCCCCCCCGCACGCGGTCGAGGCGCACCCCCTCCCGCAGCATGCCGACGCGCAGACACTTGCGGAAGCGGCACGACTGGCACGCCTTGCGACGACGCTTGTTGATCTCGCACTCGTTAGCGCCGGGGCACGTGTAGTCTATGTTGCCCTGCTTGTGTCAAAACGGGGCGTTTTTTTAATCATACGCATTTGGACTTGGGGCGAAAAGACGCCATTTTGGCTGTGTTGTCAGAATATGAACTAAAAAACCCCTAACTTTTATTCATCGTAATATATATATCTCTCTATTGAGTCAAATGTCAGCTCGTTTCCTACCCTAACGAATAAAGTAATTCAATACGTATAAGATATATAATATTACTAAAAGTGACCACTTACCATCGGATTGGCCGTGGATCTGTTTGCCGCCTGCTCAAGTAAAAATACATAAAATAAATAAACTTGCAAACGGCATTTTCGATGGCAAGTGGTCGGCTCATAAATTTCTGCAATGTCAGGGAAAAAAAAATATCTAAAATATACCTATCGTCTACCGTCTACCATAGACTAAACACTATCCATCACTTACATAACACTAAATAAAAGATAACATAAAAGGCAATAAAACGTAATTAAGATAAAAATGAAAACAAGACAAAATCAAATCCCCTTAATCAAATCAAATCCCCTTAATTTACAAATTAGTCAAAGAAAACGGCAAATGGACTTTAATAATAATTTCTATACTTCCCAACTACCCAAAAACCAACCTACCTGTATAGTCCTCTTAAAGAAAGCTTTGCAGGCCTCACAACTGGCCACTCCATAATGGAACCCCGAGGCCACATCCCCGCAGACCAAGCACCGTCTCCGAGGAGTCTCATCATCCCTCGCCCCGCTGGCCGCTGCAGCAGTGGTCGAAGAACAATGCTGTTGTTCTGGGCTGGTGTTGCCGACTATTGTGCCGTCTTCGGGCGAAACGCAAAACTTTACGTCTTTCGTTTCGATGTCCAACTGTTGAAGAGGCATAGGGACCTAGATGTCAAATTTGGTTGTGAGATCTTCCATTTGATGGAGCAGATTTGATGGTCGCTATTCGAATTCGCGTTATAGTAATGGGAGTTGAGGATATTCAAGTACATTAATCAAAGCTTGTTTCTTAATGTGAAGTGATACCGAAATCATTACAAATACAAATAATTTATTTTCAAACATAAAACTAATTTACATAATGAGTTCAACAATGGCCCCCGCACTAGGCTAGGCCTGTATCGCGGGAGGCCGTAAGGATTATACAATTACAGGTTCCAAATGAAAGATGGAAGAGAAAACAGCGGACCGCTTCTGACATTGCACCAGAACTTAAATTTCAAGAAACTTCTTACACATATCGTCACTGTTAACCTACTCTTAGATATAAAGGTTTCTAACACATAGCTTTTTGGCACTTTACTTTATAACATATCAAAGACTATGCTGTTGGTAGCTACTTGATGTCCTAATTTGTTTTTTTTTTGCATGATAGATACAAGAGCCTACGACCCACCTGATGGTAAGAGATTACCCTCGCTCATGAACCTTTGCAATGCCAGAGCAATGAGGGGCCGTTATCTATCACCAATTTTTTTTTTGTTTTTTGTATTAGTTGGAGGAAATCGCCGGTATGTGGGACTTGAACCTCACTAAAACCTCTAACCGCTCACACTCAGTGTCCGAACCCCTGCTGAGGCCAGAACCCTGCACGGGGTTATGCGGGATGGCGCGACGCGTTACGCACTGCGGCACACTTTCCCGTCGCGAATCTATCACCTATGGCTTTAGGACTTCACATAAAGACAAATTCTCCTACTTCTCCTATTCTGACTTGTATATTATTGGCAGATATTTTATGTGCCAATCGGAATCGTGGTTTCGAATATCCAAGGGATTTGGTTTCCCTTTAGGACATTCATTTTCCAACTCCTGAAACAACTTGTCTACACAACCTACCTCTGGTTGCATAATAGGCATGGGCCTGGGGTGCAGAGGCTGCGGATGCGGGGGCTGAGGCTCAGGGGGCGAGTACTGCGGTGACGGGTCAGTCTCTTGTTTCACGCGACGAAGCAGGGGCTCGCTGGGGACTGTTGACATCATTTGTACCTGAAACCAGCAGTTGTTAATGTGAATTTTGTGTGTAAGGAGGAAGGTGTAGTTTCCAGTGCAGTTTGTTTTAAAACTCTTTTGCGGAATCTACCGTCAAGTTAACTAGGGTTAGGTTAGGGTGCTGGCTTTTGTTAATCTAAAGTCACATCTGCCTTGAACTAGCTTTCGTATGATAAAAATTATTAAGTATAGTATATTGTGACTTTTGCTTTTTAGAAAGACTGATCTATTAACTTTCTACCGTCGAATTTACCAGAGTTTGGTGAAGGCTTTGGTCAATCTATGGTCACACATGAATTAAACTGTTTCAATCGGTGTGTGGTGAAAATAATTATGCAATACTGTAACTTCTTTGTATTTATCAATCATCAGACCAGAGATCAATGTTCTTATCACTATCTTTTTGCTCTTCTTACTTTTTTTAACAATGTTTTTTTGACTCTACCAAAAATTCTTCCATAAAATGCTTCATTTGTTAATAGTCTAGTCAACAAGCTGAAAATGGTACAAAATAGAGATACTGCTCTTAAAATTATGTGCGATAGCTCATTGGATCCGGAATGACGTCTAGAAAAATGTGCCAAAAGCGTGTATTAGCACATAAAAAATTGCAAAAGTTATAAACAATTAAAGATGAAAAAAAAATGGCTTTTCGTTTTTTGCCAATATTTAATAAACTATTAATATTTAAGAAATTTCAAAAAAAGATTCTAAAAGAGGAGGAAATTTCCAATAAAAAACTCCGAACTCCCGGAACTCTATCTCCATTATTTATAATTTTAATTTAACGCTGAAAATAGGTCTGCGCGTGACATTTTTAGGATGCGCGCGTGGCGTCAAAAGTGAGTACGGCACATTAATTAATTTATTTAAGGTATTGAATATTTTTTTTTTAATTTGAAAAAATTATGGTGTGTTCTGAACACTATAATTAATTTATTCCCGTTGAAAATTTTACTTAAAGTTAATTTTTCAACAAGTTAAACAATTGTTAACTAACGAAATTTTCTCGAACTACCGTCTTAGTTGTAAGTGAAAAAAAATGTTTAAATAATGGTCGTAAAAAATTTTCGCTTCGTAGAGCCTTTCTTACATACATACTTAACAAGATCGTGCCATAAAAGTTAAAAAAATATTTATACTTTGTTTATAACAATTTTTTTACTTAAACAAAAACTTTAAAATCCAAGTAATGTTGTTAAAAAATTTTTTTTTTTTTCTAAATCATCATATTATCGTTTTTTTATTAATACAAGATATTTATTGATTTGCAAAAAAAAATTTTCCCGCAATTTGTTGATAAATTTTTTATAAACAAATTGATTAAATCAATATTTTTAAAAAAATTTTTTTCACAACTTTATTACATTACAAATATTATGATGTTTAAAAAAAAAAATTTTCCTTAATAACAATTTTTAATTGTTTATAATCGTTTTTTTTATATTTCTATTGTTTAAATTATTAGTTAAGAAATTATTTTTTTTCTAAAAATCATAATTGACAGTCCTCTATAAAGTAACAAAAAAAAAAATTTTTTTTATCAACAATTCTGTTGTTTATTAACTTACCAATTTGTTATAAACAAATTTTCAACTTTTTTTTATTTTTTTTCTAATACTTCTAAAATTAACAAAAACAACCATATATAACAAAGTATAGAAAAAAATTTTTTTCAATTTTTTATTGTACTTTTAAAAAACACGTGTTACAAAAGTTGCAGCGGCTGCTTCGTTTGTCTACTAAAAAACTAAAATAACTTTTAAACTATTAGAGATACGAAAATAAACATTCTAGTCGATTTTATAAACGGTTAAACGATCTTTTAAACGAATTATTAAAAAAAATTTTAGTTATTACTAATTTATTGTTACGCGCATTTGTTTATAAAAACTTATATTTTTTTCGATGTTTTTCGAACTTTCGTGACTCCTAACTTTTTAAATAATGCAGATACGGTTACAGACCTTCAAGGCTATTCTGTCAAGTAATAAAATATATAAACGTTGTAGTTATTTATTTATAAGTCATGTCATTTTTTAATTGATTATTGGAATTTTTTTCTCTTTTACGGCTCTCTCGCTTTTCACAGTTATTATTTTTCTTGTAATATTCATCATTTACTTCGAGTTCTGTACTTAACAATGAACAGCTGCTTCTTTTAGAGGCCATTTTTTCTGTCCGACCCTTGAATCTTGTCCCTTCTGTTACCTGCTTTCTTTCCTGACGTGGCTTATAGTTTATACCTGCTTCAGTTGAAAACGTGGCTCATGTAGGTGTCCCGACTATATTTACGTATATACGACGACGACGACTTGCGCCTACTTTTCACCCGTATGAAAGACTACGGCGTCCTCATCAACCCTGCCAAGTGCGTTTTCGGCGTGTCCGAAGTCACATTCCTCGGATACCACATCTCTGAGAGGGGCACAAAACCACTGGATAGCAAGGTGGAAGCGATCAGCAGTTTCCCCCCACCAAAAACTGTCAGGGAGCTTAGACGATTTTTAGGGATGGTAAATTTTTATAGGCGATTCTTACCTAACGCCGCCCAAATTCAAGCCCCGCTGAACGCCTTGTTATCCGGTTCGGTTAAAGCTTCTCACCCGGTGGTCATGGAAGCAGACGCACTCAGAGTTTTTAGCGACTGCAAGAAAAGTCTTGCAGATGCAGCCCTTCTGGCTCATCCCGATTCGCAAGCCAAGTTAGGGTTAGTTACGGATGCCTCCGAAACCGCAATTGGGGGGGTACTTCAGCAGCTCAAAAAGGAAGGTTGGCAGCCGTTAGCGTTTTTCTCTCGCAAGTTGAGCCCGTCACAGGTGAAGTACTCACCGTACGACCGCGAGCTCCTTGCTATTTACGAGAGCATACGCTACTTCAGGCACATGTTGGAAGGCACTCACTTCACAGTCTATACTGACCACAAGCCGCTATGTTACGCTTTCCACGAGCGGAAAAGTAACTGTTCGCCGCGTCAGTATAGGCACCTGGATTTCATCTCGCAATTCACCTCGGACATTGTCCACATCGCCGGTAGAGATAACGTAGTTGCGGATACCCTATCGCGCGTAGATGAATTGCAGATGCCCGCCGACTTTGAAGTGATGGCCAAATTACAAACTTCCGACCCTGAACTCCAAAACCACCTTACAGGCGAGAGCTCTCTTCGCCTAGTCCAGACGAGCGTACCTGGGAGTCGTACTATTTTGTACTGCGACGTCAGTACACCGACACCCAGGCCCTTCGTTCCGCAACAACTGCGTCGGCAGGTTTTTGACTGCCTTCACTCGCTCAGCCATCCAGGTGCAAACGCGACAGCCAAACTCGTCGCGCAACGCTTCGTTTGGCCGCTGGTGCGAAAGGATTGCCGCGAATGGGCCAAAGCATGCTTGACTTGCCAGCGCGCGAAGGTAACCAGACACGTAGCCTCACCGCTCGGTACGCACGTCTTACCTTCAGCGCGTTTCAAGCATGTCCATTTGGACCTGATCGGCCCACTACCTCCTGCTGGTGATTTTCGGTATTGCCTCACAGCCGTCGATCGCTTTACGCGATGGCCTGAAGCTGTGCCTATTACCGACATCACAGCCGAAACAGTGGCCAAAGCGTTCATCTCCTGTTGGGTGGCAAGGTACGGTTGTCCTACCGAGATCGTTACCGATCGAGGCGGACAATTCCAGTCGGCGTTGTTTGAACAACTGTCCAGGTCCATCGGTTTCGATCACCGGAGGACCACTGCTTACCACCCACAGTGCAACGGCTTGGTGGAGCGCTTCCACCGACAACTGAAGGCAGCAATCACCTGCCACGCTGACGTCAACTGGACCGAGTCCCTCCCCCTCGTGCTTCTCGGCGTAAGATGCGCCTTCAAAGAAGACCTTCAGTCTTCTTCAGCTGAGTTGGTGTACGGTGAGCCGCTTCGTCTGCCAGGCGAATTCTTCGGGCACGACGTCGCTTACTACACCACCGACCTAACCGAGTTCTCAGCTCGAATGAAGTCTTTCGCCGAGAAAGTACGACCCGTTCCACAAAGAGGTGGCCCATTCCGTTCCACATACAGGAGAACCGAGTACTTCTAAATCTCCCCAAAAAAAACGAAGAAAACGATGTATTTAACTCCATATAAATACTATTTTTAAAATTTTCATTGTCATTAATATTACTTTTATTATCATTTTTGTAATTCATGCAAATAAAATTCTGTTATTAATCAAAATCAAAAGTTTTTTTAATAATACAATTATATCCTAACATTGGTTGTATAAATTTTTGCTTGTGATAAATGAATAGATAGTAATCGACATTAATTTTTTATAAAATGAAAAAAAATTTAGAGAAAAATGCCTATAATCAATTAAAAAATGACATGACTTATAAATAAATAACTACAACGTTTATATATTTTATTACTTGACAGAATAGCCTTGAAGGTCTGTAACCGTATCTGCATTATTTAAAAAGTTAGGAGTCACGAAAGTTCGAAAAACATCGAAAAAAATATAAGTTTTTATAAACAAATGCGCGTAACAATAAATTAGTAATAACTAAATTTTTTTTTAATAATTCGTTTAAAAGATCGTTTAACCGTTTATAAAATCGACTAGAATGTTTATTTTCGTATCTCTAATAGTTTAAAAGTTATTTTAGTTTTTTAGTAGACAAACGAAGCAGCCGCTGCAACTTTTGTAACACGTGTTTTTTAAAAGTACAATAAAAAATTGAAAAAAATTTTTTTCTATACTTTGTTATATATGGTTGTTTTTGTTAATTTTAGAAGTATTAGAAAAAAAATAAAAAAAAGTTGAAAATTTGTTTATAACAAATTGGTAAGTTAATAAACAATAGAATTGTTGATAAAAAAAATTTTTTTTTTTGTTACTTTATAGAGGACTGTCAATTATGATTTTTAGAAAAAAAATAATTTCTTAACTAATAATTTAAACAATAGAAATATAAAAAAAACGATTATAAACAATTAAAAATTGTTATTAAGGAAAAATTTTTTTTTTAAACATCATAATATTTGTAATGTAATAAAGTTGTGAAAAAATTTTTTTTAAAAATATTGATTTAATCAATTTGTTTATAAAAAATTTATCAACAAATTGCGGGAAAATTTTTTTTTGCAAATCAATAAATATCTTGTATTAATAAAAAAACGATAATATGATGATTTAGAAAAAAAAAAATTTTTTTAACAACATTACTTGGATTTTAAAGTTTTTGTTTAAGTAAAAAAATTGTTATAAACAAAGTATAAATATTTTTTTAACTTTTATGGCACGATCTTGTTAAGTATGTATGTAAGAAAGGCTCTACGAAGCGAAAATTTTTTACGACCATTATTTAAACATTTTTTTTCACTTACAACTAAGACGGTAGTTCGAGAAAATTTCGTTAGTTAACAATTGTTTAACTTGTTGAAAAATTAACTTTAAGTAAAATTTTCAACGGGAATAAATTAATTATAGTGTTCAGAACACACCATAATTTTTCCAAATTTAAAAAAAAATATTCAATACCTTAAATAAATTAATTAATGTGCCGTACTCGCTTTTGACGCCACGCGCGCATCCTAAAAATGTCACGCGCAGACCTATTTTCAGCGTTAAATTAAAATTATAAATAATGGAGATAGAGTTCCGGGAGTTCGGAGTTTTTTATTGGAAATTTCCTCCTCTTTTAGAATCTTTTTTTGAAATTTCTTAAATATTAATAGTTTATTAAATATTGGCAAAAAACGAAAAGCCATTTTTTTTCATCTTTAATTGTTTATAACTTTTGCAATTTTTTATGTGCTAATACACGCTTTTGGCACATTTTTCTAGACGTCATTCCGGATCCAATGAGCTATCGCACATAATTTTAAGAGCAGTATCTCTATTTTGTACCATTTTCAGCTTGTTGACTAGACTATAAACTTATTCGGTTAATGTAAAACCGTGTGTCTAGAAATAAGTGAAAATAAATGAATATCGAATAGTAAAATTAAAGAGCACGAATATCTTGTAATTATCAAGTAGGTACATAAGTTTAGTCACGTGCTCACGACATGTTCCGGCGCTTACATGCATGATTCAAAATGTTATAAAACAGATCATGATGAGATGGACATAAGATATTTAAATAGGTTGATTTACAAGCTTGTAAAGGTTGAGATTGAAATTTCTGTTTCTTGTTATTTAGATGCGATGGTCAGTTCGAAAATGGGTTGGTTTCTTATACCTTTTTAGGCCATGACATTGTCGTCCTCTTGTAAAAGCCTAATAATTATATGTCGTACTTTTATCATGACTATTTGCGTCAATCTTTACGACTTTTATAGCATTACTAGCTGCCCCACGCAACTTCGTCTGCGTCGAAAAAATAAAAAAAAATTAGGGGTGGACTACCCCTAACATTTAGGGGGATGAAAAATAGATGTTGGCCGATTCTCATAGATACCGGATAAGCACAAAAATTTCAACAAAAACGGTCAAGCCGTTTCGGAGGAGTTCAAGTTCGAACACCGTGACACGAGAATTTTATATATTAGAATTAAGATCAAGTAATTATCAGCAACTGACAGTCACTAAATTTCATAAAAATGTAAACTTACTATCGTTAAAATTCAAACTAAAAAAAGGTTAAATAATAAGGAAGAAGTCTACGTGCAAAAGTAGACAACTAACACCTGATATTAAAACCCCCATAAACTCTAACCTATAAACAAAAAAACGCCACATTCTAAAATCACCAGAACCCAAATGTTTACATCTCAATCGACATCGAAAGTGTGCCAAAAGGCCAAACAAGTCATCGCCGAAACTCGTTAACGAAACGAAACGAAAAAAAAAAAACAAAATTATCTCCGTCGATTACATTCGCACCGAGAGAGTAACAAAAACAAATTTTATCTACGATAAAAATATGCGAGTGTTCAAGGATATTTTGTCGGGTTCATCGACCTGTTGACATTGACGGTTGATAATGATGCAAACAAAATGGCCGACATTTGTGCATCTATTTACCTAGTGTTTTTATGTGTGGCGTCGCAATTGTTCGGGGCGCGGCAACAAATTGCATTATGTTCTTATTTAATCAATTTTAATGATGTAAACACGACTAAATTGTGGAAAATTTATGAAACGTGTTTTTCTTTTTTCGATATTATGCAAGTAGGTATAATCAAAATTTGCTGTATTTTACTTTAATTTGTAATTTTTATCTTATATACAAAAATTAATTGCTGTTCGTTAGTCTCGCTAAAACTCGAGAACGACTGAACCGATTTGGCTTATTTTAATCTTGAAAAATTCGTAGAAGTCCAGGGAAGGTTTAAAAGATGAGAAAATTTCCTTATGTGACGAAGTTATGTGGGCCAGCTAGTTTGAAATAAAAATAAGGTTTCCAAAAAGATACAAGTTTGAAAATAATATTACTTAACACCTATAATTCGAAAACAGCAACAAAACTAACAAAACAATTTGACCGTCAAAATCGAATATAAAATACTCAAATCGATGCATCCTTCGCGATATTTAAATTAACGTTTACATAAATTTCCACGTTTTTGCTAATTATTCTGTACACACACACATACTCACATACACACAGTGTACAGAAATAACCACACACTCGATGTAAAGTTGTAAACGCGCATATGATAAAAAGCAAAATTCGACAAGATTGAGGTAGATCATGGTAACGTTACAGTATGTGACGCTAGAATAGATAATAAAATACTATGTTTAACAGTAATTATCGTAGATTTTTGTTACATTTTCTTTGTAATAAAAATAGTGATACTTATCTTAGTAAATAAAACACTTAAATAGTTATTTTTAGGTGATTAATAGTGTTATGATAGTTTACATTTGCTGGTTGTATAAAAGCATAGCCTATACGCTTTCTAACAAGAGAAAACCACAACCCCGGATGTAAGTTAGGATATTATAAAAAAGGTGAAGATCACAAAAAAAAAAAAATAGGTTTTGTTATTAGACTTTACATACAAAATCAGGATGTAAAACATTCCATTCTCATTACTGTTGTTTCAGTATTTAAAAAAAAACAAACCAACATAGAACCATTGTGATTGATCTGATGAATCATTTTTCAAAGTTTCTCGTGATTCATCATCATTTAATATCCGCTTAGCAATTTTACTAGGGTAATATACCCAAATTTCTAAAATATTTCAACAATATAGGGTAATATGTCCAAATATTTATTTCAACACATATCTAAATATTTTTGAGAAAAGTTATTCCAATCATAATTTAATACCTACATACCTGCATATGCATTTTAATTAAAATATTATTAAACAATAATATGTACCACTAAAAATGCACTAGGTCAGTATTTCATTGACTTTGAACTCATAAACTACCGTCCTGTTTACCTTATTATAAGGAAGTCAAATGAAGTTAAGTAATTTCTACTATTTTGCTCATTTAAACGAGGAGTCCTTATAAGTAGATCGTGTGTAAAAAACAGTGATATTACAAATGTCCATGAGGTATAGTAACCACTTGACATGTCCCTCTTTAAAGGAGGTTTAAGAAAAGTCCTGTATGGGTAGGTGATAAATAACGGTCCCTCTTTGCCCTGGCATTGCAGAGATTCATGAGTTAATTTGACCGCTTACCATCGGGTGGGCCGTAGGCTCGTTTATCTATCTTGCAATAAAAATAAAACTTACCAGGGCCGTTCTTTCCTACATGGAAATAAATAAGCTTTTATCTTGAATACATCATTTAAATATTTTTGCCATAAAATACTTTGAACGTTGCTAAATTAGGCTTGGTCCAGTTTAAGAAGCTATCTCTAAAAGTATTAAATTAGCGCTTTCATGAAACTTTTTTATTTTCAATACAAAAGAGATGTTAAGACGTCATTGCCAGCTGAGACTAAAAACTATCACTGTTGACGTTGGGTCTATAAATCAGCAAAATGTAATTTAATTTGATTTATTTTTGTGTCATACATTATTACGTACCTACCTACTATGTCCCATAACCTCCACTAATTTAAATCCGAAAAAACTCAAAAAAAAATTCACGAAATTCATCGTCATTTAAATTTAAAGATGTGTCATTCTAATAGCACCTGATTCCTCAGTGCGCCACGCCACTATTTGCGTTGTGGCGTAGAATAGGTATAGCGATCGAGTTCACCGACCGAGCGACCGTGGTCTCACCTTCGCAAAACGACGCGTCTAGTGAGAGAACGCTAACCAAGCCGGCATTGGGGCAGGCCCACAGCGGCCCCGAATTTCACAATCGGGACATTTTGTATTTAGAATACTAAATCGACGTCCATTTCTGAAGAGATTTTTTGGGATTAGGTACACAGAAACTGCTGATTCGAGTCAAAAATGTTACCAAAGTATTCAATTTTGACCTAGATTCAAATTTTCGAAGATCTGAGCCATATTCGGCTATCAAACAGTTAAATTGTTGAGGAATATTTAAATGTATTCCACACAAAAAAATGGCGAATGCAGACACTAGTTTCCGTTACGGTGGCCTTGATGCATTTTAAATTTAGAAGCCCGAAAGCAAAACGAATTTTTTGCGCGCATGTCGGGTCTCGTTCCTTGCGTTTTATTTTAAAGCTGTCCCATTTATTTTATCATCGAAATTATGATAACAACACTAAAAATGATAGCGATTAATAACCAACGAATAACTATCATTTAAGCGATAAAATGTAATCTATAACACTGCATGTAACGTGGCAGTAGGCATCGTTTCAAATCTCATCGGCCATGCAAACCCGGACCTACCGCAACACGATTTGGAGTGAGCGAGGCCCGTGTTTTTCCGTGTGTTTATCTCATTCTTTGCAGATAAAATAATAGAATGATTTATTTAAATGCTTATCGTGATAGCTTGTATGTACATGTTTGGTGGAAAAAGCGAAGGTGTGCAGACTGCATGCTCGCAAAGTTTGTTCAGCTGCTTCAAGATCTGTTTTTATATTATTTCTTTACATAATACCGTTGTAGACGACGATTATTATTGTATTCAAGATTCACGTTGTGTTAAAATATTCGCGATTTTCATATTTTGGTTGGCAACGGGAGAACTCGCTTCAAAAAGCTTCATATTGGCTGAAAAGTATTTCAGGCCTTTTTGGTGTAATAGACACGAATTTCATGTACAAAAATCTATCAATTATATATACCTCCTCCTCCTTATGAGAAGTATATCAATAATCAAAGATACCAAACGATGCTACGGAAATCAGAACCACTATTGAAATCTTTCAAAAAGACCACATGGCAGGTTTCAAATAAAAAACCGTATCAACCACGACACAACCACATACAGTATGTGTGCCAAATTTCATTATTTAAATATTCAAATAGTCGCGTACAATACGTGCATTTGTTGATAACTAAACATTCATTGTCAAGGTTGGACGATTACGTCATCATCATTGTACCTACTCCAAAAGTGAACGAGGAAGTTTTGATGCTCTAAAATGGTGGTGACCATCGAGTGACCATTTACCGTTAAGTAGACTCGAGTTTCTTCGTAGATAGAATAGTGGTCACCAGTCAAGGAGAAAATGAAAGGTGTGGAAAGCATATCGATATTATATTTAACACATTTAAACGATGTTTGTTGTTATATTAATCGAATTTGATAATCAGTGGTATGCAATGAATATTTGCTTCTATGACCTGCACGCCACGTCTTTCGCTTTCCCTTGTCTCATTTAAACGGGTTCGACGTAATATGTTATTTCCATCCGTGCCTTTCTACCCTGACATAGATACCTCTGCAACTACCAGCCTACACCAGCAGCAGTAGATGCAAAGTTTTTGCCATTAAAAGGTTTTGGAATAGTACCTACCTACCTACAGATTTATAAAAAATGAAATATCAGTAAACTAAACGACCGTAGATTTCGCTAGGAAAATTTAATTTGATTAAAAAGAAGAACAAGATCGAAATTCAAGATCGTAAAAATAAAATATTTGCTGTATTCTTTCTTAACACGTTCAACACCAACGTGGTCAGCGATGACCAATAACGCACTCTCTTAAGGTCAAGCTAAAATGACAAGTCCTAATTTTCAATATTTTTTAATAAAAAGTAAGTCAGTGGGTCATTAAAGCTTTTAAGTTTTCTTGCATAAGTTCAGACGTCTCCTGCAGAAGGTTTACTCTTTGATAATTTTTGGGTAAAAGTCCAAATTTACCTACTATTTTATTCCATAACTATTAAAATTAGTATTAATGATAATTCAGTGACGAATTATTCTTATAAGAAAACTACTACAAACTAAAAACTTTTGTACTATTGAGCGAGATAGAACATTATCGAAGCGCATTGTGTAAAACATTGTATAATTCAAGGTTTGTATTTTTATGGCATTTCAGTGTATAAATAAATAAATAAATAAAAAGCCTGTTTATTTCTCGCTTAAACTTAAGAACTAATTTACAAAGGTTAAAAAAAGATTTTAAAAAAAAGTTACAAAAAAAGATAAAATATGAATTAATATACCTAAAGCTAGTGCGAGAACCCCCTATTGGGTAAAGGCCTCCTCCAAAGACGTCCATTTTTGTCTGTCTTGTGCCACCTGTATCCAGTTCGGGCCTGCATTGTTGACTATTTCGTCCTCCCATCGTGTCAGTGGTCTACCTCGATTTCTTTTTCCCAGTGGACCTCTCCATATAGTTACCTTTAAGGTCCATCTTTGATCTGGCATCCTAGCTAAGTGCCCAGCCCATCTCCACTTTAACTTTTGAGCATAACTGAGGGCGTTGGTGGCTTTCGTTATAGATCTTATTTTTGTGTGCCGTATCTTGTCTAATTTCTTTATCTTGAGCATGCTCCTCTCCATTCCTCTCTGGCATGTTGTAATTCTCTGCTTGGCGTTGGTTGTGAATTTCCATGTTTGACATCCATATGTCAAGCATGGTAAAAGACAAGAGTTCATGACTTTTGTTTTTAAATTTGTTGGCAGATTGCTCTTGAAGATCTCTTTCAAATTCCAAAATTTGTTCCAAGTTAGTTGTATTCTTCTTGTAATTTCCATGTCATTACTTTCTCTATTAAAGCTAATTACTTTACCTAAATAAATGTATTTATCTGTATATTCCAGCTGGACCCCATTAATAATTATTGGTTTTCTTAAGTCGTTTGTCATTGTCATAGTCTTTGAAAAGTTGATTTCCAATCCTACACTTCTGCTAGTTGTTTGTAAAGTTTCGATCATGGACTGCAGTTCGGAGCTCGTCTCAGATAGTACCACAATGTCATCTGCGAAACGCAGATGACTCAAGAAGGCACCATTTATATATATTCCTTTCCTCTTCCAATCTAGTTTCCTCATACTGCTTTCTAGTATAGCTAAAAATAAAGTTGGTGACATTGGGTCACCCTGTCTCACACCTCTTTGAATAGGGAAACTTGGGCCCAGTGATTCCAGTTTTATTCTACTGGTATTGTTGCTATAAATTCTTTCATTTCAGTGTATATTTTATTAAAAACTAAGTCGTTTATCACGGTATCGCGTCATTTACGAATACATAATATTATTTGTTTACATGAATGTCAATATCAACGCGGTTGGGATAGGTCAGGTTTTAACATTTTATCAGTGTTAGTTCTATTTTCGTTTTTATACGTAGCTATCAATTCCGTGTTGTATTCTCTTGAATCAATATCTATTGTTGCATTAAATTGAAGTACTTTCCTGTTTACTAAAAGTACTTTTAAGTATTGAAGATTTGTAGATACAGCGAATGCAACTTTTTGAATACCTAAAGATGCTAAATTCCTTACAGCTTCCTCAAAACTACAGCAGACAGTAGACATAGTAGACCATATCACCATCTCATTACCACCATCAAATACCAATATATTAAGGTAGGTCAGGATACATATAGCTGGGCCCAGGGAAACCGTGGGCGGGGTGCGGCGTGGGGTGTACAAGGGGTGCGAGGCGGGGGCGGTGGTGCGTCTAGACGTCGGCCTTGACCGGCGCTCGGTTTCCGCGCGACGCAGCCCACAAACCGACTGACAGCATGAAGTAACGATGCTACAGCACCAGGACGATGCAGCTTTTCACTTAACAAACCAAAATTGGCAAATAGAGTGAATAAGGACGCTCAAACACCAGGAGAGGCATACGTTACGTATCTTTCTGTTTCTCATAACCCCAAAAAACCCTTAAGAGAAAAGGGAAATCTTGTCTTGAAAAGGCAAAGGGAAAAAAGTCGATCGTAGCTATGTAGTAGTTGTACTCACGATGTTGTAGTTCAAGTTACCTATTTAAATTTGAAAATAGAGTAAAGAGTAGACTACCCACATGTATCTCTTTACTTATGTAACAAAAGATAGCAACCATTCTCATGAGGCACCCATCTAACAGCTCCCAAATTCTGAGAAGGACCGGCCCCATATATTATATTTCGCGTTAAAATTTCGAACACAGCCGAGTGAGAAACGCAACGTCGCGACTGGGTCTGTGAACTCCGAACGGTACGACATTCACACGACATTGAGCCGGGCTAAATAACGTAGATAGCGCGGGTTCGACGACCGACATCGCCCAATATCACGCGGACGATCGCAAGATTCGCAAGCACCTGCCTACGCCGCGTGGCTCTTATATAACAAAACCCGACACATTACTGACCTACCACACGTAGAAATATCCTAGTCCAAAAAGAGTTCTCGGTGTAACTCGAACAGATAGAACACGATTTGGTACAAATAGTGTTAAAATAGAATAGGCAAAACATTTGCAATAGCTTTACTTTCCTGTTTCTTCAAATACCACCACACACAAGACAAAACTTCAAACAATTTAAAAACGTAACAATTCATGAAATGTCTATACCAAACGTAAACACATTTTCCTGTTTAGAATAAGCCATACATTTTCCATTACCATACAAATCGATTGGGCCATAGGTATGAATTCGAATGCATAAACAAAAATAAAAAAATCAAATGATGCAAGATCAGACAGCATAACTTCTCGAGTCTTCAAGAAGCGAGGAAACGATGCTAGTATACGTAGGCGACTTGGGAGTGAAGACGGGTGGTGGAGGCCGAATATCTCCGGGCGGGGTGACATTGCGCGGCCGTCGACACCGTGCCCGACCTACGGCATCGTCTCCCCCCTTACCCCACCCCAGCCCACGGAAAAACGCCTCATCCGCTCCCGTATTTTGGCTACGCTTTTTGTAGTCCTAATATTACAGTATCAAGTAGACCTTTTTTTTACCCGGCTGAGGCCAGAACCCAGCACGGGGTTTGGAGGGACGGTGCGACGCGTTACGCGCTTGGCATTCTTTCCCGTCGCTCCGTCCCCGGACGCCGAACCGGTGGCCGCCGGCGAATACGGCCACCGGCTCTCTCGGTCGGCGGGCTTTCCGAAGCCCGCCAAGATGGGACCGCGTGTCACCCTCCCGCGGAATACCCCGCTGGGTCAGAACCAGCGTGGGTCGGGGAGCGCGGTCTACCATCCCCCGGTAGCTCTTACGCTAAGGGCGTGCTGAGCGAGACACGACACCTTCTTGGGCCCCCGCTCGCACTCACATGCGTTGGGGGCCCGAAACACTTAGGGGGCCAGATTCCGGGCGAGATCCCGGTTCCGGCCCCCTGCTCGACGGCGGCGGGTTGGTAAGTTGAGAGTGGCATATCGCCTCTCCCTCTCGACCACCGCCGCCTGCTTCTGCGAGATGGTGGCCTCGCAGAAGTCGAGCATCGCCTTCCAGGACTCGTCGCTCTCGAGCATCGACGCCGCGACGCCCGGGAGCGACAAGTCCGGACCTATTTGTTGGACCAGGACACAACGCTGCTCCTCCCATGCGGGGCAGCGTGCGAGCGTATGCTCCGGCGTGTCCTGGTCACATCTCACGCAATGGTGGCACCTCGCCGTCGGCTCGGCCTGGATCCGGTGCAGATACCGACCGAAACAACCGTGCCCGGTCAGCACCTGCACCGCCCAAAAGGTGAGGCGTCCTACGCCACGACCCGCCCAATCCTCTAGGACGGGGCGAATCGCCTCGACGGTCCGTAGACCCCAGGTGGGGTTAGCGAGACGTCGCTTCCACGATCAAGTAGACCTAACATTTATTAATATGTATTTGAATGTTAAATTCGTGACAATATTGCTTATTGCTCGCGTAGATATGTAATAACAGAAATATCTGTGCCAATTTTGGTAAAATATTTAAGCACGTTTTTATTTTTGAGACATTTATTTAGAAGATTCTCGATCATACTCATTTTTTGTCGAAACCAGCCATAGAAAACACAGATAATAAAGCAAAAGGAACAATACAGCCATAAAAACTTTATTTGTACACAAAGTTAAAAACAGCTCATCGAAGGGCAAACTTGAACTCTGCTGTAGGATTCAGAATTCATTGCACGCTTCGAGCTTACATAATTGACGCAATGCGTTCGATATCTTTGTTTTGTCACTGAAATTATGCAGAGGGTTTAAAAATAAATACGACCTTTCGATTACGCATTCGATATTCGTTCTCTTTTAAATGTAGATTTTTTTTGTTTGTTTCGACTATTTTTTTTGAGTTGGAACTTTCTAGAGACAATTTACGAGATTTTTGTCACTGAGAAGAATAAAAAACGGATTAATTTCTAGATATGCTAAGAACCATCGGAAGTGTTAAAATCTAATTTCAACAGCTGGAGAGATTTTTTATTAAGATAGGGTCATTTATGAAATTAACATAGGGAATTTTTTATCCCTACAGCAGCGAACAGGTTAAGTTCAAAATAAGGCTTTATGAATAAATTCACAATTGTACCTACCTACAATGGTCTTATATCTAAAGCTATTTTATACAAACAAAGGAAGTACTTGGTCATGGTTTGACGATATTTGCTTGTTAAAATAATTCCTAAATAGATTAGTGACGTCAGGCAATTTGTATGGGTAAAATACTTACAATGTTAGTGATCATCAATAGTGTTTTTTTTTCATCAGTTTAATTCATATCCTTTCGTAACTTTGAGATAATTGTAAAATTAAATGACGTTAACTAACAATTGCCAAGACAAGTAAGCTTCCCCTCGGGTTTCAGGGCTTCACTGCTCAGTCATTTGATTACAGTGTTCATTTTTTATTTTTTATTATTTTTATATAGTTGTGTTTTTCTTCTTCTTTTAATTAGTATTAATTTTTATTTTGTTCTAAATTATTGCATTTCGTATTTTAACAATGTTTATGCGTGTTTAGAGAGTTTTTGTCGTGTTCGTGATCTCCTATTATTAATTGTAAAAATCGTAGGAGCGACAGAAAATCAGCGTCTCAGGTGTAAGTACCGCACTTGGGGTAATTATGCTGAGTCGTGACCTTCTCACCACTACAGCAATTATTTTAATTTTTATTTGTTAATCTTTTTTTTAGCTTAATTTTAGACTAATTATGTCAATCTATTATTGTTCTGAATAAAGTTATTTTCTTTCTTTCTTTCTTTCATTAGGGTGGTTGCCGCTGTGGATTCTGGTCTAAGAAGTTATAGTGGTGGAATTGAGTGGTGGGCATATACCCGAAAAAAGTCCTGAAGTAGTTCTTCAATTCATTTCTTACACACTTTGCTAACATAAACACATAAACAACCTTTTTGATTTCAAACATATCGATTAGTTGATTCTGAAAATTCGGTTCTAAATTCTCTAGAATGTTCTAGAAGGTTCGATTCTAAATCTAAAAGTGGGTTAAAATTCTTTAAACTTCGAAATACAAATAAAGTTCAAGATGACTTCAAAGAGCGTTGATCTATTTCAACTAAAACTTCAATAAATATCTCACCTACATTTAAAGTTTAAGTACCTACTCCATAACAATGTATTCGCGTAATACTTTCATGCATTTTTAACGGGTTCTTACCACGATATTTAATTAATTGAGTTGTCTCGATATTGTTGTCGAGCATGTGCTCGACTCGGGTTCCAATCACTGGATACAATTACATAATCCTCAGGTACTGTCTTCTGAACGTCGTTACGTACCAAGGATGGTTAAAGAAGCTATATATATCGAGATTTCAAGACATAGCACTTTTAACAGGGGTGACGGCTTCAGATTATCGAGTATGTGGAATCCAGTGCTAAACAAAACAGTCACTAAGGGTTCATGCTCAGAGAGTCTTGTAGATACAGTGAGTGTGGTGTGTCGAGAAGTGAGTTCGAGTTCCAGTGGTGCGACCCAAAAGCGAGCGAGAAAGAGGGTAGACAGATTTGTTTGCTCGTAAATCGACCCGCAGTATCCAGTCTTCTCGTGATCATGACGTTTGCAACAACGTTGAAATATCGAGACAACTCAATTAATTAAATATCGTGGTAAGAACCCGTTAAAAATGCATGAAAGTATTATAGAAAGCCGCGAGTGTCTGAATAAGTTTGTATTCGCGTAATTATATTTTAAGATATGTTTTGCGCATTTATATATGAGATGCAATTAAAAAAGTTCACAATGTTATCTCCGACGCAAACATACAAAGATTACATATACTCACTTACCTACAAGTGTTTTATAATACTATCTATATTACATTTAGAAGGAAAAAGTATCGGAATATTCGATTATCTATAAAGATATTTGATAACTCATCATTGTGTGACATCATAATATCTTCCAATATTTTTCTTTGAGCATTGTCTAATAAAAGGTAGTGAACGTTTTCCAACAGAATACTTAAATTTCTGACGTAATATCATAAACTAAGCTTCTGTTTATTTAAGTGTAAGATATTGCCTAACTTTTTGGTTTGACTACCCTACAATCTATACATAATGTGAATCGAAAATGAATCTGGTTCCCGCGATACAGGCATGCCTAGTGCGGGTACCGTAGTTTATTGAAATGTACAATGTTTCAGATATAATCAAAGTTGGAAATGTAAATACTCATGTTATGTTTTGCCGTTTAAATAAATTTTTATTTTACTTCCATCCGCCTTTTGGGATACGTGGACGCACTAAAACCTCCAACCGCTAACACTTTGTTCCAATCCGGCTTAGTTCAGAACCCAGCACAACATGTTACACATTAGGGCATTCTTACCTAACGCCTATAAATCACGCAGTTACCCACTCCATTACCTACATCTATCATTTTAAATTTCAACATCCTGATCGACCTACGTAGTCTAGATAAAACAGTGCAAAGAGCCGCGTTCGAGATCAACGACCCAGTGTCACATTGAGACTGTTTGGGAAAATTTTGTTATTCTCGCTAGCCTACATTTGCAGACAAGGTCGCGGTTCACCTGCCGTTTAAAGGTTCCCGGGGTTCGCAAAAAAAACGATACAATTAAAGCATGTAATTGACATAGAAGGTGCCAAATGCATTTGCTTAAAGATTAAAACATAATTGATAGACAATCTCTCATTTATGAACGAAATAGAAATAACAATTTCACATGAATAAAATATAGCTGTACAAATTAAGTTTTCATCACTGTACCAATCCATTACTGCCCACTGTTGGGCTCAGGTCTCCTCAGAAGAGGGATTAGGCATAGTCCTATATATATTAGGATTACGCTTACCCAGTGCGGATTGGGGACTTTACATATCTTCAAAGGATTTTTAGAACCCTTTTCCGACATGCAGGTTTCCTCACTATGTTTTCCTTCACCGTTTTTAGCCAGTGGTGTTGTGAAAAATTGCACATTAATCTTTTCACATTTAGATTTAGAGGTACAAGCCGGCCAGATTTGAACCCGCGAATTTAAATTTGAATTTAAAAGTGATTGTGAAGGGACGTTATTAAAACTTGTCGAATGGTAAAACTGATATTCCTTCCGTTATGAACACCTTACATAATACGATAAATTCTTCCAGTTTTAGATGACTCTTTATCTAATCCAGAATTCTTCAAATGGGGAGTTTTTATAACATTCATTAGAAGTAGAAGAATTTGTCATCTGGAGTATCTAATGTTTTTAACCATGGATCTACGACTGAGGCAGCTGCTTTCGAGATACCTACATTAGGTATTCATTGGGTAGCTTTTAGTATGTTTTTTTTAGTCCAATACTTTAGATCATTCAATTGTTGTCGATCTAAGTCCCAGTAGGTATCTTATCATGAATAAATCAAAAATAGATTTGATTGTCTTTTGATTTTAACCATAGAGGACGAATCAACAAGAACAAGGCACAGAATAAATAAAATGCACAATGCACATTTCCTATACCACAATAGATTATTTACAATGAACACCAGACGTTCAAGACAAGAGTGCATTGACACATTGTTCTACAAAGTCATTTTTTCCCACACAAAAATTAACCGAAGATTAATCACCAAAAAAACTAGTCAAAATGCTAAAAATACTCTATTCATTTTTGAAAAAAGAAAACTGTTTTGCACTGTACATAATGATTAATGCTTAGACCAAAGTTCTAATTTATTATCTCAAGACTATTTCGATTTTACTTGACATTCAAATCCTATCTAATCAGACCTATTGATTATCCAATACTAGTGTTGTCTAATCGACGTCTATTTCAAAGATCTAATTTGAAGATTATATGTAGATACATATCTTTGCTCATAGAAGCATTTTTATAACCAGAACTATTGATGTACATTGAACTAACATCTTCAAATGGCCCTAAAGACACCTAAATAAACAAAATCATTCAAATATCTCCTAAAATTAGTGCCTACATATACAAATTTATGTACATAACATTATTTTAATGAGGATGTTTAGATTACGTAGTTATTTATGGACTGGAATAGACTGTGCTATCTATTTCTGCGTCACAAAAGATTTATCTATTGCGTCAAATTTTTCGATTATCATCTAAAATTAGGTCTTTATTTCCAAATCTAGAAGGATTTCATACTTTGCTAAATCATTTCGAAAATGTACACAACTTACATCGTTAAAAACATCCACACAAACAAGCTCAGTTAACATCCAAACACATCACATTTTCGCAGCACAAGTCACGTTATTTTTTGCATTTTAGCAACATTTTCCGTACGTTCGAGGCCTTAGATCCTCGTTGGTGTAATGTCAAGCACGCACTGCGCCTACGCATTGCGTACACGCACTCGCCTGAACCTCCCCACCATGCGTCACGTACGCACGCCCCGCCACCACGTGCGACTTGCCACAGATTGGTCCCTTCGCAGCGAATGAAGGCACAACACTAACTTTCCTGAAGCGCTGCCAAGGGCCGTGTACTGTCATTGGTCGACCGTTTACGTGCGGTTAGTAAATAAACATTACATACAGATGCCTTAGCTGGTTTACATAAAACAAATGTTACGTGGGCGATTATGAAGACAACAGTACAATTTTCCATATTGCAATGATCTTTGTTCGAATGCTAGCAAACATGTGATTTTATATCACATTATGTACGTGAACTTTATGTTAAGTTCAAGGCAATTCAATACGATTCGAGAATAGTTCATTTGAAAGATATGCGAGTTGTTGATAAATAGATGAGGTTGTTTACAAAAAAAGTGCAAATAGTAAATGCAACTTCACAGATTCTTTTTGTTGTTGTCAAATTGTCATAAACGAGGAAATGGGAATTAGGGACATCACAAGCATATTAATATAAAGAAATAACGCTAGCTATAGAGACGATAACTTAGATGCAGTAGGTATAAGATGCACAATTTTTGAACCAGTAGAAGAAGGGCAGGAAGTTGCTGATGAGGCAAGAGTGTAGGATTCCTCTCATTCTATTAATGAAGAGGAAGGAAATGAAGGAAGAATAATAAATAATAATTCAAATAGATTCTATTCCCTTACTTTTATAAAAGACCACATCAACAAAGGAACCGTCATCCTTATAAACAGTATCTACAGAATCCTAATTTTGAATTATTGCATGCATCGCAAATTTGCAAACACGTCATCGCCCACAAGGCCGAATCAAAATTAGTATGCAAAGCATAAAATTTATCGTAGAACTTGACTTAAATTTTTATTTAGTAGGTCTATAGAGGAATTCATGTTGTGCAATTTAAGAACATAAACTTTCCGTAAGTCATAAAAGGATTTTGGAAAAATGGCTATTTCTAAGATTGTCGAAACACTTTAATACTTACGCATAGACCCAAGTGATGTTAAAATGAAAATCATAGAAAACCCAGCGACGAATCTGGTTATTTTAAATTTGCGTGATGTCAGTTTGTATACCAAACCATTGATAGGTACCTATAGGTCGAGATTTAAGCTTGACCAACTAGACACTTGAAGCAAGAACACCAAAACGCTATTCCTATGTGTTACCTTCCAAGTAAAACATAACTAAAATAATTGAAAAAAGAACCAACGATAATATCCACTTAGCTAACAAAAGTACCCAACCAGAAATCCTTGGTGAAATGCTCTAGAAACACAAATACACAAACTGGCTATCGAAAGTGAAACACAACACAGTTTCAAATACAAAATGGAAGATTTAAAAATCGAGAGTAAATCAACGAACGAGAAGGAAGCACGTTTTGTCCTTGAAACAAACAATAGACAGACTAATAAAAACAAAACAGAATTCCAAACGAAATTAGAATTTGAGAGACTGCACGTTGTAGAAAAAGCGAAAGTATGTCCAAATGAATTTCTTGATTCTGTTGTTAAATAAGACAATGATGGCATCAGACGAGTATAACGAAAAATATATTTTGTAGATGTGAATTACGACATTGTACACTCCTATTTAATTATCTGAAGAACAAAGGCATACTAAACTCCGAGTGTGTTTTAAGGATTGTAAATTTTCAACTATCTATACTAATATTATAAAGCTTCAGAGTTTGTTTGAACGCGCTAATCTTAGGAATTACTGGTTCGACCTGAAAAATTATTTCACGGTTGGAAAGTTCATTCATCGAGGAAGGCTATAGGCTATGTTGTATCCCTCTGTGACGCAGACGAAGCTGCGCGGGTATTATTGTATTAAAACTTAAATACTAATCACATTATTTAGCGATTTTCAGAAGCATTATGACTGTGGAATCGTTAATAAATTCTTTTTAAAGATTTATATGTCGAATGAGACGTCGATTTAGGCTTTTAAGAGTTTAAACAAGCACGTGGTGTAATATACCTACCAAAGGTTTCAAATGTTCTCCAACTATGAAGAATAGATCTACCTACTAAAATAATCTAACAATTACGTGCCTAAAATTTTACTCTCATTAAACCGGCCTTAAATTGGGCAAAAACACAACACCAAGATTAGAAACTAGGTCATAATGAACTAGCCAAAACAAAGACTTAAAACGAAACGATGCAGTTCCTGGGTGATGTAATAGGGTTGTGGCTATAAAAGGCAGACGCGCAAAAACCGAACGAATCAAATACACCAGCGGCGCGGTATTCAGCTCCACACGGCTACATCTAGACGCGTTATTAAGGGACCTTGAAATTATCAACGGTACTAAAATCGTTCCGAGTTTAAATAATAATTTTGAATTGTGATTTGTCCAAATGGATTGTTTGATTTCGACACAAGACCTTCCTTCCTGAAGGTGTATTTGGGTTAAATGATGGCCCAGTCTCACCAATTAGTCTGAAAATCCCTACAGAATTTTCAGACTAATTTTCTTCTGTAGGGATTTTCATTACACCTCAAAAATTACAAAACGAACTGTTATTATGTTATGTTAAATTGATCGACAGGATTTAAATAGTAGCACCAATCAGGGTCTGTTTGAGAAGCTGTCGAATCGGAGTCTATTTCACCATTACGAATATCTGATCCATATTCAGGATCGACAAGATGATGACTTTAAGATCATCAAAATATTACTATCAATACTTCTCGTAATTAATATAGGTCAATATAGACGGTCTTTAAAAATTAACTATTCAATTTGATATTTTAACTACCGTAGGTACTACCATCTGTCGCAAACATACCAACCCAGGTTTCCTTATCATTATCTTTGATTGTTTTCGTCTGGCGAACTACACCCAAGAACCATTATGAACCATTATAAAAGTGTCGTACAGTGTCAGTTTTCGTAACGTGACCGCGAAATGCAGTTGTTAAACGACTTTTCTAACTACCCTACATCATAGATAAGATGTTTTGATGCAACTCGAACCTGTAAGAATGGTCGTGTCATATTTTAACGATTATTCCGATGCATTTGAAGTGTAGTTTTTGTAAATATTTGAAGCAGTTGCTTGTGATGCACATACCGTGGTAATCAAGTTTGTAATTATTTGATTTCTAACTTAACTTCTTACTTCAAACAACCGAAAAAAATGTCAGAAACTATACAGGGTGATTTTTTAGTGAGGGTACATATTGAAGGTCATGATAGCTGATGGGTATAGGTATACGACCAATAAAAATATTATTACCAGAATATTGCTTAATACCTTAGTAACCGCAACTTAAAAATATCTAAAATTCTTGTAAAATGATGGTTTTTCGACGGCTGATGGGTGTGGCGGAGGTGTGGGGTGCGCGGGATCACTAGCGGTTGTAGGTCAACACTTTTTTAGCCGAAATTGTTTATGTTTGAGGTAGTTTTGTCAAATTTAGATTTAAAAAAAAAAATTACCTAATGTTTGTAATATTCCGTATTAGAACAGAGTACTCATCACCCTCCTGCAATATGTACCTTCTTTAAAAAATCACCCTGTATATAAACCTTTCTTAAAGACAAATCAACTCTAAGGACTCTACTCCAAATTGTTTAATACCATTTCCCTTTCCACTCTCACATACAAACCTTTTCAAAATCAAATTACACCTGCCCGGCAAGCAAAAAACTAAAGAGGCATTAGAAGGTACAAAGGCAGACTCGAATTGCTCGTATCTTACGTCGATATCGATAAACATCCCGTGGGGCCCTAGGCTGTCTATGTGTTGGTTGTCTTAGGGCAGGCATGCGGCGTCGACGCGGCGGCCCGAAACGAATTCGTTAGGTTTTTTCGGCTCTAGGGTTACCAGCCTTATATTGTTTAGTTTGAAAAGCGAAAGTGAATTTCGATACTAGTTTGTAACTAGTATTTACTTAGTACAAATACTTGGTATTACTAAGAACTGGAGTGGCGGCCACGAACCGGTAAGCGCAACGTTGGTAGACCCCCCACAAGATGGACCGACGATCTTGTCAAGATCGCGAGAGGTCACTGGATGCAGATGGCACAGGACCGGTCGACGTGGCGAGGTTTGGGGGAGGCCTATGTCCAGCAGTGGACGTGTATAGGCTGAAGATGATGATGATGATGACTAAGAACTATTTAGTCCCATGTAAAGTGAATTTGCAAGGTTTATAATAGTTTACTCAAATAATTTTTTAATTGTTCAAATTAATATATTGTGATATTTTATGCCGAATAGTTGCTTCCAATGAGATAAAGCATTTGTCAATGCTCGCCAAGGTTTCGTTAAGAACTGTTATTTCTTTAGGGTTGGTTGTAAATCTTGAAGAAGCAACCACTGTAATATCTACACAGCTACAAGTACCAAGGAAACGAATACGAATTAAGGACAAGATGAGCCTTAAACTATATACCTCAGTTTTCACCTGAGATAGATTCTTCAAAAAGGCTTTTACCCATCAATTTTGCAGGACAGCCCTAACGTTTGCTTGTGTGGGAGGAGGCAATTCGTGGAATATCATAGTACGACGGCTGTGTGCGTGAGTTCAAACACAAATAAGACTACGCTGGTGTGCGCGCCGCCGGTTCATTGTCAAGGCCAACCGCCAAAATCTCCCGCTCATGCCCCCCTCGTTCAATCCGCATACGAATCGAATGTGGCGAATACATTATTATTAAGACTTATTCCGTTCTTATTGCTTCTACTACAAAACGTAGTGATCTTTCGTCGCTAACAAAACACGCAATGTTAATGGTGAATTACGAGCTGTTTAGTTGTCGACATTTAAATTTAATCAGTTGGTTTATTGTATAGGCGCATGCGGTGTCCGACTCGGTATATTTTTAGCATTATCTACTGTTATTTTGTAGATTTTCAGCTGAAAATTTACAGAGGAGTAAAGATGCTAGAATCAACATGTTATACATTACATCATAGAAAGCGTGTCGTCAAGGTCTCTCGCTAAATCACAGTGCATGCTCAATCAGGGATCTATGCAAATTTGCATCGTTTGATGATAAAGAAATTGTCTGTCATACACTTATGAAATGGACGTTAACATGTGGTGGAGCAGACGATAGTTAGTACATTTTGTATTAGTAAATAAATAAAATTTCCTACCACCTGTGATACCTAATAAAGACAATGGATATTACATATAAAGCGAATTGATATTTAATTTGCACACATGCTTGGTTCTGATTTGTTCATCATCATCATCATCATCAGCCTATAGACGTCCACTGCTGGACATAGGCCTCCCCCAAACCTCGCCATAACGACCGGTCCTGCGCCGTCTGCATCCAGTGACCTCCCGCGATCTTGACCAGATCGTCGGTCCATCTCGTGGGGGGTCTACCAACGTTGCGCTTACCGGTTCGTGGCCGCCACTCTAGAACTTTTCGGCCCCAACGGCCATCTGTTCTTCGCACAATGTGTCCTGCCCATTGCCACTTCAAAGATGCAATTCTTTGGGCTATGTCGGTTACTTTAGTCCTTCTGCGGATCTCCTCATTTCTTATTTGATCACGCAGAGAGACACCCAGCATAGCCCTTTCCATTGCTCTTTGAGTGACTCTGAGTCGTCTGATAAGACCCATCGTAAGCGGCCAAGTCTCTGATCCGTAGGTCATCACTGGCAACACACACTGGTCAAAGACTTTCGTCTTGAGACACTGTGGTATTGTGGACGAGAAAACTTTCCGAAGCTTCCCGAACGCTGCCCAACCGAGTTGGATTCGTCGCTTGATCTCTGCATCGAAGTTGGACTTACCTAATCGGACAGTTTGTCCCAGGTATACGTACTCGTCAACAACTTCAAGCACAGAGTCTCCGATAGTTATTGGAGAAGGTACGACATGGACATTTGACATAAGTTTCGTCTTGTCCATGTTCATTTTTAGACCTACTTCCAAGGAAACTCTGCTGAGATCATTGAGCATTGCAGAGAGCTCCTCCGCGGTTTCAGCCATGATCACTACATCGTCGGCGAATCGAAGGTGAGTTATGTACTCGCCATTTATATTGATGCCTAGCCCTTTCCAATCCAGAACCTTGAAGACATCCTCCAGGGCAGCGGAGAACAGTTTTGGTGATATAACATCACCCTGTTTCACGCCGCGCTCTAGAGGTATTGGTTTCGAAGCCTGGCCTTGGAGTTGGACTGACATAGTGGCGTTTTCATACAGGAACTTCAACACTTCGATATACCGGTAGTCGACCTGGCACCGCTGAAGGGACTGCAATACAGCCCATGTTTCGACCGAATCAAAGGCTTTCTCGTAGTCCACAAACGCCAAGCACAGAGGCAAGTTATACTCCTCGGTTTTCTGTATAACTTGTCGCAGCGTATGTATGTGGTCTACGGTACTATAGCCTTTTCGGAAACCGGCTTGTTCGGGAGGCTGGAAGTCGTCTAGCCTGCGTGAGAGACGATTCGTGATGACCCTCGAAAACAACTTATAGACATGGCTCAGGAGCGTAATGGGTCGATAATTCTTCAGAAGGGTATTATCACCCTTCTTAAAGAACAGTGCGACCAAACCCCTGGTCCATGCCCGTGGCGTTTTTCCTTCGAGTATGACGGTATCGAAAAGCCTCTGAAGAGCCTTGAGGACAGGTTTCCCTCCCGCTTTCAGAAGCTCAGCCGTGATACTGTCATCACCCGGCGCCTTGTTGTCTTTGAGCTGTTTGAGGGCCATCCTAATCTCGTACAAGCTGACGTCCGGGATGTCTTCGGTGTAGTGTCGGGTAAGTTTGGCTCTTGGGTCTTTTGCCAGATTTGTCACGGGTTGTCGAGTAGATGTGTACAACTGTTCATAGAACCTCTCGATCTCACCCAGAAGCTCAGGACCCGATGAAACAACTCTGCCATCAATGGTCCTCAGTTTTGCCAAACGACTCTGCCCAATAGACAAATCTCTCGCGAAAACTTTGGTGCCTTTGTTTCGCTCTATGGCTTCTTCAATACGCTTGGTATTGAATCGGCGCAGGTCTCGTTTTAAAGATTTAGAGATTTGTCTATTGAGGTGCCGATGTTTAATGGCATCATCTGAGGATTGCAGAGTCATTTCACGGCGTTGTTCCATAAGCCTCAGGGTAGAGTCCGACAGTCTTCTGGTTCTGTTTGAACGGTGGGCCTTGAAGAACTTAGACCCTACCGCTCTGACAGCTTCCACAAAACCGTCATTATACTCGTCCACTGTGCCGGCCAGGCTATTAAAGCGGTTCTGGAGTTCGAGCTGAAAGCTCTCGGGGTTTTGGATGTGGGCTTGTGCTGGTCGGAGCGTAGACTTCATCAGCCGGGATCTCTCAAGCTTGATCTTGAGATTCAGCGTGCCTCTTACCATTCGGTGATCGCTTCCAAACTTAATCATACTGCGATCGCCAACCCGCATGCCAAGCGTGGCGATTATGGCAAAACCCCCCCATGAATACGGCCGAAAAGAATTGGCCCCCAGTCCCCGGCGGCCCCACTGTGCTTGGTTATGGTAGCGACCAAGCCAACAGTGGGGCAGGGGGTGCTAAGAATCCCCGGGTGCGATCCGGCTACCATAAACAACGAAAACTGCACCTGGCAACACTGAACACGCGTACACTGCGAACAGACGAGAGAATTGCGGAATTAGAGGAAGAGTTGAGCCGGTTGCGCTGGGACATAGTAGGATTATCTGAAGTCCGAAGAGAGGGGGAGGACTCGATGATCCTGCGGTCCGGCAACCTGCTTTACTTCCGGGAGGGTGAACAACTGTCCCAAGGTGGTGTCGGGTTTATCGTCCACAAGTCCCTCGTGAACAACATCGTGAAGATCGAGAGTGTGTCGGCAAGGGTAGCATGCCTTATACTCAGAATAACAAAGCGTTATTCGTTGAAGGTCATACAGGTCTATGCTCCGACCTCGGCACACTCCGACGATGAGGTGGAGGCTATGTATGAGGACATATCCAGAGCCATGCATAGCTGCAAATCTCACTTCACCGTTGTCATGGGGGACTTCAACGCCAAGCTGGGCAAACGTTCTGAGGGAGAGCTGCGAGTGGGGCAATTTGGAGTCGGGTGTCGGAATCACAGGGGAAACATACTGGCGGGTTTTCTGGAGAAGGAGGCTTTATACATGATGAACTCCTTCTTCAGAAAACGAGACCACAGGAAGTGGACCTGGATGAGTCCCGACGGTGCGACCAAAAACGAGATAGACTTCATCATGTCGACAAAAAGGCAAATATTCAGCGATGTCTCTGTGATCAATGCCTGATTTGTTAAATTTAGTAATTACAAAGTCTAGGTATATAATTCTGAGAGAAAATTAACTTAACCAAAATAAATATTTCTATCACATTAATTATGCAGATCAAATAAATTTTAAAGTAACATGCAATCACCGTTTGCATAATTTATTTTTGCAAATTAATTTGCATAAAAAACTTTACCGTATATTTCATATCTTCAGTGATGCATTTAATTATAATTTAAGTTAAATTATGATTAATTCGAATTTCTAGATAAATTTACCTACGTAATCGAAGCTTCCAGAAAAACTTTCAAAATTACGGAACGTAGGGCTGGGACTACGTTCAATTAACATTTGAAATTCCAAGTATCATACCGAATATACTAAGTATTATTTTTAAATGCAAAATGTCTGTCCATTATAAATATGTGTGTCATTACATCAACGTGGAAAGATTGGGTACATGATACGATGCAAGTCAAGGCCGAGTTATATCACAATGCAGCGTTGTGCATACGGAAGATTAGATAGATATGTAAACGAAACGTTGCTAAATGAAAAAAGAAATCCAATATATTATTATTATTTTTCTGAGTATTTTTACGACTGAGAGAGCAATGGAGAGGGCTATGCTGGGTGTTTCTCTGCGTGATCAAATCAGAAATGAGGAGATCCGCAGAAGGACCAAAGTTACCGACATAGCCCAAAGAATTGCATCTTTGAAGTGGCAATGGGCAGGACACATTGTGCGCAGAACTGATGGCCGATGGGGCCGAAAAGTTCTAGAGTGGCAACCACGAACTGGTAGGCGCAGCGTAGGCAGACCTCCCACAAGGTGGACCGATGACCTAGTCAGGACTGCGGGAGGTGGCTGGATACGGACAGCACAGGACCGATCGATGTGGCGAAGTTTAGGGGAGGCCTATGTCCAGCAGTGGAAGTCTACAGGCTGATGATGATGATGATGATGAGTATTTTAAAGCATAATTTACTTTATTTAACCCAATAGATCTTTCTTGATTCCTTTCTTCTGAGCCACATTGTTATTTAATTTTCAATATTTTCAACCAAATCTTTTTATCGCACTTGTTTACTTATCTAGTTATCTATCAAGCCAAAAACGTTACTAAGTCCATTTACCTATACCTAATATGAAATCGTTCTTAAACTGCATCATAGCAACAAGTACTTTTTGTTAGTTTATAACGTATAAAAAACTGCGATCATAATTTGCCCACCCACGATCGATTTTAAACTGCATGTTTAACGTTACAGACTGAATCAAAAAAATCAGGAAGCGGTCTGGCTGTTCAAGTTTCGATACAGTTATGAATTATAACATTAATATGAGATGCAATAGATAAAATCAGTTTCATAGTTTAAGATGACTGGTTTCTTTACAATTGGTAAATTAACCATTTTGGAACTTTTGAATATGAAATGACTTCCTATTTAAAAGTTTCAGGTACTTGAAATAAATGATAATCATCACAACCG
Organism: Trilocha varians; assembly: GCA_030269945.2. Taxonomy (NCBI): domain Eukaryota; kingdom Metazoa; phylum Arthropoda; class Insecta; order Lepidoptera; family Bombycidae; genus Trilocha; species Trilocha varians. Next base: position 8,795,327 of record AP028273.1, on the reverse strand, counting down.
CTTGAAACGGCCAGAAATTATAACTTAACTATAAGAGGTTCATCAGATCAAAAAAAAAATGCAATGTTCAGCTGTTGTTGCCATCCTGAGTCCTAAATTTAATAATACTCAGCCTACTACATCCCCTAGTAAATAGATCAATATTTATTTTAAATAATCTTTTGAAATATAAACTTCTATATTATTATTACATGTTATTTTTTTTAGCTCAATTTTAATCCGGCAAGTTGGTTACAAGATACAAAACTTATACAGTTAAATTCAAGTTAAAAACCATTAAAAGATTTTAATATGCATTGTTAGTCAGGAAAAACCAAAAGACAATAAAACTAGGTACTCAAAATTTCTAATACGCTAACGGTCGAGAATAGGTGATACTCGTGGGCGGTATCGATCCACCGCGTCGCGGGTTGGGGCAGGTCGCGGTACGCGTAACGCACAACACTTTCAGAGCGACGATGAGATGCGTTAAACATTATGTATATTTGCACGTGAAATGAATAATATTTTGATGCACGTTCGACGTTCGTATGATGCGTTTTATTACAGCGAGGCGTTCCATCCTGTCCGTTCGAAATTTTAAAATGTTTTTTTTTTATTGTCCCGGCTTATGCTACTGAATTTTGCCGGTGCAGCCATATGGCTGTAGTTTAGTAGATTTTATTAGGAATTAAGTTCAAATTAATTTTATGGCTTCCGATATAATAAGTCAATCATTGCATAAACACATGATTTATTAAAAAATATTATGAAATAAATTATAGTCGATGTTCAGAGGACTAGTTAGTCCAAAAATTTTATGTAATATCTTAAAAAAAAGGTTTTAGGCATTGGTAATTAATTAATTATAAACTATCAGATATCAATTTATGATATAAACGTAGTTATCTAGTTTCTAAATTTAATTGGGTGGTCTGAAATTTCCGTTGTTTTTTTCTAATTATATTTCAGTAAGTTCCGGCTTTTTCCTTTAAAATTACGGATCAGGAAATATAATTGAAGCAAGCACCGATATTTTGCAGACCGAGTTCAGTGTTACTGATAAAATGTTAGGATAGGTCAAGGCAACATACAAATTGCCTAAAATTATCATTCGATAATTGAGTCTCGCTGGAATAATACAGAGACAATAAATTATATAAGTACGTACCATATCCTCCATCTCCATCCAGTCCATCTCGGCTTGTGTTTTGTGTATGTCTAGGTTATTAAACAGATTGAGGTAGTCTAGCGCGAAAGTACCGTGCGTCGCGACGTTCAGTACACGAGTGCAGCGTCGTGTCGTGTGTGTTGCACCAAAAATTCGTTCCCGCACCCCTTGCCCGCGCCCCGCACCCCACCCCCGTGATCGCAAATTTTCAAACTTCGAATCGCACAACGCCATCTAGGAGCGATAGGCGCCCTTTCGGTTTCAATCGCGAGTGGCCTTGAACTTGACTCACTTCGCGAGCGACCCACTTTTGCGCGTCCCCCGCTCCTCGGCAGTCGCGCGCATTGTCACGGTCGCACCACCTGAATGGATTCTCGCTCCTCGCAGGCGCTAAGGTACAGAATCGCTTGTTTTTCGTTCAAACATTCTTGTTTTCAATGTTTGCAGTTACGTCACTTGTGCACGTTGAGTACATTAGTGGGTTAATGTTATCGTGCAACTCCGTATGCGTTATTTTAACCTGTATGTCTCATGCTGCGTATTCTATGATATAATGAAGAAATTAAAATAATAGTAAATTTTATCGACCACGACAATTTTTGACACTAAAAAAAGATTAAAGTATCAGTAGTTCTTTTGCACATCACTAATGATTACATAATACTGTGTTAAAAAAATAGCCTGTTTTCAAAAATTATTAGTGCTAACAAATTATACATTTAATGAAACTTTTTCACTGTTATCGTTCACATTATCTTTCAAAACTAAACCACAGCAGTAACTAATTGTAGATGGCGCTCTTGTCAATTATTCAACTGTCATTTGTTATAAGACTAATTTTTACGGGTATTACAATCGTATAAAAAATAATAAAATGCGAATAAACTTTAACCTATATCCTCAATTCTTATAAGATACTTCATTAAATTCTTTATGATATTTCGTGTCTATTGTTGTCCACTATTAAGTTGATGAAACTAGAACATCTATGTAACAAATATTCCTTCTGGTGATTTCAGTTAGATAAGTTCTACAAACTCAAGATTGACACGGCGAGTCGCAAAATGTTCGTGGGACTGGAGGAGAGGCTGTTGTGATAAATCTGTACGTACGTTCCGACTTTTTCAGTATTTTATATAAAATTAAATTTGGGCGTATAAATATCCTATTTTCAACATCAGCTTAAAATTACAATTACCTACAACGTAACTATAATTTTTCAGGACAATTTCTTACAGTACTACAATTAAGAGAGAAGAATGCCTCGAAACATAGAAAAGCAGTATTGCAGCTGAGGACCAAAAGCCTAAGCGTGCCCGCACACCTAAAATAGTATCAACAATAATGTTTAAAATATTTTAAATCTTGACAATATTCGGATATTTAAAGCAGATTTTTTCTCGACATCAAATTTTAAAACAAGAAAACCCCAAATGTGATTATGATGCGGCATTTTTATAAAATTAGTGCTACAAGAGGAATGTGTATTTGTTACTAATTTATAAATGTGTGTGTGTGTGTGTGCTAAATAATTTATTTGTGAATATAAGTTTGTTTGTTACGCTTTCACGCAAAACCTACTCAACCGATGAGAGTATTTTTATACTTGTTACTTAATAATTTTTATTTCAATACTTGTGACACAAGTATTGACAATACTATTTTAGGTGTGCGGGCACGCTAATAGAGATACAGTAGTGCTCAAAGATACTAAAGTTCTTCAATTTGACATCACTTAAAATAAATATGTATTAACGAATACTTTGCCCGAATAATGTGAGATTTTATATTATAGCGAGAAAGAATGACATTAATGATTAGACTTCAATGAGAATAAAACCTTATGTGACCTATACTGATTACAAGATTAAATTAGGTTATGCTGGTCAGCTGATGATTAAGGGCAATCGATGCATGTCCAATGTCCAGTTATTGACCTAATTATTACTCGAATAATTAAAATCCACAATTGATCGGTTCTAGATAGATAGAACATTGAATCACTATGGGATTCAATGGGAACCAAGTTGCAATGAAAGCAAAAATTCGTTTTATAATGAAGAAAGTTTATGTAAGGAAAGATCGTCAACTACGTGAAAAGTATTTTTGGAACGAAGTTCCTTATCGCGCGTTATTGAAGGGGGGCTAGACGGAAATTCTTATAAAAAAAGTTGGCACGATACTTTTTTTGTTTTATATGATTATCGCTAGATGGCGCTGTAATTAAAATATATTTAAACAATTCCTTATTTTGTTTTATATGATTAATGCTAGATGGCTCTGTGATCAAAATATTTTAATAAAAAATAAAATTTTATTACAATTCCCTCACTTATTAATCGAAAGGAACTTCGTTCCATCCGGGTGTCCCTTGACACCTCTCAAGTTTTTTTTTTTAATATTTTCAACTATAGCTGTATAAGCCTACTTAAGCCTCATTGTTAACAAAATATTAAATTCTAATTATGTTCACCATAATCAAACAACGCCATCTATTGAGCCATATAGTAAACTAATGTCATAATAATAATGTAATGCTTTTTCGACCGTCATCTTGAGAAGCTTTCGCTCCCCGGCTGGGTAAAGGGCTTGATTCAGCGCGGCGGTCGTTCTTGACACGACACGTATTGTGAGGAGGTTCCTCTCTCTAGAGCCCTGACCACTGATGGCTTGGGTCGTAGACCTCGTCTTCAGTGGCCCTCTGTTTTATATTGTATTTTTAAAATTTATTTCTTTGTTAATTTTTTAAAAAAATATAATGTAAAAAATAAGTGAAAATAAATGAATACAGAATGTAATGCTTTCCATTTTAAAATAAGGGTGAGTAAACTTGAAAATTAATATATTATTGTGTTTATTATAATTCTATTGAAAATATTTTTTCTGCTCACCTTATAAATGCCGATCACTAGCAATGCCACAAATTAAGGTATTAATACATGTATGGATGTCATTATAACTTTTGTAAACTAAAAATATTCGCTAATATAAATTATGTTTCAAAAAAGCTTTTATTTCTATAATTTTATTTTTTTTATTATTGAGTATTTACTAGTATCGAGTATTAGGCACATGCATATTAGTATCGTATATTTTGTTTATATTATTTACCAGCCAGCAGACGGCCAGCGCTGGCCCAGCGTAGTTAGCCATCTAAGATTACGAATTTCTATAGTTCTATTTATAAAATCACGTCGACATCCCTATTCATCACAATATCACGCGTAGAAAAACTTCTAAAATTTAGAAAAATTTATTAATTTAATACTCAATGTAATGCACCAAAGGATCAAAATGCCTTGACATTATGATACTTGTTTATCAGGATCACAGAGTAACTCCTTTTTATCTTTTAGTCTTTATTGTGCATTCCTAATTTTATATTGCATAGGCCAAGCTTAGTTGAGATATATAACCACTCAACAGTAATCAGCAACAAAATTAGTTTGTTCACTTTTGCCAAGTCTGTGGCAGGAACCAAAACTCCCCAGTTTCGTCATAGAGCGAAAGTTGATGTTCTCAGTTGAGTGGATAATATCAAATGTATCACAATATAGTCTAAATCATGCTTCAATAAACATACCTCAATTTAACTGATTAGGTTGTCCTTCACATATCTCCTGGGAGTTGCAGTGTCCTCTGTAGAAACTACGAAGAGACATGCTGCTGTATCTGAAATTCAATTTCAATAAGAATACTATAGTCACTTTATTTAAGTGTGTAAGTTTTTATTTCTATATTTTTTTTTTAAAGAGAAGGAGTTTTGTCACTTAGTGACCTGTGTAAGTTTTTAAGTCCTGAATAAATGCATTTTTTTTTCTTTCTTTTCTATTTATGTAATGTTTAGAATATGTTACGAATACGAGATTTTACACTAAGAATGTTGATATTCGATACCCTGAGTCAAAAGTCTCTTAAGCTATTTCTCATAAATACAATTCTGCTAGATTTGAGTAAAATTTTCTGGGCCTGGAATGTCTGTAACTAGAGACCAAATCATAACTCAACTGGCAACATTTGAAAAAATAGAATATAAGTTCACAATACATACAGGGTGGATATAATTTCTACTAAAATGTAATTTTATACCAATTTTGTATCAAAATACAAATAGTCAAGGCCAATGCTAAACTCATACAGCATTACTCGTGGTACAAACTGAAGTACAAGAGAAACAAATTTTAAGCAATCCCTTAGTCAGTTTTGTAATCCTTAACTCATAAATCATTTTACAAAAAATTGTAAACAACATTTAATGGACTGTATAGCTAGAAACTTAGATACATACATAGTTTCATGTTATATTTTTCATTCATACAATCAAAGATTGATGTGAAGGACACATCGTTAATTTACCAGTAGTGATTTCCTCATAACTGCAACATGACTTGATATAGTACTTGAAATACTGCTACCATAGTAAAAATGATGATAATGAAGATGATGTACAACATAAAATTAACATTTCAAGTATTGTATCTTTTCAAAAATAAGGTTTAAACTAAATAATTCGAGAAGTTCGTAGTATTATGTAAAAAGTTTAGTGCGCGTCGAAACATTGGTACTTACAGGAAATGTCTTTTAATTCGTTTTATTGTTCAAACGGCGTCGAGTTTTATTCATTTTGTAGTACAGTAATTAGAAACAAATAGAAAACAGTTCTCGATATATAAGATGCATCAGCTGTCAGTCAATGCAGTTTTCAATTTCCACACTTTTTTGTCTTAACACAACTATAATTTGCACTTTTAAAGACGTAGAATTTCTAGTTGAATGAAGAATTGTCCGTAGACTTTAAGTTTTGAAACAAATACAGCCTCCAATTCAATAATTTAAGGTTATTTAATAAATTTCCTTGAAATGCAAACTGCACTTTTCGTCTTTTCAAGAAACGCAGTGTTACTCGTATTTCATGTAGTCAGAAAACAAGATTCTACAATAGTAATATATGATATCTCTTTCTCTTTTTAGAAAATGTGTATCTTTCTTCTTGTCTGTCATCTATGCTATCGGTAGTGCGGCTTAAAAATATTGGTACAGGAACAAGAGAAGAGCAAAATGTTGCCAACTTAGCACGATGGACCATAGACTTTTTGCTACTAGTTCTTGCTTGCGACTTCGTTTACCTAAGGCCTGATTTTGATGAAGACATTTTCTCGAATGTTCGAGGCGAGAAAATATCTCAAACAATACTCACCACAACATAATCGTATCAGAATGTTTAGACACAGGCAAGAATTACTCTCGCCTACGAGAATGTCATACGAGACTCGCTTATGACTATTATCGAAGGCGAGAATTGCCTGTGTTTGTTTATACCAGTCGAGATTCTTGCTTACGAGAATCTCGACTGGTCTAAACACGATCTCGCCTGACATTTTTCGACTGACATTCGAGTATCGTACAAATCAGTTTGAATCGTTTTCAGTGCGAGAATTGCCTTTCGGGTTTACTAGTATGAAAAATGACAACAAGAGGCAATAATATTCCATGGCGAGGCAATTCTCGCCCAAGGTGACGAGCGAGAAGAGTGAATGTTTAGACACAAGAAATATTTTATATTCTTTCGATAATCGTATCTTCGAGACGACAAGAAAATGTCATCGTATAAATGACGTTTAATGCGTTTTTTTCGTATTTTTTTTTTAGAGAAAGCTTGCCACCGCAAATGCAGCATTCGTAGAAACTAAGATCGATAAAGTTATTAATACTGTTCATTGTGGATTCTCATTATCCACCAAACCTGCTAAATAAGTTTTAAAACTAACCTTTATTTGACAGAAAGTGCCATAGATTTATGCATTAACTGTATTGTCTCTGATGCAAACTGCTTAAGACTAGAGGCTTCGGTTGATTTTTGTAGGCAGACGAGCTTTTGTGCTTGCTCAGCTTTAGCAAGAGTGTAAACGTAGTTCCCGGAGCATTGGTGCAAACAAACAACAACTGTTGAACTAAATTATGTATTGCGACGTCCCGTCTAAAAGTACATGCTTCCTAAAGATATTTGGATAAGATTTCAGAAATAGCTTTTTTGTTTGAAAGTAAAATAAACTGTTGTTAAACGTTGTCTGAAGGAATTAATGGATGTGCGCGCAAACAAACAACATTACACAAAGATTCTTGATCTTTAGTCTATGGTTTTACAAATCCGGAAACGTGGCAACCCACATTTGTCAAAAAATAAACGAAGAAAAAAGGTCGACGACGTAGCCAACTCATCGGCTTTGACATAAAATTAAATATTGTTTATTTTCCGCCTTCAAGTTATGAATTCTGACTTATTTATTGCTAGATAGATAATATAAAACAATAATAAAGATGGAGGTGCAGTATCTGTTTTTGTTACTGACCCTAATATGGCAAGGGACCGATGCGATTATGTGGAACTTGGCGCCGAACACACACAAATGTTTGAAAGAAGAACTCCACGCCAACGTGCTGGTCGCAGGAGAGTACGATGTAACAGAAATACAAGGGCAAAGAGTGGATTATGTTGTAAGTATCGGATTAAATAATCTAAAATATTCCCTTCGGCTATTAGAACACAATCAGAACATACACAAGCGACAATTATTGGGTAGCGGCTGGTTGCTGATAACCACAACTGTACTTTCTATTTTCAAACTTTAGTCAACTTTTCTAAGTCTGCAGTTACAATATTTAAATCAAATGGGTCCAAAAAAGTCGAAAAATCTAAAAGTAATTTAATATTCATGATCACAACTTATTGGCTATCAAATAAGCCAAAAGATTATGCTCCTTCATGTTCTAAAACTGCATACAATCAGAAAACTTTGTTGACCAGATGATGTATGTAAAGATAGAAAGGAGTTGAGAGAGGAGACATACATTTGATTGTTATATTATACATACAGACTAAAATAACAACTCCACATAATATCTTCAAAGGGTAAACAGATTGCTTAAGCATTACTTTAGTAAACATAGAAAAAAACAGTCCTTAACCCTTAAATGGACAATGTTGTTTTTAAACAACATAATAAACATCACAGATAAAATAAACCTTCTTTGAATTTTTTTGTTAATTTTGACAGCTCGTTCTTATTTACGAATTTTGTAATTTAAAAAAAAAAAAAAAATAGTAAATTCATGTCTAGTTTTTTTTACTCATTTTTCCTAGACAGTAATACATGTCCATTACACAAATATAATTTTTAAAACGTGAAACAAAAATTGTCCATTTAAGGGTTAGGAATTGGTTAATTTGTTTAAACAGGAAATACCTATATTGTTATGTTCCAAGTTTGTATAAAACCAATATCAAAAAATATTAATTCATCATTACATGTTATTAATTACAGATAAAAGATTCAAAAGGGCACATTCTATCACAAAAAGATACTATAACAAAAGGAAAATTCTCATTTGTAACTGAGAATTACGATATGTTTGAAGTGTGCTTCATATCTAGAGTACCATCAGGTATTTTATATTTTTATTAACATTTTCTTGCATGCTATTGTAATTTTTGGAAAACTGTATATCAGAAATTGTCAAAAAGAAAACTTTTCATATATGCTTTGGAGTGTCTTAAATTCCAAAATGTTATATATAACCAAACCTCTAATAGTAGTAGATTTACAAAATTGACTTCCATTCAATTTAAAATATTTAAGTTCTTACATGGTTTAGTAAGGGCACTTACTGTCTATGAGACACCCAAGTCAGTAGTTAAAAATTATAAAAGATATTGTAAAAGATTGTTTTATTTATATTCCTGCATACTTTGACCAAAATATACTGGGCTCAGCACTGGCATACTTTGAGAAGTTTGAGAGAAGCCTATGTCCCACAGTGGACAAGTGTGGACTGATGATTTCACTTAAACAATATTATTTAATTTCAGAAAGGAGAGGCATGGCACATCAAGTGAGCTTAGATATTAAAATTGGAATAGAAGCTAAGACTTATGAAGGGGTGAGTAGTAATACTATATTACACTAATTATGTATTCATTTCTCAAACTAGACAAATATAATTATAATGTCTTTATAGTTTAGCTATATACATAGATACAATAATATTATGACTGTCTTGTTAAAAAGTGGAAAATAAAATCAGTCATCGTAGCCGAAAGGGCATGGAGGATTATTATTAAGACTGACTCATAAGAGTTAAATAATCGGTGGTTACCTTTCCTAGACTCTTCAACTAAGAAAACTTACCCAATTTTTGATAAATTTTAGTTTTCGGAGTAAATTATAAATTGTGATAATATTTTTATGAACCAGAAGTGGTTTTACTTTCTTAAAAAGCATTCATTAATGGTATGCAACGAACCTCCTTTACTTAATAATGGAAAATAATAATAATAATACGCATCCGAATCCAAAGCAAGTCCAACATATAATTTTTCACGACCTCTCAAAATTGGCGCCTATCCCAGAACTCGTAGATAAGCTATGCAGTCTATCAGTTCCATAGACAATATATGGGTCGGCTCCGGGTTACTGAATCTTTTCGCTTGACACTCTTAAGAATATATTAAAAATCCAAAACTGTTGTCAACAGTATTTACTGTGAGAATAATTATGTAAATTGATGTTGTAAAAGCTTTACTAGTCATTGAGTATGACAAATATAGCAAAACAACTGAGTAAATATCATTGTTATTTTCTCACAATGGCCTAAATGTAAAATTATACTATGTATTTTAATAAAATAATAGTATATAATATGTAATTTTATTTTAGTATATTAATGCATATTTAATCTGGCACCTCTTCAGAATATTTTTTTTTTATTTTATTTATTTCAAGTATTTATGTTATTGCTTTATTCTGCTTTTTAATTACATTGTTTTTATTGTCGGTAAATCAACCGGGACCTCCAGAGTCGCTGGGTAATGAAGGAATTTAGCATTTTTGTTTAAAAAACTAATTTTTAACACAATTTTTTGTTTTTCTCAGTTTAATGTTTATTAACAAAAGTGTATATAAAAATCACTGTTATGGTATTGATAGAGGTCTAGAAATGCATGTTTTTGCTTGAATATTTTCATTTGGAGTTGGATCTATTTGGGAAAAAATAGTATAAGTTTTCACACAATGCATTTGTTATTTATGGAATGAAAAATCATTTTCATATCAAAATTAAAAGTCACGAGAAAGATAAACAGAAGATTGATTATATTATAGTGTCTACAATTGGCTTAGCATGTTTTGTGGAACTTGCAAATTTAAAACAATAGGCATGGTAGGCCATGCTTAAAATGGTAAAGTTACAGTTTTTTTTTCTGCATACAACTGTTGTACCTGCACGTATTTTGCACGTCTATTATTTTGAAGTACCTACCTTTTTCTTTGTGTTACTTTGAAATTTTGTTCTAAAATTACCTGTGATTTTTTGTCTACAATAGGTACCTAATTTTGTTGTGACAATATTTTGACAGTATTTCTCAACATTTTATACCAATAGTTAATTCGCAAACAATAAAAATAAATTAGAAAATTTTAATGACGGATATGTCACATCAAAATTAATGCAAGTAGATTTAAAAACAATTTTTTAACACTAACTTTAAATTGTTGTAAAATTTTGTTCAGATTGGTGAAGCTGCCAAACTGAAGCCCATGGAAGTAGAATTGAAACGATTGGAAGATCTCTCCGAAGCTATCGTACAAGATTTCACATTTATGAGGAAAAGGGAGGAAGAGATGAGAGATACTAATGGTAATAAAATTAAAAAATAATGAGAAAAAAAATATCTGTGAACTGTGATTGAAAGAAATTTTCTAGCTGACCCGCGCAACTTCGTCTGCGTCACATAGGAATTGTTCTAATGGAATTTTCTAAAAGTACTCAGAACGCTTCATGAGAGCTTAATTACAATGAGGTTATCTTGCTTATTGACGGAGTTCCTGTGGTCACCTTCCAGCTCCATCATTAGACCATCAGACCATGTAGTGTCCCATGATATTGAGCGAACGTAAAGATCAAAAGGGCCATTGGTTCGTCTGCCGAAATGGCAATAACAACATAGTTGTTGATTTTCATAATCTCATTAAATATGTTAATCATTCAAAGCATTAAGTGTGTCTTGATAACTTAAGAATCTATGCTCAATTTATGTGGAATGTAGTTTAGTGTTGCCATAGTAAAATATGAAAAATAGGTAAAGTTCACTTAAAAGTGCTTGGGGACAAAATCACCTAAAAATCTGTATTTAATGTATTTTTGTTACTATTTAATGTTTTTCTTTCTTGTTTCAGAATCAACGAACAACCGTGTTTTGTTCTTCAGTATATTTTCTATGTTCTGTTTGCTTGGTCTGGCTACTTGGCAAGTATTATATCTACGCAGATTCTTCAAAGCAAAGAAACTTATTGAATAAGTTAATTTATAAATGCGAATTAAGTCATATTTATTTACATAAATATTGTCATCAAGTTGTCTATGATTTCATTTTCATGATATTGTCTATGGTTGAGTAGTCAGTGTTGCCAGGATATTCGTATAACTGGTAAAATGCATTTCCGTGACTTAAATTCGCGAATTTAGATCTTTGATTGTATTAAATTAATGAAATGGTGTTTATTTCCTTTTTTGTTTTAATATTTTGTTGTAAATGCGTTCTGTGTCTGCAAATGTGAAATAAAATCTATTTGAAATATCACTTTCTTTCATTTTAACCTTGACCTTTATTATCTATAATATTCTAGTATTTGATCCCAGCTCATGTTTCTGGTTCACATTGTCACCTACTGTGTCTAAACAAATGTAGGATATCAAACTCTAATATAAATATTTACAAATCACTTTTCTGTTCTCACAAATCTCGTCCACTATCACTGATATTCTATCTACTTGACATTGGCAGAGTCATTCGGTCAAGAAGAGACTCAAGCCACAAAGAGAATAAAAAAAAAATGTAGGATACTGAGGCTGAGGCCAGAACTCAGCACGGGGTTTTGAGGGACGACGCGACGCGTTACGCCGTCGGCACTATTTCCCGCCCCCTCAACTAAGTATAATATAATAATAAGTTAATTCAAATAATATAGCGTGAACAACATTATCCTTCATTCACTAATGTAACAAATTGGAATTATGTTACTCTAAGGTAATTAAGTTAATCATAAAATAAATAAATAAAAAATGTGAAAGCAGATATAAAAAATAAGAATAAAATTTATTATGTTTCGTTATTAATTGTATAATAACAATATTCTACAGGTGGAATGTGAAAAAATATAAAGATAAGAAAATAAAACTTTTACAAACAAACACAATTTGGTAATAATACACAACTTTATATAATTAAGAAATTTTTCATTGGTTATACTATAAGACACCAATACTGTATATGGCTTACATAATATATTGGTAAATGATTCACGTCATACATAATCAGTACGAAATTGCACCACATTGTATTATTACTATTCTCATAATTTACTTTCCTTATATACAAAAAAGTCCACTGTGTAGACTCAAAATGCATCCGAAAAGGCGTAAACTCAAATAAAACCTGTTTCTTCTGACCTGTCTAAAAAACAAACATATTTCTCTAAACTTATTCAGACACTCGCGGTTTTTTATAATACTTTCATGCATTTTCAACGGGTTCTTACCACAATATTTATTTCTTGTAGATACAGTGAGTGTGGTGTGTCGTGATGTGAGTTCGAGTTCCAGTGGTACTACCCAAAAGCGAAGGATAAAGAGGGTAGACAGATTTGTTTGCTCTTAAATCGACCCGCAGTATCCAGTCTTCTCGTGATTATGATGTTTGCAACAACGTTGAAATATCGAGACAACTCAATTAATTAAATATCGCGGTAAGAACCCGTTGAAAATGCATGACAATATTTCTCTAAAATTAAGACAGGTAAGAAAATATCAATCTCGCACAAATCTCACGATACTTAGGAACCTATACAATCCACGCCAATTCGTTATTACAACCTAAAGTTTGTGATCGGCTAGTCTTATCAGAGGGGCGAATAGTCCAATTGTACGGTGAGGTGCTTCACGCCCGCTTCTCTGAAGATCCTGGCCACCTGATCTGTCACGTAGCGAGGGTCCACCTCCCGAGCTACCTCCAGCTTCATGGCCCCCACGTGGATTTCACTGCACAAAGTCCAGAAGTGGGGCTCTTGGACCGCATGAACCCCAGCCAAGCCTATAACCCGCGTGTACAGATTGGGCAAAGCTCGCTCGAGGGATGTAGGAGTCCTTTGCATGAGCACACCGGCCGAATCGCGCACTAAAGGTATAACACTCGCGGCGATCAGTAACGCTATGGCCATCGAGCATATCGGGTCTGCTCGCATCCAGCCGAACATCTGCATCAATATGGCTGAAACTATGACTCCGACAGAGCCGAGGGTGTCTGCTAGGACGTGTAGGAACACTCCCCTCATGATGGCTGAGCCAGCACCGGTGTGAACCTCGTCGTCGTGCGAATGCCCGTGGTGGTTGTGGGAATGCCCGTGCCCGCCGTGGGAGTGGCCATGACCATGTCCGTGGCCATGATGGAAGGCGTAAATGCCCACCAAATTTACGAGGAAGCCCAGCACAGATACGACCAGCAGTCGTTCGTGTTTTACCTGGAAGTAAAAAGAAAGGAACCATTATTTTTTATTGCCACTGAAGAGTCTGAGGGTCCGATTCACTTTCGATGTCTGTGTATTACTTTTGTCTATGGATACCACTCGAGAAAACCAACACAGAGAAATCTTAATCAATTATTGTTGAGTATATGACTAGGTACGGTTGAAATACAACATTTCTTGCCTCAAATATTATTATGTAATTTATTTTCGGTAAACAAATAAGAAAGTAATTACAAAATCTGTTGGTTGAATTCGATGGTGCGGAACGGCCTTCGTAATATTACAATAGTTGTTGCAAATCGCACACCTGTTGTAATGACTTCTGTCGAGGTGTTATGTCCGTAGTCTATTCAGTTTGTCCATTTTTTTTTTATTGCTTAATAGATACACGAGCCTACGGCCCACCTGATGGTAAGCGGTTACCGTCGCTCATGGACCTCTGCAATGCCAGGACAAAGAGGGGCCGTTATCTATCACCTACTTATACAGGACTTTTCTTAAACACGTTTAAAGAGAGACATGTCATAGCGCTTCGGAAACACCGTGGATGGGAGTCCATTCCAGATCGGAATGGTGCGGGGCAAAAAGGATATTTTGAACCGGACTGTGGATGAACGCAGGGTTCCAAGTAAAGTTGATGAACTTTACCCCTGCGGCGTGTAGAGCGATGTTGTTCTTTTTAATGGTTGTTCTTTTCTTGTTGTTGGCGTTAAATAAAATTACATGGCGTCTGCGATACGCGCTTCAATTTTATTCCTTTTGATACAATCTTGGGAACAATCGTTTTTAACCGAAGATGTATTTTTTGTTGGCAGAAAAAGTGAGATTAAACGCCTTTGCCGTTGAGTGTTTATTCGCGTAAGTTTAATTTCTCATTCTCACGGAGATATTATCCGCCGCTCGTAAAGTTTTTCTCTATTCAAGTTAAAGCTCAATACCCTTCATGTAAGGTTAAGTATACATGCGATATTAGAATGCCACTTATTTATCGACCATTTTGTGCCTTGTGATGTACGTTAATCATCAAATTTAATAAAGGAAAATATCTACGCGAAACTAAACCATCTGTTACAATAAATTAGACATCTAAACATCTATAAATTAACAGATATCAAATATTAAACAATAGTAAATAATTGTACTGTAACAACCCATTACTGCCCACTGCTGGGCTCAGGTCTCCTCCGAAGAGGGGTTAGTCATAGTCCATCACGCTTGCTTAATGTGGATTGGGGACTTCGCATATCTTCAAAGGATTTTTAGAACCCTTTTCCGATATGCAGGTTTCCTCACGATGTTTTCCTTCACCGTTTTAGCCAGTAGTGTTGTGAAAAATTGTACATAAATCTTTTTCATATTAACAATTAGAGGTACAAGCCGGCCGGTTTTGAACCCGCGACCTCCCGTACGGAAGGCAAGCGCTTCAACCACTCGGCCACCACGACTAAATTAATAAATAACAAGTAAATAATTCATCACGTTTTAATTCGAATTGTAGCACGTGTATGTTGATACGTTCCTTCAAATAGACGTAAAGATAACGGTCACTTCGCACAATAGTCGACTGATACGTGACAATTAAGTTATTTATAACGTAACTTAAGTTGTGTAAAGTTATTACGAAACCATTTTCCGTGTTGAAAACGATTGAGCGATAATGAAAGGCTTGATTTTGATGTTGACAAATTGAGTGTTGGTTACGATTTTAGACGTGAAATTAAATGATGGACAAAAATTTTTTTTGAGGAAACAATCAAGTCTGGCTATAGCGATTTTAGCATAACTTTAGTAGAGTTTACTCAATGCAAGCCAATAAAAATTACAATGTACAAAAGCAACAATGAAACAAATTTATTTATTGTTATAAATTGTGATTACTGCATGGTAATTAAATGGAAATTATTATACTCTTATACAGATTTAGATTTTATAAATACTTCCATGCATTTTCAACGGGTTCTTACCACGATATTTAATTAACTGAGTTGTCTCGATGTTAGTGGTACTACCCAAAAGCGAACGAGAAAGAGGGTAAACAGATTTGTTTGCTCTTAAAATCGACCCGCAGTATCCAGTCTTCTCGTGATCATGACGTTTGCAACAACGTTGAAGTATTAAGAAAACTCAATTAATTAAATATTGTGGTAAGAACCCGTTGAAAATGCATCAAAGTATTATAGAAAACCGCGAGTGTCTGAATAAGTTAGATTTTATATTTTAATATTGTATTCTGAACAAATAATTAGAAGTGTTATAGTCAGTCTCTGATAGTAGATATTGAACCAAAAGTTTTTTCATATTAAGTCAAATACATAAATATTATTTTGATGCTAAAATATTATAGATTCATGAACATTATTACATGTACAAATTAAGTTAAACACGTTTCTGTGCTTTATCATTTTATAAGTTAAAGATAAAAGTATTTAATATATCATATTATCAGTTTTATTGAAGTTAATATCTTATGCTAGATAAAACATGTTCTATATGATTACTATTGATTGACAAGTTGTATTAGGTAATTAAAAATAGAGATAATTTAACCCTTTTATTGATGGTGGCAATATGTGTGCCACCAATATTTTAATTATTTTTTTCATTTTGTAGCATCAATACTTTAAAACTTAGTGATGCTGCGTTAAACGGAACATATTGTTGGTGTGAAAAATTTATTAATAATTAAAAAAAAAAAAAAAAATTTTCTTTCTTAAATAAAAGTTATTACCTACAATAAACCCAAAAAACGAGTTTTTATTTTTCCGAGACACAAAATTGCTTCTACCAGTTAGGGTTAAAAGATTATAGGAGTGTTTAGACAGTGTCTTGTCAAAAAATTTAATCTTCTATGTCTTCAAAATAGTACTAAACCGGCAAAATTTAATAAGAACTTTGGCAAGAATTTTCAGTTGATTTTTCACTTATTCTTCAACGAGCAAGTTTATCTTCTGCAAATCAACTAATAGAGCTTATTTTACATGTAAATTATTATAGATAATCTGTTATAATCTAATTATAACAAACATCCTTGACCACTAAGCTTAACATGGCACTGCAGAGGTCCTTGAGCAATAGTACCTACCCCATGCTATAAGTGATATTTTCTTTCTGTAAGCAATATGAGGAGTATAAACAGAGTTTTAAGGTTTCATAGCTCATAATTACTCATTAATCTTTCTTATTCAAAAGAAGTCTTAGTGTGCATAGATTTGAAGATATACAATAAAGTTAGTCACCCAAAATAGAAGTGTTTAACTTACTTTTATAACAGCTTACAATACTACCGTACTATTTTTTTTTATTATAGCAAATTTATACATTTTCTTACCTCCGGAGGCTCAATAGCTCTCTCCACAGCCTCGCTCATAATAAAGAAGGCGATAAATAACAGAAATAATCCATTAACAAAACCAGCTAAAACTTCAGCCCTTGCGTAGCCATATGAGAACCTCTCGTTGGACCTCCATTTTGAGACGAGTGACGCAGCCAGCCCTGCCACGAGACCCGTGCAGTCGAAAAACATGTGAAACGCATCTGATATTAAACCTGAAATAAGAAATTGGTTTTTAAATGTATGTCTTGTGATTATTAGAATAGAGTTCAAAATTACTTTTTTCTTTTAAATACATGAAATTTTTTGTAGGCTTTTAAGTTATGACAATTATGTAGTGTTCTTAAGGATTTAAGGATAGCTAGTAGCACAAAGCTGGAGTAGTATGATATTTGATAGTAGACACATACAGATAGATTCTGGTCATAAAATAGTTTGTTAAATATAAGTTTAATAATTAATTAAAGCTGATGACTAATCAAGCATCAAGATGTTTAAACTGACACTCTTTTAAATTCGATTACAACCAATTTTATTTACTAACAGAAAAATATTAAAAAGCTTACCTAAGCTGTTCGTCCATACTCCGTAAAATAGTTCTACGAAGGCAAATGACAAATTCAGCAATAAAAATAAGAATAAATTCCTAGAATTTTTATCTGAATAGATTAACCGTAACCAATTTTGGAATTTTTCTCTGATTCCTGTGATCGGCCCGCGGGATGGCTTGGTATCCTTCTGCGTGAGAGGTAACATCGTATCTTGAATGCTGTATCGTCTAATACCTCACGTCATTTCATATCGATTCACACTAAATTACAAATATTGGAGAATACACTGTATACGTGTACCCCAAGATCGGTACTTAACCTCGCGATAATTATGCTAAAAACACACGAACTAATATTCTTTTAGCGAAAAGTGATGTTTATTATAAGGTGGAATTAAATTAATAAGACATTCAGGTGAGAATAGACATGCTTTATGAATATTTTCATTTAAATTTACAAAATTTAGCGACAAAATTCAAAATCTAGTGCATGTCTTGACACTCTTTTTCGAAATGTCACGCTAATGACAGAATTGAATTGACAGATGATAAGAAATTGTTACGTCAGACATAATAGTTTTCGAAAATAGTAGCAAAGATGCTTAAATTTTACAGTCTTTTTTAAATTGCATTTTGAAAAATGGTTAAATAATCTTAACGTAAAACTAGTAATTGGCAGTATTTTCCTATTTAAACAAAATTCACAAAATTTTCCATATGTATTTAAATTTCTCTTTAAATCAGAATCTGTATCTTATGAAGAAAGTAAATTTCTAATTCATATGTCTATAGATAAATTTTCTTTCTTCACGTTTAAACACGTTTAAATGATGCATAAAATAACGCTACAACAGTTCTATATTTTTTCGTATTTTTTTGTTTATTTAATGAATTGCAAAAATTTAATACTTTAAAGTTTTTGTTGTATTTGCTCATGAAAATGAAAAATGTAACCTGCTGTTGATTGTCTATAGAACAAACACTGAGAGGAACGTGATTGGTCAATATTAAAAACACGAAAATTTTAACCAATGAAATTCCAGAATTTCGTTGCTCAACAATGATGGACAAAGAATTTGAAAGAACACTTTCACAATGAGTCATAGACTTTGAAGTTGACACTCGTTTCCGGAAAGACGACCTTATTGTCTATTCTTTTCATCTACATTGCCTATGGCGTTTAATTTAAAATTCATTATTTTTAATATTTTCTAGAAATATTAGTCGGATTGTGCATAATTTGAACATCTTTTATCCCAAAAATAATTTATAATTTTTTTTACCGAAAAAAGGTTTCCCTATTTAATTTCTAAAATTCTCCCGCCAACTTTTCAAATTTATTCGACCGGAAATTCGTCTATAGATGCGTTTGTTTCCGAAAAGTGAACGTTTCACGAGTCAACAGCAACGTTTTTCGAGAAGTTCTAAACGCTGTTTGTGGCAATTTTCTTTCATTTATTCGTTATTCAATGTTTTAAGTGATGAAATAACACGTTGTTAAGCGATTGATATTGATATTAGTGTTCATAGACGTAAATAAGTAATCGTCAGATTACGATAAGCTAATATGGGCGACGAAAGCCACCCGAAAACTCTCTACGTCGGTAATTTGGACCCGAGTGTCTCAGAAGTTTTCTTATGTACGTTATTCGGTCAAATAGGCGATGTAAAAGGTTGTAAGATTATACGGGAACCAGGAAATGATCCGTATGCGTTCCTCGAGTTTACGTGTCACACGGCGGCGGCGACAGCGCTGGCCGCCATGAACAAGCGAGTGGTCCTCGACAAAGAAATGAAGGTTAATTGGGCGACGAGTCCTGGCAACCAACCGAAGACCGACACTAGCAACCATCATCACATATTCGTTGGAGATCTTTCACCAGAAATCGAAACAAACATACTCCGAGAGGCCTTCGCTCCATTTGGTGAAATATCGAATTGTCGCATAGTACGTGACCCTCAGACGCTCAAATCGAAGGGGTATGCTTTTGTATCGTTTGTGAAGAAAGCTGACGCCGAAGCCGCCATACAAGCCATGAACGGTCAGTGGCTCGGCTCCAGATCCATCCGCACGAATTGGTCGACACGCAAACCGCCAGCAAAAGGTATAAACGAAGGAGCGCCTAGTAGTAAGAGAGTTAAACAGCCAACATTTGACGAGGTCTACAATCAGAGCTCACCAACAAACACGACAGTATACTGCGGAGGTTTCACTAGCAATATTATCACTGAAGATTTAATGCAGAACACATTCTCACATTTTGGTCAAATACAGGACGTCAGAGTGTTTAGAGATAAAGGATATGCATTCATTAGGTTTACGACCAAGGAGGCCGCAGCCCATGCCATAGAAGCTACACACAATACAGAAATTAGCGGTCATACAGTAAAATGTTTCTGGGGAAAAGAGAATGGAGGTGCTGAAAACCAGGTTTGTATTTCCATATATGAATATCTAAATTTCATTACATAATGTTTTTATCAGTACTATCTCGATGCTTTCACTTGGGAATCAAATATCACATTTGCCTAAATATTGTCGCAAACAATCATTGTACTGTCCTTTGACTAACTATCTATTATATCAGGAATATTTATCAATACATTATTTAAACTGCATCTACTTAAAATTTACCCAAACAAAGTGGATTTAATCATGAGTCATACATAACCTCCAGAAGTAACAAGTAACAAAAGAATTTCCAATATCAAATCGAAGGTTGGAAATTAACATGCTAATAATATACAAAAAACAGCTGTTGTTTGCAACTGTTGCAGGGTCTGTCAATGATTTAACCAATTTAAATAGTTAAAAATCAAAATTTTAAAACAATGAAAAATACCATGCTCATATTCAACATGTATTTTGTCTATTTTTAACATCAGTTCATGAATAAATTTGTGAATTATCTAAAGAATGGTGAAAGTTTTCATTTGAATACTAAATAAACTTGTTTCTAAAAGCATTTTTTATGAATTTAATAACAACATGATATGTAAGGCAATTTCTAATGTTAGAATAAGGAAAGTCAAGCTATTTTAATAATTATCCTTGTAACCTAGTAACATGGTGAAACATTGATAAAACAGCATTTACATAAAATCATGTTATCACAAAAAAAACTAAACTTTTGGTGATACCATAAAAAATCTATCAAATAGTATGCTATTTTTGCCATTGTATTGTATCAATTGGCAAGAACTAAACATTACCAAAATCAAAAATGGTTAGTCTTGATGGCATTGGTGATAAATTATTTAGAAATTACACAGTGGAGTCTTACAGAGATTCTCTGTCGCTTTTAAGATTTAAATTTTAAACTGAAGACTAAAATTTTAGGTAATTATTTTGTACTGTTTAGAGCACAGTGAATCAAAGATAAAAAAATTACATTTGCTGAAACAAAGAATTTAATAGTTTCGAAGTCTGCAAGAGAAATCAGGTCATTGCCATCAGATAAATACAGTACTTCAGACGTTAACTCGACTTGATTTGACTAAGAATGATAAACACTGATTTGTTTACATTTGCGGAGTCATTGTACTTTACTTTTTATTAACATTCAGCAATTACTAAAAAAACTTTCAATGTGTAGTCATGTAGTTTGATACAACATGCTACATATTTTGGAAGCAAAACACCTGTTGATTATGAATGGTATAACATGATTTATGTGAAGTTTTTCTGTATATTAATTAATGTAAAAATATTTCAATTTGACGATGAAAGATTTTAGGAAGTGTTCAAGATATTAGTTTTTCAACTAACAATTGCAGTTTACTTCTTATGTGTTTCTAAAACCATTTTATTTGTGAATAATGTGTCTGTTCGTAACTTTGTCCATTTGTAGTAACTTTGGCCCGCAGGTTCGTCACACGGGAGACTCAAACGGCACGGGCCCAGATCAGGTTAAATATTTGAGTTTACGTATTGTATGTCAGTGGATAAATTCTAAAACAATATCGTATTTAGATTTTTTTTCGTTGTACCACAAGGGAGGAAGGGCTTTTGAGTTTGAGGGTTCTGTAGAAATAAAATAAGTAATTTTTAAACAAACCCTTTTTAGTGCATGATTTTCAAATGATTCTAAAGTCGTTCTGCCCTTGGTATCTTAGTGTATTTGTGTATTTTATATAGTTTTTTTTTTTATTTATTTTTAAAGTGTATGACTGTAATTTTTTGTTGTTGTTTTTTCAGAGCGGGAATAACTCTTCGGCGTCGGCTCCCCCAGCGATGGGTGGTCAGTCTCAGTACCCTTACCCATACCAACAAGGAATGGGGTATTGGTATGCCCAGGTAAATATTGGTGGCCTTAAATGGCTGGAGCAAGTAAAAATTGCCAACACTGATTTCTGTGTGGTCTAATTTTCCTTATAAAATTTGACCATTGAAAAACCATTGTTCTACCAAATTAATTAAAACTATACTTATGTACTTGGGGATTATTTTGAAAAAAAAAAGCAGTATTTCAAGGATATTTATTTTATTTTGCAAGATAATTATAATCTAAATAATCATAAATTTGGCATAATCATGAAGGCCAAGGGCCAAATTTACAAGGTTGTCGATGTTTTTCTGTGAAAACCATTTGATTAATAATTTAAATTCCCAAAACAAAATCCTTGTGAACCAAAAGAGTAGAATGATTCGCTTTTAAACTAGTTCGGATATTCAATATCATTGATTTGATCAACTCGTTTGTGTATGTCAAACGTCACTAGATGGTGCTACTGTAACGCTTGCTTGGAGTTAGTTCAAACTACATTACTTAACCACTCAACTGGGAACGTCACTATTCGCTAGATGGCGAAACTGGGGACTTTGTTCGGAATCAATACCGTGTTTGAGCCCCTTTTTAAAAACATTTTTTTCCAATAATTTTTAATTAAACCTTATATATTTGTAAATCTTTATTACTAAACGACGCTGTATTGCATTTTCAGGAAAAATATAGTATCTCCGTAAAATATGAGACGATTAAAAAATGTAAACAAAACAAGTTTTAGAACTGTGCTCAATTTTGGCTCCTGCCACAGACTTGGCAAAAGTAAACAAACCAATTTGGTTGCCGATCCCAGTTGAGTGGTTAAATAACTAGATGTTTTATCAATAAAATTTTAAACAAAATATAAAACAAACTGAAGGTTTAGAAATACTATTTTGACTTCAACTACAGTGTTTTAAATTGCGATCTAAAATTTACTATCTCCTTAAAATATGGGACGATAATAAAATGTAAATAAAACTTTTAGTACTAAAGTCACATTGTGATAAATTTTGGGCTACTATACTTGGCATAAATAAACAAACCAATTTTGGTGCCCAGTTAAAATGTTTTTCGCAACTTTAAACTTAAAAATGTCGTGTACCATGCTACGCGCGGAACTAACTTCGATTTGCATATTGCGAAACGGTCGTAAAACTCTAAAGAATTTTAATTTTCTTTCCTTTGTAAAACTGACGAAGAAAGTTATTCGTCGATTTTGAAGACAAAAGACTACTTGTGTTGTCACGGTACATAGCGTGCTAAGAAATTTCTACATGCATGCTCTGAAGTTTAAATTAAATAATTTCAACAATACATTTTAGTAGATTAAATACGGAAAGCGAAAGTAACAAAGAATGGTCGATTTTATCGCTAAAAAGTAATTTTCTGCTACACTTGACATAGATTAGGAACCTTTATGATAAAAGGCATGAGTATGCGTCGTTAGAAAATAAATCTATATTCAACACATACGAAAAGGACAACAAAACAATGATTACCTTAAAATACATTTTATTTATCATAGTTATTTAAAAGCAAAGGAATATATTTCACACAATTCAACAAAATTTCCACGCAATGTCATTATTCTATTGCTTAAGAATGAAATATTTAAAATCTTTCGCTTTCCTCAAAGTAACTTTTGATGAGACATGGTACGACTTACGTACAATTAAACGAAGAAGGAAAATTACGAAAAATTAACTAAAATGAAGTCATTTGACGCTGGTAAACAGTGGCGTTTGGTCCTAGTGACTTATGAAATTCGATTCAAAATAACAACAATTTTTATAATTTACATGCATGCAAGCCAAAAGCGATCAAATTAGTGGGATGTAAAGCAAACAACTCAAACCTTCTGAATACCAAAAATGAACAGTCGTACAACGTCACTAGACACGCCAATTTTGGTCATCATTTAAGTGGAACACGGCCCACAAGAGGCGCTTTAGCATAATAATTGTGCGTTGGGTATAATTTCTAGGGTTACCCTGCATTACAGGGCTACATGGCGCCGGGGTATTACCAGCAGTACGCAGCCGCATACAGCAACCCGCAGGCAGCCGCTGCAGGTAAATATTACCACCGAATTTGGGTAAAAAAGGGGGTGGTAAGGGAAATGCTTTATGGGTCATTGTGCAATTTTGTCTATCATGTAACAAAATTTACAATTTTATTACTTAAAGTTCGGCCGTTCAGAGAATGCGTTCCTGACACCTATCAGTTAGTCAAAAAAATATTGTTTACCAAGTTATTTGACACTCAGTTTGGCACAAAATTATAACATTCATTGATTATTGATATAGTAATGGTGTTTTAATACTCATCGATTGTTAAAACGGTAAACAACCAGCAAAAATAATTTTATCGTAACTGCCATTACAAAGTTACGTGTCAGGAACGCATTCTCTGAACGGCCGAACTATAGGTAAAATTTTGGTGTTTCGTTTTGAAGTATTTGCTATTTTTACCCTTTTTTGTAACAGAATCATTACAGTAGAGTATATTAATATGCTTGGTGAAAGGTAAAATATGACATATTGAAGGAGGATGATATAAGTTCTTGGAATCTAACCCAATTATAGTATATTTTTGGAATGAAGTTCCTTATGGCGCGTTATCGAAAGGGGGCTAGACGGAAATTCTTATGAAAAAGTTGTCACGACACTTTTTTGTTTTAGATGATTATAGCTAGATGGCGCTGTGATTAAAATTTTATAACTTAAAAAAATAAAATTTTATTACGATTCCCTCACTAATTAATCGAAAGGAACTTCGTTCCATCCGGGTGTCCCTCGACACCTCTCAATTTTTTTTAAGTATGGACAGTATATTATTAGTATCGTTGAAGCGTACTTAGTAGTAAAAAAAATCCTTTTACTTTATGAATACTAAGTCCTTCGATATGTTCTTTTACCAAACACCTTACAAGAGGAAATCTGAGTCGAATACTGAAACGCATCTCAATATTTTAATTGCTATTTAAACTTGGGCAACATAAACATGACTAACAGTCCATCTAAAATAGGCATAGCTTTCTCAAAATACCGTACAGGTAACATAAAATTCTAATGACATAAAATTAGTTCTGCAGTCTTAGATTTGAGAAACTTTTTAGTATCGGCTCTTGAATGGCTTAGTATACTCACTGTTCACGTTTAGTAAAAATAATGCACCTTCATAATAGGTTGTCAAATATCTCCCTTCCGCTTTTTTGCTCTTTATTCAATGCTTTTTAAAAAGTGTCCAAACTAATCATGCATAGCGTCGTTTTGTAGATTATGTCAAGACCTTTCAAATTATGTATAGTATTGCCAGATATGAGCTCTGTAGCGCGTTGTACATAGCAGCGAAATTCAAAAGACAAAAAGGCGGAAGGGACATATTTGATAACCTACAATTAATTAATTATTACAATTTTTAAATAAAACTTCCCAATGCTTTAACGCTTGCATTCGTCCAAAGCATTCAACAGACTTTTGCTTTGGTCTTGTATCAGAAATGCACGATAGACGAATAGGGGTATTCACAAAACCTAGTAAAGATTTACTTAAAAGTTTCTTTTGTAAATTTACCTCTTGATATGCGCGTTAAATAGCGTCTTATTGTTTTTCATCAAAAATTTAATCGAATGATAGTCGTTGCGATTGTGAATAGTCCTAGAGATAAATCTTAAATTTTGAATACGAGAATTAATAATTGGTGCATTCTGTAGAGTACTAATACTTAGTTCAGAGTTTATAAGCTTTTTCCGAAATGCCGTTTTCCCTACTGTGTTTTTCTGCACAGTTAAAGCCTATAGTATTGTGTTAATCTGCACAAAAATATTTGCAAATGAATACGTTTTTATGCAACGTCTTTAAACCTCATGCCTGTTTGCGCACTTAGTTTTCGATAATGGCCACATTTTCATTGGTATGCCATAGCGTAGGAATGCGAAGTGCATGTAAATATTAACTACTCAATTTTAGTTTGACTGACACAGGCTGTTTTAGCACTTAAATCATTACCTAATTTTTCCAAGTTCCCAAGGTGGCGGGGTCAGCTTGTCTTTGCGATCCTGGGCGCGCGCATGTTTAATAAACGGGCCTCAACGAATTCTTCTGGGTTCGCTTCAGTTTATATTGTATCAACCAATGCAAATTCAAACTGAATGCGTTAAGGCTCGATAAGATTGTCAGCAATGTTTCGCGTTTTGTGGATACATCTTAATGATTAATATTGTTTGTAAATTTCAGCGGGATACCGCATGGGTATGGGTGGTAACGGAGGCGGGGGTGCGGGGTGGGGCGGTCCTTCACCGCCGCTCATGTACGCGTCAGCCGCCATGCCCTCCGCGCAGTACCCCTCTCAGTAGCGACCCGCACACACACATATACACACACCGCACACACACACACACCCGCCCGCCCGCACTGCAGTGTCTATAACAGCAATACCTCGAAGACTGTCTAATGTGTAAACAATGTTATAAAACTAGTCAGTTCTTGTCGGCTTAGCGCACCTCGGCTGCGATGAACGTGGCTAAGCTACTGACTACAAGGAGTATTTGACTTGAAGGAGCGCATTGACCCGGTTGATCAGTCGCAGTGGCAGGTGATCGCAGCTGAGGTGTGCGGAGTGCATATTGCAGTGTAGCAGCCGCCTGACTTGCGGCGTACGGATTTCGCAATGAGACTATTATATCCGTGAATTAGAGATCGCTAGAAGTCGATTTGTGAAAGTATTCGTCAACTGATGACGTGCCGGCCCCCGCTATGGAGCCGAGATCATAGATAGGACAAAATTATAATTTTTTAAAGAAGTTTTACTAGGGGTTCTGTCGCGTGTGTGGACCTCCTGTATATATATTTATTGTGGCCGGCCGATGAGCCGAGCCGGACTACCAGACCGAGAATCGCATATTTATATTATGTTCACCGTAAGTTGTTTTGTTTGACCTGAATTGTTATGATTTATTGTAATGGCAAACTGATATGTCAATAAAGAAGTGGGTCTGGGAATGGATGTTTGATTTGACGTAATCTTAGTACGGTCGTCGACGTTTAAGTTGGCAATAGACATAGCGCAGAAGCCATATTTGGGGTCTTATAGGGATTAATACAGGGAAAGATATCAAGCCCTTCTGAGCTTGTGATTTGTTGTTTTATCATCCTTTTCCCGCGCTGTTTGGTTGTCTAATCGACCCTCGTCTGATCGTTGCTGAACCATTGCCAAGTTAAATGCCGATAATTATAATATTAATTAAAAGTGTATTATGTTTTGGGTCCAAATTTTATAGTGCCGGTGATTTCTACGTACAATGGCCGAATTGAGAGAAATTGTAAATTCTTTATTCTAAAAGTCGTTTGTAAAAGGAGAAATAAATAATTTAAGTTACATATTTTTACTTGGTGTTGTATTATTCATGAAATTTTGATCCCTCTCATAATCCCTGAAAAGAAAATTAACTGAAGTATTTTTAATATTTTTAAGTAATCATAATTCTGATATACCATAGTAGTAGCCCAGTAGTAGAAAATTTATGTAATTTATAAGGAAATTCTTAGACAAGACTTAAAATGATGAGTAGGCTGGATTAAAAAAATGTAGGTACATCGCACAAGTTGCCACACAAACTGACGTTAGCGGGTAGAAGGGATGTGTATGCGAGTGGTTCCAATCTCTAAGTAAAGGCTAAAAACTAAAAAAAAAAGGAATCGCCATGGTTAAAAATTTATAAGGGGGATGATGCCAAAATCAAAAAGAAATATCTGGTAGGTCCAAGTCTGCCCCTAGGTAAACGTAGGTATACGATAACGCTACAAAATAAAAATTAACAAGTACACTTCGTATAACCACTCAACTGGGATCGGCAACCAAATTGGTTTGTTTACTTTTGCCAAGTCTGTGGCAGGAGCCAGAATTGAGCACAGCTGTTCTAAAACTTGTTTTGTTTACATTTTTTAATCGTCTCATATTTTACGGAGATTATATATTTTCGATGAAATGCAATACAGCGTCGTTTAGTAATAAAGACTTAGAAAAAAATAAGGTTTAATTAAAAATTATTGGAAAAAAATGTTTTTAAAAAGAGGCTCAAACACGGTAGTGATTCCGAACGAAGTCCGCAGTTTCGCCATCTAGCGACTAGTGACGTTCTCAGTTGAGTGGATATGTTCAATATTTTTTATCATCTACATCAACCTAACGATTAGACTTAGGAGTAATTGACGGTGGTTACTGTTGCTCAAATACGCGTTGGGTTCGAAGTCAAGGTTACAATGTATACTACAACACAAGAGGCTAAAAACTGAAAAAAAAAACATCGCGTGGAAAACAGCATATTGGAAAAGTATTCCAAAATCTTTCGAAGACAAGTGAAGTAGGGACTTCTGGTGCCAGCTGAGTAAGCGTGGCCTATGCCTGATTAGCCTGATCGTTTTACTGAGGAGACCTTACCCCAGCTGCGGGCAGCAATAGGTCGTTACAGTGCAGTCAACTACAGTAACTGTATTTTGACTGTCGTTACTAAATGAAGGTCATACGACATGTTTTGGTGTTATTGAAGCACTAGACCTGAAGGTGGACTATAGGTCACTCAAGCGTATAACGTCTAGAACTAGAATACATTATCCTACTCAAAGTGGCGTTCTATATTTATTGCAACTCCTGTAGGCGACTGAATGTTAATGAACATTATAAAGGCAAAGGTACTAGCGACTAAAGCGTCACCTATAGTTTTATTAAAATTGATTAAAACCTCTTTTGTAAAATAATGATAAAAAATAATAATAAAAAAAAATGTAAGATTTATGTTGGCGCGCTTTTTTTAAATTTCGAATTGGTGAACATTGTAAAAAATCAGATTGTCTTATATTTTTTGCTCTTAAGTTTTTTTGTTTTTATTAAAATTCTTGTTCTGAAGTTTTCTTTGCACTGGCAGCCTTTGATTTCCTACAACTCCTTTTTGTAAACAGATTCTGTAG
This sequence comes from Trilocha varians, assembly GCA_030269945.2. NCBI lineage: Eukaryota > Metazoa > Arthropoda > Insecta > Lepidoptera > Bombycidae > Trilocha > Trilocha varians. Next base: position 8,766,482 of record AP028273.1, on the reverse strand, counting down.
TTAATTTTGTACTGATACATAAGAATTATTGTTACCTACAGTAGATTTGTTTGTAATGGGGATGTTGAGAATACCGATTTTTAAACATTTGCGACATCTCGAATATTCGATACATCTCTAGTTTGTGGTAAACTGTAGGTTTCGTTCTGAAAAAGCACAGTTTAGAGTTATTGATAATGTCCCAAGAGGTCTAACGCGACTTAGTTAAGACTTCAACGCCTTTGTTTTGAGCACAGAGGTGTTTTAATTTTAATAAAGTATATGTGCAAGAAGGGACCATATTTTGTTTTGGCGATGAAATTAAAATCCAAACATTGTATAATCTTCGCAAGAACACGTACTGTTTACATTAACTTCCTGTTTGCCTCAATTTTCTTCTAAATGCGTAATTGCTTTTGTTCAAATAAATTCAAATTGCTCCACGTAAATAACTATAGTACCTAAGGTAGGTACAGTTGTTTGCTTCTTCATTACGTGTTCAAAAGAATTTAGACAATGAATCAAATGTTCTTGAAAGTACGATTTTACAAAACAAACATGAATTAGCTTAGTGATTTCTACACCTACTACAGACAGCCCACTCGGGATGACAGTGGGTTGTCTCTCTCACTGTTACTCTTTGAGAGTGCTGAAATATTCACCTTCCGCGGAATGATTTCTTAGTACAGATCGTTCTAAAATTAAACATGTTTAATGCATTCCTTTCTTATTTAATTATCCTTCACCCACTTGCTTGTATTAAACACGTATTTTAATAATTTGATTTGAAGCCGGGAGGGTTTTCAATAGTGACGCGAAAATTGCAATGACAGTGATCTAAAAATAAAGAGGGACGCGGACGGCGCGGCGTCTCGGGCGTCGCGGCGCTCGGCAGCGGCTTCAGTCGAGCAGTAGCCGTCGCGAGTGATACCCGAACGATATATACAAGCAGTAACCATGGTGTACGAGAGTGACTTCTACACGACCCGCAGGCCGTACAGGTCCAACTACAGCGTGACGGTGAGTAGGCGTCGCCGCCCCTAACCTACCGACTACCGACCGTGCCTTCCATACCCCGGGAGCCGGACGCCCCTCGCACCAACTCGACCCTCGTTATAATCCTCAGACAAGTCGCCCCAGCTACTTAGGCGTACTCCATTTCTCGTTTTGTTTAGCCGTGTCACTCGTGTCCGTTCACGTGACAGTTGTCTTCCCAAGTTAATACTTGACTCCGTTTTAGAGTTCGCTTGTAAACAAGATTGCTTACGTTAAGAGAGCGAGTCTGACCTCGACTGTGTCGTCCTAGTCCACTCTGGACGTTCTTGCGCCGTGCAAGTGGGTCGTTTCGCGTCGAGGCGCAGAGTCGGAAAATTGAGCCACCGAGCGCGCCAAATATAGCCGCGGCTGGAGTCGCGCTCGGCCGACTAACGGGAATTCTCCGCTTGCAGCGGCCGACGCTCGGGGACTGGGAGAAGGTGCCGTTCGTGCCGCGACCGAGCCTCGTGCCCGACCCGGTGACAGCCTACGGGCGCCGCACCAAGCCCGGCGTGCGCGCCTCCGTGCTGGACCCCGTCACCAAACAGAACATCGCGCCCAAACCGGAGTCCAAGCTGTTGCCGCTCGCGCCCTACGTGTCCCCGCGTGAACAGACGCGCGCTCGAGTGCTGGCCACGGTGGGACAGCGCGAGCGCTCCTTCGAGGCGGACCCGCTAGGCACGCCGCGCGATCACATGGACGTGGTGCTGGCCTCGGCGCACGGTCGCCCGCTGCACGCGGCGCATCGCCACGTCTTCTACAGCAACTACGCCAGTTACTGAGGGGCCGCGCAGGCATGCAGAGGCAGAGTCGTTCGTTGTCGTGTGTCGCTTTCGCTCGCTAGAGTAGGTAATCGGTCGGGTCGGTGCGAGGAGGGCGGGCGGCGTTGGGACGGCGACTTAGGAAGACGCATGTTGCAGACGCCGCGACACTACGTGGTGGTGGACCGCGACCCCGTGGTGCCACGACGCGCAGAGGAGCAGTACTCGTACTCGTACTCGAGCACGAGCGAGCGTTCGACGGGCAGCGGCCTCCCGCAGAGGAGTACATACAGCAACACGGTGGAGCGGCGCACCGGCAGCGGCCCCGGCGGCTACTCGTACAGCAGCGAGCGCACCAGCAACCTGGGCGGGCCCGGCGGCTACTCCTACTCGTCGACCTCCACCGGCCGCCTGCCCTACGGCACCAACTACCGCCACTACTCTTACCGCGTGTAGCGTCCCGGCTCCCGACCAGCCCCAACCCTTCCTAACTCCTAACCCCGTCCCGACCGCCCCTCGTAACTACCTAATCAGTATTCGCTGTAACGCAATGTGATCGCTCTACTTTAATAACGACAAGTAGACGTGGATCAAGCTTTTTATGTTATTTATTATAGTTAAAATTATTTATACTTTTTAAATGTGATTAGACTGAATTTTTAATAAAGCTTGCGTCTTTCTAATATTCCTTTTTCTTTGTGTTTCTTCCTGACTTCAGACAGATCGATGATGAGCTCGATCTTTGTTACTAACAAAAACTATTCTAAAGATTTTGTTGACATATCTGTTTTGATAAATACAATTAACATATCTAAATTTAAATAAAGATAAATTGATTCAAATTATAAGTAGAAGTAATTTGATAAAAATCAAAGATATTTTGGCTCTTACAATTGAATTCCTGAATGAGGGATGTAGTTTTGAAATTACTGGTAAAACTTCAGGTCAAACTTATACACAACAACAAGTACAACTGAATATTTACAATTTACCTCCAAATAATACAAACGAATAGAAGAGTTCACTCAACTCTATAGAACGTAGGGTGAATCGCCCAATTACTGTCACGACACAAGCTCGATACTTTAGCACACTGTAGCTGTACGAATGGACATTTTCCCAGCAGCCTCTGTCATCTGTGTACTACCTATCGTCACTGCTCCCGTACTATCATGTTCCGTACATCGACTACGTACCAAGGCTCTCGCAGGTGAGTATCCTGGATGCTTGTCAATCAATCGGCAGATGTACATAGTCATGCATTGCTGTAGAAATCTGCTGTATCGAGCACCACTGGATCCACGCATTACAGGCACTGTGCTTTCAGCAAAATCAGCACGATATCCTGCATGGAAACTCATGCATTCATCTGCTCATGAATCGTGGTTAAGATGGTTAAAGTACTGATTTTAGGGACTATTTTAAGCTGATTTATTGAGAGTTTAATCAGACATTAGGATTTAATTGGGAGGCAGTTAAACCAATTTACGAGTAACATGAAACGTAATTATTAGGTACTGTGTACTGACTGTCTAATAAAATAAGTATTATATCAATTTGATTCAGGCACGTAGTTTTTCCTTTAAAATAGTAGAATTATTTTTCCGAACAACAAGAATAGGAAACATTGTGAGTTATTCTCATTCTGCAGTGGTCTATGACTTCAAGGGTGTCCAAGTTTAGCCATCTCTTTCTAATTTTCTTAAGTCATCAAGAATACTGTTTAGGTACTCTATGTGCTACATAATAATAAATAAATAAAATAGCCTTTTATTCAGAATCTACATGTAGAATTGTTTAACATTTTGTAATCCTAATAATATAAACTTAACCTAGTATTTGTTTTTTGTAACCCTTTGTAGATCCGTTTGCAAATTGGCAAAGGCCTCCTCCAACTTTTTCCATTCCTTCCTTTCCTGTGCTACCCTGTTCAACATAACTCCAACTACCTTCCTTATGTCCTCGTCCCATCTCTTAATCTGTCTTCCTCTCTTTCTTTTTCCTTCTCTAGGATACCATCTGTGTTCATAATACACGTTTAAAGTTTTACACAAATGACGCATCGGCTTTTGATGAGATAAAAAGTCGTTACTTAATTCGGTTTTTAGGTCGAGAAGGTTAATTTTATATTGGAATCTGTTATATTTTTTTTAATAGAATGTTAATGTTCTTTTTATTGATATTACTAAGGATGATCTTGTGGACCATCTGGTGATGACTATAGCCAAGAATAATAAGTAATTTTATTAAGACCAATTTGTTGTAGGCCTTTGATAGATATTGTCGTGTTGTGTCGAATGATTTGTTATACCTATAGGTAACAAAAATGTACCAAAATGTGCCGCAGGAAAATAAAAAAGTTCTCGAAGGGATGGCAGGTTGAGTGCAAACATGTTGGTTATCATGAATGAATGATAGTTTCGAGTGGTTTCTTCGACGCTTCGAAATTAATATTGTAGGTAAAACTAGATGCTCATCGCCTGCTTAGACAAATTAATAAATAATTTTTGCATTACATATTATATCAGAAAATAAAATAAATATATTTTATGGCATATGCATCACTAAAATTAGATACTAAGAGTCAGCAAAAGTGTACATTCTACATAGTTTCATAAATGTGTGTACATTCTACATAGTTTATAAATATATTAGTTAGCGTGTATTTGGCACGACCAGTAAATTAGAAATAAGTAGGTACCAACTTAGTAACACAAAATAATAAAGAGCCGTACACATACGCACTCACGTGTTCAAATGAAGTCTAATATATTAAGTACCTAATCCAAATCTGTAAATATTGAAATCAAAAACCCGAAAATTCCATCTCTTATTATTTCAAAATGATATTAGTTTATTTTAAAATAGACAGTATAGCTTATGATACAATAAACATTGCCAAATTACGACGTAAACCAATAGTATCTCAGGTCACTGAACTTTTGAGTGTTGCGAATTTTCACTTGAACTCATAAATCTTACCGTTCTGTATTGACTAGATAGTTCAACCTTCAAGAGCTTTAAACTAGATTCTATCCGAGCAGTCTCAATATAAAATTAGGTTTTTCTAGTACTAATTTCTAACAATTAGGTTTGAATCGATTCTCTGAGCTATGTTATTTCAAACCAAGATTTTTTTAGAAAATAAGCCTGATAGTCATGGATACTACCTATATTATACTAGTAACTCGTGTAGGGAAAATATCCTTACAAAGGGGCTGCAGATACTTCTTTATTGTGTTTGCTCGATATTTACAAAGTGTACATAGTACATAGTAGCATTTCTGATTGTCATGTTGGTACCTGTAAGTTGCAGTTTTTGCAATGAAAATTATAGTCATTTTCGAATAACATACATAGACGTTCCTGTATTTGTACCTAGATTGATTTGTAGGTCCACACTGGATTGAAGTATTGACTACCTAGGTACTTGCCATGAAGCAAAATTAAACGGTATTCGAAAGATTTAGTACCTACAATGATATTGAGTAGGTACCTATTTGCCTCGAATGGAAATAATTATATATTATGTAGATAACATACCTTTAGTAAAGACTAGCTTTTGCCCGCGACTTCGTTCGCGTGGACTTCAGGTTCGTCCCGTATTATCAAAAATTGTAGCCTATGTGTTATTCTGATGTATAAGCTATATTGTGGTAAAGTTTCATTCAAATCCATTCAGTAGATTTTACATGAAAGAGTAACAAACATCCATACATCCATACTTACAAACTTTCGCCTTTATAATATTATTATGATGTACTGTGAAAAGACTTATATATTAAAAAGTTCATTATTTTCAAACAGGTTTTATATGTTTGTAATCCAATATAATTAAGAATAACGTAATAATCAGCGCTCTGTTTTAGAACATCGCAATTGTTCTCTGGCTTTGTGCCAATATGTAGCGATCATCGTAGAACAGATGGAATATTTCGTTTCTTTTTACTGTTAAACTCGTATGTGATTAGCAATTTAGTTTTATCTATTCTAATTTAAAGTTTAATTGTTTAAATCTGTTGGGTAATAATTAATTCATGTCCTTGTCCTTATTGATTACTCAGCTCAGTCTGTAGATATAGCTACAGTGCCTAACTTATACATATTATAATAGGACCTAAATAAATACGTACTTTACTGTTTTTATTATTTTTCTGTTGTAAATATTATAATCGTTATAAAGTCAGACCTATTAAAATGTTTTTGAGTAGTTTTTTCAAACTGTCTATGGTTTTAGGCACCGATAATCGTCTTCGATGTACTTAGTATGATGGATCACGATGATTGAGATGGGTCCTAGGAATCCTAAGATGTCAATAGACTATTGGAAGAACAATCTTAATAATGCATTTTACACGATATAGACGTTTTTTAATTTCTGTGTTACCTAGATCAAGGTCATTCATAAAAATGAAAAGTTTAAGATCATGCTTTTTTATTTTTAGCGTTTCCATTCTCTAATTAAAAGTACCATAGATTTTATCGCTCCCTAAATTAATGTGTTTACTTTGAAACTAATCCAAGCTTTACCGGATATCCCTACAAAATGAGGGAAAAACAAAAGATTGAAAACGGCGGGAAATATTTTTGGCATGCGCTACAAGGCCACGTTCCCGCCCGCCCATTAAATTTTGTTTTCAATGCAAGACGTAGAATGTGTAACCGTGTTGTAACATGTTGTTAGTAGCATTATTTCATACCTACTATGTTCCAGAATGAGTTTCTTTTCAGTGTAATAAAAAGCTGTTTTCTATTCAATATCGAATCAGACTAGGTATATCGTACTAAATCTTAATTTGTCTCGATTTACATGTAATTTATGGTAACACCTCTGGCTAAATGAAGGAAATTATAGCCCAGAAACCTGTTTATTGACTTCATCATTTTTTTTCCTTCAGATCATTTTTGCCCCGTACCATTCCGATTTGGAATGGACTCCCATCCTCGGTGTTCCCGGAGCGCTATGACATGTCCCTCTTTAAACGAGGTTTAAAAAAGTCCTGTATCGGTAGGCGATAGATAACAGCCCCTCATTGCCCTGGCATTGCAGAGGTTCATGAGCGACGGTGACCGCTTACCATTAAGTGGCCCGTAGGCTCGTTTATCTATCAAGCAATAAAAAAAAACTCTTCTAAGATCCCTAACACGCATTAGGAAGCATTTAATAGTTGTACAGTACACTTTTAATTGCTTATATAGTTAGAAAGTATAAACAGAATTTAGTACCTACAGGTGCTTATGATTCCGAATATAATTTGCAATAAATTTACTTAACACATATGTATAATATTTCCAGAATCGTGTTGAAGCGCAAAATGTGCTAAATATAATCCGGCATGTGTGAATCACGCCGCCATTGAGACGGAGTGAGGTCCTTTCTAAAATAGCCCTATGATTTGGCATAATATCTTGCGTTGCATTCGTCTTTTTTGGTTTACGTTAATGTTAGAAAAGCGTAATAATCTATTTTTGTATGTAGTGTGTACTTGGTAAACCGCAGGAATGGGTGGGTAATTTTATCTACTCATCATCAAAGCACCTATATCATACTTAACGTGTTAGTATGTAGTATGTAGATGTAGGGACGCGATTGCATGCATGCACTTTTGATGCCAGCAGTAATATATAAGTGCAGTGCGTAGCGCGACTCCCCAGTCGTTCCGTATATTGTAAATATGTGAATTATCATAAGTAGGTACCTAAATATTTCGCTACAAGATCTATGGTTAAACAGAAAGAAGGTAAATTACCGCCACTAGGTAGTTCAGACATACCCACTATTACCTATCTACGACCGCATATTTGCCTCGATTTATTTATTAAACTTTATGCACATAAATGGTACAACGGCAGACTTAATGCCTAAGGCATTCTCTACCAGTCAACCAAAGGTGGAGTAGAGAAAACTATGGTAGGTGCTCAATTAAAGTTACTATAAAAATATATATAGTATAATAAAAAAAAGAATAGAGGTAAAATAAAGTGATATAATAGTGCGAGTGCTGTACAACAAATAGGTTTATTGTTACTATTTTATAATTTTGGACAGTGCTGTATTTGATGACTTATGGGAATAGGTATTTGCAGAAGACAATGAGTAAAATTGGCTCTCTTCCTAAAGATGACATAAAAATTATTGCGACCATCTTTCATCATTTATCATCAGTATAAATTTCAAACATTCTTCTACGAATCTACCTGCCTCATGAAGTGGGTACGAAATTGTAACAACTCTATTAGCATCTCAATGTTGTATCAATGCATTGCCTTTTTTAAAATGAATACATCGTTGAGGAGTATAAGTAAATAACTTGTCGTTAATTAATATGACATCTCAGGTTGATCTATACAATAAACAAGCATTTCTAATGGACTAGGTAAAATATCAATACATATAAATTATACAGGGTGATTTGTTAGAGAGGGCACATATTGCAGGAGGGTGTTCTAATACGGAATATTACAAAAAATAGGTAAAATTACATTTTTTTTTTAAATCTAAATTTGAACGAACTATCTCAAACATAAACAATTTCGGCGAAAAAAGTGTTAACTAACGACCTCTAGTGATCTCGCGCACCCCACACCTCTGCCACATCCATCAGCCGTCGAAAAACCATCATTTTGCAAGAATTTTCGATATTTTTAAGTTGCGATTACTAAGGCATTAAGCCATATTCTTTGATAATAATATTTTTACTGGTCATATATAACCATCAGCTACCATGACCTTCAATATGTACCCTCACTAAAAAATCACCCTGTATAGATATATTTTGAAAATCGTAGTTTTAGAAATATTTACTCCGGTGTGGCGTATTAAAACGCCTTTTTTAAGCGTCGCATGAACCCTGCAAGCTTTAGTTTGCAAAATCCGGTTTCGTAGGCTCGTAGGCCAAAAATTAACAAGAAACAAGACCCCGTGAACAAAAAAACTGCGTACTATAGTTTTAAACAAAAACTAGCTTTTAATCAACGTCCGATCTCCTTGGCTGAGTACATTTATTTGTAAATAAACTGAAAATCAAATAAAAGGGTCATTTCAACGCGTAGTTTCATCGGATCGGAATGTGTGAAGGTATTATGAAAGTCGTCTCAAATTATAACTCTCAGTATCGAAAATATCGTGTGGGTGTTTAAATATTTACGAGAAACAATTTTATTTGTAAACCAGACATTGAGATCATACTTTTTAGTATTTTTAGATTTGTTTTCATGTTTTTGCAATATTTTAATTTTATTTGCTACTTTGTGACGAATGATTTCCGTTGAGGAAGGAATAATTATTTGTTGAGAAAAAGTTTACAGTTATTTAGCAAAAATAACGCTAGTTAAGATTGGAAATGTAAAATAACTCAGCCACTTAATAACACTGATGAGAGGGGTAAACTATAAGTTTTTATTAGGTTCCACTTAATAGCATGTGGACTGTCAGTTTCTTCCACAAGAGAGGGAACTTATTTAGCATTCTTAAAATCCTCCAACTGTCATAAATAATTATTCTCTAAAAGCACTAATTTAAAAGTAAATTAAATGAAATTAATAACAAAACATTAAATATTTTTTTTTGCTTTTCCTTTAATTGCAACTTTAGTTGGCACATAGAACGTGCCTACACTCATTTCATAAACACAAATTAAACAGCTATTTTCAGAACGTAAACATTTTCCAAGGTTTGTATAAAATCATTGAAGAACATTAAATCATGTAAGCACATCAATCATTGGGTAGTTTACCCTATCAATATTAAATGTCAGAAATGTCAAAATGAATTATGATAGGGTAAGTAACCCAATGACGAACACCGAACACACACCTCTGATATTTTTTCCATAAAATCAATATAATAATTTACTTGTATACCTACAACCATTTTAACGACCACTTTTCATACAGTTCAACACATTTCAGTTAGGTAATATAAAAACTGTTTAGTAGTGTGAGTTATTCTTAAACTAATATTTTATTATATTCGTTTTTCTTATTTAATTCTAGACACTTTTTATTTACTAAACTCACACTACAGGTCTATTAAGTCGCCCCAATTTCAACAAACAACATAATTACAGGCTGAACTGATCTACCGGCCTACAACTAGGTCGGTAACTCGACTCGTTACATACCCTGAGCCTCCCCACCACATCCTGAGGGTCAGGGTACGTCCGTCCGTAGTTCTTCGTGAACTGGACAGGATCGCCTACAGAAAACGACCAGCGTTAGCCATCTCTGCTGTCGATGACTTCCTGCGCTCCGAGGCATCTAAGGTACGTAAAATTTTGTCGTGTTTTTTTAAATTTTCTGATGTTCATGAGTACTCTGAACGGCCGCCATCTTTTTTGGCCATAGGAAAAGAAGATGCCGTATCGTGTAGATGAATACAAAGTGGTGCCATTCAAGAGCGTGCTATACATATGTATTTGTGGTAAAAAGTTTTCAATATCGCGTCGTTAGGCCTATCTGACATAAAGTATACAAAAAAAATTTGATAAAACGTAGAAATCTATGAACCGACCAAAAGATTGGCGATATAGTTAAAATGACGAGGATAAGCTTTAAAAGCACTTCTAAATGCTCTGTATAACTCTACGTCTAAATTTAGTACCTATAAGCTGAACAGTTTGTTTGAACCATAGAATTATTACCTCGTTTGAACGCGCTAATCTCAGGATTCATTGGTCCGATTTTAAAAAATATATCAGGCTACCTATCCGATTGTGATGCAGACGAATTTTTGCGGATCAGCTAGTCGTTTAATAAGGATATAATCGGATAAATTTCAGAACTTCGAAGACGAGACACGTCGCATCCGCGCTGACACAGCTGCGTTGATCCACCGCGCCCGCTCAGTGGTACCTCGCGCTAAGTCTCTAGCTCCACTTGACACTATCTACTCGTAAGTAGACAAAAAGGCAACAATATTAAATACCATGGTCTTTTAATTTACCTACCAATGACGTAGTGTAGAATTGTAAAGAAGGAAGGCAATAGAAATATTTTTTGCTTTCTTATTGAATCGTTTGTCCCTTCGATTTTCCTAGGTCTGTTTTGTATATCGTAACTAAATAATGTACAAGGATTAAAAGAGAAGATAATACAAATAGGTTTGTATAGGAACTTCGCCACAGTCACTGTTACTTACTGTGTATGATAAGAAGTTGTTGGTAATAGGTATCAACCAATCAACCAACCAGTACCTACAGTACCTACTTGTAGTGTTTTGCGTAGGCACCTATGTAGGATGGTTTTAAAATCAGGTATAGCATACTTAAGGTTTGTTTAGTCTCAATAACACATCACCAAAGAACCTTAACAACTAATAGAATAGGTAAAACATTCGCGAAGTTTCCACTATGACCAGTCTCTTCCAGCGTTTACTAAATATATTATTATAACAACCATGAAATTAGTCGTAATTCTAGTAAATTACTTAGCCCTTGATTCCGGGGCCAAGTAAAAGACCTTGTCTTCAGACGCTAGGTCAAGTTTTTCTTGGCCTGATGTTACAATACCGAAATAGACCATCAATGCGTCTATCAAACGAGCGCCCTGGCAGTGACATTGACGACGTTAATCGTTATTTGGCAGACATTACCAGGCAACTTCCTCCGCGTTCATCGTACTAAACTTAGACATTATCTAAAAATGGTATTTGATCATACAACTTTTTCTGTGTCTCAATATGACTCCTCTATTATTCTAGTTTAAGTCGTACGGTACCTACACCGCAAACTATCGTCTCACGCTATCCTTACATCTTTTCTGTATAAACTAATGACATTCTGAAATACATAGATCTATAAGATTTCTCTTGAGTATTTCTCACCATTAACATACAGTGACATGGGCATTTGAAAATGAGTATCTTGCCAAGACTCTTATTCTGGCTGGAAATCAAATCTATCGCACGAGTCGTAGCCGTCATATTACTCTGTTTCGATTTTCAGTATTTGTTTTGGATAACGTATGATGTTACTGGGTGTTGTAAATTTAGATCGTTTAAATGCCAGCGCTCGATGTTTGCTTGGCAGCCGAATGTTTATTTTCATTGGACCGATGACGCTGAAAACCGGCTTGTTTATCCTGTTATTGCAGATACTCATACGGCGAGCCAGTCCCTTACAGATTCAGCAATGACGCTTACATTGCTAAGCTCTTGGTACCACTCCGCAGCGTCGCAGACACAGTCCATTCCTTCTACCCTGAACCTAAGAAGTTCACTGGTAAGTCGTAGTTCCCTAATAACAAGTGACGTAACTAAGTATTTAAGTAGCTGTTTTGTCCCTCCATCGTACGGTACCTTTTGGCTCCTACTAATAGTCTGATTCTAGTGTGCCCCTCGTGATAACTGCGGTGTTGTCGTCAGGACGTGGCAACCTCGCTTGCGTGCACTACTCCGGTAAGAAGGCCTTCTCCAACCGTAGACCCCTTTACAAGGAGCTCAGCATCAGGGACGACGTGAACCTGCTCTCGTTCTACGCGAAGAACAGGCTCGCGGCTGCCGGTCTCGCCGTCGAGAAAGCAGCAGGTACTTCGGGACAATCGCGTCGCTAGAACTGCTTCCTTCGCTTTATCTAAAGAAGTATATAAATGAAAGTCGCTCGCCTTGTGCGTTGAGGCTCCTAAAATGTAATACCTAAAGCTATAGTCCGTGTCTAACCCCGCGTGTGGTGTCTCTTGCAGCGGGTGGCGCGCAGGAACAGCCGACGGCGGCGCAGTGCGCGTAGCTCTGCCCCTCGCCCCCGCCCTATCTCTGATCTCGGTATAACGCACCACGACTAACCGACATCATCTATATTATAATACATATCTATTTTTGTTACAAAGTTTTACGATTACTAAAGATTTTATTTTTCTAGTCATTTTTGCGCACAAACTTTACGTTTCTGCGATAAAGTTATTGTTCCCGAACGAGACGTTTCGCAGTCTCAATCACTCCACTCGACTGATTTTTACAACAATAAAGAGTTTTTATTGAAAAATTATAGTTGTTTTAGTTTGGTGGCTTGATGTTCCTATAGTCATGCTTCTAGAACGAGAGCTTCAGGTAATGCTTTGCTTCTTGACTAAAACTCTGTATTAACATTATCGTATTAACTCACATAAACAAACAAAGTAAAACACAATATAAATAGTTCACGATAAACTAAGTTAAGACTTCAAATATGGTAAGAGTTCATACAGACACACACATTATACGACTTCAAAAGGCTGTACGCAAGGATCATGTTGTTGCATCACCATTTCGTGTCACGGCATGCAGCGAGCAGCACTGAATGGATACAATAAATAAGACACCAGCTTCGGCATTGAGCTTTGCTGGGATCTAATCTAACAGCTTAAAGTGATGAACGTGACGATCGCCGGCTGCGATGTGCTGCAAAGCTTACACTCTTCATTAAATTATACTCAATGACCACTGTCATTTAGCGAGATGCAAAACAATGTTTTAATCATTCCACTAATGGTCATTCACAATATTGTTCCGAATGAGAATAACATTGGCCTTGGTGCAGTCAAACTGCTACCTTGGAGGCCGAGCCGCAAATTTCAGGCACCTCAAATGATGGAAGATCCCTCCCATGAGCTGAAAGCTGCTAAAGCGGAACGTGAAGCTAGATTCCGTGCTTCGACCGCTGAACCTGTTTTGGCTCCTACGACAGATTTAGCAGAAATAAAGAAGAAAAGGCAACAGGAAGCCAGAGCTGCTGAAGAAAAGTGAGTTCTATAGAAATTAAGTATCCAAATTTCCGAGCTAGCAATTTACCTTTGCTCGAAGACTAAATGCCAGACGACTATATCGATAGCATCTTATTGTATGACACTTTATTTAATTTTGTTTAAATATATTTTAAGAACCTGCTAAGTATGATGATTTCTTATTAAATACCAATTGAGTAATTACTAATATTAAGTTTATATTTGCTATAGGGCTTTAAAGGAAGAGGCGAAACGTGAAGCCGAACGAAAAGCACAGGTATCGAAATTGTAGAAAAGACAATCTTTTAAATAAATGGAATAACGAAACACTTACACTCCAATGTTTTATAGGCTGATCGCGAGGCAGCTGAAAAGAAGAGAGCCGAGGAAGAAGCTAGGAAAGCAGAGGAAGCCAAGCGCAAGGCCGAAGAAGAAGCACGTATTGCAGAAGAGGCTCGTTTGGCAGAAGAAGAAAGGTTAGCTGAGGAAGCCAGACTAGTTGAAGAGGAACGTGTAGCTGAAGAGGCCAGGGTGGCCGAAGAAGCCCGATTAGCTGAAGAGGCCAAGTTAGCAGAAGAAGCTAAATTGGCTGAAGAAGCCAGATTAGCAGAAGAAGCAAGATTAGCTGAAGAAGCTAGAATTGCAGAAGAAGCAAGATTAGCAGAAGAGGAACGTTTAGCGGAAGAAGCGAGATTAGCCGAAGAGGCGAGATTAGCCGAAGAGGCGAGATTGGCAGAAGATGCGAGATTGGAAGAAGAAAGAATCGCTGAACAAATAAGACAAGAAGAACTTGCTAAACTAGAAGAATTCGAGAGACAAGCACAAGAAGATCGTGAGGCAGAACTTGCGCGACAGGTATATTTTTAAAGACATTTAAATCATTTAATGCTTGTGCATTACACATTTAAACAATCTATGTCATTGTTTCTTGGACAGGCTGCTGAATTAGCTGAGATAGCAAGACAAGAATCAGAATTGGCCGCGGCTCGCTTGGAGGAATTATCACAGAGTGGTTCCACCACAGATGTCCCAGAGGCTAGGTATGTTACCTGTGCTGAAAGTTGGAACAGTATCATGTATTTTAAGAATCTTAATAATAACGACTGCCTATTTCCTGAATCAGTACATAATGTCTCAAAATTATTTCTTCAAAAATGCTCCTCAAAGATAGAAGCTTTGGATTGTTCCTCCAGAGCTAATACTTGTGCTACAAAAACAAAAAAAACTTTCTTTTTTTTTCAAAAATCTTTAAGTACCTGCCAATATAGCTAAATTGCTAACCACTTTAAATACTAATAGCCTGAACAATCATAACCACGCTGAAGAATTTGTTCGACTTGGAATTTTACTCACTACTTTAGAGACAGTTACATAGAAGAACTTATTTTTTCTCCTTTCAGTGCTGAAGAGCCTGAACCCATTGTCGAAGAACCAGAATCTCCCCAAGTAGTTGCTGACGCGGAACCCGAAGCGGAAGCGGAACAGGCTGATGCCAGCGAAGATGAAAGAGCAGAGCCCGACCTCACTGATGAAGAATAATTAACTAATTTAGAAATACTTACTCTCGATTTTATAAGATAGATAAATAAATGTTTTTGCCATCTGTTCTTCTTCTGATGATATCACTTAGATTATTACGTCACTCGATAAAGGACCAAAAATTCTTTTGAGGTTTACAACACACAACAAAACAAAATGGCGCCTTGGTGTTTACTTTTCTATTCAATTGATGGCGCTTATCGATCATTATAAAACTAAGTTTGTAATTATGTAAATTAAGTTTTTTGGATAGCAAAAATATAGTTGTAACTGTAATACGATAATGTATATCAGAAGTAGTGCCCGACCGAAACTGGTTTTTTGGCCGAAACCGAAACCGAAACCGAACCTTCGGCTTGGCTCTTAGTTTCGGCCGAAACCGAAACCGAAACCGAAACTCGCAAATTTCAAAGAAAAAGTTTTATTTTGAAGATGTGATGACTTAAGTGCATATTATCTATTTCTTCCCAAAATTTATTCTTCATTGAAAAATGAGGTCATCAAAAAATTATGTCACACGTAAGGGAAAGGGGGAGGGGGAGGGTATTTCAAAATGTGACTAAGTCTGTCAAGGGGTAGAATATTTTTAGCACCATCTGAGTTTTTCAAAACATGACAAGTTGTAACAATAGCGAGGAAAGAGGTTTTCAAAAATGTGATCAAGTATGACGAGGGGGAGAGAGAAAATGTAACCTAGTGTGACAAAGATTTGGAAAGGGTGTGTTAAAAATATGATCAATTGTGACTAAGGGAGGGAGTGGTATCTAAAAAATACGATACCTAATTGACAATAGTCTGCTTGTTTGGCGGGCTATCCGAAGTATTGTGAGGGTGTCGCGACGGGGACGTGACACTTTCGCGCTGAATACCCACTGGGTCAGAACCAACCTAGGTAAGGTAGTGCGGTACCATTCCCCGGTTGCTCTTACGAAGTGTGCGTTGAGCTCTGGTACAACACCCTCTCGCGTCTTAGTACACCCCGGTATTCTTAGGGGACCAGATCTCGGGGCAGATCCCGAACCTGTTCCCTCTCTCGACGACGGCACGTTCATGCGCGAAGAGAAGAGCTCTCGCTTACATGTCCTACTTACACGCTTTCTTCTGCGAGATGGTGGACTTGTACTCGCACTTAAAAAGCAGAAGTTATTATATACCATAATTTAAAAGATTTTTATTAAATCTCGTTTGAAAAAGGTCAAATCATAGCCCACGAGCAAGACCTTGAATTCTTGAGATTGGGTTCATCGACTTTCCAAGCAACTCACCATTGTATAAAATCAAATGGAAGTAACCGAGATCACTCTCCCAGAGGTGGAAACAGGACTCCACGTCAGACCTGAGCCTGAGAGTCAAACTAAATTCTTTCCAAACGGAGACCTGCTCTAGAGTTTTTCCAATTTGGACATAAGTTTTAATCGACTATACTGAACCCAATTGCGAAGAGTGGTGGCCGGTATAAGACGCATCCCCAGTGCTGTTTTCATAAATATGCACACCACGCAATGGTTGTCATTGATCAAGCAAGCTCAAGCGTAAGGGGGAGCACCGTGCCTTATGGAACGCCAGTGTTAATATTCATGGTATCGGTCTGCAACGACTGCCCAAAATATATGACCAGTTGTGACAAGGAAGAAGGGGTCAAAAATCATGAAATGTGTCGACGTAGTTTGTGAATAACCCTGAGCAACATTTAATTCTGTAGTAATAAATTGTATATGACTCTTATTTTAGAATATTAGATGCTTAAAATCTTCATTTCAGAACCATATTTATCCGTTATCAACCTGTTATCAAAAGTTTCGGTTTAGCCGAAACTTTCGGCCGTTTTTTGGCCGAAACCGAAACTAAGGCCGAAACTCGAATTTTGGCCGAAACTGGCCGAAACCGAAACTTTCGGTCGGGCACTAATCAGAAGTTACCTGCATTTTTATAATAACAGTTGTTAGAAGGTTTTTAACGTGAATTTGATTTAAATTATTTGTAATAAAATGCTTAGTATTATTCATGTTTAATTTAATATTATCGTGAAGAATAAGAAAGCATTATGGTAGTTCACACTCCTTTAGCTTTCATACATAATTTGTTTATGTAATTGAAAGAACAATGGTGTTGTAGATCACCAATAAATTTAACTTATTAAAAAAACTAAATTGTTATTGTCTGTAATATTTTATTCATTGTTTTTTTTTAACAATAAAAGACATGTTTAACAAAATATGTTATTCTTATTTTATTATCCTATGAAACATCAAATACAATAAATTATATATAAATATATAATTTATTTTCAATATCATAGTGTGACCAACCTATGCAAAAAAGCATGTTATTTGAAAATTGAATATTGTCTATGGCTAGGTGCGAGTCCTGAAGTATAAAATACTCATCTAGCTCTTATTTAAATACATTTATTACCTTTTGTGTACTTTGAAGCTACAATCAAAATAAAATACGGTGAAATCAATCTCAATGAATCAATTCACATGCAAAAAATTATTATGTGTGTAACCATGTAGACGCTCATGAGTCTCGCGGGTTTCAGCTGAAAACTAGTGCTGCAGTTATTGTTACCTGCAGCACATGCTGAGCCCTATGGGCATAAATTTTTAATATTATTACAGTAGGACCCCGATTATCCGGACCTCAGTTATCCGGATTCGCGATTATCCGGACTGCCAATCGCGACGAGTTTATTCTAACACTAGATGACCCGCGCAACTTCGTCTGCGTTACAAAGGGGTTCAAACAGTACTCGCAATGCCGTCGCGTTGTTATTTGCGCGGCCGCATATTCATTGCGTTTTATACTCGTGATAACTTCTAAACGAAAAGTCCGATTGGAATAAAACAAAAAGTAATTTACTTCTACATTAATACTCTTGATAACAAAATACTTCATTTGGATAAGGGTTAATAAAACGATACTCATTTAACGTAAAATTCAATCTCGGGACGAAATACTATTTTTTTTAAAATAAAAGTGGTTATTGTGACTAAACTAAAAATATGATAGTTAGATATATGCTGTCGCGGACTTTTTTGTTTGTCTTCAATAGACCTAAAAACCCGTAGTACATCATTTTGTTCTATTGTCAATAGTTTTTGCAGCGTACGCATAAATAGGTTTTCGATTTTTCACCTTTTGTCACATATTCGATATTTTCATGCGGATCCCTAATTTTTTTGAAAATAAAGTAAAGCCTATAACCTTCCTCGATAAATGGACTTTCCAACAGTGAAAGAATTTTTGAAATCGGACCAGTAGATCCTGAGATTAGCGCGTTCAAACAAACAAACAAACAAACAAACTCTTCAGCTTTATAATATTAGTATAGATTAACATGTCAAAACTTGCATAACGCCGCGCCACTCGTGCCGTCCGCGCCCGTCGCCCCACCCGCACCTCCCGCAGGGTGCGGGCGGCGGGACGGCTACGCCGCTACACGCGTTTCTTATTGTTTTAGTTAGACGGCAATTGTTACTTCGTTTTAACGTGCGTGTCACGTCAACAAATTTTAAAATGTCAAAGCGTAAAAGAGTGGTGTTATCACTTAAAGATAAAATAAATATTATTGATTCATTAAAAAAAGGAGAAACTATTGATTCATTAAAAAGAGAAGAAAGGAGAAACGACAATTACCAAATATTTTAAACCAAATTAAACTAATTATTTTATTTCATGATTACCTAATGCAAATTACCAAATACATACATAATTATTGTAAGCAAATTATACGTACATTATGTACAATTTCTTAATAAACGTTGATTTTCGCTCATATGTATTTGTTGTTTTAAATAAACACTTAACATTACATATGTATGGTACAGACTCTACATATGTACATATGCAAAAAGCCCGTTTTTCTTCATATCTTGGATTATCCGGACTTTCAATTATCCGGATGCCTACTGACAACAATTAGTCCGGATAATCGAGGTCCTACTGTACTTTCTGTGTTATATTAGTGTCTTTTTGTTTTTTATTTTTGTGCACATTAAATTTTTAAATTTTCATCTAGATTCTTTTTTTTTTACATATTGACCCAAAAATAGTTCATCCAACACATAGTTTTATACTATTTAAATAGTTTATACTATTTAAAAAGAAATAGGTTTAATATTTTTTAACTGCTTTTTAAATCAATACACTCACATATTTTAAATTCTTATAGATTTTCACTAGATCAGTGGTTATAAAATGTATACAAGATAAAAAATATTTGAGAAGATTTTTATTGTACAGCACGCAAAGCATGTGTTAATGTTAAAATATTTTATAAATAAAGAAGTATCCATAGATTAACACTATAAACTAGAATAATGCTATAAATCCATTTTCTCAATTTTCTGTGTAGTTTTATTCACATCCTCCTTTGTTACTGGCTGTTTCTTTTTTCCCTCCATTTTTTTGGGAGCATTGGTCGTTTTAGCTTTTGGATTTTCTTTTGGTTTTTTACTCATGTTTACAAATTGTTTGTCCATTTCAGCCACTTTTTGCTTGATCTGAAACAGATAAAGTTAAAATGTATAGACAGAAACATTTAGTTTTTTGACCTTTTTGATAATTGGGTAATATCTTCGAGACATACATGGGGTTTTTTGTAATTTATCTAAAATAAGTAATTACATTATCATTAAATTTATTCATTGATATAGGAAAGTTTATTATTATGAAAAATCTTACGTTTTTAAGACCTAAGTTAACTGCCTTGGCTTTAGTTTTCTTTAGACTTTTAGCACCAGCTACTTTGAAAACGTTTGCTTTAGGCCCACCTTTTTTTTTATTTTTACCCATTTTAAAATTATTTTGTTATTATCTTGTTATTTTCAAGATTTTGCGGTTTCAAGATGCAAATCACTGATTAGAAAGATGGCAAAATAAAAACACGTGCAAATGGAACTGTCAATGTGTCAACTGCCAATTAATAAACTGTCAATTTGTTTTTTTAAATTGATTTATATTTCTGGTCAACGGTATCTATAATAGAACGTAAGAATTTAACATATATCGCGCTCCGGAGAAAATCATGTAAATTGACTTTATTGTAATATTTTGGCCTATGTACCAAAAGTAGGTAATTATTGTTAAATAGTTTTTTATGGTGTAGGCTATCGTATAGCCCAGTAAATTGTCTGTATTGCCACAGTCAAAGTAAAAAAACACCTACATAGATAGGTATTAGGAATGCTAAAAAAAGGTTTCCGCTTACAGATCTAACAGATCAATTTGTTAGTCAGATCGCTACATGCTTAATAAATAGGTAATTAAAACAATAATAATCTAGTCTGTTATCGCCACTACAAATCTTACTAGTTAACGCAAAAATATTAATTAAATCACAAGATCCTATAATCATATTTTATTTTATATTTAATATTTAAGAAATTCACTAAGTCCAGTAGTTGCACGAGCGAAAAATCGCATTATGAACGCTAAGAAACTAATATGTTTTTAATAAAACGGAACCAAAGATAATGGGTGCAGTTTAGCCGACCATCTGTATTGTGGATGGGGTGTCTGATAAATAAATTGGGGTTGTTATTCTTATTGAACTGTTATTCTATTTTTGAAATTGTCTTTTTCTAGCTGTTACTGTAACTTTTGCACTGAGCTTTATTTGATATTTTGCAGTCGTTGCCTAACAGTGGATTTTTTAAAACTCGATCTTTTTAAAATAGACTTTTCGGGTGGGGTATGTGGGAGTTGAACCGCACTAAAACCTCCAACCGCTCACACAGCGTCCGAACCCCGACTGAGGCCAGAATCCAGCACGGAGTTATGAGGGACGACGCGACGCGTTACGCGACGATGACGATGTTAAGATTAATATCTAATGACTCTAAAATATGAAGGTTTGTAAAAGACATAGGGGACATCATCGATATATTATTTTAATTGAAGGGTTTACCTACTTTTTAGGTAGGTACCTAAAGAATGTATAAGACGATGAGAGATTACTAAATAAACGAGTACTCTAAATATAAAAGCCAAAAAATAACACTATATACACGCCGCAGGGGCAAGGTTCACCACCTTTACTTGGACCGCTGCGATCTTCCACGGTTCGCTTCAGAAGATCATTTTTGCCCCGTACCATTCCGATTTGGAATGGACTCCCATCCGCGTCGTTCCCTAAGCGCTATGACATGTCCCTCTTTAAACGAGGTTTGAGAAAAGTCCTGTATCGGTAGGCGATAGATAACAGCCCCTTATTGCCCTGGCATTGCAGAGGTTCATGAGCGACGGTGACCGCTTACCATCAGGTGGGCTGTAGGCTCGTTTATCACGCAATAAAAAAAAATACTTTCTACACCTGTATTAAAATCAAATATTTAGGCAACGGTACACAAATGCTAATAAGAAATCAGTTAAACATTTTCCCAAATCCACAAATCAATTAGTGGATACAATACGTCTGTATTTATCATATCAAAACATAAGTTCACCCTTGCAGTCAACACGTGTGACAGAGATCCCTTATATTAATAAATACCCTCCGTATTTGGACCGTGTAATTCATTTGACATGTTTTGCTAAATCTCATAATTTGACATGGAGAGTTATTTAAAGAAGGGAAGAATATTTTCTTGCTAAGTAGTTAACTTACTAAAAAATAATGATCTGACGTCCACGGTGTTCCCGTACTTTTCTTAACGAGGTTTAAGAAAAGTCCTGTATCAGTAGGTGATAGATATCGGCCCATCAATGCCCTGGCATTGCAGAGGTTCATGAGCGACGGTAACTACTTCTCAATAGACAGGCCGTAAGTTCGTCTTGCAATAAAAAATCCAAACTTAATTTATGCGAGGACAAACAATGCAAATACTGTCAGTATTTGACCTCTTTTGGGAATTCAGTCTAAAATAATCAAGAAAGAAAGAAAGAAAAACATTTAATAAACACACAATACAAGTTTACAAATATAAATTTTAAGGAAGACGAAAACAATGCTAACAAACAGTGCAGTGTGCCCATAAGGCCACAGCTCAGCATATGGCGCAGATTACTGCAGCGCTGATTTTCAGCTGAAGCCCAATTCCACGTCACGAACGAAAAGACACGATTACATTATATACAGGGTGATTTTTTAAAGAAGGTACATATTGCAGAAGGGTGATGGGTACTCTGTTCTAAAACGAAATATAGGTAAAATTACATTTTTTTTATTTTTTTTTAAATCTAAATTCGACAAAACTACCTCAAACATAAACAATTTCGGCTTAAAGACTAACTAACTAACTAAGTGTTGACTAACGACCTCTAGTGATCTCGCGCACCCCACACCTCCGCCACACCCATCAGCTGTCGAAAAACCATCATTTTGCAAGAATTTTAGATATTTTTAAGTTGCGATTACTAAGGCATTAAGTCATATTCTTTGGTAATAATATTTTTACTGGTCGTATATAACCATCAGCTACCATGACCTTCAATATGTACCCTAACTAAGAAATCACCCTGTATAGTTTCAGTAGGCTAGTTCCTAGCGTAAACTTGATAATAAAGAACATTTGCCACCGCATCCAGAATAAATTAACACCGTCACCCCAAGCCAGTGATCGCTCTAATTCGATTATTTCGTCAGTTTTACCCTATCCGCGTCAAATATGACGAATATCCCTAATATCCCTCAAATATCCATGATATTGTAAACCATCTGCCTCTGGTCACGCCTTGATGCAATTGTTAACAGTAACTGAAGTCAGCAGGTGCATTGTAAAATGACTTTGTAAAATTGTGCTTTCAAAGAAGTCTGTAGGTACTGTACCTTACGGTAACAACCCATTGCTGCCCACTGCTGGACTCTTTAGAAAGAGTCTTGCTTTCTACCTTTAATTTTTGGAACGAAGTTCCTTATCGCGCGTTATCGAAAGGGGGCTAGACGGAAAAAAAATCTTACGAAAAGTTGTCACGACACTTTTTTAGTTGTCACGACACTTTTTTTGTTTTAGATGATTATCGCTAGCTGGCGCTGTGATCAAAATCTTTTAAAACACGTTCTTTATTTTTGTTTTAGATGATTATCTCTAGATGGCGCTGTGATCAAAATCTTTTAAAACACGTTCTTTATCGCGCAAGGAACTTCGTTCTATTCGGGTGCCCCATGACACCTCTCAAGTTTTTTTAAATGTAGGAGTCCGTTTAGCTTCGCTATTCAGCTAGCAGCTGCAATTCCGAGTTAGGATATATTAGGAGAACTTTTTCTTTCTTCTTTGGCTCAACCTTGTCCCATTCAAATGGGGTCGGCGCAGGAGAACTATGGACCAAGTAGCCATTTAGTTTGCCTCAAATATGTACCCAAAACTAGATAGCATCTACTGCATCTAATAGAGAGCTGGCTAGCTAACTTACAGGATTTTTGGAACGAAGTTCCTTATCGCGCGTTATCGAAAGGGGGCTAGACGGAAATTCTTATGAAAAAGTTGTCACCACACTTTTTTGTTTTAGATGATTATCGCTAGATGGCGCTGTGATTAAATAATGATCAAGTGATCATTATCACCTCGTGGTAAGTACCACCAGGTATTCTGTTTCAATATACCTAAGTAGTTGTTAATGGAAATACAAACATTCGACTCACCGGTGTTTCAGTTACTGTAAGTAAGTTAGGGTTACCTACTTAGTTACTTCGTCTTGATTCCTGGAAATTATTTCAAGCTTTGATTTACATCTTCCAGTGAAAATGTAATAACATTCGATCAAGTATAACTAGATATACAATTTGAGCGAAAAACGGCACCGTCCAAACACCACACGGTCAAAAAAATCCCGTCTTTTAATCTCAGTCACTCTTTTTTATATTCGGTATCAAAATTTATTGTTTTAAATTAAGTTAATTCATTGCATTTTTCTTTGTAATAAAGGTATTGCTGATTGCAATATGACTATTAGATATTATTGACTTATTTTTCGAAAAACCTTATTAAAATAAGACGAGTGGTTTAATTTCTAAGTTGTTAGGTATCAGTTTTGGAGACACTATTTTCTAACACTTTTTTCGTATCTTTTGATATTTTATCAAAGTTAATAATGTTATGATTTCAAAATTCTGTAAACGATTATTTGATGATCCGCCTACTGCATCAGCTGCGGCCAATCAGAGAGAAATCTTCCAAAGTCACCCTTTACAACAACCAATAGGATTAGAGAAAGATGCTGCAGTCACCCTCAGGGGTGGCAAGAACACACAACTACTGGATAACACATCTTATTGTCCAGTATTTTTGGTTGATTTTTGCTTGTATTAACTATTTAATATCCCAGGGATGGTATAGATTTGATGTAGTGTTCGTTTTGGTGTCGGTGACAACGCTTGCACTGTTGACGCAGTGGTGTTTCGTGTTGAACGTGTAAGATAAAGTATCAAGATTCATTTCCCGCTAATGTCCTACGGCGGAGAGGCGGCTCACGTGTGGTCCAGCTCGGCAGTAAGTTCATTAATAAAAAGTATTTTAATAATTAATAGAAAGAAAGAAAGAAAAAACATTTATTTGTGACAAAAAAAGAAAAATATTATTTTACAATTTTCATACGAAAAAGAAGCACTTATTTGCCACAAAAATGTACCCATCTCAGCTGAATGCCACAAGCAAGCAGAAAGCCAGCTGCAGCGCTGATTTTCAGATGGGCCCCGTAGGAGTGGCACCACAAAAATAAACAGAATAACAATATACATAACTTAATTATTATCTTCTGACAGAATAACTTAAGTAGGTAATACTAAACAAAAGCTAAAAGTAACAATAAAAATAAAATAAAAATAATATCTTAATGCTGCTTTAATTTTTAAATAAATAAAAAATAAGTAACTGTCTCAGGGGGTGGAATAGTAATATTTCATTAAATAAAAAAAATCATAAATGATAGGTATGTAACGAATATTCGCATGTTTTTGAACATTGCGAATGTTTTGACAAAAGTAAGGAGGATGTTGTATGGATGTAAAGGGAATCTGACAGAGCCAAAATAAAGGCCTTGAACTGCCCTTTAAAATGAGCCCAAACTCGATGGGTTTACGACCTTTCGTTGTCAAGATAATTTGCGGGGGGAGTTCCGATTATTTGGTGGGGGGAGGCATGTACCCCTACCTACCATATAGATCCAGGACAGGTTTTTACCTAAAGGTACCTATTTTGTAGTACCTATAAATTATAATGACTTTTGGAAGATAAAACTGACTTGACAGTAAAAAACCTCGAACTTTTTGTTTGTGTCCAAAAATCGACATTCGCAATATCTCTAGTACCTACCTATCTTCAGAAACTCCATTTTTTTAAGTAAGGGTCCTTAATCTTCTTAAAAATCCTTTCAGTATCTAGCTAGGTCTGGTGGATACCCACAACTATGGGATATTATTTAGGTTGCAACTTAGGTCAAACTAGAACTAGCGCACCCTTAAGCCAAACTTTGTGACGACGCCGTGGACCTCCAATGAGTCTCCTGTAGACCTCTGGGGTTCCATCTGAGCCAGTTTGGAAATCAATGCTCAAAGAACCACTAAAATTCCTTCTTAAATGAAATTTTAATAAACTGCTCGCCCTCATAATTCTAACAGTCTAAATTTCAGCTTCATGGTAAAAGCGTAACTATTTTTCACATAGGTAGATGTGTTTTAAACGTAAGAAAATCGTAGTAGGTAGGATGATAAGAAAATTCCATTACAGAATTGCCTCTATGTTCACAATGGCGGGCCAGCGCCAACACCATCCTGGAAGCTTTTGCAGAACGATTTGATTGTCTGTACCTTAATCACTGCTCATTGCTTCATTTACGGACAGATAATAAAATATTATTTTAGTTAAGGTTTACCACCACCATTTTATTACTAGTAGTTATTTACATTATGATCGAGTTGTTAATTTAATTGCAGTCTACCTAACATCAACTTTGTTCAGTTTATGTAATGTTATTTTATTTATTACTTTAACTTAATGATTATAGTCAGTTTTGTATTTAATACCATATTTTAATAATTTATATTAATTTTTATATGATGAAATGTTTGTTTGAATTAATTATCTTTATTTTAATATTTTAATTGTATATTGTGTATTGTTATCCTAAGATGATTGATAAATAAATAAATAATAATAATATCACATTAGGCTTGAATACCTACTAATGCCTACACTGCTGCCATCAGTTGGCCACAGCTTAAAAAGCTTCTTTTCCGATAATAATGAAACATCAACATGGTAGCTCGCTGAGGTTCCATTCCCAGTTCTATTTCTTAACAATGTAGGTTATTCTACTGCCATTGAATTGTGATAAAATTTTGAAGGAATTTCTAATATTTCAAGAAAATTGTCTAGAACAGTTTTCCTTTGCCGCCATTAGGGGCATGATTAGAGTCTAACGAATTATAACCGTAAACTTCATGGTATTATTATGCGATTATGCAATTGAGCGATTCCGTTAAACCGGCAAACGAACGAGAAAGAGGGTAGACAGATTTGTCTGCTCTTAAATGACCTACCCGCCGTTCTTCAGTCTTTCCGTGATCATAGCGCTTGAAACAGTGCCGAAATATCGGAATCGCTCAATTGAAAATAATCGTGGAAAGTACCCGTTTAGTAATAGTGTAAGTGATGTAGATAACCGTGAGTGTTTAAAGAAATGATTCCACTATACGATTAGTAGGTACAATACAGTTCTGTTTTTGTTCAGGGCAGCGAGGTGTCACCGTACGGACCGCTGTGGGACGCGCCGCCGGCTCCGGTGCCCTATCCAGACATCCTGGCTTTCCCACCAGCCGACCTGGGTAAGTAATGTATACTTTAGTAGGTACTGTAGGGATTAAACTTTCACAAGTGTCTGTTAAAGGAATAAATGAAATGTCTAAGTGATTTGGCAATATCTATTCACTGAACTTTTATGATAAATATTAAATGAATTTATGGTTGATGTGAACTGATACGAAAAACGTGGGATACTCATGATGACCGATAATTAATTCGTAGTTTACCTAAAATGCTATTTATTTAAATGCTAATGAAATTAAATGAAATACTTTATTTTCAACATTGATGACGTACTCATTCTTGTTGACGTCAAAAGTTAAAAGCTACCACCAGTTCGGACACAAAAAATTATAATTGTAGCCACCGTCCTAAGAACTGGCAAGTAAATCAGCTGGCATGTCTTTTTTTGTAAAATGACGCTGTAGCTACCTGTACAAGTACATAATTACTGAAAAACAATGTCGCTTGCCACTGTTGGTAGATTGAGCCTTCGATATAGCTATTTACGAAGAAAGTTTATAAGGACACAGGGTGATTTGCCATGTGTCCTGTTAGGAACTGCGAAACTCAATGATCTATTTCGTTCCATGTCAATTTTAACCTTACACGGATATAAGGAAAGAATTTTTAAAGATGACGGCCTTTCATAAAGTGTAAAATGACAGTTGTATCAAATTTTATTTGTATGTAACAGTGTGGTCGGCGGCTGGTTGTGGCCGCAGTGTTGCTCGCGCCACGCCGTCTAACAAGAAGCCGCGACGACGCGTCGCATCCGTCGCACAACGACGCGCTGCAAACATACGCGAACGACGCAGAATGTTCAACTTAAATGAGGCTTTCGACAAATTAAGACGGAAGGTACAGAAGTAGTTTTAACGTAGGTAAAGATTTTAGACACTCCTCGCCCAACACGCTCCGCAAATATACCAAAAAGACGCAGAATGTTCAATCTGAATGAGGCATTCGACAAACTGAGACGGAAGGTAAAGAAGTGCTTTTGATGTAGCTAAGACACTCTTAGATTAGCGAGATACCAATCGCACAATCAAGCGAGAACGACATAGAATGTTAAACTTGAATGAGGCTTTCGACAAATTAAGACGGAAGGTAAAGAAGTACTTTTAATGTAGGTGTAGGCGACAGAATCAACAATTAATATTTTATTTAATCTACCTAAGACTTTAGGTACTGTCGACAAAAGCGCCATCTATAAATAGTTTAAATAATTGTTATTTAAACCTCTTTGTGTGAATACTTTTTGAATTTATGTTCGAATAGATGTTCGCGCGCTTATTTTGAATTTCGAACATTCCATTGCCGAATACAGACGTTTTGTACATTTTTTCACAACTATTATTTTCTTAGTTTTATTTTATGATTCGTTCTTTACTCCTCTCTCGCTGGCAGCATTAGGTTTTTACAGTAGTTAAAGATTTAAGACACTCTCAGATTAGCGAGAAACCCGTCGCGCAACGCCGCGCAGCAAATATAGTTACGCGAACGACGCAGAATAGAAGTTGAACAACTTGAATGAGGTATTCGACAAACTGCGACGGAAAAAAAATAAATAAGTAATTTGTCTAGTTTGGCTTTGTCAAAGACACTCTTAGATTAGCGAGAAACTAAATGTGTACTTCAACATAAGTAAAGACAATTTTAGAAAAGCAAGCAATCTGTCACATCCAGGAGGTAAATGCATACTTTTTCTTTTAGCTTTTTCGATTAGCAAGAAACCTTCTTACAGAAAAAAATCAGAAAAATACAGCAGTATTTTTCTGACTATTCAGGTTCAGCAGGTTCCATTTTAGAGTGTGGCTAGATATCCACTCAACTGGGATCGGCAACCAAATTGGTTTGTTTACTTTTGCCAAGTCTGTGGCAGGAGCCAAAATTGAGCACAGTTCTAAAACTTGTTTTGTTTACATTTTTTAATCGTCTCATATTTTACGGAGAAACTATATTTTCGTTGAAAATGCAATAAAGCGTCATTTAACAATAAAGATTTACAAAAATATAAGGTTTAATTAAAAATCGTAATTGAAGTTTATTAGAAAAAATATTTTTAAAAAGGAGCTCAAACACGGTATTGATTCCGAACGAAGTCCACAGTTTCGCGATCTAGCGAATAGTGACGTTCCCAGTTGAGTGGATAATTTAAAAAATATATGAATACGGTTTTATTTCTAAACTTATTCAGACACTCGCGGTTTTCTATAATACTTTCATGCATTTTCAACGGGTTCTTACCACGATATTTAATTAATTGAGTTGTCTCGATATTTCAACGTTGTTGCAAACGTCATGATCACGAGAAGACTGGATACTGCGGGTCGATTTAAGAGCAAAAAAAACTGTCTACCCTCTGTGGAGTGTCGAGAAGTGAGTTCGAGTTCCAGTGGTACGACAACAACAACGAAATATCGAGACAACTCAATTAATTAAATATCGTGGTAAGAACCCGTTGAAAATGCATGAAAGTTTTATTTCTATCTAAAAATAAAAGAAAGATTTACTTTCAGCAAAACTCACTAAAATCACTATTTCGAGTACTCCTGGATTTCAAAATTTCACTTCACTCCTCCACAGGTACCAACATTCGCATACGAGAAACGCCTCTCCCGCATCGAGACTTTACGTCTCGCCATCACATACATCAGCTTCATGTGTGAGCTCCTACATGGATCACCGCAGCCTCACCACGGCCCCACCAACATACATCCGAGACACGTGTTCGAGAGTGATGTACCTTGGTGCGGTTAGGACTTGGGAAAAGGTTACTTTTGTGTTGTAAATTTCTTTAAACACTCACGGTTATTTACATTTAAACAATTAATAAATGGGTTCTTACCACGATTTTTTCAACAGTTGCAAGCGCCATGATCGCGGCAAGAGTACCTACTGCAAGTAAATTAGTTCAGAACACTTCTCTTTAATAATGTAATTTCTAAATTATTATCTGATCATTGAAATATGCAAATATTAACTTTTCCATATTGGATTTTTTACACTATTGGGTTTTTAGTAAGGATTCTTAATGTTTAAAAAATATTTTGTAGCCTATAGCAATCATCGATAAATGGACTATCCAACACTAAAAGACTTTTCAGACCAGAGGTTCCTGAGATTAGTACGTTCAAACCAACAAACAAACAAACTCTGCAATTTTATAATATAAGCGTAGATTATTTAAATTTCATAGATGTAAGTACCTATACCTATATCTTGAGTTTTAATTTCACTTTACTCATCTCTCATATCAGCCTACGTTTGCCAATGTGGGGTATATGGGAGTTGAACCTCACTAAAACCTCCAACCGCTCACACTCAGCGTCCGAACCCCAGCTGAGGCCAGAACCCAGTACGGGGTTATGCGGGGTGGCGCGACGCGTTACGCACTGCGGCACACTTTCCCGTCGCGACACCCCTGCCAATGTCCCTAGTTTTAATAGAAGTAAGGTAGTGCTTTAATTTTATTTTCTAGTCATAATACTAAGTCTTCCACTAGTCATTATGTTATTTAAGATAAGTAATAAAATATGTTGTATGTATAGGATGTGTTGTTTTATTTTGAACACCTACTAGTAAATTGAGTAATGGGTAAAGCAAAAAAAAATCTAGTACTTACTAATCCAACCTCCTTCCGTCAAACGAGGATTCAAAATCCCTTACTTTTAGGTAGTAGGCGATTTTGTAGTGTCCCTAACAGTGTAGGGGTCCATGAGCGACGACCATTTATCATGAAGTCAATAATAAAACCCTCGACTTTATTATAATTAGGTAAGTAGTTACGATTAATCTCTATCTCCAGCTAGTTTTAGTTTGAAAGGGATGCATATTTTTGTTGAGCTTTACTTTTGATATATCAACGAAAATATTAGACCTTATTTTTATGTTTAGATACTAGTAAATACTTTTAGAACAAATCTGATGTTATTTTTTTGTTTGCACAATGCACATGATAACAAAAAAGTTCGTTTAATTTTTTTTATAAAAATCTATTTCAATACATTATTTCTTTATTATGGTTTAATTACCAAAGCAAATAAAACAGATTTCTATAGTTTAAAATCGTTTATTTATAATGTTAATCTTACAACTAAGTACAAGTACTTATTTAATTATAATTAAATACTAAATTAATTAACAATGTTATAGACAAATCGTCTTACCCACGTTGAAATCAGATTTAACTTGCATTTAAAGGTAATAAATGCGTAATTAGATAAAATGTATTTAAATAATTCTATTGGTTTTTAAATAAAAATAATCTTCATTTTATAGCACCGCTTTGGGAAAATAAATGTTTGTACAATCGTTTTTTGGCAAATTAATCTTTTAGTTTGTTGGCTCGCTAACGTCCAATGCGCGCTAATGACAACTGGTAGGTCAACTATCAAACAGTGTTTCAGATACAAAACCCTTGTGTACATATTGGTCGACCGTCACCCTCATTTGTTTTTTACGTCTGTTGGACGTTGGCTAGCCAATATGTAAACGCAAGAATAAATGCATTTTAAACTCTTCTTTCTTTATGTTCAATAGGTTTTACATCAATTGCATGTAAATGAAGGTTTTATGATAAACTAGCAAACATTTTACACTTCGGATAACATCATATTATCATCTTCATATAAAATCTAGTTCTCACATAAAAAGTAGTTCTAAAATAAAATTCTAGGCATTTTGTCCCTTTAAATTTGAGATACGATCAATATTCGGCCTTTAGATGTTATTTTGCTAATTTAAATAAGAAAACTCGGCATAAATTTCAACAATATAAAACTTTGTTCCGTTTCTCATTGAAGCTTAGTAAAATAATGGCAAGCACCGCCATCTATCGGTGACGTTTAAAAACAAAAGAGTAATTTTAGTACCTGAATCAAAACACAGATGGCGTTAACATTAAAAATGATTTGCAAATTCTCACGTTTCGTTTTACGTTATATTTACAATTTGTTTAAGTATTATATTGGCATTTAGTGTTTTTCTTCCATAAGGTAAAAGGTAATTAATTCCTTTATCTGTCTTTTTCATTTTATTGTTCGATGATACTTCACTTGAGACATTAATAGCGGTAAAAATATCCTTCGCTAAAATACTTTTCAGTATTTTTTTTAACTTTTTTGCCGTAATAACCGTCCCTGTACCTACTTCAACAAACATTAAAAAAAAAATGGCCAAATTGGTCCAGGCGTTGTTGAGTTATGCGCTTACCAACACATTTTACGACTCATTTTTATATTGTAGAAGATAAAAAAATCACATTGTAATATGAGTTTAAACAGCGCTTTCTCTGTGTAACGTGAGAGTGACATCGGGAGGAGGAGGGCCCCAGTGTTGGGAGCTGTCAGAGTACCCACTGCTGCATGAACGAAGACTGCAGGATGCGTGTAGTTTGTGATCTGAAATAATTTAATAAAACACTATTATACACACAGGTTGAATACTAAATTTTCTCGAATTGAAGTTAATGTCTGTGAGAATGATGATTTCTGAACGAATAATGTTGTGAATGATGTTTTTGAACGAAGCACAAAGTGAAAAGGATGACGGATGTAAGAGTGAGATGGAAGAGAAGATGGAAGACAGACTTTAAAGACGAACGTTGTAGCCCGAGAGCTAGTGGCAATTTTTGGTTAGGTATTTGCGGCAAGCTGAAAATTTGGTCCATAGTTCTCCGGATATACCACAACTCGGAACGGCAGACCTGGATGCTGAGTAGCGGGGCTGAACGGACCCTTATATACACCGTCACTATACAATGAACACTGCGATCAGTGCTATGGCACCTACATATAACACTATATACTAACCGGCTATATTATCGAGGTAGTTCCTAGTGACGTCATCAAGCTGCAACACTTGTATGACGGGAGGTTTGTTCCTCACCCGCCTCGCCGCGCGCACCGCCACTATACTTGACGCTATGAACACTGCGATTAGTACTATGGCGCCTAAAGATATGCCCACGTCTTTTGATAGGATGACTGAAATTAAAAATAAAAAAAGGTGGCTTGATTGACAACAACATCAATCTGTAAACGTCTATTGGACATGGGTCTCTACAATGGCCGGTTCTGCGCTGTTTGCATGAATGATTGACAAGACTTCAATGCTTTTATTTATAAAGCTACATAATAATACTAGCTGACCCGCGCAACTTCGTCTGCGTTACAAAGGGGTTCAAACAGTACTCGCAATGCCATCGCGTTATTATTTGCGCGGCATATTCATTGCGTTTTATACTCATGATAACTTCTAAACGAAAAGTCCGATTGGAATAAAACAATAAGTAATTTACTTCTTCATTAATACTCTTCATAATGTAATACTTAATTTGGATAAGGGTTAATATAACAATACTCATTTAACGTTAAATTAATTTTTCGGACAATTTTTTTATTTTTATAAACATAAAAGCGGTTATTGTGACTAAACTATGATAGTTAGGTATACGCTCTCGCGGACTTTTTTGTAGGTCTTACTAACACCTAAAAACCCGTAGTACATCATTTTGTTCCATTGTCAATAGTTTTTGCAGCGTACGCATAAATAGGTTTTCGATATTTCACCTCGTCTTACAAATTCGATATTTTCATACGGATCCCTAACTTTTTTCAAAATAAAATAGCCTATAACCTTCCTCGATAAATGGACATTCCAACAGTGAAAGAATTTTTGAAATCGGACCAGTAGTTTCTGAGATTAGCGCGTTCAAACAAACAAACAAACTCTGCAGTTTTATAATATTAGTATAGATTAAAAAGAGGCAATGTCCTGTATTATGACGTTTCTGACGTTGTAGAGGTAGTACGAGAGCTGACGACCAAAATTTTTGTCTCATAGCAATACGACCAAAACCGCATCAAATCGATAGATACGATTATCTTGAACTCGAAAATACCAATATCAGACATTTTCCGCGTAGCGTTTGATCTGACCGAATTTTCAAAATTGTCAAAGAATTTTACCGAACTGCATCATAGCAATATGTCTGATTTGCAGACTGTAGTTGAATGATAGTTCTGAGATACCAGAAACATATTTTTCAGACGTTAGTGGTGTAGCGCTAACCCATAAAATCACTTACAAAAATAAAAAATGAGACAAAAAAAATGTCTCATAGCAATATGTCTGAAAATCTTTTTTATTAGTAAATTTTGGTTATTTGATGCGAACAAAACAATTTTCAGACGGAAATGTGAACGCATTAAATTTTGAGACCGTTTTGAAAATGTTAACAAATTTTACCGATCGGTATCATAGCAATATGTCTGAAATTTGTTGGACATGATAAAATAAGTTGTCCACATGTGCAAAAAATTTTTTGTCGTCGATCGTCTTTTTTTATTGACACAGCAGAAATGGACTCCCACGCAGTTGCTACACTTTCGACCGTTACTACACGCAGAATCTGGTTCAGAATCATACAATCTAACGATTTTATAGAGTTTTTGCCGTATTGCTATGAGACATGGTTTTGGTCGTCAGCTCTCGTAATAAGGGTACGTAATAAAAATGTACGAATGACAATGAAACTCTTTAAAATTTTTGATTCAATAATGTAAAAGTATTTTCTTGAAATTGTTTTATATTTGTAATTAAACCGTGCACAGATGGCGCTATTATCGACAGTAGTTTTATTTTTTTAACTAATGGAAGTAATAATAATAAAACGGCATACAGTAAGAAAACACTATAACTCACAATTCCACCAAGGCCTCGAAGCAGCCTTTAACAAAGTCTCACTGGGCCTCAAGAGTAACGCACTAGAACACCCGTATCTATTACAGGCGAGGGCCCCCGCCTCGTCCCCGGCCCCCAGCGGCCCCAGGGCGGCGCGGACCAGCCAGGAGCCCCCGCGAGTGGAGAGGGCCTGGCTGGACCCGAACCCCATGGAGGCGCGCTTCTCGAGGACCAACGAACTGTTGCTAGAGGATAACTTCCATACTGATACCTCGTAGTAGGTTGCGTTTTCCACTGAAATAATTGTTTTCTTATTTTAGTGCTATTTTTATTTTTCGGCTGCAAGTTAACGGGCCACTTGACCGTAAATGACACTGACACTGAAGGGCCTACGACCTTAATTCCCAGGACCTTTCTTAAACTTGGTTTGAAGAAGGTCAAGCTATAGCGCTCTGGAAATACTGGGAGCTCATTCCATAGCTGTATTGAACATGGCAAAAAATATTCTTGAAACGGACCGTTCATGACCGCGGTGGTTCCGTGTACTGTACTGTACCAACCCATTACTGCCCACTGTTGGGCTCAGGTCTCCTCCGAAGAGGGATAAGGCATAGTCCACCACGCTTGCCTAGTGCGGATTGGGGACTTCACATATCTTCAAAGGATTTTTAGAATCCTTTTCCGACATGCAGGTTTCCTCACGATGTTTTCCTTCACCGTTTTTAGCCAGTGGTGTTGTGAAAAATTGCACATAAATCTTTTTCATATTAAGATTTAGAGGTACAAGCCGGATTTGAAACCGCGACCTCCCGTTCGGAAGGACGCGCTTCGACCACTCGGCCACCACGACTTGGTTCCGTGTAGTAGGGATGAACTCCACTTCAATGCCCCGTGGTACAATGACAAAAAGGAGATGTTGGAGTCATCTCGAACAATTCTCTCCCACAGATAATCATACACAATTCAGAAAAAAAATATTAAATATTAAAAAAATATTAAAATATTTTTTTTTTGAGTACTATAAAATGCTGCAAATAAATTGTCATCATCAAAAAGTCTTAAATAATCTTCGAGCACTAAAAACTTATTTATATTAATAATAATCCCTTTATTCCGAAAATATTACAGTTTTTGATTTACATGTGCATTATAATAAGTCTCTTGTCTCGGTGTGTCTGACGACATAGGCCTCCTCCAACATCCTCCACTGCTTCCTATCCGTTGCAACTCTCAGCCAAAGGGGGCCTAAAGTCAGCCTCAAATCATTCTCCCATCTTCTGGTTTTACGACCTCGGCCTCTACGCCCGTCTCTTGGATACCAGACTGTTACTTGCTTACTCCATTTTTCATGCTTACAGCGAAGCATATGCCCTGTCCATCTCAACTTTAATTTGTCAATATGGGTAACGATGTCTGTTAGTTTAGTTTTACGTCTGATATCCACATTCCTGACTTTATCACGTAATTTAAAAAACTTATTTACCAAGTTATTAATAAATTTAATATTAAATAAAATTATATTCACCTGGCACACATCTGATATGAAACTCCTCCTGCTCAAACGCAAGGTCACACTGCTGCGGCTGCGGAGGCCTCAACTGCTCAAAACTGAACACCTTCTCACAGGGCTTCTCCTGAGACGCTATCCCATTACTGGCCTCACAACTGGCCCTTAAGGACCCATCTAAGGGCCCAGTGATCTGGTCCAAGGGCAGATGTCGAGACCCGGTAGTTAATCGTTGCTCTATGGAGTCTAATGGTTCTATATGCCATAGGTATGTGTCAGGGGCTGGTAAAGCTTTGACGTTGCAGATAAGAGTCTCTTTGAGGAGTCTTATGCCATGATGAGAGCATTCTGGTGGAACTGGAAATTAAAGCAATGTTTTAGTTTAGGTTGTATCTTTTTTTATAATCTTATATTAACTTGAAGACTTGAGAGCGCTATGAATTGTCTTTCTTCAAACGAGGCTTGAGGACGGTCCTTAAAGTTAGGTCGTAGGTAGCGACCCCTCAGTGTCCCCTGACATTGCAGAGGTTCATGAGCGACGGTAACCACTTACGATCAGGTGGGCCGTTGGTTCGTCTGAATACGTGGCAATAAAAAAAATGTAACTATGTAAGTTTGGGTGGAATTTTGAAAGCTTTTTTTTTTTTAGTTGGATGATCACCGGATCGTATGTGGGGGTTGAACCGCACTAAAACCTCCAGCCGCTCACACTCAGCG
This sequence comes from Trilocha varians, assembly GCA_030269945.2. Lineage (NCBI taxonomy): Eukaryota > Metazoa > Arthropoda > Insecta > Lepidoptera > Bombycidae > Trilocha > Trilocha varians. Next base: position 8,729,817 of record AP028273.1, on the reverse strand, counting down.
TCCGAACCCCGGCTGAGGCCAGAACCCAGCACGGGGTTTGGAACGACGGCGTGACGCGTTACGCGCTCGGCACTTTTTAGCGTCGCTCCGTCCCCGAATTTTGCAAGCGTTAGGCAAAGAAGTTTCCGATTGAGTTGACAATGCAATAATATGACAAAATGGCGCTGATCTGATTCGGAAGGTGGTCATAGAAACTCTTGTGCTAAACAAGATAGACTCGTAGTGCTCGTTTTACTTATTACGCTAACATTTTAGGATCTTCAAAGCTTGTATTTAAAAGTTTTCATTAAATAATTATTAAGGGTTCTAAAAATCCTTTGAAGATATGTGAAGTCCCCAATCCGCACTGGGCAAGCGTGGTGGACTATGCCTAATCCCTCTTCTGAGGAGACCTGAGCCCAACAGTGGGCAGTAATGGATTGGTACAGAATTCAGAATTAAATCATTGAACTCACATAACACAGAAACAGTGAAGCTCTCAGACTTAGTTTCTCCTATAGAGTTCTCCGCGGTACACGAGTATCTGCCCGCGATTTCCCTCGTCGCCTCTTCAACGTACAACACTTGTGACGTCACATTCTCACCCCACACGCTGTTAGATTTTATTTCACTATCCTGAAAACATAAAATTAAAGTTACATAATTTTCTCCCAAAAAGAAGTTATGACGTTGTTTGAGTGCACATCGGTTCCATTGGGATGAACCAATTTTGATGATTTTTTTGAAGCAAAGCAAACACGCTAACAGGCCACTGGATCTTAAGAACAAGAATATTTCTTGTTATTCAAGTGTCTGCTTTTAAAGAATTATATTTTGTCTCGTATATACAGGGTGGATTTGTAACTTTGGACAATCTGACGTGGGGTGACGCTTTTATTTTAGGAATTGGATAAAAAAAATTCATCATAGTATGGAAGTCCGCAACGATAGTCGTACATTTCCCATACAATGTAAGAAAAAAAAGTTTAACCGATCCAAAAAATAAAAATGGTGCTAAGTTGTATTTCGACAGATCATTCACTCCTCGTCAGATTGTCCAAAGTTACAGATCTACCCTGTATATTCTGTTTTAAACAGTGCAAACGAACTTGTCATCATCATCATCATCAGCCCACACTCGTCCACTGCTGGACATAGGCCTCTCCCAAAATACGCCACTGAGCTCGATCTTCTGTTCGTCTCATCCAGTTGTTACCGGCCACCTTTCTTAGGTCATCGTTCCATCTAGCAGGGGAGCGCCCAACACTACGTTTCCCACATCGCGGTCTCCACTCTAGAACCCGTCTACTCCATCGGGCAACAGTTCTTCGACATATGTACCCAGCCCATTGCCACTTCAGCTTGCTGATTCGCAGAGCTATGTCGGTTACTTTAAACAGTGCAAACGAACTTGTATAAGCAAGTATTTAATATAATAATAATTAAATGAATACTCACATTAAAATACCAAATAAACTTATATACAGGGGGATTCGCTTTGGCCTTACATTCCAGATGTAAGGGATCGAGCTCCACGACCTCATTGAGTTTGCCGTTACCCACTCTTGTTACTACTAATAAAGGACTATCTGAAAACATATCAATTAATTGAATATATGGTATCTAAAAAACAAACTTGAAAGGTGTCAAGGGACACCCGGATGAAACGAAGTTCCTTTCGATTAATTAGTGAGGGAATTGTAATAAAATTTAATTTTTTAAGTAATAATAATTGGTTAGTTTAAAACCGACAGACGTTTTAAACTAACTAAATATTAAAACTTAAATAAAATATTTTGATCACAGCACCATCTAGCATTAATCATATAAAACAAAATAAGGAATTATTTTCAAAGATTTTAATCACAGCGCCATCTAGCGATAATCATCTAAAACAAAAAAGTGTCGTGACAACTTTTTCATAAGAATTTCCGTCGATAACGCGCGATAAGGAACTTCGCTCCAATTATTAAACTTAAATTAAGAATACTATATTACATAGCTAGAAACAATTTTACTCAATAGGTATGACGACAGTATCAAATAGGTATACGAACATTTAAAAATATTACAAGAAACTAGGTACATTCTAAAAACAATGTTTTGGTTTTACTTAAAAAGTTTGAGATAATTAAGATTTTTAATAAATTAAAACATTAAAATATTACAATCGGCTGTTTTGGCTGAAACGCCCACAAAATCAGATGATGTCACGAATAGGTAAACAATATCAAATTGACGTTCGTTATTGGTTGCGCCATGACACTTTTGCGTTTGTTTACCTAAGCGTGACATCACACGCGACGCCATGACACTATGGACTATTTTCGCAACATTTGCAATGAAATTCGAAATATAGCTTGAAACCTATTTAAACTTTACATAATTACTGCAATAAAGTATTTTCGTAAATAGTTAAAGTGTACCGACATTATGAAAGAGGATTTCAAAATCTTTCGTCATGTCTTTATCTTGAAAAAATACATCTTACAATTGATTACATTTCTTTTCTTTTTTTTTACGAGCCAACGGGCCACCTTATCGTAAGTGGTTACCGTCGCTCATGAACCTCTGCAATGTCAGGGGACCTTTAAGGACCCCCCTCAAGCCTCGTTTGAAGAACGACAAGTCATAGCGCTCTGGGAATACCGAAGAGGGGAGCTCATTCCATAGCCGGATGGTGCGTGGCAAAAAAGTGTTCCTGAAACGGACCGTGGATGACCGCGGTGGTTCCATATAGTAAGGATTTCACAGCTAAATACCCTTTTGATACTTACAAGTAACATTAAGTGTGATAACATCCGCCTTCGAGTTCCGACTTGGAGCCAGCACGTGTGTTGTCGCGACGCAAGCCAACGTCGCGCCATCGTCGTTCACAGACGGATGTAGTTCCAAGTATGATATAGCTGTGCCTGACGCGTTGTGCCACGTCTGGGTATGAGATAGGTAAATAAATATGGTGCTTTATTTTTAAACATCTGGGTAAGGATTGACGTATCGATTTCCATGGAATCCCTCTCCTCTGATATAAGGCAATATAAGTATATAGGTATTTACGTATTTCTTTTTAATCTATGAATGTCGAAAGGGAAGCCGATAGGAGGTAGGAATTGGATAGAGCTTCTGCCATTGATTTGGGACTCATAATGTTGGCTAAAACAGTGAAGAGAAATCCGTATAATTTGAAATTCTTTTTTATTGCCTTTATTGGTTACCAATGCTAATGGACCTCTGCAATGGGACACTGCTATAACCTACCTTAAAGGACTTTCTTCAAGACTCGTTTGAAGAAGGACAAGTCATAGCGCTCGGGAAACACCGAGAAAGTGAGCTCATAATAATGCCGGATGGTGCGTGGCATGTAAGAAATTCCTGAACACAACGTCGTTCCAAATTTTTTTTGTCGCAAGGCAGACAAACTGCCCACCTGGTTGTAACCGTCATTCCTGAACCGCTACAAATATTTCGAAATCCCCAAGGTGTAAACTTGTAACAGAACGCAATGAAATACCTGATTACTATGCCTAGTAAGATGCTTCTCGTTCAACCACCAGCTCAGGTCTGGTTGTGGATGCGAGCCGAGTGCGGTACACTGCGCTAACACTCTGTGACCAGCTCTCAGCACGCCGTCTGCTGTGCCCGTCACCCAGTGGATAGATACGTTGTATGCTGGCACTGGAATATTACAAATGGTGATGGAATAATTGTCAATTATAATAATTTTTATTTAATGGCGCTGATCGATCTGATGATGGATTCCGAAGGTGGTCATAGGAACTCTAGTGCTAAACAAGATAGACCCGTCGTGTTTGGGCTCGTTTAACTTGTTATATCTTGATCTTAAAAGCTTGTATTTAGAAATTTTTATTTTATTATTTATCTATCAATAACAAACTTACAATAAATCTCAATATTCAGCTTCGACTCAATAGGTGGGGTTAGATTAGTGTTGCTAGCTCTACAAGACAAAGTTCCCGCGTTGGCTCGCATCAAAGGTAGGTACAGCTCGTTCTCCCTGACAGATGGAATGTCGCTGTTGCCGTCAGATGCATCGACTAACGTGTCACCGGAGTACCAAGTCAACCTGGGAGGTGGTCGACCTGAAAAGAAATTGATTTTGAAAACAGCACGTAAATAAAATGACATACTGTAACAAAATAATTTTTAAGAACTTATGAGTGTATTATATTTTATTAATGTGCTAAACGAATTGAGTGTCATCGATACACCCTAACGTAGTCGTGGCGGCCAGCTTGTATCTCTAAATCTAAATGTGAAAAAAGATTTATGTGCAATTTTTCACAACATCACTGGCTAAAAACGGTGAAGGAAAACATCGTGAGGAAACCTGCATTTCAGAAAAGGGTTTTAAAAATCCTTTGAAGATATGTGAAGTCCCCAATCCGCACTGGGCAAGCGTGGTGGACTATGCCTAATCCCTCTTCTGAGGAGACCTGAGCCCAACAGTGGGCAGTTATGGGTTGCTACAGATACACCCTAACGCCAGAATGTCGTGTAGTTGACGTACTTTCAATTCTGTAGTTGATGATGTTGATACTAGATGTAATAATTTTATTGTAATAGCTAATTACCATCAGAAAAATGTAATAATGAAGAAAATAAATTTTGAAAAATCCGATCTATCATCAGGTGAGGCGTAAGTAAGCTCGTCTACGGTAATAAAATACTGGGATGATTGCAATTTAACCATCCAGATAGTATAAAAAGATAATAAGAATTTTCATTAAATCACTTGAATGGAGTCACTCGATTACCAAAAAACATTATAACCATTAAATGTTAGTTTCTTAAAGCTCTAATTTTTATCATAAACTAGCTGGCCCGCGCAACTTCGTCTGTGTCACAGAAGGAAATTTTCTCACCGTTTAAACCTTCCCTGAATTTCTACGAATATTTCAAGATTAAAATAAGCCAAACCGGTTCAGTCGTTCTCGAGTTTTAGCGAGACTAACAGCAATTTATTTTTATACATAAAGAAGTTCATCACACTAGTGACATCTAGTATTAATTTTAAAAAGTACACAGTTTCGTTATCCGTCCCAGAGATGGCGTTAGACTAAATAACTATTGGGACATTTAGTGTCGAGGTGTACCACTAGATCAGCGTTTCTCAAAGTGTGTTCCGCGGAGCCCCGGGGTTCCGCGAAGCCTTTCCAAGGGTTCCGCGAAGATTGGTACTGATTATAATTCATTAAATAGTAAAAAAGGCTCCAGAAGAAATATTTTTGGAAAGCGAAGTATTTGACGGAACCTTATAGATATTGATAATCAAACACTTACTTAATTGTTATTCTTTATTTATAATCAAAATATTATAGCAATTATATGATGTATTATAAGTGTTTGATTATTCTAGGGTTCCGTCGAATAATTAGCTTCCCAAAAGGGTTCCGTAGCCAAAAAAGTTTGAAAAACGCTGCACTAGATGTTTCTGTAAAGGAAATTTATTAAAGTTCGGCCGTTCAGAGAATGCGTTCCTGACACCTATCAGTTAGTCACGAAAAATATTATTTACCAAGTTATTTGACGCTCACTTTGGCACAAAATTATAACATTCATTGATTATTGATATAATAATGTTGTTTTAATGCTCATCAATTGTTAAAACGGTAAACAACCAGCAAAAATAGTTTTATCGTAACCGCAACGCCATTACTAAGTTACGTGTCAGGAACGCATTCTCTGAACGGCCGAACTATAAGTGCAAATTAAAATCTGCACTGTTTAAATTTTGGAAACGAATACCGCAAAAAAAAAACTTAAATTTGCTGTTTAATACCCCTAATTTCGATTAATTTTGTTTTTTTTATAACTTGCTCTTAAAATAATTAATTTCATTTAATTATGACGAGCTCTTCAACATTTAATTTCGTGGAAGGATTTGATTCTTCGAAAAGGCTTTTCTAATTTAAAGAGATTTAATCAACTTATCATAGATTTAAATCTTTTAGATACTGGATTATTTATTTTGTTCAAAGGGACTGATTCTTAGTAAAACGAAATTAATTTATAACCATGAAACGAAATTATCTGATAATAATTAATATTTCCACCAACTTTTATTTTTTAAAAAGAGCACATAAACGACCAGTCAGATCCTCATGGTTTTTTTTTATCGGATATTTACCATGAACTTTGATACTTTTGTTACATTGCTTTCACTATGATGTGAATTAGGTTTTATGAGGGAAGACATCACAAAAAAAACCATTGAGAGGCTAAAACTTCGAAAAACCTACAAAACAAAGCAGCTGACCAACACGGAAATTTATTATACAATGCCCTTAATGAAGTCGTGGTGGCCGAGTGGTGGAAGCGCGTCCTTCCGAACGGGAGGTCGTGGGTTCAAAACCGGTCGGCTTGTACCTCTAAATCTAAATGTGAAAAAGATTTATGTGCAATTTTTCACAACACCACTGGCTAAAGGTGAAGGAAAACATCGTGAGGAAACCTGCATGTCGGAAAAGGATTCTAAAAAACCATTGAAGATATGTGAAGTCCCCAATCCGCACTAGACAAGCGTGGTTGACTATACCTAATCCGAGGATCTTCTGAGGAGACCTGAGCCCAACAGTGGGCAGTAATGGGTTGGTACAGCCCTTAATCATTCCCATTTGATTTCGCGAGGGTATTGTCATGGAAAACTGTTCGTAGCTCACGGACTAATGGCTTGAGATAAAGGTTAAGCTATTCTTGAAAACTATTCTTGCTTGCTTCATAGATTTAACCGAATTTTTGACCGTGATTAGGTGACACCGAATGATAGGTAGTGGTTGCTACTAAATCAACGCTTTCGGGATATTATTCCGATAGCAACAGCTGAGTAGTGACCATTTCGGCACGCAGTGTGGGGCACGCAATAGATTCTATGTAAATAAATAATTATGTGTACAATTTACTGTTTGTTAGTTATTCTCTTTTTTTTTTTTTTCTTAGAGTTGAACTGTTTATTTTTAGTTTTACTTTTATATACCTAGTTGAGTAAGCTACATTATAATTTTGTGTCCCTAATTTTGTGTCCCTTATTTTTTTTTATGTGTCGAATAAAGTTTACTTACTTTCTTTCTTTCTAAAACTAAAAATCGGCCGTTTTCAATATTACTTATTTTACCATATTTACAAAACAAATATCTATTAAAACAACTACACTATCTCATAATTGGCATTAAAATCGATTATCGGCAACGTTATCCAAGTTATGCACGTATAAAATCGATTATCAGTCATCAAGAATCATTCGATCGAGAAAAAACCAATATAATTACACTATAAATTGCCTATAAACATACAAGAGTACCTTTTAACTTCCGTCCGTAATTGGCTTAAATGTTTTAAAATTATTTTAATGTTAAACATGTTAATTAACGTGTTCGTTAACGAGAAATGTGGTGCATTGATTTTAAATTATTTTAAAACGGTTTAAAAACATTTGTATTTGGAAGAGAAATAAAACTGTGATTTCGATGGTTGCCTGGTTTGTGAAGGAAACCTTTATATTGTACTAGGTGACCCGCGCAACTTCGTCTGCGTTACAAAGGGGTTCAAAAATTGTAGCCTATGTGTTATTCTGATGTATAAGCTAATTGTGGTAAAGTTTCATTCAAATCCATTCAGTAGTTTTTACGTGAAAGAGTAACAAACATACATCCATACATACAAACTTTCGCCTTTATAATATTATTATGATTTTTTTTTGTATTGTTTGTGACACTGTTTCCATCACAAATAAAGAAATGTCTATGTCTATTTTTATACAGTAAATGCACATCCGCTTTTGAAGAATGTAGTTTATAAATTCGGTTAAATAGATCATCTTTATCTCACATTATTTACGTGATTTCTGTCTTTTTTAAACGGTTTTATTTAGCTCACCCCATTTGTTTTATTATCTGATAGACACAGATTACTACCGGAGCTCCATTTATAAACGTTTACTAAATATAATCTGTGCAATAATAAATATTGTGAGTATTATCTTACCTCCTACTGCGAAACACTTAAGCACTAGAGTGGATCCTTCGTGGAATGTGCCAACTTTTCCTTCAACCTTGTTGTCCATTTCATCCATGAAGAACGGTGGACTTGGCAACACTGTAAATAGAAAAAACTGAATTTAAGGATCATTAAAGCAGGTATAGAATTCAAAAAAATAGTAACAGTAATTATTTTAAACAAAACTTAAAATGGTGAGAAGTAGAGAGCTAGCCAAGTAAAACGAATCTTGTTTAACCACTCAACTGGGATCGGCAACCAAATTGGTTTGTTTACTTTTGCCAAGTCTGTGGCAGGAGCCAAAATTGAGCACAGTTCTAAAATTTGTTTTGTTTACATTTTTTAATCGTCTCATATTTTACGGAGATGATATATTTTCGCTGAAAATGCAATACAGCGTCGTTTAGTAATAAATATTTACAAAAATATAAGGTTTAATTAAAAATCAAAATTTAAAATTATTGGAATGAAATGTTTTTAAACAGGGGTTCAAACACGGTATTGATTACGAACGAAGTCCCCAGTTTCGCCATCTAGCGAATAGTGACGTTCCCAGTTGAGTAGTTAAATACAGTAGTCCCTATCTATGACTAACTTTTGACTCCGTCATTAGATCGGCTTCATGGTACCACATTATTGCATTGTCACGCGACATACCTACATATTTTCAAACATGCAATTTTTTGTGGACGATTGGTCAAATTCAAGATTCCGTCCGAACTTAAATAGTATTGAATATCCAGTGCAAGTTAAATATTTAAGCGTTTAATGAGATTTAATAATAAATTTCTTTAAACACTCGCGGTTATTCTACATCACTTACACTATTACTAAACGGGTTCTTACCACGATTATTTTTAATTGAGAGGTCCCGATATTTCAGCACTGTTTTAAGCGCCATGATCACGGGAAGACTGAAGAACTGCGGGTAGGTCATTTAAGAGCAGACAAATCTGTCTACCCTCTTTCTCGTTCGTTTGCCGGTACCACTGGACAGACAGACTTCGCAGTTCTTCAGTCGACGGCAGCAAAGAACAAGAAGACATCTGCATTTTGCCGAATTTAACTTTTTTGGATATTTGAATCCAGAATTCTTTATTTTATCTGGTAAAATTTTTTTTTCAAACAAAAAGTGTATTTTTATGTGTTTTTTGTTGCGTAAATAAAGACATATACACTATTTCTTTGAAAAAAAACGCACATCTACCGGATAACCGTGTGTGCGTCGTACAATTTAGCAAGCCACTTAGTATAAAAAAAGATATCAGTTAGAAAAAACGTTTGCTGTAGGTTCTTTACATTCTTTATTCGATTGGTATGATGTTGATGGAAATGGTGTGAAATTAGATTTCGCGATCTGGATGCGTTCTTCAATTTCTACTTCTTTTCTAAGGACGTAGAAACGAATACATGGCAGTTGACTCATCTTATTTATTTTTCTATGCGATGTAGAAAAAGACATCTGCAGTAATACGAAAAAAAAACAATAATTTATTTAAAATATGTCGCTATCTGCTGCGAAACATTATTTTATTTACACATTCCAAATTTGAAAAACCTGACATTCTTATAGTAAAAGTTATCAAACTTTCTCACAAAAAACGCTCTCCTGGAAACTAACGATTTTGTAGATATCTGTTTGTTCTTTGCTGCCGTCGCAGTCTTCCCGTGATCATGGCGCTTGAAACAGTGCTGAAATATCGGGACCTCTCAATTAAAAATAATCATGGTAAGAACCCGTTTAGTAATAGTGTAAGTGAGATTTAATATATATTATTCAAATACTGGAGTTTATACCAGACTGTAGCATTGAGTAGATAGTGGCGTTGTAAAGGTCCATGAGCAACAGTTACAATTTAACACCAAGCTAATTAATTATAAGATTTTAATAAAAAAAAAAAACTTGAGTGGTGTCATGGGACACCCGAATAGAACGAAGTTCCTTTCGATTTAAAGATATCTTTTTTTTTTCCTAACGTAACGCGCTGTAAGGAACGTGTTTTAAAAGATTTTGATCACAGCGCCATCTAGCGATAATCATCTAAAACAAAAAAAGTGTTAAGTGTTAAGAATTTTTTCCGTCTAGCCTCCTTTCACAACGCGCGATAAGGAACTTCGTTCCAAAAATAAATAAGGAAAATAGCAACATCAACGATTAATTATGCTTAGTCAAGGACTATTCATTTGAAATGTAAATAAGTTATAAACATGTTCGATGAATACTTTATCCACGAATTAAAATGATATTTGATTCAAAACACGCGAATATATTTTCGGATTTGCAGAAGAAGTATTCGTATTTTAAAATTGGTTCGTAAATTGCACAACATTCCAATTTTAATGATAGTTTATGTGATGATATGTTCGGAAATTCCGAATAAGTTATACGATTTCATAATGATTTATATTATAATCGTCGCTGTTTTTAAAAATAATTTATTTAAAAGAAAACTTTTTAAATACAAACTTTTAAGATCCTGGATATCATTTAGCAGTAGAGTGCCAATACAAGTAAAACGAGCCCAAACATGACGGGTCTATCTTGTTTAGCACGTTTCCATCCGAACTTACATTTTTTTTATTGCTTAGTAGATACACATTTTTTACCCTTGCAGACAATGTAAAATGTTGAATATTTAAAAGTTTGCTTGTCTGATTGAAGTTTAAGTAAGCAAGTTTGCAAGTAATGTTGTATTCTAAAGTAAGTTGCATGGAATAAAGGGCTTTTTTATTTTATTTATAACTAGCTGACCCACGCAACTTCGTCTGCGTTACAAAGGGGTTCAAACAGTACCCGCAATGCCGTCGAGTTATTATTTTCGCGGCTCGCTGAGTCCCACATATTCATTGCGTTTTATACTCGTAATAACTTCTAAACGAAAAGTCCGATTGGAATAAAACAAAAAGTAATTTAATTCTACATTAATACTCTTGATAACAAAATACTTAATTTGGATAAGGGTTAATATAACGATACTTATTTAACGTTAAATTCAATCTCGGAACGAAATATTAAATTTTAAAAACATTAAAGTGGTTATTGTGACTAAACTATGATAGTTAGATATATGCTGTCGCGGACTTTTTTGTTTGTCTCTAAAAGATCTAAAAACCCGTAGTACATTATTTTGTTCTATTGTCAATAGTTTTTGCAGCGTACGCATAAATAGGTTTCGATTTTTCACCTTTTGTTACATGTTCGATATTTTCATGCGGATACCTAAGTTTTTTGAAAATAAAATATAGCCTATAACCTTCCTCGATAAATGGACTTTCCAACAGTGAAAGAATTTTTGAAATCGGACCAGTAGATCCTGAGATTAGCGCGTTCAAACAAACAAACAAACAAACAAACTCTTCAGCTTTATAATATTAGTATAGATAGATACACGAGCCTACCGTCATTCATGAACCTCTGCAGTGCCAGGGCAACGAGGGGCCGTTATCTATCACCTACCCATACAGGACTTTTCTTAAACCTCGTTTAAAGAGAGACATGTCATAGCGCTCCGGAAACACCGTGGATGGGAGTCTATTCCAGATCGGAATGGTGCGGGGCAAAAAGGATCTTTTGAACCGGACTGTGGATGAACGCAGCGGTTCCAAGTAAAGTTGATGAACTTTACCCCTGCGGCGTGTGGTGCGATGGTAAAAGGGAGATGACGGAATCATCTCAAAGAGTTCCTCGGAGCATTCTCCATGAACCAAACGATAAAGAATGCACAGAGAGCTAAAATCTCTCCGCACACTCAGAGGCTCCAGTCGATCCGTGAGCTTGGGTTCATCAACAACTCGAACAGCTCCTCTGGAGGGAGTCAAATGGAAGTAGCTGGTAGTTGGGAGCACCCGCCTTGGTTTGAGGTTAACACTCCACAATTCTCCACAGCTTGTAAAAAATAGAAATAATTCAACCGGGCTCTAAAACTTGTTGTAAACAAAGTATGAACAAAGCGATATACAGGGTGGATATGTAACTTTATCTCAACTGAAGTAAAGTGAATGACCTGTCGAAATAAAACAAAGAATCACTTTTATTATTGGAGTCGGGTATATTTTTTTCCATTACGTTGGCGAGCCAATATGGAAACGTGGCATGACCCGAAAAATATGTAAGGACCAAAAATTTTATAAATTGTTAACACAAGCTTGTTAGATACTTCCATTACTCAAAGAACATTAAAGAATGCTTTCAAAACAATGATTTCAAAAACAATTGTATCAATTACAAAGTAGAGTTATGTGTACACGCATGATTAAAGAGATGTTTCTGGAATGTATCGTTTTAAGTTTATGTTTGAAAATAAACAGTGTTAGCATGATGGATGCGGCGTGGGTACTTTGGAATGCAGCTGAATAAAACAGAGTTTAGAAAGAAAGAAAGAAAATACATTTATTCAGCACACACTTAAACACTACATCGAAAGTAAAAACAAAAAATAATAGTGTTAAGCAAACAATGTTTAAGATGTGCACTGAAGAGGCAACCAGCTCAGTAGGTATACAGCTACGGTTATGAAGCTGTAGCGCTGATTTTCATTGCTGGACCCATTGAAATCAGCGCAAGAGCTACATTAAGGTCGGTAAATAGTAAGTAAATATTGTTAAACAATATTTAAAAAAAAAAAGAAAAAACAAAAACATATTAAATTAAAAAAAAAGGCATGCCCGCTGAGTTTCTTGCGCCGGTTCTTCTCAGGACGGAGGCGTAATTTTAGCGAACTGGTGGTAGAACTTTTGATTTTATTTTTGACTTTCAAAATGTATGTGTGTCCACATCTATGTAATTTGAAATAAATGATTTGACTTTGACTTGATTTTGACATTGACTATACAGGGTGGATTTGTAACTTTATTCCAGCTGATGTGGGGTGAATAACCTTTCTAAATACAACTAGGAACGAATAATAAACATGAAATCGATTTTAACCGGACTTTCTTTTCTATTGCTTTATAGGTAGACGAAGTAACAGGCCACCTGATCGTAAGCGGTTACAGTGGCTCATGAACCTCTGCATTCTCAGGGGACTCTACGAGGCCGCTACCTACTGCCTACCTTTTAATGACTTTCTTCAAGCCTCCTAACTTTCACTGGAATATTATATTCTTACTTTTTCATGCATTTTCGACGGGTTCTTACCACGATATTTAATTAATTGAGTTGTCTCGATATTTCAATGTTGTTGCAAACGTCATGATCACGAGAAGACTGGATACTGCGGGTCGATTTAAGAGCTAACAAATCTGTCTACCCTCTTTCACGTTCGCTTTTGTGTAGTACCACTGGAACTCGAACTTATCCAGTATAACTTAACAGTATCCAGTCTTCTCGTGATCATAACGTTTGCAACAACGTTGAAATATCGAGACAACTCAATTAATTAAATATCGTGGTAAGAACCCGTTGAAAATGCATAAAAGTACTATAGAAAACAGCGAGTGTCTGAATAAGTTTATTCTTACTTTTGTATTAATTTGTTATTTTTAGCGAACTTTCACTGATGTATACTTAGGATCTTTGTTTTACTTTTATAAATTGATCACGAGTAACATAATTTTCTTCCTACGCAGATAAAAATGCGCAGATCATCTCGTTTAATACTTAGATCTTTTTTTCAATATTCCTTGTTACATTACGGGATAATAGATCAAAGAAAAAGTAAGTAAAAACAGTAACCTAATGAGATTTGTGAAAGTATTACAGGATGTATTGTAAAGAATTCATTATCGTATAACATGACTGTTTGATGTTGTTAGCATAAATAAATTTCATAAATGACATGATACAGCTGAAATGATGAAGCCTATAGGACATCTAGCCTCTTTTATTTGAAGCTTAATATTAATAACCTGAACTGGATGTAAGTATGTAACTCTATAAGTTCGGGTGGAATCTTGCAAGCTTAATTTGACAAACTTTTTTCACTAAAATCTCCAACCGCTCACACTCAGCAGTCGAACCCGGCTGAGTCCAGAACCCAGCACGGCGTTATGCGGGACGGTGCGACGTGCTACGTCTACACTCACTACAGCAGTCTTTGCCGTCACGCCGCCCTCGGACGCAGCCGGCAGACGACCACCGGCTCGTTTGTTTCGTGGTAGTGCTAGGTGCATCTTCCGTAAGTGCGACCACTGTGACCACTGTGGATTGGAGATTGAAGTAGCTTTCTTCTTTTTCTGACCAGACTTCCATCGGCCCCGCGGTGGGAGTGGTCGCGAATCGCACTAAAACTTTCGAACGTCTAAAACCGGAACCTACCATATTGTTACTGGGCTGTAGCTTACCAACAACAGTCAAGTTGACTCCAATATTCCTGGTAGGAGACAGCCTGAAGTCCACCCGGCAGTGGTAGATGGCCTGGTCATCTTCCGTGAGAGCGGAGACGGTGACTGCCGTGGGTTGCCTGTGGATGTCTGCAGACACCCGGCCTGATGAGTTGAAGAAGGGATCCGACCATTCTCGATCAGGGATTTCGAAACTGGAGGAGTAAAAACGATTAAGTTTACAACATGACAAGATAAATTTGGTAATGGGTTAGGACTTCATTTAATTATCTTCAAAGGGTTTTAAGCATTTTTCGATATGCATGTTTCTTTACGATATTTTTCTTCGTTAGTTGACTTAAGTGCACAGTCTTTCTCGAGACCGTATCATTGGGAAGCAAGTAGCATACTAGGTTTTTGTATAACAATTTATATATTTACTAGCTTTTGCCCGTGACTTCGTTCGCGTGGACTTCAGGTTCGTCCCGTCTAGCCCGTCTAGTTCGCGATGTCTATAATATAGTACTATTATACCGCAAAAAATGTGTTTTTTGACGACTTCACGTTAGAAACCTCAAAAATTGTAGCCTATGTGTTATTCTGATGTATAAGCTGTATTGTGGTAAAGTTTCATTCAAATCCATTCAGTAGTTTTTACGTGAAAGAGTAACAAACATCCATACATCCATACTTACAAACTTTCGCCTTTATAATATTACTAGCTGACTCGCGCAACTTCGTCTGCGCCGAAAAAAAAAATTAGGGGTGGACTATCCCTAACATTTAGGGGATGAAAAATAGATGTTGGCCGATTCTCATAGGTACCGGATAAGCACAAAAAATTTCATCAAAATCGGTCGAGCCGTTTCGGAGGAGTTCAAGTTCGAACACCGTGACACGACAATTTTATATATTAGAAGATTATGATTATTTAGTACAGATAACATTATTATTTATCGACTTTTCTTAAAAAAATGTTTTCAAAAATACAGTACTTTTGTATTCTCTCAGAGAGTTGTTGGTTGTCTCACAGGCGCGACGGGAAAGAGTGCCTTGGGCGTAACGCGTCGCGCCGTCCCTCATAACCCCGTGCTGGGTTCTAGCCTCCGCCGGGGTTCGGACGCTGAGTGTGAGCGGTTGGAGGTTTTAGTGCGGTTCAACTCCCACATACTACAACTAAAAAAAAAGAAAGGTTGTCTCACAGAGGACCACTAAGAACGAAAGATTCTCAAGATGGCGGTCGAAGCTTTTCGCTAAAAGATCGTCGAACAATAATAGTTGATTACATTACATTTCTTTACAATATCTCCAATTAAATGGTACAATATTAACCCTTAATATCCATGACAAACGATTAATTTATCAACTTCGTGAGCGTGAAAAATGACGACGGCAAAATGACACAGTTGCCGAGTTCTTCAGGAAACCGTATTTGATGGAGTGTACTTGGAGTTTCCTCGCTGTTCTGCGACCATTTGTTCATCAAACTAGGCTTATAACTTTAGCAAGCTTTTTAAATAACCTGTACTTGTGCAATGAGTGTTCTGTGAAACTTCTAATGGTTTTCTAGTAACGAACAGGGGGTCTACTACAGCTTTGTATCGTTATCGTAAATTAATTAAATTTTTTGGACATTTAGTTTCTGATTACGAATTTCCTTTGAAAGAAAGATGGTTGTGCGAATGACTACTAATTGTCCTAATTTTGAATAGTTTGTATAAGGCTAAGTACACGCTGGAGATTTTTTTTATAAATGCAGAAAAAATATGAAAACATCAAGATAATCTTCTTTGGATCTGTGAATTCTAATAATAATACTGTACCAACCCATTACTGCCCACTGTTGGGCTCAGGTCTCCCCAGAAGAGGAATTAGGCTTAGTCCACCACGCTTGCCCAGTGCGGATCGGGGACTTCACATATATTCAAAGGATTTTTGGAATCCTTTTCCGACATGCAGGTTTCCTCACGATGTTTTCCTTCACCGTTTTTACAAACATAAACATAACATAATAATACGTTCATCACTAAATTGAAAATAAGTTGGAGGTAAGTCGGAAGAGTTCTAGAGTTTTTGCATGGAGTCCACTTACCATACATAATATCCTCTGTGTAAACAGAATGTTTTTCGTACATTTTAAGTCATTTAACGGTAATTTATTGAATTATTTCACAAGGCGAGAAAAAGCTTTTAAAAATTCCATGGCAACGAAACCGCAAAAATAAGTTATAATTGATATTACAGACAATTTTTCGAAAACTGAAATTTTTGCAATGAGTCAAAAATGTGAGCTTTTCAGTTGGTTTTTCTACTAGTCTATTGTATTGAGGAATAGCTAGATTCTAGGATAATGTAGAATAGACTATTGCTGATTTAATTGTCATCAGTCATTAAGGTAGGCTTAATGGTCATGCAGGTATCCACTCGTCTATGTACGTAAATTTTTTGTTAGATGCCGAAACTGGGCTCGCCCAGAGTTCGTACGCAATCGCTACCTTGTTTGACTTTTTAAATCATTCATCATCATCAGAAAAGATGAATTTGATTTTCGATTGAATAATTTTGTAATTCTTTATTATCAAACTACGCTGTATAAAATTCTCGCCAAAAATATTTTATGTCTGTAAAATATGAAACAAATTAAGTTTCAGAACTAAAGTCGCGTCGTGCTCAATTTTGGCTCCTGCTCCAGATTTGGCATAAGTAAACAAACCAATTTTGACGCAGTTCCCAGTTCAGTGGACATATTACGAGTTCTAATTATAGAAGTTTCCTTTACCCACCTGTAAATAGGTATATTGTTCCTATACCAGACTAGAATCATGTATTCATCATCAGTGGAGTCAGGGGTTGTGTCACAGAAGAACGTTGTGTTTCCACCTTCCAAGGCTTCCTGGTGCGAGAGGGGACCTGGAACAAGATTGTATGGTAAGCAGTTGAATTTTGATTTATTGCAAGATAGACAATACTCGCAAATATTACATTAGACTTTTTGCTAGAGAATCGAACCGAACCTTTGCAAATCCTATAGTACCTACATAACGGGCAACAACGAGCCATAAATGCATTTAAACGAGCGAAGTAGAAATAAAATTAATTTTATAGTGATCTGTATTTGTAAAGCGTAGATTACGAACTACGGTTCATCGGTTTTTTGCTTGTGATAACAATGATATAAATTTCTTTAAGCACTCGCAGTTATCTACATCACTTGCACAACTATTAAGTGCGCATTGCACGCTATGGCTTACATATGACGGGGCGATACGTTATCGTAGATCGCGAACGCGTCCTTACACCCCGCCCAACCTCGTTCCGGGTTCTGTCTTCGGCCGGGGTTCGGAAGTCGAACGCGAGCGGCGGGAGTTTTGGTGCGATCGGGCGATTTGCCCGACACAAAAAAAATGGCTTACATATCGCTCCGCTACCCCTTGAAGAATATCTAATAGTTTGTATTTTTTTCAATATTGCTATTCCATTATATTACAGAGGAATTTACCGTCAATACCGGGTATGAAGGCGCAAACCCGTGTGCAGAGAAGCAGCGTTGTGAGTAGGAACAGTTCGATTCGCATCCTACGGTCCATCCATGCTCCTGCGCTCGCCTCTCATTGGTCAGGCCGAATCACAGCTCGCAACTTTCATTACTGACATCGTGTCTGGAACAAAGATAAACATTGTATTAATCTTTATGATTTTTTTTATAAAAAACAATGACTGCCATAAAGATATTCAAACAAGGTAATGATTCCGCAATTGAGTGCGTGACGCCATCTAGTGACATTTGACAAACAACAAACGGAAGGTTACAGCGAGTCTTTCACTGTAAAGGCCGTGCGCCTATGGAACGCTCTCCCACACTCCATACGGGCTAGTGGTTCACTGGACGTCTGTAAGGAGGGAACCAAAAAGCATTTTCTCACTTTATTTTAATTATCTTTGTTCTGTAATTTAAGTTTTTTTTCTTTTTTTTTGTAAATGATTCTTTTTTGATACTATTTTTGTAACGTTTTATGTCTGTAGCAGTATGTGTTTAGTTTATATTTTATTATTTGTTATTCTCATATTACTATTTTTTTTTATTTTTTTTTGTATTGTAATATAGTGGCAGTGCTTAGACTGCTGATCTGTATGTAAATTGTATAGTTTATTTAGTACACTTCTTAGGTACACTTCTTAGGTTTGCTGGTAGAAAACTCATTTTTGAGTTAAGCTCGCCTTTTATGCTTATTTTTTAATTACTATAAGTCACTGTAATTTTCTTTTTCTGGTGTACTAAATAAATAAATAAGGTGGGTATAGGAACTCTTGTACTAAACAAGATAGACCCATTGTGTTTGGGCTCATTTTACTTGTATTGGGTAGCGCCTAGCACTCTACTGCTACATGATATCCTAAACAGCTTGTATTTAATAGTTTTCTTTAAAATAAACTATTATGCCAATAATGCCGATTCTACTTCCTTAATTCATCCAGAATTTCCAACAGATCTGCACCTTGCTTCTGTCGCATCAATTCATTACCGTTGACCATTTAATGAAGATATATGACGTCACGATGTGTGCATTACTCTAGTGGTGATCGATGACCATAATACTATGGTAGTAAACAAGGTTGGGTTTGGGAAATATTGTTTAAGTTATTAATCATATTAAAGTGATTATTATTAATCAAAATAATTAATTAAATCATAAATATTGTTAAGTTTTTAATGCCATAAATTCATACATACATACTCTTACAGATTGTTAGTTAGTTAAATAGGTAGGTTACAGAGTAATTTTAATGAGTAGGCAAGTAAAGAGTGAATGATAATTGTCTTCATTTTGTCTATCTATTCTTGCCCACTGCTGGGCTAGAGTTGGTATCAAAACATCACACAATCATCGAAATCATACCCAAACTAATATACAGGGTGGATCTGTAACTTTGGACAATCTGATGTGGGATGAATGACCTGTCGAAATAAAACTTAGAACCACTTTTATTTTAGGAATTGGATAAAATAAATTTTTCGTTATAGTTTGGAAGTCCGCAACGATAGTCGTACGTTTTCCATACAACGTCAGAAAAAAAAGTTTAACTGATTCAATAAATAAAAATGGTGCTTGTATTTCGACAGGTCATTCACCCCACGTCAGATTGTCCAAAGTTACAGGTCCACCCTGTACAAAAAACTTGAGAGGACAAGGATGGAACGAAGTTCCTTTCGTTTAATTAGTGAGGGAATTGTAATAAAATTTATTTTTTTAACGACAGACGTATTAAACTAACTAGTTATTATAACTTAAATAAAATATTTTGATCACAGCGCCATCTAGCATTAATCATATAAAATGAAATAAGGAATTGTTTTAAAAGATTTTAATCACAGCGCCATCTAGCGAAAATCATCTAAAACAAAAAAAGTGTCGTGACAACTTTTTCATAAGAATTTCCATGTATAGGGAACTTCGTTCCAATAATATGACAACTATAATAATATACTATGAGCTTGATAAACTCTCCTTTTTGAAAGTCAGTCAAAAATGTAATATGAAACACACTGTATAAGAAACGAAATGAAACCATAGTTTACCCGTTACCCACATCCACGGCACACCATAACAATGTAACAACAGATGCAGTTCTTAATATGAGGTTACCACGTGCGTATACCCTTCATATATTATACAGGGTGTCTCAAAATTATATGCGACTGATTATAAATATATTCGCGTAATAATGGCATTAGTGTATGTTTAAGTAAAACAGAGTAATGTTTTAAGCTTTTTCAAATGGAACTGTGATTATACAGGGTGTTTTTTATATAGAATTCTCAAAGTATAAGAAGGTTTATTAAGTTTTATTTCGAGTCAACGTTACATCTATACTTAGAATAAATAAAAGTATGTATATTTGGAATTTTGTTTCATTGTCATTATTACAGTACCTACATGGTGTTATTTTTGCGCAATTTAATTTATATGCAAAATATAACTAAAAGTTATATTAATAGCCAACCAATATGCTCACTTTTAATAATATAAATTAATTTTCGCACATTTTCGGACACCCTGTATCGCGTAACGTTACGATTCTCGTATTATGCAAAGTACCACTTATGCTCAATTGAATACATTCCACAGGGTCGGATTTGGGCGAAACGACAAACTAAATTGGCTTCGGGGCAACCCTACTAAAGTAAATAATCGATGCATCTAATATACTGAAAGGGACGTATTTAGATTTAGGGTTGTTTACTCTTAGGAAATATACATTTGAAATTAAGATCAGTGATTTCCTCCCTCTATTGAGGAGACCTGAGCCCAGTGTGCAGTAATGGGTTGTTACAGTCCGGAATCTCCGTTCCTCAGTCATGGCGACGTCGTGGTGGCCGAGTGGTTGAAGTGGTTGCCTGCCGTACGGGAAGTCGTGGGTTCAAAATCGACTGGCTTGTCCCCTAAATCTTAATTTGAAAAAGATTCATGTTCAATTTTGCACAACACCACTGGCAAAAAACGGTGAAGGAAAACATCGTTAGGAAACCTGCATATCGGAAAAGGATTCTTAAAATCCTTCGAAGATATGTGAAGTCCCCAATCCACATTAGACAAGTGATGTACAAGTGATGTGTCTATGAGTAGTCTTTTTAAATGTGTAGAGCGAATGAAAAATAAATAGAACTTTGCTACTTCTTGTGTGATTATTAAATAATATCAAGAAAATGAGACAACATAAATTGTATTGCATTACAGGTAGGTCGTAGGTCCCCTCGTCAGATTGTCCAAAGTTACAGATCCACCCTGTATATCACGGACAATGCAATAATATGCTACCATGGAGCTGATTATGAAGTCGGAAGGTCGCTTTAGGAACTCCTGTACTAAACAAGATAGACTTATCGTGTTTGGGCTCGTTTTACTTGTCTCTGCTAGCACTCTACTTCTAAATGATATCTCAAAAGTCTAGATATTTGAAACGTTTTATGTTATAGAATAGAATAAGATGAAGTTTAAAATGTGAATACATATAGTAAATTATTTTATATAACAACAATCTTTATGTCCACGGAATATCATTTTACATACCGATTTTATGTCCATCCTAATATGTTATACGTTCTAATTTATCCATTGACACAACACAATAATTATAACTCATCATAAATATTCCAAAAGTGTTTTAAATATCACTAAATAGTCAACAGAACCGTAAAGAATTATTATATCTATTCTATATATCACCCGAATTTACACTTACAAAACATTGTGATTAAGATCACTTTCGCTTGTTTTATATCACGCATAATCTTGTCATTTTATGTTGCGTAACATGCCACATTAGATTAAGATGGTGGTTCCACAGAAAATGTACTACTCAGAAGTAAAGTAAATAAATGATGCTAATCGTTCGTAAAATACAATTACAATAATAATAAAAACATTTTTTCCAAACAAAACACTACAAGATTACAATTCAACTTAATTGCTAAATTAACATAATTATGCTTCAAAATGGTTGTCGGCTCAGCTATGTTACAATACCGTGGTACTTTCATGCATTTTCAACGGGTTCTTACCACGATATTTAATAATTTAATGAATTGTCATCATGTCTTCTCGTGATCATGACGTTTGCAACAACGTTGAAATATCGAGACAGCTCAATTAATTAAATATCGTGGTAAGAACCCGTTGAAAATGCATGAAAGTATTATAGAAAACCGCGATTGTCTGAATAAGTTTAATAATTAGGTACTCCAACGCAGGTTCTCCGCCGACAGCGCTGGTATTACACTGATATTATAGGGTGCTGATTCCTGATTACTGTCAGTTTGTGAATGTTACACACACTGTAAGTTTTGTGATACTTAGAATAATCAGTTCTCTCAGGATAACGATGATAGAGACGTATGATAGGATATCATTCAATAATATTCTTCTGCCTTATACTGTGTTTCTCTTAAATATTTATTAATGAAAATGATAAATGAGTGCTGACTTCACGTAATGAGTCATGTTTGTTTGGTTCATGTGTGGTCGTTAGGGCATTGTTTTGGGTTCCCAGGGTCCTTGGAAGCATGGGAACACCTATGTTGGAATCATATCCGTAATGGGCACAAGGTTATGTTAATTTTAAGCAATAATTGAATATGTGAAAAATGGTACCAAGGAATAAACTAAAATCAAAGATAGTGGATTTATTTTTTTATTATGTTTAGTGGTTTGATACAGTAAACTTAAAATACGCTTTTAAACTTACTTTTGCCCAATCTGACTTTACTATTGGAATGAGTATGTGGAATTCAGTGCTAAACACAACAGTCACTAAGGGTTCATGCTCAGAGAGTCTTGTAAATACAGTGAGTGTGGTGTGTCGTGATGTGAGTTCGAGTTTTAGTGGTACTACCCAAAAGCGAACGAGAAAGAGGGTAGACAGATTTGTTTGCTCTTAAATCGACCCGCAGTATCCAGTATTCTCGTGATCGTGATGTTTGCAACAACGTTGAAATATCGAGACAACTCAATTAATTAAATATCGTGGTAAGAACCCGTCGAAAATGCATGAAAGTATTATAGAAAACCGCGAGTGTCTGAATAAGTCTACCTACCTTATTTACAACAGGTCTTCTTAAAGCTCATTTAAAGAAAAACATACTAAATTATAGACGCATTACCAACTGCAAAATAGCCAAAAAAAGCGAAATTCTCCAGTACATTCCGTCCGAAAACAGCATAAATTTAATAACAAGATCGATACAGCAAAAAGCCTTTTTCCACGAACGCAAAATTTAAAATTCATCCCGTGTAACCTCGTTAATAAATCTAAAACGGAATGTAAATTATTGTCAAGAATTATATGCTCGCTAAACATTAACTGAACAACGGCTGTTATTCACAATATCAACATAGAAAACATTATGATATACAGAAGATTTTTTCTTTTTTTGTATCTCTACTGATATTATAATGCGAAAGTAACTCTGTCTGTTACGGTTTCCCGCTTAAAACTCTCAACCGATTTTGATGAAATTTGGCATAGACAATCTTTAGACCCTAAGAAAGAACATAAGCTACCATTTAATTGAAAGTGACGCAGACGAAGTACGCATAAGCTGTCCTCTCAAAATCCTTGGTACTATGTCTTGTTTCTCTATGAACATCGAAGGGGACGACGATAGAAATGGAGTTGTTTGGAGTCTTCGTAGATATCACTCTACCACCTAACAGTAAGTGGTTACCGTCACTTATGAGCCTCTGTAATGCCAAAACGTTTGGGTTTACCCATCACCAACTTAATGACAACTAAATGCATTTTATGTAAGTGGAAATCGCTGGAGTTTTCGTACCGCAGGTGGGATATGTCGGAGTTGAACTGCAATACAACCTCCTATTACTTTCACTCAATGTTTGAACCCAGGCTGAGGTTAGAACTTAGAACCCAGCACGAGATTATGTGGGACGGATCGACGCGTTACACTAAGGCATTCTTTGTCATTGCGAGTCCAGCGATTTCCTCCAACTCTAAAACAGCTAAAGCCAAAAGTAAAAACTAAAAAAAACTATGTCAATTTGTTTGGATATTTACTTCTGTAGTATTATTTTATGATACCAAAATAAATTCCACACAATTTTTCTTTGGATTTTCCGCTCATAAAAGTGAAAAGGCTCGTCTGTCGTTCGCTCAAATTGTTCTCTCGTACAATAGGTACATTGTTACGAATCAAACATTTGAATTTTTACCTCTTTGTAAGTATTGTACTAACACGTTTTCTATGGAGTTAATTTAATCACTTTTATCTTTATGTTTTTTGCAAGTGAAATCTTGCAAGCTAAATTTGTTAAACTTCCCGGTTTCTGATTGAGCTGACATTTTGGACGCAGATGTTCTCTGCTACATGATATCCAGGATCTTAATTTATCAAATAATAACTTGAATACTGTATATACCTATGTTGCACAATAAAAGATGATTTGATTTGATTTAAAAAGTTCTTGTATTGAAAAAAATTGCAGACAAATCTGTCTACCCTCTTTCTCGTTCGTTTGCCGGTACCACTGGAACTCGAACTCACATTAAAAATAAAAATAATCGTGGTAAGAACTCGTTTAGTATTAGTTAATGGTAGTTTTTTAGTTTATTCAGAATTAATGCAAAAGTTGGGCTGTTATTTCTTGGTTATGGTTTTTTCAATTTTAAAGTAAATCTTTGTCATTAAATGTAAAATTAACCAAAAACATTCAATGTAGATATTGTATGTATACTCTAAAAATATTAAATAAGTCCAAGCCGATCAAGACTACATTATTAAGCTTAATTGTTCAATCCAACACATTTTTATGTGCGCAAATTGAAAACCGGTTCTTTATTTGAATATAGATAACAATATAATATCACTATGAATATATTACAAATATTTAAAATATGTTAAACCGGTTTTACCTTCACATACGACTTAATAAGTGTTAAAATTGAAAACGCCGATACATTATGAATCATTAATGTTTTTTAAACGATTTATAAATGAAGACGTAGGAGCTTAGGTGATGGGCGTTGAGCAATAAATTGACAAAACAAAAATTACATTTACTTTATTTATTACTAGGGGGTCCACTCCGTCGATTAAAAGGTAGCCTATGTTCTTTCTCAGGGTCTAAAGATTGTCTGTGTCAAATTTCGTTAAAATCGGTTCAGTGGTTTAAGCGGGAAAGCGTAACAGACAAACACAATTAAACTAAACATAACCTAAAATTAAACAAAAAAGACTCAAAAACACAGACTAAACCCAGACCTAGTTTTTATAAAGCTACCGCGTCAAAACACAACATTATAAATAACAGATTAACATTTAATCCACTCAATTTAATCCGCAACTTTTCCATTAACTAATCCATCGAAGATAATACCGGATTCCATTATGAGCGGGAAAAAAATCACGTGGCTCGTATCGAGAATTGATTGGCTTAATAAATAGGCGTCATGACTCGTCATGTATCAAATACCGCTGAAGAATCGCTCGCTTTGTGATTTAGGGAATGGATGGTGACGTAGGGAAAATAAAATGGCGGCACTGACAGAATAGGGAAATAGTTTTAAAAAGTAGTTACTCGTATCGTTGCAATAGTTTCTTTATTATGTCTGTATATTCATTCATTCACTTATTTTTTACATTATATTTTTAAAAAACATTTACAAAAAAACAAATTTAAAAATACAATATAAAAAACAGAGGGCCACTGCAGGCGGAGTCTACGACCCAAGCCATCAGTGGTCAGAACGCCGTGTCAAGAACGACCGCCTTCTGACTCAGGCCCCTTACCCAGCCAGGGAGCGAAAGCTTCTCTAGATGTTGGTCGAAGCTTCTCGCTATTAGACCGTGCACAGATACAACGATCGGAACAATGATGGTCGATTCAACACGCCACATGTCGGTCACCTCGTGGGCCAAGTCCAAACAATAGTTTTTGGTTCTACTAACAATATTTAGTTTCTTTTGTGGTTAGTAGAACCAAAATGTTTAATTTATATTAATATATTCTGTGCTCTAATCTAAATACAAGTTTTATTATAATCAAATTTGTTAATGTTCGATTCGACACCGCACTAAATAACTCTATACAAATTCATTAGTACTTAACCTTCAAGACAAGTTTTTTGTAAATATTCAACGCTACAAAAAAAAATATGAACCTATTAACCTTAAAGCAGTGTGTATAGGCTGTATGTATTAAAATATCATGTTACGGAGAGTTTAAAAGGTTTTATAAAAAGCGCGCGAAATTTTTTGACAGTTGACAGTTTTTTTGGAGGGAGAATGAAAAAATGGACGACGCTTTAATTTGAGTTGATTGTTTAATTTGTGTTTTCTTTTGTATAAATACAGAAATCGTTTAGTGTTATTTATGTTTATAACACATCATTTTTAAAAACTGTTGTGTAATTAAATATTAGCACTTAATCTACTTTCCTAAAACTACAATCAATCTGTTAAGTGTGAATTATGGTGATGATCAGTGACGACTTGTGTGTTCTCGATGCCTTTTACATTTAGCACTTAACCCGAGACTTGACCACAAGAACAATTCATTGAAATGATCATGTTGATTATCCAATTACTATAATAAATAAGTGTCACGACTGGCAATGTATCAAAAACCGAAGATTGGTTAACGTTCAACGGAACCAAGCTGCAATATTTCACGAAATCTTTAAGATAAATATGGATTGGTTCCGTAGGGCTTCGTAGCTATTTGTCAACCGCGAATTTGCTAAGACTTTCGTAAAGCCTGTGATTTATTAGCAGAACAGGTTTTTTCGGATAACATTTAGATTTATGGAAAATGAATGAAAAAGTTACGTTTTACTAAGATTGTGTGAATATTGAATTGATTTTAACTGGGGCCGCGATAAATTGTTGTCTGCTTTTCTGAATTTAAGATCCTTCAAACTCTTCAAACTTCAACAAAATTGAAAATAATTAACAGAAAATTACACAGTAGTTAAGATAGTTCTATCACTAGAGATAATTTCACTTTGCAGTTATGTTTTATTCGTAAGGTATCCTGCAAATTATCACAACACATCTGTCGCTATGTTGAATCCGAGTTCACATATAAGATTATATTAGATTATATTATCAACAATGGTCGAATTTTGCAAGCTAAATTTGACCACTTTCTCGATTTCCGATTGATGAGTGTATATCGCTTGACAATGTAATAATATGGCAAAATGGCGCTAATCTGGTGATGGACTCTGAAGGTGGCCATTTGGAACTCTTGTGCTAAACAAGATAGACCCGTCGTGTTTTGGCTCATTTTACTTGTATTAGCTAGCACTCTACTGCTACGTGATATATAGGATCTTAAAAGCTTGTAGACTACAGGCCCATGAAGAAAAATTATGGGTCATTTGAACCACCAGGTGACCTATTTAAAACGAAATTCTAGCATAAAATAATAAGATTCAGTACTATGCCGTCACTTGTAAGCTGTCCAACCGAGTGCAGGTGAGCATTCAGGGGATTGCAACCATCGTTTTTTCCCCTTGTCGCATGATTTTTGTACGGCGTTGAGGAATAATGAATTAGAAGCAGTATTTAAATAGTATGATACAGATGCCTTCTTCATGGGCCTGTAGTCTATTGTATTTAAAAGTTTTCTTTAAAATAAATTATTTCAAATACAGCGCTATTTGGGAATGTTCGAATTTGTAAAGGATAAAATGCCGAGTATTACCTTCAAAACCTCAAGTTCCATTATGCCACATAATTACGATGTTCAAACCTTAACCTTTATGAGAGTTCGATCAATAATCGTAGGCCGATGCCTCGAGCGACTGATGCAACTGCTACACTACTTGAATTGTATCAAAGGTTAAAATCATTTTGACACCAAATAAAAGTGTAGTTTGGAAACGTAATTACAAAACTATTGTACAATATTTATGGTAATGTATGACATGTTGTTAAGTTGAACAAAGATGGATTATTAGATGGGTTTTCTAGTTTTGTTAGGTATCTAGTAGTAGGGGCAGCGCGATGAGAAAGAGAGCCGAGAGCGTAACGCGTCGCGTCGTCCCTCATAACTCCGTGCTGGGTTCTGGCCTCAGCCGGAGTTCGGACGCTAAGTGTGACATCCGCCCCGCGGGTGGGGATCCGGTGATTTCCACAAACTGAAAAAAAAACGTATCTAGTAGTAGTAGGAAGTAGGTATACTACAATTTGTAAAAAAAATAACCAGAAGATGTTGCAAAATGTTAAATTCACGAAAGTGTGAGCGTAAAATAATACAAATTATCTGTCGTTTACAATCCTACGAAAGTTTATCAAATTCCTATAAAATATATAAATTTACGGTTTTTGACGTTTTCCTGTGAGATATACATTAGCAACACTCGTAATAGTCCTGCTTGTTGATTGTAAAACTTAAAAAATCTAAATCGTGTGACTTCGAGATTGAAAATAATTTGCTATTTGGAGAGTTCCAACCATTTTCAAAACCAACGCGAAGTGTCCTACAAGAAACGCCTGTTAGAAACCAGCGTTGACTAATGATTTTACCAACTGTGTTTAACAATACTCGGATAACGAATGATACAGTCAACAATAACATTAAAAGTTCTTTGGGGCAAAGGCGAAAACTTATACTCCTATCATCTACCTCTTGATTAAATTCGTTGTTGACTGTAGCTACAGAAGAGTGACAGTGGTGGGAGTGAGAGGTTGGTAAATAGACAAGTTATCTTCCCCTTGAGTTCCTGGGTTTTACTGCTCAGAGTCATTACGGTGGTCGTCACTGTGGATCCTGGCTACACAGGAGTTACAGTGGGAGTGAGCGGTGGGTAAATAGACAAGTTATCTTCCCCTTGAGTTTCTGGGTTTCACTGCTCAGAGTCATTACGGTGGTGTGCCCAGATACACACGAGTTACTGTGGTGGGAGTGAGAGGTACAAATGTCAGATACCTTGGCACAATAATATTGTGATACCAATCCCCTTTTTTAGCAAACAAAGATAGTAATTATGATATACTCGTAAGTACAGCATTTTTTTAACGAACACACACTGATATCTATCAAACAAGGGCCGAGTAATTGTATTGACAGTAGGGTTGCCAACAAAGTAAAAAAAAATATTTTAATTAATTCTTAAAGTTTTTGTAAAAAGCCTCTGCGAATAATAATATAGATGATTTAACGGTCTTTATAGTGTACATGTGTATTTTATCATGAAATTATTTTCGAAACATGTTTAAAAAGATTTTTCGCACCCTTTACATATTTTATTATGCTGCAATCAACACTCAGAATACTAAAGTAAATTTAAGTAGTAACATGTATTCGTTAAAGTCTAGAATTTAATTTAGGTGTACTAAGTACCTACAGCACATTTTTTAAAACGAACAGATGATTCTTTTCCAAATCATATCAAGCTCGCGGGCTGTAGTTTGGAAAAATACATGAATTGATTCGATTCATTCAGGGTTTTTCGCTAAAATTACCAGTGTTTCTCTACTATCCACTCAACTGGGATCAGCAACAAAATTGGTTTGTTTACTTTTGCCAAGTCTGTGGCAGGAGCCAAAATTGAGCACAGTTCAAAAACTTGTGTTGTTTACATTTATGAATCGTCTCATATTTTACGGATATAATGTATTTAGCTGAAAATGTAATACAGCGTAGTTTAATAATAAATATTAACGAAAATATTAGGTTTTATTAAAAATCTAAACAAAAGTTTATTGGAAAATAATGATTTTAAAAAGACGCTCAAACGCGGTAGTGATTCCGAACGAAGTTCCCAGTTTCGCCATCTAGCGAAAAGTGATGTTCCCAGTTGAGTGGCTATATCATGCGTATGTATTATACACATAAACCTTCCTCTTGAATCACATTATCTATTAAAAATCCGTTGCGTAGTTTTAAATATTTAAGCATAAGTAGGGACAGATAACCACTTTATTTCTTACTATGTAGTGATAAGTGCCAGCCCTGTCGCTGTAAGGGTCAAAATGTCAGCAGTTCATACCGAAGTTTCCACGGTCCGAGTCGATTACTCGTGCTATTTGAAGTGCGTGACCAACCACTGCCATCCTGTGATTGCAATCATCTAGGAAATGAAACAATTCCGTAGTCATGCAGTTTGCCTGAACAAATAATACTGGGAATTTATAATTAAATTTCAAAATGAAGTCTACTTACTGTACGTTTTATTTTGGGTTTGTTGTAAGAAAACTCAGTATTGAGTTAAGCTCGCCTTTTCAGAACATTTTTTTTTTATATAACTTATTATTCTATCGTGTACAATAAAGTATTAAATAAATAAATAAGCAATAGTTTGTTGTATGTTTTTTGTCAAAGTGGTCCGATGTTGATGCTTGTTTTTCTTCTGTAGTTTAGTATTTAAGGCTTCTCCGGCTCTTTTTGTGTCATCTCAAAAAATGGGAGTCAAAGTATAAATTAACAATCACTCATGAAAGAAATGTACTGTACTGTACTGTACCAACCCATTACTGCCCACTGTTGGGCTCAGGTCTCCTCCGAAGAGGGATTAGGCATAGTCCACCACGCTTGCCTAGTGTAGATTGGGGACTTCACATATCTTCAAAGGATTTTTAGAATCCTTTTCCGACATGCAGGTTTCCTCACGATGTTTTCCTTCACCGTTTTAGCCAGTGGTGTTGTTGTGACAAATTGCACATAAATCTTTTTCACATTTAGATTTAGAGGTACAAGCCGGCCGGATTTGAACCCGCGACCTCCCGTTCGGAAGGAAGCGCTTCGACCACTCGGCCACCACGACTTCAGAAAGAAATGTATTAAACTCATATTATGGTAAGTATTACTCGTAAGTATAAAAATAATAATTTTACTACATTCTTCAAGGTTTCCAAAACAAGTAGAAATGTACCTAGATTTCTTTATTATTTTACCTAGGTTACACAAATACAATAGACTTCTACATAACCTGACCTCAAACACTCGTACTCGATATACAAATACGGACATGCGTAATTAATAGGCGTCCCTGTACCTAGTATAATTACTAGTCTCGAGACAGGTACGTGCCTAGTATCGACAGGAACCCTTAATAAATACTCGTTAACAAGGGTTCAATTTACAATCGTGTAACACTAGAAATGTTTCTAGATACACTGAAAACGACAATACTAGCTATTTTATTGACCGACTTCAAAAAGGAGGAGGTACACAATTCGTCTGTTTTTTTCTTCTTTTATTTATTTTTTTAGGTTCGTGCCTCGATAACTTTAATTTGGATGATTCTGGACCAATCTGTCTGTAAGGTGAGGGTTGAACTTTGGTCCCACACTTTTTTTAAAGATCGACCAAGTACTTTTGGATCTGTGTTTAAAAATATGTTTTTTAACGGACAAAATTTCACGATTTGCTATGTGTTTTTGCGTGTATTTCTTTTTTTTATGAATCGATTTCTATGATTCTTTTTTTGTTAGAAAGCAGACATTTTGAGCGTTATCTCATATAAATTAGATACAGATCTGACTGGTAGTTTTTGTGATATGCTTGCGAAATGGAAGTCGGTCGTTTTCATTATTGTAATAATGAAAAATGAAAATATTATTGTACGAGTATTTAGAAATGCATACCAACCTCTATTGGAGATTTTTTTATTATAACCCTACCTTAGTCTTAGGGATTTGGTATCCGGATAAGCGTAATTAATAGGCGTCCCTTACCTAGTATAATTACTAGTCTAGATACGTACCTGGTATTGACAGGAACCTTAATAAATACTCGTTAACAAGGGTTCAATTTAGAATTGTAACGTGTAAAACTATTGTATTGTAATGTAAACGAAATAGGATTATAAGTACTTTTTTCTTACTTGTCCTTAATATTAGAAAATGTTACTCATTTTAGCTTAAAGTGAATATACTCACAGGTACGCTGATCTAAGGAACAGGTATTTAGAGATATCTTAATCTTACATAACTCTATAAGTTTTTTTTTTTTGTTTTAGTTGGAGGAAATCACGGATCCCTCCCACCCGTATGTGGGAGTTGAACCTCACTAAAACCTCCAAACGCTCACACTCAGCGTCCGAACCCCGGCTGAGGCCAGAACCCAGCACGGGGTTATGCGGGGTGGCGCGACGCATTACGCACTGCGGCACACTTTCCCGTCGCGACACCTCCATACCTCTATAAGTACTTAAATCTTGATAAAATTTAACCGAGAGACAAAGTATCATCCAAAAAATACAGTCAACTTGATAACCTCTTTTTTATTATTCTGTATTAGATAACATGTCTAATGCCTAATCCCTCTTCTGAGAAGACCTGAGCCCAACAGTGGGCAGTAATGGGTTGGTACAATACAATACATTACATGTAAGGATAGCCAGAAGGCAAACAATTATCTTGTCTATGCCTGAAATGATGGAATTGCGATCCGTAGGCTGTGACATCACACGTCAATAGCAAACTTATAGACTAAGAGAATGGGATGAGCGACCTTCACCAATCTTGTAAATAAATTGGACATTGTTTCTGATAATATACGACTGAAAATGAAGGGTGTTGTGTGTTTAAGCTGTCTGTGTTTGTGGTATTGTAGCTTTGAAGTGGATGAACAGGTTTTGATTTGATTGAAAGGATATTTAGACGAGAGTCCTGTGCAATGCCAAGATGGCGGATTTCCTATTTTTTCATAATTCTTTTAGTATGGATAACATATATTGGAATGTCGAGGGTTACTTTTTTTAAAAACTATTTGAAGCATACATCATAGGGATAGGGAAAAGTACTTTGTTCGAAAACACCTTTATTGTACTATACTTAGTGTCAACTTGCTACTACTTAGGTACTAGTATTGAAACGAAGTTCCTTATAGCGTTGTGAAAGGGGGCTAGACGGAATAAATTCTTACGAAAAGTTGTCACGACACTTTTTTCGTTTTAGATGATTATTGCTAGATGGCGTTGTGATCAAAATCTTTTAAAACACGTTCTTTATCTTTTAATCGAAAGAAACTTCGTTCTATTCGGGTGTCCCATGATTTTTATTTTCGTAGTAAATAATTATTAATATTTTGTATTTTTCCATATATTGAACAAAATTTCTAGATGCTCTTAAAACTATTACTTGATAATAACTACATATTCATTCATAAAAGAAAATGCAAACGTAATAATCGAATGCCTAAAATGACTTAAAAGATACACAATATCAAGACTGATTAAATTATTTGAACAAAGAAAATATAACAAATTAAATAACAATACCGTTTTAGCAACGTTCACGAAATTTAATTTAACTAAACCTTTAGCTTACAAAGGAAATATTAGATATTATTAAACTAGGGAATATCGTAATGAAGCAAAAAATATTATTTTATAAAGCGTAATTGGTAAAATGCTTGTAATAGTTTCAGGTTAATTAAGTTTTACATTATCTTGTTTATTAAGTAAATAACAGTACCTACATTTATAAACAACGTTATTACACGGGTTTATTATTAACTAGCTTTTGCCCGCGACTTCGTTCGCGTGGACTTTAGGTTCGTCCCGTCTAGTCGTATAGCCTATGTGTTATTCTGATGTATAAGCTATATTGTGGTAAAGTTTCATTCAAATCCATTCAGTAGTTTTTACGTGAAAGAGTAACCAACATCCATACTTACAAACTTTCGCCTTTATAATACAGTATTAGATAACAATTTCACTATTAAGCTGCGCGGACATTTAAACGAGCCGCAACGCAACATGCCATGTATTTTTTTTATTGCCCCAACTGCGCTTAGATTTTGCCGAGCGCTGATTCCGCCAATGTCGAGATCATGCCATGTAATTTTGGTATGAAAATCTGACATGTGATATTAAGTTGTGGCTCGCCTACGATATCCATTCAACTGGGAACGTCACTTTTCGCTAGATGGCGGAACTTCGTTCGGAATCACTACACCGTTTGAGCCTCTTTTAAAAAACATTTTTTTTCCAATAAATATTAATCTCGATTTTTAATTAAACCGTATATTTTTGTTAATTTTTATTATTAAGGGGGTCTTCCTATGTGATCGGTTGAAAAAAACGATTTTTTTTTTTTATAAATTGCTCCCTTAACATGTCTAGAATACGGTAGTAAAGCGATTTTAGAAAATTCGAAGTCGTTTTAAAGATACAGCAGGTAAAAGAAAGAGCGGTTCGGAGCGCTGAGTTGGCCTGGGCCTATTGTGTACCGTCGGCTTTATAATTGGCCTCCCTTTTATTCATATATCTGTTCTATGGTTCTATTTCTATTTATATATTCTTATACGTTCTATGGTTATAATATTTTACCGAAGTTATTTTAGTCTTGGTTGAACTTCGAAGAGAGCAACAGCTACAAATTATTTGTTGTTGAAATTGCTAGCTACTTAGCAGTTATTATCTTTAATGAAGGTTTTCAAGGTATTTTAAAAGTTATGTCGATTATGGGATGCCCTGTTGGTCGTGAAGCCCAAACGTATGTTGAGAAACGGGATGAAAAGCGAATCTTACGTTCTGAGCGGCGCGTAAGTGATGTCGTTAAACAAGCCAGGATTGACTCAAGAGCTGAACAATCTGCTTTAAAAGAGTTTCACGAGGAAGAGGAAGGAATACTCTATGGACCAGGCATCGCCGATTGAGAGTAAGTTGACATTTTAATAGTTTTTAATGGACTTGAAACTTTAAACGCGTTTTTCTCAAAACTGTGTTTTTCAAACTTTCCTCCATTGTATCTCAGAAACGGCTGGACCGAATTACTTGAAATTTACAGGGCACACTCAATATATGTAAATGCATGGAATGAACTATTATCAATCGAAAATTTTAAAACTTCGATTTTTTATAGCAAAAAACAAAAAAAAAAAACGCCTAATTTGCAACTTTTATTTCAATTGTCTATCAAAAATCCAATTTTTTTTATATTCATTTGATTATAGGTCATTCCGTGCTTTTAAGCCTACAAATTAAAACGCCGTTTATTTTTTTTTTTTCAGATAAGCCGATCAGCCGGAATCGTGGAGGAAGTGGGAGCTCTTTTTTTCGAGGCGGGGGTGTTCAGAGCGCTGTAACTCTAGTTTGACTGAATATTTTTAGCTGATTTTTTTTATTTATACTGTCCAAATATGTGTTAATAAATGATAAAAAACTTGAAGCTCTAAATATTTACTGGTCGTAGAAAAAAAATCCTAAAATATCCCTAAAAAACAGGCCGTCACATAGGAAGACCCCCTTAAACGACGCTGTATTGCATTTTCAGCGAAAATATATTATCTCCGTAAAATATGAGACGATTTAAAAATGTAAACAAATAAGTTTTAGAACTGTGCTCAATTTTGGCTTCTCCAACGGACTTGGCAAAAGTAAACAAACCAATTTTGTTGCCGATCCCAGTTGAGTGGATATACTTATCTACTCTTCGGTAATTGTCAAATGTCACCTATAGATGTCATTACTCGACAAAAGCCAATTTTGGTTCGTGGTTATGGTGGCTAGTGAACGATACAATACTTATACATACTTCAGTCAATGTGGCGAGATTTGGAAGAGACCTAAGTCCAGCAGTGGACGTCCATAAGCTGATGATGATGATGAAATACTCAAAAAAAAAACTTGAGAGGTGTCAAGGGACACCCGAATGGAACGAAGTTCCTTTCGGTTGATAAGTGAGGGAATTGTAATAAAATTTTATTTTTTTAAGTTATAATAATTAGTTAGTTTAAAACGTCTGTCTCTCTCTCTCTTTCTATAAGAGTTTATCACAGCACCATCTAGCGATAATCATGTAAAACAAAAAAAGTGTGACAACTTCTTCATAAGAATTTCCATCTAGCCCCCTTTTGATAACGCGCGATAAAGAACTTCGTTCCAATTAAAATAAAACATTATTACACTTTCCAAGTTAATTTGAATTGTACAATACCTTCAAACTAAAACAAAAACAATCCAAACTACTTGACTACATCTGTCAAAAACAATACATTTTCAGCATAAAATATAATAACACGCAAGTTCACCGAATGGAATAAATCCTCAACAAAATTTAGTGAAGATAAGTCTTCAATTTAGCTAAAGAAAGAAAGATA
Organism: Trilocha varians; assembly: GCA_030269945.2. NCBI lineage: Eukaryota > Metazoa > Arthropoda > Insecta > Lepidoptera > Bombycidae > Trilocha > Trilocha varians. The sequence continues at coordinate 8,693,995 of AP028273.1, read as the reverse complement.
AGAGCTATTTATCACCCGGACGAAAGAACCGGACAATTGTTTGCTATCCGTGAACCGGACCAAGTTTGATAACATTAAATCCGTCATGCGCAAAGATGTTTACTATTGTAGAACGGATGTAACTCTGCTCTTTAATTTTATGTGATTACTGTACTGTACTGTACTGTACCAACCCATTACTGCCCACTGTTGGGCTCAGGTCTCCTCAGAAGAGGGATTAGGCATAGTCCACCACGCTTGCCCAGTGCGGATTGGGGACTTCACATATCTTCAAAGGATTTTTTGAATCCTTTTTCCGATATGCAGGTTTCCTCACATCATGTGATTATTTTATTATTAATTTCTTTTTCAATTTGGAGAAAATACTCAAATTCCAGAGAGATTTTGGCGAGGGCGGCTTACAAAAGTCTGAAAGATAATGTTAAATTGGTAAAAACTTAAAAATAGCCCATACTTATTCAGATACTCGCGGTTTTCTATAATACTTTCATGCATTTTCAACGGGTTCTTACCACGATATTTAATTCGAGAATACTTCTCGTGATCATGACGTTTGCAACAACGTTGAAATATCGAGACAACTCAATGAATTAAATATCGTGGTAAGAACCCGTTGAAAATGCATGAAAGTATTATAGTCTATACTGTTTATCTCGGTCTTCAAAACGACGTCGTCAATTCAATCATCTCGTTTGCCCAGTGTTATTTAAAAATGACCTAAGTGATACTATTTTATTTACATTGTTTGTTTTTAATTACACAAATCATAAGTTATTTATTGATTACAATTGTACATAGTGTGTTTGATGTATTTAAAACAGCAAGTAGTAACTTTTTTTAACTGGGCAGGCAACTTTTTCTCGCTCATTCTGTGTATTCACATCTATTCATTCACACTACCTTTTCGTATTTGTTAGATATCATTTTATTTAGTTAACTATTTTTACAACTTCTAGTTTGTTTAATTAGATAAATTGTATGACTATTGTAAAGTATAATTCTGTGTTCTGTAGATGTGAAATTAATTTACTTTCTTAAAAACTTTCAATGTCCAGTCTACGCCATATTAGTTCCAATCTATGACAAAGGATAATCCGTATTGAAGTAGAAGCGATTCCTTTGTCTTCCGCTTTGTACGTTTGTCACGGAATGTGTTATCTTTGTCAAGTTTCGTGAAAAGGATTTTTACATTCAATTTAGGGAAAGGGTGTAACACCTTTTTGTTTTAGTTACGACCCATTAATTTTCTTATTGTACTGTTAAGATCGTTCTCTAAGATTTCCCTCAGGATTTTCGGGGTTTTTAGCATTCGTATAATGAGAGAAAAGGAATGAATGGGATGAATTACTTTGTATGGTGTCGAGGTATAAATTGAACCTATGGAACATTTACTTTGGTTGTTTCTTATTTTGAGTTAAGTGAAAGAGGTTTATGAAATGAATAAGTTTGAGAATTTTTATTTTGGACATTCGGATTTTGATCTATGTTTTGCAATAGAAGAGGTAGTGTTAGGTGACTTGTCTCTAATTTCATTTAATTGTTTGTAGAAGCGGGTATTACATCGATTTAAAGGAAAGACTTCCGGTTGTGATGAATCATTTTATAAGAGTGTTGTTAAATTCTTTTAATTAACATTTTTATGAAGGCGGCAATACTAGAGGCGCCATCTGATTTATTTCTCAAGAAAGTATAAAAGGCGTGTGAACTATCGTTTAAATACAGTAGTCGACGTGATTTCAAAGTGAACAGAGTTGGGAGTAATTGTGACTGAGTTTTGGAGGATGATTATACTGATTTTGAAAGATGAATAAACTGTTATTGTGAACCAAGGAGTTTTCATTGTGTTACTGAACTGAACCCCAATAGTAGATATTTTAAAAGTAAATTTAAATCAATTTGAAACTCACCTACATAATAACATGCGTTCTGCGAAGATTTACAGCTTCTGAAACAAAAAAACCCTTCGTTAGATATATAAAACTAGCGGACAAATTCATCCGCGTCACTGTCAATTAAAAGGTAGCCTCTGTTCTTTCTCAGGGTCTAAAGATTGTCTGTGCCAAATTTCATCAAAATCAGTTGAGAGGTTTAAGCGGGAAAGCGTAACAGACAGACAGATAGACAGACAGACAGAGTTACTTTCGCATTTATAACATTAGTAGGGTAAATATGGAACTGTAACTCATGGAAAACAGAAAACAGATCAACGAGCCTATGGGCATAAGTGGTTACCGTCGTTCATGAGCCTCTACAAAGTCAAGGTATTCGGTATTCCCTGAGCGCTATGACTTGTCCTTCTTCAAACGAGGGTTGAGGAGGGTCCTTAAAGTTAGGTCGTAGGTAGCGACCCCTCAGTGTCCCCTGACATTGCAGAGGTTCATGAGCGACGGTAACCACTTCCTATCAGGTGGGCCGTTGGCTCGTCTGCCTACATGGTAATAAAAAAAAGGCATTGGACTCCGTTACCTTCGTTTTATTAAAAAAAAAACACTATAAAACAAATTAACTGGACTCACAGACATTGCTATTAAAGAACTAAAAGCAATCTGTCTTTTAAATGTCTTTACATTTATCTTCGAATCCAATCAACATCCATCAGACTGTTTTTATTTGGTTTATTGGTGATTTATCACTATTCTTTAAGTTCGATAGATCTTAAGTTTTTCATATTTTAAATCATTCTTTTTTCCAATTTATATCTGTCAACAAACTTTTTTATTGTAAGTATTAATGATATAAGTATTATAAAATGGGATTTATTTATTAATTTTTAAATGATTTCAAAAAGGTTTTTTCTCAATTGGGTTGTTTAAATTGGCTTTTTTGGTTTGTTTGCAGATAACTACGTGATTAAAATCTTTTAAAACAATTCCTTATTTTGTTTTATATAATTAATGCTAGATGGCGCTGTGATCAAAATATTTTATAAAACAATTCCTTATTTTGTTTTATATGATTAATGCTAGATGGCGCTGTGATCAAAATATTAGAAAGAGAGAGAGACAGACGTTTTAAACTAACTAATTATTATAACTTAAAAAAATAAAATTTTATTACAATTCCCTCACTAATTAATCGAAAGGAACTTCGTTCCATCCGGGTGTCCTCACCTCTCAAGTTTTTTTTTATTAGAAAAAGCAAATTTGCCAGGTGGTGCCATGATAAGGAAATGTATTAAATATTATCATTAATAGTTTTTATACTGTTGTAGGGACGCGATTGCATACATGCACTTTTTTATGCAAGCAGCAATATACATGCAGTGCGTAGCGCGACTCCCCAGTCGTTCCGTTAAGAGCATAGCGTACAGTCGCGTCCACATTATTGTAATCATATTCATTATTGTATATTGTAAAGAGTGACAATAAATAATGATAATTAGAGTCAGATGTTCATTTTAATTCAGTGGTATCTACTAATTAGATACACAAGTAATTAATAAAGGGATACTCTTTTCCGTTTATAAGAGATACCCCAAACTGTTTTCAGTTTTGTAAATTTTATTACTTTACTAATAAAAACATAGTTTGACAAAAAAAATTGTAGATTAACGTTGAGCAAGCAATAAAATAACTTCAAATAGCTACGTCACAGTCGACGGGGGTGTCGCGACGGGAAAGTGTGCTGCAGTGCGTAACGCGTCGCGCCACCCCGCATAACCCCGTGCTGGGTTCTGGCCTCAGCCGGGGTTCGGGCGCTGAGTGTGAGCGGTTGGAGGTTTTAGTGAGGTTCAACTCCCACATAAGCCACCCGCGGGGCGGGTGGGGAGCCGGCGATTTACTCCAACTAAAAAAAAAAAAAAACGTCATAGTCGAAACCTGAATTAAACAAACACAGAATTAATTAATCTGTGACGCAGACGAACAGAAATCATTATTAATTGTTTTAATGTTCAACAAACAAAATTAAATCGAATTCAACAACTCAGCATATTACACAATCCTGTTTATTAATTTCCACCAAATAAATACTCATTGGTTAAGTACTAAAATGAAATGAAATGCAATGTGCATTTGAATTTGGAACGAAATGAATTTCACGTTAAAACTAAAGGTCATAATTTGAAACTAATGCAAGCGAAAGTCACTTCTATTAGTTTAGAGTTAAAGCAGCTTATCCCATATTCAAAATATTTTAATACGATTATTTAGCTTTCGAAATCTATGTTAATAATAAAATGCTTTATGTTTCCAATTCGGTAAACGAAAATAGTAGTTTTGTGTAGAGAATAAAGGTGACTTTCCTATGCAAATGTTAGTGTGTTACTTTAATCCAAATATATGCTAAGTGTAATCTGTATCCAACACAATATTGTTAAGTAATTTGCAAACAAAACAGTGTGATATTTTCGGGCGCCATTTTGTTACGTCACTCTGAAATGTGATATTTATAAACTTTCGTGACGTCACTGGAAGATTGCGAAGATTTGTAATGTTGTTTTTAGTCGCACACATTTGTATATATTATATACTTACTACTTACTTCAAATGTGTGTTAAGGCCTTACTGTTGGACTTCGGATACGTCAGTATTTTTTGAAAAGCTTAAAATACTGTAAATTTTTATGCTCAAATAGGTCAAATACATTGTAATGCATGTATTTTTGGAACGAAGTTCCTTATCGCGCGTTGTGAAAGGGGGCTAGACGGAAAAAATTCTTACGAAAAGTTGTCACGACACTTTTTTGTTTTAGATGATTATCGCTAGATGGCTCTGTGCTCAAAATCTTTTAAAACACGTTCCTTATCGCGCGTAAAAAAAAATGGAAAAAAAATATATAAGATATCTTTTAATCGAAAGGAACTTCGTTCCATCCGGGTGTCCCTTGACACCTCTCAAGTTTTTTATTGCTTTTAACGGTCTAGTTGATGGTAGGTGGTTACCATCGCTCATGAAAATCTGTCATAAAGAAGTTGGTACCATTTTTACGCGCTAACTTTGTATCTGGAATATTCTAAGTTCCTAACCTCAAAATCTCTGAAATGAGCACTTAACATTATGTAGCCTGGAGGACCTCACAAAATCTTAAGTTTCGAAGTCAATGCGATAAAGATTATCATCATATTCCATTTTAACGAAAAAGTTGCAGATTCAAATTGACAATGAGTTGAGATTAAGAAGATAAGTAATAAAATTTGCCTTTTCTAGTGAGTCCCCTAAGGCACGGATAAATTAGTGGCTATTTGCTCTCGGTGACTTTTAAGAAAGTATAATATCGATCTATTATATTTAATTCTGAAAGCCCTAGGTAAAGAAGCTTAAAATATATCGCTACTCCATAAACATAACAATAACATAACAAACTCATGTTTTTCCTACTCCTTCTATTATCTTCTGATTAAATTCGTTGCGGGGCCCAAGACAAGTTAGCTTTCCCTCGGGTTCCTGGGCTTCACTGCTCAGAGTCATTACGATGGTCGCCGCTGTGGATCCTGGCTACACAGGAGTTACAGTGGTGGGAGTGAGAGGTGGGCAAATAAACACCGTATACAATTGTCAATTAAAAATCAACTGCCTAATAGCCAGTCCATATTAGCTCGTTAATTCTTTTGCCTACGAAGCAATAAAAAAAACTTGCATTTTGAACCTTATGTGTCAAACGTTGGGGGCGGAGCGACGAGAAAGAGTTCCGAGTGCGTAACACGTCGTTCTGTCCCTCATAACCCCGTGCTGGGTTCGGTTCAACTCCCACATATCCGCGGGTCCGGTGATTTTGAGTTGGATTTAAAAAAAAATTTGTCAAGCGTTGGCCATTAAGTTGGAGCAAAATAGACGCAGAAGTAAAAGGACCTCGTAGGTATGGACACTACGCGGTCCTAATCTTCTAAACAACAATACAAATAACACCAAAGATTTTCACATCAATTTAAAGAAATATTAAGACCGTTTAGCGAGTCCTTTTCACACCCCATTCATTAGAGTGAGACAACATATTTCAGAAATGGGTCGCGAACAAAAAAACGGTCCTACAATGAATCCGACTAACAAAGACTTAACAAAGAGAAGGAAAAACTCGTTATCGTTTTAAGGAATGTTCTAGAAATCCGATTTGTGCAAAATCGCTCTCATAGATTCTAAATAATATCACCAGTGCCGGACTGACCGTGGGGAAAACGCAGATTAAGGAGTTAAATTATAATAATTTTGTTGGCTAAAATTTACAAAAAATGCGATAATAACATACTACATTAGGTACAGTAAGAGGTACGTGATCAGGTTAGAAACGAGGATATTCGCAGAAGAACCCAAGTAACAGACAGCTCAAATAATAAGCAAGTTGAAGTGGCAGTGGGCGGGCCACATAGCACTTAGAACCGATGCCCGTTGAAGCACGAAGGTTCTGGAGTGGCGCCCACGTCAAGGCAAGCTGCAAGGTGGACGGATGATCTTGTTAAGATCGCAGGAACACGCTGGATGCAGGCCGCTACCAACCGGTCACATTGGAAATCTTTGGGGGAGGAGGAATGATGATTACAGTAAGAGGTATAAACCATTTTAACCTAGGTAATCTCGCTCTTAATATTACTTTGGTTGCGACGAAATATGAGAAACATTTAAATCAGTAGTAAACATTTACGGACTGGTGATCACCATACCATACCATATTTTGCATCAATTTACAATATTTTGGAGGGTAAATCTACCCGTTTCATGAGTATCTACAAGACTATGAGACGTTTGCAACATTGTCGAATAAGTAACTCGAATAAATCGTGGTAAGAACACGTTATTATGAAAGTGATATTTTACATCAGCTATCTGCTGTAATACAACAGCTGATGAAACCTAACTCCATCACTGTAGATCTTAATACTTTATTACTATCCAAGGAAAGAATGTTCGCGTTTCTCATGATTTATAATACTGCTAATCCTGCTTAGCCGTAATAATACATTTTACGATTCTCTCCAAGCTTAAGATCTGACTGATCTCTATAGATCAGAAAAATATACTTAACCGGTTCTTTGTGAAAAAGATATTTTTGTTTTGTTTATTACAAGTGTTTCCTGACAATGACTTGTTCTTTTGTAGGTAGTGGCCCTGCTGTGTCCCCTGACATTGCAGAAGTCTATGTGACCTACTTATGGTCAGGTGACCTGTTAGTTCGTCTATCGCCTGCATGGCAATAAAAAAAGTACCTGAACAAATGTCCTATGTTATATCCACAAGGCCAGGACAAAGCAAAGTCTAGATCCTGCTGAAAAGAACTCTTCTTAAACGTTTGGAATCAGAAGTCACAGCTCACGGGAAACACCGAAAGGAACTTCAGGAACTTATTAATAGATTTTCAGACATATTAAACTTTGGTCTGATCACTATTACTTATGAACAACATGAGGCAGCAGGATTTTGCAATTTCTTTTTTTTATATTGCAACCTAGATAAACGAGCCTACGGCCTACCTGATGGTAAGCGGTCACTGTCGCTCATGAACCTCTGCAATGCCAGCAAAGAGGGACCGTTATCCATCACCTACCTATACAGGACTTTTCAATGTGTCATGGCATCAGGAGAAGGGAACAGTCCATTAGAAGAATAACGATTACTTACAATGTAGAATTAATACAATTCAGTACATAAAATATTGTTCTGTCATTTATTTAGTTAGATTAGTTCTACTATTCTTCTCTTCAGTAATGACAAGTCTTTTAAGAAATGACTCGCTTCATCGCCATACGAATTAGCCTACAAAAATAAAAGTAAGCGAATGTACCGAACATTATTCTCAGGACGTGAGTTGGTTTTTGTTCTTATTATTAGTTCGCTTTGGCAGGATTATGATCGTAATGACTGTACTTAGAGGTTATCATCTTATGGTCCGCCATTTTGGATTCAGGGAATATGGCTAAGGCTTTGTAAGAAGTGTTTTGGATTCGTTGGAGCAAATTGGTCTGTAATTTCAATATTGGTAGGAGAATAATCGTAGACCAAGTTGAGTATATTTTGTTCTAAATAGATGGAAGAAAAAACGGCCCTCTTGTTAGGCCTTAACACGTTCGCTGCGATCGAGGCCTAAATAACCCCTCCTGCAACTTTCCTGTGGTGCGGCAAGAAAAAACGAGCGGTGCGAAGAGTGTAACTTTATTAAAGGTATTGTCTAATAGACCGCGTGTCATCCTTACGTCTGGTTATGGTCCGGGCCAATTACACCTCGTGTCGCAGAGAACGGCAAATATTCAAAAATCGGTTTCGCAGTGAACGTGTTAAGTTGTTTAGACTTAGGTACACACACATAGGCGAAATAACAGCGCTTCCAACCCAAAAAAACTTAAGCTCAGTTTTATTTCAGTAAAAACCAACTCATTCGTCATAAGCACTAGACTACCCGTAGTTTTTCATCCGATTATGTGGGTAAGCATCCCAAAAATGGCCAAGACAAAAAGTCGTGACAAAAAGCCTGTCCGTCGCTTGTATGGAAGCATCCTTAATTTCGTTTTTATGGTCGTGCCCTTAATTCTCTTATCATTCGTATGGCGCTTATCGCAATAGGGAGTGCTTCTAAATTTTACTAAATTGGTGCTGATGGCCTTTTAAATAATGGCGTTCCTATAAAATTAGTGGCTTTCGTGTGTCAAATTTAGTAGGGAAAGTAAATTAAAGACGGTTGGCGCGCCGTGGATAGGCCAAGGTTCTAAAATGATGTTTTGAAATATATGGTAGCGTAGATGATAACGTATTAACTACTTTACTTCTAGTTAAAATGGGAGACGTATTAAGATTCTCTACTACTACCTACACAGTACGTAGGTAGTACAGTTATTCATAACGATAAAATAGGTATGATTATGCCCAAGTAGACCGCAACCCATTTCCAAAATTCAAATGGTCTTCTAATTGACTGGAATTTTTAGTGACACATCTTTTTTTTTTATTGTCGCGCAGGCAGACGAGCTAACAGGCCACCTGATCGTAAGTGGTTACCGTTGCTCATGGACCTCTGCAATGTCAGCGGACACTGCGGGGCCGCTACCTACGGCCTACCTTTTAAGGACTTTCTTTAAGTCTCGTTTGAAGAAGGACAAGTCATAGCGCTCGGGAAACACCGAAGAGGGGAGCTCATTCCACAGTCGGATGGTGCCTAAATAAGATGACTAAATAATGATACTAAATATATCCTTTAAATGGCGTTCAACAATTCGATTTCTACTATTTACCAAGCTAATAAATCTAACTTTTAAAAGTTGCCACCACACAACAAAAAAGTTCAACACAAATGTTTGCGTTACATCCTAAATGAAAAACAATCATATTTCTTTTAATGTGTTTACTGAAGTATTCTTTCCTGAATAAATAGGGCCGATGTTTGTGGCCACCGATCATTGAAGTGTGTACGAAGACAAATATGGCCTCTGTCAATATTGGGGGAGCGGGCGCTTTACCCTATTGTGAAAGATAATGATGGTAATTGTTTTTTTATTGTTTTATCGTGGGAGTGAATGTTTTGAATTATATCCATATTTTATATTAGTCCGGTCATTTTAGACAATTGAAATAAAGAAAATTCCGACAAAGCCAAATCTTCGTAGAGACCTTAGGTTTACCACAAGGAATAAAGTGTCAAAAGTCCCCATCAGTCCCATGTGAGCTTAGGGACTTATTGGGGGCCCAAGGTAAAAATTTTAGGTTTTTTGAATTTTTCTCGAAAACGGTAAGTTTTATCGAAAAAGTACCTCAAAGCAAAGTTGTAGATCTTAAAATTCTCCAAAAAAATGGTCCCTATGATTTTTTCTCTAAGACCCACTATTTCCCAGATGATTATTACGCTTGTAAGAATCACGTTCTACATAGTATGCACACATATGCCACGTATATACATATTTAGGTACTCAATATGTTCAGTATTTACGTAGACATTATGGTCATACAGTTACGGTAGTATTTGATGGCTATAGTGACACAACAAAGAACATAAAAGCTGCAGAACAACGTCGTCGTGCTACAAAAACATCCTCAGGTACCGACATAATGTTTTGTTAATCAACAACATTTTTTTGCAAACATTAATAATAAATCTCGTTTTATTTCTATGTTGAGTAACAAATTAACAGCTGAAAATCTTGCCGTGAAACAAGTTCCGAATGACGCCGATGTCCTCATAATTGAAACAGCAATAGAACAATTTAATGCAAGAAATACAACTATTGTAGTAGGTGAAGATGTTGATTTATTAGTACTACTCATTGCAAGGACTCCATCTGATAAAATTATTTACTTTTTAAAACCTGGGAAGGCGCAGCAACGGACAGAAATATATTCTTCTAAAAGTTTATCAACTTATCCAAAATGCCAAAACTTTATTTTATTTTTACATGCGATAACCGGGTGCGATACTACGTCAGCAATGTTTAGAAGGGGCAGTATTAAAATTATTTGAAAAAAATGAATTGAATGACTGCGCAAAAGTATTTACAGAAATTAATTCTTCACCTCAAATACTAATTACTAACGGAATTGGGTTTCTTCTTGCAAAAAAATTGATTGCATAGATACGTATAGATATTTAACATTTGTAAAAAATACACGAAACAAAAAGCAAGTACAGCTATCTTGTCTTCCTCCAACATCGGCATCTGCTACTCAACATTTGTTTCGAGTATACTATCAAGTTCAGACATGGCAAGGCAATGAACTGAACCCTGAAGACTGGGGTTGGAAATTGATAAATAATACTTTGGAACCGATTCGAACTTTACTGCCCCCTGCTCCAGAAAAACTTCTTAACACTATTTTTTGCAATTGCAAGAAAGGTTGTAGTGCCAAATGTGGCTGTAAAAAAGTAGGGTTGCAGTGTTCTCCAGCGTGTACCAATTGCCAAGGTGTCTCTTGCTCAAATGTTCAATTAAATACAAGAGAGGAAAATTCATGTGATTTTGATGAAGAGACAACTGATTCATCTTCATTTGAACAATTTCTAAGCGTTCATCAACAGGAAAGAGAAGAAGAAGAACAAGAAGAAATTGAAGAACATGATTGTTGAAGTTGAATACGAAGAGTTGAGTCAGATTAAAGTAATAAAAAAAAGTTAGAACGACAGTTAAACTCAGTAACCCATATCAATAATCTTCATACTATTAAATAATTATTGTTCCTGAAAATAACGTCATAAAGGTTCATGGAATAGGCCTACCGGGGATACCACGTTAAAAAAAACGCGCCGAGTACACTACCTCACAGGTGGTGTAGAAATGTGTGCATATTATGTAGAACGTGATTCTTACAAGCGTAATATCTGGGAAATAGTGGGTCTTAGAGAAAAAATTATAGGGACCATTTTTTTGGAGAATTTTAAGATCTCCAACTTTGCTCTGAGGTACTTTTTCGATAAAACTTACCGTTTTCGAGAAAAATCCAAAAAACCTAAAATTTTTACCTTGGGCCCCCAATAAGTCCCTAAGCTCACATGGGACTGATGGGGACTTTTGACACTTTATTCCTTGTGGTAAACCTAAGGTCTCTACGAAGATTTGGCTTTGTCGGAATTTTCTTTATTTGATCACTATTTTTATGTCTAAAATGACCGGACTATATAGCTGTATTTACGTTTGATGTTTGGTGTCTTATGCTAGTCAAGAGATTTATTTGTTGACACAGACTTGTCCTAATGAGAGGTCATTGATCAATATTGTATGTTCTAAAGTTTAGTTTTAAAAATATTGCATTTCATTTCTTCGTGTGATAAATATAAACAGATCTAAATGAATAGGAACAAAGAACCCACAAGTTTGAGCAAATAAAAAACAAAAAAGACATGTCCGCTGCGTTTGTTTCGCCAGTTCTTTTGATAATCGTCGCTCTAAAATTTAACAATGGTATGATATAAAATCTAAATCTACTGACACAAAAGTTCGTTTTCACTAGCTTTGAAAGATTTATAAACATTCTGCACAGTACAACAGCTCACCGCATAGGTCCAATCAATTTAATAAAATCAATGTCCGTGGTGCTTTTCTCAATTCTGGCGTAATGCTTTTTCAATCTTATTTTATTGTCTCCCGCTTTGCGAGAAGGGAAGTCGAAACTCATGTGTACTCCTTCTATTATCTTCTGATTAAATTCGTTGCGGGGCCCAAGACAAGTTAGCTTTCCCTCGGGTTCCTGGGCTTCACTGCTCAGAGCCATTACGATGGTCGCCGCTGTGGATCCTGGCTACACAGGAGTTACAGTGGTGGGAGTGAGAAGTGGACAAATACCCGAAAAAACATTCTGCAATGGTGCAAACTAAAATACTGTTATACTTTCATGCATTTTTAACGGGTTCTTACCACGATATTTAATTAAACTAAACACAACAGTCACTAAGGATTCATGCTCAGAGAGTCTTGTAGATACAGTGAGTGTGGTGTGTCGAGAATTGAGTTCGAGTTGCAGTGGTACGACCCGAAAGCGAAAGAGGGTAGACAGATTTGTTTGCTCTTAAATCGACCCGCAGTATCCAGTCTCCTCGTGATCATAACGTTTGCAATAATGTTGAAATATCAAGACAACTCAATTAATTAAATATCGTGGTAAGAACCCGTTGAAAATGCATGAAAGTATTATAGAAAACCGCAAGTGTCTGAATAAGTTTATAAAATACTGTTAATCGACATAGCTGTGTTTCTGATATCAATTAAAGATTTTAAGAACTTTAGGACAGTCTGAATACTACGACAGAACTTCGGTATCGATCCTTCAAAACATTCGCTAAGTCCCTCTAAAGCCGCGACGAGCTTTGAAAAGTTTTATATAACTGCGATGTCTTCTGCTAATGTCCTGGCGCTCCGGGTATTAAGGTGCAAAAAGCCTTAAATATGAGAACTTTTTGTCAAAACCTTCATAAAAGTTTTTGTGCCAGTAATGAATAAGGTTTTAAGTAAATCTGTTTGAATGTCGTGAAACGATAAAACCTTTTTTGGGTTTTTCAGAAACTGCTGGAAGACTTTAACTATAATTATATATCAGAAACTAATACAGATATCACTTACACTATTACTAAACGGGTTCTTACCACCATTATTTTAAAGGAAAGAACCCATTTAGTAATAGTGTAAGTGATGTAGATAACAGCGAGTGTTTAAAGAAATTTAATACAGATACTAGCTGATCCGCGCAACTTCGTCTGCGTTGCATAGGAATTGTTCCCGGAAATTTTTTAAAGGTACTAGGTAGTGGTTTAGGAGTCCATTGAGGACAAACATTGTGACACGAGATTTATATATATTAAGAAGATGTAAAATATTAACCCTAGTGATGAGCAATGCAAGACCAAGACCAAGACCAATTTTGCTCATCACTAGTAAAAATAAAGTAACAATTCGACATGTAATATTGTTTCAAGAAAAGCATATGTTGACGCTCTTAAAAATATTTTATCTCATTTAATTACTGTGAAAAAAAATGTTGGTTGAGTCTTGCGTATTTAGTCTTGGTCTTGTTCTTGTCCATACAGTCTTGATCTTGCGAATCGAAGTCAACACTGCAAGACGAAGACCAATTTTGCTCATCACTAATTCCGATTTGGAATGGACTCCCGTCCTCGGTAGTGATGATCAAAATTGGTCTTGGTCTTGCATTGCTCGTCTCTAATTAACCCCTTTTTGACGCAGACGAAGTTGCACGGGTCGGCTAGTTATAAATAATACACATTACATCACACTCACACTCCCAGAGTTAACAGACAAATAAAAATTCGATAAATTATACAAAATGAGGTCACTCATTAAAATTCTCTACAACTAAAATAGGGCTGGTAATTAGTACTTTATTAGTAGTTGGATCATCCAGTTATGTAATCCAACATTATAAATATCTAAACACAGTGATAATTCTTAAATAGATTTTAAAATTCGAATATTATACCACGATATTTAAATCATTGAGTTGTCTCGATATTCCAACGTTGTTGAAAACGTCATGATCACATCATGGATACTGCGGGTCGATTTACGAGCAAACAAATCTGTCTACCCTCTTTCTCGTTCGCTTCAGATTATCGAGTATGTGGAATCCAGTGCTAAATACAACAGTCATTAAGGGTTCATACTCAGAGAGTCTTGTAGATACAGTGTCGTGATGTGAGTTCGAATTCTAGTGGTACTACCCAAAAGCGAACGAGAAAGAGGGTAGACAGATTTGTTTGCTCGTAAATCGACCCGCAGTATCCAGTCTTCTCGTGATCACGACGTTTGCAACAACGTTGAAATATCGAGACAACTCAATTAATTAAATATCGTGGTAAGAACCCGTTGAAAATGCATGAAAGTATTATAGAAAACCGCGAGTGTCTGAATAAGTTTATAAAATACTGTTAATCGACATAGCGTGTTTCTGAGATCAATTAGAGATTTTAATAGCTTTAGGACAGTGAATACTACGACAGAACCCCATTTCGGTATCGATCCTTCAAAACATTCGCTAAGTCCCTCTAAAGCCGCGACGAGCTTTGAAAAGTTTTATATAACTGCGATGTCTTCTGCTAATGTCCTGGCGCTCCGGGTATTAAGGTGCAAAAAGCCTTAAATATGAGAACTTTTTGTCAAAACCTTCATAAAAGTTTTTGTGCCAGTAATGAATAAGGTTTTAAGTAAATCTGTTTGAATGTCGTGAAACAATTTTTTTTGGATTTTTCAGAAACTGCTGAAAGACTTTAATTATATTTCAGAAACTAATACAGATAAGTAAAATATTAACCCTAGTGATAAGCAATGCAAGACCAAGACTGCAAGACCAATTTTGCTCATCACTAGTAAAAATAAAGTAACAATTCGACATGCCAACTAATATTGTATCAAGAAAAGCATATGTTGACGCTCTTAAAAATATTTTATCTTATTTAATTACTGTGAAAAAAATGTTGGTTGAGTCTTGCGTATTTAGTCTTGGTCTTGCATAGTTGGTCTTGTTCTTGTCCATACAGTCTTGGTCTTGATCTTGCGAGTCGAAGTCAAGACTGCAAGACCAAGACCAATTATCTCATCACTAATTCCGATTTGGAATGGATTCCAGTCCTCGGTAGTGATGATCAAAATTGGTCTTGGTCTTGCATTGCTCGTCTCTAATTAACCCCTTTTTGACGCAGACGAAGTTGCACGGGTCGGCTAGTTATAAATAATACACATTACATCACACTCACACTCCCAGAGTTAACAGACAAATAAAAATGCGATAAATTATACAAAATGAGGTCACTCATTAAAATTCTCTACAACTAAAATAGGGCTGGTAATTAGTACTTTATTAGTAGTTGGATCATCCAGTTATGTAATCCAACATTATAAATATCTAAACACAGTGATAGTCCTTAAATAGATTTTAAAATTCGAATATTATACCACGATATTTAAATCATTGAGTCTCGATATTCCAACGTAGTTGCAAACGTCATGATCACGAGAAGACTGGATACTGCGGGTCGATCTACGAGCAAACAAATCTGTCTACCCTCTTTCTCGATCGATTATCGAGTATGTGGAATCCAGTGCTAAACACAACAGTCATTAAGGGTTCATGCTCAGAGAGTCTTGTAGATACAGTGAGTGTGGTGTGTCGTGATGTGAGTTCGAATTCCAGGGGTACTACCCAAAAGCGAACGAGAAAGAGGGTAGATAGATTTGTTTGCTCGTAAATCGACCCACAGTATCCAATCTTCTCGTGATCATGACGTTTGCAATAACGTTGAAATATCGAGACAACTCAATTAATTAAATATCGTGGTAAGAACCCGTTTAAAATGCATGAAAGTATCGAATATTATCGTCTATTACTATATATCTCTTAATTACCTTTTCATCTTTTTAATTACCTTTTTTTTGTTCAAGAGAAGGTCAAGAATAGGTCATAGGTAGTGTGCAGTGTCTCCTCACATTCCAGAGGTCCGACAGTTCTCACTTACAATGATATAATCTGTTGATTCATCTGGATGCACGAAATTACATAAAAGTTCTGAATAAGTGTACATATTTTCTCTTTTACTTTATTCAGTCATTTTAGTAAAGACCTTAAAAGGAACTTTCAAAATTGTTAACATGAAGTGTTTAAATTCGACAATGTCCCAAAGATAAATTACTAACCAAAAAGAATGAATTGAATTAACTTAATATAAATAACCTTGAGCAAATAATCACGATATTATTCCTCGAAAATATAAATTAAAATAACACATTTTGGTATCTCAAACGCTGTTCTTAAATTCCTACCTCGTTAAAAACCAGTCCATATTTTTCTGATTTTTTTTCGAACTGCGAATTCGAAAACAAACTGGTATCTAAATGTCAATGATAAAAAAAAAATTAAGAACCATAATGTTCGTATGGACAACAAAAACGAACATAATCAAGCAACATTAAACATTTTCATAGGGTGAATCCGTTTCGCAAACCACATCCATATGTAAGTGTGAATTATTTAACATCTAATGTGGAATGTACTGTACGAAACTTTAGTTTTAAAGTTGTTTGTTTTAGTTTCGACTTTTGTTTGGATGTGGGATTCGGAGTTTGACGAGAAATCAATTAAAATTTACGCCCTTTCGAATAGTTTTAGGCTGTTTCTGATAACTTTGTTCTATACAGTTTGTAGTGATGCTGTATCACTATCAATTGTTTCATATTTCATACTTAATACAATGTGTATGTTGGTTTCTACTTACGATATTTTTTTTTTAAGTGAAGACTTCCTAAATTTATTTTGTGAATTTTAATTTTAGCATACACAAGAATTTTTTCTCGCCTTTCACCGTCACAACTCCTACTTACGTTCCACAGAGTGTAAAAATAATATATTTAGGACTTACGAAATGTTGCCAAGACTACCGGTGCGAAAAGAACACAAGATTCCTTTTTCAATTATGACAGCTAAATTCAAGATGGCGTAAGAACTCCTGCGCGCCCTTTGAGTTCGCGCCAAAACGTAATAAGGTGTTGCGTAATTTTTTTATAGCTCCCAAAAGAATGTAGATAAAGTTATAAAAGCGAAATGTTAAGCAATATTTCGCGTTGAAGAGAGCAAAATTAATTATTTAACTTAACGTTAGAGGTCGCTCCGGAATACTGCTAGAGGCCTATCGTAAACAATTTTGCTTTATACTACTGTGTTGCCATACTGATAAAATGTAACTACTCACTTTGTTATGTGTAATGGCTTTGGAGTAAATTTGCGAGGTATTAAAGTTGGATAAGGATGAAACTGTTAGTAATACGGCTGCGTTTCTAGAGGTTATTTAGTAATTTAAATGGCCCTTGTTTTTAAGAGCATTTAGGAATTTCTACTAATGTTAATCATTTACAATTTATATACTTATTACGTCACCGCTACAATAAAATGTTTGTTTATAGTATCATGGATGCGATGGATGTTTCGTCCATCCGGTTTTAGACTAAACTCCGTAATTTCTGGTTTTCCATTGTATCTACTTTTTTGGTAAAGCTGTTATGACTGACAAATAACAACTTACCATTAGGTAAATTAGAAATATGGGGTGATTCAGAAGTATTCTTTTAACTGTGAAGTTTTTTTGATTGTTTTAGTACCCATCTACCTTTTTTTTAATAGCCAAAAAGTCACCTGGTGGTAAACAGTTAAGTCTCACATTGACCTTTTACAGTGTCAGAGGACACCGTGGGGTCTACCTACAACCTACTCAAGGACAGATTTAGGTCTTCAAGGACATATATTATGTAGTTTGTTTATTTTATTTCGGTTAAGAGTAGTTTTTCATTTATATTACACAACTCGATATATCTCAGCCGTGTCCCACGAAGGTACAAGCCAAGTATACGTTAATGGAAGGCGATGATACGTTTGCGCGTAAATTGAAATGGATTTTATTGGTTTAGTTTCTAACGTTTATAAAAATAGTTGATTATACTTAAGAAATCTATTAAAATAAATTCGTTTTACTAAATGTAATAGTAGTGTGGCGACCAATAGCACGCGACGGCCTAACTCGCGGTTACGACATTTGCAAGAATCTTCGCATATATACGACATCTCAAATCTACTACAGCGGGCTTCGGCCTGACCGGGCATACACTACCTAGCCCGGTCGGAGATCTCCCTTTGGCCATAAGTCCACTGTACCCCCAAACTGGTGACCCCCGACAAAGAACACGCCTCCTTCGACATCATCACACCCTCCCAAGCCTCGAACCCCGCCAGCCAGCTTCACATCGGGCACACTCACTACGTCAACCGGTCAGCACAGCAGAGCACATCTCTCCTGGTCAACACGTAGCATCGGCCCCGCACGGCAGCATCTCCGACTCACTGGAGCCCGTGCATCAGCAGCACAGTTCCGACTCACTGGGACACATGCAGCAGCAACACAGTTCCGACTCACTGGGACTTTCTATACTGGCACTGGCGATTCTCGATTCACGCACACAGAGATACAACGGATGAATCGACCTCCGGTCTCCGAAGGGGAGTGTGTGGCGACCAATAGCACGCAACGGCCTAACTCGCGGTTACGACATTTGCAAGAATCTTCGCATATATACGACATCTCAAATCTACTACAGCGGGCTTCGGCCTGACCGGGCATACACTACCTCGCCCGGTCGGAGATCTTCCTTTGGCCTAATACCACCAATAGCCCCCAAAGTAGCACTGTCTGATATAATATTATTCGTCTTTGTTTGGTATAAACTTAAGTGAAATATATTATTATTGCAATATTGAGGAAACTACCATTTCATCCAGTTTCTTTATTTAACAACGTTATAATTTTAAAATCGTTATTGAAATTTAAGCGTTTACGTACATTTCTTTTTTGCTAATTGTTTAGGAATAATTCTTTTCGGTTCTAACTTTGCAGATCCTTTAAAATTACAACTTTGTTTCAAAGCTGTAATGCAACAGCACATCAATATAGGTTATAACAATTTTAATTATTTTAATTTTGTTAATTTTAATTAATGGAAACTATGCTGGTTAAATACTGTATTATGCATGAAATTTATTGTTAATTGTACTGTTTGTTTCCTAAATAAATAAATAAACAAAAAGCCGAATAGCTAAAACAAAATTTTCATTACTCCAACTAGCATTTCAGAGAGTCTCAGCTCAGTATTCCCTAAAGTCACGAGAAAATTATCAGATCTCTCGTTTCAATTTTGTCAGACATTCTTGCATATGTTTTTGAGTCATTGTTGCCGGCAATTTCGTTAAAGTATGGCAACACTAATTTGGAGGGTATACAGAACGTCGACGCTCCATACATTCCACTCTACATGGTTAATAAGATTCTCTGAGCTCCTATTTTTAGTTTGTAATTTGTATATATTCGTATAAATCACATGATAATTTTGTATTTGGAATGTAAATATTCTGTGAATAATAACTTTGGGAGGCTCAAAGAGCTCTGTGTTGTTAGAAAATATAATTTAGAAAAAAGTCCGACTTAGGTAATTAACGGAAACTTCATAGTGTTTCGCAATTCTCAATTTTAAACTTAATTATAAGCAAAATAAATCAGATTGGTATTAATTGTAATTGTACCAATTATCATTGTAATATCTGACAGGTGGGCCGGTTACGATCAGGTGGCCCGTTAGCTCGTCTGCCTACAAGGCAATAAAAAACATAATACATAATATGATATCATACACTATTACTAGTCGTGGTGGCCGAGTGGTTGAAGCGCTTGCCTTCCGTACGGGAGGTCGCGGCCTCAAAACCGGCCGGCTTGTACCTCTAAATCTTAATATGAAAAAGATTTATGTGTAGTTTTTCACAACACCGCTGGCTAAAAACGGCGAAAGAAAACATCGTGAGGAAACCTGCATGTCGGAAAAGGGTTCTAAAAATCCTTTGAAGATATGTGAAGTCCCCAATCCGCATTAGGCAAGCGTGGTGGACTATTCCTAACCCCTCTTCGGAGGAGACCTGAACTCAGCAGTGGGCAGTAATAGGTTGTTACAGTACACTATATCTACAGGGGTTCTTACCACGATTATTTTAAAAGAGCGGTCCCGATATTTCAGCACTGTTTCAAGCGCCACGATGGATGATGATCATGATCATGATGTAGATAACCGCGAGTGTTTAAAGAAATTAATAATATGATCAATTATTAGTATAACAGAGTTTTTAGTGTGCATGATGTTTAATAAATAGTTACATATTTGTTACATTTAAATTACACAATTTTACATCATCAAGAAGTAAGTGTTGTGAAATGTATTTATAGAACTTGTGTTACCAAAACCGCTTTCAAATATTTGAATACCATTTCCATTTGAAATAAAACGATAAAACAATATTGATCTTCTCAAAGCTCGTTTTACTGACCTTTGACGTGTCGTCGTATTTCTAGGTCACTTATTTCAAAACTATTCGAACGAAATGACCCGCCATTTTTTGTGCTGATGCGGATGAATGGAGACGATCTTGGGTTTGTTTTTAAAAAGCGGATAAATTCGAGATATTCTCGAGCACTGCTGGTTCCGTAGGTACTTATAATATAGAATAGATATAGGTAGCGAAAGTTTAGCTAGTCGAAATACGACTTATAATTTTTATTTTTGGGTTTGTTTTTAAAAAGCGAAAAAGTTCGAGATATTCTCGAGTGATGTGGATTCCGTACTATAATATAGAGTAGATTTAGGCCAGTGGAAGTGAAGATTTTGTCGAAGTACAACTTATAACTTTTATTTTTGGAATCGGTTAAACTTTGTTTTGCATATTGTATGGTGTAGGTATATGTATGACTATCACATCGGTCTATCAGTCACCATCACCTACTCTGGCTACTGATTACAATTTTCAATTGATAGACTGTTCTGATGTCTGTAGACTTTATGATCCAATCTTCGTTAAAATATACTAGATAGTCTAGATAAAGTCAAAGTCAGCAACAAAAATAGCACCAATGAAATACAACAAAAAAAATAGTAGTCTTTCGTGTTAGCTCGGCGTGGAAAATAACGATAGCAATAAAGTTTTAGAAATTACACATAATATAAAGTGCAAGACAAGTCTCTCTATTCCTTAAAGTTTAAGTTCTTCTTAATTTAACTCTTTAAGACATTTTGTAACACATTTGATGTTTGTAGGTAATGTTTTTTGGGAACATTTTGTGTTATTTTGTTTAGTACAGTGGTCAGTATATCTAGCAGTATTATACGTATTTAAATGTAAATTATGTAATGCAAATAATATTGTAATTGAAATGAAATGAATGGAATTATTCATGCAAAATTCTTGTTCGAGGTTAAATTTGGATAATTGTTTATCAAATTTATAGTCGAATGAGCGGATTTTTGTAGAATTTAAATCGTTATTAATATTAATATCGGATTATTTTCATTAATATTATGCATTTTATTTCGAAAAACAAGAATTATTCGATTGATTTTTGACCGACTTCCAAAAGGACCTCCTCCTTTTCAATTCGTTTGATTAAAGCGAATGTCCTTGAAAATGGCCTTTCTAACTGAAATGTCCTTTTTAAATGCAACTTGGGACCACTTTTGGAACGAAGTTCCTTATCGCGCGTTATCGAAAGGGGGCTAGACGGAAATTCTTATGAAAAAGTTATCACGACACTTTTCTTGTTTTAGATGATTATCGCTAGATGGCGCTGTGATTAAAATCTTTTAAAACAATTCCTTCTTTTGTTTTATATGATTAATGCTAGATGATGCTTTGATCAAAATATTTTATTTATAATAATTAGTTAGTTTAAACTAACTTAAAAAAATAAAATTTTATTCCAATTCCCTTACTAATTAATCGAAAGGAACTTTGTTCCATCCGGGTGTCCCTTGACACCTCTCAAGTTTTTTTTTTTTCGTTTTTAATTTGGTTGATCTTTTATCAGTATCATATTGTTACGGGCCCCCAAAATCCTGACATTGCTGAGGTTTATGAGTGACGCTAACCAACAATTGAGCCGTAAGGTCGTTTATTTGATTCCAAATTTGACTTTGATATACAGCATACAGCCCACCTAATTGTAAGTGGTTACCGTCGCTCAATGATGTAAAACGTCGCTGTAATGTCTGGACATCACGATGTTTTTGCGTGAAAGTATGTAAAACTATACAGGGTGATTTTTTAGAGAGGGTACATATTGCAGGAGGGTGATGAGTACTCTGTTTTATTACGGAATATTACAAAAAATAGGTAATTTTTTTTTTTTTAAATCTAAATTCGACAAAACTACCTCAAACATAAACAATTTCGGCTAAAAGAGTGTTGACTAACGACCTCTAGTGATCTCGCGCACCCCTCACCTCCGCCACACCCATCAGCTGTCGAAAAACCATTATTTTGCAAGAATTTTAGATATTTTTAAGTTGCGATTACTAAGGCATTAAGCCATATTCTTTGGTAATAGTATTTTTACTGGTCGTATATAACCATCAGCTAGCATGACCTTCAATATGTACCCTCACTAGGAAATCACTCTGTACATACCAAGTTTCGCGTTAAAGATGAAACTACGCAGTGCAGTACACGCGTGACATGCGTGAGGGTTTATGTGAAGTTAATCACAGAATACTATTGCTGAACAGAACTCAAAATTAAGTATCTAGTATCTACTTTTTTTTTATTGCAAGATAGATAAACGTGCCTGCCGTCTCAAAACTAGATTTTTTGGCTTTATTTTCGTCTAACACTGGATTCTACATACAGGATAGTTTGAAGCCGTCACCCCGATTAAAAGTGCTATTCCTCGAAATTTCAATAGCTTCCTTAACCAGTCTTAATATGTAACGGCGGTCAGATTACAAAACCCTGGCTTTGTGAAACTGCATCCAGTGATTAGTCCCTAAGTCCAGCACATGCTCAGCGATTGCTGACTTATGGGGTACGTTGTTCTTAAATGACCTACCCGCAGTTCCTCAGTCTTCCCGTGATCATGGCGCTTCAAACAGTGCTGAAATATCGGGACCGCTCAATTAAAAATAATCGTGGTAAGAACCGTTTAGTAATAGTGTAAGTGATGTAGATAACCGCGAGTGTTTAAATAAATTTATTAACACGTACAATATTAGGATTATTTGAAACTTGACTTCTGCATACTCTGTAGATATAATGTAACCACGTATATTTTATAGGGCTGTCACCTATAAGTTATTTGAGGAAACCGCAAGAACGACACTACGTAATGACATCTATATTTTTACGAGGGCTGTCCAGTTTCATCTTAAGCCCCGTTTTCATTATAGGTTCGCCAACTTCCAGTCGTGGTGGCCGAGTGGTTGAAGCGCTTGCCTTCCGTACGGGTGGTCGCGGGTTCAAAACCGGCTTGTGCCTCTAAATCTTAATGTGAAAAAGATTTATGTGCAATTTTCACAACACCACTGACTAAAATTGGTGAAGGAAAACATCGTGAGGTGAGAAAACCTGCATAATGGAAAAGTGTTCTAAAAATATCCTTTGAAGATATGTGAAGTCCCCATTTCGCCTTGGGCAAGCGTGGGCAGTAATGGGTTGTTACCTACCCTTACCAACTTCCAATGCGCGCAAATGACAATGGTAGGCCAACTGTCAAACGGTACTTCACTTAGTTTCAATGACCGTACGTCATTTGTTTTATAATGACAAAAAAAATGGCTGCAACACAAAGTTGTTTTATTCTGAGGTAAAAAAGTTATTTTTGTCCAATCTTTGCGATGCGAAGTTTAAGTAAACTTTTAAATACGTATCTAAGAAAGTTCTTCATGGATGTTTTTGTGAAATGTTACAAAAGAAAGAATTATTAATTAACTGTTGAAACGAATATGCTGTATATATTATTATTCTTTAATAAATAAATAAATTAAAAACTTGAGAGGTGTCAAGGGATACCCGGATGGAACGAAGTTCCTTTCGATTAAAACGTATCTCATAAAATTATTTTCTTTCGTAACGCGCGATAAGGAACGTGTTTTAAAATATTTTGATCACAGCGCCATCAAGCAATAATTATAATCATCTAAAACAAAAAAAGTGTCGTGACAACTTTATCGTAAGAATTTTTTCCATCTAGCCCCTTTTCACAAGGCGCGATAAGGAACTTTGTTCCAAAAAAAAATAAACTGCGGTATGGGATAAACTGACTGACTATTCACTATCGCATTCGAGTTCTTAACATAGCAACATTTTCAAATTTTAAAATAAAATATTATGTTGTTATTTCTCTCACTTTGTTTCAAGTTTAATAACAATTATCGTGATACAATCTCCGAAGATTTCCTCAAGACAGATCTCCAAAGAATTTTCTCGAACAATACCGAAAACGTAATTTGAAACAAAAGAAAAACGCTCCTGATTGATACACTACGATTTCAAGATAAAAAGCCTGAGCTTTGACATCTCCTTTAATGAAATAAATCATTACCTCCTCTCTTTGTTACGATCATAGAACTATTACATCTGGAATCAACATCATGAAAAACAGAATGAAGCCAAAAAATAAAGAAAAAGAAGTACAAAAGTCTTGTCCTGGCATTGCAGAGGTTCATGAGCGACGGTGACCGCTTACAGGTAGCTCGTTAATCTCTCTAGCAATAAAAAATAAAACTTGAGAGGGGTCAAGGGACACCCGGATGGAACGAAGTTCCTTTCGATTAATTAGTGAGCGAATTGTAATAAAATGTTATTTTTTTAAGTTATAATAATTAGTTAGTTTAAAACGTTTATTATTATAACTTCAATAAAATATTTTGATAACAGCGCCATCTAGCATTAATCATATAAAACAAAATAAGGAATTGTTTTAAAAGATTTTAATCACAGCGTCATCTAGCGATAATCATCTAAAACAAAAAAAAGTGCCGTGACAACTTTTTCATAAGAATTTCCGTCTAGCCTCCTTTCGATAACGCGCGATAAGGAACTTCGTTCCAAAAGAAGTACAAAAGTCTTGTCCTGGTATTGCAGAGGTTCGTGAGCGACGGTGACCGCTTACAATCAGGTAGCTCGTTAATGTATCTAGCAAATAAAAATCATCCATTGTGTGTAACTACAAGACATTCTGAATCAACATCATGAATAACAAAGTGAAGTTCTAAAGAACTTATGTGTTATATTTTATTAGTGTTAAACGAATTGAGTGTACCAACCTATTACTGCCCACTGTTGGGTTCAGGTTTCCTCAAAAGAGGAATTAGGCATACGCCACGTTTGCCCAATGCGGATTGGGGACTTCACATATCTTCAAAATATATTTTTAGAACCCTTTTCCAATATGCAGGTTTCCTCACGATGTTTTCCTTCACCGTTTTTAGCCAGTGGTGTTGTGAAAAATTACACATTTTTTTTCACTTTAAGATTTAGAGGTGCAAGCCGGCCTCCTGTACCGAAGGCAACCGCATTAAAAATTTGGCCACCAAGACACATTATTGGTATAGGATTGAGTGTTGTCGGCACCCTCTAACACCAGATGGGGGCGGCGCGACGGGAAAGAGTGCCGTGGGCGTAACGCGTCGCGCCGTCCCTCGTAACCCCGTGCTGGGTTCTAGCCTCAGCCGGGGTTCGGACGCTGAGTGTGAGCGGTTGGAGGTTTTTTTCTAACACCAGATAGTCGAGCTGTTAGTCGATTGGCGTACTTTCAATTGGCTTCATTCCGTTGATTCCAGATGTAATAATTCCATGGATACGATTTGATAAAATCTACTTGAGAGATATTGTCTCAGTTAATTTGAGTATACTTTTACTGGAAATCTCACGATTGGACGGAGGACCAATTAGATGTTTTCTTTGGTTTTCACGAGCGGTTGACATAATGAAATAAATATTATCGTGGTTTATTTTGTTCTTGTTTACGTACAAATATTTCTAGGATTTTTCAAGGATTTTTGTTCGTATTTCAAGTATCATTATTATTTTATGAGTTGATCTGTCCACTTTATCTTACGTCCATCTTATGAATAACAAAATAAATAAAATCATTGTACAAAATTGTGCTTGTTTTATTATTTTTTGTTATTAGAAACTTATTTTTTTTAGAAGAGATATTTATTGATAAGGGAGTTATTTAAAAACTTTTTTAACTAGATATTTATTTTATACGCGTTGTAAAATACAATTTTAATGTAATCTTTTAATGAGATCTAGTTTAGAAAGTCTAGGCTAGATTTTTGTATTCAAATACCTATCTAAATCGAACTTAGGCTTATTAAAGTTTGTATTATAATATTGAATAAACCTATAAGAAGCAGGTCAATAATGATTTTAATCACTTTAGTTAGCATATAATAAATAGTGTTTGAATTTTGGCAAGTTTTATGTTTAAATTTTTTTAAGCTTTAAAACTCGCAATTTTTTTTTTATATTTCCATTAGACTTGTTTTGCCTACCTTCAATCATCTCTCCATGACCTAAAGGTAGACTGGTAGAGAACGCCTATGGCATTAAGTCCGTCTATGTACACTATTTTGTGCACGAAGTTTAAATAAATAAATTTGAAAATAAAATATACTTTTATCTCATTAATTAAATCCTAATAAATAATTAAAAAGTAAGCATTTAAAAAAATAAAAATAACGATAATTCTGAATCTGTCCCTATGTTCTTTAAAACTACGAAATGGATTTTGGTGCGATACAGTGATTCAAGAGGATGGATAATGTGTATAATACATGCGTGATATAGTAAAGAAACACTGATAATTTTAGAGGTTTTTGATGTGATGTCACAAATCAATACACATTTTTTTGCGCTTACGTCGCGAATGTTGTTCGACCCTTCTGTAATGCAGACGAAGTTGCGTGCATCAGCTAGCATAGTATAAATGCTGATACCTATAGTATACAGGGTGATTTTTTAAAGAAGATACACATTGCAGGAGAGTGATGAGTACTTAGTTCTAAAACGGAATATTACAGAAAATAGATAAAATTACATTTTTTTTATAAAATCTAAATTCGACAAAACTACCTCAAACATAAACAATTTCGGCTAAAAGAGTGTTGACTAACGACCTCTAGTCTAGACTAACGATATCGCGCACCCCACACCTCCGCCACACCCATCAGCTATCGAAAAACCATCATTTTGTAAGAATTTTAGATATTTTTAAGTTGCGATTACTAAGGCATTAAGCCATATTCTTTGGTAATAATATTTTTACTGGTCGTATATAACCATCAGCTACCATGACCTTCAATATGTACCCTCACTAAGAAATCACCCTGTAGTATGATATAGATACAGTATGTAGTATAAATCCCTTCGGCAAATAGATACAGTTGCATGCGTAACTTGAGACCACTTAGGATCTTAATAGCTTGTAGACATTTAATGGCAAAGACATCAATATGTGAAGTTAATGTACTCATTACTGTTTATTTACTATTATTAGATACAGGTGAGTCTAGGATTACGAAGTTGCGTAAAGGTTACAAAATGTGCAGTTTTACTCGTTCATATTTTGTTGGTTTTCCTTATATAAATAAATAAATAAATAAATATGGACCACAATTTCATCGCGCGTAAAATTTTTGCTGTATTCAATTTAATACCTAATGTTCTGTCTTTTTCTTGAGTTGGTGGAAATCGCCGGATTATGTAGGAGTTGAACCGCACTAAAATCTACAACCATTCACACTCAGCGCCCGAACTCTGGCTGAGGCATAACTCATAATCCCGAACTGGGTTCTGCAGTTCGGGGTTATGAGGGATGGCGCGACGTGTTACACACTCGGCACTCTTTCCAGTCGCGCCGCCCCCAATGTTCTGTACTTAAGGCTCAAAATGCAAGTTGATAGTTTAATTACACTATTTTAAGCAGCATTTTAAGTCTTATTTAAAGAAGGTTGATTATTTAATACAGTAATTTTTCTGTTTACTAAGAAATGTCTAAATCGTTTATCTAATTTTTGGGTATTTGCCCACTTCTCACTCCCACCACTGCAAACGCCTGTGTTTGTGGGAACCACAGCGGCGAAAACCGTAATGACTAAGCAGTGAAGGAACCCGAGGGAAAGCTAATTTGTCTTGGGCCCCGCAACGAATTTAATCAGAAGATCCCTTGTCTAATAAATAAAATATATATTATTCGATAAGCTAGGCGAACAGGTAGGCGAACTAACAAACTAGCAGGTATGTGCCCAGTGTTGTTACTTTACCTACCGTCATAATAAATCACCAGATGATCCATAGTTCCTTAATTGCCTTTAACAATACTCATTCACAGTTACATGCTATTCCGTTTAAAAAAATCAACGCTTAACCACACTAAAGATTACTTTACCGATTTCATTCAAAAGTAGCAGATAATTGAACCTTCTTCGAGTTTCGAACTCTGTGGCTCAAATTTTAGATAATAAATTTAATTTTCTGACCCACTTAGGGGTTCTTCGGCCTCGTCCCAACACATGAGGGATTAATCAAACTCGCCGGGCGGAAGCAACGAAATTTTGAAACGCCAAAAAATTTCTCGTCCTTTCAAAGAAAATAGAATGTGTTTTCTGAAAATATTTTCATATTACGTAGTGAAACATGGCCGCCACAATGTTGGGGACTTTGATCAAACATAACTGGAGTAGATGACACTCGCAATTTTGTATGTTTGTTTTTACAAATTGATAATCTTTTTGGTCGCTGTATCTATTAGAAATAGCGCAAAATCTGTTAGTAACGTGTACTTTTAAATAGTTGTAAAAATTATATAGATAGATAGCGATTCTGTAGTGATGTACAATTAAAGCGCAAAAATGGGAACTAAAGAACACCACCAAAATCCGTCGTATAATCTCTGTCTCTTAGCAACCATTTTATTTTTCAGTGTCATAATTGTGTCGCACTATATGTAGTGAATGTGTTCCTTATTGGAACGAAGTTCCTTATCTCGCATTATCGAAAGGGGGCTAGACGGAAATTCTTATGAAAAAGTTGTCACGACACTTTTTTGTTTTAGATGATTATCGCTAGATGGCGCTGTGATTAAAATCTTTTAAAACAATTCCTTAATTTGTTTTATATGATTTATGCTAGATGTAGCTGTGATAAAAAATTTACTTAAAAAAATAAAATTTTATTACAATTCCCTCACTAATTAATCGAAAGGAACTTCGTTCCATCCGGGTGTCCCTTGACACCTCTCAAGTTTTTTTAATAATATGAGTAAGATAGACTTAATTTCCCAATACACTAATTGTGAAAATGTGATTTTCATGTGTGTTTAAGTCACAATAGCTGGAGGCATTTTTTTTCATGCTTATAGTATAGGAGTTAGCAACGTTTTTTAGAGAGTATTTGAGTATGGCCAGTTTTTATATATGCTATCTCTCACAGACTCCCAGACGTCTCACGGGCAGTCTGGCTGCTGGTAGTGGTGGCTGGTATTAGTTCTGAACTCTGTATCTAGTTATACGTGTTCAAAGGCTGAAAATAAGTTTGTGTGTAATATAGGGATTTACCTCAGAAACGAGTTTTTGAATAGGAAAATTACATTCGCCGTTATTATGTTACGTTCGAAGTGAATAATCTGGCGAATGGCAAAACATTTGTGGAATAAGTTTGTAAGAGGATCTGTTACTTGTAATTTGAACCTTATTGAGTCGTACATAAACACATTTATTAAACGCAAATAAGATTTTTTACCACATCTAAAATCATATAACTAAATCTTGAATCGCTCTATTTAAAAAGAATGGAATCAAGGAATGTCTTATTAGTGATTTTTTTTTATTTATTGCTTCGTAGGCAGACGAGCTAACGGCCCACCAGATTGTAAGCGGTTACCGTCGCTCATGGACCTCTGCATTGCCAATAGACACTGCGGGGCCACTACCTACACACCCTTCATACCTACCCTACTATTTAGAACTACTATATTTTATTATATTCTAATTCTTTATTTTACACAAAAGCAACATAACAGATAACACAAATAACATGAAAAAAGCAGGTACAATGGCGAGCTTAACTCATATTTGAGTTTTCTTCCAGCAAACCAGGTATTGGGGGAATAGGTAGACATATACAGGTGGTATATATAACATACATAACATACACAAATAACGTTCTTATCTATTAGTAAAATCACTTTCGATATTGGCTCAGTTGCTACAACGTCAAAACGTCACATAACCTATTTATAACATTAATATTCGTAATGTCTGGTTGGTGTATAAATAGACAAGAAATACAACAATTAAAATTACTATGTTAATTTTAATTATGTAAAACCCAGAATGCTTTGTGTATCTTTAATTGGCTATCGTATTAGAACTTAAATTATGTTATATAAGTACAAAAGTAGTGAATATACAGGGTGATATTTTTAAAGAAGGTACATATTGCAGGAGGGTGATGAGTATTCTGTTCTAAAACGGAATATTACAAAAAATAGGTAAAATTACAAAATATATATATATGTATGTAGGAATTGAAAACTCTTCGTATTTAATTATATTTAATCTTTAATCGGTATTTACAACATCCATCTTTTCTCACGTCTTTTCTTAAACTCCATATCTGACATTTTGACAATTATAAACAACAATTATGCTAAATATAAAATAAAACCTTCTTCTATAAATAATATTCCACATGTATATATTTTTTTTTCAATCTAAATTCGACAAAACTACCTCAAACATAAACAATTTCGGCTTAAAGAGTGTTGACTAATGACCTCTAGTGATCTCGCGCACCCCACACCTCCGCCACACCCATTAGCTGTCGAAAAACCATCATTTTGCAAGAATTTTAGATATTTTTAAGTTGCGATTACTAAGGCATTAAGCCATATTCTTTGGTAATAATATTTTTACTGGTCGTATATAACCATCAGCTATCATGACCTTCAATATGTACCCTCACTAAGAAATCACCCTGTATAAGCTGTTGATACTCAATTTATAAATAAATAAAATCAAAATAAAATAAATTTGCATCTATTAACCCACACAATGTCAAATCGGTCATATGCCATGGTCACCTATAAAATTTATGATAAATAAATTATATGACTGCAACATTTGCAAGAATGTCATCCGATTCACATTATGTCGTTCGTTTTGCATAAGCAACCACTTATGATACACACATACATAATACATAAAACTTATGATCATGTTTATTTATCTACAAACTTATTCAAACACTCGCGGTTTTCTATAATACTTTCATACATTTTCAACGGGTTCCTACCACGATATTAAATTAATTGAGTTGTCTCGATATTTCAACGTTGTTGCAAACGTCATGATCACGAGAAGACTGGATACTGCGGGTCGATTTAAGAGTAAACAAATCTGTCTACCCTCTTTCTCGTTCGCTTTTGGGTAGTACTATTATCGAGTATGTGGAATCCAGTGCTAAACACAACAGTCACTCGCGGGTTCATGCCCAGAGAGTCTTGTAGATCCAGTGAGTGTGGTGTGTCGTGATGTGAGTTCGAGTTCCAGTGGTACTACCCAAAAGCGAACGAGAAAGAGGATAGACAGATTTGCTTGCTCTTAAATTGACCCGCAGTATCCAGTCTTCTCGTGATCACGACGTTTGCAACAACGTTGAAATATCGAGATAACTCAATTAATTAAATATCGAGGTAAAAACCCGTTGAAAATGCATGAAAGTATTTATTTATCTATATTAATATTATAAAGCTGCATTTTGTTTGATCTCGAATACCTCAGGAACTATTGGTTCCATTTTGAAAAATGATCGATAACGATTCTAATAATTTATTTTAAAGAAAACTTTTTAAATACAAGCTTTTAAGATCCTGCATATCGTATAGCAGTACAGTGCTAGCTAATACAAGTTAAACGAGCCCAAACACAACGGGTATATTTTATTTAACACAAGAGTTCCTATGACCATTCCGAATCCGGCATCATTATTTTTGTAACATTGCATTGTCACGCGATATACATCTGCGTGCAAAATCGGGAAGAATGTCAAATATAAGTCGCAAGATGCCACCCGAACTTACAAAGGTACATTAGTAGATAGTCATATCCAGCGAAAGTTAAAACAAAAATTATTGTAACAACCTGTTACTGCCCACTGCTGAGCTCAGGTCTCCTCCGAAGAGGGGTTAGGCATAGTCCACCACGCTTGCCTAGTGCGGATTGGGGACTTCACATATCTTCAAAGGATTTTTAGAACCCTTTTCCGATATGCAGGTTTCTTCACGATGTTTTCCTTCACCGTTTTTAGCCAGTGGTGTTGTGAAAAATTGCACATACATCTTTTTCATATTAAGATTTAGAGGTACAAGCCGGCCGGTTTTGAACCCGCGACCTCCCGTACGGAAGGCAAGCGCTTCAACCACTCGGCCACCACGATTATTAATGAATATAAAACGATTACCAAATTATCGTGATAACATCGCAAGTGCTACTAGTATATATCTGTTACGCAGATAAAGTTGCACACATAGCTAGTAAATCATTTTTCGTAAATGATAAGCCAAATACGTAAAATTTTCAGTCGATAACCGCAAACTGTCTTGAAGATCTTTGACTAACTTCTGACCTCAAATGAGGTTATATTTCAACAATTACGTAACAGACAAATGAAAAGCGTCAGATCTTGAGTCCTGTCCTCGTCAAATTAATGTTCAAAGTTGAAGTTTTCCTAAAGGAAGTCTATCAATTTCGTTTTTGGCTGTTTAATTTGATATTGTTAAGTTTGTACATTGTTTGTTGGGTTAATTAAGATTTTTTTGTGACGGGTGAAAGTTTGTAATAAATAATCTATAATATAGTCGATGCCAGCCATGGGGGTCGTAGTGTCCCCGCGGTGGGACACGGACGGGCCTAGGGGTAACCCCGTTGCCCGGGCATGATCTCTCCGCCATTCTAGGCGGAGGTGTATGTGTGTTGTGACGTTGAATTTGTCCCTTCATGGGGTTGTCCATGGACTGGCATCGGCGCATCGTCAGCGCGTTCGGTCTGAAGTTCTTCATCGAGCTACTGCCAAATACACTCCCATTCTGGCTTTTCCCATTCAGTTTTTAACAGGAAGCGAAGAAACGAAGACATAATTGATTGAATATCATTAGGCCCTACTATAGTCGATGGTCATATAGGAAAAAATTCTTACGAAAAGTTGTCACGACACTTTTTTGTTTTAGATGATTATCGCTAGATGGCGCTGTGATCAAAATCGCTTAAAACACGTTCCTTATCGCGCGTTACGTTAGGAAAAAAAAAATATAAGATATCTTTTAATCGAAAGGAACTTCGTTCTATTCGGGTGTCCCATGACACCTTTCAAGTTTTCTTTTTGTCCCGCGAAGGAAATCAAGAGGTTGGTAAAATTCAACTTTCACCCCGACTTACATATTTAGTTAGGTATATAATTACATCCAGTGCAAGTTAAATAAAAGCTTGCAAAACCTTGAAATTAAAATTAATTTTTTAGAACGTGTAACAGATTTAAAGTACCTTTTGTGAGGAGTTCATAGTAAAACTTCAGTTGAAATTAATGTTTCTACTAAAAAATAAACCCCCACTTGTCATCAGTTCATTCCACTCATCTGCAGTTTAATTAAAACTAAGAATGTTTTAAAATGAGAGCAGGTCAAGTATAGTTCACGAATAGATACTCCCAGTTTTAATTTAAAACTTCCCAGTATTTAACAACAAAACTTGTGGAGTTTTCTCACTCATTCAGCCTTTTTATTCAATCTTTCTAATGATGCGTTCCAGTCTGTCGATGCATTCCATTCTATCGATGCGTTCCATTCTGTCGATGCGTTCTGTCATACCTTCGACTTCGGGTTCGGCTGAGCCTTCGGTGGTATTATGAGGCTAGAATGTCCTCGTACACGTATATAATTGGAACTCCTTCGCAAGCCTATCAGGAACCTGTTCCAAAACTCCTTGGTTTAAAACCTGGTTTAGTTTTAATACCTATTCCAATAAATATGCTACACCTTTAGTTGGAACGTCTCAACATACTCAGCACCCGTTGTCTTTACTAGTCCGAGTGTCACTGAAAATATTATACTACCCTATATCTAATAGCCTCTTGTTTTGAAGCTCACTTCTGACGACTATATTATATTCATCACTTACACTATTATTAAACGGGTTCTTACCACGATTAATAATAGTGTAGGTGATGTAGATAACCGCGAGGGTTTAAAGAAATTTACATTTTATTAAGTAAAATACTTACTATAAATTATTATTATTGTTGTTGCTATGTGGTGTTACAATAAAAAAATCTATCTACACCTAGCTACAAGAAAACCACTGCGATCCTTTCCGACAACGCGATCTTAGAACGCATTGCTTGCCTTTTCATTCTACAAACTTACGTCATAATATCTGTTAACACGTGCATTGCGGGTTTTATAACTTGTTTTTCTTGGGTTTCCACGCGATAATTAAAAATAGTTTTATTCAAAGGAAGGTCGGAGGTCGACGAGGTGAACTTACGAGACCTTGACCCATTGAGGTGCTGTATGAATCACCTCAATGGTGAAATTATATTGCTTTAGACGTACGAGGTTTTGGCTTTGTAAATTATTGTTCTTGTTGTTCGTGGACCTTAACCAATAATTTTACATATCTTTATTAATGCATTAAGATACATAATTTCTAAAGATATTTCCTAAAATCTGAGTTATCTTATACATAAGTATGTATAAGCCTCTAGACAGACCTTGATTTAACTGAAATAGAGCAATTCAAAATTAAACTTACAGGTAGGCCAAATATAAATTTCTTTAAACACTCGCGGTTATCTACATCACTTACACTATTACTAAACGGGTTCTTACCACGATTATTTTTAATTGAGCGATCCCGATATTTCAGCACTGTTTCAAGCGCCATGATCACGGGAAGACTGAGGCGGGTAGGTAATTTAAGAGCAGACAAATCTGTCTACCCTCTTTCTCGTTCGTTTGCCGGTACCACTGGAACTCGAACTCACATTTCGACATACCACACTGACAGTATCGGCTGCCGTCTCAAAACTAGATTTTTTGGCTTTATTTTCGTCTAACACTGGATTCCACATACAGGATAGTTTAAGATCCCGTTTAGTAATAGTGTAAGTGAGGCCAGATATAGTTATACCTACTGGGTAGATTTTCACTGGCAATGTCCTAGAAAATAACGTATTTTTGACGAGACAATGTCTTATAAATTGGTTAGCCGGGTGATACTTCAAGAAACTGCGTTACGCTCCGCTCACGTTATGCGCTCACAATGAGAGCGAGTGAGAGGCACGCGTGCCTTTCACTTTTTATGTCTGTCTCTCTCGCTCTTAGGCGGGCTAACCATGCCCGAGTCGTTGTCACGTAAAACTTTCGCCCGTATACCGACTTTACAGGCAACCAATTTTAAGTGATTTACGTTTAACTTTTCAACGAAGAAGTTGCTTATGCTAGGTTTAATAAACAACGTCAAACCAACGCAGAGTTCTACCGCCATTAATTCCACACAAAAGGCGAAAATACACAAAACAAACCGTAATGTTTGATCATACGAATACTAAAACAGGAACATTACGTATATCTTCAGTCTATTACAGAACAAATTACTTCGGCACTGGATGAATATTCTTCGCGGTTGTATAAATGAGCTCAACGGCAAAATTAATCGATTCCCGATATTTCTTCTTACATTGTTCAAGCAATAAACGCCCTTAAGGTTGTAGATATAGGGACGATATTTTATCAATATATTAGTACCTACTGAAGACTACCTTACATTGTGAGTTCGAGCAATAATCGTCCTTAACGTTATAGACATAGGAACGTTTTATAGTTGTATTAGCACTGATCAGACTACCTTACATTTTGAGTTCAAGCAATAATGATTCTTAACATTCAAGACATAGGGACGATGTTTTATAGTTGTATCGGAAATTCAATTGTACAAAGATTTGCGTGGAATAGTTTTTTAATAAATTCTGTGGGTTGTAGATTTAAGGGGTTTTCTTTCTTTATCTTATGATAATAAGGTTTGGTTTACAATATTACTTTATTTCAGCCCTGATGAAAAACAAGATGTTATGTAGTTGTTCGTAGCATATGCGTGAACCGATTTTGATTAGTTTTTTCTACATTTAAGGTAAATTATTCAAGAGTAATTTAAACAATGTTTGATGACACATTGATCCTAGATGGCGCTCGTTACAAAATGGCGATTTGTCTTTTTCGCTTGGGTTTTCCCAATTTATTATTACTTAGGCACCACATTTTAAACGAATTTTGCATGTTTATCAAGGATTTTATTATTATCACGCAGACAGACGAGTTTACGATCTTTTATTTAACAGGCAAGTAATCTTTAAATTTGCATAACATTTAAGCGTCATTTATACGATGACATTTTCTCGCCTCGAAGATACGATTATCCAAAGAATATAAAATATTTCTTGTATCTAAACATTTACTCTTCTCGCTCCTCACCATGGGCGGGAATTGCCTCGCCATGGAATACTATTGCCTCTGTGTAAACAGAATTTCAAAGCAATTATCGTATTTCGAGTTTTTATGACAGTTGTTGTCATTTTTCATACTAGTAAACTCGAAAGGCTATTCTCGCACTGAAAACGATTCAAACTGATTTGTACGATACTCGAATGTCAGTCGAAAAAATGTCAGGTGAGATCGTGTTTAGACCAGTCAAGATTCTCGTAAGCAAGAATCTCGAAAGGTCTAAACAAACACAGGCTATTCTCGCCTTCGATAATGTCATAAGCGAGTCTCGTATGACATTCTCGTTGGCGAGAGTTTAATTCTTGCCTGTGTCTAAACATTCTGATACGATTATGTTATGGCGAGTATTGCTTGAGATATTTTCTCGCCTCGAACGTTCGAGAAAATGTCTTTATCTAAATCAGGCCTTAACGTAAAACAATAAACCGAATATACCACTTATTTAGCTCGTTTGTAAAGCACTAGATGACCCATGTAACATTACCTGCGCCACAAAGGGTTCATAGTTTTTACCTAATTTATTACGGATCCCTATTTTCTGGATATATAATATTGAGAACCTTTTTCGATAAAAACACAAGATCAAAAGTAGAGATTGTACACTGTAAGAATTTTGCAAATCGAACCAACCGTTTCTGAGACTAGCGCGCTTAAACTCTACTTTTTATTATCACACAAGCAGACGATTTTTCTATCATACTTTCATGCATTTTCAACGGGTTCTTACCACGATATTTAATTAATTGAGTTGTCTCGATATTAAATTTGTTTACTGTTAGATCGACCCGCAGTATCCAGTCTTCTCGTTATCATGACGTTTGCAACAACGTTGAAATATCGAGACAACTCAATTAGTTAAATATCGTGGTGTCTGAATAATATTTTTCTATCTTTAATTTACTATTACAAAACAAACTAATATAGCATCTATTAAGGTATAATATAAAGCATATATTTGAATATGTTTATCCTCTTCAACTACATAATAAAATGACCGGTACTTGAGATTCATTAGATCCTTTTCGTCCTTACATCGTCGTGGACCTCATAATGTATGTACATGTCGCAGAGAGTATGTGTAATATCTTGATTTTAGGAAACAAAACAAAGATTTAGTTTTGTGAAATGAAACTGAGTTGGGAATTTAATAGGTTCTCAAATATCTCCCTTCCGCTTTTTTGCTCTTTATTCAATGCTTTATAAAAAGTGTCCAAACTAATCATGGATAGCGTCGTTTTGTAGGTTATGTCAAGACCTTTCAAATTATGTATAGTATTGCCAGATACGAGCTCTGTAGCGCGTTGTACATAGCCGCGAAATTGAAAAGGCGGAAGGGAGATATTTAACAACCTATTATTTTAAAGGGTTTTTAACGTATAAATGTAACTTTAAATTAACTTTACTTTGAATGGAACTGAGTCGTGATGAAATTATCAGAACAAAACATAAAAAGTTTTGGTTATAGTTAGATACCATACCTACCGAGAGAACCAGTGGCCGTATCGTCGGCGGCTGCCGGTTCGGCGTCCGGAGGGGGCGGCGCGACGGGAAAGAGTGCCTTGGGCGTAACGCGTTGCGCCGTCCCTCATAACCCCGTGCTGGGTTCTAGCCTCAGCCGGGGTTCGGACGCTGAGTGTGAGCGGTTGGAAGTTTTAGTGCGGTTCAATAGGGATCCGAGGATTTCCTCCAACTAAAAAAAAAAAAGATTCCATACCTTTGAAAGAAGAAAGTGGCTAAATACGGCCGCTTCGTTCATCTAAGGTTCGAAAGGTTATTTTTACCATTCCGATTTGGATTAAACTCTCATCCTCGGTGTTCCCGGAACGCTATGAAATTCCCCTCTTTACGAGGTTTAAGAAAGTGCTGTATAAGTAGGTGATAGATAACGGCACCTCATGGCCCTGGCATTGCGTTTTATGAGCGACGGTTACCTCCTACCATCAGGTAGGCCGTAACCTCATTTGTCTGTCTTGCAATAATCCTAATCTAAAAAAAAAACTTGAGTGAGGGAATTGTAATATATATTTTTTTTATTACTAAATTTTTTAATCACAGCGCCATCTAGCATTAATGATATAAAACAAAATAAGGAATTGTTTTAAAAGATTTTGATCACAGCGCCATTTAGCGATAATCATCTAAAACAAAAAAGTGTCGTGACAACTTTTTCATAAGAATTTCCGTCTAGCGCCCTTTCGATAACGCGCGATAAGGAACTTCGTTCCAAAAAAAACTCGTTAGTATACATATATCTGCAGCTGCAGACGTGTTCTCTTTAGCTTACGAAAACCAAATTTTTGTTTATTTAGAAATCAACATGTTTATAATCTATCTACAACATACATACATATTACAAGGATGTTCAATACTCGTAAATTTAATATATGCTGCTCTCATTATGGCGGAGTAATTTTCCTCCGGGTAAATATCCTGGAAATTAAGTGATCGCCCCAAGCTTTGTATAATTGAATGGTTATGTAAGAACTGCTGATGAGGCAGCGAACGAGGGTTGAATCTTGCTTAATAATAAAGAATATTGGCAAATACTTATTAAGTCGTGGTGATCGAGTGGTCGAAGCGCGTCCTTCCGTATGGGAGATCGAGGGTTCAAATCCGGCCGGCTTGTACCTCTGAATCCAAATGTGAAAAAGATTTATGTGCAATTTTTCACAACACCACTTGCTAAAAACGGTGAAGGAAAACATTGTGAGATTACCTGCATGTCGGAAAAGGGTTCTATAAATCCTTTGAAGATACGTGAAGTCCCCAATCCGCACTGGGCAAGCGTGGTGGACTATGCCTAATCCCTCTTCTGAGGACACCTGAGCCCAACAGTGGGCAGTAATGGGTTGGTACAGTACAGTACAGTACAGTACTTATTCTCCTTACCGACATCTTAATGAGTATACGGCCAGTTACCGAGCCTGACATTTGAAAAAGTATTTTGAAAGAAAGAAAAAGCATTTATTCAACACGCACATAGAGGACATTCATATTATTATAACATTTAAACAGTATAATAACTACTTAAACAAGGTACAAAAAAGTTAAAAAATAAAATAAAGCCGAACAAGATATAGGCTTGTCCTCAGTGGCGTGCGAATAGGTTTCAGCTCAGCAAAAGCTTATGGTCTCAAAGAAGACCAAAAGCACTGATTTTCAGCTGAAACCTAAAAAACCCTATGGCATCTGCCTACAGTTTATCATATAAATAAATTAGATACAAACTAACAAAGCTAAAACTAAAAAACGTCTTTTGACTGTAAGTATTTCTGGTTTAGACTATAGAACCCTTAAAGATCCTGGATATCTGTACCAACCCATTATTGCCCACGGTTGGGCTCAGATCTCCTCAGAAGAGGGATTAGGCATAGTCCACCACGCTTGCTCAGTGCGGATTGGGGACTTTACTTCAAAGGATTTTTATAACCCTTTTCCGACATGCAGGTTTCCTCACGATGTTTTCCTTCACCGTTTTTAGCCAGTGGTGTTGTGAAAAATTGCACATCAATCTTTTTTCACATTTAGATTTAGAGGTACAAGCCGGCCGGATTTAAACCCGGGACCTCCTGTTCGGAAGGAAGCGCTTCGACCACTCGGCCACCACGACTTTAGTTTAGACTATAGAACCCAGATCCTGGATATCATGTAACAGTAAAGCAACTAAGACAATTAAAATGAACCCAAACACGACGAGTCTATCTTGTTTAGTACAGGAGTTCCTATGGATAAATTTCGACTCCATATTTCCAAAACCATTTAGATATTTTTTTAAGTATTCCTAAGTTAGCGATCTGACTTTTTGGGACATTAAATAACTTACACTATTTCTAAACGGGTTTTTTCCATGATCACACAGACTGAAGAACTGCGGGGTGATCATGGCGCTTGAAACAGTGCCGAAATATCGGGATCGCTCAGTTGAAAATAATCGTGGAAAGAACCCGTTTAGAAATAGTGTAAGTGATGTAAATAACCGCGAGTGTTTAAAGACATTTATTAAATAACTTATTTCCACGCTAATTTTCCTGTCAATTATGCTCACCTCGGATGGCAAATTTATGGTCAAATTTACAAGTATACAAAACGTTAAGTAAAATAAGTTTTTAAAAGACAGTCTCTTGCAATTCTGCCTCTATTCTAGAAAGCACTCAGGTTTAGATTAACATAAATTGAAATTAGCATACGAGTCTGATAACATACTAAAATGTTAATTTCCAAAACAATTTTTGTGGCTCATTTCTTATTCAATGTTTCTGAGATTATTTTAATATCTTCAACGGGGTTAATGTATTAATTTTATTGTTATACAATCTTCTTCTAAAATTTACAAGTGAATTTCTGTTTATTTGTCGCGGTGGGCGAGTGGTCGAAGCGCTTCCTTCTGTTCGGGAGGTCGCGGGTTCAAATCCGGCCGGCTTGTACCTCTAAATCTAAATGTGTAAAAGATTTATGTGCAATTTTTCACAACACCACTGGCTAAAAACGGTGGAGGAAAACATCGCGAGGAAACCTGCATACCAGAAAAGGGTTCTAAAAATCCTTTGAAGATATGTGAAGTCCCCAATCCGCACTTGACAAGCGTGATGGATTATGCCTAATCCCTCTTCTGAGGAGACCTGAGCCCAACAGTGGGCAGTAATGGGTTGGTACAGTACAGTACAGTCTCGCTAAAACTCAAGAACCTCTAAACCGATTTGGCTAATTTCAGTCTTGCAATATTCGTGGAAGTCCAACGAAGGTTTATGTGGTAAAATTTACGGGAACACTCTTATTTATTCAGTCTTTTGTGACGCAGACGAAGATGCACGGGCAAACTAGTCCAAATAAAAATCTTATTTATAAAAATGAATAGCTGATCGTAACATAAACTTATTCAGACACTCGCGGTTTTCTATAATGATGATCTATATTTCATGCATTTTCACCGGGTACTTACCACAATATTTAATTAATCGATATTTCAACGTTGTTGCAAACGTCATGATCACGAGAAGACGTCTTCGTTGAAATATCGAGACAACTCAATTAATTAAATATCGTGGTAAGAACCCGTTGAAAATGCATGAAATTATGATCGTAACATGATATTATTTGATATTATATGATGATGATATTATTTGAATTTTATAAAAAAATCAATGGTGGTTTTTGTAACATTTTTAAAAATTAAAAGTCGATTGTTTTTATTTTTTATGTCAGGAGAATTCCTTGTACAAACAATTTATACAGCATAATAAATATTTTACTAGTTAACCAATAGAAATAGGTTTTACTAAAGAAATCTAGAACGCTGTCTCGTTAAATATAATGTTTTGACATCATGGTTATGACACAGATTACTGAGCAAGTCATGTCAGTCATACTTACATTAATATTGACAGAGTATTGACAGTAATCTTTACGAGACACAGCTAAAGGTTACCACTCAAATGGGGAGCATTTAAGCGGGTTGCAACGCAACGGACTTAATTTGCCTTTTGTAAATTTTGTGCAATTAGCGCACATTTAGGAGTATTAGGAGAGTTAATTTATTTTAAAGAAACCTTTTTAGATCCTATCGTGTAGCAGTAGAGTGCTAGCTAATACAAGTAAAACGAGCTCAAACATTATAAGTCTATCTAGTTTAGCACAAATTTCCTATGACCACCTTCCGAATCCATCATCAGATTAGCGCCATTTTGTTTTATTATTGCATTGTCACGCGATATACATCTGCGTGCAAGATATCAGCTTAATTGGATACCGAAAATTTGATAAAAAATTCGCTTGCAAGATTCCACCCGAACTTACACTGTAACTGTACTGTAACAACTCATTACTGCCCACTGCTGAGCTCAGGTCTCCTCCAAAGAGGGGTTAGGCATAGTCCACCACGCTTGCCTAATGCGGATTGGGGACTTCACATATCTTCAAAGGATTTTTAGAATCCTTTTCCGATATGCAGGTTTCCTCACGGTGTTTTTCATCACCGTTTTTAGCCAGTGGTGTTGTGAAAAATTGTACATAAATCTTTTTCATATTAAGATTTAGAGGTACAAGCCGGCCGGTTTTGAACTCGCGACTTCCCGTACGGAAGGCAAACGCTTCAACCACTCTGCCACCACGACTATTCGTCTTTAACTTACACAGTTACATGCAATTTAATATAAAGCTTTTTCTCAATGATTATTTCGACACGTCTACGATATACTTACAATAAAATTGACAGAGTATTGACAGTAATCCTTAACAAAATATTTAAATGACCTTTAAGTAAATACCAAATCAATATTGTTACGGCAATGACAATAGTTGTAGGTTAATTAATAATTAATTTGATTGACTAATTACTTTGATCGTGACCTTATTATAGTTATTGTTTTTGTGAACCGGTTTGTACCATGACAGAACAACCTATCCTTGGATAGTAATGAGTTGAAAGTTATGCGACTATTGGAACGAAGTTCCTTATCGCGCGTTATCGAAAGGGGGCTAGACGGAAAAAAATCTTACGAAAAGTTGTCACGACACTTTTTTGTTTTAGATGATTATCGCTAGATGGCGCTGTGATCAAGATCTTTTAAAACACGTTCCTTATCGCGCGTTACGTTAGGAAAAAAATATATAAGATATCTTTTAATCGAAAGGAACTTCGTTCTATTCGGGTGTCCCATGTCACCTTTCAAGTTTTTTTTATTAGGTACACATGTAGACAAGCGATTTTTTTTTGAGTTCTTTTGTTTTCACTAGTTTTATATTAACTTGCACTGGATGTAACTATGTAGCTATGTTACTATGTTTGTAACTATGTAATCTTTTATGGAATCTTACAAGCTAAATTTGCCAAACTTCCCGTTTTCCGATTGAGCTGACATTTTGCATGCAGGTGTAAGTATATCCACATATTTTGAAACTCCTATTCGCATTCTACATAGACCACAAAATAAAACAAAAAACTTGAGAGGTGTCAAGGGACATCCGGATGGAAC
The DNA here is from genome assembly GCA_030269945.2 of Trilocha varians. Taxonomy (NCBI): domain Eukaryota; kingdom Metazoa; phylum Arthropoda; class Insecta; order Lepidoptera; family Bombycidae; genus Trilocha; species Trilocha varians. Next base: position 8,650,697 of record AP028273.1, on the reverse strand, counting down.
GAAATTCCTTTCGATTAATTAGTGAGGGAATTGTAATAAAATATTTTGATTACAGCGCCATCTAGCATTAATCATATAAAACAAAATAAGGAATTGTTTTATTAAATATTTTGACCACAGCGCCATCTAGCATTAGTCATATAAAACAAAATAAGGAATTGTTTTATTAAATATTTTGACCACAGCGCCATCTAGCATTAGTCATATAAAACAAAATAAGGAATTGTTTTATTAAATATTTTGACCACAGCGCCATCTAGCATTAGTCATATAAAACAAAATAAGGAATTGTTTTATTAAATATTTTGACCACAGCGCCATCTAGCATTAGTCATATAAAACAAAATAAGGAATTGTTTTATTAAATATTTTGACCACAGCGCCATCTAGCATTAGTCATATAAAACAAAATAAGGAATTGTTCTAAAAGATTTTAATTACAGCGCCATCTAGCGATAATCATTTAAAAAAAAGTGTCGTGACAACTTTCATAAGAATTTCCGTCTAGCCCCTTTCGATAACGCGCGATAAGGAACTTCGTTCCAAAAATATCCTGCCTAAGACATCGGGCACTTAAAAACAAACACACGGCATATCAAAAATACCAAATAAATTGAGTTAAACGCGAAAGTACACGAATAATACGATTAATTCATGTTAGGAATGATACGGGAATTTGTAATGTGACAGATGACATACGTATACCATAGATAGACAAGGAAAACATTTGTTTTACTGACATATGAACAGGATAAAACATGTTTGAAATATATTGGCTTTCCTGACTTAATTCACTTTATATCCTTACATCAGATTAACACAATTGATATTAAGTTTTATTACAAGCTTTATATTAACCCTTAAATGGACAATGTGGTTTTTAAACAACATACTAAACATCACCGATAAAATTAAGCTTCTTTTAATTTTTTTGATAATTTTGACAGCTAGTTCTTATTTCTGAACGAATTTTGTACTTTATAAAAAATCATAGTAAATTCATGTCTAGTTTTTTTTTACTAATTTTTCCTAGACAGTAATACATAACCATTAGGTACACAAATATATTTTTTAAAACGTGAAAAATCGTCCATTTAAGGGTTAAATTGCACTAGATGTTGCACCAAGGTTCTGGAGTGGCGCCCACGTCCAGGATGGATGTTTCTAGAACATTCTCGTAACGTTATTATAGATAAATAAAATATCTCATAACGTAAACAGATTCTTTGCTATTTTGAACACTATACATTATAATTTTGAATATTAATTGCTATTTTGAACAAAACTTGTCGACAGCTTATCCATTTTTAAAGTATTAAAAAGATTTATGAAAACCACAGTCTGTAGGTAAAAAAAATATCTGATTATATTAAGCATAATCGTTTCATCGTGAAAATTAACATTTTATCTCGGTGATTATCTCGTTCCTACCGGGATCCTTACAATATTGCGTAAAACAGCGGGAGAGAAACTTAAAATGAAAAGACAGTAGCGGTGATTTAGTCCGTAGGGATTCTTATGTTATTCAGACACTCGCGGTTTTCTATAATACTTTCATGCATGTGTATCGAGTATGTGGAATCCAGTGCTAAACACAACAGTCACTAAGGGTTCATGCTCAGAGAGTCTTGTAGATACAGTGATCACGGGAAGACTGAGGAACTGCGGGTAGGTCATTTAAGAGTAGACAAATCTGTCTACCCTCTTTCTCGTTCGCTTTTGGGTAATACCACTGGAACTCGAACTCATCACGACACGCCATACAGTATCGTACCAGCAAACGGCCGTAATATCGAGATCGCCCAATTGAAAATAATCGTGGAAAGAACCCATTTAGTAATAGTGTAAGTGATGTAGATAACCGCGAGTGTTTAAAGAAATTCAATAAGATACTTCTTCCTCAAATGACGACTCGAAAATTCGTCTTTTTTCATTTCGAGACCTTTCTTACTTTTCGCGCAATATTGAAAGAATCCCGGTATTAAGATAATAGAATGTTTCAGATTATAATAATTACGAATCCTCCCGCGTTTTTATTCGTCTCCTTTCTACGACGATGTTAATATGAGATTTTTGAGCGATTGGAGTGCTTTCAGACAGAAAATGAAATGGAATAAGCCGGATTCTTACTTTGTATCATTCCATTTTTGTTGTATTAGAATGTGCGAGATTGTAGCTCATGTTATTCGAGGTTTACGTAAGGGCGACATTTTGTAATAGACAGGATTTTAAACGGTATTTAGGTCATTCGTACATTTACAATTTACAACGCCTTTATTGATAGTTCTAATTAATATATTTTAAACTTAATAATTATCATTTTCCACTATGTAAGTAGCGTGTCTCGTGACATATAGGGTTCTTTCAATTTAGTCTATTGTTTTTGATTGCGTGCTTCGCCAACTTTGGTTATGCCATCGTCTCATCTTTTAAGTCGTCTTCCTCTCTTTCGTTTACCATCGCGCGGCTGCCGTGGTTTGTGATACAGATATTAAAAGTCCTGTTTCCTAATCGAAACTCATGTTTCTTGCTTGCTTCTATCATCTTCTGATTAAATTCGTTGCCCAAAACAAGTTAGCTTTCCCTCGTGTTCCTGGGCTTCACTGCCCAGAGTCATTACGATGGTCGCCGCTGTTGATCCTGGCTACAAACGAGTAACAGTGATGGGAGTGGGAGGTCGGCAAATACTCGTAGATGTCGTCGTTAAATATAGAGCGTTATGACATGTCCCTCTGTAAACGAGGTTTAAGAATAGTTCTATACTTTAGGTGATGCGTAACGGTCCCCTAATTCCGTGGTATTGCAGAGGCGACGATAAGCACTTACTGTCAAGTTGTTTATATGCTTGTTTATCTATCTTTCAATAAAACATTTAGATTGTGTACCTCAGAAGGCAGGTCAACTTACATTTATTAGCAGATTTATATGGTAATTTCGTGTTGTCGCTACTGATAATTTTGTTTTTAAAGTTCAAGGCCGTCTTCTGTTTACTTTTAACGAAGATCAATTAATTATTAAGGATGTAATAATAGGGAGGATGTGATTGTATTTAAGACGGATATTAAATTAATTTGTATTCATAATAGCGTGAAGTAATTGCCTTTTTGGTTTGGAACGAAGTTCCTTATCGCGTGTTATCGAAAGGGGGCTAGACGGAAAAAAATCTTACGAAAAGTTGTCACGACACTTTTTTGTTTTAGATGATTATCGCTTGATGGCGCTGTGATCAAAATTTTTTAAAACACGTTCCTTATCGCGCGTTACGTTAGGACAAAAAATATAAGATAATTTTAATCGAAAGGAATTTCGTTCTATTCGGGTGTCCCATGACACCTCTCAAGTTTTTTCATTCAAATGTAGAATGTAAATTATAATTTTATTATATAAGTCTCAACACCAGTTTTATGTCATAGTGAAGTCATACAATGTAGCTACTATACGTTATTGATGCATTAATTCCATAATATAAGTATTTTAGATTATTTACTACTATACAAATAATTGGTACTGATGTACTGTTTTCTTTTGTCTTTATTATTTTTGTTTCATTTAAGTTCAGTTATATGTATCTTTTTTCTTTTTAATTCTTTTAATTATACACCGCTCTGTATTTTTAAATAAGTTTATCTCCATACATGGTTGCCTGGAAGAGATCGCTTTAAGCGATAAGGCCGCCAATTGTTACACTGTATTCTTTGTACAAAATCACTATAATTGTATTTCTATGTGGTGTCACAATAAAGTATTTCCTATCTATCTATCTATCTATCAATTTAAATCTTTCTTTCCTTCTCCGTGCCTCTTCCCATTTCATACAATGTACCATAAATTTAAATGATACCGAAAATTCACTTATAAATCACTGATTGTAGGGTACTCAAACCAAAATCTGTTACACATTTAACAAAAACTTCATTATTAAAGATTTCGCGATAAACCTTTAACAGCACAGTATTACTATAGGTAGGAAGTAAGCTATGATTTTACTAAATACCTTATCGAAAACGGTAGGAGCCGGAAGTTTAGCAGAATATTATATTAAACAGGTCAACATTGTGCAATCGACCTTGTTGCTTACACTTTAAAGTACAGTTTCGCGTGACAAATCCACGGAAGCGATCACGGCCGCGGATTACAAAACTACCACTAAAACACAGAGTAGATGCAACACAGAAGTCAAGCTACAAATAACACAGTTTTATAGATTACACTCGCAGCTGTAACCAATACGAAGTATTAAACATGTCACTAGATGGCGCTACTGTGACGTGTCTGAAGTTTGTATGGATTGACTACCTTATTTGAGTGTTTCTTTTTTCATTAAAAAATATGCGGTTTTAATTGGAACGAAGTTCCTTATTGCGCGTTATCGAAAGGGGGCTAGACGGAAATTCTTATGAAAAAGTTGTCACGACACTTTTTTTGTTTTAGATGATTATCGCTAGATGGCGCTGTGATTAAAATCTTTTAAAACAATTCCTTTTTTTGTTTTATATGATTAATTCAAATTCAAAAATTCAAAATTTCTTTATTCGGACATCAGTGGTCCAAGTTGTTAGTGTTAACAAAAATAACTGAAAATATTAATGCTAGATGACGCAGTGATCAAAATATTTTATTGAAGTTATAATAATAACTTAAAAAAATAAAATTTTATTACAATTCCTTCACTAATTAATCGAAAGGATCTTCGTTCCCTCCGGGTGTCCCTTGACACCTCTCAAGTTTTTGTAACAACCCATTACTACCCACTGCTGGGCTCAGGTCTCCTCTGAAGAGGGATTAGGCATAGTACACCTTGATTAGAGGGATGGACATACCTTCGAAGGATTTTTAGAATCCTTTTTCAATATGCAGGTTTCCTCACGATTTTTTCCTTCACCGTGTTTAGCCCTTGGAGATTTATTTTCACATTCTTTAAATCCTTAATAAATTTTATTAAAATACATTTCTTTATAAACTATGAGACGATATTAAAATACTAACTAACGTTGAAAACAACAATTATTACAGTACTAAAATGTACACATACGATCTTGACTTCTGCATGATCAGTATTCTGTGATTAAACGCTAATAATGCGAGTTAAATTTTATTATAGAACCATGTGCTCCCTCAAACTATGAGAATATTCAGGTAATTAAAATGTAATATTTCCTTTAGCTGTAGAGTTAAAAATAAATAAAATAACTCCGACAATGCATAGTTCCATGATGACCCACTTACGATCAGGTGATCTGTAAGCTCATTTACCTAAAGAAGGTGGTCATAGGAACAGTTGCATTACGTCGCCTCAGTGCTTGTTTGGCCAATCTGCATTCGAGCAAATTTTACAGGAGACAGCAAACAAGCACGGAATTTTCGTTAAGTGCCGTGTTCAGAAAAAAATTGAAATTAGATTTTTATTGTTTTAGAATTGAATATTTAAAAAAAATATTTTACCAGTCGGATGGAAATTTTATTCTTTATAATACTGCATTAAAAAGTAATTTTCGTAAAAAATGTCAGATTGGCCAAACAAGCACTGAGGCGACGGGTCTATATTGTTTAAAATAAGACCCGTCGTGTTTAGGTTTATTTTACTTGGCTAGCATTCTACTAATACATAAAATTTAGAATATTAAAAGCTTGTATTTAAAAAGTTTTCTTTTGGGTTTGTTTTTTTTGTCTACGAGCTTACGGCCCACCTGATGGTAAATTGCTTTAGGATTACTGCAATACCAAGGGTTACCGCCAAAAGTGACCTATTTAATTGGTTTGATTTAATATTCCTTGACCTAAATCAGTTTATCACATTTTAAAAGTAATAAATTTCAGATAAACACCTTATTTATTATTTCCACGTGACATTTAGTGATATTTTAACTTTAGTTTTAAACCACAAAGTTTTTAACCGTAAAGTGCAATCATAGCTGTTTAATGGCTGATTCATGATTTTTTTTACGAAAATAGGGATGGGATTGTAATAATCGATTTATTCATATTCATTTATTTGCTCATTTTTACATTATATTTTGAAAAAAACAATCACAAGAAAATTAATTTAAAAATACAATATAAAAATAGAGGCCCACTGGAGATGGGGTTTACGGCCCAAGCCATCAGTGGTCAGGGCTCAAGAGAGAGGAACCTCCTCACAATACGTGCCGTGTCAAGAACGACCACCTTCTGAATCAAGCCCTTTACCCAGCCGGGGAGCGAAAGCTTCTCAAGATGACGGTCGAAGCTTTTCGCTATTAGACCGTGCACAGATACAACGATCGGAACAATGATGGTCGTAATCGATTTTATTATTAATTTTTCGCTTTTTATAATATTTTTGAACTACTTTTGTAAAGGAAACTTCAGTTTAGTGGGCAAAAAATAACGGGTCTTTCCTTTCTCGTTTTTTAGTGGTCCATGTGCTATGTTACCCAATTACTATACTACCGTCAGGAGGACCGTAAGCTTGTTTATTTGGCATACTATTAAAAACACATTTTACTTATAGAACAAATTTAAATCTTTTAGTAAACTATGATAATGAAGCCGCTAAAGTCCGAGTAGATTTGTTCAAATCTGATCGACTATACCTAGAGTGTATGATATCTAAACTGTAATACTTGGAATGAATGAATTGGTAATTTATTTAAATCGGTAGGCGATAGATAACAGCCCCCCATTGCCCTGGCATTGCAGAGGTTCATGAGCGACGGTGACCGCTTACCATCAGGTGGGCCGTCGGCTCGTTTATCTATCACGCAATAAAAAAAAAGAACCTGCAGTTCTCGAAAATCGAATACAAATAATCTATTGTACTTTCCCATCCCTAAAGTTATGCGGAAGTTTAAGGTCAGATATAGTTCCCAGTAGTGGGGTGTTATAGAAACACGCAAGTCACGCACTTCTTGAAGCGTTGGGACCTTATTCAAAGTGAGGGTACGATTGAGAGAATACTTGAGGTTGTGACTTGGGTTAGATTTGAAGATACGTCACTTGGAAATAATCCATTTTATTGTACTGACCTTTTAGTGTATTATATTGCACATATAGAAAATATAGAATTTGCCGTGTGGTGCCGGCTTAGAATAGCACCACCCCACCTTGTCCCGTTGGTGTCGTAGAAGGCGACTAATTCAACCAAGGGACACTCTGGAGAGTGGGCAGCAGCGCTCTCTTAGTATAATACCATCATACTGCGATCGCCAACCCGCATGCCAAGTGTAGCGATTATGGCAATAACCCCCGTATGATAACGTCAAAAAAAAATTGGCCCTCAGTCCCCAGCGGCCCCACTGTGCTTGGTTAGGATAAGGCAGCCCATTGTAACACTTTACTGTACTGTTTTTTTATGTGTTTCTTTTGCATGTTTTTGTGGTGTTCAATAAAGAGTTTCTATTCTATTCTATTGTACATTCTTTTTATTTTAGTGGGAGGAAATCACCGGATTTCCATCTATTGACATTCGGATATGTGGAAGTCGAAACCTGTTAAAATCTTTCATCGCTCACACTCAGCTTATGAACCCGGCTGAGGTCATACGCATCACGCATTCTCTATCGTCGCACCCACCCCATATTCAGTCCGTAATGATTAACCGCAAGACGAGATCTGTACCTTTGAACCAGCTGAAGTGGAGTAAAAGACATATCGAAATACAACTTCAAACCATTTTGTTTTAAAACGGTTAAATATTTTTTTTCTGTATCGTACGTACGACTATCTTTGTGGACTTTCATATTATGTCATTGAATATAATAGTGGTTTTAGGTGAATTGTAACAATGAATTTAATTAAAAATTACAAACACACGTAAGTTGTGGAAGACAGGTTCCATTCTTCGTATCCTCGATCAGCTGTCACCGGTATACCCTCGTCAGAACCCATCAATCATCATTTAACGCGTTTGTGCTAATCCTGCATACTTCTAAAGTTATCATAACAATTCCGGATAAACGAACTATGCCGCTTTTTGACCGACCTACAAAAAAGATGAGGTACTCAATTCATGTTTTTTTTTTAATTTTGTTAGCTCATAATTTTAGTTTGGGTGGATCTCTCGGCGATGGAATTGTATATTTTTAAACACAAATCTAAAATATTTGTTCAGTATACCACTTTTCATTTGAAACAAGAGTCATTCGAATCGGTCCACCAAAACAAAAGTTATGCGGGAAACAAACAATGATTTATTTTAAAGAAAACTTTAAATACAAGCTTTGAAGATCCTGCATATCACGTAGTAGTAGAGTGCTAGCTAATACAAGTAAAATGAGCCCAAACACGACGGGTCTCTCTTGTTTAGCACAAGAGATGGCCACCTTCTGAATCCATCATCAGATCAGCGCCATTTTGTCATATTATAGCATTGTCACGCGATATAGGTACATTTGCGTGCTAAATGTCAGCTCAATCGGAAACCGGAAAGTTTGTCAAATTTAGCTTACAAGATTCCATCCGAACTTACATAGTTACGTCCAGTGCAAGTTAATATAAAGCTTGTAAAATACATACGAAAGAATAATACCCACTTTTTGGTAGTCGGTACAAACTTATTCAGACACTCGCGGTTTTCTATAATACTTTCATGCATGTGCTCTACTCGGGTTCCAATCACTGGATACAATTACATAATCCTCAGGTACTATCTCCTGAACGTCGTTACGTACCAAGGATGGTTAAAGAAGCTTTCGAGATTTCAAGACATAGCACTTTTAACAGAGGTGACGGCTTCAGATTATCGAGTATGTGGAATCCAGTGCTAAAAACACAACAGTCACTAAGGGTTCATGCTCAGGGAGTCTTGTAGATACAGTGAGTGTGGTGTGTCGTGATGTGAGTTCGAGTTCCAGTGGTACTACCCAAAAGCGAACGACAAAGAAGGTAGACAGATTTGTTAGCTCTTAAATCGACCCGCAGTATCCAGTCTTCTCGTGATCATGACGTTTGCAACAACGTTGAAATATCGAGACAACTCAATTAATTAAATATCGTGGTAAGAACCCGTTGAAAATGTATGAAAGTATTTATCGTACAATAACTTTTCGTGTTTTAACGGCATTTTTGAACTCAATCGTCTAGTAATCGATTACGGGTCGCGGCATTGACCTGTAGCGTGCTTTGATCTACAGGTACGTTCATTTGTTTTTTGTTACAGTAAACCGGTTTCGTTGATGTATTGACGGTTTGTTTCCGCCATTCTTGTTCGGTGGTAAGACAGTATGATGGTAAAATACTGGTTTTCGGAGGATCTATTTATTGTTTTGTGTGCTTGAAATTTGACGATGAAATTTATTTAACAACAATATGTTTTACAAAAATGTAGAGAATAGCACAAAAATCTATTAGTCGAAACACCAATCTGATTTGTATAAGATTATGTTAAAACTATTTGCTTTTAAACAAAAGATACAGACATTAAATAGTGAAATCGTATCCATTGAAAATCTACATTTTAATCTCTAAAAGCACTTGTATGATCTTGTAAAACACCACGATCACCAACACTGTTCATATAGAAAAAATCATCCAAATTGGTTCACCCTAGTTGACCTTATTACCCGTATAGTTAACCTTGTAATTTGCAACAAATTCAACAACTCCAGCCTCAACTATTTGAAACAATATACCTACGTATCCCAAATACAAAATAATAAAAAGTTTTTATGCAATTTTTAGTAGTTTTAGCTTCTAATTTATACTTCATTAAATTAATTAAATTTTCCTAACCTAACTTCGATACTCGTACGAACGCCCGGAGTTGTTTAACGATAATTTCTGGAAAGTTCTCATTGTGTGTTCATTATTAATTCACGGGTCGATTACCTTCACGATTTACTTTAAAATTTATAACCTTAAAATGAGTTTATGCCAAATTATTTCCAGTGAACCTTAGAGAATGAGTCTTCTTATCGGTTTTTGGCGGGAATTTGGATTGAAAAGATGTTGGAGTAGTAGTATGGTAATCTATGGGCTAAATCATGATCATCATCATCATCAGCCTATAGACGTCCACTGCTGGACATAGGCCTCCCCCAAACTTCGCCACATCGACCGATCCTGCGCCATCTGCATCCAGTGACCTCCCGCAATCTTGACCAGATTGTCGGTCCATCTTGTGGAGGGTCTACCAACATTGCGCTTACCGGTTCGTGGCATGGGCTAAATAGTTGAACATTTTGTAAAATCTAAGGTTTGCTTAAACGATACTGTACACTAATATTATAACCACTCAACTGGGAACATCACTTTTCGCTAGATCGCAAAACTGGGAACTTCGTTCGGAATCACTACCGCGTTTGAGTGTCTCAAAATCATTTTTTCCAATAAACTTTAGTTTAGATTTTTAATAAAACCTAATATTTATGTAAATCTTTATTATTAAACTACGCTGTATTACATTTTCAGCGAAAATGCATTATATCCGTAAAATATGAGACGATTAAAAATGTAAACAAAAGAAATTTTTGAACTGTGCTCAATTTTGGCTTCTGCCACAGACTTGGCAAAAGTAAACAAACCAATTTTGTTGCCGATCCCAGTTGAGTGGTTAAAGCTGTTATATTTGTTTTAAACGCGCTCATCTCAGGAATCACTGCGCTGCCGCTGATCCGATTTGAAAATTTCGGTCAATGGTGTTCGAGCAAAAGTCCTTAGTGTAAATTGAAAAAAAAAAGTTTGTCAAAATGTTTTAGCGCCAAAAATTAATATAGAATTATTGTAAAACCAAGAAGTCGCATCTTATTTATTTCCTTCAAATTCCTTCGGTATTTCTTCAATTTACTTCCACAGCTAGATAGTTCATTTATCGAAAGAATTTTTCAAATCGGACCAGCGTTTCGTAAGCGCGTTTAAACAAACTTCTCAGCTTTATATATGACGGGGTGATAACAAGGGAAACCAACCTATTCACCATGCGGGTAGTTGGAAGTGGAGACTTGCTATAAATACAAGCGCTGGCAGTTGTTATATTCATTCGTGTCTGAATTGTCGAGGCGAACCGACCTCTTGATTTAAAATTAATAAACTGTTAAAACTCGTTATTTTGAAGTTTTAATTCAAAAGTATTGATCATCAAGTGTTCAAGGGGACATTGTGACGTCATTCCTGACAAAACCAAACGAAGATCGACTATTTACAATGTCATTACACCTCAACACACTATTTACGACGTTTTCTATAAAAAAGTATAGATTATACAACTATTTCCTATCCATACACCAGACTAAATCCCTAATTTCGATTACTTTTCTTTTAGCCTGAAGCCTGTCAATAATATAGTGAATAATGCTAACCCTATTGGAATAGGTTCGGACGTCCGCGGGGAGACAGGTCGATAAATCGGGACTACGATAAGATGGATGAAAATAAGAGAATTGTTTGTTTGTTGTTATGATTGATTCACAATTGATTAAGGATGTCTTTTGTGTATTAATGGAAGTTTTCCCGCTTTCTTGAGTGCTATGACTTGTCTTTTACATGAGGTTTGAGTTTTTAAACGGAGGACGTTGGTAGCGGGGCAGTGTCCCCTGACATTGTAGAGGTCTATGAGCGACGGTAATTTCTCATTACTGCTGTTGGGCTCAGGTCTCCTCAGTAGAGGGATTAGGCATAGTCCACCACGCTTGCCCAGTGCGGATTGGGGACTTCACATATCTTCAAAAGATTTTTAGAACCCTTTTCCGACATGCAGGTTTCCTCACGATGTTTTCCATCACCGTTTTTAGCCAGTGGTGTTGTGAAAAATTGCACATAAATCTTTTTTATTTTTAGATTTAGAGGAACAACAAGCCGGCCGGATTTGAACCCGCGACGCGCTTCGACCACTCGGCCACCACGACTACTTCACGTAACGCGACGGTAATTCACGTAAGATAATTTCGTGTATAAAAAGATTGTACATGCTTAAGTGTGTGTTTAATATTTTAAAATATTTGTTTCTTTTATGTAAAACTTTTCATGACAATTAAAAAATAATGCAACTCGATCGAGTCCTTTACAAGTTTATGTCCTACAATTCATTTTTATTAATAGAGATTTATTTTTAAAGTGTAATTCCTCTTTCATCTTTATACTCTATGGTTCGTCTACGTCATAATAAAGCTCGCCGCTTACCGAGGGCAGCTGTCACCCGTTATCAACATTTAACGAACGCAAGATATACTCGAAGGTTTTGTACGCAAACGATGTTTATAATGTAATTGATATATGGGGTTTTTCCATAATTTTCCGGTTTCTAAGTTGTTTTCGTTGAGGCCGGTGTATATTGGGAGCTGTCAAGGAAGCGCACTGTGTTTTCTTGTGTATACAAATTGTTATGTATAAAAATACACAATAAAATAAGGTTTTTATACAGGGTGTTAAAATCCGACGAAACAATACTTTTACAGCAAATAGTATACTTGATGTAGAAGCCATCCACCAAGTCTGGGTTTTCTAGGTTATAATATATCATAAGTTATCACTAATCAAAACTACGTGTTAATTTGTGCAGGATCAACCAAAGAGGGAAGGGAGGAAGGGTTGTCAAAAATAATACAAAATAATAATTTTTCAACTTAGTATGGAAAAATAAAGTAACTATCTCCGTTTCAAAAGTATGTATATATGATTTGAAATGTGATATAGATTAAGCCCTTAACGTATTGTTTCACCGGGCACCAACACTCTGTATACAAGCTTTAAGATCCTGGATGTTATGGAAGTAGAGTGCTTAAGACAAATAAAACGAGCCTAAACAGGAAGAGTCTTGTTTAGTACAGGTGTTCATATGACTACCTTCCAACTACAACTTCAGATTAGCTCCATTATGTCATATCCTTGTATTGTGACGCGATATACATCCAGAAATAAGGAAGTTTAAGACTCGCAAGAGTCCGCTCGAACTTACATATTTGTGTACATAGATAGGTACATAGTCACATCCAGTACGAGTTACATAAAAGTTTTTTCTTTATTGCTTCGTAGCCTACCTGATCGTAAGCGGTTACCGTCACTCATGGACCTCTGCATTGCCAGAATATTATATATATATAATATTATTGCGGGGCTGCTACCTACGGCCTACCCTTAAGGACTCTCTTCAAGCCTCGTTTGAAGAAGGACAAAGAAAATAATGTAAAAAGAAGGCGAATAAAAACGACCTCTGAAGAACACGCCAATGTTACTTTTATTGGAGGCAAATGATCCAAAGCTATACCTAATAATTATTAAACATCAACTAGGTTCCCAATACTCATAATATATTAAAAGAATAAGCTATAATTAATGACACAATTCAGTTCACAAAGGTCAACTATGGTGACCATTTAACATGAAAACACATACTTAGTCATAACATGACACATTATGATAAAAAATACATGTTCTTCTAAAGAACCCATCACGGATCTGATGACCATAGGTAACAAAAAATATTCCTTGTAATGAAGTTCCTAAATATGAGTCAAGGACATGACTCATCAAATACCTGTTAGTTTTCTATGAAACTAGAAAGTGCTCAAGGTAAAGTTTATAAATAAATGACAGCCGTTTTCGAATGCGAAAAATTAACGAAGTGTTGTTTTATACCTGTCTGTGTGGTCACACAGTGATGTTTGTAACATTGTAAGCAATGGATGAACTAATTTGTTTTACTAGAAAGATGTATCATCCGGTAATGTTTTTTTTTGATCAGGAAGAAATAATCAGACTACCTGTCCCACAGATATACACATACTACATGTGGGAGTCAAACTACACTAAAAACTCCTGCCGCTCATATTCAGCGTCCCAATTCCGGCTGAAGCCAGTAACCAGCACGAGATTGTGCGAGGTGACTCGACGCGTTGCTTGCTAAGGCTTACGTATAGCCCCGTCACCAGAGTGGTCAAGTCAATCAGTTCAAGATGGCGACTACTACAAAATGGCAGATTTCATCACGACGTACTTATCGACACCGAGTCACCGGATTATTATATCCTCTCTACGTCAAGTTTGGTCAGATATTACCGCAATTATTACTTTTGAATTTTCAAAAAGTTTTCCAACTCACCAATCTTCCAGCGCTTTTCAAGATTTTTCCAATGGGCAAGTTTAAAATGAATCCACAGTAATTGAGGAAAACGAAACCTTCGAATGGGATTTTGAAAGCTTTAAGACGAATACTTGCAGTCCATAAAAAGAATCTCTTCTTTATATTTCTTGATTGCAATTTTAAGCGCAGTAGTAATCTTATAAATTTAGTGATTAGTAAATTCAATAAGTCGTACAATTTGAGACAAGTACAATTTTATGTTTTGTGAAACTCGAGATGTTGTCTTCAACATATTAATGACTAGCTAACCCGCGCAACTTCGTCTGTGTTAGAAAGGGGTTCAAACAGTACTAGCAATGCCGTCGCGTTATTATTTGCGCGGTCCGAGGTGCACCCGCATATTCATTGCGTTTTATAAACGTGATAACTTCTAAACGAAAAGTCCGATTGGAATAAAACAAAAAGTAATTCACTTCTACATTAATACTCTTGATAACAAAATACTTAATTTGGATAAGGGTTAATATAACGATACTCATTTAACGTTAAATTCAATCTTGGGACAAAAAAATACTTTTCATAAACATAAAAGCGGTTATTGTGACTAAACTATGATAGTTAGATATATGCTGTCGCGGACTTTTTTGTTTGTCTTAATAATACCTAAAAACCCGTAGTACATCAATTTGTTCTATCATCAATAGTTTCCGCAGCGCACGCGACGTAAGGAATTTTTCAGGTCATTTTTTTACACCATTATGTTACATTATTGGAGTTTTTGTAAGGATCCCTATTTTTTTTTTTAAATATAATATAGTCAATGTTACTCGGGGATAATGTAGCTTTCCAAAGGTGAAAGAATTTTTGAAATCGGTCCAGTAGTTTCGGAGCCTATTCATTACAAACAAACAAATCTTTCCTCTTTATAATATTAGTATAGATAGTATAGATGATAAAAATTGATCGAAGATAGCGTCTACAACAAAATGGCGAATTACGTATTTTTTCAAATTTGAATTTTTAAATATAATTTTTATATGGATATGAAACATTAAGGCTTAAGTAGAGTATATTAGGCTATATTTTCATAAACTTCTTTTAATTATATATTTTTTTGTGTAAAAACAGTGTCAATAATACAAATAAATGAATTTCCAATTTAAAATGGATGATCAGGTTCAGCTGTTTTCGAGTTTTAACGAGACTAACGAACAGTAATTCATTTTTAGATATAAGATTAAGAAAGTAGGTACATGTATATTGAACTGCAAAAGAACCACTAGTAGCATATCACTATATCTCGTCCTTCAAAGTGTAAAATCTTTTCCATTCTGTGTTTCAAACACTCCTTAATAAAATTCCTTACTCGCGTAACCTTGCCAGATATTTTTGTATGGATATTTTTTCATTTACATAAATAGTTGGGGGCAAAGGTCGGGTCTCGTTATATCCGCATCTATTTATGAAGAAAACCGGCATTGTTCGGGCGAAATATCTGCTGTTATGCCATTGTTTATGCTATTTGAGAAACATGTTAAGAGGTTCATTGTATCGCCATTTTTGATTGAAAATGGAAAACGCTTTACACGGACTACAGTTTCCGCGTAAACATTTTATTAATTGAATTTAATGCTTATAAAATCAGTGAAGTGTAATAACAAAGACCACGTGAACATTGTGTC
Organism: Trilocha varians; assembly: GCA_030269945.2. Classification (NCBI taxonomy): domain Eukaryota; kingdom Metazoa; phylum Arthropoda; class Insecta; order Lepidoptera; family Bombycidae; genus Trilocha; species Trilocha varians. Next base: position 8,635,022 of record AP028273.1, on the reverse strand, counting down.
TACACCTTAATAATAGAGACAATAAGAAAAGTGCCAATTGTGCCCAGCTGTCGACGTCACGGTGCAACGATTAGCGGATCAGGTGCGGGCCATTCAGCGACTAAAGTTGTTGGATGAGTCTCTACTTGACCGATTGCGCAACGAAGCACTGCCTGCTCCTCCTGAACCACTACCAACACATGTGGTAAATGTCACCGTCACCCAACCTACACCACCAGTGGAGGAACTTCAGGTGCAGGCATGTGCAAATATCCAGGATGATGAGCGTTTGAGGAGCGCTCTGGAGGACTCTATGCAAGAGTTTAGGTTTGTCTCGCCATGCTCGCGGCCACGTTTACCGCGGTTGCCCATGTGTAAACGCAATGTTTCGCTAGTATTGGCCCTGGACTGCATGTTAAAACCTTACTTTGAGTCAACTGTAGACCTTGTTGACACCCACTCGGTTCTGTACTGCGGTGCGGTTGCTGTCTGTCGTGTGGCAGGAGTAAAATTTCCAAACCCGAACCAGACATACCGCCGACATGATGGTAAGCCGCAGTGGCAGTGCAGAATCGAGAAGCGCATAGATGCAGCCAGGACCCTTATAGCGAAGCTTATTTGCTTCCAGGCAGGCAACACGCGCCCGCGCGTAATGCGATTCGTCGACCGAGCCTTCGCTGACACCGGTGTCAGCAGGAACGACTACCTGGCTCGTGTCGTCGAGCGTGTTGACTACTGGAAGCAAAAAGTTTGCGCGTGGGCGAACCGTATTCGTCGGTACCGAATAAGATCGGAGCGGTACCGCTTGAATAGAGTCTTCCAGAGTAATCAGAGGAGTGTCTACAGAAATTGGGAGGCTTCTCGAGGAAGAGTTACCGATGGACACCCACCAGTTGATGAGGATGTCATGACCTCATTTTGGAAAAATATCTGGTCGGTGCCCATCGGTCACTCCGAGGGGGAGTGGACTGAGACGGTCGGGCGCTCGTGCGAGTCTATTACAGACATGAACACCGTAGCGATCACGCCGATTGACGTAGCTTGTGCGGTGCGTTCGGCCCCGAACTGGAAAAGTCCGGTACCGGATGGGCTGCACAGCTACTGGCTGAAATGGATACGCAACTCGCACGGGCGCATGGCTGCTCAGTTTCAACAAGCCCTTGACTCGGGAACCCTCCCAGATTTCATGACATCAGGAGTCACTCATCTGATATACAAATCTGGCAATACCTCGGACCCAAAAAACTATAGACCAATAACATGCTTACCCACCATCTATAAGCTACTTACATCCATTCTGAGAAACAAAATTCAAATACATATCTCGGCAAACGACATAATGTCACCTTCTCAGAATGGGTGTAAGATAGGGTCTCGGGGTACAAAGGATTTGCTCCTCATTGACATGGCTATTACGCAACAAGTTCGTCGAGGCAAAAAGGGTGTCCATATGGCTTGGATAGACTATAAGAAAGCGTATGATTCGGTGCCCCATTCATGGCTAATGAGAGTTTTAGAGCTTTATAAAGTACATCCCACTCTACGCTCCTTTCTTAGCTCATGCATGGGTCAGTGGTCTACGTTTCTTCGTCAACCAGGACATATTGGATCTCCGGCCTCCCCGAGCTTGATAAGGATAAGGCGGGGTATCTTCCAGGGTGACAGTCTGAGTCCTTTGTGGTTCTGTCTGGCGCTTAATCCTCTAAGCACGTTGCTTGGAGATTCAACGCTAGGCTACCGACTCAAGAGAGGGGGTGAGCCCATTTCACATCTCTTGTACATGGATGATCTAAAATTATTTGCTTCTAAAAAATCTGACCTAATAACTTTACTCAAAATAACCGACAATTTTAGTAAAGCTATTGGAATGGAATTCGGAGTAGATAAGTGTGCGGTCATAGATATACAGAGAGGAAAAATTGTAAACTCTGAGAGTTTGCAACTTAGCCAAAGTGAGGTGCTCAGATCTCTTTCTGAGTCGGAAACTTACAAATACCTTGGAATGTTCGAAGCTTTGAGTATAGTCGATGCAGATATGAAACAATCGGTGAGGGATCGTTTCTTCGGCCGCTTGGTAAAGGTTTTGAAAAGCCTCTTATCTGGCGGAAACAAGATCCGAGCCTTCAATGGTTGGGTCATGCCTGTACTGACGTACTCCTTTGGCATTCTAAAGTGGACGCAATCGGAACTAGATGCCCTGGATAGAAAAGTTCGGCGACTGCTGACGGCATACAGGATGCACCACCCACGTTCATCTGTTATGAGGTTGTATATTCCTCGGAAGTGTGGGGGTCGTGGCATGTTAAATGTCAAGGACCTACACAACCGAGAGGTAAACAACCTTCGGGAATATTTCCTTAAGGTAAGCGTGGGTATGTACCGTAATGTAGCAGCAGTTGATAAGGGACTCACTCCGCTGTCCTTAGCGAACGAGAATTGGCGGACGCTAAAGGTAATGAGTGTGACGGATCGCACGGACGTATGGAAGAGCAAGGAACTACACGGACGGTTCTACCGGGCCCTTATGAGCCCCGATGTAGATCAGTTAGCCTCTGTATCTTGGCTACGGTACAGTAACCTCTTCGGAGAGACTGAAGGTTTTGTCTTTGCAATTATGGACGAAGTTATCATGACGAACAACTACCGAAAATATATTCTAAAGGATGGGACGGTCGACATTTGTCGGGCATGTCACCGTCCGGGAGAGTCTATTAGACATATCGTTTCCGGTTGTTCTCGTCTTGCTAACGGCGAGTACTTGCACAGGCATAACCAGGTAGCTAAGATTATCCACCAACAACTTGCTCTGAAATACGACCTTGTTGAAGCCGCTGTACCTTATTACCAGTATTGGCCTCAGCCGGTTCTCGATAATGGTCATGTAACGCTCTACTGGGACCGATCTATTATCACTGACAGGACTATTGTTGCCAATAAACCTGACATAGTGATAATAGATCGGGACGCGCATCGGGCAGTGCTGATCGATGTCACCATTCCGCATGACGAGAACCTTGTGAAGGCAGAAAAAGAAAAACAGCTAAAATATTTGGACTTGGCCCACGAGGTGACCGACATGTGGCGTGTTGAATCGACCATCATTGTTCCGATCGTTGTATCTGTGCACGGTCTAATAGCGAAAAGCTTCGACCGTCATCTTGAGAAGCTTTCGCTCCCCAGCTGGGTAAAGGGCTTGATTCAGAAGGCGGTCGTTCTTGACACGACACGTATTGTGAGGAGGTTCCTCTCTTTTGAGCCCTGACCACTGATGGCTTGGGTCGTAGACCTCGTCTTCAGTGGGCCTCTGTTTTTTATATTGTATTTTTAAATTTTATTCCTTTGTTAATTTTTTTAAAAATATAATGTAAAAAATAAGTGTAAATAAATGAATACAGAGACAATAAGAAAAGTGCCAATGGACACATTCTTAGCATAAAACCATATACTAATTTAGGTTAAAACAAGATTGCTTATTAGTCTGAATTAGAATAGATTGTAATTATAATAGTGTGCGTTATAAAATTACGTATACTAGGAAAACAAAAAAATGTAATGCTTAACGTTTGAACCTGTTTAACGACTTTATAATTAGAGTACTTTTAATAACTCGTCGATTGCAAGCTACCGCGTTGACCATTCATTATATTTACTGACATGTGGTTTGAGAAGGATCCTCCGTTGTAGTCTTGACCTGGTTAGGAATAGATGTTGTCTATGGTCCAAGATAGACAGGCAACATTCAACAGAGTCGCATCTTCAAGCTGTTAACTTATCCGTTACATGGATTACTATAAAAGTGCTACAAGATTGAGGAGGGTCCTTAAAGTTAAGTTGTATGTAGAAACCCCTCAGTGTTCCCTGGCATTGCAGAGATTCATGAGCACTTACAATGAGGTGGCCAGTTGGCTCGCCTGCCTACATGGCAATAAAAAAAAAGGTTAACATGTAAGCCTTCGAGAGGGTTACATACCCAACCTATGTTATACCATCGTGTGATAATACCGAGGTCATTAATATCTAATTCGGAGTGTAAAATCCGCGGGGATTTCCACATTCATTCGTAGCCGTCCGCGGGCTGTCACTTGACCGCTTCAGGCTTGAATGAAAAGAATGATGTAGTAGGTGCCTACCGCACGAGGACGAGGTAAGGCTGTGTTTAGACGTTGGTGAGATAAAAACATTTGAGATGAAGTTTAGTATTAAGATTTTTAAATACCAGCTTTTAAGATCTTGGGTATTGTGTAGCTGTAGTGCTAGCTAAGACAAGTAAAACGAGCCCAAACACGATGGGTTTATCTTGTTTAGTACATGGGTTCCTGTGGTTACTTTCAGACTCAGATGATTGTTATACAAAGAAAATTTGGAAAGAGTCTTTCACACGTTGAAGGATAAATAATGCTCAGAGTAAAGAGTACGCGACAGTGACGTGATATCTAACAGCAGTGATGTTCCTACTGGACTGTTGGCCTTCCCTTTGAATGCTTAATGCATTATCTTCTTATATATAAAAATGAATTGCTGTTCGTTAGTCTCGCTAAAACTCGAGAACGACTGAACCGATTTGGCTTATTTTAATCTTGAAATATTCGTAGAAGTCCAGGGAAGGTGAACGGTGAGAAAATTTCCTCATGTGACGCGGACGAAGTTGTGTGGGCCAGCTAGTTTACTATAAATAAAATATAGAACTAGACAGCATCTCAGCTAGATAGTATCTCAAAAGCATCTTACGGTCAGTGCAAAAACTAGAAGAAATATTTTAATCGGTATTCCTTTTTAGAAATATTACCCTTTGTATCTGTTGCACAGGTCCTGAAAGTTATCACTTATGATGATTTAATTAAAAAAATTTGCTCTTACCTGATTCTTTTATGTATAACGTCAGACTATCAACTCGAGCAGTCAGGTGAAGTACCTGTAAAAGATAAAACAAAGTTAATATAGTTTTATCATAATCATAATAATATTATAAAGGCGAAAGTTTCTATGTATGGATATATGTTTGTTACTCTTTCACGTAAAACCTACTGAAGGGATTTGAATAAAACTTTACCACAATATAGCTTATACATCAGAATAACACATAGGCTACAATTTTTGAACCCCTTTGTAACGCAGACGAAGTTGCGCGGGTCACCTAGTCTATAATATTATAAAGCTGCACAGTTTGTTTGTTTGAACGCGCTAATCTCCGAAACTACTGGTCAGTTTTGAAAAATTCTTTCACTGTTGAAGTCCATTTATCGAGGAAGGCTATAGGTTGTTTTATCCCTCTGTGCCGCAGACGAAGTTGGGTCTAGTTTGTTTATAAATGGAGTATCAATAGCTTACTTATTGTCGACTGTTTTTATTCCTTCCGAATTGATGGTAGCCTTTTAACATCAACAAGCATGATAATTTCATTAACGTTGAAAATTAATAAATTATTACTAAACGGGTTCTTTCCACGATTATTTTCAATTGAGCGATCCCGATATTTCGGCACTGTTTCAAGCGCCATGATCACGGGAAGACTGAAGAACTGCGGGTAGGTCATTTAAGAGCAGACAAATCTGTCTACCCTCTTTCTCGTTCGTTTGCCGGTACCACTGGAACTCGAACTCACATTTCGACATACCACACTCACCGTATCGGCTGCCGCCTCAAAACTAGATATTATAGATTTATAGTAATAGTGTAAGTGATGTAGATAACCGCGAGTGTTTAAAGAAATTATTTCAAAAACTAATAATAATTTCAGTTGTTCACTGACATTGCATAACTTCAGGTCTAATATTATATGTGGTATTTTTAAGTGTGGACGAAACCTCAGTAGACCTTTATACACACGCTCGGAGGCTTTCTACGGGCACTTTATTTTTACTGTTCAACTCTTTATTATTTCTATGTAATTTACATTGAGTTTTCGAATAATTAATTAAAATTATAATTGTGAATGAACAATTACCTGCTTCTGTTTGAGTTTTCAATATTAATTAACGAAATTACGTAAATTGACTGCTTTCTTAACCACTCAACTGGGATCGGCAACAAAATTGGTTTGTTTACTTTAGCCAAGTCAGTGACAGGAGCCAAAATTGAGCACAGTTCTAAAACTTGTTGTGTTTACATTTTTTAATCGTCTTATATTTTATCGAGATCTTATATTTTTTCTAAAAATGCAATACAGCGTAGTTTGATAATAAAGATTTACAAAAAATATTAGGTTTGATTAAAAATAGAAAATAATATATAATGGATTTTTTTTTTTTTTAAAAGACACTCAAACACGTTATGGTTCCGAACGGACTCTCCAGTTGACGTTCCAGTCCAGTTGTCAACTATTATTTAAAAAAATTAATCTTAAAAGTTAAAATCATTTGACTATGTAAGTATTTAGTAAGTTGCATAAGTGAGCCTTTAAAGCAATCCCAATGAAATATTATTTGTGTATAGTTACCCTGTGCCTTAAAGATGTGCGCACACCTAGGTGGGCCACAACGCAATCTGTCACTGTCAAATCTAACAGACGACACTTAGTTGCGGCCAGCATGCAACTTGTCACTGAAAACAGACAGGACTGGTCGTCGTGGCGAGGTTTGGGGGAGACCATTATCCAGCAGTAGACGTTTACAGGCTTTCGATGATTTGTGCAATACTCACTGGATGTAACTATGTAAGTTTGGGTGGAATCTTACAAATTAAATTTGACAACCTTCCCGCTTTCCGATTGAGCTGACATTTTGCACACAGATGTATATCGCGTGACAATACAATAATGTTACAATGGAGCTGATCTCGTGGTGACCGATCTCGTTGAAGTCGTGGTGGCCGAGAGGTCGAAGCGCGTTCTTCGGAACGCGAGGTCGCGGGTTCAAAACCGACCGGCTTGTACCTCTAAATCTAAATGTGAAAAAGATTTATGTGCAATTTTTCACAACACCACTGGCTAAAAACGGTGAAGGAAAACGTCGTGAGGAAACCTGCATATCGGAAAAGGATTCTAAAAATCCTTTGAAGATATGTGAAGTCCCCAATCCGCACTGGGCAAGCGTGGTGGACTATGCCTAATCCCTCTACTCAGGAGACCTGAGCCCAACAGTGGGCAGTAATGGTTTGGTACAGTACAGTACAAAGCTGATCTGATGATGGATTCGGTGACCTTAGGCACTCCTGTACTAAATAAGATAGAACGGTCGTGTTGAGGCTCGTTTTACTTGTCTTGGCTAGCACTTGACTGCTACATGATATCCAACATCTTCAAAGCTTGTATTCAACGTTTTCTTTACAATATTTTTTCCTAACAGTAAACAATTACATCGCAAAAATGACTGCCGTTGTAAATGACACCCAAACGGGGTATTGTACACATTTACGCTTTTAATATTACCATAAATTCAGCGTTGTGATTAATGGTGTGTCAATAGAGACGAGAAAGTCAAACTCGGATGTTGCTGAGTGTTGCGACACCCACTTAATGACTTTAGGTGAGAAGGAAGGGATTATGGAAGGTTTAACGTCCATTTATTGCTATATCTTCAATCTATATCAACAATACTTTCATGCATTTTCAACGGGTTCTTACCACGATATTTAATTAAGTTGTCTCGATATTTCAACGTTGTTGCAAACGTCATGATCACGAGAAGACTGGACACTGCGGGTCGATTTAAGAGCAAACAAATCTGTCTACCCTCTTTCTCGTTCGCTTTTGGGTAGTACCACTGGAACTCGAACTCACATCACGACACACCACAATTACTGTATCTACAAGACTCTCTGAGCATGAACGCTTAGTGACTGTTGTGTTTAGCACTGGATTCCACACACTCGATAATATTGGTGGTTACTAAATCTTTTAAAATACTCATAGTCTTAAGATAAGATATACAAGAAACTTGTGTAGATTTTGTTTTGTCAACGGTTTGGAACACCTTAAATTTATTTTGTAAGCGGATAATATCACTAATATTCAACGGGTTCTTAACACGATTTTAAACTAATGGGATCTTTCCCATGGGTAGACAGATTTGTCTGTTTGATTTTTATCCACCTACCCGCAACAGTATTCCCGTGATCATGGCGCTTGCATCTCTTTTAATAAAATCATAGAATCTCTTTAATACCTAAGTGATGTAGATATAGTGGAGACCGTGATGTGGTAAACGTAGTGTTGGACGCCCCCCTGCTAGATGGAACGATGACCTAAGAAAGGTGGCCGGTAACAACTGGACGAGACGAACAGAAGATCGAGCTCAGTGGCGTATTTTGGGAGAGGCCTATGTCCAGCAGTGGACAAGTGTGGGCTAATGATGAATGATGATGTAGATAACCGCGAGTGTTCAAAGAAATATAGTGGAAAATATACCTATAATTTTATAATATCGTGATCTTAATATATTACATCGCTCGTCCAAACCAGTGTGCCCAAACTTAGTAACAGCACCGTCTCACATGAAGTGCTTGTTAAGCCCATTTATAATGACTTGTGGGTGTATGGTCCCTAAACTAAACGTATTCTTTGTATTAAGAGTGATACAACACGAATATCACTTTCTTTTTAATGAGCGTACGATTTTAAGTCTCTGTTTAGTACGCTTGTTTTGTGTTAGGTGCATAATCATTAGTATTTCATTGGGTGAGCGAATATCGTTCGAATCGAATCGAATCGAATCGAATATTAATATTCTATTCGAAATTCGACGAATGTTCGAAAAAAATCGATTAATTCGAAAAGTTTCGAATAATCCGATATTTCGAATAGTATCGAATTTGACTACGACGATGCATCGGAAATAGAATAAGAATTTGTATTTGGAAGATAATAACTTGAATGGGTTGTCAGAATTATCAGCTTGAATTTTAAAAAAATCAAAATGCATGAAAGTATTACTGAAAACCGCGAGTGTGAAACTGAATAAGTTTATGAATTTAAAAAGTTTTATATACACATAATTATTTCAATATTGTACTCTTTATTTTCCTCTAAGCAAACAATCACCACTAGGTATATTGCAGTTCATTGATATTCCCTTCGCCGTTTCAATATGTTTCGCTATTCCCTTCAGTATTGATTGAGCCTCCATTGAATAGTTTCTATGCATACTCACATATTTAACACGTTAACTTCCCGGGCCGAAACTTGGAAATATAAAGGACCTCTCGGCACGGAAACTAAATGGGTCGTAAATATGTTATGTATGTAAAGAATGTTTTTGTAAGGTGCCTGCGTAGTAGGGCGAGTAGCAACGTATTATTTTTTTGGAGAGGAGGAAATTGTCAATTTTGAGATTGGGAGTATGTGGCAGTCGTATTAAACATCCCGCCGTTCGTACACGAGGCGTTGTACGTTAAGGCTTAAGTATCTTCTGGCCACTCTTATTTCGTTAATTATTTCTAGTACAATATGTATAGTTTCTACCCAAAAATACACACATCAAAACATTTATTTAGTTTTTGAAAATTCCCTTACTACTCGTTCGATAGTTATACTCGTAGGTACATCATGATTTGTAACTGTGTGCTCACCTTTACTAAATATAATATTAAAATTATTTGCGAGATGTACATGTATCAACATATTATTGGATATTTATGTATGTTCTATCATAATATTTACTTATTACTTTGTACGAAAAATACACGGAAGGAAAAGCCTTTTTGTTGCAAGACAGATGAACGAGCTTACGGCTAACTTGATGGTAAGCGGTTAGATGGTAAGCGTTGTACATAAACCTGTAGGTACAATGCCTGTATATATATATTCTTTTTATAATGTGGGAGTTGAACCGCACTAAAACCTCCAACGGCTCACACTCAGCGTCCGAACCCCGGCTGAGGCCAGAACCCAGCACGGGGTTATGAGGGACGGCGCGACGCGTTACGCACTCTTTACCGTCGCGTCGCCCCCGATGCCTGTATAATGAACCGATTTCTAATATTCTTTTATCTATAGGGAGCTACGTTATTTGTGTCTCAAACTATTCTAAATTAAAACTAGGTCAAAATTGACTCTTACGGCTCAGTTATTATTATTTGCAAAGAAACTCCTAAACTATTGAAAATTCAATATGAAAACAATTTCTCGACACACGACTGAAACAGAATTGTATATTTGTCTTGGAATTGAGTCTTTGTATAAAGTACGCTGAATTTCTTCACGTACGCTCGTTTTTCTTCAAAGTATTTTCAGTTTCGCCTTGGGTATGAGAATCGCATGGAAAAATTCTCGACGGGGCGTTCAAACTAGTTACCCCTACTATTGTTAAAATGTTGAAACCTTGGTAAACTAATCGAGTGTTTTATGTATTCAAAAGCCTTTATTACCAACCTTAAAACTATACAAATAAAACCTACAACTAACTTATCCTAAATTGCATCGGATGTGCTGTGTGTGACCGCTTACCATCAGAAGGACCGTAGGCTCGTTTATCTATCAAGCAATAAAAAAAACCTTTTTTAGAATCTGTAGGTTTCAAGAGTCTCCCAGCAAATGTGTAGTACCTACTAAAAATAACCTTACTTCTTCGATATAAATAGCGAAGTGAATACCAGTAGTAGTGGTTTCCCCTCACCTTTAATTGTCACTGTGACCCTCGTTTCGGCCTACCGCATTAATTAAGACGGAACTAACACAATATTTTACTAAAACAAATAAGCATGTAATCTTTCTTATATATAAAAATGAATTGTTGTTCGTTAGTCTCGCTAAAACTCGAGAACGACTGAACCGATTTGACTTATTTTAATCTCGAAATATTCGTACAAGTCCAGGGAAGGTTTAAACGGTGAGAAAATTTTCTTATGTGACGCATACGAAGTTGCGCGGGCCAGCTAGTTAATAATATATTTTTGGTGTTATTTTGAGGCCATCTTTAATTTTAAAAACTGTAATATTGGAACGAAGTTACTTATCGCGCGTTGTGAAAGGGGACTAGACGGAAAAAACTCTTACGAAAAGTTGTCACGACACTTTTTTTGTTTTAGATGATTATCGCTTGAGGAGGGTCCTTAAAGTTAGGTTGTAGGTAGCGATCCCTCAGTGTCCCCTAGCATTACAGAGGTTCATGAGCGACGGTAACCACTTACGATCAGGTGGCCCGTTGGCTCGTCTGCCTACAAGGCAATAAAAAATTTAGCATACGTAATTTTTAAAGAAGTTTTTTTTATAAGTGCTAATAAGTTTAAGAATGGGTGGGTATCATAAATATTTATTTAAATAATAAATTAAGAGGATTATATTATTATGCATAAAGCTTGATAGTTTATGTTAAAGTGGAGATTAGATTTGCAAAAAAATGTATGTGGAATTTAATGGATTTGAAATTTATGTGCATAGTAAAAATATGTGAACATAATATTAAATTTCATTTACATTTGGTATGTTTTTATTTGGAAATTTTGAGTAGATTTTTTACAAGCTTTATATTAACTTGCACTAGGTGTAACTATGAAGGGAGGAGGCGATGGAGGTGGTTCGATCTTAATGGACCACACCCTTCGTCTCCTCCAAGGTAACTTGAACCACTCCGCCAGGGCTCAGGACATGTTGCTCCAGAGCATGGCGGAGTGGTCAATTGACGTTGCCGTGGTCGCCGAGCCGTATTTCGTTCCCCCAGCCGACGATTGTTGGTTCGGGGACGACTGCGGCTTGGCGGCCATACACATTAGGAGGGCCGCGGCGATCCCGCCCTTTGTAATGGTGGCCAAGGGTTCTGGGTTCGTCGCGGTGTCGGTTTTGGATACCGTCGTGATCGGGGCGTACTTCTCTCCGAGCCGGCCTACCGTCGAGTTTGAGCAGTTCCTGGACGGGCTCGAGGCGATTACTCACCGCCTCGCCCCCCGTCCAGTGATACTCGCGGGGGACCTCAATGCGAAATCCGTCGCTTGGGGTTCCCCCCGCTCTACAATTCGCGGTAGGCTGCTGGAGGAGTGGGCGGTCGCGACTGGCCTCTGTGTACTCAACAGGGGTTCGGTCGCGACTTGCGTGCGATGGCAGGGCGAGTCCATCGTGGACGTTACGTTCGCGAGCTCTGCCATCGCGGATCGCATCCGCGGCTGGAGAGTGTTGGTGGGGGCGGAATCATTGTCAGATCACCGGTATATCCGGTTCGATCTTTCCGTCCCCACACCGGCTGCGGACGCCCGCGGGAGTACGACCCGGTCATTCCCCAGGTGGGCATTGAAGCTCCTGAACAAGGAGCTCTTGATGGAAGCCTCTACGGTGGCGGCGTGGACGCCCATGCGTCCACACCCAGTAGACGTGGAGGCCGAGGCGCTCTGGCTCCGGGACGCGATGCGTCGCATTAGCGACGCTTCGATGCCCCGGGTCGGCCCTTGGTCTCCCACGAGGTCGACGTACTGGTGGTCGCCCGAGATAGCGCAGTTGAGAACTGTATGCGTCCGGGCGAGGCGCCAGTGCGCTCGGCACCGCCGTCGCCGCCTTCCGCGTAGCAACGACCCCATTGCATTCGCGGAGGAGGAGGCCCGGCTGCATGGCTTGTACAAGGAGGCGAGGGGAGCCATGCGGCTGGCCATCAAGATGGCCAAGGAGCAGCACACGGAGCGCCTTTTGGAGACGCTCGATGACGACCCTTGGGGGCGCCCATACAAGATGGTGCGCGGCAAGGTGCGCCCATGGGCGCCCCCCATAACCGAGCGTCTACCGCCTCAGCAGCTGCGGGACATTGTCACGACATTATTCCCGCAGGAGCAGGAGGGATTTATCCCCCCTGCTATGGGTGAGCCGCCGGAGGTTACCGGCGGCGAGGCCCCTGCTGAGGTTCCCCACATCACTGGGGAGGAGCTTCGTGTGGCCGTAGTCAGGATGAGTGCTAAAGACACGGCACCCGGCCCGGATGGCATCCATGGCCGGGTCCTGGCCTTGGCCCTCAATGCCCTAGGGGACCGACTCTTGAGGCTTTACGATTCTTGCCTCGAGTCGGGACGGTTTCCCTCGCTGTGGCGAGAGGGTAGACTCGTCCTTCTCAGGAAGGAGGGGCGCCCGGCGGATACAGCGGCTACCGTCCTATCGTGCTGCTGGACGAGGTGGGCAAATTGCTGGAACGCATTCTGGCTGCCCGCATCGTCCAGCACCTGGTCGGGGTGGGACCCGACCTGTCGGCGGAGCAGTACGGCTTCAGAGAGGGCCGCTCAACCGTGGACGCGATCCTTCGCGTGCGGGCCCTCTCAAATGAAGCCGTATCACAGGGCGGGGTGGCCTTGGCGGTGTCGCTTGACATCGCCAACGCATTTAACACCTTGCCCTGGTCCGTGATAGGGGGGCACTCGAGAGACATGGAGTTCCCCCCTACCTCCGCCGGCTGGTCGGCTCCTACTTGGAGGCCAGGTCGGTAGTATGCACCGGGCACGATGGGACCGTTTACCGGTTTCCGGTCGTATGCGGGGTTCCTCAGGGGTCGGTCCTCGGACCTCTCCTTTGGAATGTCGGGTACGACTGGGTGCTGAGAGGCGCCCTGACCCCGGGCCTGAGCGTGATCTGTTACGCTGACGACACGCTCGTCATGGCCCGGGGTCAAGACTTCAGAGAGGCTACCCATCTCGCCACAGCGGGGGTGGCCCTCGTCGTCGGTCGTATTAGGAGATTGGGCCTCGCGGTGGCGCTCAATAAATCCCAGGCCCTGTGGTTCCACAGGGCTGGGGTGACGCCACCTGCAGGCGTCCCAATAGAGGTCGGGGTGCGATTGAAGTACCTCGGCCTCATACTGGACAGCCGTTGGACCTTCCGGGCCCACTTTACGGAGCTCGTCCCCCGACGGATGAGGACGGCCGGCGCTCTGAGCCGGCTGCTTCCGAATCTCGGGGGACCAAACCGTGTCGTGCGCCGCCTCTACGCGGGGGTGGTGCGTTCGATGGCCCTGTACGGCGCGCCCGTTTGGGCCGGACCGGGAAACCGGACAGCAACTGTTGTCCGGATCCTGTACCGGCCACAGCGCGTCGTAGCTATCAGGGTCATCCGCGGATACCGCACCGTCTCCTTTGAGGCGGCGTGCGTGCTGGCTGGGACGCCACCTTGGGACCTGGAGGCGGAGGCGCTCGCCGACGATTATCGTTGGCGTTGCAACCTCCGCGCTCTGGGCGTTGTGCGTCCCATCAGAGCCGCGGTACGGGACCGGAAGGCCCAATCTCGACGGTCCGTGCTGGAGGCTTGGTCAAGACGCTTGGCCAACCCCAGCTGGGGTCTAAGGACCGTCGAGGCGATTCGCCCTGTCCTGGAGGACTGGGTGAGTCGTGGCGAGGGACGTCTCACCTTTCGTCTGGTGCAGGTGCTGACCGGGCATGGTTGCTTCGGGAAGTACCTGCATCGGATACAGGTCGAGCCGACGACGAGGTGCCATCATTGCACAAGCGACCTGGACACGGCAGAGCATACGCTCGCTGTCTGCCCCGCATGGGAGGAGCAGCGCCGTGTCCTGGTCGCACAAGTAGGGCAGGACTTGTCGTTGCCGGGCGTCGTGGCATCGATGCTCGGCGACGACGAGTCCTGGAAAGCTATGCTCGACTTCTGCGAGCCCACCATCTCGCAGAAGGAGGCGGCGGGGCGGGAGAGGGAGAGCTCTTCCCTCCCCGACCAACCCCGTCGCCGCCGACGTCGAGCGGGGGGCCGGCCTCGGGAGCTGTCCCGGGATCTGGCCCCCTAAGAGTACCGGGTCCACCAACATCGGACCCGAGGGGTGTTGCGCTAGGCATCAGCGCGCACCCTCCGTGCCATCTGTACGGGGGATGGCAAGCCGTGCTCCCCGACCCGGGCTGGCCCTGGGCCGGCCTGGGCCGGCCTGAGCCGAGGGAGACCCTACATCACACGGCCCCATCTTGGCGAGCCTTAATTGGCCCGTCCACCGAGTGAGCCGGTGGTCGTTTCACCGACGGCTGCCGGTTCGACGTCCGGGGGTGACGGGGCGATACGTAAGCGACAATCGCGAACGCGTCCTGTCACCCCTACCACATCGGATGTCGAACGTGAGAGGCGGGAGGTTTTGGTGCGGTTCGACACCCACATACCCCACTCGCGGGGCGAGTGGAAGTCCGGCGATTTCCTCCCGTCCAAAAAAAAAAAAAGGCGCAACTATGTATGTTCGGGTGGAGTCTTGCAAGCTAAATTGGACAAACTTCCCGGTTTTCGATTGAGGGAAACAGGACTAAAGTAAACTTATTCAGACACTGGCGGTTTTCTTTAATACTTTCATGCATTTTCAACGGGTTCTCACCACGATATTATTTATTATATAATTAATTGAGTTATCTCGATATTTTATATATTAAAAGAGGGTAGACATATTTGTTTGCTCTTAAATCAACCCGCAGTATCCAGTCTTCTCGTGATCATGACGTTTGCAACAACGTTGAAATATCGAGACAACTCAATTAATTAAATATCGTGGTGAGAACCCGTTGAAAATGCATGAAAGGACTAAAGTAACTACTACTCAATATTATCATTATAAATCTTCCTTCCCACAGTTACAATTCCATTCAAAAACTAGTGCCAATCATCTTTTCAAGTAAGTCAATGTAAATTGCACATAATTATTTACTATTTGTCTTCAGAACTATACAAAGACTGTTTACTCAAAGTTCACACGAGGTCCGTCAAACTTACACTATTATCTAGGAGCCTCGTAAGTCATAATTACATGTGGACTGTCGAGGCTATATAGGCATAGAGTAAAGGAAATATAGATAGGACTATTCAAACTCTCGCAGTTTTCTACACTACTATGTCTCTGTCAGTAGTCTCGATATTACGACATTAGCTACTCGTGAGTGTCGTTTGCAATAACGTAATATTAAGACAACTCAATGAATAAAAAATGTGGTAAGAACCCGTTAATTGCAATAATTGCTAATGAAAGTGATGTAGATAGGACAAGTAAAAAATAATTCAAGTAAAGTTAAAAAATGACTCGAAATTTGTTATATTTTGTTCAAATGTCAAGAAAAGGGAATAAAGCACTTACTTTATTTCATTTATTTCATTTATTTATTTAAAGGAACATCAACAGTACAACATATTGAGAAGACACATTTTGCTTATTACAACTTAAAGTTATTCTAATATGTTTACCTATTACAGATGTCCACAACATTCATAGCATGCAATGTACTCCAACAAATAAAAAATAAAATAATTATAATGACAAATAAAATATTAAATTAAAATTAGAATTAGAACAAATGATATAAAAAAATATTCGATTGCATAATTAAAATATCCACTTAACGCGTTATCCCGCAAATACAAGTTTCTTCAAACTGGAAATGGCATCATTAAATATGTCGAAGTTATATTTCGAATACAAGTCATTGCAGTGTGAGCACAACCTATTTATAGGCGAATATCGGCCGGTGTTAGTGCGGCACTGTCCCACGCGGAACGGTTCTTTAAGTAAATGTCTAGGGATTTTACGAGGCACATTTATGTGTACAGTTTCAAGTAGATTCGCACAATCAAGCCCTCCGTTTACCAATTTGTAGAAAAATACCAACCCATGATAACGGCGCCGGTCCCTGAGAGTACTCATATTAAAGTGCTTTAGCCTCTGGTCATATGTAGCCCTGTACGAGATCTTGGTGGATAAAAATGCCAAGTATCTTGTAAAACAGCGCTGTACACTTTCCAGTCTCTGCGAGTGTACGGCATACAGCGGATCCCAGACAACACTTGCAAACTCCAGATGGCTGCGCACAAGTGCGTTGTACAAGAGAATTATTGTTGATTCGAGCCTGAACTCCCCTGAATTGCGTTTTACAAACCCCATCATCCTATATGCATTGTTTATTATATTATTGTAATGAGAAGTGAATGAAAGCTTGCCATCCAAAACGACACCCAGATCCCTGATCTCATCGACTTCATCTAATGTAGATTCTCCGATTTTGTATGCAGTAGGAATCGGATTCCTCTTTTTAGTGAACTTTATATGATAACACTTGGAAGCGTTGAGAGTCATACCATTCAAACAGCACCAGTCAGTCAGGTTATTCAAATCGATTTGCAATAGAGACGCATCCGTGGGAGATTCAATCGGTCTAAATAGTTTCAGATCGTCTGCGAAAAGAGATACACGTGAATGTCTCACCACATCAACAATATCATTTATGAAAATGTTGAAAAATATTGGTCCCAAATGAGATCCTTGAGGAACTCCAGATCGAGCAAAGTAGACTTTAGACTCATATCTTTTGACAGAGACAGTGAGTGGCCTATTACACAAGTATGATCTGACCCAGTCCAGTAAGGCACCATGCAGACCGAAGAGCTCCAACTTGTGCATCAACAAGCCGTGGTTGACTTTATCGAAGGCACTACTAAAATCAGTGTAGATAGCATCCACCTGCCTTCCCCGGTCAACCTCAGACGAAAGCACGGATACAAAAGAGACCAAGTTAGTCTGGACCGAACGACCTCTCCTGAACCCATGTTGAAAGTCACTCAAACTCCCAGAACAGTGTCTGGTGATGAAAGGGCATACCAAACTCTCAAATACTTTGGAAAAGCAAGACAGAACTGATATCGGTCGATAGTTCTTTACGTTATTGTGATCGCCTTTTTTATAAACCGGCACAATCCTGGCCTTTTTCCACTCCTCTGGAAATCGACCATCCTGCAATGAGCGATTAAAGATCAAAGCTAAGGGAAGCGCCAGAAATTTCGCACATCGCTTCACAAACACTGTTGGTATTGCGTCTGGACCGGGGCCCTTGAACTCATTTAGGCTTTTCAGTTTTTGAAATACTTCCCTTTCAGTAAACTGTATTAAATTCAGAGATCTACTCAACTGGACCACACCCGATGTAGGTTGTAAACTTACATCGCTGACATATACCGAGGAAAAATGATCGGCAAAGAGATCCGCAACGTCTTGTCCCCCATCAGCAGAGCGTTGATCAGAAAACATAAGCTGGGGTAGCATAGAATTACCTTTCCTCTTCAAACCAATGAAATTCCAAAAAACCTTTGGGTTTTGGGTGATGCTTTTCTCAGTGCCCGCGATGTAGGAAGAGTAGCAACTGTTATATAACTTACGACACCGCTCTCGAAGCAACTCGAACTCTATTCTATCTCTTGGGTTTTTGTAAGTCGAATATCTTGCTCTAATTTTGTTTTTCTCCGACATCGTCTTAATCAAGCTGGCACTGAACCAAGGCGGAAACCTAGTGGACCGAATTTTACACCGCGGGACCAATTTGAAGATGAGGTCCCTTATTACAGTGTAGAACGCGGATACCATGTCATTAACATCCCCCCCCTCAGAGAACAAGCAATGCCAATCAATGCCACTCAGCTCAGATAGAATAGCCGGGTAATCAGCCTTAAGAAAGTTATATCTAGTATCCCCTATCTTGGGAGTGAGGAATTTCGTTTTCATGTTGGTAGGCAATTCAACCAGTAGTGCTGGGTGCTTAGAATCCAGCCTACTTAAGCAAGGTACTGATGAGACGGTCGTATAACTCACATTAGAAAGCACAAGGTCTAAGATTCTGTCATCTTCATTTGTAGTGTTGTTTAACTGCTGCAGATCACTCAAAGAAACAAAATCAACGAATGCATGACCGAGAGAGCTGTCGCATCGTGATGGCGACAGCTGAAGCGCGTCATCATTATAAGTCCAGTGAATAAACCCCATATTAAAATCTCCTACAATTATAACATTTTCAAATCGGTCCATCACCCTAAGGGCACTCGTAGTGAATTCAGCGAACATCTCAAGACTGACAGGTGGTGGAAGGTAGACCACGCAAATGGCAATTTTTTTAATAGTTTGGCCGAGCGGAACTTGAATTGCCACCCATAACTCCTCACAATCACCTAAACACGAGGTAATACGAGTGGAAGGTATTTCTCGCGATACTGCCAACAACACCCCCCCCGCCGTCCCTTTTAGAACTCTTTATAAGGTCCCTATCTCTCCGATAGATCACGTACCTGGGATCTACAATCTCACCATTTAAAATATTCGAATTTAGCCATGTCTCAGTAAGTGCAATAATGTCATAATCACACTGCAATGCATTGTTGAATAAATTTGTTGTTTTGGTTCTTAATCCACGCACATTTTGATAGTATAAATTAAACATTTAAAGCGGAGCAAACAAATAAACTTAAAGCTAATCTTAATGCACACAAACCAAAAATATAAGTTAACATTATCAATTAATTAGTTAAAAAAAATAATTAAATACAATCAATTTATCAATCACAAATCAAAAATAATTAGGTAACACGATAAAATAAAATAAAAATTAATAAAATAATAGAAATGTAATAAAAGAAAGCGTTAACAAGCTACGTCATCAATTCCAAGGACTGAACAGACCGGATAAGAATGGAACGATCGCGTTCCTGTTTTCGTACAAAGATTTTGCCTCCCCTGATCCACACAAATCTATATCCTTTACTTTAAAAGAATATCGTTCGAAATAGTTGGTCTACAAAAATACAATGTACAATGATCACAAGACATGCTGACAATATTTGATTTAAAACCAGAATTCCAAATAAAAACCTTTTCGAAAATAGTTCAATTTCGTAAATCTGGCTACACCACATTCATCACAGGTAAATTTTGCGTCAAAACTTATCGACACTTCAATCAGGGGACTGTACTGATACAATAATTTGACTATTTAACGTTTTCTTAAATGTCCATTCTACAATATTATTCTTTGACCACATATTTCATACTATTCCGGTCATTATTATGATGTATATTCATAACATACGTGGCGATGAAGACTTCTTACAAAATATTATTTATCACTATAACGCCTGGAGGCTTATTGTGATCAATTTCGACACCAGATGGCGACGAAAAGTGAAGAATATAAAATACAAGGTACGAATGGAATATTTTACTGTTGCATTCATTTATGAACAATATATTGCACAAGGCTGCATCTGGTTGGGTTTTTTTCCAGTTAGGAGTTGAACCTCATTAAAACCTCCAACCGTTTGGGGTTATCCGGAGGATGGTAGACCGCGCTCCCCGACCCACGCTGGTTCTGACCCAGCGGGGTATTCCGCGGGAGGGTGACACGCGGTCCCATCTGTGCGGGCTTCGGAAAGCCCGCCGACCGAGAGAGCCGGTGGCCGTATTCGCCGGCGGCTACCGGTTCGGCGTCCGGGGACGGAGCGACGGGAAAGAGTGCCTTGGGCGTAACGCGTTGCGCAGTCCCTCCAAACCCCGTGCTGGGTTCTGGCCTCAGCCGGGGTTCGGACGCTGAGTGTGAGCGGTTGGAGGTTTTAGTGCGGTTCAACTCCCACATACCGGGGATCCGGTGATTTTCTCCAACTGAAAAAAAAAAAAAAAAATCCGTTTGGGGTAAGAACCTATCACGGGATTATGCGTGGCGGCACGATTTCAGACATACTGGTAGTTCAAAACTTAAGTACAAATCTTCAGCGTCCTCTCACATTGCAGAGTTCCATGAGCTACAGTAACCACTTACGATCATGTGGCCTACATGGTTATAAAATACAAAAGATCTTCAAACAACAAAATCAACAAATACTTCAAGGATTAAATAAAGGCATAATTTAAGAAGGCGTAGGTTAAAAAACCCAAAACATCGTGTCTAGGTCTCTCAACACGTTTATTGGAAATCAATAATAGTTTCTTATTGTGTGGGATGTTGTTTCTGTTTTTGGTATAATTACAAATCATTGTTTTTTATAATTTGCGAACGGTACTCCAAGATCCGTGTGAAAACTATATAATATCTTGTGAGTTCATGTATAAAAAAAACTAAGATAATAATAGGCCTATGTCCGCTTCTAGTCATAGGCCTCCCCACAAAGCTCGCCAGTCCTGCGCTGTGTGTTGATGTTAATGATAATGACAATGGATCATGATGCATAGCAATCTGATCGCTATAACTTTTTTTTTTATTGCAAGGTAGATAAACGAGCATACGGCCCACCTGATGGTAAGCGGTCGCCGTCGCTCATGAACCTCTGCAATGCCAGGGCAAAGAGGGGCCGTTATCTATCACCTACCGATACAGGACTTTTCTTAAACCTCGTTTAAAGAGGGAGGGAGGAACTGCGCACAATCTACTGCCGCAACGTATCAAGATGCGAAAAAAATGTATGGAAATCCATCAGCTTGCAGACAATCTATATCTCAAACAAAATGGCTTAGATCGATACCTGATGAGTTGCGTCCCATCTAAATGCGCGAACACCTTTAGAATGCGTACCGGAGATGACAAAGCACTTCGTCTATGGTTCCATTCCTTTCCGTCACCTTTCCATCATGGCATCATTCGTCACCGAAGTCCAATTTTATCCCGAACGCCTGTGGTACAATGCGTTTTATATTTACCACGCACGATTTCCCAAAGTTTTACCCGAAATATTATGTTCATATGATAGAGTTATAAGATAGATATAGATAGATTAGATTATTAATATAGATAGATTAATACAAGTGATATCATAAAAAGTTTTAAAACTATTAATGTTAAAAAAACTCCTGATTTATGGGGAATATCAATTAAGGTTATTAATCATATAATAGACGTAATTGCACCTTTTCTCACTGAAATCTTCAATGAATGTATTAAAACTGGTGTATTTCCGGACCTAATGAAACACAGTAAAGTAATACCTTTATTTAAATCAGGTAGTACATCAGACCCCTCAAATTTTAGGCCTATTTCTGTGCTACCTGCGCTAAGTAAAATTTTTGAAAAAATAATCCTTAACCAACTTCTAACTCATTTTAATAAGAATAACCTGCTTCATAATAAACAATTTGGTTTTACTAGGGGTTGTTCCACTACTGATGCGGGTGTAAATTTAGTTAAAAATATATTTCAGGCATGGGAGAAATCACGTGATGCACTTGGTGTGTTTTTTGATCTATCCAAAGCCTTCGACTGTGTTGATCATGATACATTAGTAAGGAAGTTACACTTTTATGGTATAAGGGACGCTTCGTTAGATCTAATAACCTCTTATTTATCAGGACGGATACAAAAAGTCGATGTTAATGGAAAGCGATCCGGCGGTGTCATGCTTAAAATGGGTGTCCCTCAAGGATCTATCTTGGGTCCCTTCTTGTTCTTAGTTTATATAAATGATTTACCTAGCTTTGTAGAAGCACGTCACGAGATTGTATTGTTTGCAGATGATACATCTTTATTATTTAGACTTAAACGTCAAGAACTTGACTATGACTATGTGAATGATGCCATCTCGCGTGTAGTTCATTGGTTTAGTGTTAACAATTTGTTATTAAATAGTAAGAAAACTAAATGCATAAAATTTACGTTACCAAATGTTAAACAAGTTAAGAGTAATGTTATTATTAGTGGTGAAACATTGGAGCTTGTTGAGTCAACTGTCTTTCTTGGTATAACGGTGGATTCCAAGCTCCAGTGGGGCCCCCATATTACTAGGTTGGCGGGAAGGCTCAGTTCTGCAGCTTACGCGGTTAAAAAGATAAGAACATACACTGATGTGGACACAGCTCGCCTTGTGTATTTTAGTTATTTTCATAGTGTTATGTCTTATGGTATTCTGTTATGGGGCAATGCTGCCGACGTAGAAACAATATTTATTCTGCAGAAAAGAGCTGTTCGTGCAATCTATAATATGAACTCAAGGGAGTCTTTGCGGGACAAATTCAAGGAAATTAAGATTCTAACTTTAGCGTCCCAATACATTTATGAAAATTTAATGTATGTAGATAAAAATATTCATGAATTTCCTAAAGTCTCGGATATTCATAATTTTAACACTAGGAACAAACACAAGCTTGCGTTGCCAGCAACTAGATTACATAAAATAAGTAATTCTTTCCAGGGTTTGTCTGTAAAGCTTTATAACAAAATCCCAGTGGCCGTTCAAACATTGCCTATAAATAGGTTTAAGAGAGTTATCAAAGAACGGCTATGCAGTAAAGCATATTATAAACTTAATGATTATATAAATGACTGCACAAAATGGGAATGAGGTGCTCGTCCGGGCCATTTCAATTGATACATTTGTTAAAAACAAAAATATTGTAAAACAATATTTAAAAAAAAAAGAAAAAAAAACATATTAAATTAAAAAAAGACGTGCCCGCTGAGTTTCTTGCGCCGGTTCTTCTCAGGACGGAGGCGTAATTTTAGCGAACTGGTGGTAGAACTTTTGATTTTATTTTATTTTTGACTTTCAAAATGTATGTGTGTCCACATCTAATTTGAAATAAATGATTTGACTTTGACTTTGAGAGGACACTACACATGATTTCTAGCTATGATCTAAATAATATAATACAGGGTGATTTCCTAGTGAGGGTACATATTGAAGGTCATGGTAGCTGATGGTTATATACGACCAGTAAAAATATTATTACCAAAGAATATGGCTTAATGCCTTAGTAATCGCCACTTAAAAATATCTAAAATTCTTGCAAAATGACGATTTTTCGACAGCTGATGGGTGTGGCGGATGTGTGGGGTGCGCCAAATCACTAGAGTCATCACTCTTTAAGCCGAAATTCTTTAGGTTTGAGGTAGTTTTGTCGAATTTAGATTTAAAAAATATATATATATATATTTTGTAATTTGACCTATTTTTGTAATATTCCGTATTAGAACAGAGTACTCATCACCCTCCTGCAATATGTACCCTCTCTAAAAAATCACCCTGTATAACATTTAGGTTTTGTGTAGCATATACTCAGGACCGACAGTTGCGTATGCAGGATAAACCCCATAGAACAAATCCTGGCCCTGAGAAATGAAAATAGGCCCAAAAATTGCAAAAATCTGGCTATTACGGAAATGTCAGTTACCTCCAACCTGGTATTTCGCGACTTTGTTTTTATATGTGGTGATAATGGACTTTAAAACATCCTCTTCAGTTTTGGGAGACTAATCTGTGAAGTCCTTAAGCGTGTCCAGTTTGTCAACTTCCATGTTCGAATTCAACGTTAAAATACTTCAGAAAAATTCTTTAATACGGTCCCGTCATTGACAGAGTTGATGAAGTATGTCGGTACGCTGCATCAGGGACAAATCTGGGAAGCACTTGGGGCTTTTTTGGGTAGGAAATTACCGGAATTTTGGGGTATTCCGAGAACTTGGGAGTCGTTGTGGTCAGTTCCATATTCTATAGAATGGTTCTAGTTATTACCATGTAGGAGTCTGTTTGGTAACCGTTGCTGATTAAATTTTGCAACATCAAGAGATAGGTAATTTCGTGCAAATGTCAACTTCTCTGAACTTTTCGAAACTTAGGTAGGTATATAATTTTAAGGAAATCATGACTTTTTGGTCTTCCACTAATATCTTTTTTTTATTGCCATTTAGACAGACGAGCCAATGGGCCACCTGATCGTAAGTGTGAATTCACTAATATCCGAAGGCTAAATAGTTTCGCAGTATAGTTAGGACGTTTAGTAGCGCTGTCAAATATGATATGACGGGGTGATAACAAGGGAAACCAACCTATTCACCGTGCGGGTAGTTGGAAGTGGAGACTCGCTATAAATACAGGCGTTGGCCAGTGTTATTATTCATTCGTGTTTGAATTGTCGAGGCGAACGGACCTCTTGATGTAAAAGTAATAAACCGTTAAAACTCGTCATTTCGAAGTTTTTATTCAAAAGTATTGATCATCAAGTGTTCAAGTGGTCATTGTGACGTCATTCCTGGCAAAACCAAATGAGGATCGACTGTTTACAACGTCATTACACCTCCACACACTATTTACGTCGTCAGATATGACAATGTTCAATTCTTAAGATTAAATAGTAAATTCTCAAGAGATAATCACAGTCGTACTAGAGCCAAATAATCAGGTCAAAAGTACCTCAATCGGGCCCTGCACTGCACCGTAACAGCGTGGACATTCCAACATTTTGGGACGAATTTTCGTAACGAACGCGTGACATCTCCAGCTGCGTGACGCGAATCTCGAAAAAAACAAAATGGCCGAACGTGATGTTTTTTTGTTTTATTTTCAAACGATCTAGAGATACGATATGTATTATGAATGGTCGATTTCTTTTGTTATTCTTAACGAGATTTGTGTTACACCAATTTGGTTTTTGAATGGTTATCAATGGGTTTAAATGTTTTTTATTGCATCAATAGATTAATTAGCTTATCGCTCGTTTGATGGTAAATGATTACCGTCGCTCATGAACCTCTGTTGTGCATTTTTATTCTATGGATCATTGTTTGTCTTTTGAAAGATTGGGTCTAACTTTGGATTTATGCTTGCAAATAGTATATTAATAAAAATTACATAGACTTAGACTTCATGCCAAATGTATTCTCTTTCAATGTAGCTTTAGATATTAGGATTTTTTTTAATGCAGGTAGACGAGCCAATATAATAATATAGTAGGGATATTGTGCTATTGCCTTCATGTTAGACAAAAAAAAAAAATTGTTTGATAGATAAACGAGCCTACGGCCCACCTGATGGTAAGCGGAGGCTATGTCAATAAGCAAAATTGTCGCATCTGGGGGTCGGAAAATACACACGTAATCATTGAGAAGCCAATGCACCCACGAAGAGTTACGGTTTGGTGTGGGTTTTGGTCCGGCGGCATCATTCGAAAATGAGCAAGTAGCCGCCTTTACGGTCAATGGCGAACGAATTTTTGTTTCCAAAAGTTGAAGAGTATGACATGGACGACATTTGGTCTCAACAGGATGGCACAATATGCCACACAGCCAACATGACAGTCGAACTTTTGGAAAATGCAAACTTTATATGGCCCAACCCTTAGTAAACTATGACATACTCAGTACTCATATCAGTGACAATTTCATCAAGTAATGGATACGGTTGTTCAGTCAAAGTTTAATTGTACAAACGAGAAGGTGAATGTACTTGTGCTGAGTACTTAGTAACTAAAACAATGAATAGTATTAAACAACTTCGATGTGAGTTGTCTGGCGTGCAGTTCATACAAGCAAATACGCATTGCATACCACAACGTGTCAAATTGGTTTAAAAATATAATAGATAATATTTTAGTTCAATAGGCTAAAAGTCTATTAGATATGAGGTATTTTGTATTTTACATATTGGCTCACCAACATCCTGTACTGTACCAACCCATTACTGTCCACTGTTGGGCTCAGGTCTCCTCAGAAGAGGGATTAGGCATAGTTCACCACGCTTGCCCAGTGCGGATTGGGGACTTCACATATCTTCAAAGGATTTTTAGAATCCGTTTCCGACATGCAGGATTCCTCACGATGTTTCCCTTCACCGTTTTTAGCCAGTGGTGTTGTGAAAAATCACATAAATCTTTTTCACATTTAGATTTAGAGGTACAAACCGGCCGGTAACCACCAACATCCAACACACGTAAAAAACAAATGACGGTGACGACCGACTAACATGTAAACAGGGGTTTTGACCGGGATTGAAACTATGTTCAACACCGTTTGACAGTTGGCCTACCAGTTGTCATTTGCGTGCATTGAAAGTTGGTGATCCAATATGTATACGTACCATTAGTGATGTGTACTAGATAATAATATTCAATATTCAATCTGTACTAATCGAATCAGCGATCATAAAAAATTATACAAATTCTTATATAACCTCAATTCATAATCCGGAAACCGAATCGATTTTAATAATCGATTAGATGCGTCGTTACATTCAATGCATCAATACCGAGTTAAGACATTCGAGTAAAAATCGATAATCGTTTTTTAAAAGATGTGAAAAGTTGTTTTGAGATATATTTTTAATACAGTATTATCTGAGAGTAAGGTTATTGATCTTATAAGGTTGGTGATGCGGTATGATCAAAGGTATTTCAGAGGATGTAATAGGGTTGGGAAAATTCTAAATAATAACGCTTTCATCAGTGATTTACATGCTAATGCAGAGGTTAAAGGTAAAGGTTAAAATTGGTGTTACCCCCCAAGACTTGTCCTTCTTCAAACGAAGCTTGAAAAGGTCCTTAAAATTGGTCGTAAGTAGTGTCTCCTGAGTTATCCTGACCTGAAAGATCCATCAGCAATGGTAACCACTTACGATCAGGTGACCCGATAGCTCGTCTGCCTGTACTGTACCAACCCATTACTGCCCACTGCTGAGCTCAGGTCTCCTCCGAAGAGGGGTTAGGCATAGTCCACCACGCTTGCCTAGTGCGGATTGGGGACTTCACATATCTT
Source organism: Trilocha varians (assembly GCA_030269945.2). Classification (NCBI taxonomy): domain Eukaryota; kingdom Metazoa; phylum Arthropoda; class Insecta; order Lepidoptera; family Bombycidae; genus Trilocha; species Trilocha varians. The sequence goes on along the minus strand of AP028273.1, from coordinate 8,607,905 downwards.
CAAAGGATTTTTAGAACCCTTTTCCGATATGCAGGTTTCCTCACGATGTTTTCCTTCACCGTTTTTAGCCAGTAGTGTTGTGAAAAATTGCACATAAATCTTTTTCATATTAAGATTTAGAGGTACAAGCCGGTCGGTTTTGAACCCGCGACCTCCCGTACGGAAGGCAAGCGCTTCAACCACTCGGCCACCACGACTATTACTCGGCCACCACGACTATTCGTCTCGTCTGCCTACATAGTAATAAAAAAAATAAAAAAAAACTTGAGAGGTGTCATGGAACACCCGAATATATAGAACGAAGTTCCTTTCGGTTAAAAGATATCTTATATTTTTTTTCCTAACGTAACGCGCGATAAGGAACGTGTTTTAAAAGATTTTGATCACAGCGCCATCTAGCGATAATCATCTAAAACAAAAAAGTGTCGTGACAACTTTTGGTAAGAATTTTTTCCGTCTACCCTTTCAATAATGCGCGATAAGGAACTTCGTTCCAAAATATATAACGTTATTCAATTTCTAACATAACAAACGTTAAATAAAACTTTTCTCTCAAACATTAAACAAATAACAACTTTAAACATAAACCTAGTCAGCTCAACCCTACACCGAACAAGTGTTCATTTAAGTTCATTTTTACGTTACAAACTCGTAATTAATTCATCAGTCGGTATTCAAACATCAATCCTTCCGCTTTGAGATACCGAATATATTTTAAACCTGATTGATATTTTTCTAATACATACATTATGGTTTATCTCTGAATGAAGAATTCAGTTAGTGCAATGTGCTTATTTACGACATCACATCAAAAACCGCTAAAATTATCAGTGTTTCTCTACTATATTGTTACGGGCTTAGGGACGGGATAAATGCAAACAATGCGCTCTCAATATTAACTCACTTTATTGCAACTACACATACAGTGTACTCACACACTAATCGCAACACACAGTCACTTAGCACTTAGCACTGATTACTTGTTCTTGATCGCACTGTATCTGATGAAAGACTGACCGCCCCGATATTTATATTGCGAGCCAGGAAGCTTCGAAAGTTCGAGGCGTTACAAAAAATGTTTACTGCAAATAAATAGCCCAGAATAATCTACACAGTATTAGTAAACCGCCTTTATTCTCGTGGGAACCTATATTCTATTGTTTGTGTCGGCCGCAGGTAAACATCCCGTAATGCATCTCGACTATTCTCGTAACAATATTATGCATGTATTATACACGCAAAAACCTTCCTCTTGAATCTCTCTACGGTATCAAAATCCAATACGTAGTTTTAAAGATTTAAGCATACACGTGCATTCTGTACCGTTTGGTCCACAGGGAATGCTCCGAGGAACTCTTTGAGATGATCCCTTCATCTCCCTTTTACCATCGTACCACACGCCGCAGGGGCAAGTTCACCACCTTTACTTGGAACCGCTGCGATCTTCCATGGTTCGCTTCAGAAGATCATTTTTGCCCCGTACCATTCCGATTTGGAATGGACTCCCATCGGCGGTGTTCCCGGAGCGCTATGACATGTCCCTCTTTAAACGAGGTTTAAGAAAAGTCCTGTATCGATATCGGTAGGCGATAGATAACAGCCCCTCATTGCCCTGGCATTGCAGAGGTTCATGAGCGACGGTGACCGCTTACCATCAGGTGGGCCGTAGGCTCGTTTATCTATCATGCAATAAAAAAAATACAAAAAGCGACTTTGTTTAATATTACGTAGTGACAAGAAGTAAAACAACTGGGTCTTCGATGAAAACTTAGTAGAAATCTGTGGCAATTTTTTTTTGTTCAAAAATAGACAGTTCTAATCTATATTTGTAATACAAAATAGTAATTTACTAAGAAAGAAAAAAATATTATTTTTTTACAACTCCTTCAAAATATCTACTGCTCATTAATTTGTTGTGATTAATCATCGTCTCTAGTTAGTGGCACATTAAATAGGTAACTAAAACACGCAACTCATTGTGTCCTGTCTTAATTATTGACCGACTTCCAAAAGGAGGAGTTACTGAATTCACTGGCTAAAAACGGTGAAGGAAAACATCGTGAGGAAACCTGCATATCGGAAAAGATTCAAAAAATCCTTTGAAGATATGTGAAGTCCCCAATCCGCATTAGGCAAGCGTGGTGGACTATGCCTAACCCCTCTTCGGAGGAGACCTGAGCTCAGCAGTGGGCAGTAATGGGTTGTTACAGTACTCAATTCGTCTGTAGTTTTTTTTTTTATGTTTGTTCCTTCATAACTTTGGTTGGCTGGACCGATTTGAATGATTCTGGTGTCAGATGGTTATTATTTTTTTTAAGATCGAAGAATTGGGTTTGGATCTGTGTTTAAAAACAATATTTTTTTACGGACAAAATTTTACGACTTGCTTGTTTTTGCGTGAATTTTTCTATATTTTAACCGGATTCGATGATTCTTTTTATAATACTTTCATGTATTTTCAACGGGTTCTTACCACGATATTTAATTAATGAAGTTGTCTCGATATTTCAACGTTGTTGCAAACGTCATGATCACGAGAAAACTGGATACTGCGGGTCGATTTAAGAGCAAACAAATCTGTCTACCCTCTTTCTCTCACACACAACTCAATTAATTAAATATCGTAGTACGAACCCGTTGAAAGTATTATAGAAAACCGCGAGTGTCTGAATAAGATTCTTTTTATGTTGAGAAGCAGACACTTTCGACATCATCTCATATAAATTTAATAAAGATCTGAGTGGTCGTTTTTGTGCTATGCTTGAAAAATGGAAGTCGGTAATTCTCTTTTTTTTTTTTCAAATATTATACTGTAATAGGTCTATGAAAATGCACGTCGGTATTTAGAAAGAGAGCAGCACATATCTTAGGTTTTATTCTGTTACAATAGATTTCAAAATAATTGTTCCGCAATTTGCATGTGTGCAAAACTTCAGCTCAATCGGAAACCGGGAAGTTGGTCGAATTCAACTCGCAAGTTTCCACCCGAACTTACATAGGGCTTAATGACATAGTTACATCCAGTGCAAGTTAAATAATAGACAATAGTAATTAAACGCTCACACAACTTCGTCTGCGTCACATAAGGAAATTTTCTAACCGTTTAAACCTTCCCAGGACTTCTACGAATATTTCAAGATTAAAATAAACCAAATCGGTTCAATCGTTCTCGAGTTTTAGCGAGACTAACGAACAGCAATTCATTTTTATATATAAGACTAGCTGACCCTGTAAAAGTAATATTTTTCTTTTGGATAAATAAATAAATAAAACTTCGTCTGCGTCGAAAAAATAAAAAAAAATTAGGGGTGGACTACCCCTAACATTTAGGGGGATGAAAAATAGATGTTGGCCGATTCTCATAGATACCGGATAAGCACAAAAAATTTCAACAAAATCGGTCAAGCCGTTTCGGATGAGTTCAAGTTCGAACACCGTGACACGAGAATTTTATATATTAGATTTTGAAACTTGCACTGGGGTCAAAATATTTAACTCTTTATTCACTTTTGCACCCAACCAGTTTGATTTGACACTTATCCTGTACTCATTTGGAACTACTTGGTATTTTGTGAAAGAGTAATTCATAAAGGTATATTGTAAAGTATTTTTGGAACGAAGTTCCTTATCGCGCGTTATCGAAAGAGGGCTAGACGGAAAAACAATCTTACGAAAAGTTGTCACGACACTTTTTTTGTTTTAGATGATTATCGCTAGATGGCCCTGTGATCAAAATCTTTTAAAACACGTTCCTTATTTTTGTTTTAGATGATTATCGCTAGATGGAGCTGTGATCAAAATCTTTTGAAACACGTTCCTTATCGCGCGTTACGAAAGGAAATATTTTTTATAAGATATCTTTTAATCGAAAGGAACTTCGCTCTATTCGGGTGTCCCATGACACCTCTCAAGTTTTTTTGTACTAAAACCCTCAACTTGATTAATTTATCAATTAAAATTGCTATCTTGTCTCAACCTAGGCTTATCAATCACAGAATGAATATTTGACCTGACAAGACCTAAACTATTGTTTAGTTTCAGACTTTTCAATTACCAGACGACCCACTTTATAGATTAAACTATAAATTCTCAAAGTGTATCGCTCTCACGGGTTTCTAAAATCTAATATATATTATAAAGGCGAAAGTTTGTATGTATGCATGGATGTATGGATGTATGTCTGTTACTCTTTCACGTAAAAACTACTGAATGGATTTGAATGAAACTTTAACACAATATAGCTTATACATCAGAATAACACATAGGCTACAATTTTTGAACCCCTTTGTAACGCAGACGAAGTTGCGTGGGTCATCTAGTATACAATAAAGGAAATAGGGGACACGGAATTTTATTGGACCTTTTCGTCGATTTTAAAAACATTTAGCGGTTCGTGGATTTTTAGGGTGTTTTAAAACATTTTTTAATTTAATTTCGTTGGGATGCCAGTACTTTATCACTTTTACTGGGGTAATAGAGAGATAAAAGAGGGACAAGTAATTGATTAAAAACTTTTCAGGGTGTTTAAAAAGCATTTTCTCATTTAATTTTTAATTTTCATTGTGATTGTTTGCAGCATTTTTGCAATCCTATTTAGGCTTAAAAGCGCACGAGCGCTTTTATCTGAATTCATGCTTATGGCGTGGGTAGTCCAATAAAGATGATTTGAATGAATCGGATGGAAAACTTAAACCATTTACTTCTTCGAAATAACTTTACAGTTGAATAATCTTTTACAAACAATACTCTAATTAACGTTAATCAGTTTAAAATAATTGAAGATTGAGGCGACAGATAGCGATTCGTCGACCGAGTGGTGCGCCGGCGACCGCTCCCCAATAAGTCAGTTTAAAAGATGGCCGCCCCGCTACCACAGACTCGACGCTCCGCTAGTGACCATAACAACTGTCACCCTTGTCAATATCATTCTTCATACGCGCCTACAGACTTAATAACATGTACCAAAGAGGAAAAATCATTTAATATTATTATACCGCATTTGTATTAATTAATCAATTACCGAAATTGGTTTATCCCTTCTAAAGACAATGCTTCAAAAGGGGACATCTACAGGCCCGTTGTTACACCGGTCAAGGCTAAACCCCCCACCAATATCAAAAAGTTTGAGAACCTTCAAAGAAAATTCGAACAAGACAAAACATACATTAGTCTATCGTACTTATGTAACGTATCGCAGAGTTTGAAAGACTTCAGAACTTACATAAGCCTTGGAAATCTGACTGGTGATCTTGCAAAGTTTTCATAATGGATATTTGATAATACTCAGATCTTTGAAACTATTTCGGCTTTCATGTTATGCTTCATAGTATAAATAGATGTTTGGTTATTGTTCTGATGTAAGATAATAGTGTTTGATGCTATGTTTGATGGTAAATGGCATGATAATATGTCTAACATGGAATCACACTCAGTGAAGAACTACTTGTCCTTTTCCGATATGCAGATTTCCTCACGATGTTTTCCTTCACCGTTTTTAGCCAGTAGTGTTGTGAAAAATTGCACATAAATCTTTTTCACATTTAGATTTAGAGGTACAAGCCGGCCGGATTTGAACCCGCGACCTCCAGTTCGGAAGGAAGCGCTTCGACCACTCGGCCACCACGACAGGTAGGGTATGTGAGTAAAACTGCACTAAAACCCCCTATCGCTCACACTCGGGGACGGAGCGACGGGAAAGAATGCCGATGGCGTAACGCGTCGCGCCGTCCCTCCAAACCCCGTGCTGGGTTCTGGCCTCAGCCGGGGTTCGGACGCTGAGTGTGAGCGGTTGGAGGTTTTAGTGCGGTTCAACTCCCACATACCGGATCCGGTGATTTCCTCCAACTGAAAAAAAAAAAAAAAAAATCGCTCACACTCATCGTCTGAGACCAGAACCTAGCAAAGAGTTATACGGGAAGTATCGACGTGTTACGCACTACGGCATTCTTTACCGTCGTATCGTCCTCGGATGTCGGTGTTACGACCACCGGCTATCTCGGTCAACGGGTATTCCAAACCCCGCCAAATACCTCCATGAATCACTCCTGTACTAAACGTTGCAAGGTTTTCGAAGACTTCTACTACAATAAGTGATGGAGTCGACTCATGTTGTACCTAATTAGAAAAATATTTTTTGCAATTTGTCTGCTCTTAAGTAATCTACCCGCAGTAATGTCTTTCCTTGATCATCAAAATCAAATCAAAATTCCTTTATTCAAGTAGGCTATAACAAGCACTTTTGAACGTCAATACAACATTAAAATTAGCAATATAAAAAAGAAATAAAAAAAATCATCATAATAATTAAATGATACTACAATTATAGCTTGTTGTGTTAAGCAATATTGTAACATTTAAATCAAATTAAAATTTAAAAAAAAAACAATTAAAAACAATAAAATAATAAAAATGAATATTGTTCCTAAACTGAACAGAACATGGCGCTTTCAACAGTGTTGAAATATCGGGATCGCACATTTAATAAAATCAAGGTTAGAACCCGTTTAATAGTAGTGTAGGTGGAATATTTTTTTTATTGCCTTGTAGGCAGACGAGCTAACGGGCCACTTGAACGTAAGCGGTTACCGTTGCTCATGGACCTCTGCAATGTCAGTTTAATAGCAAAATAAACTTACAGAACGTTAGGTGCCAATTTTACTATAACTTTAAAATTCAAATCTTGGAAATCATAATTAAAATCCAGCATTCTCCAATACCGAATACGCCCCAATAGTTACACAACAATATCTCCCGGAACTTATTAAACAGTTCCTGTGAAAACAATAGGAAACGGTAGAGTTTCTGTCGCAAAACCAACTAAAATTGAAAAATTCCAATTTTCTACAGAACCTTTTCATAACTCGTACGTTGTTTTTCGATTTCGACCGTTGAAATCGACTTGGAACAATTCGGTTGTAAAGGTCCAGTCCTATTGGAGGTCTGTCGTTGGATTACTTTATTTATACTTAAATTAATTTAATGGACATTTATTGGTGATTTGACTACGTTCTCTTATGGTAAGTGATTATTGTTGCCCATGGCATGGGCCCCCAACGAATGTGAGTGCGAGCGGGGACCCAAGAAGGTGTCGTGTCTCGCTCAGCACGCCCTTAGCGTTAGAGCAACCGGGGGATGGTAGACCGCGCTCCCCGACCCACGCTGGTTCTGACCCAGCGGGGTATTCCGTGGAAGGGTGACACGCGGTCTCATCTTGGCGGGCTTCGGAAAGCCCGCCGACCGAGAGAGCCGGTGGCTGTATTCGCGGGGACGGCGCGACAGGAAAGAGTGCCGACGCGTAACGCGTCGCGCCGCCCCTCAAAACCCCGTGTTGGGTTCTGATCTGAGCCGGCTGAGTGTGAGCGGTTGGAGGTTTTAGTGCGCTTTTTACTTATTTAAACAAACTCTAAGCGTTTTAAGATTCGGGCGCCGAATTAGTTAGTGAAGGGAAGTAAAGTCTTATAACCTCAAACTAGCACATTGTTTTGTTATTGTGTACTGTAATGGCGAAAAGTATAGTTTTAAAGAGGGAATCGGATCTTAATAATTCTTTAAAATTTTCAATAATTTTTCTTAAAGATTATTTCCTAGTACTGTTTATAGTACGTAATTGAAGAGTACTCAAAGAGGAGCCGGTAGGAATGGGCTTATATAGACACTTCGCCATTGGTATACTGTATACACATTAGAAACGATACCAATTCCGCAGTGTTTTGATTTGTTTTGATATTTTGTAAGAGCTGTTTATACATACATACATACACTAGTATCGTATACACGATTTTTAAGCACTATTTGTATTTTTAGCTGAGACTGAAAACCAGCGCTCAGCTGAGACTGAAAACCAGCGCTGGATGTTGGCATAGATTCTATAATCTGTGTCAATATTCAGGAATACGCTTAGTCTCGGCTGGTTTGTGGTGGAAATGTAAAATGATATGTAATGGTTTTTAATTTTCCGTCTTTTGTATCATTTTTACCACAAATAAAGTATGTCTATGTCTATGTATGGTATTTCATAACACTACATAGTTGTAATTAATTCATCAAACATAAAGTACTATATAGTTTGTAGAAGCAATATTGGGAACCATTTGAGCGACGACCGCAGCGCAAACACCGCAGACTACGGGTATTTCTACTAACTTAGTTATAACCAAGTTCAATATAAATTGATTTTAGATTAATAGCAAGTGTTTTTAGGAGATATTTTGGCTTAAGGCTTGTGGTAAGTGGTTATCTACTGTTTAGTATCGTAATAAATAAATATAGCTCCCCTCTTCGGTATTCTCAGAGCGCTATGACCTTCTTCAAACGAAGCTTGAGGAGGGTCATTAAAGTTAGGTCGTAGGTAGCGACCCTTCAATGTCCCCTGACATCGCAGAGGTTCATGAGCGACGGTAACCACTTACGATCAGGTGGCCCGTTGGCTCGTCTGCCTACATGGCAATAAAAAAAAAAATACGTTCAAAGTTGTAATGGTTACCAACTGATCTATCGTGGAATGGAGAATTCATTTAGCAATGTACTTATGAACGACATCACATCAAAAACCTCTAAAATTATCAGTGTTTCTCTACTATATCATGCATTTATAATACACGTAAACCCTCATCTTGAATTACTCTATATGTATAAAAAAAGTTGAGAGTTACTAACTAATTATTACTAACTTAACTAAAATATTTTGATCACAGTGCCATCTAGCATTAATCATATACAACAAAATAATGAAATGTCTTAAAAGATTTTAATTACAGCGCCATCTAGCGATAATCATCTAAAACAAAAAAGTGTCGTGACAACTTTTTCATAAGAATTTCCGTCTAGCCCCCTTTCGATACCGCGCGATAAGGAACTTCGTTCCAAAACCGCATCAAAATCCGTTGTGTAGTTTTAAAGATTTAAGCATGATTTTCAACCCGACCTCTCAAGGATTGATTTATTAGTAAGATTGTAAATTCAGTCCGAGGATGGTTTATTGGCACGTGGTAGTCTAAAAATAGATTTAGATTTCTGACAAAGACAGCCAATTCGCATTAGGATTGAATCTTAATTTCAGGCGAAATAGAACCGCTCCTAATCTTATTTTTTGCTACAAAAATACCACTTATTTACGTAGGTGTGTGTCTAGATACCTACTATAAATATATATAAATCGAATAACAAGGTGAATTTGTAATCTGGTCTGGGCCACGCTAAGTCACTAGAAAGGGGGCGGCGCGACGGGAAAGAGTGCCGATGGCGTAACGCGTCGCGCCGTCCCTCATAACCCCGTGCTGGGTTCTGTCCTCAGCCAGGGTTCAGACGCTGAGTGTGAGCGGTTGGAGGTTTTAGTGAGGTTCAACTCCCACATACCCGGATCAGGTGATTTCCTCCAATAAAAAAAAAAGTCACTAGAAAAACTGTAGGTTTTATAGCGGAATTACGGAAGATTCCAGCATTGGACGTCTACGGGCGGATTGTTAAGAACTACAATGATAAAATCAAACTCCTTGGCATTGTGAAGTTTTATAAGAGTTTCTTTGGCCACCTGCCGCATTATCATTTCATCCACAAATCATCACATAATGATAGGAAAAAGCTTTTTAAATAATTAAATTGTTGTAAATTGCTCCTATTAAATCATAATAATATTATAAAGGCGAAAGTTTGTAAGTATGGATGTATGTTACTCTTTCACGTAAAAACTACTGAATGGATTTCAATGAAACTTTATCACAATATAGCTTATACATCAGAATAACACATAGGCTACAATTTTTGATAATACGGGACGAACCGGAAGTCCACGCGAACGAAGTCGCGGGCAAAAGCTATTACTATATTTTGTATCTAAATATTTTTTTTGTTTCTTATCCTATCCTAGATCCTATTCGAGGACAAAATTCACGTTTCTGTTCTAAAAATATGTTATTGTACTTTAAAACAGATAAGGGGCAGCCTGTTTTGCTAGTTATTTTAAGTTCACATCCGAATTTTTATTGCCCATTAAACAAAACAAGTCACCATATATGACTATTTTAATGGCATTACATACTTAATTTGAATAAAAAATAATAACGTTTTTCATTGTGAATGCCGGTCTACTGCCGAATACTTGAGCTGAGCATACCGGTTCTCTCCGAATAAAAATGTATTGAGATCTCGATATACTAATGAGAATGTCCACACAGTAATATGTTAATGTTGTGTGTAATCTGTGATTTATTTCTTTCGAGTATTATGATTGAGATCATGGTAATGTGTTGATGTGAGGAATTTATATTGAAGATTTATGAGGAGATCCGCAGAAGGACCAAAGTAACCGACATAATCCAAAGTATTGCGTCTTTGAAGTGGCAATGGACAGGACACATACGAAGAACAGATGGCCGATGGGGCCGAAAAGTTCTGGAGTGGCGGCCACGAACAGGTAAGCGCAGCGTAGGCAGACCTCCCACAAGATGGAACAGTGGACGTCTATAGGCTGATGATGATGATGAGGCATTTATATTCAGTAGTGGTACATTTTTGGAACGAAGTTCCTTATCGCGCGTTATCGAAAGAGGGCTAGACGGAAATTCTTGTGAAAAAGTTGTCACGACACTTTTTGTTTTAGATGATTATCGCTAGATGGCACTGTGATTAAAATCTTTTAAAACAATTCCTTATTTGTTTTATATGATTAATGCTAGATGGCGCTGTGATCAAAATATTTTATTTAAGTTATAATAGTTAGTTTAAAACGTCTGTCTCTCTCTCTCTTTAACTTAAAAAAATAAAACTTTATTACAAGTCCCTCACTAATTAATCTCAAGTTTTTTGTATTGTTGTACATAAGTTTAAAGTTAAGCCGGTTTTGAGCGACCCCAAAATTTAGAAGAAAGATCTCAATTCGACTGTATTTTTGTGGATTGATTCGGTTATTGATGTTAAATAAAGTGATGCATGTCGTGTGGCCTTACTTCGATTTTATCAACATCTTTCAGGTACTCGTTTACGATGATAACTGCGATTGACTTCACATAATCGCGTATATGTATCAGTTATACTTATCACATTGTCTTATTCAAACTACCAATACCAATCACTTTCATTATTACTAAACGGGTTCTTACCACGATTATTTAACTCAGGGACGAATCACTGGATGCAGTTTCACAAAGCCAGGGTTTTGTCATCTGAACGCCCTTACATACCAAGACTGGTTAAGGAAGCTATTTAAATTTCGAGGAATAGCACTTTTAATCGGGGTGACGGCTTCAAACAATCCAGTTTGTGCAATCCAGTGTTAGACGAAAATAAAGTCAAAAAATCTAGTTTTGAGACGACACCCGATACTGTCAGTGTGGTATGTCGAAAAGTGAGTTCGTGTTCCAGTGGTACCTGCAAACGAACTAGAAAGAGGGTAGACAGATTTGTCTGCTTTTAAATGACCTACCCGCAGTTCTTCAGTCTTCCCGTGATCATGGCGCTTGAAACAGTGCTGAAATATCGGGACCTCTCAATTAAAACTTATCGTGGTAAGAACCCGTTTAGTAACAGTGTAAGTGATGTAGATAACCGCGAGTGTTTAAAGAAATTTATACCAATACCAATTTTAAAATTTATATTATAAGTTTAACTTTTTGAAGAAGAAAATTGCCGTGACCTTTTAACCTTGAATCAGCTGACTGCAGCAAGCGTTATGTAGTACAAACTGACCCGCGCGACTACGTCTATGTTATGAATGGCGAATTTATTTAGTACAGAACAATGTGATTATTTATGACATCACAACAACAGCTAAAATTAACAACTGAGTTACGTTAGAATGGAGTGAGAAAACAATAGGTATATTAACTTATTCAGACACTCGCAGTTTTCTGTAAAACTTTCATGCATTTTCAACGGGTTCTTACCACGATATTTAATTAATTGAGTTGTCTCGATATTTCAACGTTGTTGCAAACGTCATGATCACGAGAAGACTGGATACTGCGGGTCGATTTAAGAGCAAACAAATATGTCTACCCTCTTTCTCGTTCGCTTTTGGGTAGTACCACTGGAACTCGAACTCACTTCTCGACACACCACACTCACTGTATCTGCAAGACTCTCTGAGCATGAACCCTTAGTGATTGTTGTGTTTAGCACTTTATTCCACATACTCGATAATCTGAAGCCGTCACCCCTGTTAAAAGTGCTATGTCTTGAAATCACGATAGCTTCTTTAACCGTTGAAAATGCATGAAAGTATAATAGGTAGAGATGCACCGAATATTCGGTTACTATCCGGTATCCGGCCTATCCGGCCCTTTTTTACTATCCGGCCGGATACCGGATAGTAATGAACTATCCGGCCGGATACCGGATAGTGCACTTGGTAGATTTTATGAATGGAATCTAATAAAGACACAGTTGTAATTGAAGCTTTAACTTAAGGAACATAAACTTATTAGAATAAATCAATTAATTGGGCTTGGGTCGTAGATTCCACCTGCCTATATTTTTCAAATTCTATTCTTAGATTTTATCATTTTGTAAAGGTTTTTTAAAAATAGAATGTAAAAATAAGTAAATAAACGAATGAATGATAAAATAAATTACTTTAATGTTGGAAATCCACCAAAGGTTTCAAAATTATGATGTACCTATAAAAACAATATTTTCAGCTCAAAATTAAGGTATCACACCACTGGCCGAATATTCGGCGGCCGGATACCGAATATCCGGTATCCGGTATCTGGCCGAACAACTATTCGTTGCATCTCTAATAATAGGTATATTGCTCCGAATCTAATGAGATATAACTGAGCAAAAGAAAGTACGATGTAAAATATTCTAGTCTCTCTCCAGAATATTTCTTAGTACACTTAATCGCCTTTACCGTTTCCCACAGGAAACACGCGGTTCCTAATACATAACTCTAACATCCACTATTATATCACCAAAGCTACTGTTCTACGATATCTAGAAACAAACCTCACGCAATTCTAAGCTCTATATCTAACGCTATACAGCCTAATTTACCCTGATTATCCGCTCAGTAGGCCGGCCATATAAAATATTCAAAATGTACGAACTCGGGACGCTAATAAACTAATTACTGAGGACCAGCTCGCAATTAGTAGGATCTCATACATTTTATGTACAAGGTTTTTAATCAAACTGAATATACGGAGGTCTGATACTAATTTGATAAAATAAATGGGTTTTCGTGCGTGGGGCTTGCCCATTCGTTTGGTTAAGTTGGTGGGTAGGTACCTAAATTTTTTCGTCAAATTAGTATATTCATCTTTATGTCTGGAATCATTATTTAAGCACTAATATGTGTGTGTTTGATCTTCCATTATAATAATATTACGAGAGCCCACGACCAAAACCATGTCTCATAGCAATACGGCAAAAACCCTATAAAATCGTTAGATTGTATGATTCTGAACCCGACTACACGTGTAGTAACGGTCGAGAGCTTACTTATTTCATAGAAATCATTTTTATCAAAATTGAAAGATAACGTGTTTTTTGTGAAATAATTTACCAAATTTTAAACAAATAATATGTTATTCTATTAATAATCAGAATTATTATTTTCAACATTTCTGCAATATTATCATACCACTAAAATATTTGGAAACAAGATTTTGAAAAACGTGAGAGTCATTTCTTAACAATTATTACTGTTTATGTCAGCCTGTCAGCATTACTATTATTGCCAGTTTTCCCTTAAGGGGTATTTCAGGGATGGTGGCGTGAATTAACCCCATAACATTCACCATGTTAATTACAATTATCACTCAGTTCGTTTAGCACAGTAACATAGTATTATTGTAACATATACATGCTCTTTGAAACTCCACGCATTGTTCATGGTATTGTTTCCCGATGTTTTAGTTCCATTACGATCATCTAATGACACACATATATATATATGGACCTAACATAACAATTGATTGTGGCCCACTAAACTATTAAGCAGCCTCTCTATATTGACTCCTGTACCAACCCATTACTGCCCACTGTTAGGCTCAGGTCTCCTCAGTAGAGTGATTAGGCATAGTCCACCACGCTTGCCCAGTGCGGATTGGGGACTTCACATATCTTCAAAGGATTTTTAGAACCCTTTTCCGACATGCAGGTTTCCTCACGAAGTTTTCCTTCACCGTTTTTAGCCGGTGGTGTTGTGAAAAATTGCACATAAATGTTTTTCACATTTAGATTTAAAGGTACAAACCGGCCGAATTTGAACCCGCGATCTCCCGTAAAGAAGGACGCGCTTCGACCACGAGGGTCACCACGACTCTATATTGACTCGCCTATTTCCAATGTGCGCAAATGACAACTGGTAGGCCAACTGTCATACGGTGTTTCACATAGTTTCAATACCGACGAATGCATTTTTTGTAATTTAACTTCCCCATTTCATATAAAATGAAAACGAACACTCTTTCTTTTAAGATAAGATCGTTCATCGACTTCTTAAATATAACCTAGGACAAATGTAAAAAAAAACTAGCCGTAAAAGTTTCGAAATATCTTTTTAAATTAATTTCGTTAATAATATTACCCTAGATAAAGTTGCTCCATGCTAGACTTAAGTAATTTATATTAAAATCATTTCGTTTAAATTCTGCACTCTTCTCAGACATTGTAGAGATATCATCGTAAAACAAAGATGTATTAAAGTTGTTGAACCCAAATATACTCAATATTTTCACGTACGATTTTATAAATAATGTAAAGATTCTAATGCTGCCAGTGAGAGAGGAGTTAAGAAGGAATCATAAAATAAAACTTAGAAACTTCCTATTAGGTGGGCCGTTGTCTCGTCTGCCTACATGGCAATAAAAAAAAATAAAATAAAAAAAAAGTTGTGAAAAAATGTACAAAACGTCTGTATTCGGCAATGGAATGTTCGAAATTCAAATAAGCGCGCGAACATCTATCGAACATAAATTCAAAAAGTATTTTAATAAAAGAGGTTTAAATAATAATTAGTTAAACTATTTATAGATGGCGCTTTTGTCGACAGTACCTAAAGTCTTAGGTAGATTAAATAAAATATTAATTGTTGATTCTGTCGCTTGCAAATTTAAATAAACTGAAATCCTTAAAGTGTACATACAACCTATATACTAAAAAAGTACCTATTATGACTTTGTATTGACTATATGTGTCGTAACAAAGGTGAAAACTCAAACACGTGGCTTTTAAAAATAGAACAGACGCAACTCAAGGGAATTGACACCTGGTTTTAAACACGAACGTATGCGTGCCCGCACACTTATCAATAGTATTGTCAATACTTTCGACCGAGGGATGGGAAAAGATACTAAAAAATAGCAAGTTAAAGAAAGCGTTAATTAAAAGCATATTTTGAAAAATAGCATGTGCATGTTTTATGATAAATAATACTTGAAAAACTTAATTATATTTTAGATTCAAGTTCCAAAATCGTATAATGTTAAAAATATTAATTTTAACATCGTAAGTCTACTATTCAGGTGGTCTTATAATTTATAATATATGCAATGAGGTAATTCAAATTTCTTTCATACTTTACAGGCTTGACGCTGCCTGAAATTACTTTTTTTCATATCTTTTAGTGCAATACATGGAACTAAACTCACTTGACGTAAGCAGCATGAGGTATATACAAATAACACAATTTCAATATCTAAAAGATTTTTAGTGCATGCTACTCAAACGCTATTGCTATTTTTTTCTAACATTCTAATTAAATTGTTATGACTTTTAAATCCCATCTCTGCTTCTGACACAAGAATTGACAATACTTTTTTAGGTGTGCGGGCACGATATGAATGTAGGGTGGGCATCAATTTTATTTATTGAAACAATAGATAAACAATCAATCAGGCCACCTAATGGGGAGTTATCGTCGCCCATGGACCTTCACGATGCCAAGGCACCCACTGTTACCTACGCTCTACTATACAGTGTGGATCTGTAACTTTGGACAATCTGACGGGAGGTGAATGACCTGTTGAAATAAAACTTAGAACCACTTTTATTTTAGGAATTGGTTAAAAAAAAAATCATCATAGTATGGAAGTCCGCAACGATAGTCATACGTTTTCCATACAATGTCAGAAAAAAAAGTTTAACCGATTCAAAAAATAAAAATGGTGCTATGTTGTACATATTTCGACAGGTCATTCACTCTACGTCAGATTGTCCAAAGTTATATCTGTAGGAATTTTCTGAAACCTCGTTAGGTCCAATCAATTTAATAAAATCAATGTCCCTGGTGCTTGTCTGTGGCGTAATGCATTTTAAATTTTTATTGTCAGTTTGCGAGAAGGGAAGTCGAAACTCATGTTTCGTACTCCTATCATCTTCTGATTAAATTCGTTGCGGGGCCCAAGACAAGTTAGCTTTCCCTCGGGTTCCTGGGCTTCACTGCTCAGAGTCATTACGGTGGTCACCACTGTGGATCCCACCTACACAGGAGTTACAGTTGTGGTAGAGAGAGATGGGCGAATACTCGAAAGAGGAAATGACATAAAACTCAAGTAACTCAGGGTTTTTTTTCAGTTGGAGGAAATTACTGGATCGGGGTATGTGGGAGTTGAACCGCACTAAAACGTCCAACCGCTCACACTCAGCGTCCGAACCCCGGCTGAGGCCAAAACCCAGCACGGGGTTTGGAGGGACGGCGCGACGCGTTACGCGCTCGGCACTCTTTCCCGTCGCTCCGTCCCCAAGTAACTCAGGGTTAGCCCATTCTAGAGCTAATTTAATCAAAATAATCAAGGTAATCATCTTAAGTGTCCATTTTAACCTAGATTATAATCAAATCTATATTAATAATAATGAATCAGGTTAATTATGTGTTCTTTCGAAAAAAAATGAACTATTTTAATAATTAATTGTATGTTGTGTATTTTATATTCAAGGAAATCATTTTGTAAAGACAATTAAATAATAATTGAACGTTAGGACAAGGTTACGATGAATCGGACTTTTAATTCTATGAGTAACACGAAATTTCGAGTTTAAAAAAGAGGTCTCAATGTGTTTACTTAAATTATTTAACTTTTATTAGGTTAATAAATTTCTTTAAACACTCGCGGTTATCTACATCACTTCCACTATTACTAAACGGGTTCTTACCACGATTATTTTTAGTTGAGCGGTCCCGATATTTCAGCACTGTTTCAAGCGCCATGATCACGGGAAGACTGAGGAACTGCGGGTAGGTCATTTAAGAGCAGACAAATCTGTCTATTCTCGTTCTCGTTCGTTTGCCGGTACCACTGGAACTCGAACTCACGTTTCGACATACACACACTACACACTTAGACAGCAGCCGATACTGTCAGTGTGGTATGTGAGTTCGAGTTCCAGTGGTACCGGCAAACGAACGAGAAAGATTCAGTCTTCCCGTGATCATGGTGCTTGAAACAGTGCTGAAATATCGAGACCGCTCAATTAAAAATAATCGTGGTAAGAACCCGTTTAGTAATAGTGTAAGTTATGTTTTATTAGGTTGTTTATCTCTAACATAATTCATCCTTGTGCAAGGGACAAACTTAAGATATTTCTCAAAGCAAAATAATCTACATCAAATACTTTGTCCAAGAAATTATCTCGAAATAGATCTATTATCAGATTAACCCGAGCACCCTCGTTGCTAGGCAACGACAGAATTATGGGTACCTTCTTATCTGCATCACAGAATAACTTTACGGAAGGAAAACTTCAAACAAATCGCTCAATATGAATACACTTATGCACCTTTTATTGACACAAAGTACCAAGTGGTTTAAAACGAATGCGGAAACTCGCGTCAAATGTGTAATAATATGTACATATTGGCTCGCCAACATCTGTCTGAATGTACCAACACATTAATGCCCACTGTTGGGCTCAGGTCTTCTCAGAAGAGGGATTAGGCATACTCCACCACGCTTGCCCAGTGCGGATTGGGGACTTCACATATCTTCAAAGGATTTTTAGAATCTTTTTCCGACATGCAGGTTTCCTCACGATGTTTTTCTTCACCGTTTTTAGCCAGTGGTGTTGTGAAAAATTGCACATAAATCTTTTTCACATTTAGATTTAGAGGTACAAGCCGGCCGGATTTGAACCCGCGACCTCCCGTTCGGAAGGGAGCGCTTCGACCACTCGGCCACCACCAACATCTAACAAGTAAAAACAAATGACGGTGACGTTCGACCAATAGGTACGTAGACGGAGGGTTTCTATCTACTGGCCGGCATTTTCCAAGAGTTTCTGGGCTTCATTGCTCAGAGTCATTACGGTTGTCGCCACTGTGGATCCTAGCTACACAAGAGTTACAGTGGTGGGAGCAAGAAATAGGTACATATTCGGAAAAAAGTGCCTATTAAAAGCGTGTTAATATCACTAAAGTTTAGGCTTTACTTCTGGGCATTATGCTGTGTTTATGGTGTATGTTTTCGTAACGAAGCTGATCTTTGCACAAAACAGTAGCACTGCGAAATTTAATAGTTAAGGTAAGGTGAGGTTTAATTTGTAAAAATGTATCTTTAGAAACTCTAGATCAACATATTTTTTTTAAATTTATTTATGATAATCCAACAGCGTGTTTACAAAATATTTCATTAAAGTATTAACATCAATAAAGCCAATAAGGATTACATAGTTATGCAGATTGTCTACAATTTTACTAATTAAACTTATCAGTAGATTACAAAGTTGAGTTATTAAGGTGATTGTGTGTGTGTGTGTTTTTGTCTGAGAGTGAGTGAAAGATTTTCTCATTTATATTACGATTGCAAAACTTTTAACCGGTTTCAATCATGAATTACTCAATTTTACTGTTCTTGCTATATAAGTTTTATTTTATACGTGAACTTATTTAATGTACACTTTTATTTTACACCTAGTACTTTTCAAGTGTTATACGATTCTTGCGAACGACTTTTATAACTCGGAATTTAGGTCTCTTCGGTCATATGGGCCACAATTCCGTGGCACGTAGAATTTTTCTTTATTTAGTTTAATACCAAATATCCTGCATGCATCTGAAACCAATGTTATGAACTAACAGAATGAAGCCAATTGAAAGTATGTCACTCGCGCACACGACATTCTGAATCAATATAATAATTAACAAAGTGACGTTAAAAAAAAAACTAAGTGAGTGTAATTTATTAGTGTGCTAAACGTACTGAGTGTCATGGCCTCCCTCTAACATCCGAATGGTCTAGTAACTCACCATCGGCACAGTTTCAATTGGCTTCATTTTGTGGTTCATGATGTTAATTCCAGATGCAATAATTCTAAAGTTCAAAACGCAACTTCATATTATGATGACACTTGTTTATCGAGCAACGTTGCATGAGCTTTATTTTATGAACGTTGAGAATTAAATAGATCAGAACATGCCGCTTAAAACGCCGATGGCAAACACTTATATTAGGCAACACGTAATAATTGAAGTAGTTAGTCAAATAAATAAATTACTGTTTGAGGCATCGACCTCACACCTCAAGGTTATGTTAAAAAAACGCGGCAAAAATGTTGTTGAAATCAAAGCTGAGTAAAAAAATTAATCTATACCTAGACTAATTACATATAAAGTGTAGATATATTATTCTTAAGTGATGACCGAAGGTGTTAGTTTCGGCTAAAAATTTTCGGTCATAAATGGCCGAAACTCGAGTTTTCGCAAATGCAATTTAACAATCTACTGGGATTATAGAGGATAGCATGTTTCTGTTATTGGTGTCATATGGAAGTTAATTTCACGATTTTATAGTGTCACAATAATTTTGTAATATTTGACCCTGTTTATTCTTAATCTTGTAACTAATTTTGTTGTTTATAAATTTGCGGGTTTCTAAAATGAAGGTCGAAGATCCAAATTCGATTTCGGCTTCGACTAAACTGTGTTATCTATTCCCAACACCAGTAGATTTATCAAAATAGTTTTTATTGAGACAATGCCTCTAAGAAACTACATTTAAAATTAATTGTTCATAATGACTAGCATAATGAGAAAATTATGTAGGGAGGTATAGTTATTAAAATCATATTCAAATTACATACTATAAAAAGGATTATAACAATACTAGCTTTTGCCCGCGACTTCGTTCGCGTGGACTTCAGGTTCGTCCCGTCTAGCCCGTCCAGTTCGCGACGTCTATAATATAGTACTATTATACGGCAAAAAATGTGTTTTTTTACGACCTCACATTAGAAACCTCAAAAATTGCCTATGTGTTATTCTGATGTATAAGCTATATTGTGGTAAAGTTTCATTCAAATCCATTCAGTAGTTTTTACGTGAAAGAGTAACAAACATCCATACATCCATACTTACAAACTTTCGCCTTTATAATATATATTAGATTAGATTAGGATTTTAATGAATCGGAGTTATTGGCTACACGTAAAGTTGCCTAATTACCTATTTTACAAGCTTTAATATTAACTTCCTCTGGATGTAATTATGTATTAATGTACCTATTTAATTCGGATGGAATCTTGCGAGTTAAAGAAAAACTTATATACAACAAAATGATATCATTGAGCTGATCTGATGATAAATTTGGAAGGTACTCTTGTGCTAAACAAGATAGACACTTCGGGGCTCATCTTATTTGTCTTAGCTAGCTGTACTGATACATGATATTCAGCATCTTAAAAGCTTGTATTTAAAAAGTTCTCTATAAAATAAGTTATCAAGAAAAAAAACATCGAAAATCAATCCAATCGAGTATCTCTTCCTTTTGAGTCGGTAATTATAGATTTCGTCGATTAGAAATCAATTATAAAAACTATCGAATACACTGCTATTGACATAGATTTTTTGCTCGTCGTTTGCAAATTTGATCTTTGCCGAAATAGTACATTCGTTTCACTCCATTCAGTTCAAACAGGTTTTTCATCTACAAATAATTAGAATAACAAGTTTTAGCTATGGACAATTTGATTATTTTAACTAAAATAAACTTGGTTTATTATTTTAGCAGGATATTGCGCAGAATATGTTTTGCAAAATTAAATAATTAAAAAACTAATTATCAAGGTTTAATGTACCTATTAGGGGTGTGCGAATATCGTTCGAATCTTTGAATTATTCGAAATTTCGAATAGTATCGAATTTGACTACGACGATGCATCGGAAATAGGACAAGAATTTGTATTTTGTAGATAATATCTTGAATGGGCTAGATGTCAGATTTTGTATTTTTTGTTTGTGTGATTGTAAAAACTTACGTTCTCTGGTCAAAACATTAAGTTCTTCATTAACATTAAGTTTCATCATTTGGCATCAAGAATCTCCCAATTTCGAGCTTAATATCTTCTTCAATTTCTTTTACTTCCCCTTCTTTGTAAAAATGTTTTTGTACCGGGGATCCAGAAAAGTGCATTTCTTAAAAATAATATCACGATCAACTTCACAAAATCTGAATATATCGTAAGTTTGATTTATTCGCACACCCCTAGTACCTATACATTAAAATTAATATTCATAATTTATATTTCGTTAATCAGCCACATAAGCACTAGCTATATACTTAATATCACCTTAATATGATTCAAATAAGAATAAGACTGTAAAAACGACGATCTTTTGAAAATATGTTAACTTTGTTATATACCGATAACTTAATATACGAAGGAAAATTGATAATAGTGTAGAGTAGTAAGTAAAATATTTGTTTATTAAATGCACTTAGAAATAAAATTGAACTAAAGCATGTCCAAAGTTGAAACACTGCAAAATAAGTTATAACATAACTCAATTAAAAACATTCAATACTAAAAAAAGCATGCAAACTTACCGAACGAACTTATCCTTTTTTTTTTTCCAACACACAGATCACTATTTCGCGTGCGGATAATTTGCACAGTCACACAACACAACAACTGTTACACTTAACCGTTTAACTCGATTTTTCTCGTAAAAAACTTGACTCCGACAGCGTGTTCGCTAAGTCGAAAGCTTGTCGAACGCGTGTACTCCCCACGAAAGCTGGGCCAATACTGAATAGTTGCCGGTTCGAACTTCGGAGGTGCCGCGCACTACCGGACTGAACCACAGAAATAATACTATGCAGAAGTAAGTAATATACAACGTACGACTATCATGTGGTTTAAAAAGTCTAAATAGTTCTTAAAATAAGTGGTTCTATGTATTACTTTGACAGGTCACTCACCTCACTTCAGTTGGCACAAAGTTATAGATCCACTCTGTATTTTATTTCATATTATGTACAAATACAGGCCGGAATAGATACACGCCTTTAGAAATACAGCATTATATCAGCGTTCTCTGTCGCACACTACCTTTAAGATATATTTTGTTAATTTATTTGTGAGTCAGACAATTTTGGCTTGACCATGTTAGCGAGCGAAGGTTCGTGTCAGTTTTAGTTTGGGAAAACTTATTCGGAAGATTATTTCTGGAAAATGATAAGCGATCGTTCTAAGGTTCCATTTCATTTTTTAGAAGAACAACTTTTGTAGCTTTGTTAAAAAATGTCCTTTTTTCATGGTCATAATAACTTAACGATTTCCTGTGCGTGTTTGCGTATATTTCTTTTAAACCGATTTTGACGATTTCTCTTTAGTTAAAAGAAATTACTTTGGATGTAATCCCATTTGAATTTGATAATATATACATATGGCTTCAACTGAAAATCAGCGTTGTGGTGCACCACCACAGCATGTGCTGAGTTGAAGCCTTATGGTACACAGTACTGTGCTTTCCTTTTTATATTTTCATTTTACTTGCTTTCTGTTGTTTTTATCCTGTACTGTGTAACCATTAAATGTTTTTTCTTTCTTTTCTTTCTTTCTTTCTATAAAACTTTGAGTAGCAATTAATATGCTATTCTTGAAAAATTGTAACAGTTCGAATCTGTGAGAATAGACTGCATCAATGTGAGCAAAATTTCTGTATATCAATTATTTCGTGTCTAAAGTTTGACTGACGGATCCATCTTTGTTGATGTTTATGGTAAAAATAACTATTAATCTATTTAATGTTTATTTTATCGATACGAACAACTGTAGGTGGTCACTGATGTATACAAACTGTACTTGTACTTGTATCAACCCATTACTGCCCACTGTTGGGCTCAGGTCTCCTCAGAAGAGGGATTAGGCATAGTCCACCACGCTTGCCTAATGCGGATTGGGGACTTCACATATCTTCAAAGGATTTTTAGAACTCTTTTCCGACATGCAGGTTTCTTCACGATGTTTTCCTTCACCGTTTTTAGCCAGTGGTGTTGTGAAAAAATTGCACATAAATCTTTTTCACATTTAGATTTAGAGGTACAAGCCGGTCGGATTTAAACCCGCGAGCTCCCGTTCGGAAGGACGCGCTTCGACCACTCTGCCACCACGACACTGCATTACTGTATTAGTATGGAAAGAATAGGTTTGTTTTAACCAACAGCAAAAAAGACGTTTCAGTATTCGACTTACAGGGCTATTACGGTGGTAGCTGTGGATCCTAGCTACACAAGAGTTACAGTGGTGGGAGTGAGAGGTGGGTAAATGCCCGAATACATAAACGGGTTCTACGTGTCATGTACCAGTGTACAACCAACAAATTGAAGAAAATCGTTTTTTGTAGTCTTAAAATTGCCTCCTGATTTTTCGAACGAAGTTCCTTATCGCGCGTTGTGAAAGGGGGCTAGACGGAAAAAATTCTTACGAAAAAGTTGTCACGACACTTTTTTTGTTTTAGATGATTATCACTAGATGGCGCTGTGATCAAAATCTTTTAAAACAATTCCCTATTTTGTTTTATATGATTAATGCTAGATGGCGCTGTGTTCCTTATCGAAAGGAAATAATTTTTATGAGATACGTTTTAATCGAAAGGAACTTCGTTCCATCCGAGTGTCGCTTGACACCTCTCAAGTTTTTTTTTATTGCCACGCAGGCCGACGAGCTAACGGCCCACCTGATCGTAAGCGGTTACCGTCGCTCATAGACCTCTGCATTGCCAGAAGACATTGCGGGGCCGCTACCTACGGCTTACCCTTAAGGACTCTCTTCAAGCCTCCGTTGGCCCGTCTGTTTACATGGCAATAACATAAAACCTCAGTTTACATGTTGGTCGGCACCGTCGGCAGTCACCATCGTTTGTTTTCTACCTGTATTGGACGTTGGTGAGCCAATATGGCAACGCGGCATAACGTTATTATTTCAATATGGTTGAGGTTCCTCTTTTGAATTTAGGTTAATATAAATCCTAATTTCCCTAAAAGTACATCTTCTATCTCATTTCCCGAAAAGTGATAAAAAATATATTTAATTGTAAAGCGGCTTCCAGTTAGATAAAAATCGTCTAGCGTAATGGAGCGTTTAGTACCATGATTGTGAAGCATGTTGAATTTAACTTTAACTAAAATAATGTACTATTGATAAAAAATGATTTTACAGAAAATTTAACGTATCTACTGTGTCTCGATAATTTTTTTTTTCATATTTCGTATATAATAGTAGAGCTTTGTGCGTAACGCGTCACGTCACCTTCGTAGGTCTTGATCGTGAATGAAAGATATTAAGACTTTCTTACTTAAAATTATTTTTGGTATTACACGACATCGACGCATGCTCAAGGGCACAGACTAGTTACATCTTTATGAAACGACCTATCGAAACTAAAGATATGCAGACACGTGCAAAAAAAAGTCAATTTGATTACTTTTGGGAAGACGGTCAAAAATACTGCCAATTCGAGGCAATCATATAATCTTACACAATTAATAAACGGGTGCTTACCACGATTTTTATTAAATGAGCGATCCCGATATTTTAGCACTGTTGCAAGTGCCATGATCACGGGATGATCATATAGAAAGAAAGAAAGAAATAAATGTTTATTCACCACGTACACACAGCGGATACTAGTTCGTAAATATTATCATTATTACCTTATTCTTGATTCATCAGTCAATGAACATTTTAGCCTCACATAAAGAAGAATAAAGAATAAAGATGTTGAGATTTGAGAGAAAACTTATACTAAATACACATAGGATTCAACTTACAGATGTGCCTGAACAAGTTACCAATGATCCTCACATTAGGCAAAGCCTGTATCGTGAGAACCACGCTAAATGAAGTGTTACATAGTGGAAGCTGGGCGCAGTTAATCACTAGCAGAGTGATAAAACTTAATACTAGTTACTATCCAAGGAAAAGAAAATGAAAGAAAAAAAATAAAATGGACACACTTTTTTGTTCGGGACGCTCCATAACCTCAAAGAAGTGCGGAGTTCGTTCACAAACACCGGCTTTTGAGACGAAATAAAACCTGATGGCCAATTTGAGATAACTTTTTCCAGGGTGCGAATTTTTACCTTTCCGAAGTTTAACTGCGTCGTTTTATTACATTCAATGTCTGTAACAGGCTATTCTTGATCTTAATTATATAAAAAATAAAAAACTTGAGAGGTGTCAAGGGACACCCGGATGGAACGAAGTTCCTTTCGATTAATTAGTGAGAGATTTGTAATATATTTTTTTTTTTTTCTTATAGAAGAGAGAGAGAGAGACGTTTTAAACTAACTAATTATTATAACTTAAATAAAATATTTTGATCACAGCGCCATTTAGCATTAATCATATAAAACAAAATAAGGAATTGTTTTAAAAGATTTTAATAACAGCGCCATCTAGCGATAATCATGTAAAACAGAAAAAGTGTCGTGATAACTTTTTCATAAGAATTTCCGTTCCCCCTTATCGAAGCCCCCTTTCGATAACGCGCGATAAGGAACTTCGTTCCAAAAACAGTTGGATCATCGGACAAAGCTGGATGGGATTAATCCATCACCTTGCATCAACAACAAAGTTGTTTCCTTCATTCGTTTGGGTGGACCGATTTTAATGATTCTGGTGTCACATGAAAGGTAATTGTCGTCATGGGGTTTCATTATTTTTTTTTTAAGATCGAACAAGTACTTTTGGATCTATGTTTAAAAATGTGTATATTTAACGGACAACAGACGGACACTTTCACGATTTGCTGTTCGTTTTTACGTGCATTACTTATAGTGTGATTTGTTAGAGAGGGTACATATTGCAGGAGGGTGATGAGGACTCTGACTCTAATCGGAATATTACAAAAAATAGGTAAAATTACATTTTTTTTTTAATCTAAATTCGACAAAACTACCTCAAACATAAACAATTTCGGCTTAAAGAGTGTTGACTAATGACCTCTAGTGATCTCGCGTACCCCACACCTCCGCCACACCCATCAGCTGTCGAAAAACCATCATTTTGCAAGAATTTTAGATATTTTTAAGTTGCGATTACTAAGGCATGAAGCCATGTTCTTTAGTAATGATATTTTTACTGGTCGTATATAACCATCAGCTACCATGACCTTCAATATGTACCCTCACTAAGAAATCACCCTGTATAATATGAACCAATTTCGCTGACTCTTTTTTACAAACACTTTGCACATTATCTCATATACATTTGAGAAAGACTGGTAGTTTTTGTGCTATGCTTGAGAAATGGAAGTCAATTTCATTTTTGTAATTAAAATATTATACCTCGCCAGGAACCTCAAACAAATTAAATGTCGCTTGATATTTTGTTATACGGATATTCTTTCTGTTATAAAAACAAAGTCCACCCGTCCGTTGTAGCATTAATTCCCGTGTTTCTGTTATCAGCAGCTGTGTCCCTAAATAGGAAAGGTCAGGACCTCAGGGAGACCTCAGCTAACCTAACTGAATAATCGGAAGATGAACTAGCTTGGGGCAGTTCACCCTGACACGTTGCGAAGCTTTAACTGATATTTTGATGTATTTTTGCGTGTCTCTTGAGAAGAAAAGTGTCGAGAAGAAAATTTGGTGTTTGTATTTGTTGGAACGAAGTTCCTTATCGCGCGTTGTGAAAGGGGGCTAGACGGAAAAAATTCTTACGAAAAGTTGTCACGACACTTTTTTGTTTTAGATGATTATCGCTAAATGGCGCTGTGACAAAATCTTTTAAAACACGTTCCTTATCGCGCGTTACGTAAGGAAATATTTTTTATAAGATATTTTTTGATAAAAAAGAACTTCGTTCTATTCGGGTGTCCCATGACACCTCTCAAGTTTTTTTATTTTATTGTAGTATTGATTTTATTTTATAGTTTGATAATTGTTTTGGAAAATATATAGCGTACTGTTGTGTAATTATGTTACGTGTATCTCTTGGATATAAGTCTTATGAGCAGTACGATTTTTAAATAAGCTATATTTAAAAAGTTAATATTTGATTTCTTGTATGTTTACATCGATTAAGCTACAAAAATTTGAATCAATTCGAGAAATTCTTCCTTTTTTTGGAAATCTACACTATACCCGGATTACATTAGCTATATTTTAAAAAAGTTAATATTTGATTTCTTGTATGTTTACATCGACTAAGCTACAAAAAATTTGAACCAATTCGAGAAATTCTTTCTTTTTTTGGAAATCTACACTATACCACGATTACATAAGATATATTTTTGCCCCGGTAGCCAAAAAGAAAGCTTAGATTTATACAATTTCAATACAGTTTCAAATTTACAGGTATGCACTGCTTATTTATTTCACATACTGCACGCCATTGCAAAACAGAAATATATTCTGAATTTAAAATCTCAGTTTCGACGTATCAAATTCGTCCAGAGATTCCAATACTACACATATACTGAAATACTACGGCAGTGCAGCTCCCAAGGGATTGTAGTAACTGTTCTTACGTAACTGTGGGAATTTGGGTCACCAGTCTTCTAGTTCTATCATCGTTTGGATATGAATAATATAGTATGAACGCAGGCACCAATTTTTGGGGGGGTAATTGAGGCAAGCTAAATGGTCCATAGTTCTCCTGATATACCCAAACTCAGGACGGCAGACCTGGCAACAGTGTACGTAGAGTTCATAGCTATAACTAAATCATAGTTATAGACATTGTCTCGTGCTTATGGTATGGTGGGGGTAACACGTCAGTAATACGAGAGCCACGTACGAGAGCAGACGTGTTAACATGCACATATGATAAGTTGTCGAGCCAGTGTAGTAGGTACATTATAGGAGTACATAACAGAGTAGTTTGAAGTTCTTCTGCTTTACTTTCAATTTAAAAGTCAAGAATTTTTCTTGCCATAAAACCTTCCTTGCACTTAATTTAAAAAAGAATTTGCCAAATTGGTCCAAATACTGTTGAGTTATGTGCCGGACATTTCGCGATTAATTTTATACTACAAAAAATTATTTATTTCACCATTGGTTCGGTTTTTAGCTGAATGTTATTCTGTGGCAGTAAACTTTACATGTTGACCTTAAGAATGCAGTCATCAAAAACACCTTTAGATACTATTTACCTATTTCATTAGCAAGATTATAATTTTGTTGAATTAATTGGATAATAAAAATGTATAGTTAAAGAACACAATGATATTGGTGAAGCTAATTTGGATTTAATAAGTGCTATAAAATTGTTTTACCTTTGTAAATCATGTTTTTTTCGTTCCTAATTGACAATATGTATCTGTGAATTATTTAGTTATTTGAAGATGAACATTATTTTTTAAGCTGATAGGTACACGAGAAAACTAAATGTGATTTTTACCCATACTGTACTGTACTATACCAACCCATTACTGCCCACTGTTGAGCTCACTGATCGTAAGTG
The DNA here is from genome assembly GCA_030269945.2 of Trilocha varians. Taxonomy (NCBI): domain Eukaryota; kingdom Metazoa; phylum Arthropoda; class Insecta; order Lepidoptera; family Bombycidae; genus Trilocha; species Trilocha varians. Next base: position 8,579,282 of record AP028273.1, on the reverse strand, counting down.
GTTACCGTTGCTCATGGACATTCACCGCATAGGTCCAATAAATTTAATAAAATGCCCGTGGGGTTTTTCTCAATTCTGGCGTAATGCATCTTTCAATGTTATTTTATTGTCTCCCGCTTTGCGAGAAGGGAAGTCGAAACTCATGTTATTCCTACTCCTTCTATCATCTTCTGATTAAATTCGTTGCGGGGTCCAAGACAAGTTAGCTTTCCCTCGGGTTTTCCTGGGTTTCACTTCTCAGAGTCATTACGATGGTCGCCGCTGTGGACCTGGCTACACAGGAGTTACAGTGGTGGGAGTGAGAGGTGGGCCAATACCCGAAAAATCGTCTTTAAAAATTACTTTCCACAATAAAGCTGTTTTTCCTTGAAAGTTTATTTCAGTCTCGTCTGTTACCCGACTGCTACCCTCGCATCTTTGTTTATCACCCCTAAACCGAGATTAGTACACGAAGAAATATTAAATTATTTCTCTCTGAGACCTAAAATATTGTTTGAATTAAAAATGTTGTTTCAGCTGGAAGTTGTTGGTTTAATAAAGATGTTTTTTTTTTTTATTTTTAGTGGACAGGGGTTTTTGTTCGAATGTTTTGTTAGTATATTAATGCATAACTTAATCTCAAAAAAATATATTATGATCTAACAAATAGTTCTTATGTTATTTTTAACCAATAGAAATAGATTATTTTTATTTTTGTAAAAATACGTCGTTTATTTTTAAAAAAGAATTCAATAAACGAACGTAGAGCTAGATATATTGTGCTATTAAAGTGCTTTTACTAAGTGTCGTTACGCAGTGGCGTGCATGCATATTTAAGTCAGGGTATGCAGAAATATAAATCTGAGTAATTTTCCACATATTTATGTCCTATAATCAATTTAATTTAACTTTTACGCTAAATGTGTGCCAATTATAGTAATGAAAAGTTTTTAAGCAAATTTGAAATTATAGAGTATGCAGTGCGTATTGCTTGTATGAACTGCACGCCGCTGTTGTTACGTGTGTTGACAGGTGCACTGGACTAAAAAAAAAAACAATTTTTCAAGTTCATAAAATATTCCTTTAAAGAGTCTCTTATTTTCGGGTTATTGTACGAGGTCGCGAGGTTAGTTGGGTCACGAGTCGGCCGTCACGACCCATTTACGACACACTTTCAAAACTATTTTTCTTCAAAACAATCCAAGTTTCGTCGACTTTATTAAGAGTTTGAAGGAAACTTAATTTTTATAAAAAAATAATACAGTTTTTAAACAAAATTAGTTAAGAATTTTAATTAGGTCTTGATTTGCAAGTTCTATATTGTTATATACGAGAAATTGATTTATTACATATATGTAAGTAGGCTTATGTAGGTATGTGTGTATTACGTATTCAAAGGCGTGATCCCCAGTATTATAGTATGTACCTAAATCCATCGTCTTCCATGTTTTATTTACTACGATCGTAACTTATTATGGTATGTATGGAATTTTGCAGGAAAAGTAAATCTATATAGCGATTTTACCGATTTTGGTGAAAGGAAAATTTAATTTATTTTTAACAAGAAATATTGCATTACTAAAGATAGCTAAAGCTTTCAAAGATTTTTGAAAACATTCGAACCCCGACCAGTAAACGAAACTTTTATGTATTTAATATTATTTAATATTTGTATATTGTAGTGTTATATAGTTCTAGTGTAAATGAAATGTCATTTAGTAAATATTCGGAGTCTCCTAGTGTTGGAGCATGTTTATTTAACATACAGCCTATTTAAATGTGTTAGGCATAATGGGTGTGTTGCCGTTGCCAAGAAAAAAAAGAACAAAAAGTGCCGCCAAAAATGAAAAATGTAAAATATGTAAATAAAATTATAATAATCGCAATCCGAATTTAATTACATATCAATATTGATAGTTTGAATCCGCAACACCTAGTAACCATCTATGGTACAGACATGACAGAAACTGATAAAACCTGTAATTTTATTTATAGCGGTGTCTATTAAATAGATATAATATAACAAACACATCAAACATACAAACAGAAAGATAAACAATCAACAAAGAATAGCAAATAACAATTGCATTTATAGCTAAACGCAACAGGGAGTGAATTGACACAATCTTCTTTAAACAAAGATATTGGTGCAATCAAGCAAATTGAAAGGAGCTCAATAAAAAAGCGATGATCTCACTTATTAATCAAAGGAGTGGCGAAGACAAAGAGAATTGAACTTTGAGAATTATCTCGAGTTGAAATACTTTATTCTTCAAAAATTAAAGATCGTACTTTTTTTGGTTAAAACTTAATTAGATTCTTTAACGACGAACGTAAGAACTAGTTGAGCAAATAAATGAATATGGAAGTTATAATATCTAATCTCAAATCTAAATTTTATATCGGTTTGGGTACGCTTCAAAAACTTAAAAAGTTCTGCAACGATGAAGCTGAAATTTTAGAATGATATATAATTAAACAAGAATTGTTTTTATCTGATTTTTGCATTACTGCTAAAAAACTTTGTAGGTACCTACGCATTGGCCGGCATTAAAACTATGTAAAACATCGCTTAACAGTTGGCCTTCCAGTTATCATTTACGTGCATTGGAAGTTGGCGAACCAATAGGTATGTAAACGTTAAATATCGTATTATGTCTTAGTTCGCCACACATTACTTACACTATTACTAAACGGGTTCTTACCACGATTATTTTTAAGTGAGCGGTCCCAATATTTAAGCACTGTTTCAAGTGCCATGGTAAGAACCCGTTTAGTAATAGGGTAAGTGATGTAGATAACCGCGAGTGTGTAAAGAAATTCACCACACATACTTTTCTTTTATATCACCACACAAGACAATACTACAATTGTAGATAAAAAAAAATATGTAAAGGCCTTTTTTTCCGGAAATACTATACACAGACAAAAAAAGGCGATATAAAGTACCAGTTAATACAAGGAGTGGTTTCTAAGGTCCGTCTTGGGACCACGTATTGGTAATGTCAGATTTGGGAGCAATAAAGTGAAGAAATGATACTGCGCCGAGCATCCGGTTTATTCTCCGGGATATAACTCAGATAGTAATGTGGATAGACCGAGAAATGTGAAAACGACTTCTATTTTAGTGTTTTTTTAGTATTTTCTATCAAGCCTTAAAGCCTTCACACTAGGCCTTTTTTTAGATGGAAAATAACATGAGAGGTGTCAAGGGACACCCGGATGGAACGAAGTTCCTTGCGATTAAAAGATATCTTATAATTTTTTTTTCTAATTTTTTTTACGCGCGATAAGGAACGTGTTTCAAAAGATTTTGATCACAGCGCCATCTGGCGATAATCATCTAAAACAAATAAGGAACGTGTTTTAAAGGATTTTGATCACAGCGCCATCTAGCGATAATCATGTAAAACAAAAAAAGTGTCGTGACAACTTTTCGTAAGAATTTTTTCCGTCTAGCCCCCTTTTTACAACGCGCGATAAGGAACTTCGTTCCAATAATAGCCAGATTTGTGTGAGTAGAACCTCTAACTGCTCACACTCAGCATCCGAACCCCGGTTGGGACCAGAACCCAGCATGGGGTTAAGCGGGACGGCATGACGCGTTACGCACTGCGGTACTCTTTCCTATCGCGCTATGCGAGTATTTTAGTCCAGTAGCGAATAATTTAGTAGCTAAATATGTATGGGCACCAAAAATTTAGTCGAGTTAATTAATTAATTAATAGTCAAGAGTCGATCCATTTTATTCTATTTCTTAAGTAATAATTAAAAAGTATTAATCATTAAGCTAAGGTCACGTAGTTTTCGGTATTCTCAATGATAAAAGAACGATACCGCACATTGCAAAAACAAGCATATTATGTGCAACTTCGTCTGAGATAAAATTATCTTTTGTTTTTTTGTACCAACCCATTGCTACCCACTGCTGGGCTCAGGTCTCCTCCGAAGAGGGGTTAGGCATAGTCCACCACGCTTGCCCAGTGCGGATTGGGGACTTCACATATCTTCAAAGGATTTTTATCCTCCGATATGCAGGTTTCCTCACGATGTTTTCCTTCACCGTTTATAGCCAGTGGTGTTGTGAAAAATTGCACATAAATCTTTTTCACATTTAGATTTAGAGGTACAAGCCGGCCGGATTTGAACCCGCGACCTCCCGTACGGAAGGAAACACTTCGACCACTCGGCCACCACGACTTTTTTTATAACAATATCTCGAAATTGTCCTTAGTCAAAAAGCCGTCTAACTTCTGATAAAATGAAGTAAATACTTATGTATATTTTAAGTCTAACCTCGCTCGTAAAAGGACAAGTCATAGCACATATATTATGTAAGGCCTGTAGGTGTTTTCTGAGCGCTATGACATGACCCTCTTCAAAATGTTTGAATAGAGCGAGTGGTACTTTATCCTGCCAATAGCGGTGAGTGACAGTTATATTTACTTTTATACGCTCACTAGAATGCTTTTAATTCCTACTAATTACCATAAAATATTCTAGAACCCTGGACCTCTTCTCTGGTGGAATTGGAGGTTTCAGACGGAGTGTTATGTCTGATATTCGACAATGACAATTTTTAATTTATAATCACAATTTTACTTTTTTTTAATATCTCAGTCTGTTTGTTCTTTTTTTTTTAAATTGCTATTTGCTGTTTTTAAATATATTTTATTTTGTTTTACTTTTTAACTTTTATATCATATTATTTTTTACTTTTTAATTGTATTTATATTGTATTTAATTTGTAATTTGCATGTTTGTTTTTTTTTTATTGTATGGTCTTTGACCGCTAATTTAAAATAGGCATGCAGTCGGCATCTATAATTGTGTTAGCATTAAGTCTGTACTGAAAGTGTCTTAATATACCTGTATTGCATGTTTGGATGTATAACATGTTGGTGCCCTTTATAAATAAATAAATAAATAGAATAGCTGACCCGCGTAATTTCGTCTGTGTCACAAAGGGAAAGAATATATCCTATAGCCTTCGATAAATGAACTTTCCAAAACTTATAAAATCGGTGCAGTAGTTTCGGAGCCTACTCGGGACAAATTCTTATTCTTTATTCTACAAGTCGGCCGTCACCGTCATTTGTTTGACATGTGTTGGACGTTGGCAAACTAAAATGTAAACATTTATACAGGGTGATTTTTTAGAGAGGGTACATATTGCAGGAGGGTGATGAGTACTCTGTTCTAATACGGAATATTACAAAAAATAAGTAAAATTACAAAAAAAATATATATTTTTTTTTTAAATCTAATTTCGACAAATCTATCTCAAACATAAACAATTTCGGCTAAAAAAGTGTTGACTAATGACATCTAGGGATCTCGCGCATCCCGCACCTCCGCCACACCCATCAACTGTCGAAAAACCATCATTTTGCAAGAATTTTAGATATTTTTAAGTTGCGATTACTAAGGCATTATCCCATATTCTTTGGTAAAAGTATTTTTACTGGTCGTATATAACCATCAGCTACCATGACCTTCAATATGTACCCTCACTAGGAAATCACCCTGTATACACACATACTATACGTAGTGATGCTATATATTATTATGTTACATCAGTAGACTTAGTTTGCATCTCATTGAAAAAATTTGAATATTTACAATCATTGTAGAATATCAAATATCTCATAAATAGTTCAAAAATGTATATTTGTTAACAATAAGCGCTAACAACCAAAATTACAAATTAAATATTTATAAATTGTCATGTTTGTTACAATAAAAATTTCTATCAAAATATCTCGTAGAAACAGGTTGTTATTATGTAAAGTTTGTGTACTGATTACATAATAATAGAGCGTATGTGTTTTTATACAAACTCGAAATTATAGTATAGAATAAATACGTAGAATAAAACTTAGAGTGAATTTTAAATAACGGTACATATTGGTGAAGTCGTGGTGGCCGAGTGGTCGAAGCGCTTCCTTCCGAACGGGAGGTCGCGGGTTATAATCCGGCCGGCTTGTACCTCTAAATCTAAATGTGAAAAAAGATTTATGTGCAATTTTTCACAACACCACTAGCTAAAAACGGTGAAGGAAAACATGGTGAGGAAACCAGCATGTCGGAAAAGGGTTCCAAAAATCCTTTGAAGATATGTGAAGTCCCCAATCCGCACTGGGCAACCGTGGTGGACTAAGCCTAATCCCTCTTCTGACCTGAGCCCAACAGTGGGCAGTAATGGGTTGGTACAGATACATATTGGTAGTCATGATATTTGATGGTCATATACCAGTAACTAACGCCAAAGTCAAAGCCACTTAAAGATATCCAAAAATCCGAACAAACGGTAGACGCTTAACATTTGATATTTCTGGCAAAGGTAACGAGGTTTACAATGGTTTGATGCTTTGACTTATTTTTTTTAAATGATACCTAATTTAAATTTGTATAAAAAACTTGCGACTCACAAACTTCAATGCCAGAGAAAAACATTTCAATATATTTAATTAACTGAGATTTTTTCTAAAAACTTCATTGGCCCTTTTTTTACGAGAGATAAGTAAGTGTCTGTACCCTTTCAAACTTTGGAGTAATTAAATCGTTTTAAGATAATTGTTTTCAAATAAGTATTTTGTTTTAACGGACGGCAAAGGAACGAGTAAGAAGGTAGACAGATTTGTCTGGTCTAAAATGACCTATCCGCAGTTCCTCAGTCTTCCCGTGATCATGGCGCTTGAAACAGTGCTGAAATATCGGGATCGCTCAATTAAAAATAATCGTGGTAAGAACCCGTTTAGTAATAATGTAAGTAATATTGATGAAGTTTGTGAGTTTTGATAAAATCCTAATAAATAAACTTAATAGAGAAGGAAATCATTTGACTATCTAGTATATATTTGAAGTTTTTTTTTATCTTTTAAAAATAGTGGTCATCGATTTTTAATTGGAGCCTACAATTATATCCACATTTGTCTCTTATTAACCAAACAACTTTATGATTTACTTCAAAATAAAACCTATTTGGAACAACAGTTGTATAATTTCGAAGTTTTCCCACTATATTTTATGATACACAATCATTTTAGTACATTTTTATAACTTTCTCATATGTGGTGTATTTACGACACTTGCTCATTAAGTGTACTTTGATTTTATACTTCATTAATTCTTTGAAGTATTAAGTAAATATTTTGATGTTTTAAATTGTATTTGTACAAAAATTAGACACTTATAAATATGAGAATTCGTTAGATCTCACACTTATGCTTATTATACAGGCTTATGTGTAATGCCATAAATATGTCACGCTTCTTCATCTGCGTCACGAATAAGTCCAAATGTCGCAATGACTAAGATTGTGCCTGTTAATTTTTTCGTGATTAAATCAGAAATGAGGAGATCCGCAGAAGGACTAAAGTAACCGACATTGCCCAAAGAATTGCAACTTTGAAGCGGTAATGGGCAGGACACATTGTGCGAAGAACAGATGGCCGATGGGGCCGAAAAGTTCTGGAGTGGCGGCCACGAACCGGTAAGCGCAACGTTGGTAGACCCCCCACAAGATGGACCGACGATGTCGTCAAGATCGCGGGAGGTCACTGGATGCAGATGGCACAGGACCGGTCGATGTGGCGAGGTTTGGGGGAGGCCTATGTCCAGCACGTGGACGTCTATAGGCTGCTGATGATGATGATGATGTTCATTTTCTCACCATTTAAACCTTCCCTGGTTACAACAATATTTAAGACTAAAACTCAGCCAAATCGGTTACGCAAAATCCCACCCTTAACAGAGAGAAAATGGGTTTAAAATTTTGTATGAAAATCCATCATCCTAAAATATCACGATCATCTAGAAACCAATCATGTAAAAACCCAAGAATATCAGAATAACCAGTGTTTAACTTTAGCTAGTTAAATTTTACCAATTGTTAATGCCTATGTTTCAACACTCATCATTATCAGCCTGTAGACGTCCACTGCTGGACATAGGCCTCCCCCAAGGATTTCCAATGCGACCGGTTGGTAGCGGCCTGCATCCAGCGTGTTCCTGCGATCTTAACAAGATCATCCGTCCACCTTGCAGCTGGTCGTCCCTCACTGCGCTTGCCTTGACGCGGGCGCCACTCCAGAACCTTCGTGCTCCAACGGCCATCGGTTCTACGTGCTACACTCAACACATTCCAACACTCAAATAATAAAATCTAATACAGATAAAAACACCTTAGTATCAGATATTTGGAGTCTCTCTGAATGGAAAAACTCGACACCCTTTAAGTTTGTACAATACGTTTATTTTAAAAGATACTTCCAGAATGTTCGGGTTTCGTGCATATTTTGTCCACGTCCGGAGCCTGGAGGGATAAGGGTTTACCAAAGATATTTTCTTTTGCCTTTTATACATTTTCTACTAATTTTGACTTGTTCATTTTATTATTATTGCTGCGTAGGCGATATCAGGATGCCACGAAATATATTTTATGTATTAAAAGGTTTTTTTAAGTAGTTACACAACAATTGACATATTAGACAACGTTTTATTCGATTGTGTGGTTACCGTCGCTCACAGTCCTCAGCAATGTCGGAGGACACTGTGGGAAAACTACCTACGACCTATTCTTAAGAACTCCTCAAGCCTCGTTTGAAGGTCAGAAGAGAAGTCACCTAAACTAAAATTATGAAGAAACAAACATAAAAGAGATGAATTGAGTACCTCCTATTTGGAAGTTGGTCAAAAACTATCGTGACAGGATACGTTCCATTGCGAGTGTTTGTGCTCCTTGAGATAAATAATCAAAATCTATTAAACACCACAGAGAGACACATGTTATAAATTTCTTTAAACACTCGCGGTTATCTAGACTGAAGAACTGCGGGTAGGACATTTAAGAGCAGACAAATCTGTCTACCCTCTTTCTCGTTCGTTTGCCGGTACCACTGGAACTCGAACTCACATTTCGACATACCACTCTAATATCGGGACCTCTCAGTTAAAAATAATCGTGGTAAGAACCCGTTTAGTAATAGTGTGAGAGACACATGTTACTTCACTCCGTCAATTCAAGAAAGTTGTTCAAGCTCTAAAACGCTCTAACACCAATATTGTGATATTAACATGTTCTCTGGCGTTTAAGAAAGGCCTACTTCCGAACTCGAATAAGCTTCATGTACAATAATGTTGGTACAGTATATATTAACTGCCTTTGTTCGGAATAATAACAAGAGGCTTGCTAATTTCAAGTAACGAGTTGCTCAAATTATGAGTTTTTTGTTTTTGTTTCTTATTAAATTTTAACAGGAGTGTAATGAGTTTGGAACTTTATATTTGGATGTTTTTGAAGATCCGAGGTTATTGGTTTATGCTGTGGGCTATTTATAAATTAAATTAAGAGTTAAATACACTTCTTCTAACTGTATGATTATTGTGGTCGGTATCATTTGTTGAAAAAAATACAATTGGTGGATCTCAAATATTGTAGGTATAGCCAGCAGTTGCGAAGGGTCAATTTACTAATGAGAGAAGCCGATTTATGATACTCCTACAAGAACAGGTATATTTAATACTTTCATGCATTTTCAACGGGTTCTTACCACGATATTTAATTAATTGAGTTGTCTCGATATTTCAACGTTGTTGCAAACGTCATGATCCCGAGAAGACTGGATACTGCGGGTCGATTTAAGAGCAAACAAATCTGTCTACCCTCTTTCTCTTTCTTTAAATATCGTGGTAAGAAAGAAAATGCATGAAAGTATTATAGAAAACCACGACTGTCTGAACAGGTATATTTAGTTTTCTTTTGGTTATCATGAGTTACGTGGTGATATCTCTTGATGGTTTTTGAATATCGAAGGTAAGCCGTTATGAATGGCGTTGTATAGATCCTTCGCCACTGATAGTCAGATGTTTGGTAAAGAGGTTATTTTATATATTAGAATATCTCTGTTTTTCCACAGTACTATAACATGACATTAAATGTGGTAACGAAAAGTCCTGTATGCCTTGATGGGTAGCCCTGGATTGAAGAGGTTCATGACACAGTAACCACTTACCATTATGCCGTACGTTCGTTTATCTATACTAATATTATAAAGAGGAAAGGTTTGATTGTATGTTTGTTTGTCTCGATTTGGTTCCGAAACTACTGATCCGATTTCAACAATTCTTTCAGTTTTGTTAATTCATTTATCGAGGAAGACTATTGGATATATTGTTTCCCTTTGTGACACAGACGAAATTGCGCAGTTTAGCTAGTCTGTATATAAAAAACTAAAGATACCGTTTCACTTTCTCACGGACTCGCAATAACTTACAAAAACAATTTCTACTTAATTTAAGTGAAACAAAGGGCGTCGATAATTCGTTAGGCGTCAGCTCTGTCAGCCATTACTAAAAAAAGTTAATGAAAAAGTAAAACTGTTCACTTCCTCTGCGGACCGGTTTGGATGTTCATTATCGATTTATAACAGGAAGCTTGGATTATGTAATATTTGATTTGTAGTTATTACATTAGAGAATTTAATATGGTACGTACTATGGATGTTTTTGTTTTCTTTACTATGTTTATAACAAATGCGAATATTAGTTACATCTGTAGGCGCGTATGAAAAATGACATTGACAAGAGTGACAGTTGTTATGTTCACTCTAGCGAAGCGTCGAGTCTGTGGAAGCGGGGCGTCCATCTTTTATACGGACTTGTGAGAGAGCGGTCGCCGGCGCACCACTCAGTCGACGAATCGCTATCTGTCGCCTCAATCTTTAATTATTTTAAACTGATTAACGTTAATTAGAATATTGTTTGTAAAAGATTATTCAACTGTAAAGTTATTTCGAGAAGTAAATGGTTTAAGTTTTGAAGGCCATCCGTTTCATTCAAATCATCTTTATTGGACTACCCACGCCATAAGCAAACAATGAATTCTGATAAAAGCGCCCTCGATAGCGCTTTCATCAGAAGTGGGATCGAATCTCGGGCCTTGCCGACGTGCTATATAAACGACCAAGATGGATTACCGTGGATTAAGATGGATTAACGCGGATTAAGGTGGATTAACGCGGATTGAAGAATTCAGTGTGCAAAGAAGCGCATACAGAGCAATTTAAAGGAGTTCAAGGCACAGTTTGGACGTGGTTCTACCTGGTGTCTAAAAACTAAGCATCTAATCATGTTTTCAGATAAGCTATTTCAAAATGACAGACTACATTTGCAACAGTGAATGGAAAGACAGGTTATTATGGTGATATCTGTGGAGCTGGTAATCAGACATGGGCAAACCTGAATTAATTGAATATTGCAAACGGTGAACGTAATCACGGAAGTTATCAATATGATATCAGTAGAATTGGAAGTGGCCGTTAGACATGGCTAAAGGTAAAAAGGTATTGGGTGGTTCGAAAAAGACACTCGAGGACGCGTGTCTCGCAGGAAGGCCGAGGCATAGCCGCTCAGAAGCAGTTAATACCTAAATCAGAGAAAGAAAAGAGGAAATAAAGAAAAAGAAAGAGAAAGAAAAAAAAAACCGCTTTTGCAACTTTTACTAAAATGTTTTTGTTTTTTTGCAGCGCAGTCACGTTGTATCAGCTGAAGTACAAAAATGAAGCAAAGCATTCGGATGTAAGAACTGCCGCAAATCTGTTAAGCAGTATGGAAACAATGGTCAGCCTGGGCGTGTGGCGACTGTATGTCCAGACGAGAAAAGTGGCAATGTAGTGGCAGTCAAGGAGGTCCATCAGTGTGAGCACCACCCCTCCAGGAGCATCTTGGTGCCATATTTTGGTGAGCGAGTTCCTTTTATTTGATAGTGGCTCTTGTTACATTGGTTATTGTGAGCTTTTGAAAGTGCCCGAATGAAGGGACAGTGTCATCCGGGCCACACCCATTGGGGTTGGTTGAAAGGATACACTCGTCCGGTCCAGAAGTGTAGTTCATTTTAGAGTTTATCCTGGTCGAAGGGACAGTGTCGTCCGGGCCACACCCATTGGGGTTGGTTGAAGGGACACACTCGTCCGGTCCAGAAGTGTAGTTTATCCTGGTCGAAGGGACAGTGTCGTCCGGGCCACACCCATTGGGGTTGGTTGAAGGGACACACTCGTCCGGTCCAGATGTGGTAGTTTATCCTGGTCGAAGGGACAGTGTCGTCCGGGCCACACCCATTGGGGTTGGTTGAAGGGATGCACTCGTCCGGTCCAGATGTGGTGTTCATTTTACAGTTTATCCTGGTCGAAGGGACAGTGTCGTCCGGGCCACGCCTATTGAGGGTGGTTGAAGGGATGCACTCGTCCGGTCCAGATGTGGTGTTCATTTTACGGTTTAGCCTGGTCGAAGGGACAGTGTCGTCCGGGCCACGCCTATTGAGGGTGGTTGAAGGGATGCACTCGTCCGGTCCAGATGTGGTGTTCATTTTACGGTATAGCCTGGTCGAAGGAACATTGTCATCCGGGCCAGAATATTGCTGGTTGAAGGGATACACATGTTCGGTTTAATGTCTTAACGTGGTTTACTTTGTGTTTGATGCTACAACTGAAAATCCATTTAAAGTCCTGAATGTAGTCAGGATGGGCGAGCGGATGTCTTGGTGATTAGACATTGTTGGTTTCAGGAGTACAATAACGCCCGAGGACGGTCGTATGTCAGTCTGGCCGTGTAGGCGCGTATGAAAAATGACATTGACAAGAGTGACAGTTGTTATGTTCACTCTAGCGAAGCGTCGAGTCTGTGGAAGCGGGGCGTCCATCTTTTATACGGACTTGTGAGAGAGCGGTCGCCGGCGCACCACTCAGTCGACGAATCGCTATCTGTCGCCTCAATCTTTAATTATTTTAAACTGATTAACGTTAATTAGAATATTGTTTGTAAAAGATTATTCAACTGTAAAGTTATTTCGAGAAGTAAATGGTTTAAGTTTTGAAGGCCATCCGTTTCATTCAAATCATCTTTATTGGACTACCCACGCCATAAGCAAACAATGAATTCTGATAAAAGCGCCCTCGATAGCGCTTTCACATCCATATTGACGACTAAAAATATGTGTGTGTTTTTGTATTTGTTATTGTATATTTTTTATATAATTTGAATTTTTTATGATAATTTTAATTTCCAATTTTTATATTTAATGTACAGTTTTTAATATAATTGTCATAAAATGTTGTTATGCACGCTGATTGTGCCTGTAATTTGAGTGACATTTACTATGTTTTTAACTCATGATTATAATTATTTAAGTACTATGTTTGATTTGATGTTTACTCTGTTGGTGCAACTTTTTCTAAAAAAAAAAAAATTAATAAATTAATAAAACGTAATGCGAATTTTATAGATTTTGCGTGAACTTAGACGTAATATAACGGAGCCAAAATAAAGGCCTCTTTTTGCCCTTTCAAATGAACTCACAAGTAATGGGTCTGCTTTTCACGCGATTTCTCCAATCCGCACTAGGCAAGCGTGGTGGACTATGCCTAATCCCTCTTCTGAGAAGATCTGAGTTCGTTATTTATTTTGTTATATAAGTTACAACCTTGATAAAAAACTTTCAAAACACCATTATAATAATAGAGAGGTCTATAATGAAACCATACAGCAATTATTGTTATATATTGAAATTTACGCTGCATTTGCGAACTAAGAGCAAACTCATTAATACTGAGTCTCCTAGTTTCCCGATGTTTATAAAATATTAATGCACTTTGCTTGCATGACCGTAGTTTGAGAATAGTGTATTTTGTGCTAAAATCTTGCATGGTTTCTCTTTGCTTTGTTTGTAGTAGTTTGCACTTTTATTATTTATGATAGATACTTTTAGTTTATTTTTAACTTGTTAAAGGTCATTCGTTTTACTAACTTCGAAATATAGAAGGTATTTCTTGGATGTATTTTTAAGCAGTTTTTGAATTAACATTATAAGATAACATTATGTTATTGGTCTAGCTATGTAATTTTTTTTCTGGAAAAAAGACTTTTACGAAAGGTGATTTTTCTCCATGTTGTTTAAACTTTTTATGATATTAGGTACATAGGTAAATATCTGAGGGTTTAGCCAGAGGTTAACATAGTTACATATCTCTGGAACTATCAGTTAAACAAATCGCATCAAAATAACTGAGCCGACAACCTTTTCCAACCATGTTAATTATGTTTATGTAGCGATTAAGTTTAATTGTAATCATGTGTATTGCTTGGAATAAATGTTTTTATTATTAGTTATTGTATCTTCAATACTCGCTCGTGGAACACGAGGTTTTAATACTATTTGCGGGCTTGTGGCCAAACAAATAGTATGATGCATGATAATGAGAGAAAAGGTGGAGAAACTATTGACTGATTGATAAAAAATTTCGAACTATTATTATTAAAATGCACAATTTAGTTTTACAGACCTAAGCAAACATAAGAACAGACAAACACAAAGAAGCGACTTACACTTTTTATGTACTAATACTAACCGTAGGCTCGTTTATCTATCACGCAATAAAAAAAAAACTAACATTATTCTAACTTTAGTAATAATTTATCGTTATCCAAAAATATAAAAGTCAGTTGTTATATATTTTTCGTATAAACACTACCTACTCATGTTTATCGCACCGTGTTTGTTTAAATATTGAAAACTATGCAAGCTAGGCATAAAAAATGTCTTATGAAAATTGTAGTATTATCTACGAGAGGTACAACTATTGAACGTGCAAGAAAACTTGATGTAAAGCCATGTGAACATACACTGCGACAAACAAAGAAAATGTCGGAAACCGTTTTTTTGCAAATATTCAATATAAATAATCTTTATATCCTGAAAAAAATAAAAAAAAATAATTATTTTCTGAGACAGAACCTACTAAATTGATATACCTGAGTTCTAACAAAGTTACATTCAAATGGCTCTCCTGTAAAATTGCAGAAAATAACAGATTATGATAAGAACTAATGATAATTGTGATGTTATGATAAAAAAAACTTGAGAGGTGTCATGGGACAACCGAATAGAACGAAGTTCCTTTCGATTAAAAGATAAGGAACGTGTTTTAAAAGATTTTGATCACAGCGCCATCTAGCGATAATCATCTAAAACAAAATAAGGAACGTGTTTTAAAAGATTTTGATCACAGCGCCATCTAGCAATAATCATCTAAAACAAAAAAAGTGTCGTGACAACTTTTCGTAAGAATTTTTTCCGTCTAGCCCCCTTTCACAACGCGCGATAAGGAACTTCGTTCCAATAAATATTACGTGTTTTTTCAGATAACGATGACTATTTATTGAATCTTGGGTCTCAGTGAGTTTAGGCCGAAGGAATATCTCCGATCGGACGAGATAGTGTATGCTAGATCAGGCCGAAATCCACTGTAGTAGATTTTAGATTTTGTATTTATGTCGCCAAACGTTGCAAACATCGATAGCACGATTCAGGATCTGGCACTTATTTTCATTAAATACAATAATTAACGAATTTATTTGTTTTACGTGAAAATGTGCCGTTTGTCTTCATACGTCGACACATACCGTGGCAACGCGTAATACATGTAATACATACAATTCTTACGGTATTTTGGATCGAAGTTCCTTATCGCGCGTTATCGAAAGGGGACTAGACGGAAATTCTTATGAAGAAGTTGTCACGACACTTTTTTTGTTTTAGATGACTATCGCTAGATGGCGCTGTGATTAAAATCTTTTAAAACAATTCCTTATTTTGTTTTATTTGATTAATGCTAGATGGCGCTGTGATCAAAATATTTTAAAACGTTATATTAAAAAACTCGTCTCTCTCTCTCTCTCTCTTTTATAGAAATATTTATAGTTATTTTATAGAAATATTAATATTTATAGTTTTTTATAGTGTTCATGCAGACGACGTCGTGTGCAGCAGCTAGTTAATATATAATACTGTGAAACTTCGACAAGCCCTTAAAATATCCATTAATGTATTAAACAACTTTATAACATACCCTCTAGTCACGTAAAACATAATTTTGACGATCACATGTTTTCATTACGTTCCTTTGTACGCGGCCAATTAAATAATTCATACGGTTGTGACGCTCTGTCAACATAGGCCGGTCCCTCGCTGAAAATTGGGATATGTAAGAGTACATCAAAATAATTTACGACTGATAATTAACGTTGAATATGAATTTAAATTTACGGTACAGTAGGTTTTGAGTAGGATATTTGAGTTGTTTTAGGAATATATCATGTTGACAATAGTAATTATGCCGTTGCTACAAGCTAAGATCTTGGATCTTATATAACAGTAGCGTAACAGCTAATACAAAAAAAAACTTGAAAGGTGTCAAGGGACACCCGGATGGACCGAAGTTCCTTTCGATTAATTAGTGAGGGAATTGTAATAAAATTTTATTTTTTTAAGTAAGAGACAGACGTTTTAAACTAACTAATTATTTATTATATAACTAAATATTATTATAACTTAAATAAAATATTTTGATTACAGCGCCATCTAGCATTAATCATATAAAACAAAATAAGGAATTGTTTTAAAAGATTTTATTTACAGCGCCATCTAGCGACAATCATCTAAAACAAAAAAAGTGTCGTGACAACTTTTTCATAAGAATTTCCGTCTAGCCTCCTTTGGATAACGCGTGATAAGGAACTTCGTTCCAAAAAAACGAGCGCAAATACGACGTTCTATCTTTTTTAGTACCTGACATCCTGTGGTCACCTTCCGAATCCATCATTAGATGAGCTCCATCCTACCATATTATTGCAATGTCACACAATAGACTTATAAATTAAAACTATTTAATTTGCCACCATTGTATGAAGAACTGTCTAAACAAACTCCACTACTATTTACGGCAGTACCTCTAAAAAACTGTACTTTCATTTAATTCTTTACTGTACAAAAATTATCCCAAAAAAGTCGTGGGTCATCTCTCAAGTCTTTACAATATCAAGGCTTCACGTCGCATCCTTGCCGTCGTCAAACCGCCACAAGAATATGAAACAATGTTTAAAATTCAGCCTGGATACCGTTTTTCCATTTTTAATGCGGATCCCCACTTACGGGACCCAACCCTTTGTAATGTTCTGTTTTCTTTGACTTTAGAGGCCTAATTTTGCATTTCTTCGGTTATCTGGCTATTATATTTGGGTCAAGGTTTTGATATTTTCTGTCTCAGAATACAAATATTGAAATCAGCCATTTTATGAACTTACCTCTGTGTATATCTCATCATTCATGATCATTATCAGCCTGTAGACGTCCACTGCTGGACATAGGCCTCCCCCAAAGTTTTCCAATGCGACCGGTTGGTAGCGGCCTGCATCCAGCGTGTTCCTGCGATCTTAACAAGATCATCCGTCCACCTTGCAGCTTGCCTTGACGTGGGCGCCAGTCCAGAACCTTCGTGCTCCAACGGGCATCGGTTCTACGTGCTATGTGGCCCGCCCACTGCCACTTCAACTTGCTTATTCTCTGGGTTATGTCAGTTACTTGGGTTCTTCGAATATCCTCGTTTCGTGGGTATATCTAGTAGCTATAAAAGCTAATATTCTTGCTAAATAGACCGCGCAATTTCGTCTGCGTCACAAAGTGTGGTTTCAATCTCTATCGCTAATCTAAACTAAGCTATTTATTATGTCTATTGCAATTGACAAAAACTGCAAAACTGCTGCTCAATTCACAACTTTATCTCCTAATTCATAAAACATAAACTTCTAAGATGAAAATTTCGTGCATTACTCTGAACGGGACATGAACTTCACACATGGTTCTTCTAACATAATAATTGTTTTACAGAAGTAAAGTTTTATACAAATCATTTTGAACTGACACTGCATCTTTCAACGACACGAAATACTACGAGTAAGGCGTTTAAAAAGACTGACGAGTGAATGACGATACTTTCTAGGACATTTTGTGTCAAATTTAGTGACTAACTTCAAGTGTCAATCTTTACGGATGAGCAATGAAAATTTATAACCATAAACTTATTCAGACACTCGCGGTTTTAAACACAACAGTCACTCGCGGGTTCATACTCAGAGAGTCTTGTAGATACAGTGAGTGTGGTGTGTCGAGAAGTGAGTTCGAGTTCCAGTGGTACGACCCAAAAGCGAACGTGAAAGAGGGTAGACAGATTTGTTTGCTCTTAAATCGACCCACAGTATCCAGTCTTCTTGTGATCATGACGTTTGCAACAACAACGAAATATCGAGACAACTCAATTAATTAAATATCGTGGTAAGAACCCGTTGAAAATGCATGAAAATATTTATAACCATCTTGAACGGAGTGACAAAGCAATATATCTAATAGCATGTAATGGCAAACGTAATACAGAAAAATACCCATCAAAGAGTTTCGAATACTGTGACAGAGATAGCAACATATTTTAGAAATACCTCTAAATCTATTTCTCACTCACTTTTCTAGAACATATCATCAGCCTATAGACGTCCACTGCTGGACATAGGCCTCCCCCAAACTTCGCCACATCGACCGGTCCTGTGCCATCTGCATCCAGTGACCTCCCGCAATCTTGACCAGATCGTCGGTCCATCTTGTGGGGGTTCTACCAACATTGCGCCTACCGGTTCCTGGCCGCCACTCGGCCCCACCGGCGATCCGTTCTTCGCACAATGTGTCCTGCCCATTGCCACTTCAAAGATGCAATTCTTCGGGCTATGTCGGTTACTTTAGTCCTTCTGCGGATCTCCTCATTTCTGATTTGATCACGCAGAGAAACACCCAGCATAGCCCTTTCCATTGCTCTTTGAGTGACTCTGAGTCGTCTAATAAGACCCATCGTGAGCGGCCTAGAACATATCCGAGCAGTAAATTTTATTTCTGTATACGATTTGTTTTTGTGCCGCAGTTTTACTACATAACTTAGAACTCGTACGCGGCAAATAATAAACTTTCCTCCACTGAGTTGTTGGTAGAATAAGTATTAGTTTTGGCGAAAACTTGGAATAAGGAACCGTCTAGAATTTTAAGGTTTATTTAGCGAGAAACAGTTGTTTGCGGGAACTAATAGAATATTTCAACGTCTTAAATTAATACCTTTCTAGGTCTAGACTATAGAAACTGTACAGAAATTAAGTTTTGTACAAATTTATAAACTTACGTCCCTTACATATATATTACCAAGTTGTGAAATGGAGCAGGTATGAGTATCAAAGATTTCAGAAGCGTTTTGTCAATTTTTGGAACGAAGTTCCTTATCGCGCGTTGTGAAAGGGGGCTAGACGGAAAAAATTCTTACGAAAAGTTGTCACGACGCTTTTTTTGTTTTAGATGATTATCGCTAGATGGCGCTGTGATCAAAATCTTTAAAAACACGTTCATTATCGCGCGTTACGTTAGGAAAAAAAATTATAAGATATCTTTTAATCGAAAGGAACTTCGTTCTATTCGGGTGTCCCATGTCACCTCTCTAATTTTTATAGTATATTATTATCTTATGATACGAGAGTTAGCAACGTCAGAAAACAAGCATTTTTAGGTGTGCTATCTCTCTCACTCTCCCGTAAATATTATATATTAAAATTGTTGATTATAATGAAATGAAATTATTTATTCTCAACGTTAATGAAATTCTCATGCTTGTTGATATCAAAAGGCTACCACCAGGTCGGAATAAAGAAATAGCCACCGTCCTTTTTTTTTTTGGACTGGAGGAAATCGCCGGAATTCCACTCGCCCCACAAGTGGGGTATGTGGGAGTTGAACCGCACTAAAACCTCCAACCGCTCACACTCAGCGTCCGAACCCCGGCTGAGGCCAGAACTCAGCACGGGGTTATGAGGGACGGCGCGACGCGTTACGCCCACGACCCTTTTTCTCGTCGCTCCGTCCCCAATAAAGTTGAGCTAGGTAGTGTAAAGCAATTTTTACGTGTTAAAACTTAACGAAATAAATTTCTTGAATCTTGTAAACTATCAAGAACTTCGCGATTTTTAAAATCGTGTAAGTTATATTCGCGAAAAATGGGTTTATTATTTTTAAAACAGAAGATGGAAACTTTCTAGAAACATTTTTGTCTACGTCCTTGCTATGACATTTATCTAACTTTTATTTCTGTAAAGTCATTCTGTAAAATGTTTACTTTAATTCCTAAAACAATTTTAGGTTTCGGTGTTAAATTCAATGTCCTACAAAATCCATTTTAAACCTTAAATGTAGGTCTCAATTTAATTTATTTAAGTCCGAAATAAAGACTAAAGAACCTAACCTTATTCAATCAAATAATTTTAAGGTCAAAGTAAATTTCGTTGAAATAACAAAATTTACGTGGAATAAAGACTTTTTAGACTTATTATTCCGTGACTATCGCTGTATTGTTTGATCTTTTTCGTGGTATTTTTATTGTAGAAGAAGTCGAATTTTCTTTGAATATGAATTAGTTTCATTTAGGTTAAGTAAGTCATAGACATCTAGAAACTACTTAAATTTACATGTAATAGGTACTACTATTACACTACACTACTATCTATACTACACTACTATCGTGGTGGCCGAGTGGTTGAAGCTCTTGCCTTCCATACGGGAGGTCGCGGGTTCAAAACCGGCCGGCTTGTACCTCTAAATCTTAATATGAAAAAGATTTAAGTGCAATTTTTCATAACACCACTCGCTAAAAACGGTGAAAGAAAACATCGTGATGAAACCTGCATATCGGAAAAGGGATCTAAAAATCCTTTGAAGATGTGTGAAGTCCCCAATCCGCACTGGGCAAGCGTGGTGGACTATGCCTAACCCCTCTTCGGAGAAGACCTGAGCTCAGCAGTGGGCAGTAATGGGTTGGTACAGTACAGTACTTAATTTTTAAAACAAATTAAATTTCGTTTTAGCAAAGCTATCTTCATTAATTAGAGTACCTACTTTCCCTCATTTCAAAATTCCCTTTATAATTAAAAGCGACTAACTCCAAGGACATTAGGCATAGACAAACAATAACATCAAACAAACGTATCCAAACAAAACTTCAACCACTATTTCAAATTTCAAACAGATTTTATGTAAATCGTCCAATAGGTACTATCAAACATGGCCGCCAAGCTTGTAGAATTGTTAATTAAACATTTAAACTTTGCTTATCGATCGCGAATGACTGCTAAATATTAGATTTTAACATGGTTTCGACAAAGAATATTGCTGTACAGAAGTAAATGACAGGGTGATAACAAGGGACCCCAACCTATTCACAGTGCGGGTAGTTGGAAGTGGGGACTTGCTATAAATACAGGCGTTGGTCGCTGTTATTAATCATTCGTGTTTGAATTGTCGAGGCGAACGGACCTCTTGATGAAAAGTAATAAACTGTTAAAACTCGTTATTATGAAGTTTTAATTCAAAAGTGTTGATCATCAAGTGCTCAAGTGGACATTGTGACGTCATTCCTGACAGAACCAAATGAAGATTGACTGTTTACAACGTCATTACACCTCAACACACTATTTACGCCGTTATATATTATAATACCTGTAACTTTAGGCCAGCTGAAATGGGGTGAATGACCTGTCTAAATACAAATTAAAATCTGTTTGATTTTTGGAATCGATTTTTTTTCAATGTCATTTGGTGTATCGTGGCGGGAGTCCATATAATATTTAATAAAGTTTATTTAACTTCAAAAATATAAATGGTTCTAAGTTGTATTTCATTAAGTCGTTCACCCCACTTTAGCTGAAACAAATGTAATCCAAGCCGTCAGTGCGGTAGTTTATAAAGGTAGGTACAGAATGTTCTAGAAAGATGTCTGATGAAAAATCAGTTGTAACACGTCCTATAGTTATTTTTTTGTTTTATTGCATCGTAGGCAGAGGAACTAACGGGCCACCTGATCGTAAGTGGTCTCTGTGAAAGCCGTTTATTATTGGAACGAAGTTCCTTATCGCGCGAAAGGCTAGACGGAAAAAAATCTTACGAAAAGTTGTCACGACACTTTTTTGTTTTAGATGATTATTGCTAGATGGTGCTGTGATAAAAATCTTTTGAAACACGTTCCTTATCGCGCGTTACGTTAGGAAAAAAATATAAGATATTTTTTAATCGAATGGAACTTCGTTCTATTCGGGTGTCCCATGACGCCTCTCAAGTTTTATCTATGCGTTGGTCAAGCCTAATTTACTTACCTTCTGATATTGTTCTGTGTTCTCGCCCACAACGACATCTGACGTTTATTGATTTACGGAAATGGTCTTTATGTTTTTATCGCGTTGGCGTATAAAGAAGCTTTGTTATGAGTAACACGTTTTTAGTGTTCATTATCATTTTCTATAGTTTTTGTTTTGTATTCTATTACTGCCCACTGTTGGGCTTGTGACTGATTGGCTTGTACCTCGTGAGGATACCGGCATTTTGTCTTCCAAAATCCTTTGAAGATATGTGGTGTCCCCTAGCCGCATTAGGCTAGAATGATAGACTATGCCTTATCCCTGTACTGAGGAGACCTGAGCTCAGCAGTGGGCAGTAATGGTTACATGGAATCCATCATCAGATCAGCGCCATTTTGTCACATTATCGCGTTGTACCTCTTCGTGCACAATGTCAGCTCAATCGGAAATCGGATAGTTTGACAAATTTAGCTTGCAAGATTCCACCCGAACTTACATAGTTACATCCAGTGCAAGTTAATATAAAGCTTATTGTAGCGGCTTCATGTACCGCTTTGATTTTGACGATGACTTTGATTAACACTCGGGTTTCGAAAGAAATAAAAATGCGGAATTTGTTGAAAGCCAAGTTGGCGCGTCTAATTCTCAGTCAAAAGTACAATTTCTTAGGATAGTGGGGTTGAGGAACAATAAAAAAGTTAATAGCCATAAGCCAATTGCGACTGCACACGTTCCCTGCGTCACAAAACGTCACACGGTGTCATACGATGTTCATTGGCTGCAGAAGTCTTGTTTCAGAGAAGTGCGTTTTGCAGGAACTGATATTTTAAGCATAGGATGCGATTTGAAATAGCGTATGCGTGAACATGCCCGCGGCCTTGGAAGCAGTAGCTTTCAAAATATAAAAAAAAAAAAACAAAGTTAAAAATGTTCATTCGTGGTCATCATGGTCGTCGTTGTCGAAGAGAGGACATATCTTAGCGTAGGCTCGACGTACAACACCTGACGCCGTTACGATGTCTGCCACTCTGGAAATCCCATCCTTGCCTGGGATGGTCCGAAGTACGCGTCCCATGTGCCACTTCAAAGGCGGAAGGTTGACATCCTTAATGAGGACAAGCGCATCTTCCTTCAACTCGACCTTCTTCTCCGTCCATTTGCTACGAACCTGCAACTCAGAGATATATTCTTTGGACCAGCGGGTCCAGAAGTGCTGGCGAATTTGCTCCACGCGTTGGTATCTCTTCAACCTGCTCTCAGGTACGCAGTTGAGGTCTTCACAGGCTGGCGCAGTTAGCGTTCGACCAACCAGAAAATGAGCTGGAGTGAGAGGAGAAAGGTCTCTGGGGTCCGAAGAAAGAGGTGAAAGTGGACGGGAATTCAGTACGGCCTCTATTTGTGATAACACCGTGTCTAATTCCTCAAACGTGAGATGCGCATTACCTACCACCCTGCGAAGGTGATATTTGCAAGATTTTACTCCTGCTTCCCACAAACCACCAAAATGAGGCGAATATGGCGGAATAAATTTAAATTTAATTTGTTGACTAATTACGTAATCTCTAATATCTGGATCACATTTGCGTAGAAAGTCAGAGAAATCATTCATCAACCCCACAAAATTCCGACCGTTATCGGAGTATATTTCGCTAGGCTTACCACGTCGCGAAATAAAACGTTTAAGTGCTAATAAATATGCTTCACTAGTAAGATCACTAACGAGCTCTAAGTGTATTGCGCGCGTCACAAAGCAAACAAACAAACAAATGTAAGCTTTCGAAGTTTTAGCTCCTCTGCCTTTACGGTTCAGTATGAAAACTGGCCCGCAGTAATCTACTCCACATTTAATAAAAGGAAAGCTTGGAGTTATCCTTTCTTTCGGTAAATTACCCATCTGTGGTGTTAAAGTTTTACCCTTGTTGCGCGTACACACCACACATGAGTTCACTATGCGTCTAGACAGACTTCTACCACCCAAAGGCCACCAAGTTTCGCGTAAATGACAAAGCAATGCCTGTGGTCCAATGTGAAGAAGCTGTTGGTGCTCATGGCGGAACAACAGTAGAGTAAAATGATGTTTACTTGACAATAGTATAGGATGCAATTTATTATAATAAAATTCGTCTGAATTACATAATCGTCCACCCATTCGAATAATTTTATTGGAATCTATAAATAAATTAAATCGTTTTAAACTATTTTTGCCTTTAATTTGTGCGTTATTAATTAAAAGTTTATATTCATCAGGATGGCTTTCCATCTGAGACCATCTAGTTAAAACTATTTGAGACTCATTCAACTCCTCAACGCCAAGGATGCCTAATCGTTTATTGTTTATGTTTTGAATATTGTGTATAAAACGTAACATATACGCAACGGCACGCTTCATACGGCTAAATTTAGAAAATCGTTCAAAAGGAAAAAGAGCTAAATTGTGCGAATCATGAGTCACGAAAGAACAAATTGTAGTTTTAACCTCAGGAAGGTCCTCATTGGTTTCGGTGACGGTGTAACTGTCCAGTGAAAAACTAGGATTTCTTAAAAATTCAGGGCCTTCCCACCATAACGCGGAGGAGGACAACTCCTCTAAGGAAGCACCGCGCGATGCAAGATCAGCTGGATTTTCCCTGCTAACCACGTGACGCCAAAGAACATCTTGTGTGAGTTCATGAATCTCAACAGTCCTATTTTGAACAAACGTTTTAAGTTTATTAGGAGACATACGCAACCATCCCAAAACAATTGTCGAGTCAGTCCAAAATACAACGTGTTTGAACTCACGGTGTAAAGAACTACGAACCTTATCGAGTATCTTAGCACCAAGCAAAGCTCCGCAAAGTTCGAGTCTCGGTATACTTAGCGGCTTCAGTGGTGCAACGCGAGATTTAGAAAATAATAACCGAACAGTAATCGTGCTATCTATACCTA
Source organism: Trilocha varians (assembly GCA_030269945.2). Taxonomy (NCBI): domain Eukaryota; kingdom Metazoa; phylum Arthropoda; class Insecta; order Lepidoptera; family Bombycidae; genus Trilocha; species Trilocha varians. The sequence goes on along the minus strand of AP028273.1, from coordinate 8,554,331 downwards.
CAGTGCGAACGTAAATGCAAGCGCCATACGCTGTTTGTGATGCATCGCTAAAAACGTGTAATTCCGAATACATAGGTTGATTACTTATAACGTGCCGCGGAACGCGTATTGTGTTGAGCGCCCGTAGTGAAACAACAAACCGGTTCCACGTTCGCTCGACATTAGACGGCACTGTGTCATCCCAACTTATTTTAAGAAGCCATAATTGTTGTAATAAAACCTTTGCGATAATTATAGTTGGACTTAATAAGCCAAGAGGGTCGAAAATTTGCGAAATATTAGATAGAATAAATCTTTTTGTAATTGTTTTATTTTCATTTTTAAATTGCGTATTAAAATAGAACACGTCGTCAACATTGTTCCAGCCTAAACCCAACGTCTTGGAACTAATGTTTTCGTTCGATTTTATTTGTATTAAATGGTTGGTTTGCTCATCATTATTGTGTGGAAAATTGTAAACCCATTTGCGAAGTGAGAAACAACCAGACAGTAGCGTATTTTTTATATTGGTGCATAATTGTATTAAAGATGATTTGTCATCCCGTCCCGTTAATAAATCGTCTACATAAATATCCTCCAGAATGACACGTTTGACTTCGGGGTTAGATGAATCCATTCCTAACTGCCGTATGCATCTGACACTAAGGAAAGGTGCGGACGCGGTACCGTAGGTGACGGTATTAAGTTGATAAATCCGTAAGGGTTCCGACGGATTATCACGCCACAAAATCATTTGAAGCGGGCGCTGGTCTTCAGCAACTAAACAATTGCGAAACATCTTTTCGACATCAGCGCACGCAACAAACTGGTGTTGTCTAAAGCGGAGAAGAATAGATATTAAGTCTCCTTGTATAGGAGCCCCGACTAGTTGCAAGTCATTAAGGGATTTTTGAGAAGAAGATGGTGCACTAGCGTCGAAGACAACACGAAGCTTCGTTGTCGTGCTGTGCTCCCTAAATACACCGTGATGCGGCATAAAATAACAGGGATGTTTATAGGAATTCACGGGACTCATATGACCTAAGTCCAGGTATTCCTGCATAAATTGCGTGTATAACAATTTATAATCTGGAGAACGTTCTAAACGTTTCTCCAATGCGAGAAAGCGTCGTTCAGCTTGCGTATACGATTCGCCCAAAGCATCAGGTGACTCCTTGAAAGGAATGCGCACACAGAACCTACCTTCTTTGTTGCGCGTAGTGGTACGAAGGAAATGTTCTTCACATGCACGCTCTTCCGAAGTCCGCGTATCCCCGACCTTAGGAAGTTCTTCAACCTCCCAAAATAAGCGAAGTTGTGAATCCAGAGAACTACTAAAGTTACAATGAACGCGCCTCACATTTTGCGTATAATTAACTAAGCCAGAAATAATCCACCCTAACTTAGTATTTTGTAAGTAAGGACCGTTGGGCAATCTTATTCTGCCTTCTAGTAACAAGTCCCAGAACCTATCTGCGCCTATCAAAATATCAATATTTTTTAATTCCAAAAACCGAGGATCCGCAAGTGTAACGTTATTTGGAATTAAGAATTGTGCGTTTACTGGGCATAAAGCCGGCATCGTAGAAGTTATTTGCGACAATACGAAACAAGTGATGCGCGTTTTGAACGTATTATCGATATGCGATTTAATTACAATGTCACAAGTTTCCGAACATTGTATTACGGAATCACCTACACCCTTTATCTCATAAGTAGAATTTACCACGGGAGCGTTAATTAGTTTGCAGAAAGATTTCGTTACGAAACACCGTTGACTACCACTATCGAGCAGCGCACATGCCTGATGATAGATACCGTTTGTATCAGGTACTTCGACCACAGCTGTCGATAATAGAACGGAGTGCGTATCTATACATACATTATGCAATTGTGCATTGTTTACGCGAACAGGAATCGAACCTGCGGCGTGTGAGGTGGCGGGGTCAGAGGCTGTCACCGATGCGCTCGCGTTCACATTCATCGCTTGGCTGCCAGTAGTAATAGAATGCAATGTAATTGAATTATCAGTATGAATTAGTGAATTATGTTTTAGATTACATTTGCGACATGGGCCGAATATGCACCTATCAGACGTGTGACCGGAACGTAAACAATTCTCACATAATTTGTGTTCGCGAATTAAGTTTAATTTTGAATCTAAATTACTATCGATGAACTTCTGACAAGAATAAAGTGGATGATTAGCGTTGCATTTCAAACACGTCCTTTTAAAGCGAAGTGAGCGGCTTTCGATGGATTTTTGTGTAGAAACATTGCAGTGTGATGTGTTATGTGAATAGTGTTTTTTATTTTCGTGTGTTTGTATGTGTTGTTTATTGTGTGATAGTTGCAATGTTTCTAACATATCCGCCCGATGTTTTAGAAAGCCAATCAATTCATCGACCTTTATTATGTGTTTGGAATTGTTATCGTTCGAATTAAATGTGCATTTGTGCGTCTCCCATTCGCGTTCGGTCGTCCTATCCAACTTTGAGACGATTATGTAATTAACTAGCGTATCCCATGAGTCAGTAGGTTCGCCGAGTAATTTTAATGCGCGTAGGTTTTTTAAAATAGTGTCAATAAGTTTCCTAATGCTACTTGATGATTCTTTTGTTAATGCGGTAATATTAAATAAAGATTTTACGTGGTTGTGAACTAAAAGTCGATTATTGTTGTACCTATTTAGCAATAATTCCCATGCAACTTGGTAATTATCTGATGAGAATTCGACAGAATTTATGACTAATTCGGCGTTGCTCTTTAGTGATGATTTTAAGTAATGGAATTTTTGGATATTACTGATGCGCTTAGAATTATGTACCAAAGAAAGAAATGTGTCTCTGAACTCCAGCCAGTGTTCATACGATCCGTCAAAGGTAGGCAAAGAAATGATCGGTAGTTTGACAAACGGTGATTGTTCGCTACAGCAAAGACTATTATAGTAGAGGAGCCCAAGCGGGGATTCCGGGATTTACTACAGCGCGGCAGATTAATATACAGGGGGTACCTTGTACCCGGTTAAGTACCTCCACAAAATATGAGGCCCATATCTAAGGCCGCCCGTGAAGGATACAGGATCAGATTAGTAAAAAAAAATTGATGATCAGAAATTCTCGAGCGCGTCAGATTAAGGTAGGGTGAGTTAATTACATCCTAAAAAGTGTATATTCCAATAATCTGACAATTTGAGAGTGACGTAAAAAAAGGAGACGGTAACAAAGTTGTAAAAAAAAAAGTCATCTCGACATTCTCGAGCGTAGCTAAATTTTTTTTTATTTTGAAGGAAATAATTCAAGAATAATAAAAAATATATAATCTGACGATTTCCGCAAGCCGAAATAACAAAAATCTTATATATATAAAAATGAATTGCTGTTCGTTAGTTTCGCTAAAACTCGAGAACGACTGAACCGATTTGGCTTATTTTAATCTTGAAATATTCGTATAAGTCCAGGGAAGGTTCGTTCGAGAGATATCGTGAACGATAGAAACCCGAAAAGTGTTTTTCGGGATTCCGAAATTTATCTCCGAAATTTGTGAGTCGATCAAAATTACTTATGAGGATGATAAAACTACGTCGAATGGTGCCAACCGCATTAAAATTGGTTGATCCATTCGAAAGTTATTGCAGTTTGAAAATTCCAAAAATAGTGTTCTATGAAACTTCTATCAGACTTTCGAGCTGGGAGAGCTCAAATGCATAGAAATATTATTTCTTTGAACTCAGGAATGGAATTAGCGGGAAGTTGCAGGGATGGCTTTAAAGTGAACCATTAACCTATTTTTTTTTTTGTCAGATCAGGCGAATCCCTCTAGATAATCGTCAGATTATGAGACAGTACGTTTAGAACATAAAGATAAACCATATATATCTTAATCTGACGCGCTTGAGTATTTCAAAATGGCGATTTTTTTTTGCACATTACGAAAATGGCTGCGAGTTTGCGTCCCATCGAAATCGTCAGATTAGTGAATGAGAGCTTTTTTTTGGTGTACTTAACACTCCCTTAGAAAATCTGACGCGCTCGATATTTTTTTTTTTTTTCATTTTCAACCTTTAAATACAACCACCCGCATCACGCAAACGATCAGATTAACATACGTACGTTATTAAAAATACGTAGGGCATTGATGCTATCAATATCTGACGTGCTCGAGGATGTCCATGCAACAGTTTTTTTTTACATCTTTAAAAATCTATAGCCCCTTTCCCCACCGATGTAAAGGTATATGTCATATAACATTTTTTTCTTCTTATCATCTAAGCTTTGCATCCCAATAGGTCTCTTCAACGCTCGAGTAAATCCCCATTTAGCATCGTCGCCTCCTCTATTATTAGACCCGTTAGTGGTCTCAACATCGATCAGCAAAGATTCTGCGCGAGCTAAGATGCTGTAATATGAGGTCTCGAATGATTCTCTGCAATCTAACTGGTCAGGTAACTCACTGTCGGAAACACTTTCTTCGATCTTACTTTGAATAGCGTTGAAGTCATTATATAATGTATTTGCACCTTTGATGCGTAATTTTAAATCTAAGAGATCGCGAGAAGAAACCGAATGATCACTATCTTCTAAGGTATTTAAATGATTTGAGAACTTAGTAAGTCGACCTTTGATGACGCCACGTTTTCTAACTAAGTCGCTTAGCATGAAGGGATCTGCGCGTTCGAAATTAGGAGATTTAGCGTGTGATCTATCAATATTTAAAGGAATAGGAGATTTATCGCGTGATTTAGCACTTTCAGTCGCCATTTTGGTGGGTAGTGAGAACAGGAGTACTTACGATTTGATGGTTTGAACCACGTGTAGCCGTAATTTTCGCGAATAGCCGATTCCACGACCCTGACCGGCAAATCTCACTGAAATCAGGTTAGGCACGTGTATCAGAAAGAGAACTGGTAGGTGGTTTGGAAGTAGAGGATGGTTGGCCTCACCGAAATGCGTATAAAATACGATGAACAGCCAATCCAGCTCACGTCCAGTGTGCGCTTTGCCTCCAGTCGCCTTCTGTCCAGGTGTTGCGCGTTTTCAGCCTTGTCCAGCAGGAGCAGATGCGTCCACGTGTCCCACAGGATGCAGTTTCTTATTTGGTTCGAAGGACCATATGTAGCGGCTTCATGTACCGCTTTGATTTTGACGATGACTTTGATTAACACTCGGGTTTCGAAAGAAATAAAAATGCGGAATTTGTTGAAAGCCAAGTTGGCGCGTCTAATTCTCAGTCAAAAGTACAATTTCTTAGGATAGTGGGGTTGAGGAACAATAAAAAAGTTAATAGCCATAAGCCAATTGCGACTGCACACGTTCCCTGCGTCACAAAACGTCACACGGTGTCATACGATGTTCATTGGCTGCAGAAGTCTTGTTTCAGAGAAGTGCGTTTTGCAGGAACTGATATTTTAAGCATAGGATGCGATTTGAAATAGCGTATGCGTGAACACTTATAAACAAATCACTATCACCGAGACTTAGCGTCCTCCATTGTAAGTAGACAATAAATACGGCTCTTCAGTGTCCCCTGACATTGTAGAGGTCCATGAGCGATGGTTACCATCAAGCAAGGGATGTTCGATTATCTATGCTTTTATGAACCAGAAGTGGTTTTAATTTTTAAAGCAGCAGTTTTTGAAAAGCATTCAGTAATAATATGCAAGGAACCTCCTTTACTTAATAATGGAAAATAATAAGAATAATACGCATCTAAATACAAAGCAAAACATATCTTTTTCACGACCTCTCAAAATTGGCGCCAATCCCAGAACCCATAGATAAGCTACGCAGTCTATCAGTCCCATAGACAATATATGGGTCGGCTCCGGGTTACTGAATCTTTTCGCTTGGCACCCTTAAGAATACAATAAAAAAGATATTAAAACAAGTACATAAGTAACACAATTCAATTCTCCGTGAAAATACAATTCTAGTAATAATGTTCTGACATTTTAGGTTATTGAGTTATCTGTTCGACGCAAAGAATATAAAGCTTAGACGGGACAAATACTATCTTTAATTTTTTGAGAGCTTTGTAACAATGATGAATTTAAAAGTATATGGATGTAAGAGGAGAGGAAGACCGAAGAAAAGAGGATGATATGATGGTTTGTGAAGTGAAAGATGATGTATGTAAAGATAGAAGGGAGTGAAGAGATAAGACATATTGCACCGACCCCATCAAAATGGGATAAGGTATAGCGAAAGAAAAAGATACAACTACAGAGATGATGCTCAAAGGAAAGACTTTAAAGAGTAATTAGAATTTTATAGTTCTTTGATGTTTAAGAATTTCTAGTTCATGGATTAAGTAGAGATTTTCTATTACATAATTGAAATCTTCAAAGGAAAGTACTTTGAATAGTCATTAGCGGTAATACCAATCCGAGTTGGGAATACCTAAAAGTCCTTTGGCATATGCTATTCTGTGATTAACTTCTGTTGAAGGAATTCTGGGATGATTGTAATACGACAGTTCCTTCAAAGAGGTTAAAATTAAATTGATATTTATAGGTATATAGATTCTTTTTTCTTTGCTTAAAATTTACTGCAGACTCTGCAGATAATATTTTAAATGTGTAAAATTTCAGGGAAATTCGTTCAGCCGTTAACGCGTGCTTGAGCTACAATCATCTAAATGTAAATATACCTAAAACTTTGACATATTAGGGATGCAATCTTACCCAAAATTAGATTCTATCAATTCTTACAGAACTCCAACTTTCAGAGACAACTCCGAGTGTCCGTTCTATAATTTTAAATATCTTTGACGCAACGTTTTTTATTTGATAGGAAACAGGTTCGTTTAAATTCGACACAAGAAACGTGTTGTTATTGAGTTCTGTAACACGGTTTAACAATTGCTTGTGTTTAAGAACAAGTTGATTTTATGAAGCTTTTCGACCATTGAGAAGTAAATAAATGAAAATTGCACAAAATCATAATAATATTATAAAGGCGAAAGTTTGTATGTATGGATGTATGGATGGATGTATGTATGGATGTATGTTTGTTACTCTTTCACATAAAAACTACTGAATGGATTTGAATGAAACTATACCACAATATAGCTTATACATCAGAATAACACATAGGCTACAATTTTTGAACCCCTTTGTAACGCAGACGAAGTTGCGCGGGTCACCTAGTAAGTACATATTTGAGTGGCGTGCTTGTTTATTTTGAATACATTATGCAAAGATGAAAATTACTTAATTGTTTACAAATGTGAATGACCTTTTGAAATACAAATTAAAACCTATTTGATTTTTGGAACGAAGTCTTTATCTACTAGCTGGCCCACACAACTTCGTCTGCGTCACATAAGGAAATTTTGTCACCGTTTAAACCTTCCCTGGACTTCTACGAATATTTCAAGATTAAAATAAGCCAAATCGGTTCAGTCGTTCTCGAGTTTTAGCGAGACTAACGAACAGCAATTCATTTTTATATATAAGAAAATACGTTGGTCAAGCCTAATTTATTTACCTTCTGATATTGTTCTGTGTTCTCGCCCACAACGACATCTGACGATTATTGATTTACGGAAATGGTCTTTATGTTTTTATCGCGTTGGCGTATAAAGAAGCTTTGTTATGAGTAACACGCTTTTAGTGTTCATTATCTTTTTCTATAGTTTTTGTTTTGTATTCTATTACTGCCCACTGTTGGGCTTGCGGCCGATTGGCTTGTACCTCTAAATCTTAGTCTGATTTGTGTGAAGGAAAACATCGTGAGGACACCTGCATTTTGGATTCCAAAATCCTTTGAATATATCGCACCCCCGGTGCGACACTGTTACTTATGCAATGTGCAAATGTGGTTTTTCAGGAGAAGCTTTTCAAGACACGCTTTTTGACACCTCAGAAAACAATGATACACATCATGATATATAGATGAGATGAAAAGCTTATACTACAACGTCAACTGCTAACTTTACTTTTGGATAAATATTAATCACTTTATAGTGTAAAAAATATACTAAGTATATAGTCCGGTCATTTTAGACATAAAAATGGTGATCAAATAAAGAAAATTCCGACAAAGCCAAATCTTCGTAGAGACCTTAGGTTTACCACAAGGAATAAAGTGTCAAAAGTCCCCATCAGTCCCATGTGAGCTCAGGGACTTATTGGGGGCCCAAGGTAAAAATTTTAGGTTTTTGGATTTTTCTCGAAAACGGTAAGTTTTATCGAAAAAGTACCTCAGAGCAAAGTTGTAGATCTTAAAATTCTCCATAAAAATGGTCCCTATGATTTTTTCTCTAAGACCCACTATTTCCCAGATATTACGCTTGTAAGAATCACGTTCTACATAGTATGCACACATATGCCACGTATATACATATTTAGGTACTCAATATGTTCAGTATTTACGTAGACATTATGGTCATACAGTTACGGTAGTATTTGATGGCTATAGTGACACAACAAAGAACATAAAAGCTGCAGAACAACGTCGTCGTGCTACAAAAACATCCTCAGGTACCGACATAATGTTTGACGAATTTATGACAGTTCCAGTTAATCAACAACATTTTTTTGCAAACATTAATAATAAATCTCGTTTTATTTCTATGTTGAGTAACAAATTAACAGCTGAAAATATTACCGTGAAACAAGCTCCGAATGACGCCGATGTCCTCATAATTGAAACAGCAATAGAACAATTTAATGCAAGAAATACAACTATTGTAGTAGGTGAAGATGTTGATTTATTAGTACTACTCATTGCAAGGACTCCATCTGATAAAATTATTTACTTTTTGAAACCTGGGAAGGCGCAGCAACGGACAGAAATATATTCTTCTAAAAGTTTATCAGCTTATCCAAAATGCCAAAACTTTATTTTATTTTTACATGCGATAACCGGGTGCGATACTATGTCAGCAATGTTTAGAAGGGGCAGTATTAAAATTATTTGAAAAAAAATGAATGGAATGACTGCGCAAAAGTATTTATGGAAATTAATTCTTCACCTCAAATACTAATTACTAAAGGAATTTGGTTTCTTCTTGCGGTTTATGGAGCTCCAAAAAAAATTGATTGCATAGATACGTACAGATATTTAACATTTGTAAAAAAAACACGAAAAAAAAGCAAGTACAACTATCTTGTCTTCCTCCAACATCGGCATCTGCTACTCAACATTTGTTTCGAGTATACTATCAAGTTCAGACATGGCAAGGCAATGAACTGAACCCTGAAGACTGGGGTTGGAAATTGATAAATAATACTTTGGAACCGATTCGAACTTTACTGCCCCCTGCTCCAGAAAAACTTCTTAACACCATTTTTGGCAATTGCAAGAAAGGTTGTAGTGCCAAATGTGGCTGTAAAAAAGTAGGGTTGCAGTGTTCTCCAGCGTGTACCAATTGACAAGGTGTCTCTTGCTCAAATATTCAATTAAATACAAGAGAGGAAAATTCATGTGATTTTGATGAAGAGACAACTGATTCATCTTCATTTGAACAATTTCTAAGCGTTCATCAACAGGAAGGAGAAGAAGAAGAACAAGAAGAAATTGAAGAAAACATGATTGTTGAAGTTGAATATGAAGAGTATGAATCAGATTAAAGTAATAAAAAAAAGTTAGAACGACAGTTAAACTCAGTAACCCATATCAATAATCTTCATACTATTAAATAATTATTGTTCCTGAAAATAACGTCATATTAAAGATTCATGAAATAGGCCTACCGGGGATACCACGTTAAAAAAAACGTGCCGAGTACACTACCTCACAGGTGGTGTGGAAATGTGTGCATATTATGTAGAACGTGATTCTTACAAGCGTAATATCTGGGACCATTTTTATGGAGAATTTTAAGATCTACAACTTTGCTCTGAGGTACTTTTTCGATAAAACTTACCGTTTTCGAGAAAAATCCAAAAACCTAAAATTTTTACCTTGGGCCCCCAATAAGTCCCTAAGCTCACATGGGACTGATGGGGACTTTTGACACTTTATTCCTTGTGGTAAACCTAAGGTCTCTACGAAGATTTGGCTTTGTCGGAATTTTCTTTATTTCAATTGTCTAAAATGACCGGACTAATACCATTATTTAATTTTACCAATCCCCTCAGAAGTGACGTAGGGGCTCTAACGAAAAATTATAACTGTAGTTATGTCACAATGAGTTAAAAAGAAAACAAGAACATATTTTTTACTAAGTAATATTGTTATCGCACCAAGTAAAGGGGGACTTTAGGATAATTTTTAGATATTTAACTCATTTTTGATTTTTTTGCAAAAGTGACAGTGATATGTGGAGTCCCCTAGCCGCATTAGGCAAGCGTGTTGGACTATGTCTGATCCCTGAACTGAGGAGACCTGAGCTCAGCAGTGGGCAGTAATGGTTACATGGAATCCATCATCAGATCAGCGCCATTTTGTCACATTATCGCTTTTTCACGCGATGTAACTCTTCGTGCACAATGTGAGCTCAATCGGAAATCGGATAGTTTGTCAAATTTATCTTGCAAGATTCTACCCGAACGTACATAGTTACATCCAGTGCAAGTTAATATAAAGCTTAAAAACAAATCACTATAAACATGCCGAGACTCAGCGTCTTCCTATTATAAATAAACAATAAATGACGGGTCTTCAGTGTCCTCTGACATTGTAGAGGTCCATGAGCGATGGTAACCATAAAGCAAGGGATGTTCGATTATCTATACAATAAGAAAGATGTTAAAACATAAGCACAATTCAATTCTCCGTGAAAATACAATTCTAGCAATAATGTTCTGACATTTTAGGTTATTGAGTTATCTGTTCGACGCAAAGAATATAAAGCTTGGACGGGACAAATACTTTATTAAATTTTTTGAGAGCTTTGTAACAATTATGAATTTAAAAGTAGATGAATGTAAGAGGAGAGGAAAGCCGAAGAAAATATGGTATGATCAAAAGATAGAAAGGAGTGGAGACTGAAGACATATTTCGCCGATCTAAATGGGGTAAGGTATAGCGAAAGAAAAAGATATAACTACAGAGATGATGCTCAAAGGAAAGACTTTAAAGAGTAATTAGAATTTTATAGTTCTCTGATGTTTAAGAATTTCTAGGTTATGGATTAAGTAGAGATTTTCTATTACATAATTGAAATCTTCAAAGGAAAGTACTTTGAATAGTCATTAGCGGTAATACCAATCCGAGTTGGGAATACCTAAAAGTCCTTTGGCATATGCTATTCTGTGATTAACTTCTGTTGAAGGAATTCTGGGATGATTGTAATAAGACAGATCCTTCAAAGAGGTTAAAATTAAATTGATATTTATAGGTATATAGATTCTTTTTCTTTGCTTTAAATTTACTATCTGAGTCTGCAGATAATATTTTAAATGTGTAAAATTTCAAGGAAATTCGTTCAGCCGTTAACGCGTGCTTGAGCTACAATCATCTAAATGTAAATATACCTAAAACTTTGACATATTAGGGATGCAATCTTACCCAAAATTAGATTCTATCAATTCTTACAGAACACCAACTTTCAGAGACAACTCCGAGTGTCCGTTCTATAATTTTAAATATCTTTGACGCAACGTTTTTTATTTGATAGGAAACAGGTTCGTTTAAATTCGACACAAGAAACGTGTTGTTATTGAGTTCTGTAACACGGTTTAACAATTGCTTGTGTTTAAGAACAAGTTGATTTTATGAAGCTTTTCGACCATTGAGAAGTAAATAACATGCTGTACTGGCTGTAGGCTGACTGTACCAACCCATTACTGCCCACTGTTGGTCTCAGGTCTCCTCAGAAGAGGGATTAGGCATAGTCCACCACGCTTGCCTAATGCTGGTTGGGGACTTCACATATCTTCAAAGGAATTTTAGAACCCTTTTCCGACATGCAGGTTTCCTCACGATGTTTTCCTTCACCGTTTTTAGCCAATGGTGTTGTGAAAAAATGTACATAAATCTTTTTCACTTTTAGATTTAGAGGTACTAGCCGGCCGGATTTGAACCCGCGACCTACTGTTCGGAAAGACGCGCTTCGACCACTCGGTCACCACGACTTAAATACCATGAAAACGCACAAAATAAGTACATTTGAGTGGCGTGCTTGTATATTTTGAATAGATTATGCAAAGATGAAAATTACTTAATTGTTTACAAATTACTAGAATAAATTTGATTACATGGCACCTATGCAATGAATTTTTTTTATTTGAAGGACACGCTACTGTTATTTGCCTTTGTTTGTAATAGCGTAACTTATGATTGAATGAACTGATTTGGATTTTTTTTCTTTGCTAGTAAGTAGCTTAAACGGAGACTAAATATGCCCTTTATGACGCAATTACAACCTAGTTTTTAAGGGGTGGGCCATATAAAGTTTGCATTTTTCAAAAGTGCGACTGTCATGTTGGCTGTGTGGCATGTTGCGCCATCCTGTTGAAACTAAATGTCGTCCATGTCATACTCTTCAACTTTTGGAAACAAAAATTCGTTGAGCATGGCACGGTATCGCTCGCCATTGACCGTAACGGCGGCTTCTTGCTCATTTTCCAATGATGCCGCCGGACCAAAACCCACACCAAACCGTAACTCTGTGTGGGTGCATTGGATTCTCAATGGTGACGTGTGGATTTTACGACCCCCAGATGTTATAATTTTGCTTATTGACATAGCCTCCGATGTGAAAATGGGCTTCATCTGACACACACACACACACACACATTTCTTACAGTTTGGACTGAAGACTCGCCACTTTGGAAGTAACTTTTCAAGGCGTAAGCTCATTTATCTGCCTAAAAATCATCATCATCATCATCATCAACCTATAGACGTCCACTGCTGGGCATAGGCCCAAACCTCGCAACATCGACCGGTCCTGCGCTGTCCGCGTCTACCTCCCGCGATCTCGACCAGGTCGTCGCGTCGGTCCACCTAACAATAAAAAAATCAATAATTGTACATTTGCATATGTTAGTTCGTCCATTTTTCAAGGAAAACATCAACATCAGCATACTAATATTATAAAGAGGAAAGATTTGATTATTTGTTTGTCTCGAATAGATTCCGAGACTACTGCATCGATTACAAAAAATATTTCAGTTTTGGAAGTTCATTTATCGAGGAAGGCTATAGGATATATTGATTTCTTTTGTGACGCAGACGAAGTGGCGCGGGTCAGCTAGTAAGGTAATTAATTTAACAGTCATCATCATCATCATCAGCCCACACTCGTCCACTGTTGGACATAGGCCTCTCCCAAAATACGCCACTGAGCTCGATCTTCTATTCGTCTCATCCAGTTGTTACCGGTCACCTTTCTTAGGTCTTCGTTCCATTTAGCAGGAGGGGCACAACACAACGTTTACCACATCGCGGTCTCCACTCTAGAACCCGTCTACTCCATCGGGCATCAGTTCTTCGACATATGTGCCCAGCCCATTGCCACTTTAGCATGCTGATTCGCTGAGCTATGCTATTAACAGCTATTTAACAGTAAACAGTAAATATTCATTAATAAATCACCTAGTAAATAGTCCAAGGGAATAACTTTAACTGAATTAGTGAAATGTCGAGTTTAGTTTCAAACTTCTGTCGCCAGTTAGTCGTAATTACCGAATCACGTCATAGGAACTTCACTCCTTTACACAGAATTTTAGTTTTACAGAGGTAAAATATACCTTTGTTTTAGTTTTATGGTAATTGGTAAGGTTAGCATTATGTTACTTAAGGTATTGACACGTTATACATATAAATTTTCGGTATTACTAATATGCAGAACTAAACAGTATGCAAAAATGGCTAAAAAAATTCAATTTGACAATTAATTTGACTTCTTTTTGTTTATGCACACAACAACGATAGAGAAGTAAAATATTATTGAAAAAAAAAAACGTAACTAACCAATTTTTTTTATATTATAATGCAAAAGTAGAGTATGCAGTGATTATTTGCTTCTATGGACTGCACGCCGCTACTTATTTATTGTTTTATTTATAGAATTTCACATAACCTTGCTGTGTAACGGTTTGAAACTTATCTACTATATAAAAATAAGTCCGGTTTTCCTCCCTGACGCTATAACTCAAGAACGCCTGGACCGATTTGGCCAATTCTTTTTTTTTAATGTTCGTTGTAGTTCAAGGATGGTTTGTACAGCAAAATTAGTTCGAATACGTGCCGGAAAAATGATATTTTAAATTTTTAAGACGATTTTAAAGCAACGCCATCTATGAGAATTATATCGAATTACGTATAGAAGCACTTTTTCGATTTAAATAATTTAAATTTGATTATGTCATTGCATTGTGGGCGACGTAGTGATTGTACTAGATGGCGTTAGGCATTTTCTGCTTAAAATTGTTTAATTAATTCGTTTCAGAGATTAGCAAGACAAATATGTAAATAAATGTATTTATTAAACTTAAGTGGGATGTAGGAACTAGCTAATTTTAAGAGCTCGAACCAGCGCGCGGTGGTATAAATACACAAGAATACTCCGTTCTCTTTCTAAATCTTAGCGTGGAGAGAGGTGGACAGGTGGTGCTTCTGAGTCTGTCGGTAGAGTTGTATCCAGCTTAGAAGAACTCACTGTGTGTCCTTTTTTTTTAAATGCTGGAAATCGCGGCGCTGCGCTTGAGATATGTGGTACTTAATCAGCACTAAAACCTCTAATCGCTCACACTTAGCGTCCGAATCCTGGCTGAACCAGACCCCAGCACGGGGTAATGCGGGACGGTGCGAGGTTTTACGCACTACGGCACAAATTTTCCATCGCGCCGCCCCCGAACACCGAACCGATGGCTGCCGGTGATACAGCCACCGGCTCTCACAGCCAGCGGGCTTTCTGAAGCGGGACCGCGTCTCACCCTCCCACGGGATGCTGGGTCATACCAGTGTGGATCGGAGAGTGCGGTCTTCCAACCCACGGTTGCCTTAACGCAAGGTGCGTGCTAAGCGAGACACGACACCTTCTTGGAATCCCGCACGCTGGGTAGCGTTGAGAACCCGAATCTCTTAGAGAGGCAAATTCCGAGCGAAATTTCAGTTCCAACGCCCTGATCGATGACGGCGGATTCCTGCGTGGAGAAAAGAACACAGTTTCATACGCCCTGCCGCTCTCTTCCGAGATGGTGGACTCGCAGAAGTCGAGCCGGTCGAAGCCAGACCCGTAGAACCATAGGGCCTGGGGTTTATTTAGCGCCACATCGAGACCCAACCTCCTAATTATGCGGAGAGGTCGTGGACCGTCCCATGTGGAACACCGCGGTCTTGAAACCGGTGCAAGGTCCCATCGTACACTGTGGTACTACAACATCAGCAGAATTCTTGAGAGTGCGAGCGGTCATTTTGCCGCCCAAAAGTGATAAGAACGTAACGAATGCATTCTTTCCGAAATTGAGAGGTATTAAAAAATCACACGTCGTTATGCAAGATGACGTCGTTATTCTGTGAAATTTCTGAACTCTCTATCAGCATGTGTACTACCAGTGCATACCATCAAGCTGAAGGTCGGTGTCCCAATTATGCTTCTTCTGACCCTATCCCCGAAGTTGTGTAACTGCTGCCTTAAAGTCATCTCGACTTGCCTGCTGCCTTAAAGTCAGACACACCATTGAGGCGGAAATTTTTTCGGGTTGAGGCTTTCGCGACGGGAAAGAGTGCTGTAGTACGTAACGCGTCGCCCCGCTCCGCATAATCACGTGCTGGGTTCTGTCTTCAGCTGTGCTTCAGACCCTCAGTATAAGCGGTTGGAGGTTTTAGTGCGGTTCAACTTCCACATATTCTTCAACTAAAAAAAAACGGGATGAGGATTAGGCGAGACTTTATTTATATCATGCATTCTTCTCATACCTCATAACTTTCGGTTCAAATTCAAGAGTGTACAGTTTCCCCGTTAGTGTTTGCTTCGCAGTGATTAGAAGCGTCCTAATGAGATCTTTGCGTAGAAGCTAAATGTCAAGGTCTGATGATGGAGCAGGAAGGTGGCTATGGGAACTCCATCACTAAGCAAGATAACCTCATCGTGTTTAGGCTCTAATGAAGCGTCTTGGTGATTTCTTTGCATATAAGGTGAATGTCAAGGTCTGATGATGGAGCTGGAAGGTGGCCACTGTCTGTTTGTTCTGGCTAATCTCTGGAATGGCTTGACCGATTCGGACGGGCTGACTTTCAATGGCTGATAGTTTATGTTATAAGGAGTAACTTAGGCTATATTTATTTTAGAAATTGTTGTTTTTTTTTAAATTCTCGATGAAGTTCAAGGATGGTATTTACAGCGAGAAAAAATCGAATAGTTGACAATTAATTGAGATTGGCGCAGACGAAGTTGCGCGGGGCAGCTAGTATATATATAAAATTATGTTGCTTTTTAAAAGTCGATTTAAGATTAGTTCGTACTAGACGAGTATTTTAGTCGAGTAGCGATTAATTAAGTAACTAAATGTGTGTGAACACTAATAATGTAGTCGAGCAGCTATATGTCATAGACATTTAGCTACTAAATTACTCGGTACTTGACTAAAAAACAGGTCTAGTGCTAACAGTTGGTGGCCGAGAAGTCGAAGCGCTTCCTTCGTACGGGAGGTTGCGACCTGCGGGGTCAAATCCGGCTTGTGCTAAATCTAAAGTGTGAGGAGACCCGAGCCCAGCAGTGGGCAGTAATGGGTTGGTACAGTGCAAACTAGGCGTAAATGGTCGTTCGTCAACTACGATTTGTCTGAAGATTGTCTTCTGTATCTCATACTTACCTCTACAAGTGCTGAAATTACCTTTCGACTCAAAATTACATCTAAATTTTAGCCGGCGATAATCGTGTTACTGTAGATAACTGTTATATACGAAGTTATTCGTGCGTATGTTCGCAAGTTACATATTCGAAACTAATTTAT